>OU896710.1:21731144-24425264 GCA_918026855.4 Phaedon cochleariae
CGCTGAAGCGCAATACTGAATAATACTTATATGTCCGGAATGATTTTCTGATCAAAAGATGACCTATGTGAGCATGAAACCATTATGTACAGGGTGATTCAAACTTTCCGCCCTTGGCTCATAACAGGAAAAGGAAAACTGCAAATGCGAATACGGCAGAGAGGATTAGAATGGATGTGTCATGTAAAGTATATGTTCTCGTATTTAAATATATTTCAACTTTTCCCGAGATAGCGTCAGATAATTTTTTTTTCACAAAGCCACTATTTTTTCCTCATATTCCGAAAGAACATATTTTTTTAACAACTTGCATCATGACAAGTTTCTCCTATCTCCATTTGGTTAAAAGCCGTGGGACTCTGGATTTAGTATTTCCATTTCAATAATCTTTGGTATTTTCAAATAAATCTCAACTGACCCCGCCGTAACAAGTCACCAGGTTTACGTTTCAATCGGTTCAAATATGAATGCAAAATGTATCCCAATCCATATTGCTCGCGAAACGATTTGCCTTGATTTTCATTACAACGGGGTCAGTTAAGATTTATTCAAAACTGCTAACATCAAAGTCTCGATAGCTATCAACCAAATGATGATAGGAGAAAATTTCCTTTCTGAAAGTTGTTGAATGAAATATCTTCTTTCAGAACATGAGAAAAATTGTGACTTTATGCAAAGAATATTTTCGAATGAATATCAACTGACCCTGCCGTAATCAAAAATCGAGTCAGCTGGTTTCAGCTTTAATCGGTTCAAAATGATGAATGCAAAATATATCAAATTACTTACTATTTGTTTTCCGGTCGTCTTGATTTTTATCACGGCGGGGTCAGTTGAAGTTTATTTGAAAATGCCAATCATATATCACATCATAGCTATCAACTTAATGAAGAAAGAAAGAAAGTTTCACGATGGAAGATGTTTAAAAAAATATATGTTTTTTCAGAATATAAGGAAAAATTGTGACTCTGTGGAAAAAATAATTTTGCAGACGTCATTTCCGGCATTTTGAAAGGAGCTGAGATATTTTCAAATAAGGATAAATATATCCCCTCTGAGAGATTTCCATCTGCAGTTTTCCTTTCCTTGTTATGAGCCAAGGGCGGGGAGTTTGAATCACCCTGTACAGTGTATTCCATTTTGGTTCAGACATCTGAGGTATCTCTGTTGTTGTGGAACATGGAACCTTGCGGTTTTTGCGGTTCTGTGCCACTTTTTTGTGAAACTCAGATTTTGCCTATAACTTATTTCACATTTTGGACACCCTCTATATTTACGGAGTTTTTCAAATCTTTTGTCATGAAGAATATCATTCAGATTCCAATGTCGTACTCAATTCTTTTTTCACAGTATGGTTTTGGAGATTCAACTCAAACTTATATGATTTTTTCAATTTATTAGCTCATTAAATTCCTCTTTTCTCCTTCAAAATGATATATATTGTATAGATAAATTCAAAGATGATCAAAACTCACTCAAACATTGTATTTCAATAGTGGACTATTGATTTTTTTATATGAAAAAGTCTAATTATTTCTGATATTTTTTTGATGAGGACAGAAACGATATACTGATGACACTAATTACCTAACAGAACACAAAACGTACCTAGGTGTACCTAATAGCAACAAATAAATAGTAATAAGAATAAATTCATGATGTAAAAGAGGCACCTGATTGAATATTCACCGAAACAGTTGAATTTCGAAATTATACAGTAACTTGATTGTTGCCCAGTTTTCCACACAATTGCCACAATTGACACAATTGACACACCTAACCTGAAGACGCATTAATCATTGATGGATATCTTTGTAATTCCTGAAAAACTGCATCTGTTGTTACACCATTTTGCACGAATTTCTTCAAGATTGTTGTGCTTCCTAGTGTATTAAGACGTACACTCGTATTCAGAAAACATGTCGCAGTTGGACGATGTAAGCGCTCTAAATCACCGCTACAATAAAAGCGGTTACACCGTCCAACTGCGACATGATTTCTGCATACCAGTGTACTTGTACCTGTTGAGGAATTGTGTCAATTGTGTGATAGAGAAAAGGGACATCAATTCGAATAATTCAATGAATAAGTTACTGAATGATTTCGAAATTCAATTGTTTTAGTAAATATTGAAACAGCTGCTTATTCAACATTATGTATACTTCTTATTACTATTTATTTGTTGCTATTAGGTACCTACGTTTTGTTTTGTGTTAGTTATTCAGTGTTGGAATTGTTTTTTTATCTTCATGGTAAAATCAAAAGTTCAAGTGGAACTTTTTTATTTAAAAAATCTATATCACTATGAAAGTCCATGCTTCATTGATTTTGGAGCATCTTTGAAAATTTTATATTCATAACATTATACATAATTCGAAAGGAAAGAAAACAAGGAATCTGATGAGCGGATGAAATACAGGGTGTTCTACTGAAAAAATCATAAGTTTGATGCGTACTTATCTCCAAAATCATATACTTACCCCGAAAAAAAAAAAAAAATTTGTGCGCCACTATAGTTTCTGAGTGACATTCTCTATGAGATGAAATTTCAATTAGTCATTATCGCATTTTTCATCACTGAGGAACTTCGTTGATATGGAGATGGTCGACAAAGTGTGAAATGTACAGTGCTTAATACGTAACCAGTTAGGAAACGCGTCATTTTGTTTGACGACGGGATTATGCGAGACGAACGAACGTATTACGTGTAATTTTTTTTCTAATTTTGCTAGAAATTTTCGCTCGAACAGATAATATAATGACCATCATTTCTACATGAATTCTACCGATTATGTACAAAAATTGAGTATAGGCAAGTCGACTCCGCCCGTCACTTCGAAGTATCCGTCATAAAATAATATGGTCGCAAATTAGTGACCAAATTCACGAAAAAGACTCGTTCGATACTTCCATCAGTGAAAAATGGCTGATTCAAGTTCAGTTTTTCCAACTGATATTGAGAAAGCAGCTTGAAATACATTATTCTTTTCGTCCAACCACATATTCAATAACGTAACTGGTGCTGAAGTGAATAATATTTCATCACCAGTTGAACCAGTTATGTTATATTTCACTTTGCACCACAGGTTATACGAAAAGTGAGAAGTTTCAATATTTCCGTAGTTTTGAAAAGTTCCACATCACATGTCAAATTAAATAAAAAAGAATTTCGAGCCAAATTCAATATTTCCAAGGGATATCCTGAAACAGGTTGATTTTCATTCTCAATTTCCACATTTATAATAGACAATTTCTCGAATGGAACATCCTATCAACTATTGAATTCTCGAAATCTTCATGGAAAGCTGAATTCAGGGTGTTCCATTGAAAAAAAAAAACACAAAGCTATTAGCCTACCCGAAAAAACGAATGACACTGAATATAAAACAACTACACAAAATAAAAGTTTGGGTGGTGTCAAACAACTTTTTCATTCAACATTCGTCAATATTCCTATAAAAACAACATAATGACCTCTTTATACTGAACTTTCCTTGAATAAAGTACCATTCCTATTTCACACTCTTGGGGGAATTTAAGACTAAGAAATTTGTTTGAAATGATGACTTAATAAAAACAAATTATCATAGGAATTTCCTTTCGTGCGCTTCAAGCGTTGAAAAAAAATATGTTCCATCAATAACTAATCCAAGTGCTTCGTAAATGTTTTATTTTATAAGGATGCTTGCCAAAAATTCGACGGATGACGTGTCCATGATGATTGCAGACAAAAAGGTTCCTGCATGATCCGCCATGTTGAAAACAAATGTCATTTGAAAGGTATTTTTTCGCTTTATCGACTTACGTAAAATTATTCATACAGAGTGCTATTTGAATTTCAGTAAAATTTTGGGGCAAATCCTCTGTACTTGTATAGGGTGATTCACCATAAATGTCCCCCCTCTAGCTCACTTATTTTTGAATCTATCTAAAAATTTTAAAAAGCATCTAAAATGATTTTTCAGAAATTTTTTTCCCGTTGCATCAGAAAATACAGGGTGCTCGGACCAAACGATCTACAGAGTACTACTTGATTTTTTCAAATGGAACACCCTGTATTTCATTGTATTTTTATATTCTCCCTGAAGAGCTGATTTCATCAATGTATCACACTTGGGGTCTAGCGGGAATGATTACAGAGATATGGGGTGTTCAAAATCGAGATTTTTCAACTTTAGGATTTTTTTGTGTCGAAACTATTCATTATTGGTCAAAACGGCTTCAATGTTTCTATCTCAACTTTTGATTTACTATCTACTGACATTCAATTGGAACATATACAGTGTGATTCAAGATTCAGAATTCTGACCACCCTGTATCTGTTCCAATTAATAAATGTCAGTAGATAGTGAATCACAAAAGAGATACGGACATGAAAGCCGTTTTGACCAATAATGAATATAGTTTCAACACAAAAAAATCCTAAAGTTGAAAAATCTCGATTTTGAACTCCCTATATCTCTGTAATCATTCCCGCTAGACCCCAAGTGTGATATATTAATGAAATCAGCTCTTCAGGAAGAATATAAATATACAATGAGATACAGGGTGTTCCATTTGAAAAAATCAAGTAGTACTCTGTAGATCGTTTGGTCCGAGCACCCTGTATTTTCTGATGCAACGAAATAAATTTTCTGAAAAATTATTTTAGATGATTTTTTAAATTTTCAAATCGGTTCAATAATAAGTGAGCTGAAGGGGGGGACATTTATGGTGAATCACCCTGTACAGTGTGCAACATATGGAAATTTTTTTGATGAATTGCACAACCAAAATACAAATAGTGTCAAAGGTTGGTGCATGTTCGGTAATCATTTAAGGTGCACCACCGAACATCAACTAAAGATCTTTAGTTGATGTTCGGTGGGTGCACTTAGAATCGTTGCAAGTCAAACAACATACAGGGTAGGTCAAAAAATATAAAAAATGCTCAGGAGTAAAGTACCCTTATTCCAGAAAATTCAGCAAACTGTTATGGAAAAAAGTTCTTTACAATTGAAAGTTTTTCCTGAATACCAAATCATGGCCTCCTAAGACATATTTTAGTGTTTCGATTTGTTCCATTAATAACTTCCCAATTTGTATTTTTTTTCATATTCACCCTTAACACTTTCATAATTTGATCATAACAAATCAGTTGTTCATACTTTTGTTGAAATTAATGCACTTTTGTGCAATCAACTCGGATTTTATTTTTTTAGGGAATCACAAACTTGATGTTTGTTGCAACGATATACAGCTTAATTTTGAGATTTCGCAAACCATATTTTCAACAAGGTAAAACATCATTAGATAAGGAGTATGTCACCAAACTGCCTCAATATTTACTGTCAACCCTCATTTGTTCTGTTCCTTGGGTGTCCGTGATTTTTCAAAAGATATCATGGTTGTCGATCAATTTGTTCAGCTTTTTCATAAACATTTCAAATACAAAATGTTCACATTAAATGAAGGTTTTTGAATATGCATATTATCATTAATGATGTTTTACCTTGTTGAAAATAGGGTTCGCAAAATTTCAAAGTTGAGCTGAATATCGTTGCAACAAACATGAAGTTTGTGATTTCCTAAAAAAATTGAAATCCAAGTTGAATGCAAAAATATGCTTGAATTTGAAAAAAAAAGGGAATTTATTAACGAAAGGAATTGAAGAACTGAAGAATGTCTTAGGAAGCCATGTTCTGGTATTTAGGTATGAATTTTAATTGTGAACAACTTTTCTCAATAACATTCTGCTGAATTTTTTGAAATATGGGTACTTTACTCCTGAGCACTTTTCATATCTTTTTACCTACCCTGTATGCTGTTTGACTTGCAACTATTCTGAGTGCACCTGAAATGATGATCAAACATGCACCAACTCTTGGCACTATCTGTATTTTGGTTGTGCAATTCATTAAGAAGATTCCCATATGTTGCACACTTAAATGACCACACTGTATATTGAAATTATGCTCATATTATTATTTTGTAGAAGCGAGGAGGGAAAATCCCAAATAATCAAGTAAAATGTATGTAACACCTCCTCGATCAACCAACAGGCGGTATTTCGAGCCGCCATTGCTTGAGATTTGACATTTCATGGAAGATGAATGAAGTCATTATGATATCCGAAACGCAAATGAAATTGATCACATACAAAGTACCTCATTGATCACATACAAAGTACCCCATTGACGAACGAAACATTTTGGTATATAAACGAATTGGGTCCAATCAACTTATTTTGACCTCTACTTCAAGTAGAGCAATTTTGGGACACCCTATATATAATCTATAACTGAAGTCATGTGAGGGATTTAAGCACAATTGACAATAAGAAATCACTAGATTCGAAAACTCTTGGGGAGTAGGTTTTCCGATACGAAATAGCGATATACAAATGCTACAAGTTCTTTATTTATATTATCTCTTATTTAATTGGAGAATCAAATTGAAAGGTATACACTCTGATCCGAATCTCAGACCATTGGACTATAGAAAAGTTTGATGTTTTTCTCCAATATTTATATGTTCAGAAATGGACATACAATGATTCCATTTCTGCCTTATAGAATCTCCGAGAATAGATTCACCTATTATACATAGAAAACATCGTTATATTCACATGTCTGATGTTTTGTTATATAATTTTTCAGCAAAAAGAATGATATATACTTCTTTATCTTGATACAATCAAATTATCTTGTCAATATCTTCCTGATTCGGATCAAACAGATTATCAAACACAAATACTACAATGTACGAACCTTTCTCAGCCCTCTAGAATTCTTCATAAAACAGTTTGAATCAGATTTGAGTAGGTATAGCAAGGAATTTCTATCGATTCAACTTGGCAACAATGCGCTACCGCTTGTTCCGAGTCTCCACGCGTCTCACACATTCTGGTATATTGACGGTCTGTCGATGTACGGTTCTGATGTTTTACGGGTCTGTCAATGTACGGTTCTGCCATTTTACGGTTCTGCTATTTCACGGGTCTTAATCCAAAAAATTCTGAAAATTTACGGGTTTGGTAGCTGCACGATTCTGCCATTGTACGAGTCTGTCATTTTACGATTCTGCTGTTTTACGGGTCTGTCGTTTTACGGTTTTGATGAATTATGGATCGGAAATTCCGGTAGTCCGATGGATTATGAGTCTGTCGATGTACGGTT
The DNA here is from genome assembly GCA_918026855.4 of Phaedon cochleariae. Classification (NCBI taxonomy): domain Eukaryota; kingdom Metazoa; phylum Arthropoda; class Insecta; order Coleoptera; family Chrysomelidae; genus Phaedon; species Phaedon cochleariae. The sequence goes on from OU896710.1 coordinate 21,738,302, forward strand.
CTTGCATTTTTCGGATCTAGAGTATTGGCAGTCTGTGCTTTTACGAGTCTGTCATTGTACGGATCTTTCATTTTACGGGTATCAAAAATCGACAGTCTGTCTTTTTACGGGTATGAACTTTTCGCATTCTGCCATTTTCAGACTCTGTACATCACAATTCTGCCAGTTTGCTGGTCGGGAATGTTCATTCTGATGAAATGGTGGTCTACAGAGTACGGGTCGCTGAATTACAGTCTGTGCTTTTACGGTTCTATGACTTTACGATTATATATTTTTATGATTCTGACGACATGAAGAGTATTTTATTTACTGGTTTGGCAAAGTACACTTCTGAATATATGGCAGTCTTTCGATATACTATTGTGATTTATGCATTCTGACATAATGCAGTCTGTCAAAGTACGGTTCGACAAATTACGGGTTGTACATATTGCAGTCGCTGAAATATGGTTCTGATGATTTGCAATTCTGATTTCTTACTATTCTAGTCAAATAAATTCCTACTAATCGACGGTCTGTGTCGATACGTTCTGATGATGTATATGGACCCAGTTGTTTTTGGTATTGACAATTCCCCATGAAATTTATATTGAAGTCACCACAGAGTATGATATGTATACTTAGCTGTTACGTAATTTACGGCGCTATACAATTTGTCAAGAAAAGCTCGTGGGTCTGAGTCTGTTGATGAACTACAGTATAGGGTGATGATACATGTACTTTTATGGATGCCAATATTGCCAATAGCAGAACACTCAAAGTGAAGTTCTGAGGATGAGTCCACTAGATATTGGATATTGACACAATTCTTACTTATTTCGGATTCTTCAAATATTGCAGTGCCACCATGTCTGATTACCGTCCTACAGTAACTAGGGATAAGTTGATAGCCTGATAAGATGGTGGATCTCATTTGAGACCATTGTTCGGATATACACAGGAAGCTTGGGTCGTAGATTTTACAGAATAATTCTAGGATGTTAATTTCGTTTGCTAAGCTTTGACTATTTAGGTGAACTAGCTTATATTCAGGTGTGTCTCTTATCTTGTCACGGTAATCCTGGGTGAGGCTGGATTCTGATAATTTTTGGTGGTTTGTCTGCTCCGGTTCTCTCGGGTGTGGAGGCTTCGTGGATTGTCCAAGAATCGCTGCCCTTGTTTGAAGTTGAAGCGGTCGAAGTGTATGTTTTCAGGATAGAAATCAGATTCGTAGACCTTTTGTTGCAAGCGCTGCTCGACACGAATCATAAAAGCTTGGTTGTTGCTGCGGGTGCGTTGCGTTTCTTTATATAATTTTTGATTTTGTCTTCTGTAACTGAATCTGGTAGGGGGATGTGGGACATTTTTCAGAAATTGATTTTTCTCCTTTTAAGTATTGGACATTTTTTTTAATAAAAAATTCTGTAACATACCCTGATTCATTGGGCAACTTTTTGCAGAATTACAATTTTTTTACTGATTGAATAGTAGTGTTAAAAAATAAAGTTCACTGTTATGTTTCTGTCCCAACTCTCCCTTTTACGAGGGAGAGCTGGGACAATCAATTGGGAGAATCGGGACAGGATCAAGAAACATCCACAAGTCTTGAGAAATGTTTTTTCTTACATAAAACAACATGAGAAACAGAAAAAAATCAATAATGGAGAAAATTAAAACATTGCAGCCTTTTTGGTACGAGTAGGTAAGGAACATAAAATCAGAAATTTCACAATGTTATTGAAGAAAGTTAAATCAAATATTAACGTAAGTCTATAATTTTCCTCAAATATTTACTAGTGTTGAGAATTCCATCTCAAATTATTTATCAACATATGGTATATTTCATGATATGTGCTTATCTGGATGAGTTTCCATAACGATAGGTTATTGTTTTTTTTAACAGATTTGGATGTTTCAATTAATTTAGAATTGTCAATCAAAAAAGGAAGTATTCTGAATAAACATTGTACGTGAAACCAAATCTGCTCCCTGATATTGCCATATACCAGCCAAGCCCTCTCAAACCCCAGACAGTCCACTCTCTCTCCCTGAACATTGATCCTTCGACCCACGGATATTGGTGTGATGGCAAGTTTCGACGTACAAGGTCAGATCATTCCTATTACTTATACACTCCTGTAAATTGTTCATCTCATACCAATTACAATGGAGAAACAACTCAAAAAACGAGAGGAAGCTAAATCAGCAATCACAAGGATTGAAGAATTTGTACTCCAATTTGAAAAGGATACCGAAGTGGATATAAATGAATTTGCAATTAGAGAATCGTTATTGAAAAAGGCTTTCAATGATTATTGCGAGGTTCAAGATGTCATAGAAGATAGAGATCAAAATCAAGAAATTGATAGATTCGATGTCGAACGACGTTACTGTTCTTTAGTTGCCAAGATCAAGACGATTGTACAAAAGTCTCAACGATTACAAACTCATTCAGATACTGCCATTTCTAATGAAATCTCAAACTCACAAACTTCATTCCTTACCCCTCAGAATTCTCTCAGAAAAAATGTTAAACTTCCCAACATAACCATTCCTATTTTCTCAGGTAAATATGATGAGTGGAAATCTTTCGAGGATTTATTTGTATCACTGATTCATGAAAATGGCGAAATAAGTAATGTTCAAAAATTCTTCTATTTGAAATCTAGTCTTAGACATGAACCACTCTCCCTTATAAATAATCTTCAATTGACTAACGATAATTACAATATTGCCTGGGACATTTTGAAGAAAAGATATGAAAACAAATTAGCTATCATAAATACTCATATTAACGCTCTTTTGGAAGTTTCCATTATCACAAAAATGAACTCTGATCTCATGAGACAATTTATTACTCAGATAAAACAAAATATTAATGCCCTTAAATCACTCAATGTTCCGGTGGAACAATGGGATTTGATTCTCATATTCATGTATTGCAAGAAATTAGACTTTTATACACGGTCAGCTTTTGAGTTGAGAAAAAAGATATACCCACTCTGAATGAATTTCTAGAATTTCTCGAAAAACGATGCTCAGCCTTTGAAGCCTCAGTAGACAATAGACAGAAATATACAAAGGTTACTCATCATACTAGTCAAGAATATACTTCTGATCGCAAATGTGCTTTTTGTAAAATGACTAATCATACTCTATACAAGTGCCTTCGGTTCATGAAACTTGCAGTTCCCGAAAGGAAGCAATTCATTATAAATTCAAATTTATGTCTGAATTGCTTTGGGAGTAAACACTCTATAGATGAATGCAGCTCCAGAGTTTGCAGATTATGTGGTCAGAAGCATCATTCTCTACTTCACCCAAAAAATGAAAATACTAATTCTCACAATTCTTCACACCCAATACAAAACGCACAAAATGAACCTCATTCTAGTTATGCTGTGCATACAACACAAAATGAACCTCATTCTAGTTATGCTGTGCATATAATACAAAATGAACCAATGAAAGAAATGTCAATTTGCCAAACCACATCAGAAACTGTTCATTCAGACAACAGTACCTGTATGATTGCCCATAGAGAGCAGTCTCAAGTTCTTTTGGCTACAGCAAAGGTGACTTTGATTGCAGATAACGGAAATAGAATTGAGGCTAGGGCCCTATTAGATTCTGCATCTCAAACAACTTTTGTAACATCTCACTTAGTCGAAGCCTTGGGCACTAGTACTTATGAGCATACAATTGAAGTTTCTGGAATAAATAGTGGTGTTACTAGAATAAGTAGAATGACTAATTTGATGAATGAATCTCAAACACAAAGTTTCCAATCTCGTGTTTCGTGTGCTATATTGAAACGAATAACTTGTTCACTTCCACAAGTCTTAATTGATAAAGCAAAGCTAAATATTCCCAAGGATTTGAAATTAACCGATCCGCAATTTTATGCACCTGGTAAAATAGATATGCTCATAGGAGCTGATCTATTTTTTGAAATAATAGATTGTGAGTTGATAAAGTTAGGTTCAGATCTACCTACTTTACAAAATAGTCATTTAGGTTGGATAATCGGTGGTCCAATTCCGAATCGCCATTGTTCATCCAATATCAGATTTTCATTTTTCACAAATACTATTCATCTTGATGAATTGATTCCAAAGTTTTGGCAATTAGAAGAAGTCAGTTCTAAAAAATTCCTCTCTCATGATGATAAATTATGTGAAAACATATTTGCTTCTTCCACAAAACGTTTGGAAAATGGAGCATTCGAAGTTATGTTGCCATTCAGACATAACGATGATATTCTCAAATTGGGTTTTTCTTATAATCTAGCTGCCAGGAGATTTTATTCTCTGGAAAAAAGATTAGGTAAAAATGAAGACTTATTCATTAAATATAAAAATTTCATCGATGAATACGTCGATCTGAATCATGGAAAATATGTTCCATTCACTCCATTTGATAAGAAATACTTTATACCACATCACTGCATAATAAGAGAAGATAGTATCACTACAAAATTGAGGGTTGTGTTCGATGCCTCGATGAAAACCACTAGTGGTTATTCTCTCAACGACATTATGCTGAAAGGTACTACAGTACAGCCCGAACTTTTCGATATTATCTGTAGATTCAGAACTTTCATGTATGTTTTTGTGATATTGAAAAAATGTATAGACAAGTGCGCATAAATCCTTCTCAACGTTTTCTACAAAATATATTATGGCGTGAGAACTTGAATGAAGATTTGAAATGTATCGAATTGCAAACCGTTACATATGGAACAAATTCTGCTCCATATTTAGCCACTAGATGTTTAATGCAGTTAGCTACTGATGAAAGCACAAATTATCCACTTGCGTCAACAGCCGTTCTTAATCAGTGCTACATGGACGATATACTAGGTGGTGCAGACACAAAAATCGAATTGCAGAAACTACAATCCGAGCTTTCTGCTATGCTTCAGTCTGGAGGATTCAAGCTGCATAAATGGTGTACGAATGATTATTCAATATTTAATGAGAAGATGACTGATTATAATTCAGATGGAGTGAACATCCTTCCAAATTCCAACTATCATAAAATTTTAGGTTCATATTGGTGTCCTCTCTCTGATGAATTCAAAGTTAGTATTCCATTTTCGAATGATGGAAATCCTTTGACAAAAAGATTCGTACTGTCATGTATAGCACAAATGTTCGATCCTCTGGGATTTATAGGTCCTGTGGTGACCACAGCAAAAATTTTCATGCAGAAAATTTGGTTAAATAAGGTGGATTGGGATGAAAAACTAAATCCAGACTTATGTGACAGTTGGACAAGATTTTCTGAAAATATAACTCTTTTATCTAATATAAACATCCCCCGAAAACTTTTCATCTCTGATAAGTTCACTGAAATCCAAATACATGGATTCTCAGATGCTTCCCTTTCAGCATATGGAGCCTGCCTTTATTTGAGAGTTCTTTATATCAATAAATCAGTTTCGTGTAATCTGATTTGTTCAAAGTCAAGGATAGCTCCATTGAAAACCATTTCACTTCCTCGACTTGAGTTTTGTGGAGCTTTGTTATTAGCTAGATTGCTTCACAAGGTTATTTCTCTAATATCACTGAAATTTAGGTTGGACAGATTCTCAAATCGTTTTGCATTGGTTGAATAAATCGCCATCTTGTTTGAATACTTTTGTTGCAAATAGAGTTTCTGAGATTCAAGAACTTACAAATATTTCTCACTGGAGACATATTCCTACCTCAGATAATCCTGCTGATTATATTTCGAGAGGCATGGAACCATCTTCAATAGTAAATTGTACTCATTGGTGGAATGGGCCCAAGTTTTTGTCAGAATTCGGGGATAATTTCGAAATGATGCAATCTACTGAAATAATTGTTGATATTCCAGAACTGAAGAAAACTGTTATGTATCAATTCGAAAATAACATAGATTTTCAGTAATTTTTATCGAGATTTTCGAATTTTAATCGTTTACAGCGATCTATCGCTTATTGTTTACGTTTCATTCATAACTGCAAAAACAGAAACAGCAAGTGTGTAGATGCGTCACTTACGGTTTCTGAACTGAAGAATGCCTTACTAATTCTAGTTAAGAGAATTCAGTTACAATTTTTTTCACTTGAAATCAGTATTTTAAAAATGGGAGGCTTTCTTAAAGAAAGTTCTATTAGATGTTTAAATCCTTTCATAGATCAGGATGATATTTTACGGGTAGGTGGCAGGTTAGCTAATGCTAATATACCAGATGATCAAAAATTCCCTTTTTTATTGCCCTCTAATGATATATTTGTGGAATTATTAATCGAACATGAACATAAAAAACTATTTCATGCTGGACCCCAAAATGTACTCAACCATATACGACTTAGGTATTGGATATTGAATGGGTTGCGTCAAGTAAAAAAGGTATTGAAAAGTTGTGTTATATGTCACCGATTCAAAGCTGTTGCAGCAGAGCAATTAATGGGAAATTTACCTTTGGAACGAGTAACAGCAATTAGAGCATTCTATCATATGGGGGTGGATTATGCTGGACCTTTCCAAATTAAAGAGTCCAGATTACGAAAATCGATTGTAAGTAAATCTTATATTGCGTTGTTCATATGTATGAGCACAAAGGCTGTGCATATTGAGTTGGTTTCGAGTTTGACTACGGATGCATTCTTGATGACGTTCAAAAGACTCATATCTAGACGTGGATATCTAGACGTGGAATACCACACACCATCTTCAGTGATAATGGAACTACTTTCCAAGGTGCCAGGAATCAGCTACATGAAATTTATAAGTTTTTCAAATCGGTAGATAACTTAACTGAAATAACAAACTATATGACAACTTTAGAAACTAAATGGAAGTTTTTACCTCCTAATAGTCCACATTGGGGTGGTCTCTGGGAGGCTGGAATAAAGTCGATAAAATATCATATTCGTAGAGTAATAGGGAAGGCGGTTCTATCTTTCGAACAGATGACAACGGTTTTATCACAAATAGAAGCAGTTTTGAATTATCGCCCGCTTTGTTCATTATCTACGGATCCATCAGATTTGACATGTCTTACTCCTGGCCACTTTTTGATAGGGGAGCCACTCACATGTTTACCTGAGAGAAATTTGATGGAAATAAATGAAAATAGATTATCTCACTGGCATCATTGTTCAAAAATTATGCAGCACTTTTGGAAGCGATGGTCTGTTGAATATTTGAATAAATTACAATCGCGTCCAAAGTGGATGAAAGTTTCAGATAATTTATGTCCAAATATGTTAGTACTTGTCAAGGAAGATAACTTACCACCGCTTCAATGGAATTTGGCACGCATTATTGAAATCATTCCGAGTTCGGATAAAAAAGTTCGAGTTGTCAAAATATTAACCAAGGATGGAATTTTTGTAAGACCAATTTCTAAACTTTGTCCGCTTCCAAGAGATTGATTTTTACATTCTTGAGGGTGGGGCAGGATGTTGAGAATTCCATCTCAAATTATTTATCAACATATGGTATATTTCATGATATGTGCTTATCTGGATGAGTTTCCATAACGATAGGTTATTTTTTTTTTAACAGATTTGGATGTTTCAATTAATTTAGAATTGTCAATCAAAAAAGGGAGTATTCTGAATAAACATTGTACGTGAAACCAAATCTGCTCCCTGATATTGCCATATACCAGCCAAGCCCTCTCAAACCCCAGACAGTCCACTCTCTCTCCCTGAACAACTAGGAAACTCCACCATGTTTTGTGTACGTGCAGTACCGTATTTGTGAATCAGAGGAGGTAATTTCCGTTCTGCGTCGGAAATTTCAACAACTCTTTTCTCTTGTACAAGTGGAAAAACAAATTTATTGGTTTGCCGTTTTCTTCGCAGAAATTCCACTTCCAGTCCATCCTCCAAGATAGATAATAATTTACCAACATAAAAGATTGTTTTTTTCTCAGTAGAAAACCTGATGAGGAGATAGTCTGATATGCAATAGTTTTGGTCAAGATCCGTATCAGAATTATCACTCTCTGAATCGGAAAAACTTTCATCCATATCAGATTCTCCTGAATCAGCGTATGGGATCTTACCAGCTTCTTCTTCACTTGAAGAGGATGCTATTTTCCTTTTGATATTCTTGATTTTCTTGTCACGAATTCCTTGCTTTTTGTTCTCACGAGCTTCGATTTCTGCAATGATGCCATCTTTTATTGGTGTATGTCAGAATTCGTGATTTGGCAGGCTTACGAGTCTTACGACCTTTTCTGATTTGTTTTCTAGCTGCTGCTTTAACATGTGGTCGAATTTGTTCAGGAGTTAAAATTATTTTTGTTTGTTGATTAGGATCTTTGGGATCTTGGATAAACGTGGAGGGAGTTGGTTCCAACCGAACATCTACCTCTTTGATTGATGAGGTACGACTTGCATCATCAGGTTGATGTTGATCAGTTCCTGCATGTAATGTAGGATCTGGTCTATCTGTAACGGCTGCTGACAAAAAATCTGCGTCGGTAAAAACATTTCGGTCGAATGGGAAAATACCAGGCTTCTTGAACGCAGCTTGGATAGTTGCAGGAGGTGTCAGTGCTTTAACCATGGCATGAGAAGACATTGAAGCAATCTCGTAAATGCTGATAGTTTTTCCAGGATTCCTCTTCATCCACGAATCACATTCAGCATTGTAATATGATTTCAAAGGAGCGTATACGCCTACATCTAAGGGTTGCAGTTTATGTGAGCAATGTGGCGGAAATGTTAATAGGACAATATTGTTCTACTTGCAGAAGTTCAGTGACTCAATGGATATGTGGCTATCGTGATTGTCTAAGAGTAGGAGAACTGGCCGATCTGAGAGAGGTTTTGCGAATTGGAAGAAATGCTTTAGGTATAAGGCGAAGTTAATATCCGTCATCCAACCGGATGGATGAGCAGCTCCCGCAGCTCCTGCTGTGGCACCATTGAGCATATACTCCTTGAAATTCACCCTTGCGAAAATATAAAATGGCCTGTCACTAAACTTCCCCTCTCTGCTGAAACGACTTGGCCGACTTGCCTGACGCCTTTCTCAGCAACTACTTTTCGCGGATTCTGAACTGCCGTGAGGCCTGTTTCGTCACAGTTTTAAATATCATGTGCCGCAAAGTTATATTTCGTCATCATCTCATCCAAATTATCGAAGAATTACTAACATACAATAATACAAACTAGTGCAGCGTGAAAGACTTGTTGCCTCTGGTTTCCTGATAGATATAGTAGGATTTCGTGTTTTGAATCCTTTCCACCAGTCCTCCCCAGCTTTTCCATTTTTCTGTCAGTTTTTAGGAAATCTTCCTATTGGCTATGGCGAATTGAAATGCAAATTCACGAACTTGCAGTTTGCTAAGACCATAATGCATTCTGGGCGCAGTTAAAATGTATTCAACGAGCATCAGTTCTTCTTCATTTGTGAAAACCCGTGACTGTGCGTAAGTGGAGCCATATTTCTCAAGAAAACTCAAACGCTTCCCCAAATTTTCTTCGTTAACGTACCTTGAGAGCGAAGTCTTTGGTATACCAAATTTTGCAGCAACTTTTCGCAAGCCACCATTATTTTTGTATTCGGCAACGGCTTCTTCCATGATGTGATTTGGGATCACTGGGTTATCTGATTTCTTCTTATAGCGTAATGGCATGACTGAAAATATGAAAATAATATATAAAACATACCTTGATAATTGAAATAAGTGAGACATGGGACGTCCCTACTCTCCCTTGAAATAGTGTCCCAACTCTCCCATGCTGTTCTATTACACTTTCAGTGGCCATATTGTTTTCTAAGTTGAAGTGAATCATGAAATCACTACTACATTTCATAGCTCAATCATTGGCCATCATATGCATAATTAACTTTCAGATATAACTTACATTGCAATTGCAAAGAAATAAATCGAATTATTTGATGAATCAAAATAATAACTTTCGAGTCCAATAAATAGTAATAGTTACCTGATATTTAAATAAAACAACACACGCGTCTGCTACTGAGGTTTATTCACGTCTGCCTCGGATGTGCTTAACCTGTATTGACAACAATACAATTCTACCAACCAAACTCGAGAAAAATTCGCTGTCCCAACTCACCCGCGGTACCAACTCTCCCACATTCCCCTACTCTTGATAGAAATAGCCATTTTTTTTATCTGGTTTTCAAATTCCATGGTTATCACCTTCACCACCTCCTATTTTATCATTTTTCATCTTCCTCTTCCTCATTGCTGGGGTAAATCCGTCAGCATCATTCGGGGTATTTGCTTCGTTGATAGCAGAGCTTGAAGGTCTGCTCTTGTTATCTAAGTCACTAAGTAGTGTATTAATGAGAGGGCTGTAACGGCACCCCCCACCCAACCCCCTATGAGAGTTCTGTAACGGCACCCACCCACCTAACCTGATTGGCACATTTAAAATGATAAGTTTTTGCACATCTATAGCAAGAAAGGCTCGGGTTCGACCCTGTCACCGAAAAACCACATGAGCTACAAACAACTGGCATTATAAAAAGTGTGTACACTATGAACGACGATATCAGCTGAAATAGCCTGATGGCAGATTACGAGTTTTATCAAGAGAACGAAAAGTCAGTTGATATTAGTAGTCAACTTTGATATTGAGGGATTCCACTCACTGAGTCCTATTTAATGGTAAAAACCGCAACTATGTGCGAGCACTATAACCACTTTAAAAACACCAATTTCTAGGAGTACTTTTAAACACGTCTATACTGAAACCAACTCGACTCGAATGTAACATTCATTTCCGTTGTTAATGAAATCATTCTCAATATCAGAAAATACCTGGAGTATGAAGTAGTAGAGCAGGTAAGGAAAGGAGCAGCATTGGCTAAATAAACTAAATAAACCTGGAATGGCTCCTAAAATTCATCATTATTAGGGCATATTGCGATTTTCATGAATCTCAATTCTCAATCTGGTGCATCATGAAAAATTGATGGCAACAAAATGTCCAAGTATTCTTCATCACTCGAGCTTGAATCGCCATCGTCAACAATCGTAGAAACTATAGAGGATACAAGAATAGATTTCTCTTCCAAGTAAAATATTAAATTTATCCAAAATTTATAACAAGTAGGAGACTAAACATCTAGTTCAGATAAACGAGAAACTACTACTGATGAAAACCATGAAAACGTGTCCCGAATTACAGTAGTGAATTTTTGATTGTATATTTCGGAACACAGATTTTCAGCAGAGTCAGTGGATCAACTGACAGTACTGACCAGTTGAATTCGGAAGATAGCCATAGTTAGGGTCCCTTGATGGAAATTGACGTTAAAGTCATCTTAACAGGGTACGGACAGATCATAGCTGCATTCTTTTTTAATGATCTAGAGATTTTAGTTTTGTCTACTGGCATCCCTGACATTGCTGTCACGTCACATCCATGGGCGCAACAGAAAATCAATCAAACTTTTAATGATAGGTATGTACAGGGTATTAACTTGTTGAAGAAGATCATATGGCGAACGATTTTCGTAATTATGATCCGATTCTTGGTATGTGGGGTTTTCCAGGGTTGGAGATGATTGTTTTGTAAAACTTGGAAAATTCAAGATGAAGAATACAATATATAGCAAAAGAAATTTCTAATTATGATCCGATTCTATTCAAGATTGGTATCTGAGAGTTTTCGGGGTCGAACTTCATGATTTTTTGTCAAAATTGGGAAATTCAAGATAGCGGATCCAGGAGGAGTATAATTTGTTGACCAGAATTAAAGTATGCTGACCGAGCATTTCTGATTCGAATTTCCTCTCCAAATTGCATATTTGGATATCTTATATGGATATATAGATGCCACCAGTAGAATTATTTCGATCCACCCTTTCAAAGGGGTAGTTTATTCTTGCTGTTTTTCAAAATTCCTTGCTGACCGAGCATTTCTGGTTCGTATTTTTCCATCAAATTACATATTTGGATATCTCATATATATTATAAATGCGCCACTAGTAGAATTATTTCCATACACCCCTTCAGAGGGGTAGTTTATTCTTGCTGTTTTTCAAAAATACTTGCTGACCGAGAAATACTGGTTCGTATTTTTTCATCAAATAACATAATTGAGTATCACATATATATTTATGCATGACACTGGTGGAATTATTCTGATCAACCCTTTCAGAAGGGTAGTTTATTCTTGCAGTTTTTCAGAATTCCTTGCTGACCGAGCATTTTTGATTCGAATTTTTTCTTCAAATAGCATATTTGAATATCTTATATAGATATGAAGATGCCACCAGTGGAATTATTTCGATCCACCTTTTCAGAGGGGTAGTTTATTTTTGCAGTTTTGCAAAAATCCTTGCTGACCGAGCATTTCAGGTTCGTATTTTTCCATCAAATCACATATTCGAATATCTCATTTAGATCAATAGATGCCACCAGTAGAATTATTTCGATCCACCCTTTCAGAGGGGTAGTTTATTCTTGCTGTTTTTCGAAATTCCTTGCTGACCAAGCATTTCTGGTTCGTATTTTTCCATCAAATTACATATTTGGATATCTCATATATATTATAAATGCCCCACTAGTAGAATTATTTCTATACACCCCTTCAGAGGGGTAGTTTATTTTTGCAGTTTAGAAATCCTTGCTGACCGAGCATTTCTGGTCCGTATTTTTTCATCATATTACATATTTGGATTTCTCATATAGATTTATAGATGCCACCAGTGAAATTATTTCGATCCACTCCTTCAGGAGGTGATGTGATGAAAAAATACGGACCAGAAATGCTCGGTCAGCAAGGATTTTTTAAAAACTGCAAAAATAAACTACCCCTCTGAAGGGATGAATTGAAATAATTCCACTGTTGGCATCTATAAATCTATATGAGATGTTCGAATATGCAATTTGGAAACAAAATTTGAACCAGAAATGCTTGGTCAGCATTCTTCAATAGTTTTGGTCAGCAAATTACATTTCCCCGCGGATCCAATATGGCGAACGAAACTTGTAATTATGATCCGATTCTATTCAAAAAATCAGAATTGGTATCTGGAGATTTCCGGGGTCGGAGATTATAATTATTTCGTCAAAATTGGGATATTCAAGATGGCGGATCCAAAATGGTGGACGAGTTTTGTAATGAAGATCCAATTCTATTCAAAATTGGTATATCTGGGGGTTTTCGGGGTAGGAGATAATGATTGTTTCGTCAAAATTGAAAATTCAAGAGGACGGATCCAATATGGCGAAAGACATTGGTTTATATAATTATTACTCTACCACAAATAGAAAAAATGTAGGATGCAAGAGTGAAAATAACGTGCCTATCAGTTATACTGCGTATACTTAGCGTATACCTACTTCTTTGTTACTTTCATCAATGAATTATTCGAAAATGACTTTTCATTTAAAAGAGACGGAAAAATCATATTTATAACATGGGGGTGAAGTATATTCTATTCTTTATTTTCGTGCACATTTTACGTATTAATTTTTATCAGCCTACTTTTCGTCTTAGACAAAGTTTTATACATAGTGTGATATTAGTTACTCCATAAATTCTTCTCCGAGTTGGATTTCTGAAAATATATTTAGCACACATGACATGAGTACAGCAGTCTAGATACCCACATCGAGGTTTCCAGTGTTTCCACCATTTCTCAATCATAAGGCTCAGCTCATTCAGCTCATAGATGAACTACTGCTCAGCTTGAAATCAGAATTCATTCAGTCAATTCAGTCAACCCTGGTATACAGTCTAAGAACAGCCTCTTTTGGTGAAATATATTTAGTTTTCAGTACAATTTATACGTTCCCTAAATCGCAGATATTATGCTGGTAGTAAAGTAGTAAAGTCTAAAACTAGAGAATTGTTCATCTATATCTTGGTATAGTTGAATCAGGAATTCCATATGGAAATTACCAGAAATTACGTATGATACGCCAGTGACCTCAATATAACCTAAAAAACAACAAATCGCTGCCTCTAAAGAATAGTGACACATTTCAAAGAGTGGCTGTTTTGAGTTAGATGTAGATTTCGACTCAAAACTGTATCTAGTTTATCGGAAAAAATGACCTATACGCATATTTCAAATTATCTACGAGAGATGGCGCAAGTGTCATTATTCTTTACTCATCAAATTCCGACCTTTTTATGGGAAATAACGTCCTATTTCCAGTAGTTTTGTTCTTGCCGGCGAGTGAGTGTGTAACTTCTAGAGAATAACGACATATTTCAAAACATAACAGCAATTTCAAAACAATGTTCTAGGAAATATCGACATATTTTGTATCGTGTCGTTCTTCTTATCATAATAAGTATCGATTCATTATATTTCACACAGAATAACGTCTCTTTTCAAAATATGTCATCCTTCCAGAGATTATTCCAACTTTTCAGTCCAAAAATTAATTGCGATAGTGACTCTTATGCTACGTGTCATTCTTCTCTACATTTTCAGGGATATATTTCGAAATAAGACCATATTCTCGTAATAAATAATATCTCATCATTTTTCAATGTAACGCAAATAATGTTTTTTTTTATATTCAAGAATTTTTACTATGATTATATCGACTTCCTATCACATTTTGCATAGATGCATTTGCATTGATTAGTCTTTACAAAGTTTTCAAATGACGTGTTATCAAAAAATCTTTCCTAGATTCTTATAGCGTGAATTTGATATCTAATTTTCATGCTGGATTTTGTATTCAGTTTCCATAGAATTTTTGAATTGTGATATTACAGCTTTAAATATCATGGAAAACCCCAGATCCAAGTTCAAGCTATTGTTGAAGCAAGCTATGACAGAAGCAAAAGGAAAAGTGGAGCTGCGAAAAAATATCGGTGAGAGACAAAAATTATAAACCAAATGATATCGAATCGATGAATATGGGTTTTATCAAATGAACATTGTATGTCTTGGATGCCATTGACTTTCTTATCTCAAATGTTCAACATCAATAATTACTAGTATTTCAAATTTATAGATTTTCTGTCGGAAAAAGAAAACCATCCCCAAAACTATGAAGGCATATTTCACCCACCACCAGTAGTAGACACACCACCAGTAGTAGACAATAGCAATAGTAGTGCTATATTTTCAAAAGGTATCAGATATATTAGAATAAATAAAATAAATTTCTCCGCATGTTTTTAGTTGACATAACCGGTTTCCTTAATTTTTAGGAATACCACAAGAAAAGCCTGAACATACGGTGGTTACAGAACTTGATAACAATAGTGAAACCAATGATGGTTGTGGTATAAGTTCTGATGTATTGCAAGGTAATGGGAGCTCCAAATAAATAATTATATTTTTGTACTACCAATATACTTGAAAATCTCCTAAAGTACTGTTCGATTTCAGTTATGGATGAATCCAACATGAATGTGCAAGAGGAAAGTGATGGATCATTCCAGGATTTTTCTTCGGATGACAGTGTGAAAGATCCTATGTATAAAAGAGATAATACTTCATCTTCTAGTTCGTCGGCTAGTTCTACAAACTCATCTTCTTCTTCTGAGTCTTCGTCTGAAGAAGAAATAGAAGATGAAAGAGATAGAGAAAGACATTCCGAAAGAGATGAAGAAAGAGATAGAGAAAGATATTCCGAAAGAGATGAAGAAAGTGGTGCAGAAAGAGATGAAGAAAGAGGTGCAGAAGAAGATGAAGAAAGAGGTGCAGAAAGAGATGAAGAAAGAGGTGCAGAAAGAGATGGAGAAAGAGGTGCAGAAAGAGATGAAGAAAGAGATGTAGATGTAGAAGTGAGAGAAGATGAAAGCAATTCAAATATTGTGACAGAAACTATGAAGAGAGGGCGGAAAAGGAAAGCAAACCCTTCAGGATCAATAAAGGAGACTGCTAAACGTTTGAGAAATGCCGGAAAATCGTATATCTCCAATTCCAAGAGGAACAAAATATTAGTTCCCGAGAAGAAAATAGGTCCCCCATGTACCGATCGATGCAAGCATAAGTGTTATGCAAAAGTTACAGAAGAGCAGCGCCACAACATTTTTTTGACTTATTGGCAACTCGGCGATTTACAAAGACAACGAGAATTTTTATCATCTAACATTATAGCAATTGAACCAAAATATACATACAGAAAACCTGATAGTCATTGTGCTGGTAAAAACGCCTTCTATTTCGTTGTAGACTATAAGAAAATTCGTGTATGCAAGCCATTTTTCCGATCAACTTTGGGAATAAATGATCGCCCAATTAGGACCGTTCTCTCCAAAAGAAGTAACCCTATTGGGGGTTTTGTTTCTCTAGATCATCGAGGCAAGCATGGAAATCATAAGAAACTTGACAACACCATCAAAGATGGAATTCGCTATCATATCGATTCCATACCAAGAATCGAGAGCCATTACTGTAGAGCAGACACAACGAGAGCCTTCATTGATGGGGGAAAATCTGTAGCCGAGTTACATAGAGACTACGTCAATGATTGTATTAGGAAAAACGTACCCTACGGAAACTATGTCATGTACCATAGAATATTTTGTACAGAATTCAATATAGCTTTCTTCACTCCTAAGAAGGATCAATGCGAAGATTGCACTTCTTATCTTAACGCAGATTTGGAGACTAAACAGCAACTGAAATCAAGTTATGATGATCATCTCAAGGAAAAAACGATGTCTCGACTGGAAAAAGAAAAGGATAAGAACAATGATGATCCTTCTTGCATTGTAGCAGTTTATGACTTGCAGGGAACCCTACCTTGCCCGAGAGGAGACGTATCCAATTTTTATTACGTCTCCAAAATAAATACCCTGAATTTCACAATTTACAACTTGAAAAATAAAGAGGTTCACTGTTTTGTATGGCACGAAGGCGAAGGAAACCGTGGTGTGAATGAAATTGGTTCATGTATCTATAATTATCTCGAGATTTTGAATCAAAATGCGAGTTCAGGAAGAATGTTAGATGTCATATTCTTCTCAGATAATTGTTGCGGGCAACAAAAAAACCATTTCATGATAGCGTTGTATTTGTATGCAGTTTCAAAATTCCAATTCCTTAATTCAATAACGCATAAGTTCCTAATCAAAGGCCACACACAAAATGAGGGAGATAGCGTCCACTCCGTCATAGAGAGGAAGATCAAACGGTCACTGAAATCTGGTCCTATTTACACACCAGACCAATACGTGAATTTGATCCGAGGCACCAAAGAGAATAGAATTCCTTATAAAGTCCACGAATTTGCCCATGATTCCTTCTACGACATAAAAAGCCTCGCCCCCGAAATTGGAAATAATTACTCTAAGAATACGGACAATGAGACATTCAAATTATCTAATGCGAAAATAGTTAGAGTAGAGAAGGAACATCCTGCTGTATTTTTCTACAAAAACTCCTACAGTGATCCAGAATTCAAGAAAGTTGAAGTCGAAAAGAATAATAGGAGATCAAGCAAGAAAAACACGAATTCCAATCGAACTGCCGGTTCTCTCAAGCAAATGTATAAACGAAACCTCCCCATTTCTGAAAAGAAGAAGAAAGGCCTGATGGATTTAATTAAAAAAAATATAATACCCAAATTTTACGAGGGATTTTATAATAGTCTTTAAGAAATCAAACTATCATGTCTGGTTTATATCGGATCCGAAGTTTTCGTTTGTGTTGCTGTTTAATTCTTAATATAATTGTTCCTTTGTTTCGATGTCAATAAATAAAGTTATTTTTGCACGACTTCTTCAGCATTTCATTCGAAAATGTTCAATATTTTGCAGGAAATAAAAACAAAATTCTTCAATGTCTCTTCAAAACAGTGACACATTTTTGATTTTTTCTCAAAAACAATCTTTTTTGATAGACATCGAAAGAAACCAAGATACTGGACTAGGAAGACCATATTGTAACAATGAAGTTTGAAAATTTCAATCAGATAATCGATTATCCATAGGAGATATCACAATTTTAATGAATTTGAAATCTTAAAAATCCTCTCCTGAAAAAAGAACAATTTTGAAATGTGTCACTATTCTGTAGAGGCAGCGAAATGTCAAAAATCTAGTAGGCCAAGCAATGGGTAGATTTACCTGGAAAAAAATACAGGAGTTTTGAAAATTTGCAGATCGGTTGATCTTCATGACCCTAATAACACCTCAAGTTTGCGACCACGTCATACCGCCGCTGGCACCGCCATATTGAAAAGATGGTACCCAAAATCAGTTTTTCCATGATATCTCTCGTCCAGTACCTCCTAGGTGAAAAACAGTACTAACAAAATTTGTAGAGGAGAAAATTCTCTACAACTTTGAAAGAATATTTTTTTTGTGCGACCAATGGTTCAGGAGTCACATAGGCATAAGTTATAGCAAATTATTCAACATCGATGATACAATAATGCTTGCGATCCAGCAGTGCAGTTTTTTCACATATTCAGAGAATATTATCTGTTATATTCGTTGCTGAGAAGAACAGAGGTATTCCCTATCAATAAAATATTTATATCCACAAATGGTCGCATTCCATCCCCTCCTTTCGGTTTGTGGCTACGCGAAAGTATGTCGTGGTGGGAATGTCGACGTTGCCGATGTCGAGGCGGACGGTTCAGTTCGTTTATTTATTTCGAAGCAATAGCACGCAATAGTGTCGTTGGAAATTTTTCGGCCGGTGATATTATTTTGTGATTAATATTTCGTATTGTTCCTTGTAGAGGTTGTGACTATGGCCGCTGCACAGCAAACTTGTTTCATATGTGAAAAAACTTCAAGTGACAATATCGTTATTACGGTGCGTGAAAGAGGTTTGAATACTTTTAGACAATCCAGCATTAAGAGAAAAGATGGTAAAAGTGAACGATTTTTGAAAAACTTGGAAACCGCAATAGTACACGATGCATGCCGAAAGCAATACAATAACGAAAAACTCATTCGCTCGTCACTGCAACGGAAGATTACTGCGATTCCAGCAACATCATTGCGATCAGTAGTGCCCGCATTCCATTTTGGGAGTGCATGTTTTGTATGTGGTGCAGAAATTACGGATGATTATCTGGAAACGCAGAAAAAACTCGCATTGTCGATCGTGAATTAGTGTATGAAGTCCGAAAATTATCAATGAAAGACAATATCATGAAATTAGCTGAACACCGCCAGGATGCATGGGGGCAAACCGTGATAAATCGCATCCAGCATATTTCTGACTTGGTCGCAGCAGATGCTGAATACCATAATTCATGTATGAAGAAATTTCATATTCGTCCATCAGCCGGAGAGAAGAAGGGTCGTCCACTGGCTACGAATGTTGAAGAAGCTATGGAAAATATTTACTCATATCTTGAAGATAACTCTGAAGAATGCCAATTTTCCTTAGATACTTTGTTGAATCAAATTGAAGGAGATCATCGCCCACACGTATAAACCGTCAAAGCTTAATTGTTGGAAAAATACGGGGATGATATTCTGATTGCCATAACTGCGAACAAACCACCGGTTGTCTGTTTTCGAAATACAGGATACAAAGTACTTACTGACACTTGGTACAAAGATAAACAATCAGATCCGAAAGAAGAGAGACTGCGGATTGTTAAAGACGCGGCAACAATTGTGCTGGAGGATATTCGAACACAGGTGTACGAAATCTCGCAGTACCCACCTTCGGACAATTTCTTAGAAGAAGTTGACATGGTTATTCCAGAGAGCTTGCAAGTTTTACTTCAAGATATTGTTTTAAAAAACAAGCGCGGTCCTTTAAAGAATTGGAAAACCAAATGCACTGCATTTGCTCATGCTATAATCTCAGCAGTACGACCTCGGTCATTTTTATCGCCATTACAAATTGGCCTAGCAACATTTTTGTATAAGAAGTATGGGTCAAGACAACTATTGGAAGTGTTATCATCGTTAGGATTTTCGGCATCTTACAGTGAAGTAGGACTTTTTGAATTGTCAGCTATCATGCGCCCAGGAATTACAATTCAGCCAAATGCATTTTCACAATTTGTGTTTGACAATGCTGATTTTAACATTAACACTCTAGATGGTTTGAATACCTTCCATGCAATGGGTGGTATCCAATGTGTCACGCCAAAAACTGCAATTGCTCCAGACCAGAAAATCGAACGGCTTTCCCGAATACCTTCAGCAACAGTCGTAGGAAATTATGGATCAATTCCTTTGGCATCTTTTGAAAGGAAAAATAAGTCAGGTTTGAAAGAAATGACTATAATAGAGAGTATAAATCCCGTTTCATCCGAAATCTTGCCGTCAGCGTCTGATCTACTTTGGCTTTATGCAAAGTGGGCAAAGCTTCCTTCCATACCTGGATGGAATGGTTTCATGGAACAGGCAACGGCCCAGAAGCCTTTTTCGAAGTCGCATGTGTTATGCCTTCCATTTATTAACGCTCCACCTAGTGACTATAATACTATACTCACAGCTCTTATCACTGCATCGGAAAAATGTAAATCTTTAAACCAGCATACCTGTTTCGTAACCTTCGATCAGCCGCTTTATATGAAAGCTAGAGACATTATTTCCAATGATGATCAAGATCATCTTGACAATGTCGTCGTTAGACTCGGGGGATTTCATTTATTGATGTCTTTTATGGGATGTATAGGCTATGTTATGACTGGAAGCGGAATAAAGGATTTATTTGCTGTTATATATGGTATATGCTCAAAATTCTGTGGAAAAAATGCTAACAGGGCATGCTTACGCACGTGCATTAAGAGCTCATATCTTGTCTCATCTTGCCTTAGGTAATATTATATTCGATGCAGTTGATTTTAGCGAAGAAGAACGCGTACAATTGGAAAACATAATTAACGACATCGATAAATCCGTCATTCTTACAGCAGACGATCAAGATTCATTCAAAACTGTTGCAAACAAATTGCAAAATCAACTTCAGAAATTAGAAAATAACGGGCCTACTGCCAAACTATGGATTCTATATTTCAGAATGGTGACTTTGTTGAAGCAATTTATTGAAGCAGAACGCACTGGCAACTGGACACTACACCTTGAAACGATTCAAAAAATGTTGCCCTTTTTTCATGCAAGTGGTCATTTTTTCTACGCAAAGTCTTGTCATTTGTATTTGCAAGACATGCTCAATTTACAAGATAAAATGGATCCGACTGAATTTGAAAGTTTTACGACAAAGGGATATTTCACCATTAGACGGTCCGATAAATTTTGGTCTGGAATTTGGACCGACATGACCATCGAGCAGACTCTGATGAGGACGATGAAAAGTATAGGTGGACTTACCCATGGACGAGGAATAACAGACAGCGTTCTCACAAAGTGGACTCTAGGAATGACTTTCCTACACAACGTTTGTGATGTAATTGAAGATTTTTGTGGAATATTTAGTGGAACAACGGAACAACACGTCGACATGAGGCGTTCACGAATACTTCGTGACAGTAAGGATACAGAAAAACTTATTAACTGGTTCAATCAGCACTATCCGTTTCCAAAAATCGATAACATAATGTCCATAAGTTCTGGACTTGTTGGAGATGAGCGTGTTAATTGCTGCAATGCGCAAGATATTGGCTCCATTGGAATATCGAATATAATTGGCAAGGATTTTGATTCAGTTAAATTTAAACGTAAAGACAGAGTAATTCCTCTTGGGGCTATCAACAACAGCATTACAATAGAAGAAGTAGCTGTACCTATTGACCCACTGTTGATATTTCATAGGATGTGCATTGCAAAAAAAACGGACGAAGAGTTACAACAATACCTGGAATATGAACTGGCACCGTTTCCGCTATCACTCTTTTCTGAGGAAGGGATGAGGAAAGGCACAAAGTCTTCACTTTATAAAGCCTTTACACCACTTCCTAGTGATGTGCAATTTGAAAATAAGGTTCATGTCATAGATGGAGGATTTCTCCTTCACAGAGTTGTTTGGCAGTGCAACGAATCTTTCGTTTCTATTTGTACAAAGTATATACAATACGTAACAAAATACTATGGTTCAAATTCAATCATTGTATTTGATGGATATCCAGCTGATGCTGCACAAAAAAGCACTAAAAGTGCAGAACGTCTTCTACGATCAAAAAAGTTAACATCTGCGGACATATTGTTTGATGAATCGATGATAACGACATACCCACAATCCAGGTTCCTAGCCAACGATCACAACAAGAGTCGTCTTATATCCTTACTGAAAGATAAATTCGAGAAATCAAACTTTACTGTCCATCAGGCCATAGAAGACGCTGACACCTTAATTGTTAGGACAGCAATATCCACAGCATCATCTTCAAACTCTGTGTTTATCGTTGGAGAAGATATCGACCTACTGATACTTTTAGTTGCACTAGGAAATCATCATCCAAATGTTTATTTCTTGAAACCGGGCAAGGGGAAAACTTCAGAAAAGATTTACTCCGTACGAAGTATACGCGAACCAAGCATTGCGCACAATATATTGTTTTTACACGCCTTCAGTGGATGTGACACAACATCTGCCATTTTCAACCAAGGCAAGAACAAATTCCTCAAGATTATTATGAAATTCCCGGAATTGAATGAAATTATCGAAGTATTCAAGGATGAAAGTGCAGACGCCAACGCAATTGCAGTAGCAGGAGAAAATTTCTTGATCAAACTCTATGGAGTATCTCAAAAGGATTCATCTCTGGATTTTCTCCGATATCAGCAGTTTTCGAGATCGGCGACAAAGAGTAAGTTTAACCTTGCTTCACTTCCCCCCACAGCAGCAGCAGCAAAACAACATTCATTCCGCACCTATCATCAAGTTCAAGCCTGGTATGGTGTTGAAAAAAATCCGGAAGAATGGGGATGGAAAAGGAGTAAGGTCGGACTCACTCCTGTTAGAACAACCAAAGATCCTGCTCCAGAAGTTCTTCTAAAATTCATTTCATGCAAATGTAAAAAAGGATGTGTCTCAGTATGCAGCTGCAGAAAGGCGGGTTTGAATTGTTCGATAATTTGCATGTACTGCACAGGAAATTCTTGCGAAAATATCGCAAACATGTTGATCGACTCTGATGACGAAGACCCAGATGATATCATTCTACTGCCGACGTTTGATGTTATAGACGTAGATTCCGGGGAAGATGAATCAGATGCAGAAGACACATACAAAATCAGTGTGAATCCAAGCGAACCTGGTCCATCTAGAGTATTGAGACGAAGCCAGCAATAATAATTGTTTTAGAAACATTGAAATGTGGATTAGGCCTACTGGGGACACCACTATAAAAAAAACGCGTCGCTACTCTACCTCAGGTGGTGTGGAAACGAGTATAAGTAATAATTGCTGAATAACTGAACAAATTTTAGCGATAATTTACACTGTAAGGGAAGCATTGTACAATTTTACTAACATTGCCCTGATTTATATCGATGCAACTCTGGAAATATTGATCCCAGCAAAAAACTTTTTCTACAAAATTTGTAGAGAATTTCCTTTCCTACAATTGTTGTAATGCCTATTTTTTGTTTACGAAGTACTGAAAAAGAGATATCATGAAAAAACTGATTTTAGGTGCAATTTTTTCAATATGGCGGGGCTAGCGGCGACTTGACGAGGTCGCAAATCATACGCGTAACTGAGGTCATATATATGTACATGACTGCCAAGTTTCAAAACTCCTGTATTTTTTTCCAGGTAAAGCACTTTTGAGTCCCCCATTGCTTGGCCTATAGTGTTTATCCCCAGAATTGAATAAGGATGGAACTATATAACTGTTTCACAAACACTTTAGAGTGAGAGGAGACGTGGATCTGTCCGTACCCTGTTAAGATAAATATCAAGGGACCCTAGCCATAGTTAACTGCTGAATTTCAATCTGTCAGAATCGACACAGTAGTGGATCATTCAGATGGGATTGGCAATACATGATAATTCGTATGTATTTGCTAGGGCCCCTTGATGGAAATTGACATTGAAGTCATCTTAACAGGGTACGGACAGATCATAGCTGCATTCTTTTTCAATGGTCTAGAGACTCAAGTTTTGTCTACTGGCATCCCTGACATTGCTGTCACGTCACATCCATGGGCGCTACAGGAAATCATTCAAAATTTTGATAATTGGAATGTACAGGGTATTTACTTGTTGAGGAAGATCATATGGCGGACGAGTTTTGTAATTATGATCCGATTCTATTCAAAATTGGAGGGTATCTGGGGGTTTCCGAGGTTGGAGATAATGATTGTTTCGTCAAACTTGGAAAATTCAAGATGACGGATCCAATATAACCGGGTGACACAGGGTATCGGGCCACCTCTGTAACTTCTGCTTTCGTCATCGGATTTTTCTGAAATTCGGTACAGTTATATAAGCAATCATTTCGGATTTGATCACATTACAATCCAATATGGCGGACTTCCGGTATTTCTGGAAATGCCAGCAACTTTGTGTTTTCAAATGAAACACTCTGTATATTTTTACATATTCAAGTTCAACAGGTCGAAACAAGTGCAATCTTTATTTCAAATGTCATTTTTTCGAAAAAAATTAAATTAAAATTGTTCTTGCATTTTACCTCGTGGATAAATGAGATGTGGTCAAGACTATTCACAATGAGTCACACATAACAGAAGAACATAATTTTTACTGAAAAATTATTTTTTGTGTCACTTATCCCGGAATCAATTCAGCCACATCACTTTTTGATAAAAAATTATTTTTTTTCAAATGGAACCCCTATGGGCCACCTATCCGTTTCTCTAGAACATACATTAAGGAACAAAATGAAATATCATTCACGTTTTTCGGTGCAGTAACAAATTGTATACATTCAAAAATCAACAACTAGTTTATGAATTTCCTTGCAGTTAGAATAATTTTTCAACTAGGTAGGCTGTGGAATAAATGACATTAGACATCGAGATTGCACTTGTTTTGACTTGTTGAACTTGAATATGTAAAAATATACAGGGTGTTCCATTTGAAAAAACAAAATGGCTGGCATTTCCAGAAAAACCGGAAATCCGCCATATTGGATTGTAATGTGATCAAATCCGAAATAGTTGCTTATATAACTGTACCGAATTTCAGAAAAATCCGTTGACGAATGCAGAAGTTACAGGGGTGGCCCGATAGCCTGTGTCACCCGGTATAGCGAAAGAAATTTCTAATTATGATCTGATTCTATATAAGATTGGTATCTGAGGGTTTTCGGGGTCAAACTTTATGATTTTTCGTCAAAATTGTGAAATTCAAGATAATGGATCCAATATGGCGAACGAATTTTGTAATTATGATCCGATTCTATTCAAAAATGGGAGTGTCTATGGGTCCGGGCGCCCGGAGTCCAGACACGAATATTCAACGAACCGGGCGCCCGGATTCCAGACACAAATAATTATCGGACCGGGCGCCTGGTTCGATGAAGAACACAGCTTGCTACGATATTTCTCAGCAATCTAATAGCGCAATGGACAGCGTCGTGGCTTCATGAGCTAGGGGACTGGGGTTCGATTCTCGCTTCGAATCTTTTTTTTTAATCAAACGCCCGGATTCTAACCACAAATATCTATTCGACCGGGCGCCCGGAGTCCAGACACGAATATTTATCGAACCGGGAGCCCGGACTCCGACTTAGAAATATTTATTTGACCGGGCGCCCGGATTCTGACAACAAATATTCATTTGACCGGGCGCCCGGATTCTGACAACAAATATTTATTTGACCGGGCGCCCGGATTCCCACTAAAAGTATTTGTTTGACCGGGCGCCCGGATTCTCACTAAAAATATTCATTTGACAAGGCACCCGGATTTCGACTTCAAATATTTATATGACCGGGCGCCCGGATTCGGACAACAAATATTTATTGGACCGGGCGCCCGGATTCCGAGTTCAAATATTTATATGACCGGGCGCCCGCATTTTGACCACAAATCTACTACATACTTGAGTTCTCTTAAATATTCTCTTGGAAAACCAGGAGAAAGGATACTCTCTTTTACTATACAGGGTGTTTGAACTTAGGTATATGGCATGCTCAACGAATTTAATGTGTAAAATTGAAAAGGAAGGAAATGAAAATATACAGGGTGTCCTGTTTGAAAAACTAACATATCTTGGAAACACTTCCGATCAATTTTGATCCAACGTATTTCAATGATGACCCTATATAGAGAACCTACCCGGCATATTAGGTGGTATAATTTCAAGTACCTATATTTCAGGATATATGAGTTTCCCCTAGTAACTTATTTATCGCAGTTTGAAATAATTCCATCAAACCTGATGGTATTGCTGAATTCCTAATAATAATCTCTTACCGATTGAAAAAATCGATTGCAACCCAATAATTCGTTTATTCCGGACACCCTGCATTTCTTGATGAAGTGTATAAAATGTCAATGTAAAATTGCTCCCAAATCCAAAGATATAGGGAGGGATAGGAGATTTTAATGGTGAACCATCCGCGGTACCTATATTAATATGAAAAAAAAACTGGTCAATCTGAATAAGATAATGTGTAGGTAGGTAGTAAAACTCGTGTTTTGAGTTATTATTTTCTCATTAAACAAAATTAACAAAACATTAACGATATCAAATGAAAAACGAATAGGAAGGTACCTATGTATCTAAAAACGAAACAAGTACATAAATGGACATTATAATAATATATCTGCTGCTAAGAATTTGATTTGGGATAATTCAGTCTAATACGTGAAATATTAGTGGCACTCTCTCAAATTTTGATTAGCAGTAGATGAAAATATCAAACATATCACACTCAAAACAAAACAAGTACTCAGGTACAAAAGGTAAATAAACGGATATGTTCATCTCAAAACTGAGAATAATAAGGTCATATATAGTGGCTTATTTCGTGAATTTTGTATGGACTCAGTAGGTATAATGAAAGATCACCTATACAGGGTGTTAATTAATTGAGTGCCGATAAAGGTGTGAATCCTCGAATAATTTTGAGGAGAATAGTTCATATCAACTCATGTCCTGAAGCTCTCGGTTTTTGAGCTACAGGGTGTAAAAATCAGAGACGTACAGATTTTTTTTCAATCAAATCATTCAATATCGAGCCTACGTGAACATCACTGGTAAAAGTAAATACTTGAGTTTCGTCCCAAAACAAATTGTGTTTCCATTCATAGTGGTTGCCTAGTGAATTTTAACAAAATACTAAGAACAATCTCGAAAATGATGAGTAAACTTTTTAGATTTTATTTTTTTATTCGAAAACGGTACGTCGTATGAAAGTAAGTCTCAGAATCAAATTTGCTCCAATAAATGAAGATTTCAAAAGTAATTTAAATTTTCAGAAAAATCAGTAGCGTACCAATTTTTTCTTCAAAAATATCTGTTTAAACCTCGCACGGGCGTCACTGGTGAAAATTACAAAAAAATTTACACGTCGAAAATTGCTCCCCAATAATGACAAAGTGTGTACGAATTTCATGAAATGATCTAGGAGCGATAAAAAGTTGAAAAAGACACTTTTTCCTCAAAATTTCAACACCCTGTAGCTCAGAAACTAAAAGGTTTAGGACATATGTTGATATGAACTTTTCTCCATAAAATCACTCGAGGATTCACACCTTGTATCATCGGCACTCAATTAATAAACACCCTGTATATTTATTCATGAGACATATTATCAGGCTTCACTCAATTTCGTCTTTCCTTTAGCACACCGGCCCAATTATTTTTCTGTAATTCCTTGTAGTGAAATATTCTTATAAATTGAAGCTAGACAAAAACAATACAAACTAACTGAAAATGGCTGATGAAACTATAACTCAGAAATGAGACGGAATGATTTATTTCATTCAAGAAACACAAAACCATTTCTTTGATTTATAAGGAATTTTATTATTAGTCATATTAGTGCAAGTTATGTCTGCCCACAACAAGCAAGAATCACATCTGATAGCTTTCTCTCCATAATAATGGCTCATAATGCTTATATTATTGCTTTCAATGGCCTTTTTATCAACATTATCACCATTTTGATTTAGTTGATATGAACCAGTTTCATGTTTTATGTAATATTGTTTACAAAATATTTCATTGATTAAATTTTCATTGAACATGTCTTCATTTTTTGATGATAGAAGAGAAAAAATGTGACAACATGGTAATTGCATATTTATGTTGAATGAGCAAGTACATTCTGTTTCAGTTACTTTTATTTCCCCATAACTGGAACGAAAAAAGTATTGACCGTCATCACAATTCAACGTTAGGGCCTGAGCTTTTTCAAGTTGTCTCTCAATAAATTTGAATGCATAGGGTGTAACATAATTTGAGTATTTATCCTGAATAGAGTTCTTTCCATATTTATGAACAACTTTTGTATTTGAGATTTTGTAAGCCCTGGTTGTTCTTTCATCCTGCATTACTTGCAAACATAACATCAAATCCATCAACTGCTCCGGCACCCCCACGTCTTATATGGCATTACAATTCAGGAGATTGGGACGGTCTCCGCATGTTTTTCTCCGAGTTTCCTTGGCATAGAGTATGCTTTGACTCTGAGGACCCTTTACAGTGTGCTGCGGAAATATCCGAGATCATCATGCTCGGAATGGACACATACATACCTAATTTTTTGAAAAGATCATCACCTTCGAAACCCTGGTTCAACAAAAACGGTTCTAGAACTGTTGCCTTGAAACTCATAGATTGCCCCAATGGCTCCCGTTCGTTTTGGTCCCTTGCTAAAGCGGTCGGAAGAAATTTCACTAATAGTTCATTTCCACCACTGTCCAAATCCGACGGCACATTAGCAACAACATCGCAGGAGAAAGCAAATATTTTTGCAGAGATTTTCGCAGCAAACTCTACTTTAGATTCCCAAGGAAAACTGCCGCCAGACATTCCACCCGTTGAGAGTCGAATGCCCGAAATCGTCTTTCGTCAACGCACTATCAGACGAATTTTGCTTGGTCTCAAAACGAATAATGCTAACGGTCCTGATGGAATTCCACCCATTATCCTCAAAAAATGTGCACCAGAATTAACACCGATTCTCTGCAAGTTGTTTACCATCTCGTACAGGTCGGGTATTTTTCCATCGTGCTGGAAGACAGCTAGAGTCCAATCAATCCCCAAAAAAGGGAACAAGAACCTGCCCAACAACTACAGGCCCATTGCCCTGTTATCAGTAATCTCCAAAGTGATGGAGAAAGCCATCAATATTGAGCTTATCAAATATCTGGAGAGCTCAGGAATCATCAATGATAGACAATACGGCTTTCGCCACCGAAGATCTACTGGAGATCTACTTGCCTACGTGACCCATTTATGGCAATCTTCAATAGAAAAACACGGGGAATCTCTAGCTATCGCGTTGGACATATCGAAAGCATTCGACTGTGTTTGGCACGAAGGACTCCTCCACAAACTACCATCATACTGCTTACCACCTCAGCTGTGCCATCTCTTATCGAGTTTTCTTTCAGGTAGATCGCTTTACGTGGTGGTGGACGGTGTATCGTCTGATACCATTGGCATCAATTCCGGCGTTCCACAAGGATCAATTTTGGCACCAACATTATTCCTGCTTCATATCAATGATCTGTTGGGAGTAACAACTTGCCCCATCCACAGCTTTGCAGATGATAGTACCCTCCATACTGCGTTCTCTTCCAGAATTCCCATTTTTTCCCAGGAAGCTGAGAACTCACGGCGCAGGCAGGTCGATGCTGTCAATGAAGATCTTGCTGAAATCACAGCCTGGGGAACAAACAACCTAGTTGAATTCAACGCCAACAAAACTCAAGCCTGCATTTTCTCTAGAAAGGCGGAATTCAGTATGCCTGATATTGTAATGTCTGGCTCCACCATCACCACCAAGCCCACCATATCTATGCTCGGCATTTCCATCAGCAACACTCTTTCATGGGATAATCATGTCAGATCCATCGCAAAAGCTGCTTCACAAAAACTCGGATTCTTGTTCCGTGCGAAAAGCTACTTCACACCTCAACAGCTTCTCACGATCTACAAAGCGCAGATACGGCCTGTTCTAGAATACTGTTCCCACATATGGGGTTCAGCAACAAAACATACGCTGATGCTCTTAGATTCCATCCAGAGAAGAGCCATTCACCTGGTGGGTGACGCCACACTCATTCACTCTTTGACATCATTGGAACACCGTAGAAAGGTCGGCGACCTTTCACTTTTCTATCGATACTTCCACGGGAAATGTTCTTCGGGAATCTCTGCTATCATCCCTTCACTAGCAATACCAATCAGACGAACTAGACAAGCCCAGTCAGCACATCCTTTCGTTGTCAACCTCGAAAGATGTCGAACAGCACTTTATCAAGACTCCTTCATCCATAGAACGGCTAGGCTCTGGAATTCATTGCCTGTGGAAGTATTCCCAACAACATATAATCTCCAAAAGTTCAAAAAAATTCCAATACCTACCTCCTGTCCCTATCCTCCCTAGGAACGCACGATGTTCTTTGAACATTATAGGGATTCCCTTTCGTGCGCTCCAAGCGATAAAAAAAAATCTTCATAGAAAACCTTTATGGGACTCATTTTGCTTACAACTTGTTTGATTTTTTGGTTGATATTCTCTAGTGCATTTGTAGTACTTACATTGAAAGTCAAACACTGTTTTTTGGATCCTTGAACCCATTCTGATCTAATACAGTGTCAATTCTTATTATAATAATCTTTCACTTTTTGAAAATCAAAGCCCATTAGTACATTATAGTGTTGAAAATATTCATCCTCATTTTTTGAGTTAATTCTTGCAGTAGGTACCTTAAGACATAACATTCGTTCTTCAGAATTAATGTTCATTGCTTCACAACTAATATTGGTTCTAAAGGATTTTAATGTGTGAAATAAGCAGAGAAGAATATTTGCATTTGGAAATTCTTCAGCAAAGACTTTCCTCTCTTTGAAATCTTTATCTGTAAATGTTCGAGAACGTTTTCACCCTTCTTTCTGTCTAGTTTTAGTTTGTATAGTATTCATATAGTTATTTGATATATATTTACATATATACATATATTTGGTGCACAAAGAATCACTTTTTAAATTTAACCGCCGTTTCGCGTTCATGAAAGTTACTTCCAATCCTGTGGACAGCGACCCCTGCGGGAGAAGAGAGAACGACAGACGCAACGAGCGGGATCGAGCGCGCAGTTGACTCCTAAAATAAAAATTGATAGAAAACCAATTCTAGTGATTAAAAACCCGCGTTTTTCGGTGCACCGCGTTCGCATATTAAATTCCACTTCTGGAGCAGCCCTGGAACCTGTATTCCCTGGAATGGTGCAGATTTCAACTGTTTAAGGTAGGAAGTACTTTCCCGCGATTGATTCAGCGTGATTAAAATAAAAATAAAAAGAAAACTACAGTCAACTACAAATCAGTAAATATTGTTACTGTTTTTTCCCAGCATTCATTGGTAGATTTAAAAATTGGGATCATGTGGCTAATAGTTGTGGTATTTTCATTAGTTAATGTAAATGTTGCCACAACTTTTTCTTCACCATTTCCATTAATGATGATCAACAGGTATAGGGGCATTCTAAGATTATTCAATTTGAAAGTAGCATCACATAAAAGCACTTCTGGATATGCTTCAAAAGAACGTTTCATGATTGAGTCTTGAAAATAGATGCCTATAAGGGTATCATCTTCCTCAACTAAAATCTCAACTGTTGAGTCTGTGAAAGTATTGAGAAAATTAATGGTTTCTACCAGGTTGTTTTCAGATGTTCCCAACATATGAGATTTTAGATTTGACAAATCTTTCAGAGTTACAATTTTTTCATATTTTGTTTTTACATAGTGTTTTACCAGCTTTACATTACATCTCAACTGCAATAGGTTGCATACATCCTCTCTGTGATCATCTTCCAAACGCCTTTGCCTTGGAAGATACTGAAATGCTTCAGCATTGCAAGCATGGTTGTGGTCTTCGATTTTCTGAGCTACATTCAAGGTTTGCCCATCCAGTGATAGAGCAAAACGAATCATGAATGGACAATCTTCTTTGATTGTACTGTAAAATAATGAATTGTGTGAATTGAATTTGCGAACCATTTCTGTTACAGGTTTCTTTGGTTTATATGGCTTTCCACCCTTTGAACAGGTATATTTCAAAGAGTAATAATTCAAACTTTTGTTTGCTATTTTTACCCGGTTGGGATATTTTTTACCAGCACTGTCCAATGTTTTACAGTCTCTTCTTACCAGTTCTATGAAATGTTCATTCTCATAATGATGAATGGCCTGTTGAAGTGCTTCAAATGATTGAAAAGTAGAATCCAGTTTTATATCCATATTATTTATGAAAGCAACTGGAACTGGAAACTGGAATTCGAAACATCAAATTGAAAATTGTCTCTGAGTTGCTCTGAGAAGTGAAAACTACTGAGAACACTAGGCGGCATAGCTCGGTGGCCATAACCTATCATTATTCTTTGCAATAATATTTTGTTGCCGCAAAACCAGGCGCCCGGTTCAATAAATATTTGAAATCGGAATCCGGGCTCCCGGTCAAATGAATATTTGTTGTCCGAATCCGGGCGCCCGGTCATATAAATATTTGAAGTCGGAATCGGGGCGCCCGGTCAAATAAATATTTGTTGTCGGAATCCGGGTGCCCGGTCAAATAAATATTTGTTGTCAGAATCCGGGCGCCTGGTCAAATAAATATTTGAAGTCGGAGTGCGGGCGCCTGGTTCGATAAATATTCGTGTCTGGACTCCAGGCGCCCGGTCGAATAGATATTTGTGGTTAGAATCCGGGCGTTTGATTAAAAAAAAAAAGATTCGAAGCGAGAATCGAACCCCAGTCCCCTAGCTGATGACACACTTTAAATCATTTATTTGTCATTATAGTTTTTACATCACTTCGCAAATTACAAACACATATAGATATAAAAGAACATAAAACAGAACTCCTTCTGTGTGCTGTGTCCTCCGCGTGGTGCAGAGGTGGCTGATGTTGGCCAAGGAATGTGAGTGTATATGCGAGGTGCTAGTCACAGAGGCCTATCTCCTAGGGCCGAGCCCTTTATATAGGTAATCTCATCGAGGTCACCCAGGGGGGTGGGGGAGTTGATCAATCGCTCTCAGTGGTGAATAGGTTCTTCTTCGTGATGGAGGAAAATCAAAATTGGAAAAACAAAAACCTCCTTCTGATACTAGAGTCTCGAGATCATACCCGTGTGTTCACCGAACACGCCCGATCGTTCCCTAAGCGGTGGGGAAACGTAAACGGGCAGCAGTAACTACGTTATGAATATTGGCGCGTGCCTGAATTATTTTGGAGTCAAATTTGTCAAACGGAACACTAGTAGTTGTGCCTTCTTGTTTTACATAATTATATTATAAGTATACATCAAATCAATAAACATTGTGCTCTCGCCATCGGTATTTGCTGAACTTCGCTATGGGAAAAATGTTGAATAACTATATTGGGATGAAAAGTGTTCTATACAGGGTGTATCTAAATATCACCGAAATAATTCAAGGGATGATTCCTTGTGATATAATATGATGAATAAAGGTCATATAAACATGTGTCCTAAACTTGCTTCGTATTCGAGGTACAGGGTTACGTCCTGATTTCGAATCCGGAGTGATTTTCAACCTATCTTGCCTCCTAATATCATTTTCCGGAAATGTTGGTGGGTCCATGACGCAGAGCAGTGTTTTTCACTGAAGATTACCTGATTTTGGTCATAGTTGGTATATATATCTATCGCTCCTTAAAATTGAACAGTTACGTTAGATATACGGGTTGATATTCCATTATAGAAATGACATGCACACTGTTTATATTTTTAAATACATCCAGTGGAATTTTATTTTATGTTGAATATTAGAGTGTGTTTTTTTATGTGATATATTTGTTTTGTTTATTTCGAATATATATATTTTTTTAGTAGGCATACTCTAGTACTTCTTTTATATAATTCTGAAATATGATCCACCCTGTATTTGTTTCAATTAAATGGCATCAGTAGATAATAAATAGAATGTTAGGATAGGGACTCATGTAAGCCATTTTGACAAATCAATATAGGTATTGTATAGTTTCGATACAAAAAAATTCTCGATTTTTCACATTCTACGTATAGGTATATATACCTTGAGCTTGATCAACGAAATCATAGCTCAATTAGAAGAATCGAAAAATGTAATAAAATATAAGGTGTTCCATTTTGAATAACAAAGCTGCTACTACTATACTACTAAGTACTACATAACTACTAATAATGATTTCTAGTGAAGCAGATGAACATTATTATCGAGAATAATTTGAATAAAACGAGCGTCCTCGCCAACAAAACATAATAAGCATATAATATGTACATATAGTATCATGATTTTCGATGAGTGGTTCGCTATTTACATGTAGGACTCGTCGTGACATAGCGAATTATTGCAAATCAAATCATCGCTTTCATTATCTGATAGGTCGCAGTAGATCATTTGATGCCTATCAAATGTTTCTTATTTATCCGAAAAAAAAAATGTCGAAATGTGATCAAGAAAACTGTTGGTGGCCCACCCCGTACTACAAAAACAAAGACAGCATGAGAGAAGCTGCCTGCCCACTCATTGTATCATGACTGCCTGCTTACGTCTCGGTACTCTCGGTCTCCCCACCGCTTAGGTAACGATCGAGCGTGTTCGGTGAACACACGGGTATGATCTCGAGACTCTTGTCTTCTGATTTGTCTCGGCCAGACCTACCCACACCCTGCACCCGACTCTGGCTGTGAGGCCAGTCATCAGGCCCAGGAGCGTCCGCATGTCTGACCGAGTTCAGTGTCAGTTTGTCACTCCTTGAGTGGCATTGACACTATTTTATTTGCGTTTTTTTTTTTTTTTTTTTGGTGGGGGGTTGTGCAGTCCGGGCCCTCCTCAGAGCCCTGTAGATGTTGTTGGGCTGTGGGGGGGTCCCGACTACAGATTATCTGGCTCCTCAAAAACATCGGTTGATGCATATATCAGCCCATGTTTTTTGCGGATGTTGTGATGCTTTCTCGTTGTGGTCATATTCCGGGTAAGGTCACTTCCAGCGATGTGGTATTTGTAGAATTTGTTGGAAATTTTCCGGATATAGTCACTGACTCTAGGCAAATTACCACATCTCTCGTGGAGATCTGCCACTCGTGAGTATCTATCACCGTTGGTGATAATACGGAGTACTTTGTTCTGCAGCACCTGCAACCTATTCATATGGGTAGGTGGGATGCTGCAGAACACCGGACACGCATATGTCATTACAGGCCTGATGATTTGCTTGTATACCAGGACCTTGTTCTCCAACGAGAGAGGGGAGGTCCTGGATATCCAGGGATACATTTTCTTGATGGCATTTTGTGTCTTTTGGATCAGGTAGTTAGTGTTTTTCCAGAATGACATACGGGTGTCCAACTTGACTCCCAGGTATTTCACGGGGGTGATGTCTCTCACCTGAACCCCTTTGACGGTTAAAGGTCTGCTCAACGTAGAGTTATTAACTTTTCGGTGGAAATTGATAACTTCCGTTTTCGCACTGTTGATGCGGATCTTCGACTCGTCAAAGTACGGTATGATTCCCCTGTCCAGATGAATCTGAATCTGTGCTCTGGCGATATTCGAGTCGTCCGAGTGGGTTTATAAAGCCGTGTCGTCGGCATACAATGCCGTACTCGTCCGCTCGAATACAGGGAAATCATGCGTGTATAGGGTATACAACAGATGTGAGAGGCATGACCCCTGCGGAACACCTGCCTCGAGTGGAAAATCTCCCGATATACTTTCGTTGACCTTAACCCGGATTTTCCTGTCGGTGATATATGCATCAATAAGCTTAATGATAAATATCGGCATTCTAGCCTTGTACAACTTGGACATTAGACCTTCGTGCCAGACAGTGTCAAAGGCCTTTTCAATGTTCATCATGACCATCACCGTGTTTTTATCGTTGTTGAGATACAGTACTGTGTCCTTTGCGGAACCCGAACTGTTCATGGGGTATGAGTGCGAGCTCATCTGTGTGGTGTGAGATAATCCGTAAGAGAACTCTATCCACGATCTTGGCCACCGCGCTAAGCAGCGATATGGGGCGGTAGCCATTTGTGGATTTGGGGTCTTTTCCAGGTTTAGGTATTGGTACAACAAGCCCAGTTTTGAGGCATTCTGGGTAGTGCTGGCATTTGATGATCGCACTAATCACGTAGTGGAGTTGCACTATTGCTTTGCGAGACATATTTTTTAGGAGAACCATGTCCAGACCGTCAAGCCCTGGTGCTTTATTGATGTTTAGGTATCTTACGATTTCGCTTATTTCTTTTGGAGATGTTATAGTTTTACTCAGGGCTTGTCTCGGGAGCGGGATGTTGGGAAGTGCTCTAATGCGAGCTGCTGTTGCCGCCATGTCTTCCTGGACTGCACAAGTTGGGTTTTTATTGATTTTACTAATTTTTTGGAAATGCTTCCCAAGCACTATCGCCTTCTCCGGATCTGACACCGCTTCCTCGTGACCATACTCCAGGGTGGGTATGGGTGTATATTGCTTTTTTAATCTTTTTGACATTTTCCATAGAGTATTGTCACGAGGGTCTAGACTCTCCAATTTGGCTTTCCAGGAGGCGTTCCTGAGCTCTCGTATTTCAAATTCAATTTCGTTGCATACTCTCTTGAAGGCGCCTCTGGCTTCCGGCGTCTTTAGCCGTTGCCAGCGACGCCTCAGTATTTTCTTTTCGGCGATGAGCTCAAGGACTGCCTCCGGGAGTTCGACCTCATTGGGGTTAATGCTGACCAATGCCGTGGTGGCATCTCTAGCCCATGTGATGTTTCTTATTATTTTTTCCATTTCATTATTGATTTCTTCTTTTTTGATATTACTTTTTATTACTGTTTTTTGATCCAAGTGAGCTCTGAACATCCGCCAGTTCGTGCTTTTATAGTTGAATATTTTTTTAATAATTTCGGGAGGTGTCACTTCAAATTCAAACAGAACTGGTAGATGGTCAGAGCTCAGTTCGTCTATCACTTCTAGGTCAGAGATGTCCACCACATTCTTGGACAGCACTATGTCCAGGACTGTCGGTGTCATTCCATTGACGGGATAGTGCGTGGGAGTGTTTGGGTAGTCCAGGTTGACATTGGTTTCTTGCAGATATGCCCTCATCCTGCTCCCGTTTTGGTTGTTCTGGGCCTGGTTCCCCCAGTCCTTATGTCTCGCATTGAAATCTCCTCCGATGATCACCTTATTGCCAGCACTAACCAGCGCCTCTAGGTCTTGTTGTGTGAATCTATTTCTGGGCCTGTTGTACGCTGTGAATATAACCTCCCCACTCCGTAGTCTCACTCCGGCATGTTCAATTGAACTTTGTCTTGGCGGGACCACGGTGTGGGGAATATTATTCTTAATTAGAATGGCTACCCCCCCCCCCATCTTTCTGCATTAGGCCGATCAACCCTGATCGTGGTAAAGCCTCTTAGTTTGAGGTTCTGGTCATGACGGAGCTTGGTCTCGGACAAAAGTATAATGTCCAACCTGTGGCGATATACAAAATTAACGAGCGACGGCATTTTGCTATTAATGCCGTTGATGTTAATAATACATACCTTAAGGCCGATTTCTACCATTAATATTATAGTTGCCGATAGTTTTGGAGAACCTGGTAACTATTTGCACAATCTCCCAGGGATTTGTTTCACCACCGATAGCGGCGTTCTTATCCCTCACGCACCTAAAGACCTCTGAGAGATTGACCTTCTGCTCTAGGAGGTCGACCTCTGAGGCTATGCCCGTTATTACCTCGATTCCTTGGCCTGCACCTGGTCCTCTCTGCGCACTCGGGGGACGTCTGGAGTTCATTTCAGGTCTCCTCTCTTGGGCATCTCGATGTTCTTCGACATTTCTCTGCTCGGGCAGCCTGGCCTCTCGTTCTTATCTTCTTCTGTCCCACACGTTCGTGCTGGGGGGCGAGGCTGGGGCATAAGCCTGTCTATCTGGCCGTTTGCTTTTGTTTTTGTTGATTATATCTAATCTTCTTATATAGCTTATGCACGAACTGTAGTTGGCCGGATGGGCTTCCCCACAGTTCGCGCATTTTGCCGGTTCTTGATTGGGCAGTTTGCAGTCAGCCGTGGAGTGGCCACCTGCGCATTTTAAGCATTTGAATTCTCTATTACAATTGCTGGTGGCATGACCCCACAGCTGACAGCGCTTGCACTGAGTAACTGCCCGATTGCTCCTCCTCAGCTCCCAAGTGATTCTAACAGACAATAATGGCTTTACTTTATCACTAAGAAACCGGAGAGTAACAATCGGGTCAACCACGACCAGATAGAGAGGCCTATACCTTGTGTTGAGCCTGTAGACTTCCTTGACCATGATGTTGTAATCATCTTTCATTTCTTGCATGATCTCAGAGGGCTCAGGCTCAAAGTCCAAGCCCCTCAGCACGAATGCGTGGGTTTTGTCCTTCTTAAGGGAGTAAGAGTAGAAGGATATATTACATCACCTTGTTACTTTTCTGACCAAGGGGGTAATAAAGACTGGTTTTCCCCACGAACTTTATACTTTCTTCGTGGTACAAAAAGATTATGCTCAGCGGAGAGGGATTGTGAGTAAAAAAAAGACCAACTATAGCTTTAGCTTAATATTCTAATATTCCCATGGGGGTTTAATACAGACTTATATTACTTATCTGAAAATATATTCCTTCAACAGTATAATAACCCAATAGTAGTGTAGAATGTAGTGATAAAGCAGATAAGGGTTCAGTCCATGATTGAGTAGGTATACGTCCACGGACGAAAAAGATATTCAATTTCAACCCCCTTCAGGTATATATACCGCAGATTCACAGAATTTAATATCTACCTACTATGGTTACTATGCAGTGCGATAAGGTATCTTACATAAGTTGAGAGTATGATTAAGGAACAATATACAGCTAAGCCTGTTCACTAAATGAATCCAGGTGGTTTTATATATATTAATAGCCAAAAGCAAAGCACCAGCCAAAGCTTTCAAATTAGGATTGGAAAGGTCTTACTTGAGAGGGTTTAAAGCAGACAGCATGTACAGGGTTCCTTCCTTGATCTCATCTCTCACTGTGGAGGTTCCTGGAGGAGTGGTGGTAGGCAATTCTGCGTGCCTTAAAGTGTCTATGTAGGATTCGAACAGCATGTATATATGCAGGAAATAGGAGGCCTAAAATACTAAGCAGTCTAAGATGCAAGCTCATAGGTAGAGGAAGAGTTTTAGCGAGTGGAGAGAGTAGCTGTGGGCCTTGTATATAATCAAGGCTGTAGGGAAAGATATGATAAAAATCCTACGTAAGTAATCCTACCTTTGGTGTAAGGTGGCCTCGTGTGATGGCAAAGTGGTTTCTGTGGTTGGAAAATGGATCCACCAATTGGTGATTACCTGATAATTCGTCAACGTAATGATATAATTATAGGAAGTTGATCCCAACCAGATTCCTTTTTTGTGACTTGGAAATCCGCACAAATTGCGAAAAATATCAGGAGCTCCTGCTTCTGATAAGGTTACGTCAAGAGTAAGGTTGAACCTCAAAAACCGAGATTAGAGAGAGCACACACTACACTTTCGGCGGGTACTTGCCTCAGTGTCAAAATTGGTTGAGGTGGGCTCTCACAGTCAGAACGTTACGGTCGTTCCCCCATCTCAATCATTGATCGACTGGTAGTTGTGACGACGAATAGTGGCCCGTAAGAGCACAAGATAAAATATACAACAGTGCCTTGGACATTCGAGGCTTATAGCCATGATCCAATATAAAAGGAGACTCGCATACGACCTGAGACAAAGAAGAAGAATGACACTGATTAATAAGCATATTTGCAAATTTGGTTAGGTGTAAGGTAAATAGATACTGACAAGATGAAAATAGGGATGAGACGAGAGAGAATCATACTGCAGACTGTATTTGTTGATCTTGATGATGGATGACTTATTTCAGGTGAATTATATTGATTATAACGATGGGGGTATCAAGCTATCGATTTAGGCAGAGGCGTCCGACCAGGCATAAGTAAGTAAGCAAGAAAGTCTGTTGTGAGTACTTGGCTGTTATTATATTCTCCTCGATTTCGGATAGGCACTTTAGTGAGTGAGATTTGGAAAAGATTCTTCAATGCAAAATAAACCTAGTTCACTCTAATCATTGACCGTAATGAAGCTGACCCAAATTTGCCTTTGCACATGAGATAACAAAGCCATGTCCGTACTGTAATTATATGCTGTATCCGTGGATTTTGGTATCGTTTCGATAAACCCGTAACACACCCCTCTTTCCTCAAAGAAAGTTTTTTATCTAAGAAAAAAACTTTAGAAAGGATCTTTTTTTTTTCTCAAGGAAAAGAAAAGATATTTCCTGATTCTTGACCTGAATTCATATAGAGCGAACTACCTACCTACGCGTCAGGAGGATGAGCCTTCAGATCTTTCGCGTGCCAAATTCCACAAGTTTTACCGGTTGAATCTTTCAATTCGTACGACCATGGAGAAACTACTTTATTAATGGTATATGGACCCACATACCTACTGGCAAGTTTGGAGGTGAAGTCTTTCGAGGCGTCTGAAATAACATGGTTTCGCTTCCAGACTTGTTGGTTGAGGGTGAACTGTTCATCTCGTCTACGTAGATTGTATACCAGACAACTATTTTGGTAAGCTTTCAACAATCGCTGAGTTACCTCTCCAAATACTTTATTCAATGCTTTATTACGCTCGATCAAATTCTTACTGCGATCAAAATCAAATGGTTCCTCCGCGGTTTGAACGTTTGAACCTGAGATGGCAAGTTCGCGGCCAAACATCACGAAATTTGGCGTCATTCCGGTTACCTCATGTCGCGCTGATCTTATGGCCCAAGCGACTTTAGGTAGATATTTGTCCCACGTCCGTTGATTATCTCCAACATAGCCCGTCAACATTGTCTTCACAACCCTGTGGATCCGTTCCACTGGGTTAGCTTGGGGGTGATAGTTCGCGGTAAGAGACTGTCGAACCTGATACTCTGCAAGGAGGCCCGTGAATAGTTCACTTTTAAACTGGACTCCATTGTCTGTTATTACTCGATTTGGTGCCCCAAAAACTAGAAGTACTTGTTCTTCGAACACGCGTGTGATTCCTACCGCAGTAGCGGTTCTCAATGGAAATAGTAAACAAAACTTGCTAAAACAATCACATATAGAGAATATGTAGGCAAATCCCAAAGAGGACCTAGGAAGAGGTCCTACCAAGTCTAAGCTCAATAACTGCCAGGGGCGTGAGATGGTAGGTGTCTTGCTCAACATCAAACCAGCCGGTTTCTTTTGTAAGGGTTTTGTCTGTAGACATGTCTGGCATCTCCCAATATACCTAGCAACATCGTGCCTCATCTTCGGCCAATAATATCTTGATGATATTCGTCCATAAGTTTTGAAGACACCAAGATGACCGCAGGTAGGGGGATCATGATTATCTCTAATAATTTGATTCCGCTTCTCCTTGGGCAGAACTTCGAGCCAGTCCGATGATTCGGCTTCTAGCTCGGGGTACTTTCTTTCGCTGCGTTTGAATAATTTGTTTTCCTCCATACGCCATAAGGGGTATTTTGAAGGCAATTGGTGAACTTTCTCACACATCTTGATATACCAGTTATCCGAGATTGGGACGCCGATGGAAACGGTTTCGATCACCGGAACAGTCCGTGAAAGAGCATCCGGCACCACATGCTCCTTACCCTTCCGGTGTACTATTTCAAAGTCGTACTGCTGCAAGCGAACCGCCCAGCGCGCTATACGGCCGACAGGGTCCTTGATATTGTACAACCATTTGAGACTCCAGTGGTCGGTTATAACCGTGAACCTAGAAGCC
The DNA here is from genome assembly GCA_918026855.4 of Phaedon cochleariae. NCBI lineage: Eukaryota > Metazoa > Arthropoda > Insecta > Coleoptera > Chrysomelidae > Phaedon > Phaedon cochleariae. The sequence continues at coordinate 21,780,061 of OU896710.1, forward strand.
TCAAGGTAAGGACGTAGTTTCTCAATAGCAAAAAGTACTGCGAGGCACTCTTTTTCAGTTGTAGTATATTTACGTTCCGCTTTGGTGAGGAAGCGACTGAGATAGCATACCACCCTCTCTCCATCCTCATAGGTTTGCGAGAGAACAGCCCCAAGACCAAAATCAGATGCGTCTGTTTGGACCGAAAATGGGCGAGAGAAATCGGGACAAGACAAGACTGGGGCCGATATTAGGTCATTCTTTATTTCCTGTAAGGCCCGATTGCACAATTCGTTCCATACAAATCGAGTATTTTTCTTTAGCAACGCAGTTAATGGGGCGGTCAAGGTTGAAAAATTCGGGACAAATCGCCGATACCACGACGCTAGGCCAACAATTCGTCTCACCTCTGAAACGTTTCGAGGTGTTGGAATACGAAGGATAACCTCGACTTTGTCAGGGTCTACCAATAGTCCAGCCGAATTAACTACGTATCCCAGGTACTTTAATTCTGGCTTACAAAAGTGACATTTTTCTTCATTCAAAGTTAAACCAGCTGATCGGATCCTATCAATCACGACCCGCAGGACTGATAGATGTTGATCGAATGAAGGGGTGCAGATGACCACATCATCTAAATAAACGAACACGAACTGTTCAAGATCCACCCCTATCACTCGATCAATAAATCTCTGCCAGGTGGCAGGAGCATTGTGAAGGCCAAATGGCATTCTTTTGAACTGGAAGAGTCCTCTCGTGGGAACTACAAATGCAGTTAGAGGTCGACTCTCTTTGGCAACCGGTATCTGCCAGTATGCAGACTTTATATCAAGGGTGGTCAAATATTTCGCGTCTCTAAGCTTATCCAACGTAGAACTGACAAAGGGAATAGGGTAAGCATCAGGAAGACTGACCTCGTTGAGCCTTTTGTAGTTAACACAAAAACGATACCGCCCATCTGGCTTCTTGACAAGTACTATGGGAGAGGCCCAAGGAGATGATGATGGCTCTATGATGTCATCGGCCAGCATTTGTTCTAGCTCTTTATTTACTTGAGTTTGCAAATTAGGTGACAGGGGGTAGTGTCGCTGCTTTATAGGGGGTGAGTTAGTACGTATTGTGTGCTCAACGACCGAAGTACAGCCCAATTTAGTACCCATATTCTTAAATATATCGACAATCAGCTGGTTCAATAGGACCCGCTGTTCACTCGTAAGATGACTTGTGTCTTGAATTGCGTCAAGTGAAAAACTTTGCTCAGATCTGAGAGCCCATACTCCAGAATAAAGGTCGGGAATGACACCCATTTTCTGCCAGAAGTCGATTCCTAAGATTATCGAATGAGGTAGGGTTGGCACCACTAATAGTTCGAAAATTTTAATTCGATCCCGAAGTCTAATTGGAACTAATACACTACCGATTACCTGACAGCTTGTTCCATTAGCTACCGTGCACGAATGTTGATTCGTCGGCTCTAATAAACATATAGTTCTTAGCAACTCCCACCCCTGTCTACCAAGAACAGTTTTTGAACACCCAGAATCTAATAATGCCAAAAACTCTTTTCCGTAGATTTCTACTTTGAGGTTAGGTCTCAAATCGTCTTTAGCATGAGATAAAACGTAATCTATAACTACTTTGGTCGAGTCGAATCGATTTGCAGGGTGATCTGAGGAAGTCAACATCCGACCTACTGTTGACTCCCTTGAATGTTTTTTGGTTTACAGGAAGGACATGCGTTTGCGGTAACTCCATCCCTTCCGCATCTAAAACAGAATCTCTTGAGAGGCTCAGGACATTTCTTGAACCTATGTCCCGTTTCCATACAATTATAGGATTTGGAAACAGCTGTTGAGGTAGAGGGAGAATTATAATGATTATCAGTATTCTGAGGCACTTCTCGGACCTCCATAACGTTTACCTTCGATTGTTCATTTCCTATAGCCGTTATCTGTCCCGATCCCATAGGTTTTCGATAAGCTAATTCGGGCTCCAACAGATGTCTGTAGTTTGTTGGAGGGGGACAGAACCCTTGTACCCTTTGCGCTGTTTCTTCAATGGCCCTACTAAATTTCACCAGATCCGAAATAGAATGTACAGGTTGGAGGACTAACTGCGATTGTATGTGTGGTAGCATATTGCGTCTTATTAGTTTGAGTCTCTCGTCTTCGTGGGGTTTGCTATTTCCCAATTTCCTGAAAAGATTTTCCATAGCCGCGATATAAGTCACAACCTTCTCTTTAGCACCTTGGGTACGCCTTCGAATCTCTTCCCATAGGTCGAACTCATAATCATACGGCATAAAATCTTCCTTTAACCGTACTACAAGGTGATCCCATGAATCAAAGTTATGAGTTCTGTACCAGAGGAGAGCGTCTTTCGTGAACAGTTCTGGAGCAGACCGGAGTAACTGGTCCTTCAAAACCCCTCGAGATAAACGAATCTCCTCGATTCTTTCCAGGAAATTGGTAACACTAGTCTACCCATCAAAATACACTTTCCATCTGGATACGTCAACGAAAGGACTTGAGCCACCTGCTCCTTGATAGGTAGAAGATAAATCGAGTTGACGGAATCTTTGACCAACATCGTGACTGGATTCAAAAAGATTTCCCGTACGCCCAAAAGTGTATTCTCCAGAGGTCTCTCGTTGCCGGGAATAAGTCGGAAAACTATAATCAAAAATCTGGTCCTCAGTAGGAAATTGATTCGTAGTACCACTCGACCGCCTTGGAGAAATAGATACAGGTTTTTCAAATTTGGGATCGAAATAAGTCCTCGATTCAGTTGCCTGATGCCCGGCACCCCATCTCTGTTCTGGGCGAACGTAGTTCTCTCGTCGATCTGGATCCACCTGGAATCGAACACTCTCCCACCTCCTTGTGCCTTCTCGTCGATCATCGGCTGTTGATTCGGGAAAATGACTTGTTTCTGGTTGGCGTGGGGCAGGTACTCCCTCACGAAAGTTTGAAAATGAAGATATCGCCGTACGAACCGATCTACCGGCTGAAAGCAAGTTCTGGTAGGAATTACTCCTCGTACTTGTTGGTCCAGCGTGAAAAAGACTAGGAATAAGAGGTTCCTCTAAATCCTGTTCTTCCTCATATTGTTGGTCTAGTAAAGACGATGATTGAGTTTCTCCACCCCCACCCTGCATGCTCTGTACTACTTCAAAACTATCTTTGAGGTTACCTAATACGTCCGTCAACTGCAAACATTTTGTCATCAGTTCCTTTTTTTGATTTTCCTGATCAACATCAGATACCACGATCCTATTCAATCTCAGATTTATATGAGCTAAGCGAGTTGAAATACGTCTATATTCATTTTCTCTATTTTCCCTACCAAAATTCTGTACGTCTCTAGCCAAATCCGTCAACTTTTGAGTACAAGTATCAAGTTCCTCCTGAGTCCGGCCGACGTTGACTGGAAATAAAACCGTAGGAACTAATCCTTCCCTCTCATTACGCAATGCCCCTCTTAAAGAAGCCCTATTTTCCATAACAGTTCGCTGCACTGGTAAATTCCTTATGGTCAGTTCATATGCAACTTCATCACCTAATAAGCGGTTAACTTCCATGATGAGATTTGTATTTTGTTACTACGCTTTAAGTATCCAAAGGACCCGACCCTCACAAAAAGAAAAAAAAAGAAAAAAACAAAAAAAATGACTAGTAGAAAATTACCCAAGAGGGAAAGTTCCATCAACAACCGAATGACAAAAACCCCAAACCTATAAATTGGTTGTGGATTATACTTTGGGATGATACTCAGTCGATAACCAAAATAGTCGAACCCACGAGACTTGTTAATAATCAATAATAATCATGAATACTCCCCACTTCAACGACAACTAATACTAGGGAAGATAAAACTAAAATCACAATGGATGATTTATCCAACATCGACTAATTCTTTTCAATGTGAATACACATATTCAAAACAAAATCTTTCAACCTAACGACTACATCATATGCAGGACAACCCTGTATAATATATAATGAGTCAACTAGAAAAACTGAATTTTGACTTTTGATCCCCACTTTATAAGCGAGACCACCCTGTAACATTCTGGGTTTTCGAGCTCAACAGTACCTATAGTGAACCATTTTATATGATATCTGCCTAAATATACCTTAAAAATGACTTTTTCCCCAAATATATATATATATTATCCTAATATCTAATAATGCTTAGCAGTCTTACTAATCTACCAATCTAATTACTATACTGTAAGGATACAAAAAAAAGATCAGAGTTATATACCTACTGATGAGTTCCTTTTTTCCACCCTGTATACTGATCGAATGCGGGTATGATTATTGCATAACAAGAGTAAGCCTATGTATACCTTCAAGAGGTAACCTTTCACAAATAAACCGAAATGTGGAATAAGGGGTGTGTCACTAACAAGAAACAGTTCTCAAGCACAAAGGTATTTGTTGTTTGTTGTTTTGGCCTCGTTTTGTTTTTCGGATAATATGCAAATATGTGGTGCTTCCCTGTATCAACCCAAACAGTTCAAATTACATTTAAAAATAAACAAGGTCCCCTTTTGGCTTTGAAAACAATGAGTTGATGGTAATACCGACCTGCATTCATTTGAAAAAACTCTGAAAATTTCCAACCTTCTACCAGAATAATAAAAAAAAAATCCACGAAAAAGGGCGCCAAATTTATTACATCACCTTGTTACTTTTCTGACCAAGGGGGTAATAAAGACTGGTTTTCCCCACGAACTTTATACTTTCTTCGTGGTACAAAAAGATTATGCTCAGCGGAGAGGGATTGTGAGTAAAAAAAAAAGACCAACTATAGCTTTAGCTTAATATTGTTACGATTTTACTCTGGATCCGTAATAATTTAACACTCGGTAGAACACTCGATTTATTCTGAACACTACTATACAATAATAACAATACTCGTACTAAACACTTCCGATTCACAACACTTCTTCGATCGTTATTATAACGCTTCCAAATAAAGACTTCCCTTCCTGTCCCTAACAACATCTATTTATATTACCTAATAAAACGTCTAGATTCCACTCGAAATATCGTGAACAGGTCGATAATCTTCTCGAGTCATCTCAATAGCCGTCGAATCACCTAATTACTTTTCCAAGAAATATGGCTTGTTTACTTCCCACAGGTAGCTGGGATCGATTGCCAGGGTCTTAACATTTACCCCCTTCTTCAAATTTGATCGTCCCGATCAAAAACAGAACTCTCCTCACCATGGTAGCGCTTCAGTCTTTCAAGATGAACGACTTTCATCTTTGTCCTAGGGCTGCGTTGGATTCTGTAGACCACATCGTTGATCCTTTTCAACACCGTATACGGTCCTTCCCAAGATGGTGTTAATTTGGGTGATACGCCTTTCTTCCGTCGAGGATTATACAGCCAAACTCGATCTGCTTCGAAGAATCCCTCTGAATTGGCTTTGAGATCGTACCGTGCCTTCATTTTGTCACTTGCTAATTTCAATCTCTTCCGAGCAATCTCATGAATTTTCATCAAGCCATTCCGGAGCTCATCTGCGTAGTCTTGTACTTCCTTTTCTTCAACACTTGGTGAACCGAACACCAAGTCACAAGGTAAGCGGAGTTCTCTTCCAAAGACTATACTAGCTGGAGTTAGCTTCGTTGAATCATGGACAGCTGCTCTATACGCCATCAGGAATAAGGGAAGATGCCTGTCCCAGTCCCTCTGATGCTCTTCGACTACTTTGGAAAGATGTTCTTCCATAGTTCGGTTGAATCTTTCGACCATGCCATCGGATTGTGGATGTAGTGGAGTTGTTCTGGTCTTACTGATTCCCATTAGATCACAGACCTTTTTGAATAAGTTCGACTCGAAATTTCTCCCTTGATCAGAATGTAATTCCATTGGTACTCCGAACCGTGAAAACATGTTGTCGACCAATATCCTGGCAACTGTGGAGGCTTCTTGGTTTGGCATGCCGTATGCTTCTACCCACTTACTCAAGTAGTCCATAGCAACCAAGATGTATTTATTTCCATCATCAGTCAAAGGGAATGGTCCGGCTACATCGATGGCGATCCTTTCAAACGGTGCACCCACATTGTATTGCTTCATTCCAGCTCTTGATCTCGTTCTGGGACCTTTACTGGCTTCGCATACAGGACATCTTCTACACCAACTTTCCACGTCGTCACGACATTGAACCCAGTAAAATCTTTCTCGAATTTTACTCAATGTCTTGTTAACTCCAAAATGTCCACCAGATTTTCTGCCATGGACTTCTTCCAGAACTTCATTAACTCTGATGTGGGGCACAACCAGCTGAGAAATTGTTGATCTACCATCAGCTGATTCCCAAACTCGCTTCAATAATCCATTCTCCACAACTAGTGAGTCCCATTGTGCCCACATCGCCTTGAAAACGGGTCCTCTATCCGAGATATCCTTCCATGTCGGTCTTCCTGTTCCTCTTTTTTTCCAACGTAGAAAATCAGCGATATTCGGATCGTTCTCCTGATCTCGTCTCATGTGTGCTGCTGTCCACTTATCATCGGTCACAAGTCTGGTTTTTCTAACATCAGCGGTTCCTTCTCGATGTTCAATGCGCAGACAATGCTTACAGGTTTCCGAACAAGGTCTTCTGGACATGGCATCTGCATTCTGGTGTAGTTTTCCTTTGATGGTCAGGCTATCAGTTGTTCTTCTTATCCTTTTGATGTTAATGACCCTGGGGGCTTCGTTATTACTAGCCAGCATGCGCCCCGATACGCTGGCTAGTTCTAGTTTTTCCTGGTATCTATCTGAGGACTCACTAGATGACCTAGTCCTCGCAGGTGAGTACGACCGTGATGGCGTCCTTGCAGGTGAAGAAGATCGTGGTGGTACTCTCACCTTACAGTCCCTTATCAGGTGTCCAGTTCTGCCACAGCGATAGCAGGATCTATTTCGCTGGTTACTAGACCCACTCTTAATTTCTTTGAGTTCCTCAAGCACTTTTCTCAACATTTTCAATTTTTCAACCACTGGGTCCACGTCTTCGGAAGGCTCCTCGATGGACACAGCTCTCACTTTTGGCCTAGAGGTGTTGAAGGCCGCTTCTACCTCCAGAGATCTTACTAGGGCTTCACCACTCCTCTTAAAGTGTGTAAGCCTCAGAGTCTTCTGTATTTCTGAGTCTCTCAGCCCGTCGATGAATACCTGCACCGCCAGTTGTTCTTTGAAATCCTCTGGTGCCTCTGGGTAGGCTAATTGAGTCAGTCTTCTCACATCTGCTTCGAACTCCTGTAGGCTCTCTCCAGACTTCTGCACACGATTTTTCATCTGAGCCCGGTATAGCTGTTCTCGATGTTGGTCACCATACCTGAGTTCTAGTGCAGCCACTAAATCTCCGAAGTGGTTTTGTTGTTCCACTGGGATCGACTGTAACATCCCCAAAGCTGGTCCTCTCAGAGCTACAATGAGTGCAGTAGCTTTTTCCTCGTCACTCCACCCATTTGCACTTGCTGCAGCCTCAAATTGTCGGCGATACATAGACCAAGGCGACTGTCCATCAAAAGTTGGTGGTTTCACGGAAGAACCCGATGTGGCAACCCTGTCACGACGATCTTGACTTCGTAGCGAGGCGATCTGATTCGCTACATCTCTTTTGATTGTATCGAACATGGAATCTATTCTTGAAACTTCCTGGTTAAGCTTGTCGTCAATTTTGGTGAAATCTGTCTTCAACTCATCTATTTGCACATCAGTTTTATGCAGAATTTGTTCGAAGAAGATTTTCTGATGTTCTCGTTCTTTTTCTTGATGCTCTAGAATTTTCTGTAACTCTTCTTGACGACGTTGCTCTTCTTCTAATTTTTCCTCTCGACGACGTTTCTCCTCCTCTTGTTTTTCTTTCTGTCGTCGTTCCTCTTGTTCCGCGAACTGATTTTGCATAAATTTCAAAATGTCTTCCATCGCGTCGTATGACGTACTCCTTGTATTCACCATACGTTTTCAAATGTCCTCGAAAAATCCACACTTCTGACACCACTGTTACGATTTTACTCTGGGTCCGTAATAATTTAACACTCGGTAGAACACTTAACACGATTTATTCTGAACACTACTATACAATAATAACAATACTCGTACTAAACACTTCCGATTCACAACACTTCTTCGATCGTTATTATAACGCTTCCAAATAAAGACTTCCCTTCCTGTCCCTAACAACATCTATTTATATTACCTAATAAAACGTCTAGATTCCACTCGAAATATCGTGAACAGGTCGATAATCTTCTCGAGTCATCTCAATAGCCGTCGAATCACCTAATTACTATTCCAAGAAATATGGCTTGTTTACTTCCCACAGGTAGCTGGGATCGATTGCCAGGGTCGTAACAATATTCTAATATTCCCATGGGGGTTTAATACAGACTTATATTACTTATCTGAAAATATATTCCTTCAACAGTATAATTACCCAATAGTAGTGTAGAATGTAGTGATAAAGCAGATAATCGTTCAGTCCATGATTGAGTAGGTATACGTCCACGGACGAGAAAGATATTCAATTTCAACCCCCTTCAGGTATATATACCGCAGGTTCACAGAATTTAATATCTACCTACTATGTTTACTATGCAGTGCGTTAAGGTAGCTTACATAAGTTGAGAGTATGATTAAGGAACAATATACAGCTAAGCCTGTTCACTAAATGAATCCAGGTGGTTTTATATATATTAATAGCCAAAAGCGAAGCACCAGCCAAAGCTTTCAAATTAGGATTGGAAAGGTCTTACTTGAGAGGGTTTAAAGCAGACAGCATGTACAGGGTTCCTTCCTTGATCTCATCTCTCACTGTGGAGGTTCCTGGAGGAGTGGTGGTAGGCAATTCTGCGTGCCTTAAAGTGTCTATGAAGGATTCGAACAGCATGTATATAAGCAGGAAATAGGAGGCCTAAAATACCAAGCAAGTAAAGGAGCTAGGAGAGAACCAGACCAATTTTCAAAATTCTAAGTCATTTTTCCCTAGATTCTACGGAAATTACACGATGTACGGCAGGAAGCCCCATAAGAGCCAATGTAAAGCAAAGCAGATTTTTCCCTAGATCTACGGACTTTTTTAGCGGATTTTAAGGTTCATTCTGGTCATTTTTGGCCACTTCAAGGTCATCCGGCTCCGACGGCGAGCAAAGCGAGAGATCCGTTCTAGAGATAACGGTGCGCATTCCATTACATTTTTCACCCAATAATGGCTATATACAGGGTGTATGAGTTGGCTAATAGTTGGGGAAAAAATATATAGAGTGAACCCAAAAGGCGTTATACCTCCTGGACGAGTAGACTACCAGCATATAGGCTACCCGCTATAACATGATATATACAGGGTGTTTGGATAGCAATAAAAATATATACAGGGTGTCTGAGTAAGCAATAGCGATAAGAAATAGGGCGTCTCACGGGGTAGTAAACATACGTATGATATAGTATCCGTTCGATATACAGCAATAATAGCAATACAAACTTATATAGGGCACTCGTGGCAACAAGTGAAAGTTGGACTCAGCAAAAGTGTGACAGTTGTCGCTACTTGACGATTCCGATCATTATACAGGGTGTTTGGATAGCAATAAAACTATATATACAGGGGAGGCAAGAACTGACAGGCGGACCCTGCGAACATATTAACGTTCAATATATGTGTAACGTATGTCCCTACGGGACGCTCAGTTAGCATATATCAAATAACACTGTAGCACAAAACTCATAAGGCTTAGGGACGTTGAAGGTTATGGACGGTCACTATAGGTTCGACCTCTCGGAGGAATGTAAAGGAATGTTAGAGAAATAATAGGCCTTGACTTATAGACAAATATCCATTATCTAACTTCCCTATATACTGGGCGGCATTGAAGTAGATGCAAATATTTGATCGAATTATCGAATGACACAAATAAAATCTAGATATCAAAATGAAATTTGGAGGGTTATACCCCTTTTTCGGCACTGTAGCAATTCTGGCGACGCCTCTGTGCGAAAGGCACTATCATAACATGACAATAATCATTTAAATTGTTGTATACTTGATTTCTCTCTCACTTTTTATTCAGTGGATGAAATTTCTCGTTGATTATAAGAATTCTGATATCATGGGGGACCTTAGGCTGTGTATCATATTGATGTAATGAAAATTAATACTCATTCCAAAAAAACACCATGTCGTATACAATGCATTTCTAGTAAGACTATATAAATACCTGGGATCAATCTGAGAAGCAGAAATCCAGCATTTTCACATACACATTTTTCACAACACTGGCACTCAGCAAAAGAAAACATGCTGTGAAATCAAACTGATGTGATCGATTCAATCAACAACTGTAGGTAAAAAGTGTAGTTACGTAGTTTCAAGACTAGAAGAGAATTTGTACATAAACGATAACGCATATCGCATGCATCCTGTTATATCGATAGAGAATGTATTATTTATTCCAAATGAAACGTATATACAGGGCGAATCGAATGTACAAACCCAAATTCCAGACCACCTTAGCGTACTCAACATCCTAAGTGCACATTCACATCCCCCATGGAAATCTAGAATTTCATGGAAATTCGCACGGAAACACCCACACAGAAAGCGCACTGAGCATGCTGAGTGCGACATGAGGTTTGGGTTCCGGTCTCGTTAGTTTCTTTATTTTGAGTAGAAGAAACCTCCCCCTCTCGAGGCCTACTTTTAACTACTTGCGAACATGTTGGATAGGATACTAAAGATGTCGATTGAAATAATTTATTTTTCACATAATATGTACATTTCAATTTTATATTTCCATTGTTTCATCATCTGACGTCAGTGCTGATTGAATTGAATGATGGCCCCAGGGTAGAGTTTCAGTAGTTCCAGGAATCAAGTATCGTTTATCATCAGTCGCGCTCAATGCTATCTTCTGCTGGGTGGTTGAAAATACGACATGTTTTTGAGCTCTGATGAAATTTTGAGAAACCTCCATATGTTCAGATGTTTCCAAACATTTAACATAATCTTCGAAAGTGATATTCGTTTCAACTACAGACGATTTCACACCTTTAGCTTTCTTTGTAACACCCATATTCCTTATGATCTCATTGATTTCATCCTCATCATAATCATCCGCGTGCAACTTTGCCCTCTTCTTTGCAATATCATCATCAGTTACCAGCACCCTCGTCGAGTATAATTTTGATCGGAGTCCCACATAATCGGTCATTATGGCAGAATTGCACTCATCCTTCATTTTTCCCAGTACTTTCTTATTAACAAGTGGTATGCCATGGATGTTATCTTCAGGATAGTCTGAAGTATCAAAGTGGGTATGGCAATCTCGCTTCATGACTTCATAGGGATTTTTATGAAGCTCATAGATGAGCGAGTCTGTGTCGGTGTAGCATACGCTACAATCATCACCAAATATTTTGGACATGTATCCATAATGAAAATCGTATATGGTTGTTTTAGCTAGATCGAGAATGGTCTGACCAACGTAAATGGGTTTGTTCAACCATATCTCCAATTTCCTGAGCTCTACTGCAACCAAATTCTCATTGAAAATGGTACAGTTTTTGAACTCTGGTTTTGAAATATAGGCCTCAGCACCATATCGCCCCACCCACTCCGTTAGAAGTCTAACGTTGACCCTCTTTCGTATGTTTTCCATAGTCTTACCGAAAACAGCATTATTCATTAATTTATAGAGATTTTTCTCAAATGTATTTGTTGCGGCAGTCCTCAAAGAAGTATTCAGATCTATATATGATCTCAGCCACATTGATTGCTGAAACTTGAGGACGCGATGAATTTTGGTCAGGACCAACCCATGCTCCAGCGCTTGTTTGAGGGCTCGGTAGTGGAGGACGTACTTCTCCTTGCAGCGTAGGGTTGCCATCAGCTTGGTGGGCTGAGAAGATCTTGTCGGAGGTTTCATAGTTTTCGGGTCGATGTGTTCGGGGCAGAATGGTATATCTTTGTGGGAATCATGGAGGTGTCTAGGATATTCTAGGTCAACCTCCAATATGTATCCTTCTGAAGCGTCATCAGGAATTGAAGTTACATCTATGTTGGTATCAACCCATTCAAAGCCTCCATATGGCAACGCCTGAGACATAGCCCATCCATACTGGTTGTTTACGTCATAATACATTAAGTATGAATCAGGCTTCGTGGGATCATAGGAAGGCATGAACTTGTTGTTCGCTTTAGCTCGACGTTTTGAGCAAATTTGGCTGAGGCCTCCTCGAATTCCTCTTTCGACAAACAAAAACATATCCACATCAGTGAGAAGCTCCAACTCTTGTCCAGTTTTATACAACATACAATCCCACGTGTATCCTGGTAGTGTGAAATAATGGGCAGGATCCAGACCGTAGGTATTGTGGCAGCTAGATCGAAACTTCTCGAAAACATCGGCCAACAGCATGATGTCAGTCTTCATGTATAGGTCAACATATTGACCCAAGTCTTTACAGCCAAATTTCAACCATACCAGCTTGGCGTGAAGGTAGTGTCTACGGGGGCATGGCTTGTCATACAATTTACTGTAAAATGACTCTATTGGGGGGAAGCTGAGTTTCATCGAATCTTTCGAATGAGTCGATATAATCGTAGGGCATCACTCCTTTTTTTAGTTAACAACTGGAGCTGATCATTGGAAATATTAGAAAATTATGATTTTAAATTTGGAAATTCCCCCAGTTCCGTCAAGATTTGCTTCAGGATTTTATCGTCGAACCATACATTTAAATCGGTATCCTTGTAGATTTGTGAGTTTGAGGTAGTAAAGTACTTGTACTCTTTTCCATTATATGGGGGACCAAGTGGATGGAATGGCGTGCAGGGTATGCAAACATTTTTGCTTTTGCGTGTGCGCATGCAAATCAAGACATAAAAATGGGGTAGTTGGGTGTTTTGCGACAGTCTTCCAATGTCTGTGGCAGAGTACAAACGTCAGTTGCAGGAATTCCAGAAGAAAATAAAAGAACTAGAAGCTACAATAAAACATTACGAGGATAAGCAGCTGATCATTTGAAATTTTTCGAGAATCACATTATTAGAAGACGCTATCAAAACTCGACGCATACCTACAACGCAGCAAACTTCGAAGAAAAAAATATGGCTATTTTGAAAGCAACATACGTATTGCTGTTCGCAATTATGAACAATATATTGTACATGAATGTGCCGAACAAAGTTAGCGAAGCGGGAATTTGTTTCAATAATCGATCATGTCAGTGGATTGGTATGAGAAGAGGGTACATCAATGATGGTCGGATGGAAGTATTCTCAATACAAGTGCCAAAAAACGCAACGAAATATAGAATTCGTTTGATTTTCGATGATAGGACCTTTGGGGAGCTAGGACAATGGCAGTTTTTCGAAAACACATCAACAACAATTATTCCGACATCCCCAGCACCAGTGGACCACGAAAAATTCGTCACATCATCGAATATTATATCGAATATTAATTTAGCATTCATAGTCGTGATAATTCTGATAAATATCATTCAGTTATTTTTCATGAAGAAATAAAATCGAATATAATCAACTTGTTGTGCATATTTTCCGTTTAGAATTCACTGAGATTTGGTAGGTAACTTCCTGCGATAATGATGAAGTCTCATACGATTGCGGTTGCTGTTTTTTTTCCAACGATTCAGATTGTAGCGAGAACATCCTGTTTTTGCGGTTGATTGTTATTCCAACAGTTTAGATAAGGTCGAGAATATCCTGTACATGTGGTCATATGTTTTTTCCAACATTTCAGATAAGTTCAGAGATATCCGGCAAATGTGGGTAGATATTGTGTTCTATTTGGTTTTTACGTGGTGAGTGAAACCGCAGAAAATAACGAATGTTATTCACATATCGCGCGCGTTCAGTATCCCCTTTTCCCCGGACATATCTTTCTGACTATATAACCAATGTCGCAACGCTCTAACATCCATTCGAGCATCGCAGCAGCAGCTCATTGAACAACAGTCAGTGCTATATTGTGTGTGCGTGCATCATCAAAAATAGTAAGTACCTTTTTTTATCAAAGTGCTAATTTCTTTTATGAAGCTTTCATAGTTTTCCCATTTCGAGTTTTTCGAACCAACAACAACAATAGCAATAACTGCCTTTTGTTTCAATTCAAGTGTTCATCCTCAGTCCTGCATATGTTATAGTCCTTTTCCATTATATTCAGAGTTTTTTCGAAAAAAATAATTCAACCAAGTGTCAACGATTATTCTGAAATTGTAAATGATTCATCCTCTAGTGCTCGTTGTTTCTACCCTATATAATATTACAGTTTTATCGTGGATTATTTCATCCAAGTGCTAATTTGTATACCCTATCCTATATAATAATCCATCGTTTTTCATTTTATTTTTTCCAAATAATTACTTGAATATATAAAAGATAACGATGCACCGGTGGTTTATGCATTTTACACCAATAGATAATGATTATTTCATTATAAACCTTGGCATATTATGATTAATAAACATTGCTTTGACATACTTCCTGAATATCTCCCTATATATATATCCGGTGATATCCATCCATAGATTGCTGTTATCTGTAGTCACATACCGACATTCGTTGGAAATGCGAAAAATTTAAATTGCTGTTATCTGCAGTCATATGCCAACATTCGCTGGAAATGCAAAAAATAATTTTCTCTAAAATTGTTCTATCTTTCATTCGGTTACTCCCCCTAACGAGCAACCCTCAGAAGTCTTCAAGAGACTTGTGCGATCAAGGAATGACGGGGACCTTATACCTTTTAAAGTGTGATTCCAAAACACTCTCTTTGGCCATCAGAAAAATTTCTATAATCGCTGAGAATCGAACCCACGGCCGGTAAGCGAATGCTGATTATCAATATTGACACTCTATTCGTTCTGGTCGCTTTAATGTTTCAATCAGCCATTCCTCTTGAAAATATCAGCCGGGTAGTCGTGCGAATAGGGCGGTCCGGGACTTAGATGTTTTTGCATAGATAATCTTCTGTTATTGGTATACCGGGCGGCTCAAAAACTAGAAAGGCTTTTACACTGTTTTTCGTTATTCGAATGTTTTTTAGATCAAGCTATATTACAAAAATAAATAATGTGAAATGTCAGTCAATCTACACAATGGAAAAAAATTTATTCTTTCATGGATCAAAAGCTGTAAAGAAAATCGGGCAATTATATGTGGAAGATGATGACGTCATGACAGATGTATTGATCGATCAGTGGTATCAAGATCAGAACATATCTTGTTATATATTATATGAGGACGGGTTTCCGACATTTTTTGCCCTAATGTCTAGCAGGTGTTGAATAAAAAACGGATAATTTTGACATCATTTATTTCTTAGATATTATACCAACATTTTCAAGTTCAGTAAGAATAAAGGCAATCTCGTTGTTGTTCTTATCTGATTCCATTAAATATCTCAGTCTATCCACCAAGATATTCGGATCTGTCCATCCATCTAAAATATTGAACTCGTCATTCCCACTACTGGCTTCAGGTTCCACTCTCGACTTTAAGCGTTTACACTGGGCCTTATTTTTGAAGAGTGGTTTGATAACTTTATTGAATTTCTTCTTATCGGCTTGTCCTCGTAATCGCCCTAATTGATCTCTATGAATAGAGCTGATTTCTAGCATCTGTTTATACATCTGGTGATCCAAAGGCGTGTAATTTTGAGGGTTCTTGGAAAATAATAATTCCAAAAGACCTAGAGTACTTTTGAAATCGACATTATCTACGATTATATGTTTATCATCAAAGCGTAGATTCTTATGGCCGAGTGTCCATCTACCATCAACATATTTCGGTCCATAAGCATTATCATAATCTGCACAGTAATATTCATCTAATGCTTGCTCTGATGAATGGGGCTCCATGATGTGGACGCTATGGTGTCTGATATACAAATGAACATTCGATTACATCTGTAGGTATCTGTAGGCTTCTGTAGGTATCTGTAGGCATCTGTAGGCATCTGTAGGAATCTGTTGGCATCTGTAGGCGCGATCTGTAGGCATCTGTACGTATGATCAAATGATTTATGTGAACGCAATTGCCTAATCAGTCCGATGAATAATCGGAGATTATTCATTAACAGGAGTGATGAACATTCCTCATATGGCGGTACATGTCTAGTGGGCATTTTTCGAAATATCAAAAATATTATATGATCACACTACTTCTCATCCGTCAATTCGCGTCACTACATGCAGGTGGCGCTGCGGAGACTGCCTACATTTCGCCGCTGAACGTCTGTCGGATTCCTATAAATACTGTGACCATGTGAAACATAAATTAATCTAATAACTTGGATGAAATCTCATCAGTAACTAGTTTACTCAACTAATATTTTATATCAATCTAAAATGATGAATGGGTGATAACAACACAAACACATAGTTAATTTGAACGATACAGGAGCCACGTAGAGTGATTAATCATTTTTCCGGTGGATCTGACACTGTTTATTATATTTGTACTATTATATTCCCAACTCTCAACTTTTGTGACCATGTAATATTCGGTTATTGCATTCCACTCTGAAGTGATAGTGACACTAGCTTGGGTCTTGAGTAGGATGTTCACTATCGATATTGTTTCTTTCAACTCTTTGTGTTTATTCAATATATTTAGAAAGATAAAGAGTGAGTACACTATTAAAAAGATTACACTTTAATATACTAGACTATACATTACTCAAAAGCTTAGTGGTCCTCCTGGGAACGGGTGTTCACTCTATTTTTTTTTTTTACTGTGTATCTGTCTACAAATATAAGATCATAGAAAGAATCTGCGTATGGGTTTTAAAGTGTATGAGTGCGCATGCGTGGACAAGGATAGATCCGAAATAAAAGAGTGATATGCGCATGCGTCTGAGAAGGTTGAATGCTCAAACTTAGTTCAACTATCGCATTCTATCACTGACCCCGCTCGAGTGTAGACGTATTTTTGTGTGTCAATTAGAGTTGTTATTTTTCCAGTTGTGAAAAAATGGCGCTGTTTGCCGATTTGGTTAGGCATATCGCATCCATTTTGGGGCTTCTAACTCCAAATTATGATGAGAAAGTCGTACTGGAAGGATTGCGGGAATGCCAGAAGGGGATAAAGCGACTTAATAGGGCTTTGAAGAATTCTGATAATTTCGGTGAGAAGCAACACCTGGAAGCCTGTCTTCGGAATATCAGAAGTTTGCGGAACCAGTTTAAAGCACTTCAGAAGAAGGGGGCTGGCATTATGACAAGAACGGAAACTGCTAAACATCGAGTTCGCTGGGAAGATTCTATGTCAGCTTTCCAGAGTCGAATTCGGACTGGAGTAATCTCGAATTTAAAACATAAGGATCCTGCAGCCTTCTTGACCGATTGCAGAGCGTTGTTCAGCCGACGTATCCAGAATGCCCTCAAGAATGATGCTGCAATCAAGGTGAATACTGTTTTCTGCGGGGAGTTTGAGCTTGTGAAGGGAGATAGTGTACTTAGAGAGTACAAGTACTTTACAACCTTAAACTCCCCTATCTACAAGGATACCGATTTGAATGTCTGGTTCGACGAAAAAGTTACCACACCAATTTTGACAGAGTTGGAGGAATTCCAAGAGCGTGACAGCGGATGGGCGCTTAAAAATATCATCAATCTGGGGGTGAACATCAACAAGTTTACACCTCAACTTGGATCTTCATACATCGAGTTGCCTCCTCAGATAAAGCGGAAGCGAGCTTGCGTCAACGTGAAAAACGAAGATGATTTATGCTTTATTTGGGCGATAACTTCTGCATTGTATCCCGTCGATGTACATAGCGATAGAACTTCTTCATACCCCCATCCGTCTACAGTTCTCAACCTCAAGGGCATTCAGTTTCCTATGACGGTCAAACAGATTCCTCGGTTCGAGAAGCAGAATGGGGTATCGGTCAATGTATATATCCTACAAAAGGCATCGAAAAACTTGCAGACAATGCCCACATACTTAACAAAGGAAAAGAAAGATAGACACGTCAATCTCCTACTCGTCGAGGATCAATACTTTGATGAAAAAGATGCATGCAAAACATCTCCCACCAAGTACCACTATGTTTGGATAAAGGATCTGTCCAGACTTCTTTCTTCTCAGCTAAGCGATCATAATGGCCGTAAATTCTTCTGCGATCGGTGCCTTCATTATTTCCGGTCACGAGATAAACTCACCAAACATACTGAGAATTGCTTGAAAATGAATGAGACAGCGATCCGAATGCCGGAAGAGGGGAAAAACATACTGAAATTCAAGAACCATAAGAACAAAGAGCAAGCCCCATTCATAGTCTATGCTGACTTGGAGTCTGTTTTGGATAAAACTGGAGATACGAAGAAGCCTCAGCACCACGTTCCAGCTGCCGTCGGATACTTTATGAAATGCTCCTACGACGATTCCCTCTCCTTTTATCGTTCGTACCGAGGGCAGGACTGTATGGCGTGGTTCGCTGATGAGCTCAAACAGTTGGCTGAAGATATGTCTACGGTGTTTTTATGTCCATACAACATTGACATGACCGCTGAGCAAGAAGCAGAATTCCTGAGAGCTACACACTGCCACATTTGTGAACAACCTTTTGGGGCTGATGATAAGAGAGTTCGTGACCATACCCATCTGATTCCGGAAAACAACTACAGAGGTCCTGCGCATGAAGGCTGCAATGTTCGATACCAGGATAGCCATGTAGTTCCTGTTGTTTTTCACAACCTGATAGGATATGACGCGAATTTCATCATTGAGGATATTGCATCTAAAATGAAGGGTCAAGTTGATTTGTTGCCAATTACTAAAGAAAAATACATCTCCTTTACGAAACATGTCGATGAGACTTCTATTCAGTTTCGTTTCATTGACTCGTTTCGTTTCATGAACTCTTCTCTAGACAAGTTGGCATCATATCTAGAAGAATTTCCAAATTTGCTATCGCAATTCCGTGGAATTCCAGAAGAACATTTTCAAGTATTAACCAAGAAAGGAGTGATGCCCTATGATTACATCGACTCATTTGAACGCTTCAACGAAACTCAGCTACCACCTATCGAATCCTTCCACAATAAACTGAAAGATGAGCCCTGCCCACGCAGACACTACCTTCGCGCCAAGCAGGTATGGTCAAAGTTCAATTGTCAAGACTTGGGCCAATATGTTGACCTATACATGAAGACTGACATCATGCTGTTGGCCGATGTTTTCGAGAAGTTTCGATCTAGCTGCCACAATACCTACGGTCTGGATCCTGCCCATTATTTCACACTACCAGGATACACGTGGGATTGTATGTTGTATAAAACTGGACAAGAGTTGGAGCTTCTCACTGATGTGGATATGTTTTTGTTTGTCGAAAGAGGAATTCGAGGAGGCCTCAGCCAAATTTGCTCAAAACGTCGAGCTAAAGCGAACAACAAGTTCATGCCTTCCTATGATCCCACGAAGCCTGATTCATACTTAATGTATTATGACGTAAACAACCAGTATGGATGGGCTATGTCTCAGGCGTTGCCATATGGAGGCTTTGAATGGGTTGATACCAACATAGATGTAACTTCAATTCCTGATGACGCTTCAGAAGGATACATATTGGAGGTTGACCTAGAATATCCTAGACACCTCCATGATTCCCACAAAGATATACCATTCTGCCCCGAACACATCGACCCGAAAACTATGAAACCTCCGACAAGATCTTCTCAGCCCACCAAGCTGATGGCAACCCTACGCTGCAAGGAGAAGTACGTCCTCCACTACCGAGCCCTCAAACAAGCGCTGGAGCATGGGTTGGTCCTGACCAAAATTCATCGCGTCCTCAAGTTTCAGCAATCAATGTGGCTGAGATCATATATAGATCTGAATACTTCTTTGAGGACTGCCGCAACAAATACATTTGAGAAAAATCTCTATAAATTAATGAATAATGCTGTTTTCGGTAAGACTATGGAAAACATACGAAAGAGGGTCAACGTTAGACTTCTAACGGAGTGGGTGGGGCGATATGGTGCTGAGGCCTATATTTCAAAACCAGAGTTCAAAAACTGTACCATTTTCAATGAGAATTTGGTTGCAGTAGAGCTCAGGAAATTGGAGATATGGTTGAACAAACCCATTTACGTTGGTCAGACCATTCTCGATCTAGCTAAAACAACCATATACGATTTTCATTATGGATACATGTCCAAAATATTTGGTGATGATTGTAGCGTATGCTACACCGACACAGACTCGCTCATCTATGAGCTTCATAAAAATCCCTATGAAGTCATGAAGCGAGATTGCCATACCCACTTTGATACTTCAGACTATCCTGAAGATAACATCCATGGCATACCACTTGTTAATAAGAAAGTACTGGGAAAAATGAAGGATGAGTGCAATTCTGCCATAATGATCGATTATGTGGGACTCCGATCAAAATTATACTCGACGAGGGTGCTGGTAACTGATGATGATATTGCAAAGAAGAGGGCAAAGTTGCACGCGGATGATTATGATGAGGATGAAATCAATGAGATCATAAGGAATATGGGTGTTACAAAGAAAGCTAAAGGTGTGAAATCGTCTGTAGTTGAAACGAATATCACTTTCGAAGATTATGTTAAATGTTTGGAAACATCTGAACATATGGAGGTTTCTCAAAATTTCATCAGAGCTCAAAAACATGTCGTATTTTCAACCACCCAGCAGAAGATAGCATTGAGCGCGACTGATGATAAACGATACTTGATTCCTGGAACTACTGAAACTCTACCCTGGGGCCATCATTCAATTCAATCAGCACTGACGTCAGATGATGAAACAATGGAAATATAAAATTGAAATGTACATATTATGTGAAAAATAAATTATTTCAATCGACATCTTTAGTATCCTATCCAACATGTTCGCAAGTAGTTAAAAGTAGGCCTCGAGAGGGGGAGGTTTCTTCTACTCAAAATAAAGAAACTAACGAGACCGGAACCCAAACCTCATGTCGCACTCAGCATGCTCAGTGCGCTTTCTGTGTGGGTGTTTCCGTGCGAATTTCCATGAAATTCTAGATTTCCATGGGGGATGTGAATGTGCACTTAGGATGTTGAGTACGCTAAGGTGGTCTGGAATTTGGGTTTGTACATTCGATTCGCCCTGTATATACGTTTCATTTGGAATAAATAATACATTCTCTATCGATATAACAGGATGCATGCGATATGCGTTATCGTTTATGTACAAATTCTCTTCTAGTCTTGAAACTACGTAACTACACTTTTTACCTACAGTTGTTGATTGAATCGATCACATCAGTTTGATTTCACAGCATGTTTTCTTTTGCTGAGTGCCAGTGTTGTGAAAAATGTGTATGTGAAAATGCTGGATTTCTGCTTCTCAGATTGATCCCAGGTATTTATATAGTCTTACTAGAAATGCATTGTATACGACATGGTGTTTTTTTGGAATGAGTATTAATTTTCATTACATCAATATGATACACAGCCTAAGGTCCCCCATGATATCAGAATTCTTATAATCAACGAGAAATTTCATCCACTGAATAAAAAGTGAGAGAGAAATCAAGTATACAACAATTTAAATGATTATTGTCATGTTATGATAGTGCCTTTCGCACAGAGGCGTCGCCAGAATTGCTACAGTGCCGAAAAAGGGGTATAACCCTCCAAATTTCATTTTGATATCTAGATTTTATTTGTGTCATTCGATAATTCGATCAAATATTTGCATCTACTTCAATGCCGCCCAGTATATAGGGAAGTTAGATAATGGATATTTGTCTATAAGTCAAGGCCTATTATTTCTCTAACATTCCTTTACATTCCTCCGAGAGGTCGAACCTATAGTGACCGTCCATAACCTTCAACGTCCCTAAGCCTTATGAGTTTTGTGCTACAGTGTTATTTGATATATGCTAACTGAGCGTCCCGTAGGGACATACGTTACACATATATTGAACGTTAATATGTTCGCAGGGTCCGCCTGTCAGTTCTTGCCTCCCCTGTATATATAGTTTTATTGCTATCCAAACACCCTGTATAATGATCGGAATCGTCAAGTAGCGACAACTGTCACACTTTTGCTGAGTCCAACTTTCACTTGTTGCCACGAGTGCCCTATATAAGTTTGTATTGCTATTATTGCTGTATATCGAACGGATACTATATCATACGTATGTTTACTACCCCGTGAGACGCCCTATTTCTTATCGCTATTGCTTACTCAGACACCCTGTATATATTTTTATTGCTATCCAAACACCCTGTATATATCATGTTATAGCGGGTAGCCTATATGCTGGTAGTCTACTCGTCCAGGAGGTATAACGCCTTTTGGGTTCACTCTATATATTTTTTCCCCAACTATTAGCCAACTCATACACCCTGTATATAGCCATTATTGGGTGAAAAATGTAATGGAATGCGCACCGTTATCTCTAGAACGGATCTCTCGCTTTGCTCGCCGTCGGAGCCGGATGACCTTGAAGTGGCCAAAAATGACCAGAATGAACCTTAAAATCCGCTAAAAAAGTCCGTAGATCTAGGGAAAAATCTGCTTTGCTTTACATTGGCTCTTATGGGGCTTCCTGCCGTACATCGTGTAATTTCCGTAGAATCTAGGGAAAAATGACTTAGAATTTTGAAAATTGGTCTGGTTCTCTCCTAGCTCCTTTACTCAAGCAGTCTAAGATGCAAGCTCATAGGTAGAGGAAGAGTTTTAGCGAGTGGAGAGAGTAGCTGTGGGCCTT
This sequence comes from Phaedon cochleariae, assembly GCA_918026855.4. NCBI lineage: Eukaryota > Metazoa > Arthropoda > Insecta > Coleoptera > Chrysomelidae > Phaedon > Phaedon cochleariae. Next base: position 21,802,793 of record OU896710.1, read on the forward strand.
GTATACAGGGTCACTGATATGTATGGAAACAAGTGAATATCTCAGTAACCTGTTGTTGTATTCTTTTGAATTTATGTAATGTCTGATTTCAAAACGTGGCGGATTTGAAAATGTTATAGCCAATTTTGCCACTTTTTCAGTTATTCCGTATTTTACATTAACTTCCTCATTTTGAATGGAATACCCTGTACCCTATTGAATTTTCAGATTCTCCTTGGAAAGCTGATTTCATCGATCTATCACACTTGGGGTCTAGCGGAAATGGGTAAATAGGTATAGGGTGTTTGAAATCTAGATTTTTTCAACTCTAGGACTTTTTTGTGTCGAAATTATTCATTATCGATCAGAACCGCTCCAATGTTCCTATCTTTACTTTTGATTTACTATCTACTGACATTTAATTGAAACAAATACAGAGTGGTTCAAGATTCAGAATTCTGATCACCCTCTGTATCTGTTCCAATTAAATGTCAGTAGATAGTAGGTCAAAATTAAAGATAGGAACATTAGAGCGGTTTTGATCGATAATGGATAGTTTCGACACAAAAAATTCCAAAAGTTGGAAAATCTTGATTTTAAACACCCTATACCTATGTAATCATTCCCGCTAGAGCCCAAGTGTGATAGATCGATGGAATCAGCTCTTCAATGAGAATCTAAAACTCTTATAGAGTAAAGGGTGTTTTATTCAAAATAAGGAAATCCTAAAAAATCCGGAATAACTGAAAAAGTGGCAACATTGGCTATAACATTTTCAAATCTGCCACGTTTTGAAATCACACTGTACATAAATTCAAAAAAATCTAACAACAGGTTACCGAGATATTCACCTGTTTCCATACATATCAGCGACCCTGTATAATCAAGGCTGTAGGGAAAGGTATGATAAAAATCCTACGTAAGTAATCCTACCTTTGGTGTAAGGTGGCCTCGTGTGATGGCAAAGTGGTTTCTGTGGTTGGAAAATGGATCCACCAATTGGTGATTACCTGATAATTCGTCAACGTAATGATATAATTATAGGAAGTTGATCCCAACCAGATTCCTTTTTTGTGACTTGGAAATCCGCACAAATTGCGAAAAATATCAGGAGCTCCTGCTTCTGATAAGGTTACGTCAAAAGTAAGGTTGAACCTCAAAAACCGAGATTAGAGAGAGCACACACTACATTTTCGGCGGGTACTTGCCTCAGTGTCAAAATTGGTTGAGGTGGGCTCTCACAGTCAGAACGTTACGGTCGTTCCCCCATCTCAATCGCTGATCGACTGGTAGTTGTGACGACGAATAGTGGCCCGTAAGAGCACAAGATAAAATATACAACAGTGCCTTGGACATTCGAGGCTTATAGCCATGATCCAATATAAAAGGAGACTCGCATACGACCTGAGACAAAGAAGAAGAATGACACTGATTAATAAGCATATTTGCAAATTTGGTTAGGTGTAAGGTAAATAGATACTGACAAGATGAAAATAGGGATGAGACGAGAGAGAATCATACTGCAGACTGTATTTGTTGATCTTGATGATGGATGACTTATTTCAGGTGAATTATATCGATTTTAACGATGGGGGTATCAAGCTATCGATTTAGGCAGAGGCGTCCGACCAGGCATAAGTAAGTAAGCAAGAAAGTCTGTTGTGAGTACTTGGCTGTTATTATATTCTCCTCGATTTCGGATAGGCACTTTAGTGAGTGAGATTTGGAAAAGATTCTTCAATGCAAAATAAACCTAGTTCAATCTAATCATTGACCGTAATGAAGCTGACCCAAATTTGCCTTTGCACATGAGATAACAAAGGCATGTCCGTACTGTAATTATATGCTGTATCCGTGGATTTTGGTATCGTTTCGATAAACCCGTAACAGATACTTCGTCTTCTTTCAACTTCTGTTTCACGTTCTCAAAGTCCTGCACTGTCTCCGTGTATAGAAGGGTGGAATCCCCTCCATACTTGAAGTAGAAGGGTTTCGTGGTGAGTGATTTAATGAGTGGTATGATTTCCCTTCTATCCTTCAGGACTCCATCGAAAACTATTGACGGTGGCTTCTCTCCTTTTTTGGGTGTTGTTTGTTTGTTCTGTGATGTTCCTTGATTTTTGTTTTTATTTGCTTGGGTTATGTTGGTGTTTTTGTTGACTTTTTGTGTTGGTTTCAGAGTTCTACTTGCGGAGGGTTCTTCATCTGTGGACTGATCTGTTGGCAGTGGGATGTCTTGGGGTAGCGACTGGCTTGCGTTTTCCTCTTCAGTGCTACGCAATACCTCGAATCTGTTGTTCGTGTGGGTCGTCGTATTGGGGCGTTTTTGGAATGCCCTTGTCCACTTTGTGGTTTTCTTCTTCCTCGGTTTCACATAGCCGTCTGTTTCAATGTTCTTAATTTTTTTGCTGCGGGTATTGTCCGCTGGTGCGCTGTGTGGGTCCCTGGGTCTTTTTTCTAGCCTCCTTGGTGGAGGGTCAGATGTGTCCATCTTTTCTGGGGACGTTTTGGCTACCCGATTCAGAAAATTTTCTTCTGCCGCCTGTAGTCTACTGGCTACTCTTTGGTCGTGTGTGTCCTGATTGTCCATCTGGTAGTTTCTGTACCTCTCTGGCAATGCTGGGATCTCTTCTGGATCTCTGGACTCGTATGCCGATATAAAATTTGTGGGGGTTGGCTTTTTCATGTGTCCTTTGGAAGGTTTTATCTTTTCCATTTTCTCCGAGTAGAATTTTCCAGAGACCACCTTTGTATTGTGCCTGTAGCTGCAGGAGCTGCCACTGTCACTCTGCGCAAGCGATCGTTCCGTCGCCGATACAATTTCCCTTTCAGTTTCTGAACAGGGTGATGGAGGGGGTGAGCGATCGGCTGGGGTGACCTCTATGGCCTTTGCCACTGCCCTTAACCTCGCTGTTCTTGCCTCCTTGTCGAATTCTTCTGCAGTTGGTTGTTTCGGGGACGTACTTGTTTTTGTGGTTGAGGAAAGAGAAATGGCATCCCAATCGTCGTTGCATTTATCTTTATCTATGTCGATAAATGCATTTTCCATCTCGTCTTTGTTGGTGTTATGGTTTTGCATGACTTCACGTATTCTCATTGCTCTTTCCTCGAGTGATTCTCTGAGGTGTGTGTGGTGCGCCAGTTCCCAGAGGTTGCTGGGGCAGTCCTCAGGTTTGGCTTCCATGCTCATCAGTTTGTTAATCTGCTGAACTATGTTTCTGATCTCAGGGTTCGGTTTTTTTCGTCTGGAGTATCTTGGGGCTCTGCCTGAGGCAAAGTCCTTCCAGGAATCGAAGTCGTCGACCCTGATTTCCATTTGGTCATAAAACAGCAGAAAAGCTCGCTCTTTTAGGTGTTCAGATACCCGCTTGAATAGGTTCTCCTTCATATACTGTGGTATCTGTTCGTAAGTTATACTCGGGTTTTTCCTAATTCTTTCTACTCTTTCCAACAGTATAGGGGTTTCCTTGGCCTGTTCTTTGACAGCCTCTTTTGACATGGTGTTGGTCCCAGCATGCTGGGTGGGGGTCTCTCCCTCGGTCGGACCTACTCGATCCAGCCCTTCCTTCGGGAGAGATTCCCCACCCTGCTGGACTTCATCTAGTTGTTTTTCTATCTCGTTATTTGTTTATATTTGTGTTAAAATTAGTTAAAATGTTTAGTAATTTTTTTTTTTTTGGTTTTCATATTTTTCACTTATATTATTATTAATAAATTAGTACGAACACAGGTTAAAATTATAATTGAAAAATTATTATGAAGCTACAGATTAAAATATACTAAGATTAATGACTATTGGCTAGGTTGGTTTTCACTGTTTGTGCACTAAGTTGCTATCTGTGCACTCAGCGTAGGCTTATCTGGCCGGGCGTATAGTCTATGATCCGACCCGACCAGATATACACTTATTCGGTACGGGGAACACCGTTGTTTGCCAGACAGCTTGGCGTCCGCACTTCGTTCGCGCACGCACTAGTACGACAGGGACAGCACCAGTCTGTCCTTGTCTAACACTTTTTCTGCGGAGCGACACGTCCTCTCGCCACGGTGATTCGATATCAACTCTAGCTCATGAAGCCACGACGCTGTCCATTGCTCCATTAGATTGCTGAGAAATATCGTAGCAAGCTGTGTTCTTCATCGAACCAGGCGCCCGGTCCGATAATTATTTGTGTCTGGAATCCGGGCGCCCGGTTCGTTAAATATTCGTGTCTGGACTCCGGGTGCCCGGACCCATAGACACTCCCTTCAAAAATCAATATTGGTATCTATGGATTTCCGGGGTCGGAGATTATGATTATTTCGTCAAAATTGGGATACTCATGATGGCGAATCCAGTATGGTGAACGAGTTTGAGAATGAAGATCCGATTCTATTCAAAATTGGTATCTGGTAGTTTTTGGGGTAGGAGATAATGATTGTTTCGTAGAAATTGGAAAATTCAAGATGACTGATCCAATATGACGAAAGACATCAGTTTATATAATTATTACTTTGCCACAAATAGAAAATATGTAGGATGCAAGATTGAAAATAACGCACCTATAAGATATACTGCGTATACCTACTTCTTTATTGTTACTTTCATCAATAAATTATTCGAAAATGACTTGTTATTCAAGGGAGACGGAAAAATCAGGTAAAGTATATTGATCATTCCAGGATTACGTCATTTGACAGTTTACTGAGGGGCAAACATCGTATTTTGTCAAAATTTGTCATATAAAACCAGAATTAGTGCGATCGTTTTCCTAGGAATCCGAGTTGGAACCAGAGAGAATTTCATAATTTTGTTTGGTGAAACTGTTAATTTATTGTGGATGTGGCAGGGACGGCCAGGGCTATGCTCATCAAAGGTAACCTAACAGATAGTTTGTGTGCCCCTCAAGAAACCATGTCAGAATCACGTGTTCTAGAATGATCAATTCTTTTTTCAGCCTTCTCGTCCTAGACGAAGTTTTAAACATAGTGTGATATTAGTAACTCCATAAATTCTTCTCCGAGTTTGATTTACGAAAATATAATTAGCACACATGACATGAGCACAGTAGTTTAGATACCCACGTCGAGGTTTCCACCATTTCTCAATCATAAGGCTCTGCTTATTCAGCGCATAGATAAACTACTGCTCAGCTTGAAATCAGAATTCATTCAGTCAATTCAGTCAACCCTGGTATACAGTCTAAGAACAGTCTTTTTTGGTGGAATTGAGATGTCTCTAGTCATCTTAGGTGAAATATATTAAGCTTTCAGTACAATTTATATGTTCCCTACCTCGCAAAGATTATGCTGGAGTAGTAAACTCTAAAACTAGAAGATTGTTCATATATATCTTGGTAAAGTTGAGTCAGGAATTCCATATGGAAATTACGTATGATACGCCAGTGACCTCAATATAACCTAAAAAACAACGATTGTCAAAAATCTAAGCCATATTTTCTCGGTAAAGTATTTTAAATACTTTGAAAGCATTCTATTTTCTTGATAAAATTATTTCATACAATGACGTCACATCTGTCAGATATTGAAAGTATTTCAAAATCGCCTCAAGAGGACAATTCAATAAGAGTGGGGGTACATTAACGAAATGACATAACCAAACTGCTGTCAACGTAACCTAAAATTTGTTGGTGATATGATATTGTGTCGACTCTAAACAAAGGTGAACGAAAGAAAATTCTCATTTTATATCCAGTCGCTTAATGTTTAATATGGAAGGTATGGTACAAATCCAATTAGATGATCTACTCGTCACAGTTGACAGTGAAACTGCCAGAAAATTTGAAGGTAATGATATTGTAATGATCAACCTCGCTGATCCCTCATTGAAAACCTTGCAAAAAATGTCATGAAATATTTTTTTATATAAGATCCATCAGTAGCCAGCCAATATCTGAAACAAATAAGGCAGCAACTTAACCAAATTCCGACAAACTCACCTGGAGTCTCAGCAGAAGCATTGCCAATATATTCAACACCAGGTTCTTCTTCATCCAGTGTTCAGCCAAAAGATCCTGTAGAATCGTCAGATAGCCAGTTAAAGGGACAGAAAACATGTATAATATGGAGTTCCTCAAAAAAATCAAACCCCTAGGGATAATGAAGCAACCATCATGATATTCTTAGAATTGAGAAAAAATATGGATGATAAATTTTCGGACAAGGAAAATAACAAAAATATATTGTGGACAGAAATATCCACAAAATTGAACGAAATGGGCTACTATGTAGGACAAGGAGTACAGGGAAGAGATAAATGTAGACAAAATTTCACCAACCTACAAGCATCATATATTAAATATAAAGATAAACAGAAGATGACAGGGCAAGGAAAAATAGTCATGCCACCTTTCTTTCACGAAATTGATGAAATATTGTCACGATTGAAGGGTTGGTTTCCCACCATGAATTAATATTAATTAATAACCATTATGAATAAGGGGTGATGCTTGGCTTAATAGTTTGCGAGAGGTAATATTTAAATAGAGGCACTAATAGTTTAGGGGTAGCTGAAAGTACGAGACTATATTCAAACATAACAATATTTAATGAAGCATGAAACATTATGGGTAGCGATAACAATTATGAATAAACAACAATGAATATAAAGACCTAATAACAACTTACATTATAACGACCATTACGACGAGCTCTTGTCAAGTCAAGAGTAGCCCCAGACCAGACTAACTTCGGAACCCTCACATCCTATATTTATATACAACATTTTATTAGATATGCACGTTTCTCATGAAAGTTCCTTGGTCAGTTTTTATAATTCAATGTCAACGGATGATTTGATTTACTTCATGTTTATAAAACCCTCATGGTTCGAAATTACTGATATACCGTATGTTCTACTCGTGACAATATTAGGCAGCAAGGATAAGACTACTCCAGTTTTGGTGATAGATTCGTTACCCGAGTCATTACCAGAATCATCTCAAGCATCAAGTTCACAAACAAATGAATCTAGTGTGAAAGAAAATAGATTCAAACGAGTTAAGGCCTCTGTGGTTCCCAATAAAAATATAGTTTTAGAATAATTGTATTCTTTGGGAAAAGAAAACCAAGAGATTCGTAAAGAGCAGTTCAGCTCCATGATGACCTTCCTTAATTCTGAAAGCGAGAAAAGACATGAAGAAACTATAGCACTTATCAATAGTTTGTCAAAAAACAGAACGGTCAAACGAAAAAGAAGGGAAAATACAAGTGATTCAGACTGACTGCAGTTTTTTTATAAATAGAGATAAGAATTGATGAGACTGAAATACATATAATTGTTGGAGGTGACATTTTGAGTTTATATAATACATTATTTTCTTTTTTACAATCTTGACTTTTTTTGTTACATTTGTATTCTGTCAAGGAGTAGGTATGAATAAGACTGAATTGATATTTTTGTTTTTAATGTTTATTTTGTAGCATGTAAATTTTCATTACTGTATATTTTGTCTGATTCTATAATATTCTGTAATGCTGAGCACATCTTACAGGATATTTTGTCACAATAACATGGTTTACATTTTTCAATAACATAATTTGAACTCAATCTGTTTTATATTATTTAATTATTCTCAAACCTGATATGTGGATACACACCTGAGATTTCACACTGTACATAAAATAAAAATACAATTTCTATAAATACACTGATATCTCTTGCTATATCTGCTTTGTTGTGATCCAAGTAGAAGGATGATTCGGATGGTTTTTACAGAAACTTATCTGAAAGAGATAAATAATATAAAGTAATATGAAATACCATTTCAGAGACATTGTCATACTCACTTTTCACACTGCTATTTCCACTTGAAACTTCATCACAGTAGGACAATAGGTATTGGATTTTCCAGGAACGCTGATGCGGATGGTTTCACTAGGAATCGACCATGGTGAATCAATTAATTTCGTTTGGCATTATTTTCTTGATTGATGCATTTGATAAATTCAGGTTGATGTTTTGATCTTGTTGATCTGTTATTTCGCTTTACGTCAATTAGCTGTCGGTCATGACACCATGTCAACAGTGTCAAACTTGTCATGCGCCAAACGCCGATTCGGATTGATATGTCCTTAGATCATCATCGTCGAACCAACAAGACGAGTATTTGTGAAGAAAGGTGTGACGTCATTTTAGTCATCAATTCTGATTGGTTCAGATAGTCATCTGGGAAGAATCAAGTCTCTGGAGGGAGTAGCGATAACGTCTTTTATTTTGGATATTCAAATTTTCCGCCAATTTGGAAAGCGGAAACTGTTAAGTTGTTCTCGAAGTTTCTGGAAATTTGGAGAAGGGATTTCCTTTCTGCTCGTGAGACGAGAGCTCACTTCAGAAAAATTCTTCGTGGTGGTCAAGTGCCATTTTTGTGGTGTGAACCGGCTTCTGGAGTCCTGTACCGCCTGGCGTTCTGGATCACATCAGGATATCCTGGATTTGTTGCTGATCTACAAGGACTGCTGGACTCTACAGATTTCTTCTGGTTTTGGTTTAAGAGGCAGGATCTTCATGGTTCATCACCCAGGCAGCCACGTGCCTACCTTCATCGTCATTCCAATCCCTAACCCTTCATAGAAGGTGAGTCTCGCATTATTACGTTTTTTCTCTCTGCAGTCCAGAAATTCAGAACCTCATTTCATGAATTATTTAAGGGTTTTTTTTCACCGGGAGTTTTCTACCGGGAGTTTTACAACGGGAGTTATCATACCAGGAGCACTATTCTTCCCAGGAGTCATTGCTCGACCAGGATCTGTCAATTCTACAAGGCCTTTGGTGGCTATATAGTAGTCTGGAATCTGGAATCTGGATATCGTCCCCTGTTTGTTCCTGATGATGGATTTTCAAGGTGGAAATACGACTACTCTGTCAATGTCATCTGACATCCAGGGAAGTGAAGTCAGCACCCCGCTCTCCGCCAACCTTTCCCTCAGCAGCTTCATTTAGTAGCACTGAATGCTACTCTGGATAACTGGTGTAGGACACACCATACAGGTTTTTGACATGAAAATATATTTTTATTTTTCATTTTTATTCACTCATATTGCCCATTGCTAGTGTGTATAATGGACCATTTTTAAATCATAGCCAGGTCATAAATTGATGAAATCACACATGAAAGGTACATATACTTCCCCTCCACATAGTATACTATGCGCTGGTAGAATTCTTCCATATATAATATTTTTTGAATCTGCTATGACTATAAAACGTCCTTACAGGAGCTCTTGATTTTTCAAGTACAATATAAGGTTGGTTTATACATATTTTCATCCACATAATAGCAGGCAACAGTGTATTTTCTTAACAGGAAAAGCTCTCTACTGTGAAATAAGTATCTAATATTTTTTGATTATGCATATTTGTCAAAACCATGTGATATATGAGTCCTATCATCATTATTAAATGTTTTGGGTATTGTATATGACTGTTTTGTTTGTTTATTGACATGACACTCCAACTCACAACATCTCTAAGGTAAATTTAGGTCTTTTAGTCTGGGAGAACAACTAATATTATTCATTATCTGGTTGCTCAACTTTCCAGGTAACATTTCATATGAATTAAAAGTTGCAGTGGCGCCCCATCTTTTTTGTTTAACCTTATGATTGCTAGATAACTGAATTTTTGCTATTTCAACTCATTTTGATAACTCGAACCCATAGTGCCTACTGACGAAGAGCTGCCGTTCGCAAATGCACCTATTTTTCGTAAAAGTAGGGCTGCAAAGATGACGTCCGAACGTGGGGGCCCGAGTTTTTAGTTAGGTTATTAGTAATCAACAGTTGTGAGTGTCTTGTTGATGAATGAATAAAATGTTCATGGTTTGGAGACAGCTGATAGCTTGACGGAGAGCCAGGAGAGTTGTTTTTACCACATTTTGTTTTGGTAGGTATTATGTGATGATATTATATCAATATTAGTAAATGGAGATATTTTATATATCATGACATTTAATGACAATTCTTGAATTATTATTATATTGACATTCGTCTCATTAGAAACACATTATACATAATGTTCAATCAATATATAACATGTCCCTCAAAAAACAATAAAACTATACTAGAACCGAGACTAGAACATCATCTCATAACGAAGTCTTCAAACTTAGTATTTGGTTTCAATTGTCTGCCTCTTGAAGATCGTTTGAAATCAACTGTTTTATCGGTAACGCAGCTAGGCTTTCGTGGAGACGACTCGCTATTACTGCTCACACTGGAACGGGGCATTCTAGGCGACGGCATTCTAGGCGACCTAGAAGGGGAGATCCTGTATGACGTGGAAGGAGACATTGAAGGAGATATCCTAGATGATTCAATAGACTGTGATTGATTAGAAGACTTCCTAGAGGACCTCATGCTGGTGGAATCATTATTCTGGGATATCTTACTCGTCTTCTCTCTTGGTGGTTTCCCAGAGGTACCTGGAATATGTTCATCTTGCGCAGACTCCGAATTCTCTACAAGTTGCTGAGAAGTAGTACTTGAAAGTTGCTGAGAAGTGGTACTTGAATTCTTCCCATGCCTTGAATAGTCAGGAACAGGTATAGGTACAAGATGGTGATCAATAGTAGTAGTTGGCAATGATCCTATTGATTTCAAATGTTTCATGTTTCTTCTGTATATCCCTCCTTCTTGAGTTTCAACGATGTAACTGTTAGGAGAATCATGATTCTTGATAACTTTTCCTGGAATCCATTTCCGATGACCTTGTTGAATTATTACAGACTGATTTTTGCTCAGAGGTATACGTGATTTTTTATCAACATTATATCTTCTTTCTTCATCACAATATTTCTTTTGTAGAATTTCCAATGTTTTATTGGTATCGAAGAGAGGTTTCAAATTATTTTTGTGTTGCGGTAAACCACTTTTAAATCTTCTACCATTTAACATTTCCGCAGGTGAAGGAAGATCTTGTTTTGGGGTGCTATTATACTCCATTACGACGAAATAGGGATTCTTGCCAGATTTTATAATTTGATTCTTTATAGTCTGAATATGGCGTTCTATCAACCCATTCGATTGAGGGTAATTTGGACTCGATGTAGTATGTCGAATATCCATTTCTTTCATAAAATTTTTGAATTTGAAAGAATCAAATGGAGGTCCGTTATCCGACATGATATAAGAAACTTTACCATGAGATTTAAAGATCGAGAGAAGAGCATCTATCACTGTACAAGCATCTTTCTTTTTCAATGATACAATTTCAATAAATTTGGAATGATAGTCACAAATTACAAGGAAGTGGGTATTCTGAATCTGCATGAAATCAATACCAATCTTTTCCCATGGTAATTCTGGAATGGAATGCTTCATCAAAGGCTGATTTTGATTAGATCTACTGTTTTTTAAACAAGTTAAACAATTCGAAATAAGTTCGCGAATATGCTCATTTATACCTGGCCAAAATATTGTTTCTTGAGCTTTTCTTTGACAAGCCACAATACCTTGATGAGTTTGGTGGATTTTATTCAACATTTCCACACGCATATTCTTGGGAATGATGAGTTGATTTCCTTTGAACATATAATCATCTATTTCGTGGATTTCATCTCTATATTGATAGTAGTGCTTTACTATACCTTTTACTGAAGATAATTGATTGGGCCAACCATTTTTTACATAAAATTTCAAAAGCTTCATTTCTTCATCTTGCTTTACGTTATTTTTGAGAATATTATATCATGACATTTAATGACAATTCTTGAATTATTATTATATTGACATTCGTCTCATTAGAAACACATTATACATAATGTTCAATCAATATATAACAGTAGGTAAAAAATATATGGGTTTTTATGAACTGATTTATGGTGAGTATACACATATCAGGTTTCATAATATTTGAGAATCCAGTTTTTTGATTTGACATTTAATTAAATAAGCTGCTTCAGACAGTGCCTGAGATAATACTACGTACAGTGTTGCCACATTTAAATAATTTCCTTAGAAGTTGGAACAACAGTTTTGATATTTGATTTTGAACTGATTCAAAATGGATCAAAATTTTAAAGTTAATCACTTGCTGCAGGCTGAACTGAATTATGAGTTGAGAATTCGAGGTGTAATTTCTGAACGGAATCAAGATGAAAAACGTAAAATTCTTGGAAGACTTCTGTTTAAAGAAAAACAAAGTGGAACAAATGTAATGACTTTAGTTGATGAAGCTTATAACTTTGATACAGAGCGAGTAGAAATTCAGTCCACTTTAGATTCTATAAAATCACTTATTGAAGGTTTTGAAGGTCCTTCATCAGATTCTGTTTACAAAAGAGCAACCTCTAGAATAAATCATATCAGTTTTCGCATAAACAGAATTAAGTTAGAGCGGGAAGATTTAAATTATAGGGACGTATTGAATTTCAAGAATGAAGCTTATGCTACAGCCCTGCAATTTGATGCTGAATTAAATGAGAATGTTCAGGATGATGTCACTATTTTTACACCACAAGCTAGTGCTTCTACTACTGCTAACACCTTTAGTAATACAATTGTGAATTCTCATAAGTCAGTTCCTGTCTATAAATTGAATATTCAATTTGATGGTGAACCAAAAAATCTCCTTTCATTTATAGAACGCATAGAAGAAGTAGCTCAGGCAAGGCATGTTAGTAAAGCTGAACTTTTTGAATCTGCTAGTGACTTATTCAGTGGTAAGGCTACATTTTGGTTCAGACAAATCAGAACACAAGTTAATAGTTGGGAAACTTTGGTTATAAAATTGAAAAAGGATTTCTTGATGTCAGACTTTGATGATGAAGTGTGGAACCAAATAAAATCACGAAAACAAGGAAGAAATGAACCTGTAGTAATTTTCATAGCCTGTATGGAAACTTTATTCAGTAGACTCAGTCGTGGAGCCGCAGAGCTCACAAAGGTTAAATATATCAAAATGGGACTACAGGGTGAATACCTTAAAAGACTTGCACTTAGTGATATTGATAGTGTTTCTACCTTGAGTACACTTTGTAAAAAGCTTGAAGAAGCTGATATTCTTAGCTTGGCATCTGGTTCACAGTCACATCAGTATCAGAAACCTTTTCAATGTATGATTGATCCTGAGTTGACACATTTTTCAGATACCCTTTCAAGTTCTACAACCAACAATCAGAATTCTCGGAGGAATTTTCAACCTCGAAAGCGAAATTTCAACATAAAGAAATCGAATAAAAATGTCAGTACGAATAAACAAGTTAATGTTACTAGTTCAAATGCAAATTCATCAAGTTCATCAGTATTATGTTGGAGGTGTTTACAACCAAACCATACTTTTAGGAACTGTAGAGCTACTGACAATATCATTAAGAAATTTTGTTTTAAATGCGGTTGTGCAGATGTAACTTCAAAGGAATGTACAAAATGTCAGGGAAACTAGTAAGGGAGGTGAAGTATTACGACTCTTGTTTCCCTCCATTACTTAAAAGAGTCAACCCAATTTCAAGATCAAATTTTTTCAATCCCAAGGAATGGAATGATTGGAAAAATACCGTTAGAGATTTTTATAAAAATTATGTTTTCCATAAAAATTTAAATGTCGCACCTCTTTTTGTACAGAAGTCACGTGATAACAGACCATATATTTCTGTAAAAATTTTTGATCAGAAAGTAGTTTGTCTTTTGGACAGTGGTGCGAATGTTTCGGTTTGTGGTCAAAAATCAGTAGATTTACTGAAAAAACTTAATCTGAAATGGAATAAATCTTTTTTGAAACATGTGACAACAGTTGATGGAACTGAACGGGAAGTCAAGGGTGTTGTTGATCTACCAGTTTGTGTAGATAACATTGTTCAGGTTGTTCCTACTATAGTATAGTGCCTTCACTGCCCCACTCAATTATTTTTGGAAGCGATTTTTGCAATCAGTTCAAGATCAAGATCGACTTCAAAAATAGGATTTGGAATGTGCATAGTGCAGTAACGCATAATTCTATACAGGTTGTCTCTAGTCATGTTAAAGAGATTGAAACTTCAGATTCAAGTAATTTGTCAGATTTATCTCCTTCAGAGAGTGTTCGAGCAGAACAAATTATAGAGCATTTAAAGAAATTAGCAGTGAAAGTCGTATTGGTCTTACAGATAAAATTAAAATGACAATTGACACTGGTGATTCAAAGCCATTTCGAGTTAAGCAGTACCTTATGTCACCATTTATGTTGAAAATTTTAAATAGAGAACTTGATGACATGCTGAAATTAAAGGTGGTTGAACCATCTCAGAGTCCCTATAATAGTCCAGTCCTTTTAGTAAAAAAGTCATCCGGTGAGTACAGGTTTTGTTTTGACGAGAGAAAACTCAATGAAGTAACTAAGCACGATAGCTATCCACTACCTCGCATAGACAGAATTTTGAATTTGCTCAGAGATGCAAAATACATCTCGAGTATTGATCTACGTAAAGCTTTTTGGCAGATCCCTTTGGATGTGTCGTCACGTGAGAAAACTTCATTCAGTGTGCCTGGTAGAGGATCTTTTCAATTCACAGTCATGCCATTTGGCTTATGTAATAGTGCTCAGACTCAGCAGAGGCTCTGTGATGCTCTATTTGGACCTAAGTTTGAACCGCATATTTTCACATATCTGGATGATATAATTATTACTTCAAAAACTTTTGATGAACATGTATCACTTCTTGCTGAGGTAAAGAATATTTTAGAAAATGCAAATTTAACAGTGAACATTAAAAAATGTGAATTTTTTAAAACATCCCTCAAGTATCTTGGTTATGTTATTGATAGAGAAGGACTTCGCACAGATACTGATAAAGTAGCCGTCATGGTCAATTATTCTCGCCCTACTACCAGCACTGAAATCAAACGTTTTATCGGAATGTGTTCATGGTATAGAAGATTCATCGCAAATTTTTCAAGTTTGATAGCACCTATCTCAGGCCTCCTTAAAGGGAAAAAGAAGGGGCAACCAATAACTTGGTCTCCAGAGGCGGAAGATGCTTTCATCCGTGTTAAAAATGCTTTGATATCGTCTCCTATACTAAGTTCACCAGACTTTGATCAACCTTTTGTAATACAGTGTGATGCCAGTGATTATGGTATTGGAGGTGTTTTGACTCAGAATATTGATTCACAAGAAAGAGTTATAGCTTATGCTTCTCGTTCCTTATCTCGTGCAGAACGTAATTATACTGTGACGGAAAGAGAACTTCTCAGTTTGATATTTTTGATAGATAAATTTCGACCTTATGTAGAAGGCACAAAATTCAAAGTGATCACTGACCACAGTAGCCTTTTGTGGATCAACAATCTCAAGGATCCTTGTGGAAGACTTGCTAGGTGGGCTGTGAAGCTCAGACAACATAATTTTGAATTAATACATAAGCCCGGAGCTTCAAATGTCTTACCTGATTTTCTGTCCAGAATTCGTCCTAGTGATTTGCCTGATGATAACCAAGAAATTTCGTTGATAGACATAAAGGCCGAAATATCGGATTAATGGTACACTTCACTTAAGAGGAGAATTTTAGAGAAACCTGAACTGTTTCCACAATGGAAAGTTTCAGGAAATTTGCTTTTCAAATTTATTCCCTCAAAGGGCATAATTCAAACTAATGAAAAAGAATGGAAGACCGTTGTTCCTAAGTCCCAAAGGAATGATGTTATTAGAAACTCTCATGATCCACCCACATGTTCACATTTTGGTTTTTACAAAACTTTTAGTAGAATTCAGGAGAATTATTATTGGCCAAAGATGCGCCCTGATATTTTGAGATACATTCGTCAATGTAAAGTTTGTCAATCACAAAAGTTAACTAACACCTCACGTTTAGGTTTAATGGGCTGTGAAAAGCAGGTAAACTTTCCTTTTCAAGTCCTAGCTGTCGATCTTATGGGACCATTTCCTCGATCACCCCGTGGATTTACATATTTACTCGTAATTGGAGACTGGTTCTCGAAATATACCATTCTATGTCCCCTGAGAGACGCGACAGCACCAAACATAGTTAAATTTCTAGAAAATCAAGTGTTTTTAGTATACGGTGTACCTCAGATTATCATTGCGGACAATGGTACCCAATTTGCAGGGAAAATCTTTAAAAAGTTAACAGATACGTATAAAGTAAAAATTTGGTTTACGCCTCGCTATTCAGCGCAGTGCAACTTTGTTGAACGTAATAACAAGACAGTTGGACAAGCAATACGTAGCTATATAGTTGAACATAAGGATTGGGACAAAGAGTTATCTAAGATTCAATTTGCTATTAATACATCTGTACATGAAGTGCATAATTATGCCCCAGCATTTTTGAATTTTGCTAGAAATATTCCTCACTCAGGTAACTATTATAGTAATATATCTGATACAGTAGGGATAGAGTTAAATCCTCAAAGTAGATCTGAGTTTGTAGAAAATATTTCTAATTTAGATACAGTTTTTAAGGAAGTAAAGAATAAATTGCATCAGGCTTACCAACGAAATTCACGGGCATACAATTTGAGAAAGAAAGATTTTTCTTTCAATATTGGAGATAAAGTTTGGCGTCGAAACAAGGTACTTTCAGAAGCTGCAGTAAAGTTTAGTTCAAAACTAGCACCCAAATATGTTTCGTGTGTAGTTAAAAGAAAGGTTTCACGTTTAGTTTATTCTCTGGAATATGAGAATGGTAGTCCAGCAGGAGACTGGCATATTAAGGATTTGAAACCTTATTTTGGGTCTAACTCGGACATTTCTGTCGGTTAGTTTTTTGAGATATTTTGAGATATATTTTTGAAATTTTTTTTGAAAATTTTCGAATTTTTTTGGAATTTTTTGCAAGTTTTTAGTAACTTTTTGGTAGCTACCGTGAATGTGAAAGTTCACAAAAATACCCTTGGAATGTTTTACATTGTGACATTCAGTATTTGGTATTTAGCATTTCGAATTTTTTGAAATTTGAAAATTTAGCCCCTGAATTGAAACTGTTAGATTGCAACAGTTTTCAATTTTTCTCATTGCTGACGAGTAATGAGATTTTTCTTTTTGTACAGTATTTAGAGTTAGTTATGTAAATATTATGTAAATATCTCTGTTCCGGATAATTTTGGATAGACTTGCCCGATTTTGTAAATTTACTCGATTATGAATTTTACCGACTTAGACTTCCCGATCGTGACCTCCCTTAGGATGTTTAGTACGCATAGCTACTACCCCAAGTTAATCCCTGAATAGAGGTATGCATTTGATCTTCATGGTCATATTTTTTTGGGGTAAAGGTTGGTTATCCCTGGATTATTCCTAAAGCTACCTGAACTTGGACATGTTCCCAACTAGTGTTATCACGACAGTAACACCGCTGTTATTTATTTCCACTGCGTTATGTGGACAGACATAACCAGTGATGGTCCAAATACTGTTCCATTTCTTTTTCGGTTGGGCTAAGAGCTGGTTATCCCTGGAATTGTTCCTAAAGCTACCTGGACTTGGACATGTTCCCAGCTAGTGATTTTATCACGGCAGTAACATCGCTGTTTTTTATTTTTGCCACTGGTTATGTGGACAGTCATAACCTGTGATGGTCCATGCACTGCTCCACCCTAACTTTTTGGAAGTGATCAGCACTTTTGATGCTGATACTTCACATTTGCTGTGGGATATTATTCAATTTTTGATACCTACATTTCCCACAGTATTTTTGAGTAAATTTTGAAAAGCCAAGAGCTATTTTTTGTCTGTAGGGACCTTGGAAGCGTAGGGGTCGTGGACAACAACGTGATGTGGGTCGTCATAGTTGTCTCATGACAGGTTGGGCTGACGAGATTATGTCTCGTTGAATTTTTGTTTAGGCGGGTTCAATGGGCATATTTCTCGAAAGTACCGCTCTTTTGCTTTGGCTCTTGAGTAGTCTCTAGGGACGACCTAACTCTACGTGAATAGGAATACTCCCGAACGTTTTTTGTTGAATCTTTTTGTTTCAGGTTTGGCCTGTTTAAGGTTGGTGGCCGTATGTCACCCCAGTTGAACGGTGGACGGCTGATTAAATCAAAATTTAAAATTTCAAACTTTCTTTTTTGTTTCCACCTCGGGATTTTTTAGTGAGTTGCCTTCGTTCGTTTAGGAGTTGACATCTCACTGATTGATTCTGAAGTCATCTGGGAAGAATCAAGTCTCTGGAGGGAGTAGCGATAACGTCTTTTATTTTGGATATTCAAATTTTCCGCCAATTTGGAAAGCGGAAACTGTTAAGTTGTTCTCGAAGTTTCTGGAAATTTGGAGAAGGGATTTCCTTTCTGCTCGTGAGACGAGAGCTCACTTCAGAAAAATTCTTCGTGGTGGTCAAGTGCCATTTTTGTGGTGTGAACCGGCTTCTGGAGTCCTGTACCGCCTGGCGTTCTGGATCACATCAGGATATCCTGGATTTGTTGCTGATCTACAAGGACTGCTGGACTCTACAGATTTCTTCTGGTTTTGGTTTAAGAGGCAGGATCTTCATGGTTCATCACCCAGGCAGCCACGTGCCTACCTTCATCGTCATTCCAATCCCTAACCCTTCATAGAAGGTGAGTCTCGCATTATTACGTTTTTTCTCTCTGCAGTCCAGAAATTCAGAACCTCATTTCATGAATTATTTAAGGGTTTTTTTTCACCGGGAGTTTTCTACCGGGAGTTTTACAACGGGAGTTATCCTACCAGGAGCACTATTCTTCCCAGGAGTCATTGCTCGACCAGGATCTGTCAATTCTACAAGGCCTTTGGTGGCTATATAGTAGTCTGGAATCTGGAATCTGGATATCGTCCCCTGTTTGTTCCTGATGATGGATTTTCAAGGTGGAACATGAGTTAAATCTTGGATGGCATTTCGAATTATTATTTTTTGTTTCATTATTTGTTAAAAATAACACTTATTAACAGATTTTAATTTTTGTTGTGTTCTGAAAGAGGGTGGGTACTTTTCAATAGAAAACTGAATATTTTCAAAAATGACTTAGTACTCAGTTATCCAATAACAATGATATATCATTCCTTTTTATAACACCTTCTTGATCAGCCTGTATGTTATAAGCAGCTTCATTCTGCAGGTTGAAAATATTTTCCTCTGGTTCTTCATAGTCGGAAAAATAATCTTCATTGATATAACAAAAATTATGTAGAATACATGATGCGGCTATAATTTTAATAGCCTTTTTTACACTATTGACATTAATATATTTTAATATTTTCCATCTGGGTTTCAAATAACCAAATATGTGTTCTACCGTAATCCTTGTTTTACTGTGACAAGAGTTGTGGTTCTTCTGAATCCTGTTCAATGTTTCATAGTTTCTGAAAATAATATGACATTGTCTAAGACTACTCAAAACATCAGCATTTCAGTTGAAAGAAAGATCCAATTTTGCATGAGAGCAACACAAATTACAATAGCCGCTTTCCAATTGAAAATGTGTTACCCCCGAAATGATCCCGTACTAACCTACACTTGAACTGAACCAGGATTTTGTAATTGGAACATAATTTTTATCTGAGTTTTTTCAGTGACATTTTATTGACAGATTTTTCGTCAGATTGGCTCGAAATTTGAATTTGAATTTCTGATTGTAGATTTTTATAATGGAAAAACTTGTCGATTATATGATTTTGGTAGGTGTATAATATTTTATGTCGTAAATTTTATAACAAATAACCCACAGGAAATGATGCTGAAGCAGAATGAAACAGTATCAAGTAGTGAATATTCTGATGATGAGGCTGAAGTGGATATTATGATGAAAAGAAAAAGAATTCGAATCAAAAATTTTATAGAAGATACTGTGAGAAAATATAGTGATGAGGAGTTCATTTCGCATTTCCGGTTAACCAGGAATCTTACATACAATTTAATTTGTATGTATAAGTAAATTTGAAGTTTCTTGAATTAATATATATGTATATACATACCTGAAGAGGTGATATAATATAAGTATTTCTTATTATTTCAGCAGAATTTGAAAGACATCAGTTATGCCCAACTCATACATTTGGAAAGCGGAAAATCACAGCAGAAGCATCATTTCTCATGGGGCTATGGTATTTAGCCAATACTGAAACATTCAGACAAATTTCTGATAGGTTTGATGTTCCACTCATCTCAGCCCACAGATGCCTAGTTAGGGTGATAAATTTCATTGTCACTTTGCGAGACCAATATATCAAATGGCCAGATAATTTTCAAAAAATTGAATCTTCAGAGGCGTTTTTTCAAAAACATGGATTTCGAGGTGTGATAGGGGCAATAGATGGCTCTCACATTAAAATCACTAGACCTGAAGAACATGAAGAGGTATATGTGAATAGAGAAGGTTTTCATAGTCTCTTGCTACAGGTAGTGGCTGATCATAGAAAAATGTTCATAGATGTTTACTGTGGAGAGCCAGGGTCAATGCATGATGCAAGAATGTTGAAAAAATCTAATATTTATTCAAAAGCTCAAAATCCACATTTTTTTGAAAATTGGTACCTCCTTGGAGATTCTGCTTATCCTGCTTTACAGTGGATTGTTCCTCCTTTCCGTGATACAGGAAACCTGACAGAGAATCAAAAAAATTTCAATTTCCGTTTGTCTTCCACAAGAATGATTGTAGAACATTCATTGGGTTTGCTGAAAGGACGCTTCAGAAGATTGCATTGTTTTGAAAACTTGAATATTCCACTAATCACAAAATGTGTGATGGCTGCTTGTGTTTTGCATAATATATGTATGCTGAACAACTTATCAGATGATGAGGTTTCCCAGAACAATGATGATGAAGATACCCAGAACAATGTTAATGGGGTAGAGAATAACCTAGGTAATTTGGCTGTATTACCAGATTTCCATAATCAAGGGAGAGGCGTCCGGCGACAACAAATATTCACTGAAATGTTTGGATAATACCTATAAATAAATTTATGTTTATTGAAATACATTATATTACAATTTGAACAGTAATAATGAGAAATTACATTCTTTGTAAGTTCAAAATTCCACAATAATGAAGATAACAGGAACAGTTTTCTAATATAGGCCTACTAAATTCTCTGGATTAGATAACAGATAGATTAACAGGATCAATTAATATTAGGATCTCAGTATATAAGTACTCAAACTTTGGAATCTAAGTACCTTTCTAAAATTCTGCACTTTCGTTCTTCCATTTCAATTTTTTTTTGTTCAATATCCATTCTTTCTTGGTGTCTCTTTGATTTTTCTAAGTTGATTTCTTTCAAAATACTCTCATTTTTAGCAGTTCTCTTGCGCTTTTTTCCCTTCTCTTTGTTTTCTGCATTGTTTTTTTTCTCGGTATAAATTTCATCATTATTTGCTTTATCCCTATCAGAATCATCTTCCTCTATTACCAAAGTACAATTCACTTCATCTACGTTCACCACACAATTTGCCTCTTCTGTATTATTGTGATTACTCGAAGATGATTCAATTGTATGTTTAGCTTTATTAGTAGGTTTCTCACCCAGCAAATTGTCCAATTCTTCAAAGAACTGAAATCTAGTAGGGCCCCTTCCAGTGCGAGTTTCTTGGTCCTTGGCTGTATTGTAACTTCTCACCAAATTCTTCCATTTTGCCTGACACATGGTTTCATCTACAGCAAATCCGCTGCTCAATAAATCATTCACCACATTAGTAAAAACTGATCTGCGCCGTTTAGGGTGAGCTAGATCTTCATAGTGGCACTCCATGGACCTTATAAGAGTAATTACCTCATTGTATTGCCAGATATGTTTGAGAGGAGTTGTTACTTCAATGGATTTCCTTGAACCAACCTCCACAGTTAAATTTTCTTCAACTAGTGATTTTTGAACAGGCGCTTCATTACTTGTTCCTGGAGTTTGATGTTCATCCTGACTCCTAGCATGACGCAGAAGGCTTTCAGCATATGTGAAGTCTGAAAACATGATTCAGAATCATTTGAACACTCAAAATCAAACCTGAATCATAATTATGATGAAATTACCTTGTTGTGCTTTGAGATAGTCCTCCTGGTCCAAATACATACTGTACTGTACCCCGTTTTCCGGGTCATCTATCTCCCAGAGATACATTCCGCTCATTGTTTCCGTTAATTTTTAATTGTTTTTTTTGACCAACATAAAAAATAAAGGATAATTATATTTTTCAACAAAAGCAAAATCTGACGTGTCTAACATACAATTTTTATCTTTGACGTGGCTTTGACATAACTGATTATTTTGAGTTTGATACCCCAAATGTAAAACCTGGTGCTCGAGGGGAAGGGGGTAGGTAGCATTGGTCAGTTCGAGTGCTCCAAACTCTTTGTAATTAATCATTCCAGAATTACGTCATTTGACAGGCTGCTGAGGGGCAAACATTGTATTTTGTCAAGATTTGTTATATAAAACCAGAATTAGTAGTATCGTTTTCCTTGGAATCCGAGTCTGAACCAGAAAGAATTTCATAATTTTGTTTGGTGAAACTGTTATTATATTGTGGATGTGGCAGGGACGGCCAGGGCAATGCTCATCAAAAGTAACCTAACCGATAGTTTGTGTGCCCCTCAAGAAACCATGTCAAAATCACGTGTTCTAGAATGATCAATAGGAACGCTATTGATCAGTTCAAGATCTACTCGGAGTAACTCGGTGCTACTCACTGTGACAATTGGAAAGCGGCTAGATTACCTATTAATCACAATGTACAGGAGGTAAATATTCAAAATCAATAATGATTGAAGATGTAACCTCAAATTCGACTTCTAAAATAATCTGAAATATATCCAAACGTTTCCAAAAAATGTAAACATATGTTAACCACAATAAAACCAACTGTTACCTCAAGTGTAACCACATGTTACCTAAAATGTTACCTCAGATAATTATTCAAAATTTGATCGGTTACTAAGCCACGGCTGTCTAGTGACAGGTGGGCATTTGCCGTTAGCTCTAGTGGAGATGGGGTGGTTCGTCAAAGATTTCCCAATACAAATAGTTGATGTTCAAGGGCGCCAGGTAAATTTACCCATCACAAATACCCACAAGGGTTCCTCTCCAAATTTACTAAATAAGAGTAAAACCAAATCAGGTACAAGAACAAGAATATATTCAATATGCAGAAAGTTGAATGTGAACAAACATCATCATCAAGTAGTACTCATTAGACAAAAAAAAAAGAGAACAATAAAAAAATAAAGGAAATGAAGGAAAATTTAGTATTTGCCCCTTATCCTTTCGGGAAGCACGCTAAACCTACATGCATAGCAATGGATACATAAGTATTAGCACATTATTCATATTAATAAAAAAAAATAAAAAAAATGGATAGCCGCTGGTTAACACAAATCAGTTAGCACAAAGAAAAAAATAGTATCAACTCAGGAATTAAGCGGGATAAGAGAAATGGGAGAATGAGTCGGCGTCGCTTGAGCTCAGGCGCAGGCGCATAGAATTATATATATATTATTATCGTACTAGTATTCCATTTCTTAAAGTTGAAAGGATCCACCCTGTATAGTAACTGGGATGGTCCACCTTGTATACTAGTGGAGATGGTCCTCCCTGTATATTAATTGAGATGGTCCACCTTGTGCACTAGTTGAGATGTTCCCCTCTGTATAATGATTGGGATGGTACACCCTGTAGATAGTACTCCTGACCGACTCTTTCAAGGAGGAAAAAAAACCCTGTGAGGAATAAATTATATCAAAATCTTCCCCATAAACAATAAGCGAATATGCAATCCCATTATAACTGAATAAAAATATCCCTTTACAACAAGAAAATCTGAGAAGAGAAACTTCCCCAAAAATCCTCTAAATAATAAAAGTGGCAACCCTGTCTTATGAGGTCCCAGTAATGAAAATTGACTTTAAAAACAAACTGAAAACTAATATAAGTTCACCAATATTTTGTACCCCTGAAAAACCTTTTATTATCTGACCTAGAAAACCACAATAAATGTATTTGGAATTGTTACCACTCTACCCATTACCCATTAGATACCATTTCTTAATAAATATGTTTGAATTTCCTGTCTACCAATGTTTATGACTTATCAAGAAATAAATGAAAGTATGAAGTAATAATTACAAATACCACAGCCTAACGAACTGAAATAGAATTTTACTCACCCTGGCCAAGGGGTTTCTTTTATGTTAGGTAATTATACCTATTATAGGGCTTCCAGGTGATGTTATCATGCCCGCAAGCGACTATGGGCCTTATGGTATCTGTCGATAAGGAAAAAAAAAAGAACTCGAAGAATATCTATTACTTTCGATCTAGTTTTTCACACTGCTCATCAGTGGCATAAATAGCCGTTAACGATTGAGAGAGAATGATAACACAAATTACATACCTGCAATAGTTTTCGATTGAAGGCGTGGCGTCGTACAAATCCTCAACAGAGAGATGAATCTTGGGAAACCATCAAAATACCAACAACCACAGGCAACAAATTTTCCCAAAATAAATAAACTATATCCAGAACAAATCCCAATGGCTGGATGATTGAAATAATCAAAATTTTCTGGAGATCGTTTCAGACGACCACTTAGACCTAATCGACCGTGCTGATCAAACTTGACCGCAGTGCTACCACCCCGTACTCAGGACGAGTACCCAATCTGTCGTTATCCTCGTTCTGATGCAGTGTGCCTACTCGCCGCTAGATGGACCTTTACCAAATCTCGAAAGCAATAACTATTACCTAAATATATACATACAATACAACCAGAATCATAGGCACCTAATAACCCTATTCACCCTGGACTATGAAATCTCAGTATAATCTAAAAACTAAGCCTGATTATTCATGAAATTCCACCTGCTACTTTAGGAATTTCAGGAACTAACTTTGGCAACACCGCACGCTCGGTGAACGAATCGAAACAATTGGTACTACTGGTAGACATGTTTGACATATCATTATCGACATACCATAATTAATTGACTGACACAAAGTTGACAATAACCTAAATATTAGACTTATCAGAGAGACAATAATATAATAAACTGAAATGAGATCCAGGAAATGTAGAGGAAAACATAAAAATATCGCAGCATCAGGTAAGTTAAACTGGCATAAATTCACGTCCTATAATCAATTCTACTGACACTCATCACCTATTTAAAATACACCTACCGAACCTTCTGATCTATAGAAACAAAACAACCAACTATACCATCAACCTTTCCAGGCCGTCGATGTATTATTTACAATAATCAGAGGAACCAGGAACACCTATCGATAACCTCCAGGGACCCCCGAATCATTAGTCATAATAATATACTGATATAGGTACGTAGGAAAAATCCATAGGTGATACGATATGATAAACAAATATGCGTTACTGAAATTCTAACTCGAATGTTTTCAATTTCAGGCAGCGACAGCGAGGACTGGTTTCGGTGAGATTTCGATAGAGTGAATGTAGGGTACAGTACCGCACTCAAGAAATGTGCCTGTCCTTATGAGTTGATTGATTACCTAATAAAAATAAGTTGTGGTTTTTACTTTTCTCTATAAAGTGTACCATGTGTGATAACTGTTGAAAGTTGTTCTAAATGGAAAATTCAACGTTACAAAGAGACAAATAATGTCAAAAAATTTTGTAAAAATGTATGAGAGAGACTGATCATTTAAATTCCACTTTACACTGAAAATTCTTGTTCAGTTGTATAAATTATACTTACTTATAAGGTGTTATCAGCCAGCTCAACAAAGGATAGGCTTTATCCCCAAGCAAGTGGTATTCCTCCAGAGGAAAATATTTCCTCAACTTTCCATTTGAAACAATATCACTGTATATACTGGAATTCTCAAAAACCTACAAAAATATTTGGGAAGTCATTGATAATGCTTCTTTTGAGTTTGAAGCATATTGTTACATAATATAACATCAAAGTGCAATTGTAAATAAAGAATTAATCCTCTAGGTTCATTATACTTCCAATTATTTTTTTGTTTTTTTTTTTATATAAGTGGACAACATAGTAAACTATTTTGGGTTCATCAAATACTAATCATGAATAAGAATTATGCAAAAGAACTTAGTGTATTCAAAATATCATTTACTTACTCTAGCATCATGGACTGAACCTGGGAACCCTACATTAATATTTGTGAAGAGTTTATTGGTCACGACAATGGCTTGCAGCTTTATGCTGTGATCCATTTTTTTATCAATATAACTTTCCTGTTGGGAAGCAGGAGCCTTGAATTTGACGTTTGTACCATCAATTGGCAAGGTGACGATTCCGATACGGCACCTTGAAACGGGAAAAGCACTTGACCAGCTTGCTTTTCTTTTATAGGGGTTCTTTACGAGTTGGAATTGTGGATGAAAAACTCAAAGTTTGCCCATGGAACACGTGATTCATTTATTCGTTGTATAATACGTGATCTAAAAAGGTTTACAGAATTGAGTAAATATTTCACAAACAAAAGGGATATTTCATTCACATTACCCGTCATGGTTGAAGCTAATAATCCCATTTCATTGTGTTTAACCGTGACGTCATTTCCGTTTGGGTACACCTCCCCTACCTGCCCTTGGGTTTCCCAACTCCAACGTTGGTAAAGGTGGTTAATGTTGAAAGTGAAGATTTGTTTACATGTTTACAACGTGAAAGATATGGAGAAACTCAAATTACAAATCAATGGAGTGGATATTGAAGTGGAAGATACCATGGAAAATGTTCGAAAATTACGAAATGGTAGGGTAGAGAATAGGAAAGGAAGGATTTATTTAGGTAATTTCATGTTTCCAGACGACAAGCTCCTTAAACAGTATGTTATGGAATTATATGGTTCTGGTTATCTGAAAGATTTTTCTATACATGGAAGAATAACATCCATTTATATCTATAATGATGATGAAGAGATCCCTGAAGAAATGCAGGAAGCACAGAATGAGATCAGTTTAGATAGCATTGATATCGATTCTGATACAGACTTCAACGAAACTCTGCCAAGCCCAACATGTAAGGCCAGCTCAAAATAGACTGCAATTTTGAAATGTAACACATAATGTGTAGGTACTTATATCCCATTTTTCAGGGCAATTTGCAGAACCTTCAACATCTAATATAGTATCACCTGACCAGAACCAGAATGATTTGGATCCAAGAAGTTAGTATAATGTATTAAATATAGTGAAATACTGAGATATGATATTTTTGTAGATTCAGGAATGATTTGGACTACTAGGGGAAAACCAAGTAGCAAGGATATTGAAGCCACAGATTTTTTTTTAAGTTTACGTGGAAATGACCATTATATGAAATGTTTTAATGATAAAAAATCAAGTCATAATATTTTATGGCGTGACATAGCCAAAAGAATGAATGAGGCAGGCTATTGGGTAGGAGAAGGCAAAGTAGCAACTGATAAATTAAGGCATAAATTTAAAAATCTAACAAAAATGTACATGAATTTTATTGCCTATGTCAAAAGAACAACAGGAACACCCAAAAGAGATCCACCTCAATTCTATGATGAATTACATAAAATATTTGGTGAGAAAGATAAAACGAATCCCAAGCTTATTATCGATTCTGAGTTGAATACTTCTGAGAAAATTGTTTCTACAGAATCTCTTGCTAGTGAAAATTTGGTAGACAATCATGTCCCTGAGAATCCATTAGAAAGGAGTGATACTCCTTTTACAGCAAGTGATTGCGTAGAACAATCTGTTACAAAAGAAAATGTGAATGCCAATGAAAAAAATAAGCCAGCAAGAAAAAGGGCATATATGTCAGTGAATGAAGATATCAATATAAGATTGAAGAACATTGAGACAAACTCAGAAAAACACTTTGCTCAAATGTTCAAGTTAATGAATGACCAAAATAAAATTCTTAAAGAACAAAATGACCAAAGGAATAAATTAATCAATATTTTTGAAAAACTTGTTGATAAAGAAAATAAAACAAGAAAGCGAAAATATTCCTCATCTTCAGATTCTTAACTTTGGTAGCTTGTGAGATCTCTTTTGTTGTCATTTGTACCTGTTGACATTTTTTGTACCTGTTCTCATGTGAACTGAATTTTTTATTTATGTTTGTTACCTATATTTTTTGGTTTTTTTTGCATTTACGAGTGACATTTCTCATCCATTTTCCCCAACCAATGTACCTTTTTTGTTAAAGGACTATATTTGTACCTGTATATATTTTTTTTAAGTTTTTCCTTGTTTTGTGAGAAGACTATCTCTAAGAATCATAGTTTATGTATTTCTTTTGGTACCTGTATTTTTTATTTTTTTAAGTTTATTGTCTGTTTTTTCACATTATGAATAGATGATAGGTATTATTGTTCAAATTATTATACCTTTTCACTTTTTTTAAATACAACATTTATTTATAGTTATAATAAATAATATTTTACATTTCAACATATTATAAACGAAACATGATGGTTATTGCCTCAAAATGTGTGCTAGGGCATCTCTCTTTGCATTAGTCTGGACATCCAATTCTACAAAATAATGTATTCTTGGGCACTCAACTGTATTGACTTCCAACTCATTGCATAAATCATTTGCTCTGATACATAAATTATGTAGAATGCAACAAGCAGATATAATTTTCACAGCTCTTTCCACACTATTCACATCAATATATTTCAATATCCTGAATCTTCCCTTAAGTCTTCCAAATGCATGTTCGATAGTAACTCTCAGTTGACTGAGTTTCTTATTAAAATTTTTTTGGACATCTAAAAGATTACCACTGTCCTTATAAGGTGTAAGTAGGTAGGTTTTCAATGCATATGCAGAGTCTCCTAAAATATGATTTCCTTCATCAAAATAGTACTGGGGACCATAGGTATCAATATTCCGTCCAAAGCCTGACTCCTTGAAGATCTGAAATTAAATAATTTCAATCATGAGTAATATTTCCATGTTATAAAACAGACTTTACTTTTGTGTTTCAATAGAATGTTCAAGAAATATATGTAATTCATTATTGATAAATGCCCCATATCAATTGAAATATTCAATATTTACCCTTGCATCATGGATGGATCCAGGCCACCCAACAGAAATGTGAGTGAATATTTCATTATATTCACAAATGCCTTGGATTGTGATTGAATGATCAAATTTACGATCACAATAGGAATCCTGTTGTGTTCTTTGGATTTTACATTTGACATGGGTACCATCGATAGCACCTATCACACCAGGAAATCCATTTTTTCTCATAAACTTTGCCATCAATTGGAACCTCTCATCTTTGTTAGGCCAAAAAATATATTTCTTCTGTATTCTCAGAATGGCCTCCAACAAATTAGTGATAATTCTGTGTACGGTTGATTCAGCTACATCAAATCGATCTGCAATACTATATAAATCATCACCTTTACCTAGGTAGTGGAGAAAAATAAGCATAGTCTTTTCTAAGGGTACTGAAATTCTTCCACCATGATAATTTCTATTCTCTAAGAAAGGAACAATTTCTTGACACAGTCGTTGTACAGTTTTTCTCCTCATTCGAAACATGCGATAAAAATCTGATTGTAGGTAATAATCTATCCATGTTTCAAACAAATGAGGATTCCTGAAATGATGAAATCTGATACCTCTTATAGCAGTAATTGTGGCAATACTTTGATGATTCTCTTTAATCAGATGAAGCAATATGTCTTTTCCTCCTAACAAAACAGAGGCCAAATCATCCATCAACAACATGGTTGCACACAACTTGATTTTTTTCATAGACATGATCAATTAGATTCACACATAACAATAAAACAGATAAACAGCAAAATCTTGTTTCTTTCGGATTCAGAATGAAAGAGTGAGGTTATAACTAATGATAACTGGATAAAGGTATAGTTAAAAAGTGAAAGAAATAGGATTTCAAAAATGGTTAATGTTGACGTCATTATGACGTAGCTGCCTCCCACCACCTTCACTAGACTACTATACCCGGGTTTAACGGGTAATGTGAATGAAATATCCCTAAAGTGTTTTTCTACTCTTACCTAAAGCACCAGGCCAAATCGATACAATATCAGTATGAACAGCTAAATTATTGCACAATTGTCGAGCCAAAGGCTGCCAGAGACCAGTTCATACGCCGAAAGTTAGAATTAAAAGAATTTTATTCTGGTAGCAATATCAAAAAAAACAGCGCAAAAACGGCCAGAGGCCCACTCAAGTGGAAATAATTGAAAAACGGTACCAGTAGCGACACCTTGCGGAGTTATGCGCTAGTATATATTTTGGGAATTGACCCATTAGCCAGATTACTGTAAAAATACAGCGAGGTCGAGGCAAGTGCGTTAATAATTCTTTGCATAGCTAAGTGGTGGCGTGAGCGGGTAAGTATCAGTACAGAAAATGAAAGTGAAAACAATAAAATAATTACAAATTATTACCAAATGATTTCGAGAGATGATATCGAACTGCATAGGTTTCCAAGGGCAAGAAAAAATCAACCAAATGTTAATATTCGATAGGATACATAAATATGATGAGGGAGTTCCACGGAGGTCTTGTTTCAACCTGGTGGGCAAATTTGAACCAGTTTAGGACGTAATTCAAGGTCATGTTTGTTATTGTGTTTAGTGGGACGGGTTTCAATGGTTTCATATTTTATGAATACCATTCAACAAATTACGATAATTTTCTCTTCTTGCGTCTCTTGAGTACAAGACTTGAACTTTATATCAATTGTCTAATCAATTCTATATTATTTTATAAATTGGTATCAACAAATCTCTGATAATACGCGAAATCAACTGTGTTTGGTTGCTGGTTGAACTAGTAGAAGGTTCCAATGGATAAATATAGGACCTATAATTTATGTCCTCTAATATGAAGTCTTTTCTGATAATGAAAAATCAGTTCAGTTGAATGGAAAAAATGGATAAACGTTGAGAATCCTATGAGTTTGAAAACTGGATGTATGCAGCTCCAACAAAAACTTCCTACCTTTCTTCAATTCATTGGTCCAATAATGATAACAATAACTAATAAGGTAAATTTGTGATTCATTGATATATTTATTACTGATGAATAACTCTTATTTGCAGTGCCTATCTGAGAGAGAACATGATTGAAATGATCAACAGTTCATACAGAGGTTCATACTGTTTATGGGGAAATGTCTCCAGGACTTGGAAAAATAAGTATGGTTGTTTTTGTTTCAAATATTTTCATAAGAAAAATAAAGAAGCAAATTCAATCCCTTTGACTTTTGAACTGCAATACACAAAGCTGGGCAAGAAAAAAGACATTATGAACATGTGCAGGTGGGTAATTTATGGTTTTATTTGTAATGCTTGACTCATATAAAAATCTTGTTCATGACATCCTGCCTAAGCCTCCATAGATTCCTATTTTGTAGTATCATCTTTGTAGTAAAATAGCCAATGCAGATTGCATGTACTTCCAAAATGATTAAGTTAAAATACAGCTCCCAATTACATTCATATGAGCAAAAACAGTAGCATATTTTATAGATATATAATAACCCTGGTACAAGCAGGTCATTGTAGGTAGCTTACTTCATAGCTTGAATTGAATCTTTGAACATACATTGAAGTGACACAATCTATTTCTATTTGAATATTTAGATGGTGTAATAGCTAATAGATATGGTTTATTGTTTATAGTAGGTACTAACATTTCTTCAATTTTTCAGCAGGGGAGGAGTTGCCATCCAGGGTATCTTGCAATTGAGTGCAAATAGTTACACAAATTGAAACCAAAACCCAGATTCCTTGAAGTTGAATTCAAGTTTTTAAGGAGATATCACTGATTATTTGGGTACTTGAACATATCCATGACATTTCAAATTGTATCTTGGAAAAATGTATCCATAATTTTACTGCTTGTATGTTATTATTAAACTGTATTTATTCATAAGTAAAAGTTCTACTTTTTTTCTGTTTTATTGTAGGTTTTCAGCGAGGTTTTCAGAATTCATATTTCAATTCCACAACTACCTCAATCAACACCTCATTCTTTTTTGATGCAATTTCACAGTTTCACTTTATAATCTTTACTGATTCCTTTTAAAATAGGTACCTACCAGGTAGATACTTACTTTTGCTCATTGTTAATTTATTTCTACAAAAATATGAAAGTCCTGGATTTCAAATTCATTTATAATTGTAAATTTTTATGAAGGTATCTTGTAAAATAATTCAGGGAAAAACAGTATACATGAGCACTGAGGGAAGGAGTATACTGGAAGATCCTTCTATTTGTAGGTACTTCTTTCTTGACTTCTTTGGAGTGGCATAAGTACAGTAAAACACATGTTATGTCAATGTACTTTCATTTTCGAAAATTATTATTAATTCAGTTCCAAAATATACAAAACATAATGAACTATACAGATTGATAAGATAGATATTTTCAATTAGATGAATTTAGGATTACAAAATGATATCAATCACAAAATTTATGATAATATACTGTGTAAATACCTAGTAAATACATTAACTGAAATCTTAGGTCATTTGATCAGTTTTATGTGGTGGAATTCCAAATTATTCAATGATTTCATCAATATGGTAAAAAAATGAGCTTAACAAGATATTAAATGAATTCCAAGAAGAAAACTCAGTCTAGGATGCCACCTACCTCAACTCTGAGTATATTAGGATTATTCACATTATGAAAAGTGTGTTATATGGATACAATTCACACACATGGTACATAGGATCATGACAATTTGCTGTTATTGCAGTGGAGCACCATAATATATGAGGTATGGGAGTTGCACTGTAAACAATCCTCAAAGCCTGGAAGTAATATTGTTGAAGATAGGCCATTGATGGTTGTATCTACTATTAAATCCACAGTAATGTCAGGATGCCTTTGGTGTTGAATTATTTCTTGGTTTAGATTCATTAGAGCTGGTTGCTGCTGATTTCTATTGTATGGATCAATTGCACATGATTCTGATGACTATAACATTCAGCACCACAAAATAGTCGAATAGGTTAACACATTGTTTAGGGATGGTTTTCAATATGTTCACAGAAGGCTGTTCACTGTTGAAAAACTCCACTCCTGGTATCACCATTTGTGGTCTGTAGGATCCTTTTGCTTGAAGAGTGGAGTTATAGAGGTATATATCAGCTTCTGATGATAGTGGATATGCTTGTGATTTTTGATATCCCATAAAGCTGTCCCACAGAAATGCACTGGTTTGAGGAAAGCTCAGACTATTTGGTCCACGATTCAGTCAGTAGGTAACACTTATATTTTCCTCACATCACGATGAAACAGTATGATCCAACAAAAAATATTATGATTTCAGTAAAAAGTTCAACAATAAACACAAATAACACGATGAAATATCAAGAAGAAAATGTATGCAAATCTCAAGAAATTTTGTAAACAAACTACACACTCTTTGTCGCCATCTTGT
Organism: Phaedon cochleariae; assembly: GCA_918026855.4. Taxonomy (NCBI): domain Eukaryota; kingdom Metazoa; phylum Arthropoda; class Insecta; order Coleoptera; family Chrysomelidae; genus Phaedon; species Phaedon cochleariae. The sequence goes on from OU896710.1 coordinate 21,836,085, forward strand.
TTTGAAACAGCGCCCCCAACGGTCGATCACATTACTCCTATAATTGAGGGAAAAAAGGTAAGAAACATAATAACACAGGATAATGTCAAATCTATTGTATTTGGTTTCATTACTACCATGTTCAATGTGATCAGTAGAGTAATAAGTAGGTAATTGAAATCTCTAAACAACAAACTTTTTATTTTGAATACCTAGCTTTCATCAGAGACACGTACCTGGATACCCACATATGCCTCTGAATTCACTTTCGATGTGAACCATCTCCTCAGAATTAGGCCACACAATATATTTATTATTCAAAAATAATATCTTCTCCAAAATAATATCAAAACACTTGAACACAGTGGATAGGGAGACTTTGAATTTATCTGCGACAGATAATAAAGTGTGACCTTGTCCCAACCATGAAAGGGTAATAAGTAACTGCCGTTCAGGAGAAATGGGTTCTCCACCTCCAACATATTTTTAAGTTGGGGCCCCCTACTTCAGGATTATTTATTTCAGACAGGAGTTTATTGAAAGAATTTTTCGAAATCCTGGTTTTTCTGAAAAAGTCATAGTCTATGAACTTCGTTATCCAATTTTCCTCCCAAATGGAAGTATGTGGGCTGGAATTGAAAAATAAATATACAGAGTTGAATAATTCTTCATCCTCTTCATTCCACTGATCAATCATCATATTATCAATCAGAAGCAGTATTTGAGCACTTTGTTGCTGATGTAGTATCAATATTGACAAAATATCCATTAATTGCCAATAATATTACAAAACTCTCATGATTTATTTCATAGAAAATAAGGTTATGTTATTTCGTCGGCGAAGAAACAATACCGCCTAAGTCTTGAAATGCCAATTGTTCAGGAGATTGAAAAAATTGCGTAGTATCAACAAATTAGGAGTTTTCTTCTATTGTTTCCTTATATTCCATGAACATGGTCTTATTGATTTTATTGTAATGACAAATTGTCATATTTTCGTATTATGTGATATTTGTGGTAGTTAGGCGGTATTAGGAAAAATCAATGAGTACAAATTCGATATAGGCGGTTTTTATTGCAGAAAAAAAAGCTTGAGAAATCACAACAAAAACTTGAACAACAGGACAAAGTTGTTTTTTTTTTTTTAATTTCGATTAAATTAAGTAATATTCTAATCTGATACAAATCTTGCGAATAGAGTAATATTGTAGATACTCAACTCGAATACAATTTTCCAGAAGTAACGATCTTCAGCCTGATTCTTCATGGGGTATTTGTTCATTAAAAGAGTGACAGCAAAATGTAAGGACACTCTTCAATTCTTGAAGATGGAGCCACTTGGATTTGGAGATTTTTCGTCTTTCGAGGTGAAGAGGTGGAGCACTTTCCAGAGAACAGACGATGTTTCTTCTCTGGCGCCTAGGTAGTGGAGTGTATTCCTCATCAAAATTCAATTTAACGAATATTTCTCCATTACAATATTTTATTGCTCTCAAGTCCACGACAGTGGGATCCCCAACCCCCCTTCCGGGTCTTATAGAGTCATAAATTTGAAAATCTTTCTTTGAAAAATCTTTGAAAAATGTATGTTCCAGGAAGAAGGTTTTATAAGGCATTGGTTTAGATCTTGCCTCTTTCGTTATGTCAGAATACTGGCCTGGGAGAGAAATATCTTTGTTTTTCAGCTTGGCTTCGATTGAGCTATGAACTGAGTCACACTCCATCTGAGTATGACCTTTGGTTAGAAATTTCTGTTCAATAGTGATTTTATATTCCTGACTCATTATCAATAATACATTGGATATAACGGTATTTCTATTCTGATAGTTACAGCCATCAGACCAGAGTATAACCGGTAATCTCTGTTGGTCAAGGAGTTTTGATAAGGTATCGATGATACATGACGCGAATGTCGAAGATGAAAGGTCAGAAGCAGTTTCATCGAACCAATAACATGAAACATCATGATCCCGGAGATTGTACATTGTGAAGTTATGTACGTTCAGTTTTTTTCTGTAGTAGAATGCACTTGCTTTCGTGAGAGGAGCTAACCTAACTGCTTGTAAATCTTGGGTAAACACATGGACTTCTCCTGCTTTCGCTTTTTCTTTGTCGTCATTCTTCTCTTTTCTGGCTCTATCTTTTTGTTCAATGTGCTTTGTGTATTTATCTTCAGACACATTTCCAGCTTTGTAGGAACAACACAAGTCACATTGATCTTTCCTTGGGTTGAATAACGATAAATTCTCTTGCTTGAAAATTGACTCGAAAGTAAATCTACTGACGAAGCTCAGATTATGTTGTGGAAACTTCTCCAAATATAAGTTGTAGAGTTGAGCGATTGAAGTAACAATTGGCTCCAAGTATCTTCGGGTTGTAGATTGTCGACAATAGTGGGACGGCATTTTTGGCAAGGCATTGAAAAATTGTTTGAGAAAATCTCTGTCATTTTTTTTTCCTTGCTGACGCAACCCTAGCAGTTTGCGAATGAGTAACACTTGTAGATGGAGCTATACCATCATTTTTTGGTTTGTGATCAATCCAGTAGCAAACTGTCCACTTCTTTATGCCAAATGTGTTGAGATACGTTACCATGCAGACTTTTTTCCTAACTCCATCGATAGTGAGGTAGTAGCTCAATGACGCTTCTCTTCTAGAGTTTTCATTCTGTGTTTTGCGACGTTTCACTGCATTTTTCTCAACTGAGTTCACAATAAAAGTTCTCCTCTGATCCCAGGTCATGGTTTTCCAGAATGCAGTGAACAGATTCTGTCTCATTGCCTCTGTTATCTGATCGCATGCCCTTTGTTTAGATTTCCTACAATGTAGAGAGTTACAAGGCGCGCCCATTTTTCGCTCTCCTCTATCAACATCATGAAATACCCTTCCTTCTTTAGTTCGACGGAAGCCAAGATATGACTCTCCTTGCATCCTCAATTCCTCATTTTTACGTACTTTCCAGTTTTTATCATTATTTCCTTTCCGCTTCTTTTGCTCATGTGCGTTTCCATCAAAAGGAACATCTTCGAACGATCTTTCCACCGAAGTTGCTGAGTCTGAATTTTCTGCATCCGGCTGATAATCTTCATCATCAATAATATCTGCCCTCGGAGATAACTCGATTGAAATGTTATCATTTGCGATTTGAGCATCATTCGTGATTTGGGCATCGTTCGTGATTTGAGCATCGTTCGTGATTTGAGCATCATTAGTGATTTGAGCATCGTCTGTCGTCAAGGTTTGCAATTCGTGAAAAATCAAGGGAGAGCTTCGATCCTCAACGTTTACTGTGATTGAATGAGATGGCTTCACAGAGTTTTCATTCCTCAATATGTCAGCCCGTCCTGGTATTTCAGTTGTAGTAAGAGGAACGTCGTCTGTTTCCAAGGGTTGCTTTTCATCAAGTGTCGGCGAATAGTTTTCGTTGTCGTTATCTTCATCATATAAAGTCAATAAACCTTCATTCAATGAGAACTTAGCACGTTTTGAAGAAACACTGTCCGCTGTTTTGGTAGAATGCCGTTTACCTCTATATTCTTCAAGAGCCTGCATCAACTCCGAATCCGAAAACATGTAGTCGTCATCTTTTTGTTCCACTTCATTTGTGCTTGAATCGCTTTCTTCATAGCCATCGCTATCAATCTGCAAAATCAGAATGCCTTTTGATTTCCTCTATACCTACTGCATAGGTAATTCTTTTCAAGTTTTTGCCGAACAGGAAGATTTTGCGTCTTTATTAGTACGAAGTTGACTTAACAATGAATTATAGCGATAAGAATGAATAAGTGAGACAAAGTTATTCATCTTCTGTCTCATATTATGAGAAAAAAAAGCATTGTTTATTCTGACTATTATAGAAAAGTTGCCGTTTTACGATAGTGTAGAACGTACAGCAGTTCTTATCAGACTTCATATCAATTATTGTCAAAGTTCTTTCATTTCATACGTGAAGGAAAAAATGTAGATTTGAAATTTTTCAGGAAATACCGCCTAAATCACGTGAATTACTGATAGCAAACCGGTATTATTCTGATTTAATACCGCCTAAATCAACATTTCTGTTTAGAACCGTTTTTATGTTGATAAATTTTGAAACCAAAACAAACTTTCATTATCATTCTCTCCAGTTTCAATCTATGAATGAAATAACATGAAAATAATTAATGTAGCTTACCTTTGAACTCATTTAAACACTTGAAAACAACAACAATGCAGTATAACCTCGAAAACTGAATGTATCCGTTGGATATAGGCGGAATTCTCGATACAAAAATCTTAGGCGGTATTATTATTAGTCGATTTGGCGCCAAACCATTCAGTAATATTCCACTTTAACGACATAGAATGATGAAGATGGGCGGTATTCATCGACTGAACATGAAATCTCGATTTCCAAAAAAATGCGATTTTGGCGGTATTGTTTCTTCGTTGACGATTTTTTTTTTTTTTTATCGCTTGGAGCGCACGAAAGGGAATCCCTATACTGTTCAAAGAACATCGTGCGTTCCTAGGGAGGATAGGGACAGGAGGTAGGTATTGGAATTTTTTTTGAACTTTTGGAGATTATATGTTGTTGGGAATACTTCCACAGGCAATGAATTCCAGAGCCTAGCCGTTCTATGGATGGAGGAGTCTTGATAAAGTGCTGTTCGACATCTTTCGAGGTTGACAACGAAAGGATGTGCTGACTGGGCTTGTCTAGTTCGTCTGATTGGTATTGCTAGTGAAGGGATGATAGCAGAGATTTCCGAAGAACATTTCCCGTGGAAGTATCGATAGAAAAGTGAAAGGTCGCCGACCTTTCTACGGTGTTCCAATGATGTCAAAGAGTGAGTGAGTGTGGCGTCACCCACCAGGCGAATGGCTCTTCTCTGGATGGAATCTAAGAGCATCAGTGTATGTTTTGGTGCTGAACCCCATATGTGGGAACAGTATTCTAGAACAGGCCGTATCTGCGCTTTGTAGATCATGAGAAGCTGTTGAGGTGTAAAGTAGCTTTTCGCACGGAACAAGAATCCGAGTTTTTGTGAAGCAGCTTTTGCGATGGATCTGACATGATTATCCCATGAAAGAGTGTTGCTGATGGAAATACCGAGCATAGATATGGTGGGCTTGGTGGGGATGGTGGAGCCAGACATTACAATATCGGGCATACTGAGTTCCGCCTTTCTAGAGAAAATGCAGGCTTGAGTTTTGGTGGCGTTGAATTCAACTAGGTTGTTTGTTCCCCAGGCTGTGATTTCAGCAAGATCTTCATTGACAGCATTGACCTGCCTGCGCCGTGAGTTCTTAGTTTCCTGGGAAGAAATGGGAATTCTAGAAGAGAACGCAGTATGGAGGGTACTATCATCTGCAAAGCTTTGGATGGGGCATGTTGTTACTCCCAACAGATCATTGATATGAAGCAGGAATAATGTTGGTGCCAAAATTGATCCTTGTGGAACGCCGGAATTGATGCCAAAGGTATCAGACGATACACCGTCCACCACCACGTGAAGCGATCTGCCTGAAAGGAAACTCGATAAGAGATGGCATAGCTGAGGTGGTAAGCCGTATGATGGTAGTTTGTGGAGGAGTCCTTCGTGCCAAACACGGTCGAATGCTTTCGAAATGTCCAACGCGACAGCTAGAGATTCCCCGTGTTTTTCTATTGAAGATTGCCATAAATGGGTGACGTAGGCAGGTAGATCTCCAGTAGATCTTCGGTGGCGAAAGCCGTATTGTCTATCATTGATGATTCCTGAGCTCTCCAGATAATTGATAAGCTCAATATTGATGGCTTTCTCCATCACTTTGGAGATTACTGATAACAGGGCAATGGGCCTGTAGTTGTTGGGCAGGTCCTTGTTCCCCTTTTTGGGGATTGGTTGGACTCTAGCTGTCTTCCAGCATGATGGAAAAATACCCGACCTGTACGAGATGGTAAACAACTTGCAGAGAATCGGTGTTAATTCTAGTGCACATTTTTTGAGGATAATTGGTGGAATTCCATCAGGACCGTTAGCCTTATTCGTTTTGAGACCAAGCAAAATTCGTCTGATAGTGCGTTGACGGAAGACGATTTCGGGCATTCGACTCTCAACGGGTGGAATGTCTGGCAGCAGTTTTCCTTGGGAATCTAAAGTAGAGTTCGCTGCGAACATCTCTGCAAACATATTTGCTTTCTCCTGCGATGTTGTTGCTAATGTGCCGTCGGATTTGGACAGTGGTGGAAATGAACTATTAGTGAAATTTCTTCCGACCGCTTTAGCAAGGGACCAAAACGAACGGGAGCCATTGGGGCAATCTATGAGTTTCGATCTTATCTTGGCATTGTATGTTTCTTTCGAAGCATCTATTGTTTGGCTGCAGTTATTCCTGGCATCAACGTATTCTGCTCTAGTCGCGAGGTTAGGGTTTTTGCGCCAGCGATGGTAGGCTGTTTGTTTCAAGGCAACAGTTCTAGAACAGTTTTTGTTGAACCAGGGTTTCGAAGGTGATGATCTTTTCGAAAAATGAGGTATGTATGTGTCCATTCCGAGCATGATGATCTCGGATATTTCCGCAGCACACTGTGAAGGGTCCTCAGAGTCAAAGCATACTCTATGCCAAGGAAACTCGGAGAAAAACATGCGGAGACCGTCCCAATCTCCTGAATTGTAATGCCATATAAGACGTGGGGGTGCCGGAGCAGGAATGAAAAATGGGCAGGTTGTGGAGATGAGTGTGTGGTCAGAATTGCCAAGTGGAGCTCGTACATCTATGGTGTAGGGTGCTGAATTATTAGTGAGGAATAAGTCAAGTATGTTAGCTGAATGGTTATTGACATCGGGAATTCGTGTGGGTTCTTTGATAAGCTGCTCTAAGCCGTGAGTGATGGCGAAAGCTTCGGCTTGTCGCCCAGCTTCATCCGTTCTGTTAGAGTGTACGAGCCAAGCAGTGTTGTGTACATTGAAATCGCCCATGATGATGATTTCTGCTGCTGGATGGTTCTGTTGGATTTGGTCAAGCTTCAGAGACAAGAATTCGAAGAGCTCTTCATGCTTTTGCTTTATGACGTATATATATATATATATATATATTTGAAACCATTCGTTTTTGCGATCCTGATAACGATGACGTATCCTTTTGAAATCGTGGTTGAAAATGATTTCAAAACATATAGCGAGAAAATATGGCTCTAGTGTTTATCCCCAGAATTGAATAAGGATGGAACTATATTACTGTTTCACAAACACTTTAGAGTGAGAGGATACGAGGATCTGTCCGTACCCTGTTAAGATGACTTTAACTTCAATTTCCATCAAGGGACCCTAGCATTTGCTATTTTCGATTGCGAATTACCTCAAGATCACAATTTCCAGAATCAATGAAATAGTTAAATCGAAGGAATAGGTACCTGTTTATATAAATTGAATTATTTCTAAACAGATCGAGAAACTCAAAGAAATTTCAATGAACATAATTGAATTCATTGCGCACGCCCATGGCAAAGGTATCTGTCTGTGATAGCAGCTGATATTGGTATCCCAGATGACGTCACATAATATACGCGTAGGCACACCATCTTCTCCTTCCAATATGAGTATGACCAATGTTCATTTGTGTAACAGTTCTGAAAACAACTAAAATAATAAATCGAATAACTCAGATCAGGTCTTGTTCCTAGCATGATATACATCAAGAATCCAATTAGTTCTCTATATGGTAAGTTCAATTCTTTATAATTTGATTCACTGTTTTTCAAATTCAGTCTGAATAAGTCTGGGGTAGGTATGTCAGTATCAAGATCACCTGCCAATAGTGCCATCCAACCTTCATTATGCTCAAAATCAACTACATAATCATTGAATCTTGTTGGTCTTGTCATATGTCTTCTTGGTCTTTGTCTTTCATTATTCTATTGCTCAAAAACTCCATTGTCACTCAAGTTATTAATACTTTTTCTGTTAGAGTGAAACTCATCACTACTGTCAGTGTCACCTTCCTCTGAAATTTCTTCTTGGCAACTTATTTCTTTATATTCTTCTGTTCTTGTCTGATTTTCAAATTTGGTCTCATCAAATACAACATTTCTTGCTGAGATTACCTTCTTGTCGTTTGGATTCCACAGACGATAACCATTGTCGGTGTAACCTACCAAAAACATTTTCTGACTTCTGGGATCTAATTTGTTGTATCGATCTTCAGTGGGTACATGTACATAACTTGTACATCCAAAAACCTTTATATTTGACAAGTCAGGTTTTTGTTTGTACCATATCTCAGCAAGAGTTTTCTTATCTGGTAATGTAGAAGATTGGGTACGGATTGCCAAATATGCTGACACACCTATAGCTTCTTCCGAAAAGGACTTCTCCATCTTTGCTTCAAAAATCAGACAACGAGCTTTATCTAATAGGGTTCTGTTGTATCTTTCTGCCACGCCGTTATTTTCTGGGGTACGAGGTATGGTGTATTCAATTTTTATACCTTTTTGGATGCAAAAATTTTTAAATTGATGGGATACATATTCCCCACCTTTGTCGCACCTCAATCTTTCTGGCAAGGTCTTAACTTTATTCTCAACAAGAGCTAAATACTCTCTGAACTTTTCAAAAGCTTCACTTTTATTTTTCATGAAATAAATAATTGCAAAATGAGAGTAGTGATCAATAAAAGTGATGAAATATCGCTTATCATTGTGACTTACTGGGTTCAAAGGTCCACAAACATCACTGGAAATACATTCGAGAATATTCTTAGCCTTTCTTTCATCAGGTAAACTGTTGAATGGTTTGCTAGTTTGTTTCCCTCGAAGGCAGATTTCACAGACCCTTTTTGATGGAAAATATGACGAATGACCCATCCGTCTATGCCATAAGTCTTTTTCTTCAGCAGATGTAATATTTGCATGACAGGTTACTATATGCAAATCTACTACATACAGACCACCCTGTAGCTGCCCTGATACTAGCACATTTTCATTACTTGTCATCACAGTAAACTTGCCACTCTCAAAAATGCATTCCTTTATTTTCAATTTTCTTTACTAAAAGTAAATTGTGGGTAAGATTATTACATACCAGGATATTTTCCAGCCTGACTTTTAGTCCACTTTCAGTTTCCAAATGTAAGGTTCCCTCTACAATCGCTTCTACACAGTGTCCTTCTTTTGCCACTTTTATTGAGTGATTTACTTGCTTTTCATTGGTCAAAAACTTCTCATATTCACTCATCACTAAATGGTTTGTACAGCCTGAATCCACCACAAACTTTATTGAATTTTCCTTACTTGACAGACATGTGATAAACGATACTTCCTCTTCTTTTCCAGCTATGTTAACTTTTGTGTTTACTTTCTTGGTTTCATTTTTCCTTGTGGGACATTCAGATTTCTTGTGCCCACGTAAACCACAAGAGTAACACTTGAAAGAAAACTTTTTCTTGTAGGGTTTCTTTTCTCCATAAAATGCTGCACTGGCTCCTTCAGCATTTGTTCCTTCACAGCTTGTTTTATGCCTTTGCTCTTCAGCAAGTAACTTACTTTTCACAAAATCTAAAGTAATAATACTTCCACTTTGTGAAAACAAAATATCTATTGCTGTGACAACACTTTGATATTGAGGCTCTGATATTGATGCCAAAAGCTGTGATATCACTTCCATGTTATGTATATTTCCGCCAGCATTTTCAGTGTATTCATGATCTCTTTGGCTGTTTTCTTAGTTTTTATCATCTCGAGTACATTTGGTCACATAAGCATTGCACAATTAAATTTCTTGCACGCAGGTCCTTCTTCCATGCATCCACTTGGTTTGCATCAGTTGGGGTTTCCTCAGAAATTGTATTGAGTACATCATGATGCTCTAAGAGCAACTTATTGACCCGAAATTCCCAATTTCCGTACCCTGTACCGTCGAAGGGTTTCACTTTGATCGCGTTTTCCGTCGACATTTTTTAGTTCCCGCTAATGTCTATGCCACACCTTGACCGCCTAACCTCACAAACTTTTCCGCCTCAAAATCACCTGTTTCAATTGGCACACGCTGTTAAAACGACTGGGCCCATAACCTGAAGACTTTGCTGATTTATTATTGAAACACTTTGATAATTAAATGGTTGTATTTGTATTATAAAGGCTCAAAAGATAATGATTTACATACATTCATTAGCGACTCTGCTGAGTCCGCACAACAGAACATCAAAATCAACTAGCTAATGACATCTGTCTACTGTCATCATAGAACCATAGTTCACAGAACACAAGATGCAATATCAAAGTACAGTACAGTAATAAGGGGTTCTTCCAAAATGAGAATTGCTTCGTTGCTGTAAGGCAAACTATATATTCAACATATCCCTCCTCATAAATTAAGTCTACGGGGTGGTCTAACCTCCCTCTTAGGTCTAGTGTTCACATTAAGACTAGGACTTCTATCTTTAATACCAATCCCACTGTTTATGATTGTAGGCAGATTACCCTTATTTGACTCAGGATTAGCTTTAGAAATAGAAGATTCCCTATAGTAACAAATTCATCCTTAAGAATAGAGCTATTATTCATATTTTCCCTATTACGACCCCTATTACTAAATTGTAAATCTGGCAAAGGTACATTATTTTCTCTATGAACAATTGGTATTTGTGGTAAAACAACATCACTTCCATTTGCGACAATAGGCAATGGTAAATCTGGCAAGGATACATCATTTTCTCCATGAACAATTGGTATGTGTGGAACTACAGACTTTTCAATCAAAATATCATTTGGATTTTCATTATATTTTGGATCTTCACTAGCTATCCCCTTATCTCTCATAATTTGGTTGATATGTCGTTTCCAAATGATATTTTCATTGGATAGCTTACAAAAATAAATTCTGTCACCTAACTCTTCATCAATTTGCCCCTGTACCCAACCTTTCTTATTTGGATTTCTATAATCCCTACACCAAATTTCATCCCCAACCTGAAACCTGTCCTCTCTTTTCCCATTAAAATGTTAATTTGTTTTTTCCTACCTTGTGTATTGTTTTCATTAACTGACAATAAGTCTAAACGAGTTCGGATCTTATGTTTGAAAATTAAACTAGAAGGTGTGAATCCTGTGGAACAATGAACTGAATTTCTATAATGAAAAAGATAACGACGTACTATTGTTTGCAGTGTGATATTCTTATTAACATTATCCATCAACGTTTTTTTTACTCCCTGCCTCAAAGATTTAACTGAATTTTCTGCAAAACCATTTGTTGCTGGATGAAATGGTGGTGATGTTGAATGCTTTGATACCATTATTGTATAGAAACTTCGAAAATTAAACTTCGAAAATTCCCCTGATACTTAAGATGAACCATTATCTGTCGTCACCGTTCTAGGTAAACCAAAACGTGCAAAGCATTCTCTGAACTTTTCAATTGTTGATGAGGAATCTATACTTTTCAAAATGAATGCCTCAGGCCATTTCGAATAATTATCCACTATTATTGATATCATTTGACCTTTGATGGGTCCTAAAAAATCAGCATTAATGCGCTCATAAAAATAACTAGCTGAAACAGTGTGCATCAATCTAGCTTGATTGGGCTCAGGCCTACATGACATACAAATTTCGCAGTTATTAACTTTTGCTTCGATGTCAGCATCTAAACAGGGCCACCAAAAATAGGCTCTAGCATTGCTTTTCATTTTTACGATTCCCTCATGAGTGCTGTGAAGCTCACTCAATAGATCTTCTCTTAAACTAGCAGGAATTACTACCCTATATCCCCACATAATTATTCCCTTATCTATTGCAAGCTCATCTTTTCGAGAAATAAAGGGTTTGAGTAAGTTGTTTTCAGAGTGCTTAGGGAAGCCATATCTAATAAAATTATAAACCGTACCTAATATGGAATCCCGACGTGTTTCCGATCTGATTTTATACGAATCAATTGCAATAGATCCTTCAACAAAGTTCAAATAGTCAAAATCTAGTTCTGTTAGATTAGCAATATCAGGGTCAGGTAAAGGCAGCCTAGAAAGAGCATATGCTTTTACATTATCTACCCCTTTTATGAACTTGAATTCATAATCAAAATTCGATAAAAACAATGACCACCTTTGCAAGCGGCCTGCAGCCATCTGAGGTAGACTTTTATACTCACCAAAAATCGCCTGCAAAGGCTTATGATCACACAAAATTTTATATCTGCGCCCTGCCAAATAGTGGTATAGCTTAGAAACTGCCCAGTAGATAGCAAGTGCCTCCTTCATGATCATTGAATAATTTTTTTCCGCCTTACTCAGTACCCTGGAAATATAACAAATAGGATGTTCCATGTTATCCGGCATAACATGGAGTAATACAGCTCCAATACCCCCCTGACTTGCATCATATGCTTAACGCACTGGTTTATTGGGGTCAAAATGGACCAAATTTTTTTCAGACGTTAATACTTCTTTGGCCCACTGAAATGCTTCCTCGCACTCAGCAGTCCAAATAAACTTTTTGTCTTTTTTTACTAAGTCGTATAATGGTTTAAGCTTACCAGATAGGTTTTTAATAAATCTTGCATAATAATTCATCATTCCAGCAAAAGCCCGTACTTCTGTTACGTCTTTTGGTCTTGGGGACTCAATTATGGCCTTCACCTTATCCTTCATAAGCTCTAAACCTGACTCTGACTGGAAAAATTCGCATTTTTTTAAATTCATCCGGAACCCTGCCCTCTTTAAGCGACTTGAAACTTCCTCAAGATTTTTCAAATGATCTTCTTCATTTACCCCCGTAACTACTACATCGTCCAAAAAATTAACTGTATTTTTACATCCCTGCAGTACTTTTTCAATTACACATTGAAATATTGAACAAGCTGGTTTAGTACCATATGGTAAACGAAAAACCCTATATATTCCATACTCCAAGCTAACAAATTACTGGTTTCCTCATCCAACACTAGCTGGTTGTATGCATTTGAAAAATCTAATTTAGTAAATCTTTTTCCACCCTGTAAAGCAACAAAAAATTCTTCAATTCTGGGTAACGGGTGATTGAAGTCTTTAAGAAACTTGTTCACTGAAATTTTATAATTTGCACACACTCGTACCTCTTTACCATTTGCTTTCATCACAGGCACTATATTGGAGTACCCGATGCAGAATTTTCAACCTTTTTAATCACCCCTTCTGATTCCAAGCGATTTAACTCAGCCACCACTTTATCCTCAAAAGCAAGCGGTATCATTCTAGGTTTATGAAACACAGGCTTTACATCCTTAACAATTTCCAAATGGATTTCACCTCCCACATAGGTGCTTAGTTCATTTCTAAATAAAGCTGAATGTTTCTCCAAAATTTTACTTACCTCATCAGGCCCTGATGGCCCTATCTCACTGACCCTAACCTTGGCATCTTTGAAACTAATATTAAAGTCATTCAAAATATCTCGACCTAACAAAATCTTAGTAGCGTTTCTATAATTAGGACAAACTGGCTAATTTTTACTACCCCTTGTATACTTAGTTGTACGGATATCTGCCCCTCTGGTATGTCAATCTCTCCAGAATATGTTTTCAATTTCACAATACAAGGTTCTACCCTAACTTCTGGCAGCATAAGCCTATAAGTAGATAAAGGAAAGCATAAGACACTCCCGCCCCTGTATCTAATTCTGTTTCAAAAGGAATTCCATTTACTAACAAAGAAACTTTCAGCGGGTTAACATAATTCAGGTCCTCAATATTGAATAAAGGGATGGCTTCTTCCTGATTTTCTTTCTCTACATAATAATTTCGCTCAAACTTACTTGAACAAGCAGCTGCTATGTGTCCTTTACGCTTACATTTCATGCAGTTAAATTTCCTGTACTTACATTTCTTAAAATCATGATTAGTTTCATTACAAAAATGACATTTCAATTCAATAGGGCAACGTCAGTGACGTAAGCTGTCATTTGTCGAACAGCTGATGGGGGGACAAACAAAGCATTTTTACATAAGAGTACATGTGTTGTTAACAGTGATTTTTGGCGAAAAACAACAATTTGGGTGATTTTTTTTAAAAACATTTCGATTCTGTGTTCATTGTGAATATTGTGAAGTAAGTGCACAGATGTGTAAAGTATTTTAAACATGGAATATCCATTTTGAAGATATGTGTTTATGGAGGATCTGACATATTTATTTTTCAGTTTTGATTAAAGTACTATGAAGTTTTGTGTGGTTGTGGGTTGTGCAAAACGGTCTAATCGAGATGATGTGAAATTTTATCGATTTCCTTCAATCCGGACAAGGCAGCGGAAGGTAGAACCTTCAAGAGTGGAGAGACGTGCCAGTTGGATTGCCTCTCTTCATAGGGATGATTTCCAGGATTCCAAAGTTAAAAATTCGTTTATATGCTCAGCACACTTTATAACAGGTAATAAACTGTCCAAAACATATCACATGTATATGGAAAACATTTTTCAGGTAGACCATCTGATGATCCCAAACATCCAGATTATGTGCCCTCCCAAAATATGGTATACAAAACCATTGCTGGGGAGTTCCCAGTAGCAAGGTTCACTAGGGCTATGAACAGGAGTAAGGTTGTATCTGAAGTGGAACCAATAACTGTGAGATATAATATGAGACAGCTTTAGTTTTGCTTTCTTTCTTTTAGATTTTTTTTAAAATTTGCATTTCCATTATTATTTTGCAGATTTCGTAAAGGTCAACATTTGATGAATATTTCATTTTTTTTAATGTTATTTTGTTATTAGATTGTAGACAGCACACTGAATCAGATTCTGACAAAGAAAATAACCCACAATCAGAGGACAGAGATAGAGACCATGATAAGTCAACCCAAACTGATTTTGATTTGAAAGGTTTGGAAGATGAATTGTTGAACATACATAAAAAACTGTATGAATATAGAGAATCTGTCGATAACTTGTCATTTAATGAAAATTCTTTGATTGGAAATAATAAGAAAACCCTATTTCTCACTGGTATTCCTACATATGAATCTCTCATACTCATATTTTCTCTTATTGAACCATTTATTTCTTCAAATCTCAATGCTATCTCTGATAAATTTCAACATTTCCTCTTGACACTTATGCGCCTGCGACTGAATATTTCTTTTCGACTTCTTTCTTACATATTCAATTGCAGTGACAATACGATTTCTCGAATTTTTTCTAATACCATTGATATTCTTTATCAAAGGCTGAAATGTTTCATTTATTGGCCATCAAGGGAGGAACTGCAAAACACTATGCCTTTGTGTTTCAAAGAATATTTCGGCAAAAAAACAACAGTAATCATTGATTGTTTTGAAATATTCATTGAAAAACCTTCCAACCTTGATGCCCAAGCTTCCACCTGGTCCAATTATAAGCACCATAATACCATTAAATATTTAATAGGAATTAGTCCTTATGGTGCCATTTCTTTTATTTCTGCTGAATATGGAGGTCGCCATAGTGACAAGTTATTGACCGGAGATTGTGGTCTGTTGAACAATTCATTACCAGGGGATTTGGTGTTGGCTGATCGTGGTTTCTTGATTGAAGACATAGTTGGTTTATGTTGTGCCTCAGTCAAGACACCTGCATTCTTGAAAAGTAGGAAGCAATTAGAACCACATGAATTGGAACAAACCAGGCACATTGCAACTGTGAGGTAGAGTTGAACTGATGGGGGAAATTTTTTGAACTTATATTCATTTTGTTGATACATGGAAGATCCAAGGAATGAAAAGTTTCCATATTTATTTTTAGGATTCATGTGGAACGAGTTATTGGTGTACTTCGTCAAAAATATACCATTCTTCATGAAACACTACCTATCTCACTAGTGAAGAAGACTGAAGGAGACGGGATTCCAACACTGGATAAGATTGCTGTGCACTTGTTAATATATATGTGCCCTTCAGTAGTCCCCATGGAGTACATTCTCCACTAGAATGAGCTGTGGTGTGTGTGCTGTGATTTTATTTTGTACCTTAATTTGTGATTTTATATTTTTGTACCTTGATTTGTGATTTTATATTTTTGTACCTTGATTTGTGATCTTATATTGCAGTTGAAATCTTTCTTATAAACAGTTTTTTTTAGCAGAACACTTGTTACAAATGAAAAGTATTTTCAGGAGAAACATGGCATTTTTTCTGTATTTTTATTGTTGAAGAGAAATTAATGTATTTTTACCAATCATTCCCAATATTCAAAATATAACCTTTGAAACATTGAAAATATTGTATCTATGGAATGAAGGGAAAATAAAATATCTTTTGACAAAAATATCAAATAAAAATTATACTGTAAGAACACTTGAAAAATCAAATGAATGTTTCAGTCAATGAAATAAGGGAAAATTGAAAAATATTTATTTTTGAGTAGGTGATGAATGGAAGGTTACAGAATTGAAAAAATAATAATAGGGGCTTTATTTTAAATATCCTCAGCAGTCTAGCAAAGTTGTCCTAGTTAACCAAGTATCATATTACAACATTTTAATTAAATAACTACCTACATAGTAGCATACATATAAAACTAATTTATCTTCTGAATATAATATAAGGAATCTTTCATTTTTCATTATACATATAGACAGGTTCCCAAAACTGAAGTGTTGGTTTCCAACTTTGAAGTATGGATATATATTTACATTTATATACATATTATACCTATAAAAAATATATTTTTACTCAGTACTTTTATTTCACACAGTGATCATTTCCTGGAGCAATTCTTACAAAACCATTTACCCTTTGGTAATCTTTTGATTTGGATACATCTCCGATGAAACCATTGAATTTCGCAACCTGGGTTATCACAAGACACCATTTTCGTACCATCATCAGCAGCTTCACAATAACACCATAGCAGAGGAGCCTGAAAATTTAAGTTCAGAGATACAGCTTCCATATATTTATATACAAAAAGAATACATACATCAGGTTTAGATGAAGTTGCTGGTATTTGTGAAACAACAGGTTTTGATGAAGTAGAAGGTATCTAGAAATAATTGATAAAAAAATTACTATTCCATGAAAAATGTGATACAGACTAACATACACTCTCTTCTGTTCCCTGAAAATCAATTTCCTGATAATAAACGGACTTGTCATGAGGTGAAGTGGATGGTATCTGAAAATAATTAAATAAAAAATTAGTATTGGATGAAAAATGTGAAATGGATTAACATACACTCTCTTCTGTTCCCTGGAAATCAATTTCCTGGTAATAAACAGAATTGTCATGATGTGAAGTAGATGGTATCTGAAAATAATTGAATAAAAAATTAGTATTGGATAAAAAATGTGAAATGGATTAACATACACTCTCTTCTGTTTCCTGGAAATCAATTTCCTGGTAATAAACAGAATTGTCATGATGTGAAGTAGATGGTATCTGAAAATAATTGAATAAAAAATTAGTATTGGATAAAAAATGTGAAATGGATTAACATACACTCTCTTCTGTTCCCTGGAAATCAATTTCCTGATAATAAATGGAATTGTCATGAGGTGAAGTAGATGGTATCTGAAAATAATCAAATAAAAAATTAGTATTAGATAAAAAATGTGAAATGGATTAACATACACTCTCTTCTGTTCCCTGGAAATCAATTTCCTGGTAATAAATAGAATTTTCATGATGTGAAGTAGATGGTATCTGAAAATAATTAAATAAAAAATTAGTATTGGATAAAAAATGGGAAATGGATTAACATACACTCTCTTCCGTTTCCTGGACTTTGTTTGCTCCTGTATTCTTAGGCTTGTTCAACTGCTAAAAAAGAAATATTATTTTTTGGGAATTCAATAGGGAAAAAAAACTAACTTTTCTTGTATAATATTGACCTAATAATTCTGGCATGAGTACTTCCCCAAAAAATCTCTTTGCTTTAGCACTCTCCTGAAGCCAAAAATCTTCATCTTGGAATATCCTCTGGCAAATAAAACTTTTTGGAGTCCATACGACAAAATCACAAAATGGTTTTGTGGAAAGAGCCAATTGCTTTTGAACTTGATAAAAGTATGAGTGCTTTCTATCTAATACAAAATCTTCATTTTCAATGACAAGACAGGAGCTTTTGAATTGAATTATTTCTTCTGCAGAAACATCTCTCACACAGTATGGACATTTCACCTCAATGCAACCTGTTCCACATTCTTCACAATGCAAAAATCCATCTGGAGTGGCACCAAAGAATGGGTAATCCACATTGATAATCAGTCCACAATCTTCAACATGTGCCTGTTTATGTTGTTTCTTGTGTGCATCAATATATGCCTTCAAAGCATCTTTTTCATGCCTACAACCATAAACTCCTGCCCTAAAAAATTTTTTCTGTGATGCTGGATAACAAATACTCCTTATCAAAGACATTGCTGGCTTTTCAATTCTTGTGCGACAAGCTGATTTGAATTTTGATGCAGTGATTCTGCCAGCTCGAAATTCAAACCACAACTTTTCTTCACTTTGTTTTGTGGTTGCCTCAAAAACTGCCAAAGCTTGATCAGCTGTTACATTCGAATGCAATCTCTTAGAAATACTGCGGAGTTCTTCCAAATCAAGGTCAACATACTGATCTTCAAAAAGGGTCAATAATGAAATAGGAAACTTCTCATCCAATGTTTTGACTGGATTGAATTCCTTATTTTTTAAGGCATATATGCTGGCATCATATCCAAATCTATAATTTTTTGAGTAAATGAATCCATTTCACTCTTTGACAACGATGGCACTTCTTTTTTTTCCAATATATTTGTATCCCTACCAGTGTCACCCATCGACAGTTTTTTTGGTGTGGAAAAATCAATATCCGCCAGTCTCCTATAAAACAGTCCTTTTTTGCTGGGCCCAATCCAACCGGCTAAAACATCTGTAACTGACTTTTCATCAGATCTAGTTCCAGCAAACTCTAAGGCAAAAAGTACTGAAGCCACATGTGTGCATACTTCTCCTAACCCAGCTACACAAGTACAGTGAGCTGTAAGGATTGCTCCATTTTCAGAAACAACAACCCAAGGTTTGAGAGCTGTTTCTGAAACTCTTTGAGAATGGCGAACCTACAATAATTCACCTTTAGTGAGCTGAAATCAATTTCATGAATCTAAACTTACCTTCCCAAATATGAGAAAATTGTTATTCAATTTCTTGGCACAGAGAGATTCAATCCACTTGCAAGCTAACTGTGCAAATGCATCCAAACTTTTGCAAGCTCTTATTTCAAAATATGTGGACGGGCTCACACTGAACAGGAAATAATCCAGGATAATATTTTTCGAAATCTTTGGAATATCATCCAAAGGCACATCAAACTCTTGACAGTTTCAAGGCATATGGATCAGTACCTCCAATAAAGTCCAATTTTTTAATATAATCTGACCTAGCCTGAAACACACAAATAATGTATTGAAGGATTAAAATGTAAACTAATGTTTTTCACTCACCATTTCGATGCAAAATATGAAGAAGCTCAAGAACAACCAGAAAAACTGTGATACTTTCAGACACTGACACCACCAGGCTAAAACATCATTATTAGGAGAAATTTTAGATTTTTCATGATAATAAACGCTTCTTACGATATGTCAATAGTTGAGAAGAACACTAGACTCTTCAAAGTTCATAAAAATCACAAAAAACACAAGAATTCACCAAAAAAACAATGCAACGCTATACCACACCACGCTTCCGAATGCTTTGTTTGTCCCCCGATCAGCTGATGTCCGCCATTTTGTGACGTCAGCTGCAATTGGTCTATTCCATTACTCTTCTTTGCATCTTTTGATTTAACTACTACCTGCTCTTTCTTTACTCTTTGGAACTTGTGCACACGGTGCACCACAATGCTCTTATTCGCCTTTAAAAGTGCAGCCTCCCTATTCAGTGCAGCTTCCAATAAATCCTTCAACTGCTTGTCTGAAGACTCTTCACATAGTTTGTCTTGAACTGGCCCAGGTCTCATACCCACAACAAACTTATCCTTAACTCTTTCCATGAGCATGTTGCCTGCAAAACTACATTGTGAAGCAGCATTTTTAACCTTCACGTACCATTGATTCACTGATTCTTGTGGCTCCTGCCTCGAACTATCGAATACTATTTTCGCCTTCTGTAAGTAGACAGACTTGGTTTAAATTGGGTTGATAATAAGGTAATAAGTTGCTCATAAGTGCTTTCCTTGGGCTTCTGTGGGTCACAAAGGTTTTTCAGTGTTTTGTAAACATCCTCACTGATTGAAGTTAACAAGACTGCAACCCTTCTGCTTGCTTCCACTGAATTTGCAAGTAGATATTGCTCCAAGCGCTCTTCAAAAATTTCGAAATCATCGCCCTGCTTGAACACTGCCAAGCTAGATACATTGCCAACTACCGTTATTTGTTGGGCTGTCTGAGGCGTAGGCGCTCCTCCACTAGGCATTGTCACTGCAATTCACCGATCAGAACTTATATTCCAGTAAACGGTGTGGGAAGAATCCGCGGAAAATATCCACCTCTACTTTTTCCTCGTCGCCAAATTGTTAGATCCTTGACTCAATAAATACTCGATGATATAGTTTATATTTGGTTTTAATTAAATAATTCATTTTTCCCTTCTACATACATGCTTGTTCGATGCTCGGGAAAATACAAGAGAGTGAGTGTCAAAACAATGTCAAAAACATATGTCACTGTAAAGGTGGATATCCACCTTGGGATATGTTCCAAAAGTAACCAGTTGCTAACCTAACCTAACCAGAAATTTGACAGCGGTTATCTGAAGAATTTATTATTGCTGGTTACTTTAGGAACACTATGGTGACATTTGTGACCGTTGTGACGAAAAATGACAATTAACAATAACAATTATGTACAAAGAAAAATAGCTGAATAGACGAAGTTTAAAATTTTATAAAAGTTTCAAAAATGAATTACGAAGTATGTGGATTCTTTTTTCAAGAATTACTTTTGACATCAGACGAGTCGTCAGAGGAAGACGAAAATCATAGAGGACCCCTAGTTCTCAAGCCAAAAATTAGAAATTTTGTGGAAGAGGTTGTAGATTCTTATACTGATGGAGAGTTCAGAAAACATTTCAGAATGTACAGATCCACATTCAACCATCTGCTCTCTGTTCTCGAAAATAAAATATTAGGTGAAAATATAATTGGCAGACACCCACTTTCAGCGAAAGAACATCTTTTACTGGCTCTCACCTATTTTTCAACTCCAGAAAGTTACAGGTATGGTATCATTCATTTGTATCTTGGGAAAATCTTAGAACCTATTTTGTATGATAATTTATTATACTCAAACTTGTTCAGAACTTATCAGACATGACTAAATGGGGTAAAAACATTCCCCAGATCCTGTCTCATCAAACTGAATGTTGAAAAACTTGCTGATTTTTCAAAAGTACGTTTATTTTCAGATCAATATCTCGCAGCTTCAATGTAGGTAAAGCCACTGGTTTACGAGCAGTGAGGAAAGTAACAATGGCGATTCTAGAGCTGGCACCAAGTTATATCAAATGGCCAAGTGGAGATTACGTTCAGAGGGTTCAAACTCATTTTAATGATATGGGTTTTCCAAACACAGTAGGGATTATTGATGGCTGCTATATTCCAATAAGTCAACCTAAACAAAATGGAATTTCTTATATAACAAGAAAGAACTTTCCAGCATTGATTCTCCAGGTAAGATAGATTACAATTTATTATTACAATTTATTTGAGTTAAGTAGTTTCAACTTGAATGTTTCAGGCTGTATGTGACCATAGAATGTTATTCACTCATTGCTATGCAGGAGAAGTCGGTTCAACTCATGATTCCAATGTTTTGAAGAGAAGTGAGGTGTTTGAGTATTTAACTACTTTGAGAGAAGAAAAATTTCCACATGACTCACATCTACTTGGAGATAAAGCTTATCCATGTCTGCAAACTTTGATGGTACCTTTCAAAGATAATGGCCATCTTACAGAGCCCCAAAGAAGATTCAACTATAATCTTTCGAAATCAAGATCCACAATAGAAAGAGCTTTTGCCTTACTCAAAAGAAGATTTCGACGATTGAAATATATTGAAATGAAATGTGTAGAATGGACCTGCAAGTATATAATGGCTTGTTGTATACTTCACAATATCTGTATTATTCAAAATGATATAATTAATGTGAATAATGTTGAAATAGATGATATAGATGATGATAATAATCCTATAAATGAAGCAGTATATTCAGCTTTACAGAGAGTAGGAGTAAGAAAACGAGAATATATAATGAATGGGATGATTTAATAAATATTCAATAAAATAACAAAATACTTTTATTTCAAACCCACATGAGAAAATAACAGTCTAATCTTCCATGTTCTAAACACGAACTAAATCATATTTCATAGGAAAAATCACAATGATCTTTGGAACAAAAACTATGTTCTGCAACACTAAAAACTGAAGTAAACATCTCTAAGAAAAAAATAAAATATATTATGATCAGTTCATCAGGTGATTTTTTCAAGAGAATGTAGCACTAGCTGCTTTAGTTGTTACCTTCTTTTGGCCTATTCGATCCAAAATTTTCCTTGAACCAACTGAACATTTCAGCCTTCATTTTCATTTTTTCTTTATGACGTTGCTGTCGTCTGTCTTCAATTTGGGCAGAAGTTAGGGTTTTACTTTCTTTAGCTTTCTCTACCTTGCGTTTCTTGGCAAGTTGTTCCTCCGAACTAGTTTCTATTGGCACATCTTCAGATATTTTTGGAGCTATACTGGTTTTTATTGACCCTGTACTGGACACTGTACATAGTGGGTCATGAAAATATATTTCATGGAAATCGTCAAAATATCTCCAATATGAATTAGAATTTCCAGTTAATTTCTTATCTTTAAGAACCTTATCATAAGTTTTTTTCATATTCCTCCATTTTTCATCACATTTCAATGCAGATTTATTTGTTCCCAACTCTTTCAATCTCTCACTAATGATGTTCCATACATTCTTTTTGTTGTACATTGGAGATAAAAATTTATGTTTATGCTCTGTGTAGAGGCATATCAGAAGCTTGGTCTCCTGGTCTGACCAATTATTAGTGTCCTCTTTTCTATCAGAGGGAGGCTTGGTAGAACTTCCGCTGCTACTAGCCTTGTTCTCTCTATCAGTTTTATTTCTTTCTTTACAAGGTTCAGCAGGAGGCTTGGTAGAACTTCCACTGCTACTAGCATTGTTATTTCTATCAGTTTCAATTCTTTCTGCACAAGGTTTGAGAGAACTTCCCCAAATTTTATGTGTTTTCATGTCGACATTTAAATCATCATACGATTTTAAACATATGTGAGAAATACATGAGGCAGCCATCAGATTTGCCAGTGTGCCCAATTCTTCCTGGCAATAACCACAAAAACACATATCTTTAGTCAGTTCAAGATCCTAAAAGACAATCGCAATTAATGATATACGTACTTATATGTAATTAAAAGAAAAAGTACCATAGTGAAATACTGCAACAACAATCCATAAATATTGCACAAAGATGGGCAATCGGCCTCAAGCTAGCCTCAAATAACAAATAACAACAAAAACAGTTTTCCTTTTCCATTTGTCACCTGTCAATCTCACCTCTCACCCATCTCTCACCGTAACAGAAGCATTGGTTAGTGAATTGACGTTTGGTTCACCAGCTTTCAGGTAACCATGTTTCAAATGTCACCACTTTTTCAGTATCACCGATCTAGCGGGGATTTTCGGAACACCTAACCGCATTTCCGGTGACTTTTGGAACATATCCTTGGTCACTGTCCTAAACCACATTGACATTGACACTTGTCAATTTTCATTCCACTGTTGCCAGTGCTCGATACATTAACTAGAAGCTAGCGGGAAATTCAAAATGTAACGGAACTACGCTAATAAAAATTTATGTAGATAAAACTGAATTTATTTATAAACAAAATGTTTACAAGACTATTTTTCTGTACAATAAAGAACAAAACTAAACAAAATAATAATGATGATAAAAATAATATATGACACTACCAAAAGTTTTATTTACAGACTTCCAACTTATTACCAATATCAATGAAACAATATCAACAATTATCAAAACATACATACAAACAAACCATATAAAAAACAGGTAGCTCATGAAAATAACACAATATGAATGAATTAATCACATGGAGATTTCACCCCACCAAAATATGTTCACAAAGAATGAATCTCAAGTTCCTTTCAAAAAACAAATGTGTAAAAGAAAGGTTCATCATGTTCATGATATTTTCATTATATGTTTGGAATACTATTACTACTGATGATAATATGAAATTAAGGGCACAATGGTATATAATATACTGTGTGTATAATAATATATAGTGTGTGCACTGTGCATTTATTATACCTAATAATGATAATAATATTGATAATCGTTATTTATTGAACTGAATAAACATCATATTATATATTTTATATTATACTATCAATTCTGCTAGAATTTAAGATAATAATAGATATGAATTAAATAAGTGATACATTTAATTACTCATAGGTACACATTTATGGGTTGGTAAGTTGATAAAAATAAGAGGAAAAACACACATATTGAAATGATAATAATTGATAATATAATATATAATCAACAATATTGGTGATTCACTTATTGGTTGAACTGATTTATGAACAAATATATCTCCAGGTGCATGTGCTAGATTTTCTTGAATTGTTGTCAGTTCTTGTGAAAAGGCCCGTTGAAATGTTGTTTTTTTCTGAATGCACTTTTTTTTTGTTGATCTAAACCTAATAACTTGTGGCTCAATGTATCTTTTAGAAGATTTATTTTTCGATTTCATTTCATTATTAATTCCTGACAATGTTGTGCATTTAGATAAAGATTTAGATTAGATTATTTATTATGGATGAATTTTAGTATTTTAGTAATAGTATCATCATCAAGCTGATGAAAATCTAAACTTTCAAATCTCATTATCAATTCTTTTGTTTTTTCTTTCCTGCTTCCAATGTTTGATTCTTGATGTTCTTTCCCTAGAGCTGATAGGCATTCAGATATTGAAACTTCCTTATCAGTAGATTTCAATTTTGTGTGTTCTTCTTTTTTTGTAAATGTTATTATCATATGGATATGTTTGCACATAATTTTTTTTTCTGTATAGAATTTGCACTCACATGAAAACATATGATTACATGCCTCACAGAACAAACATAATTGTTCACAACATTTTGATTGTAATATCTGGTGAATAGTATATGAACTATTTAGATTTTTTGAAATTTTCCAGCTATTACAAATTTTCAGGATTGTATACTCATTGCCATTTTCAATTGCCTCTTTGTGATTCTGAGATATCAGTCTTGTTTGTTTGGTATGTTCACCCTTGCTCAATCTGATAATTCGTTCTACACCCTTGTCTCTGACATATTTTAATACCGATGTTCAAACTCTCATCAAGGTGTTTTACTGTCTTTCTTTCCAAGTAGAAATATTTAATAACATCATGCATTGACTCCAAATGCATATTCGTGTTAATGCTAGCTTCTTTTCTAAAACAGTATGCCCATTTCTTGAAATTATGGCTGTAGGTATTGAAAAAATACTCTCCAAAAAGTCTTGTGTCTTCATTGTTGCACATATAAATTATAGAATTATCCAAAGCTGAAACAAAGTTCGATTCAGGAGTTTCTTGTTGCAATATTTTCAATATTTTGTAAATTTCTGAACGCTTGTCCTTGTTGGAAATTTTATTTAAATTGCTCTGCCATGCTCTGTCAACATGCCAGGAGCAAAATGAATGTTGTGGATAAGGCAGACCCATCACCCTATACCATGCATTAAAAAACACCTCAGCCATATCTGACATGAAAAATGTACAATGAATGACTCCTGAAATAAAACAACCATATAACTACCAACCACCACATGACCACCACCAATACAAATAAATGAAAGATTGTGCATACCTATTGTGTCCTTTATT
The DNA here is from genome assembly GCA_918026855.4 of Phaedon cochleariae. Lineage (NCBI taxonomy): Eukaryota > Metazoa > Arthropoda > Insecta > Coleoptera > Chrysomelidae > Phaedon > Phaedon cochleariae. The sequence continues at coordinate 21,861,969 of OU896710.1, forward strand.
GCTGAAAAAAATACTCCCACTATGGTATCTTTTCTATTAGTGAACATTTCAGCTACTGGAAAACCATGGTGATATTCATCTAGGACCATAATGGTTGTCAGTTCAAATTCATAGTCATTTAGACCATGGGTACTATCTATGGTAATTGTAGATGGAAACTGTTTTATCATTCGTCTTTGAAATGTGTTCATTATTATCAAGCAAAAGTCCCTCCTCTTTTTTTAAAATACTATGGTCCTTTCCTTGCTCTTTATAGAATAAAATTGGATTTTCTTTGAGATTTTCACATTCCTTCACCCAAAGAGCCACAGAAATGGCATCATTAGAATCTCGCTTTCCATCTTTCAATTCAAGACCATAGCTTATTTTTATATTTCTCAAATCCTTAGTAGTTAACAAATCTACTCTTTTCAAATTTTCACCAATATTATCACGAGTAGACTCTAAGATTCTGTGAAAAAAATGGTTAGGTTAATGCTCTGAGTAGAAGATGAATAATTCAAAGTTGATAAGTAAATACATCAAGATCACAGAATTTTCCAGCAATTGGGATAAGAACTGTTTATTATTAAATCTTGGATAATACTATATAATAATGTTTACCTACCTTTGGGTTGCAACACCATTTGTGATCTTTGTGGCAATATTTTGTTTTTCAGTGTTTGGCAATCTAATATGTTGTATTTCAAGCTTATGACCATAATGGACTTTCTGCCACTCTACTAGAATTTTGTTGTTTTCTTTAATAACTTTGATTTCACTTGTGCAAGAACTATTCATCTTACAAGATCCCTGGCTTTTCAACAATCTATGTCTTTGATCACTTTTACCATTGAGAATATAACCTACAACAGAGATGAGTGTAAAAAAGTCCAATGAAAAATAAATCGGCCCTTCTCTTGAAACTAAACTAAACTAAACTAAACTAAACTAAACTGCATAATTTGGTATAACCAAATAAGGTAAAATACCCAGTAGCTGACAAGTTAAGGACAATTTCAGAATCAATATAATTCCTTATGGGCTTATTAAATTCTTTATCGAATTGTAATATGATGTTGATGTGTCTCATGGTGTTTTGTACTTCTTATAATCGTGAAAACACCATCATTGATTAGTCTTTTAAAAATATCATTTATTTTTTTCAATTAGTGTAAAATACCCAATAGCTGACCTATGAAAATTTGGATATACCCATTTCTTGACAACATTTTGAACCAAAAGCTGACATTTCAGTCAAAATTATTTTATTCATTGTATCAAATCAAGTAGTTCGAAGCCATATCAAGATACAAATATTACTAAGTGTCTGTTGTAGTCAAATAGTTGAAAAAAAGTGAGGAACGCTGTTCACACCAAAATTTTACATGGCTTGTCTTCAATTCCATTAGCTAACAGTCTTAGACCCATCAGTTGACACCTTGTATTTCAGATGAAAATATTAGAAAAAATCTAGAATACTTTTTTAATAATGCATATATTACGATACAAACATAATTTAGCTGATAAAACTCAACTCTGGTGGAATGGTGAATGCATGAGGTGAAAGCATAGGTAAGTAAATGATCAAGATGATTCGAAAAATAAAAAAACAAACAGCTTTTTCAAGCTAGAATCGAGCAAGATGAAGGTTATACTTATAGATAATCATATAAGTACTAGCCATCGACAGATAATTCCTCTTTGAATTTATATTTCAAACGATCTCCGCAGATAATCATGTCTGGAATAATGAGTTTTTTCAATATCTGTTTCAAATAAATTATGCTAACATCATCTTCATTCAGTTTGAAGAACTCTGTATTTTCAGATCGTTTCATTGCGACAACTTCAGCTTCGCCCTCCGACAACAGTCTTTGAATAACACAGACATATTTGTGCTGTCGCCTTCTTCCAGGAAACTCGACTAAAACATGATCACTCTCCTTGAATACCCTGTCCTGGTTACCAATGTCAACTAATAATTGTTCTCCTTCATCTCCATTTCCATCCATATTTTCATCGTGAAACTGTTCTTCTTCATCGCCATTTCCACCCATATTATCATTCTGAATTCCATCGCTACTTCCGGAAGACTTCCAAGAGGCAGACGTTTCAGAATCTGACGAAAAACTACACCTGTAGGTTCGTTTTTTAGATGAATGGTTGTTAACTTTAGCTTTATTGTCTTTTGCTGCCTTTTTCTGTTCTTTCAATTTGATCTGCAGTTCTCTCTTGTTTCTTCGTTCCTCAGCTTTCTTTATCTTTCTCTCTTCTTCCTCCTTTTTCTTTCTCTCTTTCGATTCGTGATAATCCTGCCATGCTTTGGAAATTACTACCGATGGGATTTTTTCTTTTGCCTGAGAATTATTTTTAGTTGAATTACAAGCTAAATCTTCCTCTTTTGCTCCCATTATAGCGTCTTTTAATTGCACATAGTTTCTAGCCTTTACTATAGTTCTTAGATCTCTATTTCTCAATCCGTTCGAGAATGCATCAATTGCTATTTTTTCATTGACCGATTTTAAAATTTTAACAGAATTTTCGTCTCCGTCCGCTTGCGCTAAAGTTAGATCTAACATGAGTTGTTCAATATTTCTTGCATAATCATCGATACTTTTGGTGTCCTGTCTAATACTATGCATTTGGGAAGCCAATGATGCTGCAGATTTTTTCGGTAATAGGTTGTTCTTTATATCTGATACTAAATCTGCAACATTATTGTAAGTTGTTCGTAGCCTCAATTTTGCACATTGCGTAATTTTTGCTTTCAATACATATCTGATTAAGAAAGATTTTCCATCATTGTCAAGCAAGTCGCTGTATAACTCAATGGCATCAATTAACTGCTTCGTAACATCTTCAGTACCGTCCATAGATGGTAATAAAGATGCTGCGGTTCGCAAATCGAATTTTTCAGACATTTTTGAAACTTTTACTTCCTCTTTAATATGAATGTTTTTGAGTCTATTTGTCAGAATTGTCTTAGCTTCCTGTAATTTGTTTCCTATTATACCTAAATAACCATCAAAATCTACTTGCAATGTTTCATCTTTACTACAACTATCTCTAATTTTCAAAAACTCAGCTTCTAGGATATTAATATCAACTATAAACTTGTTAACTCTAGCCAAAGATTCTCTACGCTCTGCCGGTTCTTTTTTTTATATTACGTAACACCGTCAACACCTTAGATGATTTATCAAATTCTTCTAACCTATTCATTAATAAAAAAATTACAAAAATGACTTACTACTTGGACGACATATACTTTTATTCTGGACCCCAATTCATTACTTTCTTGATTTCTCAGCATAACTGCATACTGCATCATATATCCCGCGTTGCAAACTAGTGGCATTGCGCCCTACTAATCTGTTCCCACGATGCTGATCACCGGTACGGCCGATCAGTTTTAGACTAACTCTTGACTTCTTATTATTTCTCTTCTTATCTTCTTCTCTATGGATTTTTTGCCTCGACGATAGCATAAGATGATTAAGCCTGCAATTATCAGCATTCCAATAACGACTCCGCAAACTTCCAAGAGGGTGTAACCATGTTTAGGGTCACCTTGAGCAGTAGTTCCTCCGCTGTTGCCTGCTTGTGAAATGATCACTTCTTCCTTTGATTGTGTTTTTCCCATTATCTTGATGACCAGATGATTATTATATATAGTTCTTCATTTCCCCAAACATGTAACCAGCAGGATCGCCATGTAATGTCCTGTCTTCAATTAGATCGTAGTTCGAGTTATCGAAACATGTTCAGGAGTGCAGGGAAGAACAGCAGAAGATAGTTCACTTTTTACTGGTTTATTATAGAATAGTTATTAGTTCTTTCAGAGTTCAAACCGGAGTGTTCTCTGTAACTACAATACCTAATTGATAACCTACCTATTACTATAAACAATAAATTGATGAATAATCTAACTATCGTAACACTTTCGGAAGAGCTGTGTTGGACTGTTTCGAAATGGTACCTGATTTCAATGATATAATTAAACAATATATTATAAACATCCACTACAATAATTTTATCGTCCTCGAGATTTTTCTCGGAGTTTTGTAATGAGTTATAGCTAATTATTTTAAGAGGTGTTCTTTCCTGAGACGTCATCAGTTCTCCACCCGAACGTTCACTAGGAGATGCTACATTTTCTTGGTTGGTCCTCTGTATCAAAATATTGCTAATTATTTTAATTGGTGTTTTTTCTTGAGAGGTCGATGGTTGTTCACTATTAACATAGATTATCGGCGATGATTGTTTGTCTTTTTGTGTGTCAATTTCTAATAATTTGTCCTTTGTTCCTGAATTCTCACCGAAATTCTCACTTTCTCCATTCTCTGGATAATTTTCGACTTGGTCGATGCTTACACGTGCTTCTTCCTTCAACTTTTTCACATTCCCTTCAACTTTTTTATATAATAGAAAAAGAGATGTGTCCTCTACTGCACCTTCTTATATATCAATTCTTCTAAACTTGTTAATTTTCTGTTCATCAATTTGGGTTTCTAAAAACCTCATTCCTTCTTCAAATTTTTTAACTTTCACAAGATCTGCTTTCTTTCCATCATCACTTGAAATAGGAACGTTGGGTTTCTAAAAACCTCATTCCTTCTTCAAATTTTTTAACTTTCACAAGATCTGCTTTTTTTCCATCATCACTTGAAACAGAAACGTTTTTCAACTGCACTTCTCGAGGGTTCCACGGACATAGATCACATTTCCTGAATCCGTTTTTCAGGATATTTGGATGGAGCCTTTCGTCTATAGTATATTTCAAAAGTTGTGCGAAATCAGTCTTTTTTATAAATGGATTCTGACTGCGTTCCAGCCTAACTTTTTTGGTGTTTTCTTTCCAACCACCCTTTAGGGTTCTGAAAACAGCTACGTCCATAGGCTGTATTGAATGCGTCGCGTTTGGGTAGAGGGCTACTAAAATTATCCCGTTGTGTTCACAGAAACGGCTAGTATGGAGTGTAAGGTGCGATGCATGACCGTCTACAAATAACATTACTGGTAACTCAATCTGTTTCTCTATGAGCCATGGGTGGAATATATTCGCTATGAACTCGTAAAAGGTCTTCCCCGTCATCCACCCCGAGTCTGATTTTCCAATTCCCCATGATTCTGGGACACTGAGGGCAACTTCTTTGGGAATTCGTTCATACCTAAATGAAATCATAGGTGGGGGCATATCTCCGGCAGCATTTCCGGTGACAAGAACTGTTAAGCATTCTTTTTCATCATTATTAACAACTTGGTATACGTTTTTCTCTCCTTTTTGTCGACACTTTGTCTCCCTTGGGATTAAGGAAGAATGCTGCTTCATCGCAGTTGAAAACTCGTGCAGGATAATTGAGAATATGGTCGTAGTTGGAAATCTGCAAGTACTCAAAAACCTGTTGGAACCAAGCATCAAGCCGTTCTTGAGTGACGGAAGCTCTGGAGTTTGTTAGAGTTTGTGGGGTCCTTAGAGAAATTTGAGGATTTCTGTTCAAGAAAAGTGAACACCATTTTTTGCCTGGACGGTCATTTTTAAAAGGGGTTGGCCGCTTCAGCTCTCTGATGAATTGTTGCACGCTGTCTAGTAGCTGTTTTTTCTAATTGGAAACCCTGATTTTGCAGTATTAATTATCCATTCACAAAGAATTCGTTCCTCCTCTTTATTGAGATAGGATTCTGGGCCCATTTTCGAAGTTCTGGAATATTTCTAATTTTTTTTATAAAGTAAAGTAATTCTGGGTACACCATGTCTTTTTGCCGATGCAGCTACTGATAATCCCCTGTCACAATCTTCCAATGCTGAAAGCATACTCTTTTCTGTGTAGTTTTTGAGAGTTTTTTTTGGAGTAGCCATTTTTCCACCTTCAAGATCTGAAAGGATCAGAAGCTGACATATCAAACACCAAAAGTTGACAGGGGGTGTCAGCGATTGGATATTGGCACGTTAGAACTGCCAAAGTCGTATTTACGGATAATGAATTTCAAATCGAATGAAAAGAGACAAAAAACAAATTCAAATGATATAAACCGCTTTGGAACCAAAAGTTGACACCTCTGTCAGCTTTTGGAGTCACATCCTATTTTGGAACTAATACTTGACAACCCCCTGAAAAACCTAAACTAGAACAAATTAAAGGTATACAAATACAGCAAATAGCCCCTTCTACATCTTACTGTAAGCTGAATTTTACTCATCATGAATATGTGATAAATACCTTAGCTATCACAACTTTTCCACTGGAGTTTTCTTAATACATTCACTTAAAAACCCCTATTTAAGTTCACAACATCATGCTCCTGTTAATACAACATGGCACCATTATGGCGGGAAAAGTTCTGTCAAGGCTCAAATCATACATTGGGTAACAGATGGAGACAGTTATCTTATATGCATGGATTCGTGGAGTTTATTGCAGGCAAACTCTTATTTGATCTAGATCATGGTAAAGCTGTCAACTACTGGAGATCTGTCAGCTTCTGGGTGTTTTACCTTAAGTATACTTAAGGTTAGTTCATATAGATGCGAATCGCGAATTGCGAATGCGAATTTAATTCCTATTGGTTGATTTTGGTGACGAAACAAGTGACAGCAGTCATATTTTAATTTTCATGCGATTCGCAAAATTTGAAATTTAGGGGGCGGAAAACTTGGATATGTTTTAATTTTTCGCGAAATTCGCTGAGAATTTTCTGTCAAAACTGTCAGCGCATGTGCATTCAAAGACGTTTGTTGTTATTATTTACTCTTCGATCGCCGGGCCGGAGCGCCGTAATATTTTCATTCATTTCAGCTTGATTTTATTTGTTAAGAGGAATCCATGCCCACTTGAAACGAATTTTCTTCTAGTTTCTTAACGGATGATCCGATTTTCATGCAGTTTGTACCAATCGCTTCAATAAAATATTCTACATAAGGGAAAGTATTTATTTATGAAATTTTCGACAGAAAAAAAAATTAGTACACTTAATTTCTTTGTAATCATAACAAATGGGGGTTTCCCTCAAGTGGATGTAAGTTTTTTGAAATCAGGTATCAATTTTATTTCGGAAGATTGAAAATTGAACCTGTGAGAAGAAAAATAGAAAATGCCTTTACGGCAACCGATTCGTGGCGCCCTCTGATCACGCGAATTCATGTCGCTCTTTCGCAAAGGCAGCCGCTAGCCAATCTGCAGGTGACCCAAGGGCGCACGGATTTTCAACTAGACTAGTTTTAATTCGCTCAGGTGCCCAGTGTGAGTTCGTACTTTTTCGAGTTCGTGTTTTTGTTATCATGGGAAAAGTGAGCGAAATAAAAGGCGCTGCGGAGGGAAAAAGATTATTTGCAAGTAAGAAAAGACGTAGCCGTAGAAGAGCCCAAAAGAAATCATTACTGAAGAGGTAAGTCATATTATTGGAATAACTGATAAAACGTGTTTTCTGCAGATACCTAACTCTGAAAGCGTTAGGAATTGCGACAGGATTATAATTAGAGAAATGTGTGTTTTCCATGTATGCAATGAATTACATGAAAATATACAGGGGCTCTAATTTGAGATAATAAAAATAAAGTGCTCCAAAATTTGAACTTTGCCAATGATTTTCAAACTTCATGTGATGATTCTTATGCATATTCAAATCACCAAAATCCTATGTTGAGTAATACTTCTTTCCGAATATGCTAAAATTCGAACTAGACGTTGATTCAACAAAATATTTATTTTTCAGTGATGATGTACGTCCAATGTGTAGGATAAATGAATCTTCCCAAGTTTCACCAGTTGAGAATCTGGAAACAACTGATGATATTCCTCAGTGGTACAAATATATTCGTTCTGATCTTGCTTGTACTTACATCTGCATTATTTTCAGTGACCCTTTTAGAGGCATATCTATACACGGGCGACGTTTGGCAGATATTGGATATTTATTGAAGCAGATAGCAGAAATATCCAAGCACCCACCATTCGATTGTACATTCAGTGATATGTATCCAGTACGTGAAATTAGAATGGGTTTGAAAACAAAAATTTTTTTCATTTGCAAAATGTGCAATATTGAAAAAAGCATTAATCTTATAGAAGAAACCGACAATGAAATGGACATCAATAGCATTTTAGCGTTGGCCACAGTTTCAACTGGTAGTGGCTACTCTACATTAAATGAAATACTCTCTGTTTTGAATGTCCCATTTATGAGTAACTCTACCTATCAACAACACCATGAAAATGTTGCTGATATTATTGAAGAGACTGCTTGGAAGGCCATGGAGGAAGCAGGCCAAGAAGAGGCTCGAATAGCTCGTGAATCAGGAGAGGTGGATGGGAGTGGTATGCCAATGATTGCCGTTATAGCTGATGGGGCTTGGAGTAAAAGATCATACTCCGTTAATTATAATGCTTCTTCAGGAGTGGTAGGTAGTCAAGAGCTGCTGAGAGGATAAAATATTTTGTACACGACATGTTGTATAAAATATTTATAATACATGAGTTATTTCCTCGAGCATTACGATATCCATTATTCACTATTGATTAATGAGTTTATTATTCACTGGTCTGTCAAAGTGACACCTCGAATTTTTCTGATTAGCATCACGCTTATACAAGAAAACATAAATGTGATAGGAAAAAGTGCATTCTATAGCAAAGATCAGGCATTTTAGTAGCGAAATGGACAGTCGAGGACAAAGTATAGTATTCTACTTGCATATCATGGCTATTATTCACTCGCATGAACTATAGAACAAAACTTGCCTTCGGCTCGTGTAGTGAACTTCATTCGCGTGAATGATATAGCTAACATAATATAATTTTCGAATGATATACTATTATGATTGTGCTCTTTTTTCACAGGCCTGTATAATTGGAGCTAGAACGAAAAAAATTTTATTTCTGGGTGTAAGAAATAAGTATTGTACTGTGTGCTCGCGTTCCACAGTCAAAGTAGATGTTCCTTTATCTGAACACACATGTTACAAGAATTGGAGTGACTCGTCAACAAGTATGGAATCTGATATCATAGTTGAGGGTTTCAAACGGAGCATTGAAATGCATGGTTTGATATTCCATAAGTTAATTGGAGACGGTGATAGTAGTGTTCATCAAAAACTTCTGGAAGCTCGACCTTATGGAACCCTTTTGATTCAAAAAATTGAGTGTCGCAATCACATGATGAGGAATTTTTCAAAGAAGATCCGAGAAATTTGTGGTAGGTCCTATACATCTAATTACCTGTAATACCTACCTACTTATGATATGATTCCACCTTATCTGATGTATTTCTTGATGTTAGTATATTCTTTGATGATAAGGAGCTAATGATAAATTTCAATCTCCAGAGAGAAAGCGAAGTAATTCAAAAAATCTGCCGGTACCTCCAGGCCTAAGAAAACTTGTCGAAAGCAATGCCCGCAGACTACGCACCTCAATTAAATCTGCTACGATGTTCAGAATTCGAGAAGAAACTTCATTCGCCCAAAAAATTGAAAACCTCAAGAAAGACCTCAAGAATGCTCCATCACATGTTTTCGGACAGCATGAAAAATGCCTGGAGATAGCATATTTCAACTGTTCTCCAAAGGTAGATGAAGTTGATCATATCCCCAGCATGAGAGCATGTGGTTTACTGGATGATATTGAAGTATGTATCAACCGATTAGTTTTCAATGCATCCAGTTTGATTTTGGACATGGATACCAATATCGCTGAACAATACAACAGCATAATTTGCAAGTTTGTTGGCGGTAAAAGGATAAATTTCTCTCGTAAAAGATCATATGCAACACGTTGTAAAGCTGCTGCAATATCATTCAATTCTGCTGGGGAATATTATGATGTTGTTAATAAACGCCGAGTTCCGTTTTATACCAAGAAATTCATAGAAAAAATGAAAAGGAGACGTGAACTTCAGAAAATCATAAGGCGGAAGAATAAAGACCTCCCACCAAAATCAATGAAAAAACATGCCCTGCCAGATAAGGATTATGGCCCAGATGCTGTTCCTGATCCTGATCTACCTACAGATCAATTCGAACGGAAAAAAGAAGAATTTTTAAATTCATTGAAAAAAACTCCTGAAGAGATTAAAATTATTGAACAAAATACGAGAGGTCAATCTGGTAATCCTTTATGGCAACAGGAAAGAAGTATACGGTTAACAGCATCAAATTTTGGTGACATTTGCAAGATGCGAAAAACAACATCGTGTGCCAATAAAGTAAAAAACCTGCTTTATTCTACCTTTGGTGGGAACATCAACACCAAATACGGAACCGAGCATGAACCATTCGCAATTCGACAATTGGAGAATGATTTTAATGTCAAGGTAATACTCTAGTAACTTCGCTAATTGATCATTAATCTTTTTGTGTTACAGGTTGAAACTTGCGGAATGTTCGTTGATGAACACGATTTTATTTTTGGAGCCAGTCCTGATGGGTTGATAGGAGATAACGCAATTGTAGAGGTGAAGTGCCCCAAAACTGCCTCAAAGATGCATCCCATTGAAGCTATTGAGAAAAAAATAATTCAATTTTGTACTCTGGATGAGAATACACACATGCAGCTGAAGCATAATCATAATTATTATTATCAGGTTCAAGGGCAGCTACACATAACTCAGCGCTCCTTGTGTTATTTTGTTGTTTGGACTCCGTTAGGCATTTTAGTTGAAATGGTAGGTTCTGAGATTGAGATCTCAAAATATGTGAAAACAAAACGAAAAAATTGGTTTCCATATATATTTTGTTTGCCTTTAGCATAAATTAATTCATTCTCATTATTCAAATAATTTCTGGTTATACTTCGATATTCGAATTAGGAGATGGGCAGGTTGTGATTGAATCCTGTTTTATATCTTACGAAACAATATTGATGGGCATTTTTTTCTAGATTATTCGGGACGACACATTTTGGAAAGATCAAATGAAACCCAAATTAGAAACTTTTTATATGTGTTGTCTCTTGCCGGAAATAATAGATCCCAGATACCCAAGAAGATTGGAAATCCGAAATTTACCACGGCAATAAATATACAATATACACAAGTTACATCAAATGTGTTTTTTCATGATGATATTTTTAACGAACCCAGTAAAATTTCATATCATTACCGATTATTACAAATAGACTATACAAAATTTTACATAAAACCACCGACGCTCCATTCTGTGCTCCGACCCTGGGCAATGAACGGAAGGGGAGAAGTGAACGCAAAGATTGCTCGGCGACATGCCCGCCCGTCTGTAAGTAGTGGATATCGTCAAGGAATTGAGAGAAGCCGTTCGATGCGTTAGTCTTTACTTATTTCTCTTGCACATACAAAGGTCCGCCTACTATTTTGCTAGAAATTTTGAGGTTACTGCTGTTCTACGAGTCGGGTGCACTGTGCATTCCTCTTAAGATAATAATATATCTGTAGTTTATGAGTGAAAATAAAACTATGGATTCAGAGGTAACAGATAATAGAAAGTAATGAAAGTTTTTTCAAATAAAAAGTAGTACCTACTAAAAAGTCTTTGATATTTTATTAGTCAGTATCTTGTGGAATGCCAATGTGGAGAAACATTTTCATTCGAAAAATACCAATACCATTTTTGCTTGGAAACAGAAGCAGAACCCATATCCCAACCCTATTTATTATCCCCTCAAGGAGACAGTAACTGCGAGAGCCCCAATATCTACAACGGTAGCGGGGCTTCTCAAATTCCAGGTAAAATTAAAATGTATTGTTTTGTTTGGCCACCATATAAACTTATTGATTTATTTTATCAGACAATGAAGTTACATTAACGGCCAAGTTGGCAGAAGCGGTCCAAGCTCGACCACCACTGTGGGACCATACATTGCCTCTCAAAGCCAGAGGAAAAGATGTGAGAAAAATTATGGAGGCAAGTTTATGAAGAACTTGAAGGGCAGGTTCTTCTGTCTCAGCTTGAGAAAAAGTGGAAAAATTTAAAGGGTACTTTCCTAAAACATTTTAAGTGAGATTTCATTTTTATCATATTATTTAAATATAGTAGGTATAGGCTAAGGAATTATATGTTCAGTTTAATTCGACATATTTGCTCATGGCAACTTTCAAATAAAATAATGATGGTGTACTGCAAATATATGTACATTGTACAGTTTCACTCAGACGAAGAAATTAAGGTTTCAATCATTTTCTTTATTTCAGGACCTACAAACCTACTGGCTCAGGTGCAGAGAGTAAGAAAAAGTGGATCCACTTTGATTTATTGTTTTTCTTGGCTAAAAAGAATATGCCAAGAAAAACAATAAGTTCTGATCCATGGCCAAGCCCAGGCACATCTAGTGGGGTATCTACAGGACCACCAAGTGAGGAATCTTCAGTACCGTTATCGAGTAGCGGCACAGATAAAGAAGTGGAAACACCAAAAACCAAGAGGAGAAAAAAAATGGTAAGTATGTAATGTTAGATATTTGTTTTACTAATTGTTTTGTAATGCCCTATATATTTTGATATTGTATCATGTAGGTGTGAGGATGAAGTTCAGTTGTCGTTGTTGACAAGAAAAACAGTGAAAAAATAAAACTTTTGACTTTGACACGATTTATCATTTTTCGTTCTTCGATCCCGGATTTATAGCTAATAATTACAGGTAGATATTGAACATATGGTTCTTCGATCCCGGATTTATAGCTAATAATTACAGGTAGATATTGAACATATGGTCCTTCGAGGTGTTACTGAGTCAGTCTATTGAAAAATGTCAGGCATTCGAAGAAGTCAAAGACTAGCTGAAAAACGAGCTAACGTTTCAAAGATCAATGGAGATGAAGAGGAACATGACAACATATCTTCTACAATATTGAACGGGACAAGTGTTATCGACGACAAGAAGTCCACAACGAGGTTCTCTATTGCGGTCAGCGAGAAGAAATGTTCACAAGGAGGTTCCAATGGTCAAGAAAAATCTATGAAATCGAAACGTAGCATTCGCTCAGCAAACAGACAGGAAGAGTTAAGGTTACAAACCGAAATTATGAAGAAAGAACTAGAGCAAGAGTTAATGAAGAAGCAGCAAGAGATTCTGGACTTACAATTAGCCGTCAAATTGTCACAGTTGGAATGTGGGTCTACTGATTCAGAGGGAAATGAGTCTCGATCACAAGGGTCACGGTCATGGGTAAGCGAGGGTCCAGATGTACAGCATTGGGTAAATGAACAAACAATTTGGAATGAGAGTAAGGACACAAAACTCAAGCCATGTTGTTCCAAGGTAGGTGATGCTTCTTTTCATTCACTATCGCTAGCAGCAATATATCCTACCTCCAAAACGCAAAACATTCAAAGTCAAATTGACAATCATGACATACGGAAAATCTTGACAAGACAGAGTGTTCCGAAAGATCTTCCAATTTTCAGCGGTGATCCTACAGAGTGGCCCAACTTCATTCATCAATTCAGAAATTCGTCAAACTTATGTGGGTACTCAAAAGAAGAGAATCAGAGTAGATTACAGAAATGTTTACGAGGCAATGCAAAGAAAATCACACAAGCCTTACTGATAATTCCTCAAAATGTAGATAAAGTAATCGAACTATTGGAAAATAGATTCGGACGCCCTGAACACATAATTATGTTGCTCCTCGATCGATTACGGAAATTTCCACCTATCAAGGATGACAAATTAGAAATGTTAATCGACTTTTCAGACGAGGTGAAAAATTTTGTATTCACAATTCAATCTCTGGAGGAACATGAACACTTATGTAATCCCCTGTTGTTACAAGAACTTTTGACTAAGTTACCAACTTCATATAAATTGAGATGGGTAGAATATATTACTGAGAGGACAGTGAAAAACAAACTGATTGAATTTTGTTCATGGTTGGCTTCAAAAGCCGATGCTGCTTGTCACCTTCTGGTTCCACAGATTTCTGAGAATAAGGTTACCAAAGACAAATATAGAACTAAAGACATAACCTTAGCCACGAAGTTTGTAAACAAGAAGTGTGTCTGCTGTAATAATGACTGTCATAATTTGAATACTTGCTCAACTTTCAAATCATTTACTGTAGACGAAAGGTGGTCATTTGTGACAACAAATAGAATTTGTTTTTCTTGTTTGGTTCCTTATCACGGTTTGAAAGACTGTAGACGTAAAAAAGTGTGTAATATCGACGGATGCAAAAGGGTGCATCATGAACTTTTGCATAATAAACATTTTGAAAAAGAAACCAGAACAGCAAATTCTACTTCTGAAACAAGAGATATTGAGACAAATTGTCATATACTTTCAAGTAGACAAGTTTTATTGAAAATTTTGCCGGTTCGCATCTCAAATGGTGGACAACAAATAAAAACGTATGCTCTTTTGGATGACGCATCCACTGTTACATTAATTGATGAGGATTTAGCCAATCAATTAAATCTACAGGGTCCTCAGAAATCTTTATGTATACAGTGGACAAACAATCAAACAAATGAACAGGATGATTCAAAAATAGTGACCTTCAAAATTTCTTCTCAGTCGGAAGACACGAGTTCTTTTTATCTACGACATGTGAGAACTATAAAGAATCTCTCACTCCCAAAGCAAACTGTTGATATTGATCAAATTTCATCCAATTATACATATATTGACAATAGAATTGAGTCCATGATTGATGTACAACCAAAAATTTTGATTGGGCAAGACAATTGGCCATTGTTGATAGGTAGAAAAACTATTACTGGACCCTGGAATGGACCTGCGCTAAGTAAGACTTCATTAGGCTGGGTTATCCACGGAAATTCTAATAGTCAAAACCATGGAGATTCGACTGGTAAATTTGTCTGCTATGTAAATTCTCAAGAAAAAGATGAATTAGATATTCTACACGACATGGTAAAGGAACAATGGAAATTGGAAACATTTAGTACGCCAAAGCCACCTATGTCAAGGGAGGACGTCCGAGCTCAGCTGATTATGGATTCCACTATGCAAAGAATTGGAAATAAGTTTGAAACAGGACTTCTTTGGAAAAAAGACAACGTTGTTTTACCTGAGAGTAGGAAGAATGCTCTGAAGAGACTTTTCTGCACAGAAAGAAGAATGGACAAAGACAAGGGATTTGGACAGATGTATTGTGAAAAAATGGAAGAAATGCTGAAAAAGAATTACATTTCGAAAATTGTAGAAAATGAAGAAAAAATTGACAATGGAAGAACTTGGTACTTGCCGCACTTTGGAGTATTGAATCCAAACAAACCAAATAAACTACGTATAGTATTTGATGCATCATCAAAATCTAACGGTGCTTCTCTGAATGATTTTTTGCTGACTGGACCTGATTTGTATAATTCACTGCAATCCATACTTTTGAACTTCAGAATTAAAAAATATGCTTTCACAGCAGACATAAAAGAAATGTTTTTGCAAGTTAATGTCAGGAAAGAAGACAGAATGGCCCAAAGAATACTATATAGAGGAATGGAAAGGAATTGTCAGCCAGGAATCTACGAAATCAATGTCGTTTTTTTTGGATCATCCAGTGGTCCATGTTTAGCCCAAGAGGCAAAAAATAAGAATGCCAGAGATCATCAAGATGAATATCCCGAAGCTGTTGAGGCTATTATCGAAGATCACTATATGGATGATTACTTAGGAGGAGCAGATAGTATACAGGAAGCAGAAAAACTGATTAAAGACATCATTCATATACACAGTAATGGAGGATTCACAATTTGTAATTGGATTACGAATTACCCTAAGTTACTTGAAGACTTAGATGACTCATTATTGGCAGACTGTCAAAAAAATCTTCACAGAGAAATGAATTCAACAGAGGAAAGAATTTTAGGCGTTTGGTGGGATCCAAAAAAAGATATTTTCTGCTTCAGAACAAAATTCCATAAAATAGACAAAAACCTATTAGAAAACAAGAGGAGACCGACAAAACGAGAGGTGTTGAAGGTAGTCATGTCAGTATTCGATCCTCTTGGATTTCTTTCAAATCTTTTAGTACAAGGTAAAATTATCCTTCAAAAAACCTGGAGGAGTCAAATAGGATGGGACGACGAGTTACCAGATAGTTTGAATATCAGGTGGGAGAAATTCATAGAAGATCTGAAGACTATTTGTGATTTCAAACTACCTAGACAGTATTGTACAATGGACCGATTTGATTGTGAAATTTAGCTGCACATCTTCTGTGATTCTTCTGAAAATGCATATGCTAGTGTTGCATACTTGAGGTGGAATGGACAAGATGGAGTAGAAGTTTGTTTCTTGAGCGCACGAACACGAGTTTCTCCTTTGAAACCACTGTCGATACCAAGACTTGAGCTACAGGCAGCTTTGATAGGAGCACGACTTGAATCAAGCTTGAAGAATAGTTTAGATTTGAAAATTGCTGACACATTTTACTGGAGCGACTCTAAAACTGTTCTACACTGGATTCGTTCAGAAGCTCGACGTTTCAAAATGTTTGTTTCACAACGTCTTGGCGAGATTCAAGAATTGACAAATATTTATGATTGGAAATATGTTGGTTCGAAGGAAAATGTAGCGGATGAAGCCACGAAACAATACCCGAAGATGGATTTTTCCATTACCAGCAGATGGCTGAATGGACCAGAGTTTTTATCGAAGTCTCCTAAGTTTTGGCCAATTGAAGAAAATACAACAAATGAAGAAGACACAGATGATGTAGAATTGAGAAAAGAAACAGTATTAATTCATATCCATAGAGAAAATTTGAAGCAAATAGTGACAGCGAACCCTGAAAGATTTTCGAAATGGATGAGATTAGTGAGGTCTACTGCATGGATATACCGATTCATTGAAAACTGCAGAACGAAGAAAAAGAATAAAGACGAATTGACCGTATCAGAAATTGAGAAAGCGAAAAATCAAATATTGAAAAGATGTCAACATGAATCTTTCGAAAAAGAAATATACAGCCTCAAAAGTGGAAACACAGTTGAAGATACTAGTAAACTGTATACTTTAAATTGTTTTCTTGATGAAGATCTCATCAGATTAGGTGGCAGACTGAACAACTCTATTCAACTAGATGAATATGTAAAAAAACCTATTGTCTTGGACCCAAAGCACAAAATCACAAAACTGATCATACAGTATTACCACGAGAAATTGAATCATCATGGACAAGAGATTGTATTCAATAATCTCAGGGAAAAGTTCTGGATATTACGAATGAGACAAGCTGTGCGAAGTTGTTGGGCAAATTGCCGAAAATGTAAAAATAGGAAATCATTTCCGAAGCCTCCCATCATGGGACAACTGCCTCTTTGTCGATTGGAACCAACGGTTAGACCATTCATAAAAACCGGAGTCGACTATTTCGGTCCAATCGAGGTTACAGTTAAAAGGAGTCACGAGAAGAGATATGGTGTGATATTTACCTGCATGGCAACACGAGCCATACATTTAGAGATTGCCCAGGACCTGACGACAAACGCATTCATTCATGTTTTGAGACAGTTTGGATGTAGGAGAGGTTTTCCTGAAGAAATGTATAGTGACAATGGAGGAAATTTCAAAGGAGCAGAGCGAGAACTACGAGAAAATTTGGAAAAACTTGATCACAACCAAATCAAGCAGTTTTGTTCAATCAATAATATCAAGTGGTTCTTCAATCCCCCTTTGGCTCCATTTATGGGTGGAGCTTGGGAAAGCTTGATCAAAATTGTGAAAAGAAATTTATATGCAGTTCTCAAGACGAAATATCCACAGGAATACGCCCTTAGAACAATATTTGCGGAAATTGAAAATATTTTGAATTCACGACCCCTTACCCATGTACCCACTGACCCTAATAATCCAGAAGCGTTGACTCCAAACCATTTCCTGATTGGGACGTCGTATTCAGCTCTACCTTGTTCTGAAACAGATGACAAGGACTTGAACTTGTTGAAGAAATGGAGGGCTGCACAAAGGATTACAGACATGTTTTGGCAAAGATGGGCTAAAGAATATCTTCCATCTTTAGTGAGAAGATCCAAGTGGCACAAAAACAATGTGAACATCAGAATTGGAGATATCGTTTTATTTTATGATGCCAATAGTCCAAGAAATGTATGGCCTAAAGGAAGAGTTGTCAACGTTTATCCTGCAAAAGATGGTGCCATACGAGTAGTAGATGTCGTTACAGCTACTGGTACTAAATTTAGACGAGCAGTTTCTAATCTTTGTGTACTGGATGTTGAAGAGGACGAAAAAACCTAGAATTTAGTAATTGTATTAGGTAGCAGCAATTACTGTGGGGGAGAAATGTTAGATATTTGTTTTACTAATTGTTTTGTAATGCCCTATATATTTTGATATTGTATCATGTAGGTGTGAGGATGAAGTTCAGTTGTCGTTGTTGACAAGAAAAACAGTGAAAAAATAAAACTTTTGACTTTGACACGATTTATCATTTTTCGTTCTTCGATCCCGGATTTATAGCTAATAATTACAGGTAGATATTGAACATGTAACAAAGTAATTGCAAACATTATTTCCAAATTAGTAATTAAACAAAAATAATATAATATAATTTCAGACAAGTCTGAACAGCTCCTCATGGATATTTTAAAGGAGCCACCACCACAGCCAACTGCAATATCAGTATCACCAGCCCTGCTGACAATTCAGTCAGTGCTGGATAAACTGCCTACAAGAGTTCGTATGCAAGCAGAAATTGAGATGCTCAATAAAGTATATACATTGTTCAATGAAACTGTAGAATAGTTTACTCAAAGCACAACACTTAGTTTTACTAGTGACCATAATTTTGTAACACTAAACATGAGTTTCACATTAGCCTCATCAGAAGATTAAATTCAAATAAATGAAATTTTTTATTTTCTTTTGAATATCCTAACATCATTAGCTAAGCTTGTGTGGAGTAATAAAAAAGTACTCTTGGTCTGTGTTGCAGTACTTGTTTTGTTGGTAGGTTCGTGTGTTTGTTAGTAAATTACCAAAAAATACAAACAAACATTATTATTAAAAATTATTTTTCATTCAAAGCATACTAAATATAAAGAACTATTTAGTCCAC
Source organism: Phaedon cochleariae (assembly GCA_918026855.4). NCBI lineage: Eukaryota > Metazoa > Arthropoda > Insecta > Coleoptera > Chrysomelidae > Phaedon > Phaedon cochleariae. The sequence continues at coordinate 21,880,952 of OU896710.1, forward strand.
TGTGGCTCAATTGGAGATATATGTACAAAATAGTCAGAAAATTTCTTTCGGACAACACTAGCTCTTTGTGAATATGCATTTCCACCCATCCTGCGTACATTAAGTAATCCATGTTCTACTTCATTTCTCCACTCGCCTTCAATAATTTCTCCTTGTTCATTTTCCCTGTCAACATAACCAACAGGACAATATGTTTTGTTTCTACCTCTGTTTAACTTTTTCATTTCACGTTTTATCAAATAGTTGTGCAAACACACCACTGCTCCCACTATTTTGTCTATAGTTTCAAGTTTGGCAGTAATTGGTCTTTCAAGAATTCTCCATCTTGCTACTAAGATACCTAGACAGTTCTCAGCAATCCTTCTAGCTCGACTTAATCTGAAAATTATGAACATTGATGTATCTAATAAATTTATTTTCAATTAATCTTACCTATAATTGAAACAGTGGCGGCTCGTGACTTTCATGACAGAGGAGGCTGAATGATATGAGATTTATTGTGAAAAACAACTCTCTACGACTCACCCAAATCAATAGCTTTAATGGCATTCTGTTTACCAGTTAACCTGAACTTAATACTTGAAGAGATGTGTTCCTGTGATTTGCAGTGTCTATATCCAATCCGCGAGGCAAATTTTTCAAATCATTATATCCTAATCGCCTCCAACATGATGACTCATCGGTTGAAAATAATATGCAGTACCAACAAAATAGCTCATTCCTTACCTCAGATCCCGTCAACCAGATATATTTTTTATAATTATCAGAATTGAACGAACGATTTTGTTTGTTACCTGTTACTCATTTTTCAGAAATTTAAAGAGCCCCTAACCATTAACCTAACATAAACATAAACAATGCACTCGCGCTGGATTGTCCGCAATTCCCGACGCGACACGGCCGACACGACAAACACGTGCTATTCGGGCATTTGCATTGCGCGCGTGGGTTGCGCATTGTGAAGGAGTCTAGCCTCCTATAGATGTTGCCAAGTTGAATATTTTACGCGTGATTTGCAGACTTCAACGTATGATGGGTGGGCAAGCACTGTTGCCAATTCAAAAATATTTACCTAAAGACAGGAAATAAAATCCAAAATCCATGTATTTTGGTGTCCTTTTAATGAGAAAGAATAGATAATATCGGTTTAAGGAGAATCTCTGAGGAGGCTCAGCCTCCGTTGCCTCCTCTGAGGAGCCGCCACTGAATTGAAAATTCTTTCATTCTGGGGTAGGTAGTTTCCAGGAAAAGGTCGCATGAGATTAATTCCTAATGGAAAGGCTGCATCTCCCATTAAGCAGTATGGAATCGGATCACCATCTTGCCACAGCTTCCTTGGTGGAGGTAAATTTATACCATTAGAAAAAAAATTTGGCCAAAATTACTATTCCGAAACACTCCCCCATCACTTTGTCTACCTTTTGCTCCAATGTCAACTACTGTAAAGCAGTAATCAGCATCGCATATGGCCAATAGCACAATACTGAAGAAATCTTTATAATTATAAAAATCTGAACCAGTACGGGGTGGTGCCTAAAATTTGAAATCATTAATTTTTCTAGAGCTGATATAGGTAACTATTACTTTTTTAAAAAATATAATTGCACAGAACACTGTATCTAATGAAAAATTACCTGAATTCTAATATGTTTCTCATCAATTGCACCAATGCAATTTGGAAAATTCCATTTATTTTTAAACCTATCTGCAATGACTTTCCACTGCTCTTCTCTGGGAAATTGCAAATATTCCTGGGATAAGATTCCCCAAATAGCAGAGCAAGTATTTTTAATTATATTAGATACAGTACTCACTCCCAATCTGTAATTATATGAAATTGTTTTCATGCTTACTCCCGCTGCTAAATATCTGAAACAAAAAAATGTAATAATTATATAAATGTTCATCATTAGAATCTGATCACACTGTTGGGTACTTAGGCCTTCAAATTTATCTCGGAAAACCTACCAGCGGCAATAACCAATAACAGAAATGTAGTACCAATATAAATATTACCTTAAGGTTGCTGATAACATTTCGCTTGGAGTTATCGGCTCACGTGCATAATGATACTTGCTTATAATTGGAGACACCTTTTCCAGTAAAAAATCGAAGTCTTTTATGCCCATTCTATGGAAATTGAAAAACTTTTTTCCATCTTTCAACCTCATTTCTTGAACTAAATTATGGTAGACTCCTTGCCGTTTTCTGCACTTGAATATTTCACAGGTACCGATCGTCCGCATTACATTATTACGTCATTAAAGTAAATATGCAGCGATGGATCGTCTTCTTCGGCGCCAATGAAGAAAATTTTGTCCTGCTTCCATAATTAACGTAAAGCTATTTTTGAGGGTTTTTTTTTAAATGTTTGATAAACACGTTATGAATCTTATTTCTTATTATATCACAAACCATCGTTGTCACAAATTGTCACAAACTACGTCAAGACCCGGAAATACCAACTATTTAGCATGCCACCAGAAACGTGCCAGAAACATTAAAGTTAAATGTTCCCAAAGTGATTGCGAAATTCGTTCCTATATGAACGGACTGAGAATATCGCGATTTTCTACATTCAAAGTTGCATTCGCAATTTCGCGATTTGCATCTAAATATATGAACTAACCGTTACTCGTTTCACTCCTGTTGCACTTGTAATACACTATCTCACCAATTGAACTAGCATTTCTACTTTTCAAAACATAAGAGCAATTGTTAATTGTTCCAGTATTTGATTTCCAAATTTCAAAATCTGAAATACATGAAAATAATTGTTATAATAGTATATAGTTATTCTAATTTCAAAGTTAACAAACCATTCATATTTTTCATGACATGACACTCAGTATCAAACTTCATCAGTAGATGAATTTTCTGCAAATGGTCCACTAAATTCTTATGGAATTTGAATACAGCATCACAATCTGCTTCTAGGCAACGGCTACTAAAAGTCGCACTGTTTCCCTCATGAGCTGAATAAGATACAGGCTCTGGATTTCTTTGGTGCACTTCTCGTACATGTCTGTTATGAAAAGATTGTGTGGCAAACACTTTTTCACATATAAAACACATAACTGGCATTTTCTATATTCGAATTTCAATAGATACAAAAAAGTTAACCACGGTATGAAGCAGCAAAGACAATACACTATTCTTACACGATTTGAATTGAACTGCAACTTAGACTGTTAATCAGGAAACATAACCGGTGGTATAGTTTGCAATTTCCCGCGAAATACCCACAAACTGGGTACACTTGGCAACGTTGGTACGGACTGGGCGGTCTAGCCTCTCGTGATACATTACACTTTGAAAACAGAAACAAATTTCTAAACAAATATTTCACAGTCCACACTGTTGCAAATGGCAACTTTGTTTTGTAGCAGCAGTGCTGCCAGTGCTTGCATCAGTGGCAGGCACGACTTCAATCTAACCTGAATTGAGGCATCTAGAGACAGGGCGTAAAGAGACTGGCGCAACCTTAGATCATACAGGAATAGAGTACAAGTCTTTCTATTGGACGATTTGAAATTGCCGCTTGTGACGTTCCATGTTCGTGACTGTTCGTGTTCAGATTCTTCGTTTCGTGTATGATTCGTATGTTTACAAGTTTTGTTTGCGTTGTGATTTTTGTGGATTTTATCAATTCTTGGGTGTTTTTGTGGGAGAAACTGTTTTTAATTGAAGTGTATCGTGAAAATAAAGACTATGGGCAGATCCTGTGCTATTTGTAATAGCAAATATGCAAAATCTTCATCAAAATCGTTTCATTCGTAAGTATTCCTCAGGCGTAGATGCTGACAGGCAGTAGGGCATTGATCATTGAAAATATTGAAATTTTTCTATGGAACTCATTTGGAGAATAAATCATCAATGAAATGATTTCAAATGTTCTAGATTTCCAAAAAACATGGAACTAAGGGTGCAGTGGTGCCAAATAATTGGATTTAGGGTAGAAGCTTTGACCAGACACACTTTTTTATGCTCTGATCATTTCTCTGCTGAAGATATCCATTCTCACCCTTCTGGATTGAAATACCTCGATAAAAAAGCTGTTCCCAAAGTGAATAGGTATGTTGATATTCATAAAATTGACTATATGAAACATAAACAAGGAAGTTTTTTTTCAGGGAATCATCATCATCATCAGTAATCATACTTTCAGAAGATTCAGAAAACCCTGAAGAAGCAATACCCAGTACCAGTTTTAGTTCATTATCAAAGGGGTAAGATATCTGAAAACTGTTCATATATGATAATCATCACCAAGCAGGGAACTTTTCTATATTCTGAACATTCATTTTATTAGTTTTGAATGATAATCATTCACAGGAAAACAATCAAGAACAAGAGGAATGTTTTGGATATTACATCTTCAGATAGTGACAAGAAAATCACAAAACGGTTCAAACCAAAAACTCAAGAATCTCTCACTATGTTGTAAAATTCATCAGAAGTTCCAATCATTTCTGTGAAAAGTTCTTGCTCTAAGCAGGCAGATACTTCAGGAACTCTGACTGCATCTGAAGGTGAAAGAGAAAAGGCAAAGATTGCATTGAGAAGGTAAATGTTTCAAGATCATTAAATATAGATACTTATACAGTATGTCTCACTAAGCTAGAACAGTATGGATATCAACTTTTTTATTATTCATTTCAAGAAAAAATGTTATTTTTCATACAAAGTTGAAAATATACACTTTTTTCTTTAGGAAACCGCTACCACATCATTTTGGTGGATTTTCATCAGATGATATGAGGAGTCCCCGAAAAGCAAGACAGAGTTTTCACATTTCAAATAAGATGATACAACAACAGAGGGCAATCATAACAAAGCTTAAAAGAGACAACAAGCGTTTGACAGAAAAAAGTTCAATACTACAAACAGTTATTCTTGTATCTTCAAGAGAATAAGTACCTAAGCAAAAGTGCAGAAACTATTATTGAAGTAAGTAATAGAATGACGGATATTTACAATTCAAATTTCAAAAACTAATTGGAGAATTAATTATTGTTATAGAAATATAATGGAAACAAATTTATGACACATTGTTCATCTAAGCCCTTTTTGATCCAACATATCTTTAATCGATGCCTAATGATTTATTTGAATTTTACAGAAAAAGTTTCCTGAAGCACCAAAGCTACTCATGCAGAGAATGATGCAAGGATCCTCTAAGCAGAAGTATCCACCTGAATTGAGAGCTTTTGCTTTGACACTTAGTTTTTATAGCATGAAAGCTTATCGATATGTTAGAGAGAAATTTAATAGTTGCTTGCCTCATCCAGATACAATTTCAAGATGGTATCATTCTATTGATGGGAGTCCTGGATTCTCTGTGGAATCATTGCGTGCAATAAAAATAAATGTAGCTGAGCATGCAGAATTAGGAATGAAGTTCATTTGTAATATTGTCATGGATGAGATGGCCATAATGCAAAGGGTTCAGTGGACTGGAAAAAAATTTACTGGATATGTGGATTATGGTGCTTCAATAGAAGCAGATAATACTGAAGCCACAGAAGCCCTAGTATTCATGTTAGTAGCAATAAATGGTCATTGGAAAATTCCAGTAGCATATTTTTTAGTGAATAAGTTGAAAGGTCATGAAAAGGCAAATTTGCTACAAGAATTGCTTCGTTTTGTTCATGAATCTGGAGTAATAGTCACATCTATCACATTTGATGGAGCACAAAGCAACTTGAATATGGCTCGTTGTCTAGGAGCAGAAATAAATGATGCCCTGAATTTGAAAACTCATTTTCCACATCCAGTAACAGATGAACCAGTATATATTTTTCTAGATGCTTGTCATATGACAAAATTGTGGCGTAACTGTTTGGGTGATCAGAAGATCTTGAAAGATGGTGATGGAAGAAGTATTGAATGGAATTTTTTTGAAAATCTTGTTCAATTTCAAGAATCTCAAGGTTTGCATGTAGGGACAAAAATAAGAAAGAGGCATGTCAACTATCATAATGAAAAGCAGAAGGTTAGACTGGCTGTTCAAACATTAAGCAATAGTGTAGCTGTTGCATTAAATTACCGGGATAAAGATTTGAGGATTGATTCTTTTGAAAATTCTGAGGGTACTGTTGAATTTTGTAAAATTGCCAACAACATTTTTGATATCTTCAATTCCAGATCAAAATATTCCAAATATCCATTCAAAGGAGGAATTACTGATAGCAATAAAGATGAAATTTTCAATTATTTGGATTACTGTAAGAAATACATATTATCATTGAATTTACATGGAAATTCTATTTTATTGTCTAGGAGAATAACAGGTTTCCTAGGTTACCTCATCTCTATAGAAAGTTTGCAATCTTTATATCATAATTATGTTTCATGTAATACTCCATTATTGAAATATGTGTTGGGCTATAAACTCTCACAAGACCATATAGAAGTATATTTCAGTTCTGTGAGAAGTTATTTTGGTTTCAACAATAATCCAACAGCCCAACAGTTCGAAGCTATTTATAAAAGTTCATTAGTTCACACTGAAATAAAGGGTAGTAACTTTGCCAATGCAACAGCATTAGACAATACAACTATTTTGAGTGTCAGTTCTGTTACAAAATCTTCTTTAGGGGAAAATTTTGAACAATGTGAAGAATACATTGAAATGGTTGAGACATGTGAGGACCATGATTACATAAATTCAGCATCCTGGCATCTAACAGTGTTTGTGGAAGATGTGGTTGAATATATGTCAGGCTTTGTTGTAAAATGTTAGAAAAAGTGTGTTATATGTATAGATTGTCTCGATCTATTAGAAGATGAGGAAACATATTCTATTTTGCAGAAACGAAAAAAATTTGGTGAATTAATCAATGCTTCTAAATTCGTTATAGCTGTTTGCAAAACCGCAGAAGCATATTTGAGATTATATATGTCCCAAAATAATTTATTTTCTAGAGATGCGAATGTTGTGAATAAATTAATAGGTGGTACTATCAGAAATTTAGAACAAAGTATATTCACATATTCTTCAAGACATGCTTCTGATGACGATCCACTGAATGAACATCCATTATTACTAATAAAACTCATATTAAAAAATTATTTCAAGATAAGGATACATCATGAGACATTTAAATTGAAAGATAAGGTGACCAGTAGAGTAAGAAGTGTCTTAACAAAATCGATTTTATTCAAAAACCAGTGATTATTGTTTTTACAAATAGTTTGTTCCTGATATCATATCAAATATATATTATACAAAAATCTAACCTGAAGAACGTGTTTCACTACTACCTACACCTACCTCTATGTATTCCAATGATTCTTCCTTTGATTTCATGCTGATTCAACAACAATCGATATTAAGCTCCAGAGGGTCATAATATTCTATTATTATAGTTTATATAATTCTATTGTATCAAAAAAATTGAAATAAACAAAAAGTCTCATTTGAAAAATGTGTTTTAATCATTTCCTAAAATTAATGTTTTTGCCACCATTAAAACATGAATGTTTGCACCTTTGCACTGAGCACTTCTTATATCACTTTGTTTGGCTTCTTCCATTTCTATGAGTAATATATTATAATAGATTTCCTGAATGAAGCATTTTCATCAGCACAAAAAGAAAAAACACTCATGAAATAATAAACTTCTAATTTACAATATTAAGCAGTACATTGAAATGCAATGATTATTTTAATGATATGTTGATACTTTTTGAATTTTTGGAAACCTATCAGAAGTGAAATTTCGACATTTCAGATTGAATATAACAATAAAAGATTCATTGCTATTTTATTCAAATTTGGACCCCTTTATGAATGCACGGCACTGGACACTTGTACCAAAGATGACCTCACCCCCCCGAAAACGCCGTAGTCAGCGCCTCCTACCTTTACAAAACAATGCAACCAGTACATTCAGTATCTATTCCTGTATGATCTAAGGGCGCAACAAATATTCTGTGCGAAAACGAGTTTACAGAAAATTTACTGGAAAAAAACATCATTGAAATAGCGAATCACTATCGGCCTCAACAGTGAATTCTTTCACAGTAGAGTTCCTGTATGTATAATTCCCTGTGTCAAATACATACAGGGACTCTACTCAAATTAAGAGGAAGGATTATTCCACCAACAGGATTATATCTTGTTGGATGTTATACAGCACGATGCCTCAATTCAGGTTAGATTGAGTTCGTGCGAGGGACACCAGCATAGAGAGCCATCGAGTGTTATCGGCTATCGTCGCAACACCTGTCCTTCTTGTTGGCGGGTTATAGTTACAATACCGGGAATTTCAAAAGTTTTCGTTTTTATTGATAATTACAGCTCGGCAAAAATGATGCCTCACATTTTAAAATGAATAAAAAGATTTGTTTAGTTGTTCATTAAATAACAGTGGGATAACGTATCTTAAATACCAACCTATTGAGTTATTACCTATTTCAATTTGTTCAATATTTGGTAGGTAGCGCCTATATATATAAATAAATATGGTTTAAGAGAAGGGTAGTCTATGACTGACAATTTTGGAGTTAATTCTGTATGTATTTTCAAACATGAAAATATCATCATTGCTAAAAAACAAGTTAAAACAGTATCGATCCTTTTTTCTAAAACCAAAACTCCCATTAATAAACTAGAAATGAACAATGTAATATATAGAATCCCTTGCCTTAATTGCAACTTGACTTATATCGGTCAAACTTCGAGAAATTTATCAGGACGGATTTCTTCACACAAAAGTGATTGCAACTGTAATAGAAAACGCTGTGCACTAGCTGAACATGTCATTGATTCAAACCATAGGATGAACTTTAACGAGGTCAATATTTTAGCACATGAAAATAGTTATTTGAAGCGCACTTTCTTGGAAATGGTTCACATTAATAATGAATCATATAGTATGCATAAAAAGTCCGATATCGATAATCTTAGCAACATTTATAATTATCTACCTGAAATTGAACAATTTAACTGTATTCCTAACAATATTTCCAGATTATCAATAACAAATCCTCAATAATAAGTTGGCTCACCACCCAATTATCAATTCAAATTTCCCACCATCCTTACCTTTTCGTAATCGATATCGAAATCGATTCGGCTCTTTCCGTATTATTTGTATCATCTGTGGCCGTTTGTTAGCTTCCATCTTGTTGAGATATCGAAGTCGACTATGAAAAAGCACCGGTGGTTTACTGTTTTTTAAATTGTGTTCTACGTTTTACAAATCCTAATGTCTACCAGTTTGTGTAACAAATTCAGCAAATGAATCGTCTGTTCTTTAATTGTTCCAACTTTGAACCAATCTCATGTTAAGTAAGTAGTTAGTTTCATATGAGTTTGATGTTGTTTTTTATGCATACCATTTTTCACATAGATGTCTTGAAAAAGGAAATAATTATTTCCGAAAGCTCGGCTAAATAACGAAGAGTTCATTTATTTGATGCCTAAAATTTTGACTGCAACCCTATGAAGAATTGAACCACAGTGTTCGTTTCTAAATCACTAGTATTTTATAAATAAATATATATATATATATATATATATATATATATATATATAGGTCCTAATATAACTTTGTGACTTCCATTGTATTGATCAGGCGGACCGACCTCCACTCTTTCTGATCCTATATATGAGAGCATATTTGCATATTTATCAATAGGGGAATACATATTATCAAGTTTTCTAGAGAGGGGTAAGCATTTCCTTTTTTTTATTTATCCATATATAGCGTACGAAGTGACTTCTAATCCATATATTCAAGTTAATCATAGCTAGGCCGTTATAGACTCCGACCTCTAAGCCAGATATTTGGTGGTCACATCGATGATTGAATGGAATATAATAGTATAAATTATCAAGACAATTGTGTCGATGAAATTTTTGATAACTTCGCAAATGTATTCATTTATAGTTCAGAACTTCATTCAATTCGAATACTGTTTAAATTAGAACTTTGAATTCATAAATTATATGTTTATTTCTGAATAATTACAAACATTATAAAGAATTCATTTATGGCTTCGCATCAAATGATGTAATTTTAATTTCACAACTGTAGGATCTCTAGAAATTACATTATCTGAGCAGAATTGTTGTATCTCTCTTGTCCACGGATACATTCTCCTCTTCATGAATGATCCTAATTCACTTTTGAGTAAACTGATTTCCTTGGCAGTCTTTCCTGAAATGCACCAAGATGATTTCGATAAATTATTCAGAAATGATTGATGTATTTTCTGAATCTTGAAAGAATCAGCATACTGAATGAAGGATAATATACAGAAGAAGACAGAATCATTTGCTGGTCTATGGGTTGTTCCACTTTTGATCTGCCAAACTTCAAGAGGTCCGAAAACGCTTCGTATTCGTTTTACAAGGTGTTGATATTGAAAAAAACTTATCTTTTCTTCATTATTCCAAAGTTTTTTGGGATTACCTCTTCGTTTCTATAAAGTAAAAATATGAATATTATTTCAATATACGTGTAATAAGAACAAATCAGATGATTTGTCCCAAAATGTCACTGCGTTTGAAGAATTTTCCTATCAGAGAGCCTAAAGAAAAATTCAATAGCTTGTCAGTGATAATTTGTATTGAAAAAAGTTTGGAGAAGAGAAATAAAGGAATATAGAAAACATATAAAATTTTCACTTTTCTTTGGACGTTTCGGGACCGAATCTGCTTCCGTTTCCAACATAAGATGAGGTTATTTTAATAGCAAAGTCGTATCTGTCTTGAACATTTTCAGTTCTCAGTGATAATTGGTGACGTTGGCAATCAAATGAGTTACAGGATGTTTTTATTAAGTAATCTCGAATTTGCCATTTTCATGTTCAGATTTCAGTAGTGAATACCATGTTCTGTCTATATCAACTGAACAAGGAGCAATACTATTGTCTCCGATCAGACGAAAGTAAGCAGATTCCTTGATTTTTCTCTTCTGGTTGTCATCTTGTTTTCCAATGATTTCAATATCATTCCACTCTGCCATATGTTGTCCGTCTTAATAATATTGAAATCATTGGAAGAGAAGATAAAAAGCAGCATTGCTTCTTGTTATTAAGACGGACAACATATGGCAGAGTGGAATAACATTGAAATCATTGGAAAACAAGATGACAACCAGAAGAGAAAAATCAAGGAATCTGCTTGCATTCTACTGAACGGAGACAATAGACAATAAGCATTGCTTCTTGTTCAGTTGATATATAAACTGCGTGACAAATCAAGTGGTCCACCTGACTATTTCACCCAATTTCGAAATCAAATATTGTGAAAAATAATAGTCCGATTCTGGAACGGTTTGTTCCATATTGTTTGAGAATCGTTTGAGAATGATATGGTTTGCTTACTCTTCCCATGAAGTTTGCGTTTTCAGATTTACAGGGAGAAACATTGACCCATTACAAAAATGAATATTTTCAAAGTTATCCCAATCATATGGAAAAATTTTTTGATTTTTTTCTAGGGCATATTATGAATGCCTGATGTGTTTCGCCGAAATGGTTTCGGAATTTTTCTGCTAGCATGCTTCATCAACAAGCAACATATTTTTTTATTGAAAATTGACGTTTTTTGAGATGTCCTTAATTTCAGCTGATCTGTTCATGAAATAGGAGAGTTTTTTCATGAAATCGATACAGGGTTGAATTTATCACTACAATTTCTTCGATGTTGGCCGAATATTGATCTACAGGGTAATTCGAGATACCAAAGAAACGTGAAATTCAGTCCTGCATATTGTGATTTGCACTTTGAATGCTATATATTTTTTGATCTCCTGATATTGATAAAGCAGTTGGAATCATTATTCCATTGTAGATAAATTATTGAAGTTATATTCCCTGCCACTATATATGAGGATCATTTGCGAGAGTGAGAGGTTGTTTACGTCGTATTTTTCTAAAAAGATATCAAGTTCGGCGATCAGGATGAAAATCATCATTGAAAATAAATTATGGAAATGAACTCATGGTTTTATATTTTTCTGCGAAAACTCTTTATACCACGCGCTATTTGTTAATTCCCAAACATACTGATCTCAGATGCTCCTGTATCTATCGCCCTATATCTTCTATGTCGATTGTTATGTCATTGTTTGATATTGTCACTAGCAACAATTGTCAGTGATAATTCAGAACATATTCTCATTTTGCACTTTGTGATCAAAAGATTACTAGAGCATGATTAAAATGCCACAAACACGCCTATCGACAAGAGAATTGGAAAATGCCATTCGACTGATAAGAAATGATGGATATTCAGCTAGGGAAGTAGGAAGAATCTACAATGTATCACATAGCGTGATAAATAGAGCTATTCAGAGATTCGATGAAACTGGTCATGGGGGTGGACGATCAAGAAAGACAACTGCACACCAAGATCACTATATCAGTGTGACGGTAAGACGGCAACGCACTGCTACAGCTCGAAGAATTAATAATGCATTACGTGCTGCAACGAATGTTTTGGTATCCAACAGAACTATCATAAGACGAATTAAAGAAACCGGTTTGGTACCAAGACGTCGTGCTGCATGTCCAATGCTCAATAATCGACATAGAGCCAGTCGACGCATATGGGCAGAGCAGCATGTCGACTAGGAAATGGATGATTGGTCAGACTGCTTGTTCACGGATGAATGCAGATTCAACCTTTATAGGTCAGATGGTCATATTTTAGTTTGGAGGGAAAGGGGTAGTAGGTTCCAAGAGGACAATATGGAGCCAAGAGTAGCATTTGGTGGAGGAGGTTTAACCGTGTGGGGTGGCATTTCACGAACTGTCCGCACAGAGCTCATCATATTGAACCGTGGACAAACTATGGATGCCACTCTTCATAGAGATCGCATCCTTAGTGGTGTCGTTCTCGAATGGGCTCAAAACCATCGGGATAGGTTCATTTTAGTTGATGACAATGCTCGCCCTCATCGTGCTAGGATTGTGAATACATTTTTAGAGGAAAACAATATGAATAGAATGGTTTGGCCAGCACGATCGCCAGACATGAACCCAATCGAGCATGTTTGGAGCCGCTTAAAATTAGAAATTACTCGACGTATCGAAGAACCGATCACGTTCGAGATTCTCTCAAGAATGATTCAGGAAGAGTGGGAGAGAATGCCACGGCCATTTATACAAAGATTAGTAGATAGCATGCCATCACGATGTCGTTCTCCCCTTCATGTACGTGGAGGCCCTACTAAATACTGAAATTTCGCAATGTGTCAGTACATCAATTTGAAAATGAATGTTTGCATAGAAGTTAATCTTGTAAATAAATCATGCGAAAGCAATAATTTGTAATACCTTGTATATTACCGACAAAACATAATAGCTCGTGAAGAGAATTTCGATACCTAAGGTTACCTACTACACTATAGGTCACGGATTCGACAGTCAGTATTTCAATATTGTGAAAAATGTTTTGTTAACATGTCCATCAGTGAATCGAAGATAACATGAATGATAATGAATCATTCTACGTCAATACAGAGCATTCAAAGTGTAAATCACAAAATGCAGAACTGAATTTCACGTTTCTTTGGTATCTCGAATTACCCTGTAGATCAATATTCGGCCAACATCGAAGAAATTGTAGTGATAAATTCAACCCAGTATCGATTTCATGAAAAAACTCTCTTATTTCATGAACAGATCAGCTGAAATTAAGGACATTTCAAAAAACGTCAATTTTCCATATAAAAATATGTTGCTTGTTGATGAAGCATGCTAGCGAAAAAATTTCGAAACCATTTCGGCAAAACACATCAGGCATTCATAATATGCCCTAGAAAAAAATCCGAAAATTTTTCCATATGATTAGGATAACTTTGAAAATATTCATTTTTGTAATGGGTCAATGTTTCTCCATGTAGATCTGAATACACAAACTTCATAGGAAGCGTAAGCAAATCATATCATTCTCAAACGATTCTCAAACAATATGGAACAAACCGTTCCAGAATCGGACTATTATTTTTCGTAATATTTGATTTCAAAATTGGGCGAAATATTCAGGTGGACCACTTCATTTGTCACGCAGTTTAGACAGACCATGATATTCACTACTGAAATCTGAACATGAAAATGGTGAGTTAGAATAATTAATGAAAACATCCTGTAACTCATTTGATTGCCAACGTCACCAATTGTCACTGAGAACTGAGAAGCTTCAAGACAGATATGCGATTTGGTCCTGAAACGTCCAAAGATGAGTGAAAATTTTGATATTTTTCTATATACCTTCATTTCTGTTCTCCAAACTTTTTTCAATACAAATGGTCACTGACAAGCTAGTGAATTTTTCTGTCAGGGTCTCATCTGATGGGAAAATTCTTTGAACACAGTGACATTTTGGGGCAAATCATCTGATTTGTCCTTACTACACGTAAATTAAAATAATTTTTCAGGAACGTGGAGAGAAATCCCAAAAAAAAAATTGGAATAATTCCTCGATTAACCTTACAGACAGTATTCAATCTTTTTTTGATGAATATTCCGAAAACCCTCATCCCGATTACCTTGAAACTTGGTTGCAGATCTTCTGAAGTTTTTTTTTATCGATTGGAGCGCACGAAAGGGAATCCCTATAATGTTCAAAGAACATCGTGCGTTCCTAGGGAGGATAGGGACAGGAGGTAGGTATTGGAATTTTTTTTGAATTTTTGGAGATTATATGTTGTTGGGGATACTTCCACAGGCAATGAATTCCAGAGCCTAGCCGTTCTATGGATGAAGGAGTGAATGATGTCAAAGAGTGAGTGAGTGTGGCGTCACCCACCAGGCGAATGGCTCTTCTCTGGATGGAATCTAAGAGCATCAGCGTATGTTTTGGTGCTGAACCCCATATGTGGGAACAGTATTCTAGAACAGGCCGTATCTGCGCTTTGTAGATCATGAGAAGCTGTTGAGGTGTAAAGTAGCTTTTCGCACGGAACGAGAATCCGAGTTTTTGTGAAGCAGCTTTTGCGATAGATCTGACATGATTATCCCATGAAAGAGTCTTGCTGATGGAAATACCGAGCATAGATATGGTGGGCTTGGTGGGGATGGTGGAGCCAGACATTACAATATCGGGCATACTGAGTTCCGCCTTTCTAGAGAAAATGCAGGCTTGAGTTTTGGTGGCGTTGAATTCAACTTTGTTGTTCGTTCCCTAGGCTGTGATTTCAGCAAGATCTTCATTGACAGCATTGACCTGCCAGCGCCGTGAGTTCTTAGTTTCCTGGGAAGAAATGGGAATTCTGGAAGAGAACGCAGTATGGAGGGTACTATCATCTGCAAAGCTGTGGATGGGGCAAGTTGTTACTCCCAACAGATCATTGATATGAAGCAGGAATAATGTTGGTGCCAAAATTGATCCTTGTGGAACGCCGGAATTGATGCCAATGGTATCAGACGATACACCGTCCACCACCACGTGAAGCGATCTGCCTGAAAGAAAACTCGATAAGAGATGGCATAGCTGAGGTGGTAAGCCGTATGATGGTAGTTTGTGGAGGAGTCTTTCGTGCTAAACACGGTCGAATGCTTTCGATATGTCCAACGCGACAGCTAGAGATTCCCCGTGTTTTTCTATTGAAGATTGCCATAAATGGGTGACGTAGGCAAGTAGATCTCCAGTAGATCTTCGGTGGCGAAAGCCGTATTGTCTATCATTGATGATTCCTGAGCTCTCCAGATATTTGATAAGCTCAATATTGATGACTTTCTCCATCACTTTGGAGATTACTGATAACAGGGCAATGGGCCTGTAGTTGTTGGGCAGGTTCTTGTTCCCTTTTTTGGGGATTGATTAGACTCTAGCTGTCTTCCAGCATGATGGAAAAATACCCGACCTGTACGAGATGGTAAACAACTTGCAGAGAATCGGTGTTAATTCTGGTGCACATTTTTTGAGGATAATGGGTGGAATTCCATCAGGACCGTTAGCCTTATTCGTTTTGAGACCAAGACCAATTCAATCCGCCTCTCAATCCAGTGGTTTACATATTTGTAAGCCATTTTGATACACTATCATTGCAGAATTGAACTGAAACCGTTATCAATCAAGAACTTCTGGATAATACATATCAAGGTTGAACGAAAAATGGATTGTTCGAATAGCAGAATGATGATGAACATAATGAAATCAAGAAAATGCATTCAGTGTGTTTTTTATCAACGATAGAATATTCGAAACATTTACCCACCTTGTATAATGATTCTCGAGTAAAATCTACTAGTTTCCTGCACTATGGTCATAAATTGGATTATTGGTTCCAAAATGAGGGATGCTTCCAGAAGGTATAAACAGTTTCGCCCTCTTCAAACTCAATGTTCTGTTTTCTCAAATCATACGTTTTCTTATTTTTCTCATAAGATAATTGTATTTTCTCAGCTATGTGTTGATACAATTCAGGAAGCTTTCGAAAATTAGTTTCGTAGTTGGAAAGATCATCAAATTTATAGGGGGAACACATTCTATTGTCTAAAGTACCATAATAGTCACCTGAAATTGGAACATTACGACCAAAAGTTAAGAATGATGGTGAATAGCCAGTTACATCCAATGAACTGAATGTAAACTGAGTTCATTGGTTACATCATGGGTTTAGGAGTTGATTGCGCTTGCTGTAATGTATGTTGGTAACATTGGCACAATGCCATACATGTCAAATGATGTTTGATGTTCCATGTTCTGAGCACCTGTCTGTGATACTCATCACGATACACATACACACGGTATGTCATTGCGCAGGTTGTCTTCTATCTCTGTCGCTCTTCTGACGTCACGCGGGTAACATTATTTGAATAAATCGCATTGCTTGTACCCCTTAACCCTATATCCTCTCTCTTCTTCTTCTTCACTTTTTTACATTCACTAACGAAGGCCCTACTACCTCAAGTCGGCAATGTCGGTAGCTACACCCTCAGATCATTAAATCCCCTTGATCATTAAGGCACTTTCGACAACACTCCCCTCCCACAGAAGTGGCGCCACCACTAACCAAAACCTAATGCTTACAATCCAAATAATGCTTACATTAAACATTATGCTTAAATCAACATCAAACAAAATAAAGAAATACAAACTTCAAAATAACACATGGTCATAGACCCAAATCACTAATAAACTTACAAACTAAGATGCCTTCACTCACTAGCACATTCATTCACAACAGTTACATGGTAAACGTTTCTTTCTCAACCTGGGTTGTCTGACAGATTGATTAACAAATATCCTAGTCCTGCTTGGTTTCTCTAACAGCTGATGAGGTCTGCTCTGATGAGATCCCTGAGGAAGGTCTTCAGGTATGCAGCAAGAACACGGGACTTTTGGTTTTCGTTTGCGTGGACGCCTCCTCATGGATAGCGAATTGGATGGATGACTTATTTGATTTGTCAAGGGCTGTCTTTCATTTGAATCACTGCCTAGTAGTGATTCATCATGTTGCGGTCAGTTTTGACCTTAAAGCATTACATACCACGAATGGGACACCCAGTATATTAATTTCCCAACAAGGCTACTTTCAGCTAGTGTAACGCAGGTTATTTGTACCTACTCTGAGGTATAGTTTCCTGAAGGTTCATTCCATTTAGCGGGCAAACCATACTTATTTGTGTGGGGGATCTAAAATAATTAAATAACAACTAATATACTCGAACGTACCATTTATCGCGCGATAAACGTCTATATTCGTGTACTTACCTATCCAGTATGCTTTGTGTATCATTTGCATTCGTTTGCCTGTCCGAGTGTCCCGCTGAAAGTGTTTCTTCGTTTGCTTTGACCTGTATTCGTCCACTCCTGCGATAGAAATGAAAACAATAATTGTTAGGTATTGTGTTCATTTGTCTACTTTCGGGTACTTCACGTCTAAGACGTATTGTATATAGGTATTTTAGTTTGAGAATAGATTTTTCATTATATTCACCCACCTTCAATCATTGGATATGATGTGTTGGTATATTTTGTTGGTTGTTGTTGATAATATTCATGTCTAGATTCTTGAGGTTATTCTAGGTATAGTACTTGGTAGCTGTGGATAATATCCTACTTCAGTCCGGACCGAATAGACACGATCGGCGATTCCAATGCTACCAACTGATCAGTGCTGCCAACTTGTAAAATATCGCTGTCATTGTTGGTATGGGTTGTTCATCGAAGGGTTGAGTGACAAGTGCATAGGGTATGGGGCTGCATGAATGTTGTTTTCAAATAAAGGTGTTTACTTTGCTTTATTACGTAGCATAACATGTCATCAGTAAGTCGTCAATTATGGCGAAATTTATAGTGGGTAAGCAGCGCCACCTAGGAGTCGGCGTTAAAAGTAGTTATGGATCAATCGGATGGAGTTAGTCGTTCGTCTTCGGAACTCTTCGGTTCGCTCGAGTGTCAGTCTGCAAATGGTACTCGGAGAGTGATAAGTGGTCAGTGACGGGCATCCAGAAAATCGTGATTTTTCGAAATCATCCTTCATTGGGTTTTATTCTGGTGTCCATCTTTATAATTTTGGGGATTGCTGGTAGTTTTGGAGCATCGTATTTGTGCCATTCCTGAAATTTTGTCTCAGTTTGAGGATTTGTTCTGACACCACGCCGAGTGCTGTTGCATTTGACTGTGCATTTTTGATCTACCAGGTATGTCAATAAATCTTCATTATAATTTTTGGAGTCGACCTGCACCTCACTTATTCATAAATGAGAAGATTCATCGTTTTCTATTTTTCTGCTCTTGTCTGCAGAGAGTACGAAGGTCCTTATTCACTCTTAAATCACTCAACCAAATATTCGAACTTGGATTGGAATAAGATATTTGGACGATAACCTCTTGGCCAGGGTAAGCAGTATTTTGTATAATATTTTTAGTAAATTTCTTGTATAATTTTTTTTTGTGACAACTAATAATCGTTGACAGTCGGCTGTCAAGTCTGTCATATGACCTAAATGTGACATGCTTCATGAATCACACGTCGTTCCTTCATGCGACAGTTGACAGCTGTCAGCTTGATGTTATTATTTGAATTCGATTGAACTCTTATGGATTTTTCTAGTTGTTTATTTTGTTCTCAATATATTTTCCACTAGGATAGTTCAACCACATTGTCTCATTTGCCAGAAACTGGTTAAGGATTATTTTTCAATTCTTTTTTTGCATTTGGGTTTGAACTTGGAAGGAAAAGTTTCTATTTTTGTATTTTTGTTCCCCTCTAGGGTTATCAGTATCGCCACTACTGGGTCGATCTTGCCTGGCATTTGGAACTTTGGCCTAGTCATAACTTTTGTTCTACCACATAGACTATACCGGGTGCACCAAGGGAGGTCTGGACTAGTCTATCAACCCAAGTTGGCGAGCTTCACCACTGGATGGGTGCTTACGTCAATGCATCAGGGATGAAGGATTAAAATAAATACAGAGGGTGTCCCTGTATACCAAGTTTGCCCAATTGATTTATGCTATTTTTTTTTTGCTCGGCTTACCGATATATCTATACCTATTTATGTTTAAATGTTTGGTTTTGGTTATTAATTATTGATATATAAATGGCTCATGCTTCTCTGGAAGTGCTATTATGTGTTCATTCTCTTTGAGCTATTCCGTTCATCTGAATTGTTATTGATTGGCAATTTTTTTTTTGTGATTAACCAACCTGCATTTTTTTTGTGAATAACCAAATCCGCATTTTTTTTGTAGATAACTAACCTGCAATTTTTTTTTATGGTTGTCACTAATTTGCGAATCAACTATATTTGCTGCTTTATCAGTTGCTTCTTAGTATTTACAGTTTGCTTGCACTACCTGTCAACTTGTAATTTGCTTGCTATTTTTTTATTGCTCTTTATTGCTACCTACTATTCATTTGCTATTTTACGCTAGTGCTATTTTACGCTATTGCTATTTTACGCTAGTGCTATTTTACGCTATTGCTATTTTACGCTATTGCTATTTTACGCTATTGCTATTTTACGCTATTGCTATTTTACGCTATTGCTATTTTATGCCATTGCTATTGTACTACTGTTATTCCATGCTAGATATCCTTGCTTACCGAGTTAACTATAATTAGTTTATGACTTGTAAAAGCCTACTAGGGTGGAGTCGCTAAGCGGATTCCCGACTTAGCGCAATCTCATTGTACTAGGGGAACGCCTACGCCTGAGCTCACGCGTCGCGACCAATTTATAGCACAATTTGCAGTATATTTTTTTTGATGTGCTACTAATTATTTTCCTTTTATGCTATGTGAAAAATTCTTTTTTTGTTTTGACATTTAGGCAGGTCAACTATTTACTTGCCTTCCCAGGGGTTGATTTAGGGTATTTATTGCAATACTCCATATAGTACTATTTTGTGGTTTGAATTGATAAACTAGTGAATAAAAATTTGTCTATGTTGAAATCGGTGTTTTATATATTTTTTTCACTCTTATTCGGTAAATTTGGAGGGTGATAATAACTAAGGGTATTTGTGGTGGGGTAATAATTTACCTGGCGCTCAACTATTTCATCTTAATTTTTTTTTTTTTGAATTCTCGAATCCGAACCACCCCATCTCCACTGTAGTGTAGCTGCAAGTGCCCACCTGTTATCTTACAGATGTGGACAAGTGACTGCTGGCAAGTTTGAGGTCACAATCATCAGTATCATTACGACTGGAATCTGCTAAGACCAAAGATTGCCTAGACCTGAGTGGTAATTCAAATGGTTCTACCTCTTGATAAAAGGAAACTGGTTCTTCAAAAGCCCCTTCATTCACCTCGAATCTTGAAGTAACAGGATTCAATTCGGAGCTATCTGGCTGCCGATTCTCATTGTCCTCAATGAGAAGTTGTTCTTGCATATCTCCAGTCGCTCTTGACATGGACTGCACAGGACATAATGGTGGTCGCTCTTGACATGGACTGCACAGGACATAATGGTGAAGAAGTATTTTCGGGAACAATAATATCCAACGATGAGGATGGAGGCCGGGAAGACTGGATCACTTCCAAGTCTGAACCGTCGCTCTCCAACTCATTTTCTGTCGAAGTTTGAAAGAGATTCAGATTTCCAACTGGAGCCGGGCGGAGATCATCAATATGAACAGTGATGACCCTGTCTTCCCTCTGCACATCATAAGTTACATCTCCTTTGCAACTAATAATTTGATGAGGACCTGACCATCCAGGAGCAAATGCATGTCTTTGTTGTCTATTATCTCGAATATTTACAAGGTCTTCAACTTGGAATCGAATTGGAATGGGTTGATCAAGTGAAGCATACTTATTTTGATACTTAACTTGATGTTCATGAACTCGGGAGTTTCTGATGTCTCTTTCCTTGAGATTTTCTCGGCTGAAGAGATTCAGGTAAATTCCAATCACCTGGTATAGGAAGGTCATATCCAAAGAGAACCATACTTGGAGTCATATTAGTAGCTGCATTTTTCCTTGTTCTCATAGTAAATAATGCTTTAGATATTTCTTTCTGCCAATTACTTCTAGGTTGATCGATTACTAAGGTTTTAATTACTTTTTTCAATTCCTGGTTCCTGCGTTCTACTGGATTAGCTCTAGCATGATATATGGGAGTGAAGGATAAACGAATCCCGTATTGTTTAGCCATTTCTAGGTAAGATTCACTGATAAATTGTGGGCCATTGTCTGAAATAATTATTTCTGGCATTCCATATCTACTGAAAATTCCATTGTTTAAAATTCTGATGATATGATTGTTAGTTACGTTACGATAAGATCGAGCTTCGATCCAACGTGAAAAAACATCTTCTACTACCAAAATATATCGGTGTCCATTAGTGGATGGTGGATATGGTCCCAAAATATCTATACTAAGCATCTGCCAAGGTTTTGTCGGGATATGCGGACGAAGTGGAGCATGCTTCTGCACTCTAGTTTTCACTGCAGCACATATTTGACAATTTTTTAAATAATTTTCTACGGATTTCTGTAAAAATTTCCAATAGTATTTTTGTTGGATGGTTCTAACAGTCTCATCACGCCCAGGATGTTGAGCTTGATCATGATGATATTGTATAACATCAACTATTTTATTTGTGGGAACTACGAACCTAACTTGATTAGAAGTTGTTTTCCATAATAATTCATCTTGAACAATAAAGTCATGTTGAAATTTTTCTTCTGTTTTGGAATTAGGACCTCGTCGACAAATATCATACCATTTATTTATTTGGTCTATAATTTCAGCAGATCTTTTCTGTTCTTAAACAATCCCTGAATATATATCAAAACTAGTTCTTATTTGATTAACGGATACTACGGCAGTTAAATTAGAGTAATATTTTTCTGTTGGAATGCATAGCCGTTCCTCCAAATCATTGTTCAAATCATGAGGTTCTTTAGCATTACCAGATAACATATCAGGTAATTCATTTGTTTTGCCAGGAATGTGCTCTATAGTGAAACTAAATTCTTGAAGTAATAGAGACCAACGAGTGAGTTTCGTTTTGGCATCTCGATTCTTGTGTAACCACACCAAGGCTCTATTGTCAGTTCTCAAAATAAAAGCTTTATCCTGTAAATAATGTCTATAACGCTTAACACCCCATATTATACTCAAACATTCCTTCTCATTAATATGATAGTGGGCTTCCGTTTTTGAAAAAGTGGCACTAGCATAGGAAATAATAAATTTAACTAAATCAGGACCTTCTTGATAAAGAACACATCCCATTCCTTTGTCACTGGCATCAGTTTGCAGAATAAATTGTTTATTGAAATCAGGTCGATGTAAAATCAGAGGTTTACCTACAATAGATTTTATCTTATGAAATGCTTCAGCCTGTTCATTATCCCATTTATGTCGTATATTTTTATGTAACAGTCTTGTTAGTGGAATAGTCAATTCAGCCATATTAGGAACATATTCCCGTAACCAGTTACATGTCCCCAAAAATGACTGCAATTGTTTTTTAGTTGTTGGTACAGCATATTCCAAAATTGCCTCTACATGTTTAATTTGGGGAGAGTTAGTGTCTTCATAAATATGGTGTCCCAAATAGTCAAGATCATTAGAAGCAATTTTGCATTTAGAAGGAGAAAGATTTAAATTATATAAGCGCAAACGTTCCAAGACTAGACGTAAATGCTGAAGATGAGTATTAAAATCTGAACTATATACAATGATGTCATCAAGATAAACCTGAACAAAACTATGCAAATAACCAGCAAGCACTTCATGAGTCATCAATTTCTGAAATGTCGACGGCGCACTCTTTAAACCAAAGGGCATCACATTGAATTGATACAAAGCACCATATGGTGTACAAAATGCTGTGTACTTTTTTGAATCCTCTGAAAGTGGAACTTGCCAATATCCACTTTTTAAATCAAATACAGAAAATACTTTAGCTGAACCTAAATCTTTCATAGTGTCAGAAATTTTTGGCAAAATAGATGGTTCATCCAGGGTTATTGCATTTAAAGCACGAAAATCAATGCAAGATCTCGGTTTAGCTCCCTGCCGATCAACCAACACTATTGGAAAAGAATATTCAGAGTCACTGGGTTCAATGACCCCAGATTGTAACATATCATGAAGTTGTGTATATAAAATATCTTTATTTTTTGGAGAAATAGGATAAGGTCTCTGTTGAATAATTTTTTCTTCCTTAAGACGAATATGATGATATTGATGATTAGAAAATAAATCTGAAAAATCTTGAAAAAGTGCCTGAAGTTCAGACTCATATTTTTCTGGAAATTTAAGATCTGATGGTAAAGGTAGATTACAGTTACTAACGGAGGTATACCAAAAAAAAGTTTTTCGCTGCTTATATCCTATGTAAGCACATTCACGAGGATAATCAAGAATAACATTATGTTCCTCTAAAAAAGGAGCACCAAGAATAACTTCTTTCTGAAGTTCAGAAATAAGCTGGAGGTTTGACTGAAATTCCGTTTTTTGAATCAAAAACTTCAAATTCAGTGTACCTGATGAAGTTACCAAAGATGACCCACATGCAAATACAATTTTTTGTGTAGATGGCACTGCACAACTACTAAGTATATGTGAAGGCAATATTGAAGTACGAATAATATTCACTGCAGAACCAGAATCTATTAAAGCATTTACATATTGATTATTAATAAACAATCTTAAACGGGGTAAATGAGCAACAGGAGAAGTAACATTAACAGAATGAAATTGAGTATCAAAATTTTCTGTGAAATCTGACAAAAAACTAACATCTTTATAGAATTCCAGTAGCAAAGAAATAGAATGATTTTCTATGTTTAATTGTGGGCTTGAGAATTCATTTAAGAATTTCTCTGCTGGTTGGTCCTGAAACCAGCAGCCCTTTGTAAGTTTTTCGACCTATATGGATTTTGAGGACAATCTCTATGAAAATGCATCTCATGACAATATCTACAGGATGAAGAAGGTATTTGTCTATCATTAACATTTGCTGAATTCATTGAAGTTTCATTGGTATGATTACCTGTAGAATTCTGGCTCGAATTTTTATTCTGTCTCATTTGGGGGGGAATATAAAATGACTGCTTATTCTTCAAGTCTTGTAGATCTCTCTCCACATTAGTTGCTACTTTAACCAGTTCTTCAGTATTTAAGAATTCATTT
This sequence comes from Phaedon cochleariae, assembly GCA_918026855.4. Lineage (NCBI taxonomy): Eukaryota > Metazoa > Arthropoda > Insecta > Coleoptera > Chrysomelidae > Phaedon > Phaedon cochleariae. The sequence goes on from OU896710.1 coordinate 21,905,522, forward strand.
GGAGACCTCAAATTGGCTCGAAGTTCTGGTCTTAACTGGTTCAATATTGTTGCAGCTCTTATATCCTCTGATGTTGATGGAACTAGTCTCTGAAAAAGGTTACATTTTCGACTAATAAATACTTCCACTAACTCTAGTTCTCCTTGAAGTTCTCCATATAATTTAGAAGTTGCTTGGGCTAAAACTTGACTGGAATTGTATCTGTTCAGAAGCCTATCTGTGAAACTTTTGTAACTCAAATCTATATGTCTATAAGGTTCTGCCCATTTCTCAGCATCTCCCCGAAGTCTCCCAAGTACAAAGGAAACCTTATAATGATTTTCCTGAACATTATTTTGTTCGAAATAATGATTCACTTGTTTTATAAACTTTTATGGATCCTCATAATCATATCCATGGAACTCATATGGTAATACTGCCACTCTACTCTGACTTTGACGCTGGCAATTTTCATTAACTCTGTTTATTGCTTGAAGAAATGTTTCAGAAATTGCTTTAATTGTCCCTTCTAACAAAATATTCTGTCTATTATCATCTGAACTAGATGATAACATGGATCCAGCTGAAATATTTGTGAAGGACTTCACCACATCATCCTGCCTGTTTTTAGTAGTGTAAGGTGTACTACATTTATTAGTTACAAGGGTCTTGAATGGATTGGTTTCTGACATACTTGTGAGTGAAATGGGTTGTGGGTCAGAGCATCCCTCCAGATGTCTTTCACTAGTGTCCATATTGAATGAAACTTGTCTTGGCAATTTAACAACTGAACTTTCCAAATGGCTTTGTACTGGTGCTTGTTCTGGTGTAAACAAATGCCAATTTTCATTCTCCATTATATCCTTTGGAATTATTTATCACTAGACGGGCCCCACGTATCGGGTGCCATGATCATGAATTATCTATATGGTTTGGGCGCCAACTAGCTCAGTCGACCAGCTAGTAATTAATGCAACAGCTTTTATAATAGTTTAATGAAAAAACTTGTTGAATTTTCAATATAAAAAATATTGCTCGCGTTGTTGTGATGGCGGCAACTATTACTCATCCTTTTTTTTAATCCTTAACCCTATATCCTCTCTCTTCTTCTTTTTCACTTTTTTACATTCACTAACGAAGGCCCTACTACCTCAAGTCGGCAATGTCGGTAGCTACACCCTTAGATCATTAAATCCCCCTGATCATTAAGGCACTTTCGACAACAATAATTGTTAGCATAATATGGATATTATAAGAGTTCATGAAAAATTGATAGATAAAAATATTATTAACTTTGAGAGGCCAATTTAATACAGAAAACTAATCATTTATTCAGTAAATTTTCAGAAAACAAATTGAAAATTGAATTCATAAATTGTTACTATATCATTATCTACTATATTTATTCATATTTATTATCATTAACAAACATCATATCATTTGACGCCAGTTTATTTAATTGTATTTGTGTATTGTTAATGTGAGTTAACTTCTTTGAATAAAGCAAGCTATCTATCAATCTATTCATATAACTTTTTCTAATTGAATCCAACTTTGTTGAAATGTAGCTACCAAATAAATAGATTGTACAAGATACAAAGTTCAAAGAATATCTCGAAAAATGTATTTAATGTTTGATTGAAAATTTATGAAAATACAGAACAAGTTATTTCAATCATAATGTAATAGATATTATAGTAGAAGATCCGAACCTAAATCGACCTTCACCGAGCTGATAATAGAACGAAATATATTTTATCATGAATTTAGTATATTAGAAAACATATTAAAAATGGGTTCGCTAAAAAAATCCTGGGCAGACTATTTTTAATTATTTTTCGAAAAATGATCTTTAATTAAATGTTGCAACATCAGGATAATAAAAAAATTTTGTCCTGACTGAAAGTATAAAACGTATAGAATGTGCAGCCGTTGGGTTGTCTACTATTTACCTGGGCGAACTACTGGGTTGTCAGGGTTTGCGAATTTTAAAGATTTTAATTTCAGCGCGCGTGGAAGTGTGTGACAGAGAGATCCGAGGTAAGTATACTGTGTAATAATGAAGGACCCAACATCGCAGTCGCTTGTGATGGGACCCTGAATAGTAGAAAGTGCGCATGCTCGGTGTGTAAACTATGGAGGGTAGAGGTACCTCTACTACCCTTCATATAGTAAACAGTGCGTGTTATTTTGGAGCAACTGATATTTCAGTAGCAAAAAAAAATTAATTAATTACATAATAATTAAATATATTTGATAGAATACTAATATATAAAAACAATATAATATCAATATATTGCGTTATAACCATAATAATATATCTATAATCTACAATAGACAATAAAAATATCAATTACTCACTTTGAAATTTTTTTGCTCTTTCTGGAAATAGAAACAAAGTGGACCGCCAAAAATTTAAATTAAGAAATAACAAAAAAGATAGACTAGACATCTTGTATTACGATTTAAAATTTTATTAAAAAACAGTATAAATACAAAAATAATATTAATGAAAAATAAATTCTAATAAATATTTTCTATTCAATATCTGATTCATCAGAAGTATCATTTTGACTCTTGAATTCGTCTGATTCATTAGATTCTTCCTCATTTGCTTCCATTTCGACAATGTCCTGGATTTTCGAAGGAGTTCGATCTCCGATAAAACCTGTTATTGGTTTTAAGAAATCATCAAAATGCCAACCATAGTTTTGAGGATTTGACTTCGAACACTTCGCACACTTTCTACTATTCAGGGTCCCATCACAAGCGACTGCGATGTTGGGTCCTTTATTATTACACAGTATACTTACCTCGGATCTCTCTGTCATACACTTCCACGCGCGTTGAAATTAAAATCTTCAAAATTCGCAAACCCCTAATAGGACCGGAATTTTCGCAGACAACCCTATATCAACGTGTTCGCAATTAAACAGCGCTTATGATGATATAAATGTTTTTTAATTATCCAATCCAGTGAAAGTAACTGGCATCGATATACCTGTGTTACCTGACAACCCAGTACTTCGCCCAGGTAAATAGTAGACAACCCAACGGCTGCACATTCTATACGTTTTATACTTTCAGTCAGGACAACATTCAATTGAAAATCATTTTTCGAAAAATAATTAAAAATAGTCCGCCCAGGATTTTTTTAGCGAACCCATTTTTAATATGTTTTCTAATATACTAAATTCATGATAAAATATATTTCGTTCTATTATCAGCTCGGTGAAGGTCGATTTAGGTTCGGATCTTAGACTATTAGGTGCATATTTAAAATACAGAAAAACATAGTAGGTAGGTATAGGTACCTACACTAAATAAAGAAATTACATTTCATTTATTTTTGGAATTTGTAAATTTTGATATTTTCCTATCCAACTTTCTCTTGCAGTTTTCAAAACTAATCTTCCGATTTATATCTCTCAATTTTATGTAGGTTCTCGTTCTAGATAAACAAAGGAAGACTTCAAATGGAATTGGACTGTTTGGAAGCTTCTGCATTGTTTTCTCAGCCAATTTCTTGAATAAATAATCTCCATCTATAACGATTATTTCGTTCCATTGAGATGTTTTTCAATCAATCAACCATTTAATTATCTGACGTCCATTCGTTCTTCTATCTACTTCCGCTTATCAGCCCTTCACCGGTTCAATAACCATATCGAATTTATCAAGTCTTTCGCGCTCGTCCTTCCCGCTAGACAGCGACACAGAAGATCGAAGAAGGGAGACTAAATAACCAATCAGGAGAAGGAATTGATTTGACAGGATCTTTCGTGAAGAACGAATAGGAAAATCAAAGTCCTTCTGATCTGAACTACCGACTTGAAAGGTTGAAGTGATAGGTTGTGGGAATTGAAGATATCTGGTAGGTCTAGATCTATCTTTATTTTTCGAATGAAATAACTTGTTATCGCCGACATTTGGTTGGTTAGAGTTGATTATTGTATATTGATTTAAATATTAATTGATATATTTTTGATCGAATTTCATTTTTGTGAGAGATAATTGCATTCGAGTAAATTGAGGTTACAATTCATATCTGATGGTTCCTCAGGTAATAATTAGTCATCGATATCAATTTATTGGATATTTGAGTTCTTCGTATATTGTATTAGCACTTGGTGATAATATTTTCGTAAAATTGACAAATTTATGAGTCATATACAATTTTTTTTTCAGCTCAATGGTTAAGTAAAACCTGGATTTATCTGCCTTGTCGCTTGAATTTGCTTTTTATTAACGTGTTGCTATCAACAGCTTTTTTCTAACCTTTCCTCAATCAATAAGTTGAAAACAGCATCTACTCTCTCAAAATTTTTTAGGTACCTATTGGAAATTCGACACGTTATCGCAGTTTCCTCAGGGGTTCATCCAGGTAACCTGAACTGAAGTTTCCTCTGTGTCTCGTCCAGGAACCTTGAGCCTATAGGACCTAGAGCCTTGAAGTTGAACCTTGACGTCCAGGCTGTACCTTTCCAGGATTCTTTCTCAGGTGAGCATTCAATTTCTATTATCAACTTGTGAATTTCTTTTCCAAGTTATTTTTCATTCTCTCTGAGAAATAAATGCAACCTTAGGAAGGTTTCCTTCTCTCTATAGCCTGTTCAGTCAACATTTGTCTGGTTCCTGTATAGGTTTTGCCTTCTTGTGACGAAAGCACAATCTATAGTTCAAGTATTCTGGAAGTGAGATTTTTCTCTATATCTTACTGTCAGCATCTTCTTGCTCAACTCAACAAACCATATGTCAATGCATGTCTATTTCCTTATCCCAACGTATGCCAGATATTTATTCCAGACCTGTCAACTTCACACCTGAAGTACTTACCTATTATCTGGCATTTAACTTTCGAACCAGGACTTGCCACCCTGTATATATATATATATATATATATATATATATATATATATATTAGGTATAGGTTTTGTGGGGATGCAGCTGATGTGGGACTCAAAAGAAAACTCTTTTTACTTTTGAGAAAGCTTTCGGAATTTATTTAATTCCTTCGTCAGTCTCTCTAAAATGGAATGCACAATTATAATATTCAGAAGAAATGGGTATTAAAAATTACTTACAGTATATGAGGTTGTAGAATTGCAAATCAGAATAATATGTAGTATAAAATTGTAAAAAATGCATAAATTGATGGATATAAAACTAATATAACTTTGTCAAAGTGACAATATGTAACATGAAAAAATACATGGGGTTGAAAAATTAGATAGGTAAAAGGTTGATCAAGATGGAATTGAATTTATGGATATATTGTGTCTATCATGCCTTTTATTCTCTATTTCTAGAATATTTGAATAAATTACATTTAAATTTTGAATATCTGTTTTTTTATTCATTGAGCATTTTTCATTTTTTATATAAATCATTTCTAAGAAACATCTCTTGATTTATACAGCTACTAATATTAATTGAATATATATATATATATATATATATATATATATTCAATTAATATTAGTAGCTGTATAAATCAATAGATTAGGTATAGGTTTTGTGGGGATGCAGCTGATGTGGGACTCAAAAGAAAACTCTTTTTACTTTTGAGAAAGCTTTCGGAATTTATTTAATTCCTTCGTCAGTCTCTCTAAAATGGAATGCACAATTATAATATTCAGAAGAAATGGGTATTAAAAATTACTTACAGTATATGAGGTTGTAGAATTGCAAATCAGAATAATATGTAGTATAAAATTGTAAAAAATGCATAAATTGATGGATATAAAACTAATATAACTTTGTCAAAGTGACAATATGTAACATGAAAAAATACATGGGGTTGAAAAATTAGATAGGTAAAAGGTTGATCAAGATGATAGACACAATATATCCATAAATTCAATTCCATCTTCAGTCGATGAGTTAAAATATATGTAGTTTCTTCTTGACATGCAAATATAAATGCTGTAGGGAAGTAGTTGATATTATTATATACCCTTTTGAAAAACTTGCAGAGAAGTTTTGCCATCACATAGTATACCACCAATAGTTGAAATCATTTCTTGTAATATCTCATCTTGTTTTTCAAGATCTAAACCATATGGCATTTTAGTAGGTACACTAGCTGTAGGAGTATATGAGTTCATGATATCGAACCAGTTATTTACCAACTCTGTAAATTTTTCAACATTTTTTGCTTGTGTTTCATTTTCTCCAAATTTATAATACTGGAGGGCAGTGGCTGTTGTATTGGAAAATAGCTCTGCAGCAAGCCTTACATTCTGTCTTTCAGTTTTAAAGCAATTTATATGTAAGTTTTTCAGCTTGTGACAGGAACTTATTTCACTACATGAGTGTTCTATCAACTTTTGCACTGGTATTTTATTTAAAGATGTTCTATCATTGAGGGTGAATCCAGTGTCTATGAACCAATTCCTTAAGAGCTTCAATGAATGGGGAACATCAGCAAAAAAGTACACAGGCTCTTTTGTAACTGGATGATCATGATAGGTTTTATTTATATTGATATCCAAGTCCTTCCATAACCCTTGGTTTCCAGCACCACAGTCTGAGACACAAGCCACTACATTATATTTTATGTTATGCAGTTTGGTTATTGCAGTTTCTAATAATTCCTTTGTCATTTTCTGATCAAAACCAATATATATTGGCTGCTTCCACTTACCAAACAAACCTCTGGCCATTATTATTTGCATGTATGAGTGTGGACCAACAATTTCGTCTTCCTTTTGGTCATATTCAAGTATAGAAGAGACTTTAACTTCATCAAATGACAGCACTGTTGTTCTTTGAAATGCATTTTTGTCCCTAGCCACAGTTTCCATAACTCGAAGAATATCATTCAACATACCAGATCTCAAATTTATATTACCTGCCCATCTCTGTAATGTAGAAATACTGGGGAGTGGGTATTTCAAAGTTTCTCTCAGGTATACATAACTCCTTTTCCCCAAATACCTCAATGTAAATGCTTTTGAAAGCTCTTCATTTGTCCACCTGACTTTTTTCTTTCTCTTTAGAACAATATGTAATATATCTGGTAGAAGGGCACAATAATAGACTCACTTTAACTGTGTGTATTTATTAACCAGACTTCTGGTTCTTTCGCATAGTTGCATGATTACAATTTATCAATATACATGTTACTTCGTTGAGTATTCATTCCCGACTGGCGCACAGTCGCACAGATGGCAAGCATCGCACACGTCATGTCCTGTGACAAGGTGACATATCTCAAATGTCACACTCCCCCACAACAAAATACAATGTGGGAGGATTTTACTTTTAATCCTTTGTATATTTTCCATTTCACAGGAGGATTCACAAAATCATTTATACATTCCAAATACAGGGTGAAACAATTAATTACCAACATTTAACATAGTATACATCATTTCAAAGTTACAAGATAAAACATTTGAATACCAACATTTTACATATAGTGTAAATCATTTCAGAGTTGAACAAAGTAAAACATTTACATACAACAATTTCATATAATGAGTATTTTTTTCTGGTTTTGTACCATTTCCCTATATCTGACAATAATAATAATCATATATACCTGTGCTTAATAGATACCTCAATCACTTTCAAGACTCCCATCAGAATCATCTGAATAATAGTCTAATAATTTTACAGGTTTCCTGATCATTCTTTTTGGTCTCGAATTTATACTCAACTTCTCAATACTAGATGATTTTGGAATATTACTTTCGGATGGATATGGAACCTTATGATCAAAAGAGTTATCATTTTCACAAGAATTAAAGGAGTTCTGACTACAGTTACTATTTTGATTTTCACTTATTGAATCCCTTGAATCAACTGACTGATGGTTACTTTCAGGAAATTCAACATTGACATTACTATCCCTGATCAATTCGTTGTTTTCCACAATACCTATGCTTTCCGGAGAGGAACGCCGAACTTCAGTACTGATTGAGGGCAGATTTATAAAATAATCAAATAATCATTGTTAACTTCATTGTCGGTTCTGAAACCTTCCTGTTTTGTACATAGCTCACCCTGCTCTACTACTTCATTTTGAGATTCGTTCATAATAATATGTTGTATTTGGTTTGTATGTCTTTTCCACAGTTGCCCACTAGACGATTTGCTCAAATATGTGTTTTTGCCTGTCCGTTAGTTAATTATGGCTGGAATCCACGTTTTCCCATTTTCTCTGTAATCCCTCACTAGGACATTCTCCCCCACAACAAACTCACTTCTTCGCCCTCCAAAGTATTTTATTTGATGGTTCGTCTTTTTCTTTTCCTGGACTGTACTCACATGTGTGACTACTTCCTTCTCTTCTTTACATTGGGATAAAAGTGTTCTGGCTTCACGGCCAAATAACATGAAAAAAGGTGATTTACCTGTAGTTGTGTGAGGCATTGACCTGTAGGTGAACAAAAATCTTGCAATTAGGGTTTCTACTGGAATGCTGTTGTTTCTTGGATCATCTAAAGCTGTTCTCATTTTTTCTTTGAAAGTCTTCACTGCATTCTCTGCAGCCCCATTGCTTCTTGGGTTGTATGGTGGAGAAAATACATGTTTCACCCCATTTTTCTTGAAAAATACCTGTAGACCTTTTGATGTAAGTTCAGGACCATTGTCTCTTAGTTTGCCCTCTGTTTCATATGCAGATGTCTGTTTTATGCAGAAAATTTCTACCCATTTGGTGTATGAATCAATCAATATCAAGTATTTTTTTCCCTTTAATTGAAGGAAATCTATGTGGACTCTTTCAAATGGTTATTAACTGGTTATTAACTGAAAGGAAAAGGAAGATATTATGGAAAGTTTTCTAGGTGACATGACATTTTTTGGAAACTGCTGGACAGAAAATGATTAACTAGGGTACCGATTAGGAATAGAGAGATCTAAGAGATGTGTATTAGAGAAAGATAAATGTGCATTTGAGAAGGATTTAGAGATGCAATCAGAGAGGTTTTCGTTCACGAACACGTTTTTTGACGATGACAGGTGTCGATTCGTCAAAGAATTCAAACATCTGCCGCCTGCTGCGAAACCTGAAGACAGACGTTCAGACGCTGGCGTGATGATCAACACCGATTTACCCTTTGAACCGACGTGAATCTACAAAATGCTGAACGGCATCTGGACTGATTTGAATCTATACATATTTTTGTCGTAGAATCAAAAAAGTTGCCTACTTTGCCCGTCAACATTAAAAAAATGGCCTAATTTTTCATTTAAATTCATCCAGGCGTACGTAAAATGTCACGAGGATTCCGAATCTATACATAATTTTGCCCTAGAACAGAGTATAACAAAGTTGCATATTCTTCTCATCAAATTTCGAAAATTGCACTATTTTAAAAACCAACATATGAGTGAGAGTGATGTGAAGAGGTTTGTCTGAGAGATTTGATAGGAAGATGTGAGAGGCAGAAATGGGAGAGATTAAATAAATATATTAGAAAAAGAGAGATCTAAGAGAGATGTGTTTAGGAGAAAGAGAAATGAGCATGTGAGAAGGAGATAGAGATGCAATCAAAGAGGTTTTCGTTCACGAACACGTTTTTTGACGATGACAGGTGTCGATTCGTCAAAGAAATCAAACATCTGCCACCGACTACTATATAAACATAAAATTTGTCTATGTATAGGTTTTCTTTATATATGCCTTATTCTATACCATGGTTTATCACTTACAACTGTATTTACAAAATCTTTATACATAGCTATGTTTTCAAGTTATTTTTGCTCATCTTTTTCCTTTCTATTTTCTAATCTTTGATTCCATTCTCCTCTTCTGAACTACTTTTTACAGGCTGATTCTCAATAACTTCTTTCAATTTCAATTCTCCATTTCTTTGAGTTTGTTGCTCTTGTCTACGTTTCACAATATAATGTAAAGTCCATAACATGAATGTAATGAATATGATGATAATCAAAATACTACTAGTATCATTTAATGCTGTATCTAGAGTCGAAGATCGGGCAGTAGGAAACGTTCCTAATCCAATTAAGTATGGCTTTCTGATCACCATAATCAGTACTAAGATTGTTCCGATCCAATTTATTATATTCGTAACTCTCCAAAACCCTGTATAAATATCTGGATTTGTGAATAATGGTTTTAATAATTGAACACTTTCTACAACATAACTCTCATTTTCAAGCTTTGGTAAGTTAATCCCAGGTATTATGAAATTCCAGTTTTCATTTAGGCATTCGGAAAAATCCCCAAAATTCAAATGTGTATAAGTACTCATGGGTTCCAACTCAAATGTATCAAATTTTGACCAAATCGCTGGTAAAACATGTTTGAAACTGAGATCAGAAATACCGTTTGAATCACAAGGAAAAATATCTGAAACAAGTATTTTTGATTCTCTCACTAGTGAACATTCGCATGGAATATTTATTTCTAGAGAACCAAATTGATCAGCTTGAATTAATTCAAGTTTTTCTGAACGCTCAGGACATTTCATTTCCAAATTATCTGTAATGTGAGTTAATAAGAATTTCTCAGGTTTAAGTTGATTTATCAAAGTACTATTATCTTCGAAGCAAATTGGCTGCATTCTCTTATCAATTCTGAAATCTGAGCACCCGGTGCGAGTTTTATGAAACAAGTCGGATTATTCACACTGGTATCACTAGCTCTAGGCAGAAAACATGAGTTCTCATGTTCAACACATGATTCCAAAGCATTCCCAGAAATGATTTTAATATCAGTTTTATCTTTCGCAAGTAACATCTCATTCTCACTCAAAAGACACGTTTCGTTTTTCCACGCAAATGGTATGAATATCAGTTTATATAATTTCCAGTTATCACTTATTTTGTTCGTAGGCAATTTTAAAGTTACTGAAATAGAGTGTTCTGTTACAATGCACTTGGCTATACTGAGCCTGAGATATCGTGTGACATCTCGTGGTTTTATGACAAGTTCATGACCTTTCTTCCTAAGAGCGGTTTCAACTTTAAATAAATCATTCTGGAGTTGTCGAGGGTTTATGATTTCGGTAGGAATTTTGTTATCTCTAGATTGACTAATTATTTCGTACATGTTGAAAACTTCAAGAATTTCAAGACTTTCTAATGCATTATTGATTACAAACTGCCATAAAAATTCGGTATTATCTTCAATTCTTTCAAATTTATTATCAATAGCATCTTGCATTTGAATGAAAGCTTTCGCTGTCTTTTGAGCAAAATAATTTGTTTTACTGACAACGGAAGACATTTGTGAACTGTAACTTTTTATTGAATTTATAACTCCTAACAGCTGATTTTGGTTTAGTGCAATGTTGAGTTTGTCAACCGCGTGCTTGACGTTCGCTTCGTTTGCAAATAACGGGTCGATGGACTTCTTAGTTAAAACTCCGCAACACCAATTGAGTGCATCACCAAAAACTTCAATAGCTCTTGACTCACGAACTGTATTATCCTCTTCTGATGTGGATGCCCTATCTTGCCCAATACTTTGGTGAATCAGTCTGAGATGCATCGAAAATTGCGAATCCAAGTGATGTATAAATCTTGCTCTTTGACAGACAGGTTCTGTCGAATTCAAACATATTTTTTCGTCTGGAAACATCCTCATACCCCAATGATGAGTGTACGGAATGCTAGTGCTAGTGGTACTGATGACTGATAGACTAACATATCTGGCATTTCAGTCCAATAAACTCCTGATACTAAACTAATTTCAGTTTCACCCTGTATAATGTGAAGACTGAATATCAAAATTGCTAGATAATACGACTTCATCGTTCTGTACTCGATTGGATAATAGACTCTACTGAATAATTAGTTCATTAGCAATACAACAATGTTTTTCTTTTTTGATTAATATTTTTTCTAGATGTTTACTTTTCAGGCAAAATTGAGTGAAGCAGACACGTTGTTATTGAAATTAGTAATCAGCAAATAATTCAAGGAGGGCAATGCAACTTAAAATTGCAAAATCTATCGAACTACATTTCACAATGATTCATTGTCCTAATTTTTTCTCTCTTGCAAGCTTGCCATTTCGAACGTTCGTTGAACGGTTTCATTCTTTTCACGTGAATGGTGTCAAATATTATTTTGTGGCCTTTCTTGATTTTAATTTTATAATTGACGTCATTAATTTTACTTACAACCTCATGAGGTCCAAACCATCGATGGAGCAATTTTTCTGACTTACCGACCTTACGAATCGGCGAATACACTAAAATTTCACTTCCTATTGCATAATAAACTGGTCTATGTCCTCTATCGTACCGTGATTTCTGTTTCTGTTGTTCTTGTTCTATGCGCTTTTTGACTTCTTCACGAGTATTTTGTATGCGAGTTAGTAATTCGTCAACATTGCTTTGACTTTGACTTTGTTATATGTTATTTTATTTATTGCACTATTTTGTGATAGAGCTCACTGCTCCAAATATTGTTTTTCTCGACTTATAATATTTATGTATTTGTTATCCCAAACCTTTGATCATGTTTTCTTTTTAACCTATACAGGCTTTGTCAATGAGAATCACCTTTCTTCCGACAATAAAGCAAATTTTGATTTGATTTGATTTGATTTGACTATCATCCTTATTTACTCCTAGCGCTACGTCTATGGGTAGTTTCGCTTCGCGACCATATACTAAGAGAAAGGTTGAATGTTTAGTTGTTTCTTGAGGCGATGTATTGTAGCCAAAAGTGACCAATGGTACATAACTGTCCCAGTCCTTTCGATTCGTTGCTACATACATAGAAACCATGGTAGCCAAAGTACAATTATAGTGCTCTACTAGCCCGTTTGTTTGAGGGTGGTATGCAGTTGTAAAAGTAGGGTGGCTACCTATACCTCTCAAAAGTTCTGTTACTAAATTGGACGTAAAACATTTTCCACGGTCACTGATTATTCTCTCAGGACAACCGTGTCGACAAAAAATGTTTTCGACTAAAAAATCAGCAACACATTTTGCTGTGCCCGCTAGGAGAGCTCTGGCCTCCGCCCATTTCGTGGCGTAATATACTGCAGTTACTATGTGTTATTTGAATTAGATTTTAAAAATGGTCCTAAAATGTCTATTCCTATAGTATGAAATGCGTTTTCAATCTTACTTGGTTGCTGTTAGCGAATCGATAGCCTCGATGTGGTTCGAATTACGTGGACGTGATTCAAGCAATTATTAAATGAAAAAACTAGTATTTAGGAAAAATTATAGGAAGTACTCGGTTGCACCAAAACGACTCACCATATACTTGGAATCCGTTGAAGTCCCATAGACTCCTTTCCACTTCACAAAGGGCCCTTTTGGTTGGATAGCGGGAATACAAGATATTGGAAAAGATGGCACACACACTTAATGTCACTAATAGGTATTCTCGTATGATATTATGAGAATTTAGAAATTAATTGAAAACGCGAAGCATCAGGAATCGCCTATGCTTAAAATTATGTCAGATTGAATTGTCAAACAAAACATCTCTAAGACGACGTACAGATATGAATTTGTCTGAAGATCCGCATCTCATCAGGTCATCATGGCAAGTATACAGGACGATTCAGTGCAACGTAAACATACAAGAAAATAAAATAATGATTTCAATGTTGAACGCAACAACATCAAGGCTTTCCGTAACAGTTGCAATAACCCGGGTGGTGATTTTGGTACGTTTTTTCAATGCTGACAATGAATGCATGACTTAACATAATGTTATATTTCTTTATACATATTGGGCAACACATTTTGCTGTGCCCGCTGGGAGAGCTCTGGCCTCCGCCCATTTCGTGGCGTAATCTACTGCAGATACTATACATGTGTTATTCGAATTAGATTTTGGAAATGGTCCTAAAATGTCTATTCCTATAGTATGAAATGCGTTTTCAATCTTAATTGGTTGCAATAACCCAGGTGGTGATTTTGGTACGTTTTTTCTATGCTGACAATGAATGCATGACTTAACATAATGTTCTATTTCTTTATACATATTGGGCCAAAAATACCTAACTTTAATTTTTACGAAAGTTTCCGCAAAACCTAGATGTCCTCCAGATAACGGATCATCATGACAACATAACAAAATATCTGCTTTCAGTTTGTCGGAAATTACTAGTAATTTAGATCCAAAACTGGACTTCTTGATAGACCGTCGGCGTCGGTATGCTTTTTTCCACTTTTATGAACAATGTCGTATGACATATCTTGTAATTTGATTGCCCATCTCGAAATTATAGCACACCTATCTTGATTTTTATGTGAAAAGCATAGGGCATGGTGGTCTACAACCACTTTGAAATGTCGACCCCATAAATAATGTCGAAAATAAGTAACAGCATAAACCACGGCTAATAATTCTTTCTCTGTCGTTGTATACTTCATTTCTGGTGAAGATAAACGTCTCGAAGCGTAGGCAATGGAGTGAGCATCCCCTATTTCATCAACTTGTAAAATAACGGCCCCTATTCCGTAATTGCTCGCGTCAGTGTGTATTTCAGTCGGTCTGTCTTGTTTAAAATGATGCAATACGGGATAATTAATCAATTTTTCTTTCAAATCTTCGAATGCTTTCTGTTCCGTATCAGTCCAACAAAATTTATTATTTTTTCTTGTAAGTAAGATCAATGGTCTCGCTATATCAGAGAACGACTCAATGAATTTTCTATAGTAATTGGCAATTCCAATGAAAGATTGGACTTCTTTTACATTACGAGGGATTGGAAAATCGTTGATGGCTTTTATTTCATATGGGTCCGGTGATAATCCTTTATTGCTGGCAACATAACCTAAAATTTCGATTTCCTGACAGGCAAATGAACATTTTGTGGGTTTTAATTTCATATATGCTTCTCTGAGCCTATCGAAATCATTCCTCAAGTTATTAAAATGTTCAGTGAAACTTTGACCTAAGATTAGAACGTCGTCCAAATATACCAAACAAGTATTGTTTTTGAGACCTGCCAAAACCATGCAACGCTGAAAGAATGCAGGACTTGACGCCAAGCCGAATGGAAGTACATTGAACTCATACAGGCCATCCGGTACTATGAAAGCTGTTTTATGTTCATCTTTTTTTGCTATCCCTATTTGCCAATATCCCGAAAAAAGATCAAGTGAACTAAAATAATTAGATCCATCCAAAGCTGACAATAAATCATCAATCACGGGAAGTGGATATGAATCTGTTCTAATCAATTTATTTAGTTTTCGATAGTCCACATAAAATCTCCAGTTGCCGTCCTTTTTCTTGACCAAAACAACGGGTGATGCCCATGGACTATACGATTTTCTGATTATTTTCGCATCTAACATCTCTTTGATTTGTTCGTTAATAATTTCACGTTCTCGCGGTGCTACCCAATATGGTGGTTGATGTACAGGGTGTGAAGTACCTGTCTCAATGGTTTGCTCACCTACATTTGTATTACTCAGCTCGTAATTACTTGATGCAAAAATAGCCGAATATTCTTCAAGTAAAGTTAATAAATCATTTCGTTCTTTCTCGCCTAAATCCTCGTTTTTTTTAACTCCTGTTGCAGATAAAGACGTAAAGAAAGTCTCGCAAAGAACAACATTCAGATTTTCATCACTTTTCACGTCACTCAATAAATCATCATCCTGTATAAAGTCAGGGAAATAATTAAAACTCCTTTTTTCTACTTCATGCAGAAAACAAACCTCCGATTCTCTCGGGATATCTGGAATTGTTACTAGTTCATTGGTTTTTCCTAAACACGACCCCTTGAAAATTGGAATTTCCACATTTGTATTATTTGTAACAAAAATGTAAACATTATTCCTACTAATTCGAGCTACTGCTAGACCCCTAGATCTAAAATACTCATAATTTGGTTCAAATTTCCAAACATTGTTCGACCTATTTAAATTACACAATAAAATCTTTGAAGTTGATAGCGGCGGTAACCTAATCCCTTCGGCGCAACATACACCGTCGGACGTGGGTTGAACATTCATTATGGTCTTATAATTAGCAAATTTAATACTGAAATCATTTTTACCAACATGAAATTTCACTGTTTGTGTTAAAAAACTTATATCAGTTTTGTAAATTACATAAAAATCATTTCCTAAAATTAGTTTTCCGCCAAAATTATTTGCAACTAAAAATCCGTGTTGAAAATAGATGTTACTTATCGTGAATTTGACTTTTGTTGTGCCGGTTATCCACAAAAAATTACCACTTGCACTTTTAACTTTCAAATTCGATACTGTCAAAATTTTTGAATTTTTTAGGAGGAAACAAGAATCAATCACGCTGATTCCTGCACCTGTATCAATGATAATTTTTATAGAATTATTATTAATTTCACCAAAAATTTCAATAGGTTTCAAAAAATCGTTTTTAATTTCGTACATTGAAATGCTTTTGAAATCTCGCTTTCGGTATCTGCATGATAATTTTTTGTGACCATACATTTTACAGAAAAAACAACTTAAAGACCGTTTAACGGCGAGGATTGCCGTTTTTTGAATTCGAATAACAATTTTTTGCGTAGTGACCTGGTTTGCCACATTGAAAACAAACAATTCGTCCATCTGGCGTGCGTGGTTCTTTTTTGATGCTATAGTTCACCCAAGATTTTTCTTTTTTGAAATTAGGATTAAAGTTATTATTGTGTACCGACCTTTTTGGATATGGTGTTCTTTCAAGCTGCTGTATCCGCCGCCTCAGCTCCTGGATCTCGACTTCTTCTTCACTCGGTGACTTTTTTTGGCCTCTAGATGTGGATGGTCCTTCGGCTGCTCCTTCTATCATGAATTGGGTCATCTCGATCTTCTGCAGGTTCCTTCTGAAGCTGTCCATATAATCATTATTCATCAGGTTAACTTTCTCCAGTATTTTGGGTTGTAGTCCTCTTGAGATAAATCCGATTTTATCACCATCTGTCATTTGTGGATTTACTGTGTGACATAACTTCAGGATTCCATTGAAGAATGTCCACATGTCCTCGTCCAAACGCTGTTTTCTGTTCATCAGTCGAAAGTAGCTCTGCTCCGTTCTTGTGGCACTTCTGAAAGCACCCTTCAATTTTTCTGCAGCAACATCGAAGGCTCTGCAGTCATTTTCTACTGTTTCGTAAAAGTCCAAAGCTGCATTTTCCAAATAACAGGGAAGCTGTAGAAGTTTAGTTTCTGCAGACCAGCCATTTGCTTTCGCTGCCCGCTCAAAAATTTTGATGAATTCCTCAACGTTTTCTCCAGGTGAACCTCCAAAAGTTTTGGGAATCACAGATGTATATACCTCTTCTGCCATCTTCGGTACAATTTCAGTGAGATTTTCAGTTTCCACAAAGTCCTCGTCACTACTGCTGTCGTTTTCTTCGTTGTCGGAACTAGTTTCACTCTTGCTGATGAATGACAACTTTTTCGTCAGAATTAGGAAACAATCGTTTACGTCGAAGCCTTGTTAACATCAAGTTACCGAAAACCAACTTTCAACTACTCGAGATGCCCGGCGTCTCCACCATTTGTGACACAGTTACTTGGTTATGGGGGGTTACTCAGGGGTAGCAAACTATAGGGGTTGACGGAAAGACCAGAATTCTGTATTGAGTTGTTACATGTATTGAGTCCTTAATACATGGATGGTTAAGTTACAACTGATAACATGTTTTACAATTGTTCAGAACGTAAAGTGCATAGTCCCCTTCGCTCCTCGTACACCGCGCTATTCTGATGACTCAGGATAGCAATCGCCGTCTGGAGTCCGTACCGCCTATGGTGGGCTGATCGCGATAATACTAAAGGGCGTCGTACATTATGCTATTTCTCGGCAAGTTTGAGGCAATGCAATTTTCTCGCAATTTTCTCGATTTATTGCGAGTCGCCGTACATTGAGATATTTCTGTCATATTTTCTTGTTCATATTCACTATTTTCAGGTTTTTTGAGCCTTCAATGTACTTTTTGAGGTTATTTGGTGTTTCAGGCCACGTTATGGAGAAAGTTTGTATTTTATCAAGATGCTACGATGAATATTACTAAAAATTTTACTAAACTTGCCTTGAAATTGCAGGAAAAATAGGACTGGTTCTATTACGGAACTTGCATGAAACTTACCGTGAAATATCATGGACGCATGCGCATTGTTCGATTCAAAATTGTATTGCATCGAACTTGCTGGTAAATAGAATAATGTACGGCGCCCTTAACAGAGCACTGGTTAGGAATAGACGAACATATGTATGTACCAAATTACAATATTATTTCAAAATATTCGAGGACCAGTAGTCAGCATGGGGGCACACTGATTCTAATCCATAAGAATATGTGTGACAAAATCAGTTTTACTGATATTAAAAAATATGATTCTATGTTAGTAGAGAAGGAGTTCGAATTCTCGGTTATTTATTGTGATAATCTCGAATTATTGATCTTTTGCCTGTACCGCTCACCATTAGCTAAAGAACACCTCTTTTTGGAAAGACTAGAAGTATTGTTGACACAAATTCCTCATAACGCCTCTGTAATACTCAGTGGAGATTTTAATATAGATTTCAATGATAAAACTTCAAAGACAACACAAACATTAGAAAACTCATTAAATAGCTTTAATCTGGTTATGCATGTGAATTCCCCCACACGATATTCTAAATATTCCAGTTCTACTATAGATTATGTATGTTCCAATATGGATCATATAAAATGTGATGTCATCAATGCTGGTTTATCAGACCATGAAGCGGTTATGTGCACTATGTCGCTAGCTTGTGAAACGTATGGTAAGGAAAGGCATAAATGAAGAATATTTTGCAAAAAAAATATTGATAACTTTAAGGAAATTTGCATTTCTCGTGACTGGAATGAAATAATGAATTGCAACGACCCCCTAACAAAATTCCATTTTACGCTGTCTGATATATTCGATATGGCCTTTCCACTCATATATATCAAGAACAAATCTAGGAAACCTTGGATAACAAAAGGTATCAAAGTGTCGGCAAAAAATCTCCGATCCCTACACACAATAAGAAAATTCGCCACTGACAATGAAGCCTTCATTTCTTTATATAAGAAGTATCGCTCAATCTACAGAAAAACCTTGAGAGCTGCCAAACATTTATATTATAGTAAGAAAATGGAAAAATACGGAAATAAGCAACAAGAGAGCTGGTCAATTATCAATGAATTGAGAGGTAAAAATGATAGAACTACTATAAAGACCAATCTAGAGAGCGATGAAATTAATACCTACTATTATTCAGTAGCAGAAACTCTCTAATGATATTCACCCCACGATTGACCCCTTACAGTATTTGAATGATATTTCTGTTTCCGAATCATTTTTCCTCAAACCCACTGATATCATAGAGCTGAAAGAAATCTTCATTGAAGTAAAAAATAAAAATGCATCCGGATAGGATGATCTATCAATTGAAGTATTCTTGCACCTTCCAGACTCGGCTCTCCAAGTACTGGTAGAGTCAATAAATGATTCATTTTCATCAGGAGTATTTCTACCATGTCTGAAGACAGCATTAGTTATTCCAATATATTAAGGTGGTGATACCGACAATCCTGCAAACTTCAGACCAATTTAAATTCTTTCTACTCTATCGAAAATAATTGAAAAACTCGTAAAAAAGGGAATGATGACATATTTAAACAAGAATGACATTATTAATTCTGTTCAGTTTGGATTTCAGAGTGCAAAAAGTACAGGTGATGCTACTTTCAATCTCTTGCAACATTTGTATCTCAAACTTAACGATGGGGAAGCTGCTGCAGCAATTTTTTGTGATCTGACTAAAGCCTTCGACTGCGTTAACACAAAATTATGTTGAAAAAATTAGAAAGGTATGGTTTTAGAGACATTGTTCTTCAGTGGTTTGAGTCGTATTTATCCGGACGAACTCAAAGGGTATCTATCCAGAACAGTATCAGATTAATTAGATGTAAATTGGGGTGTACCACAAGGTTCTGTGCTTGGCCCTATCCTCTTTTTGCTATACATTAATGATTCAGCCTTGATTGACTACCTTGTATTCAAATTTTGGAAACAGTGTGTCTTATTCATAGTAAATGTAAATATAATAATGAAAGAATGTCACACTATAACACAAATACAAAATATAACAGTTCCATTACCGTCTACTACATTCATTAAAAACTCTTTAATTTATAATGGAAAAAAACTATATAATCATTCACCAAACGAGATTAAAGGCATATGTGACAAAAAAAATTCAGAATGACCGTTAGAAATTTTCTAATAAAGAAAGCCTACTACTCTATAAAAGAATTTTATTCAGACAAATTTTAATCTGTTTTTCCACTACATTTGATAGTCTGGAAGTTGCTACTGGCCCTCCTGATATCTAAAATGCTATGTATATGTGAGTATGTTCATATATAATTATATACTATTGTAACAATCGTTTATGTGTTTCTTGCAAATGTGTTTTTGTTTTATTTTATGAGTGATATACTGTGTGAATATGGAATTGTTGTCATATCATGTTTTACCCGAGAGTTTACCCTTTAGGTACTTTACTTCTTAGGTTTTATTCTTCATGATGACTTTGTCAATAAGAATAATTTTCTTCAGACAATAAAGTATTTTTTGATTTGATTTGATTTGATTTATTCGCGGGTGCAAAGGTGAGTGGTGCTACAGATATATAATTCGATTAATGGTCAAGTATTTTTCCCATTTATATTGCAGGATAATTCACCTCAATGGATGTGCAATATGTGGATGCATTATTCTAGTCAATCTTGGCCGGTAGCGGAAGATATCAAGTCTAGTGTGAGGAGGCTGAAATGTCAGTTTGCCGATTCAGAGCAGGACGCAATGCATGCAGCAAATTATGACACGAGTGTGTGCTTTGATCAAAAACAGGTTCAGAACCTCTGCAAGCAAGCTGAGCAATACAAATTGGGGTTCCTACTCTGCGCCCGTTTCGAGTATAATAACATCAATGTAGAGGAATTTGTTGAAGCCATGGTTGAAGAGGACTTAGTGCAATTCCTGTATAAAATTTCCGATTTTTTGCCGAACCATCTTGTCCGGAAATATATCATTGGAATAATTCCAGAGATGTCTGATGTAGAAGAAGAAGAAGAAGAAAGCTTATAATTCTGCATTAAATCTCCACACAACGGCTATTTCAACCTCTGAATACTCATAAGATGTATGGGTATTATAATTGTTGATGTATATGTATAGAAATAAAACAATAAATATGGTACATATTCGTTTTATTCAGTATAACAACAACAGATTCTAGAACAAGAACTAATATCAAATATATAAATCAATCTCGAAATGACCGTTATTGATAACATGAACATAATACATTCAATGTCTATGAAGCACCCATCTGTATGGAACCATCCAGTGCACTATAAGTTGAATATGCATCATGAAGAATAAGTGCGTAAACTTTGGTGTGCGATGGAAACTTCGTATTTCGTGTTTTAAATTCCAACTTGATGTCGACAGTGGAGGATTTCATCGCATCGGGTTGGTGATTGCAGTCAATGATGAATAGTGGGTTTTTTCGGAATTCCTCGATGCTCATCATTGGTTCGCTCTTGTCAGTGCCGTAGTAACTACGTTAGGAGTTGTCATATGCATAATAGGCTGCTGCATCTAATTTCTTATCAAAATCCAAATTCCATCGCTCGTATGGATAAACTTCGGAATTCAAATACAGGCGAATATTGCTCACTCCTGCATGGGTGGATTGTGTGATATCCTCAGATCTATTATCAGTGTTATCAGTGTTTTGGAAGCCAATCATGATATATCGAGGCCGCTCGAGGCTATTGGTAGTTTTAACGGCCCAAATGTCAGATGCTGTTTCACGAATAGTCGGTAACTAATACAGATCCCACATCCTGTATGCAATTTTCACTTTTGCCGTAGAACTTCTATTCAAACGGGTCAATAGCTTCAATTTCTGCTTATCTGACGGCATCACATGTCTTATCTTCCACTCAATTTTGTTAATTTCAACATCGGCGTCCACTTCCCCAATATATGAGTACTTGAATGAGCGAGCTATGATGAGTATTAGCTCCTGTTTGATATTCAAAATACCTCTACAATTATCTTCGACAAACCCCATCAGATATTTAAGATGTAGTTTGCCTCTAAAAACGTTGCTAGCTTTATCTAGAAGCACCTGCCTGCCATCATCAAGGTCCCATCAAATTGTCTCTAGAAATTTCATATTAATCTCTCCATAAGAAATCATACTCTTCATGGTAGTAGTGATGCTAGGTTTTCGTACCATGCATACTTGTTCGCCACCCATTTCATAGCGTATTTCATCGAATAAGAATGCTAGAGCATTATTAGATAGATAGCAGGTTTTAGTGGGATCGTTTGGTGTGAATTTTCCCTCAATATAGATGTAACTTTCAGAAATATCAAGAATCAGATCTTCAAAGTTGACGGCGATCCTTATTTCATCAGAATTCTTGAATAAGGATGACCCATATGGTTTGTATGTGTGCTCATGTAGGCTCATCAGTGAATGATCTAAAATTGGTTCGTCAAACACGTCCAATGGGGGGCTAGTAGAGGCTGTTGCAACCATCTTGCAGTTAGTTATCGTAAATTCAGACCAATTGGCTTCAAAAAATATTTGTCGCTCGCAGACAATCTATGTCTTTCACGTTCGGGAAGTTCTGCTCGAATGAATCCACTACCACGGTTTTTCTCCTTTTTATTGATATTGCGCTGAATGGTATCGGAGCTAGTCGGTTGCATGCGTTTTGATTGGTTCCCAAAACAAAACCCAATTTCATTCCTTTGATGGTGTCTGCTTAATGAGCGAGTTGTTTCAGTTCTATCTCAAAGATGATTTTTTCTCCTCGAAAATCGACTAGAAGACCGTTATCATCCAATATTCTCAGTGTAATGTTGTCGATGAACTGACGCCCAGTCGGGCTGATGGGTAAATATATGATATTTTGCGGCTCTTTTGATAGCTTATACCCAGGCTCCACATCAACATCGAACTCATATAGTGTATGAACTTCCTCACCATTGAAGAATGCTCCTGTGGTAATATTTCAGTCCACCCTTAAGAGACGAGCCTTTATTATATTCACAGGCAGCGTGGATTCATGCAATATATTAGGCGGGTATTTCTTCGCTACAAAGCCCAACACTCTGGCTATAGAAGTCGCAGGTGTGAAATCCACCTTGTACACACATTTCATTTCACATTCAAGGGTGTTATTATTAGCATGGAGAAAAAATATATCATCAATATTTCGCCCATCGAGCGGTATTGTGCACGCTTTAGCCTTTTGTAGAGCTTTATTGATTTCCTCTATTTCATAGGCGCCAGGTGGTATGTGGACTATTTTGTGGAGCTCCCAACACAGCCCAAAAGTCCAATCGGTTATTTTTCTCATCTATATTGAGTATAGAGTTATATGAGTAAAAACCATGCAATCCCAAACCATAGGATTTTTTTGTATCGTGTTCAATAGGTGGGTAGAAGTCGGCGCTCAAAACACTGCGGTCCCCAGATATGGTAAAAGTTTGTGACATGACTTCTCAGAGAAAGGAATGTATATATGCGCAACCGTGGTGGAAAGGTGACAACCTTATTGCTGCCTACAACAATGATGAATGCCGCCGTTTCCACGAGGTGAAGTATTAATACATTCATTTGCCACATTCACATCTTTGATCTGACAAAAACAGCAAAATATTCTTCTCGGTGTTGGTCCATCATTCACATCAGCAGCGCCATGTTTACTATCTTCTTCATAATGATGTTCTTCACGAAATTGGTATTTTGATACGTCCGGATCGTTACGTAATTGCTGAGGAAGTTTATCCCACACTAGAGCAATTTCATGTGGGGCGCAACCGATAACGACTTTTTTCAGCATGTCTGCGAGCTGCTTTTCACTCATTTTCAGCAGGAAACGTTATCTTGAGTAAGCCAGTAATGGCTGCCCCATTTGTTTGGTGCTTTCTCTATCCATATTGAAGACTTTATTTGCGCCCGTTGTTTGCCGAGAGAAATTTTGAGCACAAATGACCACACCAGACTGTGTTGAAATCCTGATGGAGCCCGTAGTTATATGTGATTTTGATAGTGTTCAACGATTTCGGCCCTCTCTGCAGATATTCCATCAACTCCTGAGGAGGTGGCAAATCTCCATAGCTATCATAATATTGCACATCTCTATTACGTTTCTTATATGCAACCCAGTGCGTACCATTGCCTCGATTGCTATCTAAATTCAGAATAGCTGCTTCTATGCGATGTCGGCCGGAACGATTTAGCTTGTCCCTCATAAATATACTTCGAAAGTGTGGTACTTTCATTTCATCTACATAATTTGATAGATCAATGTCTGTTAAGGCCCTTCGAGGTAGTTCATTGAGTTTTTAGCATTTTGAGGATTCAGATAGATGCCTTACCCCTTTCGATTGTGACCTTATTTTTATAAAAAAATAATCAGCACTTGCAAACGGCAGCTTTTCATCAGTAGGCATTATGGGTTCGTCTCAAAAGGAATTAATAAAGGACATAATATTCATTTAGATTATTTCAATAAAATTTAAACGAGAAGATTTTTTATTATTTGGGTAGTTGTGCAACCAAACAATTATGAAAATGATGTTATCCAGCTAATCAGAAAAATGTAGGTATGATGTTATGAATCATGAGAGCAGAGTCAACAAATTCAACAAATAAATAAAATACATACATAAAAAAAACATCATTTACTATTACTCCATGGTGGCGCAGGGGTGGAATGAATGGAGAAAACAACCAAATTATCGAGATGAGATCACAACAGGTGAATATTATAAAATAAACTAAATCATATATGTATATCTTAAATATATCTGTATTATGAAAAGTGGTATTTTAAATCTCTTTTCTACTAGAAATTCGTCTTCAGAGATTCATACTCAAACTTCATGAAAGTAAATAATTTAGGCAAGTATTTATCTTTACCACCGCATAGTACTATGTGTTGGGTTCGATTTACAGAACTTCAAAGGAAATATGTTAAATATATCATGTCAGAAATATTGAAGATAAAATATATCCCAAAAATATATAAAATAAAAAATGAACATTCTGGCCTGATTAGGATCCTTCTCGCTGCACAGCTGCAACCAGCTGCATCACCATAGGAAAATCTCTGAATGGAGGAGTGGCTTGAAGCCAGCCTACAAAAATGGCTGCTGTATGTTCGGGCTGCTCGCAGAACTTAACTGCATCCCGGTCTGGAAGAAGATGGAAGAGCTCCCAGGCTTGGTTGCTCCATAAGTAGCCAAGAAGTATTGAGGCACCTGCCTCTGCACGACATGGACATAGTGGCGAGAGTAGAGGGTAGATTGATGATCATCGAAAGAAAAAACCGCTTGAGGATCCTCAGCATATGAAGTTGACCTCATGGGGCTAAGATCCCAGCATAAAAAATACCAACTTAAAAATCCTGGTCTACAAATCCCAGCGTCGGACCCTATAACAAACAGCCGGAGTGAAACCTCAGTCAAGTCTAGGCGAGTGAACCTGAGTTTGTCATAGAAAAAGAACTCACCTTTTTCAAAAAGGGTTGTGACGAAAATGGCCGGCATGATGTGTTCCCGAATCCTGGACGAACCATACACATACGACTTCACTCATCCAGAGCCCACCAAGAAGTGACCATTCTCGGAAATTGGATATCTTCATCTCTCAAAACCGAAGAACGACAGCCGGAAGTGTCAATTCTGACCTAAATTCGACAACCTTGACATTGATATTTGTAGAACACCCAATCAGAGTGGAACTATCTCAGTCCTACCCACCAAGCATGACTTTTCGGTAACATACAACAACAACGATTCTTAAAACAACTGGCAACGTTGGAAGTTAAGTTCACTGGAAGTTACTCTCCTACTCTCTATGCTAGTGACAGGAGGTCCGATGTGACTTGACATGTCATTATTGTCAGTAATCATATTACATAACCGAAAAATAATAAGTATGCAAATTCTATTTATTTACAAAAAAAATACCACTGTATTTTATATCCAGCCGATCTATATCAAGATTCAGACCTCAAACATACATCAGAAAACTACTATGATGATTAAGGTAATGTATTTGGGCATAACCCAAGGTCTGTCTAGTTAATAGGTTATCGCATAAATTTTGGCCGTGACGTCACCCTGCGTTCCACTATGTTTCACCAATAAGATTCTTTCTTTTTAGACATTTACCCGCCATTGCACCCGCGAGGTTTGTGTGGCTTTTGAAATTGCTTTGCAACTGAATTATTATTCTAATAAGACATTATTATTTATTGTTGTGAGAAGATTGTGATTGTGAAAGAATTCTGAAATATTCTCTCAGAGAAGTTGAAGGTAAATGCATTTGATGAGAAATATAACCCATCACTGCCCAGCAAAATAATAAATCGGCCACAAAATTATTCCCAAATCGAATTTTGTAGATTTTTTTCTTCAAACTATGGGTTGATTCATCAGTAATGATTCTGTAGTAGGCATTTTTATTCAAATATTAATTCGAGCTTATACACAGAGCAGTGCAAGAATGAATAGAAATCATATTCACTGGTCGATCTTGTTTGCTGGGCAATTCATATAGTTTCGTGATATATTGTGATTGTTTAAAACGAACAACACTTTCCAGATGCCGGAAGGAACAACTTGTGGTGTGGCTGGCTGTAAAAGGAATTCAAAATTATTCCCCAAGGAGAACGAAAAGCTAAGATTTTTTTCCTTTCCGAGAACGCCTCAGATATGCCAAGAATGGGTGAGGAAATGTAACAAGAAAGATTTATTTTCAGTGAAGAGCAAACGTATTTGTAGTAGGCATTTCCTGCCAGAAGACTATGAAGATTTTCTGAAAGCAAATCTTTTGAAAATCACTCCAAAGAAATTGAAAAAAACAGGTGAAGTTTGTGCTCCAGTGTGTGGTTCAAATTTGCTGAGACATTTACTGTATGTATAATGTATTTTTTATAGCTGTACCATCATTGTTCCTCTTGGCTTCAGAAGGCCAGCAAGAATCAGTTTCTGTTCCTTCAGAGAAAAATAATGAATCAGCTGACAATACAAAAAAAGACCTCCTCATCCAGGAACAAGAAGTAGAAAATGGAATTGTTGAGCATGATAAGGATCTCAATAAGGGTACTTGTCTACTTATTTCTTAGAATGGAAATGATTCTGGTATTAGATGTTTATTCCTTGGAATAGCTATAAAAAGTTGGTACAGTACTTTTATCTATTTCTATATTGATTTTAATTATTTTCAGAAGCTGTTTCAGAAAAAGTATAGACTTATTCAGACAGAAAATGATATATTGAGGAATAAATTGAAAAAATTACAGACAGGAAATGATATATTGAGGGATAAATTGGAAGGACTACAGGCAGAAAATGATGCATTGAAAAAAAAAACAATGATTTTAAAAATACTAGAATTGCTGAACTTGAGCAAGAAATTGAACAATCTAATTCTTCTTTCGAAAAGAGGGCCAAGGAACTTTTTAAAGATTTTGTGTCCTCTAATCAAGTTGTAGCATTTGAATTTGCTACAAGATAATATTAGCT
Source organism: Phaedon cochleariae (assembly GCA_918026855.4). NCBI lineage: Eukaryota > Metazoa > Arthropoda > Insecta > Coleoptera > Chrysomelidae > Phaedon > Phaedon cochleariae. Next base: position 21,933,013 of record OU896710.1, read on the forward strand.
AATTAGTTTGATGAAACTTATCAAATTACAGTAGAGTAGCACTGTGGTGTGCTAAGATTTGTTTTTATTTTTCTTTGGTGTAATAAACATAGTTTTCAAATTCTTACCTTATGAATTTGAGAAGAAACCATACTCATAGTGAACATTCAGTCTGACATATAGTAAATAATCCTTGAGTAATAGAACATTTAATTAAACAACCATATCATATCACACACAGTTTTGAATGAGATCTTTTAACAAACAAATTCCAATAGTAGAGTACTCATTTCTTCTGATATTCTATGTGCTAATAGGAGGTGATGATGTAAGCTGCAGGAGTCTTTGATTTCTGGCGTTCTGATCCTAAGGCCCTAGAATCGAAGAAAATATTTAATATTGTAATCCATTCAAAAGTAGACAGACAACTTACCGTTGATGTTCTCCAGGGCGATAAATCCTATTTCGCTGGAATATCTCAGGATTTATGATGTTGTTCATTCTGAATTGGTTTCAATTTGGATAAATTTCTTTGTTTATTTTTGGGATAATATTTCAGGTTATATTTTCATGTGTCATCAGGACGTCACTGTCACTGTTGTCATACTGCAGTCATTGTGGACTGTCACTTGTCTTCTGTGAAGGATTTGGAGATTATTCCTATGAAGACAGAAGAAGAAGAACAATTCTTCTTAATAATTAGGGCGTAAGCATTTCTTCGACCAATAGGATTCTTGGATTTCATATTTGGCGCTGATTTGGGATTTTAACAGGAAACTAGGGTTCTTGACTAGTTAAATCGAGGGTAGGAGAATTTCCGGCACGTAGCTACCTCACTTTTTCTCGGTTAGCCATGGTGGCGTGCACTTGACCTGTGAAAAGTGATTTTGATTTTCTCGGTGAAAACCGTAGAAACCCTTAGGGGTATTTGATTTTGGGAAGCCGTTGCTTACCGGTTAGTGGATGGAATCTCCGTCAGGAAGCCAATTGTGGGATTTGTTCCTGGAGACTGCCATGAAGTTTTAGAAGCCATGCAGCCCGGCCTGTTTCAGTCCTTAAAAAGCAAGATCTAAAAAACTCTTCAATCCTACCTCCCTTCTCAGAAGGTAAGTCACAGCCATAGCAGATTCAGCAGTGAAATCTTCGAAAATATATCCTGTTCTTCAGTTTTTTTTCTGTTGTCTCCACGTGCTCTGTGTGCCCTCTCAGGAGGCTATATTCAGATTATTTCTTAGGGTGCTAGGGTGCAGCTTAGCTGTGCTTCGGACTCCTGGTAGCGACCGGCCCTCAGAATACTCTACTCTACACTTGTCAAGATCCTCCAGTGGATCTGAGTAATCCTGCAAGGTCTTCGGATCTTGGCCAGAGTCGACCATGGAGACACCAGATGGAGCCCAGTAGCAGCTGGTAGAGACTGACCCCTGGTTATACTGCATCCTGGAACTCTGCTGACCGTGGAGGTTCAGCATTCCTCGTTGTGTTGTCTTCACCTGCAGTGACCTATGCTGCACATCTACATACATACCACTTGGGACCTTGGATAGGGGTGATCTGGACCATTGCAGAGGACCCTTGGACCACAATCAGGTTTTTTTGTTCCACCTTCAGTGTTTCACATTTTGCTATATAATTATCTACATTTTTTTTTTCACATCTGAGACTGGTTGAGTAATCACCTTTTTTTACAGTATTAATTCACAAACTGGTGAAGCTCTTGTGAAGCTCTCCCATAGTATACTATGTGACTGCGGTTGCTTAACAGTTCATTGCGCTATCATTCCTTGACTAGTTATACAGTCCGTTTTATAGTTGATATAGGATTGTTACTATACTTATTTTCACTTATTCTAAGAATATGGTAATTGTCCTGGTATAGGTAGGAAAATTATGATAGAACCACCATGCAATTTACTTAACCTACACTATTGAAATAATACAGTACTTTAGTGATTATTTTTCATCATGAAACTGCAGGCCTCTACATAGGTCCATATATAACCTTGTCTCTGGTGGTGTGAAATATAATAGGTCTTGAATTTTATGTTGGTTTTCATTCTTCCATATGTCCAGCCCAGCCTTCTAAGAAAATATACTTTGAACAACTTTCAGATTTTTGAAAAACAGATTATTTGGAAAGAAATTTGGTTTTCTCAATTATCCAAATTGTAGGATTTTTATAAATTGAGTGGCGTCCAAGAACTTGAACTTTCTTCACCATCTAGCCTATAAATTCGAACTCACTTATCTGTTCTCCGATGTACAGCTGCCGATAGCAAATGTGTTTGACTTTTTAATAAATTCATCCTTTTATATTAAAAGTTGGCCACAAAGTGGATATTGTGTGACATTTGAGATATGTCACCTTGTCACAGGACATGACGTGTGCGATGCTTGCCATCTGTGCGACTGTGCGCCAGTCGAGAATGAATACTCGACGAAGTAACATGTATATTGATAAATTGTAATCATGCATTAACTATGCGAAAGAAACAGAAGTCTGGTTAATAAATACACACAGTTAAAGTGAGTCTATTATTGTGCCCTTCTACCAGATATATTACACTGGCGACGAGGAGTGCAACGGAATAAGCGTGGGTGAAATAGGGAAGAGAAAAATCGTCTCGATCAACTAACACAACAGGCAGCCGGCCATCGATCAAGAAAAATGGCGGCGAGCGTGCCAAAATTCTACGAGTTCAACTCAAACAGCGATGACTGGGAAATCTATTCTGAAAGGTCGGAATAACATTTCGCAGCGAATCAAATTGTTGACGAAAAAATCAAAACGGCAGTATTATTGAGCAGTGTGGGGCCGGAAACGTATAAGCTTCTGAGGGATCTCACATTTCCAGAGTTGCCGAAAAATAAAACATGTGCTGTTTTGTGTGAACTTTTGAACAAACAATACTCGATCCAAGTGAGCGTGTGGAGAGAAAGAAAGAAGTTCTATCTTCTGACTCAGGCTGATATATCGGTGACTGATTTTCACGCAAAACTGAGGAGTGTTGTAATTAATTGCAAGTTTGGTAATGACCTATCAAAAGTGTTAAGAGACAGATTTATAACCGGATTGACTGACAACAAGATTTTTGAAAGATTGTCCGAGGAAAGCCAGGAAAAACCACTTGAAGACCTAATTTCTTTGGCTCAAAAGCATGAAAATGTGCAACAGCATCACCTCAGGTATGTTTCGGACCCTAGGAGGAGACTACAAAATCAAAATGGTTTCAACAGACGACAAAATTATCATGAGAAGGACCCAGAACGAGGCTATCAAGATGGTGACAAAAATCATGGTTGGAAAGGGAAGATGTCTTCTGTCAGTTCTGTCAAGAGAAGTGACAGTCAGAATGACGCGTGGCAAGGGAAGTATAATAGACATGTGACAAATGACAAATATGACAAGCAAGGTAAAAATTGTAATAATTATAGGAGCAACATGTCAAACTGTCCTCGTAAACATTGTGGTATTAGTCACAAAAATGAATGTACGTTTATGAAAAAAAAATGTAGAAGGTGCAACAAAATTGGACATCATGAAAGAATATGTAGAAGCTATTCTAGAGTTAATTTCTTAAGTGGAACTGATGAAAATTGTGGTAATTTTGAACCAATATCAGACAACGAAGATAGATTGGAAGAATATATGGAAAATAATACTCTGTTTAATATAAATTTTGATGATATGGAACAATATGGAAAAAACTTCAAGGTGAAAATTAAAATAAACAACATTGATTATGAATTTCTATTGGATATTGGTTCAGCTGTCTCAGCATGTAGTTATGATGGTTATGTTGACAATTTTACTGATTTCAGGCTTAAAAAAGACGACACAGTACTAAGGGGGTATAATGGTGAATCATTTGTACCTGAAGGTTACTTTCTTCCGGAAATCACACACAAAAATAAGGTTAAGGTACTAAAAATGTATGTTGTTCGGAGAGGAGGGCCAAACTTACTTGGCTGTGATTGGTTAAAGGCATTTCAGGTAAAAATTAAACTAATTAACAACATAGCTATTGATGAAGAAATAAACACTATCATTGAGAAAAATTCACAGTTGTTTGTTGACAAACTAGGTAAATTTGTGCATGGAAAAATTCATCTTGATTTGAAACCAAACACCAAACCTGTTTTTTGCAAAGCTCGACCTGTACCTTTAGTTTATAAAGATCATGTCGAAGCAGAAATTAAGCAAATGGAGACAGAAGGAATTTTGGAACAAGTAGAAAATTCAGAGTACCCCTATAGTCCCAGTATTGAAAGAGAATAGAAGCATAAGAATTTGTGGTGACTATAAGAGGACATTAAACCAACATTTAGAGGACGTAATATATCCACTTCCTAGAATTGAAGAGGTGTTCACAAAATTAAACAAAGGCGAGTATTTCTAAAAAATAGATATTTGTTCTGCTTATAATCAAATAGAAGTAGATGATGATTCATCGAAGGTGTTAACATGGAATTGTCATTGAGGGCTATTCAGGTTAAAAAGACTTCCGTTTGGAATTAAAACAGCTACAAGTATTTTTCAAAAAATTATGGACCAACTTCTTTAAGGTTTAGATGGAGTCTGTTCATTCTTAGACGATCTAATAACAGGTGAGACTTCAGAAATTCACTTGAAGAATTTGGAAAAGGTTTTCAAAAAATTATTGAATGCAGGTTTTACTCTTCGTAAAGAAAAATGCGTATTTTCTCAAAAAGAAATAACATACTTAGGGCATAGAATCAGCAAGGAAGGAATTAGGAAAACAGAAAAAAAGATCAAAGCAATAGTTGATGCCCCAGTTCCCAAAACTGTGACTGATGTACGTTCGTTCACGGGAATGGTGAACCATTATTCGAAATTTATCCCTTATGTATCTTCACTACTACATCCTATTTATAATCTGCTGAAAACTGAGAATAAGTTTCACTAGTCAAAACAATGTAATGAGGCATTTGTTAATGCCTCAAATGTAGGAATTTCTGGAGTGTTATCTCACATCAAAGATGGAAGAGAAAGAACAGTAACTTGTGTGTCAAGAACCTTGACAGATTTTGAAAAAAGAATAATGCCAAGCGTAGAAAAAGAAGCACTTGCCATATATTCTACATTGAAAAGATTGTATCAGTATTTATGTGGTGATGAATTTATTCTTAGGACAGATTGCAAATGTTTGGTGTCTTTGTTTGGAGAGAACAAAGAAATTCCACAAATGTCAGCTAACCGTTTGCAGCGCTGGGCTGCATTTGTGTCAATGTTCAACTACGAGGTGCAGTATACATTCGAGGGGCCAATAATGTTCTCGCAGATCATCTGAGCAGGAATCCAATAACTGCAAAGGATGTAACAAAAGATCAAGGAATATACATAAATTTTGCAGAAACCCAGAAGGAGTGGCCAATTGATAATGAGACTTTGAGGAAGGCAACAAATGAGGATGAGGAACTGGTTCAGGTGAAAACTTTCATTAAAAATGAGAAGTGGCCTAAAGAATTGAGTAGCAATAACAAATTCGAACCTTTTTACAACAGAAGAAAAGAATTATCCATTGTAAAGCACATCATATTGTGGAGACATAGAGTAGTAATACCCAAATCATTAAGAAAAGAAATGTTGGAATTGATACATGCAAATCATTTTGGAATATGTAAATTGAAAGCACTTGCTAGATTAATTCTTTATTGGCCTAATCTCGATAATGAAATAGAAAATATTGCAAAATCATGCACAGCATGTTTGATGAACAAGCAGGACCCGCCTAGGAGTGATCTAACTCCATGGCCACTGTCTTCCAAACCATTTGAAAGAGTCCACATAGATTTCCTTCAATTTAAGGGAAAAAAATACTTGATATTGATTGATTCATACACCAAATAGGTAGAAATTTTCTGCATAAAACAGACATCTGCATATGAAACAGAGGGCATACTAAGAGATGTGTTTGCTCGATTCGGAGTTCCCCAACTAATAGTAAGCGACAATGGTCCTGAACTTACATCAAAGGGTCTACAGGTATTTTTCAAGAAAAATGGGGTGAAACATGTATTTTCTCCACCATACAACCCAAGAAGCAATGGGGCTGCAGAGAATGCAGTGAAGACTTTCAAAGAAAAAATGAGAACAGCTTTAGATGATCCAAGAAACAACAGCATTCCAGTAGAAACCCTAATTGCAAGATTTTTGTTCACCTACAGGTCAATGCCTCACACAACTACAGGTAAATCACCTTTTTTCATGTTATTTGGCCGTGAAGCCAGAACACTTTTATCCCAATGTGAAGAAGAGAAGGAAGTAGTCACACATGTGAGTACAGTCCAGGAAAAGAAAAAGACGAACCATCAAATAAAATACTTTGGAGGGCGAAGAAGTGAGTTTGTTGTGGGGGAGAATGTCCTAGTGAGGGATTACAGAGAAAATGGGAGAACGTGGATTCCAGCCATAATTAACTAACGGACAAGCAAAAATACATATTTGAGCAAATTGTCTAGTGGGCAACTGTGGAAAAGACATACAAACCAAATACAACATATCATTATGAACGAATCTCAAAATGAAGTAGTAGAGCAGGGTGAGCTATGTACAAAACAGGAAGGTTTCAGAACCGACAATGAAGTTAACAATGATTATTTGATTATTTTATAAATCTGCCCTCAATCAGTACTAAAGTTCGGCGTTTCTCTCCGGAAAGCATAGGTATTGTGGAAAACAACGAATTGATCAGGGATAGTAATGTCAATGTTGAATTTCCTGAAAGTAACCATCAGTCAGTTGATTCAAGGGATTCAATAAGTGAAAATCAAAATAGTGACTGTAGTCAGAACTCCTTTAATTCTTGTGAAAATGATAACTCTTTTGATCATAATTTATTTATTTATTTATTTATCTATTTATTTATTTATTTATTTATTTATTAATTAATAGAAAACTAACAGGCTCATGCCTAATTACAAGTTTCCTTATTCAAACTTAAATCTAAATTACCAATAAGAATAAAAGTCATCACTGATCTGAAGGGCTATAATGATTTCGAAATAGCTTCAGCTAAAACTAAGATTATTAGGATGAAACAAAAACGTCATTGCTACAAAAAAAGAGAAAAAAAAAATTAACTCAAGGAACCGACTTGAAGATATTTAATAATTCTTTCCGAAACTTGGCTAGTTTGATATCAAAAAAACCTAAAGGCATCCTACCAGTGTATTTATTACAGAGTTGGAGCATATTATCCATTAGGCAGTGGTTTGCTATGGGAACATGAAAAAGATTAGGCCTGGGACGAAGTATATTCATAGGTACTAACAACATAACACGAGATAAAAGGTACTCACAATCAATTAAGCTATTCAATAACTTATAAATAAATACAATTCTATTGATATATCTTCTGTGCTCTTAATGAAAAATTTTGAATTCGTCACGAATAGGTTGATACGATTCTAAGGGTGGGTTTCTTTTATGACTACGGTAGTACAGAAATTTCAAGAATTTGTTTTGCACTGATTCCAATGTTTTAACTGAGACTTGGTGATTTGAATCCCAAATGATAGATGCAAATTCGAGACGACTACGAACTAGAGAGTAATAGAGCGTTTTAATTGCATCGATATTTCTAAATTCGCTAGTTGTACGTTTAAGAAAACCGAACATTCTCAAAGCTTCCTTACTGACAATATTGGTGTGTTCTATGAATTTCAGATTTTCTGTAAAGTGAACGCCTAAATCTCTCATAGAAAAACATCTTTGAACAATGGAATTGTCCATAGTATACATCAAATAATTAGGGGTTCTGGATCTATGAAAGGTCATAATTTTACATTTATCGAAATTGAAATATAATTTATCCACATTAGACCATTCTATAATTTTGTCAACATCATCTTGCAATACAATGTCATCATTAATGTCTCTGATTGGACGAAACATTTTGAAATCATCCGCATAAAGCAAGCTCTCAGAAGATACACAATCAGGCAAGTCATTGATAAATAATAAGAAGAGAAGGGGACCAAGATTGGAACCCTGAGGTACTCCAGATTTAGCCAGGTAAGTTGGAGAGTTATGACCAAGAAAATTAACACTTTGTAGTCTATTACTCAGATATGATTTCAGTAATTGCACCATCTGCTCACTCAAACCAAAAGATAAGAGTTTAGATAGTAAAATATCATGATCAACTCTATCAAATGCTTTGGCAAAATCTGTGTATACAACGTCAACTTGGTCACGAGCAGTTAGGGAATTTCCAATTTTGTCAACAAAGGTTGCTAAATTTGTTTCAATGCTTTTTTTCCTACAGAAACCATGTTGTACAACAGAAATATTATGCTTCACATGATTGTATATTTTTTCAAAAATAATGAATTCGAATAATTTGGCTACACAATTTAATACGGCCACTGGCCGGTAATTTGAGAATTCACTTTTTAGGCCACTTTTATGGATAGGTGTTATTTAAGGTTCCATATCCATCCGAAAGTAATATTCCAAAATCATCTAGTATTGAGAAGTTGAGTATAAATTCGAGACCAAAAAGAATGATCATGAAACCTGTAAAATTATTAGACTATTATTCAGATGATTCTGATGGGAGTCTTGAAAGTGATTGAGGTATCTATTAAGCACAGGTATATGATTATTATTATTGTCAGATATAGGGAAATGGTACAAAACCAGAAAAAAATACTCATTATATGAAATTGTTGTATGTAAATGTTTTACTTTGTTCAACTCTGAAATGATTTACACTATATGTAAAATGTTGGTATTCAAATGTTTTATCTTGAAACATTGAAATGATGTATACTATGTTAAATGTTGGTAATTAATTGTTTCACCCTGTATTTGGAATGTATAAATGATTTTGTGAATCCTCCTGTGAAATGGAAAATATACAAAGGATTAAAAGTAAAATCCTCCCACATTGTATTTTGTTGTGGGGGAGTGTGACATTTGAGATATTTCACCTTGTCACAGGACATGACGTGTGCGATGCTTGCCATCTGTGCGACTGTGCGCCAGTCGGGAATGAATACTCAACGAAGTAACATGTATATTGATACATTGTAATCATGCAACTATGCGAAAGAACCAGAAGTCTGGTTAATAAATACACACAGTTAAAGTGAGTCTATTATTGTGCCCTTCTACCAGATATATTACATATTGTTCTAAAGAGAAAGAAAAAAGTCAGGTGGACAAATGAAGAGCTTTCAAAAGCATTTACATTGAGGTATTTGGGGAAAAGGAGTTATGTATACCTGAGAGAAACTTTGAAATACCCACTCCCCAGTATTTCTACATTACAGAGATGGGCAGGTAATATAAATTTGAGATCTGGTATGTTGAATGATATTCTTCGAGTTATGGAAACTGTGGCTAGGGACAAAAATGCATTTCAAAGAACAACAGTGCTGTCATTTGATGAAGTTAAAGTCTCTTCTTTACTTGAATATGACCAAAAGGAAGACGAAATTGTTGGTCCACACTCATACATGCAAATAATAATGGCCAGAGGTTTGTTTGGTAAGTGGAAGCAGCCAATATATATTGGTTTTGATCAGAAAATGACAAAGGAATTATTAGAAACTGCAATAACCAAACTGCATAACATAAAATATAATGTAGTGGCTTGTGTCTCAGACTGTGGTGCTGGAAACCAAGGGTTATGGAAGGACTTGGATATCAATATAAATAAAACCTATCATGATCATAGATAGATAGATAGATAGATATATACTTTATTGTCCAAGAATGAATTCTCATTGACAAAGTAATATGAACAATACGAATATTGTACAATGTGTCAGAAGCAAATAACAATTTCAAACAAATACATACATATATACATATAAATAATTAGAAACTAATAAATTAAAATCAAGGGTAAGGGCTCACCTTGCATACTATCGATGCAATTGCATCAAAATAAAACTATATACAAAATTAGACTGCATGAATATACAGAGTCATACAAAAATTAGGAAAACTAGGAAGGAAACACGTTAAAATATCCATTAAAATAAGTGAATAAATATATATACAAACAATAGTTTTAAATGTGTTATTTATTGAGGCACGTCAGCATAATATTCCTGCAGGCTATAGTATGCTTTTTCGAGAAGCAGATGTTTAACTGATCTTCTGAATATTTTATGATCTAGAACATTCTTAGTGGAATGTGGTAGGTGATTGAACATTTTTTTCCCTTCATACATATTTGAGTGTTTTGTTAAATTGAGTTTGGGTATTGGCAGGTGAATATCACAGTTTTGTCTCTGTCTGGTATTATAAGGTCTATCAACTTCGGGTGAATTAGTAACATATCTTTTGTGAATCAGGCATACTACTTCGAGAATGAAGATGCTCACTACAGTTAAAATTCGTAGCTGTATAAAATGATGTCTACAACTATCTCTGTTGTTAGCCCTACACAAATATCTCAAAGATCTCTTCTGCAGCACAAGGACCTGATTGAGGAGTTTTTGGCTACAAAATCCCCAAAATGCAATGCCATATCGTAAATGGGACTCAACGAGGGCGAAGTAAGTCAATCTGGCTGTGGATATGTCGAGTTCATTAGCGACAATTCTGACGGCAAATGATCCAGAAGCTATTTTCTTACATAATAATGTGATATGTTCATTGAACTTCAACTTATTGTCAATATGCAAGCCGAGGAACTTAGTGCAAAATGTTTCTTTTATATTGATACCATCTAGTAGCAAGTTATCATAGCTGAATTTGAAATTAACAATTTTAGTTTTATTCACATTAAAGCAAAGGAAGTTTGAATCACACCATTCCTTTACTTTTAATAAATCTGTGTGAACCACTTCCTTCAAGATTTCAGGGTTTTTTCCATGCCATGTTAATGTGGTGTCGTCTGCAAAAATTGTGAAGGATCCCTCAATATTTATTGTAGCGAGATCGTTAAGGTAAAGTAAGAATAAAATAGGGCCCAAAACAGATCCTTGGGGTACACCACAATTTATATTCGATAGATCAGAATATACATTGTCTACTCTTACTATCTGTGATCTGTTCTCGAGGTATGACCTAAACCAGTTGAGACATGCTCCTCTGATTCCATATCGGTGCATTTTTCGCAGCAGTATTTCATGATTAACACAATCACAGGATTTTGAAAAATCACAAAATACTGCTGCAATGGATTCTCCTTCATTCAAATTCATGTAAACCTTTTCCAAGAATGAGAAAATTGCGTCATCAGTATTTTTTGAATTCTGAAACCCGAATTGAGATTCATTCAGTAAATTTTCATTGGATAGAAATTGCATCAATCTTGTCTTCACTAATTTTTCTATGATTTTTGAAATGGTGGACAACAACGAGATGGGTCTGAAGTTTGAAGGACTGGTTGTGTCACCTCCTTTGAAGAGAGGCAAAACAAGTGCCGTCTTCAAGCCTGATGGGAATACTCCAGTTTCAAAAGATTTATTAATCACATCTGCAAGGACAGATAGCGCATTGAATGGTAGGTTTTCTAATAGTCTTCTAGTTAATCCATCCAATCCAGAAGACTTATCGTTCTTAATTTCCATGAATGTTTTGTTTTACCTCGTGAACATTTGTAGGCATTAACATAAAATGAGTATGACAGTGGGTGTTATCAAGATAGCTCAAAGGATCGATTTGGGATGTTAGATTGGCTGTAATATTTTTGGCAATAGAGCAGTAATAGTAGTTTAAGGTATTTGGATCAATGTTGATAATTTCCGCTGCTGTAGAGATACTTCCTTTCCCACGTAATTCATTTATGATTGCCCACTTCTCTTTAGGTTTGTTGTTTGATTGTACAATTCTGTCCGAGTAATGATTGTTCTTAACAATTTTTATCAGATTTCTATAGATACTCCTATATTTATTAAAATATTCCAGAAAAGTTATGTTTGTTGTAAATTTTTTGATTGTACGCAGAGATCTGAGATTTTTGGCAGAAACTTTCAAACCTGTTGTTATCCAAGGCTTTTTGTTCTTTATTTTCAATCTTCTCAATGGGAAGCATTCATCAAATTTATTCATTACAATTCCTTGAAAGATAGTAACAGGATCAGAAGCTGTTATTATATTGTTCCAATTTGTCTGTTCACATGATTGTTTGAATCTGGCATAATTTTTTTTACTGAATATTCGACCTTCTCTGAATTTGACATTTATGTTCTCTCTATGAAGTGAAAAATTGAAATGAATTGCTTCATGATCAGATAAACCTGCAGGAATAACTCTCGTATCTGATGTGTTCTCATTGAAATTTGAGCAAACATAATCAATCATCGTAGAAGATTTGTCTGAAATTCTAGTTGGTTCATCAATATGCATTATTAGATTGAAGCTGATGAATAAATTTTGCAGAGAGCTAGTAGATATGCAATTTTGAGAAAAGTCTATATTGAAATCTCCTGCAAGAATAATTTTTGATTTGACTGGTAGATTTGTCAAAAGTATTTTCAGTCTTTCAAGAAATGTGCATGTATCCCTTGTTACACCAGAAGGCGCTCTATACAGGCAGATAATATACAAATTATTTTTCTTATTGTGAGCTATTGAAAATTCGATTTCACCTTCAACCAACATATCGTTATACTTATGCACATCAACTAATGGATACTCATCCGACATTTTTTTGTGTACTAGGATCATTGTTCCTCCATGTGACATTTGTTTTCGGCAAAATTTCGAGACGATGAGATAATCAGGAATAAAACATGGCTCATCATTTAGTAGCCAATGTTCAGTCAAAAGTAAAAATGTTGGAAATTTCTCAAGTTCCAAAAATATCGAAAGTTCATCAATTTTATTACGAACAGATTGAATATTCAATAGAATCAGTGAAGTATTTTGTTGGTGAATCGTTTGTAAGTTAGAGAACTGTTTGACGGGGGTTTTGATTGGGATGTTCTTGGAACGAGAATTCACCTCGAAAAAACTGCAATGATTCATTTGGATTGATTTCAATTCTGTTTACATTTTTCATAGCAAAGTTATGTTTGCGATTCGAGATATATGAAAGAGTTCTCTTTAATTTTTCAATCACTTCAAATTTACTACCTTTCTGTTCTTGGCCAGCTAGAAGAGTCAAGGAACAGCTCTTATTATTCCGTTTAAAACATTTGATTCGATTGTAAATAATCCTATTGATATTTTTGTCATCTACAGAATGACACTCTGTTATTATTATCAGGTTTGTGAAGTTGCTGAGACCTAGTGTATTTTTTAAAAGTTGATATAGAGAGTGCCTATTGCTTACATTTTTAGTATTGAACATGATCACTATCAAATCTTCCCTATCGTAGTTCATAGTTTCGGCGAATACATTTTTTGTAAGATCGGAGATCTCTGCAACGTTTTCTATTTTCTCATATACACAGCATCTATGTTCGATATCAATTTTGGTAAGAACCTTGGAAAAACCTGAAGCATACTGGTCTCCACATATGTGGATTTTTCTCAGTGGAAGGGATAGATGTGGTGCCTCTGAGTCATCTGGTATCCTTAGATTATGTGTGTTCATGAATTCATTGTTAACAACACTTGCAACATTCTCGAGACAGCTTACGTTCTCTAGTTCTTCCATGAGCGATAGTTGGTTTAGTTTTTCTGAAACTGGATTTACAGTAGAGCTTGTGTCATTTGAAATATTGAATACATTTTCATCAGGGAAAGAAACGAAATTTTCAGTAGTCATAGCCTCCTGTTCTTCTATTACAACACTGTTGATCGCCAGTGCGCTGTCATTTTCTTGCTTCTTTCGTTTTTTGATGTTGTTTCTCAAAATCATCTGCATCTCTCCTTTATATTCTTTTCTTCTGTTGGATAATCGTTTCATTGGTTTTTCCTTCTTCTTTTGTTTGACAGTTTTCATTTTCGAAATTGTTTCATTTGGTTGATCCTCAGGTAAATTCATTTCATTAGGCAACATTGTATCATTATATTCACCAGTTTGATCAAAAACCTCAGAATCATCATTTATTTGTGTGTCCAACTTTTTTTGTTCAGTCTGTTTTTTCTCCGTCTGGGTTTTGATGCTGATAAGAACTTTACTGTTTTTATTCGTACATTCGCGTTTGAGATTCATCAGATTCTCTTGCAATTTATGTATAGTTTTTTCATGATTTTGAACTTTACTCACGAAGTCGTTTTCCATAGTTATAGCTTCTTCATAGAATAAGTCATATTTTTTCTTCAATTTATCAATTGTCTCGTCTTTATGCATAACTTCCATTCTTAACTCCTCAATAAGTTTCAAATAAAACTCATCATCATTGTGATTTTCAGAAATATCACATTCCTTACATACAAGTTTGTAATTGTTTTTGTATGCTTCTGGAGCAATCCTATCATAACAACTTACGTGGAACACTCCATGACACCTAACACATATATAGTAACCATTTTTAGGTTTTTTATTGCAACACAGAAACACGAATTCACTTGTTTTGGAGGAGCACTTAGACACATGCTGTTTAGCAGCGGCCATCATTCTTAATATGTCCAGTTACAAAAGAGCCTGTGTACTTTTTTGCTGATATTCCCCATTCATTGAAGCTCTTAAGGAATTGGTTCATAGACACTGGATTCACCCTCAATGATAGAACATCTTTAAATAAAATACCAGTGCAAAAGTTGATAGAACACTCATGTAGTGAAATAAGTTCCTGTCACAAGCTGAAAAACTTACATATAAATTGCTTTAAAACTGAAAGACAGAATGTAAGGCTTGCTGCAGAGCTATTTTCCAATACAACAGCCACTGCCCTCCAGTATTATAAATTTGGAGAAAATGAAACACAAGCAAAAAATGTTGAAAAATTTACAGAGTTGGTAAATAACTGGTTCGATATCATGAACTCATATACTCCTACAGCTAGTGTACCTACTAAAATGCCATATGGTTTAGATCTTGAAAAACAAGATGAGATATTACAAGAAATGATTTCAACTATTGGTGGTATGCTATGTGATGGCAAAACTTCTCTGCAAGTTTTTCAAAAGGGTATATAATAATATCAACTACTTCCCTACAGCATTTATATTTGCATGTCAAGAAGAAACTAGTTTTAGTTAAGAACACGAGGTGGTGTTCATGATCACCCATCGCCCTTAAATGCACTGTATAGGATTCGAATGATTCTCCTGGGTAAAAATCCAGGTTTAGTACAAAAAAATACAAATGTTGACAGCAATATCATAAGACATGAAGAAGCAGAATTTTTGCTGTCTAGTGCCCTCAAAAAGGCAGTGTAGGTACTGAAGCCACTAATTCTTCATCTTCATCTCTTATAGTTGAAAGGGTTTCTTCTTCAAGTACAATATCATCCACTGATTCATCTCCTAAATCACAAGGAAGAATGGTTGAACGAGATGGACTGTCCTAGATTGCTGGATATCTTGCTAAGAAATTTTTGAAAACACATCCATATCTTGGAAAATATACCTACCAAGGTGAAATTATAAATGTACATGTGTTATTATTGCTAATAAAGCAAGTTGTAATTACTCTAGGTTTTTCAATAAATCATTAGACCAAAACTACATGACAAACTGCTAGCAAGGTATTAGCCAACTCCCTAACGCTAACTAAAAAGTAAGTTAATCACACATCTCCATCTATCAATGTCAATTGACACGGAACAGAAAACATAAGAATCCATAGAACATGGAATGACAGATGGATGCTCTATGTGCATACAACACATCTCTCCCTTTGAAGATCAACGCGGGAATAGGGGCTTTAACTCTTCTCTGGCTTCGACGAAGGACTGCATCTGAAGGTGCTACTTGTATCGGCTGCTCAGTCTGAGAACAAGGCTCACTCTCATCAGGCACATACTGAGTATCATCTGGATGAGTGGATGACAGTTTACAGAATCTGGACTTGATTCAATAGTATCCCATGTGAATGTTTTGTCCTTAGTTTCTTCAATTTTACTAAGAGGATGAAGGAATTTTCGATTCCTTCTATAGGTACCTTCGGGACTACGAACAATATATGACCGTGGAGAATGGTGTATGGACTCGACGGTACCCGATTGACGTAAATCGGAAATCCAAACATGTTGTCCTTCTTGAAGTTCTTCTAAATCCTTGGCTCCATGAGCAGAATCAAAATTTTGTTTCTGACTCTCCCTTCTTTCTTCCTCTTTTTCAAGGATGGCACAGCGATCAGGTGTAACAGGATACAATTCTTTAGATGAAATTGGCACTATTCCTCTCAACTTCCCACCCATCAACAATTCTGCAGGGCTCAAACCATTTTGAATGGGAGTTGTTCGTAAGGCTAACTAACAACATTTGATATGGATCTTTACTCTTTTTGAAATGACATTCGAAATTTTTCACCTGGAACTCTATGAACCTATCGCTTTGACTAAATCTGGGGCTAGATGTCACTTTCTCAAATTTATAATTTTTTGAAAATTGCTGGTATTCTGATCCTGTTATCTGTGAAAACTGTGAACCATTGTCATTTCTAACAACTTGAGGTACTCCATGGCGTGCAAATATTGACTTGAGGTGAGTTATGACACATGATGAAATCAACTTTTCTAGTTTAGCAACTCTAATAAACCTTGAATAATATTCAGAAACTATAATATACCAGTTCCCTTCCAGTTTCAGTAAGTCTGTCTCAACAACCTGCCAAGGGCGATCTGGAAATTCAGATTGTAACAATGGTTCAACTGGATCTGGCCCATTCTGGATACAAGGAACACAGTTTTTTATCATTTAATCAATGTGTAAAGGGCGCCGTACATAATGCTATTCACCAGCAAGTTGGATGCAATGCAATTTAGAATCTAAAAATGCGCATGCGTCTATGATATTTCACGGCAAGTTCCATGCAAGTTTCGTAATAGAACCAGTCCTATTTTTCCTGCAATTTCAAGGCAAGTTTAGTAAAATTGTTAGTAATATTCATCATAGCATCTTGATAAAATACAAATTCTCTCCATAACGTGGCCTCTGAAACACCAAATAACTTCAAAAAGTACATTGAAGGCTCAAAAAACCTGAAAATAGTGAATATGAACAAGAAAGTATGACAGAAATATCTCAATGTACGGCGACTTGCAATAAATTGAGAAAATTGCGAGAAAATTGCATTGCCTCAAACTTGCCGAGAAATAGCACCAAACGGACTGTCTAGCTAAAGATCTACATTTGCTGATTCCTTGATGGCCCACATGCAATTTTGCCAGGACATCTCTTCTTGATTCCTGTGGAATTATGATTCGACCATCTTTCATCAAGAGTTCTTCTTGTAAGGTTATTACATTTCTATGTTGCCAGTATGGAACTGCCTCTTGAGACAATTTATGACGTAGTGGCCATCCATCTACACAATATTTGATCAGCTCAGAACATACAGGGTCTTGACGTTGACAGTGTATAATTTCTGTTAGTCTCTGATCTGTTGAGGGAAAGCTTCTGATAATGTGCTGTACATAAGCTGAAATTTCTTCAGTCAACTCTTCACAACCTTCAGAGTTCAATGGGCGCCTGGACAGCATATCAGCGATGACCAGATCTCTTCCAGGTGTATACTTTATTTCATATGAGTATCTCATTAATCTCATCTTAATTCGTTGAAGGCGTGGAGTTAGACTCTCCAGGTCTTTTCGTCCAAGGATTGACACTAACGGTTTGTGGTCCGTCTCAATACAAATTGTTTTACCAACAATAAAATTTGCAAATTTTTCACAACCATATGCTATAGCCACAGCCTCCTTCTCTATCTGAGCATAACGTTTCTCACTTGAAGACAAGGTCTGTGAAGCATAGGCTATAGGCTTAAACACATTATCTGACTGACGCTGCATTAGAACTGCTCCTAGTTCATAGGAAGAGCTATCTACAGACAACATAGTATCCTTGGTTACATCATACAATACTAGAACAGGTGGATTTGCTATGATCTTCTGAATCTTCCGGAAAGCATGCATTTGTACATTTTCCCAACACCATTCTTTGTCAGTACGTAAGAGCTCATAGAGTGGTTGAGCCAACGTTGACAAATCTGGTACAAATTTACCAATAAAATTCACAATTCCCAGGAACCTTTTGAGTTCAGTTACTGTTGTAGGATCAGGTAAGTTAATGATTGCTTGAATCTTCTTCCGGTCTGGAACTACCCCTTCTGTGGAAACTACATGGCCTAGTATGTTGGTAGTTTTCCTGAATTCACATTTTTCTGAATTCAATGTCCAGCCAGCATTTCCCAATTTGGTTAGCACCAGTTCCAAGCGCTCATCATGTTCCATCAGGTTTTTGCCATGGATTATGACATCATCGAAATGACAAATCACCCCATCTAAGCCTTGGAGCAACTGGCTTATTTGTTTTTGAAGAACCTCTGGTGCGGAGGAGAGCCCAAAAGGCATTCTTCTGAACATAAACCTCCCAAATGGTGTAATGAAGGTAGTTTTTTTTTTGCAATTGCATACCTCGTTGGTCCCAGCACTGGGACCAAATGCCCCATAAGTCGAAACTTGTGCGGGGTTAGGTATAGATACTAACACAAACATCCATGGCCTAACTAAGATTCGAACCTATGTCTGGGGTGGGAGTCCCCATACGAACTCAGCGCCTTTACGCTCTCGACCACCGAGCCACATACTTTCCTGGGTTATAGGAATTTGCCAGAATCCATTATTGGCATCAATTTCACTGAACATCTTTGCTCCTTCCATTTGACCAAGAGTACTATCCACATCTGGGATTTAAAAAAACTCCCTCTCCACATTTTTATTAAGTTGGGTTAGGTCAACACACAACCTAATTCGACCATTAGACTTTGGAATAATCAAAACAGGTGCACACCAATCAGTTGGTTCACTAACTGGTTGAATTACACCTTTGGAACACAGGTTATCAAGTTCTTGTTTCAAAACTTTCTTCAGAGGTAGGGGCACACGTCTTGGAACACACAGTGCATAAGGTACTGCATCAGATTTCAACCTTATGTGATAAGGCTGTTTTGTATTCCCAAGTCCACTGAAGAGTTGTGGAAACTTATTATACTTATGGATCAAAAGTTTTACCATTATTATTAACTTCGAACAAGCGTTGAACAAGTCCCAGCTTTTCAGAAGCATGATACCTCAACAATGTTTGCCTGGCACCAGACACAACATAAAATCGTTCATTGACTGTCTTGTCTTTCACAGTTACTTGTGCCATCAATACTCCTGCAACATTCAACTGATTTCCACCAGGTCCAGAAATTGCTGTCTCTGCACATGATAGTTCATGGCTTTTGAACTTCTTAATATACACAGTCTCAGGAAGGACACTCACATCTGCGCCTGTATCCAATTTGACTGATAAGCACTGGTCCAAAATGTTCACATCTGTTTGCCACAATTCCTTGTTTTTGTTGGATGCTACTTCACCAACAAATGCATCTGCCTCATCATCAGGATCATTATGCACTACACCAACTCGTTTTGTATATTGTTCTGCCTGACAAAGCCGAGCATAGTGTCCTTTGATTTGGCATTTTTCACAAATTGCATTTCTAGCAGGACATTTCAACTTATAGCGAATTCCATTGGTAAACCCCGTGGTGCACTGGTTTTGCACTAGTTTTGCACTGGCACAACATTGGTTTTCTCCAAAATGTGAACTGGTGCATTCCCAATGGAATACAAAATTAGAGGTTAGATCAGTCAAGTTGGTTTGTTTTTGTTTACCTATACCAAATTTAATCATGGATTTTATATTTTTCTTTTCGAAAAACACTTTTTAAAAAATAACTTTATTTCACATCAAGATCAAGAACCATTTAGGTTACAATATAAAACAATATAAGTCGAAGTGACTGAAGTAAAGATTTGACCGGAGTGTCGCTCGTGGCTGATCTTCTTCCTTTTATAAGCTCGGTGTGCTGATGCAGAACTACGCAGTAGATCTTGCAGAGTTGCGGATCAGCATCATGAGGTTGCACTGATATCACCCACGCAGGATATTGCGTCTCAATGGATGAATGGAGTCATTGTCTATGTTTGATATAACAACTCCCTTTTTTTTGAAAAAGTTGGTGCTATACTTTGCAACAACTTTTAGGCATAAGTTTTGGCTCTTGTTGTATTCAGCTCGATGGCGTCTTCTTCTTCTACGGGTTCTTGAAGTCTATAGCTTGGTCTTCTTCTTGGTATGATTCTGGTCAAAAATCGAAGTTTGTTTCCAGAATCCGGTGGAGGTTGAGGTGGACCATCGTTTCTTGATGCCATTATACCAATTCGTACGGAACGGTTTCGTTTACATTTACAAAAGAAATACAATATAATCAAGGCTATAATCAATGCAATAATGAAATATGTAAACCATGAAATATGTTTCGTTACAAATGGTTCGTTAATAATCTTGTCCAATTCGTCAGAATATTGATTTAACTTATGTTGAGCAATGTTCAAATCATCAGTATTCAATTTATTCAATTTCAAAGGTTTTAGTACTGGAAGTTTCTGTTTTTCAGGTAAATGATTACAACATTGATATGGAATCAAGATCTCATGAGTCTTATAGTCAATTTTAGTTTCTTCGTTAACAGAACTCTTTGCATGTACTCTAGTACTTCCAATAAAAGCATTACAATTCGGCTGTAATCTTAAAATTGAATTAGTATTTATTATTTTTGTTAAAGTATCGACTTTCTGGCATTTTATTGTTATTGGTAATGGATCTGATACTGATATCAACCAATTATTCGATTTGAATTCAATGACATTATAATCTTTGGCAAAAATTAGATTTGTTTGACATGTTCTTGGTAGTAGTAACATATGTTTCAAAATTTGGGCTTCACAAATAGCATTACTGTCAATTGGGTAAGTTAACAAGTCTTCACACATTTTCATACCTTGAAATAGTAATTTACAATTCTCAAAATTCGTTGGCTTAATGTACAGCATAGAATCGTAATCTCTAGCAATGTATTTTATGTTTGTTGATAAAATATGATGTAACCCTGTTCGATTATCTAGGATGGGTATAGGAAATAATCGAAAAACTGAATAAATTTCGGGTTCAACAAGAGGTATTTTTAAAACAAATACTATCTTTGATTCTGTCTGAAATGCTTGTAGTTCAATGAGGTCAAGATATTGAGCTACTGAAGACATTTTTATAGGTGAAGGTAAGTTATTCTTTTGTAACGTTTGAGAGATTTCTTGTAGTGATTTTAGGAAATCTGTGGGTGTAATGATTGATGTATGAATTATTTGTACTCTAGCAAAAGTAATTGAATTCAGAATGTCGTTCAAATAATCTTCCAGAAATAAATAGCTCTCCATTAAAGATTCGCATATGTCTAAAGTTTTCAATTTCGCGTCTACTAGATATAAATTATCTGATATATCGTAAATAGATTTTTCAATATTCTTTATGTCTTCGTTAAATGTTGCCTCATCAATTTGTAACTTTTGGATGGTTTCATTGAAACTTTTTATAACTGATGTAGTTACTGTTATCTGATTTTTTAATAAGTTCTCGATTTTTTGTTCATCCTTATATATTTGGTTAATGCAATTCGTGTAATATTCTCCGTCAGCTGAGTCTAGATTGCCAGTAATCGCTTTCCATATTGTTCCTGCTGCGTTAAGTATTCCACGTTTTTCTCTGCGAGAATAATCTGATGTGTCTGATTGTATTTCAGCGTATTTAGTTTCAAGAGATCTTGCAATTTGTTCGAGTAGGCTGGTATGCGTTTTGATTTCAGCATTGAAATAAACCATTCTTTCATTATTGGTTTCGAATTTATCCATCATGTTATTCAAAATGTTCTGATTGTGATCTAATGCCTTTCTTACCGGAACGAGATCTTTGTAGACCAATAGTGTCCATTTTTCATTGGAAATTTTCATATTTTCTTCTTCATTGAGATCCTGGTACTGGTACTGGTACTGGTGGGGGACGTTTCCACGTCAGCAACTAGTCCCCAATGGGACCTTTTTGCCAACCCCAAGTGTTTTTCAATGACTGATGTGGTTCGCTCAAGAGAGCTGGCTAACATCCTTTTCAGGCACCGCCCATCAGCTCTCTTTTCAGAGTTTTTCAGCTGTGTTTTGTAGGCTAGTAATGTACTCACTACCATATGCGCAGTGGCAGGCCTGCTAACTATCATCGTTAACCCCCGAGACCGAGGTCTACTTAAGCAGCTGGCCCGCTCTCACGCTCAGCTGGTAGTTTTCCACACCCACCTACATACACGTAGGCTAGTAATGTACTCACTACCATATGCGCAGTGGCAGGCCTGCTAACTATCATCGTTAACCCCCGAGACCGAGGTCTACTTAAGCAGCTGGCCCGCTCTCACGCTCAGCTGGTAGTTTTCCACACCCACCTACATACACCGTCCTACTTCTTCTCTGATGCTCACAACCACATCATCATATCTTTCTGCGTGTTCTGTGTAGGCTTTGTTACTAACTCCATGCGCCACTTTAGGAGCAGCACTGTTAATTGGAACGCAACAGCGAATCGTGCAGGACTATCCCCAGCCGTCTTCATTGAGATAGATTTCGATTGTATTATTCACTGGTACTAAAGAGTACTGTGCAATACAGGGTGTTATAAGTAGATATCTGCAATAGAAATTAAGTTTCAGTTTCTGATTTAATTATTCGTGATACGGTTTTAATCTATCAAAGTTTACTTTAGACTCTTGGTTTGTAACAGGGTTTTTCAGTTTCGCAGAATTCTGATAAAGCTCAATGATTTCAAAAGGACCATTAAATTGATTTTGAAGTTTTGATCCAATTTGACTTTCTTTCACGTATACTTTTGCACCTACTTCATACTGGGGTTTTTCATGTTTTATTCGTTCATCAAAGCGAGCTTTTGCTTTTTCTTTACTTAATTCGGTTCTTGCACGAGCTACTTTATAGTAATAACTTATTCTATTATTAAAATCTCTAACGTACTTACTAATCAATTGTTCTTGATTATACAGTTGCTCTGGAGGTCTACCAGAAGTATGTCCAAAAATCAACTCATACGGGGTAAATCCGTGAGTCTTATTCTTCGTATTATTATAACAAATAATAGCAAAGGGTAGAATAGTTAAGGGGTTTTCTTCGGGATTGTCTGTTTTATTGATTCGAATCATTTCCATGAGGGTTGCATGGAATCTTTCGAGGGATCCGTTTGATTGGGGGTGATGTACACTTGAGGTTGACATTTTTATATCATACAGTGTACAAAGGTCTCTCATTAATGTGTTGTCAAATTCTCTTCCTGAGTCAGAATGTATTCTAAGAGGAGTTCCGTAATGTTGGAAATAAAGAATTAGTGTGTTTACAACTGATTTCGCTGTTTTGTCTGGTAAAGGATATGCTTGAGTGAATTTTGTGAGTTCATCTCGTATAGTCAGAATGTAATATTTAGTTGGGACTTCAAAAATATCAATATTAATGCGTTCAAAAGGTGTTTTAGGTGTTTCGGTAATTACAAGTGGGTTATTCAAATTTTTTCGACAAATTTTTGTCTTTTGACATGTTTCACATTTCTTTATAAAATCTTCAATTTGTTTAGTCATTCCTGTCCAATGATATTTTTCTCTGATACGTCTAATTGTTTCATTGATACCACGGTGTATATTTGCTTTACCACTATGATATTGATCCATAATTATAGGTATTTCATCTGGTTCGGGAATTTTAGTAATATTTTGGCAAATGACAAGTCTTAAATCTTCTTTATCTGCAAGGATGTACGATAAAATTTCTTGTATCGGTATGTTGAGAATGTTTTCTAAGAAGTATGTTTCATTGGATTGAATAGTTGTTTGACATAAATAAAAAGATGTAAACAAGTACATTACTGCTTCTTCTATGTCATATGGTAATAAAACAATGTAGTATTTTCTGTTCCTGACACTTCTACTAGAGAGAACATTTATCTTATTAGCGGAAAAATTTGGTTCTTCTTCAAAAATATCGTCCATGATTTGTTCTTGTAAATCAGTTATTCTGTTATGTTGTATTATAACGATTACATGTTTATGAGATTTGTCAAGTAGTTGTGAACTTGAAAATTCAATTTTGGAATAATCAATTAGTGATTTAACTTTGTATAGATTCGCAAAATTTTCATATTCTTGTTGTTAAGTTTCTGGAGAAAATTCAGTTTCAATAGTTTCAGCGTCTGAATTGTCACTATTCGATGTCAGAATTTTAACTTGTAATTTTGAGCATTCTTTGAAATGGTTAACTTTAATTCGTGATAGTGCATCTGCATTTTTGTTGATTTTTCCGGGTTTGTAAATAATTTCGTAATTGTACTCTTCTAATTTTAATCTCCATCTTGCAAGTCTGCTTCCGGGATCTTTTATTGAGAAAATCCATGTTAATGGTCTATGATCAGTACATAGCTTGAATTTTCTACCATACAAATAGGGTCTGAAATGTTTTACTGCCCATACAATGGCTAATAATTCACGTTCTATTGTTGAATATTTTGTTTCGGCACTACATAAAGTTCTTGAGGCATATGCAATTGGTAAATCTTTTCCAATAGGGCCTTGTGATAACACAGCACCTATAGCAAAGCTACTTGCGTCTGTTGTCAAAATAAATTCTTCTTCCATATTAGGATATATCAAGATAGGTGATTGGGACAATGATTTTTTCAATTCTTCAAATGACTGTTTGCATTCTTTATTGAAATCAAATATAATATCTTTTTGTAATAGTCTGGTCATAGGTTTTGAAATTTTGGCAAAATTTTGAATAAATCGTCTATAGTATCCTGCTAGTCCTAGGAATGATTTAATTTCTTTTTGATTAATTGGTTCTGGAAATTTAACGACTGCTTCTATTTTAGATGGGTTAGGTTTTACTCCGTCCTGTGTAATAATATGACCTAAGTAGGCTACTTCTTTGCATAAAAATTCACATTTATCTGGCTGCAATTTGAGGTTACAATTTCTTAGTCTTTTGAAAACGTCTGTTAGTCTGGAAATGTGTTCGTGAATGGTTGGCGAATATACAATTATATCGTCCATATAGACTAAACATTTTTCATTCTGTATTCCTATCAAAATGTTGTCCATGACACGCTGGAAAGTTGATGGGCTGTTTTTTAGTCCAAAGGGCATTCTTAGGAACTCAAAATGTCCGTTTTCGATTGAAAAAGCTGTTTTTTGAACGTCGGAATGATTCATTTCGATTTGATGGAAACCTGAGGCTAAATCTAAAGTCGTGAAGTATTGACATTTTCCAAGCTGATCTAGTAAATCTGAAATATTCGGGAGAGGATATTTATCATCTACCGTAACTTCGTTTAATTTTCTGTAGTCTATCACAACACGCCATTTTTGCTTACTTGATGCGTCAAGCTTCTTAGGGACTACCCACACTGGGGAGGACCAGGGTGAAATTGAGGGTTGTATAATTCCTTGATTCAACATTTTTGAGACTTGTTTTTTCACTTCTTCTTTGTGTACATGTGGATAACGGTATGACTTTGTAAAAATTGGTTTTGAATTGTTGGTGTCAATTGAATGTTTGATTTCATTCGTAAAGGTTGATTTGTCTTCCTCTAGATAAAATATGTCCGAAAATTCTAAACATAAATTTGTTATGTATTCCTGTTCTTCTTCGTTCAAGTGGTCTAAACGTAAGAGGTTTTTTATTTCGATTTCTCTAGTTGGTATTGACATACAATTTTCTGATTGATTTTCATTTATATTATAATTCAAAATTTGGTCATTTTTGTTGATTGGTTCTAGAATAATATCTGAAAATTCTATTGTTTTTGGTACTGAGTTTGGGTTCAAAATTGTTGTAAGAAATTCTCCTTTCTCATTGATTTTTACTATGGCATTTGGAAGTCGTACTCGGTCATTTTCTTGTGCTAGCAGTATAGCATAAGTGTTCTTTAATTTTGAGTATAATTTGAATACTTGTTCTACTCTTGGTTCAATATTTATGATGTTTTTTGTCTCGTTATGATTTTTTATTGGATTCAGAATTTGTTCTTCGTTTGATTCAACTTTGAATAAAGGTACCGTTTTGAAATTGGTAATCAGCTGTCTGTTTTTTATATCTACGATTCCTTCGTAATGTTCGAGGAAATCTGAGCCTAGTATTCCGTCGAATTCTATGTCGAGATTGTGAATAAATACTTTATGTGGATCGTTCATTGCGAATGGCACTAAAGTAGATTCTGTCATTTTAATTTTTTCGTCAGTTATTCCTGAAACAGAAATATTTTCGGGGGTTCTTTCCGTATATTTTTCTACTGTTTTTGGTTTGAAAATTGAAATTCCTGCACCTGTGTCAATTAGTATTTTGAATGTTTTAGTTATATCGTGGATGTAGTACAAATTCTGTGAACTTACTGTGAGACTTGATTTTACATGAACATTTCCTGTATCAATTTTAGGTTTTGCTGCGCGCGTTTGGATTTCTTGGGCAATGCATTCTGATTGAGAGACATCGTTCTTGTTTGCGTTGCAAGGTCGTCTATCGTTGAATGCTGAGTTGAGCATTCTGGAATTGTTGATTCCATAGGCGGGGGTTTGTCTGATTGACTGGTTAATTGAAAATTTTGGGAATGAAATTGATCTGGTACAATTTCATTTTGGTAGTTTGTTTCATTGTCAAATTGATCGTACTGATAATTTCCTTCTTGTAAATTATCATATTGGTGTATGTCACTGATCGTATTTTCGTCATAATATTGGGCATAGTCATTTCCAAAATAATTCTCTTGAAGTTCTGGTTGTTGGTCATAACCAGTATTATAACCTTGGTCATAAGCAGTATTATAATCATCAGAATCTTCGTAATAATATTGAGATGCATTATTTTGATCGAATCCGTAATTGAAATGATGTGTTTTCCTATTCAAATTTGGGTTTTGTTGTATAACGGAAGGTCTTTGCTGGTTAAAATTTGATGTTGAAGGTCTCTGCTGATTATTAAAATTTTGGTAGGTTTGTTGAGGTCGTTGGAAATTATTTTGATTGAACTGTGGTCTTTGAAAATTTGTGTTTGGTTGTTGAAAAGTTCTCTGTTGATTTTGCGCTTGATATGATTGGAATTGTGGTCTCTGATTTTGATTTTGATATGAATTTTGGAATGATTGATAGTTTGGTCGGAAATTCGATTGTGTAGGTCTAAATTGAGGTCTTTGATTTGGATTAAAAGTATTATTAATTCTCGGTTTCATCATTTGTCTTGGTTCGTTGGTTTTTTGCATTTCGAAATAGGAAAGTTGCATTTCTCTCTTAATTCGAGCTGCTGCTTCACTCACATTTACAGGATTACTAGCTCTGATTATTTGTCCAATTTTGGGTTCTAATCCGGTTAATAAGGTATTCATTGTCATATTTTCTATCAGAGTAATTTGAGCGTATTTCTGTTCTTGAGTTAAATTCGATTTGTGGACACAAGCTAACATTTTTGCGTTGTGCGTTTGCAATCTGGAATGAAAAGTTATGGCATTTTCGTTCTGTGATTGTCTCATACGCTGTAAATCTTGAATTAATGAATTTAGATCACGAGAGTCGCCAAAATGAGTGTTCAAAAGGTTTCTTATATCTCTGAATGATTCTGGATTTTTTGAATTGACTAGAATAGCTGCTCTTCCTTTCAATCTGTTTTTGAAATGAGTTATTAAAAGTCTTCTCTGATCGTTTGTTGCAAGTTGATAGGCTTGTTCTCATGCGTTTAAAAATGCGCCTAATAAATTAGAATCACCGTCGAAGTCTGGAATTAGCGAGAATAACTCAGATAATTTATACGGTTCAACTTCAGGTAGATTTTCATCGTCTGGCATTTTGGAAAATTATTTATATTACGAGGGGTGTGCTAAATTTAATACGAATACGATATACGAGGGGGATGTGAGCAATAGGAATCAATCGAACAGTATTATAGATGGTGAAATTCGAAAATTTGCAAAAAATTGAGATTCTATGTTGCTTACATGTATAGTATCCGCTGCATTGGATCGTTCGTCGTTCGTTGTCTGGAGCTCTCTGTCAGGGGCTTCACGAGGTGTTCCTAATCCACAGGAGACCAGTTTTCTTACTTGCTACTTGATTTCGTTTCTTGTTTCTTGTATTTTCTGGTTTCTTGCTTCTTGGGCTTGTTGCTTCGGTTCTTGGAACTTGAAGGTTTGGTCCACCACCCTAGTGAGGACGTCGCCGTGTTCTATTGATTTCAACCGCTGGTGAGGACCGTTTGCCGTGTTCCAACAATTGCCAAATCACTAGAGAGGACCGTTGCCGTATTCTAGGATGTTGAGGTATCCTACCGACTGCGCCAATTTTATATTTTTCTTTTCGAAAAACACTTTTTAAAAAATAACTTTATTTCACATCAAGATCAAGAACCATTTAGGTTACAATATAAAACAATATAAGTCGAAGTGACTGAAGTAAAGATTTGACCGGAGTGTCGCTCGTGGCTGATCTTCTTCCTTTTATAAGCTCGGTGTGCTGATGCAGAACTACGCAGTAGATCTTGCAGAGTTGCGGATCAGCATCATGAGGTTGCACTGATATCACCCACGCAGGATATTGCGTCTCAATGGATGAATGGAGTCATTGTCTATGTTTGATATAACATGGATGAAACCTCAGAAACTTATGATATAACATTTCAACTAAATGAAGAGTTGTTTACATTATCAATACCGAAGAGTGATGATGAGCAGCTTTTCAAATCAACAAGTAGGTATAACATTTGATTGGAAGTATTTTTCATTAATTTTCCAATGTTATAGATAATGATGGATACACGTCCGTCGAAATACATTATAGATTTAATCAAAAATGTTATGATTACTATCAAGGATCCACTGAGAGAAATATGTCGAGTTGAAGGAGGAAGGTGATATTCCTGAGATTCATGGTACTTATTCTTCCACTAACTCATTTTTTGCAGTCGTATCCTGATATATTCTGCCAATGAACCTTTTGATAGTCAAGTTGACACTGACGAAGTTGAATCAGAAAACTCACAAGAGGAAACGGCAGCCTCATTTTGTGATGTCAATATAAACCAACGTTGTGGTAAGACTATGTTTTTTACTTACCTACTTATATTGGATTTGAAAATAGTAGGTAGTTTATTATAATGAACATATGATATGGGTATCATTGATATTGTGGTCAAAACTTTATAGTGCTAGTCTTGATTTATGTACCCACCCATTTATTAATTAAAGTATTATTTCTAACTTGTAGAATGGAGTAATGGGGAAACAGGAATGCTACTAGACTATTATGAACAATTTATGTCCAGAGTAGGACCCATGAAAAAGTTCAAAAATAAGAAATCCATGTGGAGTAAGATTGCTGAAATTTTGAATGAAAAGTTTAAAATACAAAGGACACCAACACAGGTTGAAAATAGATATAAAACTGTGCTCAAAAGAAAAAAATGTGCAATTGAAAATAATAAAAGAAGTGGTTCTACTAGGATGGATGTGCCATTAGAAAGTGAACTAAGCAAAATCAATGCAATGGATGATAGTATAGAACCTGAGGTTATTGGAACCTCACAGGGCATAATAGTCCTCAAGCCAAGAAATGAGGAAAACATCCCAATAGTGTCCTGTTCAGCAACACCAATAAGAAAACATAAGACAATGCATGATACTCTTCTGGAAATACATGAGAAGAAAGAGGGAGCCAAAGAAAGACGCCTCAGAGAGAAAATGGAACTGATTAGAGAGCTCTTAGGTGGAAAAAATGATTAGTTTTCAATTTATTCATTTTTGTAGCAATCTAGTTTCAATTTCCCTTTCAGATGTGATTTATTTTTAGTTTGTTTTGTTTTTGTGCCTGGGTGATATTTGCAATACTCATTTTTGTAGCTATCTAGTTTGAATGTTCCTTCCAGATGTGATTTCTTTGGGTTTGTTTTGTTTTTGTACCAAAGTACATTATGTTCAATTTATTTATTGAGTTCAATATATGTGTACATAAAGTACACTTGTACTTAGTACAAGTGAGAATAAATATTTTGTTATTATGATTTTGAATATTTCAAAAAGTTTGGTCCCTCATTTCTAGTTATTATGGTATACTTGTGTGAAACAAAAAGCCACCATTGCCATAAATTTTGTAAAAACGAGTTATTTGCCTCTTCCAAAATTGATAATAAATCTATAGTCATGATATAAATACAGGGTGTCCCAGAACAATGTACATTAAATTTTACAGGGTGAACTAGAGCTGAACAAAATGTGAAATATCCATCTCCATGTGAATCGATTAGAATAGTATGACATGTCTTTCAAGCACATTGACAATAGTAAATCATACTTCGAATTTCATAGCAGTACTTCTCAACAAATTCGAAATATTCAAGAAAATCAAATTCCAAAATTATCCTTCATTGCCCTTTCACAGCTCAAGGGTGCATTTTTGGCCTATTTTCAGCTCTAGTTCACCCTGTAGAATTTAATGTACGTTGTTGTGGGACACCCTGTATGAACAGAAAAACTAATGGATAAATCAAAATTTTTATTAAAAGGTAAAATTGCATTTGTTACAGAAATTGTAACATTTCTGTAATCGCTTTCCTCTTTTCCATGCCTTTTTGTCTGAGATGCTCCTCAACTTCTCCATTTGGAACATCTTGTAGATCTGCCTCAGCTGGAAGGGCATCTTCATGACTCAGAAAATCTTCTGCATCTATGCACAAGTTATGCAGAACACAGCATGAGATGATGAATTTTGTAATTTTTTCAACAGAGAGAATATCCAATAGGGTCAGCTGGCGGAATCTTCCCTTAAGAATACCAAAAGTATTTTCAATCAAGACTCTGGTTCCACTGAAGGAATTTTGTTTGATGCTCACTCAATTTTTGTTGGTGTATTCTTTTTATGGGGTCATAAGCCATGTTCTTATAGAATATGCCCCATCTCCCAAAATGTGGTATTTGTTGCCACAAAATGATGGCAATCTTTCCAATATAGGTGAGAGCTTCAATACTCGTGCATCATGCACTTTTCCAGGCACTCCAGCAAAAACATCAATAAAACGTCTCTTGAAATCACAAATTCCTTGTAGAGTAATTGCTGGAGAATCATGGCGATTGGTGTATGTATTTTTCAGCTTATGTGCTGGTGTTCTAATATTTATTGATGTTCCTTCAATGCATCTCACAACTCCGCGAAATTTTGAAATCTAAAAAATGAAAGATAAATTACTGCAACATCACAGGAATTTAAGAGCAACATCAATCAATCAAATATGAATTGAAACCTATTTCTAGATCATAAAACTACAATAATAAAGATCTGATCTAATTTGGTTAAGTTATTTTTTTGGATAGGTAGGTACCACCTACCTTTTGGAATTCAGCTGAAAAAGTTTCTCTTTCCTCCTCATCTGGCATTTTTATGATGGTTGGAGCAAGTTCTAATAAATAATTCATAACACGTGTCATGATGCGGAATAGTGATGACTGAGCCATGCCAACCCTCAGAGACACATCTCTTATGGATGATTTATTTCCTGCAAACCTATGAAAATAAAAAGTTCATAATATGATTGATGGTTATAAGCTGTATGCTGTATTAATATGATGGGTGAACTCGACTTGGATATATGCAAGACTGCTCCCACACCAGTGAACTGTGAACTCAATATTTATATATTTACCATAAAAATGACAGTATGTGTGTCTCTGCAGATAAATGATTTCTGCCACCATGAGATGTGTTTTTAGGATAATATGAGGATTTTCTAAAATTTCCAATCAATGTGTAAGTTGTACGCCTCTGCATCCTGAAATTCTTCCTGAATTGCAATTAAAAATGATATATGGAAACCATAATTTTCACTTTTTCAATTAAGTACCACTTCATCATTAAATTGGTGCACAACACTTTCAACGAAATTTTGAATTTTGGGAACTAATCTCCTCTCATCCCTCAAAACTTTCAACTCTTTATCACTACTTGATGATGATGATGATAAGATTGCCACTAACAATTTGCCTTTCAAATTCAAACTATCCATTTTCGATATGTTTTCAATAATTTCAATAAATCCGCCATTTTAAAAACTGCAACCTGCACTGACTTGGCACGATCTACTAGAGCTCGTGCGAGAATTGTTGCACTGAGCTCTGAATTCTATGCATCAGTTTTCCAATGGATTTCAAAACCCCCCACCAGTTTTACCAATGGAATACAAAATATGCACTCAGTGCGACCCAGTTTTACCAATGGAATTTGCTATTACTATGCAGCTCTGGATGGCCACACCAATAGCATTCATTCTCATTTTGCTTAGATGTTACTTTAGATACTGGGCCCCTTTTTTGTGAAGGACCAACTGCATGATTCAATCCTTGATTTGATTTTCTGACAGACTGGTATCTTTTCACACCCACTGCGTCAACTGAGACAGTCCCACTTCGAAATGTTTCTTGTTGTTTTTTCACAGCTTCTGACTGTCTAGCAGTATTTACAGCTTCATGTAAGGTAAGAGTGGAGTCCAACTGCAACTTTTCTAAGAGAGCTTCATCGAGAATCCCCACTACCACTTGATCTCTGATAGCTTGATCTACGAACCCAGCAGAAAAATCACAGTTTTGAGCTCTAGTATGTAGCTCAGTCACGAAATCTTCCACACTCTCTCTCCTTCCCCCTGTTTTAGGGTATGGAAACAGTAACGTTCATATATGATATTCTTTGATGGTATAAAGTGACTTCGAAACTTGGTCAGCACAAGTGCGAAATTATCAACTTCTGCATCAGACAACTTCTGGTTTTGTGTCCATCCCCGAAGCACTTCTGAACCTCTTGAATCTTGACTTCCATTGTTCCCAGTCAACAGCTTTGAACGAAAATTGTTCAGGAGCTGGAATTTGATAAAGAGGAACTACAGTGTTCTGTTGAACTTGAGGCGTTGGCCTAGGGTCGGCGTTGTTTGGCATGATTTTCTCTACTTGAATTTCTTCACAGTACCAAGAAAATCACTTGAATCAGCTACGCTGCCACCATGTGTTATTATTGCTAATAAAGCAAGTTGTAATTACTCTAGGTTTTTTAATAAATCATCAGACCAAAACTACATGACAAACTGCTAGCAAGGTATTAGCCAACTAACTTCCTAACTAAAAAGTAAGTTAGTCACACATCTCCATCTATCAATGTCAATTGACACGGAACATAAAACATAAGAATCCATAGAACATGTAATGACAGATGGATGCTCTATGTGCATACAACACAGTACATTCATACAATATGCCCTCATGGATACAGAGCCTTTCATTTGGTGGCCTCATTCAGCCTTCACAAGAATGGACTACCCAAATTGAAAAAATGGAGAATTATTTTTTGAAATATCATAAAGATTCATTTTATACAAAGAAAAATGTAGTTGATAATACATCGAAATATATTTCAGCGAAAGTTAGAAAGCTCAACATTTCAAAAGAACTCATTCACTCCTTCTGCAAACTCAGACATTTTGTCCGTATCAAATATTTGAATTCAAAGAAGGAGGATAATACACAAGCCAGCAAAAGGAAATATCCTAAAATGCCTGGTGAGCCTCAGAAGCTTGCAAAAAAGATGAGAAAAATAGTTCAGTAATCAAAAACGAAGTAGATTTGAAAATATATTTCCATAGACGGCAGAATAGCGCAGTTGGTGAAGCGCTCGACTGGTAATCGGAAGATCCCCAGTTCGAATTGCCGGCGGAGCAGAGAATTTTTATTTATAAAACGAGTTATAAATTCTAATTTTCGTAGCCTCGGCCGGAGATGATTCCGCACGATTCACTGTTGCGTTCCAATTAGTAGGGCTGCTTCTAAAGTGGCGTATGGAGTCAGTAACAAAGCCTACATATCACACACATGGCTGAAGGACCGCTCGTACGTAAGGTCGATGGCCAGTTGGTGTGTACATACACATCCAACAAAGTACATCCTACTACTACTACTATACTATATTTCCATAACTATATAGGGTGTTGCAAAGTTCGAGGGACAATATTCACAGGTCGTGATAGGCTTTGTGATGTTATAACGACTAAGGTAGGGACATGAAGGTCTGAAGTTGAGAAATAAGAATTATTTTTTGAAATAACTGAACAACTCAACTAGCATTTTCAGTCACAGGCACCATGGATCAAGAAACTATTACCTATATTTAGTGATAATAACATAATTATCACTTATTCCAGAACTTCATAGTATAAATGTCAGTGATAGTTATTTAGTGAGTGAAAATTACGTAATTTTTACACTAGATAATGACTTCAAAGTGAGAAATTCTCATGGCTTATTACGAAGTAACTATTCCGAAACTGTCACTCCTCAAAACTACTATTAAGGTTTCGCAACTTTGGATATATTATTACGGTAACGCTTACCTCCCCAAGAGAGCTTCACAGTTGCAATTACTCTATGGTCACCAATTAGGTTTCTACGACGTTGTCGTTACTTGATCGATCACCTAATAATTTAGTCAATTCTTGGTGATATGTTAGGTAACATATTGGTAATTCCTACTCAAACAACTCCCAGTAAGTGATTTTCACTTTTCGGTAAATATATTCAGTTAAAGTTACCAATACATAGGTTATCATAACTGACGAGTTCCAAAAGTAACTTTCTGATTCATTTTCGATAGGGAGCCATATTGATTGATGTGATAACCATTTGAACAGAAAATAATTTTGGTTTTTCTTGTTGATAAACATCATTATATGAAGAATAATAGCATTTATTCGATGACCAATTGCATGATTCCATTGTATATATAGGACAGAATGTTACTTATTAGTTATAATCCCCGTTACCAGTATTTTCTACTGCTTAGGGGTTTTCTCGAATTGGGACTATGCAATGTATAGATTATGAAAGTTGAGAATGTGTAAAAGTATTGTATGTATTTATACCATATTGTAATCAAATCCTGATTGAAGATATATTGCTTAAAAAAAAATTGGAAAAATAGCCGAATGAAATAAAACCATATTTTTGGTGAAATGAGCCGTATTTTGTGGGCGCATCTTGAATTTCGAGGCAAAATCATCACATTTATCGAAAAACTGAATGTTGTTTGAATTCTTCAAGTTCGAGTATCAATTATTTCGCGTGTTTGTGCTTGTATTATTCATTGAATGGTTAGGCATATTCAACTTGTTCATTATTCGTGAATGTGATCTTCATGGATGGAATAAAGAATAATAGAGAAAGAAAATAATATTTTCATGAAGTGGAAAAGAAATAGAGTCAGTAGGAAAATTTACTACATCCTTACGTAATTTCGACGTCGACGGGTCGTAAGCATTACGTAATTGTTGAGTTCCCGCTACGTCGGCAAACCTTAATAATTACTCGTGATTTGTTTCCCATTTTGGTCGTAAATACGTAGTAACGACGTAATTATAAGGTAACCACAACTAGTAAATATTACTTACTAGTCGACCCAATAGTCGTAATTACGTAATCGCGACTATAAATGCTAGTTGGGAACGGCTGAAGTCTTTGCATTCCTGACATTTTATCCAGTATCTCACTACAGGGGGTGGTGGTCAGGGGCGGCGAGTGCATAGGGGCATCGGGGCCAATGCACCCATGTAGACCATAGGCCGAAACGAAGATGTACCTTTGTTTATGTTGATATTAACAACAGACCCGAAACCTGATTAGTCAAAAAACATTATATTCTAGTGGGGGTGTTTCACACGTAATGCAGAATCAATATTGCATCAAGCTATCTTCAAATTTGAAGGCATTTGACCTTGAGCCATAAAAAATTTTTGCCTGCGGCGCATTTTTTTTTGGCTTGCCCTAACCCCTCCATTTTGGCACCCATTGGGCAAAACAAAACTCGCCGCCCCTGGTGGTGGTAATAACCTTTTCTCCCATATTTTCTACGCCACTGATGAAATTTTGATTATTACCAATTTTTCAGATTCATTTTCGGATCAATAATTTTGTTGAAAAAACACATGACCTTCAAATGAGCTAAAATGATCAGTTCTCGAGATATTTGACCCAACATAGAAGCTCACTTGGCAATTTTCATCATTTTCAATAGGAGATTATATCGAAAATATGTTTCTTGGTGAGTTGATTAGATATACCTACTAGTTAGAAAAATAGACATTTTTGTAATTTTCTACAGTGATTGAAAATTGTCTATGCAAGCTTCTATTTGGTTTTTAGCTCAGTTGATGGTTATGCGTTTTTTCTACAAAATTGAATAGAATCTGTGAAGCGTTGTCGGTCGAATTTCGCAACACCCTGTGTAATCCAAACCCTCAAAATCACCTAGTATATAATATACGTATATAAATTTGTATAAAGTTAATTATACAGGTAGACACAAGTATATACATAAGGATCTCTGTGCAATTTCCTTGAAACATTAGTTTCTAGTGGATGAAGGTTTTAAGTATAGGTACATATTTTTTCAAATAAATTCCATTCTTCAAATGAAGAGGATACAAGTTGGTAAATGACTTATGTTTTTGTTCACCTTTCACTTATTTTTTCATCCTCTTAAAAATTTTGAATCCTACAGGAGATATTCTGATCCAAATAAAAAAAAATAGAGCTATTACAAGAAAAATGTCAAATAGCTGATAGGTATTTGTTTCACTAGGTAAAAACGCACAAGATTCAATGCCGTGGCTGGCGTTTCATAGCCAAGGCGTAGCCGTGTCTAGGAAACCAGCCAAGGCTTTGAATCTCCTTTTCTGCCATGTGAAACAAACAGTTTTTTCTCCAAATTCGTTTCAATTTCATGCAAAATACAAATATTTGAATTCACACAATATTCTGCCTAGGCAGAAAAAGTTCACTTTTCTGACTAGGCAGTAAAAATACACATATTATGCCTGTCAAGTGTCATTAAAGACACTTTTTGGAGGAAAAAGTAGTTCTAGTTTATTATGCAAAGAATTTCGACTGCCATTCAACTTAGATTATTTATTAGTAATTACACAGGAAAACTGTATGCAAACGTATATTTATGTCAACACTATGACATTAAGAAAAACAACATATCACATAGGGTGATATATGAATATAAAAGAAGACACATTGTAACTAAATGAGTATTTCCAACACCCTCCCTCAACGTGAGCTATCTTCAGTGAGTCCTATCTCTTTCAAATGTTTCTCGAACTTTTCCTTGAAAAGTCCCTTGGTAAAAATGTCGGCAGCCATTTTCTCGGTAGGTAAATATTCCACATCGATTTCTTTCTTCTCGAATATTTCCCTGCTACAATGATAACGGATGTGTATATGTTTTGTTCTTGAATGGTGAATCGGGTTACGCATCAGTTTTTGTGCTCCTTGATTGTCGCAATGAATTATAGTAGGAGATGATTCTTCATTCATATATTTAAGTTCTTCAGAAAGTTTCTCAGGTAAACAGCTTCCTTAGCGGATTCAGAAAGTGCCATGTATTCCGCCTCGGTACTTGATAAGGCGACAGC
Source organism: Phaedon cochleariae (assembly GCA_918026855.4). Classification (NCBI taxonomy): domain Eukaryota; kingdom Metazoa; phylum Arthropoda; class Insecta; order Coleoptera; family Chrysomelidae; genus Phaedon; species Phaedon cochleariae. The sequence goes on from OU896710.1 coordinate 21,970,438, forward strand.
TTTCTGTTTTCTAGCTTCCCAAGTGACAGCTGCTCCTGCGAGAGTGAAGATGAAACCGGTGTATGACTTACGATCGTCTAAGTTTCCTCCCCAGTCAGAGTCTACATACCCTCTCATTGGAGTTCTGGTTTTTCTGTAGTGTAGACAACGTTCTTTAAACTTCAAATACCTGAAGACTCGTTTTACTCCTATCCAATGTTGTCGTCCACGATCATTGTTGAATTGGCTCAACATGCTCACCGCGTAAGCTATATCAGGACGCGTTGACACAGATAAATACATTAGTGATCCCACAGCTTATCTGTAGGGCACATTTTTCATTTCGCTGATTTCTTCTTCAGTCTTGGGTCCCATTTCCTTGGTAAGTTTCAGGCTGGCATCTACTGGAGTTTGTGCAGGTTTACAATCAGACATGTTGAATCTTTCTAATATGTCTGATATGTATTCATGCTGAGACATTGATACTGACTTAGTTGAGTCATCCTGATTGAATTCAATGCCTAAACAGTAATGTAATAACCCTAGGTCTTTTATTTTGAATACAGAACCAAGATCTTTCTTCAATTGGTTTTACATCATATCTGAATTACTGGCTATCACTAAATCGTCGACATATACGGCAATTATCATAACCACATTATCATTGTAAAGCATATATATACATTTATCAGTATTGATAGGTTTCAGTCCAAAACTTTGGAGGAATTGGTCTAGTTCCTTATACCATTGTCTACCAGATTGTTTTAATCCATATATTGATTTATTAAGTACATATACCTTATTCTCTTCGCCATTCATCACAAAACCCTCTGCCTGTTGCATATAGATCTTTTCGTCCAAATCTCCATTTATATAAGCCATTACCACATCCATCTGATACAAAGTTAGTCCCCATTCAGCGGCTAGGGCAATAACTAAACGTATAGAGCTTTGTCTTGCTACTGGTGATGATATTTCGTGGTAATCGACACCTGGATCTTGACTATATCCTTTTGCTACAAGGCGAGCTTTCAATCTTTCTATATCTCCATTGGATTTGTATTTGATTCTGAGTACCCATTTACATCCAATGATGTTTTGATTATATGGACAATCTACTAATGTCCATGCGTTACATTTTACTAATGAATTGAATTCTTCTTCCATAGCTATTTTCCACTCTGATGCAAAAGGTCCATTCAGAGCTTCATCTAGTGTTGGATTGCTCATTTGATCAATCACAATCTGAGCTGCTTCCTCCGCTAGATCTTCTAGCATATGGAATATTTTCTGGGTCTTCCTCGAGTACCATTTCTCATAATTGCAGGTCTTCCTCTCCCTCTTCTGAATTTGGATACCTGGTCTTGATGATTGCTTCCTTCAGCTGAAGTTATAGATTGATTTTCGTGGTTCGTATGGCGATTTTCATCATTATCAATCGGTGGATGGTCTTCGATAATCATCTGTGGATTCTCGACATTGTTTATTCGATAATCTACTGGAAATTCGAAGAAATGTTCAGTATGTTCAGTCAGTTTCAAGTTAGAATCTTCCACAAATTTTACATCGATACTTTTAATAACCTTCGTTAATTCGGGGTCCCATAAACGGTAAGCTTTCGAGTCATTTGCGTAACCCACAAAGATACATTCTTTAGATTTGGGTTCGAATTTTTCTTTACTTGTTTTTATCAAACTGAATACTTTAGATCCGAATACTTTGAAATGAGATACTGTTGGTTTTCTCCTTTTCCATACTTCGAAACGTGTTTTGTTATTCAAACTTTTCGTACAACATCAGTTCCTGATGTACGCAGCCGTTGCTATAGCTTCTGCCCAGAAATGTATATATATATATATATAAACTCTTAAATTATTTGGGACTGCAGCAAAACGAAGGTGTACTCTTATAACATTATATTTCCAATATTTCGACAATGAATATTGTCATCATCAGGGAGCTACAATTTATGAAAATTTCTTTAAAAAGGCTCTGTAAAATTATCAGTAAAGTACTTACAATGTCAGTGAGAATGGTCGTTGAAAGATGGTAACAGTAGTAGATTCACAAGACACATCAGTAATTTGTAATACATTAAAACAGTGGACACAAGATCAATTTAAAATTGTAAAAGTTGAAAATAGTAAAATGAGATTTATTTTTTTATTGAATTTTATTTATAAATTTTATATTCGGCTGCCGAAACACATGGCCATGCTCGAATTTGTTGAGAAATTTGCGGGAACTTATATTGAGGTTAACTATGACAATTGTCAATTGACACTAAGTCAGTCATTTGTCAATTGTTACTGCTTGTGGGACATGTAGGTAGTATACAGTTGGTACAGTTACAGTTACTTCTAAAGATGAGATATTATCTAATATTGAATAAGTTATTATTAATTGTTATAGACTTTGATAGAAAAAATATATTGTTGGATGTATTTAAAAAGTTGAAATGTTGTTGAGGCTCTGGGATTCTTATCTAACAAAAGTAGGTATGAATAAATTTCACTTAAATGATTCAGATCTGTTCTTTTATTCAAGCTGTTTGTAGATTGGGATATGAATGTCATTTCCAAAAAAATTCGTTTTGTATTGTTTTTTTCTTTTGCTAAGATTTTGGTGGAATTATAGTCCATGTTATGACCTTCTTTGAAAACATGTTCACTGAGAGCACATCTTTCAGGGTGCAGTCTGCTGTCACTTTTGTGGGATGTTATGCGGTCTTTGAGTAACCTAGAAGTCTGGCCTATGTATTCATGGTTGCAGTTTGAACAAGGAATGCAGTATATTACATTTGATTGATGTGGTATTGGAACTCTGTCTTTGACCACAGAAAATAAAGAGTTTATAGTTAACACTGTTTTTTGTGAGATTTTTAAATTTCCTAGTGTATTGAAAATTCTAGATAATTTTGGAGTGATTTCTGCAATAAATGGTAAAGAGATGTAGAGAAGATTATTTTGAGAGTTATTATTTGTATTGTTAACATTTTCAGGAACTATTTGATTGATCATTTGGTTAATGGGTGGAGTGCTATATAAAATCTTGTTAAGTAATGATGACGGGTATGCATTTTGTGAAAACAAGGTGTGAAGAATTTTCAGATTTTTTTGGTGGAAAGAAGGATCAGAGATACGTAACACTCGTTGCTTCATTTGCTTGATCAAGTTGATTTTTATCGATTGTCTGTGGTAGGACCAGTAGTTCATATATCTGCCAGAACTCATAGGTTTCCTATACCAGTCTATTAATATTGTGTTATCCTGGGTACGAATCAGTCTAGTGTCCAAAAATGGAACACTACAGTTTTCGTCTTCTTTCTCAATAGTAAATTGAATGTAAGGATCGAAGCTATTGAATACATCTAGAGTTTCAGTTATCTCTGATTGAGGAAGGGCTAAGATGATGTCATCCACGTATTTTTTTATGAAGAAAACATTGAAGGGAAGGACATTCAAGACATTATCTAGCACTTCGTTCATAACATAGTTTGCCAAAATAGGACTTATTTTTGCTCCCATAGGAGTGCCAAAGGTTTGCTTATAAATTTGATTGTTGAATGAGAAATATGTATTGTTAAAGAGGAAGGTTAATAATTTAATGAAATCATCTTCACAGATATTGCAAAAATTACTTATTTGGTTCCAATTTTTATGTATTGATCTGATACAAGCATCTAAGTAAACATTGCTGAACAACATTTCAACTTTTTAAATACATCCAACAATATATTTTTTCTATCAAAGTCTATAACAATTAATAATAACTTATTCAATATTAGATAATATCTCATCTTTAGAAGTAACTGTAACTGTACCAACTGTATACTACCTACATGTCCCACAAGCAGTAACAATTGACAAATGACTGACTTAGTGTCAATTGACAATTGTCATAGTTAACCTCAATATAAGTTCCCGCAAATTTCTCAACAAATTCGAGCATGGCCATGTGTTTCGGCAGCCGAATATGAAATTTATAAATAAAATTCAATAAAAAAATAAATCTCATTTTACTATTTTCAACTTTTACAATTTTAAATTGATCTTGTGTCCACTGTTTTAATGTATTACAAATTACTGATGTGTCTTGTGAATCTACTACTGTTACCATCTTTCAACGACCATTCTCACTGACATTGTAAGTACTTTACTGATAATTTTACAGAGCCTTTTTAAAGAAATTTTCATAAATTGTAGCTCCCTGGGGCCCGATTCTCGAATCTGTAGGAATTCGATCCTATAGGAGAATGATCCAATGCTTTCAGTTCTCATAGGAAATGATAATTTGTCATGACACCTATTCTTGAACCATATGGAATCGTTTTTCCCAGGGGATTGAAAAAGTGCCGTATGTCGCAGATAGATTCTTGAACTCAGATGAATCCACCAATGAAATAAGTGGAATTCATGTTGGTAACTAGTGGATGATTGAAATGAAATGTTGACATTTTGATTTTGACTAATTTTGAGGTTATAGAATAATATAATTTTGCGACTGTGAGATTATTGTGTATTGTATATTCACTTTATTTCCTCTGATCGAAATGGATATGGATACAAACACTATTAAAAAACCACGTGGTGTTAGTATTAGCAAAGAGCAGCCAAGACTTTTAATAGAAATAATGGAGGCCTCTGAGGACTTGAGGAAAGGGAAATGTCACCCCCAATTCACTTACAAAAATTATGAAGTACCTATCAATTTTCTAGTAATGTCTTTGGACAAACGAAAAACTTTAATAAATTATGCAGTAGACAAGCACTTATCAATTGGTCCCATCTACGCAGAAACCTTCTTCTCAGTCTTCTATATAGCAAGGATTCCAGCCACTTCCAAATTTTGTGAAGCCTCTATAGATGATCTTTTTCATCTATGTTTGCCATGTTTTGCAATACATATGTTTTTCTGATTTCTCACTAAGGTTTAGTTCCCATCAAAAATGAAAATAACTTCGTATTTCATGATTGTATCCTATGGGAAACATGTTGTTCCCGTGGGTATTATCATGGGAAGCAGTTCCTTTGAAATGTGTAGGAATAGTTTCCCATACAATATTTCAAGAATACATCATCTCAAATTTCCATGGGAAATATCGAGTTTTTCCCATGGGAACGAATTCCAACACATTCGAGAATCGGGCCCCTGATGATGACAATATTCATTGTCGAAATATTGGAAATATAATGTTATAAGAGTACACCTTCGTTTTGCTGCAGTCCCAAATAATTTAATAGTTTTTAACCAACTAGTCAGCAAAAGACTACCCTTCTGCTTCTATATATATATATATAGTGAAAGGGTAGTCTCCTGACTGGACTAGTTGAAGAAAACTATGTGTTAGGAAAACAGCTAAAATCTCTATTTTCCTTGAGGTTGCAGTCAAAGGGAATGGCCAATGTAGAGAAAAGACTCTTTGTTAAATTGTCGAGCTTTCGAAAAATTTTATTTTCATTATCAAGACATCTGAAAATACAAAGATCCATTATAAGCATGGTATCTTGTATGAAAATTGAAACAACTTACTAACTTGAGTGGTTACATGGAAAACAGCTAATGCACATCATAGTAACTTAAAACACTGCACTATTTTTGAAAACATATTAAAAAATATTAAAAAACATTACATTACAAGTCTTATTAGAACCTTACTGGTCCTGTGAAACTTTGTCAAGAAAATGAGCACATGGTGTTCGACCTTCACCAGTTCCAAACGGAAAAAGATGTGACGTTTAAAAATTCAAAAAAGTGGGAGGAGCTATGTCAAAGCCGAACGACGTGTGTTCACTGTCAGAGGTCAATGTCAGTTCATGAAAACCGCGGATAATTTGAATTTGAAAACTAATGATTGGATTTGTTTTGAAAAGTAAGTAGATAACTATATATTGTACTGAGGTTTGCAATATCTGATCGTTTATTCATACACTTAGGTTCGTTGTTTATATGTACCATTTCTAAGAAAGTTCTTTTTTGATAACTGGTTTGTGATTCTAAAATTTTAATAATCGTAAAATTTCCAAAATGATTGAATTTAGTGGTGTGTTCTGAGAGTGCACATCTTGTTTTTTTCAAATTACAATCACTTTTATGAGACGTAATGCGACCTTGTAAATTCCTTCCTGTTTGTCCTATATAACAAGACAGATCCCCTTAATAACATTTTCATTAAGTGCAAAAAATTTCTAAAAGAAAATCCAGACCTGTATGTGCTCAGAAGTGATAAAGGAAACGTGACAGTTGTTATGTATAAACAGGATTACCTCACTAAAAGTAAAGAACTTTTAAATGACAATAAATACTACCTCAAACTTCCAAGAAATCCTGTATGTACATTACAACAACAAGCGAACAAACTAGTTTCAAAATTACACAAAGATGAACTAATAGACGAGGCCACAGTTAAATTGTTAAACATTTATAACTCAATTGCTCCACGATTCTATGCACTCCCAAAAATACACAAACCTACTTTAGCTATGAGACCTATTGTTTCCTCAATAAATGCCCCTAATAGTAATCTAGCAAAATACCTGTCTCAAATTTTGACCAATTCATATGATACAGACAATGAATACTATATAAGAGATTCGTTTACTTTCAGTGAATTCATTAACAATTATGAACTACCAGCCAATTACATAATAGTTAGTTTTGATGTGGTTTCCCTGTTCACTAATCTACCTTTTGAAGTTGTTAGACAATGCCTACAAAAAAATTGGGATAACATTTCAAACCATTGTACTTTAACATGGAGTGCATTTATTGACATTTTGGGTTTTATTTTTGAATCAAATTTTTTAGTATTCGATAACACATACTATAAACAAATTTTTGGAACTCCCATGGGATCAACAATTTCACCAATTCTAGTAAATTTTGTACTTGATGACTTAGTAAAAGATGTGCTTTCTCTGATTCCTTTTGACATTCCATTTGTGAAGAGGTATGTTGATGATCTTATTCTTGCTGTTCCATCAGGCCGAACTGATGAAGCTCTGTTCTACTTCAACAGTTACGATATCAACCTACAATTCACATCTGAGGAAGAAGTGGATCAAAGTATCCTGTTCCTAGATATGAGAGTCTGCAGAGGTAATGACAACATCCTAAGAACAAAATGGTATAGAAAACCAATGTGCAGTAACAGATTCATCAGTTACCATTCTTACCATCCTGAAAAAATGAAAAGGAATCTTATCACTGCCCTGAAGACTAGAGTGATTAAGCTCTCACATCCAACTTTTCGATTGGACGGTCTTAAGGAACTGAGAAACATCTTAAAAGAAAATTCATTTCCAACAAATTTAATAAACAAAATTTTATTTAATTCAGACCAACCTATTTTGCCACAATTTCAATCTCCAAACAGTAATCCAAATGTTAATCAATCACTCCCAACACAACCTATACAGATTACATATAGATCACTTCCTTATATTGAGGAACTTACATCAAAGCTAACCAATGTTTTCAAATCTGACAAACTCCGTATTGCAAGAAATAATATAAAAACCATATATTCCTTACATAGTAAAATCAAAACTCCTTTGACAACACTGGAAAGCTCCAATGTCATTTATAGTATTCCCTGTCTCAACTGTGATCAAGTTTATATAGGACAAACAGGAAGGAATTTACAAGGTCGCATTACGTCTCATAAAAGTGATTGTAATTTGAAAAAAACAAGATGTGCACTCTCAGAACACACCACTAAATTCAATCATTTTGGAAATTTTACAAATATTAAAATTTTAGAATCACAAACCAGTTATCAAAAAAGAACTTTCTTAGAAATGGTACATATAAACAACGAACCTAAGTGTATGAATAAACGATCAGATATTGCAAACCTCAGTACAATATATAGTTATCTACTTACTTTTCAAAACAAATCCAATCATTAGTTTTCAAATTCAAATTATCCGCGGTTTTCATGAACTGACATTGACCTCTGACAGTGAACACACGTCGTTCGGCTTTGACATAGCTCCTCCCACTTTTTTGAATTTTTAAACGTCACATCTTTTTCCGTTTGGAACTGGTGAAGGTCGAACACCATGTGCTCATTTTCTTGACAAAGTTTCACAGGACCAGTAAGGTTCTAATAAGACTTGTAATGTAATGTTTTTTAATATTTTTTAATATGTTTTCAAAAATAGTGCAGTGTTTTAAGTTACTATGATGTGCATTAGCTGTTTTCCATGTAACCACTCAAGTTAGTAAGTTGTTTCAATTTTCATACAAGATACCATGCTTATAATGGATCTTTGTATTTTCAGATGTCTTGATAATGAAAATAAAATTTTTCGAAAGCTCGACAATTTAACAAAGAGTCTTTTCTCTACATTGGCCATTCCCTTTGACTGCAACCTCAAGGAAAATAGAGATTTTAGCTGTTTTCCTAACACATAGTTTTCTATATATATATATATATATAAAATATGTTTATTCACCAAAGATCTATAAGAAGATATATAGGTACAGATTTCAAAATGAATGTAAATAAACAGTGGCATCACTGAAGAAATAATTACGAGTAATTATGACTTGTGCGTGATATAGCCAATCATATATGAAATTTATCGAATATGAATATTGAGATTCTCCATAACATCTGAGAGTATCTGAAATATCTAAAAATATCTAGAATTATCTGAAAATATCTAAAAATATCTAAAAATCTCCACCCACGTTTACTTAAAGGCATACTATATCTTACATATTATAAACAGTTAACATTAATACATTTCAGTTTCACTGCAAAGACAGAGGGCTTGTGGGCGTTGTTTGAATGTTAGGAAAAAAAAATCATATTAGAACAAATCGACCTAGTGCATACCTACCTTAATATACTAAACTAATATTATCTGTTTTACTATAACGATATGTACTTGTATATAAGAATATTTGGAATACTTTAAATAATCATGTTTTTTTACTAATTGTCAATTATGTCATGAATTGACAGACGAGGCGTTTCATATAAGTACTGATTTACAATTTTTTTCAGCATGGAGAGGGAATATATAGTTTTTATATCATGTGGTTGTGTGTTAATTACTTTCGGACCTAGGAATTCATGTGATTTCTGTCCTATAGATTTGGCAGCAAAAGGTATCAGGTATTGGTTTTTATTTCGTGTGGAATATATCTGTTGTTTATTTATTAGCTGATTCTTTCCTTTGAATTGTTTCACTATAAGAGCTTTATAGTGTAGTTGTCTTATATCTAGGATGTTTGTTTCATTATACAGTTTTTCAGTTGAATATCTAGAGTGTTTATTTATTATCAGCTTTAAGAAGAGTATTTTCTTTTGTTTTGGGTCGAATATGTACTGGATTTGGCGATTATGTGAAACACATCTCAGTTTTATCACAACATAGTCCACATGGTGATTCCATCTCAAATGAGAATCGATCATTATTCCGAGGTATTTAATGGTTGTAACAGATTTAATTTGGATCTGGTTCTGTATTGTCAGATAATTAAAGTCTGGGAGGGAAGTCTGGTAGTTGCTGAAAGGTAAGAAATTAGTTTTTTTTACATTGAGAGATAGCTTTTTATAATCGAACCAGTCCTTGATTAATTCTAAATCTCTTTCCGCATTTCGTTTCACAGCAGCCCAGCTCTGCACAGTGTAGAATATGGCAGTATCGTCAGCAAAGCTGATGATTCTGCCGGTGCTTTCAATAGAAAATAGCCCATTAACATATATACAAAACAGTATTGGTCCCAGGACCGTCCCTTGAGGCACACCACATTCAATTTTTTCTGGATTACTCGTAACATTCCCTATTTTAACCACTTGTTCTCTCTTTTTGAGATAAGATATAAACAATTTGAGGGAATTGCCTCTGATTCCATTGTTTTCCAGGGTTTGTATCAATATCTGGTGGCTATAACCGTATCGAAAGCCTTCGATAGATGTATAAACACGCCTAGTGCGGGCTTGCTGTTGTCGAGGGCTCTGTAGATGTGTTTCGTGAGCTCAGTCAGTGCGTCTTGAGTATACTTTCCATCTTGGAATCCGTATTGTGAATCGGACATTACATTATATTTTTTGAAAAAGGAGTTTTTCGAAAATTTTGCTGAAATTTGTAATTAGAGGTACCGGTCGATAGTTTGCTGGCTCATCTCGGCTACCTGTTTTGTATATTGGGATGACTATCGATGATTTCAAACAAGATGGAAAATGTCCAGTTTCTATCATTTTGTTGAATAAGTGAGCAATCGGCTCAGCTATGTATTCTGCCACTAATATCAAGCTTTCTGCTTTCAGGTTATTTATTTATTTTTTTCCTTCCCTATTATATTATCAGATACTATTTGAATTAGTATTATATAGTGGTCTGTAATGTCAGTTGGTATCACAATTAGTATTGAATTTTCTATATTTTGGGGTGTGGTCTTCATGAAAATATGGTCCAGGCAAGATACATCCCGGGTTGGTTCATCGATAAAAGATATATAACCATATTCAGAAAGGGTTGTCAGGTAGTCATTCACTTTATTATTTTTTTCGAGTATGTTAACGTTGATATCTCCAACTATTATACTATATTTAGATTCTTCTCTTGCTTGACTATCTAGATATATTTGAAGATTTATATTAAAAGTATCGATGCAGGTTGAAGGTGATCTATATAAAGCATTCACTATTATTGTGTCTTTGTTATGGTGAATTCTGAGTTTTACAATGAATGAGTCGTCAAAAGGAATTAGTTCGTGTGATTTATAAATGTCCGTTTTGATGTAAATAACAGTTCCATCATTTTGATTCAGATTCCCCTCATTATAAATCATCTTATATGTAGGAATATTGAAAGTACTTGTGTCTGGAATTTTTCTCGTTTCAGTTAGTATTAAGCAGTCGAAATCGAAATCAAACTGTTGGAGAAATATCAGGAATTCATCAAGATTCTTCACAATGCTCCTAATATTGGTATGAATTAATTTAAAGTTGCTTGAATTTTTATTAATATTTAACACCTCGTTTGTCTCGTTTGCATTTAGAATAAATGTCTCAGTCTTTATGATCTCAAAATTTTGGAAGTATAAATTCATGGCACTCGTGTGTTGTTCACAAAATATAATTTAAAAATGGTGTGGTAAATTTGACTGTAGTAGCATGCATCTTGCCATTTCAACTAGCATCCGATTCATTCGTTCTGCTACTCCATTTTGTTGTGGGGTGTAAGCTACTGTATATTGTCTCATAATTCCGTTTTCTTATAGGAATTTTGAGAATTCTACTCCACAATACTCCAAACCATTGTCTGTTCGCAATATTTTGATTTTCCTTTCGACTTGTTTCCATTTCTGCTTTGAATTTCTTGAATTTTTCTTTAACTTCGTCTTTGGATTTTAAGAAATTTACCTCTACCCATCTCGACTTGTCATCGATGAAGATTACAAAATACCGAGCACCGCCAATGGATTTACTTTGGATAGGTCCACAAATATCCGAATGTATGAGTTCAAGTAAATCATTGGATCTGGAATATGATGCTTTAGGTAAAATTGCTGCTGTCTGTTTACTCTTGATGCATATTTCACAGGTGGGTAACTTATCATTTTGACGAAATGAGATACCTTTCACCAAATTGTTATTTTTCAGAATTTTCAAGTCATTCTCATTCAAATGTCCGAATCGCTTATGCCATTTTTCTAGTTCAATTTCTTCAGACGTAGCAATGGCTGTAGATTCAGAAGACCCTTGCATGTAATATTAATCACCTTTTCTGAATGCTTCTGCGATTACCTGTCCGTTTTTATTCATGATACTGGCATTATCATCAGAAAATATAATATTTCGCCCATTAGTAGTAGCTTTTGAGATAGAAAGAAGATTCGTTTTCAAATCAGGCACTAATAATGTATTTTCCAGTCTTAACTTAGTCGAACCTGAAGAGTGATTTACATTCAAGTGAACAGTTCCTTTTCCCAAAACGTTGGTTGTTTTGTCGACTGCAAGTCTCACTTTCTGGTTATCAGTGGGGTTAAAGTCGGAAAATTGCGATTTATCGTAACACATGTGAGAAGTAGCTCCACTATAAAGGCACCATTCTTGAATACTCTGTGTCTGTACCATATTAGCTTCTGGAATACTGGTTATTTCTTCTAAATCATTCAACTCATGAACCGGTTCAAGTTTCGTTTAGCTGAAATCAGTTATGGAAAATTTGTTGCTATGGCAACCGTTGTCATGGTAACAGGTGAACAGAAAACAAAATCCCGTGGTGAGGAAATGCATGGTTGCCAAGTTGTATCGGGTTTAGTATAGCTGAAATCAGTTATGGAAAAACTGTTGCCATGGCAACGATCGTCATAGTAAGGAGTAAACAAAAACCCGATTCCCGTGGTGAGGAAATGCGTGGTTGCCAAGTTGTATCGGGTTTTGTTTGACTGAAATCAGTTATGGAAAAACTATTGCCATGGCAACGATCGTCATGGTAACGAGTAAACAAAAATCCGAATCCAGTGGTGAGGAAATGCGTGGTTGCCAAGTTGTATCGGGTTAAGTATAGCTGAAATAAGCGCAATCTTCGCCCCTCAAATTTTTTTCTGCTAGTATTCAAACAATAACTTGATTCGAATGAATACCCTTCTTATCAATTTCTTGAAGAAGACTGTTCGTCGTTGATTAATTTCCAAATTACTACTTCTCTGACGATCATATATGGAAATAACGTCAGGAAAAAATTGGCTTTGTTATTGAACAGAGCTATACAAAATGGCGAGCGACAAAATAGTGCGAAACAAATAGCGCATAAGGAAGGACACTACTTTTTCTAAACAATCTGACCTAAATCGGCTTAAATGAACCTTCTTAGAAAAAATATATTTCTCAACATGGATCAGATTTGGTAGCAAGGCATCGTTCGTGTGTGTTTGAAGACTGCATAAAAAAGGACACTACTTTTTCCAAACAATCTAACCTAACTCGACTTAAATCAACCTTCTTCTTGAAAAACATATATTTTCCAACATCGTTCAGATTTGGTAGCAAGGCATCGTTCGTGAATGTTTGAAGACTGTTGCTGAATATTCCAAAATGTCTCTGTTTCTTTTTGATTTTGTCGAATAGCTCGGCACGCGAAGAATGGTTACATTGAAAAGTGTTTCTGAAATTAATGGATGAAGCAATATTTCTCCGATACAAATTGGTCACTACGCATTTCCTCACCATGGAAATCGGATATTTTCTTTACTCGTTACCATGACGATCGTTGCCATGGCAATAGTTTTTCCATAACTGATTTCAGCCAAACTAAACCCAATACAACTTGGCGACTACGCATTTCCTCACCACGGGAATCGGGTTTTTGTTTACTCCTCACCATGACGATCGTTGCCATGGCAACAGTTTTTCCCTAACTGATTTCAGCTATACTAAACCCGATACAACTTGGCAACCACGCATTTCCTCACTACGGGAATCGGGTTTTTGTTTACTCGTTATCATGACGATCGTTGCCATAGCAACAGTTTTTTCATAACTGATTTCAGCTAAACGAAACTTGAGCCCATGAACTATTGAAGCTTCTTCTACATTTGCACTTGTTTCTTCCCGATTTCCTCTTCTATTTCGGCATTCTGAACCTTTGTGTCCCGAAATATGACAGTAATTACATTTGTAACGGAATTTACTTGCCTTTCTTTGATTTGATGCATATGATTCAAATTTGTTGGGATACTTTGAATCCTGCCTTTGATTTACAAATTTCTTCGGATGGGCTTTGTATTTGGAATAAAATGCACTGTTTTCAGTTTCTTTGCACTTTCTTGCATTGTGTTCATCAATTAACTCAATTTTTAGAGCTTCTGGTTTAGGTAGATCGTCTCTTGCTTCTATAGCACACCGAAAGTTTTCGTAAGTACTCGGTATACTATATAAAATTAATATTGATAACAAATCATCTGCAATTTCGATTCCCATCTCGTTGATCTCATCAACCGTATCGAAAAACAAAATTCAAATGTTCCATCATGTCAACTCCGTCTGACATTTTCGTAAAAAGAACTTTCTTCAATAAATTTGCTTTCCTTGCTGGTCCTTTAGATTCATAAACTTCCTTGAGTTTGTTCCAAACTGCATGAGAACTCTTGCACTGCTTTATATTGCAAAGCTCAGATGGTTGCATCGACAAGATTATGTCAGCTCTTGCCTTCTGATCCACTTTCTCCCATGCGGTAGCTCCTGGAATATCATGTGGCTTTTTGATATCGCCATTTACGTAGCACCTGTGGTCATTTTTAACTAGTATAGCCTCCATCTGGAGTTTCCATGTATCAAAGTTATTCTTGCCTAATTTCTCTACTTGCATGACTGATGTTGACATCTTGAAAAACTGCTTTCCTTATAATTCTTCGATAAACTCTATTCACAGTAAACTGGGGTTGCTGGGCCCATAACCAGTTCGATTAGTAATTACACAGGAAAACTGTATGCAAACGTATATTTATGAAATACTTGATAGACAGAGTATTTCACTTTCAACACTATGACATTAAGAAAAACAACATATCACATAGGGTGATATATGAATATAAAAGAAGACACGTTGTAACTAAATGAGTATTTCCAACAATTCATTCCTTGGTTTTTGTGAAAATAATTTTTATGAAAAATGTATAACTCAAAATGGTAGAAGCAGTGATAAAAAATAGTATTTCCAATAGAAAGAAAACATAAAAATGTGCCTTCAACCTTTATTTCATATGTTAATAATGCTTCAGAGTAATGGTGTTATTTTATTATAATAAAGGTAGGATACCTTAATATGACTTCCTGATATTTCCTTTGAAACCGTTATTATATTGCATTTCATGTTTCTTTCTCTATAATGTATATGTATTTTATTGATATAAACATAATTTTTAAATGAACCTGTTTTATCTTTTCTTTCATGTATATTTTTACATTATTATTTTGTTATGTATGCTAGCATAATTGACCTTGACCTGTGTAAATACACCATGTATATCAACACCAATAAATTAATCCATCTATGTATTCTTGATAAATTGTATTTCTTAACAAAAGTCTATTTTTTATGATAAATAGATATTATATTATATATAATTATATTATAAATCGAGGAGTAAACCACCTTCTAAAAATTTTGTACACCAGAATCCCACGGAATCCCACCGGAATTCCACGGAATCCCACCGGAATTCCACTGGAATCCCACATGCCTGTACACCATGAATCCAAGGTGGTTCACCCCTCCTTATAAATATATTTCAGGGCCTCTGAATCCCTATGAACATCTCATTATTCTTATTACTCTCATACAAACTGGAGAATATATTCTGATATAAAAATTCTTGTACTTAGGTAGTTGCTGTGGGATTTTGCCTACAGTGATATGGGACTGGCCCCTTGATACAGCTAGTATAATAGTCATGAGAAGGAATTGGAAAGAAGTTTTATTAATTTCTCATAAATTGTATAACACAATATCCCATCAGTAGGTATTCATGACAACATTATCAAATTATAAAGGGCAAACAATAGTTATAAAATCATACAGTTGCTGTGATTTTATTCCAATGAGACATTTAATGAATTATCAAATCAAGGCAAAATCAAAACGAAGTTGAGGTTTGATGCATATACAGGCATTCTCATTTTGTCTCTGAGGTATCACATATATTAAAATATACAGAGATATGAACCCAAAGATCTAATAATTGATCCAGTGATTAAAGATTGGAACTTGAGAAGATTGGATCAAAGAAAGTCTTGGGTGATTTTTCAGGGGCATAGTCAACTGATTCTTGGGATATCTGGTTTTCATATGGGTAGTGGCTTTTTCGTAAGTTGATATTCGTTCTCTGATACATTCGGAACATACCAAGGGGAATGGGTGACTATTCAGGCTACATTATTTTGTAGTGTCTGTATCTTCGCATTGAATGAAAAATCCATACAAGGGAATACTATTTCAAATTATTCGCACATCGAATATAGTATTATTGATTGAGAAATAGTTACTGAAATTCAAAAAATCACGAGATTTCAACACAATTTAACACAATTCTTTGGTTTCGGTGACACTAACCTAACAAACTTGACATATTGGCGAAAAATAAACAAATTCGCATGGGAACACAGAGTGACGTCATTCACGCGGTCTCTGATTGGCTGAAAATTTATGAGGCAACCTATTAACTAGACGGACCTTGGCGTTACCACCGATAAAACAAGGCCAGCAGACTCTGACGTAAACAGCTCGTGACGTCGCATACTCAGGCCATCTTCCAAGGCATTCGCGTCGATCGATCGTCAGTTTGTTTTTGTTTAAGAACGGTGGCGTAGGCAAATCGCGTGTGCTTGAATTCTCTTGTTGTTTATTCATCAAAATAATTGGCGGAGAAATTACTGTTTTGTGTTCCCTTTTGTCGGGGGAATTATGTGGGTGGTCCAAAAGTTCATGCTTTCAGTTTCCCGTTGGACAAGGAACTATCGAAAAAGTGGGTATATGCAATTCACCGCAAGGATTTTACGACTCCATCTAAGTACAGTAAAGTATGTGAATTACATTTTACTAAAGATGATATTATTACTTCATCTAGTGCAACCGATTCAAAAACTGGCGAAACTGTAACAATAGATTTGAAAATTCCTAGGCTCAAACGAGATGTTATTCCCACTCAATTTCCCAACTGTCCATCTTATTTATCGAAAGATGTAAAATTACGCACAAGTCGTAATGAAAAACTTGAGATACTAGAGACTAAAAATTTGGCACAAGCACTTACCAAAAGTAAAACTGAATTCGAAAATTACCAAAAATCATTTCAATTTGTATTAGAGTCTTTTCAGTTGCCCGAAAAGTGGTTCAAAATTATCGATTTGCAAAAAGTCACATTATTCAAATTGTCTTATTCTCCAGGGCCCGTAATTACATATTCGGTTGTGATTGATTTTGTTTTGAATGTGGAATCATTTTTGTATGACCTAGCGATACAAACATCTCTAAAAGGCAATCTGAAAACACCTTTTATCTCTAATAATATCAATCAAATCAAGGAATTACTAATTGAAATAGATGAAAACGAGATACATAATTCGGGAAAATGTCTTGATAATCAGTAAAAGAGGGTTTTGAAACATATTTCGAATGCATTGGACTCTTTGGTTTCTGACTCAATACATTCTCAAATTTCTTTCTGAAAACGGTCATTCGCCTCGTGGCAATAAATGCAGAATTCATTCCAATGATCAAATTGCAACTATTATATTAACATGTACTACAAACACTACTTAAAAATTACTGTTTCAAGTCTAACGACCAATTGGGTAAAAAATCCAACAACAGGAAATTGAAAACACTCACTGGCTAATTTTTTAGGTAATAGGAATTCTTCAAGATAAATATAGGTAATTAGGTATAACAAACGGCATGTCTATCAAACTAAAATACATTTTCCCCAATTTTCTTTCGATCAATCTCATGATAAGTTTATGTTCTGCGGGCCCAGTATAAGTAGGTGTGAAGTTTACCTCTAATGAGATTGAATCACTACATTTTTTGCCAACATATTTAATTTGAATGGGTTGCTGTAGGTGGGTATTTGTGTTTTATTCTGGTGTTTGCTTTGAAACTTCGTTTTTCCATAATAAAATCGAATGGGATGCGAAGAAGGGCTCAGTTGACGGCTGGCATCCTCTTTCAACCGGAAGCCCTTCAAAAAAAAGCAAAATCGGCTCAATAATGATCTAAAACTAAAATCGAAATACGCGGTCGCCTTATAGCGCTATAAGCGCTTGTCGTTTAGAGCCGCTGGTTAGGCCTGACTAAGTGACGTCACCCACGGAGCATACAGGCCTTGTTTTATCGGTGGTAACGACCTTGGGCATAACTTATATTCAGTTTGTAAACAACAAGTGTTTATTTCTTTCAGGCAAAACCTATAGGAGAATATACTCTAGGAGCATTTTATTGGAATCGAGTTGGAACATCATCTACTGCCTGTTGATCATCGAGCCAGTAAAAAAAGTGAATAATTTGGTGAGTATACTAGTGGCAAGTTTCAAGTAGTCCTAATGAACTATTCTTTTCTTTTTTTAGGTACTACATAATAGAGGCAACTTTCAAGCAACTTCATGTTTACAATGTGATTATCTACTTGATATACTAAAATTAAAGTGTAGCTAAGATTTGTGACTGAATCTGATATTTGAGTGAAATAAATGACAAGTATACTTGGACTTTTGTTATTTATGAAAAATACGTATGTATGAATAACTACTCTGGTATGCAACTACTTCAAGATTTGGTAATGTCAATGTAATGGAGTGATATGATAATCTGGATATGATACAGGGTGTATCAATACTATAAATTGAAAAATTGGAAGGTATGTACTGAAATTTTAAATGCTACATCACCCCTCTTCAAAAAAAAAATGGATCTTACAAGATCTATTTTATAATACAAAAACTTACTATCCCCTTGTTCAGCTCTAAAATTTGAGGTAGTAACTATGCGTATCATACATCCATTTGGAACTCATAATCGGTAAGTCTAAATTGTGAAAGGTCATACATCAGGAGAAGGTCAAAATCGATATGTCTCTCAAAATCTGAACTAGAAGATGTTCTATGCATGTTCTATTTAATTCTCAGTGATCTCTGGATACTATTTTAATAAAAAGATGCATTGCTCTCAAATGTAGATAGGTTTCTTCTCAACAAGTTGAAATATTCAGAGACAAAGATTGAAAAACAGTAGATTATTTTCTATGAATACTGGTTTGCAACATTCTCTGAATTCAGTCTCTACCACAGCTTCAAGATGTAATATCGAGAGAATATATAATGTTGGAAGTTTATTAATAGCTTGATTATAGACTTTGTTGATCTACATAATACATAATCCTTGATTTAGTTCATATCAAGTGAATGCAGACACTAGTGATGTTGCTTTTGCTGAAAATATTCATGTCAATAGCCCTTTATTGACAGAAGGTTTCGCCTATTACTGGGTAATAAAAATAACAGCTGCAATAATGATAATTTACCCCTTTTCACTTGGCTGATCGCATTGGAGTGAACATAAATATTAATAAATCATGAAAATCATCCATATCTCAAAGTGGTCCAATTTAATTTCTAAAGAAAAACGAGCAGGTCGACCAACTCTGATCTGCTCGTTTTTATTTTGATGAATGTTAATATTCGTAGAAATTAAGTTGTTTTTTATAGTTTGCTATTGTTCTAAACACGTTAAACTCTTGTTGCATCCATATCATATTCCTATTGAAATTGACTTTGAATCCCTAGGTATTTGAAGTACATTTTAAATCCCTAGGTATTTGAAGTACATTTTAAATCCCTTGGGATTTAAAGTATCACTATTTCCCCGAAAATAGGGATTTTCAAATCTCTGAAGTGCATGAAATATATTTTGGAGTTCTTTTTTGTAGGAACAGGTAGTTAAGTGACAACATTCATTGGAAGATGAAGTCTGAAGGCAGCGCCTTGAAGCTGCAGCTAGAAGAAGAGGCAGGGAAAGAAAGGGATAACAAGTCGACAATCAAGATAACTTATGGTAGATACATTTCGAGAAATTGAGGAAACAGGCCAGATGCACCCTTGATGAGGATGAGAGCTGTGCACCCACATGCCAGAAGATGGAAGTAAATAGGACCCAGACAGAAATAATTGATGTTGTTGCTTTGGATGACAAGCTGATTGATTGCTGAAATACATGTCCAGGCTGTCCCATTTTCAATGCCCTTATGCCCCTTATGGGATATCATGGGGATATCTTATTTCCAAAGATGAAGATTTCCGTTTTTTGCTAGCATAGGCAATTTTTTTGTGGAACTCAATGTACCATAAACAACATTTTCATAGCCTGCTTTGTTTTTGCATCTTGGAACTCCCCCTGTATAACAGCTATATTTCAACTTATTGGAAAAGTAAAAACCGACTCTTAACATTTTTTTTAAGTAGAATCCAGTGGCGTAGTCAGGTTATTATGAAGATATAACCCAGTTGTTTTTTAAAATGGAACACCCTGTATATTTTTTATATTCAATACATTGACAGTTTGCACTCTTCAAAAATATTCAACACTTCTGATCAAGAGAACATTTTTACTTTTCCTATAAGTTGAAATATAGCTGAAATACAAGGGAGGTCCCAAATTGTAACATGTAATTTTGCACTGTATCTCAAAAATTGAGCAGTCAATGAAAATTTTGTTCTGATTACTGAGACTTTCACAAAAAAGGAGCCAAGGGTTCACGAAAACTGCAAATCTCTATCTTTGACAATATTTTGCTCAAGTAGAAATCCAATGAAATCAATTAATTTGTGGTCATATATGATTGAACACAACCAATTAAACCAACATTATGATAAAGGCAACTTAGAAAAATTTTCCGCCGAATATCCCTCGGACATTGACAAATGTCTCATAATTTTATGACAAACTTATCAAGCTTGTTAGGAACAAGTTTTCAATTGTCATAAAATTATCTCCTCTATTATCAATGTTCTAGGAAAGTTATTACAACGAAAAGAAGTGAGATATCCTCCTGTAAGTACATTGCAAAATGGGACAGAAACATATTTTTATTCTGGAATGTTGAGTTAATTTACTGAACGCATTCTTACTTAATATGAGGTCTCATTGACCGACTTGCATATTCATTCTGCAATTGTTTTTCTTTCTCACTCGAAATTTTTGATCTGAAGACTATGTATCGAGAAATAATCTTCTTTTTCAAATTGTGGCAATCTGGAATATCAACTTGATAATTGATCATTTTGTCAGTGTAAAATTTTTTTAAGTCAATATTTTGATTGACAACAATATCATAGTACTTTCTGAAAGTACTCTCCATTTCAATAAAAAAATAAAAAATATGTTCATGATAAAAAAACAGAGTATTCACCTTATAACATTTTATAGTTGTTAATCTGGTGAATTTCATGTTTAAACGGTTTCGATTGCCTACACATGTGATGCAGTTTTGGCAGGTTTTGGAAGTTTTGATGATGCTATTTATGAGATATCCAGCAATGTTGTATAGTGGATTCATTTCACTATAGTTGAAAATAAAAGTGGTTTCAACTTCTTCAGGAATCTGTACATTATCATACATATTTTCTGGATAATTTTTAGCAATTTCCAGAAAATCTGAACAAAGCTCTCTCATCTTCACTATAACTACTTTTACTAGTATTTCCGAGGGGTTGCCACTGGGGAAATTCTCGTACACTTGAGAGAAAATACGGGCAATGCGAGGAAATTTTAGGAAATGTGGGAAATGTGAGGCAATACGAGGAAATGTCTGGAAATGCGAGGCAATACAGGGAAATACGGGGCAATACTGGGAAATGCGGGGCAATAAAAATAAATACCGGAAATACGGGAAATACGAGGCAATACTGGGAAATACGAGGCAATACCGGGAAATGCGGGGCAATACTGGGAAATTCGGGGAAATATTTGGCAATGTGGGGCAATGCGGGAAATGTCGGGAAATACGAGGCAATGCCAGGAAATACGGAAAATGTAAGGAAATATCTGGAAATGCCGGGCAATATTTAGCAAAGCGGTTGAAAAATTGAGACAGTCGGCTATAATTTGAAAAACAATCTACGTAATTAGTTTTTTATAGAGTTAATATACAATCGCATCGACATGTAGAAAAGACATAATTGAAATATCGACTCTATACACTACTCATGACATGCATCAGGCTTTCACAGGTGGTGGGTGGACGCTAGACGAAACCCTAGCGCTAGACGATGGCTTGACGCAATTCTGAGAACTCCCTACTCGACACCCTATTGCGCGTATGAATTTGTTTCTCAAATTGATGTTGAAAAGTACTATAGTGTGTTTTATGAACAAAGATGGTATATTGGCAGAGGTTTTGAACACAAAGAAAATAAAATGTGTACTCTCAAATTTCTGAAAGAAGACCTGAATAATTTTTACTGGCCTAAATCAGACGACGTAGATTGTGTCCACAAAGAACAAATATTTTATGGACCAATACATATGCTTGGCTGTGACCCACTACAGATCACAAGATATGATCGAAATAATATTAAGAAAATATATAAAGATTTGAAAAAGAAAGGGGTGTAGTTAATTTCAGTTTGGAATTTGATATATTTTTAATTGAATGACCCATGTTTTGTTTTCTTTGTTGATATTCATTCCAGTGATTATAGTCATTAGGAATAGATATTTTTCTAGATTTTTTGTTGATGTAAGTATCTTAAGTCATTCATAGGTTCTCCACTCAAACTGTGGTGATATTTTCCTACTGTGATTCATATTTTTTTCATCATCATCATTTTTTGTTGAATATTTATAAGAATACATATTTTTTTCGATTGTATATATTTTTCATAGTACCTACTGTCGTAAAACAATATTATTGTAGTGAAATATTAGAGAATGCCTGACAATATAAAAACGATTGTGTAACCAATGAAAAATGTCAGGAAATTAAGGCTATACAGGGAAATGCAGGGAAATACAAGGCGATACTGGGAAATACGGGGCAATACAAGGTAATTTGGGAAATAAGAGGCAATACGGAGAAATTTCTGGAAATACGAGGCAATACTGAGAAGTGCGGGGCAATACGAGAAAATTCTAGGAAATACGGGAAATGCGAGGCAATACGAGGAAATTTCTGGAAGTTCGAGGCAATACTGGGAAATGCAGGAAAATAACGCGAAATGCGGGGCAATGCCGGGAAATGCGGGGCAATAATTGGAAATATCAGAAAATGCCAGGAAATTGGGCAAAATTAGGAAATACTGGGAAATGGCAATAATTCGTACGTTAAAATCAGTTGTGGCAACTCCCTCGAGTATTTCTCATGAATTGAGATACAGATAGCAACTTCAAATTGTTTTTGATTTGCATTGCATTAGGGGTTATCTGTTTTGATCTCAATACACTAAATACATTCTCCAAACAATCTTGGGAAAATCTTGATAGGATAAATTCATGATGTTCTTTTAATAACTTTTTTTGTAAATCTAATATAGATTTCGTTGAAATCAAGGCACCTGTCTGACATGGTTTCCAAATTTTTTTACATCCAACTTCCAAGCAATGAATAATTTTTATGAAATTGTTCAAGAAATCGATGGTTTCTGTGTAATGCTCTTCATCAAATTTGCTGATGGCAATAATTGGTGATCTGGATGTCATTAAATTGAACCACTTCTCTACCAAATCTATAAACCATGCAGTGGTAAGATACTCTGGTTTGTTCAGATGTTCAGCCACAAACTTCAGAGCACTGCTGACATCATGACTGATCACATGAGTTGCTTTCGAAACTTTCATTTTGTCATAATGAGAAGGCATCAAATCGGACTGTGTCAATTTTGGAGCTAATTTGAATTGCAGATTATCTGGAAAATTACACAAATCATAAATATGATCGACCGAAATTATTGGTGTTGGTAAACTGTATTTATACTGAATATATTCAGGAATATGAATTATTTTATTTGTGATTAGCATTGACTTTACATTCTTGAATAAATGAGGTATATCTGCAATAAAAAATACTTGTTTACTCTGGTCTATAGGGTGTGGTGCATGATTTTTTATGGAAGTATGCCGACCTGCAGAAATGCCTAATGTCCTCCATAGAGCTTGGTTTGATGGACCCATGTCAGAGGTTATGGAAACTATATTCAGATTTATTTGAAAAGTTTTTAGAAAAATATTCTGTATTATATTCTCATAAACAGCACCATGCATCAACAGAATTACCTGTGAAATAATATGCAACAATTTGTTTCCATCTTGTATTTATGCCTGCCAACATGAATACTAACAAATGAGTTGCTATTCCAGAGTGGTTAGGGAGTGTAACATCCCCAAAATATTTATTTAATGAGCGATCATATGTTATCCTTGTTTGGTTTATGATAATTAATAATAAAAGGAGTTTCTAAATATTGACTAATATTTAATTAGCACGAGGTATTAGATGAGAGATAGAGACATGATCGTGATACTGTTCGTGGATACAATACTTTATGATACACAGACACACGGAACATATGACAAGTATCATAGAAAGAATGACAATTGACAAACAGTCATCAACGTCATACATATCATGTTGCCAACTTAACATACAATTAGATTATACACATGAAATTCAAATAATTGTAACACCCTCACTTATAATCTAATTACATAATATGAGCAACATTATATTCAATCAACTAATTTCATTAATCCTACACAGTCAAACAATTTAGCCTTTGGAAGAGGCTTTGTGAGCATATCTGCAGGCATTTCAGTACCAGGCTTGTACTTAATATTTATTTCCCCAAGTTCAGTTAACTCTCTCACATAATGATATCTAGATGCAAAATGCTTTGAACGACTGTGGAACATATGATTTTCTACGAGTTTGCCTGCACCTTTATTATCATTGAATATAGTGATGTTTCCTAAATCTTTATACAATTCTGCAATTAATCCTTTAATGTAGGTATACAACATCTCTGGATGCTTCGCATATAGCAACATATTCTGCTTCTGTTGAACTCATTGAAACATGGCTCTGTTTTTTAGCTATCCAATTTACTGGACCATATTCAAAAGTTACAATACAACCATCAGAATATGAGCGACTATCAGCTAGAATATCTCCACGTCCTGCATCTGCATATGCAACAAGCTTACCTTGACCTTTAGAAAAACATAAGGAATAATCTAGTGTTCCCTTTAAGTATCGGAGAACTCTTTTAAGAGCTACAAAGTGTTCTTGTCCATGACAGTTATTGAACTGACTGAGGTAACTTATAGGATAACTTATATCAGGTCTTGTACAAATAGATAGATACATTAAAGATCCAATTATTTGTTGATATTCAGGATTGTTTTTACTAGTTTCATCCCTTTTGAGTTTCAAATTAACATCCATAGGTGAACCCATTGGTTTACAACCTTCCATACCATGATTCACAATAACTTTTGTTGCATAAAGCGATTGATTGAGTTTAATCGTACCAGCCACTCTATCCCTAGTCACTTTAATTTCCAGACACTCTTTCAATTCCCCTAAATCCTTCATTTTGAAACATTCACCTAATTTTCGTTTGAGGAGCTCTGTTTCACATTTATTACTGGCAAATATGAAAAAATCATCAACATGAAGTCCAATCACAATTAAATCATCATTTAGTTTCTTTACATACACACAGGGATCATGCTTTGACCTTGGAAAACCAAACTTCAATAAACATGAATGAATTTTTGTATTCCATGAACGAGCTGCTTGCTTAAGACCATAGATTGCCTTCTTGAGTTTACAAACCATATTTTCAGATCCTTTCTTGACAAAACCTTCAGGCTGTTCCATGTAGATATCCTCACTTAAATCCCCATTTAGTAATGCTGTGGTGATATCCACATGGTCCATTTCTAAGTTTAGCTGAGCAGTAAGACCAAACAATACACGAAGAGATGTGAGCCTTATAACAGGAGCAAAAGTGTCAAGAAAATCCTCACTATATATTTGAGAGAAACCTCTAGCAACAAGCCTTGCCTTATGGCGAATTGACCCATCTATGCTATTTTTAGTCTTGAAAACCCATTTACTTTTCACCACATTCTTGTGATTCGGACGCTGCACTAACTCCCAAGTTTCATTACTGGATAAAGCCTCAATTTCCTCATTCATAGCATGCTTCCACAAGTTTTTATCAGTACGCTCCAAAGCATCACTAACATTCTTAGGATCATTTTCATTAATCACAACAAAATTATGTGCATTTTCTTGTACCAAAAAAGAGAATGCATCATAATCAAAATCATCATTTTTAATGGTTTTCTCTTTCTTACAGGATATCTACCACCAAATAAAATAGGTTGTAGATTTACATTTTTGCCATTATCTTCCTCATCAATTTCTGACCGACTACTATCAAAACTATCATCATGAGAACTAGTTGAAGCATTTCGTGGATGTTCATCTTCTTGAATTGACATTGGAACAGTATTAGGCAGTTGAATCTGTATATAACTAACTAATTCAACATTGTTGTCATCACTAATTGATTTATGTGAGACTCCATTATTTCGTGGTACTGATTCAATGATGACAACATCTAGCATAAATTACAGTTTTAGGATCATCAGCAAGTACAAGACGATAACCTCTCACAGTTTCACCATAACCTACCAGAATACATTCAATCGATTTTTTATCAAGCTTTCTATGCTTTTCATCAGGAATGTGAGCTTGTGCCCTACTTCCAAAAATTCTAATGTGGGACACATCAACCTTACTACCTTACCATACTTCCTCAGGAACTGCATTTTTCAATGCTGAAGTTGGGCATCTATTTTTAATATAGATAGAAGTATTCATGGCCTCAGCCCAAAAACATTTATCCAATCCTGCATCAAAAAGCATACATCTAACACGTTCCATGAGAGTGCGATTAGTACGCTCAGCCACACCATTTTGTTGGGGTGTGTAAGGTATAGTCTTTTGGTGAATAATTCCATGTGATTTCAAAAAAGATTCAAACTGGTTACTAGTATATTCTCCACCATTATCTGTCCTAATTATCTTTATGGTTTTCCAGTTTGTTTCTCAACCAATGCTTTAAAGTCAAGAAATTTTGAAAAAGTTTCACTTTTTTCCTTTATCATAAAGCCGAATGTTTTACGACTAAAGTCATCTATGAATATCAAACAAAATCTAGCACCAGACAACGATGGAACTTCCATTGGACCCATAACATCACTATGTATGATTTCAAGCAAGTCAGTACCCCTTTTACATATAGTACAAGGATCAGAGCATATTTGATTAAATGTGAGTCGTTTAACCAAACCATTCTTAAGCAAATTCAACCCTTTACGATTCAAGTGCCCCATGCGTCTATGCCACAGTTCATGCTCAGACATACTTACTGTCAATGTCCTCACTTGCTCTCTATTCACACCTTTTTCATCAGCTATGTAGAGACCATTAGTTAAAGTACCTGATAACTCAGGTTTAACATTCCGAGAGAACATATTTTCATTATACACTTTACAAACATACTTGTCAAACATTATAACATAACCTTTTTCTGCAATTTTAGAAACAGACAAAAGATTGGTGGCTGAAGGTACATGCAATACATCAGTTATTATATTTCAGCACCTCGTCCTCGAGATCACTAACTTTTACTATGTAGTACCGCTTCTGGGTACTAGATGGCGTCACAATAATAAAGGAAGCCTTTTTTACCGATACTACCTTACCTACCTTACCCACTAGCGTCATTACGCTTTTTTGTGTGCTTGGTGGTGTCACAAAAATTTCATTTCATCCTTTTTTATTTTCTTTTTGAGTGAAATATTATTAAAATACTTGATTTTCAGATCGGAAAAAGGTCCCGAGAACGTGATTACCGAGATTCGAGACGTTCGAGATCAAGAGA
The DNA here is from genome assembly GCA_918026855.4 of Phaedon cochleariae. Taxonomy (NCBI): domain Eukaryota; kingdom Metazoa; phylum Arthropoda; class Insecta; order Coleoptera; family Chrysomelidae; genus Phaedon; species Phaedon cochleariae. Next base: position 21,997,886 of record OU896710.1, read on the forward strand.
TCGAAAAAAGTCTCGATATGATCGGGAGATTGAACGCATCAATGAGAGACTCTCACAGTTCGAACGGAACACCGTTCGGCAAAGCCATAGTCATAGCCCCAGAAGTCCCAGATCCACTTCGACCGGAAATTCAGTTCGTTATAGGCATGAAAGTCCCAGCAGAGATAGAAGTTATAGCTACACAAGTAGTAATATTCCAAGAGATAGACAACATTCACACAGTTCAGAAGACTCGGACTATACAAATAGTGCTTCAGTCAACATTGATCAGGAATGACAATTACTATCTATAGGTGAAAGACCACCTACTACTGATCTTCAGGATCAGGATGAACTAGCTTTACATGTGGACTTCCATTAAGAGGAGGAAGTTTTGCAGGCTTTGGGGGAAGATCTCCACAAGAAAAGCCAATGAATTTGAGCTTCACCCTATTCTTCAGAACAGGTGGCTGGATATATTGAGGGGTGGACTTGACAAAGATGAAAGGTCAAAGCTGTTGGAAAAGCATCCCCTTCCCACTAACCTAGAAGCCACGAAAGCACCTGAAATAAATCAGGAAATTATTAAAGCAATGCCTATTAGTACTCATAATAAAGACAAATTCCAGCAGTCTAACCAAAATCAATTAGGCCGAAGCATTGGAGCCTTAGGTAAATGAATGAATATTTTATTGAAAGAGGATGATATCAATAAAGATAATAAAAATATCCTCCTTGGTCTGCTAAGTGAGTCAGCCAAGCTTATTACAGATGTGCATCATAATATGTCTCTCTCAAGAAGAGCTCTGATCACACCAACTTTAAATAAGACTGTCAAAGATTTGACCAATGCAACTCCTGTAGAAGGTTTGCTATTTGGAACAAATTTGAGTGAGAGGATCAAAGCTGCAAAGACAATTGAAAGATTCATTATTCCAAATTTTTTGGGATTTTCTCTCCTCGTTTCTATAAAATAAAAATATGAATATTTTTTTTTTTTTCTTCATTTTTTTTTTTATTATTTTTTTTCATTTTATAGAAACGAGGAGAGAAAATCCCAAAAAATTTAGAATAATGAATCTTTCAATTGTCTTTGCAGCTTTGATCCTCTCACTCAAATTTGTTCCAAATAGCAAACCTTCTACAGGAAGGAATAATGAATATACCACCACCTCCTCGATTAACCCACAGACAGTATTTAACAATTGAAAGATCATTGTCAGATTTTAAACAAACCAAGACAGCAGCCAGTGGGTTCGAAAAGCCCAGTACTCCTTATACTGGTAATACTTCCAGAAATAAAAATAATTATTTAAACTACAGAGGCCCGTCCGATTATTACAGGAAGGAATCGAGACAAGTGGGGTGCAACTTCCAACAGCCCAGGAAGCAGAATCAGGTTGTTCAAAGGAAATAAAGGTAAGTTACATGGCAGGCATACTAGCCAGTTTTTATGGACAATGGAAAAATATCTCATCAAATTCAGTACTGCTATCTTGGATCAAAGGCTACAAGATACCATTTATAACTAAACCTTCTACACCGTTCTACACTAAGTAGTAATCCCTGCCATTCTGAAAAAGAAGAGAGAAATTGTTGAGGAGGTGAAACAACTCCTTTCTCAGGGTGCCATAGTGGAATGCAATCCATTAAAGGATCAGTTTGTATCTCCATATTTTTTGGTTAAGAAACCAGGTGGCAAAGTTAGATTTATTCTCAATTTGAAAAAACTCAACACCTTCATTGATCCTCCACATTTCAAAATGAAAGATAATAGAACAGTTATAAAACTATTAAACAAAAACTGTTATATGGCAACATTAGATCTAAAAAATGCATATTTTCTGGTCCCTGTACATCCTAGATTCAGAAAATATCTTAGATTTCAAGTGGGCAAAACATTGTACCAGTTTACATGCCTCCCATTTGGTTTGGCAATAGCCCCCTTTGTTTTTACAAAACTGATGAGGCCAGTATTAACATATTTGAGAAGTCAAGGTGTAACCTGTGTTGCATATCTGGATGATTTTTTAATAATGTGCAATACGAAGGAAGATTGCCAGAATCATGTGAAATTGACAATCAATTTGTTGACCTCATTAGGTTTTATTATCAACAGTGATAAAAGTTTTTTAGTACCTTGCCAGAGATGCAGGTTCTTAGGTTTTATATCTGACAGTAAACAAATGTTAATTGAACTTCCAGAGGAAAAGAAATCCAAGATCTATGATTGCATAAAAATGATCAAAAATACAAAATATTGTAAAATTAGAAAATTTGCTCAATTTTTAGGACTATTGATATCTGCTTGCCCAGCAATGAAATATGGAAAATTATATACTAAATACCTTGAAAGGGAAAAGTTTCTAGCTCTCAAAAGAACTAGTCAGAATTATAATAGTACCATGATAATTTCTGGGCTAGTCAAGGAAGACCTTGATTGGTGGGCTGAAAACATTTTTTCAGCTACAAATGAAATACGGTCTGATAAATTTTCATTGGAAATATATTCAGATTCCTCAAAAACAGGGTGGGGGGCGTGTGCTGGAGACCAGTCTACTCATGGCTGGTGGAGTTCTGTGGACATAATTAAACACATTAATTATCTTGAGCTTAAAGCCATATTTTATGCATTGAAGTGTTTTGCTGGTAATCTTAAATCATGCAACATTCTCATTCGAGTTGACAATACCACGGCACTATCATATATTAATAGAATGAGAAGTGTACAGCATCTTGAGCTTTGTTTCTCTTGCAAAACAAATTTGGAAATGGTGCGAGTACCGGGATTTGTGGTTACATGCTAGTTATGTGAACACTAATAGCGAATTCCATTGGTAAACCCCGTGGTGCACTAGTTTTGCACTAGTTTTGCACTGGCACAACATTGGTTTTCTCCAAAATGTGAACTGGTGCATTCCCAATTAGGCAATCCAACGACCTGTCAAATAATTTCAAAATGGCGTCTGGTTGGCAAATAAACCAAAGTCAAGTTTGTTAACTTGAGAACTTTGTGGGTTTTGGAAGCCTCTTACAGTATTATTTCATCGAGTTTCGGCTAGATTTATTGTGAATAATGAAAACTCAGTATGATTTCAAAGAAAAAATTGCCAGTAACGTGAATTGTGGTGGATTGTGGAAGCAGTGCAGATCGGGACCATTTGCTGTTTTGTCAGATTCCTAGTCCTACTGTGAAAAACTCTGAGCATTACCCACAGATGAAGGATCTATCAAGAAAAATGAGGGAAATGTGGATAGCAGCCATCAAGAGAAAGAATCAGCAACAGAATCAATCATAATAAACCAGAGGATATGTGTCAGACACTATTTTCATAACAGGTACCTAAGAAACAGGATTTTAATATTATTTATATGTACCTACCTACCTACTCTAGAACTGATGAGTTTAGTGTTTCATCCTATGGAAAACTTATCTTTTTTTCATTTTGATAAAATAAACCAATACTCATTACTTTTAATGGACCTACATAGTTTTGAAACATCATGTTTCTAATACATAAATAAATCATCTACCTTGTAGGAGAATGTAGTGCCTGAAAGATGAGAATATCCAGCTTGGGTCCCATTGCAATATAATATGGGTCATCAATCTCTTGTCCATTCGAAATATGCAAGACTGATGTGGATCAAAAACTGAGAGCAGACAAAAGGTTCAAATCATGAATCAAGCATCAGAACCGAGAGACCTGGTATGTTCTCAAGAAAACACCTAATTACCTAATACTACTACTACATCATTTTTTATTTATTTTAGTATAATGACGAAAGTGTCCTGGGAGATAAAGAAATAGAAGAGAAAATTGGTGAAAACAAGGTGAAAATTTACAAGATTATAAGTACTTTTACAAATTACAGTTTGTTGTGATTTATTTTTATCATTTATAAATGTAAGACAAATAAAGTAAGTATATCAAAATAATTGTAATATTCATTAAATGAAAAATACATTGTATTATTCCACTATATTACAAAAGATCTACATGAGTCATGAAAAAAATCTTCATAGAACATTATAGTTATTCAGTGATCTGATTGAAACAATAATAAACAATGATTGAATGATATATTTATTATGAATCAGTACATATTTTTTTATAGAACATGTTGAATCAGAATTCACAAAACCATGCTGATTCTGGTGTACCTAAAATATCTACACATTCAAAATAGAACCCTTTATCACTGTCACAACTAGTCATAGGGGTTCCATCATCAGCACTTGAACACTTACACCAATAGTTCACTTCTGGTGAAATTAATATCCACTCAAAAGTCCAGGTATTATAACTTCAGCATGAAACTTCAAAGCAATTTGTGAATGTTGTTACCAAAAAAACATGTTTCTTGGACATTGAAGATATAGTACGGATTTTGTATTGAACCAGTCATCAGAGCAACTGTACCTATGGCCATTTCTGCTATTGGTATGATGGGCACAATCATGGTGAGAGTGGTGGCATGGGCCACAAAGCACATATATCGGTACATGAAACTGTTCCTTATTTACTTGCCCAAGCCTCAGTTACTTATTAGCACAGAATCTGATTGTGAATATTTTACCTATAAAAAAATTGCATAAGATATACATGAATATGAGGTAGGAAATATATTCAAAAATATATGAATAACATAATTTCATCATTCAAAATGTTCCTATCATGAAAGTTATTTAGGTACAGAAGTAAAAAGTTACCTTTCCAACTATGACATGAAAATCATCTATCTTCCTGTCTACTTCCTGGACAAAAGTTGCTGAAAAATACTTGTGAACAACGAGGGTTTGAATGCTCTCATTTGCTCATGAGGGTAGAAACTGTGGGTCACTATAAATAGTAGGAGAGTATAATTATGTGGTAGTCTAATCAGTCAGCAGTTTCAGATGTGAAGGGCTTCAAATCCTTGATCAACATCAGCTTCATCAGATATCTACAAACAAATAATGGTTGTATGATAGTTTCAGGAATGAAAATTTACTGGTTAGTTGAGAAAAATAGCCGAAAAAACAATAAATATTCATGTTTACCTCTGACCAACCTCTGGGTTTTCCTGCAATAACTTCTGGAAATATGAACTCAGCATATTGAAGCACTGTTCAATTCAGCTCTGAGACTCCCTCAAACACCTGACACATAAAACTACCAGAATAATAGGGTGATTCGGGCAAAATACAATTCAATTACAAGTGATGTATAATCTTTGTTTGCCAACCAGACGCCATCTTGTCAGCTAAAATGTCACGTGGTTTGGATTGCCCAATGATCAGTCAAGTTGGTTTGTTTTTGTTTACCTATACCAAATTTAATCATGGATGAAACCTCAGAAACTTATGATATATCATTTCAACTAAATGAAGAGTTGTTTACATTATCAATACCGAAGAGTGATGATGAGCAGCTTTTCAAATCAACAAGTAGGTATAACATTTGATTGGAAGTATTTTTCATTAATTTTCCAATGTTATAGATAATGATGGATACACGTCGAAATACATTATAGATTTAATCAAAATTGGTATGATCACTATCAAGGATCCACTGAGAGAATGTTACGGTTTATTTGCAGCTTAGCGCCCATAGTTCGCCGGCAACGCGGCGATATTCATTTGAGTCTTATTTCTCGACCTATTTGGCCGTCGAACGGCTATTCGACACCAACCTGGGCAAACGTCATACGAATCATCATGAATAGTGGGGAAGCGATCTACCGAGAGTGTAGTCTATCAACTGCGTCATCGAACCGAAACCAGAACTTAAATTGATGAATCTGCTAACAGCGAGGACCCCGAGGTGTCGGCTAGCATACTTTATGAACAAATACAAGCGAATTCTCATGCAATAAATAGAAGGAATGATAGCAAATTTGTAAGCGTATAGGTTGGGGCCGAGGAGTGGTCTTGGACTATTGGTACGAGTGCAGCATTCAGTTGAATGTACCTTGTCGATAACTGTCGGGAGAAGTGAAGTTGACATTGAGAATTTGACAGATTTGACAAAGACACTTTGTCGCTGGTCACTGGGTCACTTCCTTCTTCCTTCGGGCATTTTGGCACGACATGCTGACGGTGTCGTATGGTATATATATTGGTAGATATTCATGAATATTCTATTCATCCATTTATGGGTTATATTCTGCTAATATGAAATTTATATTTTGAAAGGTATTGGGTTTTGTGATTAGCATATTTTGAGTACGTTTTCAAAATTACTTCCGTGTTCGGGATTTCAATACTTGTGTACACCAAAGCAACTTCGTTATAAAGGTATGTTCCACAATTCAGAAAATGTGAATTATCAGCATAGTCCAAGATCACCTCTTCTGTCCACAGCCAGCTATCAAGAACGATCAGTTGAACCATACATAACCTAACCTCTCATCTCAACTCAAGGGAGCCCCAGGGCTGATTTAGGAAACCTGAGATACCTTGTGTGATATTATTTGTAGGTTATAGAGGAAACAAGCCCCACTGACACTCGGGTAAGTGTGTCCTACACATCTTATTTACTAGTAATCTATCAGCATTATTGTCTGTGCAATCTGACCTTTGAGGGGGCTGAAATCTTTAGTTTGAAGTTAATTCTTAGAGCTCTAGTGAGACAGAGTGGTCTCTTGATATTTATGGGGAACCTACATCACTTTTAAGGGACATAGTGTAGTGTGTGAGATAGTCTATACCACCTCAGGTTTTCAAGCTGGATTTTAATAATGTCACTTTCATGTTCATCGAAATGATACAGCCTTTTTCTGAGGGTATACCAGGTGACATCACTCAAGTTTTCAAGCTGGATTTTAATAATGTCACTTTCATGTTCATCGAAATGATACAGCCTTTTTCTGAGGGTATACCAGGTGACATCACTCAAGTTTTCAAGCTGGATTTTAATAATGTCACTTTCATGTTCATCGAAATGATACAGCCTTTTTCTGAGGGTATACCAGGTGACATCACTTAAGTTTTCAAGCTGGATTTTAATAATGTCAGTTTCAAATTGATCGAAATTACTTTACCATTTTCTGGGACTATACAGGGTGTCACCACTTAAAGTTTTTAAACAGTGTAATGACAAAGGGCTTTTCCTACTCAACAAGAATTGCAATACATTTTTGGAAATAGACAACTATACAGGGTGGGACAACCTAAAGTTTCCAAGCAGAATCTTACTAATCTTTCTAAAATGAGTTCATTGAGATTAATTAAGTTATATATTTGAAATGTTGAGATTGGTTGAGTTGGTTATGGGTTATACAGGGTGAAATCATAAAAAGTGAACAAAAGGGTTATAAATGTTCTGTTCGAGATTACAGATTGATATTTGATGATATCATAGTTCAATTTCAATTTAATGGGGTATTAATAGTTTTTTTTTAATAACAACCTGAGTACAGAAATATTGTCAAACAAGTAAGGAATAGCGTGTAATTTAGCTTATTCCTTCACAGGGTTTTTCCTTTTGGTATAAGTCTGCTCATATTTCTCGTCGTGCTTGGTACTAAATCTGGAGGCTTAGGATTCCTGGTTGTTCGGCCCAGGTCTAACACTGCTGAATTCGAACCAGCATTAGCCGAACTTTGACTGCAGATACCATCACCTGCTAGTCGCAGACATTATCAACACTTCGAGCAGTCTGCAGTCTACAGTCTGACATCTGACTTGTAGGCTCAAGTCTTCGTCGTGGGATTGCACGCAAGTTTTTACTAGGAAACTTATATTTAACTTTGAACTTTTATCACTGGGAAATTATCTTGAAATTTGATTTAATATTATGATATAATTCGTTGCGTCATTACTTTATATCGAATGTTCTTCTGATTCCACACACCTCATTTTACTTTTCGAATATTTAGGCATTTAGGGAATCCCAGCGCTTATGCATAAGGCTTGGTAAGCCAATTTACCCATATTACATAGGTTGTACTTAATTTGAGACTGTGGGGTCATAGAATATTATTTGATTCCATATATTTACCATTTCATGTATAATCATCTATTCACACTAAAGGCCTAAGTATTTTTGAGTTGACACTGTGAGATTTTATACAATTGTTATTAATATTGAATATTGAATTTGCAATTTGATGCAATTAAACTGAAGTTGTTATTGTTATACCGAGTTAATTATTTCCTTTGATTTTCATCAACTTATTTTGGTAAATTTGGTGAGTTGATTAGCAACTAAGGGTGTTTGCCAGGGGTAAATTTATCTGGCGCCCATTTCACTATGAGAATTCATTTTTAACGATTTTTCTTCATATCGAACCCCCCCATCTCCACTGTAGCGAGCGGCAAACTACCCGTCTGTCATTCTGACAGCCGGTTTATGCGACTTTAAGGTTTTAGAGCGTTGAGGTAGGTCGCATTTTTGGCGCACCAACGTGGATTTAGTATTTTCATTTTTTTTGGAGAAACTTTCAACTCAAGAATACTTTTGCCTCTTCTATATTTGGAAAATTCTGGTGATAGTTACCCACCTGAATAATTTGATATACCATTTTGAACACATTTTGACTGTTGTATATTTGAATTTTTTTGCGGATTTTGAAAATTTTCTGGTGATATTGACCCACATAATATCTTTTGAGTATAGTTGAATCAGTTATTATAATTGAAATTGTTGTGGTATTTTTGATGATTATTTGAAAAATTTTTGGATTTTCAACAATAACTGATTCCACTTATACGAACTAATCCCGTGATATTTTTTAAGATTATTCAACGACCATATTTACTTTGTGGTATATCACTTATTTCAAATATCTTGCAATTTTTTTTGAACATCTTTTAGTATAATTGCCATCAGTCATTATAATTGAAATTGTTGTGGTATTTTTGCGGATTATTAAAAAAAATTTTTTTTTCTCAATATTCAATAATGACTGGTGTCACTTGTACAATTTAAGTCCTTGTGGTATTTTCAAAGATTATTCACACGACTATTTCAATTTTGTGGGATATCATTTATTGTGGATAACTTGCGTGTTATTCGGTGGGATTATTTGCAAAATATTTCTTGGACAATATTTTGGAGTTGTGGATTTTTTTTTTCTTGAGATTTATTGAGATTTTTTGGGGGTTACCATGGCTCGTCGAATGGTAGTCAATAGGTTGGGTCAGGATGAGCTGACATACGAGTTGCGGATACGTGGTATTGCTGTTGGCACAGTTGAGGAGATGCGTCATAGTTTGTCAATGGCTATCCAATTGGAGAAAACTGGGGACAGTTTCAGGTACCCTGCTTATCCTTTCACGGTGGAGGAGGATTTATTGGCCATTGAACAGAAATTAACCTCATTGAATTCAGAAATTGATCAATTTGATAATTCTCTCTCCAGCGGTTCATTTCAGAAGTACCAATCCAAACTAACACATGTATTGGGGCGTATCGAGAATATTCCAGAGGCAGCTAGTGGGGAGGTGTTAGCAAAACGTTCTGAGTTCTTGGCAAAAACATTATCTCTTCTTGATATTCTACATGTTAAGGCAAACCAGTTTGATGGTGTTCAGACAAACACAGGTACAACCATGGGTCCTACAGAGCATTCCTTTCGTGCAGGATTTCAAACTAACATACCTCCTACTAGTGCTACTCCTGCGAGGGCACGTGTTCCAACGGCTACAGTTAGTTCACCCTCTCCTACTGGTCATCCAGGTGGTGTTAGCCAAGTCATCAAGCCAGTACCTCCTAGTAAATGGGATCTTAAGTTTTCAGGAGATCGTAAAGGAATTTCCCTCAGTGCTTTCCTGGAGCGAGTGGAAGAATTGAGTTTAGCTCGTCACGTGCCTAAGCAGTTGTTGTTGGAAAGTGGTATCGATCTATTTTGTGGGCGCGCTTATCAATTCTACGTGGCTTATAGGCATGAGGTAAATTCTTGGGACGATTTGGTAGCATTTTTGCGTGAAGAGTTTCAGTCGGAGGATTATGGCGAGAAACTGCTTGAGGAGATCAAGAAGCGTACTCAGGGTCCTGATGAGTCCATAGGTATTTACTTGGCAGTTATGGCAGGGTACTTCAAGAGGTTAACGTTTCCTCTCTCTGAGGCTGATAAACTGAAAATTCTTCTTCGAAATATTGCACCCTACTACCAGAGTCAACTTGGCCTTGCGGACATCACCTCGGTTAGTCAACTTCTCAGTTTATGCAGGAGGTTAGAAGTTAGGAAACAATCCATTGAAAATTTCGCAGCCCCAACCAGAAAAGCCAGTGTTCTGGAACCTGACCTCGCCTATGTGGGTATCCAGGAGGACATGGTTGAGACTGTTGAACAACCACCTTCTCATCATCAGTTTAGGGAAAATCAGCCAAGAGAAAATCAGCCTAGGGACATAGTTTGTTATCGCTGTAATCAGCCTGGTCACAGGGCTGTTGGGTGTGCCAAGCCTAGAGGTAAATACTGTTACCGGTGTAAGAAAGAGGGGTACACTATCAGGGACTGTCCTGATTGTTCTAGGCAGGGAAACGGCAGAGGACACTCCCAGTAGACCGACTGGACTGTGTCCAAACTGAATTTTCGGTCCAGAAACTTCAAGTCGTTTTGGATTTTATTTTAGATCATGCTGTAGGTGATGAACGGCCTTATTTGAAAATTGAAGTTTTGGGTAAATCAATGCTTGGACTTTTGGACAGTGGCGCATCCCGTACTATTTTAGGGGGCAAGGGTATGAAAATTATCAAGGAATTAGGACTTGTTGTTGATAGGAATAGGACGAGCACTTGTACAGTTGCGAATGGTGAACGAATTCATAGTATTGGCGTAGTGGCTCTTCCCGTTTCATTGAGGGGTAGTCTCCGGTTAGTAGAGGCGATTGTTGTTCCGGAATTGGCGCATCTACTAATTTTGGGAGCAGATTTTTGGAAGATAATGGGGATTGTTCCAGACCTGCGCCATAATGAATGGCATTTTTCGGAAGAACCAGTAGTTCTGAATTCTGTTGGTAATGTACATAGTCAAACTGAGCTCAGCCCAATGCAACAGTCGAGATTACAGGCGGTTGTTGATAGGAATGTATCTCTCATGGGTGAAGCATTAGGGTGTACCAACAAAGCTGAGCATGTCATTGTAACAACAAGTGCTCCTATCAAGCAGAGGTTCTACCGAGTTAACCCTATAGTTCAACAACAAATCGATAAAGAATTGGAAAAAATGTTGGAGTTGGACATCGTTGAACCTTCCAACAGTCCTTGGTCTTCCCCTATATTACTGGTCAAGAAGAAAGATGGCTCCTTCCGATTCTGCGTTGACTATAGGAAACTCAACTCTGTCACTGTTCGAGATAGTTATCCTCTTCCCTTGGTAGCTGATACCCTTGACAAGCTTCGTGATGCAAAGTATCTGTCCAGTCTCGATGTTAAATCCGCATATTGGCAGGTACCTGTAGCTGATAGTTCACGCCAGTATACAGCTTTCACCGTACCAAATCGTGGGCTGTTCCAATTCAAAAGAATGCCGTTTGGGCTACATAATGCTCCGGCCACTTGGCAACGCCTCATCGACAATGTTTTAGGGCACGATTTGGAACCCCATGTTTTTGTATATTTGGACGACGTGGTTATTTGCACCCAAACCTTTGAAGATCATATAAGGGTTTTAGACGAAGTTTTCCGTAGGTTGAGAGAGGCCAACATCACAATAAGTACCGACAAGTGCCAATTTTGTAGGCCAGAAATGAAATATCTTGGGTATGTTATAGATAGGAATGGTCTCCATGTAGATTCTGACAAAGTAAAGGCCATGTTAGAGTTGCCTATCCCCACTAGTGTCACGGAGGTTCGACGTATCGTTGGCACTTTTTCCTGGTATAGACGTTTCATCCCTGATTTCTCCACCATAATATCTCCCATTACAGCTCTCCTTCGGAAAAGTACGAAATTTCACTGGTCATCAGAGTGTGATGTTGCTTTTCGCCGGATTAAAGAGTGCTTGGTGTCAGCACCCATATTGAGTTGTCCTGATTATTCTGGTACTTTTGTGGTGCAAACTGATGCTTCTGGTTATGGCATTGGTGCGGTGTTGACACAACCTAACCCTGAAGGAGACAAAGTCATCAGCTATATCAGTAGGTCCCTGACTCGTCAAGAGAGGAATTATTCCGCTACTGAACGAGAGTGTCTGGCAGTTATATGGGCTGTGGAGAAATTCAGGCCTTATCTTGAAGGAGTTCCGTTCACGGTTTGTACAGATTGTCATAGCCTTCTGTGGTTACAGAACTTGAAGGATCTGACTGGTCGTCTAGCTCGTTGGGCCATTCGTCTCCAGCAATATAACTTTAATCTGATTCATCGCCCAGGAAAAGAGAATGTGATACCTGATACATTATCTCGCAGTGTGCCTGTTGTGGATGGTGTTGGTACTGTGGATATCGTTGAAGATGATAATCAGGTGGTCTCGGAGGTGAACTCTGACAAATGGTACCAGCGAATGGTGGATGACGTCCGGAAAAATCCCCTCAAATTTCCCTGTTGGAGAACGAATGAAGACAAACTTTACAAGAAGGTTAAAACGGAATTTTCTGAATTGTCTACACCAGCTGATTCATGGAAGTTGGTTATTCCTAAGGGTAATCGGTATGACATAATTGTGTCCGCACATGTCCCGCCTACTTCAGGTCACACTGGCGTATTTAAGACTTTTGCTCGGATTGCTAGTAGGTATTTTTGGCCTAAAATGCGTAGTGATGTTGCTAGGTTTGTTCGGCAGTGTACTGTATGTGCAGCACATAAGGTGTCCCAGGAACAACCAACAGACAAGATGGTGTCACATCCTAAAGTGGATAGGCCATGGGAGATGATATCCACAGACTTGGTAGGTCCGCTTCCGAGGTCTAAAAAGGGTAATAGTTTTATCCTCGTCGTTACTGATTACCTCAGCAAGTTTTCTTTGTTATTCCCACTCAGAAAGGCCACTGCTGAAGCCGTTGTCCGCAAGTTGGAAGAGGAGGTGTTTATGGTATTTGGAGTTCCTCGGTTGGTTATAGCGGATAATGGTCCTCAGTATCGTAGTAAACAGTTTATGGGATTGGCTGAGAAATATCAGTATAGGATCAAGTTTAGTGCCAACTATCATCCCCGTGCAAACCCTACTGAGCGTGTGAATCGAACCCTGAAAACCATGGTGGCTATGTATGTCTCCGACAATCACCGTTCTTGGGATGAAAATATCCAACAAATTGCTTGTGCCCTTAGGACTTCAAAGCATGAAATTACCAAGTTAACTCCGTATTTTATCAATTTTGGCCGCAATATGATGCTGTCAGGTGCTGATTATATAAAAGGAGATGTCTTCAAGGAGGAGGATGGATCCCAGACTGGTGAAGTGACTAAAAATGAGTCCTTCAAGAAAATGTTCCAGAGTGTTAAAAAACGCTTAGAGATTGCTGGAGAAAAGAGCTGTGATAGGTATAATCTCAGGCGTCGTCATGTGGAATATTTCCCAAACCAACTGGTGTGGAAGAAGAATTACGTCCTATCTGATGCTTCTAAATACTTTTCTCGTAAGTTAGCACCTCATTATGTTGGCCCCTTCTTCATTCATAAGAAGATTTCTCCCTGGATGTACGAACTACGCGACGAGCACGGCAATTCCAAAGGCAACTGGCACACCAAGGACCTGAAACCCACTAAAGACGATGATTGATGTCTGTGTCATTGGCCCTGCAGTGAGGGGCCTAAGAATACTCCTGCCAGGGTGTGACCAGCTGTTGGGTAAAAGTCCCATGACTGGGCACTTTAGGAACCATTCCAACGGGTATTCCTATGTTTCCAGGCATACCATTTTCTGAAACTATTATGTTTTCTCTGTATGAGTACTTGGAACTGTTCCTGAAGGAATATTTTGTACGGGTTTATTTGGGTTTATCATGGTGGTCCTTAGGTTGTTCCAGTACTGTCTGGGTGAGGTCGTGCTCGAGTATCTTGGAGGCCTTTTGACTAGTAGGTCTTGACATCTTACTGGTGTTCCTCAAGTTAGAGAGTTTAGAGTGTTCTTGTAAATATTGTGTACTTGCTGTAAATAGAAAATTGTTGCCCCTACAACTGGTGACTGTATATATTATGTATATATGTACAGATTTGTCCTTTTTTCTCTCTCATCACTCCTCTCTGCTAGGTGGAACAGATTTATGGCGGAATGTAACCATTAGTCAAGCACCGGATGTAGTTGGCACTGAATAACTACATATTTTCAACACTTGTCGGTCTCATATGGTTGGTACTTGTCGGTATGGTAATGTTGACCTCTGAGGGAAAAGGTTTCAGAGCACTGGTAATGTCTTGGAAAGACTATATAGGGAAGTCCACATTCGTTAGGTATTATATATACCTCTTAACCCATTTTTGTTGATATTTTTTTTTGGTAGGGAGCCGTGGGGGTTACAGGTGCGTAGTGGTTTCACAATGACTGCCTTCAATGGCGAGGTTATCAGCACGCATGGTCGTTCATAAGGGGGGTAGGATGTTGGCCCGGCAGAGTGTGCCTACGGGCCGCTGTCAACAGTGCTGGTGTCCTACTACTACGTTCCATGTCAACTGCTGTTCAACTGTCATTGTGAGGGGTAATACGCAGTGTTTCGTTCATGGGGTACTCCCGAATACATTTTGTTTATGATTGGGTTTGGTCTTAGACCGTTTCACTAGGGCTTTTGGTGGTCCTTGAGTTCGCTCTAAATCAAAATTTATATATCACTTTTCGGCATAACCAACGGTATTTGTTGCAGCATGGATGGGGAGTGTGCGCGGCTCGTTTGGGGTAGGTGCTTCAATGTACGGTTAGGATGTCTGGATGTTGGTTCTATTCCAAAGGTTAGACTACGACGCGGGCAACATCTTCGCGAGGTCCCCTTTGAGACCTGTTGCAGTTCCTTCTCTCGGAGTGCCGTGTTCACTCCACTGTCGGTGATGTAATGAATGCTGCTTAAGTTTGATTGCGGATTTTTTTTTTTTTTTTAAATTATAATTATTAGCTCAGGATGGATGGTTGTCTCCTGGCTTTGCCAATATTTTTGTTTTGTAGGGAGCCGTGGGTGCTATGGGTGCATAGTGGTTCCATAGTGACTACCTTCAAGGGTAGAGTTATCAGCACGCATCGTCGTTTCTAAGGGGGGTAGGATGTTGGCCCGGCAGAATGTGCCTACGGGCTGCTGTCAACAGTGCTGGTGTCCTACTACTACGTTCGATGTCAACTGCTGTTCAACTGTCATTATGGGGGGTAATATGCAGTGTCTCATTCATGGGGTACTCCCGAATGTCGTCGATTGGCTCTGGTTCTACCATATTAGGTAGAATCATTTCACTAGGGCTTGTTGGTAGTCCTTGAGTTCGCTCAAAATCAAAATTTGTTTTCAACTTCTTTCGGCTCAACCAACAAAGTCTCTGATGCTGCATCGATGGGGAAGTGCCTCCGGTTCTTCCGGGTGGGGGTTCAAGGTATGGTTGGTTGTGATCCAAAGGGTCGACTGCGGCGCGTGCAACATCTTCGCGAAGTGCCCTTTGAGACCTTCTGCGAGACATCGACTCGGGGGAGTTGGGGTCAGTTCGCTGGTCGTGTAGCTGTCAGGACTTTTGGTAAATACAAATCTTGTTGATATATGTTCCTGTACTCAGGGGGTTGACATATCTAACATTAAATTTTATATTAGCATCTAGATAGCGTGGCTTAACTTGTACTCTTGCAAATTTGCTCATCATAAGTTCGGTTCCTTTTTTTTGAAATTTGCATGCAAATTTCTTCAAGTAGGGGGGGGATTGTTACGGTTTATTTGCAGCTTAGCGCCCATAGTTCGCCGGCAACGCGGCGATATTCATTTGAGTCTTATTTCTCGACCTATTTGGCCGTCGAACGGCTATTCGACACCAACCTGGGCAAACGTCATACGAATCATCATGAATAGTGGGGAAGCGATCTACCGAGAGTGTAGTCTATCAACTGCGTCATCGAACCGAAACCAGAACTTAAATTGATGAATCTGCTAACAGCGAGGACCCCGAGGTGTCGGCTAGCATACTTTATGAACAAATACAAGCGAATTCTCATGCAATAAATAGAAGGAATGATAGCAAATTTGTAAGCGTATAGGTTGGGGCCGAGGAGTGGTCTTGGACTATTGGTACGAGTGCAGCATTCAGTTGAATGTACCTTGTCGATAACTGTCGGGAGAAGTGAAGTTGACATTGAGAATTTGACAGATTTGACAAAGACACTTTGTCGCTGGTCACTGGGTCACTTCCTTCTTCCTTCGGGCATTTTGGCACGACATGCTGACGGTGTCGTATGGTATATATATTGGTAGATATTCATGAATATTCTATTCATCCATTTATGGGTTATATTCTGCTAATATGAAATTTATATTTTGAAAGGTATTGGGTTTTGTGATTAGCATATTTTGAGTACGTTTTCAAAATTACTTCCGTGTTCGGGATTTCAATACTTGTGTACACCAAAGCAACTTCGTTATAAAGGTATGTTCCACAATTCAGAAAATGTGAATTATCAGCATAGTCCAAGATCACCTCTTCTGTCCACAGCCAGCTATCAAGAACGATCAGTTGAACCATACATAACCTAACCTCTCATCTCAACTCAAGGGAGCCCCAGGGCTGATTTAGGAAACCTGAGATACCTTGTGTGATATTATTTGTAGGTTATAGAGGAAACAAGCCCCACTGACACTCGGGTAAGTGTGTCCTACACATCTTATTTACTAGTAATCTATCAGCATTATTGTCTGTGCAATCTGACCTTTGAGGGGGCTGAAATCTTTAGTTTGAAGTTAATTCTTAGAGCTCTAGTGAGACAGAGTGGTCTCTTGATATTTATGGGGAACCTACATCACTTTTAAGGGACATAGTGTAGTGTGTGAGATAGTCTATACCACCTCAGGTTTTCAAGCTGGATTTTAATAATGTCACTTTCATGTTCATCGAAATGATACAGCCTTTTTCTGAGGGTATACCAGGTGACATCACTCAAGTTTTCAAGCTGGATTTTAATAATGTCACTTTCATGTTCATCGAAATGATACAGCCTTTTTCTGAGGGTATACCAGGTGACATCACTCAAGTTTTCAAGCTGGATTTTAATAATGTCACTTTCATGTTCATCGAAATGATACAGCCTTTTTCTGAGGGTATACCAGGTGACATCACTTAAGTTTTCAAGCTGGATTTTAATAATGTCAGTTTCAAATTGATCGAAATTACTTTACCATTTTCTGGGACTATACAGGGTGTCACCACTTAAAGTTTTTAAACAGTGTAATGACAAAGGGCTTTTCCTACTCAACAAGAATTGCAATACATTTTTGGAAATAGACAACTATACAGGGTGGGACAACCTAAAGTTTCCAAGCAGAATCTTACTAATCTTTCTAAAATGAGTTCATTGAGATTAATTAAGTTATATATTTGAAATGTTGAGATTGGTTGAGTTGGTTATGGGTTATACAGGGTGAAATCATAAAAAGTGAACAAAAGGGTTATAAATGTTCTGTTCGAGATTACAGATTGATATTTGATGATATCATAGTTCAATTTCAATTTAATGGGGTATTAATAGTTTTTTTTTAATAACAACCTGAGTACAGAAATATTGTCAAACAAGTAAGGAATAGCGTGTAATTTAGCTTATTCCTTCACAGGGTTTTTCCTTTTGGTATAAGTCTGCTCATATTTCTCGTCGTGCTTGGTACTAAATCTGGAGGCTTAGGATTCCTGGTTGTTCGGCCCAGGTCTAACACTGCTGAATTCGAACCAGCATTAGCCGAACTTTGACTGCAGATACCATCACCTGCTAGTCGCAGACATTATCAACACTTCGAGCAGTCTGCAGTCTACAGTCTGACATCTGACTTGTAGGCTCAAGTCTTCGTCGTGGGATTGCACGCAAGTTTTTACTAGGAAACTTATATTTAACTTTGAACTTTTATCACTGGGAAATTATCTTGAAATTTGATTTAATATTATGATATAATTCGTTGCGTCATTACTTTATATCGAATGTTCTTCTGATTCCACACACCTCATTTTACTTTTCGAATATTTAGGGAATCCCAGCGCTTATGCATAAGGCTTGGTAAGCCAATTTACCCATATTACATAGGTTGTACTTAATTTGAGACTGTGGGGTCATAGAATATTATTTGATTCCATATATTTACCATTTCATGTATAATCATCTATTCACACTAAAGGCCTAAGTATTTTTGAGTTGACACTGTGAGATTTTATACAATTGTTATTAATATTGAATATTGAATTTGCAATTTGATGCAATTAAACTGAAGTTGTTATTGTTATACCGAGTTAATTATTTCCTTTGATTTTCATCAACTTATTTTGGTAAATTTGGTGAGTTGATTAGCAACTAAGGGTGTTTGCCAGGGGTAAATTTATCTGGCGCCCATTTCACTATGAGAATTCATTTTTAACGATTTTTCTTCATATCGAACCCCCCCATCTCCACTGTAGCGAGCGGCAAACTACCCGTCTGTCATTCTGACAGCCGGTTTATGCGACTTTAAGGTTTTAGAGCGTTGAGGTAGGTCGCAAGAAATATGTCGAGTTGAAGGAGAAAGGGATGTTCCTGAGATTCATGGTACTTATTCTTCCACTAACTCATTTTTTGCAGTCGTATCCTGATATATTCTGCCAATGAACCTTTTGATAGTCAAGTTGATACTGACGAAGTTGAATCAGAAAACTCACAAGAGGAAACGGCAGCCTCATTTTGTGATGTCAATATAAACCAACGTTGTGGTAAGACTATGTTTTTTACTCACCTACTTATATTGGATTTGAAAATAGTAGGTAGTTTATTATAATGAACATATGATATAGGTATCATTGATATTGTGGTCAAAACTTTATAGTGCTAGTCTTGATTTATAAACCCACCCATTTATTAATTAAAGTATTATTTCTAACTTCTAGAATGGGGTGATGGGGAAACAGGAATGCTATACTAGACTATTATGAACAATTCATGTCCAGAGTAGGACCCATGAAAAAGTTCAAAAATAAGAAATCCATGTGGAGTAAGATTGCTGAAATTTTGAAAGAAAAGTTTAAAATACAAAGGACACCAACACAGGTTGAAAATAGATATAAAACTGTGCTCAAAAGAAAAAAATGTGCAATTGAAAATGAGAGAAGGAGTTGTTCTACTAGGATGGATGTGCCATTTGAAAGTGAACTAAGCAAAATCAATGCAGTGGATGATAGTATAGAACCTGAGGTTATTGGAACCTCACAGGGCATAATAGTCCTCAAGCCAAGAAATGAGGAAAACATCCCAATAGTGTCCTGTTCAGCAACACCAATAAGAAAACATAAGATAATGCATGATACTCTTCTGGAAATACATGAGAAGAAAGAGGAAGCCAAAGAAAGACGCCACAGAGAGAAAATGGAACTGATTAGAGAGCTCTTAGGTGGAAAAAATGAGTAGTTTTCAATTTATTTATTTTTGTAGCAATCTAGTTTCAATTTCCCTTCCAGATGTGATTTATTTTTAGTTTGTTTTGTTTTTGTGCCTAGGTGATATTTGCAATACTCATTTCTGTAGCTATCTAGTTTGAATGTTCCTTCCAGATGTGATTTTTTTGGGTTTGTTTTGTTTTTGTACCAAAGTACATTATGTTCAATTTATTTTTTAAGTTCAATATAATTATGTGTACATTAGTACATTTGTACTTAGTACAAGTGAGAATAAATATTTTGTTATTATGATTTTGAATATTTCAAAAAGTTTGGTCCCTCATTTCTAGTTATTATTTTTTTTTATTTTTTTTATCGCTTGGAGCGCACGAAAGGGAATCCCTATAATGTTCAAAGAACATCGTGCGTTCCTAGGGAGGATAGGGACAGGAGGTAGGTATTGGAATTTTTTTTTGAACTTTTGGAGATTATATGTTGTTGGGAATAATTCCACAGGCGATGAATTCCAGAGCCTAGCCGTTCTATGGATGAAGGAGTCTTGATAAAGTGCTGTTCGACATCTTTCGAGGTTGACAACGAAAGGATGTGCTGACTGGGCTTGTCTAGTTCGTCTGATTGGTATTGCTAGTGAAGGGATGATAGCAGAGATTTCCGAAGAACATTTCCCGTGGAAGTATCGATAGAAAAGTGAAAGGTCGCCGACCTTTCTACGGTGTTCCAATGATGTCAAAGAGTGAGTGAGTGTGGCGTCACCCACCAGGCGAATGGCTCTTCTCTGGATGGAATCTAAGAGCATCAGCGTATGTATTGGTGCTGAACCCATATGTGGGAACAGTATTCTGGAACAGGCCGTATCTGCGCTTTGTAGATCATGAGAAGCTGTTGAGGTGTGAAGTAGCTTTTCGCACGGAACAAGAATCCGAGTTTTTGTGAAGCAGCTTTTGCGATGGATCTGACATGATTATCCCATTAAAGAGTGTTGCTGATGGAAATACCGAGCATAGATATGGTGGGCTTGGTGGGAATGGTGGAGCCAGACATTACAATATCGGGCATACTGAGTTTCGCTTTCTAGAGAAAATGCAGGCTTTGGTTTTGGTGGCGTTGTATTCAACTA
The DNA here is from genome assembly GCA_918026855.4 of Phaedon cochleariae. Taxonomy (NCBI): domain Eukaryota; kingdom Metazoa; phylum Arthropoda; class Insecta; order Coleoptera; family Chrysomelidae; genus Phaedon; species Phaedon cochleariae. The sequence continues at coordinate 22,018,427 of OU896710.1, forward strand.
GGTTGTTTGTTCCCCAGGCTGTGATTTCAGCAATAGTTACTGGAAAATCAATAGAAGAACATAATACTCGATTAGAGCAGGTTTTCAAACTAGCTCAACAAAATAACTTACGTTTCAATAAAGATAAGTGCAAGTTTTTTGTCAGTGAAGTCAGATACATGGGACATGTCATAAATGAAGCAGGTCTAAATCCAGATAATTCAAAAATAGAAGCGATTATAAATATGCCGGCTCCAGAAGATGTAAAAGGTTTGCAAAGATTTCTAGGTTTGGTTAACTATGTTGGTAAATTTGTTCCTAATTTGTCAGAAAAAACTGCAACATTAAGACAACTCTTGAGAAAAGACGTAGTATTTTTGTGGGACAAAGTACAAGAACAAACATTTAATGAGCTGAAAGAAATTGTAGTTAGAAGTCCGTGTTTGAGATTTTTTAACATAGATAAGCACTCCACCATTTCAGTTGACGCCTCCCAAAATGGAATGGCAGCAGTTTTGATGCAAGAGGGCATGCCTTGCGCTCATGCATCAAGAGCATTTACAGACGCTCAAAAGAGATACAGTCAGATAGAGAAAGATCTTTTAACTTGTTTTTTTGGAAGTCAGAGATATCACCAATTTGTATATGGAAAATCATTTATTATTGAGACTGATCACCGACCTTTACTACAAATTGTTAAAAAACCTTTAAATAATTGCCCACCAAGATTACAACGTATCTTACTTCAGTTAATGAAATACGATTTTAAACTTATTTACAAACCGGGAAAAGATTTAATTCTAACCGATACATTGTCTAGGGCATTTGAGAAAGATAAAGTATTTGACGAAAATTTAGATTTGGAGATTGATGCCCAAATCAATTTAATCTCACTGAATTTGAATGTGACTGAAAATAAAAGAAAAGAATTTATAGAAAAAACCAGTCAGGATACTGAGTTAATAACATTAAAATCGTATCTTAGAGATGGATGGCCAAAGAATATGAAAGATATTCAGGAAAATCTGAGATTTTATCATAGATTTCGTCATGAGTTATGTGAGGTTGATGGTTTGGTGTATAAGGGACAGAAATTCATAGTTCCAAAAGCAAGCAGACAAGAAATTTTATCCAAATTACATTACTCTCATATGGGCATAACAAAAACAATAAATAGGGCTAATTAGTCTTTTTACTGGCCAGGAATGAATAAACATATTCAGGACATGATTCTGTCATGCCACATCTGTCAAGTGAATTCAAAATCTCAAGGATCCGAGCCCATGATATCTCACGAGATAGTTAATTTTCCATTCTATAAAGTAGGTTGTGACATTTTTCATTTATACAATGAATCATATTTGTTAGCAATTGACTATTACTCTAAGTTTGTTGAAGTAGCAAATTTATATAAAAATTTAACTAGTGTAAATGTTATTAGTGAACTTAAGGCTATTTTTGCTAGACATGGAATTCCAAAAGAAGTGGTAACTGATAATGGACCAGAATTTTCATCTATGGAATTCAGAAAATTTTCTGAGGGATGGGAATTTAGTCATGTTAAAAGTTCGCCTAGATACCCACAATCAAATGGTCAGGTTGAGCGTGCTGTCCGAACTGTCAAAAATATATTGAGGAAATGTCACCAAGACAAAAGAGATCCTAATTTAGCTCTGTTAGAATATAGAAACACACCAATAGATAACAAAAACACACCAGCAAATATATTGATGAATAGAAATCTCAGAACGGTTATTTCACAAACAAATTGTCAATTTGAACCCAGATTATTCAACAAAGATTATAATGAGTCTTTGAGAAATGCAAAACTAAAGCAAAAAATCAGTTATGATAATAGAGGTGTAAGAGAACTTGAGGATTTGCAAAATAATTTGAATATTTTTTTTCAAATAAGACCAAATGGACCTTGGAGTTTAGGAAAAATAATAAATAAAGTTGGTATCAGATCTTATAAAATATTATCAGAAAATGGGTCATATTTTGTACGAAATAGGCGTTTTATTAAAAAATCTCTGTTGAGACAAGCAACAAGAGAACCACATACAGTTATCAATAATGATTGTATGGGGAAAAACTATAGAGTTGAAATCAAAAATGATAAGGAAACTCAAAATAGCAATAATAATATACCTAGCACTTCTAAAGTGAATATTATACAAGAACCTTATTCTCAATATATGACAGAGCGGAAAGCACGACTCAAGCAGATGATAATGAAGAAAATTTTCAGATGGAAAATGAAAATTCTCATGAGACTGTATTAGGGACTATATTAGGGGTGACTGAGAATACTTGTGATGGAGACGACAATCTTGACAATCTACCAGAAAGTAGTGATAGTAGCGATAGTAGCAATAGTAGTGATAGTAGCGATAGTAGCAATAGTAGTGATAGTAGTTTTCAAACGAGTACTGAATCAGTAGAAGAAAAACTGGAAAGTGATGTAGATTTAGAAGACCAACCAATTGAACCTGAAATTGGGATATCTGTATCTCGATATGGCAGAGTCAGAAAAAAAACAATAAAACTTGATATTTATGATACATCTACAATAGATGAAACAAGTTGAGATTAATTAAAACAAAGTTCTAGTTTTAATCTATAGAATAACTTTTTGCAATACATATTGTCGAAATATTGTTCAGAAAACCACAGTTAGTCAAGAGGTAGAAGATCATTACAATTCCCTAACACAATTATTCTCAAAATAGTTAGTTTTAATGTGTATTTCAAGTAAATGTAGGTTTTATACAAATAAATGTAACTTTGTGCTGTACAAATTGTCTATTTTTACAAAAATAATGTTAGGGTGAAACTATTTCTATACAATACTGGTTTTATGTAAAATTGTGAACAAAATTGTAAATTATGACTTCTTAGTGTAATAAGAGAATTGAAATTTGATAGAAGAATGTGTACATGAAATAATAGCAACATTTTATATAAGAAAGCTCTTGAGAGAAGAGATGTAATAAGGTACTCCACACAAGTATATAAATTATAAATGTATAACTAAAGAGTTGGTAACCCTGATATATATTGATTTATATTGGTAATCCTGTATGTGTACACGACGCATGTGCGAAGAGAACCTGTCAGCTCCTACATAGGAAACCAAGAGAATAAAACCAGTTGCTTCTAGTCAGTCCTGAGTTTCAGTCAACCCCTCTTACTTCATAATATATAAAACACTTCATTGACAGCATTGACCTGCCTGCGCCGTTAGTTCTTAGTTTCCTGGGAAGAAATGGGAATTCTGGAAGAGAACGCAGTATATGGAGGGTACTATCATCTGCAAAGCTGTGGATGTGGCAAGTTGTCACTCCCAACAGGTCATTGATATGAAGCAGGAATAATGTTGGTGCCAAAATTGAAACAAAAAGCCACCATTGCCATGAATTTTGTAAAAACGAGTTATTTGCCTCTTCCAAAATTGATAATAAATCTATAGTCATGATATAAATACAGGGTGTCCCAGAACAATGTACATTAAATTTTACAGGGTGAACTAGAGCTGAACAAAATGTGAAATATCCATCTCCATGTGAATTGATTAGAATAGTATGACATGTCTTTCAAGCACATTGACAATAGTAAATCATATTTCAAATTTCATAGCAGTACCTACTTCCCAACAAATTCGAAATATTCAAGAAAATCAAATACCAAAATTATCCTTCGTTGCCCTTTCACAGCTCAAGGGTGCATTTTTGGTCTATTTTCAGCTCTAGTTCACCCTGTAGAATTTAATGTACGTTGTTGTGGGACACCCTGTATGAACAGAAAAACTAATGGATAAATCAAAATTTTTATTAAAAGTTAAAATTGCATTTGTAACAGAAATTGTAACATTTCTGTAATCGCTTTCCTCTTTACCATGCCTTTTTGTCTGAGATGCTCCTCAACTTCTTCATTTGGAACATCTTGTAGATCTGCCTCAGCTGGAAGGGCATCTTCATGACTCAGAAAATCTTCTGCATCTATGCACAAGTTATGCAGAACACAGCATGAGATGATGAATTTTGTAATTTTTTCAACAGAGAGAATATCCAATAGGGTCAGTTGGCGGAATCTTCCCTTAAGAATACCAAAAGTATTTTCAATCAAGACTCTGGTTCCACTGAAGGCTTTATTAAATTATGTTTGATGCTCACTCAATTTTTTGTTGGTGTATTCTTTACATGGGGTCATAAGCCATGTTCTTATAGAATATGCCCCATCTCCCAAAATGTGGTATTTGTTGCCACAAAATGATGGCAATCTTTCTAATATAGGTGAGAGCTTCAATACTCGTGCATCATGCGCACTTTTCCAGGCACTCCAGCAAAAACATCAATAAAACGTCTCTTGAAATCACAATTTCCTTGTAGAGTAATTGCTGGAGAATCATGGCGATTGGTGTATGTATTTTTCAGCTTATGTGCTGGTGTTCTAATATTTATTGATGTTCCATCAATGCATCCCATAACTCCGGGAAATTTTGAAATCTAAAAAATGAAAGATAAATTACTGCAACATCACAGCAATTTAAGAGCAACATCAATCAATCAGATATGAATTGAAACCTATTTCTAGATCATAAAACTACAATAATAAAGATCTGATCTAATTTGGTTAAGTTATTTTTTTGGATAGGTAGGTACCACCTACCTTTTGGAATTCAGCTGAAAAAGTTTCTCTTTTCTCCTCATCTGGCATTTTTATGATGGTTGGAGCAAGTTCTAATAAATAATTCATAACACGTGTCATGATGCGGAATAGTGATGACTGAGCCATGCCAAACCTCTGATACACATCTCTTATGGATGATTTATTTCCTGCAAACCTATGAAAATAAAAAGTTCATAATATGATTGATGGTTATAAGCTGTATGCTGTATTAATATGATGGGTGATAAACCTAGAATCTCAGGACTGAGAGATTCTAGGGAAATTTCGTGAATCGATTGTCAGCTGATGCAAGACAGACTGTTTCGACTTGCCATAAGTCTCATCTCTTAGTCTTGAGATTCTAGGTTTATCACCATCTGTTAGTGGAACATTAAACCACTTTGAGAATTACAGGTGTTGCGATAGTCTACAGAATCTGACATGGATGTCTTTTCTGTAAGCATATAGACGTAGGGGTCTATATGCACGACTTACTCGCAAGGTATGATTGATGAATCTACCATACACCTTTGCACTTAAGCCACTAGATGGTTATGAAGGCTAGATCGTCCTTCTGCCCCCTCAGGGCTTCGACTTGTTTGATATACCCTAATAACACACCTTCATCCATTGGACATCCAATGGATATCCTCACCCGGACACCCTGGACATCCATAGGATAACCACTTTGTGTACACAGGACATCCTATGGATGTCCATAGGAAATCAGCTTTCCACATTTTAGGACATACATACATTATCCATGATGGACATCCATTTGGTGTCCATGATAGACATCCATTTGATGTCCATTATAGACATCCATATGGTGTCCCAGATAGCACGGGACGTCCCGAAGACGTCCATTTTTGGTCTGAACGTCCAGGACCTTTTATGGACGTTTTTAAGACGTCCATTATTGGACATACTCCGGACGTCCAGAAAAAGACGTCTTTAAAACGTCCAATTTACAGACTCACGGTATATCAGTTCAAATTAATATAAGTAGGTAGGTATATATTAATTTTAAAATTAGAATTATTGAATTGAATATGGGCATAAATGATGTCAAAAAATTTATTATGTATCAGCTGTATCAATATATTGAATTTCATTTTATTATTAATATTATGAATTTGAAATATCCATGATTTTAACTGATTTGTACCTACTTATATAGTTATGTTGAATTGTATTACTTCAATCACATAATACCTATACAGTTTGACCATTCTTAAACCCACACTGAAGTATTCATACAAGCCGCGCTTTCATAATAAGATTTGATTGAATCACTGAATATGTATCGCAACCGTAGAACGCATGCGTGTTCAGCGTTGCCAGACTTACTATTTTAGCAGTAGATGTACTGTTTTTGTCTCCGTTCTACTGTTCAACTATTCAATAAGGCAATGGTCTGATTGGTCATGTTTTGATATGACATAACTACCTAATATGCAACAATGAAAAATCAATGGGACATCACAGTAAGAAGATGTATGATAAAAATATACTGCAACTATCAAATTTATTCTGATTAGTAAAAATTAGCTTTCATTTCCAATCTGGTTGCGGCTTTTACAAATTTTATTTTTTATTTCATTATTTTTTGTTATTCTTCGTTCGATTTTTGATAGGTATAGAGACCGAATATGATTTTTTTTTTCGTTTATTATATAGGTGACTATGTTTTTTCATTTATGATAGCAAATTGTGATGATTATCAAAATCTTCTTTTCAGTTTTGATGATCTACTCTTTTTTCCCCACCCATATCTACTGCTCCGACAAATTTTCATCCGGCAACACTGTGCGTGTTACGTGAAACGAAAACGTAAGATGATGGAAGATGGCGTCCGTCAGTTGACCACTGCCGAGTGCCGATTAAACTGTGATTCAGGTCCAAGGACATTCTGAACTTTTCGGGTTATTTGATTGTAAAAGCAGTGAATAAGTGAAATCTTTGCGGATATCATCTATCAACTGGTGAACTTCGATCTCGAGTTTCATCGAGATGTTTATTTGTGCTAACAGCAGCATGAAGGCAAGTATGGCTATCGACGCTATCGTTTTATTTTCATTCGCTTGAAGATGCTTGAGTAAGAACATCAAATCTGGAGTTGAAAACATTAGATACCTTTCTAAATAATTTGATCTCATGCTGAGCTCTACCTAATCCTATTTCTATCATCTACAAAAGTTAATATTTTTGTATATAGTTAAAACATAATATAATTCGGGCAAGGTTCATAGAGAGGTTATATAGGTACCTACCTGAGAATCAGTTTATGTTTGGAATAAGTTCTCAATGAAATAAAAATAATGAAGTATTCCGCTATATACTGACTACTACAGGTTGAAAGTGGGTGTGTGTTTATGGTTTATGGTATTCACAGAAGATGTTATTGAATATTATTATTATTTACAGATCCAGTGAAGAAGACAACAGAAGGCTGCCAATCAGAAAAAGACATCATCGCGCCTGCGTACCTGGATGAATCACGCGACGTTTTTAGTGGTGCAGCTGCTGATATACAATATGGAAGAGTGAAAGTGGAACTACTACCTGAATCTCTGTTCATATTATTGTTTGCGAATAAATGTTTACTAATATTCAAGTATTTCACTCTTCAGATGGGTCAGAAAATCAATAATCAATATTGTCTGAATGTCCTCAATACGTCCATTTCTCATACCAAGAAGGTCCTATTCTGGACCTAAACTGGACGTCCCCAAAACATCCTGATTATTAACAATGGACGTCCTCAAAACGTCCATAAGACGTCCGTCGTCCGGAAATGGACGTCCCCAAAACGTCCTGAATGTCCAGAGTGGACGTTTTTAAAACGTCCATAAGACGTACTTGTGCTGATTGGGGTCCATATATTGGACATATATACCAACCCATACGTATTCAAAAGACAGGTTATGTTATTTTCTTTTATTTCAAACATTGTTTATGGGTGAAACCTAAAGTATATAATATGATAAAAAAATAGATAGTACCTACTTAGGATATGATAAATTGGAAAAGAAGTGGTCCAATGCACTGGCAGCACAGAAACTGAAATGCATATATTGCATCGTTTCTGCATTGTTCTTGAAAATATTCAATGCATTCTGAATCTGTCTCCATAATTCCTGTTCAGTATTTACTGGTCTGAAGTACACCTTAAAATTTATAGGTACTGCTCCCCATAAACTATAGTATATTTCCTCTGCCGTTTCATCTACTTATTATCTGAAAACTGTTGAATGAAACAGCAATGGACATTCAGAGTGTAATGTCGATGAGCAAGATAATTGGCCCCAAGATGAGAATTCCTCAAACTGCGAAATTGTCAGTGATTCTTGCCCACACATCATCTGTTGTCCTATCATTCAAGAGTTTGTCAACATCCGATGATTTTTTTTCTACTTTATAGTAGATACGTCGGAAGAACCTGTTTCAAATCTTTTTCCTTCTGTTCATTCTGGTGAAGGGTGTTTTACCTACCTATTGAAGAAATATGTTATGTTATCATAACAATTCGCAATTAGGAACACCTGAATAGACACAGAAATAATAAGAACTTACTTGTATGAAGGCCTTATAAAGCAGGAAACTGGGGCATAATTCAACTATAAAATACTAGTAATTATCATGAAAGTCCACCAAAATGAATGAATGAAATAAACATAACCTATATTATGTTTCGAATTCTGACAGATGAATTCAGATCTTCTTCTTCTCATTTCACTCTTCTGAAAATTTCTCGCTGCAATGGACATCCCGACAATACACTTATGGATGTCCAATATGTACTGCCAAGTATCCGGTATGGACATCCAAGTGGCTATTCGATGTGCGTCCATGGACATAGATAGGCTCCCTGCCAAAAATGTCTCATAGAAACTTATAAAAAAATATATATGAGAATTAATGAGAATGAAGTTGGATAGTGAAACAGTAATTCCGTATAATCCTATGTATTTTGCAGATCCATATATAATCAGTTCCTAATGGCGATTCTCTCCCTTCTTCTTAAAAGTAGGAACTGTTTTCTGCAGATATATTCATAATCAGTTCCTACTAGTAATTCCTGGTTATTTACATATGAGAATATATCAGAGTCAAGTTGGATAGTGAAACAGTAATTTATAAGCTCGAAATGTATTCTGCAGTTACATTTATAATCAGTTCCTAATGGCAATCCTCAATGGAGTCGATGAGTTTGAACTGTAATTCACAGATACATTCATAATCGGTTCTAAATGGCAATTCCTGATTAAAACATCGTAATTCATGAATTTGAAATGTGTTCTGCATGTACATTCATGACCGGTTCCTAATAGCAATTTCCAACGAAGTCTTTGAGTATGAACTATGTTTTACAGATACATTTATAATCAGATTTTGATGGCAATTCCTCATTGAAACACTGTGGCATTCATGAGAATGGAATGTGTTCTGCATATACATTCATGATGAGTTTCTAATAGCAACTCTATGAGTATGAACTCTGTTTTGCAGATACATTTGAAATCAGTCCCTAATTGCAATTTTTTATTGAATTAACGTGGCATTTATGAGTTTGAAATGTGTATTGCAGATACATTCATAATGAGTCCCTTATAGCAATCATCATCAGTTCCTAATTGGAATTCCCCATTGGAACACCGTAGCATTTATCAGTTCGATATGTGTTTGACAGGTACATTCATGATGGGTTTCTATTGACAGTTCTTCATGTACTCAATGAGTATCAGCTGTGTTTCACAGATACATTCATAATCAGTTCTTAATAGCAATTCTTTTCGAAGTCTTTGAGTATGCACTCTGTTCTGCTGATACATATATAATCAGTTCCTGATTGGAATTTCTCATTGAAATACCGTGGCATTCATAAGTTGAAAATGTGTATTGCAGATACATTTATAATGGGAATTTTTGAGTATAAACTGTTTTGCAGATACATTGACAATCAGTTCCTTATTATAATTTCTTATTGAAATACCGTGGCATTTATGAGTTTGAAATGTGTGTTGCAGATACATTCAGAATGAGTTTCTTATATCAATTCCGTATGAACTCTATTAGTATAAACTCTGTCTTGCAGAAACATCCATAATCAATTCCTAATCGGAATTCCTTATTGGAGCACAGTGGCATTTATGAGTTTGAAATGTATCCTGCTGGTACATTCATAATCAATACCTAATAGCAATTCCTCAGGAACACTTAGAGTATAACTCTGTTTTGCAGATACACTTATCATCAGTTCCTAATTGGAATTCCTCATTGAATTACCGTGGCATTTATCAGTTTGAAATGTGTTTCACAGGAACAATCATAATGAGTTCCTATTGGCAGTTTTTCACGTACTCTATGAGTATAATCTGTGTTTCACAGATACATTCATAATCAGTTCCTAATAGCAATTTCTTTAGAAGTGTATGACAATAAACGCTGTTTTGCAGATACATTAATTATAATTAGTCCCTAATCGGGATTTTTTTCAAATACCTTGGCATTTATGAGTTCAAAGTGTGTATTGCAGATACATTCATAGATAGCTTATTATAGCACAGTCATATGAGATCTACGAGTATGAATTCTGTTTTGCAGATACATTTCATAATCAGTCACTAATCGGAATTTATCACTAAAATACCGTGGTATTTATGAGTTCAAAATGTGTATTGTAGATACATGCATTCATAATGGGTTCATCATAGCAATTCCATATGAACTCTGATTTGCAGATAGATTTATAATCAGTTCCTGATCAGAACTCCTTATCGGAATGCAGTGGCATTTATGAGTTTGAAATGTTTATTGCAGATACTTTTATAATCAGTTCCTCATAGAAATTCCATATTAACTCTATGAGTATGAACTGTGTTCTGCAGATACATTCATAATCAGTTCCTGATCAGAGTTTCTCATTGTACTACAGTGGCATTTATGAGTTTGAAATGCATTCTGCAGGTATATTCATGATCAATTCCTGATGTATAATAACTCTGTTGTGCATATACACTTATCATCAGTTCCTAATTGGAAGTCTTAATTGAAACAGCGTGGCATTGATTAGTTTGAAATAAGTACAACATATCTATTCATGAAGAGTTACTATTGACAGTTCTTCAGTATTTTGTACTGAACCCCTGCTTATTTTTTCATGTATCATTCGATTTTGTTTCCAAGAACGATCTCTCATATTTTTTCTGCATAAACCAACAGAGAAACAGTTGAAAAAATAGTCAGTTTTTTCATTGGCATATATAAAATTTGAAAATTTAAAGGAAGAGTATTGAAGAAAGTTTCTTGGATGAATAAAATTGACAATACATAAAAAAGTTGAGTAGGGGTTCTAAATATTCGTGAATACCCTGTACAGGCTGTCCCATTTTCGATATCATAACGGGATAGGTATCTCATTTATTTTCTAAAATAGAGATTCTCCATTTTCGCAAACGTGGGCTTCTTTTTAGTGAAACTCACGATACCCTTAACCAAGTTTTTGTAGTCCGCTGCCTTTTTTTGAGATACAGGGCGAAATTGAAAATGCTGCATTTCGGGACCCTTCTTGTATCTCAACTATCTCCCAATTCATCGAAAAAGTCGAAAGTGTTTGTCATATATTTTTTCACGTAGAATCCAGTGGCGTAATCAGAATTTCAGAATAAGCTGTTATTATTCAGATATAATCAATCCAAAGTTATGTTTTTTCAAATGGAACATCACGCATATTTTTCCTCATTTGAAACATTGATGCTTTTCGCTTTTCAAAAATATACAACTTATGAGATATTTCTAGTCTTAGCCCAACATTCTGATAAATTCTAGTTTCTCAGTAGACTTTTCATCGATTGAACTTGTAAATATCTGGCAACATTGTCCATATCATAAATTTTCATATTTGCCTTGTTGCTGATACAGTGTTTCGTCACACACTAGATTCAATTTTCACCAACAATAAACATTCACCAATATTCAGCAGTATTTATTGAATATAAAAGCTGTGGACCTAACGAGTAGGTGGCTATGAAAAAAAGCGAGTGCAGAATGTTTTATAATATTTGTCACATACCTCTGTAGAATTTACAATTTTTTCATACAGCGGCGAATAATAATCCAGGATATCAGAACCACAAAAATTTGAAACCAACTTATTTTATATCACAACCATTTCTAATTTTCGTATCCTGGATTATTATTCGCTATCGTATGAAAAATTTGTGAATTCGACAGGGAGGTGGCAAGGATTTAAAAACATTCTACACTCGATCTGTTTTCATAGCCAGCTACTAATGAGGTCCACATCTTTTAGAGACAATAAATATTGCTGAATATTGGTAGATCTTTAATGTTGGAGGAATTGAAACTAGTGTATGAGAAAACATTGTGTCAGCAGTAAGGTCAATATGAAAATTTGTGATATGGACAATGCATGTTGCCACATATTCAAAAGGCCCATCGATGAAATATCTACTGAAAAACTAGACATTTTCCAAATTCATGCCTTCTACTATATATATATATAATAAATTATCGCTTGGAGCGCACGAAAGGGAATCCCTATTATGTTCAAAGAACATCGTGCGTTCCTAATTTGATTACGAATACAAAGACTCATCGATTATATGAACCTATCAAAATCCTGAAATATACTGAAATAAGAACATTCATGACATCTTCCAGGATAGCTCAGTATTGATCGAAGTTCTGATTCCTCAATAATTCAAAATAAAAAATAACTCACAAGAAACCAATGCCATTTGGTTCCGTGAATTCTCGAAAATCAATTGTCTTATGAAAACTCATAAAATTCATTGCATATTGGGATAGTAATGTCTTATACAATCTCATTGGTTTTCAAATATTTCATTCCACATACATTCAATGAGGATTCAATGTAATCGGATCTGTGGTTCCTCATTAGACGGTATGAATTCCTGGAAGATATTTTGCTTATAACAACCTGTAAGATACGATTGTAATCAACACTGAATTTCACCATTGAAACTTGTGAATTTGGAGTCGTTTTGAATCATATTAATGCTCATAAAAAACGCATTGAATCAGATGCGGGATTCCTTATTACAGCTAATAAATACTGCTCTCACTGTTTCCTGTCTTTCCACACGATATCATATACAATTAAATTCGTTGATTTCTACACATATATCATACCTTCTCAGGCTCGTGAATGAGCAATGAAATATAATTGAGTATCGTGATTGGAAACCTTATACAAACAACTAACAAGATACAAAGTTATGTGTTAAATTCTGCCAGTCATTTTTAACCTTCAATCATTGAAACATATGAACCTTACAGGAACTTATAGAACCCTATATATATCAGCAATGAATTGTCTATTTCAAACTCAAGAATCCTCATTAATCCAAATTAGCAATGAGGATGAAGTGATGCAATATTCGAGATAAAAAATACTCACAAGTTTATGCATCATGGCGGATGTTCAACCTCTTGGTGCGAACAAAGAAACTGATCCCGTTGGTAATCATGAGTAATGTTCACATTTATCCATAAGTTATTTCAGATTGGAGCACTATCGAATCCACTACATTACACATGATATGATATGCAATTCACACCTCAATTCTCAACAATAATTTCAGAATAATGGGTATTCTCTCGAATCAGAACAGAGATGCCTGTCTTCCTTTGCGAGCAACATAAACTAAAACAATTATGACTGGCTAGTGGCTAGCTCAGTCTCAGAAGTACCAACGCAAAAAAGTTACTGTTCTGTTACCAACTTGAATTTTGTGTTCCCCTCTATGTGGAGACTTAATGACTCTCCAAGTGAATTTTCAAATGTGAATCTATGTGGATTTATGAGTTACCTATGTTATGAATTTGGCGTTGTTGTTCGGGTTTTCATGTGGATCTATCAGTTTCTAGTAGGCATGAAAATATATAATAGTTTCTTGATGCAATGCTGATAGGAATTATGAGAATGTATGAGGATATAAAGTATATTGAATGATTTTTATGTGATCGAATGAGGATTCATTTGGCAAAAACCCTCAGGCTTCTTCGTCTTTTTGAATTGTGTGCGTATTCAAGTTGAAATACCAGTACCAATATAAAAACAATTCTGTTTTGATGAGCTGAAGTTTTTGCAATAAATCGGAAAATATGGCAATATAAAGGGTCGTGTGATTAAAAAAAAAAAGATGATGAAAGATGGTCTGAAACTTATTTGTAACGAAATCAGGGGGTGTTGAATATATAGAAAAAAAAAGGAAATCAATAAGTTTTTTCCGAGAAAGTGACAATCAATATAGTTATATTTTCAAATAAAATATACAGGGTATCTGTAAAAGGTTCGGACATGGCTCGGCTGTGGACTCCTGGGATAGAAACAAGTTGATTTGGGCCAACTTACCTATATCTAAAATCGTCTCGTTGAGTTGGTACAAGGCGTTGAATTTTTTTTGGAAAAAAATAATTTTGCTCATTAAAAGAGAAGGCTGGGATCAATTTCCATAATTTTTGGCATGGCATGTTCCTCAACTGTAAGTCACGTTTTGAGATGTTCTTGATCATCATCAGTGACCTGCAAGTGTTTCAAACAACCATGTTGCCGTACAAATTTTGTGATAACTTTCCAGAGGTCGGACTGGAAACTTCCAGTTTTTTTCCAGAAAAATATTTTCTTCAGAAATATTGTTTGTATCGTGTTTATCTTTGATATGTCTCGAGGTTCATTTGCAAATAAATAATTTCTGATATGATGCATCCTGTGCATTTTTGAAAATTAATCTAATTAGTTGGACTGTTTATTGATCATGGCTACAATATGATTTATTATTGTAAATAAACTGATAAGTTGCTGGTCCTCTTTGGCATTACAAGAACTTTCACGTCTCAAATTTAGCGATAACTATATACAGGACCCAAGGTGAGCACTTTAACGCCTTGTACCAACTCAAACGAAACGATTTTGGATATAGGTAAGTTGGCTAAAATCAACCTATTTTTATCCCAGGAGTCTACAGTCAAGCCATGTCCCAACCAGATTATTTTTCTTAAAAATGCATGAGATGCCTCAGATCAGAAATTATTCATTCGCACATAATCCTGAAAAAATAACAAGATACAAAAAATATTTCTGAAGGGAATATCTTTCTGGAAAAGAAACTGGAAGTTTCCAGTCCGACCACTGAAAAGTTGTCACCAAATTTGAACGGCAACATATTTGTTCGAAATACTTGCAGGTCACTGATGATGATCAGAAACATCTCAAAACGTGACTCACAGTCACAGAACATGCCATGCCAAAAATTATGAAAATCAATCTCAGTCTACTCTTTTTATGAGCAAAATTATTTTTTCCGAAAAAACTTCAACGCCTTGTACCAATTTAACGAGACGATTTTGGATATAGGTAAGTTGGCCTTAATCAACTTGTTTTCATCCCAGGAGTCCATAGTCGAGCCCTGTATAATGTTCACCTTCAACAATGACGTGCGTTCAAGCACTGACTCTGATATATTATATGAACACAAAAATTGTACCTACGCAATGGTGTCTTGCAGAATAGAAGTTATGAGCTATCAAAAATTATATTCCTCATGAAAACTGCTGGTTACCTTATAATATTAGAACCGTGCGTGTTCTCATTAGAAATTACAAATCTTTGAACTGATTTTCTCATACAAACTCATTTGATACATTTTGGATTGAGCATGCATTGTCTGATTGAAACTAGTAAACAGATTCCGCATAAAACCTCTTGATTTATTATTATCATCATATAACAACTGTCAATCATTGTCATTAATCCTCATAAGATCTAATAATATATATTTTGAACTTGAAAATATTGTACTATTGAAAACTCACACAAACTTATAGGAAACATTTTATATTGGACATGAACTGTCTGATCCAAACTCGTGAATCATCATGAAAAAACTCTGCGAGAAAGCCCCTCGATATACTAGAAGTCATAACTATATATCCTCATCAACCCTCAAGAAGTCTATAACACATTATATCCTTAGCTTCAGCATTGTCTTCACAAACTTCGAAAACATACACATCTCATTCAAACTCATTAGATACCATTTAGATTAGGCATGTATTGTCCTATCTAAACTTGTGAATCCTTATACAAAAATTCTGCATGAAACCTGTCAACATACCATTGAAGTCATAACTGTATATCCTTATCAACACTCATGAATTCTGGAACACATACAGCCCCAGCTTGACCCATAGGATTCGTTTCATTTCAAATCAGTATTGTCTTTTCAAACTACAAAAATCTTCAGAACATACACATCTCATACAAACTAATTAGTTACCATACAGATAGATTAGACATGTATTGTCTTATCAAAACTCGTGAGTCCCAATAACGCATCATTCATTTCAACGTATGGATACAGTCATAACGGTGAATCTCTATCAACTCTCATGAATCCTTAAACAAACATTTCCTCATGAGATACATATCTTATAAAAAATAATCAGATACATTTCGAATCAGACATGTATTGTCTAATCTAAAATCTTGAATCCTTATACAGCAATCCCGCATAAAACCTCTCAAAATACCATTGGAGTCATAATGGTATACCCTTATCAACACCCATCAGTTTTGATACACATCAAGCCTCAGCATGACCCATAGGATACATTCCGTTTCAAATCAGTAATGTCTCTTCAAACCCCAAAAATTCTCAGAACTAACACATCTCATACAAACTTATTAGATACCATTCAGATTAGGCATGTATTGTCCAGAATTCTTAGACAGAAATAACGCATGAAACATCATAACATACGAATACAGTTATAACGGTAAATCCTTATCAACACTCATGAATTCTGGAACACATCTTACCTCAGCTTGACTAATAAGATACGTTTCATTATAGATCAGTGATTGTTTATAAGAAATCTCGAATACTTGAAACCACATATACCACATACAAGCTTATCAGCAACCGATAGAATCATGGCAGCAGTTCCCTATTGAATATCATAATTTATCGAACACTTTTCACCCTCACAAAAACCCATGAAATACGTTAAAGATTATATCTATATTGTCTTTTAAAAACTTATGATTACTCAATGATTATTTACCGGATTCAAGCTGATAAGAAACCTATAATTTCAGAACCGTGTTTTCATATTTGAGCTCATAAACCTAGAAACTAGTTGTCTTATAAACACTCATTGAACACATTTCAGAATAGGCATTCATTGTCTAATTGAAACTCGTAAATTCTCAGTTATTCTGAGTCACATGAATGCTAATAGAAATCGCATTAAATTAGATAAGGAATTCCTTAGTGAAACTCTAAAATCCTGATATATTTTTTTCCTGACGATACCCAATAGAATTCTATTCGTAAATTCCTACACATTTCTCATATATACTAAGGCGCATGAATGTGCATAGAATACTTTTCCAATTGGAAGTGGAATATCTTATTGGTGGTCATAGGCTCCTCAAACCACTTGTGCCTGATAAAAACTCTCATACTCTATATTTGTATACGCTTATAAATCACATATACTCATGAAATATCATTAAACCTTTTAGAAAGTTCATGTGTCAGAGATAATGTACTCATACGCTACAGAACTCGGTTATATATCCTTATTAATACTCATATTTTATCTATATTTCTTCATGAGACTTCATAAGGTATTTTTGGCAGGGCTTCCAGATGGAGTACATATAATAGATCATCAGCTGGATATACAACAATGTACATCAAAAGATAGTTCCATTTGGCGTCCATGGATGTCTTGGACGGCAAATGGATATAAAATGGATGTCGTCTGGATAACGTGTGTTATTAGGGTATGGAGGTACCCTTCGTGAATCGATTGTCAGCTGGCCAGTGCAACTGATGAGACTTATGGCAAGTCGAAACAGTCTGTCTTGCATCAGCTGACAATCGATTCACGAAATTTCCCTAGAATCTCTTAGTCTTGAGATTCTAGGTTCATCACCATCTGTTAGTGGAACATTAAACCACTTTGAGAATTACAGGTGTTGCGATAGTCTACAGAATCTGACATGGATGTCTTTTCTGTAAGCATATAGACGAAGGGGTCTATATGCACTTAAGCCACTAGATGGTTATGAAGGCTAGATCGTCCTTCTGTCCCCTCAGGGCTTCGACTTGACATAGATTTGTTTGCATCAAGTGCAAATAGAAAGGTAGAGCAATATGTATCTTGGCATGTAGACCCAGAATCCGTTGCGGTTGATGAATTCACCATTTCATGGAGTAATACATACTTCTACGCCTTCCCTCCATTCAATCTCATATTGAGAATGCTGAATAAAATTATATCTGATAGTGCCGAGGGTATTGTCGTCGTACCAGACTGGCCCTCACAACCCTGGTACCCCTTGTTCAAAAATCTGTTGACTGCAGATCCAGTTGAACTGGAATCTAATCCCACATTACTTTCTTCTCCTTTCAGAATGACTCACCCTCTTCATGCAACCCTTACCCTGGTTGCAGGGAGGCTATCAGCCAAGCCTTCGAAAGAAGAGGATATCCAAAAAGCACATTGAATACCTTGTTGCAGTCACTCTCAGTATCAACAATGAAACAATACAATTCATCTTTTCGGTCTTGGTGGTCTTATTGTCTCAAAAATAAGGTAGATCCACTGGAGGCAAGTGTAC
The DNA here is from genome assembly GCA_918026855.4 of Phaedon cochleariae. Classification (NCBI taxonomy): domain Eukaryota; kingdom Metazoa; phylum Arthropoda; class Insecta; order Coleoptera; family Chrysomelidae; genus Phaedon; species Phaedon cochleariae. The sequence goes on from OU896710.1 coordinate 22,036,758, forward strand.
CTACTGTCCTTGAATTTATGGAGTATGAATTACAGAATACCAAGAAGAATTATGGGATGTTTAATCAACATAGATCAGCTCTGGCATTTATTTTACCTAATGAAATAGGTAAAAATATATTGATAAGGAGGTTTCTTAAAGAGTGTCCAGGTTGGGACCTTCTCGGCCTAGGTATAAGTCACTTGGGATCCACAAATAGTTTTGACTTTTTTATCCTCTTTTGATACCAATGAGAATCTCCCTCTGCTGAAACTTTCCAAGAAACTAGCAATCCTTTTAGCTCTTTCCACGGGGCATAGAATCCAAACTTTGCAGCTAATAAGAGTGGAAAATATAATTTTTCATGAAGGCGGAGTTCGCATATTTGTACCGGATAGAATAAAATCTACGAGACTGAATTTATATCAACCGTGTTTGGAGTTACCCTTTTATCATGAAAAGCAAGTATGTGTTGCCTCTACGTTGCTGTCATACATAGAAAGAACAGCATCCATTAGGCCAGTTTCTGAGCCATATTTCTTCATAGCTTCAAGAGAGCCATATATTCGTGTCACAAGAAGCACCATTTCTCGTTGGATAAAGCAAATGATGGAAGCAGCAGGAATTGACACGAATATGTTTTCCGCACACTCAACTAGACATGCATCCACTTCAGCAGCCTCCCTCCACGGAATCCCCTGGGAAGTAATTAAAAAGGCTGCTGGCTGGTCAACGAATTCTCAGACGTTTGCTAAATTCTACAATCGTCCTCTAGCTAATTCTACAAAATTGAGTCATGCAATTTTTCCCAATGAGGAAATCAAATAGATATTACTTTTTAGTTTGAATGAGTTCATATTATACACTATTTAAAAAATAAATAAATAAATTTCCTTCCCAAAGGATGTGCCTGAATTGATGTGCCTAAAGAAGGTAACAACGTCAATAAATGTATATTCATAAAACTTTGAACATCTACATGGTAAAAGTTAGTGATCTCGAGGACGAGGTGCTGAAATATAATTATACGATCAAATGAACCTGTAATGTTCGATCGTAATTATATAAAGCAACTCGTCCGAAGAGATCACTCCCGCCCCTCCCTCATTGGAACCAAGGTATTGTCACGATATAGTAGGTGGTTAGACCATCCACATCGATTCATAGGGGTAAAGCTTGGCTTAATAGTTTGCGAGAGGTAATATTCAAATAGGCGCCTCCACCATGTCACGATAAACGGGTTGGAGGCGAGAGATAAAATTATGTCACGACATAATCGATGGTCGGCACAACAAAAGAGTTGTGTTTCCACCATGCTACGATATAATCGGTGGTTATCCACCCATATCGATTTATAAGGGGTGCAGCTTGGCTTGATATTTTGCGAGAGGTAATATTCAAATAGGCACTAATATAGTTTAGGGGTAACTGAAAGTACGAGACGACATTCAAACATAACAATATTATTTATGATAGCATGAAACATTATGGGTAGCAATGACAAATATGAATGATCAACAATGAATATAAAGACCTAATAACAACTTACATTATAATAACCATTACGACGAGCTCTTGTCAAGTCAAGAGTAGCCCCGGACCAGACTAACTTCGGAACCCTCACATCCAATATTTATATACATCATTTCATTAGATTTGCACGTTTCTCATGAGAGTACCTTGGTTAGTTTCTATATTTCAATGTCAACGGATGATTTGATTCACTTTATGTTTATAAAACCCTCATGGTTCCAAATTACTAATATACTGTATGTTCTACTCGTGACAGTATTAGAACTATTGAGATTCATACTCATACTATATGATATGACCCCAGTGGAATATATATTTATTGCACAAAACTTAAAACTTAATGACGCTAGTGGGTAAGGTAGGTAAGGTAGTATCGGTAAAAAAGGCTCTCTTTATTATTATGTGACGCCATCTAGTACCCAGAAGTGGTACTACATAGTAAAAGTTAGTGATCTCTTCGGACGAGGTGCTTTATATAATTACGATCGAACATCACAGGTTCGTTTGATCGTACAATAGTTTTTGATACAATGGCATCATTACCTGAAAAATTTACAGGGATATTTCCTTCACCATCAGAAACAATAGTGCCACTGTCAGCAATAGTGATATTTTGATTGTGGCCATCAGAAAAATCTGTCATCCAGTCTCTTTTACAGGACATATGATTAGTTGCCCCAGAGTCCAAAATCCATTACTCTTTTGGAGCAGATGTCAAAAATGCAGAACAAAATAAAGCATTACTTTTAACCACACTACGATTATTATCTTGACTATTATTTGTATCAAACCTTACTGGATGATTAGACTTTCTATTGGGCTAATTCAGCCTCTAGTAAAATGAAGCTTGTCGATGTTAGGTACAGATGTTGAAATAGTTGTAAGCTCCAGCTACCTATTCAATATATGATAGCTGTGGATAATAATTAAAAAAAAAAGATTTTATAGTATAATGACATCCATATCTCTCATTTGTCGCCTTCTCAAGTTGTGTCGTCTCTCGTACCTCCACTCTGATGAGACTACTGACCACTTGTCAGCCTGACCCTTTTCGTACGACGATGCTAAAGAACTCCAGGACAACCCTGGAAGTCCGTCAACCCCTGTAGATATGCTGCCACCACCTAGTGTTTGTCCGCACTAGGACGGATATTATATAATTTATAAAAGCCACTGGTTCGAAATGCCTGGGGTTCGTAGCCCTGTACCGCTGTAAAGCAGATTCGTTTGGATCTAGGTTATATTTTTAGGGGTAATTGGTATTCAAACGCATAACTTCAAAAGGAAAATAACCAAACTTATATTGCACTATTGAAACAACTTATTACACAAAAACAGAACATGACAATAGAAAGAGAAAAAAAACCAAAAAAACCAAAAGAAAGATAGAACCCGTTCAAACAAACAACAATTAAAAGATTTGGAAAATGGTTCTTAATAAAAGAAAAAAAAATTAATTTTATATTAATAATAACATAGAAGAGGAGCTTTCCCTGCATCCAAACGATAAGCAGATAAAATTGATCTGATCTCACCCAAATAACTCTGCATCAACGACGACCTGGTATAACCATCCCTATAGGTTCAGCTACAGACCCTTCTTTCTCCCTATATATTCACATTAACAAATTAGTACCACTCTATATCAACGCGTTCGCGTTCTCGCGGCAGTATAAATATCAATTGAATTTTAATAAAAAAAATAACCAAAACCAAATCAATCTGCAAGTTGCGCAAATTGAATATTCAAAAATATAAATGGAAGATTAAACCATAATGTAAACTTTAACACCGATATCGCATCTTAAGTTTTACCCTTCAGGGCTGATTTCGCGTATTCCGAAACCGATCTCTCGACGTCAATATCTCACGCTCACCACTCTTCGATATCCTCGACCCGACTCTCTGATCTTTCTTTCGTCTCTCTCTATTCCCAAGTCGTTCTAATGTTCAAAACGCTGATTTTGCAATTCTAGTCGAACCGTAGAAATTCGTTCGATGCAATCTGTTTATAGCTTTTCAAATACAGGGTGGCTGTTACAATACCCCCCCGAAACAAAAAGAATGCCTACTCCACTGGGTAGCAATCTTTTCCTCATGAACCACTTTCTAACTACATAAGTATATGTATAAATCCCACCTTCATTATCCTATTCTAATTCACATGAACTAATCTTATATTACTTATAACTCAAACTTGATTCTTCAGATTTCTGTATTATCCTAAGCCTAAGTAGTACAAAATTTATGAGGGATTCATTCCTCTTCTACAACGAAAAATTGTTGAGGACCGCACTGGCCAACGTATAATTGCCCATTGTCGCGCAATCGATTAAACTTTCGCACTAGGTGCCGATGAGATATTCGCGTTTTCAGTCCAATGTACGTCAGGATAAAGTCTATTTACTCCGCCACTGGTCAGCTCATTTGTTCCAACTTCGATTACAGTGCTGTGAGAATGTCTTTCGCGGTCTTCTTTCACATAATGTCTATGGACCAACCACATAGTTCAGGTGTTCCAAATACTGGCGATTAGTGCTAAACTCCATCCAAATATTTTATAAAGATGAACGCCATTCAGGATAATTCCTACAAAGTACTGAATGCATTTGAAAATCATATAAATTCCCATAACTCCACTGAAAAATATCCCTACATCAGTGAACCATCCCCATATTTTTCGCAACGTGGATTTTTGCCAATTTTTCCATTTCTGCTGGCTCAAATATGTTCAATGTAGAATATCCCTGGTTGCTAACTTCGAAACCTGCTACTCTTCTGGTTATGATATTTTCAACTGCTTGTCTCTCCACTCCAAAAGTCAGACTACGTTGGGCTTTATTAATTTCTTCTACTATATACAAACCACTAGTACTAATAGGTTGTATAGGGCTAAATCTTATTGTGGTCTCGGAATCTACTTCTAAAACACTGGGAGGGTCACTTATGATTGGATTAGGTGACAATCCTATCCAATGACCATCTACCCGGTATAACGGAGGGGTTAGAGGGCTACATTCAATTTCTTCAGCATGATTTTGAATAATCCTAGTGATGGCTGACATATAATAGGATTTATTGTCTACAGTTATAGGCAATTCATTGAAACATCTATCAATCCTACGAATTTCTGCATTCTTCGGAATACATTTGATAACGTACAATACTTCTCCAAGTACTTTACCAATGTAACCAACTTCTTTCTTCAGCAACAGACCGACAGCTGATGGGGTAAGAGGTGCCAATGTCAAACGGTTAATCAAGATGTCTCTCTTCAACAAGCATCTCCTATGGATAGTATCTCGAAACAGATGATGTATTGCTCGTTTCTAAGATTGTTCAACATATAAAAATTTACTGTTTACATAAACCATAAGATCAATGTTTTCTTCTGAACTATGAGATCTGATTCTAACATTTCGGAAATTATCGTCTTCAGTTACAATGATTATCTGTGGATGTTCAGTTCTCCAGGTTGTGAATCCACAAATCTCATGTTTTTCTACGAGGGTTAACGCAAATATTCTTGATTCTTGTTCAATCACCACATAACGTCCAGTTATTTTATTTCCCTCCAACTTTTCTGTTATCCACTGTCCCTCTCCTTCGAAGAGAACAGTGAGGTCTTCTGAACAAGTTTTTCTATTATTCAATTCCCAGACGGTTTCTCCGAAAGTGGAATCAAAACAATGCCCTTTTGCATATGGACATGTTAGACCCCCGAGTATACTAACTTCATTTTCCAATAATTTCACAGGAGCAAGGTAATCTCGAGTAGTTATCTTTATTGTGGCTGTAACTACTACATTATTCCACTCATTATCAGGTTCATAATAACTGCCTCCTTCACATCTTCCTTCGGAATTAACGCTGCCTGCTAAAGTCATCGTTGAACTAGTAGTCCCATTCATCACAACATTGTTGATAACTCTTCCTAGTATGGAATAAGTCTTGAACCGGTGAATGTCTAAACATACATCACTTCCGATTTGTTGTATGTAAGTCCACCCTTTACGACCGAACTGTGGCTATGCATGCCACAATGTGTGATTAATCTACTTATTTCAATCAAACATGTTTTTACATGAGTCTCCGCGATATTGTCTTTTTGTAGTACCGTCACTTTACCGCGTTTTTGAGATAACCAGTGTGTATGTCTGGGCAAGCCGCCACGTCTTTTATGGAAATTACTGAAATGTTCACACGCGAATCCGTACAGTCATATGCGATGAAGGTCATCACAGTTCCAACAAAAATATAAAATACTACCAAATTTCTAAGCCACGCCATTGTCTTTGTTACAAATGTATTTCGCGGAAGAGTTCAACTCAACTGCCTACCAGTGAATACAAATTCATAACTCAATAGCTAGTTATCTTAACTAATAAACTATAACAGATATCTGACAATCAAGGTTTCTTTCATTTTATCATCTTAGCCAGTTATATCATCTAGAAGTTATCACTTTTATTCAGTTGTTATTTCTCGAGTACATTATGCTTATTCATCGGAATAAGTCTCGTGACATCCTTGTCTTATAGTTCAAGAAACAATAACTGATCTCTTTCAATCTATCAACACAACTTCAGCTATACATGAATAATCAAACTATTTTTTTTTTGACATACATGTGAATCTAAACGATATTCATGGTTTCAAAAAGTTAGTCGATTGGGTGGTCGTCTAACTCTAGCCGAGCGTCTCAAGATAGGCTCCGCCGTTACCCTTTCTGTAATATTATTAGGCTTTGCCATAAAAGGTAATAATTTCATTGTTTCCTCAAATACTAAATCCTCTCCTTCTTCGGCATCATCAAAATTTTCATTATCGTTGCTCTCTTCTCGATTACTAACTATTTCATCTTGAGCTATTTCCTCGTCGATTACATCCAATGGCGTACTTTCATTCAAATTACATTTTTTCAACTTATTTACATGCGTTACATGTTCTTTTTTCCCATATAATTCTCTTATTTTAAATGTTACCGGCCCTTTCTGTTCTAACACCCTATATGGACCTTTCCATGGCTTACATAATTTTTTTGAGAGTCCAATTTTTGAACCTAAATCCAACATGTATACTAAATTTCCAATTTCAATATCACGATCTTTTGCTTTCTTATCAAATTGTGTATTTCTTTTTTCCGCTGCTCTTGCCAAATTATTCTTTACCACTTGAAAACAGTCGTTCATACGCGCTAACATTTCTGAAACATAATTTTGATCATAATCATAACGTCTCCTTTGTGGTTTGATTATATCATCATAAGGTAATATTGGATCACGCCCATATAATAAAAAATGCGGACTGAAGCCTGTTGAAGAATGCGTTGTTGCTCTATAAGCAAATAGAACATACGGTATCCATTCATCCCAATTACTTTGATCTTTCGAAATATAATGCGACAACATATCTTTAATTACCCTATGAACTCTTTCTACGCTATTGGATTGAGGATTATAAGCTGTTGTTTGAATTTTTTCGATATGTAATAATTGACAAATTTCCTTAAATAATTTCGACACAAAATTCGCCCCTTGATCGGTTATCAATTGTTTTGGTACACTATGTCTTACAATAATATTCGTTACAAATGCCTTAGCAATGGTTTCAGCCTTCTGATCCGGCAATGGGATAGCCTCTAAATATTTTGTGAAATAATCTTGAAATGTTAATAAATATTTATTTCCATTCAATGTAGTAACTAATGGTCCAACAATATCCATATTGACGCGTTCAAATGGTTCTTGAATTTCTGGAAAAGTTTGTAATGCTACTTTTTCAATATGAGGAGAAGTTTTTCTTCGAGCACAGGATACACATTCACCAACATATTTTAGAATATCTGAACGCATGTTCGGCCAAAAAAATCTACTTTTAATCAAATCTGTAGTTTTTTGTACTCCTGGATGTCCAGCAAATGGTAATGCATGAAAATCATGTAGAACTTTCAATATTAACCTTTTTGGTATAATTAAACTATCATTTCCGCTTATACCCATCTTATATAATAGATTTTCAGTATCTAAATAGTAAGTAGGTTCATCTTCTGACTCTTCAGTATGGTTTTCTACTTCTGAAATTATCGCATTGCAAAAAGGATCTTCATCTTGTTCTTGTTTTATGAGATTTTTGTCCCATACAGGTAAATATGGAACATCCTGTATTAGATTTATATTGTTTTCTTTACAATTTAATTCTTGTTCAGGCGATTTATATATAAATACATTAATTGGTACGTCCTCAAAAATTCTTTTTATTATTTTAAAAACTATTGGCCATTGTAACTTATCTAATCCGCACGAAATACGAGGCATTGCCAAAAACTCCTCTTTATTTTCCATACATAATCTTCTCAATTCACAAAGTGCTAAAAACAAATTGAAATAAGAAGGTTTATCATAATAATTTACTTTGGTTATCGAATGATATATTATACGCTCAGGCAGAGACAACATTGCCACTTCGCCTACGTCTTTATTTTGTTCTATAAGTCCCGACACTCCAAATTGTTTCCGAAATTCCTTCGCTATACCTTTGTTCGTCCTCGAATCACGTGAGACACAGTGTGCTAAGGAATAATCCTCTGGAGAATTAAGAATATTTCCTTTTACTTCCTGAACATTCTTACTCAAAATATCTTCGTTTTCCAAAATCATCTGTAGTTCCAAGAGTTTTTCCTTTTCTTTCTGTACACTCAAACAATAAATTCTACTCAAAGCATCTACATTACCATGATTTCTCCCTGGTCTATGAACTATGTCAAAATCATACTCGCTCAATAATAAACTCCACCTAGCCAATCGTGATGTAGGGTCCTTCATATTCAAAAGCCATTTCAACGGACGATGATCTGTTACAATAGTAAATTTTTGTCCGTACAAGAAACATCTGAACTGTTTAATTCCAAAAATAATAGCAGCGCACTCTTGTTCGGTGACAGTATAATTTTTCTCTGCCTTATTGAGTTTTCTACTAGCAAACGCAATGGGTTCCTCAAATTCATCTCTCAATTGAGACAAAATAGCTCCAATTCCTACTCCCGAAGCATCCGTAGCTAAAATAAAAGGTGAACTAGTATCTGGATGAATAAGTACCGAATCCGAAGTGATAGCATTTTTTAATCTATCTATCGATTCTAATATTTGTGGTGTTATCTGAAAATCTACTTCTTTTTTAGTTAATTCCGTTAACGGTAAAGCTATTTCCGAGAAATTTTTGATATATTTCCTATACCAACCTGCTAAACCTAGAAATGCACGAATTTGTTTAACAGTTTTAAGAATGGGATATGATTTAATGCATTCGAGTTTTTCTGGATCTGGTTTAATACCTTCCTCCATAACGATGTGCCCCAGATATTTGACTTCTTTCAATAGAAAATTACATTTGCTCGGTTTCAGGGTTACGTTTGCGGTGAAACGGGGTTCTCAGGGGGTTTGAAGAAAAAAGACCGGTTCTGTTTGAGGTACCCACACCAGGTTTTAATTCACGATCCCTATACGTCCCAGGTGAATACAGAGCAAGGATAAGTTTATAGTGGCACTATGCAATTCTGCAAACTAATAAATACTAGTTTCAGGACCAAGTCCGGCATAGCACAAACACGTGCTTCATATCAAAAAAGTAAGATTAATAACTCACCTAATAAATACAGGCACGATTGACAAATATACCGGGAATCCCGATAGTCGAATCTGGAACCACTCGCATTCACTAATTATACAGAGAATTTGCAGTGATGATTAATTATTCGGTTTCTAATTCATGACGCGCACTGATGGACAACCATTTGTTGAAAAAGACCAACACTCGAACAGATTCTTCCAAAACAAGTCAAAGGTTTTTGCGAGGTTTTTTACCAACCTGGTAGGTGCGAGAGGAACAGCAAAATTCAAAAATAGTACCTGTCAACTTATTCGAGTTAGGCAACCATCCACGCATTTGGTTGTGCCGAGGGTTGCCTATGCCTGGCAGATGATAAATAATATTTATAATATCAACAGAAAAGGAAAAGAGATCGACGACCGAGATGCCCTAACAGCTGTTTGACTCGACAGGTGCGACGACCTTCTGCAATAAAAAGTGCGAATCGGTAAAAAACAATGAATTAGGGAAATCGCAAAATATACCCGGTGGACACGTAAACCATAATTATACGGTGGCTGAGGTAAGAGAGAGTTGACAATGTTGTTTTGCTACATCGCGCCCTCCCTCGTACGTGAATTCCGCCTCGAGTATAGCCCTCCGTGCGCACTGTATTCACATTAACTCTCTCAGAACGCGGTTTCAACATCAATTCGTTCATTTCTTCAAATCGTGCCAATTCTACCGCTTTATCAATAGTCAGATTCTGCCTTCGCATAAATAAAGAACCCACATTTTTCAAGAGATTTTTGTTCATTCCCATTTTAAACTAATTGAGAATCAACTGTTCTATTTTTTTCTTGATACCGGGTGTTTCGTCTACAGTAGCGTTCATCAAATCTTCCTCCAAAATATTCTCATTTTGGGTCTAGTTGCATACTGGGTGACGTCCTCATCATGTCGTTGATAACATCTATTCAAATTCATTAATGATTGTCCTGGTATAATCACTGTCGAAAATCTTTTAATAAATTTTGCCTTAAAATCGTCATAACTGGCAGTTTCTAATGTCGGTTCTGTCCGATAATATACGTAGGCGTCTCCTACCAACCGAAATTTAACAATATCTAATGTTGTTTCTCTAGTCCATTTATCTAATTTTGCCCTTTGTTCTAATTTCTCAAAATACCTCTTAACATTACTTCTTCCTGAAAATGGTTCGACCGTATTGGCTATCATCCCCAAACTGACAGCAACCAGGTCCATAGCAGGTTGTGCCTGACCGATTTGTGTCATTATAAAACTATTTTTGTCACAACTCTAAGAAAAAAAATCGAATATACCCTAACAAATTTTTTTTTTTTTTTTACATCAATATCCCGAATTTATACCATATATCAATACCCTACACTGATACCCTAAATCCCACTTTGGCTGCCACCATTGTAACCTCCAGCTATACCTATTCAATATATGATAGCTGTGGATAATAATTAAAAAAAAAGATTTTATAGTATAATGATATCCATATCTCTCATTTGTCGCCTTCTCAAGTTCTGTCGTCTCTCGTACCTCCACTCGGATGAGACTACTGACCACTTGTCAGCCTGACCCTTTTCGTACGACGATGCTAAAGAACTCCAGGACAACCCTGGAAGTCCATCAACCCCTGTAGATATGCTGCCACCACCTAGTGTTTGTCCGCACTAGGACGGATATTATATAATTTATAAAAGCCACTGGTTCGAGATGCCTGGGGTTCGTAGCCCTGTACCGCTGTAAAGCAGATTCGTTTGGATCTAGGGTATATTTTTAGGGGTAATTGGTATTCAAACGCATTACTTCAAAAGGAAAACAACCAAACTTATATTGAACTATTGAAACAACTTATTACACAAAAACAGAACATATGACAATAGAAAGAGGAAAAAAAAACAAAAAAAAACAAAAGAAAGATAGAACCCGTTCAAACAAACAACAATTAAAAGATTTGGAAAATGGTTCTTAATAAAAGAAAAAAAATTAATTTTATATTAATAATAACATAGAAGAGGAGCTTTCCCTGCATCCAAACGATAAGCAGATAAAATTGATCTGATCTCACCCAAATAACTCTGCATCAACGACGACCTGGTATAACCATCCCTATAGGTTCAGCTACAGACCCTTCTTTCTCCCTATATATTCACATTAACAAATTAGTACCACTCTATATTAACGCGTTCGCGTTCTCGCGGCAGTATAAATATCAATTGAATTTTAATAAAAAAAATAACCAAAACCAAATCAATCTGCAAGTTGTGCAAATTGAATATTCAAAAATATAAATGGAAGATTAAACCATAATGTAAACTTTAACACCGATTTCGCATCTTAAGTTTTACCCTTCAGGGCTGATTTCGCGTATTCCGAAACCGATCTCTCGACGTCAATATCTCACGCTCACCACTCTTCGATATCCTCGACCCGACTCTCTGATCTTTCTTTCGTCTGTCTCTATTCCCAAGTCGTTCTAATGTTCAAAACGCTGATTTTGCAATTCTAGTCGAACCGTAGAAATTCGTTCGATGCAATCTGTTTATAGCTTTTCAAATACAGGGTGGCTGTTACATAGTGACTGTTGCAGCCATTGTGGACGTTGCAATAGTGATAGAATTTGTAGATAATGTATTCGTGCCAGTGGTCTCAGGATTAATCATAACCTCACTTTATGTGGTCAATTAAATATATAAACTCATCAAAATGCGACATACAATTTCAGATCACTATAGTACGCACTTCAGACGCTAGATCTGGGCCCATAACCTGTTTGGTTTATGATAATTAATAATAAAATGAGTTTTTAGATATTGACTAATATTTAATTAGCACGAGGTATTAGATAAGAGATAGAGACATGATCGTGATACTGTTCGTGGATACAATACTTTATGATACACAGACACACGGAAAAAAATGGTCCAAGTAAAATGTTTTCCTGACTTGTTTTGTATCGGGATAAGAAAAATAATACCTATTCCAGAAACAATTTAATTCAGCCTCTAGTAAAATGATAATTCTGAACGCATGAACTTGTAGCTATAATTTCATCCACCTAGAGCAAATTGTTTTCATCTTAGATAATTCACTCTGTATAGCCACAGGAAAACATTTTATAAGCGCTGGTGAAGTGTATTTCAGACTTTATTAACTTATACCTACGGTAATACAACATGTTCACCTGCCCAGTAATCGGGAATAATCGTCGCCCTCTCGTGTTGTATATCCGAATCCATCAGCGTCACTACTGTCACTAGCGTCAGTTTCGTCGAGACTTCGTGAGAGTATGTTCAGTGTGAGGATTTGGTGCGCGTGGTCAATCGAAAAATAATTTTTGGTGTTGTATTCATTATATTTGTAACGTCGGCTTCACGCGACAATGTAAACACGGCTTAAGCGTTAGCTGTCAGATGTGATGGCAGTGACAAGACACATGTCATGTCATGATGATAGGAGTTGTAATTATTATCCTGATGTTGTAAGGTCAAGCTCATGATAAAAGTCGATATTAAAAACTGTTAAAGATATCCTTTATTGAGTTATTTCAGAATACAACATTACATGGTGTCAGAAGTCGTGTGACGAATCCCAAAAAGTGAATTCAAAGTCAGTCTAAAAAGGTGAATAACAAATTAAAACCTAAACATGGCAGACGAAACAGGCGTGGCCGGCATTAGACCGCCAAAACCCTTAACATTCACAGAGAACATGTCAGCGAATTGGAAAGGTTGGATACAACAATTCAATTGGTATGCTACCGCATCACAACTTAGCAAGAAATCACCAGAAGTGCAGGCAGCCACGTTCATGTCTACCATTGGACCAGAAGCCATCCAAATATTCAACAACTTCAATATAACTGAAGCCCAACAGAAAGATATAGCGGTGATTGAAAACAAGTTCAAAGAATACTTCATTCCAAAAATAAATGTCTCATTTGAAAGATATAATTTCTTCAAAATCGTCCAAAAAGAAGATGAGCCCTTTGAAGAATTCCTAAATACGATCAAAACACAGGCAAAATCATGTGAATTCGACAGACTGCATGATAGCTTGTTGAAAGACAAAATAGTTTTTGGAGTAAGATCTAAACAAAGCAATCTCTATATGCCGAGCTAGTGAACAAGCAACAAAACAACTGAAAGAAATCCAAGTTTCAGAAAATAGCCAGATTCATTTAGTAAAGGGCAAGAAAAAAGACTATGGTACAGACACTTTCATGTGCAAACGATGTGGCACAAGACACAAAAAACAAAGCTGTTCAGCATATCAGAACAAATGTGATAGCTGTAACAAAAAAGGACACTTTGCAAGTCAATGCTGGTCGAAAAAAGAGAAAAAAGGCAGGAAAATGCATTCAGTAGAAGAAAGAGAAAATCAATCTGAAAATTCATCAGAAGAAGAAGAAATTCTATATATAAGAAGACTAATTCAGAATGAAGAAGAGGATTGGCAAGAGATAATTCAAATAGGAAAGAAGAAAATAAAAGTTAAATTAGACACAGGTGCCCAGTGTAATGTTCTTCCAAAATGGATAACTGATAAACTCCATAAGACAATCAAATACCAAAAGACTAGTAAGTTTCACAGATAACAAAATAACAGTGCTAGGTGCAGCAAATCTTACATGCAATCTGAAAGGCATGCAACAAAATATAACCTTCAAAATTGTTGAAAAAGATGTACCACCTATACTTGGAAGAAAGTCCTGCGAAAACCTAGGTCTATAGTGAGAGTACAAGAGTTGAAACAAACAAATAAAAATGATGAGATATTCAAAGGACTTGGATGCCTAAAAAACTACGAATATGACATTGACTTAGTTGAAAATCCACAATTTGGAATACAACCTACGCGCAGAATTCCATACTACATAAAAAACCAAGTTCGAGAAGAACTAGACAAAATGGTTAACTTAGGTGTAATAAAAGCCATTAAAGAACCTTCTCCAGTTGTCAGCCCTATTGTAGTGGTAAAACAAAAAAACAAGTTGAGAATTTGTATAGACCCAACTGATGTCAACAAAACTATTCTGAGAAGACACTATCCACTGAAAACAATTGAAGAAATGTCAGCAGACATAAATGGAGCAAAATACTTCACATTACTGGACTGCAAAAGAGATTTCTGGCAAATTAAAGTAACTGACAGAACACAAAAATATCTTACTTTCTCTACACCTTGGGGCAGATACTGTTGTACCAGACTACCATTTGGGATATCTGCAGCCCCTGAGGTATTTCAAGAGGCCATAAACTTCGTAATAGGAAATATTCCAAATGTTCAGTGTTACATGGATGACATCTTGATATATGCTGTAACGTTCCTCGTTCTTAAAATTTTAATTATCTATAGTTCCAAATACCTGGTGTCCTGGTGTCTTGCCAATTCCATCGTTCCCTGCAATCTTCTTGCTTCTGTGCACTATTTCTTCACAATATTCTCCTTCTCTGCTACTCTCCCTGATACCTCCTTTCTTATATACACTATCAATCAATTCACTATTCCGTATATCTCTATTCTCGAAGAAATTAACTGTTTTTCCGTTCACCTTTCTAATTCCCTTTTTTACTACTTGTTTATTCTTTCTTTTTTTTTTTAATCCCCTTGACAACCTTTATTCTCTTTTTCCCCGATCACTGTCTTTTATTTCCAATTCTATACTGAGTCTCTTTTATTTTATGTTCATTAACACCGTTTCATTGTCCCCCCAAATTATTATAACAGAAAAAAAATGTTTTTTTTTTAATAGTTTACCGTTTCATTCCCCCCAAACTACTGAAACGTAGACAAAACTGAGATTTTGAAATTTTCAAGAATTAAAATTGAATTACTATCTTATTAGTCTAAACATGGTTTCAAATCTACTATATTGAAATTTCCTCTAATCTTACCATTGTCAGAATGCCTCAATTGATATGAATTATGACCTACAATCTTACTGATGAAATAATATGGTTCCTCATAAAGAAGAAACATCTTCTTTATCTCACGATCTTCTAAAGATGATATTAATTATTTTTCAACCACACCTTATCTCCAACATTGAATTCAGTTATTTTTTTATTTCTGTCATGCCTTTCTTGCCTTTTTTCCGCTTTCTTAATGAGTCTCAATTTTACATCTGATATAATTTCATTCCTTTTTTTCATGTCCGATGTAGGAAATTTAACTATATTTCTCACAAATCCTTGTGGGTCTATACCTTTTTCTAAATAAATAGGTTCGATTCCTGTAGAATCATGAACTGAACAATTCAAAAGGAATTGTATTTTCCGAACAAATTTCGCCCAACTGGAATGCTTATCATAACAGTACATTCGCAATAATCTAGCTAATTCTCGCATAACACGTTCGACTGGATTTCCCTGTGGAAACCTAATAGAACAATGTAAGTTTTTGATATCATATCTTTTCAAAAATTCTTTCCAATTTTTCCCTGTAAATTGAGTTCCATTGTCTGCTAACATTTTCTTTGGAATAAATTCATTTATCAGATAATCTTTCTCCAATTTATTTATTATATTTCTAGAAGTAGCTCTTCTCAGATTATATAATACTATGTATACTTGGTAAATACATTCAACACTACCAGAACATACTTCACACCACCGATACTAGTTGGCAAGGGGCCAAATAAATCAACAGCAATCATATCTTTTTCATTTTCTGGAATAATAGATTTCATATTACCCTGTATTCTCACTGTCGAAATTTTCATTTTCTGACAAAGTTGACAAGTCCTAACAACATGTTTAATACTTCTCTTTATTCTTTTCCAAATGAAATTTCTTGAAATACTTTTGTAAGTCTTTCAAACCCCAAAATGACCAAACTCGTGATGAAATTCTTGAATCAACTCATGAATCAAACCCTTCGGTACCACAATTTTCCAATCTGCTTCATCTCTATTTCGTGCATATAAAATATTTTCAACAATTAACATTCTATCCCTAAATTTATCAGATTGTTTATTCCACGAATTTTTTATCTGTTTCAAATTTTCATCTTCATCTTGTAATTTTCCTACATTTTTGATTTTCTCCATCAACTTTTTATTCAATTGAACCTTCATTTCAGCTATAACGAAAGTATTATTTCCCAGCATTTCATTAATATCCTCAACAGCGACATATCTAGAAAGCGCATCTGCGATAACATTTTCCATTCCTTTTTTATATTTTATCTCTAAATTGTACTCTTGAATTTCTAAAAACCATCTATTCAATCTTGCATTCATCGTCTTGCAGCTCATCAAAAATGACAATGACTTATGATCATTCCATACAATAATTTTGCAACCTAATATAATTGTTCTCCATTTTTTTAAGCAATAAATTACACTCAACAATTCACGTTCAGTATATGTATAATTAATCTCTGCTGGCGATAGTCTTCTGCTGGCAAATGCAATATTATTTTCTGACCCATCTATTATTTGATATAGACGACCACCTATCGCAAACGAACTAGCATCACATTCTAAATTGAATGCTACCTGTATATCAGGATGATAAAGCATCACATCTTTTGCAAGAGCTTCTTTTATTTCTCGAAAAGCAGTCTCTTCCACTTTAGTCCAATGCCATAACATTTTTTTTTAGTAACTTTATCAAAGGAGTTAACAACTTTGCATACTGATCACAGAACCGTCTATGATAATTACATACGCCTAGGAAAGATCGCAATTGTTTTATGTTCTTTGGTTTAGTATATTTTATAATCGCTTCAACTTTACTATAGTCCATTTTTAAACCCTGAGGAGTCAATATGTGACCTAAAAACTTGACTTCTGTTCGAAAAAACTTGCATTTTTTTAAATTCAAAGTCATTTTAGCATTTTTCACTGTTTGAAAAAAAATTTCCAAGAGCTCATAATGCTGATTCTCTGATGAAGAAGTAATTAAAATATCATCAATATAGTTACATATGAATCCTTGATGTTCATAAAAAATTCTATCAAAACAACGAGTCATTCCAGCCACAGCTGTTGCTAATCCAAACGGCATAACTTTGAACTGATAAACTTTATTATCAAACATGCATCCTGTATACTTCTTCGCATTTTCTGATAAAGGAACTTGCCAATAACTACTGGTAAAATCACATGTGGTCATATAAATACATTTTTCATATCTATAAAGCAATTGTTCCGGATTCAAAGGACATTGATGATCCATGAGTATATTTTTATTTAAATTTCTGGCATCCAAACAAACCCTAACCGAACCATCAGGCTTTAAAACCGGAATTATGGGACTTATGTATGAAGTATTTGACCTCTCAATTACCCCCCAATCTAACATTTCATTTATTTTTCTTTCAACTGCTTCTCTATGACACATTGGCACAGGATAACTTTTAGCAAATATTGTACTTTTACTATCTTTTAATTCAATATCATGAGTGTAAAAATTTGTCAAGCCTGGTTTATTCTGAGAAATAATCTGATACTTCTCTATTAAAGTCTTTAATTTGTCCGAAACTTCTAAATTTTGTTGCAAATCAACCTCACTATCAGAACGCTGTTCTTGTACAACTGCTAATAAATTCATACTTTCTGAATTTTCTGTACCCTTATTGAAGTTGATAATCTTCTCCTCATTATTTATATTCAGAATTAAACAATTTCCATAAAAATCCATTTTTCCTTTAACAGTAACTAACCAATCTATTCCTAATATAATTGGATGAATCAAATTATCAATAACTAATAAAGTAATATCAAAATTTTCGTTATCAATTTCGAGAGATATATATACTTGAAATTCTACTCTTTTACTTTTATTACCAGTTGCTCCAATGATAGTTACCCCTGTAACTGGTAATTTCGGAATATCAATTTTTTTTTTAAGCAGATGCTCATAAAAATCTTTCGACATAGCTGAAATTTGACAACCACTATCAATCAAAATTTCTGGTATTATATTTTCACAAATTTTTCCTTTAATGAAGGGCCTAGAAATATGTTTATTCAATTTCACATCTTTATTATCATTTGCTAACACACCACAAGGAAATTCTTCTAATGTGTCACTCACAATAAATTTATCAACATCACTCACCTGTATTGCTCCTCTCTCAAATGGTGCGCCCTCGGAGCAATTTTGACTCACCACTTCTAGTTTTCCGGCTGATCGAGAGCTTCCTGTTCCTCAACATTTTCTTGTTGAGTCATTGTTCTCACTCTCACATCTCTTTTTTGTCCATACTCATTCCTCACTCCTCTTACAGATTTTTCTGCCTCGCTAGGTATACTGTATAAGTGATCTCTTCCAGTTTTCCCCCAATTTTCCTGGGTTTCTTCTCTCCAATTCGCTTGATATTGTTTATCTCGTATTCCATTCGTATTATCTTGCCTATTTCTGAAATTGTTTTGTCTCATATCATTGGTAAATTCTTCAGTTTGATTTCCTCTGAAATTCCCATTTCCATTATATCGTGAATAATTCATTCATATTCCTGATTCCAACAGATCGTTCGTTGTATCTATTCCTGTACAATCTCTCATCCCTATGTGAATCCCAACTATCCTGATTTCTTTCTTCAATTTTGTCATATTGTTCCAGAATTAGGTAAACGTTTTCAGCTGTTTTCGGATATGCGGTAATCAACATTCTAGTTATGTCTCTAGGGTAGTGTTCAATAATTGCATCTAACAATTCCTCTTTGTTCAGGAAATCAACGTATTCAGCTTTCTTCCAAATTCTCAAAAAATAATTTGACAAAGTCTCTCCTTTTCCATCTTTCATATAGTCACCATTGAAAATTTCTTTCAACATCTCCTTCTTATTCCTCCCAAATCGGCTCAAAAATTTCGTTTTAAATTGCTGAAAATCCTGCACCTTACAAAAAGAATCAAACCAAAGCTTCGCCTCTCCCTTTAAGCTACGTTTTGTCCAAATGATTTTTTCTTTTTCAGGAATGTTTTGTTCTCTGAACCAAAACTCTAATTCTTCTATAAATTCCGTAGGCATTTCTCTTAATTTACCTTCGAAATTCGGTAAATGTGATACATTTACCGCAGGCTTCATCACATCAGTGAATTTTGTGAAAAATCTTTCCATCAAATTTTCAAATTTGTTTCCATCCGTCTCGATGTCTCTTCGAAATTCCACATTTCGTCCAGCGCCATATTCACTGAACCGATTTTTATCCACTCGCCTTCTATCTTCGGTTAAATCATCATAATCAATTCTCACAGGCAAATTATAATCTCCTTGATTTCTATTTTCACCAGATCTATTTAAATACTTCTCTATACTTCTATTTCTTCTTCGTACTGCTCCTGTTGAAATGGCTTCAGAATCAGAAACAGCATGTATCTCGGCTATAGGTTCCCTATTATTTTCCATTTTCAATAATCACACAATCACTTCAAAATACCTCAAATTAACTATTTAAACTAACACATTCAGAAATGGAACACTCACTAACTAAACAGCACTTCAACTTTGCACTTTCACAAAAGAAATAATCATTGACTCATAAACTCATAAATCATAACTCAAATCAATTTCTTAGCGGGAAACATATATCAATAACATATATTCAATATCAAATGAAGCTAATAGTTACTAAGTTGAAGAACAGCTATAAATCTATAATCAATGCAATGTATTAATATAGGAAATTTCAATATAATACCTAGTTTACCCTGTAAACAAACCTAATTGTCCTTTAATTTTAATAATTCTCAGTTTTATCCTTATCCAGGAATTCGAAATTTTTTTTAACCCACCGTATATATTATATATATTTTAAATTGTCAGTGTCACTTCAAATTCAACAATCCAATTCCACTAATTAAAAAAAAATCTCTATTTCATCTATTTTTTTTTTTGCTCGGGCGCCAATGTAACGTTCCTCGTTCCTAAAATTTTAATTATCTATAGTTCCAAATACCTGGTGTCCTGGTGTCTTGCCAATTCCATCGTTCCCTGCAATCTTCTTGCTTCTGTGCACTATTTCTTCACAATATTCTCCTTCTCTGCTACTCTCCCTGATACCTCCTTTCTTATATACACTATCAATCAATTCACTATTTCGTATATCTCTATTCTCAAAGAAATTAACTGTTTTTCCGTTCACCTATCTAATTCCCTTTTTTACTACTTGTTTATTCTTTCTTGTTTTTTTAATCCCCTTGACAACCTTTATTCTCTTTTTCCCCGATCACTGTCTTTTATTTCCAATTCTATACTGAGTCTCTTTTATTTTATGTTCATTAACACCGTTTCAATGCTGATAGCAAAGAAAAACTTGAGACAATAACAGAAAAAGTCATGAAAAAACTGAAAGAAGCTGGCTTGAAGTTGAATCATGAGAAATGTATTTTTAC
Source organism: Phaedon cochleariae (assembly GCA_918026855.4). Taxonomy (NCBI): domain Eukaryota; kingdom Metazoa; phylum Arthropoda; class Insecta; order Coleoptera; family Chrysomelidae; genus Phaedon; species Phaedon cochleariae. The sequence continues at coordinate 22,057,237 of OU896710.1, forward strand.
TTCAACATCTGTCAAGTTCATGGGACACATATTTACAGCAGATGGTATTTCATTAGATCCATCAAAAGTGGAAGCAATTCAAAATATAAACACTCCCAAAAATGTGACAGAAATACAGAGACTTTTGGGTATGATAACATATCTAAATAAATTCATACCAAATATGTCAGAACTCACTGAACCATTGAGAAAGTTATTGCAAAAGAATGTCAGATATCAGTGAAATTTTGAACAAGAAGAAGCATTCCAGAAAATAAAGAGAATCTTGACAACACCACCAGTTCTCAGATATTATGATGTAAACAAAGATATCACACTATCTGTAGACTCTAGTTCAAAATGCTTGGGAGCATCTATACTTCAAGAAGATCAACCCATAGCATACGCAACCAAAGCGTTAACAGCTTCACAACAAAACTGGCCACAGATCGAGAAAGAAGCATACGCCATAAAATTCGGTTGTCATAAATTCCATGACTATGTATTTGGTAAAAAGTTGACAATAGAAACAGACCATAAGCCACTGGAAACGATATTTAAAAAGCCAATTCAATCTGCACCACCTAGACTTCAAAGAATACTCTTAGAAGTTTCAGTTTATTCACCAAAAATAATCTACAAAAAAGGTAAAGAAATACCAATTGCAGATTTGCTAAGCAGAGACATCAAACCAGAGTATAGACCACAAGAAACTGAAGAAGAAGAAGAGTTAGTAGTACAAGTAATTCTAGCTATGTCTTCAAACGCCAGAACATCCTTGGTAGAAGCAACACAAGAAGACACAGAATTACAAACTCTTATAACCTACATAAACAATGGTTTCCCAAATGAAAGACATTGTTTGCCTGAGATAGTGAGACACTACTTTAATTTCAGAGAAGAGCTCTCCACCTATGAGGGACTAGTATTTAAAGGAGAAAAAGTGATAGTTCCAAAATCAAAACAAAAAGAAATGCTAATTCAAATACATGCAGGACATTTTGGAATACAGAGCTGCTTAAAAAGAGCAAGGCAACTACTCTACTGGAAAGGACACCCAGGTAACAAGCTGACGTCATTTGTACGTCAATATATGGTCATTTATGGTCATTGACGTCATATGACCTCAAAATGACGTCATTTTGACGTACTTAATATGACGTTATATAGACGTCCTTGATATGTCGTCAATATGACGTCATCTGATGGTCATTTTCATGACTAATTATGACCATCATTTATTGAGTCACCTACATCAAGGAAAATTCATAATCAAGAAGTTTCCCATCTATGTTATATGAAATCGTTAGTAGTGATGTTATAAAACATTATATTATTATGTCACTCATCATATATTATGCTTTATAATAATTTTTTCTCTAATCTGTGCAAGATGTGTGTTTTCGATGGTCTCTGAGATAATTGTTAATTATATACCTTCTGTGCAAAGAATTCTCCCTATAGCTATTAAAAATATAAGACCGAATTTCACGTCATGAAAAGCTGATAACGTTGTTATTCCGGAATGCGAATTCGAATCAGAGCGGGAGAGTGCGTAGAGAACTGTACTTGATTGGTCGACACGGACCTTGCGCAGACATGCGAACGTCGACCGCCAGCGCCAAGCCAAGACGGCTGTGGCCATCAAGCCGTTCACTTTCGCTTCGCCGTTGCGGCCATGATGACCATAACAACAAGATAACAATACATAGAAGGCCATCATTATCATGTTATTGGGCAAGTATTCGGCTATCTATGTGGTGTGGTGTGGTGGTCATACTTATTCATATTCATGTATCAAGTAGTAGAATTTGAGGATGGCAGCATGGTCATTATTTTAGACAAGTGGTGTATGCCGAAAAAGCAGAATTTGAATTGGACGCCATTGAATGAATACCATAGGGTTCTGAGAAATCTCTCGAGTGCATCATCCGAATAGGATAAGTGCAATAAAAAGAATAAAACTGGTATTTATAGTACCTACCATGATATCATTTTGTATTTAATGTGATAAAGGAACATCAATATAATTGCACAAAAAATCTCATCTCTTCTGATAATATTGATACAACCCTAACACTACAGTGTTTTTTTTACCTACAGAAGATTTCGAAATAGCACAAAATAAACTGAAACATGCAGAAGATTTTAGTGATATGAATAATCGAAAAAATCACGTCATTTTGACGCCATTAGGATGACGTCATTTTGACGACATGAACATGACGTCATCCGTCTTTGACTTAGAAGGTCATATAAACGTCATTATGACGTCATTTTGGAAGTCATCCTGACGTCAGGCCTGACGTGATAATGACGTACAAATGACGTCAGCTTGTTACCTGGGCAATATGATGATATTGTAAAATTTGTCTCAAAATGTACAACTTGTGAGTCAACACAAAAAAGTAACCCTAAGGAACCTATAGTGATGAAAGAAATACCCAACAGACCTTGGCCGAGAGTTGCCACAGATCTGTTTACCTACAAAGGACACTGTTACATATCCATCATAGACAGTTACTCAGGATATATTGATTTTAAACCATTGAAGACAACTACATCCAATGAAATTATAAAAATAATGAAAGACTGGTTTTCCACACATGGCATAGCTGATGTGGTAGAGTCAGACAATGGACCGCAATACTCCAGTAGACAGTTTAAAGAATTTGCAAGAGAATGGGGATTTGAACACAAAACAAGTAGCCCATACCATTCACAAGGGAATGAATTAGCAGAAAGAGGAGTACAAATAGCAAAAAATATCATAAGAAAGTGTTCCATGGATAATTCGGATATGCAACTAGCACTACTAAACTATAGAAATACTCCCAGAAACATTACCTCTCCTCCTCTCCAGTTTCGATGATTGATTTGGTATCTTATTCTCTCTCCTTCTTGAAATTCATCTTTCTTCTTTCTGTTTTGATCTCCATACTTCTTTTGTTTCATTCGCAGTTCCTTCAACTCTTCCTTTACATCTTCAACTATTCTTGGTTTCAAATTTTCTATGGCTGTTGGTATGGTTGATCTGGTTATTCGGCTAAATAATCTTTGGTTAGGACTTCCAAGGGGTAATGAAAAAGACTGAAACCTCAAGGTCAGTCATCATTCACACAGACGATGGACAACAACTAAGAAGAAACTCTGGTATCATTCATAAAACCGCTGCCAAAATACCTGAAAGAAGAGAGATTAGTATTGTCCCCAAAGATTCCACAAATGTACTTTTTCCACCAAAGAGAGAAGTTCAAGGACCAAGTAATCCCTACCAAACAAATGCCAGAAACAGCATACCTAGTTGCTCTGACCAAGCCCACAGCCTACTAAACAAGATGAACCTCTAGTGCAAGAAAAGGCTCAAAGAACCAGGTCAGGGAGACAAGTGAAACCATTACAAAGACTCGATTTGTAAAAATTATATAATGTTTTATTTTCATCAAAATATAGGGGATGTAACGTCGGCTTCACGCGACAATGTAAACACAGCTTAAGCGTTAGCTGTCAGATGTCATGGCAGTGACAAGACACATGTCATGTCATGATGATAGGAGTTGTAATTATTATCCTGATGTTGTAAGGTCAAGCTCATGATAAAAGTCGATATTAAAAACTGTTAAAGATATCCTTTATTGAGTTATTTCAGACTACAACATTACAATATTATGCTGAGGAAGTATGACTCATCACCACGAGAGGTATAGAAGGTGCCATTCAGAATCCCTTTTGGGGGCGGCCGAGAGTTATAGACAACCAATAGTGCTGTTTCACTTTCTATCGATCTGTTATTCACTTAGAAGAAGTTTATCATTGTGTAGAAATGACGTTATTCATAGTAGTGAGTCCTAAAATAAAACTCCTCCATGTATTATGCTGATGATATGTAGGATAAATTGACATTATATAGTAGGATTCCTGTTCAATTAAAACTGGTGGAAACCTACATTTTTCGTTTCCTTTCCTCAACGAATCATTAGTTTTTTTTTATTTCTCACAACGTTCATATTTTTTTACGAGTAACTGTTCATCAATTCTTCTGAATAATGTATTGAGACAACCATTCAACAACGTATAGAACAGTGCCAATTATGATTTCAAACAGAAATATATCAATTTTATTAATTAGCCGATGGCCACCCTTATGGTACACTCGGAATCCTATATTATTAATAATTGTCACTTAGAAAACATTTGCAAGATATGAACTGAACCATTACTTTCTTGGTGACATTGAATCATTATTCATTTCATGGTGAATTGAAAATGTATTGTAAGAAAATAAGGCATGATACATTACAAATGAATCAAATGATCCTTGTTTGAATGATGCCAAGTGAATTAGGAGTGAAGACAGGAAGAAAGTTCGACTGAGTCTGGTGTATCCCGATAACAAAGATGGGATGAAAGCTATCCAAGGTAAGACATTATAGATGAGGCCAAGTGAATCAAGATGATTATAGTTATTGAAATGAGCACCTAGCCAATAATGTCGTTGCATAACTCCAAGTGAAAAGTACACTACCCACAAGTGAGGTATTCTATGAGGCCAAGTGAAACAAGTCACCTATACTTATCGAACTGACCACCTATCCAATGAGTCAGTTGTATAACTGCAAGTAAAATGTTCACTAAGGCCACTAAAACAAAAATTCTGTCCCTAAAGAAGCGTTCAATATCAGTAGGTTACATGTGTTCCTGAAATCACATTAATAACAACAAGTGATCAGATTCAGAAATATCATTTTTCTTGTGGCTGATGAGGCGAGTACTTGTCCCATATAGTATGCAAATGTTTACTTGGTAGTATGCAAATTTCACTAGATGTTATTAAAGTTTTTTTTCCGTGCACACGGAACATATGACAAATATCATAGAAAGAATGACAATTGACAAACAGTCAGTATCAACGTCATACATATCATGTTGCCAACTTAACATACAATTAGGTTAAACACATGAAATTCAAATAATTGTAACACTCCTAGGTTCAATCGCCATTTCATCCAAAACAAGAACACAATCTCTTTCATATTGATTGAGATGTTCTACTTTCATTTTCAGAAGGAAAAATACCTCATTCAATATTCCAGAGTAAAATTTAATATTTTCCAATCTCCTCTGCAGAGTTTGAATTGATGGATATGGCAGATTTTGTTTCAACAATTCTTCATAACCTGTACCACCACAAGCAAACTTGAGCTTCAAAGATTTTGTGATTGTATCATCATCCCACTTCATAAATTTTGTTGTTTTGCCTTCTTTTTTTTTTAGTGCCGTTACCTGGTCCGAATTATATGATTTAAGAAGTGTCATTTCCATTAGAGTCTGCATCTTCAGCTTATCTTCAAGATTTTTTATTTTTCTGTTGGCATTCCGTAATTTGTTCTTGTATTTTTGTATGGTACCCTTTTGTCTCTTTTTTTTTCATACAGTTCCAACTTCTGTTTTTTCGATGTTCTTAGAAGAACAAACGAGTTCATTTCTTCAGAACTAACGCTGGAGATATGACTTGAAGTTGGTATTGTCAGTGAAGTGCCTGCTGACGTTGATGGATCAACAGCCATGGATGAGATGCGTTCAGTTTCATTATTAATGAATATTGTAGGAACAGCATTTACTTTTAGTTATCTTGTTCCGTCTACCCGCGTTTTCTCCCACATTTCAGGAAAAAATGCACCTAAAACAGGGTTATTTTGAAAATACCATGCATTAGGCATAGATGAAAATTCGAAAATTCAATTAGACTCAAATTGAATAACATACAGGGTGTCTCTAAATAGTCATTACTAAAACGTCATTAAACACATATCCCTGAGGCTGAAACCAGCTTAGTTTGGGCGCTAGATGGTTGGCTCTATGAAGTAACAATTATTTTCAAATCATTTTTGCTTCAAAGCTTTGAAACGGCTCATATGAGACTTCACTCAAATTTTGGTACAATAGCATAGATTTATTGGGCAATAAAACTCATATATAAAAAGATTAGGATTTGAATATGATATTTGGATTTAGAAACTTGTTCTCTACAAAAAAAGGTGCTCTTGATAAAATTTGATTACTCTCATGTTTTCGATAAAATTTGAATTTTCATAATTTGAAGCTTCAGTTACCAATAAAACAACACATTTATATTTTCTTCATCCTATAGATCTATGTATATGTGAAAATGATGAAAATTTTGAACAATATTTATGAAAAATTGTTCGTTATTCGTTATTATGTTGACTGATGCTCTAATTTACTGAAATTCAAAATTTGTCGAAACCATCAAAGTAATCGAATTTTATCAGGAGTACCTTTTTTGTAGTAGGCAAGTAAGGCAATCCAAATTTCAGAATGATATTCATCATGATTATGGTATGGGTTTTATTACTCAATAAAGTTATGTCAAACGTACCAAATTTTAGTAAGGTTTGATAAGCTGTTTCGAAGTTATGAAGCAAATACGATTTGAAAATTGTAACTTCAGAGCCAGCCATCTAGCGTCTGAGGAATACATAGTAGTTTTTTGTAAAGACCTTCCAGGGACACCCTGTATATAACCATTGCAGAAGTATGCATTCATGATTATAGAAGAAACTTTTCTATAAACACATAAAACACTAATAATTGTTTTGACAATATTGTTTCGAGAATCATTCATCCAACTAGAAATAAATCAGAGATGTAGAAAGTTCAACAGGGGATTGAAATATTTATATAAACAAATTTAAAGACGAATCTGAAAAATGTTTATTTTATCATAATAGTCAAAACAATAAAAGAAACAGTTTCTGATGACGACGTGAATCAATCTGAATAGTTTTTTTCTGTTTCTACTATTATGATTGAAAAAGAAACCACCATAATTTTTTTTAATCTGCAAAAACTATGGATGTCAGTCTCCGGAAAAGCTATGGAATTTTTTGCCAAAGAAAGTATTTCCAAGAACTTATAACCTCCAAAAGTTGATAAAAATTCCAATATACCCTCTCCCTATGCTCCCTAGGTACACACGATGTTCTTCGAACATTATAGCAATATCCTCTCGTGCGCTCCAAGAGAAAAAGAAATGACAGGACATAATAGTATGTTAGAATAACAAACCCTGATTCTTGTATTCACTAAAAAGGTGTCATGGATTTTGAAGAAAAAAAAAATGTATGTCCTGTGTGATTTTTTGCTTTTAATATGGGTAATTAAAAAAATTCTGAACTGTAGAAATAGCCTTCAGTATATATTAAAGTATCAAACTCCAAGTTTTTTTTTTTAGTTTTTACTGTTACCTCTGACTGTTTTCCATGAATATTCACTATAATATACCTTTATATTTATAGTCATAACATTATAGGGAAAAGATAATAGAGTGAAGAAAGGTGTATAGAATAGATTCATTCAGAATGAAATCACCAGATAATATAGTCAGTACACAAAAATATATCATGAACCAGTGAATAATAAACATTCTGAAGATATTTAAAAATGAACAACACAATTAGGATCACAACAATTATTGGATTAATCATTGAAAAATTGAAATTGTAGGAAACTCTTGAACAATTTTACATTCAGAGATTGTTCTCTAATTATATTTTGAGCCATACCAAGTGTCAACGAGTTCATTAGACAAGCCACGATTGTCAAAGGTGTTGAATTCACCGGAAAATAAAGTGGGAATCTTTAAAGGAATACCATGGATATTTTAACTTATTCTGGATTCTATGGGCGAGTTGGATTCAGAAAAAAATTGGTACATTCGATTTTTCAAAAGCATTTTTATCTTTGCATCTAAAGTGTGTTGGATTCGCCTCAACCAATCTGATGGACATTGCCTAGTTGGGTAGAGGTTTGAAATTCCTAATGCACTCTAGAAACCATGTCCTGCCTGAAGAATACTTTGACACTGAGTATATTTATCAATCAACTTCATCAAAGTAATTATGACTAGAACTTTTTAATTATAACTAGTAATTCATTGACATTCTTTCAAAAAAATAATTCATTGGTACTTGCTTAATAATACATACCCAGTAAACACAAGGACATCCAATGGATGTCCAATGGATATCTTCAACGAACATTATGGATATCCTATGGACGTCCTTCAATGGACAAAGGACGTCCAATGGATATCCCATGGATATCCGTTGTCCACCAACTTGGACGTCCATCGGATATCCATTTTCGATCATATATGTACGTATTCTGTACCTGAATTGTACCACAATGGACGAACATTGGACTTTCAATGGACGTTATCTGGACCTATAATGGATATCCATAGGATATTGATTTATGTACATTTTTTGTACTCAAATTGTACGTACATGGACGAATTCTGGACTTTTATTGGATATTATCTGGATCTCAAATGGATGTTAGTTGGACCAACAATAAGACTGATTCAACGTAAAAATATATTCATGACAATATACAAAATAAGTGTGTCCAACAAAAAGCGGGAAAACAAATGATATTATATGAATAAAATTCTCAAAGACAAAAAACTATTGGTCTTCTGCTGATGGTCACTCTTCTCCTTTGCTCTTCTCAGCCATTTCTTTATCACTTCCTCAGTGGCCTATGTATACACTGCAAATAGCTTTTGTCACATGCCCCTACAGAAGAAAATAAAATCAGATATACACCATAAAGAAAATAAGAAACTTCAAAATTTCAGTAACTCAATACTTCATTAAGAACAAACTTTTGAAAATTTTGAATTATACGAGATAGATAGAAGTCCTTACCAACCAGTACTTTGGCTATTTTTAGTTTGTTGAAGACTTTCTTCTTCATCATCCCAAATTAACTATATTCATAGGTATCAGAAAATTAGGAATTCAGACATCTTCTCACTAAATCCTCCCAGCTTGGACAATTCATTTATCTGATAAAATAAAGCACATGATGAAGTTCAATTTGAAATTTAGAGAGTATCTTTTTGATGAACTTACTGTAGAAATGAAGTTCATCTCATCCTTTGAATTTCAACATCATTGAGTTGCTCATCATTATTATATATAGGAAAGAAATGGAATATTGAAGACATGGAGATATTCTCATTATCCTACTCTGTTTGCTGAATATTTCATATTCTTGAGCAACTTGTTGCAACTCTTCTAGCATCTGAAATGAATATTTGTCATTAGGTTGGATTATGTTAGTAGGACTCATTCCCATTTCATACCATTTTTGTGCAGTTAGCAATAAGAACATGTTGGAATATCTGAAACAAAGAAGATGAAATTGTATGAGTGAATCTAGAGGGCTTGTCAGTCTGCTCTGCTGCTAATGAAACTGCTTTGTTATCCTCTCATGTGGAGTCCGAATCATTACAATAAACAAATTTTTCATTTTCTATGAAGGTAGACGGTAAACTCGTTTGTGATTGTGAACTTTGAAATTGAAAAAATCTACACTGCTTTCTACAGAATTGCTACCAAAATTATCACACAACATACTGGGAACAGACTGGCGAGGGAGCAAAGCAAGACTAGATACACATGCTGTACTCGATTACATGACGCCTGCACGTCTCTTCATGCCCTTTTGTACATTTTGTGCAAAACTATCTTTTTCGCGACCTTCCTCTCCATGCTTACCTGGTGATTATTAGAACACCGTAATGAATCACACAACCAGCTATTAATGTCTATTATTGTCTATACTCTATCACTCAAGTTTGCAAAAACTTTCCACAGCTTGCCATTAACAATAAAGTTCACAATAATCACAATTCACAATTAACAATAACAAAGGAAATACCCAAATACCGAAATAAAAAAACCTACAAATGTCAATCGTATAACTGCCATTGACACCAACTATCGAAAATCAGTGAGGCCAACCGCATTTGGCCCTGACTGAAGAGCACGAATTCAATCCGACCTGAAACGGAGCATAGTGCCATAAAGGATGCAATACCACAAATAATCCGTGTAGTGACGATTGCTTCCTTATTCATTTCTTCGAAGTGATTAATCGTTAATCGAAAAATAATACTGTGAAGGCATTCACTGTTGGATCCGATAGTGATTCGCTGTTTCAATTATGTTTTTTTCAGGATTTGCTGGACATTTGCCTTTTTGTGTCTTGTCTCTAGATGGTTCATTTCAGGTCAGATTGAATTCGTGTTGTGATTGGTCTCTTACCTCATTTGGTTATGTTATTTCGTTTTCGAAGCTAAAATAGGTATTGAACACAATACTTACAGGACAAACAACCAAAAATCGAGCAAAATATGTGTCTGAATTCTTAAACCTGCCGAAGGATCATAAAATATTTCGATAGGGAGGAAATTATATACACAAACCATATTTCTATGCGACGCAAATCAATTGGATAACCCATGCTGTTATTTTCATAAGAATTAAATATTTCGTGAATACACGGATATCCATGGGATATCCATTGGATGTTCATGAATGAATATCCATCTGATGTACATGCATGGATATCCATAAGATGTCCATAAATTGACCTCTATGATACCAACCTCAAAATGGACGTCCATTGGACGTCCTTTTCCAGTCCATGTCCATGTGGACCAAATATGGACCTTCAATGGATGTCCATCGGACATCCTGTGTTTACTGGGTATACAATAATTTGAACTAGGATTTTGGCATCATAGTGAACTATAATCCTTCTGCAAGAGACAAAAATTCTCGCCAAGAATCACACCTAGGGCTTTCAAATAAATACTGTGCGATCTCCCAATACTCAATGATCATCTTGGTAGTTCCTTCATGTTGCCCTGATTTGTCCTCAGAATGCTTCAGCTTGCTCTTATATTGCCGAGGATGACCTCATAACATCTTGGTTGGCCTCATATCGTTTCACCCTCGGTGTACCACCCCTCATGAAATTATTTGAATTCACTTCTCTTTTTTGTTGGACCATGAAGCTATATGATGATTATTCGATTTAGAAATATTTTGTTATCATTTCATTGAGGGGTGAAGGTCTAGGGAAGTTTGTTGTGCAGCTGTAGGAAGTACTCGGCATGTAGGAAATTTTGGGAGGCACCAGGAAGGTTACATATCATGCAAAATGCCCATTGTGGCATCAATGTCACAATACTAAATATTTCTTTCTGTTGTTAATTGATACCTACTTATAACATGTCAATACAATTCTTAGCAAATATAAATTCTCATTAAAGTACATGGGAGTTATAGGTAAAATCCTCCATGTAAAATCACACATACATCTGATATTTCAGTCAGGACTAAAGCTTATACACCACCTGGAATTCTGAATATTTCAAGTCACTTAGATGGAAAATGATGTCTAATAAGAGAAATAAATGTAAAAGTCTACATAGTTCATCCTGAAATGTAGGTACCAAATTTAGTGTGTTCTGAAATTTCAGTGGCCAAGTAATTTTCCATATCAATGTAAGAATAGTAAAATCTATAAATTAAATATGTAAAAGACTATATTTGTGAGTTTACCTAAAAATTTTCCATTTGAGTCAGTATTTCGAAATAAATTGAAACAATTCTTCACAAATGGTTAGATTTCAAATAAAATTTTGACATACAACATAATTCATTAACACAACAGATTCTTCAGGTGATCACAATTTAATAGTACCTACCAGTACCAATTTTGTATTTGAGTAGGTACTCAAGGAAAGATATTTATTTTTGTAGGAATTTAAACATATGTGAAGTACTTTCTATTCTCATGAAATTCCATCAAGAGAGTTGGGTCAATTTACCACTAATGATTATTGATTTCGCAAATTTTACAATGACACATTTCAATTATTTGGCTAGTTATTTGGTAACAGGAGTAGAGGAAGTATGAAGGAAGTATGGAGGAAGCACTGGAGTACACAGAAGTTAAAAAAATAAGGGAAGTAGAATAAGAATTAGGGAACTGGACGACGAGCAATCAACTAATTCAGATTATTATAATGTATATTATGGATGTGATTGAAATGTGTTTTCTCATAACTTTTGAAATCACTTCATAATTTGAAAAATCTATTCAAATATCTTACTTTCCTGACCAATGATACTACCAATGACAAACTAGAAACAATTGCACATTCAACTTGAAACATACATATGAATCAATTCATTGTCTCCTATTGCAATTGAGATTGTCTGGTTTTTTTTTTCAAGATTATAGGTATTGTTGGCTTTCTTGAATGATTCACATTACAGTTCCAGTACTGTTCGATTATTTTCTAATTTATGTTCTTTGAATTTTCCACAAGAAAGTCCATTTTTTCTTTTCATTAAATCAGATTATCAAATTAAAAATTTCTGAATATATTATTTCTCACCTCACACAAAAAGGAGTACTTTGAGGATTTCCATCCCCTGCCCATTTTCTGTTCCCATTCTGTCCTTCTTATGGGATCCTTGGGAAATTGGAAAAAAATAAGTCCTCCTTTTGTTCTTTTATTGCCACAAGCAATACAAGAATCAGGCATCTGGGAGGAAATAAAAATGTTTTTTTCTAAATCAATACAAAATCATAATTATCAAAACTGTTTTCCAGTTGTTTTCTATCTTATCTAATTGATTAATTAATTGAATTGATTCTACCCTAACAGATAATGATAGTATAATAATATAAGGTATATGGGATTCTATTTTTCATGTAGATATACCCAGACAGCACAAAGACGTTCTAAAGACATCTTGAAGACATCCACAAAAGACATTCAGGACATCTCCAAGACATCCAATAACTTCGTGAATACGTCTTCAAGACGTCTCTAAGACGTCTGTTGTTACAAATCTGGACATCTTCAAGACATCGCTTTCATGTCCATTTAGAGTCCATAATGGACCTAATTTGAACCAATTCTGGACGTCTTAAAGACATCTCTTGCATGTCTTAATCAAGTCCATATTTTTTTTGTTTTCAATAATTCACTTTGTAAGAAATGAAGTCAAGTCTAGAAAATAAAAAAACATTTATTTTTATCCATTGTATACCGGGTGGCTACGGAAGTATTGCCTACGGAATATCTCAGTTATTGTATGAAGTAGGTTTGTGAAATTTGGAGCGTCGATATAATGACATAAGATCTAGAATTTGAGCATATTGACATGTCGAAGTTAACTTCCGGTCTGACCGGAAGTAACATCAACTTTCTTATTTTGGATAGAAACCCAATTATTTTTTCTTTTCGCTTTATTCAGCATTCAATTCCCTTTCTAATGACATCTCACAAGTTGGTATCTAACCAGAAACTAGATCAAAAAAAAATTATTATTGAAATTCACCGATAATAATATATATATACAATATAAAAATTATAATTTTTTATTTTGAGCCGACAACATGCGGTCTCCTGCCCTCCGCAGCCACAGTTGAATGGAAGCTTCTGTTTCTTTTCGGTTTTTTGAGATTTTGGACTTCTCAGCAGCATCTAGAATGATGATAGAATTTTCTCAATTGGGTATTATAATATTGGGAAGAGCTTAATATGGGCATATATAAGGATGATACTGCTAAAAAAAAAGAAGCTCTAGTTGGCGATTTTTGAGAGGTTTTTGTAAAATCATAATATACAGAGTGGAGTGTTATGAGTTCAAAATAATGGTTCAAGAAAAATATATATTAATCACAATCATATTATCATGATGATACTTACATACTACTAGTTTTGCTATATTCATCTGGAAACAGGGTTTTTTTGATTTTCTTCCCAGCCAGCTGTATTGTAAACAAAGTTCATTTGTCATGAGGCTATGCAAAACCCTTCTCACGAAGTAGCTGTTAGAGCCACCCATATTAACCAATTCATCAACCTGAAAAATCACAATAGGTATATCATCTTAAAATACAATCAATATTTATAAATTTCATCTATAAAAATATATGCCTGAATGTTCTGCATAATCTGATCTGATACAAGGTGTTATTTAAATATATGGCCAAACTTCAAGAGCTGATTATTCGGATGATTCTGATACGATAAGTTTATATAAACATAGTTCCGAAAATGCATTGTTCTCAAGATACAGGGTTTTGAACTTTTAAAGAAAAATCGTTTTTTCGTATATATATGGAAATCCTTTATTTATTGTTGAAATTTGGCATTGTTATTTTCAGTTGTAAGAGGCAGATTAAGTCAGAATCAGATTTACAAAAGTGTATATTTTCCAAATAGTTTGATACCCTGTATCATGGAAATTTGCATTTCCGGACCTATGTTTATTGAAATATTTCTTCTTAGAATCACCTGGAAAGAGACCTCTTGAAGTTTGGCTATTAACTTCAATAACACCATGTATGACTATTCAAATTATTACTGTATAGGTATATTTGTATAGAAATGGGTTGAAATAATTCATTTGCTTCTCTGGAGAGAATTATATTCTCATACTTACCCATTCATTGAAGTTCTTCAGTTTTAAGGATTTCGTCATAATTCATAAGATCTACTTCACTATTGAGAGGAAACTGTAGCAGTGGATATTTGTTGAAAACTGAGGTGTTTGAATGTGCTGGTGGCATCCTGTTCAATCCTCTCACTTCTTCTCTTACTGCTTTGACTTCTGTAAGAATGTCTTGAGTCAGACACCTCAGCAAATGATTTTGCTCTATCAGAGCAGTAATTTTTGAATATATTATGGAAAATGAAGGTTATATACCTACCCTTATCATTGCAAGACACACATGCTGCCTGATGAACAGGTGATTGACGTGGTTGGAAGACATTCTTCAGGACAGAAGTATTGGGAGCAACATTTGAAAGTGATATGCATTTATACTCAAAATTTCTGATTTTTTTAAATAATTATGTAATAATGTCAAAAAGTTCAATACACTAATGAAGAAATGGCGTTGGTAGGTAAAAATAGAAGGTAGTAATAATTCAACATTATTATAAGGAAACTTTCCTTGACATGGGTAAATTAGTCTGCAATCATCCACAATTTCTATATCACTTTCAGATTGTAGAAGTTTACATGAACACAGTAGAACCAAAAAAAATGCACTGAAAACTGTGATTGATCAACATTTCATCAGGAAGTACCAATATACCTGCTACTCACTTGAATTGTGATGTTCTATTTCCACCTGCTTGTTTTCTTCTGAAAATAAAAATTTCCACAGTGAGACAAGAAATTGATTCTTTTAGGATTTAAATTACAAATAATTCTAATGAGCGATTTTCTGAAATAAGAGTTGAAGGGTTTTCTTCATTGTATTCAATATATTTATGTATATATTATTAGGAATTGGCAAAATGTGATTGCAATATATTTCAGCATTATATTTAAGCACCCAGATTATTACAATTTGGTTGATTACAATAACTGTTGACAATACTCAAACAGCAGTCCATAAAAGTGAAAAAAAAGTTAGGCAATATTGATGAATTTTGTAATTTTTTTTATAATACCTTGGATTCCTCAAATATATCAATCAATACAATGAATTAAAGTAAAATGACTCATAACTGGTGATGAACTGTTCAATATTTCATCCATCAATCTGTCAGGCAAGATTCCCAATAAAACTCAATGAAAGTACCTATCAATCCATGTAAATCTGACCAGTTTGAGGAACAATTTTTTAGCCAAAATCCGAAAAAATAATGTGAGGCAATTTTGTGTAATTCTGTGATTTTGCTGAATCTCACTTCACTATTGTCTAGCAAAACCCCATCGTTACACGAAACAAAGTATGTCTTAACTGGTTATGTATATATCTATTATTGAAAGTTGAATGTGTCATTCCTAGAAATATTTCATTTCAGATAACATTCGAACACAAATTCTAATATTATATGAGAAAATTACTCATCCACAAACTTACTCGATTTGAGTATATTTATTATGTTTGGTGGCTTTGGAATAGTCATTTCATCCATTAGTGGGCTCTGTGGCCGAGTTTGTCTATGCGCTGAAATTCGCTAGATAGCCATTCACGATGCAGAGGTACTGTCGGTTCGAATCCGGCTGTCGGCTGAGCATTTTTCTTTAAAATGTGTGATTCATGGTTGTAATCCTGGCAGCACCTCGATGCCCTAGAAGTGGTTCGGATTCCACTATAAGCTGTAGGTCCCGCTCTTCCTAACCCCGCACAAGTTTCGACTTCTGGGGAGTTGGTTCCCAACTTTGAAGTAGCGATATACAAATTTCACAAATTTCCAATGATTCATCTCCGGTACTGCATGAAAATACTCTTTTCAGTTTTCTTCTTCTTTTTATCTCTATTTCCACTTCAGATGCAATATCACTAGTTCCTTCAGCTAACCTAGCTTTATTTCTGGCTTTCATGTAATCATCTAAAATTAAATATAAAAATCAATAAGATTCAAGAACTATTAAGTGTAATCATAACTTTATTTTTAATCTGACTAACTCCCTGAAAGTTGCATTCCTAAACAACTTGATTGGATGAGATGCCCAGCAGGTATTCAGTGGTTCAGATTTTCTGATGGCATTAACCATTTTCTCTGGTGCTAATGCAGGCCAGTGGCACCGGTCACCCTGTATCCATGCTGTAGGAACAGCCTCAACTGTTTGGTCCTCAATAAACTGCACCACACTCCAGGTTTGCTCATCAGCCATTTTTGAAGGTATGCAAAATAAAAGTCAAACTATTTTAAAGCACTGGAGGAAAAATTATTATTGTAGCCATATCAACCTAATATGACCTTCACCAAATAGAGAAAATACATGTTAACTAAATTAGTATTAATAACAAATGACAAAACTAATTGAAATAGTAAAAAAGATAACAGAATTAGATGCAACCAACTTTTGTCTGTTCACATTATTCCTACATCATTAATCGTCTTGAAAATACGAGTTTCGAACTGCATAATAATATCTCCATTTGTATACATTCACTTTCGTCGATTATCGAACTCTCGCAGCGTGCTCGGGATGAATGCGGCCAGCACCGGTTAATTAACAGTCGCCGGTGGCTATATCGGGCGTTGCATCTTTCGCTTGTTAGTCCGGCCAAAGAAGCGGTCAATGGGGGGTTTCTAGGTAATGTCAATGCGATTTTTTCTTTATCCTAACCATACTTGTGACCAGTTGGCTGGATAGTAATTTTGTCACGATTTGTTGCCAAATTTCATTATCGAATTTTGTTACTATGTTAAAATTGAAAGAAAGCGATCTACTGATAAAATGGACTCCTCAGTGTCCTGGTCTATGAAAAACAAGTGATAGATATAGTGTAATCAATTCAGCGAAGTAATGGATTGGAAACCACTAATTGAAAGTGTTGACCTAATAAATGAAAAGAAAAATCTAGAAACGAAAGGAGATTGTGAGTACATCATTGACAGAAAAATCTCAATTCGAAGGTGTACTGAGAATAGTATATAAACGCGAACCATTCCTTTCATAATTAAGATTTCTCAGCTCTATATCATCGAGAACGAAGAAAACTCTATATCGTCAATAACGAAGAAAGTACCTCTTTGTGAACTCTTGAAAAATACCTCCCAACTTCTGAAAGAGTAAGTCTACAATTTTTGATTGTTTAGTTAATTTCATTATTATGACTCACGTACTATTACTATCTTTTCACTTCACATCTTAAGTCTCATTATTTCTTGGATGGTATATCACAACCTCTGTTTTTTTGATTCCTACCTATTCCAATGATTTCATTTCATTTTTCTTGTTTTAGAATGGATCTCAAATCATTGAATACTATATCAGTTTTAGAAAAGGGAAATAAGCCAGTTGTCAAGTTGCATGACCTGTTGCTTGGAGAACCACAAAGAATTGAAGCAGCGAAGATCGTACAGAGTAGATTTGGTGAAACAGTACTACTGGAATTAGAGACACATGTGACCTTCCTTCCGCAGAGGGTAACCAAGAAATACACGGGATTCATCGACTTCTTTGAAAAAGGAAAATACGCAGTAGTATTCAAGGGCCTCGTGGAAGTTGGAAAACCCAATCCTGCTGCATCTTTCAAAATAATAGAAATCTAAGTACATAATTGTGGTGAGTTACATTATATGAATAATAGTGATACATTCAATATGGATAAATCGCAAAGTGTCCTATTCGCAATTAACCAGTCTATTGAATCAATTCAAACAAATTCGGCTGAAAAAATATCAATAAAATTCATTAATCAGCATATTAGGAAATGTAATCTAGCTTTGAAAAAATATAAATTTTCGGTTGAATAAGTTGACTGAGTTTGGAACGTAGGGGAGTGGTTGGACATTGCGAAACATTTTGTTTCTAGAAGTAGCCATAAACAAATATGAGATTGGGAATGGATCATCATTCATCAAGTTGCCATCACAAATCATGAGGAAAAGAGCATGCGTCAATATACAAAACAATGATGAAGCCTGTTTTTATTGGAGCATTGTCAGCGCTTTCTATAAACCAACTAAAAATTATCGTTTCACGTCATCATATCCATCATACGATCTTGCTCTGAATACTGAAGGATTAAAAATACCCATGGAATTAGGTCAAATTGGTAAATCTGAAAAATTTAATAATATATCAGTCAACGTTTATCACACGTTAAAAGGTAAGGCCCCCGTCATTCCTTGGTCGCACAAGACTCTCGAAGACTTCTGAGGGTTGCTCGTAAGGGGGCAACCGAATGACGGATAGAACAATTTTAGAACAATTTTAGTACCTGTCAGATTACCAAAGACCAAACTAGTGCGTCATGTCAATTTGCTATTGATTCAAAATAAATATTATCCAAAATTGAACGATTACGAAGCACCAATTCCTGATGATGATCATGATGACACAGAAATAAAGTTTCACTTTTGTTGGATTAAGAATCTATCTAGACTCCTAGCTGGCCAACTGAGTAAAAGAAAAGTCAAAAAGTACTTTTGTGATCGCTGTCTGAATTATTTTTATAATGAAGAAAAATTGAAAAAACATTCTGATCTTTGCGAATCTGTTAATGATTGCAAAATCTCGTTTCCAAAATATGACTTCGAGGAATTCAGAAATTATGTGTATAAACAAAAAGCACCTTTCATTATATATGCTGACTTTGAATCCATCCTAGAACCTTGTAAATCTAAATTATCAAAGACAACAAAAAAATATCAAGAACATAAGGCGAGCAAAAGATAGTTCGGCTGTTAAAGTGCTCCTAAATATTTTACATATATACTCGAAACCGCATCGAAAAAAATTGTGAAAAGTGACACAGTGGTTGAATATATAACTACCTTTCCATTCAGTAAAAACCAAAAATTCAAACATGGTCATAACACGTGAAATGAGAGATGAAATAGAATTGGCAGTGAGTAAAGCGGTAAGCGAATCCATAAAAAGAGAGATAAACGTGAAAGAAATCATATCCAAAGTCACACAGGCCATCACAAAAACTATAAGCGATAGTCTTTCAAATCTAGAGAAAGCAGTGGCGGAGCTGAAAAATAAAACCGAAGCTGAGAATAAGAAATTACAAGATAAAGTTGGAAAACTTGAACAAGAAATGAAAGAAGTGGTAAAGAAAACGAATATTTATGAAGAGAAACTAGACTACATGGATCAAAACACCAGGCTATCTAATTTGAGAGTTTTTAACTTGAACGAAAGCCAAGAAGAGCCCAGAAATGAAATTAAAAACCTGTTTCAATCTAAAATGGCCATCACCCTCAGAGATGAAGACATCAATTTATGCTATCGAATTGGGAAAAAGAACGATGAAAAACCAAGAGGCATTTTCATAAAACTACGGTCTCTTGATCTGAAACAAAATGTTTACTCGAAGAAAAAACTCCTGAAAGGAACGGGAGTCGTGATAAGAGAGGACCTGACGAAAACTAGAGTCCAGTTGCTAAACGATTCCATTGAAAAATTTGGTTTGAAGAACGTATGGACTGAAAATGGGAAAATCTACATTAATCACAACAATAAAGTGACCAGCATCAGAAACAAAATAGAATTTTCCAAAGTTTCCATATAAGATAAACTTCCACAAAATATTTTTCACTTTCATATCGTACTATTTGTCTTTTCCAAAGTGTTACGGCCAAAATACAAACTTTTTTTTCGGTTATTTTATTATTAATTTTTTCAGGATGCACAAAAACCAGTCTCTGATATATTTAAGCTTATGATTGAATATTTAGAAGTCCTAGATAATTCTGTTGAAGTCGACACCAAAATTTTGAATGATTTTCAAGACTATATTCAGGTAAGTGCAGGGAAAAGCAAAAATGGTATAGGGATAGCCCATTTCAACATTAGAGGTCTTCGTAAACATTTCAATGAATTATTGGCTTATATAGAAATGACGAAAACATTTCTAGACGTGATTGTTCTATCTGAAACGAGAAAAATTGAAAATCTAGATGAATTCACAATTCCAAATTACAACATTTACTATAACGAGTCATTTTACAATTTATGCGATGGAACAATAATATACGTTAAAAACAGTATTTCAGTAAACAACCGGGTAATACAAATAAAGGATAATAAATTCCTTAGAATAGAGTTTTTCTCGAAAATTTTTCCTGAAAACAAAAAAGTGGGTCTAACTGCAATATACCGTTCACCAGCAACAAATAAAAATGAGTATATAGAAAATTTAGAAGTCTACCTAAATAATCTGGAAAAAGTTGGACTAGAAATATACATAGGAGATATAAACATTGATATAGGAAAAAAAGACTGTTGTGATACAAATAGCTACTTAAATCAATTAAATGCAAACGGCTTCATATCCTATATAAATAAACCCACGAGGGTCACAAAAGATACCACGTCCATAATTGATCATATATTTATAAGAACAACTCCTGAAATAAACAAAATTACTGAAATCGAACCAATTATATTCCAAACAGACATGACTGACCATTATACCCCATTTATTTTCATTTCTGCACCCCTTTGCACTGACACTATAAACGAAGATGAACATCAACAAAATCATCACCTAAATCTACAAAAATTGGATAACTTATTGAGCAACGAAAATTGGGAGAATATTTTAAATAAAAACAATCCACAAGAAGCGTACAACTGTTTCTTTGACAAACTCAATATTTACATAAAAAATGCAACTAAAATAAAAAAAGTACCAATACATAAAATTAAAAAAATCAAACCATGGATCACCTATGGAATAATTACATCAATCAAACAAAGAGATCATCTTAAACATCAGTTAATTAAAAAATACTCACAAGAATTAGAGGTCGAATATAAAAACTACAGAAATAGACTTAATCAATTAATTAGAAAAACAAAAAATGAATACTACCAGAAAAAAATTGAAGAGGCAAATGGGGACTACAAAAAACTCTGGAATATAATAAACGATGCATCTGGAAAAAATAAAAAAAATAAACATATTGAAAATACAATAATTATTGATGATCAAAATATGCCCATAAAAGAAAATGTAACTAAAGCAAACAAATTTAATACATTTTTCACAGAACTCGGACACAAAATGTCAAACAAAATAGCTCATAAGAAATTACCACCAAATTTTTTAAAATCTGAAAAGAATGACTCATCAATATACTTAAAACCAGTAACAAAAAATGAAATAATTATCATAATATCAAAATTAAAAAATAACAGCTCTCCTGGAACCGATAGAATCACAGCCAGAACAATTAAACATATACACAACCACATTTCAACACCCCTACAACATATAATTAATCTCTGCTTCGAAACATCCATAATACCACGACAATGGAAAGAATCTATCGTAACCCCTATCTTTAAAACAGGAGACTCCACTCTCATGAACAACTATAGACCCATTTCTGTCATCAATAACTTTGCCAAAATATTTGAACATGCTTTAAAAACCAGACTGCTTGATTTTTTTAACATACACAAAATCATAACAGACAGACAGTACGGTTTCATTAAGCAATCTAGTACCGAAAACGCCATAGCTGATTTTCTCGAAAAAACAGTGCAAGCTTTAGATGAATCATCAAAATGTCTGGCTATTTTCCTTGACCTTGCAAAGGCCTTTGATACGGTCTCACATAATATCCTTTTAAAAAAATTAGAAAACTACGGAATTCGAGGCATCGCATTGGACCTGATGCTGAACTATTTGAAATATAGACCACAAAAAGTAAAGATTGGAAAAGAAGTGAGCTCAGAATTGACTGTCAAAATGGGTGTACCACAAGGGACTATCCTGGGGCCACTTCTTTTTTTGGTTTATATGAATAATATAGTTCAAATACGAGACTTATCGTCCAACATAATATGCTATGCTGATGACACAGTCTTGATACTCACAGGTACAAGCTGGGAAGAATTAAAGTCAATTGCAGAAGCAGATCTAAGAAAATTACAAATTTGGCTGGATAATAACCTACTCACCCTCAATGTCATCAAAACTAAATTCATACCTTTTACACCTACAGTTAATACGCAACCCCCCACAGATTATCTTATAAACTTACACAAATCTAGTTGCACTGGAACTAATACATGTACCTGCCCAGTAATAGATCAAGTATCATCTATAAAATACCTAGGAGTGACCCTGGATCAGCACATTCGCTGGACCGAGCACATCTCGAATGTTAATAAACGACTAAGAGCATTACTGCACAGATTTTACACACTAAGAGATATCCTCTCACGCAAAAACCTGCTAATGCTTTATACTTGCCTAGTAGAATCGATTTTAAGATACAGTATTATAATATGGGGAGGAGCCTTTGTTAACAACTTACGTCCTCTACATATCACACAAAATTCCATCATAAAAATCATATTCAGAAAAAGGAAACAGTATTCCACAACATTACTGTATGAAGAAACAAAAATACTTCCAATCAGTCTATTGTATGCTCATCAATGTATAATTCGAGTATACACAACTAAAAACTCACTTCGAAGCAGATCTGTTCAACCAACTAGACAAACTAGAAATGAAGAATTAGCAATACATACATTTAAAAAAACTATAACCCAGAGAACATTTCTATTCTTCGGTCCTAAATTTTACAATTCAATACCGGTACATTTAAAAAAAATTAACACACTAAATAAGTTCAAAACTGAAATAAAGAACTATATCCTGAGAAACAAGGAAATATTCTATAAAATACAACGATAGTTACTACAAAAAAAAAAAAAAAAAAAAAAAAAAAAAAAAAAAAAAAAAAAAAAAAAAAAAACAAGCTCATCCCACCATTGCTGCTATCCCTGCCCTCTACCAACCGTCAAATCAAATATCAACAAAATTTTGGTTAAAATTAATGTACACATATTGAATACACATGCGTGTGAAGTCTCTATACTTATTTTTTTTTTTCTGTTTTTTTCTTTCTTCTTTTAAATCTTTGCCCGCCTAAATTTCTAGCATTAGTTCATGTACAGTTACAAATAGTTTTTAGAGAAGCCCTGGATACAACCCACACACAGGCTATTATGCCTAGGTATGTTGTACTCAGAGAGCAACTCTAACCCCATTTTTGTAAAAAAAAATAAAATGTAATATTTTTGTACATGGAATACTTGAATAAACTTGAAAACTTGAAACTTGATTCTGTGCGGGTTATTTCTTGAAGTGTTCCTATGATAATTCGATTTCATATTTCAATAGCTATGAAGGCGAAATTTGTAAATAATAATAATAATAATAATAATAATAATAATAATAATAATAATAATAATAATAATAATAATAATAATAATAATAATAATAATAATAATAATAATAATAATAATAATAATAATAATAATAATAATAATAATGCTCCGGGGGATATTGAGTCCGTTGTGGAGAATGAGAGGTGCCGAATTTATTGGAACTTCTCATTCCCCACCCTCAGGCAAATACAAGCTAACAAGCCTGATGTAGTCCTCCTCGACCATCAAACCAAAGCGATGTTCGTGATCGAGTTTTCGGCGCCAGCCGAACCGAACATCGTTTTGAAGGAGGAGGAGAAACGGACTAAATATCGAGATCTTCTATTCGAACTCCGCCGGCTCTATCCAGACCATTCTGTGGAATTGGTCATCCTGATTATCGGCTCCCTAGGAGGCACACGACACACGCTACTCTCGGAGATCCAGAAAATCCCAGCGTGCCGTGATAAGGCACACATCCTGGCTGGTGGTATGCAGAAGGCCGTCATACTTGGATCATTGCGTCTACTCAGGGCACACGGTACTTGGTCCCAGTGATTACTCACCTCACAGGCTGTGAGGAGTAGTCACTGGATTTTATCCAGCACGACTCTGCGTGACGTCGGAGGCCGCAGGGTCGTAACTGGAATTACATGAACTTAAATGAATAATAATAATAATAATAATAATAATAATAATAATAATAATAATAATAATAATAATAATAATAATAATAATAATAATAATAATAATAATAATAATAATAATAATAATAATAATAATAATAATAATAATAATAATAATAATAATAATAATCGTCTTTATTCTTTCTCAGCTGTAGTTACATACATATATTTTGGTGTGATTAAAGAGCTAATTGCTGATAATCAAAAGGCAAAGTTCAACTTAGTTAGCACGAGTACTACTAAGTTGTTCTTCCACTCAACCTCAAAAAATTCTACCTAAACTTAGCCCAAACAGGCTGGAACAGAATAAACATTTGGATGTGGGAATGGTTTGTAATAGATGTGATGATGGAACAGACGTACATTACTGAAACTTATTTTGGTTGACCACATAATTGTAAAAATGACTATGGTAATTTATAATTGAAGTTGGTTTCCGAACAGAGAGAGTTTGAGTTTTTTTCGTAAAACGGAAAGTTTTGAATTTTTTATTTCTTTTGGTAACAGGTTAATCACTTGGCATATATTGTAACTAAAGGATCGCTTGAAAAATTTTGTTTTGAAACTAGGCGGGGTGAGAGTACCTTTGAATCTGATGTTCAGATTATGAACATTAGTACGAAAAGTGATTTTCCTGTACAGGTAAGGCGGCGTTTTGGTTAGTATGATTTTTTTATATAAAATAGCAGCATTTAATTGTCGTCTATTTTCCATTGTGATCCAACCCGTTTCCTGTAACTTATGGGATATTCTTTGATATTTTCTAATTCCGTGAATGAGCCGTAGACAAGAGTTCTGTACTTTCTGTATTTTATGAGCATACTGTTTGGTTAGACATGGGCCATATAAAGTATCCGAATAATTGAAACGCGATAAAACCAGTGCATCACATAGAGTTGTTTTCGTTTGTTTTGAGAGTACGTATCTATTTCCATATATAAGTTTCAACGAAGAATAAGCAAGTTGTATTTGTTAGTTTATATGTTTCTCAAACCGCAAGTCGGAATCGATTATAACTCCAAGACTTTTGGATTCATTTGTAGGTTGTAACTGAACATTATCAACCGTAATCGTAAGAGATTCACTTGCTTTCTGGCGATTAATTTTCTGTGAAAAATTCTTGGGAGCAAACGACATTGTAGTAAGAGATCACGATCACTTCACTGGTCACTTCCGGGGTTTTTCCCACCAAGATTGTAACCTCTCCTTCAGGAAACTGTTCATTGTGCCAATAGTTTTTCATAACCTATCTGGCTATGATAGTCATTTCATAATCAAAGACATTGTAAAATATGGTACCATAAGTGTACTTTCTTTAAACAAAGAAAAATCTCTTTCACCCTTCATGTTGCTGATGATAACATCAAATTCAGGTTTATAGATTCATTCAGATTTATGGGTGCTGGTCTTGACGAACTTGTGTCCACTTTATGTTTGGATAATTTTCAGAATCTGAATGTGAATTCAATCATTTAGATGATCATAGATTCAAGCTATTGACTAGAAAAGGTGTATTTCCTTACGACTATGTGGATCATGTTGAAAAGTTGAAAGAAGTTCAATTGACATCTATTGCGGAATTTTACAACAAATTGAGTGATCTGGAGCTTTGTGAAGAAGACTATGCTCATGCACAAAACGTTTGGCAAGCATTTGACATGCAAACACTTGGAGAATATAGTAATTTTTACATGAAAACAGATATCCTTCTACTCACAGATGTCATGGAAAATTTCAAAGAAACAGCTCTGAAAACCTATGGCTTAGACCCTGCATGGTACTATACAATGCCCGGCTATACTTGTGATGCTATGCTCAAGTATACTAAGTGCAAATTACAAATTTTGAAAAAGGTCGATATGATCCTTTTCATAGAGAAAGGAATTAGAGGCGGAATATCTGTTTGTTGCAATAGATATTCAGAGGCTAACAATAAGTATATGCCTGAAAATGATGCCTCCAATACCACAAAATCTCTTTTATACCTTGATGTTAACAATTTGTATGGATGGGCAATGGCTCAGCCATTACCTTTTGAAGGGTTCGAATGGGCTGACACTGCCATTGATGTAACAAGTGTTCCCGATGGTTCCCCAATAGGATATATTTTACAAGTTGACTTAGAGTATCCTAAAGTATTACATGATTTGCACAAAGATTTTCCTTTTCGTGCAGAGCATCGTGTTCCACCAGCATCAAAATTGTCAAAGTTAATGGCCGATCTATATAACAAAAAGGAATATATATTACACTATAGAAATTTGAAACAAGCTTTGAAACATGGTTTACATTTAACAAAAATACATAAAGTGCTAAAATTTAACCAGTCTACAAGGTTGAGATCATATATTGAACTCAATACTCGATTGAGAGCTGCGGCTACCAACAACTTTGCGAAGAATCAATTTAAATTAGCAAATAACGCGGTTTTTGGGAAAACTATAGAGAATATCAGATTGCACCGGGTAGTTAAACTAGTAAATTTCTATGAAGGAAGGTATGGGGCTAAAAATTTGATTGCTAGTCCTCGGTTCCATAATAGAACAGTTTTTGATAAAGACTTTATGGCTATTGAATTGAAGAAAGCAGAATTAATTTCTAATAAGCCATTATATATAGGAATGGCTATTCTGGACATTTCCAAAACCTGTATGTATGATTTTCACTACGATTTTATGTTGCCTACAATGGGAGTAGAAAATTGTAAATTGATGTATACGGATACAGACAGTTTTATTCATGAACTGACTTGTGATGATGTGTACAAAGACATAATCAAAAAACAGTTATACAAATTCGATACATCAGACTATGTTAAAAATAACGTGTATGGTAAGGATTATTTAAAGATGAATCAAACGGTAAAGTCATGACTCATTTTGCTGGTATTCGTGCCAAGATGTATTCTTACAAAATACTCACAACCAAGGTAGATGAGGAAAACTTGATAAAAAAGTTGAAAGAGAAGGGCATGAGTAAGAAACGAATATCCATCGAATTGAATAATCTGGGTGTTGGAAAAAAGTCCAAGGGAATCAAAAAGAATGTAATAAAAAATAAAATCACCTTCGAAGATTTTGTCGATTGTCTCAAAGAGTTTGAAGAGAAAGTTATAACTCAACAAAGTATCCGCTCTTATGCTCATAACGTATTCAGTATTGAACAAACAAAAATTGCGCTGTGTCCACACGATGACAAACGTCGATTGATTCCTGGTTCGTTTGATACACTTCCGTTTGGTCATTACAGTGAATGAATCATGTTTCAGGTATGGCTAATATGCGATTGAGGGATATCTGTGTTCGGAATAATTGTGAAAATATTAGCTCAATATTGAGTTTTATTTATCATTCGTCATTACCTAAAATCTTAACTTTAGGAATTGTCAAGAAGTATAGTTTCCATAAATGGAACCGTCTAGAAAAGAGTGCACAGCCCAGTGATGTATATATTCCTGCTGATATTTTAAATACAACCTATGTTACTACACCAAATGCGCGAAATGCAGTAATTGGTCATCAAAATTGGGAAACGGAGTACAGTGAGTCACAATATTGCGTTTGGGTCAGTAGATACAAAATTGAAACATTGAATTTATATTTATGTCGATCATGCTATAAGGTTCTTCTTTTATTTTTACGAGACAAAAATATCAGTGTTAATTTACACGTAGTCCGAGATCATTTTCATTTGTTCCAAAGCACTGGTGATCTTCATGGTTTATACCAATCACGTACAATGTGGTGTCAAAATGAATTCTCGGAATTATTATTTGGGCTCAAGGAACGTTACGAATGTGACATGGAATTGCATCAATCTCTTGACGAATCAGGGCAACCTCATTTCAAACGATTCATTGATTTTTTTGACACTGACAGTGATTGATGATGTATCACAATTATTCATAAATGTAGCTACATCATAATAATGTAAATGTATGTAAATTTAGTAGTTATAAGGTATATTAATATGATAAAGTGTTACCAAGTATAGTAATAAATTGTGGGCAAACTACTTAGTTATTTTTATTCATGAAATATAATCACACTATCACATATAAGAAGGTGGAACGGAATAAGAAACAGTAGAAGTAATTGGTTATTGTTTTATTGTTTCAATTCACAAATACTCCAATCACAATTATTGCTCAAGTGCTAGTTTACAGAGATGTCATCTTGACTGTGGCTGTGGTGATCCTTCTACGTGGTCCTGCCAGTCGGAGCGATTGTAATGCACAAAACAAGGTAGTTGAATTTGCAGATCAACATTGTGACGATAATCATGTGGTAGTTTATGCCAAGCATACAGAAGTTCAACTGGTTGGGCAGTTTGTATCAAATATTCTACCGGAAATTTTGCAAGATCATCTTCACTGAACTGGTATAATCTTCGTTTGTATTGTACATGATCTTTCAGTGGGTAGAAACAGCAACAAATGTCTTGTATCATTATTAGGTAAATTCAAAGTGGAAGCACTCGATATTGACTGTGTAGTAAGACTACTTTCACTAAACTGATTCAGTTCATCCCATGTTATTTATTCAAATCAGTAACTACTTTCAGTGGAAGGGGAATGACGTGCATTTTTTGTCTGTGTCAAAATCATGTCAAGGCAAGTTTGATATACTGGAAATGACGAGAGTTGAGATAGAAAAAAAAGAGACATTTCCATCTACAATTATTCACCAGTCATTATAAAGTTTTTGTATTAATAAATTACATTCGATAAATCACTTGAACACATAATATTACTATGGGGAAAACACATAGGCTGAGACATTTGCAATGGTGTATTCTCATACAATTCACGAATCGGCGTCCAATATTCCTTGATGAACTCTCACTTTTTTCTCTCCTTCACATGAACCATATCAACTTCTTGGGTCAGCTTTTTCATGATATTTCCAAAGTGATGTATATGTGTAAAACCAGCATCCCATTATATGCAATGACCGTTTTTTATCAGTCATGTTGCTTGGGTCTTCTAATATCAGGTGATATCGAACGTAAAGGAAATGGGTTTTTGACTAAATAATGACTGAAACGTCAATCATCAAAACAGACAAATTCTTTCACAACAAATTCATCATTTTCTAAATTGAATACTTGAACATCTATGATCGACTTCAAATCTTGAGGTTTTTTATTTCTTTTGTTAGCATCCTTATCTTTTCAAGTTGTTCTATTTCAAGTTTGAGTTGTGCTAACTCACGTAGGAATTTTTCTAACTTACGTCCATACTCACGCAACATCACCAACTGACTGACTGTGTGAGACTAACAAGTCGATGGTTCTATATTTTATTGACGTACAATTTCATTCAGTGGATTTTAATAGAATTCTTTCTCGTGTAATATGAGACAATATGCAGACACATTATTACCGGTAGATTTGGACGTTTCAAATTCTATTCGCAGAACAACAGATCCGCTTTGAATGATTTCTTTCTGACGTGAACAGTCGATGTGAACGATTGAAGCCAAGGTTTTGAATTCCTGGAGGCTAAATATAGGTTGGTTGGTTTGGATGTGATAATAGCTTTCCTGAAAGTTGGCAAACATTTCATACAATGTTGCAAACCGATTACTATCAAAATCTATGTTCAAGTCCTGATCAGGGAATCTTTCACTATTTAGGAATACTCGTATATTTGTCAAGTTGCAGTGATCAAATCTACTCATATCTTTCAAAATGTCTCCTTCCCGACCATTCTGGAAAGCTACTATGATGTGTCTGGGACTTTCCAACTTTGAAGAAGTCTTAAACTGGCCAAGTATGACGAGTAGAATCATTCAAAGAAGGATATTCTATCAATTCCCAGCTTCTAAATTTGATGGGTAGTTCTCTATGTTACTACGAATTATTTTGTTCAAACGTTGTTGTTCTGTTATGCTCGGTGTTATATAAGGTACGTTCCAATATAATTTAGTAATTTCAATTTTTTGTTTTCCTGTATTGTCTCTAGCAATCACTACATCATGGTCATCTTTTTCTCTAATAAGAACCAACTCTTGTCTCATGTTGATTATAATTTTCCGAAAGTCTTCATAAAACCCAGACCACAGTTTTAATGGTACGCATAAATTGAAATTTCCTTTCGCGTCAATCAAAATTTTTTCATCGTTATTCTTTGGAAACCACCCTCCATTTTGCATCAGTGTACTCTCATTTTCGTTCAAAGACAAATAGTTTTTCAAAGTTGAAACTAGACCAACGTTCCGAACAGAATCTATCACAACGCCATTAAGTTCGTATCTCAGTTCCCTGAATAAATAAGCCAAACCGTTATTGATAAATTGCAATTTAGTTGGTACTTTGTCTTGCTCAGTTAGAAATATTCCCTCCACGTACAGTATACTATTGCAGGGCAAAGTGAAATTCTCAACGTCCTGGACGCTTATTCTGACTTCATCGTTGTAGTTGAGGGATGCGTTGTTGTATGGTTGATAAGTATGAAATTGGTAATCTTCAATAATTGTTGTGTCACTGAAAGGATGACCTGTCACATTCAATAATTCCATCACACCAATACGTGAAAACCTAGACTTTTCAAAAATTGACGATTTTCTGATGTTAACGTTTCCTTGATTGATGAAGAACTGACAGTACTTTTGAGGTGCTCCTTTTTATATTGTTTACTGTATGGACGTCCCAAAGGATGATATCGTAACACCATTATCTTATTCAACTTTTCTAAGATGTAAACGAACTGTGATCGTTTCGTTGCGGAAATTTACCAAATTGCTTGCTTGATCCAGCACTCTCACGCTGATATTGATTATGGTTTTAATGCTAACTGGATAATAAAGTATAGTCAGTGGTTGCTCCACTATTTTATACCCGCTAGGAACTTGTGGAAAAAATTGGTGGATTAAATGAACAGGTTTTCCATTCAAAAATGATCCTACAGCAATGTTACAATCAATACATATAGCATTTACTTTCAAGATATTCACTTTGTTTGGTGAAGTATGATGCATGTCCGGTTCAAGTTTGACTCTATTACCAAATCCCAGTAAATTCCCGATGGAATTTTCAACTCCAAAATTAATCCATTCACTACTTTTGATTGATACTGTTGATGTCAGTGGATCTGCTGTTATATGAGTAATAGTTCCAGTCCGAAACATTTCATTCTCAATTATTTTCAATACTTCTGAGATTTCATAAGAGCCCATAGGAATTTCAAATCTAAAGTTATCGTGTTCACCCCATACCAACACATTGTTAGTTTCATCAACGTTTGGAATACTATTAAAGGTATCAAAATTGGCCAAACCAATTTCGTATTGAATATCGTCTTCCAAATATATTGGTGGGTTGAAATTATCACTCAGATTGGAAGATTCTCCACTAAGCGTAAATGTATATGACATGGTTGGTGATTTGTGCTTAAATGATTGTAATTCATTATTTTCATTGACTATATAAAAATTTCAGACAAAATTGACCACACTGATACGAATTATACGTCTGCATGGCGTCATAATTGAACCTGATTCTCACAGCGCCATTACTCCCGAAATATGTTACTAGTTCTGTTGGAGGCGGCAGATTTCCATAGCTATCATAATAGACCACATTATTGTTTTTCTTGGAATAAGCAGTCCAATGAGTTCCAGGTCCCTTTTGTGAGTCAAGATTCATTTGTTCTGACCATTTTCGGTAAAGAATCACGCATAAAAACGCCCCGAAAGTGAGGAATTTTCAATAATTGAGCATATTCGATGAGATCACTGTCTGTCATTATAAGTCGGGGTAGTTTTATCGGGAGTTTTTTGAAGGGTATGGTTTCAAGTAGAACCCCTTTCCACGCTTCCGATTTTTTGATTTTTTTCCTTCCTCAGACCATATCCTTTATATGGTCTTAGATAATACCCATTTCCAGATTTTGCAGATTGCTCAATTGCCAAATTATGTCTTTGCTGTTCAGCTAATTGTTCTCGATTAGCTTTGGCATCATTAACAGCTTTGGCGATGCCAGCACTTCCACCTGCAGCAGCCCCAAGTGCTCCAAGCAGTGAGAATAGAAAAGGTAAGAATCCTCCTTTTTTTGGAGCAGGTATGATTCGTTGTTTTTGTTTTCCTTTTGATGTTTTGCCTTCATTTTTCCTTTTCAAACCCATTCCAAGTTTACGTTTTCCTTTCATTTTAGTATTCACCAACCAGGCCGCTGCCTTCTCTATTAGTTTGGCGTCTTTTGCTTTAACTCTTTCCCAAGCTTTGTTCTCCAATATTTCGTCAGCCTTATGCCTGTCAACAAGATCTGCACTTTGTGAGTAGGCGATGTCGTGTTCTTTACAAGCAGTATCCAGAGGATTGATACCAAGATCCCCACGTGTCAAGCGCTGTCTTAGTTTGGTGCCCGCTGAAGAGAAAAACAAGTACCAATATTATAGTTTTCGAATCAAACGACAAGAACGACAACAAAAATGTTATTAACATTCACTCACGTCCACAATAGTTGTAATTTGGTAAATGAACTTCAAAGGGTAATTTATTTATCAATGTGTTAACGAAACCTCTTCCCTCGGCTCTTTGCTGTCCTCTAACTCTTGTGGTTCTCTTCATTCTAATCTATTATATATACACACACAACCTTATATACCTTCAGTCATGCCGCTACAATGAAGCTGCGAGAACAAAATGTTTCGTTACCCGTCAACAACTATGATTTTGTTAATGTTACGCAATCTACTGGAAAACATGGTGTACTGTTTGGAGGGGAATCTAAAAGGGGATTGATAGTAGGTCCCAGCGGATCTGGAAAAACTAATGTTATGCTGTCACTCATAGAATATCCTAATGGTTTACGATTCGAAAATATCTACCTGTACTCAAAATCATTGAATCAACCAAAATATCAATATTTGAGAGCTTTGCTTGAACCACTTACTGAGATTGGCTAACATGAATATAGAAATAGTGAAGATGTTTCCCTTGCACAAAACATCAAAGTTAATTCTGTAATCATATTCGATGACGTAGCATCGTGTGATCAAAACATCATAAAAGATTATTTTTGTTTTGGTAGACATAAACAAACTGACTGTTTTTATATTTGTCAAACATATTCCGCTGTTCCCAAACAGCTTATACGCGACAACACTAATTTGTTGATCATTTTCACACAAGACCTCACTAATTAGAAACATATCTATGATGACCATGCAAACATTGATATGGAATTTCAGGATTTCAAAGAAGTAGCATCGTCCTGTTGGAAAAACAAGTATAATTTTCTTGTAATAGATAAAGACTGTGAGATGTCTTCAGGGCGATATAGACGGGGGTTCGATACGTATATTCATATATAAAGATGAATTTCTAAGATTCACTTAGTCATAATGGATCCACGATTAGTGAAACATCTTGTGAAATCTAGACGAGAATTGAAGAAAAAATTTGAAAGTATAAAAGGAGATATTGTGAAATCACAGACGAAACTTGAGAAAGCATATGAACCACTTACTCAACCTCTGAAAGAATTGGTTTCAACTTTAGGAAAACCCATCAAACAAGAATTTGACACTCCAGAATTTGAAAAATATAGTCCGAAAACGAATTTGTACAATCAGTTAGCGTTCATGACTCCCGCTCCCCCAGATTTGACAGCTGTGGGCATTGAAGAACCTCAGTTCAACAGTACTAAAATAGAGCCACCGAATTTTATAACTAACGAAGAAACCTATGAATCTAGAAATGATGGAGGAGAATTGCCAGATAGAACAAGAGGAGATCAATTCATTGATGATAGCATTTCACAATTCTATCGAACTATAACTAATCCGTCAGTGTTGAGAAAGTACTTTGAACAGTTTGAATCACCACTACCAAGAGACTATATTGAAGGAATGATTAGAGATGTTGAAGGCGAATACGATCATACTCTGGGTATTTTCCATGACCCTATGACCGACAGATTTTTTATCGGTAGCTCAGGAGTAGATTTCATTGGCCCGAACATTCAAATAAACGGTATTACTTATCCTGGGACTGTTGGACTTTATGAGTTGGTATTTTTGAAGCAACCAAATGTATATACTAAACAAGACATTCTACAGTATGTGGATATTATAAAAATGAGTAATGCGTATCGTCGAATAATCCTGACTTGCCAATAAAAAAATTTGCCAGTGGTATCAAAGACAAATATACTTTTATTATTAAACCATATTTGGAGAGAAACCGACCTAGGTCTGGCTCAGTACCATCATCTTTATTGAAAGGTGTACTCACGAGGAACATGATAAAACAAAGAGGAAGAATGACAATGATGGATTATACAAATGCACCAATAGATTTTAGATATTTCGATGACTATAACGAATTGATTGATAGATTACGTTTACTAGTTGCTTCTCAAGCAGTTGGTAATACTGGTCACAACAATGAAATTATCTCAATTACAGAAGAATTACGTGAAGGTGGGATAATTTCATAAATATAAAAAATCTTCATTTTTGAATCAGTATTGAACATGCCGCTCAACAAATTCAATCAGC
This sequence comes from Phaedon cochleariae, assembly GCA_918026855.4. Lineage (NCBI taxonomy): Eukaryota > Metazoa > Arthropoda > Insecta > Coleoptera > Chrysomelidae > Phaedon > Phaedon cochleariae. The sequence goes on from OU896710.1 coordinate 22,091,962, forward strand.
ATTTCCTCTCCATCAACACATGTTCAGATGATATTGTTTCAGCTACATCACCTACACTTCAACCACCAGTTACTCCATTTTATATTTGTCAACCATCAAAACATCATATTAAATGGATAATAACCATTCGTGGAACTAAAAACCCCGCTTCTAGTCTAAGTCACTATACTTTGGATAATAACACCATCACATACACGTTTCCAGTTACAGGAAAAGTTGAAAATATTCAGTGTTTTCCTAGTCAGTTACGAATGTCCTTTCAAAACCAAAACGATACTGTAGATCATCTATTAAGTAACAACATTGTGAGCAAAGGTGATTCTATTCAATTTATGGTAATGCCCAACAGTAATCATGCAGCAGATAATATTCACGTTGAATTTCTACTTCAGTGTCCTTTAAAAAAAGACAATAAATAGAACAACCTTCATAGTTTGTCACTTCAACAATGCCTCTGAATCGCTTCAATCAACATTTTTTAAGATCCACAACTTGCTCTTCTCAGCAGTTTGTATCTGCTAAGACACCAGTGTCATTGGATTTTCCATTTTATATTTGTGACAATTTCGACTTTCACGTTAAAGTTCCACTCCGTTCGAGAGGTGAAAAGAAAACTGGTTTAAATAAAGAATTTTATATATTAGAAAACGGAAATATAGCTATTACATTTTTTTTAAGCAGAAATATACAACGTGGCACATTATGATGCTGATGGGGGTGTTTTAATCAATAATGTATTCTTCAAATTCAATCAACTAGCTGGTAAATCTGTTGATGACGGGGATACGCTGGTATTTAAGCTGGGCACACCTGCATCTATTTGTATTGATATGGTGTTGCAGTGTCCGTTAGTAAACAATGAGTAAAGCACAAGTTGTATCTGAACTTCATAAACCAGCACATATTAATTACAGACGACGTCATGTTGTAGTTAAAGGCTTACATGATTTGCTACAGGCAGATTTGGCTATCATGAAAACTTTTGCCAAAGAAAATCGGGGATACAATAATATTCTTGTAGTTATCAATGTTTTCAGTGAGTTCTTTTGGGCAGTACCTGTCAAAAGAAAAAATGCCAAAGATATTACCAATGCTATGAAAACGATTTTAGCACAAATGTCTACGCTGCCTAAACACTTACAAACAGATATGGGTAAAGAGTTCTACAACAAGGATTTTGAGAACCTAATGCAAAAATATAATATTAATCATTACAGCACCTTCTCGAACTTGAAAGCCAGTATGGCTGAAAGGGTGATAAGAACTTTGAAGTCATCACTCTGGAAACAATTTAGTTTACAAGGATCCTACAAATGGCTGAATATTCTTCCAGAAATTATTGACAAATATAATAACACTAGGCATTCCACAACTGGTATGCCACCAAGTAAAATTAATGATAAAAATGCCAAGTATATGACTGCATTCTCTCATTTGGAAACTGCAGATCTCAAAAAGCCAAAGTTTAAGAAAGGAGATCATGTTCGAATCAAGTACCGACATGTCTTCAAAAAGGGATACACATTGAATTGGACGCCTGAAGTGTTTAGAATTAAAGAGGTTAGGAAGACTGATCCAACCACGTATATTTTAGAAGATAACAAAGAAGAAGAAATTCAAGGAGGATTCTACACTGAAGAGTTACAACAAGTCAAGCACCCTGATGTGTTTTTGGTGGAGAAAGTGCTTCGCAAAAAGGGCGATATGCTGTATGTCAAATGGTTAGGATTCGACAACTCAAATAACTCTTGGATAAATAAAAATGCTATTGTGTAATGATATAATGTATTTTTGATGTTTGAACTGAAATGTTGAAATAATAAAACAAAATTTCATATGGAGACGTTTTATTTGTTTATACACCTCATTTCTATGACCTACATTTAAAATGGGATTGATATATACAGCTGCTTTCTGGATACGACTTCTGAACCGGTTTCTATCAAGAGCTGCTTTTTGCCAAGAACCTCGCGTCGCTACTTGATAAGCATAAGTCCATGTGTATAGTAAGTAAACGTTCGCTTCGTTGAATCTTACTTTCTTCATTGTCTAGTTGGTTGGCTGAATATAATCTTATCGCATTTTCTTCATCCACATATCTTCTTCTTTCTCTTGAAGCAATTCAGGGTGATTATAGATAACCTCCAAACCAAGAGTGTACATTTCAGGGTTTATTTTTCTAACTGTTTCCAGTGCATCTAGTGATGTGTTTATTATCTCATTCTTCGCTCCTTCTCTCAAATTATTCATGACAACGCCAAATCCTTGGTGCTTCAATAACTCTAGTCTATACTGGATAATGGGTATGGGTATGCCATGATTTTGATAGTGATCTAGAGCCTAAACGAACACTGGAATAACCTGTATAAATTCTCACAGTGTTCGAATGTGGTAGTTGCTTGAATTCCAATGCAAATTTCCCAAAATCAATTGAATGTGAACTGTCTGGTGCCACTATCAGCCAACTGTTGATCGTCTCCTTGTTCGATGTCAAATCATTCCATTCTTTCTCAGATAACACTGAAGTATCATTTTTGTTTCCGGAAATGATCACACAAGGAGTATAATTGTATTGAACTGATATACATACAGATACAAACTTCGATTTTGCTGAGTTTAAGTAAAACCGACGTTCACCCAAAAACACGTCTTTATGTACTTCTATTGAATTCATTTTTCACACTGTTACTGACTCGTCCATATCACCAGCTCCTATTTAAATAACAAATGTTAGATAGGAAATGGCATTCAAGGATAAGTGACAGGTGTTGAATTACTCGCGTTCTTTTCAATTTATTCCAGCCAACTGGTCACAAGTATGGTTAGGGTAAAGAAAAAATCGCATTGACATTACCTAGAAACCCCCCATTGACCGCTTCTTTGCCCGGACTAACAAGCGAAAGATGCAACGCCCGATATAGCCACCGGCGACTGTTAATTAACCGGTGCTGGCCGCATTCATCCCGAGCACGCTGCGAGAGTTCAATAATCGACGAAAGTGAATGGATACAAATGGAGATATTATTATGCAGTTCGAAACTCGTATTTTTCAAGACAATTAATGATGTAGGAATGATGGGAACAGACAAAAGTTGGTTGCATCTAATAATAAGATGCATTATCGAATATTTTCAGGTTTTTTCACGCCTACAAGGTGGCCCGGATTAAAAAGCGAACGATGCAAAGTCCTCATCTAATAATAAGATGCATTAGCGAATATTTTTCAGGTCTTTTTACGCCTTCAAGGTGGCCCGGACTAAAAAACGAACGATGCAAAGTCCGAGATACAACTTAGTAGCCCTATACGAGCAGCCTCGACTTGACTTAGAACCCCTATACGAGTCTTTTCTGGCCTCATGCTTTCACACGTACGCGAGGATCATATACCACGTACGATGACCTACTTAACTTCGGAACCCTATAGTTCTACTACATCATTACATTATGTGATATGTTTTCAGCACCATATAGAGTTTTGAAAGTTTGCACAAAATATTGGAACAAAGAAGAAGCATAATCTACTTAAATCTACAAAATGTTTCACATTCACTAGAATGGTGGAAGCAACATGTAGAACTAAAAAGTGTACATATCTATCTTTAGATAGGTTCTTTTTCAAAACAACTGGTCCTGTGTAAAATGAAAATTGACGGAACTCTGTTGCTTTCCATCTTTTCACTTTTTTTTTATCGCTTGGAGCGCACGAAAGGGAAACCCTATAATGTTCAAAGAACATCGTGCGTTCCTGGGGAGGATAGGGACAGGAGGTAGGTATTGGAATTTTTTTTGAACTTTTGGAGATTATATGTTGGTGGGAATACTTCCACAGGCAATGAATTCCAGAGCCTAGCCGTTCTATGGATGAAAGAGTCTTGATAAAGTGCTGTTCGACATCTTTCGAGGTTGACAACGGAAGGATGTACAGACTGGGCTTGTCTAGTTCGTCTGATTGGTATTGCTAGTGAAGGGATGATAGCAGAGATTTCCGAAGAACATTTCCCGTGGTTTTCTATTGAATTCCACTGGAATATGTTTTGTTAAGGTAATCAAGTGATTGGATATATTAGTTATATCTGAAAATGATATTTTCGTAGATGGTTTACCTTTACCATAACACCACAAAGTAGCAAGTAACTTTTTGACTACACCCAAACATATCAGGTGCATATAGTCTAAGGGAAATCCATCAATCATGTTAAAGTTGGGTATTTGTTCAAGAATTGGTGTTCCGTTGTGATGATCTTCATCTGATTTTGATCTGAAATCAGCATCTGTACGAAGGGAAAGATTGTTGACTTGGGGAAAACATATTCTATTTCTCATGAAATCACCTACAATCTGGCATTTGGTGCATGAAGCATAACCTGAATGACCTTTGGTATATGTAATGAAAGATTTTGCTGGGGCATCACATATGAAAGCATTTATTTTGACTTGATAAAAACGATGAGATATGAATAATCCATCTCTAACAAGATCAATTATTTCCTGAACAAAGTCATGTAAAAATGAATTAGCATCTGTTGGTTTCTCATAACCATGAAAAATTCCAACCATTTCAACAATTTTACTTTTATTAAAACTGCAAAGTATGGGATACACTTGGCTACTGGAGCTTTTAGATAATGGTAAACCATCTACATTTATAATGATTTTGATAACTTCTTCATGAAATGATGGAGTTTGAGAGAGAATTCGTTCAATACAATCTCGCAATCCAAAATGATAGTACTGTCCAGGTTTTACTGATTTGACTTCAACTACTTTAGAGGTGCCTAGTGAAGTGCTGGCATCAGATGGTATCTCAGGATGTTCATCTTTCAAAACACCTAACAATTCATTCAATGCAGTATGAGTAATATTATGTTTCAGAACCCATTTAGAGAGTGATTCATTCAATGAAATACCTTGTGAATTGTTCATATTGAAATGTTTGTTCATATCAGGAAACAAAATTGAATCATTATTATTCCTTATGGTTGTGAGATTTGTAGAATGATCATTGGATTGCGTTTCAACATAGGATGATAAATCTACTATATTATTATAATTTTCCATGGTAAGAACTGGGGTATCACTAACCTCTGATATTATTGAATTATTATGCATTTCATTATTTCCGAGGCGAGAAATTCGGTTACCACCACAGACAGTTCCCGCTATTTCATTTGTTGGCCTTGAACATTCCCCAACCAGTTCGTATGGAAGGCAATGATTTTGTCTTTTGGCCCGCATATAGTATTTCTGAAGATTAGCCATAATAATAAATAAATGACTTACCTTGAGGCTTGAGGGATTGTGAAACGATTCAATCACTGATTGAGATGGTGGATTTATGCAGCAATTTTAAGTCATAAGTTGTGAGTCGTAAGTTTCAAGTAATAAGCTTTAAGTCATAAGGAGAAGAATGAGCATTCATGCAGAGATTATTAAGGACTGTCATGTCATAACCTGTGTCAATCATGTGTCATAACTGTCATACGGAAAGCTTTTCTCATTGGTCAGGTTCGCGTGACAGCTAATGTTCTTCAGACTTCTTAGTTCGAGGTAAGTTCGAGGTTAGGTTCTTGTCGCTCAGCTGTTTGTGTTTGTTTATTGTAATTTTTCGATATTCGAGAAGGCAACTATCATGTTGATGTTGACACTATTAACGACAAGTTCTCTGCTTCTATTCAACAAAAAAAGAAACCCAAGGAGATACTCAGCTGGTCCCATAAATAGGAATAGAAAGGAAAAGGGCATGTTCAATAATGTCTTGACGAGCATGTTAGAAAACGATGAAGATAGCTTCTTAAAATATTGTAGGATGACCCCGAAATTATTTTTCAATCTTCTGAAATTGGTAGACCTTTTTTTACAGAAGGATAAGACAAAACGCCCCCTGTCACCTGCTCAACGTCTGATCATAACATTACAGTGAGTATACACTTCCACAGTAGAAATTCATTGATATCCTTGATATAATTGCAGTTATTTGGCTGAGGGGTTGTTCAATGCAAGAATTGGCATGGGGTCACATGATTGGCCATTCCACAGTTTGTGTTATCATTCATGAAACGACAAAAGTTTTGTGGGATGTATTAGCCTTGATATAATTGCAGTTATTTGGCTGAGGGGTTGTTCAATGCAAGAATTGGCATGGGGTCACATGATTGGCCATTCCACAGTTTGTGTTATCATTCATGAAACGACAAAAGTTTTGTGGGATGTATTAGCACCAATTTATTCAAAATCTCCGTCAACTAAAGAATGGCAGAAAATATCAGATGGGTTTTACAAGAGATGGAACTTTCCAAATTGTTTAGGGGCAATCGACGGAAAGCATATTGCGATTCAAGTACCATACCATGGAGGATCCCTATATTTCAATTACAAAAAACATCACAGTATTGTGTTGATGCCCAGCTGTGATGCCTTTTATAGATTCACTGCAATAGATATTGTTGCAGCAGGAAGTAACCATGACTCGACTGTTTTCAAAGAGTCTGGTTTTGGACATGCGATTTTGAAAAATGAATTGAGTGTTTGAGCTCTATCTAATGTGTGAAGCATTGTCTATATCAAACATTCAATATTTCATACTGTTGCTATGTAAAATAATAATAAGTTTTGTTTTTCGAATATTGTCAATCAAATTAATAAAATTGCATTAGAAATGTTATATTTCTGATTATTTCTTATATTTGGAGTTCAAAAGCGGATGATAATCCCAACATAATGGTCCTATACGAGCTGGCTGTATAATTGGTTGATACAAGAAGTTGGAACGTTATAAATTTGGTAATAGAGGTGCTCAACATTGGGTGAAGAGCAATTATTGGAGTTGATTGGTGGTAGCAGATAAGAAGTGGATACCTTGGATAGAGTGTTCGAGAAGGTGCAATCGTATTGTGGTGGAAATCAGCAAGCTATAATCAGTATAGAGAAGGTAGTAGATTTGGATAGACAAAAAGCAGATAGTTCTTTGACTCCTATTCCTTTTATCCAATTAATTCATTGAATTCTGTTCTTTTTTTGTGTGAGTATTGTTGCAAAACCATGTCAGAACTTCGTTTAAAAGAATTCATTCGTAAAAGGGGTACCTTACGAACAAAATTGACCAATTTTTCGAAAATTCTGGATGGTATTGGTATAAGAGATGACCAAGATGTTGATGAAATTGTATTGACAGAAGTAGAATTGAGACTAAATCGTACAAAAAAAATGTTTGATGAGGAGTTTGAGGGTATTACTTATTGGAGTTATTGGTCAATGATAATGAATTGGAATCAGAAGAAAAATACAGAACTGAATTTGAAGAAATATTTTTCAAAACTTCTACAAAGGCTTTACATCTTTTAGGTATTAGAAAGAAAACGATTGATGTACAAGATAATTTGGGCAATGAAGATTCAAGTGAAACTCAATCTGCTAGTTGTGGCTCTTCAAGCAAGACCTCATCTACCTTCTATTCCTGTACCTTTTTTCAATGGTGACTTGAATAATTGGTTAGAGTTTCGAGATACATTTGAATCTCTTGTACATAACAATGTTTCAATCACAAATATTGAAAAATTCCATTATTTAAAAGGTTCACTTCAAGGGGAAGCACAAAAAGTCATTGAAATGGTAAATATTTCTGCTGGTAATTATGAGATAGTTTGGAACCTCTTGTGTGACAGATATGATGACACTCACATGTTGGTGAATCATCATCTGAAATCTTTATTGAAATTCCCATCAATGGGTAGAGAATCTGCTACTGATTTAAAAAATATGTTGGATACGATAACAAAAACATTATTTGCTTTGGAAAAACTTGGGATTTCAACAAGTTCATGGGATCCAATAATAATTCTCAATATGACAGATAAGTTTGATCAAAATACATTTCGTGTATGGGAATAACGTAGACAAAAAAGAAAATTAGCTACATTAAATGAATTCAAAGAGATTTTGAATGACAGGGTGAATATGTTAAAAAGTATTGAAGGAAATAGAAAGAAGGATGATAGTAAAGTAGAAGTTAAACATTATGATAAAAATCGATTTCATAAAACACTATTATCGACTCCTGCACCAGTTTCCTGTATGTATTGTAAAAATAAACATTATATAAATGAATGTCCTGAATTTCTAAAATTGAATGTACACACAAGATATGAACAGGCAAAGAAGTTGGGATTATGTCTCAATTGTTTGAAAAAGGGAACTCACATTAGCAAAGAGTGTGGATCAGGTGGCTGTAGGAAATGTGGATCTAAACATAATACGCTTCTGCACTATCAACAATTTGTAAATAAATCACAAAATGAGAATGATAATGGTGGGCAAAAAAGTCCAGGTATTATTACTAACCCTGGTATAACACGTGATTCAAATGATCAACAATTTACTGGAGATAACACAACAAATCAGATCAAATCTTTCTTTCTGGATTTTGGAAATATCAACATTGGTGAGGTATTATTATCAACAGCTTAAGTACAAGTATCTGATTCGAATAGGGATTTGCAAAACTGTAGACTATTACTTGATAGTGGGTCACAATCAAACCTAATAACAAGTGATTTTGTTGAACGATTGGGTTTAATCAAGAAATCTTTGGATATTCCAATCATAGGAATGAATCAGGTTGTGAATAATAATGAATATGGTTGTACAATCACATTTCATTCTCTATGCAGTAATTTCAAAAGAACTGAGTCATGTTTGGTAATTCCTCAAATAAGTGACTCAATCCCAAATCAGAAGTTAGGTGTAGACCATTTGGATATACCACATCACCTGAAGTTGGCTGATCCAGCATTTGCCGAACCAGGAAGAATAGATCTACTTCTCGGTGCAGAATTATTCTACAGTTTGCTGTGTGTTGGTCAGGTATCTCTTGGCAAAGGTAAGCCTACATTACAAAAGACTCGGCCAGGTTGGGTTGTTACAGGTTCGGTTCAGTTTAGCAAACATGATTTTTCAATTGTTAATTACAATTCAGCATTGATGGATATTCACTCACAACTGGAGAAATTCTGGAAAGTAGAAGAATCTCCACTTTTGGATACTGTCATGTCACTTGAAGATCAAGAATGTGAAAAAATATTTTGTCAGACTACTAAGAGATGTGAAGATAATAAGTTCATTGTTCAGATTCCTTTATTAGATTCTCCTACTGAATTGGGAGACTCAAAGAAACCTGCTATCAATCAATTCTTGAAGTTAGAAAAGAGGCTAGCTAAAAATTCCAAATTGCGAGAAATGTATGTGGCCTTCATGAATGAATACTTGCAAACGGGTCATATGTCTGTGTGTCATGAATTTTCAGAAAATCAAATTTCTTACTACTTACCTCATTATGGTGTATTGGACGAGAATAGGGAAACAACAAAGTTGAGGGTTGTGTTTAATGGGTCATTCAAAACAGACACAGGGCATTCTTTGAATGATCTTCAATTCATTGGACCTAAATTACAAGATGATCTTTTTCATATATTGCTTAGATTCAGACAACATGCAGTAGTTCTGTGTGCCGACGTGGCTAAAATGTATCGAATGATATGGGTTGACAAAGAATATAGATCACTTCAGAAAATAGTATGGAGGTCTTCACCCTGTGAGGAACTGCTTGAGTATAATTTGAATACGGTCACTCATGGTACTCGATCAGCTCCCTACTTGGCGATTAGATGTTTGAAGCAATTAGGGCTGGATCATTCAGATAGATTTCCAGAGGCATCACAATTGATTCTGAATGATTTTTATGTAGATGACATGCTGTCAGGCTGTAACTCATCTGAAGAAGCTATTAAAATTTGTCATGTATAGTGGATGGTATATTGAAAAGTGGTGGTATGGAACTCAGAAAATGGCTATCAAACGATTCAGAAGTTACTCAATATTTTCAACAGGTTGGAAAATCAATGTTAGGTGGTGATCATTCAGATAGATTTCCAGAGGCGTCACGATTGATTCTGAATGATTTTTATGTAGATGACATGCTGTCAGGCTGTAACTCATCTGAAGAAGCTATTAACATTTGTCATGTATAGTGGATGGTATATTGAAAAGTGGTGGTATGGAACTCAGAAAATGGTTATCAAACGATTCAGAAGTTACTCAATATTTTCAACAGGTTGGAAAATCAATGTTAGGTGGTGATCAAGTTCATTTTGGGGAGAAAGATGTACAAAAAACTCTTGGACTTTATTGGTGTTTTAAACAGGATCATCTAATGTTTCCTATTGGCTTTTCTGAACAATCAACAAGAATCACGAAGAGGTCAATTTTATCAGATGTCTCTAGAATTTTTGATCCTCTTGGTCTGGTAAGTCCATGTGTAATGATAGCGAAAAGTCTACTGCAAAAGTTATGGTGTGAGAAAATGGATTGGGACGAAACATTACCATTAGAATTGAATACACAGTGGCAAAAGTTGCGAGGACGGTTTGTATACTTCAATGAGCTAAAGATTAAAAGACACGTTGTCTGTCCTAATCCTATTAAAATTGATATTCATGGATTTTCTGATGCTTCCATGCAAGCTTATGGAGCATGTATATATTTGAAAAGTATCGGGCTTAATGGAAATACAATGTTTCATTACTTTGCTCAAAAGTGAAGGTTGCTCCCTTGAAATCACTCACAATTCCTAGGTTGGAACTATGTGCAGCCTCATTACTCGTGAAGTTGGTCGAAACCATTGAACAGGCTATGAGTATTCAGTTCAAGAATATTTATCTATAGTCAGATTCTACAATAGTGTTAGGGTGGATTGGTAGATCTCCTAATACTTTACAAACACTTGTAAGTAACAGGGTGTCTCAGATTCAGAGTTCATCTTTAACTGTGAATTGGAATCACAAACGTTCTGAAGACAACCCAGCAGACATATTATCTAGAGGTATGCACCCTGTAAACATCTTAGCTTGTCTAAAATGGTGGACGGGTCCTGATTGGCTCATGATGAGTGAATCAGAATGGCCTGTATCCGATGTACATCCATCAGATGATTTGCCCGAACTGAAAGATTCGACAAAAATTTGTAATTTTGTTACTATGGATGATGAAATTGATTTGGATAGGTTTAGTAATTTGAATCGTCCCAAAAGAATAATAGCCCAAATTTGAAAATGAACTAATAAGTGTAGATGAATTAAATCGCGCTATGACTGCACTCATTAGAATCACACAAATGAAATCTTTCAAAGATGACATTTTGAAATTAAACAATAATACACTCTCCAACAAAGTTTTGCTCAAACTAAGTCCATTCATTGATAGTAATGGTCTGTTCAGGGTGGGGGGTAGAATGCATTTATCTTCGTTGGAATATTGTATCAAACATCTCATTCTGCTGTCAGCAAAACATAAAGTGACTATTTTATTGTTTGAATTGGAACATAGACGTTTATTACATGCTGGCCCTCAGCTTTTATTGAGTACGATAAGGAAAAACTATTGGGTAATTGGAGGAAGAAACTTAGCTAGGAAAGTATCACATAACTGTATTGTATGTTTTAGAGCGAATCCTAAGCCACTTGATCAAATCATGGGAGTTCTTCCTAAAGCAAGAGTAACACCTTCTTTTCCTTTTTATACTACTGGCATTGATTATGCAGGGCCATTCTATATTAAACACATTCAAGGACGTGGAGCAAAAACCCCAAAGTGTTGGATAAGTCTATTCATTTGTTTCTCAACAAAAGCAATCCACTTAGAAGTAGTAACTGATTTGACAACAGAAGCATTCATTGCATGTTTCCGTAGATTTGTTTCACGAAGAGGTAAACCAGCAGAAGTATTTTCAGATAATGGGTCAAACTTCAAAGGGGCCAGCGCAGAATTGAAGCAATTAGGTGAATTTCTTCAAACTCAGTCAACTTCGTTAACATCAACATTCGCGAACGATGGTATTTCTTGGAAATTTATCCCATCTAACTCTCCTAATTTCGGTGGTTTATGGGAGGCTGGAGTCCGTTCTTGCAAACATCATTTGAAAAGAATATTGGGTATAGCGTCCCTGACATATGAAGGTTTTTCAACTTTACTTGCACAAATTGAGGCAGTTCTCAATTCCCGCCCATTATTCCCATTATCCTCAAATCCAAATGATTTGGATGTCCTCACCCCATATCATTTCCTAATTGGACGGCGCCTCACAACACTACCAGATCCCGATTTGACAAATATCTCTACAAATCGTCTATCCAAATTCCAACACATACAGATGTTGTATCAACACTTTTGGTCCAGATGGTCAAAAGAGTACTTGACGGAGCTGCAGCAACGAACCAAATGGACAAAAGAGGAAGACAATCTAAAAGTTGGACAATTAGTGATTATTATAGACAACAATTTGTCACCACTTCACTGGCGGTTAGGAAGAGTTATTGCTGTGTTTCCTGGACCTGATGGGAAGATTCGTGTTTCATCAGTAAAAACACAGAATGGAGAACTAACACGTGCCATATCAAAACTGTGTCCCCTAACACTGTTGCTATGTAAAATAATAATAAGTTTTGTTTTTCGAATATTGTCAATCAAATTAATAAAATTGCATTAGAAATGTTATATTTCTGATTATTTCTTATATTTGGAGTTCAAAAGCGGATGATAATCCCAACATTGAGATTACCCCAAGATTTCGAATTACCTAATACCAATGTTAGGAAGAGTTATTGCTGTGTTTCCTGGACCTGATGGGAAGATTCGTGTTTCATCAGTAAAAACACAGAATGGAGAACTAACACGTGCCATATCAAAACTGTGTCCCCTAACACTGTTGCTATGTAAAATAATAATAAGTTTTGTTTTTCGAATATTGTCAATCAAATTAATAAAATTGCATTAGAAATGTTATATTTCTGATTATTTCTTATATTTGGAGTTCAAAAGCGGATGATAATCCCAACATTGAGATTACCCCAAGATTTCGAATTACCTAATACCAATGTTATCTTTCCCCATGTATTTGTTGCTGATGCTGCTTTTCCTCTAACCCACCACATAATGAGGCCATATCCATAACAAAATGCAGGAGAGAGAATAAGAATTTTTAATTAAAGGTTGTCCAGGCCCCAGGGCCAGACGTACAATTGAAAATACTTTTGGAATACTGGCACAGAGATGGCGTATTCTGAGAAAACCAATAATTGGTGATGTAAGCACCTGCGAGAATATTGCTCTGGCGACTGTTGTGCTCCATAATTATCTTCAGAGAGCTGAGGAAGATATACTTCTTGAGGAAAGACACTATTGTCCCACAGGTTACACAGATTATGACACCTCTGATGGTACTGTAATACCTGGAGCATGGCGGGAAGAGAGGAATTATCTCAGAAGTGTGGGCAGATTAGGTGCTAACAATGCACAAGCACCTGTAAGAGCCAACTTCAATAGCCAAGTAGGAAGTGTACCTTGGCAGTTGGAAAGCATCTTGAAGGGTTCACTACCTGATAATTTTTAGCTGTTGATTTTAAATTTAAATGATGCTGGTTTTTATTTTTTTATAATTACTTGAAAATAAATTGATGATGAAATACACTCATAAGACCATTATTCCTCAAGCAGTACTAATCGAAGACTAATACAGTTCATTCATGTATAATTTCTACTTGGGATGGTATAAATAAAAAGTTAACAAAATCTGAACTAAAATGTATATTGATATAACTTCAACAGGTACCTAGGGAAATAAAAAGCGCAAAAAAGTAAAAAAATAAAAAATCAGGTACAGGGGTTTGCTAAAATAAAAAAAAAAGTTCTCTTTCGACAAAACAGGTACAAGAAATGAAAATGATATTATTAAAAGGGAAAAAACAACATAAGTAACATTCTCAGTCAGATAAAAAATATAGGAACTGACATAAAACAAAAATGATCATAAATCTCACAGGTTGTCCATTTCTAAACACAGAACAAGGGAAGGTATACCTGGGTAGATATTTAAAAACCATCAAAGAATTTCACAATACATACCTTCCCATGTGCTTCGGTTCAAACTTGACAAAGTTTATTGCATCTGTTCATTTTTTGCCAGGTGGAGAATCTTGATTATTTCCTGCTTGGCAGTGAATTTGACGTTGATATTTTCAATGCTTCCTAATTCAGCAGCCACCATTCTTCCGAATAAACAATCAGGTTGTTCCTCTTTTTGGCTGCTTTGGTTAATAACTTTGTCAAATTTAGTCCAAGCACTATTCATTGTTTCAATGAGTGTTGATTGCTGACTAATCTTTCTCCTCTTCTCGTGGCGCTCATTTCGCAAAATGCTAATAGATGGTGAAGATTTTTTGGCAGGTTTAGTTGAAGTTGAGGTACCAGGAAGAGGTTCTTCATGGTTCAATTTTCTTTTTCCTGTGGCAGTTCTTTCTGGCTCTGCATCATCACTGACTAGCTCAATATCTGACATGGGATCAAGATTTTCATCATGCCCTGCTTCCTCAATATGTTGTGGTTCATTTGTATTAAATATTTCAGACATGGTATCCCATACATTATCAGATTGACTCGAAACTTCTATTTTCTGACTTTGTAGAGGTTTCGATACATTACCTTTTGTCCTGAAAATAATTGCTGCATCAGAGATATCTTGAACAATAATTCAAAACATCTATAAAACATACTTCCTTCTTCGAACATATTCAGAGAGAAACCCCATTTCCTCCAACCAAACCCACGTCTTTCCCTTTCCACCTGAACCAGAAGGTACCACTTTAACTTTTTTCGATTCTCTCGTAAACAAGTTTCGAAGGGTAGCCCAACGCGCTTCACATTCTGCAGCTTTGAAAATCAAAAACATAGTTCATCTATTCAATGGAATCTCAAAATAAAAACTTTACCTGGGCAATGCATGGTTTCACTGATAGTTTTCCAGGCATTGCTTTTTTTTTCATGATTCCTATAATCTTGATGTTTCATATCATAAATTATTGAAAATTGTCGAACAATTTCTATAAGTTGGCCGTCGTCAATTTCCATTTTGCCAAATTATGGAATGATAAGAATGTAATAAACGAAAAAAAATAAATAAATACAAGTACAGTGTGTCCAGTTTTCGATGCTTTTGCGTGATATCTCAGTTATCTTTCGAGATAGAACCTTGCGGTTTTCGCGGTCCTGTACCACTTTTCTGTGAAACTCAAGATGGCCTAATCAGATTTTGCATAACTGTTTGCGTTTATGAGATACAGGGCGATTTTGAAAATTCATACTTTTTGGACCCCCTCTATATCTACGAAGTTTCTCAGCGAAAATGTCAAATTGGAATCTTATCCCATACAGAATTTTGCGCAGAATTCAGTGGCGCACTCAATTTTTTTTTTCTGGGCATGGTTTCGGAGATACGACTCAAACTTATGATTTTTTAAATGGAACACCCTGTATTTTATAAGCTCATTAAATTCCTTATTTTTTCCCCATCAAAATGAAATATGATGAATAGGTATAAAATTTTCAAAAATGCTCCAAAATCACTAAAACATTGAATTTTAGTTATGGGCTATGGATTTTTCATTTAAAAAAAGTTCCAATTGAAGGGATATTTCATTTGATTCTTCTATGAAAAGGAAAAAAACAATCACAACACTAGTTAATTAAGATAACACAAAAATTAGGTACCTGATAACAACAAATGAATGGTAATAAAAAGTTCATATTCTAGAATAAGCACCTGATTTAATATTCACTAAGACAATTGGATAGTAACTTATTCATTGAATTGTTCAAATTGATGTCCACTTTCCCTCACACGCTTTCTCAATACGTCTTAATGCATTCAAAATCATTGAAGGATGTCTTTGTAATTCCTGGAAAACTGCCTTGGTTGTTGCACGAAGTTCTTCAAGATATTTGTGACTCTCACTGTATCAAGACGTATTGAGAAACTGTGTCAATTGTGTGTTATGGAAAATGGACATCAATTTGAACAATTCAGTGAATAAGTTATTGAATAATTCCGAAATTCAATTGTATTTGTAAATATTTGATCTGGTGCTTATTCTACATTATGAACTTTTTATTACTATTTATTTGTTGATATCAGGTACATAATTTTTGTGTTTTCTTAGTTAATTAGTGTTGATATTGTTTTTGTCCTTTTTATGGAAAAATCAAAATGAATATTCCTTCAATTGGAACAATTTTATAAGAAAAATCAATAGCCCACTATTAAAATTCAATGTTTCAGTGATTTCAGAGCATTTTTGAATATTTCATATACTTACATTATAAATCATTTTGAAGAGAAAAAAATGAGGAATTTTATGAGCTTATAAAATACAGGGTGTTCCATTTAAAAAATCATAAGTTTGAGTCGTATCTCCAAAACCATACCCCGAAAAAAAAAATTTGAGTGCGCCACTGGATTCTGCGTGAATTTTTATATGGGATGAGATTTTAATTTGACATTTTTGCTGAGAAACTTCGTAGATATAGAGGGGGTCCAAAAAGTATAAATTTTCAAAATCGCCCTGTATCTCATAAACGGAAACAGTTATGCAAAATCTGATTAGGCCATCTTGAGTTTCACAAAAAAGTGGCACACGACCGCGAAACCCGCAAGGTTCTATCTCCAAAGATAACTGAGATATCCCACAAAAGCATCGAAAACTGGACACACTGTACATTAACCTCACATTTTTCAGAAATGACGGGAATGACACAAAAGTCACGAAACACAGAATGTGAAATTTTACACGCATGCGTATATACAATCAGTTTTGAGTTATAAGTCGTAAGAGATAAAAGTTGACCAACTTTCTTACGACTTAAATCTTACAACTTAAAACTTAGGTAAAGTGTATAAATGAGAACATTGAAAACTAATAAATCAACTCCTTATGACTTAAAACTTACGACTTACAACTTATGACTTGAAATTGCTGCATAAATCCACCATTTAGTCTAGAAAACAGACGCTTACAAACAACAAACTACGAGCAAACACAACTACAGTTGCACAGCGTTCGTTCGTTTCGTAATTCGTAATTTATTATTCGATGCTTTGATCCAAGAGGAGACACAGACAAACTAGAGTGTAGTTTATCTATGCAAGGATAGTACAACTTTGATTTTGAGTATTCGTTGATGAGGCTTGAATCTACTAATCTAGGCTAAAACATCATCAACCATGATGACAAAAAATGATAATCGTATAAAATTCTTGTTCTCTGTCTTTAACACTCGTGTGAGAGCGAGATGAAACGTTTAAATCAGAGAGCAAGAATATTCTGACCAGAACTGAAGCATCTAGAGACAGAACGCAAAGAGACAGGGCGCAACAAATAATACGTGCGAAATTCATTTTTAGAAAATTTCCGGCCGATTTTTTGTACTCTGTATAATATGATTCTCATTTTCAATTGACGCCACTAGTTTCCAGTAAACAAACGCTGTATGTACCTGTAAAAGACAACTCAAAGACGTCGAATTTTGGACGTCTCTAAGACGTACCAAGGAAGATATCTTTGAGATGTCCTTTTTATGCCGCTGGACCTTCAGGCATAAAATGGACCAAAAATGGACGTCTTCAAGACGTCGAGTGCTGTGTGGGTACTGAGAAATCAATGGCACCTAGGTTACTTCATAATAAGTATTCTAGGTTGTAAGTAGAAAACTGGAAAACATTCAAGACATTGCACAATACTTTCCATCTCAATACAAATGTCCATCACTCAGTAATCGCTTTCATCTTCTGTGATGTTACCATTTGACTTTATAAATGAAAAGAAGGATTTTTGTATTGAGTGTAGGCAGGTATATATTTCTAAAATTATGCAAAACCCTTTCAACTTCAATGCTTCAGATCAGTACAAAAGTGGTTATTTTCTGTAAGAATTCACTTTTTCAGATTACAGATATTTTTTTGATATTTCATTTTTTTCATGTTCATGGTAATATCTGAAGAATAGACCCTATCAAAAAATTACCTATATTGTTAATATAATTGTATTTGATATTATAAAATGAGTTGTTCTTTCAGGCACCATTTATGCTAAAGAAGGATTATTACATAATACAAAAATACGATGAAGAGTTCTTCGGTTTTCTCAAAATTTTCAAATTTATGTTTTTTCATTTTATTTCTGTAAAGTTTATAAACTAATCACAGTTTTTCCTGAAATGGTAAACAGTAAACACTAAACAGAGTAAACAGACAGACAAACAGCAAGAAACAGTGAAAAAGTGACACAGAATGCATAGAATCATAGAGAATGTTGGAGAAAACAAAACAGGCGGATACACCTCCATCTTAATGGCCTGATCAATCAAAAAGTGAACCACTATTGACGGCACTCTATTTATATAGTCACTCTAGGATATACTAGTCATGCTCTCACCACTAGCCAAATATCTGAAAACGAATAAAATACAGTAGGATGCTGAAGAATAAAAGTATGTAGGAAACTAACCTCAACGTCAAAGCTAATCTGGTGATTTCTGGTACAGGAGTTCGTGACCAATGCAATTTAGAAATGCTAGGTCCTACTAGCATCAGCAGATGGTCGAAAGTAGATTTGCTCATACGAAAGTAATTCTCAAAATGGCCACAGACACATAAATTCATTTCTGAATATAAATTATGAGCCTACTCTTTTTAATCTTCAAGTATAAATATGATATTATTATTAACTCTTCTTCCAAGTCTTCTTTATCATTCATCTTTTGGATCGAAACCTGAAAAAACTTTGTTTATCTGATATTGATCTGATAATAACTATCTGATCTGCATCTGATAAATACTTGACAATTGACAGACAGCACAGGAATCAAAAGTAAAGGGTTTTATCCGAGACAGAAAACATGCAACATAAAAAGTTTACGTCGTCGATGTCATTTTTTTTTTTTTTTTTTTTTTCGCCGAGGTGGTTGAAATCTTTTATAGACATCATATGGGTCCAATCCCCCATATGATAGTGTGGGAGTCCCCTCCATGGTATACCCACTAAACACTCCACCCCGTTGTAGGCTTCGACGACACTTAGGCCTAGTGGCCCATTGTATCTCACCTACATGCCGTTATCAATTTTACCACATACGACTCATGGTGCCTATTAAGGGAAACTTCAATATGAAAGACCCTTTTCGTTCAGGTTCCTGAAGATTGCTCTTCCGATCCCTGTTCTCGTCTACGAAGAAGGCCAAAAGTTTTCCTTCTCCTACGAGTGACGGGGGAAGGGGTTGGTCCAGCCCTGTGGTGCCCCCTGCACAGGGCTAAGGCTGTTTACTCTGGGATGTCGCCCTGTTTCCCAGAGGCCCCGTTAGCGACACCATTCCTCGGTGCCATCCATCCATCGCCACGGGTTCCCACAGCTTGGATTAGGTTGCCAGAGCCTCGTTGACCAGACCTCGACCACCTAGACAAACATCAGCAAATCGCCCCATCCCTGCCACAGATGTCCACAAATTGTCCCATCTGGAAGAAGATAGCAAAGATGGTCCCAAAATGCTTCATCCGCCAAGCGGCCGCGGCCTGCCTTCCCCACACCACTTGATGGTGAGGTTGGGCTTGAAGGGGAAGAGGAAAAGAGAAGTTGGCCAAGAAAGGCCGATAGAAAGATTGAAAACGGAAGAGAGAAGAGGATATCACCCAAGACAAGTTGAAGTATGGTGAATATCCGGCTAGGGTACCTCGGGTTCACCATTCCCGTACTCACAAGTTGTGAGCCCCTGAGGGGATCGTCAGAGCCTCGTTATCAATCCGCGGCCACATAAGCAGATGTTCACAAATTGCCCCATCCTCGCACTCAGATGTCCACAAAACTGTCCCATCTGAGTGATGATAGCAAAGATGTTCCCAAAATGCTCAATCTGCCGAGCAGCCGCGGCTTGTCCTCCCCGCACTATGGTGAGGTTGGGCTTTAGGGGGGAAGGAAAAGAGGAGAAGTGACCAAGGGGGGCCGATGAAGAAAAAGATTGGAAACTGAAGAGTGAAGAGGATACCATCAAAGACAAGTTGAAGATTAATGAGTATCCGGCTAGGGTACCTCGGGATTGCCATTCCCGTACTCACAAGTCGTGAGCCCCTGAGGGGCGTCGATGTCATGTTGAGACGTAAGTATGGATACAGCTAAATTTCAGCGTTCCAACGTCACAGCAGCAAAATGGCCACGCAGTCGTGACGACGACGTTATACTGTCAGTATGGAGACTTACCATTATATTACAGAAAACGATGTAGCAACTATTCTTCTAAACATCAAAAACAAAAAATCATCTGGTTTCGACGAAATCTCTTCCAAGGTTCTAACGTCACATTCAAATATAACCCTTTGACCCGTAGAATTAATCTGTCCTTGGAAATAGGTACTGTCCCAGATATATTTAAATTATCTATTATTTTTCCTCTCCGCAAAAAAGGGAATATTACTCATATTGAAAATTATCGTCAAATATCACTATTACCTGAGATTCCCAAAGTTGTTGAAAGATGTGTCTATAATATATTAACAGATTTCAATGATAAATACAATATCCTCACCATTAGCCAGCATGGATTCAGGAAAATTAATAAATCAGTAGAGACTGCAACAAATCAACTCATGAATTATGTCTACACAGAGCTTGATAAAGGCAACTATGTTGTATCGCTTTTGTTCGATTTGTTTAAGGCTTCCGACAGTATGAATTCACAATTCATATTGAGAAAATTATATATCCTTGGTATTTGAGGTACTTTATTGAATTGGATCGAAACTTACTTAGAAAACCGCCATCTCATAGTCAAAATTGACAAGGAATTATCAAATGAGTTCCCAGCTTCACTAGGAGTTCCTCAGGGATCTGTCTTAGGGCCGTTATTGTTCTTACTATTTGTAAATGACTTACCTACTTTTATCAGTGAAGGTACAGTTACTATGTTTGCAGACGATACAACGATAACGGTCGCGAGCAGATTTATCGAGGAAATGCAAAAGAAGATCGAGAAAATATGTAAAGAAATGGAAATTTGGTGTCACAAAAACTCTTCAATTCTCAACAAAGAGAAAACAGTATGTGTGAATTTTCACCTTCATAAAACGTTGCCCAATTCGATCAAAGAAAAGTTTCTTTTCCCTTTTACAACACATGCTAAACTTTTAGGTACTTGGCTCGACTCTGATTTGAGCTTTGATCATCATATCAATCATGTATGCGATAAACTTAATAAAGCTTTCTATGGAATTTTACAAATGAAATCTTATCTGAACAAAGAAACTCTAATGAACCTTTACTATTTGCTTACTGTCATCTTGCATACAATATAATATCTTGGGGAAGTGCTAATGATTTCAACAGAGTTTTAGTATCGCAAAAGAGAATAGTAAGACTGATTTTTGATTTGGAATATCGTGCAAGTTGTCGAGAAATATTCAAAAAATATGGAATATTAACAGTACCATCTATTTACATCATGAAGTGTGTCAATTTTACCAGAAAATACCTAATTAACTTCCAACAACAGTCTGATATCCATGATTAAAACACAAGAACCAACAGCCTCCGAGTACCTACTTACAAAACAAGTACCTTTCGAAAATCTCCCGTAATTGCATCATCTTCTATAATGCTCTACCAGATGACATCAAATCAAAACCCACCTACAGTTCATTTAAGAATGGCGTGAAAACATTTTTCCAACAAAAGTCTTTTTATTCTGTGAAAGAATTTTTTAATAATAGCCAAACAGCACGTGTTTAGTTTTAATCAATGATCATTTTAATTCATAATAGTTCCACACACTTTTTATATATAGTTTTTATTTTGATATAGTATTTGTGTATGAAACAATGTTCCTATTTGTGACTTACCTTTTGTACTTTGTATGTTTATCAAGGTGAATGAATTTTCATTTCATTTCATTTCATATCTCATATCTCATATCTCATATCTCATATCTCATATCTCATATCTCATATCTCATATCTCATATCTCATATCTCATATCTCATATCTCATATCTCATATCTCATATCTCATATCTCATATCTCATATCTCATATCTCATATCTCATATCTCATATCTCATATCTCATATCTCATATCTCATATCTCATATCTCATATCTCATATCTCATATCTCATATCTCATATCTCATATCTCATATCTAATATCTCATATCTCATATCTCATATCTCATATCTCATATCTCATATCTCATATCTCATATCTCATATCTCATATCTCATATCTCATATCTCATATCTCATATCTCATATCTCATATCCCATATCTCATATCTCATATCTCATGTCTCATATCTCATATCTCATATCTCATATCTCATATCTCATATCTCATATCTCATATCTCATATCTCATATCTCATATCTCATATCTCATATCTCATATCTCATATCTCATATCTCATCTCATTTCATTTCATTTTTTTTACCGCTTGGGGCGCACGAAAGGGAATCCCTATAATGTTCAAAGAACATCGTGCGTTCCTAGGGAGGATAAGGACAGGAGGTAGGTATTGGAATTTTTTTTGAACCTTTGGAGATTATATGTTGTTGGAAATATTTCCACAAGCAATGAATTCCAGAGCCTAGCCGTTCTATGGATGAAGCAGTCTTGATAAAGTGCTGTTCGACATCTTTCGAGGTTGACAACGAAAGGATGTGCTGACTGGGCTTGTCTAGTTCGTCTGACTGGTATTGCTAGTGAAGGCATGATAGCAGAGATTTCCGAAGAACATTTTCCGTGGAAGTATCGATGAAAAAGTGAAAGGTCGCCGACCTTTTTACGGTGTTCCAATGATGTCAAACAGTGAGTGAGTGTGGCGTCACCCACCAGGCGAATGGCTCTTCTCTGGATGGAATCTAAGAGCATCAGCGTATGTTTTGGTGCTGAACCCCATATGTGGAAACAGTATTCTAGAACAGGCCGTATCTGCGCTTTGTAGATCATGAGAAGCTGTTGAGGTGTAAAGTAGCTTTTCGCACGGAACAAGAATCCGAGTTTTTGTGAAGCAGCTTTTGCGATGGATCTGACATGATAATTCCATGAAAGAGTATTGCTGATGGAAATACCGAGCATAGATATGGTGGGCTTGGTAGGGATGGTGGAGCCAGACATGACAATGTCGGGCATACTGAGTTCCGCCTTTCTAGAGAAAATGCAGGCTTGAGTTTTGGTGGCGTTGAATTCAACTAGGTTGTTGGTTCCCCAGGCTGTGATATCAGCAAGATCTTCATTGACAGCATTGACCTGCCTGCGCCGTGAGTTCTTAGTTTCCTGGGAAGAAATGGGAATTCTGGAAGAGAACGCAGTATGGAGGGTACTATCATCTGCAAAGCTGTGGATGGGGCAAGTTGTTACTCCCAACAGATCATTGATATGAAGCAGGAATAATGTTGGTGCCAAAATTGATCCTTGTGGAACGCCAGAATTGATGCCAATGGTATCAGACGATACACCGTCCACCACCACGTGAAGCGATCTGCCTGAAAGAAAACTCGATAAGAGATGGCATAGCTGAGGTGGTTAGCCGTATGATGGTAGTTTGTGGAGGAGTCATTCGTGCCAAACACGGTCGATTGCTTTCGATATGTCCAACGCGACAGCTAGAGATTCCCCGTATTTTTCTAATGAAGCTTGCCATAAATAGGTGACGTAGGCAAGTAGATCTCCAGTAGATCTTTGGTGGCGAAAGCCGTATTGTCTATCATTGATGATTCCTGAGCTCTCCAGATATTTGATAAGCTCAATATTGATGGCTTTCTCTATCTCTTTGAAGATTACTGATAACAGGGCAATGGGCCTGTAGTTGTTGGGCAGGTTCTTGTTCCCTTTTTTGGGGATTGGTTGGACTCTAGCTGTCTTCCAGCATGATGGAAAAATACCCGACCTGTACGAGACGGTAAACAACTTGCAGAGAATCGGTGTTAATTCTGGTGCACATTTTTTGAGGATAATGGGTGGAATTTCATCAGGACCGTTAGCCTTATTCGTTTTTAGACCAAGCAAAATTCGTCTGATAGTACGTTGACGGAAGACGATTTCGGGCATTCGACTCTCAACGGGTGGAATGTCTGGCGGCACTTTTCCTTGGGAATCTAAAGTAGAGTTCGCTGCGAACATCTCTGCAAAAACATTTGCTTTCTCCTGCGATGTTGTTGCTAATGTGCCGTCGGATTTGTTCAGTGGTGGAAATGAACTATTAGTGAAATTTCTTTCGACCGCTTCAGCAAGGGACCAAAACGAACGGGAGCCATTGGGAAAATCTATGAGTTTCGATCTTATCTTGGCATTGTATGTTTCTTTCGAAGCATCTATTGTTTGGATGCAATTATTCCTGGCATCAACGTATTCTGCTCTAGTCGCGAGGTTAGGGTTTTTGCGCCAGCGATGGTAGGCTGTTTGTTCCAATGCAACAGTTCTAGAACAGTTTTTGTTGAACCAGGGTTTCGAAGGTGATGATCTTTTCGAAAAATGAAAAATGTATGTGTCCATTCCGAGCATGATGATCTCGGATATTTCCGCAGCACATTGTGAAGGGTCCTCAGAGTCAAAGCATACTCTATGCCAAGGAAACTCGGAGAAAAACATGCGGAGACCGTCCCAATCTCCTGAATTGTAATGCCATATAAGACGTGGGGGTGCCGGAGCAGTTGATGGAATGAAAAATGGGCAAGTTGTGGAGATGAGTGTGATCAGAGTTGCCAAGTGGAGCTCGTACATCTATGGTGTAGGGTGCTGAATTATTAGTGAGGAATGAGTCAAGAATGTTAGCTGGATGGTTATTGGCATCGGGAATTCGTGTGGGTTCTTTGATAAGCTGCTCTAAGCCGTGAGTGATGGCGAAAGCTTTGGCTTGTCGCCCAGCTTCATCCGTTCTGTTAGAGTGTACGAGCCAAGCAGTGTTGTGTACATTGAAATCGCCCATGATGATGATTTCTGCTGCTTGATGGTTCTGTTGAATTTGGTCAAGCTTCAGAGACAAGAATTCGAAGAGCTCTTCATAGGATGGATCATTTGGTGATAAGTAGAGACAACAAAGGTATTTGGTCTGTTTCTGGCTATCGAGTTTGAACCACATGACATCAAACTTATTTGGTTCCAAAGTTTTTTCTCATTGACATGAGAGATTCGTTTTAGAGTAGAGGCAGAGACCTCCCTTCAATCTGAAACGTGTGTGGAGTTCGTACCCAGGACAGAGCAGATAGGTCGTATTGGTGGATGGATTGACCTGTCTCTCAGTGAGAGCCAATATGTCTAGCTTTTCAGTTTGAAGGTGTCAATGGACATCGTTGATGTTCTTACTTAGACCTCGGATGTTACATAGGTCTATCTTGAGGACTTTTCCAGCCGATGGTGAACCCCCTTTCATTTCATTTCATTTCATCGATAAGGATAGTGAAGTACAAGAGGGCTGCTAACAGAGAAGGATTCGATAACTTCATATATTCGTGAAATCTAAGCACCGCGTGATTCATTCAACCATTAGATGTGACTATGAGCACATCTCATGAGAAAATTTCTGAAATGAATTCAGAAATTCACCTCAAACGTGAACTCATCAGAGCAACCAAAGCAGTGAAAAAAAGTTCGAAAGCCTGAAAAATCACCGTATGGGTAATCAATTGGCGCTCGAAAAGGTGTATGAACCACTCATGAAACCGTTGAATGTTATCTCAGCAGCAGCAGCAGCAACTCCAAATACAACAGCTACTACGAAGAATATTAACAAACAGTTAAAGACAATAATGGCACAACCCACATATTATTCCACACCGATGTCGGGCAATGCGTCTCCAGGTGCTACGAAAACACCCAGACAATCCGTAAAATCACGTAGTTTCACTGATGATTATTCAAGCATACATACAGAAGATGAAGAACCCGAATATAGAACAATGATGGATACACCACTAACATCATCTCCTTCACACATTTCAATCGATACTATGATACCCGCTGATAGGGCAGAAGCGAACGAACTAGATGGACAATTGAGAAAACATTTAGATAACTTGAAGTCTAATGCCCCAATTATGACACCACATATGGCGTTCGTATCTATCTCACCACGAAAAACACGATGATATGTGCCATGGAGATTCGTTTTTCTCCCGGACAAATTGAGTTATTGTACAGCAATAAGAGAAGCAAAATTTTTCCAGCAACGTCTGAACTATATAATCTTATATTCATGAAACACGTACCGAGATCGATCAATGATCGAGATAAGAGCGTATACACAGCCCTGCTGAAGAATACAAAAGCGCCATATAAGAATTTCGATGTACGAGAAGGGTTGAATATGAGTACTAAATCGAAAACGAAATATCAGCAAATTATCAAACCATTAATTGGTTGATGACCAGTCAGCAGCAAAAAGTCAAAGGTGGTGGAGGAATATTACAATCGATACCATCCAGAAAAAGTGTTAGTGAACGCCGCAAAGAGTACGTCTATTGGAATAAAGCTACAGAATTAGTAGGACGCCTTCGGCTATTGTGGAGGTCAAAATGAGCCGGTCACACTGGGCACGATAATGAAATAATGTCAATAATTGAGGAATTACGTGAAGAAGGCATTGTGCATTCGGCGGGCGGCAGACTGCATCAATCATTTGCCGTCGTGTCACGTCGCATGAAGTGTCACCGTTCGATATTTCAATACCACGTCAGACTGCAACGACTTGCCACCTTGCCTTCGTCTGATCAACACTCACGTTTCGTGCATTTCGTCTTTTGTTTCGAGTACCGTGACGTGCCATGACCAAAATTCACGAGAAAATTCACTATAACCATACTTTTATTTTTATGAAAAATAGAAAAATAAAATGAATTATGTCATATATCATGAAGTGTGGGAAGTACTAATTTTCGGAAAACAATTTCATTTGAGGAACGTATAACTGTTACTCTAAGGTTGGGTATATAAATGAAAAGTTGAGTTATTGCTACCTACTAATGTTTTTTTTCCAGATTCCTTGCTGCTGGTGAATCATTTTCTGCTTCATTTCATCATTTCTGTATTTCAGCTAATGAAATTGGTATCATAATGAAGGATACTCTGCATTTGATATATAAAGCTCTACACAGAGAACAGATTTCCTCAGTCTAAAAATGAGTGGCCCCAAGTTGCTAACGAATTTGAGTGTAGGAAACACTTTCCCAACTGTTTGGGTGCCTTGGATGGCAAGCATGTCAGAATAAGAAAACCAGGAAAATCTGGAAGTCTGTTCTACAATTATAAGTTATATCATTCAATAGTTCTATTAGCATTGGTAAGTGCTGATTATAAGTTTCTCATGATAGATGTTGGGTCATATGGTAGAAACAGTGATGGTGGAATTTTAGAACATTCCCAATTTGGAAAAGATTTGCATGGTGACAAATTGAATTTGCCACCAGAAAAACCCATAATTCAAGGTGATGACCTAATGCCATATGTATTCATAGGAGATGAAGCTTTTCGTTTAACAAGAAATTTCATGAAGCTATATCCACGTAGGCAGTTGACAGATGAAAAACGAATTTTCAATTATCGTCTTTCATCTGCAAGACAAATAGTGGAATGCACTTTTGGAGCCCTAACATCAAAATTCAGAATTTTTGACATGCCTTTAGAGATTATCCCAGATACTGTGGACTTAGTAATTAAAGCTGCTTGTATTTCACATAACATGGTGAAAGATGGAGATGGAGAAATACTTTTTCAAGAAACACTCAACACTCCAGTATTTCATCAGATGAATGCATTTGATGGACTTCCTATGGGAAATAATGTTCGAAAATCAACTAGAGAAGCTCGTACTATCAGAGATAAGTTCCTACAATATTTCAATGGAGTTGGTGCAATCACCCAATCAGCACAAGTATGTCTTATGGACGTTTTAAAAACGTCCACTCTGGACATTCAGGACGTTTTGGGGACGTCCATTTCCGGACGACGGACGTCTTATGGACGTTTTGAGGACGTCCATTGTTAATAATCAGGATGTTTTGGGGACGTCCAGTTTAGGTCCAGACTAGGACCTTTTTGGGATGAAAAATGGACGTATTGAGGACATTCAGACAATATTGATTATTGATTTTCTGACCCATCTGAAGAGTGAAATACTCGAATATTAGTTAACATTTATTCGCAAACAATAATATGAACAGAGATTCAGGTAGTTGTTTCAATTTCACTCTTCCATATCGTATATCAGCAGCTGCACCACTAAAAACGTCGCGTGATTCATCCAGGTACGCAGGCGCGATGATGTCTTTTTCTGATTGGCAGCCTTCTGTTGTCTTCTTCACTGGATCTGTAAATAATAATAATATTCAATAACATCTTCTGTGAATACCATAAACCATAAACACAGACCCACTTTCAACGTGTAGTAGTCAGTATAGCGGAATACTTCATTATTTTTATTTCATTAAGAACTTATTCCATACATAAACTGATTCTTAGGTAGGTACCTATATAACATCTATGAACCTTGCACGAATTATATTATGTTTTAACTATATACAAAAATATAAACTTTGGTACATGATGGAAATAGGATTAGGTAGAGCTTTGCATGAGATCAAATTATTTAGAAAGGTAAGTATCTAATGTTTTCAACTACAGAATTGATATTCTTACTCAAGCATCTTCATGCGAATGAAAATAAAACGATAGCGTCGATAGCCATACTTGCCTTCAAATAAACATCTCGATGGAACTCGAGATCGAAGTTCACCAGTTGATAGATGATATCCGCAAAGATTTCACTTATTCACTGCTTTTTCAGTCTAATAACCCGAAAAGTTCAGAATGTCGTTGGACCTGAATCACAGTTTAATCGGCACTCGGCAGTGGTCAACTGACGGACGCCATCTTCCTACGTTTTCGTTTCACAGTTTCACACGTAACACGCACAGTGTTGCCGGATGAAAATTTGTCGGAGCAGTAGATGGGTGGGGAAAAAACAGTAGATCATCAAAACTGAACAGAAGATTTTGATAATCATCACAATTGCTATCATAAATGAAAAAACATAGTCACCTATATAATAAACGAAAAAAAAAATCATGTTCGGTCTCTATACCTATCAAAAATCGAACGAAGAATAACAAAAAATAATGAAATAAAAAATAAAATTTGTGAAAACCGCAACCAGATTGGAAATAAAAGCTAATTTTCACTAATCAGACTGAATATGATAGTTGCAGTATATTTTTATCATACATCTTCTTACTGTGATGTCCCATTAATTTTTCAATGTTGCATATTGGATAGTTACGTCATATCAAAACTTGACCAATCAGACCATTGCCTTGAATAGTTGAACAGTAGAACGGAGACAAAAACAGTAGATCTACTGCTAAAATAGTAAGTCTGGCAACGCTGAGCACGCATGCGTTCTACGGTTGCTTTACATATTCAGTGATTCAATATGAATACTTCAGTGTGGGTTTAAGAATGGTCAAACTGTATAGGTATTATGTGATTGAAGGAATATGATTCAACATAACTATATAAGTTGGTACAAATCAGTTAAAATCATAAATATTTCAAATTCATAATATTAATAATAAAATGAAATTCAATATATTGATACAGCTGATATATAATATATTTTTTGACATTATTCATGTCCATATTCAATTCAATAATTCTAATTTCAAAATTAATATATACCTACCTACTTATATCAATTTAAACTGATATACCGTGAGAGTCTGTAAATTGGACGTTTTAAAGACGTCTTTTTCTGGACGTCCGGAGTATGTCCAATAATGGACGTCTTAAAAACGTCCATAAAAGGTCCTGGACGTTCAGACCAAAAATGGACATAAAATGGACGTCTTCGGGACGTCCCGTGCTATCTGGGCATTGATCAAAATGAGAAGATACTGCAGAGATATGGACTACTTGATAATGAATCAGATGATGATGACTAGTTTACCTGAATGATAATTAAAAAATGTAGATTCTCAAATACAAAAATACTTTAATTGAAGACTTCTATTTTTTCATAATAAAGGATCTTCTAAACTAATAACATGTTTCACTAAATATGATTTTTCATCCATTCCATTATATATAATTTGAAGTCCAGCTGGTCAGATGGACTTAACTCTCCTACGTCTTTTCCCACACTTTTCAAAAATAATTCCATGAATTATTCTTCCTTATGCTTTGGTACATTTTCAATTTTTGATGTAAAATACTTTGCAATGATATCATTTACTTCATTGCCCTGTTTTCGGGACTTCTTAGGATTAGTATTTGTATATGTAGTAGCTGAAGTAGTAGGTGTTGGAGATTTTCTCTTCAGTGTGGCTGAAAATGAATCTTCACAAGTGTCATTTGTAAAGCTCAAATCATTTGTTGTAGATTCCTCTATTATTAGAATATTAGCATCTTCTGTATCTTCTATATTGTAGTCAGAAGGATGATCACCATGGTCTACATCACTATCTTGACTTTTTTCTATTGAACTGGAATAATTTGAACATGTTTTTCTTTCTGAAATATAAGGGTCCAGAAAACTAAGCATATCAAAATAAACCCATTTTTTCGAATTCTTCTGGGATGATCCTGAAGGAGTATATTCATGTTTTTTTGTACGATATGTTCCTCGAAGTATTTGCCACTTCTTACTGCACTGTTTCCCGACAATAAAAGGTAATTAGCCAGATATTCCTATTTGGGGAAGAAATAATTGTTCATTGATATTGATACCAACCAGTTTTAGATTTTCCTCCCAGATGCCTAGCCACTCCATTCCAGAGTTTCTCAATCCTATCTCCATTAGCGTAACCTGGAAGAGTCTGATTATAAATTTCTGGTCTCGATCGAACTTCCATAATTAAAATTTCTATATCGTCTACCGTCCATTTTTCAGTA
Organism: Phaedon cochleariae; assembly: GCA_918026855.4. Lineage (NCBI taxonomy): Eukaryota > Metazoa > Arthropoda > Insecta > Coleoptera > Chrysomelidae > Phaedon > Phaedon cochleariae. Next base: position 22,122,757 of record OU896710.1, read on the forward strand.
TCACTCATTATTGAATTGTTTGCCAAAACTTGTGGGAATGCACAACACTCTCATCTGAGCTCTCATCCCTTTTATTCATTCATCAAAATAAAAACAGATGTACCACGGAACCATATTTTTTAATTCATAGACACTATCAGCTCATAGAACACAATGTCCAGATGAGTTTTTAGATTTCACTTCATAGTAATTTCAAACCAGTCAGATATTTCTAACAAAAACGATTGCGCACGATCGATGACAATCGAAAGACCTTGTCGCAGTCTGAGTCAACCCATATGGAAGCATGTGTTAGAAAACTCTCTTCATGAAGCACACTTTATGAAGTTCGTCAGTCTACCGCCCGCCTTAATTTTAATTTGTCTCCAGCGCATAAGAGGGATATGATGTATGCTGGCCTATTAGTATATCAACGTTATTCAAGGAGATCACAAGCATTCAGGAGTGTTTCAATAGGTTTTAATAAAGCTGTAATGGAGATAAGTGCGACCAGAAGGCAAATAGTTTATGAACTGCATAAACCTGCCAGACGGAACTTTCATAGAAGGAGAACTATAATAAAAGGTTTCGCAGACTTGTGGCAAGTAGATTTAGCTGAGATGCAAACGTATTCTGAAGAGAATAGTGGTTATCGTTACATATTATTCACCATTTATTGCTATTGTAAATATATCTGGACAGAGCTGATAAAATATAAAACCGGATCAGAAGTGACACATGCTATGGAGAGAGTATTGGAAAGGGCTGAATACTCTCCAAGAAATATGCAGAGTGACCTCGGTAAAGAATTCTATAACAACCACTTTGGCACATTGATGGCGAAATATGGGATCAATCATTATTCTACGTATAGTACGATGAAGGCTGCGAATTATAGTATTCAAAAACCTCGAAAAAAACAATGTTTATGTGTTTTTTTATGAAAATATGGACTGAAATGCCCAATAAGATAGTACGGAATCAAATCAAATCAATTTATTCTATTCCATGACAATATGCGTAGTGTATAACAATTTATTTTTGTTTGAGATTATTATAAATAATGATATAATAATAATATATACATGTGTGAATATATTTTATATTACATAATATGTTTTGATTTTGAGGCTTCGTAAGAAGTGAAGTGACCTAGGCACTAGTGCCTGTATTGTCGACTATCCTCCTCCTAAGAAGCCAGAAAAAAAAACTTAATACCACTATAAAAAAAATAAACAACAAAATTAACTCAAAGCTATATGAAGCTAACAATGATGATACTAGGGGTGGAGTGAGATGGTCAAGATGAGAATATAGGGCTATTTCGAAAAAATAATTTTCCTTTTTTTTTCGGGGTTAGGGGAAGATTTAAAAGATTTTTGAGAGTGGATGTATTTGAGGATTTTCATGACTTGAAAATTTCGTACTTTTTGAAGTTTTCCAGAATATTTTTTTTTATTTCAGTTTTGAATTTATACGTTTTAGTAATTTGTTTGATATGTAATGGTAGTAAGTTATATAGTTTTGGTCCATAATAGTGAAATGATTTCTGCGTCAAGGTTTTATCGAAGAAATCAATATGCACATTCCAATTAGTTGCGGCTCTGGTGTTCGAATTTTTCCTTTGGAATGAGTCCCTTCTATGATAAACTCGGAGAAGGCATTGGTAAGTGTATATTTGTCTGACTGTGAATAATTGGGTTTCTTTGTAAAGAAGTTGAGTTGAAAATCGTCTGTTTTTGTGAAGTATGATTTTTAAAAGAGTGTTTTGGGTGGTTTGTAGATTTTGTAAGGTCGTTGTGAAGGTGCCTCCCCAGATGGTAATGCGGTACCTTAATGTTGATTCGATTAGTGAATTATACAGCTTCATCAGATTTTTTCGCGATAAGATATCTCACAAGTTGTAGAATTTATTCATCAGTTTCCTTATACGTTTGACAAGATAGGTGATATGATCATTCCACCTAGTATGCTGATCAATCATAACGCCTAACGGGGTGACAATTGACTCTTTCGACTGTATTGGTATTTTCGCAGTTGAGAAACTGGTATTTAATATGTGAGTTAGAGGTTTAAGTAAATGTATGTGGATATGTTTTATGAGTTTGGTACCAATTCCGTCGGGCCCTGCAGAGCAATTATTTTTCAATTTTGATAACAAGAGGATTATTTCTGTTTCACTAACAGGTTCCAGAAAGATTGATGAATTTATTCTTGATTCGTTTAGAGAATCATTGGGAAGACTAGTTTTTTCTATGTCACGTGCCATTTTGATTCCCAGTTCCGTAAAGAAATTATTGAATAAATTCGCTTTTTCTGAATCATTTTGTATCAGAATGCCATTTTCATTTGAAATGTCTGTGCTGGATATTTGTGAAGTGGTTTTATTTCCTGTGATATCCTTGATAATATTCCATATTTTTTACAGTTTCCATTGGCATCATTAATTTTGTCTTTATAGAAGTCGTTCTTAGTTTTTTTAATTAATGCATGAAGTTTATTTCTGTATTTTTTGTAACATTCTTCAAGTTCCGGATTATTATTTTTTATAATTTTTTTTTTCATTGTGTCTCTTTTGTGGATTGATGATATCAAAGCAGAAGTTATCCAGGGTTTTAACTGTCTAGTTTTATTGTTTATTTTTTTTTGTTTCAGTACATTCGCTAATATATTTATTCAGTGTTCCAATAAATCTATCATATAAATTTTGCACGTTATTTATTTCTATTACGTTATTCCATTCCTCATCACCAAGTAAATTATTGAGTTTTTGATAATTAATTCTTTTATATGTAACTTCATTTCTTTCTTTAATTAAATTTGAATGCTTTCTGAAAGATACACGAATGGTGCAAAATGATCAGTGATATCAGTCTGGAAAATTATTGGGTCTATTTCAATATGGTTTCTTATTATTTTCGAATTCCTTATGAAAATGTGATCTATAGCTGTTTTAGATGTAGAAGTTACCCTTGTAGGTTTATTTATATGTGAAATGAAACCATATAAATTCAGTATATTCAAATATTTAGTTGTTTCGTTCAATTCCGTTTGTAGAATGTTTATGTTGATATCTCCTGAATATATTTCTGAGTCTTGATTTTCAAGTTGCTGTAAGTATATTTCCAGATTATCTAAGTAGTCTTGAGTGATTGTTGAAGGAGGTCTATAATATGCTGTTAATCCTATCTTGTTATTGTAAACTGAATGTTTGGTACTAAAACTCACTCGCAAAAATTTAATGTCATTTATGTCAATTGTATCAACCTAGTAGTATAACGCCCAATGCTATTATTTATATAAATTACTGTTCCATCGCATTTATTTATACTGGAGTTATTGTAGTAAGCTGTATAGTTTGGTATTTGAAAATTACTAATGTCTATTTTTCTTGTTTCTGATAAAATTATAATATCCAAGATGTCTTTACCTGTTTCTAAATATATTAACAATTCGTCAAAATGTTTTTGTAGACTGCGTATATTAAAATGAATTAGCCCAATCCCATTCTCAAACTTGCTTCTCACTCCACTATCTATATATTCTTGAAAGTTGTTTAATTCTATTGTTTCAATTTCCTGTTGATCATCCAAAGTTTCTAGAAAATCTAGCATCAATAGTTGAATATTATACCTGATTCTGCCTGGGGTTCTTAAATTAGCAGTTAACATTAATTTTAGATTCAGCTTCATCAATGTGTACTTTGAAATAAATCAAGGTAAATTATCTACATTAGTGACAAAAAAATATTTTATTTATAACAATTTCACTGATAAAAACAAGTAAAATTAGGTAGGAAATTCCAGTTTTTTTTTCTCATTGATTATTTATAAATTTTTGGAAATCTGTCCTATTCTTAATGATGTGTAGTCTTCCATTATATGAAGTATAGATTTTACCGTCATTGGTCCAGACATTTCTAAATCCAATTTTTTCCGTTAACTGGTTGACTATATCCACCCTCGTGCTAGTTAAGTCTTCTTTGATGACTATGCTGGTTCCCTTGAGCATCTTCTTCTTTGCTTATATATCTTGTTTCATCTCTATTGACTTGAGTTTAAGATATATTCCTCTGGGTTTATCATTTTTTTTTGCTACCCACTCTATAACACAGCGTAATATCCTCCGGTGTTAGATTCATTGCTAGTTTCGCGTTGATGATATGGATTATTTCATTCCTGGTATCTTCTTTGGTATTTTCAGTTACATTGAAGATTCTAAGAGCTTTTTTGCGGGTTGCCTGATCAATACGGTCGAATTTTTCGCAGATTTCTTCATTTTTTTGGTTCATATTATCTATGGTAGCTTCAAGAAGTTTCAGTTTATTTTCATTTTCAAGCTGGTTTTTCGTTAATTCTGATTTTAGAGACGCCACTGATTCTTCTATCTTCACGAGCCGTATCTCGAGCGTTTTTACCACAGCATTAACGACTTTACCAGTGATAGTTCTTATCAGGTCTTTGTTTTGTAGGCTTTTGCTCACAGCTTGATTCACTGTATTTTCTATTTCTTCTTTCACTTCTCGCGTAATAACCATGTTTATGTGTGAATTTCAATTTACCACCACTTTTGCACTAGTTCTGACTTTAATTTAAAGAATTTTAACGCTAAGAATCTTTGAAAATTGATAAATTTCAGGAGCTCAGGTACTGTTCGACTATTCGCAACTTGCCATAGGCGTAGAATAATGTGTATGTGTTTTGAATTCGATCGTCAAACCTTTGAAATCGACGAGTCTCTGCAACAACTTTCAAGTGGATAGTGATCGATTCTGATTGTAGTGCTGGTGGTACTTATGGAAAAATCGAAGGAAAAGTAGTTATTCATTGAATCACAGATACGTTTGTAAACAGTAAGTACTTATTTTTTATTTCATCCATATTCATATGATACCTGATTTGTTGATGGTTTTGCAATAGGGCTGATGCATCCTTGCTGATGCTAAAGTGATTCTCAAATTATATTATTTATTCCATGTAGCTCAAAATACTTTCTATCCACCATTCATACCTGCTTGCCTACCTCAAACAGTTAGAAGTTTACCTATCTGTTTTTTCTTTCTGTAGTAGTATGTAGGTATACTATGGCCCTTTCAAATTGATAAACAGCTATTCTCTATGCATTCTCTATGCAATACCTACCTATTATATGCCTGATGCAGAACAGACCCTGGAACAGACATTTTTATTGTAAAAACCTCACAAAAAGTTGATACTGAATTCTCACAATCTACATTTAAGTACAGTAGCAAATAGTTTATACTTTCAATTTGGTAACAATCTTCTCACTCTTGTAATGTTGGAACCTACATAATTGAATAATTCAGCTTAGTATTCAGCAGGGTATTCAGCCAGTAAATATTATATGTCCCAGAGCTACTTCACATTTGAGAAAAGCAGATCACATGCTCATCCTACACAAAAAGTCGTCTAAAATCTCCTCCAAAATAGTGAAACAGAACCAAATCAACCCTTTGTCAAAGAATCACTCTTGATTTTGGTTCTCCAAATTGCAGCTCCATGTAACCCAGCATGTGTTTTGGTTCATCTCGAAGAACTTTTATTAAATTATACATTTTCAAAAAACATATACAAATTAATCAGAATTTCTATTGAACGTCTAGGGTGAAATGGAAAAAGAAACAAGAAAACATGGAATGCGATTTGAAAAACCAAAGTTATGGGTGGTTTCTAGTGGATTGTTTGGAATTGTTGACCTGTATGTGCACACCTGATGGTAGGGGTCAGTTTAGTCTTTACATTTTTGCATTGACTATGTTCAAATATCATCGCCTGTTTCATTATCATGCGATTCAGAATGAAAACAATTCATCATTTATTAAACAGTATAATATATCAACTACTTTGAGCTTTTTTGTATTCATTTAGTATAATATTTTTCAGTAAAACTGTTTACATTTACAATTTTTTCAACTTCCCTACTTCAGTATTCCAGTGCCACCAGAAATACTTTGAAGAAAAATATGTAAGCCTTCTTGGTGCAGCTTCTGAATTGGTCATGGAATTGCAACACCTTATCTGACATGCAATAGTGAAAGCTATTAAACTATTTTTTTGTATCTGGGTGAGTGTGATTATATTCAATTACATAGCATATATAATTCATCAATGTACATATAAATAGATCAAGAGGAAAGATATTGTGTATGAACACAGAGCCAGAGTATGAAGTAAAAGATTGTAGGTTCAATCCGTTCCGTGAGTGGAATATCAATTGGTGCAAGACAGTCTGTTTCAGCTGGCCAAGCATCATCAGTTGCACTAGGCCAATCGACAATCCACTCACGGACCGGTCACTATTTGAAGACCAACATGTAGTCTTCAACAGTGCGGAATACGGATGTTTGGTACAGTGCCACCTACTAGCACTAGACAGAAACGTGCTCTACGGGCATCGACGCAGGAGTACAGATATCTCTGTTACTACACCTCTTCTTCTTTATTCTGTCCTGTGGTCACATCCACACTATCGAGGTGCAGTCGGGGGACGCAGTTTTTGCACTTGAAAGGTTCATTTTCGTAAGGGGACTGCTACACTGAGGGGTAGATATAGGTGGATCATCTGGGAATGCATCCATTGGTAAGAAAGTTCATGAAAGTTTAATCATGTGATCTCGTGAGGGAACTGTGGCATTGAGGGCAGATATTGCTGGATTTTGTCTTGAAAATCAACAAATTGTTATCATTTGGGAATGCATCCATTGGTAAGGATATTCATGAAAGTTTAATCCTGTGATCTCATCAGGGAAGTGCGACATTGAGGGGCAGATATTAGTGGATTTTTTTGAAGATCAACAAATTGTTATCATCTGGGAATGCATCCATTGGTAAGAATGTTCATGAAAGTTTAATCTTGTTATCTCGTGAGGGAACTGTGGCATTGAGGGCAGATATTGGTGGATTTTGTCTTGAAAATCAACAAATTGTTATCATCTGGGAATGCATCCATTGGTAAGAATATTCATGAAAGTTCAATCCTGTGATCTCATGAGGAAACTGCGACATTGAGGGGCAGATATTAGTGGATTTTTTTGAAGATCAACATCATCTGGGAATGCATCCATTGGTAAGAATGTTCATGAAGGTTTAATCCTGTGGTCTCGTGAGGGAACTGCTGCATTGAGAGGCACATATTGGTGGTTTTTTTCTCGAAGGTCAACAAATTCTTATCATCTGGGAATGCATTCATTGGTAAGAATGTTCATGAAAGATTAATCCTGTGGTCTCGTGAGGGAACTGCTGCATTGAGAGGAACATATTGGTGGATTTTTTATCGAAGGTCAACAAATTGTTATCATCTGGGAATGCATCCATTGGTAAGAATGTTCATGAAAGTTTAATCTTGTGATCTTGTGTGGGAACTGTGACATTGAGGGCAAATATTGGTGGATTTTGTCTTGAAAATCAACAAATTGTTTTCATCTGGGAATGCATCCATTGGTAAGAATGTTCATGAAAGTTTAATCTTGTGATCTTGTGAGGGAAGTGTGACATTGAGGACAGATATTGGTGGATTTTGTCTTGAAAATCAACAGATTGTTATCATCTGGGAATGCATCCATTGGTAAGAATGTTCATGAAAGTTTAATCTTGTGATCTCGTAAGGGAACTGTGACATTGAGGGCAGATGTTGGTGGAATTTTTCTTGAAGGTCAACAAACTATCATCTGGTTCGTGAAAGAGCAATCCTATGATCTCGTGAGGGGACTGTCAACAAAGAGGGGCAGATATTCGCATAGTGCAATAGACGTAGATTCTCCACATTCCTCTAGGAGGAAATTCCAGATATGTGTTACATATTTTGTGTTATTTTAATGTCATCATTATTCGAAATTTAAAGTGAATTTTTATAAAATTGTCCTCAATTACTGCAATTTGGCCATCTTTACATAATACTTGGATTTATCCATTGCGTTTCTTTCCTTCTGTTCTTTAGCACAGCATATACTGAGCCTGGAAACTATCCCACTGAGCAAGGAACATCCCGGGGATGTTTGGTAACGTTAATTTCTTGTACCTTTGGTGACCTTTTGAAATTACATCTTTTATTAGTGATAATAACATATTTCTGGGACGTTTTAATTCGTCCCTTATTTGGGCTGACTCTGCTACATTCACAGAAACACGTCGCTGTTTCGTAACAGTAAACTGACCTATGCACGTCTATGTGATCTTATTTGAGTCAATATTCCAACGCCTTCTCCAAAGTATCCTTATTTCATCCACAGAACATTTTATGTGACGTACTTTTATCATTTTCCGTGGGACTATTATTACGAACTTGATTTGAATCAGACACGTATCTTTCTCACTTTGTGCTATTTTGCTAATATTCGCCATTTTGAGAGATGATGCTGTCGTGGTTATGACGGACGCCGGCGTGGTTTGTGTTGTTTAGTGTTTGTGTCTCACAATAAAGTGTGAATTTTGACTTTTGAGGTAGAGCAATAGTCAAGAAAATCAAGTGAAAGTGCGTTTTTTGGAAAACATGGTGAGATAGGTGAGTTGAATTACCAAAATCATAATTTTCTGTTTATGTATCAGCACACAGTTGTCTGATTCATAATGGCTTCAGTCAGAATTTATTGTCGGGTATCTTCCTCAGTGAATATATAATTAATGTGATGAATATAACTACAAGTCCTCTATTATTGTTCCTCTCTTAGTTTTAAATGAACTCAGTAATATTATTTGATTTTTGGGGTTAGGTCATTTGCAATATAGAAAAATGGATCACCAAATAGCTGTATAGGTATATCAGTGACCAACAAGATTCCTCAAAATAGTTTGATTCATGTCATTTACTGAAGCAGCTTTCATTGGAATATATCAATGTCTTCAAGTACTACATTGTTTACAGGTCAGTACACATGATGTTTCCTCGGAACCTGATGGATAACTACATTACTAGAATATGCGTGAGCTCTGGAAAAACCTACCCTCTGACCTACTTTAGTAGAAATGATGGATTACACATCTGCTGTTTGCCTGGGGAGTTTAGGTATGAAAAAGTGGGATGCATATATAGTAGGTAATGTAAATTTCCTACTTAGGTATGGTATATATTCCAGAATCCAAGTATCTGGGATTTCATTCAATCAAAAATAGAGACATTTGGGGGACACAAAAATCAGTAAGTCCTTTATTCTTGAAAGGCGTATGAAAAAATGATGACAACATGAAAATCAACTCTAACATTGGGCTAGAACACTCTAAAATCCACCCACTGCCACAGAGGATCGAGAATCAAGAACACACCATCAGGAAGGGAACTAATCAAGGCAGAATCGAGGTAGGATGATATGAATATTTGATGCTGATATTGTGTATTACAAATTGTTTGGTGTTTCAGGTGCATCTCATGAAATCCTCAGCCTTGAAATAGATTCGCCCATAGAATCATTAAACTGAACTAACTGAAGTGACATACGTGGAAGGATAATTAGTCAATCAAATATCCATTTATTTTCAATTGTAGTTCTACCTTACATACATTGATTGAATACATTTCTGAATTCATTTTTTTCCTGTGATAAGTAGGTAGTTAGCAATGAAGCTGACTATAGTAAATATCAGGGTGATCCAACATAAATGTTCCCTCTTGTAAATTTGGTCATTTCTGGACCGATAGCAGAATTTCTCAGCCAGAAAATATATACTGGGTATTTCAAAATATATGGGACGCACATCAAGATGTGATAGGGTAGCTCAAAACAATAATAAATGATCCCTCAAAGAATTGACCAGAACTCTTTTGTTTCCAAGTTGTTAAAAATACCTACCATTTTGTATTTCTTCCGATACATTTGAGATGATTGAACCAAGTTTGCTTCATTATACCTATCCATCGTTCTCTGTAGTGGGAGAAATGAGAGGACGCGTCCCACATATTATGAAAAACCCAGTGTGATAAAATCCAGCTATATGTGATTATACCAGTAATAGTTTTCAGAATTCACGAATATTGGTCTAGAAATAACCAAGTTACAAGGGTGGACATTTTTGGAGTACCACCCTGTATATTTCGAAAGATCCTAGTAAAGTTACAAGAGAGTCAACAATAATGAAACATGAATGTTATGAAATCGTCCAGGGATATGTACTTTTTACATTCCGAAATGAAGACATGTTACGTAGAAGCGTTATCGCAAATACTATTCGAGAATGTACTTTCACTGTAACAAAGCTGTTTCATGACACGTATCAGTTTCGACTCCTACTCAACGTACTTGCGACGTCCTGCGATATTCCCAGACAGCACCAGATATTCCATGAATCTCCCTATCATATTCCTTTCGGAATATTGGAATATTCTAGAAATAATCTGGAATATTCCGGAATATCTGTGGAATATTCTCTAAATATGCGAATGGGAATTCCTCAGATAATCATAGAATATACCCAAAAGAATATTCTATGTTGAATGTTCCTAGAATATTCCAATAAACATATTCTAAAATAAAAAAAAGTGACCCAAGTAGGGATCGAACTCGTGACCTCAAGACTATCAGAGCAACGCCTTGACCACTAGGCCAGTAATCGAATTGAATAATTTTATACATATCAAGCTCTTGTGAGAGCATTGTTCGAAATCGGATCATAAACACTTTTTGTTTCAAAATCTCCTAACATCTAATTGATGTTCGATACTCACATCTCTGAAATAATAAATGGTATTTATGTGTTGAGAAACATAGGAATATTCATGGAATATTTCATGAATATACAGCACAGAATATTCAGTTGAGAATATTTCATGAATATACCGCACAGAATATTCAGTTGGGTATATTTCATGAATATACCCCACAGAATATTCAGTTGGGTATATTTCATGAATATACAACAGAGAATATTGAGTTGGGAATATTCCTGGAAGATTCATACCTGAATATTCCCTGAACATGTCCGACTATTCACTTTGGAATATTCCTTTCAGTTGTTCCAGAGGCATGTATATATTCTAGGAATAATCGATGAATATTCGGAATATACTCCTCCTTTTTAGCATATTTAGAGAATATTCTATGAATATCCAGTGCTGTCTGGGTTGTACTGTTGGTGGACATATAACGACTCTAAGATAATCTTTGAGATGTCAATAGCACCAAATTCACAACGTAACAACGTATCATGGTTACAATGAAATAACGTTAATAGTATGAGTTCTTGCACAGTGGGATGTACCTATTTCTGAAGAACATTATTTGAAAACTCCTTTTTGTGTTCATCACAGCCCAACATGATCTTTGGAGTGAAATTGGATAATTTCTCCACAATTACCCCAAGACAATTTTTTTTTAATGGTTGTTCCAAAATATTTGAAATCAAAATATCTACTTCTCGTAGGAAGTTAATGAATGCATGAGATGGAAACGTTGAAAATCCTCTACTTTTCTATTTAATAAAAGCATTAAACCTCTCATCTCCCTCTCCTACTATTCTGCTTACACAGTTATTGCATTTGCTGCTACCTTTCAGGGACTTGGCAACATAGCCGCAAAAGTAGGCAAATGCCTCATCAACTTCGGAGAACTCTTCCTCAATTTCCTCAATTCCCTCATTGATTTCAATATCGAAAATTAATTTTTTCCTCTATTCCTTCAAGTCTCCTACTCGAATAAGGGATTTCATCATTTCTCCACCGCTAATATTACTGCCCCTTGGTGGCTTTGTTAGGGAAAATAAAGATATAAGTCGGAATATCTGTCCGACTTGTAGAGATTCTGGATGAGAATTGTTTCCACCTGCTTGCCTCATCATACCAAAAAAATGCTGAAAGAAATATTTTATATTATAGAACCGAGAATACAACCAAAGATATTAAATGGTCTTGGTTTATCCTTGTTGTCATCAAGTACTGGGTCCCAAGAGTTTGAAGGTATTTGACCAAATCCAGGGTACAAGAGACTGTGGCCTTCAAACCCTCAAATGTAGATTTGGACAAAAATACCTCTGGAGAAGAACATTGCTCCCAAAGATCCAAATATTTTAGAAAGTCTTCAAGCTTCTAAAACATTGATTCAATGACCATTGTTGACATCATGCAATAACAATCCCATCTAATATATTATTCTCATCAGGTGTGTATTTTGTACATAATATCTTTAAATTTGCGAAAAATCAATGAAAAGTTGAAACATTGCTTTGAAATTCTCGTCAAAAAATTATGGCAACTCCCAATGATTTAATATATTATCATAATATACATGATAACATGAAGTAACATTTATATTAATTATGACTGATCATCTTCAGGGAGATTTTTTTTTCTTTTTTCTTTTTTTTTATCATTCTGATACAGTGTGTCCATTTAGTGCGTCATTCTTGGATATCACAAAATCAATTATCACAAGAGAATAACTTTGGTGAACAAACTTTTTCAGTTACTAAAGTTGCTCATTTCAAAAATATTTCCAACAATACTGGGTGTTTTATAAAAGCAGGGCAACTCGAAGACGAGTTTTTTTTTTTAATGGAACACACAGTGTTGTTCATTCGAAATTCATTCCGCTAAGGTTCAGCTCTACATGGCTGTGAAAAAATTGAATTTGGTTGTGACGTTGCCAAGTTATAATTGATAAACCCATTTTTACTACTATTGAAGGGTCATGTTCAATTGGATATGGTATATTTATTTATTGAAATTTCGAAAATATATTTGGCATACAGTAGTAGCAAGGTCTCACGTATCTTGCGAGATAATCCTTTACAGGGTGCTAAAATTTACATTCTGGATATTGTAAGATTCAGACGACGATCATAAGAATTTTTCAAATAGGTCCTGTATTTTTCTTCATAGATTTATTTCGACATCATTTGGCCTTTTCATCGTTGAAGAAAAAATCAAAATCGGTTGCGACGTTTTCAAGTTATAAGTAACTTCCTTAGTTTTACTACTATTTCGGCTAATTCCATTTGAGTGTGGGAATATTGCTTGCCACATGACATTCGAGGTTCTACATAGATCATTCAGGTATTTTTGCGATATGTGCATCGTCCAAATTTGAAATTTAAATAATATGTGAAACAAACAAACATACCAAAAGCAACGCCTGTCTTTGAAACAACTTCTACAATACAAACAATGAAAATGCGAATTGCGAATATTAGGACAATTTTTTGAAATTTGGGCCATTTTTATTGTCGTTATTCCCACAATCCAAATTTCCATTTAACTTGAAGGAGGTAAACATAATGATACAAACAATATGTCTCTACTTGGAAGGGAAGTCAGCAAAATTTCGTATCAATCCAAGATATATTTGATTGTGGCGATGTTTGACAGGTCATTATACAAATATAAGTGTATTTCGAAAAAAATCCAAACTTGGAGAGCCTGTAAATGTTTCTATTGTAAAAAAATATATGAATAAATTTGATTATACCGTAGCAACGCAATATTTCCACAATACAAATAAATGAAAGAACTATGACGTACAAATTACCCTGGAATAGTAGTAAAAATAAGGAAATTATCCATAACTTGACAACGCCGCAACCGATTTCGATTTCTTTCTCCAGTGATAAAAAGGCGCAAGATGTCGGAATGAATTTTTGAATAAAAATACAGGGTGTTCAATTTGAAAAATTCTGATGAATGTCATCTGAATCTTGCAATATTCTAAATGCAAAATTGAGCACCCTGTTGAAGAACATGTCGCAAAATTACTGGATTGGTATACGTGGGACCTTGCATCTACCGTATGCCAAAAATATTTTCAAAATTTGAATAATTGAATATTCCATGCCCATTGCCCATGACTATTCAATAATGGTAAAAATAGATTTATCAATTATAACTTGGCAACGCCGCAACCGATTTCAATTTTTTTTTACAGCGATATGGAGGTGAACCTCAGCGGAATTGATTCCGAATGAACAATACTGGGTGTTCCATTTAAAAAAGACTCTTCTTCGAGTTGTCCCGCTTTTATGAAACACCCAGTAATGTTTAAAATATTTTTGAAATGAGTAACTTTAGTAACTGAAAAAGTTTTTCTCTATAGGTTATGGCTTTCGAGATATCGAAGAATTACGCACTAAATGGACACACTGTACCCAGTTGACCAAAACATGTCGCAGCTTTATCCCTGCAGCATTTCAAATGTTCCATGTTTTATCACAGAGATGTTCCCATCAGAGATATAGCATAGATGAATGTCCGCCTCAAATGAAATCACAGACTTATATCAGTGATGCAACATCAGACTTGAATCAGATATGCTCCTGTGAGATCACAGTGATGACTATGTATCTACATAGCTCTCTTCATGAGCATGCCAGAGACGTTTCTGATAAATCTGCATTATCTAAATGCATTAGCTCCATCTCAAATCATTCATAAATTTATACTGGTTCCACCAGTATTTGAATCAGTTTCGAATGCAACACCATAATGTTTAGGATATATTCTTGGATTTTCAGATGTTGAAATCAAAAAATCCATGAATATACCCCTAAACACATGGAGTGGCATTCAAAACAGTGAAACAAAAGGAGTAAAAATGTAAACTTTCATTTTACTTGGTTCTTTGGGATTTTCTCTCCTCGTTTCTATAAAATAAAAGTATTCGTATTATTTCAATATATTTGTAGAGGGACAAATCAGATGATTTGCCCCAAAATGTCACTGCGTTTAACAAATTTTTCTATCAGGGAGTCTAAAAGAAAAATCCAGTACCGTCGAATGAGGTGGCTTCGGACGATTTTTACAGTTTTTTCGCTGTAACTTTTTGAAAAATCAATGTTTTCACACGAAATTTTTACGAAATGTAGCACTCATATAAATGAATCGATTCGTGGTATAGAACTTTTGTTTTCATTTTTAGGAATTTTTTTTTTTTTTTTGAAAAGTGTCCGAAGTTACCTGGATAGGTGTGGTGAATTCGGACACCTCTTCAAAAGCGCATGAAAACGACATCCAGCTTCATCAGACTCAACTTCGGACATGAATTCGAATTTTTAAAAAAATGGAACACCAAAAATTCAATTTTTTGTCCGAATTCATTTTATCTTAGGAAATTGACTTCGGACGCGCATTGTTGACGATAGGAAATTTATTTCTCGTCTCAACAAAAATAATTCGGACACAACATGAGAAAAATATTTTTTATTTGAAAAAGATTCTTTAAGAATAAAATGAATAGTAACATTCTTACAAAAATGAAATAGCATTCTGCCTACAAAATAATCAACAAAGTTATTCTATGACCATATGGGTGGCCAGGTAGCCGTGCGGACAGAGTGTCTATATTCTAATTCGCATTCGCTGCCGGTCGTGGGTTCGATCCCCGTCGACTGCAGAAATTTTTCTGATGGCCCAAGAAAGTGTTTGGGATCACACGTTAAAAGGTAAGGCCCCCGTCATTCCTTGCTCGCACAAGACTTTCGAAGACTTTTGAGGGTTGCTCGTAAGGGGGCAACCGAATGACGGATAGAACAAATTTTAGAACAAAAAAATATCATTCAAATCACAAAATTTGTATTTTCCTCTTCTAAACTCATCCATAGTAATTTTTTGGTGAATTTCTGTATAATTCAGTCGCTTCATCAATCCGGAATGGAAATGAGAACCAAAATTCCTCCCCAAATTGTTTTTTTATCAAGAAGCTAACTTGGAAGTGATCATCTCCCAATTGTGATAAAATTTGGGCAACATAAAGTTCATATTTCTTTGAATTGAATATAGGCACTTTGATTATTGCGAAATCATTTTTCTTCAAATTTTCTAAATCAGTCTTAGTAGAAATAGTTTCTATTCTCTCGTTGGTGTCCTCTACTGACGATTCATTGGTACGATTTGTACGAACGTCCGCCAAGGATTTTTCTATAGGTCCGGCCCATGTCCGAAGTCTTCCGCAATAATGCTGATGTTCTGGTTATCGCCCTGTATAAAAAAATTCTATGAAATTTTCAAACAGATACATCATCGAAGCATTCTTTGAACATCACCCTTTGATTGAACATATGCCACTGAGCTCTACATTCAACACAAAAAGTGCTACAGCAGTTACTTTTTCACTTTTGAGAATTCGCAATAAAAATACGCTCATATAAATACCGACGTGAACAATTCTTCCTTACCTCTCTACGCAAACTACACTCTCGACCACCGGACCTATACTAACAAAATTCAACCTGCAGAAGATTATTAGCGTCTGCGGACAGGTGCAAGTGGTGGGGGAACGTTAGTTAACTTGTGTCGAGTCTAATATAAGGAAGGCATTTTTTTTTAACAATCAATCGACCTAGATGAACCTTTTTTCTTGAAGAAGGAGAATTTTTCTTGAGGAAGGAAAATATTGTTTCTGCATAAAGAATGAGAAGGCGGTACATTACTAAAAATTGGAACGATACAGAGAAGATTAGCATGGCCCCTGCGCAAGGAGGCCAGAGGTGAGGTTCGGTTAGGTTAGGTTAGAATAGAATAGAATATTTTATTTGGTGTTAATACAAGTACAGATATACTCATAAATAGTATATGTACCGCCGAAGCGAGTACATATACTAAAAATGTGGAACGCTTTACGATTTTGCGTGTCATCCTTGCGCAGGGGCCATGCTAATCTTCTCTGTATCGTTCCAATTTTTAGTATATGTACCGCCTTCTCATTTTTTATGCAGAAACAATATTTTCCTTACTCAAGAAAAATTCTCCTTCTTCAAGAAAAAAGGTTCATCTAGGTCGATTGATTGTTAAAAAAAAATGCCTTCCTTATATTAGACTCGACACAAGCTAACTAACGTTCCCCTACCACGGAGTTATTACTTGCACCTGTCCGCAGACGCTAGTCAGAAGATTCACGTCTATCGCGATACCTCCTTCCGCGACATTCACGATTGAGAGCGAAAAGTACCGACTGTCCGAAATCACCCGTACCGTCCGAAGCCACCTCATTACACGGTAGCTTGTCAGTGACAATTTGTTTGAAAAAATTTTCGAAGGAAAGAAATATAGATATATTGAAAAAATATCGAATTTGTACTTATCTTTGGACGTTTCGGGACCTATTCTGCTCCCGTTCTCAACATGTAAATGCAAATTATTTTTCTTTGAAAGTTGTGCTGCGTATAGTTTGACACTTTTCAGTGTCATACTGATGTTGGCATATCAATGAGTGATTTTAGTCTACAAATGAGTTACAGGATGTTTTCATTAATTGATCTTGAATCTACCATTTTCATGTTCAGTTTTCAGTAGTGAATACCATGTTCTATCAATATCAACTGAACAGGAAGCAATGCTATTGTCTCCGTTTAGAAGAATGCAAGCGGATTCCTTTATTTTTCTTTTTTGTTTGTTATCTTCCTTTCCTATGATTTTGGATATTATTCCACTGTGCCATATGTTGTCCATCTTCAGTGAGAATATGTTCAGTTAGCTTCGATTTATCGATATGTCTTTTCTTGATATTGTACTTGTGTTCTTTTGTCCTCACTGAGAGAGGTCTCTTCGTTTCACCTGTATAATACTTTCCTCAAACACAAGGTATACTATAAATACAATTTTTTGATGATTGTTCTTCATTTTTTGGCTTTGTTTGAGTTAGAATGGATCTCATTGTATTTTCAGTTTTGAACACAGTTTTCACTTGGAACATATCACCAACACGTTTTATTTTTTCAGATAGGTATGCCGGAAATGTACGGTATTATATTCGTCGTTATTGATGGTTGTTTTTGTTGTGGTGTATTTTGTTTGTTTTCAATTTGATAGAACGATTCACCAATCTGGATTTTTCTTTTAGACTCCCTGATAGAAAAATTTGTTAAACGCAGTGACATTTTGGGGCAAATCATCTGATTTGTCCCTCTACAAATATATTGAAATAATACGAATACTTTTATTTTATAGAAACGAGGAGAGAAAATCCCAAAGAACCAAGTAAAATGAATGTACCACCTCCTCGATCAACCTACAGACAGTATGTAAACTTTATTCCAATCCATTGACAAATCACTAAACAAACCTCAAAATATATGTAAAATAAAAATATGAAATAGAATATACAGGGCGTTCCCAGTTTTCATGATGATCACAGCATGGTTTTCTTCCATAACTCCTTCATTTATTTCCTTTTTACCTGCAGATTCCATCTCTTGGAAGTGATGCATAGAAAAGTTATCATTCATTTTCATGGGAGATCATTGTTTTGTTTTTACTGTTCTCTTCAACCATTTTTCCATCAAAATCGAGATAAAAATCTTTAGTTGAGCTGACTACAACTAGAATAAATGATATTTCAGTGCAAATAAAAGTATACAAAACAAGTGTTCACCTGTCATTATTGCAAAAACTCTCAGATTGGCCTAAAACCAGCTGGTCTTCGCTACACGGGAATCAATACCTGGTCTCTTCAGTATTTTTTTGTACCTAGTATGCTTTCTGAAATCAAAATTGATGATTTTCCCCTCTTGAAGTCCAGCTGGAATAAAAATTCAATTTCAAACTACAATGAAAGCTTTCATCCATCGCAAGACTATACTTACTTATTACCATATTTAATGCACCTAAAAATGTTCATACCAATATAGCTACATCCAAGTTTTCACAGTATTCAAAAGTATGTTGAAACATTTGAAACTTTTGAAAATGTTCATCTAGTCCAAGTAATTTGTTAAAGCATTTTCTACAAACCTTTTCAAGATACCCTGTATATCAAACATCCTGTTGGTTTCTCTTGAAGAACATCTGGGAATTCAGGAGAGCTAGAGAGGTATGAAGAGACATTATGATCCTATACCTTTTTTATGGAGGGTGTTTCTGAAAAATGTGAACCATCTGAATTCATATCCTGAAAAAATGTGATATTACCTAATGTCTAAAAATTTTCTGATTTTCGATAATATATGGGGAAAGAAACAGTAGAATTGTGTATAATTGCTTCAACAAACCCTGTTAGTACAAAATTCACAAAACTTACCTAAATATATCAAGATTAATTAAAATTAGAGGAATTCTACTTGGAGTAGGTACTTGTATTTATTGTTTGGAAGGTATCTACATTATTTATAGCTGCATACATTTTTGTATGTTTGTTGAATGGATCTGAAAATGAATCTCCATTAGTCAAGATATTAGTGATAGTGATCAAGGATATCCACAAAAACCATAATGAACAATATTGAAAATTGAAAATGTAACATTTAGCTGACTTTGCCATACTTTCAACCTCTGAACACGTTACAATAATTCAAGCATTCACCAATTCAATTTATTTATATTTCAAATAATATATCAAGGTTCTTTAATAATTATAAGTATGGAAAATTATTGGCCTTCCTCATTCACATGGTCTAAAGAAAACAGACCATTTTCACCATGTAATAGAATTGTAAAAAATAGGTCAGTTTAAGAGATTATAGTTTTATATAATATACATATATGTATATATTATATAAAACTATTGTTCTAAATTGTTCTAAAATTGTTCTATCCGTCATTCGGTTGCCCCCTTACGAGCAACCCTCAGAAGTCTTCGAAAGTCTTGTGCGAGCAAGGAATGACGGGGGCCTTACCTTTTAACGTGTGATCCCAAACACTTTCTTAGGCCATCAGAAAAAGTCTGCGTTCGTGGGTCTCGAACCCACGATCGATACCTCGACGTGAATCGATATTGAAGCATCGAAGCACTGAGGTACGCCGGCCTCACAACAAACTATAGTCTCTTAAACTGACCTATTTTTTACAATTCTATTACATGGTGAATATGCCACCATTATAGTTTGCTAAATACACTCACCCATGAAAGATTTTAATAACTTACCTCAAATCAGAGTATTCACAAAGTTTGTATCCACTACTGAAGAGCACCCTTTCCAAGATGTGAGGTTGTCCCATGATTAGTTTCTGTCAATTTCACAACGAACAGCATAATACATTGTTATTATTCCATATTGTTCAATCATTTCATGAGTGAGTAGTTGATGGCACTCAATAGGTGCGTTTTGTTGCCTATAGCCCTATTATGGAATAGTTATTTTAATCGTTTTCTTGGCCTATATTCTATTGTTTAATATGAAACTTACTCGCTCTGGCTGCTCTATGGATTTCGATCGAGCAGAGGTAAATTGATGTATCATGTGTGGAAAAAACAACGTGAAATGCAATTTTTTCGTTTGAGGTTATGATTTCGAAACAATTTACTTCTTTATATGTGTGTTTTCATCTTGGATTGACGGATTGGGATTGTTTGGAATTTCAAACATGAATCTACCCGAAGGGTATTCCTTTATAGGAATCGAAGGTCACTTCATTCGTAATGACAAAGATGCAAGGGACAATGGTAAGAATGGCAAAAGCTATATTTTCAACACCTGGAATTTGATCCTGCTTTAGATACAGTAAAATAAACCGTGTTTTAGATCAGACACAGTACTGGATTCATCTAGATCCAGAAGAAACAGAAAGTCAGATTGCAGAAGAACATGAAGAGGAATCCAATAGTGATAAGAGTAAGTGTAGTACCTACATATCCTTGACCCAGCGATCTGAAGACTCATATCAATTCTTTTGGTGATGTTATCATTTTCGAATAATTCATTATTAGGTTTGGCATGAATTGTCTAAATTGTTATCACAAACCTGTTATTTTCAGGAAAAGAATGGTGTGAGGCTGAAACACTACTACTGATTGATATCGTAAATAAATATAAGTTGAAACTCACTGATCCTAGGATCAAGAAGAAAACTTTATTTGACACAATTAGTTGTGACATGAACATCCAGAGTAAAGGAGAATTCATTATAACATCTGCTCAACCAGAAAATGAATGGAAAAGTTTGGCTAAAAAATTCAAGGATATTAAAGATCATAACAATAAAACTGGAAATGCTCCAAAAGCTTGGAAGTACCATCAAATGATATCAGAGATTATTGGTGATCGACCAAATGTTGAACCAAAGGCTGGTTGTTCCAGTATACAATTGAGTAACACTAGTAATAGTAATCTGCGCAACCAACTCAAAGAAAAGTTGAAATAAGGTAAATAAATAATGTACAAGTTATGCTATAATGAAATTCAAATAATGAATTGTTTTTATGGGTCTTCCTAGCAAAATTATAAGGTAGCTAGCTATACTAGGTATTCATAAGTTTTTGTTCCAAAATTTCCTTGTTTCCATATTCCCAGAATTGAGAACTATACTCTTTTAAGGATTATTATGTATTTTCCTGATGTTTCTAAGCCTTGCTTGATCATAATTCTCATTGTTTAGTTAAAATTATGATCTCTTTTAGAAAAACAGAAGGAACCTCAAGACACTTCAACTAAAGAACAAGGTGTGAAGAAGAAATCCTCAAAAGAGGGTGGTTCTAAATCAGATTTACTCTCGTTTCTGAAAACCCATGAAAATAATCTTGAGAGAAGAGAGAAAGAAAAGTTGGATTTACTGAAAAGTCAGCATGAGGAGCTTAAATCCTTTATGGAAACTATTTTGAAAAATTTGAATGACAAAGAATCTTAGTTCATTAAATTCAAATGTGGGTTGAACCATGGATAGCAACCATTTAATGTTGTGTTATTTTTTCTAATTATGTTATGTTCTTATGTTTTTTGAATAAAATTTAAACTGATGTTTCAAAGGTGTATTAATATCACTATAATAATTCCACCTAATGAAAATCATGAAAATAGTTAAAATAATCCAACAATACATCATGATAGAAATTAATAGATTCAATTATCATTTCTCAAATTCCATTCAGTAACAACACCTCGAGCATTTTCTCCATCATTAGCTGCAACCTCAAAATCTACAGCATCATGGAGTACTTCTGCATTTACCAATCCTTCTTGCATAAACTCATCCACTTCTTCATTCTGTGCAAGGCAGATGTTGTGGAAAGTACAACAGCATATTACTGTATTCACCCAGTTCTCCTATGTCATACATTTCTAAATACTTGAGCCGCCTGAATCTACCTTTCAGAAGAGCAAAGGCATTTTCAATTGCTACTCTTGTCTTACTGAGAGTTGTATTGTAGTACTTCTGAGGATGAGTTAGCAACCCATTATTTCTAAATGGACATAACAACCACCTTGAACAAGGATATGCTGAATCTCCGATGATGGAAAAATTAGGACTTCACAATTCTTCAAGGACTTCAAACACAGGAGAGTTCGTGAATACTCTGGCATCATGTACACTGCCTGGCCATCTACAGTCAACATCCATAAATGACAAATCATACTTGCATATTCCTTGAAGAACTACAGAATAAAACTTTTTTTCTATTAAAATAATCATTACCATTATGTGAAGGCCTTCGAATAGGGATGTGACAACCATCTATACATCCAATAACATTTGGAAAACTGTACCTTGCTTCGAAATGGATTGCATTGTTCATTCTGTCTTCAGGTGAAGGAAGCTTGATGAATTTTGGACAGAGGTTGATATTTACTAGGTATACAATTCTAATGAGGCACTTATAAACAGTAGATTTACTGACACCAAATCTTTCAGCTACTGACCTATAACTGGTGTGAAGAAGAAATCCTCAAAAGAGGGTGGTTCTAAATCAGATTTACTCTCGTTTCTGAAAACCCATGAAAATAATCTTGAGAGAAGAGAGAAAGAAAAGTTGGATTTACTGAAAAGTCAGCATGAGGAGCTTAAATCCTTTATGGAAACTATTTTGAAAAATTTGAATGACAAAGAATCTTAGTTCATTAAATTCAAATGTGGGTTGAACCATGGAGCAACCATTTAATGTTGTGTTATTTTTTCTAATTATGTTAGGTTCTTATGTTTTTTGAATAAAATTTAAACTGATGTTTCAAAGGTGTATCAATATCACTATAATAATTCCACCTAATGAAAATCATGAAAATAGTTAAAATAATCCAACAATACATCATGATAGAAATTAATAGATTCAATTATCATTTCTCAAATTCCATTCAGTAACAACACCTCGAGCATTTTCTCCATCATTAGCTGCAACCTCAAAATCTACAGCATCATGGAGTACTTCTGCATTTACCAATCCTTCTTGCATAAACTCATCCACTTCTTCATTCTGTGCAAGGCAGATGTTGTGGAAAGTACAACAGCATATTACTGTATTCACCCAGTTCTCCTATGTCATACATTTCTAAATACTTGAGCCGCCTGAATCTACCTTTCAGAAGAGCAAAGGCATTTTCAATTGCTACTCTTGTCTTACTGAGAGTTGTATTGTAGTACTTCTGAGGATGAGTTAGCAACCCATTATTTCTAAATGGACATAACAACCACCTTGAACAAGGATATGCTGAATCTCCGATGATGAAAAAATTAGGACTTCACAATTCTTCAAGGACTTCAAACACAGGAGAGTTCGTGAATACTCTGGCATCATGTACACTGCCTGGCCATCTACAGTCAACATCCATAAATGACAAATCATACTTGCATATTCCTTGAAGAACTACAGAATAAAACTTTTTTTCTATTAAAATAATCATTACCATTATGTGAAGGCCTTCGAATAGGGATGTGACAACCATCTATACATCCAATAACATTTGGAAAACTGTACCTTGCTTCGAAATGGATTGCATTGTTCATTCTGTCTTCAGGTGAAGGAAGCTTGATGAATTTTGGACAGAGGTTGATATTTACTAGGTATACAATTCTAATGAGGCACTTATAAACAGTAGATTTACTGACACCAAATCTTTCAGCTACTGACCTATAACTATCTGGTGATGTAGCAAGCACCCATAAACAAATGAGCAATGATTTATTTAATGAGATTTGTTCATTTCCTCCTTCTTCCTCATTTCTCTTGATGATCGTATCCCAAAATGGACCTAAATAATTCAATATTGATTCATATGTTGACTTAGAAAGGCGAAAATGCTGCTGAAAAGTTTTGTCCCTCAAGCTTGAAACAACTTCCAGGTAATTTTCAATTTTAGGCACTTTTTCAGTGGTGAACCTGTAATTAAAACAATAAGAATACGGGGAAAACTCCTCAAAATATGGGAATATAAAAACAACCTCGAAATGATTTCTCGAAGGATTCGAGGATGTAATAATTCATCACTATCGAAATATAATAGTATTGTCATTCTGTGGTGAACCCATGGCATAAAAGATGATAAATGGAATTTTTTCTCCATCAGGAATCTGGAAAAAGTATAAAACTCTGTGAACCAAATATAACCTCAAAAATTGATGAGAAATCAACCAAGAGAGACAGAGAGCTGTTTTCTCGGAGCTCTGCTCTCGCCGTCTTCTTGAATGCTTATTCGCTCTCTTCTCAGAGTGAGCAACAAAACGCACCTAATAGTAGGTAGTTGGTGTTTGATATTTATGATCTCTAGAAATAAAACACCTGAATGATATATGTAGATGTTCAATGACTAATTCAAGAATTGTACTATCAAAAATAAACAACAACTAATTAGGAAAGGAAAGGAAAAAATAATCTTTACAAATTCGTCCGGAGCACATTGATCGTTCATGTCATGGAATTTTGCACCAACTTCAAGCCTCCTAATTTCACCAAAGCGACTGTTCACGACACGTTTACACATGGTTTAAATGCTAATCATTGATTAGGTCTAATCTTCAATCAATAATTATTATAGGGATTTATAGGAAATTACAAGTCCAAGGAGTCAGCTGAGACTAAAAAAACATAACCTATGCAAAACTAGCAAAAGTGCATTTGGATTTGGCATTGACCACAGAATTCACAGAATTACGGCTAAGCCACGCCGTCATCGCTGCAGGCAATGTAGGTATCTGTACCAATATCTGTCACCAGTGACATCTCTCAATTTCTAGGTTAGCATAAAAACAGTTCCAATTTTTTCAATAGATGGCGCGGGATACGGGGAATGAAAAAAAAAAGAGTAGATTCCTAAACATGATGTCCGCTGTATGGACAGTCATGATCAGGTCGGCAGCTTATACTTGATATTTACTATTTAGCCGTCATTGCTTCAACCATTGGAACAAGAATGGACGAAATTTTGCTAAAAAAACACTACTGACGGGGTCATATGTTACACATTACTTGTGTAAGTTTATTGAAGTATACATATAAGTGGATATTTATAAAAAAAATTAAACTCCACACAGGCCAAGAGAGACTGAAGTTCTGATTATGTTCATATTATTATTCTACCACTGCATTTAACTCACTATAAATACGACACCTCAACCTGTAACTACCTACTTCACAAAATGGAAAGTTGTACTTCCGTACCTACTTTATTACTTTTCATGCTAACTCACCTTTGGAACTGCATACAAATGTGTAGAAGAGTCATTTTCATTGCCGCAAATCACACCTCTACGAGTTTTTCGTTTCTCCGGCATCAGAAAATCTTTTGAACAACACAACACAAAAAACAACACTACGAACTGAAACTGAGGAAACAAGAGGAAAATATCAACTGGATAACAAAAATCGAAATTAAACACACGGAAAATACACTGGAAACTGGGATTTGAAAAACACTGGGAAATTGGAATTTTGAATTTGAATACACTCTGAGTGACACTGACAATTGTCAAGAAGTAAGGTTGATATTACAGAAATCTGTAAGAAATTTGCCATCTTCCGGAGAAGTGAGAACTATTATGCCATTTTCAATGACAATGGCGTAAGCGTTTTGGTCGAAACAAAACACTATCAGTGTTTTCACCATCTTCTCCTCATCCTTAATTAAACATACATCAAGATGGGTTGTGCGCCTGCGTGGATTTTGGCGCTTTCATTTTTTTCCAACTGTCGCTGTCATGTCATTTGTAAGCCTCACAATCTCACAATCTTGTGAAGTTTCGAGCTCCCGTTTTTATGGAGGTCTTTTTTACTTTTTAATACAAATGGAGTTCATGTTTCTCTGAAACTAGGATGAATGTATCGTAAAAACACCTATTGTAAAAACCGATAATCTGCGCTACATTGAAAGCATAGTGTAAAAAAGCAATTTTCGCAATACATAAAATTTCATGTCAGTAGATCAGATACATTTTTGCGATGACTTAAGTCTTTATCTATTGTTTTTACAATACATGAGGCTTATAAAGGCTAGTTCATGTAAATGCGAATCGCGAATTGCGAATTGCGAAATTCGCAAAAAAAAATATCTTTTTCAATTTCAATTCATGTACCTACGAAAGTTTTAACGGTTTTGACAGGATTCTGGAGACATTTATTATGACTGTCACACTGACAGTGCCTGTCACGTGCTGTCACCCCAAGAATAAACAAAGTAACCACACAATACATTTTGTTTATGAAAATTTCTAACAAAAACTTTATTTGAAATGGATTTGTTTTATTGGCGAAGAAGGCGAGCAGTCGCGGCTTATTTATTATTGAAAAGGAGACGGAATAGAATACATAGGACAGTGGACGTTTGCGAAATATTTAAATACAGGAAACAACAAGGTGCTTATCACAATCTGGTGAAGTAAATGCGCCTTAAAGATGAAAAAAAGTTTAGGAATTATCACAGGATGTCTATAGAAGATTTTGATTTGCTATTAGAAAAAGTTTCTCCCATTATCAGTAAGATGTACTATGCAAGGGAACCAATTTCACCAGGAGAGATGTTATCAGCTACACTCAGGTATATGTATATTGTATAATAATGCGTTATTAAATTATTGTTTTTACCTATACAATAATAATTGAGAATAAAGTTGATATAATTTTAGATACTTAGCAGCAGGTATGAGCATGAAAAGTATTTCCTACAATTACAGATTGGGACTGAGTACTGTATCCAATATCATACGAGATACTACTTCTGCAATTTGGGAAGTTTTGAATATTGAATATTTATCAATTCCAACAGAAGAGAGATGGAAAGAAATTGCAAAAGGTTTTGAGACAAAATGGAACTTTCCAAATTGTGTGGGAGCCATTGATGGGAAACATATTAGGATTCAGGTTGTTAACATTTTTTTAATGTAAGTGTTCCTTCATTACAGTTTTTATTTGTAGGCTCCCCCAAAAACTGGATCAGATTTCTTTTACAAGGACTTCTTTAGCATTGTGCTATTAGCTGTTTGTGATGCAGATTATTGTTTTACTGCTGTTGATATTGGTGCAAAAGGGAGGCAAAGTGATGGAGGAATATTCCGAAGTAGCAATTTTGGACAAAGGTTTTATTCAAATTCCTTAAACCTGCCTCCTCCAAGAAAACTTTGGGAGGAAAGTGAACCGTTGTCCTACTGTTTTGTTGCTGATGCAGCTTTTCCATTTAGCACCAATTTAATGAGACCATACCCTGGCAATTTTCTTCCCCTACAGGAAAGAATTTTCAACTATAGGTAAATTATAGCCTACAGCTTACAGTATTACAAACTGCTTTAAATTTCAGACTATAAACTTATACATTATACAAATTATATGATTATAGATAGATAGATTATTGCCTTATTCAGAGAAGTGTACTCATATATTTTACAATACACAAATAATATCATTACACTGAGGGAAAGGTTTTGTTATGATAAATAAATTGATTTGTTTGAGTATGCTTCGTTGAATATTAACGCCATTTTCTTGTCATCAATATACCTTATTAAATACTATCATGTAATTTGTAAAAGAATCGTTGACCGAAAACAAAGGATTCGTTAGAAGCTGATTCTTTCAATATTAACATATGTTTTTAGGAGTAACTTCCATGAGTTTGTCACAAACATGTTCGTTATATCCAAACTTTTTGGAATCTCACTCTCGAATTACCATTTATTAACTGGTAACAAATTCTCTCCACAGTTTAATTGCTTAGATAATAAGAAATTGTTCTTGAGAGAAACAAATTTTTTGTTATACAATTATTGACCATCCCATGACGTAGTGATATTCTCTTCGGCGCATGCTCGAGGTTGGAATGCAGTAGGTAGTCGGAGTCAACATGTTAGACTGCAAAGGACGCTTGGAGTGACCTAATAATCAAATATCAATTGCTAACACAGAAACTTGTGGTGTGTACTGTTGAATGTGAATTTGAGTTTCATCAGTTTGTGCTGGAGCATAGGTATTACACGAAGTGGCTGGTGAGTTTTTATCATATTGTTCTTTCAATTTCTAAGACACAATAGCGAGTGTGCATGGTGAATAAATCATACTAGCATTTACTTCTCCATCAAGTGTTATTATTGATGGAATTCCTATATATTTCTCATCGTCTGACTCTAATTCTTACCAATTTGATAACTATTAGGCATGCTGATACATCGTCTCTAAAGCTTGTTCTATAGACTTCCAAGATGGAGGAAACGCACTGAGAGGGTGGGGCCTATAGGAAATTTTGTTGAGAGATTCCGCAAGGTTAAATGGTTGATCTTCCTGTACATAGGATGATGATTGTACAGATCAATTATGAGGAGATGACAAGTGCAAATTCATATAAGTGAATAGATTTATAAGAATGAATGCAAATCCACAAAATCCTTGATTGAAGAAACAAGGCTCGAATATGAAATTAATTAGATAGTACTCAATATTTGTTTATAGTTAACATGCCTGTGTTATTGTCAATCAGTATTCGACAACTGTTGAGATATCCATAAACATGCCAAAATTTTTGTATCTCATCCATTTTAATCCGTCCAAGTGCTCCGAAATTAATGCATCAGATGAAAAATCATGACTTTTCGACCTAATGAACATCGTTGACCTTGGAAAACCTTATAGTTTATTATTTTTTTATACTTTAAAATCATTTTGAATGATTAAATGCAATTTCAACATCCTTCTATGGACGAAGAGATGAAAAAATACCGTACCGATTAATAAATGGGACAAGATATATTATCTCTATCAAGAACTTGTTTATTTTTTTGTTACAGATCATTCATATCAATATTGTGGATGCTCGATACACCTGGATTTCTGGTCTGATTTTAGCTCTTTTTATTCAGATGTGTTGATATCAAAATATATGTGATGTAACTATACTGTAAACTTTTGCTTAAATAAATTTGTTCTCAGAGACTCTTTATTCTTTCTGTTAGGAGAAAACAATTAGAACCATCGATCATCGACTCAAAATATTAACTATCAATAACCAAACAATATATTATATATTGACGAAGCATAACTTATCAGTAACAAAATGATTCCTTATGCTATAAGTAATGCTTCTTTATTGAAACAATGCCTCCTTTCGGTACAACACTGGAAAAGCTAAAATTAAAACGCAGTGTATTAAGTTTTAATATAGATAACTTAACATATAAGTGACAGTCGATTGCATTAAGAAAACGTTAATTGAATTCAAAGTAACGTTACATTATTATAAACAAATCTATTTTGATGCAAAATGGGGTATAGTGTCCACAAAGTGATATTTGTTAATATTTAATATATGTTTCATGAGATCAAGATTATTATAACTTAATATTAACCTGTATATTCGTTTGTAATTTTTTAAAATACCATTAGTTTGTGATGAAATCATGTTAGTTAGTCCATATTCAACAACGTCATTCGTTAACAATAAATAAAATTTCTTTATTGTGAATAAACTGTTCTCTCAGTGTATGTTACAGATTGAGCCGTGCAAGGAGGATAATTGAGAATACATTTGGCATTCTTGTTGCCAAATGGAGGATACTAGAACGTCCAATTATTGCAAAGTTGCAAACAACTGATAAAATAGTTGGTGCATTGGTTTGTTTGCATAACTTTTTAAAAAAGCGTGATTTAGAAAAAGCAGCACACATAAAATACTGTCCCCCCAATTATGTTGATACAGAAAGTGGGACAGGAGAAATTATTGAAGAGGAATGGAGGACTTCAGTTCAGAATAGATTGGCAAGTGTACGAAGAATGGGAGGAAATGCATATGCCCGAAGAGCAAGTGCTATGCGCTCTCTGTTAATGGATTATTTTTTAAATATAGCCCCATTTGATGTACAATGGTTGAAATAAATTTTTTTATATCAAAATACAAATTTATTATTTTTGAAGCTAACAGAAATATTTACTGATACTAATGAAAAAAACTGATTTAATTTAAGAATGTTCAGCATACAGCTGGTAAACTCTGTTTAAGAAATCTATTTCTGCCCCCATCCTAATCCTCTGTGGCATTTTGTTGAGCACTTCCTGTACTGCCATCAAAGCAGGACTAATTGCAGGAGCAGCATGATTTGTAGGAGCTGGCTGCTGCAGAATTTCCATCAGTAGTTGATCACTTTGATCTAAAATATGGATATTAATACTTAACGAGATCAAAAATCATAGGGTTACCTCTTTTTTTTGTCTCTTGTTTCTGGATGTTGTGATGTCAGGGCTGTTGATTAGTGTTTTCGACTCGATTTTTGAGGTCTTTGGTGTCAAAAGGTCTGGTGTTTTTGAGGTGCTTGGAGCCGAAAGGTCGACTTCTGTTTCCACCGTTTCAAAGTTGCCAAATGTTTTTCTGTTAGAATTTACATTTGCCAAGAAATACATACATTCAAAATGTTTCCATTTCTTCTTTTCATCTACACCTCCTCCAGATGGCTTATATGTTCTAAAAAAATATCTAACTGAATAATGAATATATATATTTTTTCTTTAAACTATAAGTTTTATGCATAAAAATTACTTTGAATGTTTAAGGAAAGTATCCTTAAGGTTTTTCCATTTTTTCTCAATAATGTCTAGGGGGATCATCCTATCAATTTCTTCATACACCTCCCTCCACATCTTTTCCCTAATATCCTTTCCTCTCTCCTAGAGAGGCAGTGTATGGTCCCATAGAGCAGGACGTGCTTGTACAGCTTCGGCCAATTTAGCCACATTGATTTCTTCCGGAATCTGTCTGGTAGCAATTTCTTGATGGTTAGCTGCTGGGGTGTCGCACATGTGATATTGGTAATCTTCCACAGGAAAAACGGCTCCACATTCCGCACATTCGACCTGGTACAAAAAGAAATAATTTCATCATAACAATATTCCACAACACAGTGAGGCCGGATTTTATAGAAAGATAGGTATTTATGTCTTTGGTATCTATACTATGTTTTTTACTTTTATAATTTATAGAGTAATATAATTGAGTATATGTATCTTACCTCTTCACATTCATACATCTTATTAATCGTTTATCGTTTATTATTAGGTATTTCGGAATGCTGTCAAAATCAGATTCAAGATGGTTGCTGTACCCAAACAAATAGCTGTCATTCCGTGACTTTTTTAACCATATTTTCAATTGAATTCGAAATGTGTTAAATGCTGCTTTCTTCGCTTCTTTAGTTGATAATTGAACTTTATATACTTAGTTTTATTAGGATTGCATCATTTTTGTGAAAATTATTGAATAGTTGATGTGTATTCCTGTGGTGTATTCTGGACACTATTTGGATAGGTTTTGCTTGGTGTTTGTGTTATAACAATGTTTTATTGTGGAATAATCAATTGTTAGAGTCGGTAATATCGTGATAGCATGAAGTTTCATCGAATCCTGAGTGTCTTGAAATTTAGACATAAATTGGAACAATGAATTATCAAAAGAAGAGACAAGTGGATAAATAGAAATGGTTTGATGGAGCAGAAACTCAAAATGTTGAGAGTTTGCAGCAAACATTTCCTACCTACTTGGTGAGTTCACTGAAACAGGTAATGCATAGTAGTAAATATAATAGTTATAATGGAAATTTTAGGGAAACCTGCATATCTATCAGATGTTAATAATCCTAACTGGGCTCCCAGTTTATTTTTGGGATATGATAGCTTAGCCTCTGACAACCAATCTAAGGAAACTATCAATGATATGGAATAAACATCAGAATGCCAAGCTGAGGCTGCAGGACCATCTGATTTCAAACAGGCTGCAGGGCCATCTAATGAACAGGCTGTAGGATCATCAGATTTTCAAGATGAGAACCTTAGTATAGTTCCTGAATGTGATAAATATTCAAAAACAAATATCACAGCTGTCAGCCTAGTGCTGATCTAATTATAATTTGATAGGAATCACCCCACAAGGAACAGTGTGTTTGATCAGTGGGGCTTGTGGAGGAAGAGCATCTGATTATCCCACAACAATCAATTCAAAATTAATAGATAATATTATTCCAGGTGAGTTTCTGTACAAGATCAATTGAATATAATTGATACCAATCTTTATTAAATCCAGAATTACTGAAAGAGAATAAACTTTTTAAATTAGTTTTATTGACTATAAGCTAGAAATCTTTTAAATGTATCAGTATGTATGGAAAAACTAATTTTATTAAATAGCATGCACTGTTGAAAATGTTCCACTTGTCTTAACTTTCAATCTATTTATGTATGTCTATTGTTCTAACAATCTTCCTGAACTCATCTGAATTTCAAACAGTATCTATCCAACTTTCAATTAATACAAATTCAATTTGTAGGTGATTTGATTTTAGGTGACCATGGCTTTTTGGTTGGTGACTATGTACAAATTTTGAATGCCCAAGTGAAGATTCAAGCTTTTACAAAAGGATCCTACTGAGATTGTGGGAACTAGGGCTACTGCCAATGTGAGAATTCATGTGGAGTGAAACAGAAGTACAGGATATTAGCTGATCAACATGCCAATTTCACTTATAATGTGGTGATGATCCAACTCTCCACAAAATCATTACAATTTGCTGTGCAAATATCAACATTTGTCCCCCAATTGTTCAATTGGACTGAATATATTATGTTCTTGATTGATGAAGGTATATAGTAATAGAGTTGTTATGCAATATAGACAAATCTTTGATAAGTAGGAACCAAATATATACAGCATATTTCACTTTGAAAGCCCCTTCCTCTATATCCCTCAACTGGTTCCTCAATATCTTAATTTTTATGAAATCATATTAGGAATATTTTGGCATAAAAACTAACTTCATATTGTTCCTCATGCTTTCAAACCTCCATATTGTGCAAAAAAATCACATTTCGAATTGACAGGATTGGCTTAATTTTTTTAAATTTTCAGCCTGGAGAAGATAGTGAATTCAAACTGCTAATCATGATTTAAAGAAAAGATACAATATTTTATCTGAAGTCACCATTTCAGAGTAAATAATGATAAGATTACATTTGCAAAATTGCTATTTTAGATATGCCTGTTTTTGAATTTTGAACAAAACTGGTTTGCTCACTCACAACTCACCTAAACAATAAATCATGATAAGTAGTAGATATTTGGGAACACAGGAGAAGAAATACTCAGTTTTTTTTTTCAAAAACACAAATGAACAAGATTGAAATTTATTATATTGTTGTAAGACATTTTTCTTTGTGCCAACACTTTTGGTTGGTCAATTTTCATGAACTTTTCATGAAACATCAATAAACAGTGGATTCATAAGTTAATTCATACTCAAATTGTTGATGAAAATATTCCTTGTGATAAGACTGATGAGTATTGTTTAAAAAAACTGAATC
The DNA here is from genome assembly GCA_918026855.4 of Phaedon cochleariae. Taxonomy (NCBI): domain Eukaryota; kingdom Metazoa; phylum Arthropoda; class Insecta; order Coleoptera; family Chrysomelidae; genus Phaedon; species Phaedon cochleariae. The sequence goes on from OU896710.1 coordinate 22,156,124, forward strand.
ATACTATGTTATATTGAGTTAATGTGATAAATATTTTGTTTATGAATGATAGGTACTCATTATGATAGCGAATGTTTGTAATTATTAAGTATTTTGTGTGATGATGATATCTATAGATACTTTGAACTGTGATGATTGTCAAAATCTCTAAATTGAAAATTCAAGAAGAATTATTGATGACCAAGGTTGATCTGTTTTTCAATGAATTGTTGGTCAATACAGCAAACTTAAACAAGTCATTAAAATGTTCAAGATAATTCACAAAAATGACTTGGTGGACTTTCTGGAAAGACATTCTGTTGACTATATAATTATTATTACAGGTATTACATTATGTGTTTGAGAAAACTATAGTTAAGATGAATAAAATCATGAAGCATGAATATGTAGTGTTTTATTGAATTATAAGGTTAAAAGAAACTATTTATAATATAATATAGCTTAATTTTTAATTGAAGAATAATTGATTTCATCAATAGTGTAAATATTTGGGGGAATTGTGTCAATATCCTATTTGTGAATTTTCCTATTTGTCTAGTAGTTAAGAACAAAGTAAATATTTTTGACATAAATTTTCAGTAGTGATATTGCAGAGCAAGACTAACATCAAAATATTTTCTGGAGTTACTATGGTCAGTATACATTTTTACATATTCAGAGTATCATAATGGTTTAAATCCTTGCAGATCAGAGCTTACAAGAGTCTGATACAAATTTTTCAACAGGATTTGCACAAATAGGTAAAGTGGAGGGAATCAGTGATATGCATTGGTGTTGTCCTAGTAAGTAAAAGGGTATCAAAGGAGGATAGTACCTACACTCACTATAATATGCCTGTTTTGTGTGAAAATTATTGAGGAATTAATTTGATTAATTGCTTATGCATGGCAGGGATATCAGATATTTGCTAGGTCAATTTCTCTTAAACATTTCAATATTGCTGAAGGGCTGTTGCCTTCTATAGGTTGAATACGTTCTAACTTTAGTGTGATTTTCTCCCATATTTTTAAGACTGGCAAGAGGAACATTAGGTTTAGGTTTCATCCATTTTGCCTGAAAATGGGTACTTGACTTGGCAGTTCTGCAGTTGTGAATACATGTTAAGCTATAGAGACAAGCAACAACATGACTACAAACTTCTGACAGCCCAGCCATGCAGGTGTAATGGCTCTGTATTTATTCCTTGATCACTTTTCCACAATTCCCAGACTTCTAGTGAGGGTAAAATCATCATTTGAAAATGTTTCACCTACAAAAATATCGAATATTTAACAGGTACTATCCAATTATCCACTCATAGTATGACTGCCTAGAACCAAAGAAGATTAACGCTATACAGGACAAACATATGCCACTGATTTTCTTCACTCTACATAGGTATTTGTACAAAACATGCCTCAGAAAATTTATACCCATTCAAACTTTCATGAGCTTACGTTTGCTCTGCAGTATAAAAACTAGGGGTTAACAATTATATCAGGTCAAGATATCTATTGAAGTTCTCCAGGGAACATCGGAGCCTGGGTTTTCATTATTCTGCAGAGAATAGGGATCAATAGAATTGCTGACTTTGATTTTCTCTTTGTATCGCTCTATATTATGACCACCAGAAATTTCTAATTTCAATAAATATTCACTTTATTCATGATAATAACTGAAATATCAAAATATCAAAACAAATTCAGTGACGATCATAACCTTAAAACTTGCAATTTAGGGGAAGAGGAAGTAAATTTTTGACGTTTGAAGTACGGACGGAAACGGGGCAGGTACAGCGGCCATTTTTAGGTCACGGGTTCTGGAATGCCTAATATTCAATTGAAAATCCTAACCTATATTACCCAAAACGTTACCAAAACTAAAAACCACAACAAATCTGAAACAATAACAAACATTTGTAGGCACTACTACGCGTACTACGCATGCGTTCACACAAAAAATCTGCGATATTCGCCAAAATATTAAAATAATCTCAAGATTCCCGCCCCCCAGATTTCAAATAATGCGAATTCGCAAGAAATTAAACTTGACATCTGTCAAAATTTCTACTTCGACATGATTTTGATATCGACCAATGGGAGCCAGCTTCGCAATTCGCAATTCGCGATTCGCATTTACGTGAACTAGCCTTAAATGTATTGCAAAAATGAGTTTTTGCAACAGATTGATTTTCAGGTTTCGTTTATCTTTTTCTTCTTCTCTACTTATCTTAAATCATAGAATGCATAATATTTTTGAGTTCTGTGCTCTTGATGTCCAGATGTCAAAAGTCAAAAACAACTAGACAAGGCAATGAACTCAATACAACAGACAAGGTCAAACAGTTAACCCAACTTTAAAAGTATGTGAGTTCTTAAAACCAACCACAAAAAGGGAAAAAGGATTTCTATTTGTGTTGTGGAACTTGTGGAGTATTAGTAGTAGTACTAGTATTAGTAGTGCTCGACGTACTTTGAGCCGTTGCCAGTCATTAGTCATTGCTCGTTTGCTTAAATACATATTCTGGTGTCAAACATGAATCTTGAAGGATATACAGCTGAAAGACTACATACAGGAAGTAAGTAGCTATTATTGCTGATAAAAAAAACAACAGGACCATACCTACCGACATACCAAGGTGGATAGAAATGTTGAGTTTTTTATTGATCAGGTACAATCAATCTGTACCATGTATGGTGTTGATGCATGAATTTGTTCATTTATTGGAATTCTTTGTATTTGCATAAATGTCACATATGTGATTCAATAGTTTGTTGATTACTTGGTTCTTTTCTGCACAATTTTCAATAAATCCCTATATTTCAGGTAGAGGAAGGCCTTCTGTACAAGTATCCAGAGATCAGTTGGCTTTTTTTATTTCTGAGGGCTTTACTGCTAGACAAATATCTGAGTTGCTGAATTGCTCAAAAAGTGGAATATATAAGTGTTATGTATTCATCTAAACGACACAATTGAATACACACATTCTTCAGGACTTTTTATTAATACTTTAGTTATCACTTAACATAATTGGTATTAAGACAATGATCAGGCACACCCAACATTCTGGCGCGAATTCCCCATGTCATCATCGTTCTTGACAATGACAAGTGACAACTTCCATACAAAGATCAAAACTAATTATCTTAAGGTAAGTACACAATAGTTATCTTAAGGTGAATACACAATATTTCCTCCCTTCTTAAATGACGAAATCTAGCAATCAATCATAAATCCATTCTATTAGGGTTCCTAACTATTCTACCAGACCTTGTTATTACATTCTCAGGTTTTACAATAGTACAAGGAGAAGGTACAGTAATGCACTTTTTTTCTGGACGTGCTGGCGATGTGCTGTCTAAATTCACTGTACTACTTGCAGCACTAGTAGAAGTGTTTACATCATTGCTTTTATTTGAATTATTTCTCAACAATATGTTCAGGATAATTAGCATTTGAAGAATTACAATCTGTATTATTAGTATCAGGCGAATGTGCCGTTTTCATCATATTTGGTTGTGCCTCAGCTGTTGTAGCTAAGCGGATACTATCAGCATGAACCATTTTGACAATTTGATTTTCTGTCAGAACCAAATATGTTGAATGACTGAGAATTTTCACAATTTTTGCTCTATCCCATAACTTTGTCAGAGTATTCTTGATGTAAACTTGGTCATTCAATTTATACAACTTAGGGCATTTGGCACTATTAAAAGTTGGCAGTACTCTTTGATTATGATAATCTGGTTTCAAAAGGTCAAATCTTGTTCTAGGTTTAATCTTCAGTACACATTCTGCTGGTGTGAGGCCAGTGACTGTGGATGGGGTGTTTCGATAAGAGAATAAGAAATTGCTTATTTTGTGTACCATTAAACTTGCGGATATTTCTTCCCTGTTTACAGAACACAAAGCTCTATTCAAATCCTTTTTGACTGTCTGAACCGATCTTTCCGCAAACCCATTACTTTGGGGGTGGTATGGGGGTGTTTTGATGGGTTTAATCCCATTGGCTTGACAGAAACTTACAAATTCATTCGAGTTATAAGGTGGCCCACCATCTGATACTAACTCACAAGGTAACCCAATAGTACAAAAAATTTCTTTCAACATAGCTATTGTTTCTTTAGCAGTGGTACCATTTCTCATATATTTTACCTCAAGCCATTTCGACTTGTGATCGAGAAGAATTAGGAATGTATGACTATATTTTGAAAAAAAGTCTATGAATACCCTATAAAAATTATTCGGGGCTGAAGGCCAAGAAACAAGGGGGTTGGTATTAACCATATTTTGATTTCTTTGGCAAATATCACAACAGTTTATGAACCTTTCAATATCGTTATTGATTCCTGGCCACCAACAATATGACCTAATCAACATCTTTGATCTAACTATGCCCGTATGCTGTTCGTGAAAAAGTTCCAATACTCTACTGTGTAATTTGTCTGGGATAACAACTCGATTACCTAACATAAGGCAATTTTGCTCAATTGACAGTTCTTGCTTTCTTTTGAAATATGGTAAAAATTCGTCTTCTACTCTATTGGGAAAGCCTAATCTGGTAAAGTCTGAAATTTTAACCAATACTTTATCTTTTTTTGTCTCATATGCAATATCACTTGCACTGAGAGGAATTTCATTTAATAAGTTGAATGAAAACAGAGAGTCTGTAATTTCTGTATTACTTTTTACGGGTAATCTAGATAGCCCATCTGCATTAGCTATTAGTGACCCCTTATGGTATTCTATTGAATAATCATAACCAGATAAAGTGATAGCCCATCTGGTTATTCTAGCTGCGGCTGATACCGGAATACGTCCAAAAATAAATTTCAGTGGTTGATGATCGGTGATTAAAATGAACTTCCTAGCAAAAATATACTTATGGAATTTTTTTAAACCGAACATAATTGCCAAAGCCTCTCTTTCTAGATTTGAATATTTTTTCTCTGTTGGAGATAATGTACTTGAAGCAAACATAATAGGTCTATCCTCGGTGTTTATCCTATGGCTAAGCACGGCACCCACTCCATATAACCACTACTATCGCATGTCAAAAACAAGTGTAATTTTGGATCATAATCAGCACACTATCAGATGTAATAAGCTCTTTGCTTAAGTCCAATGCTTTCTGACACTCCGCTGACCAGTTTGACTCAAATGTGATACCTGTCTTACATAAATCATATAAGGGCTTCATTTGTGTGGATAACATAGGTACAAATTTACCATAAAAATTGAGAAGACCTAAATAGGATTTAAGTTCTGTGATGTTGGTAGGGGTAGGTGCATTTCTTAAACATGAAATTTTTTCATCTGTAGGGTGGATCCTATTATTATCAATAATGTGACCTAAAAATTCTACATGATCTTCAAAAAATTTGCATTTGGTTTTATTGACTTTTACATTGTATTCTTTAAGACGTTTGAAGACGCTTATCAATTTTTCATCACACTGATTCAGACTTTCTCCAAAAACCAGGATGTCATCCAGATAAGCTTTACAATTCGACAACCCTGCTAAAATTGCGTCCATGGCATTTTGAAAGATTCCTGGAGCAGCGCAAATACCATAAGTTAGCCTATTATATGAAAAAAGACCTACATGTGTATTAATAGTTAATAGATCTTTTGATTTTTCGCTCACCTGAAGCTGTTGATAAGCTCCTTTGAGATCTATCACACAAAAGTATTTTTGCCCACTTAGACAAGCGAAAATATCTTCAGGAATTGGTAGTGTACAATGATCAGACTCTAAAACAGTGTTTAGAGTTCTTTTAAAATCTACACAAATTCTGATATCTTCTGAATTCTTTTTAGGGACCACAACTATTGGGCTTGACCAGTTACTGAAACCTACTTTAGTAATAACACCCTGTTTTTCCATTTTCAATAATTCAGCTTCCACTTTTGGGCGCAAAGCAAATGGCATGTTGTATGCTCTATGAAAGATAGGCTGTGTACCTTCTTTAACTTTCAACTCCACTAAGAACTGTTTAATATATGAATTAGGTAGTTCTAAAAATACTTCTGGAAACTGCTTTTTAATATTTGAGACTAACTCTGATATTCTACTCTCTTGACTTCCACTAATTGAACTGATCTGTTTTTCGACCTCAAATGACTGTACTTCTTCTGATTGACTTATGACTGACTTATTGAACCTAGACTGACTAATCTGACCATATTGACTGACTTGACTTGACTGACCAAGGTTGAATAAATTTTTCCAATTAGGGCTCATGACATCAAGCCAATTTCTACCTAATAATGGTGTAAAAACGGTATTACCTTGGAGTACCACTATAGGTAAATAGAAGCATTGATTGTTATGTGCCACTCTGACATCAATTTCTCCTACTATTTCAACATTTTGCCCTGTCACAACTCTAAGTTTATACTCAACAGGAAATAGCTCACAATTACCAAATAATTGCTTATATGTTGATACATGAATTACTGTCTTACAGGCTCCTGAGTCTATCTCAAAATTCATCATCTTACCTTCTGCATTAATTTCTAACTTGAAACTATTTTCTAATCCTTTTTAAATTTTTGCAATAAAACCCAAATCTAGTGAATTTTCTTCTTCCTGTGACTGCTCTTCATTATTACCATCTTCCATTAATGACTTCAGACCTGCACTACGACAAACTCTACTTGTATGACCTTTCTTCTGACATTTAAAGCACTCCCATGCTTTAGCCGGACAATTTTCAGGATCATGTCTTCTTCCACACCTGAAGCACTGCTTTACTTCTCTGTGAGAGTAACCAGATGATGAAGACAAAGATGATGACTGAGACTGCGACTGTGGTCTCCTTTCATAGTTGACATTACTCTTGTTGGTAGGATATTTTCTGTGACTCATCACTTTGTTTATTTGTGGTGTTTCACTACCCATTGCTCTGATTTGGCCCTCTGCCAATTCCATGGCTACAGCAGTTTTGTAAGCATTTGACCAAGTTAAATTATCTTCTGACAATAATTTGCGTTTTATGGCTTCAGACTTCAAGCCACAGACAAACTTGTCTCTCAACGCTTCGTCCATAAAACTGTTGAACTCACATCAATACTGAGACAAATTCTTCAACTTAGAGGCATAAGCCTTAATATCCTCTCCCTGTTCCTGTTGTGTGCTATAAAATTTATAACGTTCAGCAATGACTAATCTCCTTGGATTATAATGGTTAACGAGCGTGGTCTTCAATTGGTCATATGATTTAGACGTTGGTAGATCTGGAGACAATAGATCTTTTAAAGCACTGTATGCTTCTGCACCAATTAAAGTTAGGAACATTGCACGTTTCTTGTCATCAGGTACACTGTTGCATGCAAACAATTGTTCCATTCTTTCTATATACGATGATATATCTGACTGACCAGGGTTAAAAGGCTCAATATTTCCAATAAACGACATTTTTTATTGTACTTTACTACGACCTTTTGACTAAACTGAGACTACACTGGACTGGACTTACTGACTCAAGACTTCTCGACTCGTGGATTCGACTTCCGACGTCGCCAATAATGTTATGTATTCATCTAAACGACACAATTGAATACACACATTCTTCAGGACTTTTCATTAATACTTTAGTTATCACTTAACATAATTGGTATGAAGACAATGATCAGGCACACCCAACATTCTGGCGCGAATTCCCCATGTCATCATCGTTCTTGACAATGACAAGTGACAACTTCCATACAAAGATCAAAACTAATTATCTTAAGGTAAGTACACAATAATCTTAAGGTGAATACACAATAATAAGTTGTGTTACACAAATGGTCTGAAATTCAACAGCAAGTTTCATTCAGTAAGTGAGGAGGAGTTGACTCATTCAATTATAAACATCCATCAACGTTTCCCAAATAGTGGCAGTAGGGTAAATACAATCAAAAGTATTATACACTATAGCACACTTATCTAATAATAACTACCTTTTAGATGATGAAAGCCTATTTGGATGCTGAGGGTATGGTTGTTCAGAGAACCAGAGTGCTTGATATATTATCAAGAATTGATCCGTTGGGGACAGCATCACGTTTAGACAGATCAATTAAAAGAAGAGTGTATAGAGTATCTACACCAAACAGTTTTTAACACAAATTGATCTCAGAGATGACAGTACACTTCACATTCATGATTGAGATCACACCCGCGATTCGATTTGTGAATCACGTCGACATCTCCAGATCCTCTATTCCGGACCCTTTTGGTCATTTTTCGCTTCACATTTAGATGCCGAATGGGACTCAAAAGTTAGCTGAATGTGACTCCAGATATCACGTTGAAATAAGACTCACATTGAGGTCACATTATAATCAGAATGTGAGGTTTAGAAGACCATCGACCATTTCTGAATGTGAGGTTCTTTTCGATTATTATACTGGTATCGTAGCGTCCCTGGAAGAATCATATTGTGCGTCTCAGAAATGCTACATACACATTGATTTTTGATGTCTCAAGTGAAATCACATCTAGATTGATGAAGGTATTTAATGAGAGGACTTACTAATCGGTCTCGAATCTCTGTCAAATAGATCAATCAAGGGTTTCACAAGGCAACTCGATTTTATTGAAAATTAGTCTCATTACACATCAGAATAGGTAAGTACGTACATGTTATGTTGAGCAAAACTACCTAGATATAACAATGATTGAAATTAGAAAAACAGCTCAGGCATAGACTTTTTCGAATAATTATACAGGGTATATATCTCCATGAGATGAATATGGAGAACTGAAAGTAACACAAGAGAATCCAATATTTGCTCCTCATCGCTCCTTCCGTTGTAGCATGGTAACCAATCCCTGCTCAGAATTTCAAATTGTTCCAAGGTTGTCCAGATGACTTTTGTGATTTGACATCTGAAAATGAATATAGAAACAATCAATTGATTTCATTTTGCCCATTTCCTGTTCAGAATATCTCATAGAGAGTGAGTAGAGAACCATAATGAGAGTATTGAAAAATGTTCAAGTCACTTTCATATCTACGTGGAGTCGTGTAAGATTGAAATTATTCATGAGAAGATGAAATCACACTGCATACCTACTGTTCTATACCGGGTGACAAAGAAGATAGAGAATAGCTGCGGCGCATTTTTTCCTTCCATTCATATTTTGCAATAATTTTGTTCTTAATCAGACCTTCCCAATATACAATCAGAATATGCATGTTCACTTATACCCTGATCCCAAAATGATATATTCCAAGGTATCATTGTAAGTATCATCATATAGTCTTGAAATGGCGACGTGGTGTCGTCTATACCCTGTCTTCATTGTCAACCAGTATATAGGTATATTATTGTATCAAGTTATGAACGTTGTAGTTACTTACCCTGTAACTTAGATGAGAAACACACAGTATCTTTAATCACAATCATGATTTTCGATTAGAAAGAGATGCTTATTCAGTCTAAGCAATAACGCCAAACACGAACTGCATACCAACACCGAATGAACTAATGAACTGAAACAACGAAATGGACGAGACAAAAGCATGCCGTCGCTAAAGAATTCACAGACACGTGTACATCAGTCAGACCGACACTGACCGAGTGTGTACGAAACTTTACATAAGTCACATTGTGCGCTACATTCATGAGTATGCGAGTACACTGATATTTCCAAGTATTGTTCGATATTACTTTCATAAATGAATTTCCTTGAGATGTGAGAGAGATTCACATATTGAAGCATATTTTCGTTTCTTCATTCTGTACAATGTGAATCAGTTTGTCAATTCAGATACATCAAATTATGACTCTCAACGACTGAAATTTCAGATTCTGAAATTATAGTCGTTGTGAAGTTAAGGGGCCTCATAAATATTATATCCATATTGGTCTCAGATCCAACAGAATGTGATGAAATTTGCGAACTATCTGTCACACAAGGAATTCCTTGTAGATATCAGCGAAGCAATATTGTGATTCGCTTTTGTGACATCAACTGCCATAAATGCGACATCTCATAGATGTTTGTGTTAGCTGGGTTGTGGCATATGGATGCTCACTGTAAATTAATAAGGTACTCATCAAGTTATTTCCTAAAGAAGTTATGGATAGATAATACCCCCACTATGCTAGCAGAAACACCTTGGATTTTTCAATTGTTCCTTCACCATAATTAAAGTCTATTTCATTACCCCATTGCTAAATTTATCACCCTTCGATTTATACAAAAAAATGTGGGATCTGCTAGATTAATAAGCTAGCAGAACCACTTCCTAAAAAAAGTTCAATCACAAAACTGATTATACCATAATTTGAGGTTCAAATTCTAGCCTATGGCCGATTTTTCTGCATTCCAATCATGGGTTAACTATTGAGCAATCATTGTGAAGTTCACTTTTATCACATATTATAATATATTAATTTTTGTCATTTAAACTGTAGCTTAATTTGAACTGCTTTATTCATTGCCATCAATGTATCCTCCATACAAAAACTGGTTCAGATAGAATAAAAATGACAAAAAGTTATCTTACATTGATCATCTGAGGAATCTTATTCAGAATATTCAGGGTGATGGTGTTTATCTATTTTCATACCCCTATAATTTACTACAATCGTAACCCACATGTTTTGCATATGTCCAAGAGCAATGCATTTGACAAGGTGGTAATAAATTAGCCTTGAATTATGGTCAGAGAAAAAAATTAAAAGTCCAAGGTAGTTCTGCCCCAGCTAACCAGATGACGACAAAAATACGTCATTAACACGTCATCAGGTCACCAGACTGACGTCAGAAACTGACGTATTCGCGACGTCTTATTCACGTGAAAAAGTCACAGCCCCACAACGTCAGAAGCTGACGTCTATCATCTGTCATTCGATGACGTCTATTATCTGTCATTCGATGACGTCTTGACGTCATATTGACTTATATTTCACGTCATATTTCACGTCAAAATATGGCATATTCACGTCATAATGACGTATTTTTCACGTCATATTTCTAATGATTTCAGGGGCTCCTGCTTACAAATTTGAATTATTGGAATCGAAAACATACACTTCAAAAATTACTTATGCCGATTAACATTTTGATTTTGAATCAGGCTGTGTTATCAAAATTGAAATAAAAAACATAAATTACATCAATATCAATTTAATAAAATGCCTAAGAAGATACAGGTAGGTACACTTATCGGTGGCAAATTATATGGTATAACTATGAATACAGGAGAAATTCTGGTCTGTATAGCCTATAACAAAACTGCACTCTTGTATTCAAGCCTCGATTCGAGCTTTGCATTATATTTCGATGTTTTAAGCTGTCAGTGAGCATAAGGTATGTATAGAATAAAATATAGAAACATTCACAATATGTAAAATCAACCAAGAAACTGGAAAAATAGTGCACTTTATTAATGACTACACAACTACAAGATAAATTATACACTTTTCTTTAAATAGACATCAGTCTGAAACTAAATACATAAAAATAATCAAACTATTCTGGTAAGTTGAATACTAAATCTCATCAGATACTGTATATGAATGCAGTAAGGGAAATGATACAAAACAATCTGTATTCTCCATAGGAAATACCAAACATTTTGATTGAAATTGATTCATAGGCCAACACTGTAAAGCAGAAAGTTCACTAATAATAAATATATTCATCTTTTTTGAATCAAAAGGATATTTGTATAAAGCATCGTAAGTTTCAAAAGTTTTTCCAATAAAAAAAACATCAGAATTTTTTTTCAGAATATTGTGGATTTGTACAACCAAATTATTATTAGTTAAATAATAGGAATCTGAATTGGACAAAGAATGAATTGTCAATTGTATGCCATTGAATGTAATTTTTTTATATTCCTTGTAGTCCCTATCGAAATGTAAACGAAGATCTGAAAAGTGCTCATAAAAACACTTCATTTCATCCATCTGTGAATTGATTTTCAAATTGTCATTAGATTCAATTAATCGACAGTAAACTTGTTGCAGAGGATTTGTTGGTGATTTTATTAATCTTTTCAACTGCCCCAAAAAATTTTCAAAAGGGAATGCTGAAAAAGAATCTAATGTGCCATACTTCTTAGAGTCTTCAGTTAAATGGGACAAAATATGAACATTATATACCAGAAATTGTGTCCCATATATTTTCTTGGAATGTGTTACAAAATTCGACAATAATTCATCAACCAGTTCATGTCCATATTTTTTTGTTAAGAATGAAGAGCAAAGAATAAATATTCCAGTATGTATCAATAGAAAGTGTTCATAAATTCCAATATCTATATTTCTCAAAACAAAGGGACCTAGATATAGTAAAAAAGTGCGTAGTTCTGTGGCCTTCCAGCGAGCCAATTCAGAAAGACTTCTTGGTCTTCTATTGATTTCTTTGACAAAGAATGGACGTAATGTCAGTAAACTCTGAGATATTGATGTTGTAATATCATGTTGTGATGTATTAAATTAATAAAGAAATTATAATCACCATGTTTGACACTCATTCAACATCTTTCTTTCAACTGTCTCTGGTACATCGTGCATGTCATTAGTCAATATCATTTGCAGTGTTGCCAGTGCCACTCCTTACACATTTATGTACATAACATATTATTACATTACATCTCCTTTTTCCAACTAATAAGGACAAACAAAAGAAATATAGTTTCAAATCGAAATGCGTACATTTTCCACACTATTACATAGTTCATCACAAATACTTCCATCAAGACTTGTTTCATAATCATCAAGATATTGGGGTCTCCTTTTTTCTCTGACAGGTCTATCAATGTTTTCTTGGTCAACATTATTGTCATTGTAACTAGTGTTAATTGATTCAATGGAGATGGAATCATTATCATCAAAGTCATCTATTTGATTTGAATATGATTGATCTTTGGGGTTCAACCAATATCTTGATTTAACTATATTATTTGAAACATCAGACTCAGGAATTACAATAGAACTAGGCATAGAATTTGACTCTTCATTTACAGTTCTCTGTTTCAAGTACCATGTACCATGGCTTCCATTCCTTACTATATTCATTTTCTTTATAAAATACTTTCTGTCCAACTTTACTTTCTGTCTCACATTTTCTCTCTCTTGCATTTCTGTCATAATAATATTTGGTTTTAAGTGTGTTTTTGACAAGGTATTCATTAAAATTTGAAACTGTTTTTGGAACGAGCATTATATTTTTGACAGGCAAGCGGGTTCGACATAATCTGCTGAAAAGTAGTTGAGAAGGAGCATAACTAGTACCAGCTACAGGAGTGTTTCGATACTCCATCAAGAGTAATTTGTAATCTAAGTTACCTTCCTTCGATTTTCTCAGAATGGATTTACAAATATTGACAGATTTTTCTGCAAGACCATTACTTTGATGATAATGAGGAGTTGAAAAAATGAGCTCAAAGTGCCAGTCTTCACTGAATTTCTTGAAACTCAATGAATTAAAAGGATTGTTATCAGCAAATAATTTTACTGGGATGCCATGTATGGAAAAAAGTGTTTTCAGTACCTCAATGATGTGCTGAGCACTTTTTGACGAAATTTGTATAAGCTCAATCCATTTAGAGTAATTATCAATCAATGTGAAGTAACTACTGTTTCCATATCCCAAAATATCACAAGATACAATTTGAAAGGGTAATTCTGGTTGTTCTCTTATAATCATAGGTTCTTTAACATTATTATTTGAAATTTTTTTACAAATATCACAACATGAAATAAAATTTTCAATATCTTGATTCATACCAATCCAAAAAAATAAATTTTTTGCACGTGCTTTTGTATTTGTCATCCCTAAATGAGATTCATGAATTTTCTGAAGTATCAGGTTTTTGAGGTCATCAGGAACAAGCAACCTGTTTTCTATGAATATGAGAGAATTCTCTACATTTATTGTATCTTTGAATTTATAATATGGTTTAAGACATTCATTTACCTTAGTGATGGAGTTTGGCCAGCCATTTTGATAATTATTAATGATCTTTGCTAGTGTTGGATCCTTTGAAATTACAGATCTGAACTTGGCTTCTAGGTCATTTGAAATATTAATAGAGTGAACTACCTCGTTTAGGTCATTTTCTGTAGTTTCATTGCTAGACTTCGAACAAGCTCTGCTGAGAGCATCAGCTATGTGCATTTTAGAGCCTGGCAGATATTTAACAATAATATCATACACACTAAGTTTTAATCTTATCCGCTGTAACCTTGTTGAAGGAATGCTAATTATTTCTTTTTTCATCAATGACACTAGAGGAAGGTGATCAGTGAATATAGTTCTCCCTTCCATAAACAAAATGGTGAAATTTTTTGCATGCAAAAAGAACTGCTAAAAATTCTTTTTCGATTTGCCCATAGTTGATTTCTGCAGGTGATAAAGCTTTTGAAGCATAGTATATGGGTTGATCTCCTTGCATAAGAACACACCCTATACCATCTTTACTGGAATCAGTTTGAATCACTATGGGCCTACTTGGGTCAAAATTCTTCAATACTGGAGATTTTGTTAGTATTAATTTCAAGTGTTCAATGCACTCAGTATGTATTCTTTGCCAACTAAATACAACATCCTTCTTCAGAAGATCTCTCAAAGGACTAGTTAGTTCTGATAAGTTAGGTATAAATGATCTAAGATAATTTATCAAACCTAAAAAACGCTGTAGTTCAATTCTACTTTTGGGATTATCATAATCTAATATTGCTTTGATTGAGTCAGGATCAGGTTTCATTGTACCATTTTCAAATATATGACCTAAATATTTTACTTGTGAAACCATGTATTGAAATTTATTTGAATTGAATCTGATATTGGCTTCATGAGCTCGTTCAAAAACCTTGTGAAGAATAATATTCATATCATTTTCTGAATTGGCATAAAGCAAAATGTCATCAATATATATAAAGACACCTTCAATATCACCAAATATCTCGACAAAGGCTAATCTATTAAAGGACCCCGCACCGCATCAATGGGAAATTGGCTTTCGGTGAATTTACTCCAATTTTTGATATATTGTAGAACTCGTGTTGCTGATCAAATGTCTCCATTGCACTTACACTCTAAATTCAACAGTTAAGATTATATAGGGTGATAGAGTTGGCATTTCCAAAATTTTAGATAGAAATTGTGAAGACACCTTTCATAATTTCAAAACCAAATCAACTGTGCATTGATTGTTCAAATGACCAATACGAATCTACTATGAAGTATAATAATTCCTGCACGTACTAACAATATACAGGGTGGGTCGGAGCATAGCGAATAATTCAGTGGTTTTCGGAATAGTGGGCGGTGGAATTTCATTTAAATTCTGTAGTATACAAATATCATCCCCAATTCGTGATATTAGCATCTCCTAATCAGACCTCTTATATACAAGATGTTTTATTTTTGATAAAGTCACATTCATGTTAGGTACTTATTATTGACATCCTTATTATGACTTATTACAACTTGAAATACCTATTGGGAAACTCGTTCATTCCATGATGAATGTCCACTCTGCAGATACGTGAAATATACGGAGTGGATAAAAAATCAATGGTGTTTGCAAATAACTTCTCAAGAATAACAGATTCTTGTGACCCATTTTATGGACCCTGTTTCATAACGACATCATATTCAATAAAAATAATATGAACCATTCGATGAAGTATATTTTGAATAATATATGAGAAGGTACTGCAGTATACATAAAAAAATGGATACATTTATGAAGAAATATATTGAGATCTCGCATTCAATTCAATTTATCATATATTCAAAAACAACAATGAATATATCACAACAGAAGTTCTGTACCTTACATAGTGTATTACTTTCTTGTTATGACAAGCATTTATATTTCCTGGATCAATATTTCATAAAACGATTTCGTTTTTCGAAATAAAGTAGTTGAATTAACTTATTGAACAGTTTCCAGACTACAACTCGTCATAATCAATTCGAGAATACCTCAACCCTGAAAGAAAAATGAAAGTAGTGAACTGTTTATTATCAATGATTGATTTCAATTAAATGGATTACAAGAATCTGTACATACTATTCTAGAGATTTCATCCACTCCCTATATTCCACGTATTTGCAGAGTTGATATTCAATATGGAATGAACGAGTTTCCCAATAAGTTGTTCAAGTTGTGAGTCATAATGAGGATGCCAATAATAAGTTCCTAAAATGGATGTGACTTTATCAAGAATAAAACATCTTGTATATAATACGTCTGATTAGGAGATGCTAATATCACGATCAGAATTGTATACTACAGAATTTGAATGAAATTCCACCGCCCACTTTTCCGGAAACCACTGAAATATTAATTATCTTCCGACCCACCTTGTATATTGTTAGTACATGCAGGAATTATTATACTTCATAGTAGATTCGTATCGCTAATTCGAACAATCAATGCACAGTTGATTTGGTTTTGAAATTATGAAAGGTGTCTTCACAATTTCTACCTAAAATTTTGGAAATGCCAACTTTATCACCCTATATAATCTCAACTGTTGATTTTAGAGCGTTGGTGCAATGGAGATATTTGATCAGCACCACGAGTTCTACAAAATTTCAAAAATACGAGTAAATTCACCGAAAGCCAATTTCCCATTGATGCGGTGCGGGGTCCTTTATAAGTACCAAAAATAGTAGAAAAAGTGCAATACTGAGAACTTGCCTCATCTAGCTCAATATGCCAAAAAGAATCCTTCAAATCTAAAACTGAAAATAATTTGGCTCCACCAATTTTAGTGGATAGGTCATTCAATGTAGGAATACTACAATAATCTTTCACAATGGCATCATTTAGGTGTTTTGTATCAAGGCAAATTCTGATACTACCATTTGGTTTTTCTATTGTTACTAGGCGGTTTACCCATTCAGATGGAGTGTCAACTCTTGAAATAATATTAATATTACAAAGTCTGTGAAGTTCTTGTTTTAATCTAGGTTTTATTTTCAAGGGTACCCTGTGAGGTGGTTTTGAAATAGGTATTGTACCTTCTTTCAACTTGATAGAGTATTTTTTTAAAATTTACCTATTCCACTGAACAAATGACTGAATTCCAACATTAATTTCTCTTTTTCACTGCTATTTACAACTTCATCAACTCTAATTCTTTCAACTGAATTAAATCTCACACATGTGTCTCTGCCAAGAATTGGAACAGAATGTTCTTTACCTGCTACACAAAATTCTTCTTCATGTGTTTGACTATTTATGGATAAATAGAGTCTCACAGTACCTTCAACATTGGTTTTGTAACCATTCCAACTTTCCAGTTTAGCTGTGGATCCTTTCATTGATATAGGCCTTTCAGCTAGCTCTTTAATATGGACAAGAGTATTAAATGGAATTATGTTAACATCAGCTCCAGGGCCTAATTTGAAATTCACTTTAAATACACCTTCAACCATAATATTTTGCATCCAAGCTACTGAGTGTACACTATTTGTTGTGACCATCCCACAGAAATATTCATCAATTTCATTATTACTAGCAAGGTTACTAGGTATGGTCTCTGATGAGTTAACTTCATGAACTTGATTGTCTGCTACAGGTCTAGACTTGCAAACTTGTGCGAAATGATTTCGCTTTTGGCATTTCAAACATGTCTTATTGAAAGCTGGACATTTTCTGTTCATATGATGATACCCACAATTACTACAAGTTTGTTTATCTGTGTGAAGATTCAATTGTTTCTTTCTTAGTGACAAAGCATGTACTGTTTTGTTCATTTTTAACTTGTTTGATCTGAATCTTCGTTATTTCAGCTAAGCGAAATGTAGCTACCACATCTTCAAGTGGAGGACTTCCTTGTTTTATCAGCTTTGCTTGTGTGTCCTCATCATTTGTTCCAAAAACTAACTTATCTCTAAGAATTTCATTTGGGTCTGTATATTCACAATCTTTGACAAGAAGTCTAGTGTCTGTGAGAAATGTATCAAAGCCTTCTGCTTCTTGCTGGTATCTCTGATTGAATAGGAAACGAGTGTGCAGAATGTTCTTTCTGGGATTACAATAATCTCTGAACTTATTTAAGGTAATTTTGCACTTATCATGCGATGGTTTTTTTTTCGAAAATTTTTTTTTGTACTTACGTGTTTTTGTCTGAAAAACACGAATTTGATAATGAAAATGTGAACAAACCATTATTTATTAAGATATTTCACTATAAAGTTACAAATTTCACCTTCTTTTCCGCCTGTCTTTGGGGCGCATTTAGAACAATTTGCCCTTCTTTTTCCATCATTGGACAATTTATATATATCACACAATGTCGGACACATTTTTTTTATTATATGAGTCAACTAGAAATATGATTTTATTGTGATTTATCCATGTTTAGTGAAAAGAAGGAAGAATATCATTTGAAATAATGGCGTGTGTGATGTCATTCCAAAGCAATCTATTGACATTTGACATCTCCTATTTGGATTACCCATGGATTAAATGGCGGTCATCTGGTATGCTTGCTCACTAAAAAGGAAAAACTCGCCATAAAAATCATATTTCCTGTTGAATTTTCTAGCTTAAAATGTGTCATTGAAGTACATCATGAGTATATGAAGTGTCCAATGACAAAATAAAAAGAGCAAGTACCTGTAAATGCATCCAATACAAGGGGGAAAATAAGGCAACATTTCGAACTTTTTCTTGAAATATCTTGATAAATAGTGGTTTGTTCACATTTTCAATATCAAATTCGTGTTTTTCAGACAAAAATACGTAAGTACCAAAAAAAATTTTTGAAAAAAAACCCATCGCATGATAAGTGCAAAATTACCTTATTTAATATAAGTTCAAGGGTTTTCTCTTGACTTCCAAAATCAAATGTGTTGAACACATCAAGGGCTTCTTCACCAACTAGGTTAAGAAAAATTGCTATTTTTCTACCTTCTGATTTTGTTTGTAAATCACTGGCTTCTAAATAAATTCCAAAAGCTTGCTGGAATTTATTCCAATTTTCACTAATATTTCCTACCAAGGAAAGCTTGGCCGGCACGTTGCAGGAGTTTATCGACATTGTACTCGCTGACAACTTGACGACGTTTTATTGCACACTAGCTATCGACAACTGCAGCATATATGTGCTCATCTAATTCTGCTGACTCTGCTTCGTTTAATTCAACTGCGCCATGTAATATCATGTTGTGATGTATTAAATTAATAAAGAAATAACCACCATGTTTGACACTCATTCAACATCTTTCTTTCAACTGTCTCTGGTACATCGTGCATGTCATTAGTCAATATCATTTGCAGTGTTGCCAGTGCCACTCCTTACACATCTATGTACATAACATATTAGTTGCGTTTTATTTGTTCCATTCTGGTAGCGGTGGTGGGAACAGAATGACGTTTACAAATAAAACGAGAAACTTCATAACCTTGCTTGAGAGAATTTACATAAGAGGTTATATTTGTATATGGGAGATCCAAATAATTTCAAAAGCATATAATACTAGAGTTAAGAATCGAGAATATGAATCAACTAATAGTTGGAGCAGTGATTGTGGTGATTGAAGAAACTTCTCTGAGATCGACAGAGTTTATTTTATCTGAGAATGAACATATGAAACCTGTCTTACTTGAAAGAATCATGAACTAGTGGAACTCACGCTGAAAATGTCTTCTAAATGTCTTTTACTCTCAAAAAGGTTCGTTTTTCGTCAATCTAATTTGATTTTTTGACACCTGTCAACAGTCACTCCACATCATTCCTTGTAGTGAGACGGAATGGAAAGTAGCAACCGGAATCGGAAAAGTTGCAAATAAAACGACACATCAAACCGATTCCGGTGGCGGAATCGGATAAATAAAACGCAACTATTATTACATTACAGATGTAACATTTCTAGCTCTGAATCTAACATTCAAATTTCCACCAATCCAAGAGTTCAATAATTTTTTCATTACACCTAGGCATACAGCATGCATGTAGTCTATAGGAAAATCAGAAACAAGACCCATATTCAATTGTATCAGAGGTGAAATGCCAATGTGATGATCTTCATCTGTTTGTAAAATGAAAGATTAATTTTTTCTTTTTTCTGCTGAGCAAGAATTGAGAATAACTCTCCCATTAACATAACTACCATGTTCAACACACTTTTCACATGAAGAATAACCTGAATGAGATTTTATGCACTTCACAAATTCTTTGGCTGGAGCATCACATATGAAATTGTATATTTTCACCATATAAACTACTCCATTGAATTTTATACCATGTTGCATTAAATGTGTCATTTCTCTAATAAATTCTTGTAGATATGAGTGAAGAGGTTCTGGTTTAGATGATCCACAAAATATTCCAATCACAAAGGGGCTACAAACATTTTGAATCAGACCCAATATTGGCCAAAATTGCTTGTTGGAACTATGAAAAAGTGGCAAACCATCCATATTGATGGACAGCTCCAAAGAAGAGGGGATATTCTTACATTTAGCCAACACTTTAGATAATGTGGAATCAAGGTTGAAATGTACATACTCCCCATTACAAATATGTTTTACATTCATTGTTCTGGGAGTTTTAAGCAGAGTTCGACAATCTAGTGGCAAATCTTTATGGTAATAAGGTTTCAGTACATGAAGTAATTTTGTAACAGAAGAATGTGCAATATTTTCAGTAGCAGCCCAGTTTTTCAACTCCACATTGAGCTCACTATTATTTATAGTAAAGTCAATCTTTTCTGTATCTTCAACTAGATCCCCAAAATGTTCATTTTTTTCAACAAAATTATTACTAACATCATCACATGGTAGGTCATCAGAGTGGTCAGAATCAATTTCTCGTGTGTTAATTGTTTCATCAATTGAATCAGAAATGTTACTAATTTCTGAACATTCTGTATCTATTCCTGCATTTTCTGTATCACAAAAAATATTTTCCATATCTGTGGTAACATGTTCAGCAACTCGCCTATAATACTGTCTCATTCCTACTTTTTTCTTCAAATTGACTTTTTTGAACATTTTTACTGTTTTATCAACAAAACAAAGACCTAATATCAAAGAATACAAAATCAATATTCAAATAAAAAATATATACTTGATGTAATATATGAAAATATATATCAAGATACAGAGCAGAAAAATTAAAAAACTAAACTTATCTTTGGAGTTCAAAATGCCCATCACGCTGGATCATGCCCTAGATGGTTCTAGGGTGTGTATAATTTGCGGACTGGAATGAAATGTTGCGGACTGGCTATTTCCATCAAACTTTTCGATGTTTCTATTGCATATCTAGATTCAGCTCACCGATATACACGATGAAAAGTTTCAGTTTTTTTTCTATGACCCCCCTGGGGAGCACTTTACTCTTGTGTTTTTTCATAAAATCTTGAGGGCTGGGTATTTTTGAGGGGCAAATAATCTCAATTTCACCATAAATCGATTCATCTCATGAAAATACACGATGAACAGTTTCTGAATTGTTTTCCCAGCCCCCCTGAGGAGCAGTTTACTCGTGTGTTTTTTCATAAAATCTTGCGGACTGTGTATTTTTGAGAGTCAAATCATTTCGATTTCACCATAAATCGATTCATCGCATGGAAATACACGATGAAAAGTTTTTGAATTTTTCCCCCAGCCCCCTTGGGGAGCACTTTACTCTTGTGTTTTGTCATAAAATCTTGCGGACTGGGTATTTTTGAGGGTCAAATCATCTCAATTTCACCATAAATCGATTTATCTCATGAAAATACACGATGGAAAGTTTTTGAATTTTTTCCCTAGCCCCCCTGGGGAGCACTTCACTCGTGTGTTTCAGGGGGGCTCGGGAAAAAATTCAAAAACGTTTCATCGTGTATTTTCATGAGATTAATCGATTTATGGTGAAATTGAGATGATTTGACCCTCAAAAATACCCAGTCCGCAAGATTTTATGACAAAACACAAGAGTAAAGTGCTCCCCAGGGGGGTCATAGAAAAAAAACTGAAACTTCTCATTGTGTATATCGGTGAGCTGAATCCAGATATGCAATAAAAATATCGAAAAGTTTGATGGAAATAGCCAGTCCGCAACATTTTATTCCAGTCCGCAAATTATACGCACCCATGGTTCTATTTTGTGCCTTCTTC
This sequence comes from Phaedon cochleariae, assembly GCA_918026855.4. Lineage (NCBI taxonomy): Eukaryota > Metazoa > Arthropoda > Insecta > Coleoptera > Chrysomelidae > Phaedon > Phaedon cochleariae. Next base: position 22,178,182 of record OU896710.1, read on the forward strand.
ATTCTTTGTGAGGCATGCTTTAACCACACCTTCACCACCTTATCGATTTCATAATCAGTACATTCAATGCCTCTTGCAACAGAATCTGAAAAAAAACAAATTTGAATGGAAACAAATGATCTATTATATTATGAAGAAACATTTCACTATATCTAAGATCACAGAGTAGACATGGTGGGCAAAATTGTGTACACCAAACTTCAATATATTACAGAAAAATACAAGAAAATCAAAGAATTTCAGTTGTTGACAACAATCAAAATGTTGTGCACCAAATTCAAATTTTGCAAGGAATTTCAATCAATATCAAGAAATTCCTTTTGTTTCACAGAATTTCTACATTTTAAAGCAAGGAATTTGAAGGAATTCTAGTTGCTTGTATACACAAAACATGTCCCCATTTTGATTTCAAACAATATATTAAACATTGTGGAGATCATTTAGTATGTTCCTACACATTACCATTATATTCTACTATGAGTTATACCATTGACTTCTACATCAAAAACTATAGTTATTATTAAGATGGCTACAAGGACTGGTGCGTCAAGTCCCTATCCTAGAGCGTGTCCACAACATGACGACCAAATCGGCAACCAGCCACCTTGATATCACGAAATTACAATTAAATGAGAATGCTTTCCAAAACTGTCACGGGGCGGCGGGTGCGCCACTATCGATGATGATTTGAGCTGTGTTTGAATGCAAATTACAGTTGCCGGTTCGAGAAAAAAATCCGATGTAATGAGAATTTTATAGTACTTTGCAATATACATTAAACCTGAAGATTTACAAGCCTACCTGGAACCTAACTTACCCTTTGTTCAGTGTGAGGTACATCAATCACTGCGACCTGAATTGTATGCTTCTTTCAAGGTGCAAATAAGACAGGATGATCTGCGAAATGCATGGAAAAGAGAGATCTGGCCAAGTGGAGCAGTTGTGTCCAAGTTTTTCCTGAAGAAGAGGGTGCTACCAAAACAAGTGGACCCTCAAACAGAGAGTCTTCCCAACCAACACAAATAACTTCTTGTAAACCTTTCGATTATCATCTTGCTGGTAAACATTTTGCTAATCATGACAATATATCAAACAAGCTTAATACACCTTATTCTGTGTCAAATGGTAATTTGGATCACAGGAGTTTTGTGAGTATGTTTCACATAAACATTCAGGGTATACCTAACAAAGTTGATAAAATCAATGACTTTTTAAATGACAATGATTATGATGTTCTATGTTTCTCTGAACATTGGCAGACTGAAGAGTGCCTAAAACAAATAAATATCCATAATCATAAATTAGTTGGCCTATTTTGCAGGACTAGCAAAAGACATGGTGGCTTAGCCATTTACCTGAATATCAAATACCAATCTAATCTGAAATACAATATTATTGACTTGAAAGAATTCACTATTGAGCAAGATTGTGAGCTTACTGCATTATACTTTACCACTTTGAAAACCGTAGTTGTACTTGTATATAGATCTGGTCTGGGAGATATTGATCTCTTTCTTACGAATTTTGAGAATGCTTTACATCAAATAACAGATAAATATGGAAGAATTGTTATTTTAGGTGATTTCAACATAAATTTCAATGTCAATTCAGTTGCTCTTACTAACTTCACCTGTTTGCTAACTTCTTTTGGTCTCTATCTGACAATTACAGAGGATACTAGAGTGACAGCTACTTCTTCTAGCTGTATTGACAATATCATAACGAATATATCTGAAAATATCATCACTACTGGTGTCTATGAGCCCTGTCTATCAGATCATAGAGGACAGTTTGCTAAATAAAATTTTGAGAATCTCAATTGCAGTGAAATGAAACTACAATATAAAAGACATATATCGGATAAGGGTATGACTAACTTTAAACAATCCCTGTGTGATATAAATTGGCAAATATTTTCCACTGTACATACTGATCCAAACTTCTTAGCCAACTTTCTAGTCAACAATTTCAACAATCTATCAAAAAAAATGTTTTCCTCTGAGAAAATGCAAGCAAAATACAAACAATTCACCAGTACAATGGTTTACAGAAGATCTGAAGATGCTAAGGAATAACATGCATTGCATAAAACAATTAGCAGATGCAACGAAAGATCCGAACGACTTGAAAGCATACAAACTAGTCAAAAAAGAATATAATTTTCAATTAACATTGTCAAAGAAAAAGGCATACGATGAATACATCTCTTCTTCTGACAACAAACCAAATGCGTGCTGGAAAATAATAAATTTCGAAAGAAATAAGGTTAAACTGAATTCATCAATTGAAATATCACCTGATAAGGTGAATCATTTTTTCTGTAATATAGCAGGTAATATCATAAACACACTCCCAAATGTCTCTAACGAGGATCTACTAACATTTAAAAAATTTCCTGCTCCATGTAGCTCTTTTTTCTTGCGTCCTGTTCTTGAAGCAGAGGTTCTAGAAGAGATATATTCATTGAAAAACTCAAAATGCTTGGATACCCATGAACTGAATAGCCAAATACTAAAAGAAACTTCACATATCATAGTTCAACCTTTTACTACACTTATCAACTTAATTTTTAATACAGGCATTTTTCCAGACATCCTAAAGTACTCTAAAGTACTACCCATATTTAAAAAAGGTGATGCAACAGTTTTGGATAACTACCGACCGATCAGCATAATTTCAATATTCAGCAAAGTTTTGGAAAAATCAATCAAGAAGCAGTTGTACGCATACTTTGAAAATAACAACTTCTTCAGCGAATCCCAGTATGGCTTCAGAAACTCGCGTTCAACAATTCAAGCAGTGTTCGATGTTGTGACAGGAGTGGTTGAGGAACTGGAGAAAGGAAATCAAATTGCGTTGATGCTTTGTGACCTGACCAAAGCGTTCGACTGCGTTTCACATGAGATCCTGTTGGAGAAATTGAACTATTATGGGATTAGGGGTATTCCGCTTCAATTAATAAGAACTTATCTAACAAATCGTCAGCAAGCAGTAATGTGCAATGGCACTATGTCAAACTTTCAAACAGTCAAACACGGTGTTCCGCAAGGATCCGTTCTGGGACCTCTCTTATTCATCATATACGTTAATGACTTGTGCAATAATATGCTACCGTTCAAATCAGTCCTTTTTGCAGATGACGCTACTTTTATATTACCAAATACCAATAATGATAACTTAAGGCTTACGGTTGACGAGGTTTCGAATAGTGCTAATCAGTGGTTTTTATCAAATAAGCTTAAACTTAACGGCGATAAGACTCAATGCATTCAAATTTCTGCTAACAATCAAACTGTTTCTAACTTTGAGAGTAATCAAGTTAAACTGCTTGGCATTACACTAGATAGTAGACTCAGCTGGTCTGCTCATATTACTGTATTAAAAAAGAAACTTTCAAGTTCTTTATTTGTTCTTCGACAGTTGAAAAAATTCACCAGCACCAGTACACAGAAAAACACATATTTCTCCCTCTTTCACTCTCATATGAGCTATGGTATACAACTATGGGGAAATTCATGTCATGCTATGCACATTTTTAGGATGCGAAAAAAGGCTTTGAGAATTCTAGCTAAAATCGGATACAGGGATCACTGCCAAGAATATTTCAAAAAACTTGGAATTATGCCACTGCCAACTTTATATATATACTGTGCTATAGTTGAGATGCACAAAAAGCAGTCATGTATGATAAAACAATCTCATATTCATGAACATAATACAAGAAAATGTCATCAGATCAGACTAAATCGATATCGTCTTCAATTATCCCAAAAAAATACCCTAGATTTTTCTATGTATAATATTTTGCCACAGGATCTCAGAGTGCTCAGTGTGAATTCCTTCAAGAAACAACTTGAAAAGTATCTATTGAGACATTGCTTCTACTCAGTCGATGACTTCAGAGAGCATTTTCGCATTCACAAACAACTCACATCTCCTTAGCTGTCCAAATTTGGTTTGTTTGTTGTCTTTCATTTAGTGTGTTCGTTACTTGTGTATTGACTTTTTTCTCTTATGGAACATTTTAATATTGTGATTTTAGATTTTTAAACTTGTAATTTGTTAACTTCCATGTTCTTTTTATTTTTAATATGTGAGCTTAACAATATAACACTACTTGTATCTTGTATCTGACCTGCTACAAACATAGAATTTGTTTGTGTAACGTGGTTAAATAAATTCTATCTATCTATCTATCTATCTATATAGGTAAAACATGTCGTCGGTAACAATTTGAAACTGTCTTTTTATGCCTGTGGAATCATCGGCGTGTTGTGATTTTTATGTATATATTACCGCGAAAACCTGATTTCAGTCTGAACTAGATTTACTGCAAGAACTAGTTTAGACATTTATAGTCTTGGTTTGTTGGAATCAGAAATTGACTTGAAACTAGGAAGAATTCTGACTCAGGCCATCTGTCATCATTGCTTCCACTGAACTATGCATGAGGGATGGTTTCACGCACCATATAGAATCAACCGTCTCTAGTTTTCATTACGAAAATCTACTTTTGACGAAAAACGAGCTCTAACGGCAACTCATCTATCTTTTATTGGTTCGCCATTTCACATTGAAACGAAGATCAAGGTGCTCGACCGTTGTGGGCCATCTTATTAGGTCCAAGGTACATATTTCTTTTGGGACCATACAACCATCTAGAAAACAGATGATTTCGCAGTTTCTGGAGAGGTTTTTTGATTTATAGTTTATAAATTAATAGGAAATTTAGTCGGTAATTAAAACATGAAGTTCAAGTCCTGTAATCAAGAGAGGCAAGAAGAGAAAATTAACATAAATTGTAGAATGGATGTACATAAAATATGAATATATTGAATATTATGAAACTAATAGCAAAAATGACCTTGAAATTCGTCTCAAACTGGTTCAAATATGCCCACCAGATGTCGTATCGGAATCGTCACCTTGCCAATTTAGCAACCTAACGTCGTGAGACGTGTCGTTCAAATAACTTTCTGATATGCAGTGGAGGTAGTTTATTGGATTCATGAGTAGTTTGCAATGCAATTATTTTCACTACAGATTCACGAAGGCACGACACAGGTTACATTCTAGTTGAAACATGAGTCGAATAATAAGAGAATACATGAAATTTTTATATTTTATTCAACATTTTATAAACTTGAATACAGCAGATCATTCCATTTAGATATATGTGCACATATATATTCTATTCCAATAATGAATGCTAGTCAAATCATTCATCTAGCCTAGGGTTCCTTGATGCAAACTGACGTATTTGCCATCTAAGAAGATAACAAATACGTCAATTCACATCAAGGGACCTTATTCTTGCAGTACGAATTCTAACCTACCTGAAGCGTGCCACCGTGTTATAAGGATGCAATGCTACAAATAATCCGTATGTTCGAATTCTGTTATCCACCGTGCATTCTTGCAAGTTACGAAAAATTGAGGACAAAATGCAATAAAAAAGAGAAAAAAAAAGTATAGGTGCGTTTTTTATTCCAACATTTTGTCATGCTCATGAATCGAAGAAACCATGGTCAAGGACATGCATGAAACTGTTGTAATAAAATGCATACTTTCAAATCTCTTTGCGCTAACCCAGCGGTTTGGGAGGGACTGACATGACAATTGACACATTGTAAGTATTGTTCTTCGTTTCAATTCGATAGAAAACAAAAAATATTGAGGATTTTTGTGATTTCAGAAGATGTAGTTATTGCTAATCAATAAAATCTATATAAAATCGAATCAGCCTCTTCTGATTCTGAAGATACATGACAGACCAACACACAACAAAATCTGTTTTTCCATCAAAGTGTTGTATATTTCAATGTTCCATCGCTCCAGCATAGATTCCATCAACAATTGGTGACGTCACGACAAAAAAGCGCATCTATCAGTGCGCACTTTTTTCGATGGTATGAAAAACACGATCTATGAAACTTTACCAAATGTCGAAGTGGCAACGCTGGCATACGTCAATTAAAATGGCGGATTGGCACTAGTGGCAGGTCACGGAAGCGATTTTACAAATGTTTCTAAGATTGTTATGATTGTGTATATTATTTATTTAGTGTTTATTTACTTGGTATTATAATCATATTCCAACAAGAAGAATTTTTCATAAGATGAATGATCTTTTTTATCGAATTTGGACAACACGAAGCAGTTCAACAACAACAACAATAATAGGCTCGATAATAGGTGCTGGAACAAAATTTGACGAGAAATTTTAATGTTTCACGATTAACAAGTAAGTACATATACTTCGAAGATTTATCACATCGATGGTTATCTTCCTTCCATAACTTTTTTACATAATATATAAATGTTGAGGTGTTGTTCATGTTTCAACCTTGAATGTTATAATTCTATTTGAGAATCAATTATTAGTTGATCAAATACATATTAGGTTTTATAGGTGTTATTTCACATTCATAGTGAATGTTTCAGATACAGCTGGTAGAAATCTTCAGGCTAAGGAAACTAACCATTTAATAGTACCTTACATCTTACATACAATATGAAGTGGATTATCAACTTCATACTGCAAGATTGAGGGAAATATATTACCTGTGTGAAGCTGGCAGCCAGAGTGAGCGGCCAAATTTCCGAACACTTCCGATTGCGCTAGCCAGTGGCGCGCGCTATTTTCCCCCCTTTTAGGGTAACGCGGTGCTTTATATTTGTATCAGCTGTTACATATTTGCCGAACGGGTCGAATGCGGATTCATTTCGAGACTCCGAATGAGTAATCGAGGATGCTGTTTACAGTCGTCGGGGGATGAAACATCAATTATGATTGTATACTCTTATTTTACACACATTAAATATTGTCAATTAAGAGAGATGTTTGAATTCTTTCGAGATAGATAAAAATAAGTGATGAAATGAAGTAAACGATCAGAAAAAGAATTCAAATAGTTTAACAAGATTCTACAGGCATATAGAAAGGTACTTTCTTTGAATTTTCAATACTTCAATCATGAACTAATCTATCACCACTAGTACTGAGAGTCGTGTCTAGATTCCAGCAGTCAAAGAATTATATATATCACTGCTAAATTCTGAATCTCATAAGAAATTATACACGAGAAAAAACATGATGTTTTTTTAAATTTTCAGTATAACAAGAAACTGACCTAACTCCACTAGGTCAGGAAGATGGCTTTTCGAGTGTAGAATCCAGCGCCCAAGAAATTTTGTCTTGCTAAATCTCACAGAAAAATCTACACATAAAAAACATGATTTTTTTCGATTTTCATTACTAAAACCAAAAACTGACTCAACTCCACTAGGTCTAGGAGATGGCTTTTCGAGTGTAGAATCCAGCGCCCAAGAAATATTTTCTTGCTAAATCTCACAGAAAAATCTACACTGAAAAAACATGATTTTTTTCGATTTTCATTACTAAAACCAAAAACTGACTCAACTCCACTAGGTCTAGGAGATGGCTCTTTGAGTGTAGAATCCAGCGCCCAAGAAATATTTTCTTGCTAAATCTCACAGAAAAATCTACACATAAAAAACATGATTTTTTTCGATTTTCATTACTAAAATCAAAAACTGACTCAACTCCACTAGGTCTAGGAGATGGCTTTTCGAGTGTAGAATCCAGCGCCCAAGAAATATTTTCTTGCTAAATCTCACAGAAAAATCTACACTGAAAAAACATGATTTTTTTCGATTTTCATTACTAAAACCAAAAACTGACTCAACTCCACTAGGTCTAGGAGATGGCTCTTTGAGTGTAGAATCCAGCGCCCAAGAAATATTTTCTTGCTAAATCTCACAGAAAAATCTACACATAAAAAACATGATTTTTTTCGATTTTCATTACTAAAATCAAAAACTGACTCAACTCCACTAGGTCTAGGAGATGGCTTTTCGAGTGTAGAATCCAGCGCCCAAGAAATATTTTCTTGCTAAATCTCACAGAAAAATCTACACATAAAAAACATGATTTTTTTCGATTTTCATTACTAAAACCAAAAACTGACTCAACTCCACTAGGTCTAGGAGATGGCTTTTCGAGTGTAGAATCCAGCGCCCAAGGAATATTTACTTGCTAAATCTCACAGAAAAATCTACACTGAAAAAACATGATTTTTTTCGATTTTCATTACTAAAACCAAAAACTGACTCAACTCCACTAGGTCTAGGAGATGGCTTTTTGAGTGTAGAATCCAGCGCCCAAGAAATATTTTCTTGCTAAATCTCACAGAAAAATCTACACTGAAAAAACATGATTTTTTTCGATTTTCATTACTAAAACCAAAAACTGACTCAACTCCACTAGGTCTAGGAGATGGCTTTTCGAGTGTAGAATCCAGCGCCCAAGAAATATTTTCTTGCTAAATCTCACAGAAAAATCTACACTGAAAAAACATGATTTTTTTCGATTTTCATTACTAAAACCAAAAACTGACTCAACTCCACTAGGTCTAGGAGATGGCTCTTTGAGTGTAGAATCCAGCGCCCAAGAAATATTTTCTTGCTAAATCTCACAGAAAAATCTACACATAAAAAACATGATTTTTTTCGATTTTCATTACTAAAATCAAAAACTGACTCAACTCCACTAGGTCTAGGAGATGGCTTTTCGAGTGTAGAATCCAGCGCCCAAGAAATATTTTCTTGCTAAATCTCACAGAAAAATCTACACTGAAAAAACATGATTTTTTTCGATTTTCATTACTAAAACCAAAAACTGACTCAACTCCACTAGGTCTAGGAGATGGCTCTTTGAGTGTAGAATCCAGCGCCCAAGAAATATTTTCTTGCTAAATCTCACAGAAAAATCTACACATAAAAAACATGATTTTTTTCGATTTTCATTACTAAAATCAAAAACTGACTCAACTCCACTAGGTCTAGGAGATGGCTTTTCGAGTGTAGAATCCAGCGCCCAAGAAATATTTTCTTGCTAAATCTCACAGAAAAATCTACACATAAAAAACATGATTTTTTTCGATTTTCATTACTAAAACCAAAAACTGACTCAACTCCACTAGGTCTAGGAGATGGCTTTTCGAGTGTAGAATCCAGCGCCCAAGGAATATTTACTTGCTAAATCTCACAGAAAAATCTACACTGAAAAAACATGATTTTTTTCGATTTTCATTACTAAAACCAAAAACTGACTCAACTCCACTAGGTCTAGGAGATGGCTTTTTGAGTGTAGAATCCAGCGCCCAAGAAATATTTTCTTGCTAAATCTCACAGAAAAATCTACACTGAAAAAACATGATTTTTTTCGATTTTCATTACTAAAACCAAAAACTGACTCAACTCCACTAGGTCTAGGAGATGGCTTTTCGAGTGTAGAATCCAGCGCCCAAGAAATATTTTCTTGCTAAATCTCACAGAAAAATCTACACTGAAAAAACATGATTTTTTTCGATTTTCATTACTAAAACCAAAAACTGACTCAACTCCACTAGGTCTAGGAGATGGCTCTTTGAGTGTAGAATCCAGCGCCCAAGAAATATTTTCTTGCTAAATCTCACAGAAAAATCTACACATAAAAAACATGATTTTTTTCGATTTTCATTACTAAAATCAAAAACTGACTCAACTCCACTAGGTCTAGGAGATGGCTTTTCGAGTGTAGAATCCAGCGCCCAAGAAATATTTTCTTGCTAAATCTCACAGAAAAATCTACACATAAAAAACATGATTTTTTTCGATTTTCATTACTAAAACCAAAAACTGACTCAACTCCACTAGGTCTAGGAGATGGCTTTTCGAGTGTAGAATCCAGCGCCCAAGAAATATTTTCTTGCTAAATCTCACAGAAAAATCTACACATAAAAAACATGATTTTTTTCGATTTTCATTACTAAAACCAAAAACTGACTCAACTCCACTAGGTCTAGGAGATGGCTCTTTGAGTGTAGAATCCAGCGCCCAAGAAATATTTTCTTGCTAAATCTCACAGAAAAATCTACACATAAAAAACATGATTTTTTTCGATTTTCATTACTAAAATCAAAAACTGACTCAACTCCACTAGGTCTAGGAGATGGCTTTTCGAGTGTAGAATCCAGCGCCCAAGAAATATTTTCTTGCTAAATCTCACAGAAAAATCTACACATAAAAAACATGATTTTTTTCGATTTTCATTACTAAAACCAAAAACTGACTCAACTCCACTAGGTCTAGGAGATGGCTTTTCGAGTGTAGAATCCAGCGCCCAAGAAATATTTTCTTGCTAAATCTCACAGAAAAATCTACACATAAAAAACATGATTTTTTTCGATTTTCATTACTAAAACCAAAAACTGACTCAACTCCACTAGGTCTAGGAGATGGCTCTTTGAGTGTAGAATCCAGCGCCCAAGAAATATTTTCTTGCTAAATCTCACAGAAAAATCTACACTGAAAAAACATGATTTTTTTCGATTTTCATTACTAAAACCAAAAACTGACTCAACTCCACTAGGTCTAGGAGATGGCTTTTCGAGTGTAGAATCCAGCGCCCAAGGAATATTTACTTGCTAAATCTCACAGAAAAATCTACACTGAAAAAACATGATTTTTTTCGATTTTCATTACTAAAACCAAAAACTGACTCAACTCCACTAGGTCTAGGAGATGGCTTTTTGAGTGTAGAATCCAGCGCCCGAGAAATTTCTTCTTGCTAAATCTCACAGAAAAATCTACACTGAAAAAACATGATTTTTTTCGATTTTCATTACTAAAACCAAAAACTGACTCAACTCCACTAGGTCTAGGAGATGGCTCTTTGAGTGTAGAATCCAGCGCCCAAGAAATATTTTCTTGCTAAATCTCACAGAAAAATCTACACATAAAAAACATGATTTTTTTCGATTTTCATTACTAAAATCAAAAACTGACTCAACTCCACTAGGTCTAGGAGATGGCTTTTCGAGTGTAGAATCCAGCGCCCAAGAAATATTTTCTTGCTAAATCTCACAGAAAAATCTACACATAAAAAACATGATTTTTTTCGATTTTCATTACTAAAACCAAAAACTGACTCAACTCCACTAGGTCTAGGAGATGGCTTTTCGAGTGTAGAATCCAGCGCCCAAGAAATATTTTCTTGCTAAATCTCACAGAAAAATCTACACATAAAAAACATGATTTTTTTCGATTTTCATTACTAAAACCAAAAACTGACTCAACTCCACTAGGTCTAGGAGATGGCTCTTTGAGTGTAGAATCCAGCGCCCAAGAAATATTTTCTTGCTAAATCTCACAGAAAAATCTACACTGAAAAAACATGATTTTTTTCGATTTTCATTACTAAAACCAAAAACTGACTCAACTCCACTAGGTCTAGGAGATGGCTTTTCGAGTGTAGAATCCAGCGCCCAAGGAATATTTACTTGCTAAATCTCACAGAAAAATCTACACTGAAAAAACATGATTTTTTTCGATTTTCATTACTAAAACCAAAAACTGACTCAACTCCACTAGGTCTAGGAGATGGCTCTTTGAGTGTAGAATCCAGCGCCCAAGAAATATTTTCTTGCTAAATCTCACAGAAAAATCTACACTGAAAAAACATGATTTTTTTCGATTTTCATTACTAAAACCAAAAACTGACTCAACTCCACTAGGTCTAGGAGATGGCTTTTCGAGTGTAGAATCCAGCGCCCAAGAAATATTTTCTTGCTAAATCTCACAGAAAAATCTACACTGAAAAAACATGATTTTTTTCGATTTTCATTACTAAAACCAAAAACTGACTCAACTCCACTAGGTCTAGGAGATGGCTCTTTGAGTGTAGAATCCAGCGCCCAAGAAATATTTTCTTGCTAAATCTCACAGAAAAATCTACACTGAAAAAACATGATTTTTTTCGATTTTCATTACTAAAACCAAAAACTGACTCAACTCCACTAGGTCTAGGAGATGGCTTTTTGAGTGTAGAATCCAGCGCCCAAGAAATATTTTCTTGCTAAATCTCACAGAAAAATCTACACATAAAAAACATGATTTTTTTCGATTTTCATTACTAAAACCAAAAACTGACTCAACTCCACTAGGTCTAGGAGATGGCTTTTTGAGTGTATTATCCAGCGCTCAAGAAATTTTTTCTTGCTAAATCTCACAGAAAAATCTACACTGAAAAAACATGATTTTCTTCGATTTTCATTACTAAAACCAAAAACTGACTCAACTCCACTAGGTCAGGGGGAGTGATCAAAATTGAAGACCGGATTTTTTGTCTGTATAAACACAGTAATCGAAAACTGATTGTTCAATTTTTATGATTGCTGGTTGTTAATTGATAATTATTGTTAAATCTTGCTGGATAAATCCACGTTATGTTACCTAGCTGTCATATCCTTGTTCTAGCACAGTGATATAAAAAATTAGAAATAATGTTATAACTATAAATTTCATTATGAATTATTGAACACTAGCCTCCTCTCAGAAAACAACTACGTATATTCTTTCCTGGCTCACTTACAATAACTCACCTAAAATGAGAATTTGAAAATAAAAGCCTTCTGAATTCTCCATACCCAGTATGATGGACACAACCATTTACAACTGATGGATTGGTTTAAAGGTTTTGTTGTTTCAACTACTAATGGATGAGTTCAATTGAAGTGCTCGAAAAAGAGATGTTAAGATCTTTTCAAATAAGAGAGCAAAAAAATCACAAAAAATATTACCTCTTGGGGACTAGAAATTATCACCTCAAATGGTGTGTTCTCTAATAGAAAAAAAAGATCCTCAGATTCGTACTCATTTTTATATTTACAAATATTTGGATGACCAAGGTCCCAACAAATGATATTATTTACAGTAACTTTACAAAATTTACTAGAATTAGGAGAAATGATTTCTATGTCAAATAACAGAACTCATGAATTTATTGACCAAAATCAATGTCTCATAAAGATTTTTTTTGCTCTTGTTGGTATGCAGAATTATTCTTCTGTCTGGTTTCGAACTAGCTGCCTTATAGATATGACCTCCTCGAAGTGAGTTCTCAGGTAACATGGGCCCACCTTCAGGTTGACTTCATTTCCTTATTCTTAGTTAGGATGCAGAGCTCTTGGATTACGGCTTGCCAAGCTTCGTGACTATAGGCTTCTGTGAAGTGAGGTTTTAGATTCTGAAGCGGCTCATAAACAATTTCAGTCTCCAACTTTGCTTCATTCCTGAATGGAGTAGGTTTTCTTGTTGTTCCTGTGGAGAAAATATCTACAGCAGTATATGCGTTACCACAGGGTAAAAGATAAACAATATGATCTATCTGGTTCAGTTTAGGTACAAATTCATCTAACACTTCAATCAATAATTGGAAATAAATTCAAGGAATCACGTTAAACTGCTTCTCACAAGGAGTCAGTATTACAAAAAGAAAATTATCCACCTGGATATTTTATTTCCTAGGTATATAACAAGGTGTAAGAATATACTATAATTCTATTCCTTGAAACATCAAATTGTGAAGTTTAATTTAAATTTGACTTAATCAAATCCTTCATAGAAATATTCTATCCCTTGAGATAATATAGTAAAGCTTAATTGAACTTCAATTCAAAAAAATCTTTCATATAGAGGTAAACGAGAAATTCTGATTTCTCTATAGTGAGTTATACAAATCATCAATTTATCAGAGAATGAGTGAAAATAGTGGATTTCTTATGAAAATTTATCATATCCAGAAGGTAAAAAATATTATTTTCCATGGCTAGAGAACTAGAAGACTACCTAAGTATCGAGTCGAAATACAGTACAGGTGTATTATTTGCACTCTCAAATTGACATCTATAGATAGATAAATGCACATTATACTCACCTGAACTCAGATTACTGGAATGGCCTGGTCACCAATGATTCCTTCTGTCCTTCCTTGAGTGAACCAAATTCTAAATGTAGATAGTTAACCAAGATGTTGTCCAGAATGTGTCCTAGAATACCTCAAATTCGAGTATTTTTGTGACAATTTCCAAATGAATTTCAACTTTTCAGGATGACCTACAAAGAAACTATGCAATAAATGTGTTTAAGCGAGGTATCAGCGAATTAAAAGCCACTTCACAGTCCCTCAAAAGATATGTAAGAGAAATAGAAATTAAGAATACGGAAAATTCGTATATCAACAATAAATTTCTGAAAGATAAATTCAATTCATTTAACACAATGATTAAAAAGATATTCGAAGATAACTTCAGATAACAAAAATATCAGATAATAGCTTATGGCTTCACCAAAACCAAAGCAAAATGCCTTGGCGGGACCTTCCAAGAGTTTGCTACTTGCCTATCAATTCCTGGAAGTAAACAAAATCCTTTAAGGTACCTTGAGATAAAGCAGACAAAATGAAGATATTGAGAGACAGTAAAGAACAATTACAAATTTAGATAAATGGAAACACCTCACCTCACAAATCTTCAGATGAAGCCAAGCAGGAAGAGAGCGTCGCAGGATTCGCAGGAATTCCGAATTCGATTTCCAATGTCTTCAAAAATTTTCAATATCCATTTTTCGAGAAGAGAGATGAACCCTTCCATTGCACTAGTGGAAGCGAGATGAAATCACCTGTAGTTACATATTCGGCTGAACGTAGCGCTGTTTCGAAACGAATAACCATGGGCGTAGTAAGGCAATGGGGCAAAATTAGTTGACGGAACGTGAAACATTCCGTTACAACCTACTTCCGGTCGAGGTGAATTTCCTGAAAATTTGTTGATCCAATATTTGATTAACATCACAACCGACGTCTTGGTGGGCCATTCTCTCTATCAGATGAGTAAGAAATATATATTTAGCGGTTTCTCTGGCACTTTCCTCTCCTCCTTTTCTCATCATCTGACTTTGTGTGAGTTAAATCTCCACTCTCACTTCTTCTAGCATTCCCCAAAGCACCTGTAATGATATTGGATTTTAATAGGCGTACACAGTGCGTTCATAAAGTGTGGAAACGCTCCATTATCTTACGATAGAATTATTTTCAGAGGTAAAGCTCGGATAGGTCGATTTTGTATTTCAGTCTTCCATCTTTATAAAAGAAATACAAAATCGACCTGTCCGAGCTTTACCTCTGAAAATAATTCTATCGTAAGATAATGGAGCGTTTCCACACTTTATGAACGCAGTGTATATTATATAGGTACCTGCTCACTTATACAGGGTGTAAAGACATGCTAATATTCAAGGGGGTGATTCTTTGACTCATTATGAGAAAAAATGTTCCTATGAACGTATGTCCTGAAAGTCTTTACAGCATTTTTTTTCTGCCAGTGGCGTCCGTACAGGTTTTTTTAAAGAAAAATACTACGCCACTGCTTGACGCATGGTTTTCGCTTGAAAAATAAAAAATTGTTTCACTTCAGGATCAATTCCTCAAAAATATGATGCGGTGTGGAAATGTTTGTGAATCGACTGAAAGCAAATTAAGATATCAGATTTGTTCCAAAAGTAATGAGAATTCTGAACATATGTTTTTCTTTTCAGATGCTCTGTTCTTGTCTTGATTAAAATAATTATCACCTTGAATCTCAAAAGTTGAGACTTTTAGGACATACGTTCATAGGAAGTTTTTTTCTTAAAATTAGTCAAAGAATCACCCCCTTGAATATTAGCATCTATTCAAGGAACACTCTGTATCATAATGTATTTATAAATAATTGAACATATAGGAATACAAAACACATTAGTTTTCATCTTGCGGAGCGCGCGAAAGGGAATTCCCATCATGTTTGTGGAACATCGTACGATATACCTATACTCATATTATCAAATATCGTTTGTTTTACATAGACATAATATAGGTATACATTTTCAGTTTATCTCGGCTTCAGTCATTTTACAATCTTTAGATCAATGGCAAATTTCCACAACCACCCCTGAGGTATTGCCTAGCCTGAGCTGTTGTAGTTTTCCATAAGTGCATCAATTCAGTGAACATAGATTCACTAAGAAAATAAAACTGGAAAGGATGTACTTACACCAATCAGCTCGGACATGGAAGCGTTACATTTTTTTGATTAGTGGGTAGTTCGCCAGTAGCCCTATCATCCCACACCAATATGCTATGCTAATAGACAGAGATGAGGCTCATCACCTCATCGCTGCAAAAGGCCTCCTCTCTCCCCTCACAGCCTTACCCTTCCTCCAGAAATATGCCGTCTCATGAAGCCAAGTACCGCACGATGTTCGTTGAACATTATAGGGATTTCCTTTCGTGCGCTCCAAGCGATAAAAAAAATACCGTACACCGCAACCGTTTACTCATACCGCAACTGCATGAAAACCGCCTGAAAACCGCATTAAGACAGAGATGAGGGTCATCACCTCATCTCTGCAAAAGGCCTCCTCTCTCCCCTCACAGCCTTACCCTTCCTCCAGAAATATGCCGTCTCATGAAGCCAAGTACCGCATACCGCACACCGCAACCGTTTACTCATACCGCAACCGCATGAAAACCGCATTAAGACAGAGATGAAGATCATCACCTCATCTCTGCAAAAGGCCTCCTCTCTCCCCACACAGCCTTACCCTTCCTCCAGAAATATACCGCTATAGACAGACGCATACCGTACTAAGAAAGTAAAGGTTCGACCGCATCAAAAACAGTATCTATATCGCAAACCACATGAAAATCGTGAATCGCAATTCGTTTTCAAATAAAATATTGGGCACAAAGTCGACAAACATTTTGATTTATGAATGATTCTGCACCGACAGATAGGCACTCATTATGAACCAATCTCTTGCAATTGGCGCAATTATTTGATTCGTTCCGATCACCAATGCGCGAACATATCAAACACCGATTCCACACATCATCAGATCTATTGAGAATTAGATACTTGATTTCATTCCTATATTGTTCCATTTTTGTTGCCCTCGTCTTATCACTCCCGTTCAAAATACACTCAAAAAATTTAATACAAAACATTCCACAATTGAAACTATCTTTCTGCACGGCATGCTTATAGACAATTACATTTAAATCTATGGCAATTGGAACATTTTTAACCTGATTATACGCTTCCGCGAATTTTTTGAATAGTTCAAGATATGATGCTGTTTTTTCCGCGTTACTATTGAATGGATCCATAAAAGCGAAAGTTAATTCAATAAAATCGATGATAATAAGACAGTGATGATTCTGATTGATTAATAACGGTATCGCGAGATGACTCTTATGTAAAGATATTCTATTTAGAAATGATTCTGAAAGTTCATCAGGACTGAAAATTACATTAGCGATTTCTTGAGGTATTATCTGATATTTATTATCCGAATTCAACAAATTTAAAGTTATATCTATAACGAAATTCGTCAACCACTTCCCATTATCGAGGGAAGCGAAATCAGATATATTTATCTGATTAAAACAATCAAATTCTTTAAATGTCGCGACTACGTAATCTCTGTTACTCTTTTTATAATAATTTATATCGTTCACTAGCCCATTCGATAAAAATTCCATATCTTTTACTGGCCTCCATTTACGCGAGATCTCGTCGATATCCCCGAAATTGAGAAAAGTAGGAAGATGATAGTAAAAAAAGAATTCTTTCAACTTATTTAACATGATATTCCTGAAAAAGTCTGGCCGTTTAAAAATCTTTTCTGTAAACTGAATTCCTTTGAAAGTATACACTACAAATTCGCACCACGATCTATTAGTTACCTCTAGCAAACCCTGTATTTGATAATAATATTTCGAAGTGACTTTTAATTTCCCGTTATTATCGATATCATCTAGATTCCTTAATGTTTCATTTCGATCACATTCGCGCACTTTGTAAGGACATTTAATTTCAATAATACCGTCCCCATTCAAAAGTCCGTCTGGGGAACCTGCTAAAAATGAATAATTTTCATGAATAACTAGTCCGCACTTTTCGTATTTATATCCCGTTTGATTGATGAACGCGTCGAGCGCTAACTTTTCACTATCGATGCCATGCTTCATAGCTTCATTAACAAAATGTTTAGATGATGTTAATGATTTCGCGATATTTAATTTCGATTTGTGACTTCTTGCTTTGCAAATTGTTCCGAAATTTGACGCTGTTATCCGTTTTCTCCTTTCCGCGAACCACATAGCTGACTCCCGTTGACCTCTAGTTTTTCGTTCAATCGAATCCCTTTGAATTTTCTCTTCGTCTAACTTACACAATGCCGCCTCGCAACTTGATTTCAAGTTATTTGAACAAAGTTTACAATAAAAATTACCGCTATACGAATGATTTGAACTA
The DNA here is from genome assembly GCA_918026855.4 of Phaedon cochleariae. Lineage (NCBI taxonomy): Eukaryota > Metazoa > Arthropoda > Insecta > Coleoptera > Chrysomelidae > Phaedon > Phaedon cochleariae. Next base: position 22,196,379 of record OU896710.1, read on the forward strand.
TCGCAAATTTGATGGATCCATCCATCACAATTATCACAAGCTACCCATTTCGCAGTATTATCGAGATCACCTAAGCCGCAATACATACATTTATATATCCTAGTTTCATCTGATTTTTTATTCACTGAAAAACACTTCTCGCACAAAAAAGATCCGCTGTAAGTTTTATCTCCGAACGAAGGATCACATGTCACGTGAATCCATCGTCGACAGGAGTCACAAGCTACCCAATCGGTAGTTGTATCGAGACGACCGAATCCACAATACAAACATTTTTCTGTTAATGTATCATCATTATTATAACTATTATTATCATGATTATTATTGTCAATATTATCAATAACTATTGGCGAACATAAATTCAGTTCTTCACACTTATTATCTTCATTATCGTTATCAGTTTCCATTTTTCCATTTTCCGCTTCTTTCAAAGAACTCAACTTTTTTAGAAAAATTCCTGCAAAATGCGTACCTGATACTTTCTTAGCTTTTTTGTTCCATGTTTCTTGAGCCGAATGCTCATTCGCGGGATCGATTTTTCTTTTACTTTGTTTCGTTAACCTATTTTTAGGAATATTACATATGAATTCTTTATATAAGGCGAGTACATTTTCTCTGCTCTTCCTGAGATACCTAGAACACTTGAGATTTTTATTTCCGTTCAAAACATTATTTTTAAGGTGACCAAAATAATTTTCTACATAAGAATTGCTGAAGTGAAGCTCAGCTCTTCGTTTTCTCAAAATTACGCCAGTCCAGAGGGGACAAAATGGTAAGTATTTTGACAAAAGCAAATCAAAAAATTTCTGACTATAATATTTATTAGTAGGCCCTTCAATGCAGGAAGAGAATTTATGAATTTCGCTCATTTTCTCAAATAATTTATAGAAATGAACATAAAATATACTAGATTTATGCAATCCACGTTTCCCGTCATTTTCATATACGTGTTCACTTGATGCAATATCACACTCGCGAAATTTGATGTCAAGATCGATTGAATGATCGTTTCTCGATCTCAATAGAATATTTAGATGTTCGCGAACAATTTTAGTTGTAACCGGACTAAGTAACAATACACTCATACTCTGAAAGCAATCTTCGATATCATTGAACAACTCCATATTGATCACCGATGCCATGACGTCTTTATAAAATTCCCGCACTTCATAATCTGTGAAACACTCATTTATATCTTTACTGAAATTCTTCATTAAATGCGCACAACATAAATGTATAGTAACTATATTTTCAGGAAGAACAACTTTATCAAATGCAATTTTGAATGTAACGTCAAGGTATTCTAAAAGATTGATTCTATTACAAGCCTTGCAAATAGCATGTATATTAGCGAAGCTAAAATCAGTGACGACAGCACCGAAAACCGGCCATTTGTTATTCTGTTCTTCGCAGAAAACTCGAAAGTCGTGAAAAATCGTAAAAATCGTCTTAGAGAAATGAGAACCCGAAATCATTTCGAATATTGGGAATATGCGACCGGAATTAATGGGTAAAACGGCACTGTACAAATAAACTCGTTTTGTTTTCGTCGTAGGCTTCCGAACGATACTACCCGTTGCGTCAAAAAAAATTACTGGTAAAATATCACCGCCGCTTCGATCAAGAACTTCGAATTGTTCCTTACTGAACACTTTTACATTGAAGGGCATAGATACTTGTTTTATATATTCGTCATGTTCTTCTTGCATCTTACATAAATCCAACAAATCATGTTGGTCCCTATCCCAATGAGATTCCGCTTCCGATTTAATTTTTCTCAAAGTACAATCCGATTTTATGTCCTGTAGGTTACCCGATTCTATGATGCGTAATTTGGCAGATAAAATTGATTGTCGCTTGTATTCGGACGGCTTCTTATGTAATACTTTATTTTTCACGATCGACCGTTCAATACCTTTCACATGAAAAGTTATTTTATTGGGATGACAAAAATTCACTGAACTTGAATAAACGACAACAGTGTGTCCGCGAATGATGATTTTGAATTTCTTACAACGATAATTATTGTTTTTACAAATTGCAAAAATTTTAATAGATCCGTCTTTGAGATATTTACGATATTTTATCGCAATGGTACAAACATTGTTGACGAATTTTTTTAGGCGATTTCGGAAATATGATGGATAGTATTCATTAATCAAACGGTTCTCCTTTATAATGTAATCGAAGTATTCGTTTTTTATCTGAAAAGATCCCTCCAAAATAGTGCATTGTTTATAGGAACTTGGAGGAAGTGAATCTACATTAAGTGAATTCACTGGGAGAACTATACTAGTGTTCGAATCGGATAAATTGAAGCCTTTCGGTATGTTGAAACTTTCAGGCGTTATCTCGAATCCTCTACCTTGTAAATTATTGTTATCATCATCATCATTTTTATTATCACTGTTATGTACCTGTTCGTCTGAAAATAGTGACTTGATGTCATTCTGATTCGTAATTATTGACTGTTCGTAAGATTGAACTGGTACGTGATCACTGATGTTTATCGTGCTCATATCGAACCGTGCTCTCTTGCTAGGAAGCAAATCGGTGTTAACAGGAGTCGAGCACATAGCATATTGGTTTCCACTACTAGTATCGCCGTTAGTAATAGATTTACAGCCCTCATTTTCATCATAAGATTCAGGCTCATCAAACTGAAATGAAGGTTCCTTATTTTCATAATCAGGTTTCTCATTATGGCATTCCAGTACTTCTTGATCATATCCGGCACATTCACAGTGTTTTGCGTGATAATGATACATTCTCCTCCTATTATGAACATTTTTAGGGTTCAAACCCAAACTTTGACAAACGTTCGCGAAAGCTGAATATTTCGATTGGTGGCATTTCATGTCAGTGTCCTTCAATATTTTAATCATTCTTAACTTTCTTTCATTAGTGTATTTATCTCCGCGAGCAACCGTGTTAATTATATATTCAAATTCCGATTTATTTCGATGAATTTGCCTGTATACTTGGCTAGGATATTTTAGTGTCTTGATTTTGATATTATTACAAATATAAACAAAAATTGCATGATTGGGCGCGAAACCGACAACTGAAGCAAAAGTACAACCAGGATCAAACATCAAGATTGCTTTGGCAATTTTTTCCAATAACGCGATATTTTTGCTAGCGCCTACCATGATTTCTTCTTATCTAAATTTGAGATGCTTAAATCTAATCCGTATTCACCGTAACACCTACAGGTATATATTGAATAAAAAATTATTAATGGCAATAATAAATTGACAGTACTGAAAAGTACTATGGTAATATGAATAATGAAGATAATGAATCAAAATGATACAGCTCACCCTGAGTTATATTCTTTCGAAACACACAGAGAGATTAGCAAAACACAACTTGAACATAACAATACCCAAAGTTGTCTGATGTGGTTACAAATCAAACCTCAAATTCCCAAGAAGTTGAAAAATCAGTAGATTTTTGGTGGGGGCTGTCCCATATGATCGTGATTGGTTAGCGACGACATAAAACAATATCAGGGGTATCCTACGACTATGACGAGATACCTACGTGTAGGGAAGATTCGCGCAAAATAATGAACATGCTTTATACCTACCTAAAACAACAATGCATAGGAATCATTTCTGTATATTGTTCAACAATTCAACTCAGATAATCCATCGTCAATGCATATTTCCTAAATTCGGTTCTGATTTAAATCATTTATCACATTTTTCTCCCATTCTGCACAATATTTTCAGCATTTTTTGTTCTTCGGCATAAAAAATTATTAGATATTGTGACAAAACATTTTGAATTAGCTCCACAAAAATGAGGCAACTTATTCTAATTTAATGTTATGGTAGGTATGAATACCTAGTGCAGAAAATTGGGAATCCTAACATTCGACTATTGATTAGGTAGGTGCATTCATTGCCATTATCATAATATGCTAGAACAAAATTTGGTAGGGAGGTATATCGTAAAAACATAATATTCGATAAACCGTATTCGTATAGAACAAGTCATGCGATTTGCCTCTATTACCCCCGCGATAAAAAACGAAGACGATGATGGTATTAAATAGAGAGAGACGAGTACAATTTCTCCTTATTTCTCCTCCGAATGCAAATTGGCGGGAGTTGGCACTCAGCGAGAGCGAAATGGAAAACAAACTGAGATATGAAGTCATGTTGTTGCTAGGCGGTCAAATTCTCCCACTATTCATGTGCAGCGTTGCCACAGCATGCACAAGCGAGCGAGATCTCTCTATCTACGACTCGAGGGAGAAATGTTTTTCCCTATTGCTAAATGTCATCGCAGCGTCATCTGATGACCCTGAAATCTGCCAATGGGGTTGTACACGCTAGTCGAATTTACGCCACAAACATATTTCATATTGTACGTTCCATGTGTATTGAAAGTATAGGTATTCGATACGGTCATAATTATTCAAAATCATCACAAATAATCAATGAACTTATATTCACGTTCCACATAACAATAGGAATACACTTCCACCGCAGGATTATACTCCGAGATACTCACAATATCTAAGTCGTATTGTAAATAGTTGCATTGAATTGATCGCGTTATCTATGTCGTCATGCGTTGTCCTGCGTTTTTCATGTTATGAAATATCGTGATTTTCAATAATTTTAAAAAAAATGTACTGAGCTCTTAGAAGAAAACGTTTTGTGGCAGTAAACTAGGCTGGGTTAGTACTTCAAATTAATGAAATAAATCTTTTCACTAAAACAGGTCCATTGAAACAAGTCGAAACATCTGATGGTAAAAGTGATCTCAATCATAAGCCGTCTTCATCAATGTGTGTTTAGTGTATTGGTTAATTTGGTTATAAACAAAATACATATCATAATAAAACTTACTTTATGTTCTATAATTCAGTAAAGGCTTGAGCTATTCTCGAATATAGGTAGCACCACTTTCAAAGATATATATAAAAGCAAACATAAAAAAAATATAGGTGAGTACCTATATATAGGCAGCAAAGTAATGTATTGTGAGTTGATGTATCGTTATCAATTCAAAAAAACATTCACTTCGACACCCGTCATCTTTGAAGTAAATAAAATTTGGAATAAGTCATTTGAGAATTTCTGAATGTTTCTATGTTTCGAGAGTTTGATACGTTCTTCTCGATACGCCTATAGTATTTATATATCGAATTATTATTCAATATGTGGCTTCCTCTTTCTGTTCATCGTAACTTTTTTGTCATGCCACTCAATCACCTCAATTTTCATTGACATTGCAATCAAATTCAAATTACGAGGATGTAGATTCCCATATATTTCCAATGACAATGAAATTTAGCACCCAAAACCTGAAATATATAAAATCTGAACTGGCTTTGTGTCCTTTCCGTTTTCAAAACGGAATTTGAAACGTGGCAACACCATAAACTGTTCAACTAACTACTCAAGGATGATGCTCGCGCGGTAAACGAACTTACGGTGAGATGAAATGCACGAATTCAGATTTACCCGAAACGGTCCATAGGCAGGCATTTAGACCAATCAGGACGATTTTGGCTTTAGCGGTTAATTCGAATCACGATAAATTTGAGTAACTGAGTCACATACATTGGATTTCTCTAGAATCTGGCAGGTACCTAATAATAACTTGCAATTTATATAGCATGACAAATGATAGGTACTGGAAATTGATATTTAGATGCAGATGGTAGTGATGACACAGCGGTACAGCCGTACAGCAGGCGCATTCGAGCAATCAAGGTGTGCGCCGCTCTTCTCTTACTCCAGCTTTGTAAGAACATAATATTCTAAAATTCACTTCATTAGGGTGATCTCCATACAACGCCATTTGTCGTAGTTGAAAGTTAAAATGTATACAAAAATATTACGATGTCTAAGATTGATACTCCTGATTGACACGCGCATGCGTTGATGATATAACTCACCTACCGCGGCAAGTCGTCAAGTCCGGCCACTCTCGCTTGGCGCCGAAAATCCCCCCCCCCCCCTTCGGTCGCAAGAAATGCCGCCTTTTCGAGCACATCGAAGGAGTGACCGAACTTATATATGTATATAATATATATTCCCTAGCGGTGTTTCCATTCTTTTCAGTTTGTTATTTTCATTTCTCGATTATTTCTCCTTTGCCATTAGTGTTTTGATCGTTCTACCAGAATGTGAGCATATACATACCTGTATAATTTTCATTCGCCACTTGTATTGTATTGAAACGTTATACCTTCTTTTAAATTATAGGTCTAGGAGACAAAATTTTGTGCCAGCCAAATATGTTGACGACGAATGGGGATTGTGGTGGAGATTATTCTACAAAAAGAAAGCGTTTTTTAACAACTTCACCATAACGAATGGCGATCTCTTTTCTGCACCAGGACATTTTGCGCTGGCACATTGTGTGTCCAGCGATTTTAAAATGTCGAAAGGAATTGCAGCAGCCTTCAAGTGAGAGAAAACTGAAGATATAACAACAATTTTCTTTAAATGCCATGACATAATATTGGGATTACTTATATAGGTATTTCTTTTTCAGACAGAGATACGGCGGAGTAGAACAACTACTTCACCAAAATCAACGGCCAGGAGGGCTGGCATACATCTGTAGAGATGGAAGGTATATTTTTTATCTGGTCACAAAGAAAAAGTATTTTGAAAAGCCAGACTACCGTACCATTTTTTTGTCTCTCAACAAACTAAGAAATTTCGTCGCTGAACATGGTATACGGAACTTGGCAATTCCTAAATTATGTTGTGGCCGGGATAGAAAAAATTGGAAACTTATTAGACCCATGACGAGTTTCCTGTTCCGCAATACCGAATGCCACTTACATATTTATGAGTGATTTGAATGCTCGATATAGGTGGGTGTGGAAATTTGCCATATTGATTTTGCCATATCTAATTATCTATACATAGGTAATGTACCTACCTATAGGTACTGTGAAACTGATGGAGCCGACAGAAAATAGCAATACCTAATTGTCCCAAAACAATGAATACAAAACACAATGATTTTGATTATTGATATTTACATTACATAATCTTCCTTTTCCACCACCCTTCTGGTCATAATATAATGACAAACCATTATAATATCAGTAATACCGTCGATAATGTATGCAACTCTCAATGCCTGTAGGAGCTAGATTGATTGCCTATGAGCACCAATTCCACCACTCTAAAACCAAAAATTCATACTTCACCAAATCATATTTTTTCCGTGTATATTTTCCTGTGAGATTTAGCAAGAAAAAATTCCTTGGGCGCTGGATTCTACACTCGAAAAGCCATCTTCCTGACCTAGTGGAGTTGAGTCAGTTTTTGGTTTTAGTAATGAAAATCGAAAAAAATCATTTTAAAATCATGTTTTTTCAGTGTAGATTTTTCTGTGAGATTTAGCAAGAAAATATTTCTTGGGCGCTGGATTCTACACTCGAAAAGCCATCTCCTAGACCTAGTGGAGTTGAGTCAGTTTTTGGTTTTAGTAATGAAAATCGAAAAAAATCATTTTAAAATCATGTTTTTTCAGTGTAGATTTTTCTGTGAGATTTAGCAAGGAAATATTTCTTGGGCGCTGGATTCTACACTCGAAAAGCCATCTCCTAGACCTAGTGGAGTTGAGTCAGTTTTTGGTTTTAGTAATGAAAATCGAAAAAAATCATGTTTTTTATGTGTAGATTTTTCTGTGAGATTTAGCAAGAAAATATTTCTTGGGCGCTGGATTCTACACTCGAAAAGCCATCTCCTAGACCTAGTGGAGTTGAGTCAGTTTTTGGTTTTAGTAATGAAAATCGAAAAAAATCATGTTTTTTCAGTGTAGATTTTTCTGTGAGATTTAGCAAGAAAATATTTCTTGGGCGCTGGATTCTACACTCAAAAAGCCATCTCCTAGACCTAGTGGAGTTGAGTCAGTTTTTGGTTTTAGTAATGAAAATCGAAAAAAATCATGTTTTTTCAGTGTAGATTTTTCTGTGAGATTTAGCAAGTAAATATTCCTTGGGCGCTGGATTCTACACTCGAAAAGCCATCTCCTAGACCTAGTGGAGTTGAGTCAGTTTTTGGTTTTAGTAATGAAAATCGAAAAAAATCATGTTTTTTATGTGTAGATTTTTCTGTGAGATTTAGCAAGAAAATATTTCTTGGGCGCTGGATTCTACACTCAAAGAGCCATCTCCTAGACCTAGTGGAGTTGAGTCAGTTTTTGGTTTTAGTAATGAAAATCGAAAAAAATCATGTTTTTTCAGTGTAGATTTTTCTGTGAGATTTAGCAAGAAAATATTTCTTGGGCGCTGGATTCTACACTCGAAAAGCCATCTCCTAGACCTAGTGGAGTTGAGTCAGTTTTTGGTTTTAGTAATGAAAATCGAAAAAAATCATGTATTTTCAGTGTAGATTTTTCTGTGAGATTTAGCAAGAAAATATTTCTTGGGCGCTGGATTCTACACTCAAAAAGCCATCTCCTAGACCTAGTGGAGTTGAGTCAGTTTTTGGTTTTAGTAATGAAAATCGAAAAAAATCATGTTTTTTCAGTGTAGATTTTTCTGTGAGATTTAGCAAGTAAATATTCCTTGGGCGCTGGATTCTACACTCGAAAAGCCATCTCCTAGACCTAGTGGAGTTGAGTCAGTTTTTGGTTTTAGTAATGAAAATCGAAAAAAATCATGTTTTTTATGTGTAGATTTTTCTGTGAGATTTAGCAAGAAAATATTTCTTGGGCGCTGGATTCTACACTCGAAAAGCCATCTCCTAGACCTAGTGGAGTTGAGTCAGTTTTTGATTTTAGTAATGAAAATCGAAAAAAATCATGTTTTTTATGTGTAGATTTTTCTGTGAGATTTAGCAAGAAAATATTTCTTGGGCGCTGGATTCTACACTCAAAGAGCCATCTCCTAGACCTAGTGGAGTTGAGTCAGTTTTTGGTTTTAGTAATGAAAATCGAAAAAAATCATGTTTTTTCAGTGTAGATTTTTCTGTGAGATTTAGCAAGAAAATATTTCTTGGGCGCTGGATTCTACACTCAAAGAGCCATCTCCTAGACCTAGTGGAGTTGAGTCAGTTTTTGGTTTTAGTAATGAAAATCGAAAAAAATCATGTTTTTTATGTGTAGATTTTTCTGTGAGATTTAGCAAGAAAATATTTCTTGGGCGCTGGATTCTACACTCGAAAAGCCATCTCCTAGACCTAGTGGAGTTGAGTCAGTTTTTGGTTTTAGTAATGAAAATCGAAAAAAATCATGTTTTTTATGTGTAGATTTTTCTGTGAGATTTAGCAAGAAAATATTTCTTGGGCGCTGGATTCTACACTCGAAAAGCCATCTCCTAGACCTAGTGGAGTTGAGTCAGTTTTTGATTTTAGTAATGAAAATCGAAAAAAATCATGTTTTTTATGTGTAGATTTTTCTGTGAGATTTAGCAAGAAAATATTTCTTGGGCGCTGGATTCTACACTCAAAGAGCCATCTCCTAGACCTAGTGGAGTTGAGTCAGTTTTTGGTTTTAGTAATGAAAATCGAAAAAAATCATGTTTTTTCAGTGTAGATTTTTCTGTGAGATTTAGCAAGAAGAAATTTCTCGGGCGCTGGATTCTACACTCAAAAAGCCATCTCCTAGACCTAGTGGAGTTGAGTCAGTTTTTGGTTTTAGTAATGAAAATCGAAAAAAATCATGTTTTTTCAGTGTAGATTTTTCTGTGAGATTTAGCAAGTAAATATTCCTTGGGCGCTGGATTCTACACTCGAAAAGCCATCTCCTAGACCTAGTGGAGTTGAGTCAGTTTTTGGTTTTAGTAATGAAAATCGAAAAAAATCATGTTTTTTCAGTGTAGATTTTTCTGTGAGATTTAGCAAGAAAATATTTCTTGGGCGCTGGATTCTACACTCAAAGAGCCATCTCCTAGACCTAGTGGAGTTGAGTCAGTTTTTGGTTTTAGTAATGAAAATCGAAAAAAATCATGTTTTTTATGTGTAGATTTTTCTGTGAGATTTAGCAAGAAAATATTTCTTGGGCGCTGGATTCTACACTCGAAAAGCCATCTCCTAGACCTAGTGGAGTTGAGTCAGTTTTTGGTTTTAGTAATGAAAATCGAAAAAAATCATGTTTTTTATGTGTAGATTTTTCTGTGAGATTTAGCAAGAAAATATTTCTTGGGCGCTGGATTCTACACTCGAAAAGCCATCTCCTAGACCTAGTGGAGTTGAGTCAGTTTTTGATTTTAGTAATGAAAATCGAAAAAAATCATGTTTTTTATGTGTAGATTTTTCTGTGAGATTTAGCAAGAAAATATTTCTTGGGCGCTGGATTCTACACTCAAAGAGCCATCTCCTAGACCTAGTGGAGTTGAGTCAGTTTTTGGTTTTAGTAATGAAAATCGAAAAAAATCATGTTTTTTATGTGTAGATTTTTCTGTGAGATTTAGCAAGAAAATATTTCTTGGGCGCTGGATTCTACACTCGAAAAGCCATCTCCTAGACCTAGTGGAGTTGAGTCAGTTTTTGGTTTTAGTAATGAAAATCGAAAAAAATCATGTTTTTTCAGTGTAGATTTTTCTGTGAGATTTAGCAAGAAAATATTTCTTGGGCGCTGGATTCTACACTCGAAAAGCCATCTCCTAGACCTAGTGGAGTTGAGTCAGTTTTTGATTTTAGTAATGAAAATCGAAAAAAATCATGTTTTTTATGTGTAGATTTTTCTGTGAGATTTAGCAAGAAAATATTTCTTGGGCGCTGGATTCTACACTCAAAGAGCCATCTCCTAGACCTAGTGGAGTTGAGTCAGTTTTTGGTTTTAGTAATGAAAATCGAAAAAAATCATGTTTTTTCAGTGTAGATTTTTCTGTGAGATTTAGCAAGAAAATATTTCTTGGGCGCTGGATTCTACACTCGAAAAGCCATCTCCTAGACCTAGTGGAGTTGAGTCAGTTTTTGGTTTTAGTAATGAAAATCGAAAAAAATCATGTTTTTTCAGTGTAGATTTTTCTGTGAGATTTAGCAAGAAAATATTTCTTGGGCGCTGGATTCTACACTCAAAAAGCCATCTCCTAGACCTAGTGGAGTTGAGTCAGTTTTTGGTTTTAGTAATGAAAATCGAAAAAAATCATGTTTTTTCAGTGTAGATTTTTCTGTGAGATTTAGCAAGTAAATATTCCTTGGGCGCTGGATTCTACACTCGAAAAGCCATCTCCTAGACCTAGTGGAGTTGAGTCAGTTTTTGGTTTTAGTAATGAAAATCGAAAAAAATCATGTTTTTTATGTGTAGATTTTTCTGTGAGATTTAGCAAGAAAATATTTCTTGGGCGCTGGATTCTACACTCGAAAAGCCATCTCCTAGACCTAGTGGAGTTGAGTCAGTTTTTGATTTTAGTAATGAAAATCGAAAAAAATCATGTTTTTTATGTGTAGATTTTTCTGTGAGATTTAGCAAGAAAATATTTCTTGGGCGCTGGATTCTACACTCAAAGAGCCATCTCCTAGACCTAGTGGAGTTGAGTCAGTTTTTGGTTTTAGTAATGAAAATCGAAAAAAATCATGTTTTTTCAGTGTAGATTTTTCTGTGAGATTTAGCAAGAAAATATTTCTTGGGCGCTGGATTCTACACTCGAAAAGCCATCTCCTAGACCTAGTGGAGTTGAGTCAGTTTTTGATTTTAGTAATGAAAATCGAAAAAAATCATGTTTTTTATGTGTAGATTTTTCTGTGAGATTTAGCAAGAAAATATTTCTTGGGCGCTGGATTCTACACTCAAAGAGCCATCTCCTAGACCTAGTGGAGTTGAGTCAGTTTTTGGTTTTAGTAATGAAAATCGAAAAAAATCATGTTTTTTCAGTGTAGATTTTTCTGTGAGATTTAGCAAGAAAATATTTCTTGGGCGCTGGATTCTACACTCGAAAAGCCATCTCCTAGACCTAGTGGAGTTGAGTCAGTTTTTGGTTTTAGTAATGAAAATCGAAAAAAATCATGTTTTTTCAGTGTAGATTTTTCTGTGAGATTTAGCAAGAAAATATTTCTTGGGCGCTGGATTCTACACTCAAAAAGCCATCTCCTAGACCTAGTGGAGTTGAGTCAGTTTTTGGTTTTAGTAATGAAAATCGAAAAAAATCATGTTTTTTCAGTGTAGATTTTTCTGTGAGATTTAGCAAGTAAATATTCCTTGGGCGCTGGATTCTACACTCGAAAAGCCATCTCCTAGACCTAGTGGAGTTGAGTCAGTTTTTGGTTTTAGTAATGAAAATCGAAAAAAATCATGTTTTTTATGTGTAGATTTTTCTGTGAGATTTAGCAAGAAAATATTTCTTGGGCGCTGGATTCTACACTCGAAAAGCCATCTCCTAGACCTAGTGGAGTTGAGTCAGTTTTTGATTTTAGTAATGAAAATCGAAAAAAATCATGTTTTTTATGTGTAGATTTTTCTGTGAGATTTAGCAAGAAAATATTTCTTGGGCGCTGGATTCTACACTCAAAGAGCCATCTCCTAGACCTAGTGGAGTTGAGTCAGTTTTTGGTTTTAGTAATGAAAATCGAAAAAAATCATGTTTTTTCAGTGTAGATTTTTCTGTGAGATTTAGCAAGAAAATATTTCTTGGGCGCTGGATTCTACACTCGAAAAGCCATCTCCTAGACCTAGTGGAGTTGAGTCAGTTTTTGGTTTTAGTAATGAAAATCGAAAAAAATCATGTTTTTTCAGTGTAGATTTTTCTGTGAGATTTAGCAAGAAAATATTTCTTGGGCGCTGGATTCTACACTCAAAAAGCCATCTCCTAGACCTAGTGGAGTTGAGTCAGTTTTTGGTTTTAGTAATGAAAATCGAAAGAAATCATGTTTTTTCAGTGTAGATTTTTCTGTGAGATTTAGCAAGTAAATATTCCTTGGGCGCTGGATTCTACACTCGAAAAGCCATCTCCTAGACCTAGTGGAGTTGAGTCAGTTTTTGGTTTTAGTAATGAAAATCGAAAAAAATCATGTTTTTTATGTGTAGATTTTTCTGTGAGATTTAGCAAGAAAATATTTCTTGGGCGCTGGATTCTACACTCGAAAAGCCATCTCCTAGACCTAGTGGAGTTGAGTCAGTTTTTGATTTTAGTAATGAAAATCGAAAAAAATCATGTTTTTTATGTGTAGATTTTTCTGTGAGATTTAGCAAGAAAATATTTCTTGGGCGCTGGATTCTACACTCAAAGAGCCATCTCCTAGACCTAGTGGAGTTGAGTCAGTTTTTGGTTTTAGTAATGAAAATCGAAAAAAATCATGTTTTTTCAGTGTAGATTTTTCTGTGAGATTTAGCAAGAAAATATTTCTTGGGCGCTGGATTCTACACTCGAAAAGCCATCTCCTAGACCTAGTGGAGTTGAGTCAGTTTTTGATTTTAGTAATGAAAATCGAAAAAAATCATGTTTTTTATGTGTAGATTTTTCTGTGAGATTTAGCAAGAAAATATTTCTTGGGCGCTGGATTCTACACTCAAAGAGCCATCTCCTAGACCTAGTGGAGTTGAGTCAGTTTTTGGTTTTAGTAATGAAAATCGAAAAAAATCATGTTTTTTCAGTGTAGATTTTTCTGTGAGATTTAGCAAGAAAATATTTCTTGGGCGCTGGATTCTACACTCGAAAAGCCATCTCCTAGACCTAGTGGAGTTGAGTCAGTTTTTGGTTTTAGTAATGAAAATCGAAAAAAATCATGTTTTTTATGTGTAGATTTTTCTGTGAGATTTAGCAAGACAAAATTTCTTGGGCGCTGGATTCTACACTCGAAAAGCCATCTTCCTGACCTAGTGGAGTTAGGTCAGTTTCTTGTTATACTGAAAATTTAAAAAAACATCATGTTTTTTCTCGTGTATAATTTCTTATGAGATTCAGAATTTAGCAGTGATATATATAATTCTTTGACTGCTGGAATCTAGACACGACTCTCAGTACTAGTGGTGATAGATTAGTTCATGATTGAAGTATTGAAAATTCAAAGAAAGTACCTTTCTATATGCCTGTAGAATCTTGTTAAACTATTTGAATTCTTTTTCTGATCGTTTACTTCATTTCATCACTTATTTTTATCTATCTCGAAAGAATTCAAACATCTCTCTTAATTGACAATATTTAATGTGTGTAAAATAAGAGTATACAATCATAATTGATGTTTCATCCCCCGACGACTGTAAACAGCATCCTCGATTACTCATTCGGAGTCTCGAAATGAATCCGCATTCGACCCGTTCGGCAAATATGTAACAGCTGATACAAATATAAAGCACCGCGTTACCCTAAAAGGGGGGAAAATAGCGCGCGCCACTGGCTAGCGCAATCGGAAGTGTTCGGAAATTTGGCCGCTCACTCTGGCTGCCAGCTTCACACAGGTAAATATATTATGGAAGAATCAAGATTGAAGTTCAAGTGAACAATTCAAGTGAACAAAGTAAGTTTTATTGATCTGTTCTCCGTTAAACTTTTTCCAGTCTTACTTGTCTCCATGCAAATTGATCAGAGAATGAAAGTATTGATAATCATGTGCATTACCATTACACTATCATTACACTAATCTTAGTGCAGAGCTAGGTGTCATGCCTTGGGACTTGGATATTTACCATTTAATTTGAAGAACAGCATATTTTTATGATTTTTCATAAGATTTTTGAAGGTTCAGTTTATTTTCAGTTATTTCCTCCCTACTAAGGTGCATATATTGATATTGAGAATTTGCACAGACTTCAGATTGGATTTTTCATAAACTCTCACAAGATTCTTGAATAAATTGGTCATGTTAGTCTATTAGAAGCATAATTTTTGAGCTTTACATGCAGTCATGATTTAGAAGTTTCACAGTTTCAAACTCAATTTATCTGGTAAATGGTTGATGCAAATGAAAAAATTGAGAGTTCAAGTCTAAATGTTGAAACTTTTATATTCCCTGGTCAAACTGCTGAAAATTGCATAAATGAAAATGTGTGAAAAAGTGCACCAAAATATTCTTAACATTTTCAATTTAAAAAGGTAGGTATACAGCATCTCCCAATGTGATTCTTATCAAATTTGGACCAGTATGAATAATCATCAATATGATCAGTTCTTCTGAAACAAACATAATTTTGGACAATGCCCTGGGTTTTTATTATAATGAAACGGGGGCAGTTTCTCATGAACTCATATTAGGAATTTTTTCCTCATAATATTCTTCATGGTTTCAAATCCCTATATGCAAATTTCTATATGACATCTATGGAGGGTTTCCAAAAAAACAGGCACATTTAAATAGCATGTTTTTGAGGGTGAATAATTATTTACTGGGAAACGGTGAGTTCAACAAAAAAAAGTTTAACTTGTTTCTTTTTCCAAACCACAATTTTCTACTTACCAGAACTAGTGAATGTTCGAAAAATTTTCTGTTAATTTGAATTCATCATATTTTCGTGGCAGAAAATGAAAGAAAATTAGGACAATCCTGTTAATTCAGGATGAGGAGATTCTTCACATGTGGAGATTCAAAAGCATGAGGAACAATGATATGAAGTGAGTTTTCCTGATAAAAAATTCCTTACATAATTTCATATAGAATCTACCCATTTATTTGTTCAATGAAAACACACTACACTGTCAAAAATTATGCTCATCTCTGAAAAACTGATCATATATGTATACAGGGTGGGCCACCAGTAACGCCTCGGTCTCTAGAAGGCTAACCACTTATCTTCTTGGACTTCTTCCTCTCTAGGAAGTTGCATGTCAACATAGGCTACCATTTGAAATTATTTTGAAACATACAGGATGTCCCCAAAAATCACAAAACACTGAAGTTGAAATTTTTTCTATCGAACACCCTATATATTATTTCATTTTGAGATTCTCCCTGATGAGGTGATTTCAACGACCCATCATACTAGGGGACTAGCAGTTATAATTACTGAAATGTAGGGTGTGAAAAATCGAGATTTTCCAAGTTCAAGAATTTTTTGTGTCGAAACTATTCATAATTGGTCAAAACGGCTTACATGTCTCTATCTCAACTTTTGATTAACTATCTACTATCACAAGTGTGATCTAAGAAAAGTAAACCATTTTTTGAAAGTAATGAATTTTGGTTCTTGCAGAATGTTAAAAGTTCTGAATTATTAGAAAATTCTGACTTCAGTGGCCAACTATCATTACAAAATTTCATTACCAAACTCAATGTTGAATCATGTTGGGTAGCATCTTTCAATTTCATTAAAGTGCTCTCAGAAACAGGAAGCTCTATTTCAACACTATGTACTACAAAATTAGTATCTATTCTATTTGATTTACTATCATTCAAGAAACTTCTAGATAATAAATCTGCTATATACATGTACTTTCCAGGAAGATACTCAACATCTAAATTATATTTCAGAAGTCTTAATTTGAGTCTTTGAAGACGACCTGAAACCTTATAAAAATCTTTCTTACAGATCGACACTAATGGTCGATGATCAGTTTTTATGAGTATTTTTCTTCCATATACATAATTATGAAACTTTTCTAATGAAAAACAAATGGCTAATAGCTCTTTGTCAATTTGTGGATACCGAGTTTCTGTTTCAGTCATCGATCTTGAACAAAAAGCCACAGGTTCTCCTTTTTGTAGCAAACAACCACCAAGTCCATTCTTACTTGCATCAGTTTGCACTACTATTGGATCTGCTGGATCAAATATGTGGAATTTTGTTTATGAATTTTTTTATATTATTTAATACTCCTGTATGTTCATCAGTCCAACTGTAAATCATATTCTTTTTAATGAGTTCTCTAAGAGGAGAAATCAGATTGGATAAATTGGGAATGTATTTAGTTAAATAGTTGAACATACCAAGTATACGAAGAAGTTCTTTTTTATCATTTGGAATCTGTATATTCAACACAGCTTTTATATAATCCGGATCAGGAGAAATACCTTTAGAAGAGAATATTTGACCCAAATATTTAACTTCATGTACTTTGAATTGTACTTTTTTCTTATTAAATTTTATTCCAAACTTTTTTGCACGTTTTAGTACTTCTTTCAGTACAGCATCATGTTCTTCATTAGTAGCGCCACCTATTATTAAGTCACCAAAGTATATGCCTACATCAAGGTCACCAAATATTTTCCCTATTGTCCTTTGAAATACTTCTGGACTGATTTTAAGACCAAAAGGTAATCTTTGAAAACAATATTTTCCAAATGGTGTTGAAAAACTTGTGCATTTCATGCTTTCTTTCTCCAAAGGTACTTGATAAAATCCCTCTTTTAAATCAACTACTGTAAATATTGTTTTTCCTTTTAATTTTGATGCTTAATCCTCTAACGTAGGAATTGGAAATTGATCTGGGATTATATTTTTATTTAAATGTAGAGGGTCTAGGCAAATTCTTAAAGAACCATTTGGTTTTTCTACTATCACTATATTATTAATCCACTCTGTTGGCTCTTCTATTTTCATTATTATTTCACGGTTTACTAAGTCATCTAGTGTAATTTTTAATTTATCTTTTATGGACTCGGGTACTCTTTTGCAACCACTTATATGAGGTTCAGCATTTTCTTTTAACATTATTTTATATAGAAAAGGTATCTTACCTGTGCCTTCGAATATATCTCTATTATTATTTATAAAAGTATCTTTATCATCAAATGTATTGATAGTATCTACCCTTTTTATTAAGTTCATGTTTACACATGCTTTTAATCCCAATATGGGGACATTATTTGTTTCAATCAAATATATTTTGATATTGTACCGAGCCCCTTTTACAGTGCCTTGTATAATAGCATACCCTAAACATTTTATTTTCATTTTACTATAGGTAATTATTGACATACCTGTATCAACAATATCACCTCTATCCAAACCTAACTTTTCATAAGTACCTATTGACATGCACAGTATCTAATTTGAAATTCACTGCTTGATCATTAATTATTACTGGGACACTCCAAACAGCCTTATTTTCATCTCTTATTTCTTGTACATTATCTACAGTCAGTTCAATACTGTCAATGAAAGGTAAGTCTTCATCACTATATTCATTTTGATTTATTACTTCTTCACTCATTTCATGAACCCTTCTATTATTATTATTATGAGTTCGTTTTGATGAAGAAGGCTGCTTGAATTGCCTATTATTCACCTGTCTATTTCTGAACCTACATCCTATAGCAAAGTGATTGGGTCTTGAGCAAATTTCACATAACTTTCCAAAAGCAGGACAGTTTCTAGGCCCATGATTACGACCACATTTTAAACAATCATATTGTCTCTTACTATTATCAAATTTGTCACTAACCTGAGCACTCGTATGAGCAACCTGTGACCTAACATTTTTATTTTTAAGTTTGCTTTTACTCTGTATGAAGTCTACTTCCTTATCATTCTGCAGTTCCTTAACTTGTCTCTTACTAATCTCTGCTGCTCTACAGATATCTTCTGCTCTCTCCAGTGTTAATTGTGAGTGTTGCAGTAGTCTCTCTTGCACAGATAGCTCATGTATCCCACTTACTATCTTGTCTCTCATCAAGGATTTTTCCAGATCACCAAAATTACATTCTGAAGCTAGTACCTTGATATCTGTTATGAAATTGTCAAAGTTTTCACCTTCTTGTTGCACACGGGTAAAGAATTTGTATCGATCAAATGTTTCGTTCTTGAGTGGCTTACAATACTCCTTGAAGGCTTTTATTACTTCACTGTATTTCAACCTATTAGCTTCTGTCATATCAAAGGTTTGAAATTTAATTTGTGCTTCTTCACCTGCCAAATTCAACAAGATTGCCACTTTTGTTTGATCATCTTTATTTATTAAACCTGTTGCCCTGAGGTATATATTTAAGCTCCTTAAGAAATCATCAAAATTCTTGTGCACATTCTTGTCGAATACAAGATTTTTTGGAGGTTTGAAACTCCCATTAGGCAATCCAACGACCTGTCAAATAATTTCAAAATGGCGTCTGGTTGGCAAATAGACCAAAGACAAGTTTGTTTACTTGAGAACTTTGTGGGTTTTGGAAGCCTCTTATAGTATTATTTTATCGAGTTTCGGCTAGATTTATTGTGAATAATGAAAACTCAGTATGATTTCAAAGAAAAAATTGCCAGTAACGTGAATTGTGGTGGATTGTGGAAGCAGTGCAGATCGGGACCATTTGCTGTTTTGTCACATTCCTACTGTAATACTGTGAAAAACTCTGAGCATTACCCACAGATGAAGAATCTATCAAGAAAAATTAGGGAAACGTGGATAGCAGCCATCAAGAGAAAGAATCAGCAACAGAATCAATCATAATAAACCTGAGGATATGTGGCAGACACTATTTTCATAACAGGTACCTAAGAAAAAAGATTTTAATATTATTTATATGTACCTACCTACTCTAGAACTGATGAGTTTAGTGTTTCATCCTATGGAAAACTTATCTTTTTTTCATTTTGATAAAATAAACCAATACTCATTACTTTTGATGGTCCTACATAGTTTGGAAACATCATGTTTCTAATACATAAATTCATCATCTACCTTATTGTAGGAGAACGTAGTGCCTGAAAGATTAGAATATCCAGCTTGGGTCCCATTGCAATATAATATGGGTCATCAATCTCTTGTCCATTCGAAATGCAAGACTGATGTGGATCAAAAACTGAGAGCAGACAAAAGGTTCAAATCATGAATCAAGCATCAGAACCAAGAGACCTGGTATGTTCTCAAGAAAACACCTGATTACCTAATACTACTACTACATCATTTTTCATTTATTTTAGTGTAATGAAGAAAGTGTCCAGGGAGATAAAGAAATAGAAGAGAAAATTGGTGAAAATCTACAAGATTATAATTACTTTTACAAATTACAGTCTGTTGTGATTTATTTTTATCAATTATAAATGTAAGACAAATAAAGTAAGTATATCAAAATAATTGTAATATTCATTGAATGAAAAATACATTGTATTATTCTACTATATTACAAAAGATCTACATTAGTCATGAAAAAATCTTCATAGAACATTATAGTTATTCAGTGATCTGATTGAAACAATAATAAACAATGATTGAATGATATATTTATTATGAATAGGTACATATTTTTTTATAGAACTTGTTGAATCAGAATTCACAAAACCATGCTGATTCTGGTGTACCTAAAATATCCGCACATTTAAAATAGAACCATACAATTTCCCTTCATCACTGTGACAACTAGTCATAGTGGTTCCATCATCAGCACTTGAACACTTACACCAATAGTTCACTTCTGGTGAAATTAATATCCACCCAAAAGTCCAGGTATTATAACTTCGGCATGAAACTTCAAAGCAATTTGTGAATGTTGTTCCCAAAAAACACGTTTCTCTGGACATTGAAGATATAGTAGGGATTTTGTATTAAACCATTCAGAGCAACTGTACCTATGTCCATTTCTGCTATTGGTATGATGGGCACAATCATGGTGAGAGTGGTGGCATGGGTCACAAAGCACATACATCAGTACATGAAACTGTTCCTTATTTACTTGCCCAAGCCTCAAGTTACTTATTAGCACAGAATCTGATTTTGAGTATTTTACCTAAAAAAAATTGCATAAGATATACATGAATATGAGGTAGGAAATATATTTAAAAATATATGAATAACATAATTTCATCATTCAAAATGTTCCTATCATGAAAGGTATTTAGGTATAAAAGTAAAAAGTTACCTTTCCATCTATGACATGAAAATCATTCATCTTCCTGTCTACTTCCTGGACAAAAGTTGCTGAAAAATACTTGTGAACAACAAGGATTTTGAATGCTTTCATTTGCTCATGAGGGTAGAAACTATGGGTCACTATAAATAGTAGGAGAGTATAATTATGAGGTAGTCTAATCAGTCAGCAGTTTCAGATGTGGAGGGCTTCAAATCCTTGATCAACATCAGCTTCGTCAGATATCTACAAATTATGGTTGTATGATAGTTTCAGGAATGAAAATTTACTGGTTGGTTGAGAAAAATAGCCGAAAAAACAATAAATATTCATATTAACCTCTGACCAACCTCTGGGTTTTCCTGCAATAACTTCTGGAAATATGAACTCAGCATATTGAAGCACTGTTCAATTCAGCTCCGAGACTCCCTCAAACACCTGACACATAAAACTACCAGAATAATAGGGTGATTCGGGCAAAATACAATTTAATTACAAGTGATGTATAATCTTTGTTTGCCAACCAGACGCCATCTTGTCAGCTAAAATGTCACGTGGTTTGGATTGCCTAATTGAAAACATCCATATTAACTGAAGTACTCACGCTTTGGTCAAAATATTATATTATTTATTGACTCAAAGTTCCATTCACCTGACACCATGTTACATTTATTAGTTTCCTGTTAGGATTGCTTCAATATCAATAATAAATGTTCTATTAGTTTTAATAGTTTTTAATTAACGTTCACGTCCATCTTACAAGTGGCATTCTATATGTGTGTCATTAGTGACATCTGACATGTGTCTTCACGACAGAACATAAAGATATGAGTGTAATAGATTTAGATCACATTGCACCAAACTTACACTAGACATATAGTTGCTATATGTAACAAGAGTATACTATCTGTGGTGCTTTTAATTTTTTTTGTGACATAGCCACAAAAATATGCAAAGGCCTCCTCAACTTCCGCAAACTCTTCTTCCATTTCTGAAATCCCTTCATTCAATTGTACATCAAATACATATCTTTTTTTTTCGTGGTTTCAGCTCTCCAACTTGAGGCAGTGACTTTATCATTTCACCACCAGTGACAATACTTCCATGAGGTGGTTTGGTTAGTGAATGAAGAGACATCAGTCTGAATATATACCTGCTGTTCCCATCATACCAAAAAAAAATTTGAACTTGAAAATTCTGTTATGATTTCATGAAACCCTCAAACATACTACACTAGAAACCAATATTTGATCAGTACACTGGATTCCTCTTTCAACCAGCAGGGTACATTGGGAAGTGGAAGCTTCTTGAAAATACTGATTAGTGTATATTTTCTCTTCAATATCAATGTGACAATGACTGGAAAATGAAATTGGGATTAATGAAATAAATCAGACAATATTTCTCAACTGTTGTTTATTTAAGTATTGTATGCAGTGTTACAGAACATATGAAAATGTACAAAGGAATAATTAAATTGCCATGTTTTTGATATTCACTCATTGCAGTCAATAATAATTGTGACACTTGGCAATAACAAAGCACTTTCAGAATATTACTATAATATTTACATTATTTTGAATCCTTTTCTATTTCTTCTTCTTTTATCAATTTCTCCTAAGCCATAATTTATCAAGTTCATGGGTTCAAGTTTGTATTCTGATAACGAATTTTACTACTCTGAGATGTCATCACTAAAATAAAATAATTGTTAATACACTTCAGATATGTTGGACTCAGTCATTTTATATTTAAAATAGGTTCAAAACAGTTTCAAAGTAATGAAAGATTGAATTATCTGAAAACTGCTACATTGAACATCATACAAAAGATAGAATAATTTATCCAGAAATATATATGCAATTGGCACCTTGAGTAGGTATATTCTAATGCAACTAATTAACTCAGTACAAAAAATCCTGTAGATATGTAATAAAACATTGAACATAATTAATGTGAAGAAATATAACATATGTTATTGAACAACCTATTTCATGAATAAAAAATATAGTACTCAATAAAAGTATAGGTACTCACTATTTTGATGGAAGAGATTGGTGTCTCAGTCGTAGGGCACCAATGGAATCTTGAGGGAAATGATCTGAACATACCCATCCACAATAAGGTGGCAAAAATTTCCCAATTGCCAATATCCACTGAGCAGGAATAAATATTTTCGTCCTAAGGGAAGATTTCCGTTCATATATAATTCATTAAGTATAACCAGTATATGATTCCAATTGAAATGATGAACATCATCAAAGGGATTGATTAATGCTTGTGGAATTCTTATATGTCCCAAGTAGATTTCAATCATCTTCATCCAAATCAGTTGGATTCGCTAACTACTGATAACATAAAAACGATACCTTAGGGATTCAACAAACTATGCAAAATTCCATTTTTTTCTGGTCTTTAAAACTATGAATTCAAAACACAACTGGAATACACTGGTAACAAACAACCAGGAATCGAACAACGAGAAACGGAAAGAAAACACAACAAATAATAACACGAATAAATTACTCGAGAACACTGGATAACTCGAACAATGAAATACACAACAAATAGCACTAAATGAGAAAATAATTGGTCAACCACAATATAATTATTCAAAATCTCTGAAAGATTTTTCTTTCAAAGTTGTCACCTATCAAAGTTGAATCCTGCCATGTTGACAACGGAATCCTTCTTTCCGACCACCAAAATAATCATCCGTTCTACCAACCTTGACTCTTAACGCCATCTATAAATAAATAGAGAACTACTCTTATCCCCTCCAAAACGGGTCGTCACCTTTGCTCCAGAAACAATTGAAGAGTCGACCCACCAGTCCTTGTAGCCATCTTATAGCGTTTTCCACTCGGCTACACTGCGTGCGACTTTTGTGGGTGCAGCACTAGCAGCAGGGCTGCTATTTTCTAACTCATGCGAAACTGTTCGCATGCGAATGCTCGTATACGGAAATTTTTCGCATGACAGTAGTTTTCGGTATTTTCGATGCCATGCGAAAACCAATTCGTCTCGTACAACTATATTCGGATGAGTTAAGCCGGCAACGCTGTATAAATGCAGTTCTACCACAACTATACCAACGAAACCTCTATATTATTTATGTCAATTGTCAATTTTTAATTTTATTTTGAACTGGCAGTGATGTGATTTAGATTTTGTTGTTTGATAGTTGGAGTAATTAGTATTAATAATTGTACATATAATTATTTATATTTGTGATTGATAATGAGTGAAAAAAAAAGAACTGCAAATATGTCACCCAGTCAAAAGACGGAATTGATAAATTTTATGGATAAAAATCCAGAACTTCGGTCTGGAAAATTCACCAAAACTTTTACTTTTAAAAAGTCACAGGAGCTGTGGATAACGATTACAAATTCATTGAACAGTCTTCCTGGCGCTCAAAAAACATGGCAGCAATGGAGAAAGGTAAGTTTTGAAGAATTTGTGAAATAACTGATTTTCTTCAGTTGTACCCACTATCAATAATTGTTTTAGACGTGGCATGATCTTAAAATAAGCGCTAAAAGGAAAACTGCAGAGGTTAAGAAATATCAGAGAACCACAGGAGGAGGACCAGCTCTCCCGAATGAAAATTTATTAAATAATGAAGAAATCCAAGTTGTTAACATGATGGCTCCAGTTGCAATTGAGGGACACCTTGTAGCTGAATCATCAACATCTTTTGAATTTCCAGATCCATTTATTAATGAGGAGGAGTTTGCTAATGTTTCTCGTAATGTTTCGATAGATGAACACAATGAAGTGATTTTGCTGGTTGAAAATGAGGAAACTGCTTCTGACCATTTATATTATGCAACAGGTAGGTTAGAAATACATTTATAGCAAAATAAAAACTGTCATCAATCAGTTGCTTATGCCTCAGGCTGATACACACTGAAATCATCTGAAGAACTCTGTTTTTGTTATAAACTGTACTATTATGAACCTTGAATCACAAATTTTATAAGTGAGCCTTTCATTTCAACACAATAATAACGATAATGCTAATGTTAATTTATATGGCCATAGTTCACAAAAAAACTTTTTTATTTCTATCTAACTTAAATATTCCATATTTATTCTTTAAATTATATTACAAAACTTATTTAACCATTCTTATTTCAGAGAAGAAGGATGATGGTAAAGAAAATATTGAATTGCCTTCAAAACCGAAACGTTCTACAAAAAAATTGTTTCAAGTGCAAAGATTAAATCAAACTATAGCAGCAACTGAAAAGATGGCAGAACAAAATGAAAAAAGAAAAGACCAAAAAGGACTATATGAAGCTCAAAAATTAAAACTATATGAACAGGATATTGAAGTTAAAAAGCGTATAGCTTCAGCACTTGAAAAAATTGCTCAAAAAATGTAATATCCCTGCTGAACAGTTCTATTGTGATTGTATTTTTTGTGTATTTTTTCTGATTTATTATCAAGAATTAATTTTTTATTTGTTTTGGTTATGATACAAGGATTAATCTCAGTACAAACAATTCTTAAGAATTGTCTTCGCCTATGTTTCAGGTTGTGAATTTTTGTTTTATTTATTATTAAAAAACTTCTTGTCATGTACTACTGTGATATATAAATAGTACTTATTTAATAATGTTTTGTTTTCGTTGCAATATCTAGAATATTTTTCATTTGCTTTTGTTATGATCATAGGTTTAGTTTCAATATTGACAATCCTTAACAATTTTTTTCACGTATGTTTCTGTTGTGAATTTTTGTTTTATTTATTATTAAGGAACTTCTTGTCATGTGTGACTGTGATGAGTATTATATAGATAGTACTTATTTAATAATTTATTGTGAAGTCAAAGTTTGGGACAAACAAAAAAACTTGATATTTCAATTAATAAAATGTATTATGAAAAATGGTGTCTAATTACATGTTGTTGCATTCTTCTTCCTCTGGCTAAATCTTCGTTTACTCTATGCCTAACATTATTATTTTCAATTAGTCTTCGCATGTCATACATCCCGTAATCTAAATCAATGTCATCCTCGACTTGGACAATGGGTACAGCATTATCAATACACATGTTGTGTAGAATACAGCAGCTGTTAATTATTTTGCAGCAACGTTCTGGAGAATAGTGAAGTACACGGTGCTTCAATAAACAACGAAATCTGAGTTTTAAAACTCCATTACATTGCTCAATTAAAGACCGTGTACTTCTATGGCTAATGTTATATCTGTCCTCGGGGGAGCCTTGCAGAGCATTGGCTATTGGTGTTAATAGCCATGGCCTCAATGCATAACCAGAATCACCTGTAACAATGAAGAGTGTCAAATACTTATTTATACTCTCCAGTCCTCCGGTTTACAAAATATACAATGTTGGGCAAGAAAGGTTTAATTGGTAAGAAACAAGTTTTTGTTATAAGTACCGTAGAATGGGGTGACTTGATAAGATTTTTGACACACTTCCATAGATTGCGACCTTACCATGCAACTTTCAACCAAACTAAAAATAGTCACCAACTCTTTCGACCCTAAAGAACAGAACGATACATTAAAACCGTTTCTATATAGTGTAGTTTTCGAAAAAAAAAATGTCAAACGTCATATTTCAAGTCACCCCAATATGGGGTGACTTGAAATATGACTTCTTATCAACGATTATTTCAAGTAGGATGGTCTAGGTGGTAACATGAAATGAAAATTAAATAAAAAATATATAGAAATCATCAATTTCATAAAAAAACACTGTGTTTTAGAACAAATATTTTTTAGCAAAATACAAAAAAGATAAGAAACTACAAAAATAAACAAAAAATCATTAGAGAGGTAAGGTATAACTAGACACTTACAAATGCAACTTAGAGAGATAAGTATGGTAACTAGACACTTATAACTGAAGTCCTGGGAACTTCAATGACGCTCTTCTTAATATTGTTGGAGACTGAAGTTTTCTTATAATTTCTCTTTTATCGACCAATGATTCTTCCTGTACTGGAGGAAAAATATATGTAAATTCTATTTTAGAATGTGCTCTTAAATATGAAACGACAAAGGAATCATTTTCGGTAGTATCTACGATTTTTGCTACAAACTTCTTGGAGATATTCTTTGCCGATTTCAGTTCGACTATAACAAAGTCGTTCTCCTGGTAGTCACTTGACGAGTTTTCTGGTTCATCTTGATCCGTCTCCTCGGTTTCTTCATTTTCAGCTATAGTGGCTGAAAGAGGACTATTCTCCTTGTCACTTTCAAATAAAACCGATTCATCATCTGAGGTATTATCACTGAATCGTCTTGACCTGGGACGCTTTCTCTCCACAAATTCATCCCAAACTTCTTCTTCCTCTGTTTCAGATTCTGGACGAACTCTAGTTTTTTTCTTGGCTTTTTGTTTTGAGGGGTTTGAAGGACCAGGCTTCGTGCTATTGTCCTTCTTAGTTGCATCGTCAGATTTTTGTGAATTAGGTGCAATATCTTCAAGTGCGATGCTTTTCCCTGGTTGTACATCCAGTTTTTTCCTTCTTCCCTTTGAAGTCGCGCTGGTTCCATAACGGGCCTGCTGGAAAAGCTCTTTCAGTGCATCTGAAGCGCTAGTTTCTGCTTCCCGTTCTGAAGGAACTTCCTCTGGAAGTTTTTTCAAGATTTTCTCTCTACACACAGGAAAAATGCCGGTGCTTTCGAAACCAGAGCGAATATTGGCAGCATTTTGACTGTCGATACTATTTAAAGCCTGATTTAAAAGCCGCGGAAATACATCTTTGCGCACGACACCTCTGTTGCTTCTTTTCCAGATCCGCAGAATTTTGCGCCAAGCATTTTTAATAGGGCGAAAGACACTGACATCCAGAGGCTGAGTCAAGTGCGTACTATTTGGCGGTAGTAACACAAATTGTATATTGTTCTCGGCGCATAAAGAGATGACTTGAACTGAGATGTGGCTTGCCAAATTATCGCCGATTAGTATTTTTGGCCCTTCTGGTAAAGAGTTAAAATATGGTAGGGCTACTGTCACAAACCATTCTTCAAACAAGTTGGTATCAAACCAGCCTGACTTGCTTCTGTTGTAACGGGCTTTAGGTAGACCGTTTTCCATCAAACTTGACCAGACGTGATCAGCCTTATACACAACGTATATAGGGAGCATTTTTCCTGAAGCGGAAACACTAAACATAACAGATGTTGCTGCCTTTGACGAATCCATAATTTTTTCAGCCCTTTTGCTCCTTCGTCGAACGACAACTTTTACACGTCCAGGGTCATCCGTGAAATTTTTTTCGTCGTAATTTACGATGGCTTCTGGCTCAACATTGCGTAATAAGGATGTTAAATTATCGAAGTATTGGTTAATAATTCGGGGGCTTATTTTTGCCCGACTTTGTTTAATAGCCTGTGAGAGTCTGCTGGAAAGAACATCTTTATGTCTTGCTAAAAAGCCTAGGTACCACTCCCTTCCCGGCATGTTGTCGCGAAATATTGAAACAGTAAGACCTCGTCTATTTAGATAACTTTTAACTAAGTCTCTTATGTCGTCGCATTCCAACGGGAATCCCCAGTCAGCAGCTAATGCAATAGATTTCACAATTGCACTTTCATCAACAGTCGATAATATAGTTTGACCACCTGGTGATTTTTGGTGTAAATGTTTCACCTTACGATACAAAGTGGCAGCTGGAATTCCATATTTTTCGCCAATAGCTTCGAGACTCCCTTGATGATTCTGGTAGTCCCGAACAGCTTGCTGCAGTGACTCCAATGTATAATTCCGGTAATTTCTAGCGCCTAAGCGCCTTTTGTAGTTTCTAGGCATTATTTCAAGTCACCCCTAAAAGTAAAAAAAAAAAAATAAATGATACGCCACTGTTCAAGAGTAGGTTTTAAAAATTATTTTCGATGCAAAACATTGACAAATATCTTGGAACAGGCCAGAAAAAAATACTAGGGCATGCTCGTAATTATACAATTTATTGCACAGACAGAAGTATGCAGGGTATAAAATTACGTAATTTGTTTACCTGATATCAAAGAGTTACCCACTGTACACTATGACTATCACGCACTTGTTATTTACCACAATGTCTCGTCGACAACCTGTAGAATGAGACTGAAAGACTAGTTTAGCTTCTTCCGTTGACATCCCTGCCAAAAATGTCTCATAGAAACTTATAAAAAAATATATATGAGAAAATATGAGAAGGAAGTTGGATAGTGAAACAGTAATTGCGTATAATCCTATGTATTTTGCAGATACATATATAATCAGTTTCTAATGGCGATCTCTCCCTTTCTCTTATAAGTATGAACTGTGTTTCGCAGATATATCAACAATCAGTTCCTAATAGTAATTCCTAATTATTCACATATGAGAATATATGAGAGTCAAGTTGGATAGTGAAACAGTGATTCATAAGCTCGAAATGTATTCTGCAGTTACATTTATGATCAGTTCCTAATGGCAATCCTCAATGGAGTCGATGAGTTTGAACTGTAATTCACAAATACATTCATAATGGGTTCTTAATGGCAATTCACTATTAAAACATCGTAATTAATGATTTTGAAATGTGTTCTGCATGTACATTCATGACAGGTTCCTAATAGCAATTTCCAACGAAGTCTTCGAGTATGAACTATGTTTTACAGATACATTTATAATCAGATTCTGATGGCAATTCCTCATTGAAACACTGTGGCATTCATGAGAATGGAATGTGTTCTGCATATACATTCATGATGAGTTTCTAATAGCAATTTCTTTCAATCTCTATGAGTATGAGCTCTGTTTTGCAGATACATTTGAAATCAGTCTCTAATTGCAATTTCTCATTGAATCAACGTGGCATTTATGAGTTTGAAATGTGTTTTGCAGATACATTCATAATGAGTTCCTCATAGCAATCATCATCAGTTCCTAATTGGAATTCCCCATTGGAACACCGTAGCATTTATCAGTTCGAAATGTGTTTGACAGGTACATTCATGATGAGTTTCTGAATGAACTCTATTAGTATAAACTCTATCTTGCAGAAACATCCATAATCAATTCCTAATCGGAATTCCTTATTGGAGCACAGTGGCATTTATGAGTTTGAAATGTATCCTGCTGGTACATTCATAATCAATACCTAATAGCAATTCCTCAGGAACACTTGAAGTAAAACTTTGTTTTGCAGATACACTTATCATCAGTTCCTAATTGGAATTCCTCATTGAATTACCGTGGCATTTATCAGTTTGAAATGTGTTTCACAGGAACATTCATAATGAGTTTCTATTGGTAGTTCTTCACGTACTCTATGAGTATAATCTGTGTTTCACAGATACATTTATAATCAGTTCCTAATAGCAATTTCTTTCGAAGTGTATTACTTTAAACTCTGTTTTGCAAATACAATAATAATTATAATAAGTCCCTAATCGGGATTTTTTTAATACCTTGGCATTTATGAGTTCAAAGTGTGTATTGCAGATACATTCATAGATAGCTTATTATAGCACTCATATGAAATCTACGAGTATAAACTTTGCATATACATTCATAATCAGTTACTAATCGGAATTTATAACTGAAATACCGTGGTATTTACGAGTTCAAAATGTGTATCGTGGATACATGCATTCATAATTAGTTCATCATAGCAATTCCATATGAACTCTGATTTGCAGATAGATTTATAATCAGTTCCTGATCAGAATTCCTCATTGGAATGCAGTGGCATTTATGAGTTTCAAATGTTTATTGCAGATACTTTCATGATCAGTTGCTCATAGAAATTCCATATTAACTCTATGAGTATGAACTGTGTTCTGCAGATACATTCATAATCAGTTCCTGATCAGAGTTTCTCATTGTACTACAGTGGCATTTATGAGTTTGAAATGTGTTCTGCAGATACATTCATAATCAGTTCCTGATCAGAGTTCCTCATTGTACTACAGTGGCATTTATGAGTTTGAAATGTGTTCTGCAGGTACATTCATGATCAATTCCTGATAGCAATTTCTCACAAATACTATAAGTATAACTCTGTTTTGCATATACACTCATCATCAGTTCCTAATTGGAAGTCTTAATTGAAACAGCGTGGCATTGATCAGTTTGAAATGAGTACAACATGTCTATTCATAAAGAGTTTCCATTGACAGTTCTTCAGTATTTTGTATCGAACCCCTGCTTATTTCTTTATGTATTATTCGATTTTTTTTTCAAGAACGATCTTTCATATTTTTTCTGTATATACCGACAGAAAAACAGTTGAACTTCTTAAAAAATAGTCAGTTTTTCTATTGGCATATATAAAATTTACAGGAAGAGTATTAAAGAAAGTTTCTTGAAGAAATAAAATTGACAATACATGAAAAAGTTGAGTAGGGGTTCAAAATATTCGTGAATACCCTGTACAGGCTGTCCAATTTTCGATGTTCCAATAGGATAGATATCTCATTCATCTTCTAAATTAGAGATTTTTCATTTTCGCAAACGTGGGCTTCTTTTTATAGAAACTCACGTTACCCTAAACCAAGTTTTTCTAGCCCGTTGCCTTCTTGAGATACAGGGCGAAATTGAAAATGTTGCATTTCGGGACCCTTCTTGTACCTCAACAATCTTCCAATTCATCGAAAAAGTCGAAAGTGTTTGTCATACATTTTTTCACGTAGAATCCAGTGGCGTAGTCAGAATTTCAGAATAAGCTGTTATTATTCAGATATAATCCAAAGTTATGTTTTTTCAAATGAAACATCACGTATATTTTTCCTCATTTGAAACATTGATGCTTTTCGCTTTTCAAAAATATACAAAACATGAGATATTTCTAGTCTTAGCCCAAAATTCTGATGAATTCTAGTTTCTCAGTAGACTTTTCATCGATTGAACTTGTAAATATCTGGCAACATTGTCCATATTATGAATTTTCATATTTGCTTTGTTGCTAATACAGTGTTTCGTCACACAATAGTTTCAATTTTTACCAACATTGAACATTCACCAATATTCAGCAGTTTTATTGAATATAAAAGCTGTGGACCTAATTAGTAGGTGGCAATGAAAAAAAAAGCGAGTGCAGAATGTTTTATAATATTTGTCACGTAGCTGTAGAATTTACAATTTGTTTATACAGCGACGAATAATAATCCAGAATATCAGAACTACAAAAATTTGAAACCAACTTATTTTATATCACAACCATTTCTTATTTTTGAATCGTGGATTAGTATTCGCTATCGTATGAAAAATTTGTAAATTCGACAGGGAGGTGGCAAGGATTTAAAAACATTCTACACTTGCTTTGTTTTCATAGCCACCTACTAAAGAGGTCCACATCTTTTAAGGGCGCCGTACATTATGCTATTTCTCGTACATTGAGATATTTCTGTCATATTTTCTTGTTCATATTCACTTTTTTCAGGGTTTTTGAGCCTTCAATGTACTTTTCGAGGATATTCGGTGTTTCAGGCCACGTTATGGAGAAAATTTGTATTTTATCAAGATGTTACGATGAATATTACTAAATTTTTTTTTAACTTGCCTCGAAATTGCAGGAGAAATAGGACTGGTATATATATAAAAAAATATACAGGGTGTTTCATTTGAAAACAACGTAATTGAATAATAACAGTTTATTTCGAAAATTTGACTAGACCACTGGATTCTTCGTGAGAAAATGTAAAAAAAGGGAGTTTTTACTTTTTCAATAAATTGAGAAATAACTGAGATACAGGGGTGGACCCAGAACACAAGATTATCAATTTCGCCCTGTATCTTTTAAACGAAGCGAGTTATGAAAATTTTATTTGTGGTATCGTGAGTTTCAATAAAGAGTAGCCAACGTTCTCAAAAACCGCAAATCTTTATCTTCGAAAATAAGTGAGATATCCCGTAGAAACATCGAAAATGGACATACAACAAATGGACTATACATAACTCTATGGGTATAAACTGTGTTCTACAGATATATATGTATTATCAATCAGTTCCTTACAGCAATTCCTCACGAACTTCAAAATGCAAATAAATTTATAATCAGTTTTTAATAATACCTTATTGAAATACCGTGGCATTTGTGTGTTTGAAATGTGTTCTGCTGATACATTCAATTCCTTATCGCTATCGCTTATCATTAGTTTGAAATGTATTTGCAATCTGTTTCTGATGGCATTTTCCTAAGCGAATACGTTTATCATCAGGTTTTAATGGCAAATCTACAAAAAAATACTGCGACATTCATGAGTTCGATATGTTTGTATTTTGCAGGATCATTTATGCGTTGCTAATAGCAAATCCAAGGACACAACTCTACACATACATTTTGCATTTTGAATCTCTATACTGATATAGGATGGTTTTCAGGATAGATAATTTTTCTTCTCGTGAACTGTGAAAAAATTGATATGTGTTTCAAGAAATACCATTCAGATAATGAACTTATATATTCCTATACATACTGATAATGGATACGTGTCAAATTATGCCAGTTATTTTTTTCAATTTGGAATTTTTGGAACATACATTATAAAGCCTCTTGAATATGAAAGCTGATAGAAATCGCATAAAATCAGATTGAGGTTTCCTATTCAATCCTTTTTTCACTCTTTACACACGATTTCTGATAAGATCTCATCTTATAAATTCCACATAAAACCTCATCAAGCTTGTGATTCAGCATAAAATATACTTGTGATTGAAAATGAAATATTCTATTGATTCACATGATTGCCTGATACGAAGTCATGTACCTAAATAGATTACGGATACAAAGACTCATCGATTATATGAACCTATCAAAATCCTGAAATAGACTGGAATAAGAACATGCATGACATCTTCCAGAATAGCTCAGTATTGATCGAAATTCTGATTCCTCAATAATTCGAAATAAAAAATAACTAACAAAAACCAATACAAACACACACACAAAAGTGACATACTTTCTCATTTGGTCCCGTGAATTCTCGAAAATTGATTGTCTTATGAAAACTCATGAAATTCATTGCATATTGGGATAGTGATGTCTTATACAATCTCATTGGTACTCAAATATTTCATTCCACATACATTCAATGAGGATTCAATGTAATCGGATCTGTGGTTCCTCATTCGACGGTATGAATTCCTGGAAGATATTTTGCTTATAATAACCTGTAAGATACGATTGTAATCAACACTGAATTTCACCATTGAAACTTGTAAATTTGGAGTCGTGTTGAATCATATTAATGCTCATAAAAATCGCATTTAATCAGATGCGGGATTCCTTATTACAGCGAATAAATGCTGCCGTCACTGTTTCCTGTCTTTCCACACGATACCATATACGATTATATTTGTTGATTTTCACACATATATCATACCTTCTCAGGCTCGTGAATGAGCATGAAATATAATTAAGTATTGTGATTGGAAACCTTATAAAAACAACCAACAAGATACGAAGGTATTGAGATATGTGTAAAATTGTGCCAGTCATTTTGAACCTACAAGCATTGAGACAAATATACCTTACAGGAACTTATAGAACCCTATATATTTCAGCAATGAATTGTCTATTTCAAACTCAAGAATCCTCATTAATTCAAATCAGCAATGAGGATGAAGTGATGCAATATTCGAGATAAAAAATACTCACAAGTTTGTGCATCATGGCGGATGTTCAACCTCTTGGTGCGAACAAAGAAACAAATTCCGTTACGGATCATGAGTACCTAATGTTCACATTTATCTGGAAGTTATTTCAGATTGGAGCACTATCGAATCCACTACACTACACATGATATGATATGCAATTTACACCTCAATTCTCAACAATAATTTCAGAATAATGGATATTCTCTCGAATCGAAACAGAGATACCTGTCTTCCTTCGCGAGCAACATAAACTAAAACAAATATGGCTGGCTAGTGGCTAGCTCAGTCTCAGAACTGCCAACGCAAAAAAGTTACTGTTTTGTTACCAACTTTAATTTTGTGTTCCACTCTATGTGGAGACTTAATGACTCTCCAAGTGAATTTTCAAATGTGAATCTATGTGGATTTATGAGTTACCTTTGTTATGAATTTGGCCTTGTTGTTCGGGTATTTATGTGGATCTATCAGTTTCTAGTAGGTGTGAAAGTATATAATAGTTTCTTGATGCAATGCTGATAGGAATTATGAGAATGAATGAGGATATGAAGTATATTGAATGATTTTTATGTGATCAAATGAGGATTTATCTGGTAAAAATCCTCAGGCTTCTTCGTCTCTTCGAATTGTGTGCGTATTCAAGTTGAAATACCAGTACCAATATAAAAACAATTCTGTTTTGATGGGCTGATGTTAGTGGAATGAATCGGAAAATATGGAAATATACAGGGTCGTGTGATTAAAAAAAAAAAGATGATAAAGGATGGTCTGAAAATGTTTTGTTACGAAACTAAATGTTGGATATATAGAAAAAAAAAAGGAAATCAATAAGTTTTTTCCGAGAAAGTGACAATCAATATAATTATATTATCAAATAAAATATACAGGGTATCTGTAAAAGGTTCGGACATGGCTCGGCTGTGGACACCTGGGATAGAAACAAGTCTCATTGAGTTGGTACAAGGCACTGAAGTTTTTTTGGAAAAAAATAATTTTGCTCATAAAAAGAGGAGGCTGAGTTCAATTCTCATAATTTCATGTATTGTCTAATCTGAACTCGTGGATCCTCATATCGAAATAACGCATAAAACATATCATCATAATATATGAGTACAGTCATAACGGTATATCCTTATCAACACTCATGAATTCTTGAACAAATATTTCCTCATGAGATTCGTTTCATTTCAGATAAGTTTTGTCTCTTTCAGATCCTCTCAAATTCTCAAAATATACATCTTATACAAACTGATCAGATAAATTTCAGATCAGACATGTATTGTCCAATCTAAACTTGTGAATCCTTATACAGGAATTCCGCATAAATCCTCTCAACATACCATTGAAGTCATAACGGTATATCCTCATCAACACTCATAAATTCTTGAACAAATATTTCCTCATAAGATTCGTTTATTTCAGATCAGTTTTGTCTTTTCAAAACGTCTCAAATTCTCAGAACATACATCCTATACAAACTGATCAGATACATTTCAGATCAGACATGTATTGTCCAATCTAAACTTGTGAATCCTTGTACAAAAATACTGTATAAAACCTCTTAACATACCATTGAAGTCATAACTGTATATCCTTATCAACACTCATGAATTCTGGAACACATCCAGCCTCAGCTTGACCCATAGGATACGTTTCATTTCAAATCAGTATTTCCTTCTCGAACTACAAAAATCTTCAGAACATACACATCTCATACAAACTAATTGGTTACTATCCAGATTAGACATGTATTATCTTATCAAAACTCGTGAATCCCCATACAGAAATAACGCATCATTCATTTCCACATATGAATACAGTTATAACGGTAAATCCCCAGCAACTCTCATAAATCCTTATACAAACATGTCCTAATATCTCATAAAAACTGATCAGATACATTTCAAATCAGACATGTAATGTCTAATCTAAACTCTTGAATCCTTATACAATGCAATCCCGCATAAAACCTCTTAACACACCATTGGAGTCATAATGGTATATCCTTATCAACACCCATCAGTTTTGGAACACATCAAGCCTCAGCATGACCCATAGGATACATTCCATTTCCAATCAGTAATGTCTTTTCAAACCCCAAAAATCCTCAGAACTAACGCATCTAATACAAACTTATCAGATACCATTCAGATTAGGCATGTTTTGTCCAGAACTCGTGAATCCTTATACAGAAATAACGCATGAAACATCATAACATACGAATACAGTTAACGGTATATCCTTATCAACACTCATGAATTCTGGAACACATCTTACCTCAGTTTCACTGATAAGATACGTTTCATTATAGATCAGTAATTACTTATGAGAAATTTCGAATACTTGAAACCAAATATACCACATACAAACTCATTAGCAACCGATAGAATCAGGGCAGCAGTTCCCTATTGACTATCATAATTTATCGAACACTTTTTACCCTTACAAAAACTCATGAAATACGTTTAAGATTATATCTATATTGTCTTTTAAAAACTTATGATTACTCAATAATTATTTACCGCATCCAAGCTGATAAGATACCTTTAATTCTAGGACCGTGTTTTCATATTTGAGCTCATAAACCTAGGAACTAGTTCAGTCTTATGAACACTCATTGGACACATTTCAGATTAGGCATTAATTGTCTAATTGAAACCCGTAAATTCTCAGTTATTCTGAGTCACATGAATGCTAATAGAAGTCGCATCAAATTAGATAAGGAAATCCTTAGTGAAACTCTAAAATCCTGAACTATTTTTTTCCTGACGATACCCAATAGAATTCTATTTGTGAATTCCTACACATTTCTCATATATACTAAGGCGCATGAATGTTCATAGAATACTTTTCCAATTGGAAGTGGAATATCTTATTGAAGGTCATAGTCTCCCCAAACCACTTGTGCCTGATAAAAACTCTCATACTCCATATTTGTATACGCTTATAAATCACATATACTTATGAAATATCATCAAACCTTTCAGAAAGTTCATGTGCCAGAGATAATGTACTCATACGCTACAGAACTTGGTTATATATCCTTATTGATACTCATATTTCATCTATATTTCTTTATGAGACTTCATAAGGTATTTTTGGCAGGGATGCGACGTTGCCACTACTTCAAAATTTTCACTGCATTTTATTTCAAGTCACCACACGATTTCAAGTCACCCCATTCTACCTATGTAATTCTAAAAATGATGTAGTTTCACTCTGGACATTTTTAAAACTGGGTCAGTAAAATATAAAAAACAGTAAATTACCCAAAAAATAAACTGATGTATTTCCATTTTCATACAAATTCTGTATGTAGGTTAAAGCATTGCTATTGTTCCATATAAATGAATCATGACTGCTACCAGGATATCTTGCACACACATTAGTAATTTTTAAATCGGAATCACAAACCTAAAAAACTTTTATGTAGCACAAAATTAAAGTAGATTGTGTAATACTTACCAATTGTACATTAATCGAATGATATCCCTTTCTATTGACATAATGTACTTCATTTTGTATACAAGGGGGATAGATTGCAATATGTGTGCAATCAACACATCCCACAACACCAGGAAACCCAGTTTTTCTATAAAACCTAAACAAATCTTTATAATTATTTGATAAAAAAGATAAACTGAGTATGAACTTACTTATTGCGACACTCTCTTAATTCATTGAAGTTTCTTGGTAATTTAATGTACTCATTAAATAAATCAGGATTATTCAACACATCCGTTATTTCCCGAACGCAATTGCTGACAGAAGCTTGGCTTACACAATGGCTTAAGTTTTGGCCAATATCAAGTTGGTAGCTGCCTGTAGCGAAAAAGCGTAACGCTACTAAAACCTAAAATTCTATTTAGATTCTATATTCTTAATATTTTCAACCAAGTAAATTACCTTTCTAGCAACAGTCAACCCATATGATTTTATAGGGGCATCTATGTAAGGCTCCACTAAATGAATTAGGTCCTGCGTCAACTGCTTTGTCAACCGATAGTGCCTAATAAATTCAATATCGCTAAATTCCTCAAAAGGATTTCTTAATTGTTGGATTCGTCTTCTCCTCGGCCTATTTCCTAAAATTTCGGCCTCTTCCAACGCTGCTAAACCCGCTGAATTTATCATATTATTAAACATGTCTACTTTTACTATCTTTGTTTCTGTTAGGTTAGGAATCAAAATATCAAATATCAAACATTTAGTATGCGAATT
This sequence comes from Phaedon cochleariae, assembly GCA_918026855.4. Taxonomy (NCBI): domain Eukaryota; kingdom Metazoa; phylum Arthropoda; class Insecta; order Coleoptera; family Chrysomelidae; genus Phaedon; species Phaedon cochleariae. Next base: position 22,234,844 of record OU896710.1, read on the forward strand.
CACCAAATTCGCACACCTTTGACCATGCGATGTATTTCCGCAGAATAAATTCGTCTACGAATATTTTTCGATTCCTTCAAAATACGGTTTATGTCATTTCATACGGAAATACCATAATTCCGTATGCGAAAGTCACTCGCATGAGTTAGAAAATAGCAGCCCTCACCTCATAAAAGAGTTTTTTTGTGAACTATGGCCATATAAATTAACATTAGCATTATCGTTATTATTGTTTTGAAATGAAAGGCTCACTTATAAAATTTGTGATTCAAGGTTCATAATAGTACAGTTTATAACAAAAACAGAGTTCTTCAGATGATTTCAGTGTGTATCAGCCTGAGGCATAAGCAACTGATTGATGACAGTTTTTATTTTGCTATAAATGTATTTCTAACCTACCTGTTGCATAATATAAATGGTCAGAAGCAGTTTCCTCATTTTCTCCCAGCAAAATCACTTCATTGTGTACATCTATCGAAACATTAGCAAACTCCTCCTCATTAATAAATGGATCTGGAAATTCAAAAAATGTTGATGATTCAGCTACAAGGTGTCCCTCAATTGCAACTGGAGCCATCATGTTAACAACTTGGATTTCTTCATTATTTAATAAATTTTCATTCGGGAGAGCTGGTCCTCCTCCTGTGGTTCTCTGATATTTCTTAACCTCTGCAGTTTTCCTTTTAGCGCTTATTTTGAGATCATGCCACGTCTAAAACAATTATTGATAGTGGGTACAACTGAAGAAAATCAGTTATTTCACAAATTCTTCAAAACTTACCTTTCTCCATTGCTGCCATGTTTTTTGAGCGCCAGGAAGAATGTTCAATGAATTTGTAATCGTTATCCACAGCTCCTGTGACTTTTTAAAAGTAAAAGTTTTGGTGAATTTTCCAGACCGAAGTTCTGGATTTTTATCCATAAAATTTATCAATTCCGTCTTTTGACTCGGTGACATATTTGCAGTTCTTTTTTTTTTTCACTCATTATCAATCACAAATATAAATCACGAAGAGAGAAACTCAAAGTCATTACCACAACAAGTTCATAAAATGAACTACAAAATGGTAGATAACGAGAGGAAAACAACTACTTTCCTGGCTATATGCCACGCAGAACATTGCATTACATCCTCCCGAAACCTATGCGATAGTTCGTATAAACGAATAAAATCGCAAGTGTTTCTTTCCTAAACGCTGAGCTGCGCTTAAGTGGTTCAGGAACGCTGACTACCTGCAGACCGGTTTCGAGCTCTTGGCTCTCATCAGTACAGGGCTGTCCCAGATAGCTTCTTGACCGCTATCTGGTGCGAACCTGACCCAACGTAAACACATCTCAGCATTTATACCATACGAGGCGTTCGAAGTCCGCGAAATGAAAACGCGAACGCCGAACGCCACCTGGCAAGGAAAGAAACACTCCAAAACGTTTTGGAGTGTTTCTTTCCTTGCCAGGTGGCGTTCGGCGTTCGCGTTTTCATTTCGCGGACTTCGAACGCCTCGTATGGTATAAATGCTGAGATGTGTTTACGTTGGGTCAGGTTCGCACCAGATAGCGGTCAAGAAGCTATCTGGGACAGCCCTGTACTGATGAGAGCCAAGAGCTCGAAACCGGTCTGCAGGTAGTCAGCGTTCCTGAACCACTTAAGCGCAGCTCAGCGTTTAGGAAAGAAACACTTGCGATTTTATTCGTTTATACGAACTATCGCATAGGTTTCGGGAGGATGTAATGCAATGTTCTGCGTGGCATATAGCCAGGAAAGTAGTTGTTTTCCTCTCGTTATCTACCATTTTGTAGTTCATTTTATGAACTTGTTGTGGTAATGACTTTGAGTTTCTCTCTTCGTGACCAATGCATTCCACTTTGAGATTTGGCTTTTTCCCTAGTTGAAATATAAATAATTATATGTACAATTATCAATACTAATTACTCCAACTATCAAACAACAAAATCTAAATCACATCACTGCCAGTTCAAAATAAAATTCAAAATTGACAATTGACATAAATAATATAGAGGTTTCGTTGGTATAGTTGTGGTAGAACTGCATTTATACAGCGTTGCCGGCTTAACTCATCCGAATATAGTTGTACGAGACGAATTGGTTTTCGCATGGCATCGAAAATACCGAAAACTACTGTCATGCGAAAAATTTCCGTATACGAGCATTCGCATGCGAACAGTTTCGCATGAGTTAGAAAATAGCAGCCCGAGCAATGTCAGTGGAACGTACAATGTACGTAAGGTAATGTACGCGTGCAAGTCACACAATACGTTACTGCAGTTTTGACATAACGTCAGCTCAATCAATTGTATATGCATAATATAATTATTTTAATCCTATGAAATGTCTTGTTTCGCCGATAATAATGAATTTGCATCATTATCTACATGCGGAGAATGCGGTTTGATGGGACCGTTAGATAAAGTTGAGCAACATTACCTCGATTCGCATTGCGTTGATGGTAATGACTCCTGCAATGAGATTGAATACACCGAAGACCCCCAACTCGAAGACCCAGAAGAATGCGAGACCGAGAATATTACATCTTTAGGTGAAAAAAGCCTTATCGCTCGGCCCACTAATAGGGGTCACAAGTCAGACGGAAGTAAGCAGGTAATAGAAATTCAGGTAATATCCTCTTTTCAATGTTGTGAATTGTTTTAGATAATGAATGGTGTGAAGCAGAGACCAGACTTCTGCTTGACAAGTATGAATCCTATTTGAAACACGTAGGACCGATGAAGAAATTCAAGAGAAAAAAGAATATGTGGCAACAGATATCCAAAGATATTGAGACTATATCAAATATTACAAAAACACCGACTCAGTGTGAAAATCGCTATAAAACAATATTGAAAAGAAAGAAAAAAGCTGTAGATAACAATAATCAGACAGGACGCAATCGAGTACCAGTAGAATACGAAGCAGAATTGGCAAAAATTGCTGCACTTGATGACAGCTTTGAACCCGAAGTACTACGAGATAGTAGAAATGTGAAAACGGCTGAAAAGCCAGGAAATGATCAAAAATCATTGAAAAGAAAAAGGGAAAGGAGTGTGCAGGAGGTATTGATGGATATTTCCAAGCAGAAAGAAGAGGCTAGGGAAAGAAGACACAAAGAAAAGATGAAAATGCTGGAAAAGTTTTTGGAACAGCAAAATAAATAAATGTTGAGTTACTTGAGTTAACACTAAAGGAATTTTTGATAATAATTGTTACACAGAACAAATATTTTTTTTAAATACAGGGTGTGCTCCAGATCGGTGCAAACCTTATAGGAGCTAACAGGAGATGTCATTTGGAACCAATTCAGCCACATTTATCTCTGTACAAAGACATACAAGATCATCTAGTTTGAACTATATTTAGATACGAAATTATTATTCAATAGAGGAAATACTTATCACTGTAACGTATTAGTAGAAAAACAAAAAGAAAAATTCACTATTATGTGTTCAAAACTTCATCAAATATTCCAAAATGATGATTATCTAGAATGCCAGTAGTGTATCAGGGGAGGTCCTGCGACAGTTTGGTAAGCTGTCCATCAAGTTCTCAAGCTGTCACAGCCAATAGGGGGGTCTAGTTGTGGTTTGTGCAGACATTCCGAGGTGCAGAAGTGTCGACAATGACCAGGAGGTGTTGTCACCGAAGATTTACCTTGTCACCTGTTTTTTCCTACCTGTCTTCCCTGTGTCACCTACTTAATTAATTGTTTTTCGCTCAAATCATCTGTTTTGCCTAATTTACTGGTTTCACCTTCTCAACGTGTCCCCCTGTATTACCTCTTTCACCTGTATCACCTGTTTCTTTCATTTTACCTGTTTCACCTGTTTACCTGATCTTCCCCTCGGTTATATTTTCCAAGTTAGTCCTACTGAATATCCCTGTATAATTAAAGTTCCAATATCTTGCTAGCTGACCTAGAGGTCAACACTTTTATCATGTTTTGTTTGATATGAGTGCAATCATTAATATTATGTTTATCCAGCTTCATATTATATTTTTTTCAATGTCATGCTGACAAAGTAGTCATGTGCAGATATTTTTACAAAATATTTGTTGATCCATCATCCTAGGATAGTATAAAAACTGTGATTTTATTATGCTTCAACATCAGGTGAATTGTGCAGTGGAAAAATGAAAATTGATTGGTAAGTGAGACTAATGATAACTCATAAAGATTGTGATTTGTTTATTGGTATAGGCTATGTGATTTATTATCAGAATAGCTATTATTTGTTTGGGTTTATGATCATGAAATGAATCCGAAACAGTGGGATAGGTCAATATTTATTTATTAACTATAATACAACACGGTATATGATTTTTGTTGGGAGAACATACAACTACACTACAATATTTTTATTACATTAGTGAGAGGGTTGTACCTTACTAAACGATCATGTAATATTAGACAATAGGCAGAAGTGTTTGCAGGAATATTTTGATTTGTTTCAAACTCAAGGCGAATATCCACACTACCTGCCTTTAAAGTTTCGTTTTGTCGACTACAATCTATTACAATTAATGGTGCTATGTCATGGAATTTAGATAGTGTTAGACAAGGTTCACCAGAGTTTTTGTAGTAATATGACTCTTGAAATCGTGCATACATCTCATATATAACAGAAAATTGATATTTATTGAAATTTAGATTCAAATTGTCATAGGGATACACTTCAGAGTTCAGGTAAAGTTTCATATTGGCGAGATTACAGTGATCGAATTGACATTCCATGAGTGACGCATAGTTGATTGTAACATGGGAAATTCGTGGAGTTCCCAGGAACGGAAGGCTATCTCTAAATCTCTCCCCTTTTCAATATACTTGATTAACCGCAATTTCTCCACATCTGCCTTTTGAACGTGTGGAATGCGCCATAGAATTTTCGTCAATTCAATTTTCGGTTTTTCTCCAGCCTTGGAGGTTATCGTAGGATTGATGTCATTGCTACTTCTGATGAGAACAAGTTCTTGCCGAATATTCACCAGAATTTTCTTGAAATCTTCGCAAAATCCCAATAGATGTTTGAGTGGTAGACAAACGCTAAAGTTCCCTTGAAGATCAACAATTTCCGGATGACCAAGATGATTCCAACGAGCATTTATATATTTATTGCATTCATTATTTGTATAAGAAATGTAGCCCTTCATAGCTGATGTGATTCCAGGATTACGAACTCGATCCACAACGGACCCACCAATTTCATATCGGATTTCATCAAATAGAAAAGCAATACCATTGTTGATGAAGTTCAGTGTAGCACTCACTTTATCTTCACTGTCAGTAATTCTACCTTCTAGATAAATGTAACTTTGTGATGGTAATGTGTAAATATCCTGCGTTTGAATCGGAACACGTATCTCGAATGACTTATTTAGGCTTGTATTGGCATATGGTGGATGAGAGTGCATTTCGCAATTCGTTATCGCATTGTCCATCATCACATGTTCACCAATATTCAAAATATTCAAACTCATGTTTGTTGTGTTTCACTTTTTCTTCCACAGGAACACCTTAGGAGAATGAGAAATCTTCTAAGACCAGAGTGGATGTCCAATTTTAGGTTATACCAAAATTCGTAAAAAGTCTTCGTTTTGTCTTTTATAATAATTTGAAACCGAGTGAAATGAGGAACTGTTGATTCTCAGGTGTTAACTGTTTGATGTCACCTTTCGGACTGATACTTTTGATTGATGGAGAACGCGTTTCCTGACCCATTGTTGATGATGACATTGGAATATTATAGCGAAACACCATATCCACTAGAGCTCTTTCAAGTGCAACCTGACTGTTATGACTTCCTTTTGGAAATTAATTAAGGTTCCAGTTTGATCTACTACTCTGAGAATTATTTCATCAATGTATTTGGAATTGATTGGTAGATAAATGACATTTGACACTTTCTCCACTATTCGAAATCCACTAGGCACTGATGGATAGAACATGTGCAATGTGTGAACGGAAGAGTTATTATTATATGAATTTGTTGTTAAATTACATTCAACACACACTGAATTCACCTTGGAAATATTAATTGGAAAATCTGATATATGTTTTTTATTAGCTTCCAATTTCCTCTTGCTGAAACCTAACAGAGTTGCTATCGAGTTAGGTTTATCAAAGTGTATGAGTTTGTTGCATGTTATCTCATACCTTAGAGTATTACGATTAGCATTCAATTTGAGCTGAATCTCGGTAGTTTTCTCCTCTTCTTTCATAATAGTATTCGAAATTTGAGCTTTTTTTCCCTCCTTCTCTCTATCTTTTTCATGCAATTCATCCAATTGCATCATAATATTCCGTTCAATGTCTTCAATTTCATAGGAACCTTCAGGAATAACCAATGTGTGCTTGCCAACATAGAATCTGTTATTTCTCCCATCAATATTGGGGATAGTGTTGTAGGTCACGAAGTCAATCAGACCTAAGACATGGGTTTTATCATCATCTAAAATGATAGGTGGATGGATTTTAGCTGATAATACAGAATCTCTGGCTGATAAGGTGAAAGTATATGAACACGTCATGATAGTGATAGAGTCATTGAAAGAATGAGATAAATTACGCTTATATTTTATTGAGAGAGAAATTTCAAACATAACTGACCGCAATTCACAGAATTGAAAGTTTGATATACAGTGTGATTATATAAAATATTACAAGGTCCATTGGAATTGAAGTAATCTAACGTTTCCAGTGGTGGTCGCAGATTACCATAGCTATCAAAATAGACGATTTGTGATCCAATTTTTTTGTAGGCGGTCCAATGCGTCCCCGGTCCATCTTTGTTATCCAAGTTTATCACGCCACGTTCTTTCCTTCTGATTCTCTTGGGAAGATCATTCCTCATAAATACACCCCTAAAATGGGGTATGTTGAGTTCTTTAACGTACTTCAGAATATCCAAATTGGATAGTGGGAAATTGAGTGGTATCCTCTTACGAGATTCCCTATGTTTATTCATCCTCATCTTGTTGATATCAGGATAATACTAGGATGGTTATCTCAAAAAAAGTCCCAAACCAGTTTTATATGGTCTCAACTACATTCCTTTTCCCATTGCAATAGCTTCCATTGTTTTATTATGTCGTTGGGATTCTTCCAATTGATTTTTTGCTGATCTGGCATCAGTGACAGCCTTAGCTACACCTGCAGCGCCACCTGTGATTGCCCCGAGAGCACTCAATCCCGCGAAAATCGGAATCAAGGGTAACAAGCCACCCCTCTTTGGAATTTTAACAATACGTGTTGGTTTTATGTTGAGTTTTTTCGTTGACCTCAAAGCAACCTTGACTGCATCACCTACAGTCTTAGGTTTTTGGGAGATGATATGCTTTTTAATTTGTCCGATTGCTTTGGCGAAGCATACCCCCTTTTTTATTAGTTTCTTCTTGATATTCCTCTTTTTATTATTCCTACGTTTAGTATTCCCTTTGGATCTCTTGCGAGCCATCTGAACTGTAGGAAACTCTCTCGTATACTGACTTTTTCTTTTAATCCTTATGAAAATTAGGTGAATTTGAGTTTCTTATTTCCGAGATCGTTGCTATCTTCCTCTTCTATCTCTGTATCCAAACTTCTCTTTCTAGAATTTGTCGTTGTGATATCTAATGGTTCACTCATATCACTTGAATGAGTGTCCCCCTTATCATCTAATGTTCTCAATCTCCTTTTCGCCTTTACCCCTTGTCTACGGTTGATCATATCACCGACCACATTTTTAGGCTTCTTATCAGGAATAATGTCTGAGATATCATCGTTATCCAATTTCCTCTTGTTTGCACATCTTTTATTCATGGGATAATCGTCAGCAATATCGATATCCATCAAGTCCTTCTTTCCTTCATTATCGTCATCATCATTCTGTGATTTCTTCTTCTCATTCATCTTTTTATGTTGTGCTATCCGTTCAGTTTGTTTAACAATTCTATTTGTTGAAATTCCTTCCTTCAGGATTCGCATACTGCTTTCAATATTTCCTAGAGATTTTTCTAAAATAACCTTCGTTCTTCTTAGAACTACCAGACATTTGTTGACAGCTTGTTGTTTTCGTTTTTGATTTTGTTTTTGATTTCCTATTCCCATTCCCAATTTCACTTTAGCTTACATAGCACCAGCAACGCCTAAAGCTGCTAATCTCTGTCCATAGGAATTATTCTTCAATCTGAATTGAGCCATTGCCTTGTCTGCCAGAATTCTATCTGCTTTATGACGATGTTTCAAATCTTTTTCTTTGGAATATGCTATATCATGTTCCTTGCAAGCTTCATCTAATTCATTTATACCTTTATCTCCTCGAGCGAGTCTTTTTTCCAATTTTGTTCCAGGACCACAGAATCTATATCCACCAGGTATATGTAACTCGAAAGGTAGTTTATTTATGGCAGTATTCAAAAGCCCATCACCTGAATAGTAGCGTGGCATTTGTGTGTGTGTGTGTGTTTATTCAGTGAAATACAGAAAGCAACTGATCATTAAATATCGGAGATAAACTATTTTTTATCCATGAAATGAAAGTTGTTCCACAAAAAACGACTCTGAATATTGAAAATAATATATTCGAGGGGGATGAGAAATTCAAAAAACATGGAATATTGTTTCCACATACAATGAGGTGTATTATTGTGGGTCCTTCGAACTGCGGTAAAACCAATGTTATGATCAATCTTCTCGAACATAAGAATGGATTGAAATTTGAGAATATTTATGTGTACTCTAAATCTTTATATCAACCGAAATATAAATATCTAGAGGAATTGATCAAACCAATAAAGGGTATGGGATATTATGCATTCAGTGCCAGTGATAGTATTATGCATCCGTCAGAGGCTAAACCGAATTCGATATTCATATTCGATGATGTTGCATGTGACAACCAAGAAGTAATTCGTGAATACTTTAGTATGTCTAGACATGCATTAGTAGACCCTTTTTACCTGAATCAGAGCTACGCTAAAATCCCTAAACACCTGATCAGAGACAACTGTAACTCCTTGATTTTATTCAAAATGGATGATATGAATTTACGTCACATTTATGCAGACCATGTGGGGTCAGATATGACATTCGATAAATTCAAAAGTATGTGTTCGTTATGCTGGAAGGATCCATATGGTTTTCTATCAATATTCAAAGATTGTAAGGTCAATGAAGGTCGTTATCGGAAAGGAATTGATAATTTCATACTCATATAAAGGTGAAGTCTCAATATTGTACCCTCCAACCTGATCGATGCCGATCAGAGCTGATCAGATACCCGATCGAAGCTGATCAGGTACCCGATCGAAGCTGATCAGATACCCGATCGAAGCTGATCAGATACCTGATCGAAGCTGATCAGAGCTGATCAGATACCCGATCGGAGCTGATCAGAGCTGATCAGAAGCAGATGAGATACCTCATGCTCACCTGGTGAACAAACAAAGAAATGAAGTCGAATGAGAAGGAAATCAAAAAGAGGTTGATAGCTAAACGTAAAACGGTGAGAGATAAATTGGATATTTTGAAACATGGAGAAATGGTGCATGAGAATATGTTCAATCCTATTACAAAACACCTGAAAAGTATCGAAAATACATTACAGAGTACTGGTCAGCAACAACAACAACAACAACAACAACAAATTCCATATCAGAAAAATGCTGCAGAACAACTCGATTCCTTCAAATCACCATTCATGATGAAACCGAAGAGGAATTTACTAAACTATGAGACACCTAAGAATATTGTAGAGCAGAAGAGTAAGCCTAAAATCCCCCGCCGACTATCCTTGCAACTCCTCACACCAGCAGATTTGAAAAATGAAAAACCTAATATTGAGGATGAGTTTGGGGGTGATGATGATGATGATGATGATGATGGACCTAGTGAGTTGAAACAATCAATTTTAGAGGATATCAAATCTGATGAGGAAAATGAACAGCTAGGAAAACCATCTGCCGACGAAGTTTCACGCCTCATGGATATTACACAAGAATCGTATGTTGACTATTTATATTTATATATGATCCTCTACCTAGAAAATATATCAATAGTATGTATCAAGATGAGGATAACAAAGAGTTTGATCATAAGTATGGAGTGAGATTAGACAGGAATACTGAAAAACTCATGATTGGTGATTCTAGAATATACATCGAAGGATCCGATGTAATTCTCAAGAATAAGAGGTACAAAGGTACTCAAGGTTTATATGAACTATTGTTCAAGAAAGACCCTCATGATTTCACCAGGGAGGATGAGCAAAATTATGAGCAGATAGTGACGAAAACTAATGCCCATCGGAGATATTACAAGGCAAATAAGCAAGTGGATGGTAGTAAGCTACAAAAGTATAGAACAATTATTGCTCCAATCACGAGTTCTTCCTCCGTTGGTAAAGGAATGTTAATGGAGGTGACTAACAATAAGATAGATTACATTCGATGGGATGATCCAAATGAGCTTTGTGACAGATTACGATTACTGTTGGCTTCGAAGTCAGTAGGGCACAATGGTCATACCAATGAAATAAACTCTATCGTTGAGGAGTTGCGTGAAGCTCATATCATTGCATGAAGAGAGAATGGCAACAATCGCTAAAAAACAAGTGGTTGAAGAGATCCACAAACCAGCAAGAATCAATTTCAAAAGACGTAAAGTCATCATCAAAGGCCTCGATGATCTTTTTCAAGCCGATTTGGTGGAAATGATACCATATGCCTGTGAGAACCAGGGTTACAAATATATATTGGTTGTGATAAATTGCTTCTCGAAATTCGTTTGGGCAATTCCTTTGAGGAATAAATCGAGTATAGAAGTGAGTAATGCCATGGAAATCATTCTCAAAGAGCAGTGTCCTCACAATCTACAAACAGATAAAGGCACTGAATTTTTCAATAAGGAATTCAAAAATCTCATGAAGAAATATGGTGTGCATCATTACAACACGTTCAGCGAGAAAAAGGCATCTATTGTAGAACGAGTCAACCGGACATTGAAAAATATGATGTGGAAAGGATTCAGTTTACAGGGGAACTACAAATGGGTAGAATTACTGAAGAAAATCGTTGGAAAATATAACAACACAACACACAGGACTATAAAAATGAAACCCTCTGACGTGTCAAGGAGGAATGAAAAAATGCTACTACAAATCGCATATAACCGACTCAAAATAGTGGGTTCGAAACGTAAATTCAAAATTGGTGATTATGTACGTATATCCAAGATTCGTGGAGTTTTCGATAAAAAATATAACCCAAATTGGTCTACTGAGATTTTCCGTATAAGAAAAGTTCAATTGACAAACCCAGTTACCTACTTATTGAAAGATGATTCTAACAAGGATATTCTAGGGGGGTTCTATAACGAGCAATTGCAAAAAGTAAGATATCCAGACGTGTATCTCGTCGAAAGGGTATTGAAGAGGAAGAATGGACAGGTGTTCGTCAAATGGCTTGGATTTGATAACAAACATAACAGCTGGATAGACGAAAATAATGTTGCGTAATGTTGCGCAAGGAAGACTATATAAAGGGTTCATCACGCTGATGATTTTCATCATTTTCTCGTTGACTGCCCTCTAACAAATGTAGTAGGTGCTCACTTCGAAAAAAAAAAAAAAATGTTCATAATTGATGTACAAGGTTTCCAGTATGGAAAAGACAAGTTTTTGTGTAGAGAAATTGCGATTCTGAATGTGGACAATGGTGTGTGGCAACATAGATTCATCACTTTACCCATCGACATGTCACATTACAATTCAACTGTTCTCAAACATATGGAATGGTCCACTAAACACTTGCATGGATTGGAATGGAGCCATAAGGAATCATCTACAACCACAATACAGTATGAACAAATAACTGAATTCATCAAGAAATGCACTGGCTGTTACGAAGGAGATGAAATTCTGGTCAAGGGGTTGGAAAAGAAGATATGGTTGGAGAGACTGCTAAGAATGAACAATATCATCGATTTACATGAACAAGGATGTCCTGCAATTGAGGACTTGAAGTTATTTTTAAGATCGAATCATTGCAACCAACATTTATATAATAATTCTAATTGTGCTTTAGAGAATGTATATTTATTATGGTACTGGTATCTTCATTGTAAACAATGATGTGTTTATTTAGAATCTAATAAATGATTATATTCAAGATTTTTATTATTTTAATTCATATATTACTTATTATTTACAAAACTATCAAACAACGACAACTCATATATTAATTATTATTTATAAAACTATTATACAACACACCGACAACAACAACAACAATAAAAACAACAACAACAACAATGAAAAAGTATCTATAATTTCGATTAACTATATCATGTATTTAAAAAACAATGAGTAGAAACAAAAACTTAATGAATGACCTCACTACAGAATAAATTTTGTTTCAACTCATAGTTGTCTAATATCTGATGTAGTTTTAACGAAATTGGGCAAAAACAAAACATTTCATCACACCTGGGGCATGAGAATGTTCCAAAATCAAGAATTTCATTCAAGTTCCTACATCTTTCCTCTCCACTACTAGTAGTATACACCACTGTCATGTGTCCATTATCATTCCTCTCCATGCTGATGGTCCCAATTCCTTCTTCCTGTTGTTGTTTTTGTTGTTCTTGTTGTCGACCACTACCCTGCAAGAAATCGTTATTCAGCCTGATGTTGCGTTTCACCTCCATAGGCAGCATCAGGGAATTCATATACTTGCGAATCTTCCTCCTCGGGTAGTGGTGGTGGTGGTGGTGTTGGGCTGGAAGTTGATGCCTGCCTGATCTTTTTCTGCGGTTGTGGTGGTGATGGTGACGGCGCTGCATCGTCTTCGATGGCCGCCGCGAAGTTGAACCTCTTGACGGCCTTCTGCAAAAGCATAAGCTCTTGCTCCGACTCCGCAAGCGCCCTCGTCCACTTTATAGGCAGGTTCCCAAATTTTTGTTTGTAAAGTTATCATCTTCGGACTGTATTTCAGATATATCAAAATACAGTCCTCCGATTTTTTCACGATGTCCTTCACACCGTATCTGGAAAAAGAAATGCATTTTTTCATCCTCATATTGATAAAACTTGTGATCGAATATGGAAATATGATATGAAGAAAATGATATGACAATGATAATAATAATAATAATAAACTTACTTGAACAATTGTTTCATCACAACCATTGCCATGTCGATTGGCAACAATTGTTTGTTTTCAATGTTGACTATTAATGTTGTTGGGATGCCTGCCATGTTGTTTCACGAAGAACTGCTTCTTGGTTGTGGTAGTGAAATCAGAAAACATGGTAGTATTTATACTCGTTTTGAGCTCCCTAAATTGATATGAAACATTTTATAATCTCCAAGTTGATTCAAAGTATCAAATTTTAATCACTACACATGTGTGCATTTTTTCCAAAAAGTATGATATCGACTTGTTTTTCTCATCGTTGGTATCGAGACGGAATTCTTATCATCCACGTGTGCATTTTTTCCCAAAAAGTATGATATCGACTTGTTATACGGAATTCTTATCATCCTCGATAACTGTAGAAATTTTAAAATGTTAACATGTTTTTTGTAAACACTCAAAGTCGAATAAAATTCCCCTCGTGCACATGTGCGCATTTTTTCAGTTGCTATCGAAACAAAAATTCTTATCGTTGATAACTCTAGAGGTCTTTCAAAGAGGTCAGCTGGGTAATGATACTTCATTGACATCAGGCCGATGTTATAAATTCTACAACATTCGCTGTTGTCTATTTTGTATTGCATCCAGCTCAAGTTGCTCCTGTTGAATTACCTCTGATTCCTGTCGACGATCTCCAGTTCAACGCATTCCACCATCACATATCGTCTATTGTCAGAGTAAGTGAAAATGAGCTCGATGGATCATTTAGTCAGTCAGTTTATTAAGAAAATTGATCAAATTTATCCTCTAATTAAAACGGAAGAAGAGTATTGTAAATGGATAAAATTCGTTCAAAAAACAATTCATTCAGTGAATAAATGCATAAGAAAAAAATCAAGTTGCGTGAAGAATTTTTCAAAATTAGAAACTGGTTTAGCTATCTTGAAATACCATAAAGAAAAATTGATAACACTCAAAGATAAAACAAAACATCAAAAACGTTATTTAGTGTGGAAAGATATTGATTCATGTTTCAATAAAAGAATTCGAACTGGTGCTATTATTAATAAAAATACCAAAGATCCAAAAACTTTTCTGGAAAAACGTTTTCGATGATTCTCACTCAAAATCGAGTCTGAATTACAGAAATCTCTTTTGAAAGTGAATGCTACATTTTTAGGAAATTTCGTTAAACCTAAAACTCTCGAAACTGATATTAAGCATTTCAACACAAAAAATCAGATTATCGATAATAATACAAATTTGAAGTCGTGGTTCAATGATAATATTAAAAATAAGATTTTGACTGCACTGGAAGAATTTCAGGAGAGAGATAGTGGTTGGGCACTATATCAAATTATTCAATTAAAGGTGAACATTAATCACTATCTTCCCATAAACGTTGGTATTTCTTCTTCTTACGTAGATTTACCTATTGCTATCAAACACAGCAAAGGTGTCATCAATATAAAAAATAAGGACCCCTATTGCTTTTTGTGGTCTATTGTGTGTGCTCTACATCCAGCAGGCCCAGGGAAAATGTTAATAGAACATCATCTTATCCACATTTCAGTCAAGTTTTGAAATATGATGGTATCAAATTCCCTATCAAATTGAAAGACATTAGAAAATTTGAAATATTGAATGATATTTCTGTTAACGTGTTCACTATAAGTGAAGAAAAAAGAAGGAAAGTTGAAGTATTACCAATATGTTTGAGTAGCACAAATTATGATAAAAGGGTTAATCTACTTATGGTACCATCGTGTAATGAACTTGATGATCGAGATGGGGATGATGATTATGATGATGATGATGGTGAGGGGGAGAAGGAGCCTTCTGAACGTACGTTGCATAATAAATCGTTCCACTTTGCTTATATCACTGATTTGAACAAGTTACTTAACAGGCAATTAGGAAATTCGTCACATAAAAAGTGGCTATGTGATCGATGTTTGAATCACTTTAAATACAAGGAGAACTTGGAAAAACATTATGCACAATGCAGGCAAATGAACCAATCGCAAATTCAGCTGCCTAAGCCACATGAGTCAACTCTAAAGTTCAAGAATTTCAAAAATACCGAAAAAGTACCTTTCGTTATATATGCTGATTTAGAGTGTTTATTGCAAAAGTATGTTGATCCAAAACCCAGTGGAAAAACAAAAAAATTTCAAAAACATGTGCCATTTACGATTGGCTACATGCTGGTTTGTTCCTATGATAATTCTCTTTCCAAATTCAAATATTATACTGGTGAAGATTGTATATCATGGTTCGTTAATGAATTGAAACAGTTAGCTATGCGAATCAATGATATATTTGCACATGTGAAACCTATGGAACCTCCTACTGCACAGCAACATGAGGATTTTCAGAAGGCTTCTTCATGTCATATCTGTTTGAAACCATTCGTTGAAGGAGAACGGAAAATTAAAGACCATTCACACCTTACAGGTGCCTACCGTGGTCCTTCTCATAACCACTGTAATTTGAACTACAAAGATGATCACGCTATACCAGTAATTTTCCACAATATGTCAGGTTATGACAGCCATTTCCTCATCAAAAAATTGAGTACCGAAATCAGTGGTAAGGTATCTCTACTACCGATAAATAGAGAGAAATATATTTCATTTACCAAACACGTTGATGGGACGAAAGTGAGTTTCAGATTTTTAGATTCCTACAGGTTTATGGCTAGCAGTTTAGATACCTTATCATCATACTTAGATAATGATAGAAAAATAATCACGCGGAAATGTTACCGCAACGAGGAACAATTCAGTTTGCTGTGTCGGAAGGGTGTCTGCCCTTATGATTATTTAGATTCTTGGGAAAAATTGAGGGATACTAATTTACCATCGATTGAATCTTTTTTCAATAAACTGAATGGAGAAGGAGTATCAAGAGGTGATTATGAACATGCGCATAAGGTCTGGCAAGTTTTCAACATACAAACGTTACAACAATATGTTGAATTATATCTCAAAACAGACATTTTACTACTTGCAGATATATTCGAGAACTTTAGAATAACTTGTATGTCTACATATAAACTAGATCCTCTCCACTATTACACCGCGCCTGGACTAGCCTTTGATAGTATGTTGAAAATTACTGGTATTGAATTGGAGCTTCTTTCTGATATTGACATGATTATGTTTGTGGAAAAGGGCATTAGAGGAGGAGTATCACAGTGTTCTAATAGATATGCAAAAGCAAACAATAAATACATGGGGAATGAGTATGATCCTGGAAATCCAACATCATACCTCATGTATTTCGATGTTAACAACCTTTATGGAGCTGCAATGAGTCTCCCCCTGCCTACGGGTGGATTCGAATGGGTTGAGAATATTTATTCGGTGGACAATATAATGAATATACCAGATGATGACATTTTCGAGGTGGATCTTCATTACCTTCGAGACCTTTTCGAATACCATAAAGATTTGCCTCTTTGCCCCGAAAGTATGAGACCGCCTACTGCTAAATCAAAAATTAATAAATTACTCACAACTTTTTACGATAAGAAAAATTACATTATTCACTATAAAAATTTGAAGCAAGCTTTGAGTTTAGGTATTAAAATAGAAAAAAATCATAAAATTTTGACTTTCAAACAGTCCTGTTGGTTACAAAAATATATATCTTTGAACACTGAGTTACGAAAACAAAGCAAAAATGAATTTGACAAAAATTTTTATAAACTCATGGTTAATTCTGTCTTTGGTAAAACTATGGAGAACGTGAGAAAGTACAAAGATATAAAACTAGTTTCAAAATGGGGTGGTAGATACGGGGCAAAATACTATATTTCTCAACCAAATTTTCACAGTTGCAGTATTTTCGATGATGATATGGTCATCATTGAAATGAAAAGATTGAGAGTGAAATTCAATAAACCTATCTATGTCGGATTCAGTATTTTAGATATTTCCAAAACTTTCTTATATGATTTTCACTACTCTTACATAAAACACAAATTTGGATCAGATGCAAAACTACTCTATACCGATACCGACTCTCTACTTTATCAAATTTTCACTGAAGATATTTATGAACATATAAAAGCGGATATAGATAGGTATGACACGTCTGATTATCCACCAGACAACATTTATGGTATTCCTCTGAAGAACAAAAAGGTCTTGGGAATAATGAAAGACGAGAACGCTGGGGAAATAATGACTGAATTTATTGGATTACGCTCGAAATTATACACATTCAAAATTTTACGAAATCAAAACAAACTTATTGACTCTGGTGTAATCAAAAAAGCGAAAGGAATTCGAAAGTCAGCCTTGCGAACAATCACTTTCGATGACTATCGCAATTGTCTGTTGAATAATACCTCAACCCAAATATGTCAATATATGATAAGATCTAATAAGCATGAAGTACACACAATAGAACAGAAAAAAACAGCATTGAATCCGTATGATGATAAGAGAGTGATCAACTGTCTTTATACGGATACATTACCTTGGGGGTATATTTAGTTCATATAAAATATATGTACTCTACTTCCGTTTCAAATTATAGGATAAATAGATAAGAAACAAAGATGAGTCAAAGAAATCTGATACAAGAGAACTACATCAATAGCTCTGACGATAGAGAGGGGACACCCGATATCAATGGTCCTTCGAGATACAAGTGCACGAGATGTAACAACCAATTCAGAAGCTACACGACCTACAGCCAGTGCTACACGTGTCACAGAGCTCAGGACATTGACGGATATCGGGTTCGACAGCGTGAATAGATCAGAAAAAAAAATTAACTGGGACATTAAGCTGTCAAACAATGAATCAAATGTTACTACTGCAACTTCTACTTCTCACTGAAATATCAACTGGAAAGTTGTACTCTGAATATCAACCGCAAAATGGGAGTTTATATATACACCATGAGATGTCCAATATGTCATCTCTACAGATAACCTACAACAATCTCTTGACAAAATATCCTGGAATTAAATTGTATTCTGAGCATATGGATACTAGTGGATTATATGGTCTCAACAATAGAACAATAGCAATGTCTGGAACTGCTGTAAAAAATAATTGTGATCAATGTGAAAATGGATGGAATAGAACAAAGGAAGAATTATTCAAGTGCAACTCTGAGATTCATAATTGTACGCAAGAATTGAAGGTTCACATAAATCATGGTAACACTGAATTACTCAAAATCAGATCAGATTTGGCAGCATGTATGACAGTGAGTTCAGGATTCAAAATAGAGGCAGATTTATGGGCTTCAAAGTATGCAGATTTGAAATTTTCTAAAGAAAATCATCCAACTACAAACCACAACAACAACAACAACAACAACAACAACAACAACACATTGAAAAATTCGGCATATCTCATTCTAGAATGGAATTATTCTAGTTGTCTTCAAGAACTAAACAGGTATATGAGAAAACATTATTTTCAATTAAACAAAATTTATGACAGATATTATTTCATTTTTTTAATTTTTTTTTCTCCTTCTCCTAGATTGAAGAAACTCAAACAAGAACTCAACAACTGAGAGAGCCAGGCTAATCCATCAAGAGAATCTACACCCGATATGAAATATTGAAATGAAATAACTGTGTTCAGTAGTGAATAAAAGATATATGTAACCATCTGTTCAAGTTTTTTATTTTATTGAGGTTATTCAACAAAGGTATCAATTTATAGTATAATGAAATCTAGCTACTTGTTTCTTCACTCTTCGTTTATCACCCAAAGTGTTATACGATTACAATTATCACAGTATTCCATTCTCCTCTTCTTAATATGCTGCTGCCAATTGAGTGAATGATCAAAGAAGATGCATTTTGTTCGCCAACAACCCATGCACGTATAGGAAAAATTCATCATTCACTCTCTTCAAGAGTCTTTGGTGATTTATTATTGAAAACTTCAACCCTTTCAATCCTGCTTATAACTTCAAAACTTTTCATATGTTCTCTTCTCTTGGTCAATAGTTGTTTGGGGATAGCAGTTAGGTCAATTCTTCTGCAAGTTGATGATACAGCAAATTTTTTAAATCTATTTTTATCAATGAAGACTTGTGTCCACGTCATTCCGGTTCAATGATAACTGAAGCAATCAAACTGAAGCAATCAATTCCAATAGCGAGAAACTCGATGAATTATCTCAATCACTTATCTCTGTTATATCAACAACATAATCAGTATGATTCTCATGGTTGCAGACTGACAATCTAGAATTTTCAATATCAGGTTGTAGGGTGAACTTTCCAAGAAATGGAACATACATAACCGAGGGGGGATCAGGTAAACAGGTGAAACAGGTAGAGTAGTAGTAGTAGTAGTAGTAGTATTTATTTAAATAGGATACCCTAATATACATACATAATTTCATATTATAAAAAAAAAATTACAAAAGACAATTTTGTTAAAAAATCAGTTACTAAACTTAAGTGAAATACATTATTAAGAATAAATATAAGATTTAATATAAAATAAAATGTGATTATTAAAAAAACAAACAATAAAATGACATTAGTTAGTAATAAAAATATAGCCACAGCCAAATAATTTAAAGTGCCTTAAAACAACTAATATTAGAGTTGGCCATCTCTTGATAGAATGTATGATAACAATTTCGTTTTGAAGCAATATATCGTATTACATTGTTTTATTTCCTCTGGTAATTGATTATATTCATTCAATCCTTTGAAAAATATAGATTTCATTGAACTCTTCAGCTTTGTCCTATTGATATGAAAATTATGTACGGACCGTGTATTATAGTTATGGAGTTCATTGTTGTATGTAACAAATTGATTGAAGTAATCAGGAAACATATTCCTTGTGATTTTAAAGACAAATAGCATGGCCATATAATACAGTCTTTGATCTACTGATTGCCATTTCAATGCTGCGAGCATCGTTTTTATTGGGGTGTATCTGTTGCATTGTAAAATTACTCGCATTCCTCTGTTCTGCAATTTTTGTAATATTTGGATTTCATTTTTTTGTAGAAGATATAAAATAGAAGAACAGTAATCAAAATGTGGCTGGATTATCGCTTTATATACAGTTGTTCGGCTAGATAGAGAAAGTTGTGCAGAAATTCTTGTGAAAAAATATAGTTTTTTTGAAATTTTATTACAGATGTATTTACAATGAGACTTCATCTCCAAACATTCATCAATTATGCATCCTAAATACTTGAATTCGTGTACCCATTCTACCCTTTCATCTTCAAGTACTAAGTTGATTGTGTTGTAATTTATATTTGACAATTTGAACCTATTATTCAATACCATAGCCTTTGTTTTGGAAATGTTTAACTTCAGTTTGTTTATGTTCAAAAATTTTTCAATATTATTCAAAACTCCATTCAATCTCGTTACAGTTTCATTCAAGTTATCTCCATAGCAAGCAATCAGGGTGTCATCAGCGAAAAGATTCAAAAAATCATAGCCTTGCACATAATTAATATCATTCAGATATATGATGAATAATAATGGTCCTAGGACACTACCCTGGGGCACTCCTTGGCTATTCAGTATTTTGTTTGAAACAGATTTATTATATTTTGTCATTTGGAATCTATTGCTCAGGTATGCTTCAAACCACTTCAAAACAGTCCCTTTCAGGCCATAATATTCTAATTTTTTAATTAATATATGTCTGTCTATGGTTTCAAAAGCCCGTTTGAAATCTAAGAATATTGCCACTATGTATTTATTATCATCGATTAATTGCTTCCATTTAGACACTGTAAGCTGCAGAGAAGTTTCGCAGGAATGATTTTCACGAAAGCCTGATTGGTTGCCAAGAAGGAGCTTATTTGTAGAAAAATATTGTAGCAATTGGTCATGTACTTCTGTTTCAATGATTTTCTCCAATGGGGGCAAAGTGTTTATGGGTCTGAAACAAGCTACATTTACAGCATTTAAGACTTTAGGAACAGGCACAACTACACTTAATTTCAATTCTTCCGGAAAGCATGCAGTAGATAGGGAAGTATTAAGAAGATTCAATACTGTAAATCCCAAAGTATAAAATGTTTCTTTTAGAAATTTAACACTTAAAACTTCATTCAGACTACCTTTGTTTTTCAAATGAAATATTGTTTTCTGAAGTTTGTTTATAGTTACCACCTCGAATTTTTCAAAAGATGTGTTGATTATATCATAATCATGTGGGGACCATTCTGAATTTGATATTATGGACTGTGAAATATGAGTTATACTATCCACGAAAAAATTATTGAATCTTTCTGCAGCTTCTATTTCTGTTGTAGCATATGATGTATTTCCATTTACATTGAAATTAATGACTTTATAATTATTTTGTGGTTGTTCACACTTTACGAGCTTCTTTAAAGTCTTCCACATTTCTTTAGAATCCCCTTTATTTCCATCAATTTTTTGTTCGTAATAAAGAGATTTCTTAACTTTCATCAGATTAACTACTTCATTCCTTTTAGCCTTATATGCATTCCAATGTATTTCGTTTCGTACATTTGTATTTTTGAATTTTTTATATTCACTATCTCTTTCCAGAACTTTTCTTTTGACTTCTTCATCATACCATGGAAGATGATTAAATTTTGTCTTGGTTTCAACAATGGGCGCTGCTTCATTTAGTATTTGACTACAATTACTATAAATATTTGTATATATTGCATTTACATCATTTGAATTCACCAACCAATCACACTCTATCAGCTTGATATTAATCTGATCGAATAAACCATCATTTATTTTACGACTCATAAAAGAATTATCAGAGGTATGATCAGTATTTTTACTAAGATTTATGCTAATGATTGAATGATCAGTTATTCTTGGTGTTTCATGCACCTTAACTGTCAAATGATCCTGATTTGATAGAACATAATCAATTAAAGTTGAGCTATTACGGTCACATCTAGTGCATTCATTAACTAATTGCTCAATTCCATTCATTTGAATTATACTCTTGATCTTATTACTATAAAAACTATCATCTAGGTAATTTATATTAACGTCACCAACAAGAAGGCATTTTTTCCTACTAGTAAAGTAATCTTCACACCATTCTTCGAACTTCTCTAAGAACTCAGCATGACTTGAACTTGGTGAGTGGTAAAACCCGCCCACATGCCACTTCACACCATTCAATGTTATGATTATGAACTGACACCAGTAATTAAGTTGTTTAATGTAGTTGCGTTTTACTAAAAACTGCACTCCATCTTTTACGTAAATTAATACACCACCAGTATGCCTGCTACTAGAATCA
Source organism: Phaedon cochleariae (assembly GCA_918026855.4). Lineage (NCBI taxonomy): Eukaryota > Metazoa > Arthropoda > Insecta > Coleoptera > Chrysomelidae > Phaedon > Phaedon cochleariae. The sequence continues at coordinate 22,257,226 of OU896710.1, forward strand.
CATCGGACAACAGAATACCCCTGTATGTGTAGTTCAGTTTGTTCAATATCGGTTGTACACCTTGCTTCGCTCAATATTACTACAAGTGGTTGATAACAGAATATCTCTGAAATTAGTTCATCTTTGTGAGCAATGAAACTTGCAATGTTCAGATATATTATGTCCACTTTTACTGGTATATTAGGGCTCTCTACTAGTTTTTTGATTGAGGGTTGCCATCAACCAATGTAGGAACATTATTTAAGTATTTAATAGTTTTCACTTCACCTTTATTTAGGCAATCCTGCAGCTGACTCTTCACACTCAAATAATAATCCCTTTGTTTCTTTGTTTGGTCACCAAATATTTTTATTCCAGGAATATTAATATGGCTTTTGTTTCTCAACACTGTGGTTGCCATGATGGGGTCAGGAAAACATACTTTGAGAGGTCTATTTTTACGCTGGTCATATTTTCCCAAACGAATTACATTTATACTTGTTGGATTAACATCTATATTCTTCAATATTTCCTTCACCGAGTTTTTATCCTCTGTTATTCTGCCTGAATGAGTGTTTTCTTTAGGTTCATTTACATTGAGTATAATTATATTAGATGAACGTTTATTCCTCTCGATAATTTCCGATATCATATCTTCCATTCCTTTGGGTGTTACTTCTATGTCATTTCCAGAAGTATTTTTTTGAGATGCCAATTCTTCAATTTTCTGTTGTAACTTATTGTTTTCTTCTAGAAGAACTTTGTTTTTTTCCATCATTTCATCAAGACTTTTGACTAACTTTGGTAATTTCTTCAGGCTCATTCGACACACATAACAAAAATACATCAAGATCCTACTTCTGAGTAGAATGAAAGAAACAGGTGATACAGGTGAAAGAGGTAATACAGGGGGACACGTTGAGAAGGTGAAACCAGTAAATTAGGCAAAACAGGTGATTTGAGCAAAAAAACAATTAATTAAGTAGGTGACACAGGGAAGACAGGTAGGAAAAAACAGGTGACAAGGTAAATCTTCGGTGACAACACCTCCTGGTCATTGTCGACACTTCTGCACCTCGGAATGTCTGCACAAACCACAACTAGACCCCCCTATTGGCTGTGACAGCTTGAGAACTTGATGGACAGCTTACCAAACTGTCGCAGGACCGCCCCTGATACACTACTAATGCCACAAGACTTTGTGCTTAGGTATAAGTGCAAATATGTTCCCAAAGGCATCTTCTGTCGGCTCCTCAAAGGTTTGAATCAACCTGTAGGGCACCCCTGTATAGGTATAGTTATGAGGGTTGTTATGAGGGTACTTTTGTAACAATCAGATGAATTGTGTTCCTTAAAGAATTTGTATTTAGTGATGGATTTTCAAATCCATCTTCATGGTTCAAATCAAATATCAAAATAAATTATGTTCATTGCAGTTTGTTATATATACTTTTATTTTTATAAACAAATTATATTAATTTTGGCTCTTGAACATTTCATAAAACTAATTGATACGATTTTTCTATCTACAGGGTGTCCCTGGAAGGTCTGCACACAATCTCAGCACATATTCCTGAGGTCAAAATGGGCCGATTCAAAGCCACTTACCTCAGTCCGAAATTGCTCCGTTTCCGAGTTACAGGGTGGTGAAGTTGAAGAATGAAAATCGAATTTTGGCACGTGTATTACGTCAAAAATTAATATCCAGGGGTTTTTTGAGATCCCGAACACCTTTTCAATGTGACCATTAGAGGGCGCTTCTTATGGATTAGAATGGTCATAACTTTTTTCTCAGTGTAGTTTCTTACTTCGTTTGTTAAAGAAATAATTTAATGAACATTTTCAAGCAAAAAAGATACTCCTGTGAACATCCACCAAAGTTAGCCGGTTTCCAGATATTTCAATTTTTAGTGTTCGACGCAGCAATGAAATATTTAAATTATTTTGAATAAAAAAGTTTGCTTTCATCTTCGTGGATGTAATTTGGTGAGTGAATTATAGCAGTACTATTATATTCGTGAGATATATAATAATAATGATTCAACTTCACGAAGGAAAATCTTTATTTTACACAAGTGAAAACAGATGATCTACAAGTTATTATGACAATCACTCTTAGTAATCTTCTAGGTATCCTGAATCCGAATATTAACATACAGAATGATACATGACACATATACATTATAAATAGCGATACATATGAATACACTACAATACCCCCGTTACAAGATCAAACGATCTGGTGACCTTATGCCACCCCTTGGTCTCAAATTGTAACCAGAGTCGGAAACTGAAGGACCACGACTATCAGGCACATTCTCACTCGAGATGGTTTCTCCTGGAGTTTCATGATTCTGATTTACATTTTGACTACCATCGGCGTACATATGAGTCGCTGAAGTGTTTTCTCTCGATAGAGGGATATTGCCTGGATTTGAAGTTGAATGAGCGTTCTGATCTATTTCATTGATCTTCATGATCTGATCTGAATGTCTTTTCCAGACAATTTCCTCATCGAGTACTTTACACATGAATACATTATTACCTAAAATTTCATCTATTACACACTTCGTCCATGTTTTCCTATTTGGGTTCCTATAATCTCTGCAATACACTATATCCCCTTCCGCGATTGAAATATTTCTTTTTTGACCCTCGATTATCTGATTTTTGTTTCTCTAAGAACCCTTGTCCTGTCTCAAAATATCAAACCTACATTTTGGTTTGCATCTAAAAATCATACTAGAAGGAGCCATGCCAGTTGAAATGTGAACTGCATTTCTACAACTGAATAAATATCTGTTCATTAAAGTTTCAAAAGACGCATTTTTATTGTTTCGATCCTTCAATGCCTTCGACAAACCAATCTTGAAAGTCTTAACAGTATTTTCTGCCTGTCCATTACTCGAAGGATGATTGACAGGCGAGGTCAAATGTTTTATACCGTTTAAACTCAAAAATTTCGAAAACGCCTGGGATGTAAATTGTGAACCGTTGTCCGTTACCACCACATCTGGCAAACCAAAACGAGAAAAACACTCTCGACACTTTTCTATTGTTTCCTCAGCATCGAACTTTTTCATAATAAACACCTCTGGCCATTTAGAAAACGAGTCAATGATGACCAATATCATTTTGCTGTCAAACGGTCCTAAAAAGTCGCAGTGGATTCTTTCGTATACCCGATTAGTTCTATTCCAGGGACGTGGAATCGATTTAGCTGGATCCGGACGGAATTTAATGCAAACCTCACATTTTTTAACTTGATTCTCGATTTCCGTATCTAATGATGGCCACCAAAAATAGGATCTAGCGGTATACTTCATCTTCACAATTCCCTCATGGTTAGCATGTAACTCGGTTAATAACCCCGATCTGAGTTTGAAAGGAATAACCACTCTGTATCCCCACATTATAACGCCATTATCAATGTAAAGTTCATTTTTTCTCAGGAAATAAGGATTAACCAGATCATCATTGCTCTGATCAGAAAAACCATATCTAATGAAATTATAAATTTTCCCTAAAACCGGGTCTCTCCTTGTCTCAGATCTGACCAAATTAATATCTACCACATTTGCATTTTCTACAAAATTTACGTAATCGACTTCAACATTTTCTGAACCCCTTTCCATTTGAGCCGGTAGCCTAGATAAAGCATCTGCCCCTACATTATATTGCCCCTTGATATAACGAAAAGTATAATTGAAATTGGATAAAAACAAAGACCATCGTTGTATTCTTCCCGAAGCCATCTGCGGCAAACTCTTTGTTTCGCCAAATAAGGTTTGTAAAGCCTTGTGATCCGAAATTATCTCAAAATGCCGGCCAGCCAAATATTGATATAATTTCTGCACTGCCCAATAGACAGCTAACGCCTCTTTATGAACTATCGAATAATTCTGCTCAGATGTACCTAGTACCCTGGAAATATAACTATTTGGCCTCTCAGAGCCGTCCTTGTCCACTTGGGATAAACATGCGCCTATACCGTAATTACTTGCATCGCAATACAATTTCAAAGACTTGTTTTGATCATAATGCGCCAGAACATTTTCAGAAAGTAACTCTTGCTTTGCAAAATCTAAAGCTTTTTGACAATCCTCATTCCACACGAGTAGTGTATCAGGGGCGGTCCTGCGACAGTTTGGTAAGCTGTCCATCAAGTTCTCAAGCTGTCACAGCCAATAGGGGGGTCTAGTTGTGGTTTGTGCAGACATTCCGAGGTGCAGAAGTGTCGACAATGACCAGGAGGTGTTGTCACCGAAGATTTACCTTGTCACCTGTTTTTTCCTACCTGTCTTCCCTGTGTCACCTACTTAATTAATTGTTTTTCGCTCAAATCACCTGTTTTGCCTAATTTACTGGTTTCACCTTCTCAACGTGTCCCCCTGTATTACCTCTTTCACCTGTATCACCTGTTTCTTTCATTTTACCTGTTTCACCTGTTTACCTGATCTTCTCCTCGGTTATATTTTCCAAGTTAGTCCTACTGAATATCCCTGTATAATTAAAGTTCCAATATCTTGCTAGCTGACCTAGAGGTCAACACTTTTATCATGTTTTGTTTGATATGAGTGCAATCATTAATATTATGTTTATCCAGCTTCATATTATATTTTTTCAATGTCATGCTGACAAAGTAGTCATGTGCAGATATTTTTACAAAATATTTGTTGATCCATCATCCTAGGATAGTATAAAAACTGTGATTTTATTATGCTTCAACATCAGGTGAATTGTGCAGTGGAAAAATGAAAATTGATTGGTAAGTGAGACTAATGATAACTCATAAAGATTGTGATTTGTTTATTGGTATAGGCTATGTGATTTTATTATCAGAATAGCTATTATTTGTTTGGGTTTATGATCATGAAATGAATCCGAAACAGTGGGATAGGTCAATATTTATTTATTAACTATAATACAACACGGTATATGATTTTTGTTGGGAGAACATACAACTACACTACAATATTGTTATTACATTAGTGAGAGGGTTGTACCTTACTAAACGATCATGTAATATTAGACAATAGGCAGAAGTGTTTGCAGGAATATTTTGATTTGTTTCAAACTCAAGGCGAATATCCACACTACCTGCCTTTAAAGTTTCGTTTTGTCGACTACAATCTATTACAATTAATGGTGCTATGTCATGGAATTTAGATAGTGTTAGACAAGGTTCACCAGAGTTTTTGTAGTAATATGACTCTTGAAATCGTGCATACATCTCATATATAACAGAAAATTGATATTTATTGAAATTTAGATTCAAATTGTCATAGGGATACACTTCAGAGTTCAGGTAAAGTTTCATATTGGCGAGATTACAGTGATCGAATTGACTCATATTTTTTTGACTGTCATTTTTTCTGTTTGTTTGGAAACCAACAATAACAAATCTCGGTTTTTCCATTTGACTAGATGCTTTGAGATTCCATGAGTGACGCATAGTTGATTGTAACATGGGAAATTCGTGGAGTTCCCAGGAACGGAAGGCTATCTCTAAATCTCTCCCCTTTTCAATATACTTGATTAACCGCAATTTCTCCACATCTGCCGTTTGAACGTGTGGAATGCGCCATAGAATTTTCGTCAATTCAATTTTTGGTTTTTCTCCAGCCTTGGAGGTTATCGTAGGATTGATGTCATTGCTACTTCTGATGAGAACAAGTTCTTGCCGAATATTCACCAGAATTTTCTTGAAATCTTCGCAAAATCCCAATAGATGTTTGAGTGGTAGACAAACGCTAAAGTTCCCTTGAAGATCAACAATTTCCGGATGACCAAGATGATTCCAACCAGCATTTATATATCTATTGCATTCATTATTTGTATAAGAAATGTAGCCCTTCATAGCTGATGTGATTCCAGGATTACGAACTCGATCCACAACGGACCCGATGAGTCCCAGATAACCTTAGTAGATGTATTCAAGAAGTTGATCAGCATCGAGCAAAAGGCAGACAAGACACAAAGTACCGTAGAGAAAATCAAAGAAGACTTAGATCGTGAAAAAAGTAAGATATCTGAAATCGAACGGGAAAACAGTGCACTCAAAGAGAAAGTGGGCAAGCTGGAACACTCCATAAGAAAAAATAACTTTCTTGTTTTTGGTCTACCACAAACTGAAGATATCTCAGAAATAATTGAACACCTATCTAATGCACTTGAGATCAAACTCAGTTTGAGCGACTTTAACAACGTTTATCGCATTGGAGATAAAGCCAAGAGTAATCTACCAATTAAATTTGAAACACTAACATATTTCAAGAAGCTTGAAGTACTAAGAAATACAGCGAAGTTGAAGGGAAAGAATATAAACATTGTCCAGGATTTGAATAAAGAAGACCAAAAAATAAATAAAGAATTAAGAGGATTCCTGAATACTGCCAAACAGAACAAGATAAAATCAAACATAAGACAAAATAAGCTGATAATAAACAATAAAGAATATACATTGAGTGAGCTTACTGCAGACCCAGGTATAGTTAGAAGAAGAGGAGAGGAGGAAGAACAGTTCGAGCAATCTGGTACTAAAAGAAGAAACATTTCCCCACCCGAACAACCTATCTCGAAAAAAAACCAAAAAGAAAATTCTTCAGGGCGTAGCATACAAACTAGAGGAACCTCGAAATATTAATTTTTTTCATGTAATTTCTTATATATACCTATTTTTTCTCCCTACTTCCATGTTTGAATTATGAAATATAACGTATATTATTTTTAAAATTGAGGAATGTAATTGAATAAAGCTATAATTGTAATCGTATCTAGAGAAAAAGCTAACAAAAATGGATCAATATATCAGAGATGTAAATCACAAACCTATACATACGACAGAAATTATTGCAACAGATTGGAATAAGATTCAATCAAATTCTTCTGAGGTGCATTTTAACTTATTACATCTGAATATAAGAAGCATTTCCCATAATTTTGATGAATTTAAAGTGTTTTTACAACAATTTTCAACTTCATTTGATATCCTAGTTTTTTCTGAGACATGGAATATTGCAGATGTGACTTTATTTAATTTGATAGGATATGATACTGTATATAGTGAAGGTACCATCAACCAAAATGATGGAGTATTGGTTTTTATCAAGCAATGTATAAATCATGAATCAATAATTCATAAAATTGCTGAGTGTAAAGTAATCAAAACCAAATTCAACCTACACAATAAAACATTTTCTATCACATCTTTATACAGACCTCCATCAACATGTAAATTAGAATTTATTGCTGATCTCAATAGATACATGGTGGTTCATGGTAGCGATGATGTTGATTATAATATTTTTGTAGGGGATATCAACATTAATATAAAATCTGATAACAATATCAGTAACGAATATCTCAACTTGATGAGTGAATTCGACTATATATCAACTATAAACACTTACACACGAATACAAAATCATTCCAAATCTTGTATTGACCATTTGTTTGTAAAAACCAAAAAGGACATAAATCAGGTAAATCCTTACATAATAAAATCAAATATTACCGATCACTTTCCAATTTTGATAGGAATACCTGTAGGAATCGATAAAAATAATGTGCTGGATACAGATAATTACTCGGATAATTACCACAAAAAATTTACTGACACAAAAAAACTCATTAAACTCTTGAAAGATATGAACTGGGAAAGTTTTTATGAGATGAGAGACATTGATGAAGCTGCTGACTTTTTTCTAGAACGAGTCGAATTTGCCTTGAATAATTGTACTGTAAATCACTAATCTCGCAAAAATTTTCGAGAAAGTTGTCAAAAATAGGATAGAACATTTCTTGACACACAATCGTTTACTATCTGAAAATCAGTTCGGCTTTCAATCTGGCAAATCAACAAACGATGCAATAGCGCATTTGATATCTAAATTATATACAGGGTTAGACAAAAGTATTCCAACAATTTGTATCTTTCTGGATCTTGCCAAGGCCTTTGACACGGTGAGTCATCATCAGCTGTCAGAGGCCTTGGAGGATAATGGCTTTAGAGGTAATTCATTACTGCTCATGAATGACTACCTGTCTCATAGGAAACAATGTGTCAAGATACAGGATTGTATAAGTAGTGAACTAGAGGTCCAATATGGGGTGCCCCAAGGTACTGTCCTAGGACCAATATTATTTATTATTTATATAAATAGCTTATTCACTCAAAGTAGTGAAGGTCAGATCATCAGTTTCGCCGATGACACCACAATATTATATCAAGCAGAAAATTGGCAACTGCTCAAACAAAAGGCTGAGAGGGACATGAGAACTATGAAACAATGGATGGATTCGAAACTACTAACTATAAATTTTGAAAAAACGAAATTCATGACATTCACATGTACGAATAGAAACGGTCCTGATTACAACACTCTGGATATTGGTGATAATATACTCATATATAGAACTGAAACAGTTAAATTCTTAGGAATAACTATAGATCACCATCTTAGATGGGAACAACACATCCAAAATGTCACAGGAACCCTGAGATGTCTTTTGTTCAAATTCAAGGTACTGACGAATATTCTAGAACTGAAGGATCTGAAAGTAATTTATTACGCGCTCGTGGAGTCCAGACTTAGATATGGCATTATTGGATGGGGTGGTGCTGCGAAGCAATACTTAAAAAGACTTGAGGTCATTCAAAAAAAGATTTTGAAAATAATGTTAAAAAAGGAAAACACTTATCCATCTACAAAGTTATTTCAAGATACGAAAACTTTCGACATTCAGCAACTGTTTTGTTACTCAATTATTATAAATCAATTCGATAAAAAAGATGAAATACAAAGAATCAATCACATGTACAATACTCGCCAACGCTACACAAAGTACAAGACACAACTTGCACAAAAAACCATAGGAAAACGAAATTGTTATTACATATGCCCGAAACTATTCAACATACTTCCTAGAGAAATAATTGAAATTCGCACAAAATATCGCTTCAAGAAAAAAGTTAAACATTTTCTTCAAGTACTGGATAAGTCGGAACTGAATAAATTATTTGATTGACACGTCGTTTTCATGAGCTATTAAATTATCTACTGTAGTTATTTTGAATGTTTTTTTTTCTCAAGTATATATTGCTTTTTGTCTATATGTTAGTCTATGAAGGTGTATTGAATATTTTGATTCATATTATTTTTGTATCTTGATTCGTCAAATTTCTAAAAATATCAATTAATCATACATTCATTTAAATTTTATTCAAAAATACAATAGGTAATTAACTATTAATTCGAAAGATTATTTGAACATACTATTAATATCATGAACATAATAATATAAACAAAATGATAGATAAGATATCCCACGCACAGTCTTTTGACTTTGTGGGTACCTCCGGTTTATTGTAATATTGAGACTATATCATTATGTACTTATATTATGATTTTTGTACTACCCGATTGTATTTGTATATTTTTATTCATGTATTCATGTATTTGTATATTTCTATTTATGTATTCATGTTCATTATAATAAACTATTATTATTATTATACCCACCAATTTCATATCGGATTTCATCAAATAGAAAAGCAATACCATTGTTGATGAAGTTCAGTGTAGCACTCACTTTATCTTCACTGTCAGTAATTCTACCTTCTAGATAAATGTAACTTTGTGATGGTAATGTGTAAATATCCTGCGTTTGAATCGGAACACGTATCTCGAATGACTTATTTAGGCTTGTATTGGCATATGGTGGATGAGAGTGCATTTCGCAATTCGTTATCGCATTGTCCATCATCACATGTTCACCAATATTCAAAATATTGAAACTCATGTTTCTTGTGTTTCACTTTTTCTTCCACAGGAACATCTTAGGAGAATGAGAAATCTTCTAAGACCAGAGTGGATGTCCAATTTTAGGTTATACCAAAATTCGTAAAAAGTCTTCGTTTTGTCTTTTATAATAATTTGAAACCGAGTGAAATGAGGAACTGTTGATTCTCAGGTGTTAACTGTTTGATGTCACCTTTCGGACTGATACTTTTGATTGATGGAGAACGCGTTTCCTGACCCATTGTTGATGATGACATTGGAATATTATAGCGAAACACCATATCCACTAGAGCTCTTTCAAGTGCAACCTGACTGTTATGACTTCCTTTTGGAAATTAATCAAGGTTCCAGTTTGATCTACTACTCTGGGACTTATTTCATCAATGTATTTGGAATTGATTGGTAGATAAATGACATTTGACACTTTCTCCACTATTCGAAATCCACTAGGCACTGATGGATAGAACATGTGCAATGTGTGAACGGAAGAGTTATTATTATATGAATTTGTTGTTAAATTACATTCAACACACACTGAATTCACCTTGGAAATATTAATTGGAAAATCTGATATATGTTTTTTATTAGCTTCCAATTTCCTCTTGCTGAAACCTAACAGAGTTGCTATCGAGTTAGGTTTATCAAAGTGTATGAGTTTGTTGCATGTTATCTCATACCTTAGAGTATTACGATTAGCATTCAATTTGAGCTGAATCTCGGTAGTTTTCTCCTCTTCTTTCATAATAGTATTCGAAATTTGAGCTTTTTTTCCCTCCTTCTCTCTATCTTTTTCATGCAATTCATCCAATTGCATCATAATATTCCGTTCAATGTCTTCAATTTCATAGGAACCTTCAGGAATAACCAATGTGTGTTTGCCAACATAGAATCTGTTATTTCTCCCATCAATATTGGGGATAGTGTTGTAGGTCACGAAGTCAATCAGACCTAAGACATGGGTTTTATCATAATCTAAAATGATAGGTGGATGGATTTTAGCTGATAATACAGAATCTCTGGCTGATAAGATGAAAGTATATGAACACGTCATGATAGTGATAGAGTCATTGAAAGAATGAGATAAATTACGCTTATATTTTATTGAGAGAGAAATTTCAAACATAACTGACCGCAATTCACAGAATTGAAAGTTTGATATACAGTGTGATTATATAAAATATTACAAGGTCCATTGGAATTGAAGTAATCTAACGTTTCCAGTAGTGGTCGCAGATTACCATAGCTATCAAAATAGACGATTTGTGATCCAATTTTTTTGTAGGCGGTCCAATGCGTCCCCGGTCCATCTTTGTTATCCAAGTTTATCACGCCACGTTCTTTCCTTCTGATTTACTTGGGAAGATCATTCCTCATAAATACACCCCTAAAATGGGGAATGTTGAGTTCTTTAACGTACTTCAGAATATCCAAATTGGATAGTGGGAAATTGAGTGGTATCCTCTTACGAGATTCCCTCTGTTTATTCATCCTCATCTTGTTGATATCAGGATAATACTAGGATGGTTATCTCAAAAAAAGTCCCAAACCAGTTTTATATGGTCTCAAATACATTCCTTTTCCCATTGCAATAGCTTCCATTGTTTTATTATGTCGTTGGGATTCTTCCAATTGATTTTTTGCTGATCTGGCATCAGTGACAGCCTTAGCTACACCTGCAGCGCCACCTGTGATTGCCCCGAGAGCACTCAATCCCGCGAAAATCGGAATCAAGAGTAACAAGCCACCCCTCTTTGGAATTTTAACAGTACGTGTTGGTTTTATGTTGAGTTTTTTCGTTGACCTTAAAGCAACCTTGACTGCATCACCTACAGTCTTAGGTTTTTGGGAGATGATATGCTTTTTAATTTGTCCGATTGCTTTGGCGAAGCATACCCCCTTTTTTATTAGTTTCTTCTTGATATTCCTCTTTTTATTATTCCTACGTTTAGTATTCCCTTTGGATCTCTTGCGAGCCATCTGAACTGTAGGAAACTCTCTCGTATACTGACTTTTTCTTTTAATCCTTATGAAAATTAGGTGAATTTGAGTTTCTTATTTCCGAGATCGTTGCTATCTTCCTCTTCTATCTCTGTATCCAAACTTCTCTTTCTAGAATTTGTTGTTGTGATATCTAATGGTTCACTCATATCACTTGAATGAGTGTCCCCCTTATCATCTAATGTTCTCAATCTCCTTTTCACCTTTACCCCTTGTCTACGGTTGATCATATCACCGACCACATTTTTAGGCTTCTTATCAGGAATAGTGTCTGAGATATCATCGTTATCCAATTTCCTCTTGTTTGCACATCTTTTATTCATGGGATAATCGTCAGCAATATCGATATCCATCAAGTCCTTCTTTCCTTCATTATCGTCATCATCATTCTGTGATTTCTTCTTTTTATTCATCTTTTTATGTTGTGCTATCCGTTTAGTTTGTTTAACAATTCTATTTGTTGAAATTCCTTCCTTCAGGATTCGCATACTGCTTTCAATATTTCCTAGAGATTTTTCTAAAATAACCTTCGTTCTTCTTAGAACTACCAGACATTTGTTGACAGCTTGTTGTTTTCGTTTTTGATTTTGTTTTTGATTTCCTATTCCCATTCCCAATTTCACTTTAGCTTTCATAGCACCAGCAACGCCTAAAGCTGCTAATCTCTGTCCATAGGAATTATTCTTCAATCTGAATTGAGCCATTGCCTTGTCTGCCAGAATTCTATCTGCTTTATGACGATGTTTCAAATCTTTTTCTTTGGAATATGCTATATCATGTTCCTTGCAAGCTTCATCTAATTCATTTATACCTTTATCTCCTCGAGCGAGTCTTTTTTCCAATTTTGTTCCAGGACCACAGAATCTATATCCACCAGGTATACAGTGCGTTCATAGAGTGTGGAAACGCATCATTATCTTACGATATAATTATTTTCAGAGGTAAAGCTCGGACAGGTCGATTTTGTATTTCAGTCTTCCATCTTTTTTTACAAAAAAATAATTTTTTTTCCCACCACCTTACAAGATATGACGTCATCGATATTTTTTTCAAATTGAAAGGGTATATTTTTATATCAAAAATTGAAAGCCCATATTTTTCTGAGTTCAACCATACCACATACGTCATATCTTACAGTTCAAGTTACAGTATACTGAGTATAAAAGAAACCAGTGTTCATATTTCTCAACATTCATTTAATTATTTATTTTGCAATGGAAACCTGAGAATTACTCAGCATTTGCTGTAGATTTGTTATTTGTTTATTTTCACTACTTCTCATGATATTTTCATTGCAAATAAATAATTAAATGAATGTTGAGAAATATGAACACTGGTTTCTTTTATGCTCAGTATACTGTAACTTGAAGTGTAAGATATGACGTATGTGGTATGGTTGAACTCAGAAAAATATGGGCTTTCAATTTTTGATATAAAAATATACCCTTTCAATTTAGAAAAAATATCGATGACGTCATATCTTGTGAGGTGGTGAGGGAAAAAATTATTTTTTTGTAAAAAAAGATGGAAGACTGAAATACAAAATCGACCTATCCGAGCTATACCTCTGAAAATAATTATATCGTAAGATAATGGAGCGTTTCCACACTTTATGAACGCACTGTATGTAACTCGAAAGGTAGTTTATTTATGGCAGTATTCAAAAGCCCATCACCTGAATAGTACCGTGGCATTTGTGTGTGTGTGTTTATTCAGTGAAATACAGAAAGCAACTGATCATTAAATATCGGAGATAAACTATTTTTTATTCATGAAATGAAAGTTGTTCCACAGAAAACGACTCTGAATATTGAAAATAATATATTCGAGGGGGATGAGAAATTCAAAAAGCATGGAATATTGTTTCCACATACAATGAGATGTATTATTGTGGGTCCTTCGAACTGCGGTAAAACCAATGTTATGATCAATCTTCTCGAACATAAGAATGGATTGAAATTTGAGAATATTTATGTGTACTCTAAATCTTTATATCAACCGAAATATAAATATCTAGAGGAATTGATCAAACCAATAAAGGGTATGGGATATTATGCATTCAGTGCCAGTGATAGTATTATGCATCCGTCAGAGGCTAAACCGAATTCGATATTCATATTCGATGATGTTGCATGTGACAACCAAGAAGTAATTCGTGAATACTTTAGTATGTCTAGACATGCATTAGTAGACCCTTTTTACCTGAATCAGAGCTACGCTAAAATCCCTAAACACCTGATCAGAGACAACTGTAACTCCTTGATTTTATTCAAAATGGATGATATGAATTTACGTCACATTTATGCAGACCATGTGGGGTCAGATATGACATTCGATAAATTCAAAAGTATTTGTTCGTTATGCTGGAAGGATCCATATGGTTTTCTATCAATATTCAAAGATTGTAAGGTCAATGAAGGTCGTTATCGGAAAGGAATTGATAATTTCATACTCATATAAAGGTGAAGTCTCAATATTGTACCCTCCAACCTGATCGATGCCGATCAGAGCTGATCAGATACCCGATCGAAGCTGAGCAGGCACCCGATCAAAGCTGATCAGGTACCCGATCGAAGCTGATCAGGTACCCGATCGAAGCTGATCAGATACCTGATCGAAGCTGATCAGAGCTGATCAGATACCCGATCGGAGCTGATCAGAGCTGATCAGAAGCAGATGAGATACCTCATGCTCACCTGGTGAACAAACAAAGAAATGAAGTCGAATGAGAAGGAAATCAAAAAGAGGTTGATAGCTAAACGTAAAACGGTGAGAGATAAATTGGATATTTTGAAGCATGGAGAAATGGTGCATGAGAATATGTTCAATCCTATTACAAAACACCTGAAAAGTATCGAAAATACATTACAGAGTACTGGTCAGCAACAACAACAACAACAAATTCCATATCAGAAAAATGCTGCAGAACAACTCGATTCCTTCAAATCACCATTCATGATGAAACCGAAGAGGAATTTACTAAACTATGAGACACCTAAGAATATTGTAGAGCAGAAGAGTAAGCCTAAAATCCCCCGCCGACTATCCTTGCAACTCCTCACACCAGCAGATTTGAAAAATGAAGAACCTAATATTGAGGATGAGTATGGGGGTGATGATGATGATGATGATGATGATGATGGACCTAGTGAGTTGAAACAATCAATTTTAGAGGATATCAAATCTGATGAGGAAAATGAACAGCTAGGAAAACCATCTGCCGACGAAGTTTCACGCCTCATGGATATTACACAAGAATCGTATGTTGACTATTTAGAGCAATATGATCCTCTACCTAGAAAATATATCAATAGTATGTATCAAGATGAGGATAACAAAGAGTTTGATCATAAGTATGGAGTGAGATTAGACAGGAATACTGAAAAACTCATGATTGGTGATTCTAGAATATACATCGAAGGATCCGATGTAATTCTCAAGAATAAGAGGTACAAAGGTACTCAAGGTTTATATGAACTATTGTTCAAGAAAGACCCTCATGATTTCACCAGGGAGGATGAGCAAAATTATAAGCAGATAGTGACGAAAACTAATGCCCATCGGAGATATTACAAGGCAAATAAGTAAGTGGATGGTAGTAAGCTACAAAAGTATAGAAAAATTATTGCTCCAATCACGAGTTCTTCCTCCGTTGGTAAAGGAATGTTAATGGAGGTGACTAACAATAAGATAGATTACATTCGATGGGATGATCCAAATGAGCTTTGTGACAGATTACGATTACTGTTGGCTTCGAAGTCAGTAGGGCACAATGGTCATACCAATGAAATAAACTCTATCGTTGAGGAGTTGCGTGAAGCTCATATCATTGCATGAAGAGAGAATGGCAACAATCGCTAAAAAACAAGTGGTTGAAGAGATCCACAAACCAGCAAGAATCAATTTCAAAAGACGTAAAGTCATCATCAAAGGCCTTGATGATCTTTTTCAAGCTGATTTGGTGGAAATGATACCATATGCCCGTGAGAACCAGGGTTACAAATATATATTGGTTGTGATAAATTGCTTCTCGAAATTCGTTTGGGCAATTCCTTTGAAGAATAAATCGAGTATAGAAGTGAGTAATGCCATGGAAATCATTCTCAAAGAGCAGTGTCCTCACAATCTACAAACAGATAAAGGCACTGAATTTTTCAATAAGGAATTCAAAAATCTCATGAAGAAATATGGTGTGCATCATTACAACACGTTCAGCGAGAAAAAGGCATCTATTGTAGAACGAGTCAACCGGACATTGAAAAATATGATGTGGAAAGGATTCAGTTTACAGGGGAACTACAAATGGGTAGAATTACTGAAGAAAATCGTTGGAAAATATAACAACACAACAGGGGTTCACCATCGGCTCAAAAAGTCCTCAAGATAGACCTATGCAACATCAGAGGTCTAAGTAAGAACATCAACGATGTCCATCGACACCTTCAAATTGAAAAGCCAGACATATTAGCTCTTACTGAGACACAGGTCAATTCATCCACCAATACGACCTATCTGCTCTGTCCTGGGTACGAACTCCACACACGTTTCAGATTCAAGGGAGGTATCTGCCTCTACTCTAAAACGAATCTCTCATGTCAACGAGAAAAAACTTTGGAACCAAATAAGTTTGATGTCATGTGGTTCAAACTCGATAGCCAGAAACAGACCAAATACCTTTGTTGTCTCTACTTATCACCAAATGATCCATCCTATGAAGAGCTCTTCGAATTCTTGTCTCTGAAGCTTGACCAAATTCAACAGAACCATCCAGCAGCAGAAATTATCATCATGGGCGATTTCAATGTACACAACACTGCTTGGCTCGTACACTCTAACAGAACGGATGAAGCTGGGCGACAAGCCGAAGCTCTCGCCATCACTCACGGCTTAGAGCAGCTTATCAAAGAACCCACACGAATTCCCGATGCCAATAACCATTCAGCTAACATACTTGACTTATTCCTCACTAATAATTCAGCACCCTACACCATAGATGTACGAGCTCCACTTGGCAATTCTGACCATACACTCATCTCCACAACCTGCCCATTTTTCATTCCATCAACTGCTCCGGCACCCCCACGTCTTATATGGCATTACAATTCAGGAGATTGGGACGGTCTCCGCATGTTTTTCTCCGAGTTTCCTTGGCATAGAGTATGCTTTGACTCTGAGGACCCTTCACAGTGTGCTGCGGAAATATCCGAGATCATCATGCTCGGAATGGACACATACATACCTCATTTTTCGAAAAGATCATCACCTTCGAAACCCTGGTTCAACAAAAACTGTTCTAGAACTGTTGCCTTGAAACAAACAGCCTATCATCGCTGGCGCAAAAACCCTAACCTCGCGACTAGAGCAGAATACGTTGATGCCAGGAATAACTGCAGCCAAACAATAGATGCTTCGAAAGAATCATACAATGCCAAGATAAGATCGAAACTCATAGATTGCCCCAATGGCTCCCGTTCGTTTTGGTCCCTTGCTAAAGCGGTCGGAAGAAATTTCACTAATAGTTCATTTCCACCACTGTCCAAATCCGACGGCACATTAGCAACAACATCGCAGGAGAAAGCGAATATTTTTGCAGAGATGTTCGCAGCAAACTCTACTTTAGATTCCCAAGGAAAACTGCCGCCAGACATTCCACCCGTTGAGAGTCGAATGCCCGAAATCGTCTTCCGTCAACGCACTATCAGACGAATTTTGCTTGGTCTCAAAACGAATAAGGCTAACGGTCCTGATGGAATTCCACCCATTATCCTCAAAAAATGTGCACCAGAATTAACTCCTATTCTCTGCAAGTTGTTTACCATCTCGTACAGGTCGGGTATTTTTCCATCATGCTGGAAGACAGCTAGAGTCCAACCAATCCCCAAAAAAGGGAACAAGAACCTGCCCAACAACTACAGGCCCATTGCCCTGTTATCAGTAATCTCCAAAGTGATGGAGAAAGCCATCAATATTGAGCTTATCAAATATCTGGAGAGCTCAGGAATCATCAATGATAGACAATACGGCTTTCGCCACCGAAGATCTACTGGAGATCTACTTGCCTACGTCACCCATTTATGGCAATCTTCAATAGAAAAACACGGGGAATCCCTAGCTGTCGCGTTGGACATATCGAAAGCATTCGACCGTGTTTGGCACGAAGGACTCCTCCACAAACTACCATCATACGGCTTACCACCTAAGCTATGCCATCTCTTATCGAGTTTTCTTTCAGGCAGATCGCTTCACGTTGTGGTGGACGGTGTATCGTCTGATACCATTGGCATCAATTCCGGCGTTCCACAAGGATCAATTTTGGCACCAACATTATTCCTGCTTCATATCAATGATCTGTTGGGAGTAACAACTTGCCCCATCCACAGCTTTGCAGATGATAGTACCCTCCATACTGCGTTCTCTTCCAGAATTCCCATTTCTTCCCAGGAAACTAAGAACTCACGGCGCAGGCAGGTCAATGATGTCAATGAAGATCTTGCTGAAATCACAGCCTGGGGAACGAACAACCTAGTTGAATTCAACGCCACCAAAACTCAAGCCTGCATTTTCTCTAGAAAGGCGGAACTCAGTATGCCCGATATTGTAATGTCTGGCTCCACCATCCCCACCAAGCCCACCATATCTATGCTCGGTATTTCCATCAGCAACACTCTTTCATGGGATAATCATGTCAGATCCATCGCAAAAGCTGCTTCACAAAAACTCGGATTCTTGTTCCGTGCGAAAAGCTACTTTACACCTCAACAGCTTCTCATGATCTACAAAGCGCAGATAAGGCCTGTTTTAGAATACTGTTCCCACGTATGGGGTTCAGCACCAAAACATACGCTGATGCTCTTAGATTCCATCCAGAGAAGAGCCATTCGCCTGGTGGGTGACGCCACACTCACTCACTCTTTGACCTCATTGGAACACCGTAGAAAGGTCGGCGACCTTTCACTTTTCTATCGATACTTCCACGGGAAATGTTCTTCGGAAATCTCTGCAATCATCCCTTCACTAGCAATACCAATCAGACGAACTAGACAAGCCCAGTCAGCACATCCTTACGTCGTCAACCTCGAAAGATGTCGAACAGCACTTTATCAAGACTCCTTCATCCATAGAACGGCTAGGCTCTGGAATTCATTGCCTGTGGAAGTATTCCCAACAACATATAATCTCCAAAAATTCAAAAAAAATTCCAATACCTACCTCCTGTCCCTATCCCCCCTAGGAACGCACGATGTTCTTTGAACATTATAGGGATTCCCTTTCGTGCGCTCCAAAAGATGAAAAAAAAAAAAAAAACAAAAAAAAAAAATAAAACACAGGACTATAAAAATGAAACCCTCTGACGTGTCAAGAAGGAATGAAAAAATGCTACTACAAACCGCATATAACCGACTCAAAATAGTGGGTTCGAAACGTCAATTCAAAATTGGTGATTATGTACGTATATCCAAGATTCGTGGAGTTTTCGATAAAAAATATAACCCAAATTGGTCTACTGAGATTTTCCGTATAAAAAAAGTTCAATTGACAAACCCAGTTACCTACTTATTGAAAGATGATCCTAACAAGGATATTCTAGGGGGGTTCTATAACGAGCAATTGCAAAAAGTAAGATATCCAGACGTGTATCTCGTCGAAAGGGTATTGAAGAGGAAGAATGGACAGGTGTTCGTCAAATGGCTTGGATTTGATAACAAACATAACAGCTGGATAGACAAAAATAATGTTGCGTAATGTTGCGCAAGGAAGACTATATAAAGGGTTCATCACGCTGATGATTTTCATCATTTTCTCGTTGACTGCCCTCTAACAAATGTAGTAGGTGCTCACTTCGAAAAGAAAAAAAATGTTCATAATTGATGTACAAGGTTTCCAGTATGGAAAAGACAAGTTTTTGTGTAGAGAAATTGCGATTCTGAATGTGGACAATGGTGTGTGGCAACATAGATTCATCACTTTACCCATCGACATGTCACATTACAATTCAACTGTTCTCAAACATATGGAATGGTCCACTAAACACTTGCATGGATTGGAATGGAGCCATAAGGAATCATCTACAACCACAATACAGTATGAACAAATAACTGAATTCATCAAGAAATGCACTGGCTGTTACGAAGGAGATGAAATTCTGGTCAAGGGGTTGGAAAAGAAGATATGGTTGGAGAGACTGCTAAGAATGAACAATATCATCGATTTACATGAACAAGGATGTCCTGCAATTGAGGACTTGAAGTTATTTTTAAGATCGAATCATTGCAACCAACATTTATATAATAATTCTAATGGGCGTGTACACCTTGGTAGAATTTTTAACTCAAACCATGTTTATAATGATCCTTTTATACATAAATAATGATTGACGACATAATCCGATCGAAAAATTTACTGGAATGTTTTATTTTTGGACATAAATAATAGTACCTTTCAAAAACGGACCCTCTTATGACGTAGAAACCTCATCTCGCCATAGTTAAAAGAAAATACCAAACGCCCGACGGAGACTAAGGCAACTGATATATCAATTCTTTAAACTGTGATCTCGCACTAATTCACTCTGTCAGAAATTATGTATCAATCATCTCTGTCTGGAATAGTCTTGTTTCAGTATTAGAGTTTTGACGTCACATCATCGCCTCGTTTTCAGAGGTCCAAAAAATCGGGGATTTCAATAATTTTTTATAAAACGTAGGGAGCTCCCAGCAAAAAACGATTTGCGGTGGTGAACTAGTTTTGGTGAGTTCTATCGAACTATGAAATGAAAATTTTTTGTGATATAAGCCCATTGTGCTTTAGAGGATGTATATTTATTATGGTACTGGTACCTTCATTGTAAACAATGATGTGTTTATTTAGAATCTAATAAATGATTATATTCAAGATTTTTATTATTTTAATTCATATATTACTTATTATTTACAAAACTATCAAACAACGACAACTCATATATTAATTATTATTTATAAAACTATTATACAACACACCGACAACAACAACAACAATAAAAACAACAACAACAACAATGAAAAAGTATCTATAATTTCGATTAACTATCATGTATTTAAAAACAATGAGTAGAAACAAAAACTTAATGAATGACCTCACTACAGAATAAATTTTGTTTCAACTCATAGTTGTCTAATATCTGATGTAGTTTTAACGAAATTGGGCAAAAACAAAACATTTCATCACACCTGGGGCATGAGAATGTTCCAAAATCAAGAATTTCATTCAAGTTCCTACATCTTTCCTCTCCACTACTAGTAGTATACACCACTGTCATGTGTCCATTATCATTCCTCTCCATGCTGATGGTCCCAATTCCTTCTTCCTGTTGTTGTTTTTGTTGTTCTTGTTGTCGACCACTACCCTGCAAGAAATCGTTATTCAGCCTGATGTTGCGTTTCACCTCCATAGGCAGCATCAGGGAATTCATATACTTGCGAATCTTTTTCCTCGGGTAGTGGTGGTGGTGGTGGTGGTGGTGGTGTTGGGCTGGAAGTTGATGCCTGCCTGATCTTTTTCTGCGGTTGTGGTGGTGATGGTGACGGCGCTGCATCGTCTTCGATGGCCGCCGCGAAGTTGAACCTCTTGACGGCCTTCTGCAAAAGCATAAGCTCTTGCTCCGACTCCGCAAGCGCCCTGGTCCACTTTATAGAAAAGAAAATGATATGACAATGATAATAATAATAATAATAAACTTACTTGAACAATTGTTTCATCACAACCATTGCCATGTCGATTGGCAACAATTTTTTGTTTTCAATGTTGACTATTAATGTTGTTGGGATGCCTGCCATGTTGTTTCACGAAGAACTGCTTCTTGGTTGTGGTAGTGAAATCAGAAAACATGGTAGTATTTATACTCGTTTTGAGCTCCCTAAATTGATATGAAACATTTTATAATCTCCAAGTTGATTCAAAGTATCAAATTTTAATCACTACACATGTGTGCATTTTTTCCAAAAAGTATGATATCGACTTGTTTTTCTCATCGTTGGTATCGAGACGGAATTTTTATCATCCACGTGTGCATTTTTCCCCAAAAAGTATGATATCGACTTGTTATACGGAATTCTTATCATCCTCGATAACTGTAGAAATTTTAAAATGTTAACATGTTTTTTGTAAACACTCAAAGTCGAATAAAATTCCCCTCGTGCACATGTGCGCATTTTTTCAGTTGCTATCGAAACAAAAATTCTTATCGTTGATAACTCTAGAGGTCTTTCAAAGAGGTCAGCTGGGTAATGATACTTCATTGACGTCAGGCCGATGTTATAAATTCTACAACATTCGCTGTTGTCTATTTTGTATTGCATCCAGCTCAAGTTGCTCCTGTTGAATTACCTCTGATTCCTGTCGACGATCTCTAGTTCAACGCATTCCACCATCACATATCGTCTATTGTCAGAGTAAGTGAAAATGAGCTGGATGGATCATTTAGTCAGTCAGTTTATTAAGAAAATTGATCAAATTTATCCTCTAATTAAAACGGAAGAAGAGTATTGTAAATGGATAAAATTCGTTCAAAAAACAATTCATTCAGTGAATAAATGCATAAGAAAAAAATCAAGTTGCGTGAAGAATTTTTCAAAATTAGAAACTGGTTTAGCTATCTTGAAATACCATAAAGAAAAATTGATAACACTCAAAGATAAAACAAAACATCAAAAACGTTATTTAGTGTGGAAAGATATTGATTCATGTTTCAATAAAAGAATTCGAACTGGTGCTATTAATAATAAAAATACCAAAGATCCAAAAACTTTTCTGGAAAAATGTTTTCGATGCTTCTCACTCAAAATCAAGTCTGAATTACAGAAATCTCTTTTGAAAGTGAATGCTACATTTTTAGGAAATTTCGTTAAACCTAAAACTCTCGAAACTGATATTAAGCATTTCAACACAAAAAATCAGATTATCGATAATAATACAAATTTGAAGTCGTGGTTCAATGATAATATTAAAAATAAGATTTTGACTGCACTGGAAGAATTTCAGGAGAGAGATAGTGGTTGGGCACTATATCAAATTATTCAATTAAAGGTGAACATTAATCACTATCTTCCCATAAACGTTGGTATTTCTTCTTCTTACGTAGATTTACCTATTGCTATCAAACACAGCAAAGGTGTCATCAATATAAAAAATATTGTGTGTGCTCTACATCCAGCAGGCCCAGGGAAAAATGTTAATAGAACATCATCTTATCCACATTTCAGTCAAGTTTTGAAATATGATGGTATCAAATTCCCTATTAAATTGAAAGACATTAAAAAATTTGAAATATTGAATGATATTTCTGTTAACGTGTTCACTATAAGTGAAGAAAAAAGAAGGAAAGTTGAAGTATTACCAATATGTTTGAGTAGCACAAATTATGATAAAAGGGTTAATCTACTTATGGTACCATCGTGTAATGAACTTGATGATCGAGATGGGGATGATGATTATGATGATGATGATGGTGAGGGGGAGAAGGAGCCTTCTGAACGTACGTTGCATAATAAATCGTTCCACTTTGCTTATATCACTGATTTGAACAAGTTACTTAACAGACAATTAGGAAATTCGTCACATAAAAGGTGGCTATGTGATCGATGTTTGAATCACTTTAAATACAAGGAGAACTTGGAAAAACATTATGCACAATGCAGGCAAATGAACCAATCGCAAATTCAGCTGCCTAAGCCACATGAGTCAACTCTAAAGTTCAAGAATTTCAAAAATACCGAAAAAGTACCTTTCGTTATATATGCTGATTTAGAGTGTTTATTGCAAAAGTATGTTGATCCAAAACCCAGTGGAAAAACAAAAAAATTTCAAAAACATGTGCCATTTACGATTGGCTACATGCTGGTTTGTTCCTATGATAATTCTCTTTCCAAATTCAAATATTATACTGGTGAAGATTGTATATCATGGTTCGTTAATGAATTGAAACAGTTAGCTATGCGAATCAATGATATATTTGCACATGTGAAACCTATGGAACCTCTTACTGCACAGCAACATGAGGATTTTCAGAAGGCTTCTTCATGTCATATCTGTTTGAAACCATTCGTTGAAGGAGAACGGAAAATTAAAGACCATTCACACCTTACAGGTGCCTACCGTGGTCCTTCTCATAACCACTGTAATTTGAACTACAAAGATGATCACGCTATACCAGTAATTTTCCACAATATGTCAGGTTATGACAGCCATTTCCTCATCAAAAAATTGAGTACCGAAATCAGTGGTAAGGTATCTCTACTACCGATAAATAAAGAGAAATATATTTCATTTACCAAACACGTTGATGGGACGAAAGTGAGTTTCAGATTTTTAGATTCCCACAGGTTTATGGCTAGCAGTTTAGATACCTTATCATCATACTTAGATAATGATAGAAAAATAATCATGCGGAAATGTTACCGCAACGAGGAACAATTCAGTTTGCTGTGTCGGAAGGGTGTCTGCCCTTATGATTATTTAGATTCTTGGGAAAAATTGAGGGATACTAATTTACCATAGATTGAATCTTTTTTCAATAAACTGAATGGAGAAGGAATATCAAGAGGTGATTATGAACATGCGGATAAGGTCTGGCAAGTTTTCAACATACAAACGTTACAACAATATGTTGAATTATATCTCAAAACAGACATTTTACTACTTGCAGATATATTCGAGAACTTTAGAATAACTTGTATGTCTACATATAAACTAGATCCTCTCCACTATTACACCGCGCCTGGACTAGCCTTTGATAGTATGTTGAAAATTACTGGTATTGAATTGGAGCTTCTTTCTTATATTGACATGATTATGTTTGTGGAGAAGGGCATTAGAGGAGGAGTATCACAGTGTTCTAATAGATATGCAAAAGCAAACAATAAATACATGGGGAATGAGTATGATCCTGGAAATCCAACATCATACCTCATGTATTTCGATGTTAACAACCTCTATGGAGCTGCAATGAGTCTCCCCCTGCCTACGGGTGGATTCGAATGGGTTGAGAATATTTATTCGGTGGACAATATAATGAATATACCAGATGATAGTGAAAATGGTTACATTTTCGAGGTGGATCTTCATTACCCTCGAGACCTTTTCGAATACCATAAAGATTTGCCTCTTTGCCCCGAAAGTATGAAACCGCCTACTGCTAAATCAAAAATTAATAAATTACTCACAACTTTTTACGATAAGAAAAATTACATTATTCACTATAAAAATTTGAAGCAAGCTTTGAGTTTAGGTATTAAAATAGAAAAAAATCATAAAATTTTGACTTTCAAACAGTCCTGTTGGTTACAAAAATATATATCTTTGAACACTGAGTTACGAAAACAAAGCAAAAATGAATTTGACAAAAATTTTTATAAACTCATGGTTAATTCTGTCTTTGGTAAAACTATGGAGAACGTGAGAAAGTACAAAGATATAAAACTAGTTTCAAAATGGGGTGGTAGATACGGGGCAAAATACTATATTTCTCAACCAAATTTTCACAGTTGCAGTATTTTCGATGATGATATGGTCATCATTGAAATGAAAAGATTGAGAGTGAAATTCAATAAACCTATCTATGTCGGATTCAGTATTTTAGATATTTCCAAAACTTTCTTATATGATTTTCACTACTCTTACATAAAACACAAATTTGGATCAGAGGCAAAACTACTCTATACCGATACCGACTCTCTACTTTATCAAATTTTCACTGAAGATATTTATGAACGTATAAAAGCGGATATAGATAGGTATGACACGTCTGATTA
Source organism: Phaedon cochleariae (assembly GCA_918026855.4). Lineage (NCBI taxonomy): Eukaryota > Metazoa > Arthropoda > Insecta > Coleoptera > Chrysomelidae > Phaedon > Phaedon cochleariae. The sequence continues at coordinate 22,282,790 of OU896710.1, forward strand.
TCTACCAGACAACATTTATGGTATTCCTCTGAAGAACAAAAAGGTCTTGGGAATAATGAAAGACGAGAACGCTGGGGAAATAATGACTGAATTTATTGGATTACGCTCGAAATTATACACATTCAAAATTTTACGAAATCAAAACAAACTTATTGACTCTGGTGTAATCAAAAAAGCGAAAGGAATTCGAAAGTCAGCCTTGCGAACAATCACTTTCGATGACTATCGCAATTGTCTGTTGAATAATACCTCAACCCAAATATGTCAATATATGATAAGATCTGATAAGCATGAAGTACACACAATAGAACAGAAAAAAACAGCATTGAATCCGTATGATGATAAGAGAGTGATCAACTGTCTTCATACGGATACATTACCTTGGGGGTATATTTAGTTTATATAAAATATATGTACTCTACTTCCGTTTCAAATTATAGGATAAATAGATAAGAAACAAAGATGAGTCAAAGAAATCTGATACAAGAGAACTACATCAATAGCTCTGACGATAGAGAGGGGACACCCGATATCAATGGTCCTTCGAGATACAAGTGCACGAGATGTAACAACCAATTCAGAAGCTACACGACCTACAGCCAGTGCTACACGTGTCACAGAGCTCAGGACATTGACGGATATCGGGTTCGACAGCGTGAACAGATCAGAATAAAAAATAGACTGGGACATTAAGCTGTCAAACAATGAATCAAATGTTACTACTGCAACTTCTACTTCTCACTGAAATATCAACTGGAAAGTTGTACTCTGAATATCAACCGCAAAATGGGAGTTTATATATACACCATGAGATGCCCAATATGTCATCTCTACAGATAACCTACGACAATCTCTTGACAAAATATCCTGGAATTAAATTGTATTCTGAGCATATGGATACTAGTAGATTATATGGTCTCAACAATAGAACAATAGCAATGTCTGGAACTGCTGTAAAAAATAATTGTGATCAATGTGAAAATGGATGGAATAGAACAAAGGAAGAATTATTCAAGTGCAACTCTGAGATTCATAATTGTACGCAAGAATTGAAGGTTCACATAAATCATGGTAACACTGAATTACTCAAAATCAGATCAGATTTGGCAGCATGTATGACAGTGAGTTCAGGATTCAAAATAGAGGCAGATTTATGGGCTTCAAAGTATGCAGATTTGAAATTTTCTAAAGAAAATCATCCAACTACAAACCACAACAACAACAACAACAACACATTGAAAAATTCGGCATATCTCATTCTAGAATGGAATTATTCTAGTTGTCTTCAAGAACTAAACAGGTATATGAGAAAACATTATTTTCAATTAAACATAATTTATGACAGATATTATTTCATTTTTTTAATTTTTTTTTCTCCTTCTCCTAGATTGAAGAAACTCAAACAAGAACTCAACAACTGAGAGAGCCAGGCTAATCCATCAAGAGAATCTACACCCGATATGAAATATTGAAATGAAATAACTGTGTTCAGTAGTGAATAAAAGATATATGTAACCATCTGTTCAAGTTTTTTATTTTATCGAGGTTATTCAACAAAGGTATCAATTTATAGTATAATGAAATCTAGCTACTTGTTTCTTCACTCTTCGTTTATCACCCAAAGTGTTATACGATTACAATTATCACAGTATTCCATTCTCTACTTCTTAATATGCTGCTGCCAATTGAGTGAATGATCAAAGAAAATGCATTTTGTTCGCCAACAACCCATGCACGTATAGGAAAAATTCATCATTCACTCTCTTCAAGAGTCGTTGGTGATTTGTTATTGAAAACTTCAACCCTTTCAATCCTGCTTATAACTTCAAAACTTTTTATATGTTCTCTTTTCTTGGTCAATAGTTGTTTGACGATAGCAGTTAGGTCAATTCTTCTGCAAGTTGATGATACAGCAAATTTTTTAAATCTATTTTTATCAATGAAGACTTGTGTCCACGTCATGCCGGTTCAATGATAACTGAAGCAATCAAACTGAAGCAATCAATTTCAATAGCGAGAAACTCGATGAATTATCTCAAATACTTATCTCTGTTATATCAACAACATAATCAGTATGATTCTCATGGTTGCAGACTGAGAATCTAGAATTTTCAATATCAGGTTGTGGGGTGAACTTTCCAAGAAATGGAACATACATAACCGAGGGGGATCAGGTAAACAGGTGAAACAGGTAAAATGAAAGAAACAGGTGATACAGGTGAAAGAGGTAATACAGGGGGACACGTTGAGAAGGTGAAACCAGTAAATTAGGCAAAACAGGTGATTTGAGCGAAAAACAATTAATTAAGTAGGTGACACAGGGAAGACAGGTAGGAAAAAACAGGTGACAAGGTAAATCTTCGGTGACAACACCTCCTGGTCATTGTCGACACTTCTGCACCTCGGAATGTCTGCACAAACCACAACTAGACCCCCCTATTGGCTGTGACAGCTTGAGAACTTGATGGACAGCTTACCAAACTGTCGCAGTACCGCCCCTGATACACTACTCACACGAATGTTGTCTCCTTTTTACATAGATTATACAACGGCGTCAGCTTGGTTGACAAATAGGGAATGAACTTACCAAAATAATTCACCATTCCGCAAAATGATTTGACATCAGTAACATTTTTTGGTACATCACATTTCAAAATTCCATCAACTTTGTTCTTATCCTTTTTCAAACCTTCAGAATTGATGATATGCCCCAAATATCTTATTTCATTTTTGAAAAACTGACATTTATCCCTATTTAAACGCAACCCGCACCGCTTCAACCGATCCAGAACTTCTTTCAAATTGCGGCAATGCTCTTCCATAGTTTTCCCTGTCACTACGACATCATCTAAAAAATTAACTACCCCTGGAATTCCAACTAGCAACTTTTCAACACTCTGCTGAAAAATTGCGCATGCTGGCTTGCTGCCAAATGGCAATCTATTCACCTTGTAGATACCCTGATCCGTACTCCAAGAAAGTAACATTCTAGTTTCTTCGTCAAGTTCTAGCTGATTATAAGCATTCCGAAAATCCAATTTAGTAAACTGATGTCCTTCCTGCAGAGCAGCAAATAAACATTCTATCCTAGGAATCGGATGATTAACGTCATATAGAAATTTATTCACAGTTATTTTGTAGTTCGCGCAAAGTCTTATACCTCCATTTGATTTCGTGGCTACCACCAGAGGAGTACCCCAGGATGAATTATCTACCTTCTCTATCACCTTTTCTGCCTCTAGACGATCGAGTTCAGCTATAACAGCATTCCTGTATGCATACGGAACTGACCTAGGTTTACAAAATATTGGTTTGACCGACCGGTCGTAATCTAGCTTGATTTTCAACCCTCTGTAAGTACCTAATTCATTTTTGAATAAATCCTCATAATCCCTAAGAAAAATATCCAATTTACTTTCTATAATGACTGAATTTATCGACGCAGGCAGAGCAATATTGATATCAAAACGTTTCAACAAATCGCGTCCCAATAATATTCTACACCCACCTTCAACTACTATCAATTCGCAACTTCGTGTAATACTGTTCAGAGTGATATTAACTCTCATTTTTCCAACTGGTTCGATAATTTTTCCATCATAGGTTTTGAGTTTGATAGATGTGACAGTCAAACAAACGTCAGAAAAATATTTATCATAAATTGTCAACGGCAAACATGACAATCCTGCTCCTGTATCTAATTCCATTTTCAAACACTTTCCGTTTATCGAAACATCGATCAAGATTGGTTCGGAAGATCTGAAACTTGAATTGAGACTAAACATTTCTACAAAATGATCTAAATTTTCTGAAGGAACTTCCTCATCAACACTAACAAAATGATTTTTATTTTCTTCACAAGCTGCTTGAATATGACCTCGTCTCTTACATAATGCACAAATAAAATGCTTGAATCTACAATTCTTGAAATCATGATTACCTTTGTTACAAGCAAAACAAAGTTTCATATCTTTCGAATCCTCCGCCCTGAATTCTTGCCTAGAAGATTTTCCACCGGTTTTCCAAGACTTTTGGATACCATGAATCGAAACTTCATCTCTTTTGTCAACTGCTCTTTCTTCTAAAACCATTTCTCGTGCCAATGCAACCTCCAATAGATGATCCAAAGATATTGCCTCGGATTCTTCACATAAACGATCAAGGATTGGCCCTTGTCTGAGCCCTACCACAAACTTGTCCTTGATTCTTTCAGTTAATGAGTTGCCGAAATTGCAATATGATGCCAATCGCTTAACATTAACGTACCAGTCCACAATATTTTCATTCTTCTGCCTGAGTTGATCAAACAACAATCTTTGACGATAAATGCTCCTTTGGAGCCGACGGATGACACAAATTCTTCAAAACTCTGTACACTTCCTCATCGATGAGTGTCAATAATACAGCTGCTTTTCTTCCATCTTCAATTAGATTGGCCTGGAAATATTGGTCCAGCCTTTCCGAAAAAATATCCCAGTCATCACCAGGTTTGAAACCATTAATCTGACAAACGGTACCACTTACTACCGAAGTTTCAGTCATGAAGGAAATCCTGCTTCCAAAAACTTGCAAATTCTACTCGTTATCCTCGTCGCCAAATTATTATATTCGTGAGATATATAATAATAATGATTCAACTTCACGAAGGAAAATCTTTATTTTACACAAGTGAAAACAGATGATCTACAAGTTATTATGACAATCACCCTTAGTAATCTTCTAGGTATCCTGAATCCGAATATTAACATACAGAATGATACATGACACATATACATTATAAATAGCGATACATATGAATACACTACAAGTACAAAAATGGGTTTTTCAAAATACCTTCCTGGAGTGTCTTCACGTCTTCACCACCCTGTATCTCGAAAACAGAGCAATTTCGGACTGAGTTAGTCGGCTTATTTTGATCTCAGAAATATGTGCCAACATTTTATACAGACCTTTCAGGGATATACATAATTATTAATTTCAACTCAAAGAATATCCATTATCTATTCAGCCACTCCTTAATCACATCTCTCTTATTTTCACCCATTTGTTTCAATAGTGCATCTCTGCCAAGTTCCATGTCATTGTTAACTTCATTTCTTTGGACGCCAGGTGTCCATTCTTCAAAAAAATCATCATTTTCTATGCAAATATTATGAATGACACAGCAAGCGAGAATGAATTTTGTTATTTTGTCGACATTATGTAATTTGAGTCTTTGTAACTGACGTAACCTTCCTTTCAGTATCCCAAAGGTGTTTTCAATTAGCACTCTTGTACCTGAAAACTTCTTTCCATAAAAAATTTGATCTTCAGTGAGATTGTCATAATTTCTGTAAGGTGTCAATAACCATTCTCGAATGGGATAAGCACTGTCTCCAAGTAAGTGATATGTATTCCCACAAATTTGTGGTAATTTCTTGGATATGAAAGACAGTTTGTATACACGAGCATCATGTATTTTTCCAGGTGCACCAATGAAAACGTCCAAGAATTTCCTTTTATTATCAAATATTCCCTGGAGAGTAATCGAGGGTATGTCATGCCGATTAACATATGTTAATTTTACTTTTTTTGCAAGAGTTCTCACATGTATGGATGTACCATCAATACATCCAATCACATTTGGAAAACCTGATACCTGAAATAAAGATGTCTGGAATATAGTTATTGAATACAATCATTACTCTAAATCATTGAAATCATCCTTTTTTGACATGAGTAATATACATAGCTTAGATGCAAAGTTACAATTTGATGATTTTTCAGAAACTCAATGAGCTTTTTTGAATTGAAGTAGCCCTTTCAGAGTATAGTCTCTATACATGTTTCAATCTACAATGTGTCCGTTTCCCGAGCCTCTTCAAAAAAATCCTAAACACGTCTTATTTCAATTCCAATGGTCTATTTTCAATAACAATATTTCATTACACAGGGTGATACATCTCTGGTGATACACAATAATGTGATGACGTCATCACCTCTTAATGTGTATCACCCTGTAAAATGAAATTTTGTGGTATAAAATATAGAACATCAAAGTTAAAATTAGTCGAAATTCGATCGGATTTTTTTGAAAAGACTTTGAGTTTAGGAATATCGAATTTATACCATACCTACTTTACGGACACACTGTATATTGAACCTTGATATTTTTTGTTCTGTGAGAAAAGAATGTAAATAGAAAATGAAAAGTGGGGGCGGAGAAATGTCAAAAATGCATGGAGGAAATAAAATACATATAGGCACCTACATTCTCCTCTCATAATATAGGTACAATAATTGGTACAGATAATAAAGACTAAAATTTTGGTAGTTACTCGAAAATTGGAAATTTCCCATTTGAATATTGAAATTGAAACGATAGCTTATTATTACAGAATTATCTTGAAAACAAATTTGAATTATTTCATTGAAAAGTTAATAATACCTACTTTGTAAAAATCTTGTGCTAGAGATGATTTTTCCTGATCAGTTACGGGAAATTTGATTATGTCAGCAGCAATACTGTTGAGATAGTTCATGACCCTATCGATGATTCTGAAGGCAGATGTTAGTCCCATTCCAAACCTCTGGGATACATCACGCAAACAGCACTTATTTCCTGCAAACCTACAACATTTCATAGGTATATACTACTAACCATATGTTTAATAATGGAATAAATCTCACCACAAAAATGTTAAAAAATGTGTTTCAGCCGAGTGCAGTTCACTTCCTCCGTGATTCCTAATCGATGGATAAAAGTCCGAGTTTTCAAATTTACTTATCAACTGGTAACATGTATTTCTTGTTACTCGAAAATTTTTTTTGAACTGGAAAATATATTAGACATAAAAAGAACCTAATAAGGATGTTGGTGGTAGAGTACCATTCAGTGACTCTAGTTGGTATAGCTATCGAAAATCAAACTTACCTCTAAATCTGTAAATCTATGCACCACGTCTGAAATGAAATCCTTAATTTTAGGTTTGGATACTATCTAAAAGGTCCATCAATATTTGAATTTTACGCACCTCCATTTGCAATTTGACTGACGCTCGAGCTCTTGAACACGGTGCAAAAGAGTTGCCCTCGGTGCACCCCGCGGGTGAAAATATTTTCCAGTGGAACGTAATCTCTGCTGTCAGCACTGGCAAAATGCAAACAAATTTTGCCAGTGGAACATGAATGTAAAACTGAGTGCGACAGGGTGCGCACCAGTGACCCGAGTGGAAAACGCTATTAGTTATTATTAAAATTATTTGACTTCTTATGCAGGTTGTTCTTCTGAAATTAAGTAATTTTGGCCCATAACATAACATTTCACGAAAAAAAGTTATTATTCCTCATAAAAAGTTCTGCATGGCCCAAAACTGACAATGCAAATATCAGATATCTGATTTTTCCAGTCGTATACTAGGTTGTATGTCTAAAACTATCAATTTTGTTCAAGAATAAAGTACTTTTATTTTTGACAATATCGAAAAGTATTATGGAGAAAAGTTTACTGCAATTGGAAACCAGGTTCAAATATCTAATCACATCTACCTATGATGAAAAGCAGGTTTTACTATTTTTTTTTAATTATTTATGATCAATTCACATGGAAAACTTTTTGATCATCAATTTTGAGGAAAAAAGTATTTCTTCATAAATAGTTCTGCTAGGCATAAAACCAAGAATTCAAATTGTTTTTTTTTTCAGTCTTCTTGACATGCAGAAAAAAAAGGTACTTATTTCCTCTTGAATAGAATACATGTTTTTTTGACATACCTTGTATAAAACTGAAAAAAAAACATATCTTATGATCACATTTTTGGTGTCATCCCATCCAGCATGTTTTATGAAATATAACTCCATATTATAATAAAAGAGTTTCTCTTTATATGTAGCCAACTCAAGTAGACAAAGGTACTGTAATGATATTCCCCTTGGAGGGGCTTCAGAAACATCAGCAGGAAGGCAGGAGTACAACGATCATCCTGTATCACGCATACCAGATTGCTCTCCTACCACCCAATGCACTAGCATATTTCCGAACACTCAATATATGCCGCGGAGACAGATAACGTCACAGAAGATTCTGGAATGTTCTGGAAACAATCGATGGAACAATTAGAGAGAGAGGTTTGTTCTAAGAAGCTTCTAGAACAAAAAGAAGGAGACGGAAAATCATTCGAGAAGGTTCTCGAACCAAAGCCTGTCTAGTTATCTCATATATAAACGGCCGAATAACTGCCGTCGGGGAGTCAAACAGCGAGTGTCAGAGAGACAGTTATATACCGCGTGTTATAAATCGTTTTACATAAATAGTAGTTATAAGTTCGATATAAATTAGTGTTTCTTTAGTTTAAATAAATCAGTTGGGGAATAAATAGTGTCGTGTTCGCTTCTGCACCCGAATAACGTAACAATTGGTGTCAGAAGTGTGGGATATTCCAGTGTGAAGTGAACAGACCGTTGCAATGAAGAAACTACACGAGTTGAAAGTGGTGGACTTGAAACGCGAGTTGGAGGAGAGAGATCTCGACACAACGGGGATCAAGGCTACACTTCAGCATCGTCTCATAGAGTATATGGTGAGCGTAGGTCAAGATCCAGAGACGTTCATCTTCGAGGAACCAGCTTCAGCGGAATCGATGTTGACTTGTATCTCGGAACAGATAGCGGCTCAGCGACAGGACATTGCGGACCAGATGGTGGCTCAGCAGGAGAAGATCGCGGACCTGGTGGCTCAGCAGGAGAAGATCACGGAACAGATAGCGGCTCAGCGACAGGACATAGCGGCTCAGCGACAGGAGATAGCAGATCAGATGAGTGCTCGGCAGGAGAAAATCTCAGCTCAGCAAGATCAAATACCCATTCAAATCTCAGCCCAACGAGACAAGGTATTAGCTCAGATGACCGCTCAGCGAGAAGAGGTGCTGGCACGTATTTCTGCTCAGCAAGATCAGATTGCCTGCCAGATATCAGCCCAACGAGAAGAAGTATTGACCCAGATATCAACACATCGGGAAGAGGTTCTGACTCAGATCGCTGCTCAGCAAGAACAGATCGTTGCTCAGCAAGAACAGATCGCGTCTCAGCAGGATAAAATTATAGCTTAGGTTTCAACCCAATTCACCACCCAGATAGAAGAAATGAAGAAGGAGCTGCAGCTAGAAATAGAAAGAATAGCTGTACTGGAGAAGTCTGGAAATGGTCAACGACTCATGATTGAAACCACAGTAGGGCCAGATGCAGTGACTACTACCAATCGAGTGAAGCCGCCTACATTTGATGGAAAAACATCATGGCCAAACTATCTGAAGCAGTTCGAAGCAGCTTCCAAAGCCAATGGGTGGACATCAAAGGAGAAAGTGGTAGCTCTTACAGTAGCTCTACGGGGTGATGCACTGAACATCTTGCAAGCCATTCCGGAGGTAGAAGCTGATAGCTACGATCATCTCGTCAAACGCCTCGAAATGCGGTATGGACACGAACATCTTCAGCAAGTGTTTCAATCACAAATGAAGAGCCGTCGACAGAGAGCGAACGAGAGTCTTCAAGAATTCGAAGTGGATGTAGCCCGATTGGTCCACTGTGCCTATCCGTCAGCCCCAGAGTCCCTTATGGAATGTCTAGCTGTTCAAACGTTCGTGGATGGATTGCGGGATATCGAAATGCAGAAAGCAGTTCGCCTGACTCGACCAAAAGACCTCACCAGTGCTCTGGCCGCTGCGCTTGAGATCGAGGCCGCAGCAGAAGCTTCCCGAGGATCTGCGAAGGTACGAGCTATGAATGAAAGCGAGAATATAGCCGAGAGCCACAGGCAAGATCCAAATGAAGCCTTGATTAACGCCATCAAGGGCCTCTTGGATAGGAAGAGGAGACCAGTTCGCTGTTGGAATTGTGGGGAGTTGGGTCACCTCCAGCGAACTTGTAAACGTGCCAAGCAGGCTGCTGAGGAAGGACCATCTTCCACGCAGCCACAGGAAAACTAGAACGGGTCGACTTCGAGGGGGCAGCTTCGACCCGTCATTCTCAAGACCCTCTCATCTTTGTGGCATCCCTACGGCGTGATAATAGCAGCGTCTACGTAGATGGACAGATCGACGGAAAGAAATGCGCATTGTTGGTGGATACTGGTGCATCGAAGACGATCCTGCGACGTGGACTTCTGACGTCTTTCAGAAAACAACTTGTGAACTCAAGATGGCGTCTGAGAACTGCTACGGGTGAAGCTGCCACCGTTTATGGGGAAATCGATGTGGATATATCGATCGGGACCGTCAAATTTCCACATCGAGCTATCATGGCAGATATTGAGGAAGATGTTATTCTGGGAATGGACATCATGGGTGTGCAGGGAATTCAACTGGACTTTAGAAGCCGAACACTCAAGGTGGGTGCCGAAAAGATCTTCTTACATCCACGGGTGGAGGTAGCGGCAGGGGTAACGTTAGAAGAGGACGTCCTGTTACCGAAACGGAGCGAGACCATTGTCGCAGCGCGGATTGAGGGTACATTGGAGCGAGGCAGTCCCATCATTATGGAACCCAGGAACCATGACGAGGAAGTCGGACGTGGAATTCTAGTCGGCAAGGCTTTACTGTCAGCAGACGCCTATGTACCTGTTCGATTTATCAACATAAATAATTACCCTGTGACGATTGGCAAAGGAACGAAGATTGGAACCTGTGTCCCGGCAGCCTCCATAATCCACCAGGTGACAGCAACCACTGATGGGGCCGGCAATTATGAAGAACTCGTATCTGCTGCAAGCGACTCACTCAACAACCGACAGAAGAAGAAGTTAACCGAGTTACTGCAGAGGTATGGATCCATTTTCATACCTGCCAATGGAAAAACAGGTAGAACCAACATCGTCAGTCACAAAATCGATACGGGAGATACCAGACCGATTCGTCAACCAGCCCGAAGATTACCACAGGCCAAGAGAGAAATTGCAGAAAAGATCATCCAGGATATGGAACAAGACGGGGTAATCGAACCATCCAATAGTCCTTGGGCTTCACCAGTGGTACTAGTGAAGAAGAAAGATGGAAACACTCGTTTCTGCGTGGACTATCGCCGATTGAACAACGTGACGAAGAAGGACAGTTATCCTTTGCCTCGAATTGACGACACACTCGACACGTTGGCGGAATCGAATCTTTTCTCCACTCTGGACCTGAAAAGTGGATATTGGCAGGTGGAAATGGATCCGGCAGATAAGGAAAAGACAGCTTTCACCATCGGCACTGGATTATGGCAATTCAAGGTAATGCCTTTCGGACTCTGCAATGCTCCGGCCACCTTCGAACGAATCATGGAGAATGTGTTGAGGGGACTCTCCTGGAAGACATGCCTGGTTTATCTGGATGACATCATCGTGATCGGTAAAACTTTTGAAGAACATCTGGCTAACCTAGAGGAAGTTTTCAAAAGACTTCAGGCTGCAAACCTCACACTCAATCTGAAGAAATGCCATCTGCTGCAGAAACGGGTTAACTACTTGGGACACGTCGTAGGAAGGCAGGGTGTGGAAGTCGACCCTGAGAAGGTACGAGCAGTAAAGCAATGGCCAGTACCAAGAGATAAGCATCAACTCAGGAGCTTTCTTGGGCTCTGCACTTATTATCGACGTTACGTTCGAATGTTTTCGGATATCGCAAAGCCCCTGACTCGTCTCACCGAGGAAGCACGTCCCTTTCACTGGGATCCAGAATGCCAGGCCGCCTTTGATGCTCTGAAGGAACGCTTAACCGCGACACCGATTCTTGGGTATCCACTTCCACAAGGACAATTCATTCTTGACACAGATGCCAGTAATATCGGCATTGGTGGAGTCCTCTCGTAGTATCAAGATGGGCAAGAGCGGGTCATCGGTTACTTCAGCAAGGTGCTATCGGAGGCAGAACGAAATTACTGCGTTACCAGGAGGGAACTATTGGCCATGGTAAAATCGGTGGAGCACTTCTATAAGTACCTTTATGGACGAAAATTCCTACTCAGGACGGACCACGCTGCACTTAAGTGGCTCCTGAATTTCAAGAACCCCGAAGGCCAAGTAGCTCGTTGGATCGAGAGGCTCCAAGAATATGACTTCGAGATAGCACACCGAGTGGGGACGAGCCATAAGAATGCAGATGCATTGTCCAGAAGGCCATGTCCACCTGGGTGCCCACATTGTAGTCGTCTGGAGGATAAGGAAGCAGCCCTCTATAGAACCACCGTTGTCAATGAAGATTGGTTACCTGCAGCAATCAAGCAAGAGCAAGAAAAGGACCTAGAACTTCGGAAGCTTCGAGAATGGAAGAAAGCGAATCGCCGTCCTTCTTGGCAAGAAGTAGCACCATCTTCACAGACTTTGAAGGCGTACTGGAGTCAGTGGGACTCCTTGGTATTAGAAGATGACCTGCTCAAGAGGAATCTCGAGAGCGACGATGGGTCGGATAATCGGATGCAGTTGGTCATTCCTAGGAGCCGAGTGTCGGAAGTACTTGGATATGTACATGATGGAACTTCAGGGGGACATCTAGGAGTGAGGAAGACACTGCAGCGGTTAAGAAAGCGGTTCTACTGGGTGAACTGCAGTGACGACGTCAGGGAGTGGTGCCGTAAATGCACTGTGTGCTTTGCCAGCAATGGGCCTCATCGTAAACCAAGGGCACCCATGAGACAGTACAATGTTGGAAGCCCTTTCGAGAGGATTGCTATGGATATTGCGGGGCCGTTTCCAGTGACTGATAATGGAAATAAATACATCCTTGTCTGCATGGACTACTTCACCAAGTGGGTGGAAGCGTATGCGATCCCTAACCAGGAAGCCGTAACTGTCGCTGATGTCCTAATGAATCATCTCATCAGTCGTTTTGGGGTGCCATTGGAACTTCACTCTGATCAGGGCCGGAACTTCGAGAGTGAAGTGTTTAAGAAGATGAGCGAGAAGTTAGGAATCAAGAAAACAAGAACAACTCCATTGCATCCACAGTCAGATGGCATGGTGGAGCGAATGAATCGAACCATAGGGAGGTATCTCTGCAAAGTCGTAGATCAACACCAACAAGACTGGGATCAACATATTCCTTTCTTCTTGATGGCCTACAGATCTGCAGTACAGGAATCTACAGGACAGACTCCGGCGAAGGTTCTATTTGGACGAGAGATGAGGCTTCCATGTGACTTGGTCTTCGGATGTAGACCTGGTGAGGACATAGTAGGGGAAGATTACGTTACGAATCTGATGAGAAAGATGAACGATATTCACGAATTGGTTCGTTCTAATCTGAAAATTGCCAGCGATCGCATGAAAGACCGATACGACATCAGAGCTGGGGGTGCAGGATACGCAGAAGGAGACCTGGTGTGGTTGTACAATCCACAAAGGAAACGAGGTATTTGTCCAAAACTACAGAGATCTTGGGAAGGACCTTATACCGTCAAGAAGAAGATCAACGATGTCATATACCGCATCAGTAAAGAACCCAGTGGCAAACCAAGAGTCGTTCATTTCAATAGACTAGCACTATTCGAGGGAACACAAGATCAACAAGTTCAACAAATTTGTCCAGAAGAAAAGGAGCTTACATTCGACGAATTCATTGGGACATACAGTGGTTCATCAAAAGCAAGATTTGGCGTCACCAAGGAAGAGCACCGCGACCTTTTTGCCATTCCTGTAGAATACGCACTAGCTCACTGCGTCGCCGAGGATCTTCAGATGTCTCAAGGAATAGCGAATAAGTTCATGAGGAAGTTCGGGAAGTTAGAGGAGCTTCATCAACAAGGTCCTTCCGTCGGTCGAGCACTAGAAATAGAAGATATCAGCGCTGAAGGAAAAAGGTCTCTGTTTTATCTTATAACGAAAGGAAGATCTTCTGAGAAACCCACTTACAAGGACCTCTGGGAGACGCTAGTCGACTTGCGAAGCATCATACTCGAGAAGGACATACAGAAGATAGCTGTTCCAAAGCTGGGGTGTGGACTGGATGGCTTGAATTGGAGAATTGTAAGGAACATGCAAGAGGTTTTATTCAGATTCACCGGAGTTGAAATTCTGGTATGCTGCTGGAACTCCAAGGGAACTCCAAGAAAGAAGACAGTGCCATGCTATTTCTACCATACTGCACGTTGTAGAAAAGAAACCAGTTGTCCTTATCTTCATAGTGATCAGAATGCATTCCAGGAGGAATGCGTTTTAAGGAGGGGGCAGTGTAATGATATTCCCCTTGGAGGGGCTTCAGAAACATCAGCAGGAAGGCAGGAGTACAACGATCATCCTGTATCACGCATACCAGATTGCTCTCCTACCACCCAATGCACTAGCATATTTCCGAACACTCAATATATGCCGCGGTGACAGATAACGTCACAAAAGATTCTGGAATGTTCTGGAAACAATCGATGGAACAATTAGAGAGAGAGGTTTGTTCTAAGAAGCTTCTAGAACAAAAAGAAGGAGACGGAAAATCATTCGAGAAGGTTCTCGAACCAAAGCCTGTCTAGTTATCTCATATATAAACGGCCGAATAACTGCCGTCGGGGAGTCAAACAGCGAGTGTCAGAGAGACAGTTATATACCGCGTGTTATAAATCGTTTTACATAAATAGTAGTTATAAGTTCGATATAAATTAGTGTTTCTTTAGTTTAAATAAATCAGTTGGGAAATAAATAGTGTCGTGTTCGCTTCTGCACCCGAATAACGTAACAGTACTTTATATAATTGTCATAGATAAACTGATATGTACATGAAAAACATTTTTGTTCCAGATTCTGTTCTGAAAATGATGTATCTGTAGAGAAACTGATTAGTCTGGATCTATACTTACCTACTTATAATAATAATAATAATAATAAATCGTCTTTAATGGTGAAGGTACATATAGTAGGCGCAGTTTAGCCAAAGGCTACTCTTACACTTAACCCAAGATGTACAGTTGAAGTAAGCTAAATTGTTCAATGGGAAGAAAGAGAAGATGTTCAAACATAATGCATATAACATGATTTATAACATAGACTGTATGTACTTATATGAAATAATGTTACGAGGCAAGTAAAGGCTGAAATAAGAATTAAGAATATTCAAGAAAAGGCATTTAAATTCATGTTAGTATTCAAGAAGTGTTTTTTCAGGATGATTCTTTTTTTTTTTTTTCGAAAATTGCATGTAATTGATCAACAGTGAGTTGTAGAATTTGACGGAGAGATAAGTGAATGACTTCTGGAACAATGACGTTTTATGACGCGGACATGAAATTTGTTTTTTTTTTCTTACATCGAATGAATGTAGCGTAGATCTAGGAAACAGTTTATTATATAGTGACGAGGGAGTTTTGGAAGTTAGAACTTTGTACACAAAGTTGCATAAATTATAATTAGTACGATTTTGCATTGTCAACCAGTTCAGTTCTATGATTTTGCTAGACACATGATCATATTTTCTCAAAGAGTAGACCAGTCTACAGCAGAAGTTCTGTACTTTCTGTCTCCGATTCAAATGAAATTTATCCAAAAGATTGCTATACACAATATCCCCATAGTTGAACCGTGACAAGACCAAAGATTCTGTGAGAAGTTTCCTGATTGATTGGCTGAAATAATGTCTATTTGAGTAAATGAGTTTGAGAGTACCAAACGATTTTTTAAGCAAATCATTCAAATGCAAATCAAATTTCAGGTCAGAGTCAGAAATAATACCCAGGTTTTTAATAGAGTTCACAACAGGGAGAATGGTGTCATCAATTTTAATTTCAAGATTTTGTGAGACAATAGTTTTATTCTTTTTATTACCGAAAAGCATCAAGTGACATTTATTCTTGTTCAATTTCGAATTGTGTTGCGTAGCTAATTTAGTAATGGTTCGTAGGTCAGAATTAATGAGATTTTGAATAGCTCCATAGTTGTCGATGTTTAGGTTGGTATATAGTTGTGTATCATCAGCATAAGCCTGAACTTCAGAGTACTGTATAGAGGTCAATATATCACTAGTATAAATTATGAATAGTAACGGTCCTAAGATTGACCCTTGAGGCACACCAGAAGTAACATTTCGTGTTGACGACATTTCATTATTATAACATACCGTTTGACAGCGATTCGTGAGATATGAAAGAAATAAAAAGACTACTTCATCCGAAAATCCATAATATTCCAATTTGAAACAAAGTAATGTATGATTTATAGTGTCAAATGTCTTTGAAAAGTCTAATGCAACTAGAGCTGTCAATTCTTTATTATCAGAGTTTCAAATTATGTCATCTGTAACTTGAACGAGAGCTGCTGCTGTGCTATACCCACTTCTAAACCCCGCTTGACAATCTGGAATAATATTATTTTCATTCAAGTATGAAATGACTTGGTGATGGATGACTTTTTCCAATATTTTTGAAAGCGCAGAGAGAATACTTATTGGACGGAGATCGGTGAAGTTCACTGGGTTCGAAACTTTACTCAATGGTCTGACAATAGCAATTTTCCATAAATTAGAAAAATAACATTTTTCTAAGCAACAATTCAAAATATGAGTGAGAAAAGCATCTATGAACGGACTACAATAGTTAATCATATTTATGGATATACCATCAAAACCAGTAGCATTTGATTTGATAGTTGATAAGACTTGCTTCATTTGATCAACAGTTATGAATTTTAGTTTGAAAAGATCCTCTTGATTTTTCAATTTTGGATATTTATTATTATCGTAGAATTTCAAAAATTCATTGTCAATTTCATCATCAATAAATACTGGAGCGAAATAATTATTGATTTCTTCAGGATTTTGCAAGAAATTTGGTAAGTCGGTATTATTTTTTTTATTATTGATATTCTTTAGGTTTTTCCATAATTTTTTAGAGTCATTAGATTTGAATAAACTGTCATAATAATCCTTCTTTTCACGACGAACAGATGATAGAGTGAAGTTTCTCAAATTTTTGTAGTGTACCCAGTCAATTTGTGATTTCGAAATCTTGAATTTAGCAAGAGCTTTGTCTCTTTCTTTCATCATTAATTCGATGGGCTATGTCAACGAGGGAGCAGGAGCTTCTGTCATACGCGCTGTCTTGATAGGTGCATGTTTATTGAAAACAGAAAGAATTAACCCCGTAAAAAATTCAACTTTATCGTCAATATCATCGATTGTATAAATATCATGGAAAGGTGCACTCTCTAAATCTGTACAAAACCGATTATAATTGAAATTCTTGAAATCTCTATAGGTATGAATTTTTGGTTTTTGTTTGGGACAATCAATTTGAATTTCAGCAAAAACCAGGCAATAATCGGAAACAGAGCTTGCATCTTTTACACCCGCGTTACTAACGAATTTCTCATTTGATATGAATATAGGGTCTAATAACATCATACCATTACTTACAATTCTAGTGGGCTCATTGATGAGTTGCGAAAAATTGTAGCCCTCAAAATACTCACTTAAGATATTGTTGGATAACATGTTCACATTCATGTCACCAAAACAGATTATCTCATCAACCATAGGTATTATTTGTGACAGTGAATCATCAATAGAATTGATAAAAGAAGCCAAATTACCTTTCGGAGGGCGATATGTGTTTCCAATAGCAAACGAGATATTATTTATCTTTATTTGTATCCATAATTGTTCACAATGGTCATCGATCCTACTGAGATCAAGCATTCTTGAAGAAATATTATTCTTAACGTATATGCCCATTCCTCCACCACGAGTTGGCCTATCTACTCTGAAAAAAATATATCCAGGGATTGCAATAGTTAAATTATCCACTAGATCAGTAAGCCATGTTTCAGAAACACTCACTATATCAAATCCGTCAATAAGATTAAGAACCTCTGCAAAATGCAGTAAAAGTGAGCGGACATTCAATTGACATATTTGCAAATTGCTTTTCATATTAAAATTTCACTTCTAATCTTGCATACTAGGACATCCTGTACAAACGAGAAATATAAGCAGATATCCTTGAGTTACTTTTGAGGAACCATGGATAAAAGAAAGATAAGAATCATTCACTTGGTGAAATGAGGATATTGATAATGAAACCTTTACTCAGATGTACTTTCATACAAGTGTCCAGTGTAATAAAATCTCATCAGGTGAGTTATTTGAAGTTGCAAAAATGACTTTCTGAATAAATGTTTCCTGTTACATTTTTTCAATTTCTTTTCAGGTTATACTGAATAGCATCTGGGATTATAATATGTTTGATAGTTTCAGGGATGGCCAGAAAGTCGTGATCGAAGAACTGAGGCTATAATCACCATACAAATCATAAATTTGTCAGATATTGTTGTATAGACAGACCTTCGAATAATAAAATATTTCCAGAGCAAGAATATTTTCTGAATCAAAATTGAAACCTCAGAATATTCTATGGATACCTACAGAATATTCAATGATTACTATTGGATGATCGATTTGGAATAATCCATAGATAGTAGAAATATTTGATGAAAAGATATTCCAAAGGTATCCCATGAATATTCTGGATTATCCAATGAATATTCTTGTCGGAATATCTATAGAATATTCAAAAAGATTTCCATTTCCATGGTC
Source organism: Phaedon cochleariae (assembly GCA_918026855.4). Lineage (NCBI taxonomy): Eukaryota > Metazoa > Arthropoda > Insecta > Coleoptera > Chrysomelidae > Phaedon > Phaedon cochleariae. Next base: position 22,301,308 of record OU896710.1, read on the forward strand.
CATAGAATATTCTAAAAAGAATATAAATATTCAAAGTGGGTCTAGAGAATATTCGAACATCCGAAACGGAATATTCTTAGGATGTCCATAAATTATCTAGTGCTATCTGGGTACATGGATATTATACATAATTTCATCATTATTGAGAAATCAAGAATGAAATGTCTAAAATTCGATATTTCGTGAAACTATTTTCCATATTACCTACCCATCAAATTCAAGCATAAAGAGATATATCTATTTATAACATTTTGTAACACAAATACATTGAGCATATGGAATGACTGGTAGAAAACGTTAATATGACGTACCATAATGACGTAGTAGGGACGTCACAAAAATGACGGCTTTTTGACGTCATATCATGACGGATGACCAATATGACGAATAATGACCCAAAAATGACGTATTTTCAACGTCATCACTCGTCATCTGGTTAGCTGGGGCTAGTTTAATGGAGGTGATCAATACCATAGTTTGAGGCTTATCACTTCAAAAATTTGTCAAAAATTGTACATAGGTCTTTGATAAAATTGTCTGATTTTTCACACATCAAACACTTGAGTCAATCAGGGTAGGGTGTCCCAGAATAATGTGCAATAAATTCTACAGGATGAATTAAAGTTCAAAATGGGCTGACTGGAATCAATTTACCTCTACATGAAGATAGCAATGGGCTATGAAGCCTACTTTTTTCAGATTTTCTTTTTGATTTTCTAGAATATTTCAAAATCCTTGGAAGGTACTGCTTTGAAATTTTGAGGACAGTTTACTGGGAGGAGTGTGCATAGATATTATGTCATATCAGTTCAATCAATATGTAGGGAGATACACATTTCACATTCTGTGTGAAGAAAACCAATACCTATATCTTTTTTAGTATGCCACTGACCATATTCAGATATTTCCATGAATAACAAAATCAATTATCAATCAGTTTCCTAGCTTGGGTTATTAGGAAATTTTGATTGATTTTGAATTATTAAATAAAACATATTTGGTGCTTCTCCATAATGTTCAATATAATCATAATGTATCCCTAAAAATTATTGATTTTTTGCAGGTGTTTTCTTGACTGTCTCTGGAAATTGGGCACAATGACCATGTTCATTATTTGGTGAGGATACTTCTAGAAATAACTGAATATGGTCAGTGGCGTACAAAAAAATGAATAATGAAATGTGTATATTGACTGAACTGATATGTCATCAATGCACACTGCCTATAGAAAACTGTCCTCCTAATTTTAAAGCAGTACCTTCCAAGGATTTAAAAAAATACTAGAAAATAAATCTCATAGCCTCCTCATGGCTCAACAGTGATACTTCCTTTTGATGTTGATTGAAATAAAATAGCTAGTAAATATTACCAATACTTACTGATTGACTGGCATGTAAAAGTTATTAACATTACAAGGCCAATATGTATAAACAATCCCACTGAAAGATTACATTTTGATTCTGATTAAAGAAAAACCATGTATCTCGTAGTTCTACAGAAAAATTCCAACATCCGGTTGTCATGAAACAGTGATCAATGAAAATGTATTAATGGTGTCCAAAAAATCATGTTTTGACTGCAGGTTTGGGATCTTAATCTTTTATTGCAACATTATCACAGAAAATCCCTATAGTTGGGTTCTTATTCACCCACATATACCCACAATTATCATTTTTATTTAAAGACATCACTCTTTCATAGGTGGGGCTTCGTAACTCATGGGTGCATAGATGGATACTCAAGATTAATAACATATATAAAATTCACTACATCTATGACAGCTGATACAGTTCTCAACTTATTCACTAAAGCTGTAAAAAAATATGGTGTACCATCACGGGTACGTTCAGATCATGGCTATGAAAATTTGTTGGTAGCAGTTTTTATGAATGTGCTGAGGGGTCTCAATAGGTTCAGTCACATAACAGGGAGGTCAGTTCATAACCAGAGGATAGAACGGCTATGGCGAGATTTGTTTGAACAGGTAATACAACCATTTCACGAAGATTTTCATGATCTAGAATCTCAAGGAAAATTGAACCCTGATAATAATTATCATTTATTTATTTTGTAAAGTATCTACTCAGAGGAAATTGATGATAAGTTGAAATTATTCATGAAAGCTTGGAACAAGCATAAAATCAGAACTGCTAAAAATAAGTCTCCAAGAAATTCATGGTCTATTAAAGAATGTAAATACACAACACACAAGTATACAAGAGATTTTTGTAGAAGAAACATCTTTATCAGAGAGACTGAGAACCTCTTTAAGATCATTGGGGGTCAGTATTGATGGAAATATAGTAGACAATCATGAAGATAGAAGTAGTCTTAGAGCTACCATAGAAATACCAAATGAACTTGTGTTACCATTTGATAATATTGTTAATGGCAATGAAGATGCAAAAAGTGAATATTTGTTGGCCTTTGATCTGCTCAAAGATATTTTTTAAGCAATGTTTCAGTAAGTAGATACTCAATCATATTTTCGAATGGTATAACATTTTCTAGTATGCAGGATATTTACAAATTTGTGACTAAGTAACATTAAACAGGGTGGCTCAAATCAAGACAGTATCGCCATTTTATCCTCAACAAAATGCTTTCTAGGTTGAAGAATTTGAAATTGGTCTTGTTTTTTATCTTATTTGAATCAATACCTATTTTATCATAAATATCACTATCTTTTTTTCTAGACTTTTGTGACCTATCACACCATTATATTTCGCGAGCCATTTTTATTAGCACAAAATGACCAATTTGAGCCAACTTGTCATGTTGTGTATTTTATAATTTGTAACATCTAGTATATTATTCATTATTCTCTACATGAATATTTTATCTAAAATAATAAGTGTTCAGTGGACTAGTGGAAAAGGTCATTTTTTAGTTTAGTATGATATACCAGGCATCCTAGAGCTTTTTGGTTAGCAGATATATTATACAGGATATCCCTGATCTAATGCAGCAAACTTAACATGCGTGCAGAGGAGTTGTTTTTGGAATTCAGAAAATAATAAAAGGTATTGACTTCAAATTTCATACACATCTTAGAAAGGGTGAAATCACCCAACATATTCATCAAACAAGCCTACACAACAAAGGTAAATTTTTAATCTATCGTTGCTATAAACTTTTCAACTCAATATCAAGTTCTTTGTATGATTGTGAAGTTTGTTGTGATACATAATGACGGTTGAGAAAACGAATCGAATAATTACTTAATAAGTTATGATTCCAAATTCAATATGTTAGATCATGTTCCTTTGATATACTTATTTTGTCAAAAGATTCTGACTAGAAAGCTTTGTGACACCCGGTTATTGATTATTATTGAATATTATCTTAAGATATTTCTTTCACAAAAAATAGTTTGTAATAGAGAAAAATATTTATTTATATTATGACCCAAAACAACACTTGCTATGACAATTTCTAATAAAAGTCTTTTTTTTTATTTTCTTTTTTATTTTACAAAAGTTAACAAACATAATAAAATAAACAGTAATTCCACACAACAAAAAATATAAAAAAAAATATTGAAAACCTCGAAGAAAACAGAGGCGTAGCTACACTAACAGTAGTTGAGGATAAAATGATACATGTCAGTGATGTAAGTGATCTATGATCTATGATCTGATTGTCAATATGTCAATGTTTCATGACACATGTCCAAATGATGAAATAAAGCAGTTGCTATCTAGACCTCAACCGAACAGGTATAATTTATAACCTCTCCTCCAAACCTATCAAACATGGCGCAGTCGTGAACGAACCAAGTTCCCTAAAAAAGGAAAAATTGAACAGGAGATTAATAATTTTTCTCGAGATTGTGGGAAATATTTCACAGAAGGTGAATATTAAATACTATTTAATAATTAAAAATAAAAGAAAAAGCTGGAAACATAGCCGATGATTATGGATTTCCGAGGAATTCCACCCATGTGCATGTCTGGAAACTTATCAGAAAATTGGAAGTTCTGGAAACAAAAGTTTGAAATGTATACTTGAAGGCAACCGAGATAAGTAGAAAGGAGGAAAGTACAAAATGTGCACAACTTTTAACATTGATTGGAGACGAAGGAATCAGAATATATAATACATTCAAAACAGAAGGAGAAGAAATTGAAACTGTGGACAGTCTACTGAAAAAGTTTGATGAACATTTCAACCCCAAGAAGAATTTGACGTTTGAACGCTATAAGTTCTTAACATTCAAACAAAAAGAGGGACAAACCATAGAGCAGTTTGTAACAGAGCTCAAAAATCTCTCTCTTTCATGTGAATTTGGCACGTTAAGAGAAGCTTTAGTCAAGGATATGTTGGTATGTGGATTGAAATCTGAACGACTTCGTGAGAGACTACTACAAGAAGATACTAAAACTGTTGAGGATGCGATTAAGATGTGTATCAATGCTGAAAATACCAGGGATTATAATAGGCAAATAACAAATGGGTTTGCTGAAGGTAGTTCGGAGATAGATGTCCTGTATTCCAGTCAACCGAGGAAGTATCAACAGTCAAAGACAGGTACATTCAAGAAGAATCACATACGTCAGAGCAAGGAGCAGAGTAACTGCCGGAAATGTGGTCGATTACATGGCTATCGAAAATGCCCAGCCTTTGGACAGAAGTGTGACAGATGTGGTATCATGAATCATTTTACTAACTATTGTAAAACTAATGTTAAAAATTCACATCAAAACTTGTCAAAAAATTCAAGATATAACACACATAGAACACAAAATTTCAATAGAAAAATTCACTGTGTGGAACATAATATAGATAATGATGTAGATTCACAAGATGTTCTCTTTATAGGTAGTATCGAGTCGACCAACAACCAACCTAAGGAGATTGGGGCACTGAGTGGAGAGTCTTGGATGGTGGACCTTGAGGTTAATGAAAATCACTCCATTACGTTCAAAATGGACACTGGAGCAATGGCAAATGTAATACCAGTAAGTCTGTTGAGTAAAATCAACTATGATATGACTAAAATGCGAAATACAAATGTTAAATTGAGTTCTTATACAGATCATAGCTTGCCAGTGATAGGACAATGTTATCTAAAATGCAGAAAGCAAAATAAACAAGTTGAATTGATATTTTATGTTGTGAAAACAGAAAATTTTCCAATATTAGGACTCAAAGGGTGCCTTGAATTAGAACTTATAAAAAGAATAGAAACATTAGAGAATTCAGTTCATAATGAAGAAATAGATAAAGTTTTGGATAAATATAAAGATATTTTCAATGGTATAGGTTGTCTAAAAGAGACATATCACATAGAATTAGATAGTACAGCTAAACCAACAGTGTATCCACCAAGGAAAATTCCGTTTGCATTGAAAGGAAAATTGAAATCAACTTTAGATAAACTAGAAAAAACAAATATAATCAAAAAAGTAACTGGTATTGCAGAATGGGTAAATCCCATGGTTATAGTGAAAAAAGCGGATGGAACCCTAAGAATTTGTTTAGACCCAACAGATTTAAATAAATATATTAAAAGGCAAATTTTCCAAATTCCTACTTTGGAGGAAATAACAGCAAAAATGGCTAACTGTAAGTTTTTTAGTACACTTGACGCAACCCAAGGGTTCTTACAGATAAAATTAGATACTGAGAGTGCAAAATTGTGTACTTTTGCTACACCTTTTGGTAGGTATTCTTTTTCTAGGCTTCCATATGGTCTTTCCTGCTCTCCGGAAGTATTTCAGGAACGTATGTTCAACATATTTGGAAATATAGAAGGTTGTGATGTCTATATTGATGACATTATAATTTTTGCTAAGACGATTAATGAGCATAATAGAATAATAGATAGAGTATTGAAAATAGCTAGTGATCACAATATAAAGTTCAACAAAGCAAAATGTAAGTTCTTAGTTAAAGAAATCAAATATTTAGGACATAAGATAAGTGAGAAAGGTATAGAACCAGATGAGTCCAAAATACAGGCTATACTAGATATGCCAACACCAAAAAATGTGAAAGATGTTCAAAGATTTTTGGGTATGGTCACATATATAGGTAAATTTGTGAATAATTTGACAGATAAAACAGCAAATTTGAGAGCTTTTCTGAAAAAGGATACAGTTTTTGAGTGGAATGAAAATCATGATAAAACATTCACTGATTTGAAGAAAGCATTATCTGAAAAACCTTGTTTACATTTTTTTGATATTAGTGAATCAACAACTATATCTGTAGATGCATCCCAATATGGGATGGCAGCCGTCTTATTGCAAAAAGAAAGGCCTTGTGCTCATGCATCAAGAGCTCTAACAGAGACTCAGAGTAGATATTCCCAAATAGAGAAAGAGTTATTAGCATGTTGGTTTGGGATAACAAGATTTGCTCAATTTGTTTATGGTAAAAAATTTATAGTGGAAACGGATCATAAACCTTTGATAGCAATAATTAAAAAGCCCTTACATCTTTGCCCTCCCAGATTACAACGAATGTTGATTCAGCTAAAAAAATATAACTTTGATCTCATATATAAACCTGGAAAAAAGATTATAATAGCGGATACGTTGAGTAGAGCTTTCAGATCAGATGTAAATTTCAATGAAAATCAAGATTTTGAGATAGAGGCAGAAATATGCAGTTTAGAACTTACTCTAAATTTAACAGAAAATAAGAAACGTGAAATTCAAAAGATGACTAGAGATGATCCAGAACTAACTAATCTAAAAAATATTTTAGAAAGTCCACAGTGCTCAGACATAAAACACTGGCCAGATAATATTAAATTCTATTATAAATACAGGTCTGAATTATCTTTGGTAGACCATCTCATGTTCAAAGGGCATAAATTAATAGTACCCAAAGCACTAAGAAAAGAAATTCTAGAAAAATTGCATTATAGCCATTTAGGCTATAAAAAGTGTTTAGAAAAAGCTAACTTGTCGTTTTACTGGCCAGCTATGAGAAAACAATTAGAAGATATGATATCAGCATGTAGTGTGTGCCAAACTTTTAAAAGAACTCAAGGTCCAGAACCTCTAAGGCCTCACGAAGTGCCCAAATCGCCTTGGGTTAAGTTAGGGGCAGATATTTTTCATTTTCAGGCAGAGTCCTATATTTTAGTAGTAGATTATTACTCAAAGTTTGTAGAAATAGCCAATTTGAGTAATGATTTAACAGCTGGAAATGTGATACATAAATTGAAAACTATGTTTTCTCGTTTTGGAATTCCAAAAATACTAATTTCAGACAATGGTCCACAATTTTCTTGTTCAGAGTTTCAAAACTTCAGTAGGTCTTGGGATTTTCAACATATCACATCTTCTCCACTATATCCACAGTCAAATGGACAAGTAGAAAGAACAATACAAACAGTAAAAGATATTTTAAAAAAGAGTCTTTTTGATAAAAAAGACCCTTATTTAGCACTACTGTATTATAGAAATACACCACTAGATAGTGAGAACTCTCCTGCAAATGCTTTAATGAACAGAAACTTAAGAACTCTAATGCCAGAGGTAGGAAATAATAAATCAAAAGTCTTCAACAAAAAAAAGTATGATTCTTTTATAGAAAAAACTCAAAATAACATGAGAAAATATCATGATAAAAAGAGGGTAAAAATATTACCACCATTAAAAAATAACTCCTTAGTGAAAGTTCAAGTACAACCTAGAAAACCATGGCAAAATGGTAAAATTTTGAAACAAGCCGGTGTCAGATCATATATAATAAAATTAGAAAACAATTCCACACTTAGACGAAATCGTAAATTCATTAAACCATTGAAACAGATTGAGAGGAGTTCTCACACTACAGAAAATACATATAATCAAAATTGTTCAAAAATATGGAAAGAGGGAAATATACAACAAAGAGTTTATCTGACAGTAGTGGAAAATAGTTCAGAGAATGATGTTTTGAGTGATATGAGTGAAGGTGATAATGACGTATCTAGTAGCAATTTAGATGATGTAAATAGTTTTAATGATAGCAGAGATAATATTCTCGATGACCAGAATAGTATAGTTAGTGACGCTAGTAGCAGTTCTTTTAATAGTATACCAAACGAATCACTGATTAGTGAGAAAGCAGAGGAAATTAGCTCACCTTGTGTGAGAACAAGAACGGGTCGTGTAATTAAACAACCCTGTAGATACAGTGATTATGTCACATATAGTGATTAGATGAATCAGAAATTGAGTAGCATATTTCAAGTGAGAAGTACTTATAATTCAAAAAAAAAACTGTGTTATTGGAAGGTATTAGGGAACCACCAAAGACCAAAAGTATTACATAATACTGTCAATATGTTCCCTCAGAAATTCTGCTCTTACTAGCGTTACATAAAGATTATACATTCACGAAGCTGGTGAGATGGTTAAATGTCTTCATAATTTTGATTGTATTAGTGCAAATGAATGTATAAATTGCATAATATGTCCATATAAACCATAGTAGTTACAAAACTGTTTAGATTTTGATTGTGTCTTTATATTTTGATGTAATGAATGTCGATATTATATAGTGTGTTTATAAAACAGGGTAGATTGTTTAGATTTAAATGTTATCGTGAATTATACAATATTTTATAATATATACACATATATGTTTGTACTGTACTAGATTGTTTAGATTTAAATGTTATCGTGAATTATACAATATTTTATAATATATACACATATATGTTTGTACTGTACTAGAAAAAAGGACATCCAAAATAAGGGGGATGTCAGTGATGTAAGTGATCTATGATCTATGATCTGTTTGTCAATATGTCAATGTTTCATGACACATGTCCAAATGATGAAATAAAGCAGTTGCTATCTAGACCTCAACCGAACAGGTATAATTTATAACCTCTCCTCCAAACCTATCAAACACTACATTCTTCAAAAACAAGATGCATGGGGGGGCTGAAATTCAAGTATCAAAATCAATTAGGTACAACTAATGATATATCCTATATATTGGTATACTCATAAGAGTATTCTGATGAAAGGTGAAGCTTCATGCCTTTTTTAAAATCTTGATAGGAGTTATAATGGGAAGACAATTCAATTGTATTGGAACAAGTATGACTAATTGGTCTTCTCAATTCACCATGCAGAGAATTGAATGATACCTTTATTTCAGGGGGCATTAGAAATGAGCCAGTAATGAAAAAAATCAGATCAAGTAGACTATCACCATCTAGTTCCTGAATGTATGTCTGGAAGTAATGACAAACTTTTGTCTGGTCATTATTCAATGTATCAGTTATAAGACAATCTAATATTTTGTTTACTGTTGGCCTTTCTTGAGCTAAAATCAATGTGACATTGTTGTCATCGCATTTTTCCCAAAATGACAGATGACTTTGAGGGAATCCCTGAACCATTTCTTCAATGGGGTATTTTGGTTTTTCTATTAGTACATCAAAGGCAATTTCTAAGATCTGCTGTTTGAAACAATTTTCTCTTGGAATATCAAAGTAGGAACAGCTTGTGAAAAATTTTGTTAGACTTTCTAGTTCCCTGGAATCTGATGATTAAAAATCGTTGATGCCTTTCTTCTCTAGAACCCTCTCTGTTTGGGTAATGTGAAATAGAAAGTCTTCTATAATAGTGGAGTCATTCGGAGTTTTTTTCCCGAATGATAAGTATATACATCTGGAAATTTTTATAGGCAAGGTATGAGTCAGCAACATTGAATGGGCAACAATCCTGCCTATTATTACAAAAGTTTGGCGTTCTCGTCTCATTCTATGTAAAGGCAATGATGCAACGATACAATCCTCACCTACAAAATAATTGCCTTCAATTTCTTTCCAAAATAGGGTAAATAGTTCTTTTGTCAGCCCCCCAAAATCGCTCCCTGATTCACCTAAAAATTCTACCAAAATATTTTTCTCTAGAATATTTTCATTTTCATATAGATTAATCATATCCATCATACAATTATTCCTTTTGATGTAAATTATTTGTATTGGAGCTACCTCAAGCAGCTTTGGCATTTCAAGAACTTCATATATTCCATCATTGAAGCTGAACTCGTTTTGAGAAATAGGTGGGATGGTGATTGCTTCATAATTGTTTGTTTGTACTTGATGATCTGGGGAGATTCCTTGTTCAGGTTCAGCCTGGAGTCCTCTTGATGGCAAGTCAATGTCACCTACTATAGGAGGTTCTGTTCGATATTCTGGAGTTGGTCGATCTATTTTAGTAATTGTTTCTTCTTGAGATGTAGAAACAGATTCTCCAAGCGTTTCTCTTGGCTTGGATGGTAAAGGGAGGTCTTTCTTTGGGATAACCACAATAATTCCTCGTGGATTGTCCATGAGAATATTTTCCATGCCAGCATTTTCAATAGGACTAAATTTTTTTCGTTTCATTATCTTTGCCAGCTTAAACCCTACCAATTGCAGTGGTATACTTCAGGAAATGTATCACATATAGTTTCTTCTACCTCTTCTGGAGTAAATTTCCTGTTGAAAACTGCTTCCTTTTTTCCTTAAAAAAGTATAAGAAAAATTGAAACCGCACTCAAGAACACATTTCTAAGAGAAAAAAAAAAAAAAACAAAAAAAAGGAACAGATGACAGTCAAAAACAAAATTGAATATGGAGCTATACTGTTGTCCTGACCAGTTTTCAAAATCATCCCAATATTATCAGAATAGTACATTGTTCCATCTAAGCAAACATGACATTTTGTTTGACAAGCAAAATTTGCGTGCTCGGCTTTGCGGTCGCTCCCTCTCGCAAACGCAAATATCGCTTGTCAAACAAAGTGTCACATTTGATCTTAATAAACAAAGTACTATTTTTTATGAACGTCAAGAAATGATGATAAGGTTCGCGCATTGATAACAGTCAAGTTAAACGATGCGCGAAGTACATACTTCTTGCATGGTATGTTAACTATATGACATTTCTTCATTTGAACTTTATGGTTCTCAATCGAGCAAACATCCAAGAAATCATTCATTTCTGAATATCTGACATTATTTTTTTGTAGAGCAAGAAAGGAAATTCTTGTAATGTTCATGAAACATCGTGCGTACCTAGGGACGATAGCCAGTTCAACACTATTTTTTATATTCAGATGATCATACTACTACTATAGAACTTTATTTCTTGACGCTTGTAGACAAATTTGTCTGCAACTCCTGTGCGAAATACTTTGGTCATTTCGACTTTTTTTCAACTCGGCTGCGCCCCGTTAAAAAAATAAGTTATGGATCACCAAAGTAGGTTGCCGCGCACAAGATACATGATTAACAAGATGGCGTCAACTGAACAGCAGGCGATCAGAGCTGAGCTGAATAAATTAAATAAAAACGAACTTATTGAAATTATAGTTACTGCACTCTATTGAGTTATATAAACGGAAGGTGTTGTGAGGAAGCAGAAAAAGTCGAGGAAAAAGTTGACCATTTTGCAGATGCTTCTGACAAAATCGACAGTGAACAATTATGTGCAACAGATGTGAAATATGAGAATGAAACTACCAGTAAGTTGATTTATCATTTAGAAAAACGTGTATCAGAACAAGAAATGCTGATCGATCTACTTAAAAAGTCTGTTGACGATTATAAACTGAAAAGCACGAGACAAACATTCAGCGAAATCGTACAAAGGCCGACTACCAGTACAATAAGCAGCCAAAAAACAAATTCCATTCCAAACGCAAATGTGAAGACGGACTGGGCAAAAAACAAACCAACTCATCTATCTGATAAAAACCTATCAACAAACGCACAGGTTGGTGACCTGCCAGACACAGCAGCAAAAAACAAAAACAATAGCAATGATAAAATTTCCCAACAACAGGTGAAAACAGCTGTTGAAGATGCAATGGCTACAATGAAACGGAGGTTTAACTCAAAGCGTGTTTTCGGAACAAATAGTTCGAATTCAACAATAAGGTCAGTACCTAAACTAGGTTATCTACACGTTTCTCGCATACATCCCGACACGAGCGAAGAAGACCTGAAGCAGTTCCTGAATGAATCAGCGCCAAACATCAATTTTGATTGTAAAGTATGGAAAAAACGGGAAAATACCGCATCCTTTAAAATTTCTTTCCCCATCAAATTCGTCCAAGAAGTCTATGATCCCTCTATTTGGCCAGAGGATGCTGCCATCCAGCGTTTCTCCTTTAGAAGTGGAAATTTTCGACAGGACAACCCCCAGATTGCCCCAATGAGCTGACTCCAAAAAATGCGTACTCTATAGACGAATATGGTGATACAAATCATTTGCTTGAAAACATTTCAAATTCTCTAGTGAGTATTTTCCATATTAATGTTCAATGTATATCTAACAAGCTTGAAGTCATAGAACTATTTCTAGAAAAATTTAATTTCAATGTCCTATGCATATCCGAACACTGGCTCAAAATTTCAGACTTACAAAATATTCAGATTCCTGGATATCAATTGATCAGTAGTTTTTGTAGAAGTAGTAACCTACATGGCGGTGTTGCAATGTTCACTAAAAGAACACTAAAATATGAAATCTTGAAAGAAACCTCTGATATATTGGTGAAACCGTTCTCTACTCTGATAAATCTGATATTTTCAACAGGCGTTTTTCCTGATGTGTTTAAATACTCCAGGGTTATACCTGTTTTCAAAAAGGGTCAATCTTCTAGTTTAGATAACTATCGACCCATCTCCATAATTTGTATTTTTGGCAAAATAATTGAAATAATACTAAAGAAAAGAATCACTGTATATTTTGAGGATAATAATTTTTTGAGTGACAGCCAGTTTGGTTTCAGAGCGGGTCGCTCAACAATACACGCTCTACAAGATACTATTGGGAACATAATCGAAGGACTTGAGCAGGGGAAAATCACTGCACTCACTTTATGTGACCTAACCAAGGCCTTCGATTGTGTCTCCCATGATATCCTCTTAGAAAAGTTAAATTTCTATGGAATTAGGGGAATTGCCCACTCTCTCATAGAGTCCTATCTGAGAAACCGTCAACAATGTGTCAGTTTGAATCATGTCAAGTCTAACTACAAAATGATTAATTATGGGGTACCTCAAGGCTCAGTACTTGGGCCTCTATTATTCGTCATTTATGTGAATGATATCTGTAAGTACTTGAATCACAGCAAATGCACTTTGTTTGCAGACGATACATCATTCATAACCTCAGAAAACACAATAACAAAGTTGTCAACCTCAATAGCAGAATTAGAAAACAGGGCTGAAGGATGGTTCTCAGCAAATAATTTGAAAATAAACAGAAATAAAACACAGAAATTACTTTTCTCAACGAAAAAAACTCCAGGTATTTGCTATGAACCAGAAAATAATGCAAAGTTATTAGGAATAACAATAGATGACAAATTAAGTTGGAAAAGTCATATTGAAAATCTGAGCAGCAGACTATCTAGCACAATATTCCTGTTGAGGCAATTGAAAACCATCACCAATTTATCTACAGTTAAAACGGTATATTTTTCCATGTTTCACTCTAGAATGAGCTATGGAATCATTCTTTGGGGCAACTCATCTTATGCCATTAATATTTTTCGACTTCAAAAAAAGGCATTGCGGATAATTGCAAACGCTGATTATCGCGAACATTGCGAACCACTCTTTATCAAATACGGAATATTGTCCCTCCCTTCACTGTACATTTATCAAACGCTCATTGAGATACACAAAAATGTTGACAGCTTCACCCGTCAGTCAGATATACATAAGTATCACACGAGACATGCTAACCATATTCAAACACCACGGTATAGATTAGTAAAATCCCAAAAAAATTGTATGAATATTCAATTATACAATGCACTACCGACCACAATAAAATCTACGGGAAATCGTGAGTTCAAATCAATAATGAAAAAATATTTCCTGCAAAAATGTTTTTATTCCATCGAAGAATATTTGCAAACAATTTGTGATGACATGAGTTTTTTTTCTTTTAAAATCTCTGAGTTCTGATAGCTCCTGTTTTTGATTGTGAGTCTTTGAAATTATATACCTATTTAATGTTATGCTTTCAAAATTTGGTGTGTCTATATACTATATACTTAATTTTATTTATACTTGTAAATGTTTGGAGGTATTTAGCCTATCTTGACTTGCTACCAATATATGTTATATATATAATGTAGTTAAATAAAGCTCTATCTATCTATCTATCATAAATAACTAATGTAGGCAGAGATTGTTTTGCTGTTTTTGAATGATTCCTTCAACTTCTATCAATTTGCTTGCTCATTTATGGTGATAATAAGAACTTGTAAGTGAAGATTCTGAGACTGGATAAGTACCCTGCCAAAAATGTCTCATAGAAACTTATAAAAAAATATATATGAGAATATAATTACGAGAATGAAGTTGGATAGTGAAACAGTAATTCCATATAATCCTATGTATTTTGCAAATACATATATAATCAGTTTCTAATGGCGATTCTCTCCCTTTCTCTTATGAGTATGAACTGTGTTTCGCAGATATATTCATAATCAGTTCCTAATAGTAATTCCTAATTATTTACATATGAGAAACTATCAGTCAATTTTTATAGTGAAACAGTAATTTATAAGCTCGAAATGTATTCTGCAGTTACATTTATAATCAGTTCCTAATGGCAATCCTCAATGGAGTCGATGAGTTTGAACTGTAATTCACAGATACATTCATAATCGGTTCTAAATGGCAATTCCTTATTGAAACATCTTGGGGTTGGTAAAAAGGTCCCATTGGGGACTAGTTGCTGACGTGGAAACGTCCCCCACCAGTACCAGTACCAGTACCAGTATTGAAACATCGTAATTCATGATTTTGAAATGTGTTCTGCATGTACATTCAAGACAGGTTTCTAATAGCAATTTCCAACGAAGTCTTTGAGTATGAACTATGTTTTACAGATACATTTATAATCAGATTCTGATGGCAATTCCTCATTGAAACACTGTGGCATTCATGAGAATGGAATGTGTTTTCCATATACATTTATGATGAGTTTCTAATAGCAATTTCTTTCAAACTCTATGAGTATGAACTCTGTTCTGCAGATACATTTGAAATCAGTCCCTAATTGCAATTTCTTGTTGAATTAACGTGGCATTTATGAGTTTGAAATGAGTCCCTTATAGCAATTCTATTATGGACCCTATGAGTATGAATTATGTTCTGCAGGAACATTCATGATAAGTTCCTAATCAGAGTTCTTTATTGAAATAAAGTCGCATTTATGAGTTTGAAATGTATCCTGCGGGTACATTCATAATCAATACCTTATAGCAATCCCTCAGGAACAATTAGAGTATAACTCTGTTTTGCAGATACACTTATCATCAGTTCCTAATTGGAATTCTTCATTGAATTACCGTGGCATTCATCAGTTTGAAATGTGCTTCACAGGTAAATTCATAATAAGTTTTTATTGGCAGTTCTTCATGTACTCTATGAGTATAAACTGTGCTTTCCAGATACATTCATATTCAGTAACCTATAACACTTTCTTTCGAAGTCTAGCAATTTCTTCCGAAGTGTATGACTATAAACTCTGTTTTGCAGATACAATGATCGTAATCAGTCCCTAGTCGGGATTTCCTCTTAGAATACCGTTGCATTTATGAGTTCAAAGTGTGTATTGGAGATACATTCATAGAGAGTTCATATTATATCTACGAGTATGAACTCTGTTTTGCAGATACATTCATAATCAGTTACTAATCGGAATTTATTACTAAAATACCGTGGTATTTATGAGTTTGAAATGTGTATTCTAGATACATGCATTCATGATGAGTTCATTATAGCAATTCCATATGAACTCTGATTTGTAGATCAGTTCCTAATCACAACTCCTTAATGGAATGCAGTGGCATTTATGAGTTTGAAATGTGTATTGCAGATACTTCCATAATCAGTTCCTCATAGAAATTCCATATTAACTCTATGAGTATGAACTGTTTTCTGCAGGTACATTCATAATCAGTTCCTGATCAGAGTTTCTCATTGTACTACAGAGTGGCATTTATAAGTTTGAGATGTGTTCTGCAGGTTGATTCATGATCAATTCCTGATAGCAATTTCTCACGAATACTATAAGTATAGCTCTGTTTTGCATACACTTATCATCAGTTCCTAATTGGAAGTCTTAATTGAAACAACGTGGCATTGATTAGTTTGAAATGATTACAACATGTCTATTCATAGAGTGTTTCTATATTGACGGTTCTTCACGATAATCTGTGCTTTCCAGATACATTTGTGATCAATAACTTATAACACTTTCTTCCGAAGTCTATAAGTATAAATTCAGTTTCGCAGATACATTGATACTCAGTTTCTTATCGAAATTTCTTATTGAAATACCGTGTCATTCATGAGTTCAGAATGTGTATTGCAGATACACTAAAGAGTTCCAAGTAGCAATTCCAAATGAACTCTATGAGTATAAACTATCTGTTTCGCAGATACATTCATAATCAGTTCCTAATCAAAATCAAAACTAAAATACTGTGGTATTTATGAGTTCAAAATGTGTATTTTATATTCATTCATTCTTAATGGGTTCCGTATAACAATTCCATAATATGAACTCTGTTTTGCATATACATTCATAATTCCTAATCAGAGTTCCTTATTGAAATACATATATATATACATGTATGAATAATGTTCAATTACTTTCTTTTAATCAATATTTTTATTATCGTTAATATTATTATATAATTATTATAATTATTGATATTATATCATCACCTTCTCTCATTTTCTAATCTCCTCTAACATTTACCGCTCAGGTATAGTTTTAGATTAGGTTAGTATGTCAAGCATGACAATTATTAAAAATTATTTAATTGAATATGACAAGGGTTGAGTGGAAGAGCACTAAGTAGTGAACTCCCCCTTGAGATTTCCGAACTGTTGTAAGAATTGTTGTTAGACTGTAGGTTATCATGGAAATAAAGGCATTTATTATTATTATTATTATTATTACAGTGGCATTCATGAGTTTGGAATGTGTCCTGCAGGAACACTCGTCTTCAGAGGTTATGTCGCACATGGACGGTGTCACCTTTTTTGATCACCGCTGCAAGAATAGCGCTTATACCGTTCAACCGCGACATGTACGCTGAAGAGGAGTGTACCTACATTCGTAATCAATTCCAAATAGCAATTTCTCACGAATACTATGAGTCTAACTCATTCTCGAGGATACACTCAACATCAGTTCCCAATTTGAATTCCTCATTATTGGAACATTGTTGCATTTCTCAGTTTGAGACATGTTTTACAGGTACATCTATCATGAGTTTCTATTGACAGTTCTTCAGGTACTCTAACCGAGTGTAATCTGTGTTTTACATATATATTCATAATGAATTCCTCATAGCAATCCCTCACGAAGAATATGAGTATATACTCTGTTTTGTATTGAATTGCCATGGCATTCATGAGTCCAAAATAAATTTCGCAGAAACATTCATGATAAGTCCTTAATAGCAATCCCATATGAGCAATTCTTCTCAAACTTATGAGATTTGAATAAGAGATACATTCATGATCAGTACCTAAATTGAATTCATCATCAGCAAATATGACTTTGAAATGTATTTTGTATTGAACCCCTGCTTATTTTTGTATGTATTATTCGTTTTATTTCAATAACGATCTTTCATAATTTTTCTGTATATACCAACAGAAAAACAATTGAACTTTTCAAAAAATAGTCAGTTTTTCTATTGGCATATATGAAATTTACAATACATAAAAAAGTTGACTAGGGGTTGAAAATATTCGTGAATACCATGTACAGGCTGTCCCATTTTCGATGTCCTAACGGGATAGGTATCTCATTTATTTTCTAAAATAGAGATTTTCCATTTTCGCAAACGTGGGCTTCTTTTTAGTGAAACTCACGATACCCTAAACCAAGTTTTTGTAGCCCGCTGCCTTTTTGAGATACAATGCGAAATTGAAAATGTTGCATTTCGGGACCCTTCTTGTATCTCAACCATCTTCCAATTCATCGAAAAAGTCGAAAGTGTTTGTCATACATTTTTTCACGTAGTGAAAGTAGAGTGGCGTAGTCAGAATTTCAGAATAAGCTGTTATTATTCAGATATAATCCTAAGTTATGTTTTTTCAAATGGAACATCACGTATAGTTTTCCTCATTTGAAACATTGATGCTTTTCGCTTTTCAAAAATATACAACACTTATGAGATATTTCTAGTCTTAGCACGAAATTCTGATAAATTCAAGTTTCTCAGTAGACTTTTCATCGATTGAACTTGATGTAAATATCTAGCAACATTGTCCATATCATAAATTTTCATATTTTCCTTGTTGCTGATACAGTGTTTCGTCACACACTAGTTTCAATTTTTATCAATATTGAACATTCACCAATATTCAGCAGTATTTATTGAATATAAAAGCTGTGGACCTTCGTGTAGACCTAATTGGTAGGTGGCTATGAAAAAAAAAGCGAGTGCAGAATGTTTTATAATATTTGTCACATACCTGTAGAATTTACAATTTGTTCATACAGCGGCGAATAATAATCCAGGATATCAGAACTACGAAAATTTGAAACCAACTCATTTTATATCACAACCATTTCTAATTTTCGTAACCTGGATTAGTATTCGCTATCGTATGAAGAATTTGTAAATTCGACAGGGAGGTGGCAAGGATTTGAAAACATTCTACACTCGCTTTGTTTTCAGAGCCACCTACTAATGAGGTCCACATCTTTTAGAGACAATAAATATTGCTAAATATTGGTAGATCTTCAATTTTGGTGGAATTGAAACTAGTGTATGACAAAACATAGTGTCAGCAGTAAGGTCAATATGAACATTTGTGATATGGACAATGTTGCCATATATCTACAAGGCCCATCGATGAAAAATCTACAGAAAAACTAGAAATTTTTCAAATTCATGCCTACTACTCAAAATATCACAAGTGTAATATATTTTTGGAAATCGCAAAGCCTCAATGTTCACAATATGAAAAAATATATAGGGTGTTCCATTTGGAAACAACGTGACTGAATAATAACAGTTCAGTTTGAAAATTTGACTACACCACTGGATTCTACGTGAGAAAATGTAAAAAAGGGGAGTTTTCACTTTTTCAATAAATTGAAAGATAACTGAGATACA
The DNA here is from genome assembly GCA_918026855.4 of Phaedon cochleariae. Lineage (NCBI taxonomy): Eukaryota > Metazoa > Arthropoda > Insecta > Coleoptera > Chrysomelidae > Phaedon > Phaedon cochleariae. The sequence continues at coordinate 22,320,426 of OU896710.1, forward strand.
GGGGTGGACCCAGAACACAAGATTTTCAATTTCGCCCTGTATCTTTGAAACGAAGCAAGTTATGAAAATTTTATTTGCAGTATCGTGAGTTTCAATAAAAAGTAGCCAACGTTCTCAGAAACCGCATATCTTTATCTTCGCAAATATGTGAGATATTCCGTAGAAACATGGAAAATGGAATAGTCTATACATAACCCTATGGGTATAAACTACGATGTGTTTCACAGATATATGTATTATTAATCAATTCCTTATAGCAATTCCTCACGAACTTCAAAATGCAAATAAATTTATAATCAGTTTCTAATGATACCTTATTGAAATACCGTGGCATTTGTGTGTTTGAAATGTATTCTGCTGATACATTCAATTCCTTATCGCTTTCGCTTATCATTAGTTTGAAATGTATTTGCAATCTGTTTCTGATGGCAGTTTTCCAAGCGAATACGCTTATCATCAGGTATTAATGGCAAGTCTACAAAAAAATACTGCGACATCCATGAGTTCGATATGTATTTTACAAGATCATTTATGCGTTGGTAATAGCAAATCCAAGGACACAACTCTACAGATACATTTTTCATTCAGAATCTCTATACTGATATAGGATATGGTTTTCAGGAGACATCATTTTTCTTCTCGTGATTTGTGAAAAAATTGATGTGTGTTTGAAGAAATACCATTCAGATAAAAAACTTAAATATTCCTATACATACTGATATAGGATACGTGTTAAATTATGCCACTTATTTTTTTCAATTTGTAATTTTTGGAACATACATTATAAAGAATCCTGAAGCCCTGAGTGATATGAAAGCTGATAGAAATCGCATAAAATCAGGTTAAGGTTTCCTATTCAATCCTTTTCTCACTCTTAACACACGAATTCTGATAAGATCTCATCTTATAAATTCCACATAAAACCTCACCAAGCTTGTGATTCAGCATAAAATATAATTGTGATTGAAAATAAAATATTCTATTGAATATCGCTCCTTCACAGCATTGCCTGATACGAAGACATGTACCTAATTTGATTACGGAAACAAAGTCTCATCGATTATGTGAACCTATCAAAATCCTGAAATAGACTGAAATAAGAACATTCATGACATCTTCGACATCTTCCAGGATAGCTCAGTATTGATCGAAGTTCTGATTCCTCCATAATTTTAAATGAAAAATAACTCACAAAAACCAATACAAACACACACACAAAAGTGACATACTTTCTAATTTGGTCCCGTGTATTCTCGAAAATCGATTGTCTTATGAAAACTCATAAAATTCATTGCATATTGGGATAGTAATGTCTTATACAATCTCATTGGTTCTCAAATATTTCATTCAATATACATTCAATGAGGATTCAATATAATCGGATATGTAGTGCCTCATTCGACAGTATGCATTCCTGGAAGATATTTTGCTTATAATGACCTGTAAGATACGATTGTGATCAACACTCAATTTCACCATTAAAACTTGTAAATTTGGAGTCGTTTTGAATCGAATTGATGCTCATAAAAATCGCATTGAATCAGATGCGGGATTCCTTATTGCAGCTAATAAATGCCGCCCTCACTGTTTCCTGTCTTTCCATACGATACCATATACGATTATATTTGTTGATTTCCACACATATATCATACCTTCTCAGGATCGTGAATGAGCATGAAATATAATTAAGTATTGTGATTGGGAACCTTATACAAACAACTAACAAGATACGAAGGTATTGAGATATGTGTAAAATTGTGCCAGTCATTTTTAACCTTCAATCTTTGAAACACATAAACCTTACAGGAACTTATAGAACCCTATATATATCAGCAATGAATTGTCTATTTTAAACTCAAGAATCTTTATAAATCCAAGTCAGCAATGAAGATGAAGTGATGCAATATTCGAGATAAAAAATACTCACAAGTTTTTGCATCATGGCGGATGTTCAACCTCTTGGTGCGAACAAAGAAACAAATTCCGTTGCTAATCATGAGTAATGTTCACATTTATCTAAAAGTAATTTCAGATTGGAGCACTATCGTATCCACAACACTACACATGATATGACTTGCAATCAACACCTCAATTCTCAACAATAATTTCAGATTAATGGGTATTCTCTCGAATCAAAACAGAGATACCTGTCTTCCTTCGCGAGCAACATAAACTAAAACAAATATGGATGGCTAGTGGCTAGCTCAGTCTCAGAACTACCAACGCAAAAAAAAACTTAAATTTTGTGTTCCACTCTATGTGGAGACTCAATGACTCTCTAAGTGAATTTTCAAATGTGAATCTATATGGATTTATGAGTAACCTATGTTATGAATTTGGCCTTGTTTTTCGGGTATTTATGTGGATCTATCAGTTTCTAGTAGGTATGAAAATATATAATAGTTTCTTGATGCAATGCTGATGGGAATCATGAGAATGTATGAGGATATACAGTATATTGAATGGTTTTTATGTGATCGAATGGGGATTTATTTGGCAAAAATCCTCAGGCTTCTTCGTCTCTTCGAATTGTGTGCGTATTCAAGTTATACCAGTACCAATATAAGAACAATTCTGTTTCGATGAGCTGATGTTTGTGAAATAAATCGGAAAATATGGAAATATACAGGGGCGTGTGATGAAAAAAAAAAAAGATGATAAAAGATGGTCTGAAAATGTTTTGTAACGAAATTGTGTTGGATATATAGAAAAAAAGGATATCAATAAGTTTTTTCCGAGAAAGTGACAATCAATATTTTTTTTTTTTTTTTTTATCGCTTGGAGCGCACGAAAGGGAATATGATTATATTTTCAAATAAAATATACAGGGTATCTATAAAAGGTTCGGACATGGCTCGGCTGTGGACTCCTAGGATAGAAACAAGTCGATTTAGGCCAACTTACTTATATCCAAAATCGTCTCGTTGAGTTGGTACAAGGCGTTGAAGTTTTTTTTGGAAAAAAATGATTTTGTTCATAAAAAGAGAAGGCTGGGATCAATTCTCATGATTTTTGGCATAGCATGTTCCCTAACTGTTAGTCACGTTTTGAGATGCTTTTGATCATCATCAGTGCAAGTGTTTCAGACAACCATGTTGCCGTACAAATTTGGTGATAACTTTCCAGAGGTCGGACTGGAAATTTCCAGTTTTTTTTCCAGAAAAATATTCCCTTCAGGAATATTTTTTGTATCGTGTTTAGCTTTGATAAGTCTCGATAGGTTCATTTGCAAATGAATAATTTCTGATACGATGCATCCTGCGCATTTTTGGGAATTAATCTTTTTATAAGTCGGACTGATTATTGATCATGGCTACACCCAGGTAGCAGAGTGACGTCCAATTGACGTCATTTTTTGGTCATAAAATGACGAAGTGGACGTCCAAAAATGACGTCTGAGAGACCCTATAATGACGTCAAAATGTCACAGCCATATGACGTCATACTTAGACGTCATAATGACGTCGCAGAACGACCAATAAAGGACGAAATAAAAAAATAAGGAGGTTTATATATACGGTATTATTGGTACATGATAATACAACCCAAACCTTTGATGACATTCATTTTGTAACTATACGTTGTGCATGGTAACTTGGTTGATGTTCCTCCCGGGCAGTCCTGTTGAATCCTAGCGCTATTGCTACTACCTATGAATCTCTATATATATGACAATATCGTTAGCTACTCGTATTTGTACCTAAAATTATGTAGCGAGCGTCGGCGAGATGTAAGCTGAATAAACTTATTTTTAGCTAAACTATCCATTTCTGAGAGATCCTCTGCAACAGGTCGATTTTATTTCCGATTTGCCACATTTGAAAGTAAGAATCATATATATACAGGGTGATCCACGTTTAAGTTAAGACGTCCGCGGCAATTTTTTCAATTGGAAACAATAATAACCTATATAAGATACATTAAATTTTTGAAATATTCATGGGAATCTGAATTCAAAAATATATTACACATATGGTTTGTATACAGTGTGTCCGTTAAATTGAGTCATCTCGCGTGAAGTAAATAAAGTAGCCAATCAATGTACTTATAACCATACAATTCCTTCCTGAGGAATCTCCTAAAATAGGTCGATTTTCATTTCAAATTACCAACATTATTGAGGAAAAATTTAATATACAGGGTGATTCAAAATTGAGCTACAACGTCCGCGACCATTTTTTCAAAGGAACACTCTATAAATTATTCGATATTTGGAGTCTCTATGGAAAGCTGGATTCAAAAATATATGAGTTTCTATACAGTGCGTTCGTTGAATTAAGTTCTTTTGCGAAGTTGCGAATAAGTTTGTTGAAAATTGAAAAAATATTTTTTTTTCAGAGAATGATGCTCGAAGCCGTAGAATTTTATTTTTATTCAAGCTTTATCTCATATTGGATCAATATATACAGAATGATTCGTGTAGGAGAAATTACGTCATCTTTATATTTTAATGGCGAACCAATTTTACGAGAGAACTGAATTTAACGAACGCCCTGTATACAAACCCTTTGTGTGATATACATTTGATCACGAAAATTCAATAATTTATATCCGTTTGAAAAATGTGTCGTGTACGTCATAATACAAACGTTTATCATCCTGTATATTTGATGATTCCTCCGTAGAAATGTCGAATTAGGAATAAAAGCCTCTCCTGTTTTCTCAGAAATATATAAGATAGGTAGATATTGGATAATAATGAATTTATCCACTACTTCCCGAGAGCATCTAATTTATTGGACGCACATGATTGTGTTAAACATTTCCGAATTCCGCTTCGAATGGTTATTCCAAAGATTGAGTAATATATATAAGGTGCTCTATTTAAAAAAATTGTCGTTATGGTCATAACTCAAACGTGGATCACCATGTATGTATATTCAATTTTTCTCATAAATATATGGCAAATTGAAAATGAAAATCGACCGTTTTCAGCAGATTCCTCAAAAATGCATAATTTGGCTGAAAATAAATTTGTTCATCAGTACTCACGAAAACAATGTATATACAAACACAAATTTAATACGTACAATTAACAAACGATGAAAAAGTAAGAAAGCAACTGATTTTTCTTATTTGGTCGAATACGTCATTAAGACGTCCAATATTGAACGTCAATAAGACGTCATGAAATATGACGTCATTTTTAGGTCCCTCTGAAGTCGAGGACGTCATTGACCAATAATGACCTAAAAAAGGCGTCATTATGACGTCATTCCACTAACCTGTGCTACCTGGGCAATGTTTTCTTATTGTAAACAAACTGATGAGTTGCTGGTCCTCGCGGGCATTTCAAGAACTTTCGCGTTACAAATTTAGCGATAACTATATTCAGGACCTAAGGTGAGCACTTTAACGCCTTATACCAACTCAACGAAACGATTTTGTATATAGGTAAGTTGGCTACAATCAACATATCTTCATCCCAGTAGTCTACAGTCAAGCCATGTCCCAACCAGATTATTTTTCTAAAAAATGCATAAGATGCATCAGATCAGGAATTATTCATTCGCAAATAAACCTCAAAAATTAACACGATACAAAAAATATTTCTGAAGGGAATATCTATTTGGAAAAGAAACTGGAAGTTTCCACTACGACCTCAGAAAAGTTGTCACCAAATTTGTACGGCAACATGATTGTTCTAAATACTTGCAGGTCACTGATGATGATCAAAAACATCTCAAAACGGGACTTACAGTCACAGAACATGCCATGCCAAAAATAATGAAAATCGATCTCAGCCTACTCTTTTTATGAGCAGAATTATTTATTCCAAAAAAACTTCAACGCCTTTTACCAATTTAACGAGACAATCTTGGATATAGGTAAGTTGGCCCAAATCAACTTGTTTTTATCCCAGGAGTCCACAGCCCAGCCCTGTCCCAATCTTTTACAGGCACCCTGTATATATAATGTTCAGAATAGAAGTTATGAGCTATCGAAAATTATATTACTCATAAAAACTGCTGGAAACCTATAATATTAAAACCGTGTGTTCTCATTAGGAATTACAAATATTTGAACTGATTTTCTCATACAAACTCATTTAATGCATTTTGGATTGGGCATGCATTGTCTGATTGAAACTAGTAAACAAATTCCGCATAAAATCTCTCGTTTTATTATTATAATCATATAACAACTGTCAATCATTGTCATCAATACTCATAAGATCTTATAATATATATTTCGAACTTGAAGATCTTGTACTATTGAAAACTCACACAATCTTATAGGAAACATTTTATATTGGACATGAATTGTCTGATCCAAACTCGTGAATCATCATTAAAAAAATCTGCGAAAAAGCCTCTCGATATATACCAGTTGTCATAACTATATATCCTCATCAACCCTCAAGAAGTCTTTAACACATTATATCCTTAGCTTGACGTATAAGATACGTTTCATTTCAGATCAGCATTGTCTTCACAAATCTCAAAAACATACACATCTCATTCAAACTCATTAGATACCATTCAGATTAGGCATGTATTGTCTAATCTAAACTCGTGAATCCTCATACCGAAATAACGCATAAAACATCTCAACATATTATGAGTACAGTCATTATAGTATATCCTTATCAACACTCATGAATTCTTGAACAAATATTTCCTTATAAGATTCGTTTCATTTTTGATCAGTTTTCTCTCTTTCAAAACCTCTCAAATTCTCAGAATATACAACCTATACAAACTGATCAGATAAATTTCAGATCTGACATGTATTGTACAATCTAAACTTGTGAATCCTTATACAGGAATTCCGCATAAAACCTCTCAGCATACCATTGAAGTCATAACGGTATATCCTCATCAACACTCATAAATTCTTGAACAAATATTTCCTCATAAGATTCATTTCATTTCAGATCAGTTTTGTCCCTTTTAAAACCTCTCAAATTCTCAGAACATACATCCTATACAAACTGATCAGATGAATTTCAGATCAGACATGTATTGTCCAATCTGAACTTGTGAATCCTCATACAGAAATTCTGCATAAAACCTCTCAACATACCATTGAAGTCATAACTGTATATCCTTATCAACACTCATGAATTCTGGAAAACATCGACGCCTCAGCTTGACCCATAGGATACGTTTCATTTCAAATCAGTATTGTCTTTTCAAACTACAAAAATCATCAGAACATACACATCTCATACAAACTAATTAGTTACCATCCAGATTAGACATGTATTGTCTTATAAAAACTCGTGAATCCCCATACAGAAATAACGCATCATTCATCTCAACATATGGATACAGTCATAACGGTAAATCCCTATCAACACTCATGAATCCTTAAACAAATATTTCTTTATAAGGTTCGTTTCATTCCAGATCAGGATTGTCTTTTGAAAACTCTCAAATTCTCAGAACATATATATCTCATAAAAACTGATCAGATACATTTCAAATCAGACATGTTTTGTCTAATCTAAACTCTTGAATCCTCATAAAGCAATCCCGCATAAAACCTCTCAACATACCATAGGAGTCATAATGGTATATCCTTATCAACCCTCAGTTTTGAAAGACATCAAGCCTCAGCTTGACCCATAGGATACGTTCCATTTCGAATCAGTAATGTCTTCTCAAACCCCAAAAATCCTCAGAACTAACACATCTCATACAAACTTATTAGATACCATTCAGATTAGGCGTGTATTGTCCAAAACTCGTGAATCCTTATACAGAAATAACGCATGAAACATTATAACATACGAATACAGTTATAACGGTATATCCTTTTCAACACTCATGAATTCTGGAACATATATTAGCTCAGCTTGACCAATAAGATACGTTCCATTATAGATCAGTAATTCTTTAAAAGAAATTTCGAATACTTGAAACCGATAGAATCAAGGCAGCAGTTCCCTATTATAATATAATATCATAAGTTATCGAACACTTTGAACCCTTACAAAAACCCATGAAATACGTTTAAGATTATATTTATAGTGTCTTTTAAAAACTTATGATTACTCAATAATTATTTACCGCATTCAAGCTGATAAGAAACCTATGATTTTAGAACCGTGTTTTCATATATGAGCTCATAAACCTAGGAACTAGTTCAGTCTTATGAACACTCATTGGACACATTAAAGATTAGGCATTCACTGTCTAATTGAAACTCGAATATTCTCAGTTATTCTGAGTCACATGAATGCTAATAGAAATCGCATTAGATTAGATAAGGAATTTCTTAGTAAATCTCTAAAATCCTGAACTATTTTTTTCCTGACGATACCCAATAGAATTCTATTTGTGAATTCCTACACATTTCTCATATATACTAAGGCGCATGAATGTTCATATAATACTCTTCCAATTGGAAGTGCAATATCTTATTGAAGGTCATAGTCTTCTCAAACCACTTGTGCCTGATAAAAACTCTCATACTCCATATTTTTATACGCTTATAAATCACATATGCTTATGAAATATCATTGAACCTTTTAGAAAGTTCATGTGCCAGAGATCATGTACTCATACGCTACAGAACTCGGTTATATATCCTTATAAATACTCATATTTTGTCTATATTTCTTTATGAGACTTCATAAGGTATTTTTGGCAGGGTAGGTACACAAAATTCAAAACCGATACATACCATTATTATACATAGGTACTAATTTAGTGGTTGTTTAGTGATTTACGTAACAGTGGAATGGAAGATAAAAGAACTTGCAGTGTTTTTTTGGAACTGTCAAAACAAAAGCCATCAATTGTGTGTATATATATATAGGTACTATATATCCCGAAAAAAGTAATTTAAAAAAATGACATTTTATATTCTGTCAACAGGAATGAAATAGCAAACTTTTTTCCTGGCACAGAAAAAACAATTTATTATTAATCCATTATTTATCAGTAGTAATATCCCTAGGACATTGATGATAGACCAAATAATTTTATTACAATCCAAAGCTCCTGTATAATATCTTGTGGATCGGTAATAATACAACTAGTTACAAGATGTTATATTATATTGTTGAACTTCCAGAATGTTACAACTAGCACTAACTATAAACATGTGGTTACATCCATGTTCTAGAAGGCAATGCCTCATATCCCCTAGTCCCTTATAAGACCACGCAATGTCGCCTGTCATAATGTCAAGAACGTCAATATGACCTAATGGGACATAGAACACAAAACATATATAAATAGTAGGCAGTAATGCCAACTTACAATTGACATCATAATACATCTTTTCCCCTTTACAGATTGAGCCTTGCAGGTTTTTTAACAAGTCGACCTGATCTAGTACTCACTACAGTGTTACTATTGGTTGGTTGAGCAGGAGCAGCAGGTTGCACATTACAGTTTTGCTCATAACTATTGCTTAGTATATTCTGTGTGGATGAACTAGAACTATCGTTTCTACCGGGTGATGACTCAAGACTGTAATTACCATGAATAGACTCAGCTTTACATGTAGCATTATCATTTTCGTTTACAATAAGATTATTTTCATTGATCTCTCTTTTGTGAGGATTCTTAGATAATCGTAAATCGTGTCTGTTTCGTCTAACATGATTTCCTACATTATTCATTACAATATAAGACCTAGGGGCTGAATGACTATCTACTATTTTACCTGAGTCCCAAGTTTTAGTTACATGATCGTAAATAGTGACATTATCTCCTTTCTTCAATGGTTTTTGATGTGAAGCACTTTTGTCAAAATATTTCTTACCTAAGTCCCTCTTTGATTGTATTCTCTCAATAACATCTTGACATAATTCAGGTTTTAGCAAATCTACTGAAGTTGGTACATTTGTTTTGCATCTGCGGCTGTTCAACAACTGTGATGGCGAGTAGGCCATATTCTTAAGAGGCATATTTCTATAATTTAGTAATGATAACTCTATATCTTTACCTCCTGCCAATGCTTTTTTAATTATATTTTTTGAAATTGACACGGCCTTTTCTGCCAATCCATTGGATCTGGGAAAATTTGGGCTTCTAAGAATCAATCTGAAATTCCAATCTTCAGCAAATTTTCTAAAGCATTCACTATTGAAGGGTACATTATCAGCAACTAGAATATCTGGTGGTCCAAATCTTGCAAACACAGATTGAATTTGATTTATTACAGATTGTGCACTTTTAGATTTAATTTGTAGTAATTCTAGCCAATTAGAATAGGCATCAAATAAAACAACATAACTTATATTTGCAAAAGTGAAAATGTCTGTTCCTAAACGTTCCCACGGACGATTAGGTATTGGATATGGCATTAAAGTTTCTTTTTTATTCTGACGTGCATATTTTTCACAGACCTTACATGATTTGCTGAAATTTTCTATATCATTTGTTAACCCAGGCCAATAAAATGTTTTTCGTGCCAGAGCTTTAGTTTTTTCAATGCCAAAATGACCTTCATGTAAGAGTTTCAACATTTCATTACGAAGTACAGTAGGTACTATCAATTTATTTTCTAAAAACAGCAAATTGTCATACATAGAGAGTTTGTCTTTGAGTTTGTGATAAATTTTAACATTTTCAGGTATGTTAGCTTTATTATGTGGCCATGAATTTGTTACAAATTCAATCACTATTTTTAAATTAGTGTCATTTAATGTTTCACGTTTAAACTGCTCTTTTCTTTTTTCAGACAATGGCAAATAATTACATAATGAATGCACAGCATATTCAATTTCTGCATTCGATTTCAATCCCTGATCATTAGTCAAAAATGCTCTGGACAATGTATCTGATATATACATATATTTTCCTCGTCTATAAGTAACATTTAAATTGTAGTATAATAGTTTTAGTCGAATGCGTTGAAGTCTAGGTGAAATGGCTTGAATGTCTTTTTTAAAAATAGTTTCTAAAGGTTTATGATCACTATGTACTTTAACATCTAGTCCATAAATAAAATAATGAAATTTTTGAGCTGCAAAAAGAATCGCCAGTGCCTCTTTTTCAATTTGGGCATATTTTTCTTCAGTTTTAGTCAAACTTCGTGATGCAAATGCCACTGGGTGACCTTCTTGCAATAAACAGGCACCTAATCCATCTTTTGAACTATCAGTTTCTATTTCTGATGGTTTTGTTGGATCAAAAAATGACAGTACAGGTGCATTCGTCAGTAAATTTTTCAATTGATGAATAGTTGACTCATGTTCATCACTCCACTGCCATTCTACATCAAGTCTAGTTAGATTTCTTAAAGGCGCAGTAATTTTTGATAAATTAGGAATAAATTTGCCAATGTATTTCACCATGCCTAAAAAGCGTAATAAATCTTTTTTATTTTGAGGATTTGGCATATTCAAGATAGCATTAACATAATTTTGATTTGTTTCAACTCCTTTTTTTGAAAATATCTGGCCCATAAATTTAACACTACTTTGTTTAAATTGCATTTTTGATTTGTTGAACTTTATATTATACTTCAAAGCCCTATCCAATACAAGTCTTAAATTTTCATCATGTTCATTCTCTGTCTCACCTGTGATTATCAAATCATCAAAATACAACCCAACCCCTTTTAGATCACCAAATATTTCATAGTTTTTTTTCTGAAATACTTCGGGGGCAGAGCATATGCCAAAAGCTAGTCTAGTGAACTGATACCTTCCAAATGGAGTACCAAAGGTGCATAGATCTGCACTGGGATCATCTAAACATACTTGCCAATAACCATCCTTCATGTCAAGCACAGTGAAGAATTGTTTATTGCTTAGTTTAGCAGTTATTTCATCTAAGGAAGGAATTAAGAAGTGCTCACGTTTTATAGACTTATTTAAATGTTTTGGATCCAGGCAAAGTCTGAGATCACCATTACATTTCTCCACTATAACTAAAGGATGGATCCATTCTGTAGGTTTGTCTACTTTCTTAATGATTCCTTGTGATTCCATATCTTCTAACTTAGCTCTAAGCCTTTCATGCAAAATTTGGGGCACTCGCCTTATTGGAGTAATTTTTGGTGTAACATTTTCTTTTAAAGTGATATGGTGTTTATTTGGAAAACTTCCCAAACCTTCGAAAGCTCTATGATACTTTTTTACAACATCATCATGAGATTCAAACTTTAGCTTCACACTGTCAACTCTGTTAATCAAGTTTAGGTTGATACAGTCTTTTAACCCTAACAATGGTAATTGATTTTTTGCATTTACTACTACAAAATTAATCAAGGCACTTCTATCTGCCACTTCGCAAGGAAGTTCTACTTCCCCTATTGATTCAAGCTTGAACTGTGGGCTACCATATGATATTAAGGATACATCTGTTTTACGAACCTTACAAGCAGGATTTATAGTTTTCAGGATATCTCCTGGCAAAACATTGACTTCAGCACCTGTGTCAAGCTTGAATTCAATATGCTTACCATTAATAAATACCTTTTTTGTCCACATATTCAATTCAGGACCTCTCAAGGAACCTATACTCTTTTGAATAGAATCTATATAAAACTCATATTCACTTTCACTGGAGCTTTCACTGCCATCTTCCTTTTCCTTTCTATATTGTGCCACTTCATGCACACTCCTCTTCTTTTTCTTGTCGTCTTTCTTGTCTTCTCTCTTCTCTGTTCCTGTGAACTGCTTTTCTGATTTGCACATGCTTGCAAAATGATTTCTCCCTTGGCACTTGGCACATGTTTTGTTAGTTGCAGGGCACTTCTTTGACCGGTGTTTGTACCCACAGTACTTGCAGGTTTTTGTTTCTGCACTACTAGCTGTACTTCTCATCCTCACAGCATGCACTTCTGCCTCATTCTGCAAAGCTTGTGATTGGCTTTTGCTGACCTCTATGGCTCGACAAAAGTTTATGGCTTTGTCTAGACTCAGATTACACTCTCTTAAAAGACGCTCCTGTGTGGTTTTGTCATAAATGCCCATGACAATATGGTCTCTAATCATATCATCAGCTTCAGGATAACCTGTTGTTTTCACAGCTTTTCTCAATTCTGTAACGAAGTTATCAAAAGGCTGTCCTTCTTTCTGTATAACACTATTAAATTTGAATCTCTCAAATATAACATTCTTCTGTGGCGAACAGTAGTTATCATACTTCAGTTTTATAGACTCCAGTGTCCTCTCTTCACCTTGATTGAAAGAAAATGTGTTATAAAGCTCTAGTGCTTCGTCGCCAATTAGACTCAAGAAAACAGCGATTTTCTTTTCTTCAGGCTTTGTAGATTACTCTGTTGCTATTAAGAATAAATCAAATCTCTGGCTGAATCTCCTCCAGTTTTCAGCTATATTTCCGTCTAGGACGAGTTGATCTGGTGGCTTGAACAAATTCTCCATCTTGTTCTCTCGTGGTTTCTAGTTTCCAGCAAGTTTGGCTACGTCTAGCGCCTCTGATCAAGTTTTTTCCACAATTATCAAGCTTTGTATTTACCTGACACCATGTATAATATCTTGTGGATCGGTAATAATACAACTAGTTACAAGATGTTATATTATATTGTTGAACTTCCAGAATGTTACAACTAGCACTAACTATAAACATGTGGTTACATCCATGTTCTAGAAGGCAATGCCTCATATCCCCTAGTCCCTTATAAGACCACGCAATGTCGCCTGTCATAATGTCAAGAACGTCAATATGACCTAATGGGACATAGAACACAAAACATATATAAATAGTAGGCAGTAATGCCAACTTACAATTGACATCATAATACAGCTCCTTCTTTAGGCATTTTCAGTATAATGTTGGTTTGATTGGTTGTGTTCAATCATATGACTACAAATCAACTGATTTCATTGGATTTCTACTTGAGCAGGACATGTTCACTCTAATTATACATACCAAGTCCATGCTCTGTCAAATAGTCTATTTCAGATTTTGTGGGCAAAAAGTCAACATTTCTTCTTTTCGAGAGTAATACTGTTCTATGTATTTTTTCTATTTTTTTTTTCTTCCTGTATTTTTCAAGGGAGGGTTAGGCCTGAATAAAGCCCTGGTTGTAGTCAATACTTTCTCAAAATCATCATCAGACTCTTCAGAAGATGACTGATAGACTGCTGTTATCAACTGCTGAGCTTGTACTGGTGCATTATCCATTATAGGTTATAGGTACTATAGGCAGCCTTCAATATACCTATAATTGGAGAACGTTTAGCTGTAGAGCAAAAATAAAAGGTGACAATACATTATACAACATGAAAAATGTTTGGCAGTTGAAAAATTGTCTTCTTATAACTGAAATATTTGATTTTTTTTTTCAAGAAATGTGTACCATACCTACCTATCTCAATAACTAACTGTTTTAGAACATGCACCTAGTATTTCATTGAGTTTAATGGAATTTCCTGGACTATCACATCAACTTGATAACCCTGTGAAGGTCTCAATACCTTATTAATCATCAGTATAATATAGGCAAAACTCATAAAAGTGAATACCATAATATTCAAAAAACTTGGTATTTTTAAGTAGTGAGTACATAAAGTGATAGGAAATATTTGAGAGAAATTGAAGTTGAAGATATGCTGAGATTGTTTGAAAATTAATTTGAAAGGAATCCAAATAATGGAAGGAAGTAAATACCTAATGAAAACTATATATTGATGAGACTGAATATAATCAAGGAGGACAATTGAAAAAAAAACTATACCTATACCTACTAAAGAAGTTTGATCAGAATAGAAAATGAGAATGTGAAATATTATGAAGTTATAATTGAATAGGTATCTAATACAATATGTAGGTATTTAAACATTTCAGGGTAAGTACACCATATAATAAAAGTACCTATTCAATGAGCTGTGTGCCCCTTGATTGGTATTTATTATAATTAAAAATAAACCTATATACAGTGTGTCCCACTTACCATGCTCACCATGGGTATCTTTTTAACGGTGAGAGATACGAGGTCGGTTAAATGACACCAAATGTGGAGTTTGTCAAGGCCAACTATAATGTGAAAAAATATTTTGATGAAATCTATTCGTTTTTGTTTTATACGCAAAAAACAGATTTTGATCATTCTCCTGTCTCCTACGTAACTTCTTTATTTATGAAAATATTCAAATAGGAATTTCACATTCTCATGGCAGTTTCTCAAAGTGATTTCGAAAAAAATATGAAATTTATACCAACTCTTCTAGAATTTGAGATAACAGCACCAACTTTAGTTTTTCAAATGTAGCTCATAGCTCACTATGACTTAGTTACAAATAACTTTTTTTTCTCTTACAGGTGATATGTCGCAGTTATAGTTTTGTATTGATAACAACGGAGTTATCGTCATTTATACAAAAACTAAAAATTATTTGGAAGCCGCCATCTTGAATTCATAAATTTTAACATAAATATCATGATCTCCGACCTCAAAAACCTCCACTTACCAATTTTGAATGGAATCGGACCAAATCTTGTCCGCCATCTTGGAGCAGCCATTTTTTGAAATTTCATCAAAAATTCCATAATGTATTGTCACCGAAATTATGAACACCTGCCAAATTTCAAGTTGAATTCAAGTTATGGAGACAAGAAAATGATCAAACTCTGTTTTTTTTTGCGTATAAAACAAAAACGAATAGATTTTATCAAAATATTTTCTCACATTATAGTTGGCCTTGACAAACTCCACATTTGGTGTCATTTAACCAACCTCGTATCTCTCACCCAAGGTGGATAGATATAAAAAAGATACCCATGGTGAGCACGGTAAGAGTGGGACACACTGTATACTTACCTATTTATCAGAATTCCGAGAATGTATAAAATAAAAAAGGTATTTGAATAATCTGTATTTAAACATTTTAGAGTACTGGTACTGATAGGTAGAAGTGAGGGACATTTGCAAACATTTTACAATTACAGAGGTATTCCATGAGCTGTTTGCCCCTTGGTATGGAAATGAGATTTTTCTTGTACGAATTGGAAAAGGTATATATAGCTTCTAAATGAGTAGTGTTCTAAGGAATTAGAAAGGTGGATTTGTTCTAGGGTAGGCAATTGTAAAGGTAAATGAATGTGATGGTAAACTCACCTCACCATTTTGGCAGTTTTATATAATAACTAAAGGGGGCATAAGGGTGTGAAAAGAAAACTAACAGTTTCAATCTTACCTTTTATAAAAGGCGAATAAAAATATTAAAGGAATGGTATGATACTGTGGTATGTATGATGTACGACTCTTCAACAGTTCTCAATAATCTATGCCGTTTCTGCGTTTCTCGTACAACGGCTTCAACGAGTTCAACGTAGATGAAGTCACAAATCAGTGATACTTTAAACTTTGGACTCTCTGCTATCGAGGTCCACAGGACAAAAAAAGAAGAAGTCATTATCTTTTTCTTCTCGAGATTTATTTATCTTTTTAGTTTTCACCATGTTTTCACTTACAATACATGAGGCTTAATGTTTTGCAAAAATGGGTTATTGCATTTGATGAATTTTGCTATATCAATTATTCCAATACATGAATTGTTCAAATATTTGTTTTTACAATACATTGATAGTTAATGTATGGTATAAATCAGTTTTTGCTATACATTGAAATCAATGTATTGCAGAAACTATATTTTTACAATACATTGCTTGTAGTGTATCTCACCATCGTTTTTACCATACATTGCAAGTTGGTGTATTGTAAAAACGTTTCATTTTTGCAACACATTGCAGCAATGTATTGTAAAAACGTTGTATTTTTGCAACCCATTGTGGCAATGTATTGTAAAAATGCCAATTTTTGCAATACATTGCCGCAATGTGTTGCAAAAATAACAGTTTTCACGATACATTGCTCTTCAAGTATTGTAAAAATGTCAATTCCTGCAGCAAACTGTTGCAAAAACACAATTTTTGCCATACATTCGATCCAATGTATATTAAAAAGTAAAAAGGCACTCCATACGTTTCGAAATTTTGAATTGGTTTCGAAAATGATTTTAGAAGAGGGGTTTTTTGTTGAGGAGATTGAGAAATTTCATTGTATATGGGATCTCAAGCATAAAGATCACAAAGACAAAATATTATTGGAAAATGCTTGGGAAACAATGGCTGTTTTGTCAGAATGTACAGGTAAGGGAAAAGGGACATTTTCTAGTAATAAACTTGAGTTTTTTTATTAGGTATTTTGCAGTATACCTTTTTGAGATATCAGGACTTGGCTTTATGAAATAAAGATGTCTTACGATGACCTTTCAATAAATGGATTTTTATTCTTATCTTTTCATTACTACAATCTTGACACGTGAAGAATTTTTGTGCAACAACCTTAACCTTTTATTTTAACTACTGACTTCGACAGTGACATATCGACACCCCCAATCAACAAAGTCGTAACTCATTTACTACAAATTCTCTACAGAGCCGAAAAACGAAAATGGTGAATCAAAAGAATTTATTTTGAAAATAACTGAAGAATGTAGATTTTACAATTATCGGATTCGGGAAATGCATGTTTGAAAGCAACTTTTTTATATATTTTGATGATTCTGAAGGTACAGGAACAGTGATTTTGAGTGAGATACAACCATCAGTGCTCACCCAGTTCTTTGTAGAATAAGATTGTAACTAATACATACAACCTTTATAAATACCAAAATCTATATTGGTTTTGATTTTTGGCAGTTGAAAGGATTCAAGATCAACAATGAATTCCCTTTATGGGATTGAGAATAATAGAATTCATATACATTGATGTAAGTATCGAGAATAAAAATCATGACTACTGGATTTTAAAGATTTAATAAAAAAAAACTGAAAAATACATTCTGAAAATAAAAAATGTTTGCTACAATGTAATGTTCAAGTGTGTATCATAAAGGTGTTTCAATGATTCATTCTGAATCATCTTGAACTGCTGAACCACCAACATTGTTATACTGCAAATTTTTATAATAATTGTGATACATGTCGGGAATAGCTTTTGATGTGCAGAGACTGTTCAAATCTTTATACTTGGCCTTCGATATAGGAATAGGTCCACTGTACGCTGGAAAGACATCAGTAGCAGTTCTTGACGCAATCTGGGTCATTTTTGACTTCCAAGTGGAACAGTTTCTCTGTACTGGTTTTTTGTCCAAATCGATGTAGTGGCTGGTTTCGGATAAAAAGTCATAATGAAGCTGTATGAAATTTGTTTTTTCTCTTTCTATTTTCAAGCACCTAACTTTATTCCATTTAACCTTGTTACCATCGATATCCCACTCAAAATTTATTTGCTTGTTCATCAAATCTTTGAAATCAAGAATCTTACATTGATCCATTTCTTTCACTCCATACGGTTTACCCGTCACTTTAGCAGATCGTATAATGGTCACCCACTGTTCAGGCACATAAACTGTTTGGTTTTTTTTTCGTCTCTCAATGAGGGCATGCATGGAGTCTCCCTCATTCTGAGTGTGGCCCACTTCGAGAAAAATGTGGGTTATATCGATATTAAACTTTGCTGCAGCATAGGCGTACATACAGAAAACAATTCGATTTCTATTCTGACCACCGCAGTTATCAGAATAGAATATGAAATTGTTGAATCCATCTTTGACTTTCATTTCAATGAACATGAATACAGCACTACTGACTTCATTAGCACCTTTTTTAGCGATGGTCTCGTCCCATATGTAGCAAAATCCTTCACTCTTTCCTACATCGAAGATTGTTAAATTGTAGACGGCGAGTTTTCTTTTATAATAAAATAAAGACACTTCCGACATAGGGGTCGACAAAATTTTCTCCAGATCATAACAAGCCAGAACCACTGAGGAACTCTGTTGAGCAATCGCCTTATGCTGTGATTTCAATTCTCTCACTACAAATTTAGAAGCTATGTGTGAAGTATAATCTTCCAGAAGGTCTCCTTTCTCTGCAGTTGAGGCTCTGTTGAATATATCACAAGTTGGGCATAGGTCTTTCTTGGGGTTGAAAAAGTCGATATCATACTCATTGTAGAAAATTTCACGATATTGTCTTTCTGTTGCTGCCAGATCTGGTTCATACTGATTTTCCTGTAGCCATTCTTTATATAGCTTATATAATTTTGGAAATGTCAATGTTTCTACGAAATATTGTTTTTTGGTTCTAGCCCTGACGTAATGTGATTCAACAAACGGTACCTGTAAAATGTGGTTCCTGACAGTTTCTTTGATTTCTTCACGTACCTTATTCGCTCGATTGGCATGACGTCCACGTCGATCATCAAGTTCAACACAATTAGATTCGTGCATATCCATCTTTTTGTAAATGGTTGTGACCCATTTGTCAGTGATGTCCAATGAATCAATAAACATCTTTTTGCAAACCTGAACTTTCTCAGCACCAATCATGAAGAAATATCTGTATGTCCAGTGGCGTCTAGAAGTTTCGATTTTAGATAATAAAACTTGTTTTCTTGGCAATCTTTCAACACATCTGCTGACAAATTGTATTTGTTTGTTATGGTCACCGAGGGCCCAGAAATCAGTGAAAATTCGTGTTCTCATTTCTACAGAAAGCTTGTCAGAGCATTTCCTGGAGCATATCTGTTCACATCCTGGTTTCATTACTCTCTTTCGCATCAGTTTGCCTCGCTGACACATGAATTCTTGTCCCAAATTTTTTTGTCGCTTTTTAATATTGATTTTCCAATTTTCAGGGTCCCTTTTCCTTTTTCGACCGGGATTACTCTTCTTCGGCATTTTCCTAGTCTGTTTCCCTATGTTTTTTTTATCTGTAGAGTCAAATTTGGAACTCGTGCTTGGTTCAATGACATGGTCAGAATTTTCTTTACGAATATTATAATTCACTTCACAGATCCTGTGATTTGAACTTGGGCTTGGTTCAATAACATTGTCAGAATTTCCATAGGAAATAATATCATGCATTACGTCGATCATCTGCCGGTTTCCTCTTGTTGGTGAGCCTGCAAAAAAATTAATGAAAAATTGGGAAATGTTTCCATTTCGAGCAAGGATAATCTGGTAATACCAGCAATTTGATTTAATCTTGATTCATAATTGTGGAACTCTTTGAACATATTTTTCAGAACTATTTCATTCACAATGACTGTTGGTGTGAAGAATATTCAAAGTAATTTGCCATATAACTTCCATATCTCACCTTCATTCTCAGAAGGCACATATTCTGATACGTCTGGGGAGAATGGTTCTTTCTCTCCGCTGGATTCTGACTCTGCATATACCAAGTTATTGTAACGGGGTCTCAACTGTTGTTTGAACTCCAGCAAATCTTCAGCATTCCTGATGAGTGGCGACTTATACATAGCCATATCTTCCATGCTTCCACTTGAAATTGGAACATCATCATCGCTGATGAGTAGCTTATTGACTTTTAATACATTTTGTGTCGATTCAGTTGCCATAGAAGTTTTATCTGTGATGATTGGCGTTGCAAATATTGATTCTTCTAGAATCTGTTCATTAGTATTTGAAGTAACTTTCAAAACATCATAGTTACATCTTACAGTAGCATGTGTCTCATGAGAATCTGTAAAACATCAATCAGTATAATTAATTATTAGACAAGAATAGTATCAAGCCAAAATAACACTATGAAATATTTCAATCTCATATAATAGCTGATGACAATATTTAGTTCCACTGAACCAAAAGGAAAGAAACTGTGGGCTATATGCACGAATATGGCATATTTATGTGCAGCAACAATATCTAACAGGATCCATATCCAACTCGCTGATAACTTCTGGGGAATATCCCAAAAGATAATAATATACAACTCATATTTATTTTCTTTTCAGGTCTACGTGACACAATAATGTGTGACACAAATTCACTGAAAAAGTTCTAAATAACATTCTTCAGAACGAAAAACAGAAAAAAAATATCCCCTGCTCCCCTAACCTACGCGCCTGATCGATAAGCGAAACACATAAAATATTTAAAATATCCTCTTTACATAATGGGTATACGTTTCTTTTGTATTTCTTTGGTCATTTCGATATTTATCAGCTTATTTTCATATTAGGTACACTTTGAACACACTGAATAAAAACATTGAACGTAATAACACAGGTAGGTACAGAAAATTTTAAAAAGTGAGGTTATCAAGAGTACTTACCCGCGTGAGAATCCGATTTTTCGTTCAATTCCAATGCCATTCGAACTATAAGTTCTCCCTTTGGTACTATGTCTTTATGTTCACCTCTTGGCATTTTGAGAAAGTTGAAATATTGCAAGGAAATATGCGAGTTACACGATGTAAACAATGACTGGTGACTAAAACAATGCTGCAACTCTACGAGCACCGCAAACTATATTGGGCAAACTTCCATAGAACAGGGTTGTATCTCGGAATGCGATATAATATTATCAATTCATATAATAATAAATGCGAATAAGAAGGTTGTATGTTGTGTAACGTCTCAGTATAGAACAAATCACTCGGAAATAATGATTTCAACAAAGACATTTTACATTTACAACCTTCTTGATGCTGAAATGAAACAATTGCGATGAGATACTTCTTTGTCCGATTGAATATCTGCTTCCTTGTTGGTCGTAGAAATACGCCGTTTAAATTGCTATATTCCTCTCTTTCCGCTGAGTACGTCTATGGCTGTAACTCAAATTGGGTTTAATTCGAGTTACAACTTTGTTCATTGTGGGTGTCGATATGATGTGACTGATTACAAAATGACACTTATGACAGTCTTGCATAGAATGTAGAAATGCATCATAGGCACCACAAAACACAACATCCCCCCTCAATTCTACATTAGATTGCACTATACAAAAATAATAAAATAAATCATCTTCAATTTAATATACATTTCAAACAAGTTACATGAAATGAAACGAAATAACCTAATACCTAATAATCAAATATACCCACAATCAAAAATATACCTTATAATTTAATTCATATTGAGAGATTTTCGAAATGAAGAAAATTTGTTGACATTCAAAGCCTTAGTAAAAATATTAGCAATCTGTTCACTAGTAGGAATATATTCAATTTCAATTTTCTTCATTTTGACCAAATCTTTCATAAAATGAAATTTAACATCAATATGCTTTGATCTCTTTGTTTCATAAGTATATGCGATTTTTATTGTAGATTGATTATCCTCATATATTTTAATAGGATATACATTCTTATTGATCAAGTCTGTCAGTAACTGTCCTAAAAATAAACACTCAGTTGTGCAAGAAGCTAAGGCTACATACTCTGCTTCACAGCTCCATAAAGCAACAACATTCTGTTTTCTTGAATTCCAAAATACAGTATTGGCATTCACTTTCAAAAGAAATCCAGTTGTACTTTTCCTATCATTGCAATCGCCAGCGTATTCTGAGTCTACATAAGCATATATGTTTATCTTAGGATCAGAATTCTCATAATAAGTTAAGCCTAGGTTTTCACTACCTTTAAGATATTTAAGAACATTTTTTAAATAATTCCAATGATTGATTTCAAAACAATTTTGAAATCTACTAAAATAACACACTGCGTAACATAGGTCAGGCCTTGTACCTAACATCAAATACATGAGACTGCCAATTAGTTCTTTATAAGGAACTTTGAAATTTGCATTAGAATCCCCCTTCTTCAAATTCAAATTAACTTGTATAGGTACTTTTGTCGTCTTACAATTGGTCATATTGAAATGTTTCAAAACTTTTGAAATAAGAATTTTTTGGCAAATTGTGATACAATTATTTTGTTGTTCTATTTCAATTCCTAAAAACCTTATTCGGCCATTTCTGTTGCTCAAATCTCTGATTTCTAATTTCATTGAAAGCTTAGTTTTTATTTGATTCACTTCATCAACTGACCTTGACAAAATAATTATATCATCTACCCAAATAAGTAAAAATATACATTCTGTATAATAAAGACATGGATCAGCTTGTGAACGAACAAAGTTCATTTTCAACAGATAGTCATTTATGTAATCATTCCAACATTTAGGACTCTGTCTATGTGATATATCTGATGTATGCAACCAACATTGCATACGGTTGAAGCCAGAGCAGACAGCAGCGCTGGACGCCAGAGCTAGTTGGGAATAAACCAGTTGCCTTCTAGATGTTGTATTAATCACTACCTGTCCCAGAATATATAACATGGCGCAGTCTTGAAAAAAAAACCACATGTGCCGGTAGTCAGCCATGATGAATTATTGAGAATCAAAATTTATTAAATGGTAAATGAAGTTATAAAATCTTCAAAATGGATCATAGAGCAGTCCCACCAATAATTATGACAGGAAATATTTCCGAAAATTGGAAATTTTGGAAACAAAGGTTCCTGACGTACCTTCAAGCCACCGAAATCAGCAAAAAGGAAGATGTAACAAAATGTGCTCAACTATTAACTCTCATAGGAGACGAGGGTATTCGAATATATAATACATTCACTTTTGAAAATGAATAAGTTGACAAATTTGACCCTCTGATCAAGAAATTTGATGATCATTTCAACCCGAAACGAAATCTTGCTTTTGAACGTCATAAAATTTTAACGTGCAGGCAAAAACAAGGTCAAACTATAGACTAGTATATTACGGAATTGAAGAACTTGTTATTAAATTGTGAATTGAATACACTTCGGGAGGGTTTAGTCAAAGACATATTGATATGTGGTATGATATCAGAAATATTGAGAGAAAAATTGTTACAAGAAGATGTAGATTCCTTGCAAAAAGCGATAGACATTTGAATAACTATGGAAAACGCTAGAGATAACAATGAAAAAATCATGGTCAACGTAGATTTTGTGAAAAAAAATCATCATTCCAAGCCAAGCAGTCAAAACAGATCCAGAAAAAGTTTGAGAGGTAAAGATGCAGAGAGAAGACAACCTGAGAGATATAATGCAAAGCCTATGACCAGGAGCTGCAGGAAATGTGGTAACCAGCATGGTTATGGAAAATGTCCCGCTTTTGGTAAAAAGTGTCAAAAATGTGGTGTTCTCAATCATTTTTCCTCAAATTGTAAAAATAAAAACTTTAATCAGAGTAATAATTACCAAAGTCAATCTAGAAATGTTCATTCAATAATTGGAAATGATACTATTCAGAGTAATAATTACCAGAATAAATCTAAAAATGTTCATTCAATAATTGAAAAGGATGTTATCCATAGTAATAATGATTTTCTTTTCATAGGGAGCATAGAAGATGCTGGAGGACAGGAAGTGGACAATCTTGATGTGGAATCATGGGTTCTGGATCTGGAAATAAATGAAAGACCAGTAGAATTCAAACTTGACACTGGGGCAATGGCAAATGTAATATCTGTAAGTGTTTTGAAATCAGTAAATTTCGATTTCAATAATTTGTATAAAACAAATATAAAATTACGTTCATATGCTCAAGATAATTTATCAGTAATTGGTCAATGCAAATTCAAAGGAAATTTTGTACATCTTTTATTTTATGTGGTTAATACAAAAAGTATTCCATTGTTAGGCTTAAAAACATGTATAGATTTAAATCTTATAAAAAGAATTGAAACTATAGAAACTGACCCTGATAAAAGTATAAAAACAACAACAACAAAACTTGTTGGTAGAACAGTTAGTAAAAAAGTATAATTTTCTGTTCGAAGGTATTGGATGTTTAGATAAACTGCATCATATTGAACTTAAAGAAAATGTTCAACCAGTAGTTCACCCAGCTAGAAAAATTCCATATGCAATTCTAGATAAATTTAAAGAAATTATTGATTGTTTAGTTGAACAACATATGATTGAAAAATCAGAAGAAAGTGCAGATTGGGTAAATGCTATAGCAATAGTTCGAAAAACAAATGGACAACTGAGAATCTGTTTGGACCCTATTGATCTAAATAAAGCTATTGAAAGACATTATTTCCGTTTACCTACTTTGGAAGAATTAACTGCAAAATTGTCAGGTGCTCAATATTTTAGTACTTTAGATGCAACCCAAGGTTTTCTTCAGATTAAACTAGATGAAGAAAGCGCGAAATTATGCACTTTCGCAACGCCCTTTGGCAGATATAGATTTTTTCGATTATCATATGGCTTATCTAGTTCTTGTGAAGTTTACCAAGAAAGAATGGAAGAAATATTTGGAAATATAAAAGGAGTTGAAGTATATGTTGATGATCTGATAATATCAGGCAGAACGATAGAAGAACATAATTCTCGTTTAAAAAAAAGTTTTTGAGTTAGCTGTAGAACATAACCTTAGATTCAATAAAAACAAATGTAAAATTTTTGCTGAAGAAGTAGAATATATGGGTCACAAAATATCAAAATTTGGATTGCAAGCAGATGATTCGAAAATTCAAGCTATAAAAAATATGCCACAACCAAGAAATAAAGAAGATATACAAAGATTTTTAGGTCTAGTCACTTATGTAGGAAGATTCATTGAAAATTTGTCAGAAAAGACAGCACCATTGAGAGAACTCATAAAAAAGGACATAGTATTCATTTGGGAAAAAGTTCACAATGAAGCTTTTGAAAATTTAAAAAAAAAATAATTAGTAAAAGTCCTTGTTTGAAATTCTTTGATATCAACAAACCAACAACGATATCTGTTGATGCTTCAAAAAATGGAATGGGTGCTGTTCTCTTACATGAAAATATGCCTTGTGCCCATGCATCTAGATCTTTCACTGATACGCAAAAACGCTATGCTCAAATTGAGAAAGAACTTCTAACAATATGGTTTGGTATAGAAAAATTCTATCAATATGGTTTTGGAGAACATTTTTGTGTTGAAACTGACCATAGACCATTATTACAAATCATTAAAAAACCATTGAATATATGCCCACCAAGATTGCAAAGAATTCTGATTCAACTGAGAAAGTATGATTTCACTTTGATTTTCAAGCCCGGTAAAAAATTAATATTAGCAGATACTTTGTCCAGAGCATTCGAGAATAAAGTATTTAACGAAAATATTGATATCGAAATCGAAGCTCAAGTATGCTTAATTTCCATGAACCTGAATATCACAGATGAAAAACGTGAAGAATATATCAAACAAACAGATTCAGATAATGAATTAATTGCATTGAAGAACATTATAAAAGAAGGTTGGCCAAATAAAATCAAAGATGTACCAGAAAATTTAAAATTTTATCACAGATTAAAATATGAAATAACAGAAATAAATGGTTTGTTATATAAAGGTCAAAAATGGATTGTAGCAAAAAACTGCAGAAAAGATATATTAAATAAACTGCACTATGGCCATTTAGGTATAAATAAATGTACTGCAAAAGCTAATTTATCATTTTTTTGGCCAGGTATGAATAAA
Source organism: Phaedon cochleariae (assembly GCA_918026855.4). Taxonomy (NCBI): domain Eukaryota; kingdom Metazoa; phylum Arthropoda; class Insecta; order Coleoptera; family Chrysomelidae; genus Phaedon; species Phaedon cochleariae. The sequence goes on from OU896710.1 coordinate 22,346,625, forward strand.
CACATACAGGATTTGATTGTATGTTGCCAGATCTGTCAAAATCTCCAGAAATCACAGAGCCCTGAGAATATGATTCCACATGAAATTGTTGAACTGCCTTTCTATAAAGTAGCATGTGATTTATTTCATTTGTATAATGAAAGTTATTTACTTGTAACAGATTACTATTCTGAATATGTAGAAGTAGCAAATTTAACTAATGATCTCTCTAGTCATTATGTTATATCAAAATTAAAAGCCATTTTTGCTCGATTTGGAATTCCAAGAATTTTGTGTTCAGATAATGGACCTGAATTTTCCAGTTATTTTCTCAAAGATTTTGCTAAAAGTTGGGAATTCACACATATAACTTCATCACCAAGATACTCTCAATCCAATGGACAGGTAGAACGTGCTATTCAGATAGTGAAAAATATGTTTAAAAAATGTTTTCTTGATAAAAAAGATCCTTATTTAGCTCTACTTGATCTGAGAAATTCTCCAGTTGACAATGAAAATTCTCCAGCAAATATATTAATGAACCGAAATTTAAGGACTATTCTCCCACAAACAAATAAGAATTTTCAGTCCAAGGTATTCAATAAACCTAAATATGATAATTTTATAAGAAAATCTCAAAAAAATATGAAAACTCACTATGATAATCAAGGAGTAAAAGAGTTGGAAGCATTAAAAATTAATTGTTTGGTCAAAGTTCAGCTGAAACCAAAAGGATTATGGGAATCTGGGAGAATTGTCAATAAAGTCGGTATAAGATCATATAATATTCAAATGGAAAATGATTAAACTTTCATCCGAAATAGAAAATTCATAAGAGAAGATAAGAAAGTTAATTTTCAACTAAGAAGAACAATAAATAATGATCATGATGAACAATACAGGGATAATAAATTTATTGAAATTCAAAGGGGAGACATTGAAAACAGATCTAGTAGTGTTGATGAAAATTTTCATGAAAATCATGAAAATTTGGAAAATGTAAGTGTTGACGATTCAGAAAATTTCGACAATTGTTTAGAAGACAATGCAAATCGCCCTGAAAATGAATTTGTAAATGATGACGAACTATTTGAAAATTGTTGTAGTGATGTTAGTTTTAATATATCTGACAAAATTTCACCTGAAATATTAAAGGAAAGCATAGAGCCAGCTGGAACTTCCAAAATAGGAACAGCAATTACCAGAAGTGGTCGACTGATTAAAAGACCAAGTCGATTTGAAGACTTTGCCTCAAATTCAGATGATGAATAGGGAGAGTATTACAAAATACTTCTCAATAATACTTTGACCAGATATTTTAGTTACAGAAACTTCAGAAGAAATAATTAAGAGAACAAACTCAAAGTCTAGGAGTCGAAACATGTAGCATATATGATTTGATCATAATTTACTTGGAGCGAGACTTTGAGTTTGTTCTCTCAATTATCTCATCACCTCCAATTTGAGCATGGACTACTACCAGAAATTCTTCAGAAGAAATTTTGATCAAATATACAATTATTCATATAAAAATCAAACTCCTATGATGACACTGCAATACACAAAATTGTTCATTCGTTTACAATACTTTCATAACAATTGAAAAAAAGGAAAGAATATACAAAATATTTAACATCTAGTTGGCAATTACATGTTCTGTTTGTTAGGGTTTTGTTATGTAAAATTGTAAACTGTGATTGTTGTATCTCAGAATATGCACTGATTCTCCTAATTCTTATATGAAAGACGCAAAATCACGTTTCACTCTTACCTTATTTTTTCTCCATAAATCCTGGATGGCTGCTTGGATACGAAGGGACCCCTGTTGCTCTAATCACCTATCAGGGTTGTTATTCTCGAAGTACGAATCACTTCACTTGCGGGTCATGAATTTTATAACAGAAGGTTGCGGTTGATTTTGAATTTTATTCGGTACGCGGAGTCTTTAGCGGTGAGTACTACTCGAAAAACCCATTTCATACTGGTTTTTCGGTTCCTTATCTTCCATACTCCATACTCCACACATGCGCACCATAAGCACAGAGATCAACGTGATTTTATTAATGCGCGAAAATGACTGAACTGAATATCATCAGGACGACAGCTTCTTCTAACACTACATATTCTGATGTGGATTTGATTGAATATCTTAACTTAAATCAATAATTAAACTATAATAAACTACTACCTAAACTAATATTAAACATACTACCCCACCGTTTTGTTAAGTAAAACTTAGCAAAACAATGTGTAGAAACATAACTAGACATCTGGCAAGAGGCACAACTTCACCAGAGGGCGGGTATAGACCCCATCTTCGCATTTTATTTTTGCAACTCGAGCAATATTATCGCGACCTCGGTGGAATTCCAGTATTCTCGCAAGTTTCCAATTACAGCCCAGGTAACAAGCTGACGTCATTTGTACGTCAATATATGGTCATTTATGGTCATTGACGTCATATGAGCTCAAAATGACGTCATTTTGACGAACTTAATATGACGTTATATAGACGTCCTTGATATGTCGTCAATATGACGTCATCTGATGGTCATTTTCATGACTAATTATGACCATCATTTATTGAGTCATCTACATCAAAGAAAATCCATAATCAAGAAGTTTCCCATCTCTGTTATATGAAAACGATAGTAGTTATGTTATATATCATATACTCATCATATATTATGCTTCATAATAATTTTTCCTCTAATCTGTGCGAGATGTGTGTTTTCGATGGTCTCTGAGATAATTGTTGATTATATACCTTCTGTGCAAAGTATTCTCCCTATAGCTATTAAAAATATAAGACCGAATGTCACGTCATAAAAAGATTATAACGTTGTTATTCCGGAATGCGAATTCAAATCAGAGCGGGAGAGTGCGTAGAGAACTGTATTTGATTGGTCGGCACGGACCTTGCGCAGACATGCGAACGTCGACCGCCAGCGCCAACCCACAGCCACAGCCGTCTTCAGAAGACGGCTGTGGCCAAGCCGTTCACTTTCGCTTCGCCGTTGCGGCCATGATGACCATAACAACAAAATAACAATACATAGAAGGCCATCATTATCATGTTATTCGGCTATCCATGTTGTGTGGTGTGGTGGTCATACTTATTCATATTCATATATAAAGTAGTAGAATTTGAGGATGGCAGCATGGTCATTATTTTAGACAAGTGGTGTATGCCGAAAGAGCAGAATGTGAATTGGACGCCATTGAAGGAATACCATAGGGTTCTGAGAAATCTCTTGAGTGCATCATCCGAATGGGATAAGTTCCCAATAAAAAGAACATTTTATGAAACTGGTATTTATAGTACCTACCTATAATATTATTTTGCATTTAATGTGGTAAAGGAACATCAATATAATTATAAAAAAAAATCTCATCTTTTCTGATAATATTGAAACAACCCTAATGCAACAGTGTTTTTTTTACCTACAGAAAATTTCGAAATAGCACAAAATGAACTGAAACATGCAGATGATTTCAGTGATATAAATAATCGTAAAGATCACGTCATTTTGACGCCATTAGGAGGTCGTCATTTTGACGTCATTAGGATGACGTCATTTTGACGACATGAAAATGACGTCATTCGTCTTTGACTTAGAAGGTCATATAAACGTCATTATGACGTCATTTTGGAAGTCATCCTGACGTCAGGCCTGACATGATAATGACGTACAAATGACGTCAGCTTGTTACCTGGGAGGGCGGTATATTGTTCATTATTCCGAATTTTTTGGGATTTTCTCTCCTCGTTTCTATAAAATAAAAATATGAATATTATCTCAATATACGTGTAGTAAGGACAAATCAGATGATTTGCCCCAAAATGTCACTGCGTTTAAAGAATTTTCCTATCAGAGAGCCTAAAAGAAAAATTCACTAGCTTGTCAGTGACAATTTGTATTGAAAAAATTTTTGGAGAAGGGAAATAAAGGTATATAGAAAAATATCAAATTTTCACTTATCTTTGGACGTTTCGGGACCGGTTCTGCTCCCGTTTTCAACATGAAAAGAGATTATTTCTATAGCGAAGTCGTATAATGTCTTGAAGCTTTTCAGTTTTCAATGACAATTGGTGACGTTGGCAATCAAATGAGTTACAGGATGTTTTCATTAATTGATCTTGAATTTACCATTTTCATGTTCAGATTTTAGTAGTGAATACCATGTTCTGTCTATATCAACTGAACAAGAAGCAATGCTATTGTCTCCATTCAGAAGAATGCAAGCAGATTCTTTGATTTTTCTCTTCTGGTTGTTATCTTCTTTTCCAATAATTTTAATATTATTCCACTCTGCCATATGTTGTCCGTCTTCAGTAAGGATATGTTCAGCTAGTTTCGATTTATCGATGTTTCTTTTCTTTATATTGTACTTATGTTCTTTCGTCCTTACTGAAAGAGGTCTCTTGGTTTCACCTGTATAAAACTTTCCACAAACACAAGGTATACTGTAAATACAATTTTTTGACGATTGTTCTTCAAAAATGTCATGTTATTGTCCTTTGTACATATTTTCACTTTCCCATTCTCGAATATAATCTTGAAGCCTTCATTTTCAATTCTTTTTACTGATAATAGATTATATTCCAAGACATCACTTTGAAGTACATTTTTCAGCTTGAATTTTCTTCCACTCTCATTTTCTTCTACATGTAAATTTCCCTCGAAATTTCCACTCTTGAAAACTTTGATTGCGGAGCCCTTCTTAGCAACATTAATGGTATAATTTACTGACTGTATTTCAGTTAAATAGCACTAGCTTGTTTGTTCACCAAGTTGTTTGTTGCCCCAGAGTCAACAATGAATAACAACATATTATCTTTATCAGTGGCAGATAGAGTGGTGTTGACAATACTAGAAAAACCACTTTCACAAGTTGTTGCTAAGGGCAGTTCAGTTGCATCAGCAATAAATGCAATTTCTTCAGAGACCTCTGTATCAGTTTTCTCACAGTCTGCTACATTTGAGCTTTCTCTACACTCATTACGTTTATGTCCTGGTTTGCCACATTTGTAAGGAAATAATGACATAGACTGACCACCTCTATCTTGACCATGATAGCTACTTCGTGCATAAGAGCTTCCTCCTCCATGATAGCTACCTCTTCCATGAAAGCTACCTCTTCCATGATAGTTATACCTCTTCCTCTATAGCTACCTCTTCCACGATAATTAAATTTCATATTTCTCAATTTCTTCTGTAAGTCTACTTGTATTGATAAACCTTTCTTTGTGTACGTGCTTCTCAGTGTCTCATACATGTCCTTTGCCGTTTCCTTGTCTTTCACCGTTTCCAAGACATTATCTGCTAGACACTGTACAAGTATATTTTTAGCTTTAATATCTTACTTCCTGAACAAAGCTAGATGTTGTGCCTCAGTTGGAGGATTTTCTTCCAGTACTTCCAGTGATTCATTCTGTTCCAAACTCAACTTCAAACGAAATTCCCAATTTGAAAAATTTGTTCCATCAAATGGTTTCAGGGTCACCGCCAGTGAATTCTGCATTGCCATGATTCCAGGAACTTCCAGAGTTTGACCACCTGCTGCCCGTTACTTCCAGAGTTTAGTCCCGAAACGTGAAATACTAATAGAGAGTTGAAGTGTTGTCATGAACGTTAACGTAAACGTAGAAATTGACAGCTACGCATGCGCATTTTCCAATTCTTCACGTTTGCGTTGTTAGTGGGCTTACGGGTGTACGTTATCTCACGTTCCTTCACGTATACCTTAATTATCAACGTACGTCAACCAAACTATACTCAAAATATGCCGATGAGTCAAAATTATCAAATTCGAGATCACCAACGAGTTCTGCATCAAGGAGTCCTGTAATGACAGGACATAAATGTTCGAATCTAAACACACAACCAAAAATGACCAATACAAACCGAAAACAAAATGTATTATTACGTTATGATGACAGTGACGACCAAAGTGGCGACTTCAACTCAATTTAACGACAATACGTAAACGTTATTTTTCGTACGTTAACGTCTACGTGGAGGTCTACGTACAGTGATTACTTCAACTCTCTTTCTAGCCAAGCCACTTTTAATTCCACCTAGATGTACGTATATCTGGGCCCATAACCTTTTGAGATATCAGGACTTGGCTTTATGAAATAAAGATGTCTTACGATGACCTTTTAATAAATGGATTTTTATTCTAATCTTTTCATTACTACAATCTTAACACGTGAAGAATTTTTGTGCAACAACCTTAACCTTCTATTTCAACTACTGACTTCGACAGTGACATATGATTTGACAGATTACAAAATGACACTTATGACAGTCTTGCATAGAATGTAGAAATGCATCATAGGCACCACAAAACACAACATACCTACCTATCTAATTTTATCTTTGTTTCAGTTGAAGAATGACAAGAATTATAAAAAAGCCTCAGAAATAAATATATTCGAGAAAGAAAAACCATGAAAACATTGCCATCTGGTTCTGCAATTTACTGTGGAACATAGCCCCTTTTTGACAAAATGGGGTTTCTGGCCCCTTTTACTCAGAAAAGGAGGTAAATTGCTGCTATTGATTGATTAGAGTTGGAATGGAACATTATCTTCTTGTAGAACAACATCAAATATATTTAAAAAAATACCACTTAAGAGAGATCTGATGCCTTCTGATGTATGGCAAAATTTTGAAGTTGAAGAAGATGGTGTGCTTGTGGAAGAGGGTAGCCAAAATGAAGAATCCACTAAGGTATTTCCTGCCTCTCAAACTGTGTCTCAATCATCTACTGCCATGGATAACCAACCCACTATTGTTTCTCCTCATTCCAGCACTAACCAATCTAAGACTAGCACTCCTTGTGCCAGCAAAAAACAATCTATCACTGACACTCCTCGTACCAGCACATCTCAAGCAGGAACTCTACGCCAAGAGCGCAATGCAACAAAAAAGAAAAAGAATGATGATTCTGTGAACAATCTCATTGCACAATGTAGTAGCATTGGGCAAAGTATAAACACATTTATAAAACAAAGTTCCAATGATCTGTGTGAATGAGTCAACAAAGAAGATAACCACTTTGCCCTCTCTATGGCAGAGTCATTTTCAAAAATAAAAAGTAACAAAAATCAAAAATTCTGCTGAAGTCTGAAATTCTTTTGAAAATTGCAGAAGCCATGGATGATGTGTAGGCATTCTTTCTTGAATATATTTGTGCTCTGTACCTCTTCCATAAATCCCGGAATTCTTTAAATGTTCAATGTTTATTTATTTTTATTACTTTCATTAGTATTCATGTATAATTTTATTTTTGTGAGAGCTAAATACTTGCAGAATTTATTGAGAAAAATATGGAGAATATTGTGTGTTTCTTTGAGATGAGATTTAAATCTGATCATATATGTGTTACGTTTCGTAATCAGGTGGGTTAGCAATTAGACACAGGTTCTAGTCAAGAAGCAGGTGATGACTGATTTATTAGTCCTGCCAATGACGGCTAAATAGTAAATATCAAGTAAGCTGCCGACCTGATCATGACTGCCCATACAGCGGAAATCATGTTTAGGAATCTACTCGTTCCCCGTATCCCGCGACATCTATTGTACAAATTTGAACTGTTTTTATGCTAACCTAGAAATTGAGAGATGTCACTGGTGACAGATTGGTACAGATACCTACATTGCCTTGACGGCTTAGCCGTAATTCCGTGGTCAATGCGTCAATGCCAAATGCACTTTTGCTTTGCTTGTTATGATCATAGGTTATGATAGTCTTAGCTGACTCCTTAGACTTGTAATTTCCTATAATTATTGATTGAAGAAGGATTGAAGATTAGACCTCATCTGTGATTAGCAATTAGCATTTAAACCATGTGTAAACGTGTCGTGAACAGCCGCTCGGTGAAATTAGGAGGCTTGAAGTTGGTGCAAAATTCCATGACATGAACGATCATTGTGCTCCGGACGAATTTGTAAAGATTAATCTTTTCCTTGCAAGGTAATTAGTTGCTGTGTTTATTTTTGGTGGTACAATTCTTGAATTAGTCATTGAACATCTACATATATTATTCAGGTGTTTTATTTCTAGAGATCATAAATATCAAACACCAACTACCTACTATTGAGTGCCATTGAATACTCACTCATGAAATGATTGAACAATATGGAATAATAACAATGTATTATCAAAGAATATCTTCTTTGGTATTATGCTGTTCCTTGTGGAATTGACGGAAACTGATCATGGGACAACTTCACATCTTGGAAAGGGTGCTCTTCAGTAGTGGACACAAACCTTGTGAATACTCTGATTTGAGGTAAGTTATTAAAGTCTTTCATGAGTGAACTAAAATGGTGGCATATTCACCATGTAATAGAATTGTAAAAAATAGGTCAGTTTAAGAGATTATTGTTCTATATAATATACATAAATGGTCTGTATTCTTTAGACCATGTGAATGAGGAAGGCCAATAATCTTCCATACTTATAATTATTAAAGAACCTTGATATATTATTTAAAATATAAATAAATTGAATTGGTGAATGCTTGAATCATTGAACAGTGTTCAGAGGGTGAAAGTCAAGGTGAAAGTATGGCAAAGTCAGCTAAATGTAACATTTTCAATATTGTTCATTATGGTTTTTGTGGATATCCTTGATCGCTATCACTAATGTCTTGACTAATGTAGATTCATTTTCGGATCCATTCAACAAACATACAAAAATGTATGCAGCTATAAATAATGTAGATACTTTTGGAACAATAAATACAAGTACTCCAAGTAGAATTCCTCTAATTTTAATTAATCTTGATATTTAGGTAAGTTTTGTGGATTTTGTATCAACAGGGTTAGTTGGAGCTATTATACATAATCCTACTGTTTCTTTCTCCATACAAGTATTATTGAAATTTTAAGACAGATGAGTGATATCACATTTTTGCAGGATGAATTCAGATAGTTCACATTTTTCAGAAGCACCCTCCATAAAAAAGGTATAGGATCATTATGTCTCTTCATACCTCTAGCCCTCCTGAATTCTCAGATGTTCTTCAAGAGAAACCAACAGGATGTTTGATGTACAGGGTATCACATAAAGGTCTGTAGAAAATGTTTTAACAAATTACTTGAACTATATGAAAATTTCAAGTTTCAAAAGTTTCAAGATTTTCTTGAATACTTTGAAAACTTGGATGTAGCTATATTGGTATGAACATTTTCATTATATATGGGAATAGGTATAGTCTTGTGATGGATGAAATGGGTTTTTTAGTTAAGAGGTGTTTGATTATTCTGTTCTGGTCTCAAGAAGTCATGCTAGCATTTAACTAAAGAGGCATCTTTTATAATCCAAATGTTCACCATAAGTCCAAATAAATTTCAAGATAGGACATAGGTAATATTGGTTGTGTATGTATACTCACATAATTTCATCTTTATTATTGCAGTAAACCAAGCTAGGTTTAGAATTTTCTATATGATTTCCTTTGGTAATAAAAATTCAGAACATTTATTAAGATTTACCAAGTTCATTTAAGCAGAAGAAGACTATGATGAGACAAAATTATAAAGATCATCATTACATAATGATATGATGTAGTTCTGAGACTGAATCCTTGAAGATTGGAAGCTTCGATTATAGACAAAAAAATGCTCTGAGCTTGATTGAAATTCTGGAGACTGGATAAAAATTCATTTTATTCGCCGTTTTTTTATTCAAGACTTCTCCTAAAAACACAGTAATCACAAGAGTATTATAGGCTATGGCCTGAGCCTTCATCAATAAAAATTTTAAATAATCACAAAAAGAATAACAATATCAGTTACAAAATAGTTATTTGATTAAATAGTGCAAAAAGTGTATATTGCAGAAAGTATGAATCTAACCATACAGTGCAACAAGTATACTTCTCGCGAGAATTGCACAAAAAATATATTTTTATAACAAAGGGTGAGTGGTGAGTCATAACTATTGGGAGATAAGCTGGGGCGTTACCCTCGATCGGGAGTAACGGCTGAGGGCGGATTGTTTGGATCAAAATATGACAATGGGACCGAATATGCCCTAATAAAATGTTGCTGTGGAAAAAGATACAGGACGTTGAAATTTTGCGAGGGGTAAACAGCAGTGGAATTCTGGTGTACAAACAACTAGAATTCCTTGGAATTCTCTGGATTTCCTCAGAATTCCTTGGATTTCCTCGTAATTCCTTGAATTTCCTTGGATTTCTATGAATTTCCTTGGATTTCCTTGGAATTCCTTGGATTTCTTTGGAATTCCCTGGAATTCCTTGGAGTTTCTTGGAATTCCTTGTCTGAAGTGCGGTATAATTCTGGTGTTCAAACAACTGGAATTCCTTCAAATTCCTTGAATTCCTTGTGAAATTGAAGTTTGGCGTACACAATTTTGACCGCGGTTTTCCCCTCGGTTTTTTGCTACAGGGGACGCCACGTGAATTAATCCTTTTTTTTGACGAAACTTCCTAGTGATTTTGAATAAAAAATACAACATAAATATCATTTCTATGTAATATTGGTACTTCCCGTTTGACAATGATATTTTCATCCATTTTCGAGAAAAACGCAATTGAACAGTACGAAGTCTGGAAAGGGAATTTCAAATATTATTTTTTTCATGAATTATGTGCTTTAGACTGTCATATATTATGATTGTTGCTGGTAAATCACATTTCTTCTCAGTGAATGCATTTTGTATATTTGTATATTTTTCCACAGCAATATTTTTTATGAAGGCATATTAGATCATATTTTGTTCCAATAGTTATATGACACCCTGTATATTAGTCTTTTATATGTGATGTAGTTTTTTTTTTGTGTTTTACTAAAGGATTCATCTTGAAAAAATCTATAGAAAAGTTAGATTATTGATCTCTCCCAAATTGTTATCAGGTCACCAAAAACTTTGATGGTCACTGAAAGTATAGGGTACGGTAATACAGGAATTCTTCTCGGCGCAGTTTCTCACAGTTTTCTGTCAGTTGGCACATCTCAGTATTATTGAGAATGGGAGCAGATTCGTTCCCAGTACATCAAAAGTAAAAATACAATATTTTTCTTATATATTAGCACATATTTTTTCAAACAAGGTGTCACTGACATTTCTTTTTTGGGTATTCACCAGTGAAATTTTCAGCAACACAATTTGGGACAAATCATCTGATTTGTTTCTCTATGATTATATTGACAAATATTCATATTTTTGTTGATAGAAAAAAGGAGAATCTCCAAAAATCTAGAGAAATGGAGCTAGCACACAAATATATGAAGCCCTTCAATCTCACTTGAGTATTTTCTAATTGGTCAATATTAACATAATTAATATTAAAACATCTGTTTTGATCAGATCATCCAGATATATTACAAATAAAAGTGGTCCTACTAAAGCATTAAACATCTAGCTTGACTAATACAATGGTGTTCTTTAATATTTACTATTTCTAATGGTCAAAAATAGGATTCAATGATAATTATTATAATATTGAACATTATATTGCTATTGAATCATTCATATGATATACTCTGTAATGATGATTAGCTGATTCCCTTGTGTCTTTCATAAGAGAATCATTTGATAGTGATTAATCTTTGGAAGAAGTCCATGGTAACTCAAAGTGGAGTGGTGTAGTTCATAGATGAAAAAACCCAGTCATCTCCACAACTTTTATTGAAATGATCATTTCAATGAAAGTTGTGGAGATGACTTTGGATTTTTTCATCTATGATAGTCATTATTTCACTCGTCTGCAGAACTACTAATATGTATTTCATTCTAGGGGACATATTCTGACATCGTTTTCAAGAATGTAAGGTGATGGAAAATATTAATGGGAGAAACCTACTAGCAACTAGGCCCTCATGGGTCTTCTACTTACAGATTCAAACTGCAGACTTATGGACTGAAACATGCTCAGATCACAGGTCAAGTGCATCACACTCGGCAATATCACTATCAAGGGAGATATAATGGATCAAAATTTCAACTATATTCTTACAAAGGGCTGCAAAGATAAACTCAGAAAATGCATATTAGATGAAAATCTGAAAATATGAATATTCTTGTTGGATTGTTTCAACTTTTAAATCAATAGAAAGGTATAATGAGTAATGATTTGTTTTTCTGTTCATCTATTGTTTTAAAATTAGTGTATTTGTTGTATCCTGTGTGTTTAATTTATTCATTTTTTATTAACATGCATATATAAAAATGCTATGCACACCATGTACCTTTTGTAAAAGATTCAATACATTTCCTACAAATTTTACACTGGTTCCTCTTTTGAAGAACAAGCCAAATACTGAATAATATGCAATGAAGAATAGTCAACAAATCCCAGTATTCAATACATTATTAGGTGACATTTTTCCATCTTTTTAAAACAAATCACAATAAGTTAAAAAAAATGAACATGATTCTACAAAAGCAGAGAAAAAATAATGTATTGGTGAAATTATTAAAGGTCCTACGGTATTATTTGTGAATCTAGTGAAATTTTACTGACAGTTTTCAACACACCATTGCTATTGATCCTTTTTTTGATCTGGTAATTATATTTGAGTTGATGAAAATGAATATTCAATGAGTATATTCAGTTTTGAGAATCCAGCTTCAATTTTGCATCTATAATGACTAGTATAATGTGAGTTAAGAGCTTTACCTCTTCTGGAAGCTCAATAATGTCTACTAAAACTATTGAGAAAAGGATATGTCAGGGTTATGAGGCCAAATTGAAACAAAATAGTTTCCTCAGTTCACAACATGATACTGAAATATAATATAGAAGTCTTACTTTTGAGGAAATGGTAAAAATGAAAATACAAAAATTGAGTGTTTACTATAGCCTATTTTTAATCTTAAAATCAGTAAGAAATTAATGGTCAATCATTGAACAATGATTTCTTATTTGTATGTAAGTATGTACGAGTATACTCAACTTTAATCAAACCTTTGGTTATTTGAATGACATGGATGACGTTTTTCAAGTTGCCCAATAAGTCGTTGAGTTAGTTTAATAATGATGGGAGCCTTATTATGAACAAATCAGAGATGTCAAGTTGGTATTTATATTCATAAGAGGAATGTTCAAATGTGGCAAGGAGGTTCGCAAACCGAAACAGCTATATTCTTGGCATATATACTAAATGCAGAATTGAATTATACCTGTCAGATATATACTTCAATAGATATTTATGTACCTAATGGGATGGGAAACACATTGTTTTGTGTGATGATGAGATTCTAGAGTTACACAAAATTTTGTTGCCTAACATGTTATGTACAATATGGTTTTCTTCTAACAAAAATAATTAATATTTGAGGAATATGGAAATTCTGTTCAGTAACTATGGGACTGTTTCTTGAGTAGTGATACAGTTGAGACAAATACAGAATAAGCGAGGGTTTCAAAACTAGTGAAATTGCAAATATCAAGTATAGAGCTTTGTCCAAAATTATACCAGAGGATCTTTTTGAAAAGCAATGTTCCTTTATCTTTCTTGATGTTGAATTATTTCTACAGGTTTTTAAGAACTTTTTCGATATCAATTCTCCCGAAATTCGAGGATAATACCTTGTATCTTACAATAAATTACCGAGAATCAACCTATTCTGAACAATTCTGCAAAAGGAACCATATCTCTGAAACTTGATATAACATAGATATGGGTGATTACAAAGTAGAGTATTTTGCAATATTCATGAGCATGTTGGCTCTAAAACGACCAATACTGAATGATGCAAAAAAAATTAAATCACAGTTTTGATATTGACAGAGATATACCTGTTGGAAGACAATAAAATAGAATTGAAATCAGTAAATTTCAAGCTTATGTAATTTTCAGTGAAACCAGAGGTTGAAAAATCAATTTTTGTTCATTGATTTTGTTTAATAATCGATATTGAGAGAGTCACATCAAAGAACATTATATGGTCTAAATTCAAAATTAATGAAGAAACAGCCTTTCGAAAACTGACCCGGTAAGTATACATCGTTTGCTTCGGTGGTTAAAAATCTGATAACTTGTTTCCCCTAACGTTATACGTATACCAAATACCAAATCAGGAATGGTTCAATTCTGAAGAGGATATGTTCATGTTATAATTATAATAAAATTAATTGGCAACAGAATTTTCTGTCTGACAAAAAGTCATAAAGTATAGGTAGGTACATTATTTGAAGATGTACAGATTTTTGTTCGCTCAACTACTTTCAAAAACTACCCACTTACATATCGGAGATCATTTTCTTCAAAAAGTGGTCGGCGATAGTCGTCTCAAATATTTCATTTCCTGAACATGATATATTATATATGAGATATGGCAGTACTTCTGACAAACGGTTTCAATATATCTTGTAAATATTGTTGTTTTTTCTGTAGAATTTCTCTTTAATTTCTAATACATTTTCATTTATTATTGCATTTTTGTATGAGTAGATGATATCTGTTGAATTTAATTGGTGTAGGTATCTATTTTTTAGACAATTTTTCAACAGAGAATTGCCATTAATTTCAATTTTTTTTTGGAACATGCTCATATTTGATTAACACAAAATCTCAATGAATTTCAGTTATCGATTATGGATTCATTCCTCACTGTAAAACTATAATGAGAAGGAATATTCTCAGATATATTTATGAACGCAAAAAATGTTATGAAACTATTATTTCTAAAAATTGTTCTATCCGTCATTCGGTTGCACCCTTACGAGCAACCCTTAGAAGTCTTGTGCGAGCTTGGAATGACGGGGGTCTTACCTTTTAACGTGTGATCCCAAACACTTTCTTGGGCCATCAGAAAAATTCCTGCAGTCGATGAGAATCGAATCCACGACCGGCAAGCGAATGCGGATTAGAATATTGACACTCTGTCCGCACGGCTATCTGGCCCCCCTTTCTCGGTTTATTCAACAGAAAACAACTACTTTCCTGGCTATATGCCACGACAAACATTGAATTACATCTATTGGACACACATGATAAGAATTTGAAAAAAAATCTTCTGAAATAGAGAATTTGCATTCTGTAATGTTTGGAATTATGTCATTTTGATGATTTTTCTCGATAACGGCTTTATATTAACCGGAAATGGGTTGAACGAATTATCTGTTTTAGTATTCCCTATGCTTGCCAAAAGAGGATTTGCAAGTTTCTCCAAAATCAAATTACAAATAAATTCCCTGTGAAGTTCACAAAACGCCATCTTGCATTCCATCAAATGTGGGAAAATAGTTTGCTTTATAATTTTTCTTGGATTTGCATTACGTGGTATGATTTTGAAAATTGCAATTAATACTTTCGTAAGAATATTCACGACATGAACAAATTCTCTGCTGGGATATTTGAGACCACCTCTATCTTGCAGATAAATCAGCCCCAGAAGAACATTATCATTCCTATGAGTAGATATTTGGTTCAAACACGCTTGACAATCCACTCTTTCCTCAATAGTTTTTAATATGTATCCAGACATCATCGCCACCGAAGCAGATGATATTCCGTACATCCTAAGATTATTAAAGTCAGTTTTGAGTTCACTCAATGTATACAGAATGTCTTCAGGAAGATCCAGAATTGTATCATCTGAAGACATTTCATATTTAGAAATAGTTGGACCTACACTCGATATTTGAGATGCTAGGTTGGCACCTTCTCCTGACTTTATTATTCCGCTTTTAATAATTCTTCTTAGAGCATAATGCGCGGCCCGAGCATCAGTAGCATCTTGAAACCCTCCCCCTTGCTTTACTTGGCTGAAAAGTGCCTCAACAGTATCAGAATTCATTCTTCTTGTAAGAACATAATAAAATCCATTATTCAATAAATATTGTTTTGACGGTACTTTCCGAAGTAAGAATCATCGCTTCCGCAGTTTCTTTGCTCAACCCTTTGACACCAATTTTTTTAGAACATTCTTGGATACTCTCAACATAGCAAGGAAAATCTTTACTAAGCCACTCGAGTCTTTCGTCATCTATATTCATGTAAGGGGCAGATAACGGATCCTTTTGTCTAATATGTTGAGTTGACTCATTAACGTCGAGAAGTTTGAAGAAAGTGTACATATTTTTCATATACTCGATTGATGCTTCACTATCAGAAAAGTTTTCATGGTTGTATTTTCCTAGGTATTCAATGCTGGAAGTTACTTTGGGAGAAAAAAGTTGAACAGCCCCTTTCACGTTCATTTTCTCGATATTTGTTGGCATTACGTGCTTACGAGTAAAAAAAGGTACTGGTTTAAGATATAATTTTTTTTGTAAATTATAAAGCTCTTTTATGTAATTGGCAGTAATAATTCCCGTTTCAGAAGCCATATCATTATTGAGAAATAAATTTCTTGCATTTTTTATAATGTGGCAATAATCAAAACTGAAAAACAATGGCGTATGAGGTATTATTGGGTGTTCTACCTCACTAACCAAATATCCATTACCAAATCTCTTGAACAATGCTACATTAGATTTATGGTTGTCTGTAACGATTCGTAGAATCCTAAACCCACACTCGTGGATCTGCTGAATAATCTTCATTGTCAATTCATAAAATTTCTCAGTATTTAACTGTCTATGAAAAAAGTATCCAGCTGGGATAGTAAGTTTTGTCGATAGCCCATGCATGACGAAGCACATCAATTGATTCGCCAAAACGGGTCTATCGCCAATTGGGCGATCAGTTGTTGTGTCCAACCCAAAGAATCTATCTTCTTTTCTAGCATAGGACAGTTTTTCCCTTATTTTCATATCATCTATGACTAACGAACAAACTCTTTCAATATCTGTCAGCTGTTGAGCTTCTGTCATTAGGCGCGTTCTTATTAAATTTGTTAACCCTATCTCCTCATTTGAACATCCCACATATCTGTCCAATGTGGATCGAGACGGAAGTCTCAGGAAACTTTTGGCAAAATAGTAACCCTTCGGAGATTTCGATTTCCACAACATGCAGTTTCGGATTGTAATTTCTGACCATAGGGGTCTTTTTTTACAAAAATTACTGATTTGGTCCATCACAAAAATAGCCGTGGGGTTTCCATTCCTACATTCCTCTTCTACATTTTTCAATTTATTGTTTTCCTCTCTGAATTTGTCATTTTGGCTTTGAAGATTTTTCAGAACTTCATTTTTTTTCAATAAAGTCTTTTTCAAGTATTGTTCACTAGCCTTCAGTTTTTTTATTGTCTGCTTCAGCAGTACAATTTCATCATGATCATCAACATTTGGGGATTCGGGAACTGGGGAATTTTCATGATGGTTAACATGGGATTCAGGTAATCGTTCGAGGGAAGGTTCATTGGAAGCTTCGACATCGAGAGCAGGGGTAGGAATCTACACGAAAAAATAAGATCGTAAATAAGAATCACCTTATATAATCGAGTTCATAGTTTAATCATATATAGTTTTGATGGGACTTGTATGAAATACGATTAAAAAGTTGAGCATGCACATGTGAAATTAAAAGAAACACAATAAAGCTTAATAATGTTCACAAAACCTAACCAGACATGACAATTCATTACAAAATGCACTATAAGCTAAAAAAGACAATGCATTACAAAATGCACTATGAGCTAAAAAATAGGCTAGTTATCAGCAAAACAATTATGGTATTGTGAATAATATAATCAATATAAGCAATTTTTGATTTTATTATTGTTAAAATAATTTTTTATCAACTTATGGAATGAAGAAGACTTTCCAAAGAAAACCATCTACATAGGCAATGATGTTGAAT
This sequence comes from Phaedon cochleariae, assembly GCA_918026855.4. Taxonomy (NCBI): domain Eukaryota; kingdom Metazoa; phylum Arthropoda; class Insecta; order Coleoptera; family Chrysomelidae; genus Phaedon; species Phaedon cochleariae. The sequence continues at coordinate 22,364,341 of OU896710.1, forward strand.
CTTCATGTTGATCTTTTTATTCTCAAAATGACGGCGGGACGATTTTATTCTCGGGGGGGGGGGGAAGGGTTGTAGGCCTATGAACGGTAGTCAAGGACAAAAATCCCACAATGGGAGTTGAGGAACTGATATTTGCCTCCCTTAAGGCCAAATATTCTGGGCCCCCTCTCCCGCCGCCAATGCAAATAAGAAATCCCTACAAAATGTTGCAATAACATTGAAATTAATTTTGTATTCTTTTGAGAATTGGTGAATTAAAATCTCACAAAAATAATCATACATTGAATCGCACTATATATACAATACAGGATGTCCTAATGAATAGTAGCCACAGGAACTATTCTGCACAATGGAAGAATAAATTTTCGATTTTTGCAGATAGATCCCTTTGTATTTTATTACATATCATGATGTTACATTTCCAGCACCATCAACTATGAATATAGAAGATCTAAATAGTCAGTGTGCCTATAGGTAACTTTATAACTTATTCAATGTAGGCTGGACTTCATGTTTCATGCCACTACACGGTATCCAAGCAATGTATTTTATGTATTATTATAATTATTGTACAAATTTTAAGGGTGACTTTCTGCATCATAACTGTATAACCAAAATATTAAATCTCTTTCATAACTGCACTACATATTGTCAAATTCATTGAAGGAACAATTAATCAAGATTGAAAACAGTAGCTATACATTCTTTCTTATCCTGAACTTTTCTTCAATGTCAAGTGATAATTCACTGTTTGAGCCATTTCATCGATAATAGATAGATAATTAAGATTCCTGATGTCTTTTGGTGAAAAAATTTCTAGACATTCCACTGCTAGTGTGAAACAAAAAAACGTTATAATTACCACCAGGGAGATATTGTTTGATTCCTCCAAAACCTCTTTGAATTCGCTCCTTTCTTGTACCTGAACCTGAGAAAGAAAAATTAAAAGATTCAGAGGAAAAATACTTTAATGTTATTAAAAGAAGATAGTATTCAAGAAGAAATTTGTATGAATATGTACCCCATGTGGGTATATAATCTGTGGTACCTTCCTATGATATGCATACATACTCCTACCAATAGTAATTGTTTTGAATAGATGGATAGATCAAAAGGCCATTGTTATTTTTCATATGGTTTTCTGAATTACCTACTCTATTATATCTTTAGAACATATTATTCAACTATAGAAGTGAGTACAGAATTCAGTAAAAAAAATTAATGCATGGTCACGAAATTGAATTTTTTGTTATATCCAGTATCTCATAAATAAATCTAAATCTACACAAGGTCTGAATGTTTGGGTAATAAACATATTGCTTCATATGGGGTGACATTTTTTAGTAGGTACCACCTACTATAATAACCCTTTTAATTTTTGACAGTAGAGAAAAATAAACAGCCCTGCAGAAGATTTTCTTTCCTCATCAAATCAGCTGAAATATTTTTAGTCTCTCAGAGAATATGAAGGGAACAAGAAAAAATGTATGAATTTTTTATGAATGTATATTTTGAGAGATATTGAATGTAAATTCATTGGGTGAGGTAATTTCAGAAAGCTTATTGAAAGGTCTTTCTAATGAGGAAATTTATGGGATCTTCTATTAAAAATTTAAACACTGCTTATTCTTGTTCCCTGTATATGTATATATTCTCTGGGACACTAAAAATTGATTTGATTTGATGAGGGTAATTATCTTGTGTAAGACTATATTTCATTCCTTATGTAAAAAAAATGAGTTATAGGGGGTGATACTTTTATTGGGTATTGAATGGCTGACTGTCAAAAAGCCTGAAACCTTACCACTGTTATTTATTTTTCCGAATTTAATAAATAAAAAAGAAATTGAATTGCTCCTCAAATATAATCATCAGGAAGCTTATTGATTCCAATCAAAACAAGTACCTCCTCATATAGTATCTGAGTGAGCAGTCATTCAATATTTCTTTGTTTAACAAAATCGGACTGTAAAAAAGGGCACTAGGGCTTGAGGAGATTTTGTAAACCTGTAAAACATCTCAAATTAAGGGCAAAGGTAAATCATTAATTTGCCATCCCGATTAATATCATCAATTCTTAGAAGTTAGACCTGCTCAGATTGGTTAAGGGTTGAATTATGTTTATGAAAACTATCTGTAGTCACTAAGTGTTATGGGTTATACTTACATTAGAGAACACCCAATCTGTAGTTTTGAATGTTTTCCCAGTGGATGTAGTGGGCATCATCCAGGCATCTGCAGGTTGCTAAAACATTTTAAACATCAATATTTTATGTTTCACAAAAAGATAAAAGCATTGTTGATAATTTCCAGACAATGCAGGGTTTACAAACAAAACTTCTTTTTTTATTTTTACAAATACTATTGTCATCAGATTAGCAATTCATTAACATAAGTATTTTAGCTTGAACATAAATCAAGTGCAACAATGGAAAAATATAAGACAAGTTCATCTGCTGATTCATAGATACTGAAACTAGTAATGTTGGGAACTTATTTAAAATTTGAAGATGTAATTGTAGGTAATTGAAGGTAATTGGAGGTTGAATCAATGCACATTGATGTATATTGGACTGAGGTTCACACTGTATAGAGAGCATAGACAAAAGTAGGAAAATCAAAAATTACAATACCTCCTCTTCAGTTGGGTGTATACTATTTACTTATTCAATACTACAAAATAAAAGTGTTACATACCTCAAATATTGTAGGAACTGAGCCTTTTATCAGGCGCTTCCTGCCATCCTGGAAAACTCTTATGCAGCTCTTCTCAAAATGATTTATACAAATACAAGAATATTCACCCACTTCGAAATGTTCTAATGCTAAAATAAATGAGTGATTATAACAATATCATCAAATAGGTCAGAGGTAAATCTACAGAACTGTTATTCTTACCCATTCCTTCCAAAATTGCAGAAAACCATTCATTTCGCAAACTAATATCACTGGGAAATTCAAACAAATTGATTCCATCCCTATTCTTCGAGGTACAAAAAGGAACGCTACAAATTTTGAACCCCATCTCAATAAGAAGTGAAAGATAGAAGGAATAGAACAAGGTCGTGCAAGATCTCAATAACTAACAGAAACAAGAATTTGAACTCACTACAAAACAAACTACAAAACCAATTAAAACTACTGTATTACACACTATTTAACTACTTAAGTTACTACAAGCTGGAACGAAAGCACAAAAGGAGAAAACTAATGAACACAACACAAGAAGGTTTGAAACAAACAACAAGAACTTTAACACACTAGAAATATTAACACTATTCACTACAATTACAACTACTAACTAATATTATGATAATACGACAAAAGAATGCAAAATAAGAAATATCAATGAAATTACAAGATTAGCTCAGCAGCGAAAGGCAAATGACAACATGTTTTGACATTTCATGAGATACATAACCAATAATTTGAAAAAATTCTCAAAAACAAATGAAATCTTTGAGATCACCCGTATGTGCTGCCATCCCAGCAATCATACACTGAACTTAGTGATTGGGCAGTCATGACATAGTCGGCAGCTTACTTGATATTCAGCCTTCATTGGTCCTGCACAGGCACAGGAGAAGTGGTTGACAGGTAAAAAACACAGTAGTGACCTTTCACAACAACTATGACATGAGACATTGTTTGGCAGTGTCTAGGAGCCTGTAAGGCGAGTGCATAATAACACTGCATGGCATCTCCCTTTCATTTCAAAATTTAACATTTTCAACTCATATATGTATACAACGAACTGAATTACGCACATCTACTTTAACCAATTACAATTTAAAAAATACAAACTACTACAAGTAAATATTTCCTACTCATTCGCTATTTGCTATCATCCTTCCCTTTTAAATAATTTCCTTTTTTCTTTTTTGTAAAAGAAAAATTCACTCAGGTACATGGCTAACATTAAAACATTTTTGTGCATCTTACTACAGGAATAAACATTTTTCAATGACTAGTAGAGGTGAACCTTCATACTACCTGATTATTCGGCTAACTTGTGAACAGTGGAATGACACTGCTAATTAAATGTATAGAAATTTTTAAATTTTCGTGGTTTCTTTACAAGCCTGCCTGACCTTGACGTTTGTGAAAAATTTTTATTTATCTCTGAATCTAGTTCTAAATCCGGAAGACAATTTGTAATTTCGTTATCAGAGGTACTAGTTTCTATAACATAATTTGTATTATGTGATAACAAGTCATTGGACACAGAACTTTCCTGTCTTATACTTTCATTGGGTAAATCTAACTCTTCGACTATACTTTGATGTCCTGCTCTACCATAATTATCAACTAAACTTTCATTTCCATCACTATATTACTAGATATATGTACAACTAAATACTGAGAGTCATTGCTATTCAAATTTTCACTTCCTAGGAAGTGATAGTCATTATTTACAGAAGGTGAATCGTACGAATTTTCATAATATTTTTTCAAGAACTTTCTATTTCTAATCAATACTGACCCATCCTCTGTAACAACTCTGTAAGAGCGAATACCTACTTTTTCCTGTACTAAACCTTTAACCCAACTTTTGCCAAACTGGTATTGAATTAAAATTTTGTCGTTAGGTTTAAGGTCTTGAAGGGTTTTTGTTCCCCTATTGTCAAAGAAATTTTTTTTGTCTACTCTGCGCACTATCTACAAATTTGTCAAATTTCAGTTTATTTCTCGTAGAAGGTAAAAATACTTTATTTGCTTTGGGCAGTAAGTCTCTAAGTGTTCTACTCATTAGTACATTTGCTGGTGAAGACTGCCCATCTAGCGGTGTGTTGCGATAGTCTAAAAGAGCTAGGTAAGGATCTTTTCTTTCGAATTTACATTTTTTCAACATATTTTTTATAGTTTGTATTGACCGTTCCAATTGTCCATTGGACTGTGCATATCTTGGGGACGAAGTAGCATGACTGAAGTCCCACTCTAGTAAAAAATTCTTGAAAAATTTACTCGAAAATTCTGGCCCATTATCTGAAACTACAATGCGAGGTATTCCATGTCTGGCAAATATTGATTTCAATTGGAGGATAACATTATCACTCGAAAGATCCGTACCTAGGTGTCCTACTTCTATGTATTTTGAATAGTAATCGACAACCAATAAAAAAGCTTCTCCCTCTAGTCTGAAAATATCACAACCTACTTCATACCAAGGCAACTTTGTTATGTCATGAGAAATCATGGGCTCAGAAGAATTGCTTTTCTGAAATCGCTGACAGATGTCACAGCTCATGACCACATCTTGAATTTGCTTATTCATTGAAGGCCGATAGAATGATAAATTAGCCTTTTCTATGCACTTTTTGATACCTTGGTGACTGGTAGAGTGCAATTTTCTAAGAATTTCTTGTCTCGCCGACCTAGGGACGATGAGTTTTTGTCCCTTATAAATTAAACCATTAGCTTCTGTGATTTCAGCGCGAAATTTGTAATAAAATTTAACATTTTCTGACACCTCTTTCATTTTATTTGGCCAACCATTTAAAACATAACTTTTTAGGACTTGCTGTTCAGGATCCTGATTGGCTAAGCCAGCTAGTTCACGTTTTTTATCTCCTGTTGCATTTAAATTCATAGAGACAAGGCATACCTGTGCTTCAACTTCTATGTCGATGTTTTCATTGAAGTGTTTGTTCTCAAACGCCCTACTAAGAGTGTCTGCAATGATAAGCTGTTTTCCAGGTTTATAAACCAAGTTAAAATCGTATTTTCTAAGTTGCAGTACCATTCTTTGAAGTCTTGCTGGACAAGAGCTAATTGGCTTTTTAAAAATTTGCAGCAGGGGGCGATGGTCGGTCTCTACAGTAAATGTTATCTGTGCAAAAACATACTGGTAAAACCGTTCGCACCCAAACCACACTGCTAAACACTCTTTTTCTATCTGTGAGTATCGTTTTTGAGTATCTGTTAATGCCCACGAAGCATGCGCACACGGACGTCCATCTTGTAAGAGAGTGGCTCCCATGCCATCCTTCGAGGCATCAACAGATATTGTTATATCTGTTTCAGCCAGCTACGCTGATGAATTATTAATATTCTTTATTAATTAAATACACTGCTGTGCTTTTACTTATTTTATTAGGAGCAATACAACACTATTGAAGTTTAGTCCTCTAAACATACATAGATTGAAAATACATAGTCATAGATATCTAGTCATGTCATGTCAACCTCTAAACGTCATTGATCACATGACACAGAACACTCTTATTGACAGTTAACCAACTAATACTAAAACCAATGATCACATACATTTAAGGCATGTATACACAACATTCTAATATGTGACAATATCTTTGTTGGCATCAATAAAACTTAGACAAGGTTTTTTACACAAAATTTCTTTCAGGGTATTGAATGATTTCTCGTGAATTTCCTCCCACTGAAATATAGCATCTTTTTTCAAAAGTAACCTTAAAGGAGCTGTTTTTTTGATAGATTATCTACAAACTTACCTACATATGTGACAAGCCCTAAGAACATTCGGATATCTTTTATATTTGAAAGCTTTGTCAACTTTTTTATAGCATCTATTTTGGCCTCATCTGGTGCTATACCATGCTCAGAGATTTTATGACCTAGATATTTCACTTCAGACACACAAAACTTGCATTTACTATTATTAAAACGAACATTATGTTCAGAAGCTCTTTGAAAAACCTCTTTTAAGATTTCATTGTGAGTATTAATATTATCAGAAAATATAAGAATGTCATCAAAATAAACTCCACAACCTTCTATTCCCTCAAATATTTCAGACATTCGTTCTTGGAAAACCTCAGGAGAACATGATATTCCATAGGACATCCGCAGAAAACGGTATTTACCTAACCCGCCTGCACTAAAGGTGCATAGCTTAGAACTTTCTTCATCTAAATGAATCATGCTGAAACCCTGAGTTGCGTCCAACGTACTAAAATATTTACAGTTAACTAGCTTATATGTTAGTTCGTCATGGGTTGGTATTTCAAAGTGACTTCTCTTAATAGCTCGATTTAGATCTTGAGGATCTAGACAGATTCTCAAAGAGCTATTACTCTTTCTGACAATAACAATGGAATTCACCCAATCAGTGCTTTCATCAGTTTTAACAATAATTTCATCTTTTTCTAACTGACTTTAATTTAATGTAACTTCTTTTAATTTTTTTTGCAAAGCAGATCGGATTTTCCTGGGAGCATGAACTACTGGGTTGCAATTATCTTCAAGCTCGATGTGATATGGCTTTTGCAGAGATCCTATACCTTGAAATAAAAACCTATACTTTTTTAATAGGGAATCCGAATCACAACAATTATCATTAGTTATGACACTTACTTTTTTAATTAGGTTCAATTCTATGCAAGCTTTCAGACCTAAAATTGGTTTACTCTTTTGGTTTACCACATAAAATGAAAGAAGTGACTTAATATTGTGACGTAGGGGTATGGGGTCGTAGCTATGGTAGTTTAATAACTAGATCAATGTCGGCAAAAAGGGTGTATTGGGGAGTTGACTGATAGATGTTACAAGTTATGTGGTAGCAGTACAACTGAATTGTTAATTATACAAAATGCATTCACATTGCAATAAATTGATTGACGTGGGCTTGAGCTGCGTGGTCTCCCTCCGTGCCCCGCACGCTGAGAATCCTGCTGACTCAGGACAGCACACCGCCGTTGGTTGAGTGAAGGTGGAAGCATGTAGCAGGTACAGGGTGTTCTGCCTAGGAGGGCGCTCTCGCGACACTCCCCACCATCGATAAATGTCGACCTCGACATTTGACCAACCCAACGACGAAGTACTCTTCAACGTTCGGAACCATCGGGGACGACGAGCCAACCACTAGAACATAAAAAAAAATTACGCAGACACATGCTTAAAAGTTTCACAAAATACATAAATACACATTCTTTATGCCTTCATTTATTTTCACCCCTTTTTGCCTCCTGAAACTATTTTACAAGATTCACGACTAATGCAATACTGCATAGTCGTCGCATTACACCGCGAAACTTAACTCTATACGAAGTGTAAACTTCACCTGAGTGTACAAATAAAAGTAAGAGTAATCTTCCCCCAAAATACATACTCTTGTGTCAAATTCACAAAAAACATGTGTTTTTCTTAAAATTACTTCTTCCCTTTCATACAACTTCCGCTTCCGCATACATACACCATTCATCCTATAATTCATACGTTTTTTCCTTAATTCTACTACCTAAAAATCTTTTTTTTTTCTCCGATCATAATCCCTTTTTTTTCTAATTCTACTGCTTAAGGCCCCTTTTCTTAATCCACTTGATCAAGATTTCATTTTCTAAATTCTGCTGAGCTCAGTTCTTCAAATTTATTCTTGATTTTTAGTTCCCGATTTATGTATTTCTTGTAGCTGTACCTATTTGCCTTTCTTTAACCTCATTGGTTTCTCATCTACTTGACCTACTTCCTCCAATTTATTTTTATTCGATGACTTATTGCGTTCAACATCTTTTTGATTTTCTTGGCTTTTTGAAAGAAAATGATAGATCAACCACAAAATAAAAATTGTTACAATGATAACTATTCCAAAAACGTTTACCCCGATTAAAATATCACTCCAACTACTCGCTTCTACCCTTGGTAAGTATCCTATACCTATCAAGTAAGGTTTTTTTATTAGTATTACAATTGTTAGTACGGTTGCTATAAGATTTACGATGTGCAAAATATTCATACTATGTGTATGGACTTCTCGCCATGGAAATTGTTGTAATTCAAAATTTTCTAAATAAAATTCATCTTTATTTTTGTTGTTATTATTTTGTACAGTGAACTGCGGAATAACTTTTTTCCAATTATGATTCAAACATTCAGAAAAGTTTTCAAATGTCAAATGTGTATGTGTTGTTAGCGGTTTTAATTTAAATGATTCAAACTTGGACCAGGTTGCTGGAAGAATGTGTCTCATTTCAAATTTTTCAATGCTTTTTGCATCACAAGGAAATGTTTCGGCAACCAAGTAAAGTAATTTCGGCGATTGTAATGAACAAAAGCACGGAACTTCAATTTCTATTGATCCTAACTCAGACTCGTGTACCATACTTATGTTTTCTACTTTATCGTAGCATTTTAATAGCATTGTAACGGTCCACTTGAACCTTTCATAAACTTAAGTGACCCTTTTACTATTCATTTTTTTTTCAGTGCAATCAGTTCGGAGTAACACTCAGTATGCATCGTATTTTCAACAGAGAAATAATATTTCAACATTAATTTGTCAGGACAACCTGTATATAACTTTCGTCTTCTTCCTGTGATTGTGATCGAGTCATACGTGAAGATGCTGATATGCTTCCCTGCTAAGAGTTTCACTTGTGGATGTGTTTATCTTATTTTTATTTTTGTCTACAAACTCAAGACTTATTCTTCTATTTATAACAATTAAAATATGAACATAGAGAATTCACTTCTATATGATTGCCTCACCTGTGTTATTGAAACAGTGTGGACAATCGATGTCACGTTAAATACAAAGTCACTAGATAAGGCCAATTCACACAGCACTCAATTAGACCCAGCGCTCTGATTTCTTAGTGTTCCGTGTCTAAGTGCGACGGTGTAATCTTGACCCCGCCGAAATTCGAGCAAGATTGACGGAGATCGTTCTCTCTCGACTGGCGCTTGGCAGAGCGACAAGTAAATACTATTCTTTGGTGATATTCTTCCGAAATGCCAATTATATTGGAAATAGGCCGATTAAAACCTATAGGTATGTAAAATATGATATAAGGTTAATTTTGAGCCATTTGATAATGTTCACACAATTATAAAAGTATAAGAAAACACATCGATCAACGTGATATTCTTTTCAGGCCTTTTTGGTTTCTACTGAAGCCATTTGCAATCTTGCGAACATGTGCAATATGCACTTGCGCACATGACATGTCGTCATGGCGGCAATTTAAATAACCTAACCTGATGTTGGATGTTTTGGTTAAATGTGATGTATATTTCACAATTGGGATTTATGGTTCGATGCCTCCCAAATTTCAACCCATATTATTGCTAATGGGGCAATAACAAGTGTTCGTCAGCTGTTGAAGTTTGCTGCCTGTTTTGTTCATGTTTGGATACCATGTATATGAATGAATTGGATACCATTTGCTGATGCAATTTATGAAGTATGAGGAAGCCACCCATACGATTAATGGTTAATTTTGAGTAAGAGTATAATGATGGATGACCCTCAGTGAGTACTACTTGTGATGTAATTTTTGATTACCATTGAGGAGTTGAAGACATAGATCTTCACTAGTGTCTTACTTTGTTTTCCTTGTAATAAGTGTTCTCCTATTTGTGAGAAACGAAATAACAGCTGCTATTTCCTTTCATAGGAAACCTAGGTATTTTGTTTACATTTATTATTCCCAGTCACCTGGTGACTTATTATTATCACTTGCTAGCCACAGTGAGGCTGTCATAGATTTGATTTCACTAACATTACATCTCTTGGCATTGCCTAGAATAGAGTTGAAATACTCACCTATTCATTGATAAAATTTCACTAACATTGTAACCTTAAGTAATCTATGAATTTCAATTTAATCATTACAATTAGTCATTATATTAACATTAATTGTAGTAAACATTGACTTATTACACACTGCGTGTAAGCACTTCTATTAACATCATTTAGGTAATAATTATATGCATGGTTTTCAAAAAGTATAGTTTGAAATTTTTGTTCTGTCCTATCCTAATTCTTCTCAGTTAACTCTGAGTGGCGCCCATAGTTTGCTTTACAGATACCATCTTGTGGAAAAACAAATAGAAAATAATTTTCTCAAAATCCCACGACCACTCTACGACTATAAAGGCCACCGTGCATTGAGGCTTCAATTTCTCTTTGTGAAGTTACGCCACAGCATGCTAGTGGGTGTGTGTGAAATAATGAATTTTTCAGGTTCAACTTGATTTACAATAGTACTGTTATTTGAAAAACAGAAAGGCTTGCAAGTTTCAACTAGATCTGAAATTTGTGCGCCTTCCGCCAAATTTGTGAAACACGCGGTATCTTTCACCGACATAGAACTCGATCTAGGTAATAAGCATAAATTATTTTTAACATCACAATTCTTCAACGCTTTGCCAGTTATCACTTTTATCTCTGCATTGTGTTTCGCAATCAACACTTCGTCCTCCGTGAAAACACAAGTTTCAGATTTCCAAGCGAACGGAACAGAAAGTAACCGATATAATTTCCATTCGTAATCTACTTTTTTAACTGGTAGTCTAACTGTTACAATGATAGAATTTTCCGTCGCAATGCACGTAGCTATATTCAATCTCAGATATTTTGTTACATCTGTGGGCTTAATTACTAACTCATGACCATTATTTATCAAGGATTTATCGAGTTTCTCTAAATCAGCTTTTAATACTAGAGGCTCTATAATTTCCGTTGGAATTTTATTATCACGACACCTACTTATAACCTCGTATTCATTGAAAATTTGCAAAGTGTTAAGACTTTGAATAGAATGTTCTAATAGAAATTCCCAAATAAAACTGATTGAATCATCTTCGGTTTTAAGATGGTTTTTTATACTTTTTTGTAAGACATCTAGACGATTTGTCAGCATTCTTCAGCATACTTTCGGCTATGAGTAGGCACTGATGACAACTGTGAACTGTAATTTCTAATTGACCCTACGACATTTATTAAATCAGCATGATTTTGATTTACTGCAAAACTTAGTTTATCCATATTATTTTTGTTTTTTTGTTCATGCACTAAAAGTGAATCTACTGAGTGTTTGGTCAACACTCCGCAACACCAATTTAATCCGTCTCCTAAGAAATCTACTGATCTGGAATTACGAGCATGGTTTTCACTTGAAATAGGTGTGCCGCTTGAACCGATACTTCTTTGAATCCTCCATAAATATTTCGAAAATACTGCGTTCAAGTGCTTCAGGAATCTGGCGTATTGACACATCTCCGAGGTCGAATTTTCGCAAGCTTCTTTATTCGAACTTATTGGAAATAACGGCTCTGCATGTGATGGCATCTCCGTGACATAGATTAATGGGACTGACGACTGATAAATTATCATTTCTGGTAGATGTGACCAGTAGGCACCCGATACAATACTTATTTCACTATTTACCCCTATCCTACTCCCCAATAGAAATACGAGGGTACTTATAAACATACTCATTATCATTCTGAATAGTGCTGCAATGACTAATGAATAATTTCAACAATTTTTTTATCGAATAAAATCTATAAACTGTTTGGTTTTATTTGATAATCAGCATTATTTTGTGCTTTCTAATAACACAATCATTTATTTTTCAAGTCAAGCAAAATAATATAAGAAAGAGGCAATTAGTTCAGTTACCTTTATTGCAAAACTCTTACTTTGCATTTATTAGGTGTTATTCAACTTACAACATTTGGAAATTTATAACACGTTTTTCAAATGTTATTGTTACTCGAGTATTTTATTGCTTATTCGCGCGAATTGTACTTTTTTAATCGATCGACATGTACTGTATCTTCTACCAGGTGTTTTCCTGTCTTCATTTTTAACTTATAATTGACGTCACTAACTCTGTCGCTTATTTCGTATGGTCCGGACCATCTATGTAGCAACTTCTCTGACCTACCAACTTTCCTAAATGGGGTATATACCATAACTTCCTCACCTATCTCGTCCTTTACATCGCGATGCTTACTATCATAACGTGTTTTCTGCCTTAGTTGTTCAATTTCTATCCGCTTTCTAACATCCTCTCTAATTCGTTTGATTTTATCGAGCATTTCTGATACCTCTAGATCACCTTGATCATTCACGCCTAATGCTACATCAATAGGCAACCTAGCCTCGCGACCGTATACTAACAAAAACGGTGTTTTTCCCGTTGTTTCCTGAGGAGAGCAATAGTAGGCAAAAGTCACTAGATGTACATACGTATACCAATCTTTCTGATTTGTACTCACATACATTGATAACATGGTAGCTAGAGTTCCGTTATAATGTTCTACTAAACCGTTTGATTTCGGGTGATAGGCTGTAGTTGTTACAGGAAAACTACCCATACCTTTCAACAATTCTGTAACTAATTTTGATGTGAAACATTTTCCTCGATCACTTATAATGTTTTCTGGGCATCCATGTAAGCAAATTATGTTTTCGAGCATAAAGTCTGCTACACATTTTGCAGTGCCGGCGGGCAAAGCCTTTGCTATGGCCCACTTAGTTGCATAGCACATTGCAGTTACAATAACCGAATTTCCTAACATTGTTTTCGGAAATGGGCCTAAAATATCGATTCCAATTTTCGAAAATGGAGTACCTACTTTGATAGGTTGCATCAAACCTGGTGGTGCTCTAGGAACACTTTTACGATGTTGACACTGTACGCATGATTTCACGTACTTTTCTACTTCCGCATAAATATTGGGCCAAAAATAACGATCTTTTATTTTTCCATACGTTTTAGCAATACCTAGATGAGCTCCTGTAAGAGGGTCATCGTGACAACATAATGAGATTTCATTTTTAACTGCTTCGGGAATTACTAAAAATTTAGATGAACCATCTGGACCAAAATGTTTTTTATGAAGTATGTTATCTTGAATTAAATAGCTGCGCGTTTGTTTTATCAATTTAGAATCAGCACTTGCTGAATTTTCAATTGCGGAAATCATTTCACTCAAATAAATGTCATTTCCTTGCAATTGCGCGATTTCTGCCAAACTTTTAGTCTGGATTGTTAATAACGGGATTTCATAAGCTTCGAAATCATTTTCGTTAGGATTTGAAATTGGATTTCGTGACAAACAGTCAGCATCTGTATGTTGTTTACCGCTTTTATGACAAATGTGATAATTAAAATCCTGTAACCTAATTGCCCATCGTGCTAGACGACCGGAAGGGTCCTTATTTTCATGTAACCAGCAAAGAGCATGGTGATCAACTATTATTTCAAATTCTTTTTCCCATAAATAATGCCTAAAAGTTGTGACTGCATAGACAACAGCCAAACATTCTTTTTCGGTAGAATTCCATTTCATCTCCAAATCAGATAGTCTTCGGGATGCGAACGCCACTGGATGCGTACCTGTATCATCAGTTTGTAAAATAATGGCTCCTATACCATAACCTCTAGCAACTGTATGAATTTCAATAGGCAATTCGTCCTCGAAATGCCTGAGTACCGGTGCATTTACTAACAATTTTTTTAAATTTCGAAATGCTTTTTGATGTTCTTCGCTTCCCAAGATAAGACAATATTTTTTCGTGTTAATAACGTTAAAGGCCTAGCGATATTCGCAAATGATTTAACAAATTTCCGATAGTAATTGGCTAATCCCAAAAACGAATGAACATCCTTTACATTCTTTGGCACAGGAAATTTTGACACTGCTACAATTTTTTCATTACCAGGTGATAAACCTGCAGCACTTACAATGTGACCTAGAATTTTAACTTGTTGTTGACCGAAATGACATTTGGTGGGCTTTAATTTGATATTGGCTTGCCTTAACCTATCTGAGACCAATTGAAGTTTTTGGAGATGGTCGTCAAAGTCGTGGCCTTTGACAATGACGTCATCAAGGTATACCAAACACGTATTCCATTTTAACCCTGCCAAAACCTGATCCATACAACGAGAAAAACAAGAAGGGCTACTTGCTAATTCAAAAGGTAAGACATTAAATTCATACAACCCTTCGGGTACTATAAATGCTGTTTTTTCTTTATCTTTTTCATTTAATTTAATTTGCCAATAGCCTGAGAAACAGTCCAATGTACTAAACCATTTTGAACCATCTAACGCCGATAACAAATCATCTATTATTGGTAATGAATACCGATCTACCTGAATTACTTGATTCAATTTCCGATAATCTACACAGAATCGCCAATCACCTGTTTTCTTCTTAACCAAAACTACCGGTGACGCCCACGAACTATATGATCTCCGTATTATGTTCGCGGCTAACATTTCTTCGATTTGTTTATTTATAATCTCGCGTTCTTTCATTGACACACGATACGGCACCTGATGAATTGGATTTGCATTTCCCGTATCTATTTTTTGTACACATACATTAGTTTGGCCTAACTCGAAATTGTTCGTGGCAAAAACGTCCCTATAATTATACAATAATTCATAAATTTTGGTTTGCTCTACATCACTCAATTCTGTATTCAGATTCAAACCTAAGCTCGTCAAACTCTCGAGTTCCTTAGAAACTTCATGAAAAAGAACAACAGTATCTTGTGCCACCGTGCAGAAAACTTTTTCTTCCTGTCTACAAACAGAAGGTACCTCAAAAATTTCATCCTGCCCGGACACAGGGGATCCTGTACTAACTTCTTTTTCATCCTGCCCGAACACAGGGGATCCTGTACTAACTTCAATTTCATCCTGCCCGAACACAGGGGATCCTGTACTTACTTTATTTTCCTGTATAAATGCAGGAAATTCTGAATTTACCACCTTTTTACCCAATACACCACCATTATTCACCCTCGTTACTGACGGAAGTGCGTGAGGACTAATGCTACCTATACACGTTCCTTCAAAAATTATTATACCTACCCTCCTAGTATTTGTTACATGGATTATTGGCATTTCTGTTACTGAATGGGCTATCTTACACCCTCTATTCTTAAAAAAATCGACACAAGGTTCAAACTGTAGGTTAATTCCTAGTGCCGTGTTAATTTGAACTCTAGTTGTACTCCTTCAAACCGATTTTAACGGTTTTTGTCAAAAAATTTATGTCTACTTTATGTTTATTATTGAAATCATTTCCCAGAATTATTTTACCTTCGAAATTTTTTATTACAACAAACTGCTGTACCATTTGTTCCTTCTCTAATCCAAATTTTACCAAAATAACGCCTAGAATCCATAAAAAATTTCCGCTTGCTGATTTTGCTCTAATATGCGACGTTTTCAAAATTTTATTTTCATCATCTATAAAAGTACTATCAATGAAACTCACGCCTGCGCCGGTATCACAGATAAATTTGAATTTTTGCCCATTTATTGTACCCCAAATTCGAATTGGTTCATAGTCATTATTTTCCTCAAATTGAAAAACTGAATACTCTATAAAATTGTTTTTTCTACAAGTTTGTTTTTTGTAATCTATGGTAAAAGTCCATGGTATCTCTTTGTGTGTCTTGTTTTTGTTTTTTATGACCTAGCTCTAGACAACCATAACATACAGTATTAGACAAGAAATTTTGATATTTGCCATCGCGCCACCCGTTTAGCGGCGCGGTGGTTGGATTTTTGCGTAACAGTTTTTTGCGTAATGCCCTTGCTTACCACATTGGTAGCAAATTATTTCACCATCGGGAGTTCGACCTCCTGACTTCTGAAAATTCGAATTATCGAAATTTCTTTGTCTATCATTCCTATAATTATTATTATTAGAAGACACCAACCTTTCGGGTTTCCTTTCCAAGTAGGCGATCCGTCTTCGAAGTTCCTCCAACTCCCTCTCGGCAGTGCTCGTCCTGCTGTCTTGTAGCCTTGTCCCTGACGTAGATGGTCCTCCACTGACTCGCAGCATCTCTTGAGTGGCCTCTATCTTCTGTAAATTCTTCCTGAATTGTTCTAGGGTTCCATTTTCCATTAAATTTGCTCCAAAATTGTAGGCTTCAATCCTCGCATAATAAAGTTGACTATTTCGGCTTCCGGCATACCTGGGTTTACTTTGTAGCACAGTGTTAGAACATCGTTGTAGAAACACCAAAGATCCTCATCTGGCATCTGCTTCTTATTCAAAAGTTTAAAATAATTCTGTTCGCTCTGTGCGGCACTTTTGAACGAATCAATTATTTTCTGCTGGGCAATCGCGAATTCGGTACACTGATTCTCGATTGTTTCGAAAAAGTCCAAGGCGGCACCTTCCAAAAAACAAGGTAACTGTACCAACTTGGTTTGATCCGACCAATGATTAGCTGTTGCTGCTCTATTGAAAATCTTGAGAAAATCTTGAACCTTCTCGCCCACTTTACCGGCGAAAGTTTCAGGTGTAACCGAAGCATAAACTTCAGCCGCGTCTCCCATCTTGGTTTCTTCTCGTTTCAACTTAGCTATAGTTTCTTCTTCGTCTTCTTGAAGTTTCTCGGATTCTACAAAAGTTTCTTCGTCTGACTCAGCTTCTGAATACCTGCTTTCTTCTGGTTTAGGGTTCGTACCTATTTCTTCCTTCATTTTCTCGTTTGCTTCGTGTTTTGCTTTAGTTTTCCTCAACCGCGTCAGCATTAATTACGATTTCCACTGCCCGTATTTCACTTCAACTCACCCACAATTTTTCATTTGATTTTCTTGGTTTTTCGATTTTTTTGTTATTTTTTATAGTTTTATTTACTCGGAATGCCCGGCATGCTCCACCAATTTGTCACGTAGGGGTATGGGGTCGTAGCTATGGTAGTTCAATAACTAGAGCAGTGTCGGCAAAAAGGGTGTATTGGGGAGTTGACTGATAGATGTTACAAGTTATGTGGTAGCAGTACAACTGAATTGTTAATTATACAAAATGCATTCACATTGCAATAAATTGATTAACGTGGGCTTGAGCTGCGTGGTCTCCCTCCGTGCCCCGCACGCTGAGAATCCTGCTGACTCAGGACAGCACACCGCCGTTGGTTGAGTGAAGGTGGAAGCATGTAGCAGGTACAGGGTGTTCTGCCTAGGAGGGCGCTCTCGCGACAATATTTGAGACTGTACACTGAGAGAAACTGGATATTAAAAATATCTACCAGCTTTGATTGTAATAACCATTATAAAGAAATCTCCTATTCCTGATCATTTTATTATTACAACAGTATTCTCTCCATTCTGTAATTATAAAAGTCGCTTTCCTAAACCATTTGTAATACCCTTGAATGGACATTTGCTACCATCATAACGCAGGTGTGTTATGACATTATGAATATTTTATTAATTCTAGTCTATTCAGATTTTTTATTGACATAGCTCGTTTTGTGAATCATGGTAATTGGTGAATTCAGATGATATTTGTCCCAATAATCATAGCTGTTTGGATTTCTAGCATTGTACGTTGACGAATAACTGTAGCAATTCACATGTATGACGGTTATTAGACAATCATTCAACAATCGTGATTCGGCTCATTTCGCTCTAGTTTTTCATTAGTTTTGGGGCTAACAAAGCTACAGATCGCGTTCATTTTCACTTTTGTTCTCGTTCATGGGTGTGCCCGCTGTGCCCGTGTTCAATTATTGTTTAATGGTTTCGATCGTCCGAATCGACAGAGCCGTGTCTTGTGTGTGATGTAGCAAAATTTTGTTTTTGTGCTGGCTGTGAACCGAGCTGTGAAATACACCGTGCATTGCATTACTGCAATAAAGAAAGTATTCTCCATACCCACTTTTCACGGACTGAAATTGGTTTATTTCGAAAAACAAAACGATCGACGAGATTCTGAATTAAAATATCTGGGTTTTATTGACAATTCTCATCATAACTCCAAAGGAAAAGTTAATATAAGTGAGTATTCAACTTCTCACCTCTTAATAAATTCGTCAGTATGCATATGGATGATATTTCTCCAAAAAAATCAATGAGTATTGTCAATAAAACTTCCAGAGAATCCCAGATATTTCAATTCAGAGACTAATCGTATTTTTGTTTTTTGAAAAAAAGACTCTGGATCATGAGAAGTAAGTGTGGATAGGATATTTATTTTCATTGCAGTAATTCAAAGCACGGTTTCACGATGCATACCATCGAACAATGTTGATCAGATTACCTAATTAACACTGTTTGATGAAAATACTAGAGTAGAAAAATATTGGGATAACTGTTGAGAATGAAAATATTACTAACTTTAATAAAATGAGACGAATTACTGCGTTACCTCGAGATGGTTGGGCCAGTAATGAAAACAGGCTGTTTTATGATGATAGTCGAATAACCACTGTGGATGTTACAAGTGGATCAGTTACTGCAACATTCATTCAGGAATAATTTCTATTCGACACTCTGTGTTATCATACAAACTAGAACAAGTAGTAGTTATTTCGGCAGCAGTCATCCACGTTGCTACTTTTTGATGGTTCTCCTATGGATGTTTCCAATTTTTTGAATTACATTAACTCGCTTCATCCCAATATTAGTTTCACTTGTGAATCAGAAGTCAACGGTTCTTTACCTTTCCTTGACTTACTCATTTCAAAAAACTTAGACACTCACACTTTTGATTTTGAAATCTACAGAAAACCTACATCCACAGATACAGTGATCCCTTTTAATTCCAACCACCCACCTTCACATGATTTTGCCTCATTCAATTGTTTTTTCCATAGAGTTTTTTTTTACCACTATCTGATACAGTTTTTAATAAAGAGATTAACATTATTAAACAAATTGCTATAAACAATCATTTTCCCTTAGAACATATCATGAAGATTTATTTCAAATTTTATACTGGATTCTGACTCACTTTTAATGTAACATTGAGTCAAGCTACTGATCCCCCTGTTTTCAAATCCTTACATTACTCTGGTAATTTTTCTGTTCAAATTTCAAAACTTTTCAAAAATTTCAATATTAATATATCCTATAAAACTTCCTTCAATCTCAAACATTTACTTGTTAATTCGAAAGTCAGGTGTGTATAGATTGAATTGTAATGATTGTAACTCTTCTTATATTGGTCAAACTGGTAGAAGTTTTGAAACCCGTGCCTTTGAACATAACAGACTCATCCACAAATTTCTCAACTCAGATAATCCTAACACTACATCTTCCTTTGCAAATCATATTATTGATTCCAGTCATTCTTTCGATGTTAACTGCAACATGGATATTATCCACATTTGTAATAAAGGTCCACGGCTAAACCTCTTAGAAATTTTAGAAATCCAAAAATGTATAAACAATCCCAATTCTTACTGTCTCAATGACCAAACTAATTTTGAACGAAACCACATTTTTCGCACACTTAAATTCTCATGACCTTTTTCATCTTACATTTTTACCTAAGCCGACCCTGTTCCATTTTGTTCACCTTCCTGAGTTCTTCTTCTTCTGGGTTAGATCACAATTAGTACACCGTGACACTTCTTCTCTTTTCTTGGATTACATATCATTCGGCCTTACCACTTATCTCTCCTTTAGGTTTTTTAGACATAATGAATCTTGTAATTGATTCATTTTTAAGAATTTTACTACAACATTATCAAAATTCAAAATTGTAATCTTATATTGTGCATGTCATTTGAATTTTTTATCAAATGTCACTGTCATTTGTCATGTAATTCTGTCAACGTCTGTTGCTTTGCTTGACATTTCGTTGCCATCTCCTTGGCTTTTGTCTTTCACAAAAACGGCAATTTTAAGATGAAACTCATGTGAGTGAATTAACTGCTGGTTTTTCCAATTTTCTGTCAATGTTGAATCTAATCCTCATTAGGTTCTTTTGGCTGTTCAGTCGGTTCAAAAGAATACCAATTTTTTCACCTGACTGAATTTTGGCCAAATGACCCTTGCAATTCATTTTTCAATTAAATCACTTATGTGATTCCACGTGTCCTTTTATAGGTATGTTTTTCCTCAATATGTCATTTTATTCTTGTAAACCAAAATCTTTACAGGTACTATATACTGTGTCTGAAGATGGCTGCTTGAGCCGAAACTAGTCACAAAAAATCTTTCTGTAATTAAACTTTGTGGTCGACCGACTTAGCGTTTGTGTTTTTTCCTTTGGAAAAATCTGGACCACTTTGAGAAGGATGGATGGTTTCCATGAATTAGGTCATTATTCAACATCTCTGTATGATCATTATGATCTTCAATAGCATTTATTGCTCCTCTATTGGGACGATAACTGAAATTACTCTTGCTTATACTATTTCTTTTGTGAAAGTTACCAGAGCTAGAGTTACCCACTTTGGAATTTTTGTTACCATCCCCCCCAGCTCTATGTTTAAACTTGCATACTGTTGAAAAATGATTTTGACCTCCACATACACTGCAAGACTTTCCATATGCTGGACATTTGCCATGACCATGCTAAGGGGTCTATTCAGTAACTTATCGTTCGAATACGATATCGTTACGATAACGATACATTGACCAACGACATTTTGAACGATAATTTCTAGAAGCTTATTCAGTATCGATGTCGTTAGAGAAAAATCTGGGGACATGGTAATAAATGGATTAGGTGAATGTTGGTAAGAGTATGTTGATGTTCTGTGGCTAAAAACGCGCGAAAATTGTTAGAAGTTGAAAAAATGGTTATTTTTGTCAGTCAGTAAAACAAAGTAACATCACAGTTAAGTAGTAAACGTCTTCCAGGAAACGAATTTTTTTCTTTTTGTATTGTATCAATGTAAGTATATTAATGACTATTGAAAATTGATTGATCTATAGAAAATTATGATTATTTTATTCATTCTAGAACTTGAATTCATAATAACAACACCAATAGAGGCTCATCAGCGTGGGATCAAGACCACCAGGAATCAATTTGAGGCATATTTGAATGAATTGAGAGTAAATAAGCCTTTCCGCGAAAATAAATTCGAAGGATCAGATCCTGACATCTTGAGAAGAACATGGGACCAATTAGCTGCCAAATTAAATGCTCTAGGTGGACCCTGCAAGGATGTGTCTGGGTGGAAACGGGTATGCTTGTGGTTTCTGCTCTTTTGCACTTCTTTCAATAAATAACATATACAATTGTATATTTATTTCAGGTGTTTACTGACTGGAAAAGTCAAGCAAGAGGAAAGGCAAGAAAGCTGAAGCTTTTCCAAGCTCAGACAGGAAATGTAGGAGTTCCTCCCAAACCACTGACAGATCTCGAAGAACAACTGTTAGATCTCACTGGACGGGTAGTAGTTACTGGAATGGATATCCCAGAAATAGGAATTGGTATGTAACTTTTTTGTGAGATAGAAGTCTTACTTGTGAAATAGTTCAATGGCATACTATATCAACTATACTATCTTCCTTACCAGATGGTCCAATACAACCTGATGTCCATCAGGAATTGAACAAAGATGATGATAATATTTGTGAAGAGGACATTGTAATGAAATACAATGATGTTGAGGCCAGTCAGGCATCTACATCACAAAAGAAAATAAGGCCCGCAAAAAGAAAAACAAGCCTACTTGGTTGCCTAAAAAAATTTGGCAAACCAGTCGTCCATAGATGATAACAATAAAACGGTGGAAGAATTAAATAAAATTGCGAATGAACTGAAACAAAAAAAAATCCAGAGTAAACAATTGCAAATTGAATTATTGAAACTGAAATTGAAATACCCAACTCATGATTTCATATTTGATTCATCAGAATCAGAGTAAAAATTAGCACCTAGTTGTTTGATTTACATGAATATCTGATGGTTTCTGATTATTCTTTAGTCCAAATGAAAGAGAATCTTTTTTTATATATTTTATTAAGAATGTAGTTTTTTTTTGTCATGATATATGTTCTTATCTGACTGATGTTTATTTTGTTGAGTTGTTTTTTGTTGAATTCATTTATGTAAATACAATAATTAAGGTAACTGAAAAAAAACTGTAGATGTCTTCATTGTATATAGGTATTGATTATTCAATAAAATACATGTGAATACATATCAATGGAATTCTTCAAACCCTAGACAACAGGAAAATGTGCCATCACAATTCGATTCCTGATGATATTTCCCCAATTGAGTAATTGTGCATCATAAATAACATCCCGTTCTTCCACATTTTCTGGATCTGGAGGATTTTCTTCTATTATTAAGTTGTCATTATCCACTAAAACACAGGAAACAATTCAAAATTTATTCAGAATATCGAAGATGCAAATCACTGAAATGTCAGTATTTTCTGCTGAACTTGGTGTAAGTGAAAACATACCAGGAATATTTCTCATTCTCATGATGTTATGCAATACACAACATGCATATACACTTTTTGCTGCCATTTGTGGGCTATAATGTAACACTCGATCTGAATGTAGACATCTCCAAAGCCCTTTCAGAATGCTATTGACTCTCTCAATGCAACTTCGAATTGCCTTATGTTTCCTGGTGTATCGGGATTCTGGTGTTTCATTTGGTGCACCAACAATAGGTGTTAAAAGATAAGGTAGTAGAGGATAACCTGAATCCCCTGAATAAAAAGTGTGATTAGAAATTATGTTAATTCAAAGTGAAATACATGTGTAGACACATGATAATATACATATAAAATAGTTCTATTTATGATAATGGATTTTTTGAAGATAATTCATAAAAAAAATTGCATTTAAATAACAGTGGAATAATTATATAGTTTCAGCACTTACCAATCAAATATGTTGAGTGGTCTCCATTGACAAATTTCTCATGTATATTAATTCTCACATTACTCATTCTCCATATAGCTGCATCATGTACACTTCCTGGATAACGCGCATTGACACTCAATATTTTTGTATCAACATCACATATCTGAAAAAATGAATAGTCCATAAGTACTTTATGTTTTTAATGTTGTTTCATTAGGAAAAATGGAACTTACAATCTGACAATTAATGCTGTAAAATCCCTTCCTGTTCATAAAAACATTAGGAGGATAACCAAGGTTCTGGAAATTAGGAGGAAAAATCTTTATGTGGGTGCAGTCTATACATCCGATGATCCCTGGTATCTCATGTTTAATATAGAATCTACAGTAATGATTATGTGAATGGTGGAATATGAAGAATACTTTACCCATTTTTTGTGTTGAAAATTTCATCAGCTGTCTGAGGGAACTTCACATATCTTTGCACAAGATTATTGACAATAATATCGATAACTTTGTTGTATATTTGAATGCTACCTTATAACCGCGAAAGTATTTATGTTGGTAGTCTGAATTTTCATTGTTGTCAATGTTGTCATTGTTGTCAAGTGACGAAGGGGTATTGGAATTATGCACATTTATATTCATTCATTCATTGATTCACCTCACATACAGATGACATACACTGTTCGGTAAATAAAATGCAGTTAATCATTCTCGAGCAATTTATTTCTCTCCACCGTCAAGACTTTAAGGGTACATACACAACAGTTGGCGACGAGGCAGACGAATCTGCGTTACAATCGGCCGAGTGAGAGGTTACGTACGGCACGTGTTCGTGCTACATACAGTTGCAGCTTTGGGAATACAGTACACCCAAACCGCCAAGAAACATGACTGAAGTCAATCATTCAGTCTATACAGTATTTTCAATCGAAAATTTCGACACCTCAAAAAGGTTCGACAGGTGGTTCATGCGCCTGGAAAGTGCTTTCGATGTTTTCGCAGTACCAGACGACAAGAAGGCAGCATATCTGTTACATTACAGGGGCCCCGAAGCCTATGATGTCCTGTGTGACAAAATTTCACCAGATGAGCCAGGTGTCAAGACGTATGCAGAATTGGTGAACACTATGAAGTTGCACTATAATTCAGAACCACTAGAAATAGCGGAAATCTACAGATTTTTACAACGAAGGCAGCATGAAGGTGAGAGTGCCAAAGAATATCTCACAGCCTTACAGGGCCTTGCTACAACATGCAAATTTGGAGAATATTTGAAGAAGGCACTAAGAAATCAGTTTGTGTTTGGTCTCCGAGCACAAAATATTCAAAGCAGACTACTGGAGCAGAAGGATTTGACAATAGAGAATGCATTGAATATTGCAGTTGGCATGGAAACCTCTGCAAGGGATGCTGCTCAACTTCATCGTCCAGCAGGGGGGACTAGTGTACACAGTGTGGGTGCTCATAGTGTACAACGAAAGTCAAATTCATGGGCCAGTAATCATGGGCAAAAGCAAAGAGGCCAACTCTCCTGCCAAGTGAATTCTCACAAAAATACTGATAATATATTTAGTTTTAGGTGTGGATCCCCACAACATTTGGCTCACCAATGTAATAAACGAAATTTAACTTGTTCCAAATGTAATCGGAAAGGTCATTTGGGAAAGGTATGCCTCAAAAATAAAAATGATAGTAGATCTACACATCAAATGGAAGAGGTTCAAGTTGATGAAATTCTATCAATACATACAGAACATCCACAGCTGAGAGAGAAGTTCACACTCACTCTGGAGGTAAACGAGGTAAGAGTTTTATTTGAATTAGATTCTGGTGCTGCAGTTACAATAATGAGTTGCATTGATTCACAAAAATTATTTCCTACGTTGCAATTACAAGAGACTGATACAAAACTTATCACATACAGTTAGAACCCTTTAGAAGTGCTTGGTTTAATTGAGGTAGAGGTAAAGTATCAGAATATTACAAAAAAATTGAATTTATACATTGTCAATACTGACAAACACCCACTTTTAGGAAGGGAGTGGATGAGAATGTTAGGTATAGGGTTCAATAATACTCCTGAAATTACATATGTAACCACTCAAAGTAGATTAGATAACCTTTTACAAAAGTACAATACAATTTTAAAAAAAGATTTAGGCAAAATCACAGGTTTACAAGCTAGTCTTAAACTCAAGAGTGATTCACAACCATTTTCATAAAGGCTCGCAAGGTACCCTATGCATTGTTGCCCAAGGTGGAAAAAGAACTGGATTTTCTAGAGAAAGAAGGGGTGTTGGAGAAAGTGGAAAGTTCTGAATATGCAACTCCAATAGTCCCAGTTCTTAAAGCCAACGGCAATGTGCGCATATGTGGTGACTTCAAATGTACATTGAATAAAAATTTAATTGTGGATGAGTACCCTCTACCTACTATAGAAACGTTGTTTTCCTCAATGGCCGGTGGAGACAAATTTACAAAAATAGATTTACAACAAGCATATCTTCAAATGGAAGTACGTCCAGAAGATAGGAAATATCTTACTTTGAGTACTCCAAAGGGATTATACCAGAGTACGAGATTAATGTATGGGGCCAGTGCACCTGCTATATGGCAGAGGGAAATAGAAAATATTCTAAAAGATATACCGGGCGTCTCAGTTTTCATTGACGATATCAAGGTAACAGGGGTTGATGGCAATTCCCATTTCGAACATCTAGAAGCCATCTTCAGCAGACTGGCAAAGTACAATATTAGAATAAACTATGAAAAATGTCAATTTCTCACAAAAGGAATAGAATATTGCGGATACTTAATTGACAAAAACGGCATTCATAAGTGTGAAAACAAGATGGAGGCAATTCATGATGCCAAGGTGCCATCTAACAAGTCTGAAGTTCGAGCATTTGTGGGGCTAGTAAACTATTACGGACGTTTCCTTGAAAATCTCAGCAATACGTTACAGCCAATATACAATTTACTTAAAGATAATGTGAAGTTTCATTGGGATAAGAGATGTCAAAGCGCTTTTGAAGCAGTTAAGACAGAAATAATGTCAGACAGAGTCCTAGCACATTTCGACCCTGAACTTCCTCTGATTTTAGCAACTGATGCTAGCCCATATGCAGTCGGAGCCGTGCTGTCTTACATTTATCCTGATGGAACAGAGCGCCTAATACAATTCAGTTCGCAAACATTGACTAATGTGCAACAAAAATATGCACAAATTGATAAGGAGGCTGATGCCATCATTTTTGGTGTAAAAAAATTTTATTATTACCTTTATGGTAGACCTTTCACATTGTATGTTGATAATCAACCCCTTATACAGATTTTTTCTCCGGCCAAACATTTATCAACACTGACTACAATAAGAATGCAACATTATGCACTTTTCTTACAAAGCTTCCAGTACAAAATAAAGTATAAAAATACAAAAGCACATGCAAATGCTGATGCTCTTTCAAGATTACCCTTGAACGTGACTACTAATTTTCATCATGATATATCCGACCAATTTGAAATTTTTCAGATAGAAAACTTACAAGTTTCCTCCAAGGAATTGGCGAGTGAAACTGCTAAGGATCCTATCCTAAAAAAACTTTTAGAGGCCCTTCAATCTGGGGTTGAATTAAAAGCAAGGGATAGATTTAATGTTCCACAGCTAGAATTTTCATTGCAAAATGATAGTATATTCCGGCAAAATATGGCCGTCATACCAAAAGGGTTACAGCACAGAATATTAGAAGAGCTTCACAGTGCACATTTTGGTGTGGTAAAAATGAAGGCTTTGGCAAGGGGGCACTGTTGGTGGTCAGGTATATCACAGGATATAGAGACCCTCTGCAAAAGCTGTCGATTGCAACAAAATGAAAAATAATCCTAGCAAAGTGCCCATTCATCATTGGGATACCCCAACAGTACCCTTTGAACGAGTGCACATAGACTATGCAGGTCCATTCTTTAACTTTTATTATTTTATATTAGTAGATGCTTATACTAGGTGGCCTGAGATTCACATGGTACAAAACATGACGAGTCTCACCACCATAAACCTTTTGAGACAAATTTTTGCTTCTTTTGGCATACCAAAGATTATTGTCTCTGATAATGCTCAAAACTTCGTGTCCTATGAGTTCAAACAATTCCTACAAGAAAATGGTATAACTCACCGCTTGAGTGCACCATATCACCCAGCCACTAATGGTTTAGCGAAAAGATACGTTCAGACCTTTAAGCAATCACTTAGAGCGCTGAAGGGGGATAACCAAAATCGGCAGAAACAACTTTGTAAATTCCTATTACAGTATAGGAAAACACCACATTTTGGAACTGGTGTAAGTCCATCGTACATGCTTTTTGGTAGAGAAATCAGATCCAGATTAGATCTATTGCGCACAGAAAGGTCTGATAGAATAAATAACAATATAGACGTACAGGGAAAAAAAATTCGTTACTTGAAAATAGGCGATAGGGTAGCGTGCCGTGATTATATCCATAATGACAAGTGGGAATTTGGTAGGATAAAACAAAAAATAGGTCATTTACATTATGTCATAGAGCTCGATAACTCTAGTGTCTGGAGGAGGCACATAGATCAGATTCAACTAATAGGGGAAAATACTCCGGTCATGCAAAAGTACCAGGAATCTCACCAGATACCTCAAATGAACTTAACACATTCAAATCGTTCAGACAATGAACTAAATGAATCACCAAAAATTAATCCAGCAATATCTGATGAAGGAATTTATCCACAAATATCTGACGAAGTAGTAGCACCACCAGAACTCATTCAAACGAAAAACTCATTACCTACCTCTAGTGTCCCTGATGATGTTTCTCATACCTTGCCCAATGGACTTCCCGAACTGCAGAGATCCACAAGGATCATTAAACCTCCTGAAAGACTCAATTTGTGAGGGGAGTGTTAGGTTCCATGTTGATATACACTTGGTAGATGCATGTCATGGAATGTCATGTTACGAATTGATTAGATTGTCATTAAAGAATAATTTACAATTACTTGAATTCAATACAACTACGTATGTATCAGTGGCGACGAGTATACTCTGAACTCACAAATTCCTACAATTTCAAGAAAAAGTGTTAATTCGAAATGCCGAATGGTAATACAAGCCAAACGGCAGATGCTAGCCAAACGAGTGGACCTGCCGAAAATGTGAATGTTACAGCATTGTTACAGATTTTGCAGTCACTTCAGGCTTCCGTACAGACAACAACTACTCCAACTATAAGTGTTCAAATAGAACAATTCAATGAAGAGATTGAAAATTTCACTACATATATGCAAAGACTCGAAAACTACTTTGACTTGAAGAATATCACCGATTCTTTGAAGAAGAAACAAGTTCTCATCAATTGTGTGGGTGCTAAAACATATCAGTTGTTAGCAAGTCTCACAACTCCAGATTTGCCAAATACAAAGTCGTATGAAGAATTAGTGAAATTATTACAAGAACAGTTAAGTCCAGTTCCGAACGTTATTACTGAGCAGCATAAATTTTTATTACGAATGCAACACGAAGGAGAAAACATCGCTAATTACATAGCTGAATTGAAAAGACTATCAACAAATTGCGAATTTTTCTGTGAACATTGTAAAAAATCAACATTGAACACGCATTTACGTTCTCAATTCATTAGAGGTCTACAAGACTCGAATATTCGCGAAAAACTTTTGCAAGAAAAACGATTATCATTCGAAAAAGCTTTGGAAATTGCTCTGGCAGTAGAGGCATCCAGAAATGAGAGCAATATTTTGCATAAAGTTGGGCAAGTGAGGAAATCTAAATACCATGGTGAGGTTTCTCGCAATTTTCCTCAAGAAAAGGTTGCATCAAACATTTTTTGTTATCGATGTGGAAAATCCTCCCATAAAGCAAATCAATGTTCCGTGAGAAATTTACGCTGTAAAATTTGCAATATTGTCGGCCATCTGGAAAATGTGTGCATGAAGAAGAAGAAGAATACCAAAGAGAAGATGTATATGCATGCTGTGGAAATAAATGATGAAAATGATGTGGAAAATGGTTCTGATGATGATAATTATGAAGACTCATCGGATGATGAACCACACGAAATAAATGCAGTAACACTGTTCACTGAACCGTCATCCAGTAAATATTTTTGCTTTGTCAAAATCAATGATATTGTCTTTAAGATGGAATATGATACAGGATCAGCTGTTAGTATAATGAACCTGAAGACATTTTTGGAGAAAATTCCGAATGGTGAGATAGTGCCATCTAAAACTCAGCTCCTGACATATACAAAAGAAGCATTTTGTGTCGTTGGGACAGCTGAAGTTAAAATTGAATTCGAAAATAAATTGATATATGATAAGTTACACATCGTGGATGGAGATTTCGATACAATAATCGGCCGGAATTGGATGAAAGCATTAGGTTTGCTTCCTGAAGTCAAGAATATCAACGAAATATCTGAAATTGATGAATTGAAACAATATGTACTTACTCAATATCAAGATATTTTCCAGGAGAAATTGGGGAAAATTCCGTCTACAAAAGGAACTTTAAAATTATTACCTGATTCCAAGCCTATTTATATTAAACCCAGACAAGTACCTTACGCACTCCGAGAAAGAGTTGATCAAGAAATCAAGAGATTAGAACAGTTGGGTGTATTCAAAAAAATTGAATACTCTGAATGGGGAACACCGTTGGTTCCACTTGTTAAAAAAGATGGGTCCATACGTTTATGCGCGGACTATAAAGTGACTTTGAATAAATGTATTCGAGATGATAATCCAAACATCATTCCTCGCATTGAAGATTTGTTCTTGAAGTTACGCGGCGGAAAATACTTTTGTGTCCTTGATGTTTATAAAGCATATTTGCATTTACCAATGGACGATGAGAGCAGCAAAATGCAAACTGTGTCAACTTTGAGAGGGTGTTATAGGGTAGAACGCTTGATGTTTGGAGTTAAAACAGCTCCAAATATCTGGCAGAAATTCATGGATTCTATTTTACTTGATTTAGAGGGCACTGCATGTTTCTTTGATGATATCATCGTCCAAGGAGCAACGTTAGAACAAACATTCCACCGATTGAGGATACTCTTAGACAGATTACGATATCATGACCTACATATCAATCCAAAGAAAGCAAGATTTTTCGAGAAATCCATGAAGTATTTAGGTCACACAATCGATGAAGATGGTCTCCATAAAACCAGTGATAAAATCAAGGATATTTTGAAACTCAAAAGACCGAAAGATGTTCACGAGCTGAGACAGTTTTTGGGAATGGTAAATTTTTATAATAATTTTATACCGGATTTAGCATCAAAATTAAATCCATTGAATAGATTATTACAAAAAGAAGAACAATTTATATGGTCGAGACAATGCGAAATAGCGTTCAACAAGGTCAAACAAGATTTGATAGGAGAACAAGTTTTGGTACATTATGATCTGAATCTTCCGTTAGTTTTGGCAACTGATGCATCTCCAGTGGGAATATCAGCAATATTATCTCACAGATTCAGAAATGGAGAGAGGCCAATTGCTTTTGCATCACGATCTTTAACAAAAGCAGAGCAAAAGTACAGCCAACTAGACAAGGAGGCAACAGCAATATTTTGGGCGTTACATAAATTCTTTCAGTATTGCTATGGTCGAGAATTCATATTAGTAACAGATAATAAACCATTGACAGCGATATTCAGTCCAGACAAACATTTGCCATCCATGGTATCGAGTCGATTATTGAGATACGCACAGTTTCTTTCGGGATTCAATTATACTACCGAGTACCGAAATACGAAAATGAATTCGAATGTTGATTATTTCTCAAGATTTCCGCTCTGCACAGGAAGAGTGGAAGAAAATTATGATGATGAAGGAGAGGTATTACAACTTCATGAAGATAGCTTACCGGTCACGGCAAAAATGATAGCAGAAGAAACCCAGCAGGACACAGAATTGAAGAATTTGTATTTAGCGATTCAAACTGGAAAGTTTGCTAATACGGACTATAAAGGCCAAGAAAGTGAATTTTCAATTGAAAATGGTTGCATTTTACGCGGATTTCGAGTAATGATTCCCAAAATACTACGTGGAGATATACTCAAGGAATTACATTCGGCACATATTGGAATTGTCAAGATGAAGACTCTGGCAAGGAATTATTGCTATTGGAGAAATATCGATCGCGATATAGAAAATTTAGCGAAGAGTTGTGTTGCGTGCTGCAAAGTTCAAAAAGAATGTAGCAAGGCTCCTGTACATTCATGGCCAGAACCTACAACTACGTGGCAAAGAGTACATTTGGACTTCGCTGGACCATTTATGGATCACCATTTTTTAATTTTAGTGGATGCCAAATCTAGATGGTTAGAAGTTGTTCCAATGAAATCAATAACAAGTAAATGTACAGTTGATAACCTCAGAGATATTTTCTGTCGATATGGACTACCATCCGAGATGGTGACAGACAACGGACCATCATTGACATCTTATGAGTTCGAAAAATTCTTGAAATCCAATGGTATTCAACATCTACTTACAGCACCGGGGCACCCAGCAACCAATGGTCTTGCCGAACGGTATGTACAGACAGTAAAAAATGGCTTGAGATCTGCATTGTTAGATAATGGAAATCTCAATGTGAAACTCAACAGACTGCGTATGCAGTACCGGAAAACACCCAATTCAACTACAAATAAAAGCCCAGCGGAATATTTCTTGAACTTCACTTATCGTTCACGATTGGATCTAATCAAAGGACATGAATCAATTAATAATGGAATGAGGACCGAAAGTACATTGAGAACCAGGGAGTTCAATGTAGGTGATACCGTTCAATCTAGAAATTATTCTGATAAATCTGAAAAGTGGAAATTTGGAAAGATTCATGAAAGACTTGGAAAATTACATTATTTAGTGCAAACTGAGGATGGAAAATATATAAGACGACACATAGATCAATTGAGAGCAACGAAAGTAATGGAATTACATGGTTTGCCACCCTCATCTGATAAACGCATCATCACGAAACCCAATCCACATTTGTTGTTAAGGAGTCGTACTCCATCACCGTGTATGATTTCACATTCACAAACTGCTCCCAATCAAAATCTGGTCCCATCAATATTAAATTCTCGTAGAGACTCGATGTCACCAAATCGTTCGCCCGGTGAAGATAAGCAGGCAGACTTAGAAGAAAGTACTTCTGAATCCAGATCGGCTATGGCTCGGAAGTCACCTGTTAGAAGATCAACTAGAATACGAACCGTTCCGAAACGCTTGAATTTGTAATTTATTTTTTTAGGGGGGAAATGTTAGGTTCCATGTTGATATACACTTGGTAGATGCATGTCATGGAATGTCATGTTACGAATTGATTAGATTGTCATTAAAGAATAATTTACAATTACTTGAATTCAATACAACTACGTATGTATCAGGGAGAGTTGTTGTATATTTGAATGCTACCTTATAACCGCGAAAGTATTTATGTTGGTAGTCTGGATTTTCATTGTTTTCAATGTTGTCATTGTTGTCAAGTGACGAAATAGGAAGGGGTATTGGAATTATGCACATTTATATTCATTCATTCATTGATTCACCTCACATACAGATGACATACACTGTTCGGTAAATAAAATGCCAGTTAATCATTCTCGAGCAATTTATTTCTCTCCACCGTCAAGACTTTAAGGGTACATACACAACAAACCTCATGAACTGATCGACTCACATTAGGTTGAGATGAACTGTTGAGTCTGTCTGAACCTACAGGCTTTTGATAACTTCCATGTGCCATGAAATGTAAAGCAGTGAAAAACTATGAAAAGAAAATAATGTAGATAGTTATAAGAAAAATTACTCATCATTCTAATCTCACTCTTATAATAGGGGTTGTTGTTCTATGTGCTGGCAACATAAATTCTAAAATTTCATCAAATAAATCTTGTGCTACTTCTTTGTTCAGTCTATACATCTGGCGAAATAGCACATCTGGTAACTCAAATGGGTTACTGGTATCCCTCAGTATTCTGAGTCGCTGTCTATGTTGTTGTATGAAATGTTATTGATATTACAATGGTTCATCCTGTTACAATGTATAGGTACCTGAACCATATGTAGGTACCTACCTAACAATGCATGCAAACACCAAAAATATTGCAGAGTTTATTACCTGCGTGCTATCTCTTCTCGAATTAGCTCTACTAATGCCCGGTTATTCATTTCTCAATAATCAGCAATCAAATTATCTTTCCACATTCACCACTCTGTCTGCCACTTATTTTTATGTTATTTTTTATGTTTTCTTCACGTAACGACAAAAAAATGCATCCAAAGACACCTCAGCCGATGTCGTCTACAAACGATAAGTTTTGTCGTACAGGTACGACAATCGTTAGCTACAGAATAACAAAAATCGTTCCGTAACGATTATCGTTCGCTAACGATGTCGTTGAGCGTTACAGAATAGCCCCCTTATTAGTAACACATCTCTGGCAATGGTGCTGGCTCTTGCTGAACCTGGCTCGGCTGAACCTCTAGATTGCTTCTATTGAGACTTCTTTACCATTAGATATCTCCTTACTTCTTTCCTTGCACTTCTCTGTATTGATGTGCAGATATTGACAGCTTTTTCTAGGGTGTCTGGATCTTCTTGCAGGAGCTTTTCTCTTAAACTAGAGCTCCGTATTCCACATATCAATATGTCCTTGATGAGAGAGTCCTTGATAGTTCCAAACTCACAAGA
This sequence comes from Phaedon cochleariae, assembly GCA_918026855.4. Lineage (NCBI taxonomy): Eukaryota > Metazoa > Arthropoda > Insecta > Coleoptera > Chrysomelidae > Phaedon > Phaedon cochleariae. Next base: position 22,398,418 of record OU896710.1, read on the forward strand.
GAGAGCTAGGTTTTTCAGTTCTGTGATATATTGATCCACACTTTCTGCCTGACTTTGTTTGTATGTGAAGAATTTATGTCTCTGATAGGTTAGATTCTTCTTGGGATTGAAATATTCTTCAAATTTTGATAGCAGAGGATCAAGTTTATCACAGTCTTCTTCAGGAAAGGTGAATGTGTTAAAAATGCGCATACCTTCATCTCCAACAAGTGTCAACAACTGAGCACACTGAGTCTTTTGCTCCTTTTCACAAATCTCAGTTGCTAGAAGGTACGTCGTAAAGCGTTGTCTCCAGAAACGCCAATTTCCACCCAAATTGCCCGACATTTTCATCGATGGAACACCCCTGACGTCCATATTCATAAAACTTTCTCAATTAATTTTACCAATGTCCATAACTGAATGCGATGATAGCAGATTTACTTGACATCAGACCTTCGACTGCGCCATGTGTTACGTTTCGTAATCAGGTGGGTTAGCAATAAGACACAGGTTCTAGGGACTGTTCCGTTTCATGCATCAGATGCATAGACTGCATTGACGCATGGAAGCGTTTCTTTCAACATATGTCACTATTGTCCAAGGATGTTTGACTGTATCTGTATAGGATGGCTCAATCCCTATACTGCAATGTATTCCGTCGGGTGACGTCACCGCGTTGCCTTCTGCATGTTTATGTGTTTATGATATCGAGTGATCTGCGAGATCTGTGGTTTCTGTGAGGGTGCGCACGCGCTTCAATAATGGCGCTTCAGTTTATTTGAATTCTAGAAATTCAAATTTTGAAATAATTAAACTGAAATAATAAAAATCTAGGCATATTTGCATAATACAGATACTGTAAGTAGATACAATACGATTTCGTGAAGAAAGTTACGGCTATTCCTGCTGTTTATAAAATCGTTTTTGTTATATAGGTGAAGGAAAGTTGAAGGATATTGGAATATCTATACATCTCTGGATAATCTAACTAAACTATGCCTGGTTTGACGTGTGCTGTATTTGGATGTAAAAACAACTGGGCATCTTCAAAAACAGAAGAAAAACTGACTTTTCATGTAATTCCAAGACAAAAAGACTTCCTATCCACAACAATACGAAATGAATGGATCACCTGTTGTAACAGACCTGCTACTTGGAACCCAGACAATGGTAGAATTTGCTCAGCACATTTTTGTGATCAAGATTATGAGAGAGATCTACAACATGAACTTTTGGGTAAACAATTGTATATTTTCATTGAGAAAATGTCTTGATATTGGGATGTTTGTAGGTTTACCATTGAGAAAACGACTCAAGAAAACTGCAATTCCTACCCAGACCTTACCTGGCATTGAAATATCAAATTCAGATTCAACAGAAGATATCCAAACTATTCTTAATGCTAATACACAAGTTGATAATAATCACAATGTTTCTCAAAAGTCTACCCTGAATGTTATAGAAAATGAATTTCTAAATTGTCCACAATCCAACCTCCCTCCTGATGAAGATTCCACATGTTCCTCTTATAAACTCAAATATAATGAACTCTTAGGTGAATTCACAAAATTGAAAGAAAATTATACCAATCAAGGAAAACTCAACAAAAGTAAAATCAAAACATTAGATAATAATCTGAGATATTATAAGAGAAAATGTTCAAAACTGAGTAAAGCATTGAATGATAATAACTCATCTGTTAGAGAGATATTGAAGCAGATATTAACAGAAAATCAAATTTCCTTGTTATTGAAGAAAAAAAAATAGAGTAAATTGGACACATGAAGAAAAATCTACAGCTTTTACTCTGAGATATTACAGCAAAAAGTGCTACTTATATATCAGAAACAAACTTCATTATCCTCTGCCAGGACTATCATCACTGAAAAGATGGGCCTCAAAAATTAATATAGGACAAGGAATATTGAGAAATGTTTTGAGTTTTCTGAAACTAGCAGGAGAAGGAATGAATGATTTTGAAAGTACAGTTGTGATTTCTTTTGATGAAGTGAAAGTGAAGTCAGTATATGAATATGATAGTTCATCAGATGAAATAGTTGGGCCGTATAGTTATATAGTATTTTTTATTGACAGTTAATATGACAACGTGTTCGCAATTAAACAGCGCTTATGATGATATAAATTTTTTTAAATTATCCAATCCAGTGAAAGTAACTGGCATCGATATACCTGTGTTTACCTGACAACCCAGTAGTTCGCCCAGGTAAATAGTAGACAACCCAACGGCTGCACATTCTATACGTTTTATACTTTCAGTCAGGACACAATTTTTTTATTATCCTGATGTTGCAACATTTAATTGAGAATAATTTCTCGAAAAATGATTAAAAATAGTCTGTCCAGGATTTTTTTAGCCAACCCATTTTTAATATGTTTTCTAATATACTAAATTCATGATAAAATATATTTCGTTCTATTATCAGCTCGGTGAAGGTCGATTTAGGTTCGGATCTTAGACTAATAGGAAATGTGTGTAAAAATATAGCATTAACGTAATATCAGTTACAAACATAATATAGTAGCTGGGGATACAAATTTATAGAGAAGGAGATGCCACCTAAGCAAGCTTGTGCTGTGGCATCATCGTTCTCATTATATGGATACAATTCATTGGATGGAGAATGTAGACTAGTTCAACGAGAGCAAACATGTGTGGCCATTAAATGTTTTCCAGTATAGCATTTAAGCAATCAAAACTATTCTTCATAAAACATTTCAATTTTGGTTTAATTTTTTTGATATTGGTAACATTCTTCAATTCAGAGGGTAATTGATTATAAAGTTTGGGTCCAATATATGTTACGAATCTCTGATTATGACGAAGTCTGGCAAAGGGGACATCAATATTCTGGTTTGTGTTGAGGCGGGTGTTATAAGGGTGTGTTTTAAAATTCAAGGGTGTGTTCATAATCCACAGGAGACAATGATAAATATAAAGTTTCTTCACATTGAAGACATCCGCTTCTTCGTACAATTTCGTGGTGGAGAATCTTTTATTTTTCTTCAATAAGATTTTCAGTAAGGTATTTTGGACTGTCTCCAAATTCCACAATGTAGTTTTGAATGTTCCACCCAAGCAATGATACAATAACGAATAATGGATTCTGATAGTGCGCTATAAATCATCATGAGAGTTTTTTTATTCAGAATATTCCTGAGTTGGTAAAATTTGTAAATCAATTTACGAAGTCTTTTTGTAGTGTATGTGATATGCTCGTTCCAGCGCAGAAATTGGTCTACCATAACACCCAGGTATTTTATCGATTGAGTTTTTTTAACGGAGGGGCAATGACAATTAGTGGATGCATCACAGTTGACATTATGGATATGAAGGGTCTGAAGTGTGGGTTGATCTTTGGCCGTCGAAGAGAATGCCATGAATTTGGTTTTTTCGATATTGAGGCTTAGTAAACTATTACTGAGCCAGCTAGAAATTAATGCCATTCCCTTTTCAGCTTTATTGTATGTTTCATCCCAAGTGTTACCTACAAAAGACACAGCGGTGTCATCAGCATAGGATGTCAAGTTACCGTCGACATGTTCAATAGAGAAAATACTGTTTATGTACAACAAGAAAAGGATAGGACCCAATACTGTCCCCTGTGGAACCCCCATGGTGACTGGTAATGGATCACTCAAAGAAGTATTCACCTTAACTACCTGCATTCTTTTCGAGAGATAATCTTTCAGTATATCCAATGACACGCCCCTGATTCCACTGCACTCCAGACGATTGAACAGTATTTCATGATTGACAGTATCAAAAGCCTTAGCCAGGTCTAAAAATACTGTCAAGCATTTTTGTTGATTTTGGAAACATTCAAATACTGAGTTTGTCAATTGAAATACTGCTGTTTTCCCTGAATCCAAATTGGTTATCCGACAGAATATTATTTTTAGTACAAAAATGGAGTATTCTGGACTTTAAACATTTTTCAAAAATTTTTGCAAAATTGTTCATTACAGTTATTGGCCTATAATTGGTAGCTTTTTTCTTGTCACCACTTTTAAATATTGGTGTTGTTGTTGACTCCTTGAACCAGGAAGGCACTATTCCACGACTGAATATCAAGTTCAAAATAAAACACAATGGTTCAACAAAGATTGTATGAAATTTTTTTAAAAGATACACAGAAATTCCATCTGGTCCCGATGAGGTATTATTTTTTAGAGACGATATAACGTCGACCAATTCGGATATCGTTACAGGGTGTAAGAATAGCGAATCTTTGATGTTCATCTTTCTTTCTGGGGTAGATTGATCGGATTTTTTCTGCCATTGTTGTACCTATATTGGAAAAGAACTTATTGAAGTGATCTGCTGTTTTTTTATCCGTGTCCAGTTTTTTATTTTCATCATCATGGATGTTGAAGGTGTATGAGCCCGAAGATTTTTTGTTATGCGTAATTTCGCCGATACACTCCCATATTTTTTTCGAGTTGTTCTGTGCCACTTCGATTTGGTTTCTGAAATATTGATTTTTTGTGGTCCTGAGGAGGTTTGATAAGAAGTTACGATATGTTTTGTATTCTGATTTAGATTCGGGACTTTTTGATTTTATAAATTTTTGTTTCAGACGATCTCTGTGTCGTATGGAATTCAGTAAACCAGTAGTCATCCAAGGTTTGAGCTTTGTATTATTATTGTTCATGTGAAATACTTTCGTTATTGTACTAACTTCAATATAATGGGAAACTTTTCCAATGAACAAATTATATGCTGTTTCTGGTTCAACCGATTGATAGATTTCCCCCCAGTTTTCTCTTTTCAATAACTTATGGAGTTTATTATAATTGGTAGTTTTTTTTTGTATTGAATCGGAATGTTCAATCACCTTTATTGGAGAATCCAGATGGACGGAAAGCATAAGTGTGTAGTGATCGGTTATGTCTGTTTTAAAGATATATGATCTGACTCTTGTATCATTATGAGTATTTGCATTTTGCATCTTGACATAGATATGGTCAATCAAGCTCGATGTACTTTCTGTTACTCTTGTTGGTTTATTGATATACGGGAAAAATCCCAATTCTGCTAATATACAGGTATAATTGATGACATTCCTGTCTGCAAGGTTTAGAGTATTTATATTTATATCCCCGCAAAAGATATTTATATCATGATGAGTGTCTAGCGAGGAAAGATAATCTTCAAGTTCCGTTAGATATAGATCCACGTTGGTGGATGGGGGTCTGTAAGAGGCTATCAGAAGGAAAGATAGGTTATTCAGTTTGAAGGATAATTGAACTAGGTTAGTTTCAGATAAGCGTTTGATAGATACATTGTAGTTGATATCCTTCCTTATAAACAGGATCAAACCATCATTTTGGTTAAAATGTGAGTCATTATATATAATATCAAAATTGGGAAGATAAAAAGTGCGAACATCATCCAATAACCAAGTTTCAGATAGGACTATTACACCGATGTTAGCATTATTGAATGACTGAATATAAAGAAGAAGTTCATCAAAGTTCTTCCTCAGACTTCGGATATTGAAGTGAAGGATATTCAAATGATTTCCACCGCCTAACACATGTTTACTCTCGCTAATGTCACAGACTATTGTATCTCTTTCCTCGTATTGTTCCAGGCTATCAAAAAATCCAACATGATTATAGTTTAATGATATTAAGTATATGAAAATGAATGTTATCAAGAAAATATAATATGAACACACATATATACATATAATGTAACAAAAGAAGAGTATTCGGTCACAGATGATCAATAAATGGATCACTCCACCACCAGAAAATTAACTAAAGAAATAATTCGAATGTGCAGTATTAGAAGAGTTGCATTACAAGATTGGATACATAAGGATAATTCGGAATGTGAATATTTTCGAAGTACAGAAATTAATAAAAATAGAAAATAATGTTTATGGTACCAAAAAAATATGCAAGTAATAATGGCCCATGGTTTATTTTCTCATTGGAAACAACCAATATATCTTGGATTTGATGAGAAAATGACAAAAGAAATCTTGTGTAATGTAATATCGGAACTATATAGTATTTCATATAATGTAGTGGCATGTGTGAGCGATTGTGGCGGTGGGAATATAGGTCTATGGAAGGAATTGGAAATTGATATCAATAATACCTCTTTCAAACACCCTCAGACAAATAAAAATATTTACATGTTTGGTGATGCCCCACATCTTCTGAAATTATTAAGGAATTGGTTATTGGATACTGGCTTCAATATAGGCAATGTCAACATAAATAAGGGGCCCCTTGAGAGTTTAATTTTTGAAGATGATCAGGAACTCAGGGTTTGTTACAAGATAAATGCTAAACATATAGAAGTAGAGAAGACACAAAGACAAAATGTTCGTATGGCAGCACAACTTTTATCAAATTCTGTTGGAGAAGCTTTGATAAGGTATAAACCAGGACATGACAAAAAACTGGCAGAGGATGTAGGGAATTTCATTTGTGACATGAATAAATGGTTCGACATCTTCAATAGTTATGTGAAGATTGGAAAAAACCCTTTCAAATGTGCTTATGGAGTTGATTTAGAACAGCAAGAGGGACTTTTGAATCATGTTCTTCAAAAAGTTATATCTATGAGAGCACAAGGAAAAACTTCATTACAAATTTTTCAGAAAGGTATGATTATATCCATAAAATCCCTAAAACTTTTATTCAAGGATATGAAAGATGAATTTCAAATTCAATACATTTGCACACACAAGCTCAACCAAGATTGCTTGGAAAATTTCTTTTTTCAATTAAGAAGCAGATGACCTAATGAGCATCCCAGTCCACTTATAGCAATAAAACGTATAAGAATGATAATGCTCGGAAAGAATCCTGGAATTCTTGAAGCGCATGTAAATACAAAGGAACGAGTTATCGAAGAATATATCTCTTCCAGTGTAATGTTGAAAGCAGACATTCAAGTTAATGAGGAACCTGATGAATATTATTCCAGCTCTCAGAGCAGTTCAACATCTTCATCACAAATGAATGATATTGACGAATGTGAGACATTGCCTGAAATCAATCATGATGCACTAGAGTATATAGCTGGATACCTTGCAAAAAAATTCAAAAAAATTTCACCAAATTTGGGGCAACATACTCACAAAATAAAAAATGAGCATGATTACAATTTGCCTTCATGGGTCCAGCAACTCTCATATGGAGGACTCATTGAACCAAATGATGCCTTTATGAATAAAATTAAGAAATGGAACAAATATTTTGAACACTTCAATAGAACTAACCACAGTGGAAAAGGCATCGTTCGAAGATTGGCATCAAAAATTAAAAAACATTCAGACTACCCATTGGAAATCATCACTGGTTTTTTCAAACTAAGAACCATAATTAAAATGAACTTTCTGAATATGAAGAAAGAAGAGAATATTAAAAGGAAGAGACAAAGAGATGTTACTGATGATAGTTCAGATTCAAATAGAAAAAGAATCAGAAAACTTAATAAAATCACTAGTTGAAATAAAATCATTATGAAAATTACTTACAATAAAATGTTCAGAATTAAATTCGATTTTTCTTGATAGAAATGAGAAACTCACCTGTGTAATATATAACATTCAAAAATGGCAATATAATGTTGAAACAAATGATAATGAAAAAATAATTCTATGCTCTACATTATTTGTGAAAATTATTACTGGTGTTTTTTTTAAATGTTAACTTGTTTACCATTTAACAGTGTTATATTTTGTTGTTTCTCACACCAAACTCAAATATTATCAAGACACATTTCAATGAATCTTTACAATCTACCACTTTTTTGCTTTTGCAAGCTTTGATACCTATCCCACTTCCTCAAAATAATTACGTATTGATTGTTTATATCCCTAGGTTACATTGTTTTGTTATGGTTTGTGAATGTAATCTCCTACTATGACAAAAACTATATAATATATATATATATATATATATATAATTTATTTGAAATGACAATTTTTCATTGAAAAGGACTATTCTCAGATATAGTAATATCATAGATTAAAAAGGCCACATGAAAAAATTCAAACATACCTATCAAGAAATACATTGAAAATTTGCAATCCATATATGATGAAACTATGAATTTTTTCAGGTGTGTTCTTAAGGGGCTGGCTACCCAAATCCTTCCGACCGATCAGCCTTACCTCGTTCCTATTAAAAACTCTAGAAAGAATTCTAGACAGGCATATTAGAGAGGGGAATCTAAGGGAGCATCCCCTAAATCCCCATCAATATGCCTACCAAACAGGCAAATCAACGGATTTAGCACTGAACAATCTTGTAGGAAAGATCAGCCATTCCTTAGATCATAAGGAAATTGCGCTGGCAGCCTTCCTAGACATAGAAGGAGCGTTCAATAACGCCCTACCACAATCACTCTACATGGCAATGCAAGGTAGAGGAATCAGCAGGCAAATATGCAACTGGATCAAAACCATGATTGGAAATCGGTACGTCATATCATCACTGCATGGAGGGTCGATCAGGTTCAGAGCGGCAAAAGGTTGTCCACAGGGCGGGGTACTTTCCCCCCTTATGTGGTCATTTTTGGTTGACTCTCTGCTGAGCGATCTCTCCATGCAGGGGGTGGATTTCCAATGCTATGCAGATGATATCGTCCTAATAGTAAGAGGGAAATTTGAAGCGACGATCTCAAACGGCCTACAAGAAGCCCTCAATACTGTGTACAGGTGGTGCGAGAGGGAGCAGATGTCTGTGAACCCCCGGAAAACTGTAATTATCCCTTTTACCAAAAGGCAAAAGCTAGATAAGCTTCGTCAGCCTGTCCTATATGGAGAGAGCATTCCGTTTGCGACGGAGGTGAAATATCTAGGGGTCACCCTAGATAAAAGACTCACCTGGAACGCCCATATGGCAAAAACTATTAACAAAGCCAGATTTTCCCTCTGGAACCTCAGAAGGGTATGCGGCAAATCATGGGGAATGAACCCCAAACAGATTTACTGGATTTACCAAACAATGGTAAAACCAATGGTCACGTATGGCTCGGTAGTCTGGTGGACCAAAGGTCTGCAGGGAACAGCCAGGGCAAAGCTTGCTGGTCTCCAGCGGCTGGCGTGCCTGGCCATTACAGGGGCGATGTCCTCTACTCCAACGGCAGCGATGGAAAACCTCCTGAACCTCACTCCCCTCCACATTGTCTTGGAGAGGGAAGCCAGGATGGTTTCCTACAGATTCCTGTCATTGGAAAATCAAATCAGAGGGGGGCGACTGCTGGACCACTCCGGGATACTGTGTGAAACAAAAAATCACCAAACTCTAGGAATGGTTTCTGACATGTTGGCCACTCAGACACACGTGAAAAAGTCTTTCAAAGTCCTCTTCCCGAAGAGAGACGAATGGGCAAGCGGATCAGTCCGATTCCCAGAGACCGAACACGTAATGTACACAGATGGTTCGAAAACCCCTCGTGGAGTGGGAGCCGGTGTGTTCAGCAGAAAACCGAGGACGGAAATGTCCGTCAATCTCGGCAAATATGCTACAATCTTTCAGGCGGAGGTATTCGCAATTGAATTGTGTGCTAGAGAGTTGTCGAATAAACCTCTAGTAAACAAAAATATCAGTATTGTATCAGACAGTCAGGCTGCTCTTAAAGCACTGAGCTCCAGCAAGATAAATTCCAAGCTTGTATGGAGCTGCATTGAATCCCTAGAAAGCCTGGGTGCTAACAACAGAGTCACTTTGCTGTGGGTGCCTGGACACCAGGGGGTGGAGGGTAACGAGAAAACCGACATCCTCGCCAAACAGGGAACCGAATCTGTGTTCATAGGACCAGAACCATATTTTGGGGTCACCGCAAGTGCGGCGAAAACAACTATCTCGGGCTGGGCGGAGGGAAAAACACTCACGTACTGGTCCGAATTACCAGGATTAACCCATTCGAAGGCGTTCCTGCCTAAACCATCGGAAAAAATAACCAGGCAGATCCTAGAATGGAGCAGGGATAACCTGCGAATTCTGACTGGACTGCTTACGGGACACTGTCGTCTAAGATACCACCTGGGAAGGATGGGTCTGAACCAACAAACGGACTGTCGGTTCTGTTGTGTGGAAGACGAAACGGCTGAACACATATTATGCTCATGCTCTAGCTTAGAAAGACTAAGGTTCGACACATTTGGCTTTACCAACCTAGAACCTATCGATTTCAGACAAATCTCACCCAATTCAACCATGAACTTTGTAAAAAGATGTGGATTGTACGGTGAACTGTAACCTCTAGGGGTGAGCCACAATAGACCCATCTGGGGTCGCAGTGGAGGGGAGGTGTTCGCCCCACTCACATGGAACCTAACCTAACCTAAGGGGCTGGTAGAAAATATCTATCCAAGAAGCATAGGCTGAGTCGAGGGCTGAGTTGTCCCCAAATGTATCTCACAAAATTTCAAGTCAATTCTGATAAGGAATCCAAGAAAAAAATCTAACAACTTTCATTCTTCTCAAGGTGAATGGTCCTAGGACTCCTTGCTGATTGTTCAATAGAATGATCTTGTCTGCTTGTTTTAGTTCAATTCATCTTGCAATTAATGATAAGTCAGCTGGATATTAATTGTAGAAAATTCCATAATTAATTTTCTGGAAGAAATATGCTAATAAAATTATTGGTATCTCACATTTAGGTCACTCACTGACACAAATTGGGAAATCCTGGTTCAAAACATAGAACTCCTGTGATATTCTGGCCATATTATACTGAAAATCAAGTGATTTTAGTTATAGAAGCCTCATATTTATCACTTATATAAACTTACCTGGTTTTGATCATTGGAACATTGGATCATCTTCATTACAAAGGTTAAGCAGGTTTCCACTTGAATTTTGATTCTAGTCCAACAAGCATTCATATATTTATATCCTTTATTCATCATTACTTCTGGTGTATTATGGAATAGTGAATGGGTACAGTAAAATTGTACGAATTCAATCATTTTGACCATTTATTGACCATCCATCAAGGGTTCCTGTAAAGGAAGCTATGAAAAGAACACAAAAAAATCCCATTTTGGTATAACTGGTCTTTTAGGGAAATGGAAGCAAATTTGAAAGATAGGATATTTCCGAAATGAATGGACCAAAATGGTATTTGTTCGATTTATGATTTATGTCATTGTATATAAATAAATCCTTAAGAAAATAAAGTGATTGGTAATTAAAATTATTCTTTTGTATTCCGCTCACCTGCACGCCAGTGTTCGGCCAATTACCCAATAAAATTTGCACTTTTTCAAGATTCAATATTCAGCAAAACTACAAAATTAATGAATTTTAGATCTTTCGACGAATACAAATATACGTAAATAGTGAGGTTATGTTATAAACATCCATGCATCCATCCATCAGCAGAATGATGCATCAGCAGTTAGCATACGTGGTGACGTCAGAGACAAACGACGAGCGGGATGATAAATTCAGCGGATTGAGCCATCCTCTAGTAAAATAAGTCAAACATCCTTGACTATTGTCACCGTACAAAACGGAACGATCTCATGACAACATTGCCACATGCCAGATCATCTGTCATTCTCAATTGATTGATATAAGATATACAAGCGTAATATATCAATCAACGCTTTTGGTTTTGATGATTGATATCGAAAAATTTAAATCAAAATGCTATGAAATGTTGCAGTCGCACATTTCTGATTTGCAGTGTCTCAGCACTGTAGGTAAATATCCATAGAGAAAGAAAATACTTTGTCTGGAGTGTCCCCACAGTCACCCCTGTGAGCTGTGCGAGTTTCCCGTGAGCCAACCCCAGCCAGATCGTTGATTCATCAGAATCAGAACTGTGTTTCCATCAGCTGTGCAATGCAATAAATAATAATTAAATTGAGCTTATGATTGTAATAAGGTATGTAAACAAGAAAAGAAGCAAGGATGACAATAAAGATTTTATTTAGAATATAGGTATTTCACACACCTTGTAGTGATATTCCATATTAGATAATAAATTATTTATTTGATTAAATTTTGTTTTCAATTTCCTGATTATGAAATGTTTCATGTGAGAAAAATGTATAGGATGGCTAAACTGGAAGTGTCTTTCATTCCTTTGTTTTTTGTTATATCAAGATGGAGTATTCAAATAAAAATGAAATATTGCTTTTGATTTCATCCTACATCTTTTGCGAAAGTGATGAAGAGTCTAGTGATAGTAGTAGTAACAATGATTGCTTGGATTATGAACATGAAGATATACATGCCATATATTTTTTGGTGATGGCATCAGAAGTTCATGGTGAGATGGTAATTGCTGAAAAATTACATGATTATGTTGAGAGTGTCGTGGCTGGGTATTCCAGAATTACATTTAAAGAAAACTTCAGGTAAGTTGTACAATGTCAATACGATTCAACCAGTTTATTATACAAATATGCTCAATATTCAGTTGGCTTTCAATTTAGTGAAACATTGATTTTACAGGTTACTTCCTGAGACTTTCGAAGGGGTTCTAAGACTTATAGGGCCAAAATGTATTGACTCCAAGAAACAGCTACTAATAGCAATATGGTTCATGGCAACCCCAGATTCATATAGGTATGTCCTATGCATAATATTCACATAAAGAAGTTGGTGCTAAACAAAGGTTTAAAAGCACCCTGTTTATTTATTACATGTGCTTCAAGTTTTCAGATATCTTGTCCCAAATTTTGTTATGGTGTTTATTTTTTTTTTAATTCATCTTCAATATTTCGGAAAGATTCCAATAACAATAATGTGTCAGTCTCACTCCAACCTTCTACCTTGGTATCTAAAACAGAAAAAGTATATAGATGACAACAAAATTTATATTGCATATTATGTGGTTTCAAAATGTTTTTTGTAGTAGGTAGTAGGTGTAGTATGTATGCCAATAAATTATTTTACATGAAATGGTACATTTTTCATTTTCAACTTATCAATATGGTGTATGTTTGCTTTCCTCAAACTTTTCAACAGAGCTACATTTATATATATATATATATATATAAAACTAGGGAATATTGGGGACTGCAGCAAAGTCAAAAAGAGTACTCTTTAAAGTTGGTCCAAGCTTTCGAAAATCTTTATTTTCATCATCAGGGAGTCTGTAAAGTGATTATTCATGAGTATCATGTAGTTAAAGTAATGAAATCTTTGTGTACTTACAACTTTGTTGAGGATGGCTGACATGATGTTCATGTATAATTTCTTTATGTGTCTTGGCAACATAACATGAAAAAGCCGAAAAATCATCGATAAAAATACAATTACATTACATTGAATCACACGTTAAAATATTATAAACTAGTTAAAAGTCACATCTTCCACCACATGGTTGGAATTGTTAGCAGATAAGGTTATTGCAAATGGTGCCGGGAAATGAGTTTTTTTGAAAAATGAATATGACTGACATATGACAGTGTGTGTGAAGACAATTGTCATGTCCAAATGCACGAAACAGTGGTACCAACAGACAATGTGTACCAACGTTGAAAACTGAAATTTGAATTGATTATGAGTTATCTAAAGACAGTAAAAAGGAATAAATCTCACTCAAATGATTGATATCCGTTTTTTTATTTATGCAATTATTGCATTGTGATATAAAGGCCATTTCTAAGAAAGTTCTTTTCATCAGATGTTTTTCTCGTGCAAGGATTTTAACATCATCAAAATTCATGCGGTGATCATATTTATTCACATGTTCTGCAAGTGCACATCTTTCTGGGTGCAGTCTGCAATCACTCCTATGTGAGATTATTCTATTGGATAGTGACCTCGATGTTTGGCCTATATATTGGTTGTTACAATCATGGCACGGAATACTATAGATTACATTTGTGTTAGATAACAAGGGCACTTTATCTTTGATTTTAGTGTGCAAGGATTTGATAGTTACTACTGTTCTGTATGCTATTTTTAAGTTACATGTTGATGGAAATAAACTGGTCAGTTGTGGTGTTACCTCTCTTATATAGGGCAGTGAAGTGAAAATGATTGGCGCTGGAATTGTCTCAGGGATTGTTGCTATTTGTTGTGGATCTGGGTTGTTAATTGGATTTTCAGGTTGATCAATGGATGGTGCATTAAATAATATTGATTTTACTAATTTGACCGGATATGAGTTGTCAACGAAAAGTTGTAAAAGAATTTTCAAATTTTTATTGTGGAAAGTATTGTCTGAGATTCTCATCACTCTGGTTTTCATTTGCTTGACCAAGTTTACTTTCATAGATCTTTTGTGGTACGATTCGAAGTTCATGTACCTGCCAGAGCTGCAAGGTTTCCTGTACCAGTCTATCAGGATCTTGTTCTCATTAGTGCGAATGAATTTTGTGTCGAGAAAAGGTACAGAACAGTTCGTATCTTCCTTTTCAATTGTAAATTGAATGTGTGGGTCATAGCTGTTGAATGTGAAAAGAACCTCATCAACAGCTATGACCCACACATTCAATTTACAATTGAAAAGGAAGATACGAACTGTTCTGTACCTTTTCTCGACACAAAATTCATTCGCACTAATGAGAACAAGATCCTGATAGACTGGTACAGGAAACCTTGCAGCTCTGGCAGGTACATGAACTTCGAATCGTACCACAAAAGATCTATGAAAGTAAACTTGGTCAAGCAAATGAAAACCAGAGTGATGAGAATCTCAGACAATACTTTCCACAATAAAAATTTGAAAATTCTTTTACAACTTTTCGTTGACAACTCATATCCGGTCAAATTAGTAAAATCAATATTATTTAATGCACCATCCATTGATCAACCTGAAAATCCAATTAACAACCCAGATCCACAACAAATAGCAACAATCCCTGAGACAATTCCAGCGCCAATCATTTTCACTTCACTGCCCTATATAAGAGAGGTAACACCACAACTGACCAGATTATTTCCATCAACATGTAACTTAAAAATAGCATACAGAACAGTAGTAACTATCAAATCCTTGCACACTAAAATCAAAGATAAAGTGCCCTTGTTATCTAACACAAATGTAATCTATAGTATTCCGTGCCATGATTGTAACAACCAATATATAGGCCAAACATCGAGGTCACTATCCAATAGAATAATCTCACATAGGAGTGATTGCAGACTGCACCCAGAAAGATGTGCACTTGCAGAACATGTGAATAAATATGATCACCGCATGAATTTTGATGATGTTAAAATCCTTGCACGAGAAAAACATCTGATGAAAAGAACTTTCTTAGAAATGGCCTTTATATCACAATGCAATAATTGCATAAATAAAAAAACGGATATCAATCATTTGAGTGAGATTTATTCCTTTTTACTGTCTTTAGATAACTCATAATCAATTCAAATTTCAGTTTTCAACGTTGGTACACATTGTCTGTTGGTACCACTGTTTCGTGCATTTGGACATGACAATTGTCTTCACACACACTGTCATATGTCAGTCATATTCATTTTTCAAAAAAACTCATTTCCCGGCACCATTTGCAATAACCTTATCTGCTAACAATTCCAACCATGTGGTGGAAGATGTGACTTTTAACTAGTTTATAATATTTTAACGTGTGATTCAATGTAATGTAATTGTATTTTTATCGATGATTTTTCGGCTTTTTCATGTTATGTTACCAAGACACATAAAGAAATTATACATGAACATCATGTCAGCCATCCTCAACAAAGTTGTAAGTACACAAAGATTTCATTACTTTAACTACATGATACTCATGAATAATCACTTTACAGACTCCCTGATGATGAAAATAAAGATTTTCGAAAGCTTGGACCAACTTTAAAGAGTACTCTTTTTGACTTTGCTGCAGTCCCCAATATTCCCTAGTTTTATTCCTAACTAGTCAGCAACGACTACCCTTCTACATATATATACATATATATATATGTATGCCACATGAATGGCTCATCAGAAATAAAACTGGGCTTTATTAGTTTCATTGAAAACTCAAAATAGGTACCTCTCTGGGTACATTGACTGGCATAATAAAAGTGTTCAAGACAAGTATAATAGATATTAAAACCTGAACTCCACCTGGTACTGATACTTTTTAGCATAAACTATATAATATCTGGAAAAACCAGTTGTGGGGGGGGGGCGGGAACCCTTAAAAAGTATAAACATATACCATACCTATTTTTTCCTGCCTGTATATAATAACTGAAATGATCAGTATGTACTCTATTTCTAAAATGTCATCAAAGGGGCTGATTGCTACCATATCAACGACCTCAGTAACTATGATGATCCAGGTTTCAGGGAAAACAGTGGTACTTTGAATCCCTAGGGATTCAAAGTACCACTTTTTTTCCCAAAAATCGGGAATACAGGTACCCTCTAAATCCCTGGAGTGCATGAAGTAAATTATGGTGTTATTTTTAGATAATTTTTACCTAATACATCAGGAGTCACCTCCCTTTCAAGTGTATTAGATTCCAATTAGGCCTCCTCATAATGCTCTTCCTGTGAATGCTCCACTTGCTGTTTTTTGTAGATCAATTCTTTAGAAATTGCTCATCTGCAGTATAATGGATTTATTTCAAAGGGGAGAAACGAGGGGGGGAACAACTCTCAAAATAGGTGCATACAATAACATTTTGAGTACTTTAAGTACAATTCAATAAGCTTTTAAGTAATTCAGTACTGAAATTATTATTTCGATGTTATAGTACCTTCAAAGTACTTTTCAATTGCCAGATACCTATTTAAATATGGTGAACACATTTTGGGAAGTTGTTTCCCCCTGGGGGAGAAATGTAAAACTTTTTAGACCACTAAACAACTGAAGAAATCATTGAGACCATTAATGATTTGTGTCCTGTCCTGTGGAGTTGAATGATGAATTCACATGAATAATGTTTCCATTGAAGTGATATTACTTGTCTACCAGATACCCATATTCAGCAAGCATAGGTTATGATGCTGCGATAGAAGGAACCAGGAAGGAACTATATATATTATTATGCATTAGTATCATGAGATTATTATGAGTATACTTGGGAATGATCATAAACAAGTATGCATTATTCAATAATCCATGATTCAATCAAATAATCAATTTTGAGTCCAAGAATTTGTATGTGATAACCTCGAAATACCTTGGGTAGAGCCCTTGTAGCACTAGCATCCTCCGGTTTGAGGTTCAAAATCACCACCTCGTTGGTCTCTTCCAACAACACTGGAAGTTCCACCATTTTTTGCTAAAAATGAGTTATTGTTATTATTTTGAATGCATCATGATTCGGAATTACAAACCGCCATTTGATTATTTTGATTGTTCACACCACAAAATATGACAGCGACGTCAACAACATCGCCTTCGCATTCACTGCCTCTGGTTTATCGAGCAGTAGGTAATGCACCGGAAGTGGGCGGAGTTATGCACTAGGTTTGCACGGAAAAACATGAAACGGAACAATAATCATGCGCTTGCTGCGCTCGCTGCATGAAACGGAACAGGTCCCTGGTCAAGAAGCAGGTGATGACTAATTTATTAGTCCTGCACAGGAAAAGTGGTTGACAGGTAAAGAACACAGTAGTGACCTTTCAAAACAACTATGACATGAGACATTGTTTGGCAGTGTCTAGGAGCCTGTAAGGCGAGTGCATAATAACACTGCATGACAATATAGTTGAATGTTATGTTCATTTTGTGTTTTGGTTTGAATAAAATGTTTCTAGGAATTTTCAAAATTTCATTTAAAAAATAAGTTCTAGAATTTAAAAATACAACTCATAATGTCTGATGATATACCTAATTTGTACATAGGTACTGACAGAAAATATCGATAAGCAAACTCATGTTTCAGTATTATTGCACATCATCAGTACAAAGTGGCCATAAGTAACAAGATTTTCACATATCCATCAGAGAAACTAATGATCTGCAATAACAATGAGACATTTGTCTACAAATATTATTCTGGCATACCCCCTTTATTGACATAGGCTTCTAGCCAGGACACCCAACCTTCTTTTGAATTGAAAAAGTCAGTTAACATGTCTCTACAAGTTCTTGCTCTCCTGGTATGATTATTTGATGCGAGCTTGCTGACTGATTTCAAATTTTGACCTTCACATCTCCATACCCCTTCATTCACCAACCCACTACAATCATAACTGTCAGTATATCCAGTTGGGCAAACACAATTAAATCTGCTACCTCCAAGCTGGCATTAATGGGTCTCCTCAAAATTCTCCAACGCTGGCTCAATATTCCAAAAGCATTTTCAATACATCTCCGTCCCCTACTAAGTCTGTAATTAAAGATATTCTTATGTTGGCCCAAGTAGTTTCCTGGGTATGGCCTCATTATATTTTGATGCAATGGAAATGCTGCATCTCCAACTAGATAATGAGGCATGAAAGCTCCTGTGTTGGGCAATGGTTTTGGTGGTGGTATGTCCAATGTCTCTCCAAATTAAGCACTACCTATTGCACTTGCTCTAAATACAGATGAGTCATGATTGGAACCTGCTCCACCTATGTCAACCATTGTGAAACGATAATAAGCATCACAGGTTGCCATCAAAACGATAATAAAGGATTTTTTGTAATTGAAAAATATGCTTCCAGATTTCTTCGGTGCCATCATATTGATGTGCTTACCATCTATAGCACCTATGCAGTTTGGAAGGTTCCATCTTTCAAAAAATCCTTTTTCTGTATTCTGAAAATCTTCTGCTGCAGGTTCAGGTAATTCAATAGGCTGCAATTTACCCCATATAATCTTGCATGTTTCCTTTATTATATTATGGGCAGTTGTTTCTCCTATGCGATAACCCCATGCAATTTCCTGCATAGAACAGCCCTCTGCCAAATAACTAGAAATAAACATTGTTCATTTATTGGTACTAGGGTTCTTAGGAATTATATTGAACACTTACTGTATGGTCAACATTAGTCGCTGCTTTGGTGATATTTTCAACTTCCTCTTGTTTTCTTTCATTTCTCTAGAAACTAACTTGAAAAGATAATTGAATTGGCTCAAAGTCATTCTGGTATATTTATGAAATTGTTCCTCATCAACCATGCCCATGTCCCTGATAAGGGTGGCATACCCCACTAAACATAATAACATAAATCAAACATAAATGTAATATTACAATGTGACTTTGTGATGTTATTTAGAGATATACTTGATGTCACACTTACGTTGCGGCAATCGACGTAGGTATGTGCCTCGTATAAATATTGCAATATAATGTTTATTGATCAATATTTTTTAAATGTATCATATAACATAATTTCAATGTTAGTCCATATCATACATTCAATGTTGATGAAAACATTTATGAAATGTGAAGTATGTAATATAACCTGAATGTTTATTCCATAACATATCTTACACGTTACTCATAACATATATATTATGTGACATATGTAATCCCATATAGCACACGACGTCCAGTGGACGTCCAGTGGACGTCCAGTTTAGGTCCAAATAATGTCCAAAGGTCCATGATCCTAACATAGACGTTCAATGGATGTACAATTAGGGATATATTTTGTAACGTCCAGTACTGGACGCCTCACGGATGTCCATTGGGAGTAAGATAATCGACTTCGACAAAACATCCATATTCCTAGGTTTCAGAACGTCCAAGAAATGAACGAAATCGGATCTAAATTGTACGTTTACGATTCGAACGTCTATGTACGATCAATGAATGTACGATTCCGGATATAATTTTTAAGTTCAAAATGGTACGTCTGATGGATGTACATGATTGGATCCAGTTTGTACGTTGACAAAATGGACATGAATGTACGTTCAGTGGATGAACGATCCTGGATATTTATTGTACGTTCAGTTTCGTGCGTCCAATGATTGTCAAGTGTATGTACAATTTTCGACATTATGAAACATCATCCATATCATGGCAGTTCTGGACCGACCTAGAAGAGTACGGTAGTGATCTAAATTGTATGTTCACCAATTCAACATCTATCTACGTTCAATGAATGTACGATTCTGGATATTTATTGTACGTTCAATGTTGTACGTCTTTTGAATGTCCATTGGAAGTTCAATATTAGATATTGTGAAACTTCTACAGTAAGAAGTTTCAGAACGTCCAAGTGACGTACATTATTGGATCCAGTTTGTACGTTCACAAATGGTACGTTTTTGTACATCCTTTGTATGTTGAAAGCTGGACGCACGGTAGAGGGGATGCGAGATGGCGCTCTGATCGGAACATGAAGTGGGGCAACGGAGGAGATCGATCGAGTCCAGCTCCAAAGTGAACATATGTAGACGGCAGACAAGGAGGTTACGCCATTTTGTGTGTTGTATACGTGTTTGTGATGAAATTTAGGATTCAGACTATTTGGAATTGAATCATCCAAAGCATGTATGATGGTACGTAGCATATGTTCCGATATTCCTTTTCATATAACTATTTATTTCACATGATATATGTGCTCTGATAATGGTTTGGGGCGTTGTAGGTAATGCGGAATAGGTATTTCAAGATATTCTGTGGGTAACCTATGAGCTTATTGTGATTTGTTCGGAAAGGACGACTTGGATTTCATATATCAGAAATAGAGCTTCGAATTGGTATAGCATACAATAAGTCATACAATATACAAGAGACTTATAATGGCTGGATCATCAGGAAGTTCGACGTCCAATCGGGTTACGTCCAATGGATGTCCATGTATATGGACTATATGTATTGAATAATATATATTCATAATGTGGTTCTGAAGAGGAGTAATCATTGGGGTTCAGATAGTCACTGTATGGACGTTCATATAGAATTTTAACTGAACTGTGGTGAGTATCCAATCATACAAGTATACAATTACAATACATTATAGCTCTACCTTTTCAGTTTCATTTTTATCGAATTCTGTCCTCAAAAAATCAGCATAACTATATCTTATCAGTTTTTTGAATTGATGCTTTTTCAGATAGTATGTTTTGATTACTCGAATCTTTCATGAATGTCGTGAGTCGAAAAATATTTAGCCGCTAAATTATGCTGGAAAACCTATTACAGATTCTGTTTAACTCGACATCATCCTAATTATGATGGCTGAACAAGAGCAGAATGACGAAATTCATGCGATAAATTTCAAGCATATGTTGTATCTATATTGAATGATATTACACTGTACCTTACAGATATTTTTTTAATAAATGATATTTTATATGAGTATGGATTCTTTGTTTGTATATTCATTGACTGCTTTCAGTTCATGTCCATTGAACATCCGTACGTCCATTGGACGTCTCTAATGGACATCCACTGACTGCTTTCAATTTACGTCCATTGGACATCCTGAATGTATGTCCATTAGACATCCTGAATGTACGTCCATTGAACATCCTCAATGTACGTCCATTGAACATCCTGAATGTACGTCCATAAGATGTTCAATCCAGTGAGCTGTAGACGTTTTCTGGACGTTCCAATGAACATATCTTCAACGTTGCTCATAACATATATACAATGTATTGTAACGTATGTGATAAAACCTGAATGTTTATTCCATAACATACCTTAAACGTTGCTCATAAAATGTACATAATGTAACGTATGTAATATAACCTGAATGTTCATTCCATAACATACCTTCAACGTTGCTCATAACATATATATTATGTATCATATATCCCTAACAACACAGGGATGTCCTAGGTACGTCCCTTTTTTGTCCCGCGGTACAAGGACATGATTGGGACATCCAGGGGATGTCCTGCAGTGGTTGTCCAGTGGACATCCCGCCTGGTACATCCCTAGGTTATCCTATTCGTGTCCCTGGAGTATCTGATATCCATTCACATCAGAGTCTTTGAATTTCATCAAACTATTGAGTTGAATTTTTTTGAAAATGTTTGTTTCTCTTTCGGAAAATGATTGTGATGAAAATAAAGAATAAAGTCTCAGAACTTCTTAAGAAATTACCATATTTCGCAGACAGAAATCATACATGCATAATGCCCCTCATCTTTAAACACCCAAGAATGATAATAATTATACCCAATTCCTGATGAAGTTGTATTTATTCAGGTTTCTGTAGTTAAGTCCTGTTTATAAATCTGTTTAGTACATAAATCTTCAGGAGGCATGATAGCCAATGGAGCAAGGTGTGTGCATGATAAGCCGAAGGTCCCGGGATCAATCCCTACTCGACCTGCAACTTTTTTCTTTTGTCGAAAGGATGTCCCTGGGATATCCTTGGGACGTCCTAGGGATATCCTTTCATCGTACTTGGTACATCCCAGGGACGTACCAGAAGGACATCCCTTGGATGCATTTTTAAGCGGCCAGCAGATGTCCCTGGGACATCCCTAGTATGTACGTTGTCCCGACAAAGGACATCCCTGAGATGTCCTAGTATAAAATCAGGAACGTCCATGGAAAGTCCCTAGGATGTACTGGTGTTGTTAGGGATATCATTACTTCAATGTTACCTCATAACATACATTCAACGTTGTTCGAAATGTTTCTGTAGGGTGTGATATGTAACATAATTTGAATGTTTTTTTACAATATATCTTCAATGTTGCTCACGACATTTCATTAATGTATAATATATACATAACTTCAATGCACAAGGTGTCTCCGCGTATTTTGACCCCTATCTACAGCTTTAACTATAGGAGGTAAAAAAAAAATTAAATATGAAAGTTGTAGTATTTCATTTGTGATATCTTTTGGCAATCCTTGAACGAATAGATGCGAATCGCAAAATGATGAAAAGAGTCCAAATCACCATTTTTTAAATGAAACATGCACCTTGTATATTTTCAACTTTGGTAGGATATATATTTCTTTCTGTTCACACAGACTCTTTTTTCATCATTTTGCGATTTGCATCTGTTTATTTATGGAGTACCAAAACATAGTACAGATGAAACCCTACAACTTTCATATTTGAAGGCTAGGCTCTGGAATTCATTGCCTGCGGAAGTATTCCCAACAACATATAATCTCCAAAAATTCAAAAAAAATTCCAATACCTACCTCCTGTCCCTATCCTTCCTAGGAACGCACGATGTTCTTTGAACATTATAGGGATTCTCTTTCGTGCGCTCCAATCGATAAAAAAAAAACTTCGTATAGTTGAAGCTGTAGGTAGGGGTCAAAATATAAGGAGACCCTGTATACTCCATAACGTTTGTTCAACGTTCCCCAACATTATCTTCATAACTTTTCGCAACTTATGGTTTTGACGAAAATTGTACCACCTTCTGGTCTTGCCGATTATTGAACCAACTTTCGAATTGGGATATTATCCTATTATAGATTATTTAGGGCTTTGATGGGATTATAACGAATGAGTATAGAGATATTGAATTTTTTTGGTTCACACCTACCTAGCCATGAGTATTACGGCACCTCATCTTTGACCATATGGAATATGGAAACGTAAAGCTCAAACATCTATTGACTAGTTATATCCCGATAAAAACTTGTTTTATTAAATTCATATCATCATTATTCGTAACCTAATGTCTACATACAGGGCGGTCCATTGGAAAATCGAAAGTTGGTGTCATTTTCGTCATAAGTAAAAGTGGCAAAATTAATTTTATATCAACGTTTATACCAACATGATATATTTTGAATAATAATTATATCTTGAAAAAAAAAATGTCAATTCTCAATTTCAGAGAATTTTATTTCATTTTTTTTATGTTCTTCCATTTGGATATTCATCAGATATAATTCAATTTTCGTCGTGTCATATAGCCAGGAAAGTAGTTGTTTTCTGTTGAATAAACTGAGAAAGAATTGATATTGTCATTAGATAGAGAATGCAAATTCTCAATGTATTTCTTTATATTATATATCCATTTTTATGCTCATTATCTATCTGAGAATACTTTTCAAAACTTTCATACCCAATCAAGGGGTTCAAACTTGAACGATGGAAACTTTTCATTTTTATAGACTTCTAATCTCAATTCAGAATTTATATCCACGCCCGGTATGATGAATACCTATGATTTATCATATCCAAGACTATATCTTGAATGTTGAAAAATTTAGTAAGGTACAATTAATGAGTCAGCCTCATCTGTATATAATGAAAAAATGTTTGATGGTATTGGGAAAATGACAATGAATAAAAAACTGTTTATGCACAAAATATAGTAATTTTCCTAACAAGTGCGGAAAGTGATTCTTTTCCGCACGTGACTGCCGTTGACACGAACGACGCGAAGCGGAGTTCGGGCAAGCAGTCGAGTGCGAGAAAGAAACTTTCCGCATGAGTTAGGAACAATATTTTTCCTACAAGCCTAGGAAATTGATTGAATCGTTCAATTAATTATTCAAGCAAATAGGAACAACTAACAAGAGATATATGTATATTCTCTATCTATTAATTATTAGTAATGGCTATTGTGAACTTACAGATTGACGCATTATGTTGGTTCATTGCGGAAGCCAGCAGGCCCATTAGGAGTTTGGTCTCTAGGTTCCAGACACTTCGATGAAATGAGTCAAAAATACCTATTCTTCATTCGGTTTTTCCATTTTTTTATTGTTGCACCATTCAATAAAACGCGTGTATAGCTTCTCATACCTTTCTTAAGACTTCGTTGGTGATAACGCATATGTATCAAATCCCTATAGCTAGAAGTTTTTGATCACATTGTGGCATTTCCACTGAATCGAAAATGACAGTAACGCTGTGTCTGTCACTTCGAAAATTTCAAACTTATTTGAGGTTTGATTGGCATGACAAATTGACGTTTCCCGTCACATCAATCCAAATATATAGGGGGATTTTTATAATAATCAATTTTAATTTCTCACTATTTCTTAATTTTTACAATAAATAGTGCAATTTGATGGATGATTCTGAACATACATACTTAATACTGCAACAAACAAACTCAAACTTTTATATTCCATCACCAACCACTTACATTACTAGTGATTTTATCATATCTTTGTTTTCCTGCACTAGTGCGGGAAAAAATTTCCCGCACTAGTGTGGGAAAATTTTCCCGCACTGTTGCGGGAAAATGACACTTCCCAAACTAAATTGCGTGCGGGTATAGGGTGAATCACGCACGCTTGTAGAAAAAATATATTATGAAGAATAAATATATATAATGAAACATAAACAAATATTCCAATAACAAAATAAAAATCAAAAGTGATTCTAAACATTAAGCAAAAAAACACATAGTTTTTCACCCCAAGCCATATCGCTGTTATTAGATTTGAAGTTTGGACTAAATGAACTTACTTATCGGAGTAAAATGATTCCTCAAAAACTGAGACACTAATTACAATTTTGTTCAATGTCAGTAATTATTAATTTTTAATTTTTCTAATGGATTGCTTGTTTCTGATAGGTATTTTTCTGAATTGAAGGATTTAACATGATGATATTTGAGCAAACTTGACCATATCGACTATTACTGTGATTTACAGTTTAAATCAAAGGGAACATTTTTCAAACTTTTGGGAACGCCTACCTCAAGTACACAGAGAAGTTCACAAAAAACGGCTAGGGCTGTATATAACTTCTGAATCATCCGAGTTCGGTTACAGCACTAGCTGTTTTTTGCGCACTTCTCTGTGAGCTCAAGTATTCACACCCAATCATTATAACTGCCTTCTGCACACAATGCCTACTGTCGAAATTTTGCTATGATTAGGATAAAGGGGGGAATGTTCCAGGAAATGTCATTTTATGAATCAAAACATTATGAGTCGAAATAACACTGGAGAGGGGGAGAAATAGACAATTGTTTCTAAATTGTGATGATCAATGTTTATGGAATTTCTTTAACCAATAATCATTTGTACCACTAGCTTACCAAAGTTTATCCATACAAATTCAACAAACAAAATCAACTATAATCCAATAACAACATCTTCTATTTTCAGGGCTTTCGACAGGACTTTATCTAAACTTGCGATTTCTAAAATATTTTCTAAATGACCAACAGAGCCTATGAAAATTTTAGTTGATCTAATTGGTTTCTGGAATATGCTTGTATAGGTTGAGAACCTCTCTTATATTGAATGAAACAGTTATTCTTCTGAGACAAATACAGACATGACTTGTATGGGTACTTCAGGTTCTAGAAATAAATAGCAATTTGGCTTATATTTGTTATGTACAGGGTGGGCCAAATTGGACACTTCTCAAGGGAAAGTCCTATTCCCGTACTAGATAGAAAAAAAATGATGTCGGTCCCTGTTGATCAATTCACATGAAAACCTCAATGGTGAAAACAGCATATCGATATCTATCTGCGTTCCAGAGTTACAAGGTGTTTTTTGAAAATGTGATTTTTTGAAAAGTTGATTAAACTATATTTTGGCAAACATTCTTCGATTTCATTAAAACATTTTCAAAGCATTGAGTTTGTGATGAAAATTGTTCCCAAGGCACTGAAATCGGTGTTCCTATATCTAGTTCAAGATTATATATAACTCGATTCTTGAAGAAAAAGTTCTATCTTGAAACTAGGTATACGGTGACTGAGTTCAGTGAGGATCTGAGGATTAATTTTGATGAAAAACACAATGCTTTGAAAATGTTTTCATGAAAACGAAGAATGTTTGCACAAAAAGAGTTTTACCAACTTTTTAAAAATTCATTATTTTCGAAAAACACCTTGTAACTCTGAAACGAAGATAGATATCGATATGCGGTTTTCACCATTGAGTTTTTCACGTGAATTGATCAACAGGGACCGACATCAGTTTTTTTCTTTCCCTTTAAAAGTGTCCGATTTGGCCCACCCAGTACATGTTTCTATAATTGACACCTCTGAGGAATATCACTGGTAGCTAATCAACTGTTCCGACACCAACTTCTTTCATCAACTCAAATTTATCAATAATTTCACTTTGTACCATAGTTTTTCTTTCCAGACTTCTGTTGACGAACTGTGCCAGTGAGTTTTTGGTTGGTTTAACCGATCGTGTGATTTCAGACATAAAATTTTCAAATTTGAAGTAACTGAAATTATCGAGAACGCCAAAATTGAGAACATCATCAGGTAAATGGATCAAATTATGAATATTGTGATTTAAATATTGTTGTCCATATATCTCCCCAAACATTTCTATGAAATATTCCAGAAGTCTTTGCAAATCTGTCATATTTATAACAGTGCCTGTCACAAGCTAAAATTCTCATAGCTACATGTAATGATAAAAAATGAACGTATTTTTGTTCATCCAAATGACCTTTCATAACTAATGGTCCGTAATATAGCATAAATTGGCGGAACTCTGTGGCTTTCCAATGATCAACATCATCTGCAGGGTGATTTTCCAAGGTGGCGCACCCCTATCACTTTCTTATTATTGAAGGTAGAAACACGAAATTTGGGGGTTGCGATAATAGTTTAATTGACAATTTTTGACATATCTAACTGCTTTGTCGTACTCCTGGTTTGACCAGAAATGACCCAAACTTTCAATTTTCAAATGATACACCCTATATTTCATTTAATAATCGGTTAGGGTTATCAGTACGAATTCAACGAAACTAGGTTTCCATATGCTCAATGAGTGTGACGGCGCAACATCGAAACTTCTTTCTCTATCACACTCATTGAGCATATGGAAACTTTGAACGCAAATATATCATCGTAATCGTTTGAAATAACCCTATGAAACCCGGTATCGTTGAGTTCCTTATGATGATCCCTAACCGATTATGGG
Organism: Phaedon cochleariae; assembly: GCA_918026855.4. Lineage (NCBI taxonomy): Eukaryota > Metazoa > Arthropoda > Insecta > Coleoptera > Chrysomelidae > Phaedon > Phaedon cochleariae. The sequence goes on from OU896710.1 coordinate 22,426,060, forward strand.
ATGAAATACAGGATGTGCCATTTAAAAATCAAAATTTGAAGTCATTTCCGGTGAATCAGGAAGAGATCTCTTCTGTGAGTTCAAGTATTCACACCCAATCATTATAACTACCTTCTGCACACAATGCCTGCCTTCGAAATTTAGCTATGATTAGGATAAAGGGGTAACTATAATTCACAACCCCAATATTTGGTTTTACTACATTCAATAATAAAAAAGTTATTGGGGTGAACCACCTTGGAAAATCCCCCGGTATAGAACGAGGCTTTAGGGCAATTTCTTTATTGCTGCATTCTCTGTAAGTTGAAATGTTATGATTTATGTGCAAAATGTCTTCTGAAATAACCTCATAGACCTATCTCCCTTTGTCCAAAGCACCAGCAATTATTTTGTTACCCCCCAAACAAACAAAGTGCATATAATCAAGTGACACTTGGCTAAGTAATCCTACTTCCAGTTGAACCAATGGAGTTTCTTCCTTGTGATAATCCTCACCTAGCATATTTTTGAATGATTCATCTGTTCTCAAATCAGATTTTATATCGGGATATGTCATTCTATCATTACAGAAATCTCCTTCTGTTGTGCACTTCGTGCACCCAAAGTAGGCATTGTGACTTTTAACACATAATAGAAAATATGATATTGCTGGAGCATCACAGAGGATTTTCGCAAGTTTTAATGTAATAATTTTGTTTTCAAAAAGTAGACCAGTTGCATTTATTCCTTTAAAATCCTCGATGAATCTTCTCAAGAATTCATTGCAATTACTTGGTTTACTTTTTCCATGGTATACGCCAATTGGAAAAACATATTGGCTTTTACATTCTTCAATATGACCCAAAATTGGCCAAAACTGACTATTACTACTCTTTGATATAGAAAGACCATCTACATTGACCTGGAGATTCAAATTAGTGCAATATGTTCTAGGAGGAAATTTCTGTAATGTATCCATGATTTATGACTTGAGTCCAAAGTGGTAGTAATTTCCATCTCCCATTTTCACGATCTCCGAGCACTTTGATTTATCTATTTCTAATAATGTCCTAGCATCTGAAGAGAGATTTGTCAAATTCAAATAATTTTTCAAGATTTTCAACAATTTCGAAACACACGTAGTGTGATAACATAGTTTTGAGAGATCTATGCATTCGTTCGATCATTCCGTTAGTTGCAGGATGATACGGGGTTGTTTGTAATTTCTTGATCTCCAAAATTTTACGAATTTCCTTGAATAACTTGGAGACAAACTGCTGTCCACAATCTGTTGATAATTGCCGAGGGGTTCCATATTTCGTTATTATATTCGCTACGAATGCTCTGGCTACGGTGTCTGTGGTGATGTTTGGAAGAGGAATACATTCCGGATATCTTGTCAGATAATCCATGACAGTGAGAATATATCGATTGCCGTCTTTGGTTCTATTCAATGGGCCTACCAAATCCATGGAAATCCGCCCGAAAGTTGCATAAGGAACTGGCAACTTCTGGAGCTCTGCTGGAGCTTGGTTATGGGTTTTACGTAGATTACAGGAATGACAGGCATTACAATACTTTATAACTTCTTGTCTCATTCCTCTCCAGAAGAAGTCTCGTTGTATTGCTTTTAACGTCTTCTTTTGTCCAGCGTGACCAAACATGGGTGAGTCATGATAGATTCTCAGAATATCCTTCACAATGGCCTTTGAAGCAAATATTTTATCGTTATGTTCACCTTCTTTTCTCTTGGTATACAAGATATCTGTGCTCAAGTAATATTGCTCATCTTCCTCTGAAGTTTGCAGTATCAGTTGTGATATGACATGGTCTTCACGTTGTAATTGACTCAATTCGTCTTTGGTCCACATAATCGCTACCATTGGTCTAAACTCAGGCTCATCCTTCTGAGTTACCAAGGCAATATCCGCTAGTGGGCGTGGTGTTATATCTGTAGCTGGATTACTTGATTCTGTGTCCCAGGGCGATACTTGATATTGAAACTGTACTCCATTAGGAACATTGCCCACTTGGCGAGCCTTGAGCTAGCATCTTTTATGGTTAAAAGATACACCAAAGGTCGATGGTTTGTAATAATAGTGAAATGAGTTCCTGTTAAGTAACACCTATATTTCTTCACAGCCCAAATTACTGCCAAACATTCTCGCTCTATTGTTGAATAGCGTATTTCTGCTCGAGTTCAAGGTTCGGCTAGCATAACAAATTGGATGTTCCACGATATCATACTCTTGGCTCAAAATTTCACTTATAGCAGTAGCAGATGCATCTGTGTTGACAATGAATTGTTTGTGAAAATTAGGGTACTTCAAAATAGGTGGAGTGACGAGAGCTTGTTTTAGGTGTTGAAAAGCCTGTTCTTCAGGTTCATGCCACACAAAGGGAGCATTTTTCTTTGTAAGATTGGTTAAGGGTTGTGACACTTCAGAAAATCTGGGCACAAATTTGCGATAAAACCCACAAAGTCCAAGGAAAGCTCGTATTTCCTTCACGTTGAGAGGACGGGGATATTTACGGATTATCTCGGATTTTTCTGGATCTGTCTGACATCCTGCAGCTGATATAATGTGTCCCAAATATTTGGCTTCATTTTTCATAAACTGACATTTGGTAGGTTCGAATTTTAAGTTACTGGCTCTCATTCTATCAAAGACATGTCTCAATCGGTTAAGGTGTTCATTTATGTCAGAGGAGCTGAATACTATCACTTAATCCAAGTAGACCAGACATTCGTTTCCAGTTAATTTGGCTAGCACCGTATACATTAGTCTTTGCCAAGTTGCCGGACTATTCTTTAAACCCATTGCCATGCGATTAAATTCATAATGACCGGTAGGAGTAGTGAATGCACTCTTCTCCTGATCTCGTGGATCTAGTTCCACCTGAAAATAACCACTAGCTAAATCTAACACGCTAAGAAGGCTTGATCCTGTCAATTGATCTAATGTTTCTTGGAGATTTGGTAGTGGAAAGAAATCCGTTTTGGTGATGGCATTGAGATCTCCATAGTCAATACAAAGACGAAATTGAGGTTCCTCTCCAGGGTGCAATTTCTTCTCTACCAATATGGCTGAAAATGACCAAGGCGATGACGATTCACGTATGATTTCATTGTCCAAGAGATCTTGTATGGTACTCGGTAAGGCCTTTTTGAAATAGGTGGTGAATCTTCTGTTATAATCCGATGTTTTTCTCGAGAAGTACAGGTCAATTTCTGTGTTTGAGCTCTAAATATGTCGATATATTCCTCAATAAGTTGCGCAAGTTTTTATTCCCTGTCATCCTGTGGATTTGACAACTGTAGCTGTTCTAGAATCAGGTTAGTGTCTTGTATGTTCACAGAACCAATTGTTTTTTCTTCTTTCTGTAATTCCCTTAGATCTTCGCCTTCTGTTCCATATGCTCTCGCTATTATATGCTTCCTTTGAATCACTACGGCACAATTAAGGACATTGATTAGTTTTACTGGTACTTCCTGGTCTGTTCTACAAATTGATCGAGCTATCAATACACCATTAATAGGGTCCATAGATTCAATTATGACATAATCGGTAGTAATTAGTTTTGGTTTCTTCAGTGCGGCTGGTTGTATGGTCATTGTCCTTGGTGGTAAATGAATATCTTCCTTAAAATATACTCCTACTCCATTATTATAGTGTCCCACAGACTTAGAAGTGCATCCTTGTGCCATTTCCTCTTGCGTCTGTGATACTATTTTCTGTGGCAATGCAGTAGCGTCCTTGATATGCTGTCGAACTACCTTACACGTCCTCCTCGGTTAATTCATCTGCTTTGTTTCGAAGTTATCCTCTTTCGAATACTCGCTATTCCATTGCTTCGAACTGTTCAAGATTCCAGAAATAGAGGTGCATCTTTGTGCTCTATCCTTTGGTATCTGGACAACTGGGGTGTTCGTGAGGCTACTCTTTTGAGTGATAATTGGTTCTTTTATAAACTGTGGTCTGGTATCACTACCTTTACCTTTGGAAGCTGCAGTCTTCCTTTCCTTCGACTTCTCTCTGTACCTTGGAGTATCTGGGATGGATATTGCTGTTTGGTGAACCAGAGGACTGGAATTCCCCTGTTCACCGGAATTCGCTGCCAATTCCAGTGGCATCAAATTCATATATTCCTTTAGTACAGTGGAGTAAAGGCTTTCAAGGTATTCCTGATTTCAACCAGATTATTCTCCATTTCAGCTAACCTCACTTTTATCTCTTTTTCCCAATCGTTATTTTCTTCTAATAACTCAATAACTTCATCTAGAATGAACATTTTCCCTGTTCCCTAGTCTATTTTTGCTCCAAATCTTTGTAAAAAATCCAACCCTAGCAGCATTTCAGCTCTGAAGTTTGCTGTTTCTATGAGAATAAATTCGTGTTCTATAGTTTTTCTCAGGTTTAAATTAATCGGAATAATAACCTTCCCTCTATCGCTAATTTTCCTCCCTTGGATATCAACCAAACTAATCTCATTATTTTCTTCAATATCAAACCCCTGCACGATACTTGGCTTAATGAGAGATACTTATGCACCCGAATCAATTAAAGCTGTCATGTACTGACCTTTTACTTCAATTCTCGCTATGTTTCGGGGTTCCTTCATCTCCCGGGTGCAACTCAGTATCTCAGCTGTCCTATGGTTTATTGTCGCGCTTCCTCTCCAGCAGCTACATGGCGGGGTTGGAATGCAGCTGCGTTTCTGTTTAAAGTCCTGGTGGGCTGATCTTGACGTGGATTGCTCCAGTTCCTATTCGCATGACCTTGACCTCGTTGGGATGATCCTCTAGGACAAAATCTGATCACATGTCCAGGCTTGTTGCAACCATAACATATCAAGGTCCTATTACCACTTGTTTTTTCTTTGCAGTCCCTAGCAGAATGTCAGAATGTCTGTAACATTTTGAGATCCTAGGAGTTGATGTTTGGTGTCTATTGTTCATTATTTCTACTGCTCTTCATTCTCTCTCTTGTATCTTGGTTAGGTTTTCTATTGTTTCTTACTTTTCCGCTACTCTGACTGCGTCTTCTAAGGTTAGGGGCTCTGCTGATAGTACTCTCTTCCTGATCGGGTTCAGCAAGCTTAATACAAACTGCGTGGTGGTGTCTGCTGCTAATTTCTGTTCAATCAGCCGATTGTCGTCTGGACGAGCAGTGTAGGTCACAGTCTTATTTGCAGCAACCTTTAATCGAGCCAAAAATTGTCTGCACGGCTCACCGTTGCGTTGTCTACATACGATGAATGCCTTCAGGGCTTGCCCAGGGAGTTGCACTATTCCAAACTGCTTACGTAGGGCCTCTTCAGAGATGTCCCAGGTGGCTGTAGTTCGTAGATCAGGCTCTGAATCGATCAACTGTTTGGCTTCCTCCTCGTAATTTCAATCGAGTAATGGCTGTCTGCTGCCTCTCGGTCCATCCTGCTAATGTAGCTGTTTCTTCAATGATGTGGAGAAAATCGTGAATACTTGTTGATCCATTGTACTCTGGTATTGCATCCAAGTTCATGGGCATGGAGACAATGATGTTTTTCTGTTCGTCGTCGTCTCCGGTTTGTGACATTTTTCAGTCTTATGCCTACAAGTCTTTCTGAGGGTAGAACAGCTTCTGAATAATTCAACCCCACACCTGACACCAATTGTAATGCCCCCAACTTCGTTCGTTCGTTGGCCTACTGCAGAGGGTCGTTGCAAAGTAAGTTTTCCTCGATCAATGGGTTCGTTGATTATTGAGGCAGGAGGCAGACTGAGATTGTAGACAATAAGACAACATATAGATAGTTACTGAGACATATATTCAGGCAGAATGGTCAGGCAGAGGTTACAGGCAACAAAATAAAAGTTTGCTTACATTTTAGATTGCACATTTTTGTTACACTGTTCACTTGTTTTTTTTTCAATTGGCGAGAGATTCACTTCACTTTTACGTCTTAGTCACAAAAGTTGCAGTTTAGCATAAATCTACCTGAGTGGTTACTTATACAGGTATTATTAACGAAGTTCACTGGTACTGTTCGAACGTAGCATGTTTGAAAGACAGATACAAAGTCGGCTGGATACGTTTTGTATTGAGTCACGTTTAAGACTGAAGTTGAAGTCGAATTTTCCTGCTTTCATACTGAATCTTGGCAATAAATTTTGAGAGAATCAATTAAATATGAGATAAGTTCCATGTTGTGTTTATATTGAGCAAGATTTCTAGTAAATTTTTGAGCAATAAATCATGGATATTAGGATTAATATGCGAAACTGAAAAGATTTTGTTGTAGTTCTGAATTGTTATGATGATAAATAATTTTGAGCTATAACTCATACTCTTAATGTGAACAAAACTGTCACTTACTATAGTTTTCCATTAACCCTTTTTCAAGTTATAATTCGTGACCAGTGAATTCGTTTTACAAAGGTAACGTACCTACTTATTCTATACATTTGTTTATGCTTATGATGCTGCACTCAATTATTCAAAATAAACATTCGTCCGTTCACGTAATAATATTGCCTAGTAGACGCATGATAAAAGTTATTCTTATCTAAGACAATTATTGTTCACTGTACTTAATTCAAAAGAATTCAGAAATTTACATAATTTTGTCTAAGATATACTCGTTCATTACACAATACCCAATCAAGAAATTCAAACTTGAACAATGGAAATTTGTTATTTGTACAGACCTCTAATCACAGATTCGTGATTAGGTTTTCTCAATTCAGAGATTCCTCCCACGCTCTGTATGATGAAAATCAATTTAACATACATCCAAACAAAACCATCTTATTTTTTTCTGAAACACATGGCTTCTGAGAATGAGACTGTTTCCAGCTAACATTCAACTTTCAAACTGAAAATCGAATGGGAAAATGTCTCATAGAAAAGTTGGCAATTTTATTAAAATAAAAAAAACAATGTTATTATTTCGATCTGAACAAAGTTTACCCTTCAATGACCCTAAAAAGACCCGAAAATAAATCAATGTTCTACTTCACTTCTAAAATGAGACAACCTTGATTTTTTTTTCAACAATGCATTGTTTTCGAGATATATATATAGATGTTTCAAGAAATTAAACGCACCATCCTGTATAGGTGCATGTATTCAATTCATCATTTATCTTTATCCCAAATTGAGTGTAGATGTTAAACCACCTGAACTCAGTATGTTTTTGAAATAGCTGAACTCAGTATGTTTATCAAATAGGACATGAACAACCATATCCTTCGTAACTAAATTTGTTAGATCAAGATCCATGATCCAGGATTGCATTTTTTGAGAACAGTTACCTACCCCTACCACAGAAATATATATTTCTTTACCGTCAGAAAGTAGAGTATTCAACGAACAAAGAGACCATTGATTTTTTTCGAAGAAGCAGATATTTTGAGGTGAGAATTTTCTATTGAAAATAAGGGTGCTTTTTCGATATCAAGTCAAAATAGGGTGAGAAAATGAATATTTCAAATCGAAAAAATTACAGTGTATTTCGAACATAAAGAGGTAAGTTTTCACCAAATTTCATGGATAAGTGTGGAGACAAAAGTTATGGATCTTTGTTTTACCCACAACACTGAGAGAAACTAGATATTAAAAATATCTTTCAGCTCTGATTGAAATAACCATTATAAAGAAATCTTCTATTCCTGATCATTTCATTACTACAACAGTATTCTTTCCATTCTGTACTTATCAAAATCGCTTTCTTAAACCATTTGTAATACCCTCGGATGGACATTTGCTACTATCATAACGCAGGTGTGTTATGACATTATGAGAATTTCATAAATTCTAGTCTATTTAGATTTTTATTGACATAGCTCGTTTTGTGAATTATGCTTATTGGTGATATTCTCTCAACTGTGCCAATAGTCATAGCTGTTTGGGTTTCTAGCATTGTACGTTGACAAATAACTATAGAAATTCACATGTATGACGGTCTAGTTTTTTCATTACTTTTGGGGCTGACAAAGCTACCAGATCGCGTTCATTTTCACTTCTGTTCTCGGTCATGGGTGCCCGTGTTCGATTATTGTTCAATGGTTTCGATCGTCAGAATCGATAGAGCCGTGTCTTGTGGGTGAAGGTGTGTGATTTATAGCAAAATTTTGTTTTATTGCTGGCTGTGAATCGAGCTGTGAATTACAGCGTGCATTGCATTACTGCAATGAAAAAAGTATTCTCCATACCCTTTTTTCATGGCCTAAAGTTGGTTTATTCCGAAAAACAAAATGATTAGATTCTGAATTGATATATCTGGGTTTCTGTGAGGGAAGTTGTATTGACAATTCTCATCATAACTCCGTAGGAAGAGTAAATGTAAGTACCTAATATTCAACTTCTCATTTCTTGATGATTTCGTCAGTATGCATATAGATGATATTTTTCCGAAAGATCAATGAGTAATGTCGAAAAAACTTCCTGAAATACCCAGATATTTTTGTTCAGAAACTAATCGTATTTTTTATTTCTTGAAAAAAAAAACTTTGGATCATGAAAAGTAAGTGTGGATAGGATATTTATTTTCATTGCAGTAATTCAAAGCACGGTTTCATAATGCAATCAAACAATGTTGATTAGATAACCTAATTACCACTGTTTGATGAATATACTAGAAAAGGAGACAAATAACTGCATTACCTCAAGATGGTTGTGGCAGTAATTGAAACAGACTGTTTTATGACAATGGCCTAATAACCACTGTAAAGTGGATTCGTTACTGCAACATTCATTTGGGAATAATTTTTATTCGACACTATGTGTTGTCATATGAACTAGAACAAGTGGTGATTATTCAGTAGCGGTGTTTATACAAGTTTGCAAATTGAATATGCTGCGATAACTACAAGCCACCTGCAAATTCACTTCATCTATGGTAGCAAATGAACATATCTGTCCCCTATGTATTGCAGATATCGTAAAAACGGTTATTTGATTTCCAATTATGATAACTCAAGTTTTCTCTCAGTGAACCTACAACTTTGCTATTCAATATATTTCCATAGAACTTGTACTTTTGCCAGAAATTGGAATTATCCGTTTTTCACTTCCCGATGTCAGATCGCCGGTAATTCGTTTCTACTATAATTATTTTTGGTTTAAAAAATTATCGACCCTGGTCTATTCCTATTGAGTAATTCAGAAAATGCTCCAGAAAATCACACCTAATAATCTCACTTGTATCATAAGTTGAGTTTATATTCGTAGGGTACAGGAACAAAACTTGGAATAAGGAGAAGCAGGGAATGGAGCCAGAAGTCACAATCATAATATACAGATTATTAGGCTATATCCCCAATTCAACTGCCAGCAGTGTCAGTATAATACCACTGACTTTGTCGTTCTGATCAAAAATAAGATAATTCATTAGTGAACCAGTTCAGAAGGGATAGGTGGAACATCTGCTTTTGAGATCTGCCACTTTCAGTGAATTTAGATGATTTTGGAATGGAATAAAATCGGCAGATTGGTAGATTCCATGGACGTATAAACAAAGGATACGTCCATGGTAGATTCAGTACGGACAGTTGAGTTCGGGACACAGCCCCAGTGAACCATCATATATTGCAAAGGAGGTGTGATAACTGTGTCAAAAATCCCGGCAAAAAACAATGAATTTATGAAAAAAATCACAGCAAGAACTTAATTCCTTCTTCATCGATCCTGCCATTGCACAATAATGCACAATATTGCCATAAACTATGAAGTAGATGTGTATAAATGCTGGATTTATGAACTCTGAGATCAGTCACCCACGTGGGTGGCTTCGGTGTCCCTCTTACGGTTGATAGGCCTCACACCCCAACGTCTTTCTTGCAGTGCTGCCGTTTCGGTACTTTTGTACTGAATTCAGTACCGTTTGGGTACTTTCGGTACGTCAGTACGACTATTTCTAAATCCTATGTTATTCAGTACCTTTTATGTTCTAACTCTACCAAAAGGCATTGCATAGATAAAGACAACAGAACACAGAACAGTGAACGATGACAGTCAGTGGTGTCCGTGAATGAGTGATGTAACACATTTATTAATGAAACATTGTCAACGTCAGACCAGATTGACCAGAATATACTGTCATTCTGTGACATCACGAAAATTGTAAATTTTCAATTGTCATAATAAATATCTTATGTGTGATTACTTGGATTACAATAATGTTACGTTATTCGGGTGCAGAAGCGAACACGACACTATTTATTTTCGAACTGATTTATTTGAACTATAGAAACACTAATTTATAACGAACTTAGAACTACTATTTATGTAAAACGATTTATATCACGCGGTATATAACTGTCTTTCTGACACTCGCTGCTCGACTGACTGACGGCAGTTATTCGGCTGTTTATATATGAGATCACTTGGCAGGCTTGGTTCGAGAACCTTCTCGAATGATCTTCCGTCTCCTTCTTTTTGTTCTAGAAGCTTTTAGAACAAACCTCTCTCTCTAATTGTTCCATCGATTGTTTCCAGAACATTCCAGAATCTTCTGTGACGTTATCTGTCACCGCGGCATATATTGAGTGTTCGGAAATATGCTAGTGCATGTAGGAATGATTGGGAGGTAGGAGAGCAATCTGGGATGCGTGATACAGCATGATCGTTGTACTCCTGCCTTCCTGCTGATGTTTCTAAAGCCCCTCCAAGGGGAATATCATTACAATAATAATAATAATTAGATAATTACAATCTACAGACATGAAAATGATAAAAACTAGATAAAAAATAGATATTTACTTCCACTTTCTATCGTACGGTGATTAAAAAAAAAACATAATAAAATGGAAAGGTGAGTTGAAATTGTATTTCTTGACCTAAACTAACAAATAACATATTTTTTTAGGTTTCTCATACCCGAATGTAGTAAAAGTTCGAACATAAACATTGAACAAGAAGTGACTCCAGATCCTGTGGAAAATGATGATGAATCTCATTATTCTGATTCTGATGTTGGGAGTGACAGCAATGAAGCCATGCCCAAAAACAATTGGCAAATATACTGAAAAATGTTTACTTTTCGATTATAATAGATGAAACTACAGACATTTCCACAAAAAAATGTTTGGTTATTGTTTCACGTTTTTATGATGAAGAATTCAAAGTAACCAAGGATCATGTTCTTGGTCTCTTGGAACTACTGCTACTGCTACTTGCTACTGCAAAATCAATTTTTGAATCTATATGTGATCTTTCAAATCATTTGGATATCCCTATTACACAAATAATTGGATTTGCATCTGATAATGCAAGTGTCATGATGGGAGACTTGAATGGTGTGAAAGCAAAATTCAAGGAAATAGTGCCAGAATTATTTGTAATGCGTTGTATGTCACATTCCTTACACTTGTGTGCATCAAAGGCATGTGCCAAGTTACCTGAGAGTGTTGAACGATTAGCAAAAGACATCTATAATTACTTCTCACATAGCTCCAAAAGAAAGAAAGAATTTGAACAGTTTCAAGAGTTTGCTAATTTGAACCACATACTCTACTCAGACCATGTCAAACTAGATGGTTATCTCTTCATATGGTTGTGGACAGAATAATCGAACAATATGACCTGCTCTAATTTTATTTTTTCAGTCTGAAGCTTTAGAATCAAATATATCAGAAGCAAAGTTGATTATAAGTGGTTTAAAAAATCCAATTTTCAAGTTATATTTTCTATTTTTGTCCCGGATCTTAGCAATAGTCACGAAGATGAATACTGAGTTTCAAATAGTGAAGTGCCTCAAATTCATAAATTGATGAAAAACATCAAAACAAATTATAGAATGATACTGAAGTTTTATTTGAAAAGTAATGTTGTGAACAATACATCTTTGCATGTTTTAGATCCAAGTAATCCACATTATTTTCTAGCCTTCCACTAGTGGCGCCGGGTCTGTGAGACCTGAGCGCTCCTGTTACAGCTGATTATTTAGGCATCGTACGAGCTATGACCCTACGTTTCTCAGTACCTTCCTAGCTTTCGAGCGTGTCGCATGTGTTACAGTTACCGCTCGATCGGATTTCCGCGAATACGTTTGTTCTGCTCGAAGGGCCTGATAGACCCAGCGCCACTAGTTACGTTACAAAAATAGACAGACTGTTTTCCGAACTCAACCATAAACTGTGAGTATTACATTTCCTTCTTATGTCAGAATTTAATAATCAAATGATGATGTGATATTTTAGCTGAAATTGTCAATTATGGAATATGAAAAGGAGCAAGCTCGACTACTACGTTTACTGAAAGACGCATTTTCAGAAGATGAAGTGGTTGGTGATGAATCAGACCACGATGAATCAGAAGATGAAATCGAGGGGAGAAAGGAAAATACGGATACCGAACAAAATGGGGAAGAAGGAGAAGAAGGAGAAGAAGGAGAATAACTGATTAGTTTTAGGAGGGAAAATGCCGGTCGTGAGGAAATTGAAGAAGAGATAGATAGACTGATTATCAGAAATAAGAGATACAAGAAAGATGCCATCTTTCTAGCAAAAGATAGTAAAACTACCTGGAACAAAAATGTACCGCCTAGAAACGTACGCACTAGAAAATAAAGTCCTTCATCTTCCTGGTGTGAGACCTTCAGCTAAGCAAGCTAAATCTCCAATCGAATGTTGGGAGCTTTTTTTTTCTGATGATATATTGAATATTATTGTGGAGGAGACGAATAAATTCATAGAGACTGTATCAGTGAATTTCATGAGGAAACGTTCAGTTCGTCCCACTGATAAAACAGAAATTCGGGCTTTACTTGGACTTTTATACGTGTCTGGTATATTGAAGAGTAATCGGCTCAATTTCGAAGATATGTGGGACAGAAAAGGATGCGGAGTGGAGATATTTTGGCTCACTATGTCACAACAACGATTCTTGTTCCTCTTGAGATGCATACGGTTCGATGATTTGGAAACTCGAGAACTTAGGAAAGCTTCTGAGAAATTAGCACCGATAAGGTCAATATTTGAATCATTTGTGAACAACTGCAAGAGCAACTATACTCTTAGTGAGTACACAACCATAGATGAAATGCTGTTGGGATTCAGAGGAAGATGTGGTTTCCGACAATATATTCCCAGCAAACCCAATAAATATGGTTTGAAAATGTTCTCTTTAGTAGATTCAAAAATGTTCTACACACAGAATTTAGAAGTATATCGTCGTTGGGCTGCGAAAACCTCGTTAGCGACAAAATGCTAATTTTACAGGAGACACATAAAACTGTCCTATAACCACAATATTATTCAAAAAAATACATTTTTTTTTCTGATACTGGTAACATCAATAGGGATATTCGTGTTGTGTGATAGATATTAACGTTTTTGAAACTTTCACAAAATAAAGAAAATTGTCGCTTACGTGGTTTTTTCTAATAGAGACTTTGTGCAGTTTTGACGGATACGAGGTTTTGATGTTAGATGCGAAGAATAAAAAAGCCAACTTTCATGAAAAATCTCTTTAATTTTTTCAGAAATACGACAATATAATAGATAATAACAATATTAGGAATGCGGAAGCTTATCGTAATATCCATGGCAGTCTCGTGGAATGACTTTCTTAAGCTCTTGCAGGTGATTGAATTTCTCTCCAGATATTTTCAATCTTGCAGGATAAAGTTGTAGTAGTTCGAATGGTCCCTTCTTTATGCGCTGTGGTAGCTGAAGCCATTCATCAGTCACATTGATCTTGTAAAGTATTTCACCCTCTGGAGAATATTTATAAGAGCAGACATCTGTCACTACGGGATCGCCTGAGCCCTTTCCGGGTCTAACAGATGGAACATAATGAAGAGCTGAGAAATACTTGGTGATCCAAGTAATGAACTTGATAAGGCTGCTTTGGTCTAGCTTCTCTACAGATTCTGGCATAATCGGATGGAAGGTAGCCTTCCTTGTTTCTCAGTTTTCCCTCAATGGTACTGTGTACGCTATCGACCTCCATTTGAGTATGACCTTTTTCAAGATAATGCTGAGTTATTATGACTTTCTTATCCACAGCAAACTTCAGAAGTGCATTTCCCAAAACAGCATTCCTGTTCTGGTATGTGCAACTATCGCTAATAATCATCACCGAATCAGCCCTGTGCTTTTCTACTTCTTTTTCAAGGAAATCTATCACACAGCTGGCAAAAACTGCTGCTACAAGACCACCTTCACTTTCGTTCCATAAATAGCAAGTGACATCTTTTGTAGCAATGTTGTGAAGTGTGAAATTATGCACACATAATTTCATTTTATAATAAAGAGCGCTAGCTTCCAACATTGGGGATAGCTTCACGGCCTGTAAATCCATTGTGTATGTTAGCTGCTCTCCTCTGATTGCTTTCTCTTTTTCCAGTTTTTTCTGCTCTCTTTTCTCGTCCTTACGCTTTACATGTCCTGCATATATTTCCTCAGATACATGCTTTTGTTTATATCCAATGCAAGTATCGCACTGGTCCTTTTTTGGTTGAAAAAGTCCCAAGTTCTTGCTCCTAAATATCTCAAGGAACTGTTTTCTAGCCAATGCTTCTTTCCCCTCATTTACACACATTTGATGGTAGATTCTATGAAGCTCAGATTTTGATTCAATTATTGGCTCTAAGTATTCCTTAGATGTGGAAGCTCGACAGTAGTGGGATGGCATTTTCTGTAGCCTATTCAGAAAAGTAGCTGCAAATTTCTTTTTTCATCTTTTTCTAAGGTTTTGGGGTTATTGTCATTAGGAGGCCTACTCATTGTGTCTTGGTGCATACCATCTTTACTTTTCATGACCCAGTTACTCACTGTCCATTCTCTCAATCCAAATGTCGACAAAAACAAAGTTTTGCAGATTAGGTGCAGCGCATTATTGATCTCCAGATTGTAATGTAATGTACCTTTTCTTCGAGATGGATTCCCATTTGCTTTCCTGATTCGATTTATATACACTTTTCTCTGCTTCCAATCCACATGTTGCCAATTTTTTCTGTCATCTTCTAAGATGCTAGGACATTCTCTCGTTTGTACTCTTCTGCACTCATTGCTCGAACAAGGTGGACCCATTTTTCTGGCTATTCTGTCGATACTGTAGCTCTTTCTTCCAGCTTGGTCCTTCTGAATACCACTATAATTTTCGCCTTTCATACGTTTGAACTTATTTTTATTACGTTGCCATTCCTCAGGTTTTGCCTTTACATTCCTTTTTTTCTTCGGTTGGTAAGATTCATTTTCACTATCAGGATTTGGAGCAATGACGTTTTCAATATCTTCATCATCTCCACTTTCTCCACTGACATCACTGTCAGACTCGTCATGGGAAGGCCTACAGCTTGAATCTGAAGCAACATCGCCAGTAGCTTCCTCATGTTGAATTTCTGGAACATCACCATCAAGGATAACAGCATCATTGGCATGGGAATTCCTGAGAAAAATATACCCATCACAAAAATTCGAGATGTCGCAAAAATTAGGGAACGGATTAACTTCATCTTCATCTTCAGAAGCTGTTTGAACGTAGTTTTCATTGGGAAGAATCTCATCGTGAAGTAAACTGCAAATATTTTGTAGTGATTAGGAAAACTATTCATTAGTGGAATTTGAAATAAGCGGACTTTATCGTCGCAAAAATAGAAATTATTGAATCTCACTCACATTGAATGTTCATCACCAACCTCGTCAATAGCTTCGTCATGTTGAAAAACTGGAATATCATCACCATTATGGATTATTATTGGTATAGGAAATCCTGAGAAAAATATAAGCCATTACAAAGATTATAGTTGCCGCAAAAATTAAATTACGGATTCACTTACACTGATTCCTCTTCAGAAGCTGCTTGTATGTAGTTTTCATTGGGCAGAATCCCATCTTGAAGTAGGCTACAAGTGGCAATTAGGAAAAACGTTAACTAAATTTGAAATCAGAATTGAAATTGAGAATAGCACTACTAGGGGGCTCAAATAAGGTGGTATTTCAATTTTGTTTTTTATCATAAGAATATAATAAAAGAAGTGGGCTTCATTGTTGCAAAAGTAGAACTTATTAAATCCCACTCACTTTCCATCACCTAGCTCTAGGATGAACTCAATATTTGGGGTTTCATCTAGGATCGCAGGTGGGTTGATGATCCCTTCTGAATTCTCTTTAACCAAGTTCAGCAATTTCCATCCTCTGCTCTTTGGATCCATTATTTGTCTTATCGGAAATTCCTATATTTGAAAGAAAATGATTGTTTTTCTGTTACCTACTCAGAGTTGCTGATTTGAATACCAAAATCGAATTTTCATTTAGTCCTGCTAGGACGAAAAACACGTAAGCGCATAACGAAGTTATGTTTTTCAATACGAGAAAATCACGTAATTGCCAGCCTCATTGTGTTTTATCATCAAAACAGCATCCGAAGGGTTACTTTTCGTTAAATGAAATTAGTTTAACCTCAGATAACGATAGATATGAAATAAATAGTACTCACCGATAAAAAGTAAAACTTATTATTAACACAAAGCCTCACACGAAACAAACACAGCGCATACACATGACCGCCATAGCATTCTATGTCGCTTACGAGCTTGCATTGCCCAGAAAAATGCATGAGGCGCTTACGTGGTTACATCAAATGACTACATACATGCGTTCTATTGGTCAACGACTTGTGAGCTTTTCGCAGAACACGCGTGGACAGATATTTGATCGAACAAACACCTAAGCCCAATTTAGGCATGCGTGCCGCTTAAGAGGTTTTCGTAGCTCAACGACGATATGTTGGGCAACAACCAGAAGGACCGTTTCGAGTGGAGAACGATGCGGCAAGTATTGTTGAACGGTTGATTTAGCCTATATCCAAAACAGGCCGCAACCTCACTTGCGATAATTGGTTCACAAGTATCAAACTCATCGATTCTTTATTACGCGATGATAAATTGACTTATGTTGGTACTATTCGAAAAAACAAACGAGAACTTCCGATCGAGTTTCTGAGCGTGAAAAACAGGCCAGTTATGTCTAGTATGTTTGGATATCAAAAAAATATCACTCTGGTGTCCTACATCCCAAAAAAGGAAAAAACATTATACTTGCCTCCAGCCTTCATCATGATGACAGCATCGATCCTACTTCGGCTGACAAATATAAACCAGAAATCATCACCTTTTATAATTCAACGAAAGGTGGGGTTGATACAGTAGACTTATTATCGTCGAACTATGATGTCGCGCGCAAAACGAGAAGATGGCCTATGGTAATTTTTTATGCTCTCATGAACGTAGCTGGGATCAATGCTCAAATAATACATAGTGCCAATAATCCTGATTCAAAGTTGTTGAGACGAAAGTTCCTAAAAGCCATCGCCCTATCGTTGGTAGACGACCATTGTAAACGCCGCTCTCTGGCAGTCAATGTACCAACCAAAGTACAACAAAGACGTCGTGAAGTAGCTGGAACTACAGTTGATCATGACCAACAACCAGAAATTCCTGATGGGATCAGAAAAAGGTGTTCTGAGTGTCACAATGACAGAAAAACAAAATATTATTGTATTACATGTAGAACATTTTTATGTCTGAGTCATGTCAAAATTTTATGTTCAAACTGTCTCGACAAATCTCAAAACTCAGATAAATGAGGCAATACGTTCATAGACTAAATACTCCATCAAAAAATGTGATTATATTATATTGGAATAAATATTTTTTGCACATCCTGTATTTTTAGTCACGAAATTCAGTAGTCATAGTATATTCGTCAATTATTCAAATATATGACAGTTTATTGATCAGAATCAAGTTTTTTGTGAACAGCAAATATCGATGTTCAAGGCTGAATATGGAATTTCATTTGAAAAAATTCACACTGTCAATGAGCGTTTGTTTGAATTTGGGGTCTGTCAGACCCGGCGCTACCAGTTGTGATAAAATATTAGGCGGCACTAGTGCAGGGCTAGAGTTGGATGCAATTTATTTGGGGCATGCTGTAGAATCGTTTTTAGAAAATATTAATATACCCAGTGGAGATTTGAAGCAATTTCGTTTGAAATGCTTAGATTTTTATGTGATACTGGCCAAAGAGATCAAATCAAGGGTAGATTTCAATGATAAGTTTCTAACTGATTTAGACATTATCAATCTCACAAACATATTCAATGATGAAAAACAGAGCATTAGTAGAATAAGTCAAAGATTTTCCCACATATTTAATAATATTCAACTGGAGAATATCAGTTTTGAATGGAGAATGATATCAGAAGTAAAACCTGATAGTAACATAGTTTGCATTGAAGAACTTATTTCATATCTAGCCAATCAGAATAATGCTTGTGGTGACCAGATATTTGAAAATTTGATTAAGTTATTGAAAGTCATCACCTCACTTCCACATAGTAATGCGGCTGCTGAAAGGCTTTTTTCTACATTAAGTTCAATCAAAACGAAATACAGAAATGCTCTATCTATTGAGAAATGTAATGCATTACTTCTATGCAAGCAATTATTGAAGAACACAGAATGTTTCAATTGGCGTCCTCCCGAAGAGTTGGTGGAATTGGCTCAGAGAATGAACAGTAAGAAGTAATGCAATACTGAAATCAGTTATGAAAAGTTTCCTATTTTTGTAAACAGTTCAATGTTGTTTTTTTCTTTGTATAAAAGAATTTTATTTTTTGTTAAATGTTTTCACATAGGTAAATAGTTTCAGACGTGTTTGATACTTTAGACTGAATCGAGAGTGGAGACTGAAACTGAAATATTTGAATGTTCTTTTGATGTTATTAGGCGGGCGGCCGACTGACGAACTTCATAAAGTGTGCTTCATGAATAGAGTTTTTTAACACATGCTTCTATATGAGTTGACTCAGACTGCGACGAGGTCTTTCGATTGTCATCGATCATGCGCAATCGTTTTGTTAGAAATATCTGACTGGTTTGAAATTACTATGAAGTGAAATCTAAAAACTCAACTGGACATTGTGTTCTATGAGCTGATAGTGTCTATGAATTTTGTCGAGATACAATGGTAAACCCCGTTTATTTATATTCTGTGGTTCTGTGAAGTAAGTTTATTTCTAAGACATTGGCAACCCTGGAATGAAATATATGGATGTCAAGTGTCACTGTCAAATAAGTAGTTAGATGTTGTCTGTCAAAAATTATAATAAGAGAAACCTCGTGTTAAAATTTTTCAGTAAAATAAGTTTATTACAAAATAAAATAATATTCATAACTTATCGACTTCCATAAACCAAACCAATTCAAACAGGTTATGGGCCCAGACATGGTCTGATAGGTAGTCGGTCGGTACAAGTGAATAAAAAAACTGAAAAAAAAATGAACCAAATACAAAATCCCGTTCAATCGTTGAAACTCGATGGGGAAAATTGGATAGTATGGAGATTCCAAACATCAGTTATACTGAAAGGGCGAGGACTCTACGAAATTGTGAATGGCGACAAGCCGAAACTAACAGTAGCTGAAGAAGTATCTAACTGGCTAAAAGAAGATGCTAAAGCACAAGAACTTCTTGTAACCAAAATGGAACAAGGACCACTCACTCAATTATTATTCTGTGAAAAGGCAAAGGATATGTAGTGGAATAAGTTGAAGTCTATTTATGATAAAGAGTCTGTGGTGAGTGTACACTTGTTGCAACAAAAATTCTTCACTTTGAGCTTCGGAGATGAAAATATATCAACATATATATCCCAACTAGAGGAAATAAAAAACAAATTAAAACAAGCAGGAGAAGATCTCTCTGAAAGAATGGTGATGACAAAAATACTCATGTCCTGACCAGAAAGATACAAACACTTCAGGTCTGCATGGGAGTCTGTACCTATCGAAAAGCAAACCCTAGATGAGTTGACCTCAAGACTACTTATAGAAGAAGAAAGAGTCAAGTCATATGAGGGAGCAACAGCATTAGCAGGCTCAAGCCAGGTGGTGGCCAGGTAGCCGTGCGGACAGAGTGTCTATATTCTAATTCGCATTCGCTCGCCGGTCGTGGGTTCGATCCCCGTCGACTGCAGAAATTTTTCTGATGGCCCAAGAAAGTGTTTGGGATCACACGTCAAAAGGTAAGCCCCCCGTCATTCCTTGCTCGCACAAGACTTTCGAAGACTTTTGAGGGTTGCTCGGAAGGGGGCAACCGAATGACGGATAGAACAAATTTTAGAACAAAAAAGCACCAGAAAGGAAACTTCTCAAAAATGGGGTGGAAAAATCAAATGCTCTGTGTGCCACAAATCAGGACATTATGGTAAAAATTGCTACAAAAAAAAAGAAACTAAGACAGAGAGAAAAAAATGCACAAACTGCAAGAAGTTAGGACACTTAATAGATGATTGCTGGTTTCTTAAAAAGAAGGAGGAGAAAAACAAAACTGAGGAATCACCTGATGTAAATGCATTTGTAGGAGCACTAGTAGGGGCATCTGAAAAACTGTCTTCAGATGACTGGTGTTTGGACACAGGTGCTAGTGAGCATATGTGCTGGGATAAAAGCATTTTTGAAACACTAAATGAAAATCAAATTGAAAGAAAAGTGAAAATTGGTGATGGAAACATGCTAGAAGTTGCTGGTATAGAAAATATCATACTATGGGCATTCAATGGACAACAACACATAAAAACTATTCTTTCCAATGTATTGTATGTACCAAATCTGAAATTCAATTTGTTTTCAGTAGGATGTGCATTAGACACGGGATATTCCATGACATCAGATAGTGAAAAATGTGAGTTGTTGGACAGAAAAGGTCAGGTACGGGCAATAGCCGAAAGAAGCAATAAATTATATAAGATGGACTTCTTGAAATCAGAAGACCAAATACACTCGAGACAAACTAATTCATGCCTGGCAGAATATACTGAACATGAGTTGAAATATAGCACTGATGAGGAAATTGATGTGTCAGATTGTCATTTAGTACACACAGTTGAAAACATGAGTGTATGGCATAATCGTCTTGTCCATCAAAATATCAACCATATCAAAAAGGTGTTGACAAGAAATAACATAAAGTACAATGATGATACTGCAAGTACGATATGTGAAAAATGTTTGTCTGGAAAATAACATAGAATGCCATATTCAAACAGTGGGTCATGAGCAAGTGAAACTCTAGAGCTGGTCCATGCTGACGTGTGTGGTCCTATGGAAACCATCTTACTAGGTGGGGCAAGATATTTCCTATTACTAAAAGATGATTTCTCTTCATATCGCTATATTTTCTTCATGAAACATAAATCAGAAGTTAAAACCAATATAGAAAAATTCATCGCATTGGCTGAAAGAGAAACAGATAATAAACTGAAAGTCATAAGGACAGATAATGGGTTAGAATTCGTTAACCATGAGATGAAAGAATTATTGAAAAATAAAGGAATCCGCCATCAAAGGACTGTAAAATATACCCCTCAACAAAATGGGAGAGCGGAGAGAGAAATGAGAACGTTGGTGGAAGCAGCTAGGACTCTTATTCAAGGTATGGAGAAAAAGTTTTGGGCAGAAGCTATAAACACAGCAGCCTATGTTTTAAATAGAACTGGTACAAGTTCAATAGAAAATGAGTCCCCTTATGAAGTGTGGTACAAGAAGGCTGTAAACTTGAATAGGTTCAAAACTTTTGGATGTAGAGTAGCAGTCTATGTACCTTAAGAAACCCGAAGAAAATGGGACTCCAGAAGTAAGAAAGGAATTTTCCTAGGCTACAGTGAAGAAGTCAAGGGCTACAGGATATGTTTTTCTGATAAAAATAAAGTAGAATGTCACAGGGACATAATATTCCTACCTGATAGCAACCAAAAACCTATAGAAAATAATGAACAAAAGCAAATATACAATGATTTTCTAGAAGAAGGTGTTCTAGAACAAACTGAAAATCTTGATGAAAGTCTAGTGGAAAATCAGGACAGTTCAGATACTGATAGAGAAAAACCAACCTGAACCTGATTCATCTGATGAAGAAAATAATATAAGGTATAACTTGAGACAAAATAGGCAGAGACCTGTCAAACTGAATGATTACGAAACAAGCTTTTTAACAATCCTTGAAGAAGAAGAAGAACCTAAAACTTTTGAAGAAGCTATGCAATCGAACGAGTCAACAAAGTGAAAAGAAGCCATAGAAGGAGAAATTAGTGCTCTTCAAGAAAATGAAACGTGGGTGCCTGAAGATGAAATAGGTGAAAGTGAAGTCATTGAGTGTAAGTGGGTGTTTAAACGTAAAAAGGATGAAAATGGTAAAGTAGTATCTTACAAAGCGAGATTAGTAGCTAGGGGTTTTCAACAGACAAATATGTTCTACATAGACAATGTTTATAGTCTTGTAGCTAAGTTACCATCTGTAAGAGTTTACTTAGCTTTATGTAATTACCTCAAAATCCCAATATATCAATTAGATGTATGCAGTGCCTTTTTAAATGGACATATTGATGGTGATGTTTACATTTCATTACCAAAAGGGTTTAAAGAAAAAGAGGGAACAGTATGCAAGCTAAGAAAATTCGCGTTTTCAACTACCGATGAGGGCGCTGCGAGACGTAAACAAATATGGAGGACTATAATGAACGTAGGTATTCAGACATTCTTATGCTTTTTAATGGTGGTTGATCTTGATTTCGTGTGTTATTCTTTTTTGTGTTTGGACTGTTTAGTGATTTCCTCAGGAAATCAGTTGATTATTGACAGTGTAGTGCTCTGGATATTAGTTTGGTATGTAAATATCTCATTTCAAGCTATATTATGATGAAATTTCAAATATTTTAACAGTGCATCATGGAAGAACAAGAAATGTATCTCAATCTGACAACTGTCTTTGGATATTTGGAGGCAACACCCAACAGTCGGTGCTTCGTGGAAGGAGAACAAGTCTTGAATAGTAGACACTTGATTTTATGTGGGATTTGTGAGGAGAAATCCAATGTAGATAAGGTATATTCTGCCATTAAAATCATGGCACTTTGTCTGCAAACAAGTGCACCACTCACTGGCAAGCCCCATGAGATATCTGGGTGGCTAGAATCTGACTCCTCCAGTGGAAGATGGAAAATACTACCATTCAAATGCTCTTGCAAAGCGGGAGCATCAGGAAAATGCAAGCATATCTCAGCCACACTTCTGAAATGCACCAGGTAAGATTCATTCATGATTCAATGGTGGTTTATTATAGAGCTGGAGCAGTTACACAAAATGTCCTTCACTATTTATTTGGGTTTTTCATTTTTCTGATTGTATTTTGATTACAGGGTAGAGCTCCTATCATTAGAGAAGCTATCAGGGACTGACATAGAGTGCTATTGGAAGACTCATAAGAAGGATGTTGAGGAAGAATATCAGGCTATTCCAATCAGAGAAATGTGTTGCATCAGAGACTTACCTAGCGTAACACATTGTAGGCCACTCTCTGAGATAGAAAAGCATGAATGTCTGAATTTATTATTATCTCACCATCCAAATTCTGCACTCAGCAAACATAAGTGAGTACCTATTTGCTTCACAACAATAATTACCCCATGAAATATAGTATTTATGTTCATGATTATTATTTATAGGCAAGGACGAAGAGCTATCATGATGGAGGTTGATGACTTGACAGTACCTACCCCAGACTGGCTTGGTCCGCTTTTGAATCAAATTGAAAAATCCACATTATTACAAAATCTGAATTTAGATGTAAACAGTTATAACTTGAGAGACTGTTGCAAAACATTCTATTCTAGTTTGTGCAGAGAAGATGTAACTAAAATTATTTTGACTTGCCACAGTGGAAGTGAAGGTTGGAAACTTCAAAGAAAGTACAGATTGACAGGTATATATCAATATCAAGTAGTAATATTGGAGATATAGATATGTACTCATATAATAAATATGTATTTTTTAGGTTCTCGCTGTTATTCTATTTTCACATACAAACAAACAGAC
The DNA here is from genome assembly GCA_918026855.4 of Phaedon cochleariae. NCBI lineage: Eukaryota > Metazoa > Arthropoda > Insecta > Coleoptera > Chrysomelidae > Phaedon > Phaedon cochleariae. The sequence goes on from OU896710.1 coordinate 22,449,901, forward strand.
TGGAAAAAGAAAAGTATTAATTACTTTCATCCCAAAGGTTTCACTAACAAAGGACCCCGCACTTTTTCTATATAAAAATGGCGTTCCGTCGAATTTCCCCAATTTTTGGTGAATGATAGTACTCGACATACTGATTGAATATGCCAAGTCCCAACTCAATCCTATGACTAGTTTACGAGATACAGGGTGTTGAAGTTGAAGAATACCTAATTTTTCTCGGCCTATATCTCTAAGATAGGACAAATGAATTCCAATTTTTCGGGAGCACGTAATAGTTATGCCCTTAGGCGCAAGAACTATATAGGTATTCGACCAAAACTGATTTTTATTACAGGGTGATTCTCATTTCAAATAATGTGTTTTTTTGAATATCTGAATATCAATGCTACAAATTGATAACAATTACAAAATGAGATTTATAGCCAAGTATGCTCTTCTTACATCAATTGAATTCGTAAAATATAATAATTATACATGGTGTTTCATTAATGCTGTTGATTGCATAATTGGTCTATCCTAAAGTTCATTGGGCCACCTCGTATTATCGGGTTGATTCCAGACATTCAAAATATTTTTGAAGGATGTATCCCAATGAGTTCCATGATATACAGAGTGATTCATCGATTGAAAATTTTTTTCATCACCCTCTAATTCGAAATTATTACCGTCGATGTAAGATTTTTTTCCACCAATATACTCAGTATGGATATTTCAATCAAATTGGGAATTTTCAGACCCATGCTATGACTAGTTTTTTTTATACATCGAATAATGTGAAAATAATTATGGAAAAGTAATTACATAATAACACGAAAAATTGCTCCGAATCGCAAAACTAGTAGTCACTAGTCAACTATGTCAAAAAATGTGATTTGTTCGTAAACAAAATCTAGTGGTCTTATTATAGGTCCGCTAGCAAAACATCTCGAAAATGTTTTTCAGAAAACATCAAACAAATCACAATATGCCCCCGAAAAAATCTCATCAACGACACAACTATTCTACGCACCCCTTTCATCAACTTTCAACTCATCAACGATCCCACTCATAAACGTGCTAAAACTCATGAGCGTTCGAAGTCGACAGCGGTTTTTCCCAACTCAATCCTATGACTACTTTTCGAAAAAAGTATGAAACTAAACTTCCGCAAACGCCTAGTAAGAGGTGCGCGTTAATATATTTTGCAACTCTCCTATATCCAACCAACTTCCAATCTTTTGACCATACTGTATATTGTTAGAATCGAAGTTAGTATATGCACATCGCAAAGACACTAAAGTTGGAGTTTTGGTTATGTAGATATTCGTTACCGGGTTCAGTATAGGCCTGAAAGAAAAATGTCAATTAAGAATTTCAATCACAGATTTTGAAAAAATAGACAAACCAACTCGTTTCCCCACCACCTGAGAGGTAGAGTTTCAGGCGCGTTTTTTTTATTGTGGTATCCCCTGTAGGCCTAGTCCACGTTAGAAAGTGAAAGTTCCAATACCTATAATATGATTGTGTGTAGGCAGGATTGGCGCAGTGGACGAGCACCCGAGTCAGGACTGCGGGGTCGTGGGTTCGATTCCCAGACAGCGCAAGGAATTTTTCGAATATTAATATACGAATTAAATATTGTGAAGTTTCGGAGCATCGGCTGGGGATAGTCCTGCACGATTCACTGTTGCGTGCCTACATACAATATAGATAGAACACTATGGGCTAAAGGACCTCATTAGGGATCGATGGTTGGTTGGTATGTACATACCTACCAACGAAGGACATATACTACTACTACTACTATAATTATGTTTCACAAGGAACACAGAAATCAACTAATCGCCAGATTCAAATCAGTTCCGGACCGATGTTCATATTTTCAGGATTCAATCGATTTGCAGCATCGTCGATACAATTCAAAAGGCGATCAGATGGAAAGGTAATATTTCCTTGGTTTCTTGCGTATCCAAGGAACCATACCACACTGGCTACGTGTGCACACGTCCCTAATGTTCTAGCACCGGACCTACAAGTACAGTAGTACCCTAAAATGGGCGGATCTTGTAAATTATTATCATCGATTTCTCTGAATACTAACCACAGCATATGTTTAGTGGCATTTCTGAACCGAGAAAATACTCGAAATCTTAAAAAATTGGGTTCCTCAATGAGTTCGTCAATATCGAGTGTATTTTGTTCCCCTCCATCTCTTTGTATCGTGTCTTGTATGTAGGAGGCAGCTAAGTGAATGTGATATGACCCTGTGAGTGTTTTCAAATATTCTAAGTCAAGTCGAGGAAACGTCGGTACATGTCTATGGTTCAAACGAAACCATCGACCATTTCTTGTACGGAGGTTTTCAGCCTCAACTCGGGCCTGAACAATGTTGACTTCTTCGATATCATGCAACATTTGTGTAGCTAATTCCAATGTGCCCGGCATCCTTATTGGAGGATGGTATTTGTTTATTAGGGCGCCAGCAATCAAATAGAATTCGCGTAATTTTGCAACATGTGTTATTGATATCGCTCCTCGGAAAAATTTGAAAATCGATTTGAAATGCCCATTTCTAGCCTCTACAATCCATCTGGTGCTAGTAATTAAGCGTGCCCTATTAGTTTCGATTGTTGTGAGTTGTCTTTGGTTTGGTGGTAGAAATGGTGGCATATGGTAATGGAGACCAAGATCCTGTAAAAGACCAATAGAGTCCCTATAACCCCTATCGACTATCACTACATCGCCTTCTTGAAACCATGTCCTCATTCTATTTATATCATTCTGTAGCTCATGCTGCAGAATGGTGGCATCATTATTTCTAGCATCAGAAAAGTATGGACCATTAATTGCCAAGATGTAGCCATCAGGAGCGACCATAATTTCAGGCTTAACCAGGTGCTCATTTTTATGGAAGCAGTAGGATTGTCTCAATATCCGGAAATTACTACTTTTTTCTATTTTGTTATATGTACAGTCTATATACACAATTGCTTTTGGGATATTGGGAGAAGGGTTGTATAGCTGATTGGTGTATACAGACACGTGTCTATTAATATAATCGTCTCTTGTAATAGAGTCGAAACCAATATTATTAGTTACAAATCTTTGCATTAGAGATATCCTCACATTCGATATTATCAAGCTAGTTGTTTGTCTTGAAGAAAAATGAAACAAGATTTTCAAAAACTCATCTGAAACTCCATGTTTCATTTTGATTAGAAATGTCAGTAAATGTTTCTTTTTGATATGCCTTCTATTTCCCCCTTGCTCGATTGTATCACAAAATCCATAAAGTTCTTGAAAATCTTCTTTTGAAATCGACGTCAGAGCTTTGAACTCTTCTTCTGTAAAACTATCAATATCATCCCAGTTTCTAATACGTCTATTTTCATTGGCAACTGTTCTCATACACTGTAGAAATTGAAGCATATTTGATATCAAATAGGGTTTGTTGATAAAATTCAAACCTCCATGCAAATTATTCAAGAGAAATCCATGAGGGTCAAGATGATGACCACAAATTCTCAGAAAGTCCGGAACATAAATATTCGTTACAACAAAAATGTTCACCCTACATGCAAGAGTTATTCTCTGAACATGTTGACGAGCATTACAGATTATGCAGGCACGGCTCATTACTGGACTCAATACATTTAGGCGAAGACAGTTTGGGTTATTTTCCATCTCATTGATATCAATTATTACACTGTTATGACAATTGAAACAAACTCTGGTATCATCAAAAATGTCAATTGGAGGATTTCCAGCAGCTTGTCTTCTAAATGTTGCAATTTGCAGAAAATCAACATTATCTTCACGATTTATACGAATTGTGAGTCTAGGAATGAAATTCCCTTCGCATACATAACATCTTACCCTATTTGCAAATGCCATAATGCGCACTAAATTCACTAAACAATTACTGAAAACGACTTAAAAAACACTCAGAATAAAGATATACGCTGATATGATATTTTAAGATACTGACAACCCGAAAGTTGCTGGATGACAGACACATTTATTGATATCATGATTTTGTTTTCTAAGCCTACTGAAAAATATTCTATCTGGTTGCGATAATCCAAATTCGACTTCTACGAAGTAAAACATACTTATTAATTCGTGACAACCCAAGTTTCTAGACTAATTCGACCCCGCCGATTCCGAAAATATCAGTTGTCAACTTGAATTGGGACTAGAACTTACCCTAAAATATAATTTTATAGTTATTTGAGGATGTCTATCGATCTATTACGGTATGTATATCTTACGATATACATTACCTAATGCCACTATAGGCGTTTTCGGAAACTTACTCTGGGTTGTTGACTCGATCTGAACGGGTCACGTGATGGATCAGTCGGATCACTTATCCTAATACTATAGTTTACGAACTTATCAGGTTACTATTTTATTGAGTTAGCTTTATACCTCTTCGAATAGAACTTCTTGATTTATAACAGCTGTATGCAATTTTTTCAGTTTGCTATACGATATCAATATTTTCGGATCAATTTCTCCATATCTTTAAAAACATACCACTAAACTCTTAAAAGATACACGTTGTTATTGTTCTAGAAATGATGAATATTGCTTCTGCTCTGCTCATGATGTTGGTGTATTTTCGTCATCAAACTAATGCTATTCAACATGATTCACTTCTTGTTCAATTCGTGAGTAGCTCTGTGGTAGTAAGTGTATGATCTAAGGTAGTAACTCTGGCTGACCCTGCTTTGGAGCAGGGTTGCGAAACATGAACCCGAGTTAGTGATCGAGTAAGTAACACCGAAGTTTCCGAACATGGGTATGTTACTCGGGTTAGGTAAACGAACGTGCAGATTAGGGATCGAGTCAACCCGAGTAGGTTTCCGAAAACGCCTTATTTCTTCCAACAAATAGATGTTGTTGGAAAACGAGTTGGTTCATGTATTTTTTCAAAATCTATGATTGCAATTCTGAATTGATATTGAGTGGAAGAAAGAGGCTTCGAGATTGTTTCATTATTATTTTACTATATTTTTGATGTGTTGGATAAATGATGATTCCTCGGTACCTACTGATGTTCCTGTATTCCATTTTTCTTTCAAGTCTATACTGAACCCGGTAACGAATATCTACATAACCAAAACCCCAACTTTAGTGTCTTTCCGATGTGCATATACTAACTTCGATTCTAACAATATACAGTATGATCAAAAGATTGGAAGTTGGTTGGATAAAGGAGAGTTGCAAAATATATTAACGCGCACCTCTCACTAGGCGTTTGCGGAAGTTTAGTTTCATATTTTTTTCGAAAAGTATAGTCATAGGATTGAGTTGGGAAAAACCGCTGTCGACTTGGAACGCTCATGAGTTTTAGCACGTTTATATGAGTGGGATCGTTGATGAGTTGTGTCGTTGATGAGATTTTTTCGGGGGCATATTGTGATTTGTTTGATGTTTTCTGAAAAACATTTTCGAGATGTTTTGCTAGCGGACCTATAATAAGACCACTAGATTTTGTTTACGAACAAATCACATTTTTTGACATAGTTGACTAGTGACTACTAGTTTTGCGATTCGGAGCAATTTTTCGTGTTATTATGTAATTACTTTTCCATAATTATTTTCACATTATTCGATGTATAAAAAAAACTAGTCATAGCATGGGTCTGAAAATTCCCAATTTGATTGAAATATCCATACTGAGTATATTGGTGGAAAAAAATCTTACATCGACGGTAATAATTTCGAATTAGAGGGTGATGAAAAAAATAGTGGTTTTTGAATATTTTTTCGTGGTTGTCAATTTTTTCAATCGATGAATCACTCTGTATATCATGGAACTCATTGGGATACATCCTTCAAAAATATTTTGAATGTCTGGAATCAACCCGATAATACGAGGTGGCCCAATGAACTTTAGGATAGACCAATTATGCAATCAACAGCATTAATGAAACACCATGTATAATTATTATATTTTACGAATTCAATTGATGTAAGAAGAGCATACTTGGCTATAAATCTCATTTTGTAATTGTTATCAATTTGTAGCATTGATATTCAGATATTCAAAAAAACACATTATTTGAAATGAGAATCACCCTGTAATAAAAATCAGTTTTGGTCGAATACCTATATAGTTCTTGCGCCTAAGGGCATAACTATTACGTGCTCCCGAAAAATTGGAATTCATTTGTCCTATCTTAGAGATATAGGCCGAGAAAAATTAGGTATTCTTCAACTTCAACACCCTGTATCTCGTAAACTAGTCATAGGATTGAGTTGGGACTTGGCATATTCAATCAGTATGTCGAGTACTATCATTTACCAAAAATTGGGGAAATTCGACGGAACGCCATTTTTATATAGAAAAAGTGCGGGGTCCTTTGTGCAACATGGCATTACACATGAAAAAGAGGCTTCAGCATGGTATCAAAGGAATCTAGGATATGATGTTGTGGTACCTGGGTTCATCATTTGTAAAAAATATCCATGGTTGGGGTATTCGCCTGATGGTATCATTTTCAGAGAAGGCAAACCTTTCAGGTTATTCGAGATAAAGTGTCCATTTGCTGGTAATAGTTTGATCAATATATCATGAGTCATGATAATAAATTTTTCAATTTTCAGGCAAAACGAAAGAATCCATTCAATTTGTTTAGGAATGTAGCTACCTTGATGTATCTGAAAATGGAGTTATGTTGAAAAAAAAGCACTGCTATTATGGCCAGGTGCAGTTAGGCATGGCTTTGTTAAACCTACCAGGATGTGATTTTATTTTATATTCCTCCTTTTCCAGAACATTTTTGAATATATATGTGCCTTATTTTGATGAAGAATTTACTAAACAAATGATTGAAACAATATCTTTTACAATTATTTTAAGCACATGATACATGTAATATGTGAAAGTGAACAAGATTTTCAGTATTTCGAATTTTTATTGAGTAATTATCAGATAATAAATGAACAACACTAGATGTAAAAAATTGTAGAGTTATAGACATCACTTATGATATACAATAATAATAAATGAATACAAGATGATAATATCTAAAAAAAAAACATAGATACAAACACTTCAAAATGCTCTAGTGAACCTTTGTTGGAAATATTAATGTATACATAAATATACAATATTTCTATAAAAAAATGATTTACCTAAATACTATGATCATCTATAATAAGAGATTAAATTCTGAAAAATTTATCATCATCCAATATAGGATTTTGCAGATTTACCATGGCACTTATGACTAAAATGATGTGATCAACATCTTTTACCAAAGTCCATGGCAGAGGAACTCTCAAAATTTCAAAAATTTTCATTCTCTGATTTACCCTTTCAATGTGGACTCGAGCCTTAGATATAGCAACATTCAAATTAGCTTCCTTTTCTGAGAATTGTTTTTTATTTCGTAAAAAGAAAGGCCGAATTAAACTTACAGAATATTTGTGGCAAATATCCTCTATCAGAAAACCCTTATCTACCATAATCGAATCTTTGAAGGGTTCAAGTTTTTCAATGATGTTACTCTGTTCAAAAATAGCCTTGTCAGAGCACCTTCCACCATAACAAGCAGAAACAAAAGTTATGTGCCCAGCAGGACTAACACCAGTCATAAACTTGATTGTTTGGCCCTCCTTATAATGTGAATAAGTCCTTATGCGACATGATAAACATGAAGACCTTTGCACTGGTATCTCAGTGCAATCAAGTATCACTCTAGCATTTTTGAAATTTTCAAAACATATTGGCAAGTTCATTGATATTTCGTCAGAACTTGGCCATTGTATACAGCCTTTCAAAATATTTGCTAGATAAGATATGTACTCTCTGAATACATTCCTAACAGTACTGGGTGCGTATCGTTTCGGCCACATTTCTTCTTAGCCACATATCGTGTTAGCCACATTTCGTCTCAGCCACATTTCGTCTCAGCCACAGTGTCCGAATATACCCGAACGATGCGCTGTTGCCAGATAAAAACCGATTCTCCCAGTTTAGCAGAAATACACAATGCAGCTTCATCTCGTTCCAGCCACATTTCGTCTCAGCCACATTTCGTCTCAGCCACATTTCGTCTCAGCCACATTTCGTTCCAGCCACATTTTGTTTCAGCCACATTTCGTTTCAGCCTCATTTCGTGTCCATTTTGTCTGAGCCACATTTCGTCTTAGCCACATTTCGTCTCAGCCACATTTCGTCTCAGCCACATTTCGTCTCGGCCACATTTCGTCTCGGCCACATTTCGTCTCGGCCACATTTCGTCTCAGCCACATTTCGTCTCAGCCACATCTCGTGTCATCCACATTTTGTCTCAGACACATTCCATTATTAAGACGTCAAATAAAAATGTTCAAAAGTAATGGAAATGAATGTCTTACAGAATTTGAAGGATTGAATAGTTATATTAGGTATAATTATTTTTTGAACCCGTTTATGTGGAACAAATTCGGTTCTCCAGCCTTCTATGATACATTCTGAACGTACTGCCTGTTGCATAGTTTCGCCGCGTAATGTCGTAATTCAACAAAATATACAGTCTGATCCACGGTGGATGGCCTATTAGAAGTATCTGGAGTACGAGAGGACAGAACATTCTGAAAATTGGGATGCTTTGATAATTGAACATTTTCTATCCGTCTAAAATATTTTCATCGATACAGTGTTGCCACTTCTATCAGAAACAACTAGTAACTTCGTCATTTTAAATAATGCACAGTGTATTTTATTGCATTCTCAGATTTTCCCTGAAAAGCTGATTTCTTCAAGGTATCATACTTAGGGTCTAGCAGGAATGATTACAGAGATATATGATGTTCAAAATCGAGATTTTTCAATTTCAGGATTTTTTTGTGTCGAAACTATTCATTATCGATCAAAACGGCTCACATATGTCCCTATCTTAACTTCCGATTCACTATCTACTGACATCTAATTGGAACAGATACAGGGTGATCAGAATTCTGAATCTTGAAGCACCCTGTATTTTTCCAATCAAATTCCAATTCAATCAGAGGTTAAGGTAGGGACATATTTTTGGACCTGATATTCTCATCATATTAGGATTTGATTGTTGATAATCCAGTTGATCCAATTTTTTCAAACAGTATTCATCATTCTGCCATTGGTTTTGATTTGATTACCGTGAAAACTACTGAATTGAAGATTGTGGAATATTTATATGATTTCAAAAATGGTGATTATATCCTTATGAATAATTTCTTTGCTAGCTTCGATTGGATGTCGTTTTTGAACTTTGATGATTTGAACCTGATCTCAACTAAATTCTATGATGTTTTATATAACGCCATTCATGAATTTGTTCCTCTGAAAAAGTATCAATCGTCCGCGTTCCCCATATGGTTCAACAGTGAATTGAAACAAACTATTTTTGAAAAAAAAATTGTTCATAAGAAGTATGAAAATGGCAATATAGAAGCATATAATCGGTTTCAATTTCTCAGGGAACGGTGTAAAATCTTACGAGATGAATGCTATCGTAACTATATTATTAGAACTGAAAATAACATTTCTTGCAATCCTCGCTTTTATATTTCCACTGTAGTAGCAATATAACTGGTATGTAGAATGTAGAATAATATATTTATTCAAGAAATAGAATGAATTACCATTTTTAATAACAAGCGAATCTACAATTATTATTCATTGTCATAACGATTCTCGGTACAGGGTGCTACCGAATCCACAAATATACAGTATGTGAAATGAAAACATAACAGTTTTCTCCCCTTCTCGTGAATACAAAATCAATCTAATGAGAAACCAAATCGAGAAACAGGTTTTCTTGTTCTCTGTGATCTGCGCAAGGTTGTTTCTGAATTGATAAGACTTTCAGGATCAGAAGACAAAGAATTTGATGATGGTGTCTGAATATCCTGATTTGGAATATTTCTACTAGGAACGTTTGGTGTACTTGAAAGATTGTTATCAGCTGAAAAACTAGAGTTACTGGGTATTGCATCATTACTGTCGGTATCTTCCGGATACGAGTAATAACATTGATCACTTTGTGGAGTATTTTCCCCTATAGATCTTATTTGATCTGAATGTCGTTTTCAAATTCTAGAATCATCTAATCTGATTAAATAGTGTAATTGTCCCAACCTTTTATGAACACGTCCAAATTCCCATTTTGAATCACTCAAATAGTTACGCACCGCAACTCTCTTGCCTACCGAAAATTCACGAGTTTTTGAATCTGTAGAAATTATTTTATCTGGCAGATGTTCGATAAGTAAATCCAGCCTAGATCGAATATCTCTACCGACTATTAATTTTGACGGACTAACACCAGTAACAGAATGAGGCGTTCTCCTGTAATATAGTAAAAATTGACATAATTGTTTAGATCTATCTGAATCATTCCCTTTCATAGCACGAAAAGCCTGTTTGAAAGTTTGCACATATCGTTCTGCTAATCCATTTGTAGCCGGGTGATATGGAGCACTCAATTTGTGTATGATACCATTCTGCTTTAGAAACATCTGAAAAGCATGAGAAACAAATTGGGCTGCATTATCACTCACCAGAATACAAGGAATTCCGAAAGTTGAAAATATTTTTCTGCAAAGTGAAATGGTGGAACTTGTATTTATAGATCTAAGCATATGGATTTCTGGCCAACGAGTATATGCGTCAACTAAAACAAAATAGTAAGAATTGAAAAATGGCCCTGCAAAATCGATATGTACTCGTTGAAATGGTTCTTTAGCTTGTTCCCACGGATGAATAGTCACAACAGCCGGATTATTTTTGAATTTGTTACATTCTGCACAGTTTTTTACCAAATCTTCAAGATCATCTGTAATACCTGGCCACCAACAATAACTTCTTGCCAATGCTTTCATTTTGAACATACCAAAATGTGCAACATGTAACTCATTCAAAATCCATCTGAAAATACATGAGATAAAACTGCACCCACAGCGTAAGGGCTAGCATCTGTAGCTAGAATTAAAGGCACTGATGGATCAAAATGAGCTAAAACTCGTTCAAATTGAATCTCTTTCTCAATTAACTCGAAAGCTTCTTGACACTGGGTGTCCCATTTGAATCTGACGTTATCTTTGAGTAAGTTATTCAAAGGATATAGTTTATGGCTAAGATTTTCCAAAAATCTTCCGTAATAATTCACCAAACCTATAAATGCTCTGATCTCAGTTTTATTCGAAGGTTGTTTTGCATTCTGAATTGCCTCGACTTTTTCTTGAGATTTGTGGATACCAAATTTATCAATAACATATCCACAATATTCTATCTTATCTTCCATGAATCTACATTTCTCCAAATTTACTCTTATATTATGATTAGCAAAACGTGATAAAATCAAATATAACCTTTCGAAATGTATCATAGTATTTTCAGCAGTTACCTCAATATCGTCCAAAAATACTGAAACACCAGGTATATCTTTCAAAATATTTTCTATTTCTCGTTGCCAAATAGCAGGAGCACTAGATATACCAAACATCAAACGTGTACTTTGATATAACCCTCTATGAGTACTTAGAGTAAGAAACTTCCTACATTCTGGAGCAATCTCTAACTGTAAATAGGCTTGACTTAAATCTAATTTTGTAAACTTATCCCCTCCAGCCATAGATGAAAATAGGAAATCAATGGATGGTAGTGGATGCTGATCAACAATCAGTTGATGGTTTAAGGAACTACGAAAATCACCGCATATTCTTATCCTTCCATTTGCTTTCACCACCGGTACAATGGGTGTAGCCCAATCGGAGTGATTTACCTTCACTAAGATACCTTCTTTTTCTAATAAATCAAGTTCATTTTCGATTTTAGGTAATAGTGAAAATGGAACTTTCCGAGCTTTTATGCAAACTGGCTGAGCATTTTCTCTAATTTTCATCTTAGCTTGCAACCCTGTAATTTTCCCAATATTTTCTTGAAAAATTATTGGATACTTATCTAATAATTTTTGCAAAGCTCCCTTTGTATCTTTAATTGACATATGATTAACATCATTCAAAACTATTCCTAGTTGTCTCAGCCATTCGCGCCCCAATAGTGGACTTCTATCAGTTTGAACTATGTAAATATTAAGCTATTTTACTCTATCTTGATATCGAACTGTAACTTCTGCAAATCCCATAACATTCAAATCATTCTTGCAGAAACTAACTAATTTGATATTTGTTTCCTGTAGTTCTAAATTCGGATATAAATCCTTGAATAATTTCAAACTCATTATGCTTACAGCAGCTCCACTATCCGCTTCCATTTGTGAATGAATACCGTTTACCTCAACAGAAATCATGAATTTATCTCTGAATTCAGAATAGTCAGACACCAAAATTTCTTCTACCTGATTAGCATGTATAGTCTTAGATTTAGCCTTCATACATACCTTCTTCAAATGACCTTTACTCTTGCAAAAATCACAGAACAAGTTTTTTTTGTCGCAACAATTAGCTAAATGTTGAATCGACCCACACCTGTAACAATTTAAATTATTTGAATTTGATGTATTTATTCTTTGATCAGGTATTCTCCTGTTAGTAGATCTGGAAGAGAATCCATCAATCTTCTTATGCATCTTCACTTGGTTCACACTGGAGCTTGCATTAGATCTATGCAATTGGGCAGCATCTCTAACTGAAGTTTCCATACTGGTGGCAACCACAATCGCTCTGTCGATAGTTAGATCCTTAACTTCAAGTAATCTGCTCTGTATGCTCTGAGATTTGAGACCAAAAACGAACTGGTTACGTAAAGCCTTTCTTAAATAGTCTCCAAACTTGCATGTAGTTGCTAATTTCCTCAAAGCTGTTAGGTAATCGTTCGCAGACTCACCCTCCTGCTGCTTTCTTTGTAGAAAACGAAAAATCTCTGCAATCTCTAGTGGTTCTGGATTGTAATGGGTCTTCATAATATTCACCAATTCTTCGTAATTCTTCCTATCGGGTGTTTCTGGTGAAATCTTATCGCAAAGGACATCATATGCTTCCGAACCCATATAATGTAAGAGATAAGCTGCTTTTTTATCCAACGGTACTCCAAAAACATTGAAGGCACTCTCCAGTCGCATGAGGCAACGATTGAATTGTTTTGAAGGGTCGTAAGACTCTATTGAAAATACCGTATGGACTGCATGTGTTGTAGAAAGGACATTAGAATTCGAAATTCTATCTGGCGTATCATCTGGCATCTCGGAATGTAATTAATATTGACGTACCTTGTCAAAATAATGTATCGCTTGAGGCGTAAATGCAATTTTGATAAAATTGGTTCCTTTGTAGGTTTTCTTCAATCCTCGTCGCCACTTTTATATTTCCACTGTAGTAGCAATATAACTCGTATGTAGAATGTAGAATAATATATTTATTCAAGAAATAGAATGAATTACCATTTTTAATAACAAGCGAATCTACAATTATTATTCATTGTCATAACGATTCTCGGTACAGGGTGCTAGCGAATCCACAAATATACAGTATGTGAAATGAAAACATAACACTCGCCATTTCTGGAAATTCATTAATGATAAGAAAAAGTCCCACAGTCTTCCATCTCGTATTGTATATAACGATATATGTAGTGATAATTGTGATGAAATAGTTAATATGTTCTCTGACTATTTCTCGACCGTTTACGACAATACAACAATTAATCAAATCCCTCACTATCACATCAATAACACTGTTGACGTTTGTACTTATACTATTGATATCAAAGAAGTTATTGATTTGGTACTGTCATTACCTATGGAGTTGTCAACTGGCCCAGATGAGATCCCATCGTATTTGATAAGAAAATGTATTTATACTTTAGCAAAACCTATTCACTTGCTGTTCAATACATCTCTTGAGAAGGGGGAAATACCTAACAACTGGAAACACAGTTTCGTTAAACCTATCCATAAAAGTGGTTCACGGAAGGATGTTAGCAATTATAGAGGTATTTGTAATCAGTCAGAGTTACCAAACATGTTGGATTGTTTGATCACTAGAAAACTATCATGGGATTTTAAAAATATTATATCTAACCAACAACATGGTTTCTGTCGGGGTCGATCAACATCAACAAACCTGTTGCTTTATCAAAACTTTATCATCAATTCATTAGAGAATAAGCTGCAAGTAGACTCTATTTACACAGACTTCTCTAAGGCCTTTGATAGAGTTAACCATAGTCTGTTATTTGCAAAACTTGAAGCTTTGGGTATAGAGGCGAATATTATCTAAGTTGGATCAGAAGCTATCTCACTACCCTAACAACACGTGTACGTTCCAGGGACGTCTCAGGGACGTCCTTTATTTTCTACGAGGACGTCCCTGGGATAACCTGTGTCGGGACATGGTACATACTAGGGACGTCCCAGGGACATCCGCTTTCCACAAAAAAAGGGATCTTAGGGATGTCCTTCTGGTACGTCCCTGGGATGTACCAAGTACGAAGAAAGGATATCCCTAGGACGTCCCAAGGATATCCCAGGAACATCCTTTCGACAAAAGAAAAAAAAATTAGGTCCAGTACGGATTGAACCTGGGACCTTTGGCTTATCAGGCACGCATCTTACTCCATTGGCTATCGAGCCTCCTGGAGATTTATGTACTGAACAGATTCATAAACAGGACTTAACTACAGAAACCTAAATAAATACAACTTTGTTAGGATTTGGGTATAATTATTATATCATTCTTGGGTGTTTAAAAATGAGGGGCATTATGCATGTACGATTTCTGTTTGCGAAAAATGGTAATTTCCTAAGAAGTTCTGAAACTTTATTCTTTATTCTCATTACGATTATTTTCCGGAAGAAAAACAAACATTTTCAGAAAAATGCAACTTGATACTTTGATGAAATTCAATGACTCTGATGTGAATGGGTATCAGACATTCCAGGGACACGAATAGGATAACCTAGGGATGTCCACTGGACAACCACTGCGCGACATCCCCTGGATGCCCCAATCATGTCCTTGTACCGCGGGACGAAAAAGGGACGTACCTAGGACATCCCTGTGTTGTTAGGGTAGTAGAGTCCAATATGTGAAATATGGGAGCTCAGTTTCACAACCAATCGAAGTACCATCAGGTGTACCACAGGGATCTCACAGGGGACCTCTGTTATTTAATCTTTTTGTTAATGACCTCTCTGATGTCATCATCAACAGTTCCTTCTTGATGTTTGCCGATGACCTGAAGATGTTTAGAACGGTTCAATGCATTTCTGATGCAGAGAGTTTGCAGCTCGATCTAAATAATTTTTCCAGATGGTGCCATATCAATTTATTAAAACTGAATTTGAATAAATGTCGAAAGATAACATTTTCATGAAGCCATGATGCTATTGATCATATTTACAGAGTTAATGATACTAATCTATCAGTAACCAATACAATCAAAGACTTAGGAGTAATATTCGACTCGAAAATGACCTTCAAACATCACATAATAGAAACATCATCTCGTGCTCGTAAAATGCCAGGCTTCTCCCTCCGTTCTGCTAAAGAACTATCTGTCAATGCAGTTAAAATTATTTATTGTGCACAGGTGAGGTCTATTCTTGAATATAATTCTTTGATCTGGTCACCATTTTACAAAGTTGATTCTGATCTTCTAGAGGGTTGTCAAAATAAATTTTTAAGAAGAAGAATAGGGATGAATATACCTATCCACAAATATTAGATATTTTGAATATGAATACGTTGATACATAGAAGAATGGAAATTGATCTATTATTTCTCCATAAAATTATCAATAGTTACATTGATTCTCCTGAAATTGTTGCTCTGATTATGCTTTCCGCAAATACAAGGAGAAACAGAAATAGTGACATTTTCAAGATACCATTCTGTAGGACAAATTATGGCCAAAATGAATCAATGAATAGAATTATGAAAACAGCAAACACAAACAATCACCAAATTGAACTTTTCAATTCATCTTTATTGTCTCTCAGGAGAGCGATAAAAAACTGTTAATCACTTTTTTCATAATCTTCATCTTTCTATTCGTTTTAGCCTTCTACATTTTTTTTTGTGTTAGTCTTCTTCATAGATATGATAATGTGTACGTGCTCTGTATTCTTATACTTTCTTTTTGTAAATTGTATAATTGGCTTGTCCGTCAATAAATAAATAAATAAATAGACATGCAAGCCGTTTTGATCGGTAATGAATAGTTTCGACAAAAAAAAAATCCTTAAATTGAAAAATCCCGATTTTGAACACCCTATATCTCTGTGATCATTCCTGCTAGACCCCAAGTGTGATGCATTGATGAAATCAGCTCTTCAGAAAGAATCTAAAAATGCAATAAAATACAGGGTGTTCCATTTGAAATAACAAAGTTGCTAGTTGTTTCTGATAGAAGTGGCAACACTGTATCGATGAAAATATTTTAGACGGATAGAGAATGTTCAATTATCGAAGAAACCCAATTTTCAGAATGTTCTGTCTTTTTGTTTTCCAGATACTTCTAATAGGCCATCCACCGTGGATCACCCTGTATACATCTAGCTACATGTTATGTGCATGAATAAGTGCAAGTAGGTACTGATATGTTGTTCTCCATTCCCCATAAATTTTAACCGGAACCAAACTGACAGCGATGAAATCAATTCAATTGAATCATTGAAGAAATCCGAGACCAAGGATACAATGACATACATCAAAAGTTAAGATAAGCACATGAGAACCGTTTCGGCCAATAATGAATAGTTTCGACACAATAAAATCCAAAAGTTGAAAAATCTCGATTTTGAACACCCTATTTATCTGTAATCATGTCCGCTAGATCCCAAGTGTGATGTATCGATGAAATCAGCTCTTATGTGAGAATCTGAAAATGTAATAATGTACAAGGTGTCCCATTGTAAAAACGGAGTTGATGTCACTTTCGGTTCAACCGAAAGTGAAGCTGATTACACTCAAACTATTAAATGACCCCAATCCTCCAGCTCTGGCGAGAAAATTTGTTCCTAGATTCAGAATACACTCGAAAAATATTAGGCAGAGAACCATCTTGACCATGCCTCAACACAAAAATACATATTTTCGAAGATCTTCAATGTCTTCAATGCTATTCAAACGTATAATATTTTACCTGACGAATTCAAAATTTATAATATAAATAAGTTCAAATATAAATTGAAGAAGCATCTACTCTATAGGCAGTCTTGATATTATTTTTAGTACATTCTTCATGTCCTAGATTTATTATCATTTGAAACTCTATTATTCGTAATGTTATAGTAATTAATAAGTAGGCATCCATTGTGTATTATGTATTGCATTTCATTATTTTATAATTTTATTTTTTTGTTATATTTTTTGTTGTTGTTGATTACCTTCCTTGCTGTCTCAGCCAATTTGCTAAAGCCATTTTGCATCTTTTTTGGGCATGTAGCCCTCTGTTGGTTAAGTGGAATAGCTTTGAGCTAGACTTCGCCAATAGTCTATGTAAGATTTATTTTTTTCATGTACACCACATATGACAATAAAAGGCGTTTATTATTTTAATTATCATTAATATTAGAAAAATTGATCTCATCACGCAATGGCTGTAGGTAGGTACCGAAAATTCCAGACTGATGTCTCTTTGAGTTCTCTATGAACATCTCATGATTATCCACCGCCTCCTTCCAGATATACGTCGGTGAACCGAATTGGGAAAAACTGGAAAAACAAACAATGATCTCAAATTAAAATAAATGATCAGTTTCATATGCAGCACTCTGAAGAGATAGAATCTGCAGGTAAAATACCCACAGACTAAAATTAATGAAGGAGTTATGGAAGAAAAACATAAGAAAAAAGATTTTCCAAAAATATATTATGCAACCAACATTCACCCAAGCATACTATATGAGCATCATAATAACTGGCAACACCCTGTGGGATACTTAAAACAGAACAGTTTTCAACTAGGAGCTTTGTTTCTATTTATAGAACAGTTTTGATTTCCTTATATTTCATATTCTCATTTTACAAACATTCCGAGGTTTGTAAACTTAAATTTGTCTATGGATTGAAATAAAGTTGATATTATTACTCCTTTTTAGTGAACCGGCATAGTATAATAATAGTGCATTTTGTGATACAAGCATGAAATTATTATCATCCTCAGTACATTATTATGAACTTAGGATAATGGGGCACTTCATAGTACGCAAGCGTGAGATTTGGGAGCGATTGGAACTTTCAGTGCTTATCGTAAAGTACCTAGGTACTAAATTTGCTACACTTATAAGAAAATAATAAATATACAGGGTTATCCAAGTTTGAGTAATTACGTCCGTACCAACTGTTTCTAATGAAACACACTATATACATATACTTTTGGAATCTTCATGGAAAGTTTGATTCAAAAATATATCACACATAGGGTCTGTCAAATTCAGAATAATGGATGTATATGATAACGTCGTCATTTTGCCTACACGAATCATGAAAATGCAATTCGACGGCTACGAGCGTTTTTCCAATATTTATATTCTTTTAACTTTTTACGAATTCATCCACTACCTACTCCACCAGAGCACTGAATTCAACGGACGCCATGTATACAAACCCTAAGTGTGATATATTCTTGAATTCAGCTCCCCATGAAATTTCAAAAACTTGAATAATAGATAGGGTGTTTTATTTGAGAATATTGTCTTCAATATTCAAATGAGGAGCACCCTGTCTATTTAATGTTGCCTTCGGAATGTGGTAAATTGAGATTAAAAATCAACACGTTTCAGGAAATTGCTCAGAATTGCATCGTTTAGCTGAAAATTAATACATTCAGCAGTTACGAAAGCACTGACGTATTTTCTTGAACAATTTTATACTCGTGCATACTTTTGGGCATTAGAACATCGACGTTACGATTTATTTTTTTTATTTCGTGGAGCACACGAAAGGGTTTTCCTAATATATTCGAAGAACATCGTGCGTACCCAGAGGGAGGATAGGAAAAGAAGCTTTGAGTATTTGATTTTTTTTAACTTTCTGAGATTATTAGTACTTGGGAATACTATCTTTGGCGAATAAAATAATGTCGAAGCTTCGCCGTTCTACACAGTCGCACTTTTAATGGAAACACCCCTGTATATTTCGTAATTGTTGAGTTAGGATTCTAAAATTTGCAGGAGCGGAAGATATACTTGAAATAAACACTATAAACAAGTGGAGTAATCTTCAGTGATATACACTGCTCGCCAATAGCCATGGAACCCCACCCACATTACCGTAAAATGATATTAGGAGACAAGATATTTTGAAGATCACTTTGGATTGGAAATCAGGACGTCCAATCCACTGTAACCTTGCAAATTTCAGGGGGTAATAAGTGATGAAATTTAGTTATGATTCTACCCCTGAGTTGGCTGTTAACCTGCCTAAGATTTACTTGGTGTTTTAATTCTCAAAAGTTTTGCTACAAAATATAGTGTTTTAAGTGCCTAGTTTGAGACTGTAGAAACCAAACACTGGTAGTTCAGCGGGACAATGGGGTGGGTACGTTCAATGCCAAAAGTAGGGTGAATATATAGATTTAATAATAAGAAAACTTGAAAAATACAAATTCCACTAGATCTCAATGAAAACCATCAACCATCATATTTTATATCACAACTAGGGACTGTCTGAAATCAACTCTTCAGTACATCCCTTATAATCAATTTATAACAAAAATGGGAATAACAGATATATATATAGACAAGGTGATAAAGCAATACCGCAGTGCACGTTGGTTTCCAATATATGAATGACTTGATAATACTAATAAATGGTACAATTTGGGGTATTTTACTTATAACTCAGCATAAACGGTAATTTTCAACCCTTCTAAGTGGTAGCGGTATTTGGTGGTAGTTTTCCACTTCCAAACGGGTACTAATATGGAACAGACTCACCAAAATTGAAGGTGACAGGCGATTATGTTCAACTGTGGAGTCAAGCTGTCAAGTACAGGGTGTAGGCGGCCACGTCGTTCATATACAGGGTGTTGATGTTACCGCCAAGATACAGGCAGGATACAGGTACATATACAGGGTAGACTTGCAGAGATGTCTAGGTCTCAGCTACAGAGAACAGCTTGAAGGTATTCTCAGGGCTCCTGGGCCATCAGCAGGCTCTTCTATTGGGCTTGCAAAAATTGGCTGCAGCCCCACTTAACCAGTTAACCCTTGAGGTGAATGTCACGTGGTGGATGAAAGGTCTCGGAAATAATTCCGGGAAAATAAGAACCCTGATGTGATGGTGGTCGGGTTCTTGATCGGCGGCTGATGTCAGCCTCGTGGCTTTCGGCCTTAAATCCCTCCAATTTGAGGTATGGTACCAAAACCAAAATTGGTCACCACGAAATGAGAATTCGAATCGAATTAATCCCAACACTAATGGAGAAAGAATAAATCAAAATATGTACAATGCGAAATCGAATCTCTGGCTTACTTGTCACACGAGTTGGATCAACCTTCTCCAGGAAAAAATGGCGAGATATCTCGTGAAGATGATGGGCCGTCCTTCAACCGGAAGATCGGTCTTTATCTCAAAAACGCCCCATACCTCAGGAAAGTGTTGGTGGGAGATTTTCCCGCGAACACACTGTAGATGGTATTTCACCACCACAGAAAGATGAGAG
This sequence comes from Phaedon cochleariae, assembly GCA_918026855.4. Lineage (NCBI taxonomy): Eukaryota > Metazoa > Arthropoda > Insecta > Coleoptera > Chrysomelidae > Phaedon > Phaedon cochleariae. The sequence continues at coordinate 22,470,488 of OU896710.1, forward strand.
AATATCCTAGCTCCAACAAGAAAATACCTAATTTACCCGATATTAGTGAATGTTAACCATTTTCCATTTAGTTTTCGTGGAAATTGAGTTTTCGGCGGTTAAAGCCGTTTTGTCTACACAACAAATTTCAAACAGAGACATGCGCAGAAAGGCCTCGGAACTACGTCGACTCATGACGCAATCCTCTTCTTTTCCGATGGATGAACGACTTCATCGAACGAGCCATAAACACTAGGGTTATCACACCTACTATCCGATTTAAACAACAAATCACTATTTTGAAAAATCCCGACATCATGCTGAGCTTAGTCCTTTCATAATCAATCAATTTTGAGGGCCATTCAAAAATCGATGAAAAATGAACTACTGTCAATGACAGATGTTAGCAACTGCTAAAAGTACGGAGAATCATAAAAATAATGACATTGTCCTTCAAAATAAAGCAGAGTAGCTCGCAAATATCGGTCAACTGTCAGTAGTCAACAATCTGACAGTGATAAAGATTCTGACAGTGATATCTCGCTCAATATTATTGACTGAAAATGTAAACAACGAGCACAATAATATGATAAATCGACTGATAACTAAAATAGTGAAATGATCCTCGCTAAACTGTTGAATATCCGTGCGCTCGAACATATCGAAGAAGACTGGCTATCATTCCACAAAAACAACAGCGTGAATAAATATTCGAAACCAGAATCGTGAACTACGGTAAGCAACGACAACAAACCTTGTCTTGGGACCCGATAAACTATTTCGTTTTCAGGAGCTAAATAAAATAATAAATCACGGCAATAGACTGTATAAAACTATTTGAGATTGCAAAAAGATAATATCAATGACAAATGATGAATAATACACCCATGAACAAATGAAGAATTGAGACAAAAGTACGTAAACAAAACAATTTCGATGTGCTATCAGTGCAGTATTTTCGTTAGGCAAAAACGAAGTGTAACACTCCCCCTCTACCCCGAAGAGATTTACCTGTAAATCTCAACAAGATAATTTGTCGAAAATACTGCCTACTGAATGTTACGGATCTACATTGGAATCGGGAAAGTCTTCATCCTCGGAAGTCGGATCAGGTGGATGAGACTTGAAATCTTGTACATGCCAAGTACCTCGAGATTTACCATTACTATCGACTACTTCGTATGTCACTGGAGATAACTTCTTTTTAATAATAAAAGGACCTTTATAATTTGGTGCAAACTCAGCCGTAAAATAATTAGTAGCATCAGAAAGCACATGGTTCTTTACATAGACCGAATCACCAACGGAATAACTCACCGGCCTACGCCTAAGGTTATAGCGCTTCTTGGACTTTGTATGAGCATCATCAAGACGTTTCCGAACATCGCTATAGATGTTTTTGAATTCCTCTACTGCTCTTCGAGGCCTAGGATCGTTGTCCATATTGGCAAGTGGATGTTCATAATTATTTCCACTGGGTTTATGTTCACGCCCGAAATTAACAAAAAATGGTGTCAAACCTGTAGTCTCATGAACGGAAGTTCGAATTGCACAACCAACCTTCGGTAACAACTCAGCCCATATGCGATGATTTTCTTCAACGTAACAAGACAGCATTGTTTTAAGAACACGGTTGACTCTTTCAACTGGGTTTGCCTGAGGGTGATACAGAGGCGTGAATCTAATGTGGACATAATAATTCTCACATAACTTCTTGAAAACATTGGACTGAAACTGTACTCCATTATCGCATATTAAGATTTGAGGACAACCGAACATCAGAAAAACATGCTCTTCGGTTATACGTGTAACTGCAATGGCTGTAGCTGATCTTAAAGGGAAAAACAAAGAAAATTTGCTGAACGTATCTGTGACCACATAGATAAACCGATATCCTTCTTTTGAGCGAGGCAAGGGACCCACGAGATCTACAGAGATCATCTGCCAAGGAACAGTAGGTTCAGGATGTTTACCCATATAACCGGCAGGACGTTGCAGCTCCGGTTTATGTCGGTTACAAGTTTGACATTTCCTAACATAGGCGGCGACATCAGCTCGCATTTTTGGCCAATAGTAGCGTTCCTTCACCCTTTCAAACGTCTTAAAAACACCAGCGTGACAAGCCACGGTTTCATCATGATTTTCCCTAATAATTTTCTTCTTATTCTCCTTCGGAACAACCTCTTTCCAATAGTCCGTCGTATCTCGCAAACCAGGATAAGGACAATAAACATACTTGAAAAGTTTGTCATCGACTACTCGCCATTGTGGAAACTTCAGAGGACTTTTCTTAACTTGCTGAACCATACGGAGATACCAACTATCTGAAGATGGGTTCACTTCGCTCGAAACGTTGATGGCATTAATTTCTGGCACAGCTCGTGATAATGCATCTGCCACTACGTTATCACGGCCTTTCCGATGGTAAATCTTGAAATTGAATTGCTGTAAGCGTAGCAACCAACGAGCTATACGACCCTTAGGTTCCCTCAAATTATGGAGCCATACCAAACTATGGTGGTCCGTTATAACAGAAAATTCATAGCCCTCAAGATATGGACGTAGTTTTTCGATCGAAAAGAGAACAGCCAGACATTCCCGTTCTACCGTACTATAGTTACGTTCTTGACGTGTCAGGGATCGGCTCACGTAACAGATCACATGTTCGCCATCTTCGAAAATGTGGGAAAGAACACCACCTATTCCGTATGCTGACGCGTCTGTCTGCACTTGGAATGGTCGACTGAAGTCAGGACATGTTAACACAGGAGCTGAAGCTAAGGCGTTCTTGATACCTTGAAAAGCACTCTGACAATCTTCCGACCAGCACCACTTTTTATTTTTTGAGAGAAGAGCGGTCATTGGGGCAACAAGAGAAGAAAAGTTCGAGATGAATCTCCTGTACCATGAAGCAACACCTAACACACGACGAACCTCAGTGATGTTTTTAGGCGGTGGGATATTTAAAATGGAAGATACTTTTTCGGGATCTACATGGAGACCCTGGCTATCCACGACGTAACCTAGATAACGCAGTTCAGGGCGACAAAAGAAGCATTTTGATTTCGACACTGTGAGCCCTGCTTTTTGGAAACGTTCGAAAACCTCTTTCAAAGTTTTCATGTGCTCTTCAAAAGAAGATGAAACAATGATAACATCGTCTAAATAGTAGAATACTTGAGGTTCCAATGCAGGTCCTAAAACTTTGTCAATCAGACGTTCGAACGTTGCCGGCGCATTACATAGCCCAAATGGCATTCTTTTAAAATGATAGAGACCTCGACCTGGTATGGTAAATGCTGTGTAATCACGAGATTCTGGTGCAATTGGGACCTGCCAATAGGCTGATTTAATATCGATAGAACTTAGGAATTTTGCACCCCGTAATTTGTCTAAGATAGTTGAAATGAATGGAAGTGGATATGCGTCTTTTTTCGTTACTCGATTAAGTTGTCGATAATCAACACAAAAGCGATATTCGCCTCCCTTTTTCGGTACAAGAAGAACAGGGCTTGACCAAGCCGAACTAGAAGGCTCAATCACACCTAATTCCAACATTTCTTTGACGGCCTTATCAATGTGTTCTTGCATAACGGGTGAAACTCTATAGGCTCTTTGTTTAATCGGTTCTGAATCAGTTATGATTTTGTGTTGTATCAGTGACGTACAACCCAATTTATCCCCTTGTTGTTCGAAATAAGTGTGAACTAGTTGGTCTAATCTTAACTGTTCTTCGGTACTCAAGACTTCTTTTGGGACTACTTTATTGACCGTACTGACCGTATCTATACTTGAAGAGGGGCTATCAAATGACCAGCACCCGTGCTTTAAATCAGGGATTATACCCATGGCCAGCCAAAAGTCAACACCCAAAATGATCGAATGATTTAAATCGGGAACAACTAAAATGTCTACGATTTTAACTTTATGTTCTAATTTAATAGGTACAGAGATAGAGCCTAATACCGCACAATTTTGGTCATTTGCAACCACACAAGAATTAATATTTGAACGATTCAATTGTATACCCAAATTTTTAAGAATATTCCATCCAATTTTTCCTAAAACAGTGTTATTCGCGCCACTGTCTAGAAGAGCCTTGAACTTTATTTCGAAAATCTCTATCGACAAAAATGGCCGGTTATCACCATCACGATGTGATAAAATATATGAAAGTACAGGCAAGATGGTTTGAGGGTAGCAGGTCTGGTTATTTGTGTCGACTAGAATTTCGTTGATAGAGCACGTTAGGCGACTATCTAACGGCTCTGCTGGACGTTTCCCGAACAGTTGGGACATGATTTTACTGTCACCTCAGGTTTACCACATTTGAAACAGTGCATTTTGTGAGGTTGGGTACATCTACTACGCACATGACCAGCTTGGCCACAGTTCCAACACGTTGGGCCTGAAACTTGTGAAGGTCCAGAAATCGGCTGAGTACGACTAATAGGAGTATGAAGAGGTAAAACTTGCGTAGGTATAGCGCGTTCTTCAGCTCTATAATTCACCGCAGAAACTTGCCTAGGATTCATATTTTCAGGAATGGTATCACGCGGGTACAAAATATTAGAGGTGCCAAAATTTTCAGCAAAAACATGAGGATCAATTCCAGACTGATATAAATGGGTTGGATTATTAACAGGTTGCGAATGAATAACTGAATCAAAATTTGGAGGCAACAAGGAATTTATTTCAGAATTGAAATTTTGAGTTGGAGCTGATGAACGAGTAGGTGTGACGTTGTTCGAGTCAACTTCAGATTGAAGTCCAGAAAAGTTCGGGTTTTGCAAGTTCTGAGCAGGAATGCCCACGGCAGAAACGCGAGGGTTCGAGGTTTGATGCTGGTATTCTAATCCGGGCTCTACGGAATATCTAGGTCTAACTATGGGAGCTCTATATTCTTGTGCGCTCTGATTCGCTTCCTCAATTTCACGACCCATTGCTATGAGGGTATTCAAGGAGTAGACACCTTTACCTGCGAAAGCCATCTGCAAATATGGTAACATTTTACCCCTAATGAAACTTACTCTATATTCCTCACTAGGTTTAGAGCTCAGTTTGTCAAAAAGATTTTCCATATATGGAACATAAATTATAACATTCTCATTAGAACCTTGTGTCCTTCTTTTAAGTGTATCCCAAATTCTTTCCTCATAATTGCGAGGCAGAAAACTGTTACGCAATGCCATAACAAATTCATCATAAGTCCTGATGTTATTTCGCGCAAAACGGAACCATATCGAAGCATCTCCATCTAGTAATTCCGGTATCGAGTCGTACAATTGTGTTTTCGAAACTCCGCGAGAAACACGCATTTCTTCTAATTTTACGAGAAAGTCCGTAACACTAGTAGTGCCATTGAATCGGAGCCTCCAACGACTAACATCAACAAATCTATGAGAATTATTACTGTTATCATAGGTATGGTAAAAAAAATTTCGATTATCGGACGTCGAGGGATAATGAACCGGAGTATCAAATTCTACTCGAGTACTACTCGTAGTGGCACAACGACTATCAGGGAGATTAGCTCTACAATAATTATTGTTACAAGGATGATTCAATTTATCATGGCTCGGCTTGAGAATATTTACATGCATGTCCCGCATTAACTCTGAGATCCTGTTTGTTAAAATTGTAACATCAATATCGTTATTTGTTTTGGGGGGAATTTTCAAATTAGGAACTTCTTGCTTCGTGGCAGAAGTCTGTGCATCAGGAATATTATTGCTGCTAAAGCTATTAACATGATCTTCTGCTTCATTGAATATTATAAGATCGTCCACAAAAGAGTTACTTGTTGAACTAGCATTGGGAGGGGTATTATTCGCGGAAACAGTATTATTACCTGTTTTTCTACTAGCAGACCTGTACGCGCAATCTAGAGCAAGTTTCAAATCACCAGCCAAAACAGTCAACTTTAATCTTTCAATTTCATCCTCAGGTTCTTTCGCTGGAAGTCGGTTAATTCGATTCATGACATGAATTAGCCTTGAATTAATTTTCTGGTACTCATTTTCAAAATTACTATCCTCAAATGTTTGAATACTCCCTAACAATTCCGTAATTTTATTATGACATATCAATATTTCATTTTTAGGGTCAAAATGAATTGTGGATGGTTGTGAAGTACCTTCCTGCTCAGCCTGTAAAGCAGTTCTCAATAAAGCGCGTTTTTCTTGTACCGTACCATTACCTAGGCCTGAACCACGTAGCAATAATTCATAAGTAAGCTCATCGCTTCGTAACCTATTGATCTCCATATTGATCCCAAAATTTTCCGGTTATAACAATAATAAATCCAGAAAATATTTGCACACTAGGCAATTTTATCGACGAAGTGAAAATCGAATTACTCGATGGGAAAAAAAAATATTTTTGCACACTAGGCAATTGTATCGACGAAGTGAAAATCGAATTAATCGATGGGAAAAAAAAATATTTGAATTTATCGACGAAGTCCAAAACGATTTAACGATAGGGAAAAAAAACAATTTGCACATGTAAACTGTAGTTTACATACCCCCTCCCTTCCCAGAGAAGAGAAAGAAAAAATACACCCCCAAAATCCAATGGCAACAGGCCCGCTACACCCTGTACACAACAATAATCGAGAACAAAATTTATATACCTACAATATAAAATACAATGGTTCATATAAGTACAAAGTTTAGTAAACCACGAAATCGGAATAATCTTCAATAATTATTGTCGTCCTTCAAAATTGATCACCCTGTAGTAGGTATTGAAAAAAAGTTGCGTAAAAAAAATTTGTTTTTCACCTCAAATTATTTCACCCTGTAAATTTTTCAAAACAAGAAAACAATAAAGTGCGAATGGTTCGACTAATCAGAACCACCCCGTATGATGTTCATTTACTTTTATACTAAACCCATAAAAAAAATATTAGCAAACCTTGATCACCCTGTGAATATTTATAATATCAATATCGAAAATCATACGGTATATATTATGTACAAAGTATAGGTACTATATCTCACCTTGTATGAAATTTTCAGGAATATACTTAGTTAAAATTTCAAATATCCATTTATCAGAATCACCCTGTATAATTCTGATATGAACGTTGACTATATTATCCAATTTGAAAAAGAAAATGTTTTTTTTTTGCTAACCTTGCCCACCCTGTATAAACAATAAGTATATGAACATCTAAAAACAATTTCTGCAAAATATACACCCTGTATTAAAAGTTCCAAAAAAATATACCCAAAATTCATGAACTGCAACTCATCAGAATCACCCTGTTAAATTCTGCTATAATCTCACAGTGGAAGAACAAAAAAAATCTCATAAGTATCTGAACTTCCAGAAAAAAATTTCTGCAAAATATACTCACTCTGTATAATTGAATAATTCAATGGTTGAACTAGAACATTGTCAATAGATAGTGATGAGTTAGTGTTTAAGAGAGCAAAACAAATGAAAAGTAAGAAATATACGGAATTATTCTAATTCCAATTGGATTCAAACAAGAATTGGAAACTTAAAAACAATACATTCACCTTGGATCACCAAGAATAACAAATATCTCTCAACAATCAAAAATCCTTTGAACTTTATTATAAAAAAAAAATAAACTTGAAAGCAAACACATCAACACTCTATTGTCACAGTCTGCCTTTGACAAAATTCAAGTTGTACCATAAAAATATCAATTTTTAGTGAATTTGTGAACACCCTGTAACCGCTATATATGAGGAATAGAAAAAAATATATTTTTCTGCAACTGTACCAGATCAATATATTATATGGAAATGTACCACAACAATGCAAGGTGAGATGCAACTTGTATCTACACTGAGAATGAAAAAATATAAAACTACCACCAATTATATCAATGAATAGTCAAATACCCTTATCACATATTCACCCTATGATCCCACTGAAAAAAATGAGTTGGGCGCCATTGTAACCTTGCAAATCTCAGGGGGTAATGAGTGATAAAATTTAGTTATGATTCTACCCCTGAGTTGGCTGTTAACCTGCCTAAGATTTACTTGGTGTTTTAATTCTCAAAAGTTTTGCTACAAAATATAGTGTTTCAAGTGCCTAGTTTGAGACTGTAGAAACCAAACACTGGTAGTTCAGCGGGACAATGGGGTGGGTACGTTCAATGCCAAAAGTAGGGTGAATATATAGATTTAATAATAAGAAAACTTGAAAAATACAAATTCCACTAGAATGTTGCCTTGATCTCAATGAAAACCATCAACCATCATATTTTATATCACAACTAGGGACTGTCTGAAATCAACTCTTCAGTACATCCCTTATAATCAATTTATAACAAAAATGGGAATAACAGATATATATATAGACAAGGTGATAAAGCAATACCGCAGTGCACGTTGGTTTCCAATATATGAATGACTTGATAATACTAATAAATGGTACAATTTGGGGTATTTTACTTATAACTCAGCATAAACGGTAATTTTCAACCCTTCTAAGTGGTAGCGGTATTTGGTGGTAGTTTTCCACTTCCAAACGGGTACTAATATGGAACAGACTCACCAAAATTGAAGGTGACAGGCGATTATGTTCAACTGTGGAGTCAAGCTGTCAAGTACAGGGTGTAGGCGGCCACGTCGTTCATATACAGGGTGTTGATGTTACCGCCAAGATACAGGCAGGATACAGGTACATATACAGGGTAGACTTGCAGAGATGTCTAGGTCTCAGCTACAGAGAACAGCTTGAAGGTATTCTCAGGGCTCCTGGGCCATCAGCAGGCTCTTCTATTGGGCTTGCAAAAATTGGCTGCAGCCCCACTTAACCAGTTAACCCTTGAGGTGAATGTCACGTGGTGGATGAAAGGTCTCGGAAATAATTCCGGGAAAATAAGAACCCTGATGTGATGGTGGTCGGGTTCTTGATCGGCGGCTGATGTCAGCCTCGTCGCTTTCGGCCTTAAATCCCTCCAATTTGAGGTATGGTACCAAAACCAAAATTGGTCACCACGAAATGAGAATTCGAATCGAATTAATCCCAACACTAATGGAGAAAGAATAAATCAAAATATGTACAATGCGAAATCGAATCTCTGGCTTACTTGTCACACGAGTTGGATCAACCTTCTCCAGGAAAACATGGCGAGATATCTCGTGAAGATGATGGGCCGTCCTTCAACCGGAAGATCGGTCTTTATCTCAAAAACGCCCCATACCTCAGGAAAGTGTTGGTGGGAGATTTTCCCGCGAACACACTGTAGATGGTATTTCACCACCACAGAAAGATGAGAGAATATCCTAGCTCCAACAAGAAAATACCTAATTTACCCGATATTAGTGAATGTTAACCATTTTCCATTTAGTTTTCGTGGAAATTGAGTTTTCGGCGGTTAAAGCCGTTTTGTCTACACAACAAATTTCAAACAGAGACATGCGCAGAAAGGCCTCGGAACTACGTCGACTCATGACGCAATCCTCTTCTTTTCCGATGGATGAACGACTTCATCGAACGAGCCATAAACACTAGGGTTATCACACCTACTATCCGATTTAAACAACAAATCACTATTTTGAAAAATCCCGACATCATGCTGAGCTTAGTCCTTTCATAATCAATCAATTTTGAGGGCCATTCAAAAATCGATGAAAAATGAACTACTGTCAATGACAGATGTTAGCAACTGCTAAAAGTACGGAGAATCATAAAAATAATGACATTGTCCTTCAAAATAAAGCAGAGCAGCTCGCAAATATCGGTCAACTGTCAGTAGTCAACAATCTGACAGTGATAAAGATTCTGACAGTGATATCTCGCTCAATATTATTGACTGAAAATGTAAACAACGAGCACAATAATATGATAAATCGACTGATAACTAAAATAGTGAAATGATCCTCGCTAAACTGTTGAATATCCGTGCGCTCGAACATATCGAAGAAGACTGGCTATCATTCCACAAAAACAACAGCGTGAATAAATATTCGAAACCAGAATCGTGAACTACGGTAAGCAACGACAACAAACCTTGTCTTGGGACCCGATAAACTATTTCGTTTTCAGGAGCTAAATAAAATAATAAATCACGGCAATAGACTGTATAAAACTATTTGAGATTGCAAAAAGATAATATCAATGACAAATGATGAATAATACACCCATGAACAAATGAAGAATTGAGACAAAAGTACGTAAACAAAACAATTTCGATGTGCTATCAGTGCAGTATTTTCGTTAGGCAAAAACGAAGTGTAACACCACTAATATTCATATTGTTCCTGGGAAATATTCTCAGTCATGGAAAAATTGATTTTGTTTCACTTTACATGGAAGCACCGCCGCATCTTACGTGATTATTAAGGTACCTATAGGGTTCTGAAATTCGCAGGAGAAAGAGGGGGTCCGAAGATAAAGTCACTCACGTGAGATACGGGGGTACTTCCATAAAAAGTAAGGCAAAATTTAATTTTTCAGAACTGAGAATATTTTCCAGAAAAAGTATGGATATCAGGGAATTGGGCGTCCTGATTTCGAATCCAAAGTGATCTTCAACCTATCTTGCCTCCTAATATCATTTTACGGAAATGTGGGTGGTTCCATGGCTGTTGGCGAGCAGCGTATATCACTGAAGATGACTCCACTTGGTTATGGTGTGTATTTTTAGTATATCTCCCGCTCCTGCAAATTTCAGAATCCTAACTCAACAATAACAATGGATACGGAGGTGTTTCCGTTAGAAGTGAGACATACCGTATATACAAACAAGTTTTGGTGAAGAGTTGTTTGACATATTTCGAGATTGACGACGAGGATATGCTGAATGGGCTCGTTATTTAATTGAAAAAATCATGAATTTTTTCATTAATTACCAAAGAAGCCCATTTCTCAATATCCATTAAACTCGGTGTTATTTTGGTAGTAACATGGATCTTCTCCCGGTGTGATTAAATGCAAAATGATGATTCCTGTGGCGTCGTTGTGAGTTTTATATTTCTATCAGATTGAACAATTGAAAATAAATAAATAAATCTTGTTTCATGTGTTACTTTTGTATCTCGATTTGTTTCTGAGGAAACAATAAAAATTCCTTTTGACTCTAAATCTCAATGAAGGTGCTCTCAACACACCCATTATTGAGATTTTACAATAACATCAATACAAGTACCTACCTATTATTCTGAAATTTTGAGATTTCGTTAGTCACCAACCAAACTGAATCTTGGCACCATAAGGAGAATATGTCATAAAAACCAATTGATAATTTCAATTTCAGTATCTTGTACTAATATCTCAGAAACGATGCAAGTTAGGACATATATGTATGTATAAACTTTATTTCCTAAAATATGATGAGCAATCACCTCCTCATTTTTTTGCACTTATTCATTTACACCAATCACACCCTATATTTTAGTTTCTCCACTACTAAGTAGCACATATTTTCCAAATATAATAGTTTTTCTCATAAGGATTAGGTGATGGCAGGACTGTATATAAATTTTATCATGAATCAGTGGTTCGATCAGTGAAATAAACCTCCTTTGAGATGGAATGTAAAGTACCCCAATATCTTGAAATCAAGTTCATATTATGTTAGGTTAGGTTAGGTGAAGTGCAAGCTCTGATAAACGATTTGCCAGAGTTCATTAGTGAAAATATTATTTTCCAACAAGATGGCGCTCCATATCATGGTGTGCAACCAATTACGGACTTCTTGAATCAATCATACGAAACTTGGATTGAACGAGATGGATCTTTCTTCTGGCCACCACGTAGTCCCGATCTCACCCCTTTAGATTTTTTCTTACGGGGTGGTTTGAAAAACAAAGTTTATGAAAATCGATGTGACAACATAGAACAATGAAAATAAAATATACGAGTCGCAATCGTGAATTTGAATGAATCACATGCAGTAGCAAATACACTGAGACATATCGCGATAAGATATACTACGTGCATAGCTGAAAATGGACGGTATATAGAAAATTTGATTTGACTACTTTGTATATTCAATTGAATACTATATCTAATTGTTACTGTTGTTATGTTTACTCGTTTTCTCAGTTACTGTTAGTTTTTTTGTTTGACTATTCATTAAAGAAGATCGTGTATAAGTCCGAAACGGGTGATCTCAGACCCATGTTATTATAGATCATTGAACTCGTCTTTCTGAGTTCTATGCAAATATGGAATAATATATAGGGTGTTCCATTTGAAAATCTCGAGATAATTATTGGTTTTCAAAATACGTCATCACTTTTGGCAAATTAAAAATTCCTAAATTTTCACCATAGAACAAAATGATATACAGACTTTGTTAATTTATAGCAAAAGTTGCGAATCGAAAACTTCATTCACAACGTTTCTATAGGGCTTTGAAATTAGACAATTTATAGAAGAAGATCGTGTATAAATCCGAAACGGGTGATCTCAGACCCATGTTATTATATATCATTGAACTCGTCTTCTGAAGTACTATCTAAAAATATGATGAAATATCGGGTGTTCCATTTGAAAAAACGTATTTGTGATATGTCACAGACATATGGATCATCCTGTATAAATGACAGTATCTAAAAATTAAATGTCATAAGAAGTTATACAATTTTTATTCTGAACTTTTTTCTGTATATATAATAGTTTACCAGATAAGGGGGTGGCCCAAGTTATGTGGGATACCCTGTACTACCTATACCTACCATAAGTTTGTGAGAATTAGGAATTATATGTAGAAATTATCGTTGAAAATGCATCCCTGTTGTAGTTCCAAATTGTTTCCATTTATGAAGGGATTGAAAGATCAACAGCACTATTCTATTGCTCGAATGAATGTAAATAAGTACATATATTTGGTGTGGCAGACTTTTTTTCGCGAATTCAAACACCTATTACTAAAATAGTGAACGTACCACACTGGGCGCAATGGTTCATTTTCACGACTTTGCTACTTGAAACACCGTTGCCAATTCAATAAAGTTGATTAGACCTTTGGATATTGTTCCTGTAATACAGCAGTATTTTGATACATTGTTTGCTTCAAAGCTCAATAGTGATATAGAAAGAACGGTGCCTATTCACATCTGTAGATATTGGTTCATTGGAAAATAGTCTTTGGAAAATTTATAAAGTCTGTTAATTTATTAAAATGGGCAATTTGGCTAAGATATTTTCAAAATGTTGACACTTCCAATTATACGGTACATATAAGTACTGAAAAGCTTTTTTCGGCAATCGGCTTGAAAGTCTCCATTTTTGTTCCAAAATTAGCTCTTGGAAGTTGACGTGTCTCTTACTGACACAATGGAATGATTAGTATGTATGTTGCTAGGCAACAGTTTTAGTGTCTGGGAGCTAAAGTTGAAGTTTAACTCCTAGGAACTTGAAACGTGTCGGATGACAGCTGAGATAGCTGCTTTGACACTGACACGCTCAAGTGACTCCAAATAGTGGTAACTTCACTCATATTTTATTGATATCGATTATTTCGATTGCAGAAAAAATAGCATGTTTCATTAGCATCATAAGTAACTCTGTTTGACTCGCAAATTTTGCAAATTTTGCAATGTCGCTTGTTAAACAAAGTGTCACATTTGATCCTAATTGAACAATGCACTATTGAATAACTATATTGTTATGAAGTTGTCCTCGACGGTATAAAAAGAAATATGCCTTTTGGAAATGACTGACTTTCAACGATTTCTCCACTCAATGTCACTTTTTGAACTGCCACTTCTATTGATTGGGATTAGAGAAATAGGTTAATTTAAGAACCCGAATTTATCAATTTTCATAACATATCAACACAGCCCACTGAAGTATATCATCTTCTTCGAGGACACCAACCCTATTTGAATAATTGTGATATTTTGGTTTATAAACACTGTTTTTGACACAACATTCTGAAAGATGTCAGAAACGATTGAACTTCAGGTATGGTCATGATGCAATCAACTATAATTATGTTGCAGCGACTCAATAGAGAAAGTATGAATGAATGATTAAAAAAAAAGCTCAGTCATTACCACAAATGTTAATGAAATGAACAACAATGGTAGATGACGGGACGAAAGAACTACTTTCCTGGCTGATGCCACGCAGAACATTGAATTACATCCTTCCGAAATCTATGCATCGATACGATTAAACGAATACTAATGCAAGTGTTTTTCTTCATGAACATTTATTTTGTGGAAATTACTTTGACCTTTTTTTAATTTATTCGACATTTCATTCCACTTTGAGCATTGTGGCATGGATTCGGCAACAAGCCAACTTGATATTTACCATTTTCAATTCGTAGGCCATGCTTTTCAAGAAATTCGACAAATGGCGAAATAATCCATTTGTTTCAGAAGATTCCGAAAGTCTTATGATAGTGTCAATTTATAATTTCTGATTTGTGAATAGTTTGTTGCTTTGAGCTGAGGATATTACAATACAAAAATGTCCCACCATCTACATGTGAAATCTCGAATCGTGGCCTCGGTCGTAATCAATCGAGATTTTCTGACAAAAAACAATTGAAGAGTTATTTAACACACGTCATAGTTATTTACATCATGAGTATGGTACACTATACAGAGTGTTGCCTAAGTACGTATAGAAACTTCAGGAGTTATTGCTAGCGTCAAAATTGGATGAGAAGTTCCTATAAACAATAAATTTATGTCCGCAAGTTATTCGCTTCTGAGATACAAAGTGACAATTTCGGATTCTTATTTTAGTTTTTTGTGAATGAACGAATTCCCAACTAATTATGATATTTGATTGAAATTTTCTGCCTGGGAGTAATGTTCAATGTAAAAATCAACTCTCGTTTATAGTATCTCAGTAATATTCTCTCAAAATTGGGGGATTAAAAGGAACAGCCGAAATTTGGCAACTCTGCTTACTGATTTGATACATCTCGCGATCCCGCGCGCACGCGTTCATAACCTAACACTAGCGAATGATTGCCTGAATTATTGGCGGTTAGGCGAAGCGGGAACTGTTTTGAATCGCATTTGAAATCATCTGCTAGCCAATGAGAAGAAAGAATGCGACAAGTTGGCGGGTAATATTTTAGCTTCGTTTTGTATTGTTCAGATTGTTCTCATTCTTCTGGCAAACGAAGGATTGGTAGCTGTGTTGTTAAAAGTGTGAAGTGAAGAGAGGTGTTGAAACTCTAGAAAAGGTAATTATAGAATATTAGGTACCTATTACATTAATAAAAGTAGGTACCTACATAGTAGCTTTCATTTTAAACTTTCTGCTAGAAATGGTAATTATAGAATATTAGGTATTACATTAATATAAGTAGGTTCCTCAATAGTAGCTTTCATTGTGAACTTTTTTGACTATCATTGATGACTCAACTGTTATACACCAGATATATTCCCAGAATATTTAAAACAGTCCGTTCCGAATGTTCGTAGAAACGTCCCAAGAATTTACAGGGTTGACCAATAGTGTGGCAAAGTGAGATAACGGCTTCGCTGATGAGATAGAAGAACAAAAATTTCTTGAGATGGTCTAAGCTCATGAAGAGCACTTGTCTAAAACATTTTTTGCTGTACAGGGTAACTCAAAAATGCGTTGCGTATCGAAGTTATACTTTTTCTTATGAGACGCTCTGTATTTTATTGCATTTTCATAATTTTATGATTTTTTGTGTCGAAACTATGCATTATTGGTCAAAACGGCTTTCATGTCCCTATCCTAACTTTTGATTTACTGTCTGCTGACATTCAATTGGAACAGATACAGGATGATTCAGAATTCAGAATTGGTGATCAGAATTCGGAATTTTTAACCACCCTATATCTGTTCTAATTGAATTTCATCAGATAGTAAATCAGAAGTTGAGATAGGGACTTGAAAGCCGATTTGACCAATAGTGCATAGTTCCGACGCAAAAAAACATAAAGTTAAAATATCTCGATCTCACCCTATATCTCTGTGATCATTACCGCTCGGCTAGACCCCAAGTGAGATATATCGATGAAATCTGCTCACAAGAGAGAATCTGAAAATGCATACGTAATTTACAAATCCTCTGGGGTAGTTATATTTTTATAATAAAATAGCGTCGTCCACCAAAAATCGACCCATATTTTCTGGTTCATCTAATATATAAAATTCTCCTGTCCCGGTCACGCTGTTAGTGGTCGAACTCCTCCGAAACGGCTCGACCGATTCGTATGAAATTTTTTGTGCGTTTGTAGGTATGAGAATAGGTCGTTATCTATTTTTTAAAACGAAAATTCAAGATGGCGGATCCAATATGGCGGACGAGTATTGTTATCCGATTTCATTCAAAATTGGTATTTGGTGTTTTCGGGGTCGGAGATTATGATTCTTTCGTCGAAAATTCAAGATGGCGGATCCAATATGGCGGACGAGTTTTGTAATTATGGTCAGATTCCATTCAAAATTGATATCTGGGGGTTGTCGAGGACAGAGTTTATGATTTTTTATCAAAATTAGAAAATTCGAAATGGCGGATCCAATATGGCGGACGAGTTTTGTAATTATGATCCAATTATATTCAAAATTGGTGATCTGAGGGTTTTCGGGGTCGGAGATTATTATGCTTCGTTCGTCAAAATTTGAAAATTCAAAATGGTTAATCCAATATGGCAAACGAGTTTTGTAATTATGTTCAGATTCTTATCGAAATTGGTATCTGGAGGTTTCAGAGGTCGGAGATATGGATCATTTGTCAAAATGGAAAAATTCAAAATGGCGGATCCAATATGACGGACGAGTTTTTTAATAAAATTATGATCAGATTCTATGCAAAATTGGTATCTGGGGGTTTTTGGGGTAGGAGATGATGATTCATTCATTAAAATTTGGAAATCCAAGATGGCAGATTTAATATGGCGGACGAGTTTTGTAACTATGATCCGATTCCATTCCAAATTTGTATCTGGGGGATTTTGAGATCGGAGATCATGATTCATTAGGAAATTGAAGATGGAGTTTTGTAATTATGATCCAATTATATTCAAAATTGGTGATCTGAGGGTTTTCGGAGTCGGAGATTATTATGCTTCGTTCGTCAAAATTTGAAAATTCAAAAAGATCCAATATGGCAACTGAGTTTTGTAATTATGATCCGATTCTATTCAAAATTTGTATCTGGTTGTTTTTGGGGTCGGATAAAAATCAGAAAACAAAATATTGAAAGTATGTTGATGAATATTAAACTAAAAATATATTTTCTAGAGATAATTTTATATAGCAAAACAACGTTTGCTGGGTATCAGCTATTGTAATAAATATTAGTTTGAAAAACTAATGAAACACCTTTTTATAGATAGCCAAACTAAAAAGAAGTAAGTAGTAAATAAATGAAAAATTGAAGAGATATACAGTTCCGAACTAAAAAGAAGTAGAGAATAAGTAGAACAGTTTGAAAAATTGAAGAATCCCGTTTTCATTGACAGCCGAACTAAAAAGAAGTATAAATAAAATGATGAGAGTTCTTTGATAAATATTTATGTAATAACATTTTTTCTAGAAATAATGTTATGGCAAAACAACGTTTGTTGGGTCAGCTAGTCTAATATATAAATTCCCCTGTCCCGGTCACGGTGTTAGTGGTCGAACTCATCCGAAACGGCTCGACCGATTGGTATGGAATTTTTTTTTGCGTATTCGGTAGGCATGAGAATCGGTCGTGATCTATTTTTTAAATCGAAAATTCAAGATGGCGGATCCAATATGGTAGACGTTCATTGTTATCCGATTTCATTCAAAATTGGCATTTGGGGGTCGCAGATTATGATTTCCTCATCAAAATTAGGAAATTCAAAATGCCGGATCCAATATGGCGGACGAGTTTTTTTATTTATGGTCCGATTATATTTAAAATTGGTATCGGGAGATTTTCGGGGTCGAAGATTATGATTTATTCTTCAAAAATAGGGAATCCAGAATGGCAGATCCAATATGGCAGACGAGTTTTTCAACCGATTATATTCAAAATTGGTATCTGGGGGTTTTCGGGGTCGGAGACTATGGTTCTTTCGTCAAATTTTGAAAATTCAAGATAGCGGATCCAATATGGCGGGCGAGTTTTGTAATTACAGTCAGATTCCATCCAAAATTGGTATCTGGGGGCTTTCGAGGTCGGAGATCACGATTTCTTCATTATAATTAGGAAATTCAAGATGGCGGATCCAATATGACGGACGAGTCTTGTAATTAAGGTCAGATTCTATTCAAAATTGGTATCTGGGGGTTCTCGAGGTCAGAGATTATGATTTTTCATCAAAATCAGGAAATTTAAAATGGCGGATCCAATATGGCGGACGAGTTTTGTGATTATATTCGAAATCGGTATCTAAGGATTTTCGGGGTCGGAGATTATGGTTCGTTCGTCGAAATTTCAAAATTCAAAATGGCGTATCCAATATGGAGGACGAGGTATGTAATCATGGTCAGATTCTATTCAAAATTGGTATCTGGAGGTTTAAGAGGTCGGAGATATAAATCATTTTTTGTCAGAATGGGGAAATTCAGAATGGCGGATCCAATATGGCGGACAAGTTTTGTAATTATGATCGGATTCTATTCAAAATTGATGTCGGGTGGTTTTTTGGCTCGGAAATCATGATTCTTTTGTCAAAATTTGAAGATTCAAGATGGCGTATCCAATATGGCGGACGAGTTTTGTAACTATGATCCGATTCCATTCAAAATTTGTATCCGGGTGATTTTCGGGTCGGAGATAATGATTCTTTCATCTAAATTAGGAAATTAACGATGGAGGATCCAATATGTCGAACGAGTTTTGTAATTATGATCCGATTCTATTCAAAATCTGTATCTGAGGGTTTCCGGGGTCGGAGATTATGATTTTATCCTTTTAAATTGATAAATTCGAGATGACGGATCCCATATGGTAAAAGAGCTTTGTTATAAATATTAGTTTAAAAAACTATAATGAAACACGCTTATATAGATAGCCAAACTCGGGGCCAAACTGAATAGAAATAGAAAATTGATAATGTATTTAAAAAACGAGATAGATTGTCGAAATAAAAAGAAGTAGAAAATGAGAATAGTAGTTTGAAATACTAATGAAACACGATTTCATGGATATCCGAACTGAAAAGGAGTTCAAAACAAAATGATAAAAGTGTGTTTATGAATATTCAACTAAAAAATATTTTCTAGAATGAGATGTATACAGAGTGGGCCTTTGAAAACGAAACAGAGGCTCTGTAGGTCGCCAAAACCGGATTATCAAAAAAAACTGCAACAGGTCTACTACATTTTCGAGGGGGACATATTTCTAAAATATTTTCAGCCCTGCGGCGTTGCCGCTTCTAAAGAAAAGAAGCAACAACTTTGTTATTTCAAATGGAACACCTTGTATTTTATTACATTCTTAGATTCTCTCCGAAGAGCTGAATTCATCAATGCATCACACTTGGGGTCTAGCTGTAATGGTTTCAGGGATATAAAGTGTTCAAAATCGAGATTTTTCAACTTTAACATTTTTTGTGTCGAAACTATTCATTATTGGTCAAAACTGCTCTTATGTCCCTATCTCAACTTGTGATTTACTATCTACTGACATTTATTTGAAACAAATACAGGGTGGTTCAAGATTCAGAATTCTGATCACCCTGTATCTGTTCCAATTAAATGTTAGTAGATAGTGAATCACAAGTTGAGATAGGGACATGGGAGTCGTTTTGACCAATAATGATTAGTTTCGACACAAAAAAATGTTGAAGTTGAAAAATCTCGATTTTGAACACTTTATATCCCTGAAACCATTACAGCTAGACCCCAAGTGTGATGCATTGATGAAATCAGATTTTCGGGGAGAATCTAAAAATGCAATAAAATACAAGGTGTTCCATTTGAAATAACAAAGTTGTTGCTTCTTTTCGTTAGCAGCGGCAACGCCGCAGGTCTGAAAATGTTGTAGGACGATGTCTCCCTTGAAAATGTAGATGACGTGTTTCAGATTCTTTTCATAATCCGGTTTTGGCGACCTACAGAGCCTCTGTTTCGTTTTCAAAGGCCCACTCTGTATAGCAAAACAACGTGTGCCGGGTATCAGCATCAGCTATTGTAATAAATAGTAGTTTGAAAAACTAATGAAAGACGTTTTTATAGATAGCCAAACTAAAAAGAAGTGAGTTGTGAATAAATGAAAAGATGAAGAGATATAGGGTGCCGAACTAAAAAGGAGTAGGTAATAGGTAGAATACTTTGAAAAACTGAAGAATCCCGTTTTCATGGGTAGCCGAACTATATAAAATGAAGTATGAATAGAATAATGAAAGTTCTTTGATAAATATTTATGTAAAAACATTTTATCTAGAAATAATGTTATGGCAAAACAACGTTTGCCGGGTCGCGATTTTAGGTTTGTTAATCTGTGATTTTACTAAATATACTGCACGCTAGCACAAAACACGCCCACCATAATACGTCATATCTCCAAACATTAGCGATATACTCGGAGTCAGCACATCGCACTAAATATACTGTGCTCCAACGCAAGAATACACTTTTTATGATTTTGACACGAATTCGACTGAAGCTCTTTCTTTGTCAATCTCTTGTACGCAGTGAATTCATATACCCAAATGGTCTAATGGTTAGCGCTGTCGACTTTCAGTCTGAAGGTCCATGGTTCGAATCGCTGTGAACTTGAACTTTTTTTTGCAACTTTTTTTTTCACCAATGTTTTTTTTTCTTCATTCTGGCTTCTTCAGTGCGATGTGCTGACTCCGAGTATATCGGTAATGTTTGGAGATATGACGTATTATGGTGGGCGTGGTTTGTGCTAGCATGCAGTATATTTAGTAAAATCGCGTCCCGGTCACGGTGTTAGTGGTCGAACTCCTCCAAAACGGCTCGACCGATTCGTATGAAGCTTTTTGTGGGTATGAGAATCGGTCGTAATCTTTTTTTTTAATCGAAAATTCAAGATGGCGGATCCAATATGGTGGACAAGCATTGTTATCCGATTTTATCCAAAATTGGTATTTGGGGGTTTTCGGGGTCGGAGATTATGATTCTATCGACGAATTTTGGAAATTCAAGATGGCGGATCCAATATGGCGAACGAAAAAATGCATAAGTATAGAATTTTTTTACCGTTTGATGAAATATCCAGATACATAGAAGTTATGACCTTTTTCAGAAATCGGTAAAATGTAGATTTTCGACGATAAATCGGAAACGGCTTGAGATATTGAAATGAGGTTTTCACCAATCGACGTTTCACAAAAGCTAAGCTGTAGACTTGTAGGTCGGTTTTTCTAGCTATTGTGGAAATAGGAAAAACTGTCGGAATAAAGCAATTCAGGACACCTTTGTACATTGAGGGGTATCGATGTAACCGTTATATTCGATTAAAATGATTTTAATTCACAGAATGGAAAGAATCGAAGCCTTTCACAGCGGCCACTATCTAAATTTGGATGGTAATGATTACCTCTATAAAAAAAAAAGTTCAAGGAACGATGCGACCTATTATGAATGCTCGGTCGAGGGGTGTTCCGCTCGCATTACAGAGAGAGGATTCATCATAAACCTGAGCGTCGGCCATCACCATACTGCCAATGTAATTGACGTTGGATTGCTAAAATTTCGTCAGGAATTACGAAGGAGGGCGGCATCCGAGAATACTCCCTTACAGGAAATATTCCAAGAACAACAAAGAAGGTATCCGGATGTAGTGGAATTCGTTGGTTCCTACGAGAAAAATAGGAACCTCCTTTATCGAGCGCAGAAGAAGGGGACACCTCCGGTACCTTCAAATTTCACGGAATTGATGCATTCCATTCAAAACCCCACGTAAGTTTGTCATTGCTCAGGTTAAAATAATTTTCAAGAATTCTATTTCAATCATTTCCAGATGGAACGCACGTTATGGAAAAACAATCGGGGAAAATAATCAATTTCTCCATACGATCATTAGATCTAATGATCAAGCAGAAACTGCTATTTTCATTTCCCCTACTGTGCTAGGAATATTGAGGGAGCAGCCAAGCAGAACTGCTAATCTACAATTAGATGCAACCTTTAAAGTTGTTCCTCGTGCAGGAGGAGCTATGCAATTGTTGATAATTCACCTATATTTGCATAATACAGTTGAGTCACCAGCCATATTGTTCTACGTCTTCAAACATCACTTGACTTCCTATTATTTTCCTCAGGTATTCCCACTCATGTACTGCCTCATGCAGAGGAAGTCACGAGTGGCGTATGAAACACTATTAGAATATTTTAAAGACATCCTTCTTCCTAATTTCCAACCATCATCCATAATGGCGGATTATGAAGCTGCTCTGAGGGCAGCCATTCGAAATATCTGGCCGGAAACCGCATTAATAGGATGCTGGTTTCATTACTGCCAGGCTGTCTACAAGAAATCCAGGCAACTTGGGTTACAGGTTCGAATGAATGGATATTTGAAAACTCAAAATGTTCACAAGTCGTCGAAATCTCACTGTATTCATCAGTTAATTACGCTTGCAGAATATCTTCGAATTTCTGTGCTTGATATACAGGGTGTCTCAAGTTTAAGTCGTCTAACTTCTAAAATCTATAGCAAAAATCAAAATAGTGTTATTCTTTTTTGGCCCTTCGATATGGAACTCATCAGATATTTTTATTGGGACGCCAGTATAGTTGATTGAATAACCTAATGAAAAATCATTATTATTTCTTCATATTTGTTTCAATATCTTTCGTGTCTGTGAACCATCTAATATTCAATTCGAATGACAATTCGATGTAAGGTAAACGTTCAGGTAGAAGAACTGTTATGCATAGTATAACATTATTTCAAATAACAAGGAAACGTAGAAGGATATCAAAACAAATGAAACGCAGATAGCAAGGTGAATGAATGGGGGTCATTTTTCATCTGCTATAATTCACTATTAGCGTCCCTATGGAAAGAATCTGTAGGGTTCCATATCAGTTGATATACACCCAGTGTAGCTCAGTTTCCTCTATTGATATGGACTGTTCCCATAGCAGATAAAAAAGTGCTCACAAAATTTCAAATTGCTAGGTTTCGTTTCAATAGAGATAAAAAATTGAAACACATAATTTATGCGAACTTCAACACCCCGTGTAATGAAATCAAGTATCTCCACGACAAAACAAAAAAAATAAGTGAATAATATTTTAATTTTTGCTTTCGATTTTCAAAGTTGGACGACCTAACCTGAGACACCCTGAAGAACAAAAAAGAAATACACACAACCATCAAATGTTGTAGGGAAGAAATAACGATGATCGGCAAAAAAAATAGTGAAGATGGCTATGGTTCTCCCCCTTCTACCGGAAAATCAAGTGGAAGCTGGGATGAACATTCTAGTGGAAGAGCAAGTTCCAGGAACTAGAGAGTTCCTTCAGTACTTGAGGGAGTACTGGTTAGGTAGGAACATTTCGGTATATCGCCTGCCACAGCGCACGAACAATGCTGTGGAATCATTTCACCGAAATTTATTCAGATTAGTGGGAAGACCTCATCCCAACATTTGGGTTTTCATAGAAATGATTCAGATAATGGAGCACTCGAAAAGTTGCGACCTAAGGAGGTTAGAGAGCGGAATTGTGCTCCCCAGACAGAGGCGTCCTACTTACCTTCAGATCGAAAGATCTATAAGCAGGGCGCAAACTGTTTTGGAGACGGAAAATAATATAAGTCTATTCTTGAGAAGGATGTCTCATTTGGTAGGAAGACTAACAAGAATTTTCCAACCAGCTCAAGGTCAGTTATCGTGAAAATCGTAATTATTACAAATACATTATTGAAAATCAATATAGGACATCACATAAAGCTATTGAAATTATTCGAACAGTGATCTCACTGCAACTGATTCACACCGTTTCTTCCCAAATATTCGTCAACTAAAATATGTTTGGTGAATGAGATATATTTTTCCTTGGTTTGCGCGATACAATCAACTTTCTCTTCTCGATCGAATAGTTGCTTGATGAAAAGGCTGCTATCGTAGCCACTCATATTATGAAAAAATATGGGGATGAAATTTGGAATTTTAAAGTTCAAATTACATATTGAATGTGCGGCACCGAATATTTTTTCCCCGTTTGATGACAGTGGTCTCTTACTTTGACGTCACCATATATGAAAGCTTTATCGCAAATGCCACACTCCGTGGCATCAGCGAATTCAACTTCTTCTGCCGGAGTTAATTTTTTCATAGGAACTACACGTTTTAGAAACGAGTTGTAAATTATTTTGCAGTCATTGACAAAATTGGATAAGAATTTTTTCGCAGCATCTTCCCCACGGAATGTAACAAATTTCGTAATAGAATTATCGAAAGAGCATTTGATTAGGTATGCAAATGAATGAGGTTCAGGTGCGAATGTTCTATTAGTGAAGGATTTCTCCGGATCTGGCTGACTAGTATGTATCGGCTCCAGAACTGATTCGAAATCTGCATAAATAACGAATGGTACTTTCATCTGTTTCTCAAATTTCTCGAATTTCAAAATGTTTTCAGGTACTGAATTTCCAAATTTATCGACTTTGACCTCTGTGGATGGAGTTGTAGTATATGTATGGTTACAATCATTTAGCTGATGGCGTAACAACTTTGTTTCATCTGAGAAATGTATCAAACAGCCGTCACAAAAAATTTCTTATGCCCCCTGGCAGATACCTGGCTAGATACCAGCCTAGATAAATTCTTTATCCAGCAATAGGCTATTTCCGGATTCATCATCTGTGGTCAGATGTAAATTCACATGTTTACTCATTCTCTCCTTAGAGTTATACAGTGGGCCGACTATCTGATATTGCACTTGATGTTTTTCAAACACACTTTCTAACTCGTAAACGTTGATGGAACAATCATTGAGAATTTAGAATTTTGGGATGCTACTCACTTTAACAGGGAACTCTATACCCACCAAATTCAGAACCGTAGAATAGTGCGGATATGAAGAGGATTCGCGAACATTAGCCCTTGCCGGATACAGTGCAGACGTCACAGCCCAAGCAAAACAGCACTCATCCTGGTTCACCATGTTCACTACTGCCTTTTTATTCTCTATGAAGCTAGGCAGCTTCATGTAGGAACACCCACGCAGCGGACTGTATTTGTTGATGTTGAACCTATAACAATAATACCATCAGATGATCGATAATCAGAAGTGTTGAAGAATATATCAACTCACCAGAATCGCGTTCCTCGAATCCAGTCGTTTGATTCAATATTATGGTCGCTTTATTTTCAATGAAAAACGTATGGTTATCCAATACATCACTTCTGCATTCTAATCTATAACTTACAATACGGCATTTGAACACATTTTCAATCACATATACTCCATCTCTATAATTGACGCAAGCGTTTGTTCGATGCTCCAATGTCCTTTTATGAGAGCTCATTTCAGCTGGAATCATTTTATTGCAAATGGTACATGCCTGCAGATTCCCAGAAGTTGTTGCTTGCTGAGTGCCATTTATCAGTCGAGGCTTCTTGCGATAGGAGGGCTCAAATTTCCCACACATGCAACTCTTTCATGGCGTCGTATATTGTCACTACGCGTGAAAGACTCAGCGCACACACTGCAGAATAACATATTGTTCAGATAATGTATCACTCACAAGAACTAATGAGGTTAATGTTGATGGTAGTATTGAGAGAGAACTATGCGCTCACGGACGCAGCTATTGGGTTTATATAAGGGGGAGCCATGACGTAACACACATCGCCCCACTTCTCCCAATACGACCTCGACCGTCATTTTCCTTCAGGGTCGAGATCTCTCTCTCTCTACAACTCAAGGACACTCACACTCAAGGTCACACACCGTCGCATACGGTGCAACCTTCCTTCACGGTCAAGGCCTTTCTCTCTCTACAACTCGAGGTTACTTACTCCCAAGGTCGCACATGCGGAGGTTACTCTACCCAAGATCACTTCCGCCCAAGGTCACTCCTACTCAAGGTCACTACCTTCTAAGGCAACTCCTACTCAAAGTCACTTCCGTCCAAGGCCACTTCTGCATCAAGGTCACTCTGACACGAGGTCACCCCGCCCAAGGTCACTTCCTTCCAAGACAACTCCTGTCCCAAGGCCACTCCCGCCGAAGGTCACTCCGCCCAAGGTCGGAGGACAATGACCTCGGGCGGAGAGTCAGAAACGGCTAATCTTATCTACTTCTGACACACATCTGAAGTTCTCTTCCAGGATGAATCCGAGGGGTAAACCGCTGAGGAAGTATGGTGTACATCATGAGGAAGTACAAGGGAAGTACGGGAAGTATGAGGAATTATTAGGAAGTACGAGGAAGTATGAGGAAGTACGAGGAAGTACGAGGAAGTACGAGGAAGTACGAGGAAGTACGAGGAAGTACAAGGAAGTACGGGAAGTACGAGGAAGTTTATAGTGCTTGAAATGCTCACGGTGGTGTTCCTATTGCGAGTCCTGCGCGTTAGTGACGATAGCGGGTCGCGAGGCAATATTTGGAGCATCCCTTTATTTATTTTTATTTTATTAGTTGGTTGAGTAACGTCTTGCGAGCTTCAACTGCAGCGTATTTGTCTTGGTATTTATTTGTGAACGATCAAGCTAGTTCAAGTTGAGTTCTGTCACAAGGATTGGGAATCAGGAAAGGTATGTTTTATACAATAATTCCAAGTCAGTTTGTGCTCAATTGCTTTTATACATTCAGTATCACTAGATTGCTGAGTGAGTTGATTATTCAATATCGAATCAAACATGAGATATGAGGTGAAACATTACGTATTTTTGGTGTATTGTTTTGATTCTTGCAACGGTATTGGAAGTTACAAATTTGTTTGATATCAACTTGCAGTTGTCCTTTGTTCATAGCAGTTGAATTTCTGATGCGGATTGAGCTAAAGCAGAGAAAATATCAGGGGCGTAGGGGCAATTATTTCAGTACAAAATACAAATTACAACAACTTCACAGTATAATGTAATTATGGTACTGAATAGTGAATATATGTAGCTGAAGTTAGTTTATTATTCACTTGTTGAGTTACGGTCTTCTCTCAAATTAAATTTCACTCAATGTCATATTCCATCTGATATAATTTCCTCGATTCAAATCAATTACAACTGACTGTACCCAAGTACACGAAAATCTATCTACTCCATTGTTTCATGTATATCTCGATGTATGAATATATATAAGTCTCCGCTGGTATACAAGGTATTTATTACACGGTATTACATATTTATTTCAGATGAAGAATGTCTGTATTAATGCGAATAAATATACCTACAAAAAGTCAGTAGTATTGATGTAAGAGTTTTTGAGACATCATAGAAAATTTGATCGTCTCATGAACTCCACACCATGCAGGTATTTTGAATAATACGGAGCCGATCAAGAAAACTTGAAAGAGAGTTACAAATGTATTCACAAGGAATTTACTCTTGATTTTTTGATAATATCGATTTATTGACTGAAAGTAGATTTTGTAGATTTTCGAAAAGTTTTTATTTTTGTTACTTTCTCCATAGACAATTTCTTTGAAGGAGTTTGACCAGTGACGTAGTGAATTTCTACACGAGCACAACGTTTGAAAGTGTATTTGAAGAAGTTGCAAATTAGTTTCCACTTCTACTCTGAAAAAAATTATTAAAAGGTGCATGGGTAGGTGTTTTTGCAGATTTGAATAATAATCTAAATTATATTCGAATGGTATTGAATCAAGTTAGTTTTCTATTTTCCCACTTGAATAATCTAATGATACCTAATGAAACACAGGCAATATTTTTCACGGTTCTTGTATCAATTAATGGGTACTTGAGATACATGCCGATGAAAATAGCTATAGCTGCACTGATTTTTTCAGATGGCAGATACCAGCCAGACTGGAAATTTCTTCAAAGGAGCTGAAGCCGCCTTGAATTTGATAATACCAGAGATAGTCAAGAATATTATGATTATCAATGGTTATGATAATGAAGGCATCATTGCCAATATTGATGAATCTCGTTTGGAGGAGATGGAGACTTTTGCAAGAAACGAACTGCACGAAATTTTAAAACCCGAAGATCTGCCTAAATACTATGGACTTCACTCTGAAAAACCAACACTTTTTAAATTTATAAGTGGCCATAAACAGACTATACTCATGCTGGCTAATTACTCGCGGGAGAACTTTACTAGAAGAAGAATGAGCACCTCTAAAAATAAATCTAAATCCAATAATAATTCCGAGTCAGACAGTTGTTCCAGTAATTCTCAGACTTCTGAAATTTTGAAAAACATCAAACATGCTCCAAAATTAACAGAAGAGAATGCACTAATATGGACCACGTTGAAAAAATGGGCCAAAGAACGAACGAGCAGTGATTTATGGAGAGCTGTATCAGATCGTTTTGATGATTTGGTTGTATCGAGTTCTTTTAACAAAGACGGTGATCTAACTTGCAATATTGAATGCTTTTGCGGTGTTAAAACAAAAATTCAGAAGTTGTCCAAAACACAAACAACTCCTAAACGTTGGATATATGCTAACTTTCATAAACACATATTGCAAAGGCACATTGGATCAAACGCGCCACCTCCTAAAACAGTAAAAAATAAACTTATAACGTCTTTTTTGTTACCTAATGATGCCCGAGATCATACCCTTGCAGATGCCTCACAAGATGAAGCAAGAACTCAAACAAGAATAAATATAATCCAATATATTGCCATTCCTTCTACCTCGTGGTCTACCTCATCCATTGGCATCACGAATAAGGACGCCGTCTCGGACGAAATTATTCTTCGAGAAAATGATCGAATAGATCGCGAATCCGAGATACTTTCCGAAAAATTGGTTTCTGACGACAAACCAAGTGCAAATTTGAAGAATGCGCTACCTTCTATTAGTACTTTGAACAGATATCTTCAAAACAAACGTATTCCAATAGAAGAAGGAGTCATGAATTTTGCTGGTTTGCTCAAGTTTTTGGAAGACAATGGGCTACCAAAAATCGTATGGATATCTGAAGATGGCACAAGGATAACTGGAAAAATCCAATATGATGCTAGGACGAATAAAATAGTTGGATTTGTTTTACCACTGAAAAATGGAATGCCACAAACCGATACGTACATCGCGACATCGGCGACTACCATTCAAAATTACTTCGAAACGGGCATTAAAGCTACATATGCCTATGTGGTAATGGCTCAACCAGTAGTGAGTAATTCACCGTCATTCTGCTTGTCGATGTTTGGCACTGACAATAAATTCACAGCTCAAGAGGTCGTCGACAGATGGGAGTATATGAAGAGAGTTGCTGAGGAATATGGGATCACAATTGCTGGATTCTCATCTGATGGCGATACTCGGTTACTGAAAGCTATGCGGATCAATTCCAGCCTTCCGTTAGAAAATGGGGAAATGTTTGAATGGGAATGGTTTCGAATGAATCCAGATAGAACTGATGAAGTTTATTTACAGGATACAGTCCATATATTAACAAAGATGCGTACACGATTCTTAAAGCCAGGAATAGTCTTACCCATGGGAGATCATAGTGTAACTGTCGAACATCTCAATCAATTGATAACTACCATGACCAAAGATAAACACTTGATCACACATTCAGATCTTAAAGCTGAAGACAAGATGAATTTTTTATCGGCGCAGAAGATATGTTCCATTCTTGTTATAAATAATTTGAAAACAATTCCAAATAGCGTTGGTACTATGGCATATTTGAGAATCATGAATTTCGTCTTGACTTCATTTTTAGATACATCTCTGAATCTCTCCACACGATTGTATCAAATATGGTACTCAGTTTTTTTTCTACGTATATGGAGATATTGGATTAAAAAAAATTGTGCATACACTATAAAAGACAATTTTCTAACAAATAATTGCTACTTATGCATCGAACTCAACGCTCATAATTTTGTAAAATTGATAAATAAGTTCAAACATAATTCCGATAAATTGAGTGCCGAAATGTTTTGTCTGAACAATTTTAGTAGTCAAACATGTGAAAAGTTATTTCGAGCAGCCAGGTCAATCACTTCAACCTATTCTACAGTTATTAATTTCAGTGTTAAAGATTTCATGCACCGCATTGATAGAATACAAACCATAAATTCTATAAAAAGTGATTTGAAAAGTATTTTCTCATTTCCAAGAGATGAGAAATTAGGATTAGAAAATACAATTCAAATCAGCAGCCACCAAATTCAAGAAATTAATATTGAAGGAACAATAAATGAAGCATTAACAGATGCGTTGGAAGACACCAAAAAAATAGGAATGAGGCTAGAATGCGATGAATGGAAATATGTTGATATTCCTCCCACTTGTTTTCAATCTTCTGAACATATAGATGATCAGGACAAACATGAGATAGAAATCGATGATAAGGAAATTGAAGATGTTGGAGTTACACCTCTAGAAGATTTTTTTTCTGATTTTCCTCATGTCGAGAAAGAAAAAATTGAAAAGTTACAACTGAAAGATTATTCAGAGCGAGTTATTCAAATATCCGAAGACTGTCCTTTCGTGGAGGTGCAACAACAAAATGGGAAAATTATTACCATCAAAAAATCATCTCTGTGTTGGTTTTTAGACGAAAATAATGGAAAGGTTAGTACCGACAGATTGAGAAGATTCATAACTGGAAAGAGAGGAGTAGCAGCTAAGAGAAAGAATGAAACTCATAAGCTCAAGGGAAAGAAAATGAGAAAGGTCGAGAAAAAAGATGCATTTTCAAGTTGTTCATCTTCAGAAGATGTTGATTTCAGCCTAGATGATTCAACAGACACAGAAGAGTTTAATTCTTCAGGCTCCGAATCGTCGAAGGAAAACCGCGAATTGCGACCAGAGATATTAATTGAAAAATATTATGCTGTGTTTTACGAGCAGAAATATTATATCGGCCGAATAATTCAAGAAACTGCTTCAGATAAATATGAAATAAAATTTTTGAAGTCCGAACTAAACCAGTTCGTTTGGCCACGCTTCGATGATAAAGATAATGTACAAAAAAGATATATATTTCATGGGCCTATAGAATTGGTTGGTAGTGGACCATTTCAGTTGAAACGGGCCGATTCATTGAATATCTCCAGGAAATATAAATTAATGAAAAGCGCTCGGATAAGCGGGATGAAAAGAGTAAATGAAAAATAATTGAAGTTTCTAAAATCATCCAGAAGAAATTGTTGCTCATGCAAATTCAAAATTGACGTTTCTGAGCTTATTTTAATCATGTTATCTAGGACACTGAAGGTTTCATGCTATTGGTCTTTGAATTTCATTTTACACAGATTTTAAAGCTAACAGAATATTGTTTGTTTTTTTTTGCGATATATATAAGTACCTATAATTTACATGTTTTTTTAGTACTCGATCTCTTTCTTGGCTTGTCACAGATTAAAAATGCAGGTATGTTCTTACGAATGAAGAAGTATTATTGTAGTTCTAACAGATTTTTTCTGATTGAATGTACTCATTTTAAATTCCACGGAGTTTCTCATAATTAGAATATTGTTTTATTTCCCTGTGATATACCTATGTGAATTTGTATATCAAACTGAGAGTAGTGTTGTATTTCCTGTGATATACCTATTCAAGTTTTTCATTTTTTTATTGTAGTTCTAGTTACGTGGAAGATAATGTTGCTTGAAAAAGTGTTTTATTTTTTGTGAGATTTTTTTTGTAGTTCTTAACAGATTTTCTCTGATTGAGACTGTTTTATCCATTCTTCTAGTTCTTTATACTTATTTTATTCTCATGGAGTTTCTCAAAATTAGAATATTGTTTTATTTTCCTGTGATACCTAGATATGTAACTCTTTTATTTATTTTATTGTACTTAGTACAGATATTACGTGAAAGATAAATGTTGTCAGAAGAAGTGTTTTATTTTTTGTGACATATGTTTAAATAAGTACTCATCAAAGACTAATCAAACATGGGAACGATCAATATGAATTGCTGATAATACAGGGTGACATTGGGATACATACGATTATTTCCAACCCTTAGAAAGATGACATAATTAGATTGTATTATCGAATGCCAGCAATGCAAAAAATTATTGAGATCATAATAAAATTTCAAGTGAGACCCCTTTTCCACCCAAAGTTCTTCACTGTAGCAATTCTGAGGTCACCTCTGTTCGAATTTTCTTGTGGAAGGCACAATCACGCGAAGTTCAAGCATTTAAATGATTTAAATGGCGTACTTAGGAACTCTGGAATTGTATTAGGAATTATGAGGAAGTATATATAGGAAGTACCTATCAAGGAAGTACGGGAAGTATCAAGGAAGTACGGGAAGTATCGAGGAAGTACAGGAAGTATCGAGGAAGTACGGGAAGTATCGAGGAAGTACGGGAAGTATCAAGGAAGTACGGGAAGTATCAAGGAAGTAGAGGAAGTATACGATTTTAAGGAAGTAGTGTACACCATTTAGGTCAGCGGTTTACCCCTCGGATGAATCTATTGGCATGAATCCACATTCCCCATGATATTTGATTGCTTTGGGAGATGAATTAGATGAAAGTTGCACTGCTGGTCCAACTCTCTGTCGTTGTGCTCCTTTGACATCTAAGTGAGAACGTGTCAATCAGTGTTAATTCACAAATTGAACAAGTGAGTAACTTCTCAAAGCATGTTTTGTCAACAGTATCTCCTTCAATATGGATTCCGTCATCAATAATGTGGTTTCGTGATAGTTTCATCAAATGTGGAACATCTGCGAAAACATAGACGTTCACGTCAATATCAGCAGGATGATTGAAATAACAATTTTTATCATGTAAGATTCCACGCTTGGACCATAGTTTCATATTCCCAGAACCCATATCACTGATTATGGCAACTACAATAAGTCCTGTATTGTACAATTCAGTAATTATGGACTTCACAATGTCAGGAGTCATTGGTTGGTCAAATTTATAATAAACAGGTTACTTCCAATGTTTGAGCAATCCTCGTATCATAACTGTTTGGAAAGATTTGTGAGGACCTATTTTTTCTTGCTTTTTCTTCTCAAAGTCTATTCGATTGGAAACATAAATCTCATCGAATGATAAAACACATAGCCTGTCAAGTATACTCATACTGGCAACTTCACCCATCAGTAACTTGCGAACACTGAATAAAATACCTTGATCCAGATTGAAAGTAGAGGCCCAAGTCCTGAGTGTTGACAGAGCTGGAAGAGGATGCTGATTAGCTCTCATATATCTATATGCCTTGGGGCTAACACTTCGTAAAGATATTGCAGAGGCATTATCTTCAGGTGACCAGCGAATTCGTTTCAATTCAGGATTTAATAATTTTTTAAATTGACTTTCTGTGAAAATGATCCCCAAACTATTTTTCAATCTTTCTTCCAGGTTATTTTGTTCTTCAACTTTTTTTACAAGCTTTCCATTTTCACTCTCTAATTCTGAAATTCTCAATTGCATTTCATTTTTCTTTTCATTCGCTTTTGATAATTCAGTTCTCAGCTTCAAAATTGTCTGTTGTGAACTATGTTTTTCAGGTTCTTCGTTACTGAAAATATACAATATGTCAATGGTAGAATAGTGATTTTATAAATGGCAATAAACTTACATATCATCACAATCCATTTGTACTCCAGTTTCATCAGTATTTTCAACTACTGATCCTGGAACAATATGTATGTTTTCTGAGGTGCTTGAACTGGCAATCATTTTATCCACTTCTTCTTGTTGTTGTTTTTTTGCCATACGTTTGGATCTTGATGAAGGTTCTCCATGAAGATTCGATTTAGAGGATGATTTGGTTGGTATGTGTAAAGTTGGTACTGCATAATTTTTGAGAACTCTTGAATTTGTTGTACTATAATTCAGTAATCTCTGTCTCATAGGAATCTCAAAACAATCCGGTTCGGAGCCAATGGAGCAAATTCTTGCTGAAAATAATCAATAATCACATTATACTATCAAGTAGATACAATGTGATAAAATGAAGTAGGTAATCAAGTTCTGCAGCAAGTCTGGTGAATGGGGCAATAATATATCCTAACACTCTCCATAACATAAAAATATAATTTTGTAACCAAAAATTTCGAAGTCAGAATTTATTCGGAAGTTCTCCAAATACACGATCCAAATATACTTATCATGTTCTACAGCAAGTTTGGTGAGAGAAGCAATGAAATTTACTCTCTCAATAGCTATAAAATTCAATTTTGTAACCAAATATTTCGAGGTTTGAATCAATTTGAAACATTACGTCTATTCATCAGTTGATATTAGTGATACTGAATCATTACTTACCATTTTTTAAATTGATTTTATCTTTTCTATGGCATGCTTTAACCCACTGTTTTCTGAAATCTTTTTCAGCTGGAAATCGGAAGTATCTTATGTTAGTGTCTTTTGTCACTCGCGAATAGTTCTTACAGGTAGAAATTGCACATTTAGGCATGTTTATTGATTGAATCACTCATCAAATCACTTGAAAACAATTGGAAGATGATATTTCACACGTTAGCAGAAAACCACAGAATACCCAAACTAAACAGAAGCGACACAATAGCATTTTCGCGTATGCGTGAGCCGTCATTTAATAAATGTGAAATTTGTCATTGTCAATCTATGTTTGTTTATGTTAAAAATTCGGTCACGTTTTGTTCTGTTGATTTATTCAATCACTATTCTGATTCTCTCACTTTTTATACAAATTTGTGTATATTTTTGTTCAATGGCTTCTAAAGGAAGTGCGGTGTGTGCCTATCGTGCATGCTCTTCAAGATCTAGTCAAGGAATAAGTCTATTTTTCTTTCCAAGAGATCCAGTGAGGTATGTGTTGGAATTACTTTAGTTCTCTGATGGAACTTCTGGATCATAATTTGAAGCTGAGGGATATTTTGTTTCCAAAAGTTTCTCATGTTTTTCATTTCAGTTAATTTGCTTACAATTATTTTCAGAATTTTTTGGGGGGAATTTCTTCTGGTACAATTATATTTTTTTCATC
Source organism: Phaedon cochleariae (assembly GCA_918026855.4). Lineage (NCBI taxonomy): Eukaryota > Metazoa > Arthropoda > Insecta > Coleoptera > Chrysomelidae > Phaedon > Phaedon cochleariae. The sequence goes on from OU896710.1 coordinate 22,505,401, forward strand.
TGAACACTTATAACTTCTATCTTTCAGATCTGAAAAGTGGATAGTTTACATAAGAACTAAGTATTGACTGTGTGAAAAACATTTTGAAGAAAAATATATACCCAAAGGGGAGACTCGGAAAACTTTATTTCAGCAAGCTCTACCAACAGTTTTCCCTCATATAACAAAGAGACCTTTCACCATGAATGATGTATTTGCCAGAGGATCTGCAGAACCAAACAAAAAAGTGATGGTTATATCAGGTATATTACCTACATATTTTCTGTATGTACATTTCAAAGTATTAACATTCATCAAATGAAACATACATTTTCTACAAATTCATATTCTTATACTGTGTCCGAGATATTTGAATAAGAGCAAAATATCAGATGATCAAACATTTCCATGAGAGAACTCGATTATTACCTCATTCATTCTATTTTTCTTTTATGAAGGACATCATAATTATGATTTGATTTTAATTTCAGATATATCTATTGTTCCTTCTCTGGAAGAACAATACCAAAAAGAAAATAAAGCTCCAACTTCGACTTAGTGTTATTCTATCACTCCAGGTATTTATATATTTTAATCATTACAGAAGTGATTAATCTAATTCAAATAACATAATTTATATTAATTGAAGGACTAAGTGGTATCCAACAATTTGAAGAAGAAGAGGAGCATATCTTGACTAAAAAGGTACCAGTTCCAGCTCTACTGTCTCCTTCAACTTCCACTCAGACAACAGGTAACTTGAGCTATGGAACTCCTCGAAGGAAGCAATTGAAAGAGAAAATCAAGGCTCTAAGAAAAGCATGTAAGGATTCAGCTCCAAAGCAATCAGAGTTAGGCCTCGAGGATTTAAAAAATTCATGTGATGAGCAAACCACTGGCAGAGATAGTCAAATGTCAAGCAGCACTGAGAGGAAAAAAACCTGTAGGTAGAAGGTATTCAGTAGAGTACAAATAGTTTGCATTGACACTGTATTTTTTGGGTCCTCGTGCTTACAACTTCATGAGTAAACTATTGTGTATTCCAACCAAGAGAAGCTTACAAAGAATCACAGAAAAACTCGCTTGTAAACCTGGATTAGATAATGAAGCAATTTTTACATCTCTTCAAATCAAGATGAAAACAATGTTGCCTCGAGACAGGCACTGTATACATTGTGCATTGATGAAATGCCCCTGAAATCCAACTTATTTTATCACATTGGACGTGATGAGATTGTTGGATTGAGCAATACTGGGAATGAAATTGCTCAGAATGCTTTGGCTATTATGGCAAGAGGTTTATACTCAAACTGGAAACAACCAATTGCTTATATTTTCACTGGTTCACAGTTTGGAGCAAAAAAATTACTTCCACTCATTGAACAATGTGTCCACAAATTTACCAGTTGTTGAAAATATAAATCTATGTCCCTGTATGTTCTCGTTCATATCTATTTAGAATGCTATGAAGTATATTGATATGTTTCTTTGTCAATAAAATGTAACAGTTGTCACGAATTGTCAGAAATATAGTTTATTCTGAACTTGCGTTTATCTCTCGAAAAGCTCTGTTTCCATCAGGTTATGGGCCCAGTACCTAGCAGTACTTGAAATAGTTTTCAGGAAGTTCAAAAAGGTGCATCGGATCAACCTTGAAATGAGTGGATCACACAATGCACTTCCTCTGATCGAGAGACTCAAAGGGCGCGAGAATCAAGGCTCGTGGAAGTTCGCCATGCAAGCGTTTCTTCAACTTGACGACTTTTGGGACGTTGTGAATGGAAAGATGCCAGAAGAAGAACCTGCCAAGAAAGCATTCGAAGCAAAAGACAGGAAAGCATTGTCCAAGATAATTCTGGCTGTGGATCCATCAATTTATTCACATATCAAGCAGGCTTCAACTTCATCGGAAGCATGGTATTCTTAGGAGAGAGCTTTCGAAGATTCGGGACTCACCAGAAAGGTAGGACTGTTGAGAACTCTTGTTACCACAAATCTGTCGATGAGTATGTAGACAAAATAATGACAACTGCTCAGAGGTTGACCGAGATCGGTTTTGAAGGGGAAGATGAGTGGGTTGGAACATTGCTATCAGCTGGTCTTCCTGATGAATATCGCCCAATGATAATGGGCTTAGAAAGTTCAGGCATATCTATAACAGGAGATTCCATCAAAGTTAAACTTCTACAAGATGTAAGGCTACAGGAAAATACGATGCCAGCAAATAGTGAGACAGCCCTTTATTCAAAAAATCTCAATGCAAAGAAGAAATTTAGTGGTCCACCAAGATGTTTCATCTGCAATAAAGTAGGACATCTGTCTCGAAAATGTCAGAATAATATGTCAAAGAAAACTGATGACAAGAAACCTGATTTTAAAAGTGAAAAAGCATTTGTAGCATATCTTTCAACCGATAACAAAAATGTACATGAAAATAAGTGGTTCCTGGATTCATGTGCATCGACACATATCACCAATGATGTTGGATTGTTGAAAGATGCAGTGCCATACGCTGACATAAAAATCACAGCAGTTGATAAAACGGAGTTAAAATCTGAATCAGTTGGAAATGCAGCTATCCACGTTAAAATAAATGCGGAATCGTCCACAGTAGAGGCCAAAGAAGTCCTGTATGTACCTGGTGCAGCCGTGAACTCGCTATCTGTGAGTAAGATAATGAAGAAAGGAAACATTGTCATTTTTGATGACCAAGGAGGAAGAATCCAAGATTCCGATGGAGAAATGATAGCAACTGCAACTGAGGTAAATGGGATATATAGTTTGGATCTATCATCAAAAACCGGTGGACCATCTCAGGATGTTAGTTATTTGAGCCGAGAAAAGAATATTTTTCTTTGGCATCGTCGTCTTGGAAACCTGAACAGGAGAGGTATCCAGCTATTGAAAGGAATGTCAACCGGATTGGATGAAAACATAGACTTGAGTGAGACCTGTGAAATGTGTGTTATGGGTAGTTCAAGCTAGAATGCCCTTCAAACCTAGCAAGAGTAATACAAAAGAGATATTAGAATTATTGCACACACACCTATGTGGATCTATGGAAACAAAAACTATAGGTGGAAGTAGGTACTTCCTCTCATTCATTGATGATTTCTCCAGATACATTTTTGTTCATTTTCTGGAGACGAAGGATCAAGTATCAACTTTCTTTGAAGAATTTAAGGCGCATGTCGAAAACCAGAATGGAAAGAAAATAAAGGCCATTAGTTCCGATAACGGAACTGAAGATCTGAAAGTACTGAACGAATACACCGTCTCTGATCATTTTGCCCTATCAATTACTCTTAATCTTTCCTATGAAAAACACACTGAAAATAAGTTGGACGTCAGACGTCATCCCTATACTCTGAAATGGTCCGACGACTTCACTTATCGATATAAAATCTCAATGCGTAACTCCAGCAATGTGGGATGTTTAGATACCGTGCAGAACGACTATAATAATATATGCTCCACTATTGTAGAAACTGCTAGGGAACTACAAATGATGAAGGAAACTCAGTGGCCCAATCACAAAAAACATAGCAGTCCCTGGTTCGATTCAAAATGTTACAATGCAAAATTGGAAATGAAAAACACACTCAAAACATGTAAAAAACATAATTTTTCAGTGGAAACTAAAGCCATATATTTCCAGTCAAAAAAAAACCACAAACTCATACTGAAAAACAAAAAACAAAACTACTTTAATCAAATCACAAACAAATTATCTATATGCAGAGACTCTAAATCATTTTGGGACACAATAAAAACATTCCGAGGTAATACTTCAACCTCAAATCTGACTGTCAAAACCTGGGAAAGCTTCTATACACAATTTTACCCCCCCCCCCCAGAGTCTTAAATGAGGTATTGTATTTCGATGTAACTCATCCAACTCTCGACAGTCAAGTCACTTCATCTGAAATATATAGCGTGTTAAATCTTTGTGGCAGCAATAAAGCGCCAGGATCAGACGGAATACCCTACGAGTTTTACAAATACTTGCCCAATAACTGGATACTTTTTTTAACTAACCTTTTCAACAGAATATTAGAAACTCATAGTATCCCTGAAAACTGGACTATGGTCATAATGAAAATGCTCCACAAAAAGGGCCCTACCGATGACCCAAATAATTACCGGGGTATTGCACTTCTTAACTGCTGCGAAAAAATGTTCACACATGTATTAAAAACTAGAATATATGAATGGGCTGAGGAGAATGGAGCACTTCCAGAGTCTCAGTCAGGCTTTCGAAGTGCTAGGGGATGCATCGACAACATATTTGTTTTGAGCTCTGCGATAAATCTGCATTTGAGGTTGAGAAAACGTAAAATATTTGTGGCTTTTGTTGACTATAAGAGAGCATTTGATTCAATTTGTCACACCATGCTTTGGCAAAAATTATACAATTTAGGGGTGAGCGGTAGACTTGTATCATTAATAAAAAAACTTTATGAGAACGCTACTATGGAGGTACTAGCTGCAGATGGATCTACTCGTGCCCTAGATATTACAACAGGAGTACTACAAGGTGAAACTCTCAGCCCACTGCTTTTCTCTCTATTTCTCTCAGATATCGAACAGTATTTTTGTAACAGGGGTGCTAAAGGAATCAACATCGATAATGAAAAAGAACTGTTGATGCTGCTCTATGCAGACGATCTCGCCATTCTGGCAGACAGTGAGATCGACCTCCAACGTAAGCTGAACATTCTCGAAGCATATAGTGACCATAACGAGCTGACTGTCAATGTGAATAAAACTAAAATAATGATTTTTTCGAGAGGACCCCTTTGTGCAGAAAATTACAAATTTCTTTATAAAAATTGTCCAGTTGAAATTGTGGAGTCCTTCGTATACCTTGGGGTCACCTTTTCAAGCTCCTCGCTTTTCCTGGAAATGGCACAATGCATTAGAGAAAAAGGTAAACAAGCTATTGGTTCTGTTTGCGCGGTTATGGCTAGGGCAAAATTGAGTACATGGTTGACACGTGTCCATTTATTCGATTCACTGGTTAGCAGCATTGTCACCAACTGCATTCCAGCATGGGGACTACGATACCCAAATATTCTAGAAAGAGTACAACTAACCTTTTTCAAGAGGGTTCTATCGCTCTCAAAAAATACTGCTGATTTTGCTGTGCGGTTGGAATCAGGAAGAGTTGAATTCTCCTACTATATATTCAAACACTCCCTGAACTGGGTCATCAAAATGCTCGAAATGGAGAACTCTCGTCTGCCGAAAATATGTTTCTTGCGCCAGATTGATTTGATGAATAATGAAAATACAAAATACAATTGGGCGAGTCAATTCAAAAAATACCTCGATTTTGCCGAATTTACGGGACAACTCGAAGCAGCATCTTGTTCCACCACACTAAAACGAAATAAAAAAAATCTTACTTGAAACTTATAGGAATGAACTACAAAAAGCAGATCTGAATCTGTTATCTCGGACCTCCTACCTCACTATTTACAAATTTCTGAAAATTAAACTTGGTTTTCAAGATTATCTACAAGCCGGAATCCCTATCCATATTACCCGAGTAATTGCACAACTTCGACTCTGCAATGACTTTATCATTAAATTCAATTTCAAAGGATTTACATACACCATTTTACCAAGAGAAATTTGTACTGCTTGTAACCAAAACACCTTTGAAACTATTCACCACATTCTATTCGATTGCCCCATATACTGCTCCATCAAGCCACCAAATACCCCATTCCTGACCGATACAAATCAACTTATTCATTCCCTCGATAATATGACGCCCTCCATTGCTAAGTCGATATACACTCATATATGGAATATACTGAAATTACGCTCCTTCATAATAAATGAATAGGCCGTTACCTACCTGATATCAGAATATATATAAAATATAATTATTTCTATTGGTTCTCTTTATATCCTACACTTTCCTTATTACATAATTTGTATTATACTCTTAGTGTACCAATTGCCGGATATAGTTTGTAAGCAATACATTTTAACACTCTATTGTATGTACTCACTGATGTATCAAACTTTGGTGTTACTGACAACAATTGTACTACCAATTCTATAAACTTTTAATTTAATTACCACTTATCTTGCAAATATAACTAAACCCTTGTTATGAAACTGTAAGTTCAAGAAACAATAAATTATTGATTGATTGATTGATTGATAACAGAACTGAGTATGAAAATGCTCAGTTCAAAAGAATTCTTTGTTCCTCGGGTATACATCATCAGTTGACTGTTCGGTATACACCTGAACAAAATGGTCTAGCGGAGCGGAGCAACCGTTCAATAGTAGAAAAAGCTCGTACCATGCTGATCGATTCAGGACTAGGAAAAGAGTATTGGGGAGAAGCCACGGCAACAGCTGTTTATTTACTGAACAGATCACCAGCCAAGCATATAAAAGGTAAAACTCCATTTGAGGTCTACACGGGAAGCAAACCAGATCTTTCACATCTTCGTATTTTCGGTTGTGAAGTGATGGCACAGATACCAAAGCAGCTTCGAGCAAAGTGGGACCCAAAGTCAAAGAAGCATCTTCTCATGGGTTATAGTGAACATGTTAAAGGCTATAGACTGATAGACCTTAACACGAGGAAGATTAGCTTCAGTCGAAATGTAGTTTTCTTGGAAGCAGTTCCTGAGAAGGAAATAGCAGCAAGGGAATTTCTACCCGATGATCAACCTAAGAAGGTACTGCTCCCCATTGAAGAAAAATCATTCGTCCATGAAATTGCAGATGTGGGTGAATTTCCATTAGAAGACGAGCATGAAGACATACAATAACTTCATGCCAATGTCGAAGAAGTTCGTGAAGCAGAAAATAATACTGGTTTACCTAGGCGTTCCGAACGTCAAAGAAAAGCGGTACAAATGCCAGATTTCGTAACTTTTATGGCAACAGGCAACATACAAGAAGACCTAGAGCTAGAACCAATGAACGCTAAAGAAGCTCTTTCAGGACCTGACTCTGAAAACTGAGAATATGCAATGAAAATGTAGATGAATTCACTCATTAAAAATGAGACGTATATAGTTGTCGAATATCCTGAGAATAAAAGAATGTTGAAGACAAAATGGGTCTTCAGAGTAAAAAAAGACAAAGCTGGAAATAAAAAGTTCAAAGCCAGATTAGAAGTCAAGGGCTGTGCCCAAAAATCAGGAATTGACTGCCAAGAAACTTTTTCTCCAGTAGTGAAATATTCTTCAATCAGATATTTATTCTCTTTGGTTGTTCGCGAAAACTTGAGAATTGACCATATGGACGTAAGAACTGCCTACTTATATGGCAATTTAGATGAAGAAATCTACGTAGAACCACCTGAATATGCAGTTCTCTTCGGTTAGGCTGAGAGAGGGGTATGGCGACTGAGAAAATCCATTAACGGACTTAAACAAAGTGGGCGATGTTGAAACAAGAGATTGCATCAGATATTGTCAGAGATTGGTTTAAGTCAGTCTATGGCTGATCCTTGCATCTATTATTCGAACCCCAAGAGAGAAGAGGTTCTGATAATAGCTGTTTACGTAGACGATCTTTTGATTTACACAAACCTAGTAAAGCAGAGAAGTATGATAAAAAGAAAACTGGAAGAACATTTCGAAATGAAGGATTTGGGCGAAGCCTACAGTTGCCTCGGTATGAGAATCACCAGAGACATCGAAGCAGGTAAGCTGTGGTTGGATCAAGCAGAATTTGCCCAGGAGATTCTTCAAAAATTTAACATGTCCGACTGCAAACCAGTTTCAACGCCCTTGGATCCGGGCCTGGATTTCACAGACCAGGATAAGCTGGACGAAGATTCTTCCTGGGAAGTACCCTACCAAGAAGCAATTGGCAGTTTGTTGTATTTGTCGCAGATCAGCAGGCCTGATATATCGTTTGGAGTTAGTTTATTAAGTAGATTTACTACCAATTATTCTAAAACTCACTGGGGTCAAGTCAAATGTATTTTCAGATACATAAAGGGTACTATCAACTTCAAACTTGAATTCAGTAGGAACAAAAATTCTGAATTAGAAGGATTTTGTGACTCAGATTGGGGAAACAAAATCAACAACAGATATTCAGTAACTGGATCTTGTTTTAGATTACAGGGAGGTTTAATATCATGGTTCAGTAAAAAACAAAAAACCATTGTCTTATCATCTACTGAATCTGAATATATTTCGTCATTCACTATTCAAGAAGCTCTTTGGCTTAGACAAGTGATGAGAAATTGACTCTCGAATAATTTCAAATCCAATAAATATTTATTGTGATAATACGGGAGCAATAATTCATTTAGCTAAAAACTCATTGACAAGTCAAATATCTAAACATATAGATCTAAGGTTTCATTTTATTAGGGAACATATAAACAATAATGAAGTTATTGTGAAATATATATCAACTGAACAAATGCCGGCTGATGTTTTAACAAAACCATTAGCTAAAATGAAACACGATAGCTGCGTTAGAAATTTTGGGCTGGTGTAAAATAATTTCGATTTAGTTGAAGTTTTTTCTTTCATGATTTCGTACCTGAAGATTTTTTGAGAGGACATCTATTTATGTGGGGGTGTTGGAAATATAAATTTATGTCCCTGTATGTTCTCGTTCATATCTATTTAGAATACTATGAAGTATATTGATATGTTTCTTTGTCAATAAAATGTAACAGTTGTCACGAATTGTCAGAAATATAGTTTATTCTGAACTTGCGTTTATCTCTCGAAAAACTCTATTTCCATCACCAGTGTAGGTTTACATGTAGATGCTCTCGTAAGTGATATGGGATCAAACTTCATTGAACTTTTCTTTTTGCTTTTGCTTGGAGTGACACCTGATAGTCCTGAATTTGATATAGGTGGCATAAAAATTTTGTATATATCTGATACCTGTCACTTGCTCAAAGCTACAAGGAATAATTTAATTAAAAATGAATTTTGCATAGATGGAAAGAAGACATCTTGGTCATTCCTAGAAGAATTTTATAATCGTGACAAGCAACACTTTTATAAAATTGTACCAAAACTTACCAATTCCCATATTCATCCATCCAATTTTGAAAAAATTAAAGTAAGACTTGCTATACAAACTCTTAGTAATACAGTTGCATGTGGTATGAAAACTTATCTAAGTTTAGGTGCACTTCCTGCAGAAGCTATCACAACAATTGAAGTCATAGAAAAATTTACTAAACTTCTCGATTTATTGAATTCTTCTTGCCGTCAAAATCAGAATAATTTCAAAAATGTTTTTGAAGCAGCTGAATATCAAATTCAATGGATGAATGAGATAGTGACATTTTTTAAAAAAATTGAGAATTTTGAATAAAAAAGGAGAAGACATTACTTCGAAATGTAAATCAGTGAAATGTTGGGTGATTACCATTAATGGCATAAAGAAACTGTGGGAGAAATTATCATCTGTAGATTTCAAATATTTACAAACTAGAAGAGTGAATTCAGATGTATAGAAAATTTCTTTGGAAGTATTCGACAGCAAGGGGGAAATTGTATAAATCCTACCCCAATACAGTTTTGAGAGGGCATTCAGAAAACTTTTTTGTCGAAGTTATTTGCACTCAAATCGAATGAATTGTTCAGATGATTTCGATGACTTTTGATGAATTTGAATGCTACAGATATTACTTTTACTGATAATGATAATACTAATAAAGCAATATCACTTCCTGATTACGATCACCAAAATGAAAATATAACTATACAAAATGCATTCAATTATGTGGTTATTCGTTTTAAAAAACTTCAACTCTTCATAGATGTCAAATATGTATTGCTTTTCGAGAGAATGTGAACAGTTAGATGCAAGCAAATTATTCACATACTACATAGCATATGATGCTGATGAAAGTATTTATGGTGGATTGGGAGTACCCAGTGAAACATTCATTAATTATGTATATAAATTAGAAACAGTATTTTTATCTATGTTTGATGAACTTAGTTGTAGTCAAGGTATTTCTCAATCATACTTCAGCATAATGAAAAATATAGAATTCATTCACCCTTGCTCCGAATTTCCTTATACTTATTGTTTAAAATTATTCATTAGAATGAGAATATTCCACTGTTTGAAATACACAAATAGAAATATCATCGCTGATAGGAGAAAACTTAAAAAAAAATAGAAAACTAACAATCCTGTCACATTTATAATGTGAATGTAATGTGTAATAATTAGGTATTAGTAAATATTATGATAATGTATGACAACTTTTTTCATGTTCATAATTTATCTGAGAAAATTCCTTTTCAAAAGTAACAATTTTTTTTTTAGAACAATAATGAATTTTGTTTTAATTTCATCAATCTAGTTATACATTAGCAATTACAATATATGCCTTGATATCCTGTGTTTTATTCGAATTCTGTAACATAATTAAAATAATAAAACTTGCTCATGAAAATATATATGATCCTCGAACATGAATGTTGACATAAATATACATAATATGCATTTTTCATATAAACTATGCACTTTCAGATTTATTCCATATTCATTTTCAGAATACCGTCATTATGTTACTTTATAGAATACGACGAAGTTGTTTATATTACATATATATATGCAAGTCATATGTATACTAATCATATTATATATACAATAATGTTGAAGGGTTCAAGTTATTCTGTACTTTTTTCTATGTGTAGTAACAATGCCAATGAATATGCATTTTTCTCAGTGTACCAAATGAGATCAGTGTCAACGCACAGAATCAAGGTCACTGAAATTAGTCCCTTCAACTTCAAAGGTTCCGACATTTCTGTCGCTTCTGTGTAGTTTGGGTATTCTGTGAGAAATCAACGAAACATCAAAACATAACATTGGGTTTCAATGGCCATTCGATGAACTGCTACTCGCGTGACGTCATTGCGCAGTAGAAATTCATTTCGTCAACGGGAATGACATACCGTGTGTATGTGTATCGTGATACCAAAGAATAGTAGGTTAGTCACCAATAAAGTGGCTATAATGGACTGGTGTGTCAAGTCCCTATCCGCAAGCGTGCCCAAAACCTCTCGATCAAATAGGCAACCAGGTCACTTGATATTACGATATTCCAACCAGGTCTCCTATCGACAAGAGTAAGTTCGTCAAACTGTCAGGGGGGCGCTATCTCTGACTTCAGAATGGAGCGAATTTCAGCGTTGCCAGTAGGCGAGAAAATTCCCTTACTATAAGAAAATTCAAGTCCATCGAGGAATCAGTAATATGCAGAAATTTAACCCAAGTTGTGTCAGGAGAATGTATTAGTTATGTTTTTTCTTCATTCTATACTCATGTTCAGGAATGTTTCAATCCAAAATTTCAGTATCATGCTTTAACATCAGTGGTATTGTGGATCCCTCGTATTTTTATCATTTCTATTCATATATTCACTAAATTCACATTGGATTTCAGGCTGTAAGTTGGTCATTGTTATACCAACATATCAAAAATATTCTAGTTCAATTGTGGTGCACATAATAAGAAATGATTGAAATACATGCAAAATATTATCTCTGACATGTATATATTGGAATCCATGATAATTTTTTTTATATAGGCGCATACTGAATGCAGATTTTAATTAAAAAAATGTTCTCTTGCTCTCGATCGCTATAATACTCTCACCCACAGTTCATGAGATTCGGACTGAATTCTGATACCTTCTCTTTATTGAGTATGTTGAATATATATGATAGGTAGGTACTCAATATATCATCGATTATCTCTGACATTTCAGAGTTTCTGTTCGTTAAAAATAATAAGGTAATGTAGGTAACCAAATTTTGACATCTCGAGATAGGTGAATGAAGTTTCATGTTTATTTATATATACAGGGTGTCCGGGAACATGTGGGAAATCTCCCGGATATAAAGAAAACACGTGAAAAGAATACTATAAGTTCATATAAACTTCTTTTGTATCGGCCTCCTCTTCGGAGATATGGGCTCCCAAAGAGCTCCCATGGAATTAAGTTTTTGACACATAATTCTTGAACCAACAGGTATATTTCAATTTTTTTTTTAATATGATGTATACTAGGTAAGACTCTTCAAATTACTATCCAAGAAAGTGTTGCGAATTACTCACAGCTCCAGGGACGGACTAGCTGTGACACTCATGGGCCCATTTTTTTTACGCCCTGTATGATAAGAACTCTGGACAACGTTTTTTACATACCTCTAACTATTGACTAAAAATTAAGTACTCTTCATTCATGTCGCTAATCATAACCGTTTTCGGAAAAACGTCATTTTATTTATATCATGTATTTAGCGTATTTCGATAAAAGATACTTTTTTTTCGAGTTACCTTTGCAAACGTTGCTAGGTTAGAAATAAATAAATATCCTTCATTTCAGAACTTGTCAACTTTCACATTACTGATACATTGATTCCTTATTACTTTGATATTTGATTTTTGAATTTCGTTGTGAAATTAATTGTGAAATAATTCGAAATATGGAATACACGTTTATTGAGTATGCAGATATGCATCTGATGTATGGTCTTGCATCTTCCAATGCTTTGGAAGCCAGAAGGTTATATCACGACAGATTTCCTAATCGCACTCTTCCAGATCAGAAGACATTTCAACGAGTTGACCAACGTCTAAGGGAGAATGGTGGGCGATTCTTCTTAATAAGGTATAATAAGGTAATGTTATTTACTTCTTTCATAATTTTAGGAAATTTTGGAAAAAGAAGTAATAATACTGGTCAGGGAAGAACAGTACGTACGCCGCAATTAGAGGAAAATATTTTAAATGCTGTATATGATACTCCTTCAACGAGCACTCGAAAATTATCAGCGCAGTTTAATGCGTCGAAAACAATAGTACATGAAGTTCTTCAAGAACAACTGTTATACCCATATCATTTGCAAAAAGTGCATGAACTGATTCCTGAAGATTTCCCCCGTAGAATGCATTTTGCAAACTGGCTATTGGATCAGCAACGAAATAATGTAAACTTCATTAGCACTATTCTCTTCACGGATGAAGCAGGTTTTACCAAAAATGGTATCATGAATTTACATAACACCCATGTATGGGCTGATGAAAATCCTCATGCCACTATTGTTTCGCATCGCCAACATCAGTTCCAATCAATTAATGTCTGGGCAGGAATCGTTGGCAATTTTTTGATTGGACCATTCGTATTGCCGGCACGATTGAATGGAATACTTTATTTGGAGTTCCTCCAGAACGCTTTTAATGATTTAGTCGAGCACTTACCACTTGAAACCCGCCGAAACATGTACTTTATGCATGATGGGGCACCACCTCATTTCAGCGTTGCTGTGCGGGAGCACCTGAATAACGTCTATCCAAACCGTTGGATAGGTAGAGGAGGACCTATTGCCTGGCCTCCTAGATCTCCCGACCTAACGCCATTAGATTTTTACCTGTGGGGACACCTCAAAACCTTGGTGTATTCCACTCCGGTCGATACTAGGGAGGAACTTCTACGGAGAATCACGTTTCATTGTGATGTGATAAGGAACAATGCTGGGTTATTGTGGCGGGTACAGCAGTCCTCAATTCGTCGTGCTCGCGAGTGTATCAGACTTCATGGAGCCCATGTTGAACCCTGTTACGAAGTTTTTAACTAAGCAGTTAAAGTTCAACTTTTTATTGACACTATGTTGGTTAGCGTGGAAAATTACGCTAAATACATGATATAAATAAAATGACGTTTTTCCGAAAACGGTTATGATTAGCGACATGAATGAAGAGTACTTAATTTTTAGTCAATAGTTAGAGGTATGTAAAAAACGTTGTCCAGAGTTCTTATCATACAGGGCGTAAAAAAAATGGGCCCATGAGTGTCACAGCTAGTCCGTCCCTGGAGCTGTGAGTAATTCGCAACACTTTCTTGGATAGTAATTTGAAGAGTCTTACCTAGTATACATCATATTAAAAAAAAATTGAAATATACCTGTTGGTTCAAGAATTATGTGTCAAAAACTTAATTCCATGGGAGCTCTTTGGGAGCCCATATCTCCGAAGAGGAGGCCGATACAAAAGAAGTTTATATGAACTTATAGTATTCTTTTCACGTGTTTTCTTCATATCCGGGAGATTTCCCACATGTTCCCGGACACCCTGTATATTCCTGCCATTCTGTTCTTATTAGATCACTTCCTTCTCCTCGCAATGCGACCTCGATTCCCAATTCTTCAATTAATATCTTGTTTTTCATCACTATCGTATCTTTAATTCAATGGAAAATACACGTCGCCTCTCCTGGCGGCGATGACTTGAACACTCCTAACCTAACCAAGGTCATAAAGCTAGAAAGTCGGTGCCAGGCCAACTTCTCGCGTAAAAAAGTTCGCTGTTTGACAGAACCACATGAATTTTCAGAAAATAAATGAAAAATTCTTGCTATATTATCATTATACCATACAGTATGGGGAACAGTAGTGGTGAAAACACTAGCACAAATGTAAAAGAAATGGTTTCTAGAGGAGATATACCCGAAATTCAACTGAATTTGGCAGTCATACTGCCACTACCAACTTTCCATGTGAACAGTGAGCCCGTTTTATTCAAGCTCTCTGATATATGCAACGCGCCATAAGCGCAACCAAAAACCGAATATAAAAAGAGTAAATAGACCGCTTTGATAGCTTTCAGAAACCCACATAGAAAATAATATGCAAATTCAAATGATAACGAAGTCTTGGATGAATCAGCGTACATACATTGGATGACTACACTTTTCATTTCACACATAAAACATGAGAAAGAACATATATGGACGTTATATGAAGACTGCACAGGACCCCATTGTTCTCCAGAGGTCACCTTTATCCAGTGTTTACCAGGCACCACAAAGACCTCCTTGTGGCGCAGAAGACGAGGCCTTCAATTCAGCAGCTTCTTGAACTTCGCCACACTATTTCATTGTTTTTGCTCAGGTATAAAAGCTAGAATTGTAAACAAGCTAGTTAGTGCAGTGCAGAGCAAAGTTAGTCATAGTCGTACACTCACTCAATATCTTGTATCTTTGGTGATGATATCACCCTGTATAATAAGGTGTTTTTTTTTCAAAAGTCTATTTTGAAAGAAGTGATATAACAAATTGGCGCAGTCGGTAGGATTCCTACAACACGAAAACGTGGTGGTTTCCAAGCCTTTAAAGAAGAAAGAATCAAGAAGAAACCCACGGGAGGGCGGTCTCTTCGGCAGCATTGGAGGACTATTGTAGCAACGCTCACGAAGTATAAAGGATTTCATCTGAGGACGATCTCTTCGGCAGTAGTTCAACCCGATCTTGTAGCAACGCTCACGAAGACTAAAGGATTTCATCCCCCGAAGCAAAGCAACGACAAATGAAGAAACAAATATTGTAAGTAACTTTAAGAGTCATCCCGTATTTGAGTTATTGTCACGAACGAATTGTAACCAAAGTCCAGTTCTGTTATAATATCCCGAATACCAGCCCCAGTTTTTCAGTGTTTACTTTAAAACATTGCGTAACTAAGTCTAGTCATTTCAATTAATTTTAAGCAAATTTAAAAATCGAATCAAAATGCCTGACACTCCAGAACCAGATCAAAATCCAATTGAACCATACAGATTGTCAGAAATATTTTCAGTAATTCCTGAATACGATGGCAATCCAATATTTTTGTCAACATTTTTAAATTCATGCTCAATTGCTGAAGGAATGGCAATCGAGGATCAAAAACTTTTAGTAACACTTCATATCAAGAACAAATTGAGAGGAAAAGCAGCCGAGCTAGTAAATTCACGAAATCCAGATAGTTGGCGCGAAATCAGATATTTATTAGAGTTACATTTTGGAGACAGCCGAGATCTAAATTCACTCATTCAAGACCTGCAAAGATTGAAACAATTACCTAATGAATCTGCATTAAATTCCGTTTCGAAATTACAGACACATAATGCGAAAATGTTAGCCTCAGTTAATAAACAACAGCGTATGAGTTTTGAACAAAAGAACTCTCAGATCAAGCTTATCGAATCCATGACATTGAACACATTATTAACCGGCCTTGAACCAAAAATTGCACCTATTATCAGAGCAAGCAATCCGCCTGATATAGTCACAGCAGTACTACGTATAAAACGTGAAATACAGCTTTCCTATTTTGAAAACCAGAAACGAAACAAAAATTTCGTTCCGAATCATAATCAAAGTCATATTCGTCGACCAATGGACAGAAATTTACAAAGAAGACCAGTGCAACAGAATTATTTCAGACCGAATAACTTTTATCAAAATTCCTAAACAAATCCTAATAACTTTTCCAGACCAAATATGCCAAATTCGAATTTCCAAAGACCAAACGTCTCTACGGAACAGCAATCAAATTTTCAAAGACCAAATTTTCAACAGAAATTTCCAAGACAGAGTCAACCGCAAAATTCCCAACAAAACAGAACATCAGTAATCAGACCAAACCCAAATTTTCAAATCAGACCCCCAACAATTATGCAAAATCCAAATTTTAGAATGCAGCAACAACAACGAGCGCATCATTTCAATTCCAATCCAAATGATAGTTATGAATATTATTTTGAAGACGACCATGATTATTATATTGATAATAATCAAGATTTTGATAATTCAGGTTATTATACCGCTAATAACCAAGAACAACTCTTCAACGAAGAATACTTCCCAGATCAAGTCAATAATGAAGATTATAATACTGTTTATAATCAAAGTCAAAACGAAACTCAAGAAAACTTTTCATACGAAGACTACCAGACTAATGACCATTACTCTTATCAAAACGAGTATCCAATCCACAGGAAATTTTGAAAATGAACAGAATTTTCACGAAACACCCTGTTCAGGCGATCCCCCTTACAAACAAGACTCATCAGTAACCAAACTTCAAACTCAAGTCCAGTCACTAAATCTCCAGAAAAAACGACAAGTGATTTCAGCAGACCAGAAATTTATGTAAGTACTCAACTTTTCAGTGTAAGTTCAAAAAATCTATACTACATCAAAGACGCTACCAACAAATTCAAAATCCTTATAGACACAGGAGCAGGAATTTCAATCTCCAAACCCAAAGTTTGTGAAAATTATCTTAACAGACAAAAAGAAAATGTGTTAGTCCAGGGAATAACGAAAGAAAAAGTACCTATCGATGAATCAGTCTTCATTCTTTTCTGCGATGAAGATACCCATAAAGTCTATATTGCGGACATAGATATGGAATTTGATGGCCTATTAGGATCAGATTTTTTGGAACATTATGATTGTGTTATCGATTTGAAAAACAAACGGAAAAGTAACCGGACATGAAACAAAAGAACATCCAAATCAAAATCAGAATTGTCAACATAACCGAACAATCCAAAACAAAATTTCAATAGAACCTCATACTGAAAAAGTATGCAAACTGAAATGTAATTTGAAGAATACTGAAGCTATACTGTTAGCTCAGGACATAGAAAAAGTACGTTTACCATATGCGTTAGTGAAAATTGATGAAAATGGTGAATTCCCAACTACGATTCTCAACATGAATGCAATTGAAAAAACAGTACATATTTCGGAAATTAAACTAGAACCAATTGAAGATTATAATTTGGAAAATTTTGAAAACGAAGACCAAATTTTATTTGATAGAAATTCAGATATAAGAAATAATCTCAGATTAGATCATTTGAATGATGAGGAAAAAGAACTCTTGACGACAGACCTTGACTTAGATATTTTCAGAATTTTCAGATATTTTCTATTTAGAAGGAGATCAGTTAACTTTTACCAACGAAATAAAACACTCCATTGATACGAACAATGCCAAACCAACTTATACAAAATCATACAGATACCCCCAAATTCATAAAGAGGAAGTCAAAAGACAAATTTCGAACATGTTAGACCAAGAAACTATCAAACCTTCAATTTCCCCATGGCCATCCCCAGTTTGGGTTGTCCCTAAAAAATTAGACGCATCCGGAAAACAAAAATGGCGTGTAGTAGTTGATTATAGAAAATTAAATGAAGTAACAATTGATGATAAATATCCTCTACCCAATATTTCGGACCTTTTAGATCAATTAGGCAAGTGTCAATACTTCACTACTCTTGACCTAGCTTCAGGTTTCCATCAGATAGGAGTTGACCCCAAATACGTTCAAAAAACCGCTTTCACTGTCGAAAATGGACATTATGAGTACATCAGAATGCCATTTGGACTTAAAAATGCACCCTCTACCTTTCAGCGAGTTATGGATAACATATTATTAGGTATCCAAAATGAAAGATGTCTTGTATACATGGACGACATAATAGTATATTCTGCTACTATTGATGAACACATTTCACGTCTAAAAGAAGTATTCACTCGACTAAAAAAATCAAATATGAAAATCCAACCTGATAAATGTGAATTATTAAGGAAAGAAGTCGCTTATCTAGGACACATTATCACAGAAAACGGAGTTGAACCTAACCCTAACAAAATTCAAGCTATAACGAAATTTCCACAACCGAAAAATCCAAAGGAAATAAAACAATTCCTAGGATTGGCTGGCTATTATCGTAGATTCATTCCAAATTTTTCCAAAACATCTAAACCATCAACTAAACTTCTGCAGAAGGATGTTACATTCTTCTTCGACTCAGATTGTCATGGAGACTTAAACTCGAAGAATACGATTATGAAGTTCGTTATAAACCCGGAAAAACTCTCAAAAACGCGGACGCACTTTCCCGGATTGAAGTGAATCATTTGAAAGATATTATTACCTTTCAAAAGGAAGCACAATTCTCTAATTCAATTTACAATACAAACAAACTTTCCTATCCTATTTTAACTTCGAATGAAGAAAATGAAGATACAGACTCAGAGCGTACTGTCACCGCACCCCCTTCAGAAATGGAAGACATCGACCCTGAATTAAACCCAGAAGAAGTTGATGATATTGCAATACAAGCTGCTCAAGAATACCACAGATTTAATCATCTGTATAGAACCAAATCATCAATTGATTATTCAAAAATTGAATATTCTAATGAACAAATATTAACCAAATAAAATAAGCATATCTTAGTTTTCATGCAGCCTGCAAATCTCACAAATATACATGAAAAAATCATAGATGACATCTTAGAAGTAAATCCACACTTTGACCGACTACAAATCAACATTGCATCAAATCAATCTGTAAGAAAGCGGAAATATTATATTGTACCTATACCCAGTGACCCACAAGTAAAGACAGAATATTTATTTTTGACAATGTTTCAACAATAAGATCAACTTGAATCAAATCGGACATACTGTACAGAAAATCATCCTGATATACCAATCTCAGAAATTTTAAGTTACATATATGCAGATAAAGACCTGAAATTCAAAGTTTTCCAAGACATAATAAGAATCCCTGATGAAGATCAAAGACCAATAATTGTAGAAGAATATCATAAAGGAAAAACTAATTTACACCGTGGAATCAACGAAACAATTCAACGAATCAGAAATAAATACAATTGGCCCAATTTAGCAAAAGATGTTGAAAAATTCATTAAACAATGCCAGACATGTCAAAAAGTTAAAGTATGTAGACAAAATTTAAAGAATCCTATGGTTATTACAGAAACTCCAAAAACTTCCTTCGAACGGATAAATATCGACATCGTGGAAGTTTCGACAAAAAATGAAAGAAATTATGCTCTTACAATACGCGACGACGAATTAACGAAATTCACACAAGCCTACCCTATTCCTGACAAATCAGCCCAATCAGTTGTTAACACCTTGTTACTATATTTCCAACACTATGGAACTCCTTGAAGGATACACACAGACAGTGGACGAGAATTTGACAATACTTTAATGAAAGATTTATGTACCCTTCATGACATCAAATTAACATTTTCAAGCGTAGGACACCCTCAATCAAATGGCTCAGTTGAAAGATTTCATGCCACTCTTTTAGAAATCATACGAGCTCACATGATCGAAAATCCACGAGAACACCCTTTTAACATATTGCCAGATGCAATAATATGTTACAATACGTCTAAAAACAAAACACACGGATTCACACCCTATGAATTAGTCTTCGGACTCACATCAGGAAGACCTCCAGAAAGACTATATAATCAAGAACAATTAATCACCAAATATGTAAGAGATTTAAATGACCGTATATCATATTATTATGGGACAGCTAGAGCGAAAACAGATGCAAAGAAATTAAAATCAAAAATTCGTTTTGATGAACAAGTTTCAAAAACTCATGAATACAATATAGGAGACAAAGTTTATGTAAAAGAGTCCCAAATCGAAGGTAAATTAGAAAATAAATTCAATGGACCTTTTGAAGTAAAAGAAGTTTTCCAAAATTCTGCTAAACTTTATAATCCAACAACAAATCAGTATACAAAAGTAAATTTTGACAGAATTAAACCATTCTATGAAAGTTAATTTATTTTCAGGTTCGCGCTGATGCTGACTTCAGTCATCGCCCAGTATAAAATAATTTCTATAAATATCACCGTTGGAATCTATCATCATAAAGAAACGTACATCAGTATATCACACTCGAAATGGACATTACTAGTGAACAAAGACATCGCTGTATTACGCGAAGCTTTCGATAATAATAATGAAATATTAGATTCCATTACAACCATGCTCAATCAGGATAATCATGGCACAAAATCTTTTTATTCAGAAGTAAAAACACATGTAAGCCTTTTGCTTCAGGCAGCAAATTTGATGAAAGAAAAATTCTCAGAAGTACTTTTAGATACTAAAAGATATAAACGAGGAATTTTAAATGCCATAGGATCAATATTTAAAGCGATCACAGGAAATCTAGACTCCAGTGACGGAGAATATCATTCTGACTGTATAAATAAATTAAATAAGGACGAACATCAATTAGAAAACTTATTAAAAAATCAAATTTCAGTCACAAGCTCTAGCTGTTATCAAGAATTTTAACACTACAATACAAAAAATTCAAATTGATGAGAAGACTTTCAACGACGATATACAAGCAATCCGAATTTCACTCATGGAAGTCTATGACGAAATCAATTCATTGAAATCCAAGATGAAACTTTACGAAATATGCGAAAAACTCATGGAAAGCTATATTTTTATTGAGGAGAACCTTGACGATATTTTAGATTCAATAACTTTTGCAAGGCTCAATATTATTCATGCTTCAATTATAACACCAGAACACTTGGTTACATCCCTTCAACAAATATCTCAAAGATTACACAAAAACGTTTTGCCATTGCCACCTCAACTTTCGAGTATTTCTCAATATTGAGAAATTATTGAACTCCAGGCATTCCAAATTGATAATAACATCGTATTCGTATTAAAAATACCTTTAATTGAACCCCAGACCTATACTCTTTTCCGATCTTACCCAATACCTATATATGATAACAGAACAGGGCTTCATCACATTCTTTCAATAAGTCATAAATATATCGCGAAAGATGATGATTCTTTAATGTACCTCACCATCGAGGAACCTTCAAGATGAAAGCAAATGACGATTTCCTTGAAACTATGTGAACATATATTTCCATACCCAATTGATAGTACTTCAACATGCGAAATCAGACTACTGAAGAATTCCCAGAGAATCCCGAAAAATTGCCAGAGCACCTCAATATATGGACAAGGATACAATATCCAAAATTTTGAAGAAAATTCATGGTTAGTAACTGTCGCAGAACCATTGCATGTAACAATCACCTGTCCTGACAGAAACCCGAAAACAGAAATAATGTACAAGAACTCCATCTTGAAAATGCAGTTAAGTTGCAGCGCATTTGTAGGAGTTACAAAAATTCAAGCTTCCTCAAGAGAAACTTTGAATGTCTCGTACAATACAAACCCTGTATTGTTACCCTATGATTGTTGTTCAGACGTTCCGAATCAATTCCACCCTCCAGAACTGAAACCCTTAAAAATCAGTTACATTAATGCCGATGATTTAGAAATAGCCAAACACAAGTTGGACCAATATTCAAGAGACCTTGATGACCTGATCAACGAGCCCTTCGTCTCCAAGCACATTTCATGGTTCACCTACGTCACAATCACCCTCGTAGTTAGACTCATCCTTCTCTACTTGTTCTGCAAGTGTCGTCGAAGAAGAAGACACCTGACAGCCATCTTACCAAGTGATTACCCACCGTATCCACCTCAAGGACCAACGAAGCCTCTTCGAAGATTCGCCAGGTACCTACCTAATGTTCTGAAGAAACGACCTAGTATCCACGAAGAAGAAGAAGAAGTAGAACTTCAAGGAATCTTAAAGTTGTAGCCAAAGCAAGCAACTATTTCAAATGATGGGGAGTGTTATATGAAGACTCCACAGGACCCCATTGTTCTCCAGAGGTCACCTTTATCCAGTGTTTACCAGGCACCACAAAGACCTCCTTGTGGCGCAGAAGACAAGGCCTTCAATTCAGCAGCTTCTAGAACTTCGCCACACTATTTCATTGTTTTTGCTCAAGTATAAAAGCTAGAATTGTAAACAAGCTAGTTAGTGCAGTGCAGAGCAAAGTTAGTCATAGTCGTACACTCACTCAATATCTTGTATCTTTGGTGACGATATCATCCTGTATAATAAAGTGTTTTTTTAAAAAGTCTATTCTGAAAGAAGTGATATAACATGTATATTTATATTTAATGAATGATGCATTAACTAATCTCACAAAACATCAGTCGATTCATGATTATTCGAAAATAGTTTAGTGGATGGAATTCGGACTGAACATTAATTTAAGATATGGCAACGCTGGTTGGCAAATTCTCTGATTCCGAATGTCATTGTCTCTTGTCAATAATTAAATTTATAAGAAAAATAAAGTAATGATGATTTTCAATTCGAATATTTTCAATTATTATCAGTGATACAAACATGAAATAACGGTAAAAGTATTATTAATTGTTCTCGCTGTGTGACTAATGTGATGAGTGACTACACAAATAGTGCATAACTGTTCAAAAAGCCCAAATAATCAGCATGGCGGCAAGTAGAAGGTACTCATCATTATTTGGTAAGAGTCTATTTAGTCAACTTTGTCTTCGTCTCAAGTCTCAGTCTCAGTTCTAGTCTCAGTCTTTATCAAGAATAAGGACATGACTATTTATACAACTCTAGATATTAGGACTTAGGACTTCGACAAATTGACACAAATGGCAGTGACAGAAATGTCAGACATAGAACCAAACTTTTTTCATTCTTCTAAATTTCATTGTTGATATTTTCTAAAATGGATTCCTTTAATAATCAAGCATTAATCACTACTGGTTTGTATTTTTTGTTAAATGTAAGTGTCATTTGCACTATTATAAAATTCAAAAAACGACGGTTCAAAGTGCGTCCTATGAATAGAAGGCGCAAGAGGGAAGGATTTTTCGCTCCGCTGATAAAAAGTATGCAAACCCAGGAATGGGATGAAATGCAGTTCATTAAGTATACTAGAATAAACAGGGATCAATTCCAATATCTTCTGCTTTGTGTTGGTCCTCACATACAAAAAGATGTGAAAAAAGAACATTTGTCACCTGAATAGCGGCTCCTAATAACTCTCCAGTAAGTTTCTGTTATCAAAAAATGTTCCTTGCACTACTTATATATCTATTATATCTCTTTCAGTTATCTTGCAGAGGGGTGCTCAATGCAAGAAATCGCTTGGGGTTATAGAATTGGACATGCTACTGCCCATCAGATAATTAAAGAAACATGTAAAGTCATATGGGATGTGCTAAGCCCATCTCAACTTCCAATACCGACCAGGCAAAACTGGAAATCTATTCGTAATGATTTTTTCAGACGTTGGAACTTGCCAAACTGTGTTGGTGCTTTGGATGGGAAACACATAAAAATCAGATGTCCACCTCACTCGGGCAGTGAATTTTTTAACTATATACAAAAAGGATCATAGCATTGTTCTGATGGCTTTCTGTGATGCATTTTATCGTTTTTCAATGGTATAGACATTGGTGCTGCAGGTTCAAATCATGATTCTGCAGTTTTCAGATCAAGTGGGCTAGGAAATGCTCTGATGAACGAATATTTAGATCTACCACCTCCTGCAGAATTACCAGGATCTATGATAAAAATGAACCACTTTTTAATGGCAGATGCTGCATTTCCACTACATAAAAATATCATTAGACCTTATGCTGGAAGTCATCTGGGTGAAAAGGAAAACATTTTTAATTACAGAATCAGCAGGGCCAGAAGGACAATAGAGAGTACATTTGGAATACTTTGCCAGCGTTGGCGCATATTGCTCCAGTCTATCAATGCTAGCTTGGAGGTAGCTGAGAGGATTACTCAAGCTTGAAATACACCAGTATCTCGATCACTTTTTGGGTCGAATTAGGGTTCGGTCCAAAACAATTACAGATGACTGGATTTGGAAAAATATGGTTTATTCATTCAGTGTTGGTGCTGTTTCGGGCGATAATTATAACAATGATATCTGAGATCGAATCTACAAGGGAGAAAAAATGTAGTTAGCCTATATCAAATCCCGAACATTAGTTTTCAGCTCGAATACGGAACAATGTATCATTATATAAATTACTTTAATTGTCACAATAAATAATAAATTCTCTCACCTACAGACCACGCTGCAAAATTGTCAATCCAATGCAATTTTTGCGTGACTTCCAAAAAGCTCTATAGGCACGAACCAGATACCTCGTCTATTTATCAGGCAATATGGAGAATAAATGAAGCATGGAAACGTCGAACTTCTTCAGAAAATAAATCGGTAGCTAAACGTTTTTTCATGGTTTTTTGTTATCCCAACGGAATAACAAGTAATTGCAACAAAAGGACATCGCAGCGCCATCTACCGGACGAAGGTACAACCGCGAGATGAAAAATAAAGGCACCTGTTAACGGCCTAACCCACAGGTTCCTCTATAGAGCTGGATTTACAGGTAGCAGAATATACAGAATGTATTCAGTATTATTTATTAATAAACATGCGAACATGGACGTCGCGGAAAACAAAATTAGAGAGAAAAGTACAACTCGAGACACTTTATTATCAGGCCTATAATAATGAAATAGGTTTCGCTACAAGCTATTGTTGTGCTTCATTATTACCTCCAAGCTAGTGAGATGGATATACCCCTCCATGAGAGGAATTATTGTCCAACTGGAAAAGTGGATTATGTCAATGATGATGAGCTGATGCCTGGGGAATGGAGTAATGTGCAAAATCTCCCATCAGTTCATAGAATGGGTTCAAATAACTCTACATCTGTTGCCAAGACTCAGAGGGATACTTTGGCTGATTATTTTGTATCAAATGTAGGAGAAGTTGAATGGCAATCAAATTATGTTAATAGAGGAGGAATTCCACCAGTTTAGTTTGTTTTCCAGAGTGAATGATCATGAATTTTTCTATTTTTCAGTTTTCTTATCAGAACTTATGTTGTTTTTTACCCTTACCCAATAAAACCATGCCTTGAAAATATAGTTTATTTATTTCATTTTCAGGTACACACTTCTTAAGTTCAAATATTACATATCAGTCTCTGTTATCACATGAAATAGGAAAATAAAAAAAAATAATCACAAAAACTAAATCTTACCAACTAGAATAATATGAATAGAAAAAAAACTCTAAATAAATGAAAGTAAACATAAAAAATGTGTAAATTTTTCTTCAAATGAAAAAAAAAACACTTAACAACAAAAACAAAACTAGAAACATCAGCAACTTTACTCTGTGTTGTCTGCCATGAAAAGGAGTATTTTGGCTTTTAGAGACATCTTTTGTTTTCTGTCTATCATTTTGCTCAACGAGTCTGCTATAGATAGACCAAAATGATGGTCCTCTTTATTGATGTCAGCATTGTTCATCAAAGAATTCAAACTCTGTCCCACTGAGCTACATGTGGCTACTAGGGACTCCAATGGAACATCAAGTTTTCTTTTTCTATTCAATCTGTCCTTCCTCAGATCCCCAATTTCACTGCTGCTCGTTTGAAGAATTGTTTTTTTTGGAGGAGTCGGTAAAATGAAAGGAGCAACTTCTTCCAATTCCTCCGCCGACAATTCTACCGTTTCAGAATCCTCTTGATCCTTACTGAGCATTTCTGTCATTGTGTCCCATACTTCTGAGGGCTCATTTTCATTATTTTTTTGCCAATATATCCCTTTGTTCTGTAAAAAACATGTATTCAGAAGTTATCAGAAATTATATCAACCAACCTCCTTCGTTCTCGGACATATTTAAGCCTTAGTGATTTCCATGACTCCATGCATTCTTCAACTGAAAGGAAGGAATAGAATCCACTACCAGCAGGATATTTTTATACTTACCAGAAAAATTCATAATCTTAGCAATCGTTTCCCACGCATTCTCAATTGCTACCTTGTCACTGTGACGAGCATTTTTTTTGTCCCATATATGTGGGAATCTTTCAACATATTCTATCAAATTATTCTCTTCTGAAGACATTTGTTTATTTTATTTTTGTATTAATTGATTAATTGTTCAAGCTTGAACTTGGAGTATAAACATAACCTATATGAAATATGATTTCTGAACACAGATCACAAAATACCAGAATGAAGAAAGTTGTCGTTTGTCAATAATGCCATGCACGCACTGAGCATGCGCACTGACGTCATGGTCTTAGTCCTAAGCATAAAAGTTGAAAATTGGGAACTCTCAAGGTCACGTTTTTAGGACTGAGACTTGAGATTGTGACAAATACTGTTGTATAAATGCTCTTATGCGAATGTGTAGAATCAACTTGGTTTAAGGCCAAAAATTAGAAAAGGACTGAGACTGAGACGAAGACAGAGTTGACTAAATAGACCCTTTGTATTAACATTTTTCTTCCAACTCCTTTTATTACTACTATTTAATTGCTAAGAACTGTGGAAGTGGTAGTTGACTTTTTTGTGCCTAATTCAAATTGTTGTGACGAAGAAGTGTACAATCGCATTAAGATACTCAAAATCTTCCAAAGTGTGAGTTGAAGTGATACAATCACGAATTATCGGACTCTAGGTATTGAAGTAACGATACCAAGTACATAATACCACATATTATCAGGTACCTACAACTGGTACAACTGTTAGTTGAGTACCTACATAATTTATCAAAACTTGGGCTGAAATCTTGGCTGAAATCATCTAAGACCTGAGCCAATTTTCAATGCAAATTTCATGTTGATCACTGTATATTAATAATTCATCAATTTATATAAGTATATCAGGTGGTCCATCCAAAATGTACCACAAGGTATTACAGGCTGATAAAGAACTTCTCAAGGAAATCAAAAAACACCTCAAATTTGTTTGTTAGGGGAATAACTTTTGATGCAAACAACATAGCAAAACCTCCAATCCTCTGAGTGGAGGGGTTATATCCCTTTTTTAATAGGAATAGGGGTAGAGTTGTACCTCATTGAATAGGATTTTTTATCTCCTATACATTGTAGTTGTTTTTGAAGATTGATTTACTTGTTCATAAAATATGAAGCTCAGAAATACCAACATGTGATGAAAAATTCCGAAAAAAATTCTATAAACCCATTTCATTTTGCTTAAAAGTTTTAACACTTCATACACAAGTCAGAAGACATACCTGGCCTATCTGAAGGTAAAGCCCAGGTGAAACACAAAAACGATTATTTTTCATTCACAGAAACGATTATTTATTATTCACAGAAACAAGCCTGAAGAATCTAAAAAGTAAAGTACTCATCTGAATTCTGAATGAAAGATTGATAATTTTTTTTCAAGAATCTGGAACAATATCAATGCAATTTTGCCATCTTTGTAAAATATTTTGATTTGCTGTCACTTTTCCTCTTTTTTTGTTCTTTTGAACAACATATTCTAAGTCTTGACAAGACATATATTCTAATTATATTCACAGTGAAACTATATCCTTATGTTCATGACAACCTATTGAATTAGATGGTGAAAAACTTTATAGCTTTTAAATATTTCTGATGAGTTCACTTTTGAACACAGTAGAAACGGCTTTTTCAACTTTCCTCAGAAGGTGAATGACACTTTCAGATGGATAAGTTAAAAACCCCCTACTCTTATTTTTAATAAATCCCTTAAAAATTTCATTTCCTTCACCAGTGATACTATTTTTGCAGTGTATTCTGTTTCACTTTTGATTTTTTTTTTAACATCACAAAAATAAGCAAAAGGCTCTTCCACTTTTCCAAATTCTTCTTCTATCTCTTGCATTCCTTCTTCTAAATGTAGATCAAATACAATTTTTTTTCTCTGGGGTTTTTTTAGCTCTCCCAAGTGTCTTCATCATTTCCCCACCACTAATATTACTACCACGAGGTGGTTTTATCAGGGAATGGAGAGACATCAGGTGAAATATATATAACCAACTTGGATTGATTCATGATGCCAGTTAGAATTTCATTGAAGCTATTTGGAAAGTCTAGGCTCTCACAGTTACCTCCAAATTGTTTAGGTTAATCCTAGTGGTCATCAAATATTGAAAACCCAAACTGGATAAGTACTCAATTAGGTCAAGTGTACAAGAAATCGTTGCTCTCATACCATCGAAAGTGGATCTGGACAAAAATATGTCAGGAGAACCACATTGTTCCCACAAATCCAAATAATTGAGAAAATCTTGTAGTTCCTAGAAATATTCGTTTGGATGAACTTTTGGTGTAATACTCACCATTACAAAGCCTTTTTATTATGTGCTGGAATTCTTCAGAAAGTTAGGTTTGTTCACTGATTTTGATAATATACCTACTTACCTATCTAACTTGATATATTTTTGCCAAATATATTTTTCTTCAAACATCAAGATTCATGAGCGGAGCGAAAAAATAGAATTGGCAAATTTGTTCTGTTCACCTCTGCTAACAAGTGAGGGGAGGCTAGTATCGCTCAATTTGTTCATTTCTCCTCCACTAAGCAATGAGGGGAGGCAGAGAAATAAAAATTCATTTGACATAATGTTTTCATTTGAAAATATGACGTGAATAGTTGTGAAAAAAATGGCATGTTTCATTCAGAGAGTACTTTCTGTGTCTTTTATGATTTCTGAACTGTTATCATGTCATAAAAAGTGTCACTTTATCTCTATAGAGCATGTCTGACTTTAAACACCCCTTTATATCTCAGCTATTAATCATATGATTCTTACCGAATTTGTACTAGTATGGATAATTATCAATATGATCAGTTTTTCAGAGACAAACATCATTATAGACACCGTGCCGTGAGTTTGTATTGGAATAGAAAGTCGATTCCATATTATCAGTGAAGTCAGTCGTTCTCAATCGCGAATATAATTTTTGTAGTTTTATGTGGTTATAAAGTGAGATACAATTCTGATATTCGAGCAACAGTTGAATAAACTTGCATTCCAATAGGATTTGTAGTTAGTTTTCAGTGCAAGCATATATTAGAGGAGTAATTAATTACTGATAATCAGGTGATACCAGCTGCATTTCAGTTTTTTTGCCTATATCCAAAAAGTGGCAAGAACTGACGACCAAGTAAATAGTGAATAAAAACGAGTAGCCCAGGTGATCTACAGTACAGGCCAGGAAGAGTCTGACTGTGTATTTACTTATGAACGTAGGAAATGACAAGGGCAAAGAAAATTACAAGTAACGAATGAAGTTATGATGGGTGAGAGTACTGATATTTCTAATAAAGATCTGTTAGCCTTGTTGGAAAGGAAAATTGAACAAGAAGGTGAAAAAAACCGAGATGTGTTAAAGCAAGAAATAAAAGTGGAGAACGAAAAATTGATACAAATATTGAAAAAACAATCAGTACAGATTCATAATTTAGAAGTAAAGTGTGAAGCATTAGAAAAAAGGTGTATTCAACTTGAAAGATCAACAAGAAGGAATAACCTTCTTATATTTGGCCTAGAAATACCACCCACTGCTGATTTACTAAATTACACAATCGATAAACTGAAATATCTGCTGGAGATTGAGATTTTTGAAGCCGACATCACTAACATTTTCCAGTTGAAAAGTGATAAAACCCCGCCAGTCAAACTTGAATTAATCTCATATCTGAAGAAGGAATTGATCTTAAAAAACTGTAACAAATTGAAAGGTAAAAAGATCTATATTTCTCAAGATTTGTGTCCAGAAGACAGAGAAGATCAAAAAATCTTACTGAATCATCAGAAGGAAGCCCGATCTAAAAACTTGAGTGCTAAAATCAAAGGAAAAACACTTTTGGTGAATGGAGAAATTTACACTATAGATCAATTAGAGAAAAGAGGGAATAGTCAAACAGCTACTCCGAATTTCGAAAAACGGATGTCATTGAGTGCCCCAGAAACACCAATTTCACATTACATTGCAGATAATACAGTCCAAGAAGTTATTCAAGGAATATCAAACATACCAAGGAAATCAGCTGAAAATCAACAATCAATTCAACAATCATCGAAAGAAGAAACTAAAAGAACGAGTGAAAAACGGCAAAATACATCACCTGCAGATCAAAAAAAGGAACAAGAAAAAAAGAAACTAGTTAGAACGAACTCAGTTTCGAGCGACAAGAGCGAAAGGAGCCTGCGAAAAAAAAATTAGTATATCTACCTAGGTAATTCAATGAAACTCAATTCATAAATAAACGAACCTAATATTGTTAATTCTAATTTTGTATACTCTTATAAAATATTCATTATCAAAGAAATATGAATTATTAGAAAAGTAATACTTCCCAATTCAGCAATCTATACCTCTATCTATAATTTGATATTTCATAAAAAGCCATATAATGGATGCATATATTAGAGACTACACCAATATCAACATTGATACTCATATAGTGAATGATATAAATGAATTTACTTTATATAATAAGCAAGGTGCTGAAAATTTGAAAATATTCCATACCAATATAAGAAGCATAGATAAGAACCTTGATGAACTGATAATACTATTGAAACAATTCCAAGATGACTTTGATATTATCATATTAAGTGAGAGCTTTCAAATTAATGACTTAGATCTATATCATATTGAGGGCTATAACATCAGTTACAGCAAAGGTTGTTATAATAGAAATGATGGAGTTATAGTTTACACCAAGTCATATTTGAAAAGCTACTCATCTCCTATAAAAATCGGAGATGTCAGTGGTGTGAAGTTGAATATCTCCTTAGATAACAAAACGCTATCAATTTCTGCTTTATATAGATCACCTCATACATCACCAAGTAATTTCAATATAAATTTGTCAGACTACTTAGGTAACATTGAATATTCAGATATAAGTATGGTTATTGGTGATATCAATATTGATATACTTTCCGAAAAAAATTACTCCCACGAATATCTAGATATACTGAATTCTCATAACTATTGTTCCTTTATAAATGAATACACAAGAGTTGATCAGCAGAACAAGTCATGTATAGATCACATATTTATCAAATCTAATTTGGACGAGAATAATTTCCTCCCTATCGTTTTCACAAATAAAGTAACAGATCACTACCCTATCATATTGAGAATGAATTTGGTTAATGGTTCCAATAAACCAAAGAACTCTCAAAATGAACAAAAAAAAATAATAAACTATCAGCAGCTCAAAAATCTCCTAAATCAAGATAACTGGGAAGATCTGCAAGTTGAATGTGTTGATGAAGCAACTGAAAATTTTATTGAAAAATTGAAATATTATATCGAAAAAAGTACGAAAACCATTAAAATACGTAAATCAATGAATAAGGGAAAAAAAAGAATGGATTACGAAAGAACTAGTCGAAGAAACGAAAAAATCACACGAATTATTTAGGAAGGTTTTGCAAAATAGAAATGATACTGACGCACAAAATGAGTATCGTAAATTCAAAAATAAACTCAATAACAAAATCAAACAAGCAAAAATTCAATACTATCGAAATTCAATTGAAAAAGGAAATCAAAGTTCAAAGATCATGTGGGAAACTGTTAACAGATTATGTAATAAAAATAAACATAAAAGCAAACAGGAAATTGAAGAAATTGAAACTAAAGATACAATAATTACGGGAAAGAAAGAAATTGCCAATGAGTTTAATGAATACTACACAGAATTAGGAGAACTTTATGCCAAAAAAATAAAGAAACCAACAGACTATACCGAGAATAAAAGAATATTGAGTAATTCCTTATTTTTGTCACCGATAGAATCATCTGAACTAATTAAAACTATAAAATCTCTAAAAAATAAAAAGTCGCCTGGTTATGATAATATCCGTGCAGAAACACTCAAAGAAATATCCGAAGAAATAGCTCTGCCTCTAACAACTTTAGCGAATAAATGTTTTTCCACAGGAAAATTCCCAAGTGCACTTAAAACTGGGATTATAAAACCGATGCACAAATCAGGAGATTCTAAAAAAATAATAAACTATAGACCAATTACCCTTATATCAAACTTGGCAAAAGTTTTCGAGAAGATAATCAAAAGTAGACTCAATGAGTTTTTCAAAAGGTTCAATGTATTATCAGAAAACCAATATGGCTTCAAAGAGGGAAAATCTACCGAAGACGCTATTCTTTGTCTAACAGAAGGTGTGTACGATGCCTTAGATAACAAACTCCCTAGCCTATGTATATTCGTTGATCTTGCAAAGGCTTTTGATACAGTAAGTCACGAAATACTCTTGAGTAAATTGGAAAATTGTGGAATACGAGGAAAAACACTTCAACTGTTGCATAGTTATATCTCTGGAAGACATCAAATGGTACAAATAGGAAATACAGTCAGTGAAACTAGAATAGTCAAATATGGTGTTCCACAAGGAACTGTCTTAGGTCCATTACTTTTTTCAGTTTATATAAATGACCTATTTTCTATAAACGAAGTGAAATCGAAAATTATTAGTTTTGCTGATGATACCGCCATTCTCTTCAAATCTGATTCCTGGACACAACTGAAGAGTGATGCTGAAAAGGATTTCGAACATATTAAAAAATGGTTTGATTTTAATTCGCTCACAGTAAATTTCGATAAAACGCATTATCTTCCCTTCACATCTTATCATAACAACCTACCCAATCTTGGACCACTACAGGTAGAACGAGGTCTAAATATTCTGGAAGCTACATCAACAAAATATCTGGGTATAACAATAGATAGGCACTTGAAGTGGAACATTCACATAAGCAATGTAACAAAAAAGATAAGAGGATTCTTGTCGAGATTCAAATATCTCAAGCCATTCTTGAGTATCAAACAATTGAAAATTCTTTATTTCTCACTAATTCAGTCACAAATGATGTATGGGCTAAGTGGGTGGGGAGGAGCAAACCAATGTTACTTGAAAGTTCTGGAAAATACTCAAAAATGGATACTGAAGGTGATCTATAATAGACATCACACTTACCCTACAAAATTGCTGTACAAAGATAGTGAGATATTCAACTTAACACAATTGTTTTGCTTGAGTATTCTGAAGAAGTCATATAATACTGGACTGCTACATGTTGAAACATCTCATAGCTATAAAACAAGAAGAGGAAGAAATAACTGTCCTCAACCAAGATCTAATAAAACCATTGGTCAAAAATGCTACAAATATCTCGCCCCTCGAATAATCAATATACTACCACCTGAAATTAAAGACCTTCGAAACTTCCACTTATTTAAAAAAAAAAGTAAGAAATGGCTACTCGATTATGGTATGGAAAGTTTGAGGCAGTTATTTAGTCCGCCTGTGTGAGTCATCAGGAACCTATTATTTATTATTCATTAATTACTTTTTCTGAAATTTAACATACTTAAACGATTTACTTATACGATGTACTTATACGATATGATCACCACTTAAAAAAAAAATAGTGGAAAATTGAATTTTAATTCTCGATTGTGACTAACTCCTCGATTGTGACTAACCTCCTCGATTGTGACTGATTTTCTTGATTGTGAGTTATATCTGCCCTACTGTGACTTATTTTCTCGGTCTTGACCTACTCGATTTCGACGTATTACCAACTAAATTGAAACTATTATCACCTAATCATCATCATAATAATAAGTAATCAATGTTTCGAAACATAACAAACATGCACAAACAAGTAGTTATATTACTACTTCTGTGTTCTCTACATGTTTATTTCTTTGGAAATGTAAATAATGATACATATTATCATATGATATATATATATATATATACATATATTCATACATTGTAAATATGAATTTGTACCAAACAATTCCTGAATAAACATTATTATTATTATTATTATTATATGAAATCTTATTAGGATTTTTTTGCAGGAAAACTAACTTACTAATGCATATGCGCTATATGCGAAAATTCACCTCATTTCAAATTACCAGGATCAGCTTAATTTTTTTTCAATTTTTCGCCTTGAAAAAATAATGAATTAAAATCAATTGCAAATATCAGAACGTTCAATAGCTCTGGTAGGTAGAACATCATGGTTTGAAAGAAAAAACAAGACATAGTTTTTATGTTGACGCCCTTCAGAGAAATTATATAAAAAATCACAGATGGGGGTTCAAAACCATGAAGAACAATATTATGAGGTTAGTTTTCCTGTGAAAAATTCCGAATATAATTTCATAAAAATACTCAAATACTGTCTGTAGGTCAATGGGATTTCCTCTCCTTCTTTCTATAAAATAAAAATATGAATATTATTTCAATATATGTGTAGGAAGGAAAAATTAGATGATTTGCCCCAAAATGTCACTGCTTCTGAAGAATTTTCCTATCAGAGAGCCTAAAAGAAAAGTTCACTAGCTTGTCAGTGACAATTTGTATTGGAAAAGGTTTGGAGAAGAGAAATAAAGGTATATAGAAAAAAAATCAAATTTTCACTTAGCTCTGAACTTTTCAAGATTAATAAATGAAATCATCCTGTAACTCATTTGATTACCAACGTCACCAATTGTCACTGAGAACTCTTCTCCAAACCTTTTGCAATATGAATTGTCACTGACAAGCTAGTGAATTTTTTTGTTAGGCTCTCTGATAGGAACATTTTTTTAACGCAGTGACATTTTGGGGTGAATCATATGATTTTTCCTTACTACACGTATATTGAAATAATATTCATATTTTTATTTTATAGAAACGAGGAGAGAAAATCCCAAAAAATCTGGAATAATGAATAAAAATACTCCTTTTAATTTCAATAAAAACTCACGGAACTGTCCAAAATTATGTTTGTCCCTGAGAAACTGATCAAACTGATAGTTATTTATATCAGTCTGAATTTGGTAAGTGAGACATGCTGTATAGAAGTTCGGCTTTTTGTATACTGTGTGTGTAGTTGAAGTTTGCAAATATCAAAATACAATCAGGCATTTCTTTATAAAATGTGTGCCAATTATTGAATCATATCATATTTTGTACAGTTATATAATTTGAAATTTCTAGTTAGGTATCTGAGTTGAAGGTGGTTGAAATAGTATATTGTTCAAGGAGCACGGAATGATAGTGATTTCCCACGAGAATGAAGTTTGCAGCATTCGCCTACGACTCATGCTGAAATTATATAGGAGTGGGAAATTAGCATTCCCTATGAGTTATGCACTATAATTTTCCTACGGCTGCAAGAAATAACAGTGAAATTTTTTATTTCTTTGGATTGTAGCCTTATAATTTTCTCCTAGGTAATGCTCATCTGTTAGATAGAGCTGTCATTGCTTGAAATTTGACAATCCATGGGCGATGAGATTTTTTTTGAAATAATATCAATGAAGTCATTGTGATATCAGATATGGAATTGAAGTTGATGACATACAAAGTACCTCATTGATTTATCAAAGACAGTAAAACAAGAGCAATTTTGTGTTATAGCCATAGAAAAAATGTATTTACCACTTTGCTCACTGGATACATGAAAATTCGTTATAACATACCCAGATGTAGACACATTTCTGTTCAATCAAATATTAATTTATTAAAAAACAAATCCAATTTTCTTCAACTTTTCACTACTACAATTTCAACAAAAAAATACTCACATTGTATTTGTCTTATTGATATCTCAAACCTGTTAGAGGCCATGAAGAATTCATTATATCTATCAGATTATTAATTCTTCTACAGAATGCTATTGTTGCATCTGAGTTTGAAAATGACGAGAACTTGTCTCTACAGGCCTCTAGTGCCAAAGCCGTAGTATTACTAAAAAGCTAAAAATCATTTGTGAGAATAGGATTATTAGAAAAATCTGTTGATGGTAAAGTAATAACATTATCATTTTGGCCCTCTTACCCAGCCCCATCTGATCTAACTACAATAATAATTGTAGTTAGATCAGATGTGGAGGTATTACTTTATTTTGTACAGTATTAGCTGCCTTCTGCTAGCTAAGCAGATTCATGCTTATGATTTGTTCATTGTGAAATTTCAGGATGAAAAAATACATTATTATTTTTTTCACAATAATTGAGAAATATTGACTGGCTGGAGAAATAATAAATAAGCTCCAGATCATTGTAATTTGTAGCCTTTGTAGTTCAAAAATGATATTTTTGTTTATCACAACAATACCTGGAATGCCAGTCTAGTACACATTTTCCCCCTCATTTGGGATGAATGTGACTGGGTGTTTCAATTTCAATGCCATTCTAATTTCCTTCATTGATTCATATTTTTGTAATAGTTCAAAATGAGAGTATTGCAAAACACCTTCAGGAACCTAAAATATGTATTATCCGATACAATAATCGTAAAATTCATACTTGAAATGTCTTCTTTTTTCCAGGTTGTTTGGAAGGCATTTTATAAGATGGGGAAAGTCTGAACACATCCTCAATTTTCTATTGGAATCCATTGGATGTTCACACCAGAGTTAATAATAATAATAATAATAATAATAATAATAATAATATTTATTCATCACTACTAAGAGTACATATTCACACATGTTCATATGCATATGCACACATATATACAAATACATGAGAATTTTAAGAAATTGATGAATAAATCAAAATTCCACTGAGGGTAGAACCCTGTGTGTGGTAAAAAACATGGGAAATATACTATATAGATGAACATAATTTATAAATACAAAATAACACATAAAACATATAAGAAATCAATAAATAAGGTTGAGTACAATTTTTCTTTTTTTCAGCTATATAAATAAACATAATTTGTAGATACCAAATAGTACATAAAACATATAAAACATCAATTACTAAGGTTTAGACAGTTTTTTTTACAGGAATGTTTATTCTTCGATAATTCTATGTAATTCTTTTCTTGATGTGGCTCGTATAAAAATTTTTAATTGTTTTTTGAAGAGAAAGGGGGAGGGTTCGGCACTCCACTCGCGAGGAAGAAAGTTGTATAGTTTGGGAGCTAAATAATTGTAACATCTTTGTCCTATTGACTTCTCCGTTAGAGGTGTAACAAAGTCATGTTTTCTTCTGGTGTTATATGCATGGGTTAATTCTCTTAATTTATTTTTATTGGAATGTTGTCTAATGGCTAATTGAACAATGAATAATTGCCTAATATCTAGGATGTTGGTTTCAGAGTAAAGTAGGTCACTAGAATATCTTTTATGTTTTTGTAATAACAGCCTGAGGAACCTCTTTTGAGAGATTTCCAGGGTGTTGAGGTAAGTTCGTGATACACCTCCCCATCCAATGATTCCATACGTCAAGTGAGATTCCACTAAACTCTGGTAAACCATTACTTTTTGTTTAAAATCAAGATGCCCTATCACTTGCTTGAACCTGTACAAAATACAGCGTAACTTCTTCACCAAGTATTGGACATGGTGGTTCCATCTAAGGTGTGGATCCAAAAAGATTCCCAGATATTTCATTTTCTCCACAGGTTTTATTATACAGTTATTTTCGATTGACAGGTTATAATTTGGAAGAGAGTTCTCAAAGCTGCTGAATGGTAGATAATGGGTTTTATTGAAATTAATGGATAATAGTCTGCTGTCAAACCAATCTTTAATGTGGGCTAGATCGTTTTCTGCTTTTATTTTCAGATCATACCAGTTTTCAGCCCTATACACTATGACGGTATCATCAGCGAAACTAATAATTTCCCCATCCCTTTGTTGTGTGAATAAATTATTTAAATATATAATGAATAAAATAGGTCCTAGCACAGTGCCTTGGGGAACTCCGCATTTTATTGTTTCTTCCGAACTTATTTCATTTGCGATTTTCACTCTTTGTTTCCCTTCACTCAGATAGTTTTTGAATAGATTGTGAGCTGTACCTCTAATTCCAATGTTTTCTAGTGTATCGAGAAGTATAAAATGATCTACTGTGTCAAAAGCTCTCGACAAATCTAGGAAAACGCCTATCGTTGGAACACTTTTATCTATACTATCATATATGTTGTTAGTTAATATTTGTATTGCATCTTGAGTGGATTTTCCTTCTTGGAAACCGTACTGTGAATTTGACAAAATAGGGGTGACTATCGATAATTTGAATGCAGAAGGAAAATTGCCTGTTTCAAAAGCTTGATTAATGATATATGTTAGGGGCACACTTATATTGGTCGATATTTTTCTTAATGTTTCAGCTTTCTTCAAACCGTCATATCCAGGGGCTTTTTTATTTTTCAATTGAAGAATAGTATTTATTACTTCTTGTTCATTTGTTGGTGCTAGAAATAATTAATTGAGATTTCTGGTTTTTTTGTGCATATAATTGGGTTTCCTATTTATTTTTTGCGCCAAGTCCTTTCCGATGTTAACGAAAAAAGAGTTGAACATTTGCGCCATTTCTTTAGGGTTACTTGTCATGTCGCCATTTTGCTTTTCCATAGTACATATGTCATTTTTTTTGATATTTTGAGGATTTCATTTACAGTTTGCCATAATTTTTTAGAATCATTTTGTTCTTCTTCAACGCGTTTTCTATAGTAATCAATTTTCGCCTGATTTATCGAACCTTCAACTTTCATCTTCATTTTTCTATACTCATTTTTCAGTAATATATCCGAGGGAGTAGTCTTCCACTCATGGTACATGTCGTTTTTTTCATTAATAAGTTTAATAAGGGAATTTATTATCCATTTCTTTCTTTTCTGTTCTCTGTTTCTTATTTTTATGTGTTTTTTAGATCTCTGTACGCATTCGTTCAAAATATCAATAAATTTTCCTGTAAATGTTTCCAACTCTAACTTTTGATCAAGAAGTTCATCCCATTTGATCTTCTGAGCTAATTCCAGTAGTTTATCATCATCGATTATTTAAAAAAAAATTTTAGTATTTAATTTTTCAATACATTGTTTCGTCTCCAATACTATTTGTATGATAGTTGTATAGTGATCCGTTATTGCTGTACCGACGGTCATAGGTAAGATTGTATTGAAATTATTGTTTTTGATGTAAATGAAAATGTGGTCTAGACATGTTTTTGAATTTTTTTGAACTCTTGTGGGGGTATTTATCGCAGACTGGTAACCATGTTCATTCATCAAATCTAGGTAGTTTTTTGAGTCTTCGCTTTCAGTCATCAGGTCAATGTTTATGTCACCTATAAATAACTTGTATTGACAATTTTCGTTATCTCCATTCACAATATCATTAAGTTGATACAGAAATGAGTCTACAACACTCGCAGCAGGTCTGTAGTAGGCGTATATGCTGAAAATTTCATTTTTACTTTTTATTCTCGCTTTTATCAAAATACTACCATTTAATTCTATAAGCCTATGGGACTGGTACAGGTCAGATTTAATATACATGATGACACCATCATTTTGATTTAGATTGCCCTAGTTAGTAGTAGTAGTAGTAGTTAGTACTGCTTTTGTTTCTTGCGAGTTATTTAAAGGAAATGTTGTTAATTTTTCAACTTTGAAATCTCTTATATATTGGTCCATTCTTATTATTATTATTATTTTTTTTTTCTTTTTTTTTTGTTACATGAATCCGTGTTACTCACATATCACACTAAGATTTTGGACGATAGTAGATAAGATTAGCCGTTTCTGACTCTCCGCCCGAGGTCACTCTCCTCTGACCTTGGGCGGAGTGACCTTGGGCGGAGTGACCTTGGAGCAGGAGTGACCTTGGACCGGAGTGACCTCGATGCAGAAGTGGCCGTGTACGGTAGTGACCTTGAGTAGGAGTGACCTTGGGCGGGAGTGACCTCGTGTCAGAGTGACCTTGATGCAGAAGTGGCCTTGAACAGGAGTGACCTTGAGTAGGAGTTGCCTTGGACGGTAGTGACCTTGAGTAGGAGTGACCTTGGGCGGGAGTGCTCTTGGGTAGAGTAACCTCCGCATGTGCGACCTTGTGAGTGAGTGACCTCGAGTTGTAGAGAGAGAAAGGCCTTGACCGTGAAGGAAGGTTGCACCGTATGCGACGTTGCTTGACCTTGAGTGTGAGTGTCCTTGAGTTGTAGAGAGAGAGAGAGATCTCGACGGTCGAGGTCGTATTGGTAGAAGTGGGGCGATGTGTGTTACGTCATGACTCTGCCTTATATAAACCCAATAGTTGCGTCCGTGAGCGCATAGTTCTCTCTCAATACTACCATCAACATTAACCTCATTAGTTTTTGTGAGTGATACATCATCTGAACAATATGTTATTCTGCAGTGTGTGCGCTAAGTCTTTCACGCGTAGTGACAATCTACGACGCCATGAAAGAGTTGCATGTGTGGGAAATTTGAACCCTCCTATCGCAAAGAAGCCTCGACTGGGAAATGGCACTCAGCAAGCAACAACTTCTGGAAATCTGCAGGCATGTACCATTTGCAATAAGATGATTCCAGCTGATAAAATGAGCGCTCATAAAAGGACATTGGAGCATCGAACAAACGCTTGCGTCAATTATAGGGATGGAGTATATGTGATTGAGAATGCGTTCAAATGCCGTATTGTAAGTTATAGATTGGAATGCAGAACTGATGTATTGGATTACAATACGTTTTTTAATGAAAATAAAGCGACCATAATATCCCTATTGGATAATATAATCTCGATTCACCACTCCATCAAAGTGAATATGGAAGTATTCGGAAGATATATTTTACAATCCCAAGATCTTCACGATATCAAATCCTTCATGACACCAAATCACATCATGGATTCATCGCTGGATTTGGAGGCCGTAGTTGACACATTCAAGGACATCTTATTGAATCAAACGACTGAATTTGAGGAACGCGATTCTGGTGAGTTGATATATTTTTCAACACTTTTGATTATCATCTGATGGTATTATTGTTATAGGTTGGGCTTTAGAAAAAATCATGTTTCTGGAAATCAACATCAACAAATACAGTCCGCTGCGTGGGTGTTCCTACATGAAGCTACCTAGCTTCATAGAGAATAAAAAGGCAGTAGTGAACATACATAGTGAACCAGGATGAGTGCTGTTTTGCTTGGGCTGTGACGTCTGCACTGTATCCGGCAAGGGCTAATGTTTGCGAAACCTCTTCATATCCGCACTATTCTACGGTTCTGAATTTGGTGGGTATAGAGTTCCCTGTTAAAGTGAGTAGCATCCCAAAATTCGAAATTCTCAATGATTGTTCCATCAACGTTTACGGGTTAGAAAGTGTGTTTGAAAA
Source organism: Phaedon cochleariae (assembly GCA_918026855.4). NCBI lineage: Eukaryota > Metazoa > Arthropoda > Insecta > Coleoptera > Chrysomelidae > Phaedon > Phaedon cochleariae. The sequence continues at coordinate 22,546,910 of OU896710.1, forward strand.
ACATCAAGTGCAATATCAGATAGTCGGCCCACTGTATTACTCTAAGAAAAGAATGAGTAAACATGTGAATTTACTTCTGACCACAGATGATGAATCCGAAAATAGCCACTATTGCTGGATTAAGAATTTATCTAGGCTGGTATCTAGCCAGATATCTGCCAGGGAGCATAAGACATTTTTTTGCGACGGCTGTTTGATACATTTCTCAGATGAAACAAAGTTGTTACGCCATCAGCTAAATGATTGTAACCATACATATACTACAACTCCATCCACAGAGGTCAAAGTCGATAAATTTGGAAATTCAGTACCTGAAAACATTTTGAAATTCGAGAAATTTGAGAAACAGATGAAAGTACCATTCGTTATTTATGCAGATTTCGAATCAGTTCTGAAGCCGATACATACTAGCCAGCCAGATCCGGAGAAATCCTTCACTAATAGAACATTCGCACATGAGCCTTATTCATTTGCATACCTTATCAAATGCTCTTTCGATAATTCTATCACGAAATTTGTTACATTCCGTGGGAAAGATGCTGCGAAAAAATTCGTATCCAATTTAGTCAATGACTGCAAAATAATTTACAACTTGTTTCTAAAACGTGTAGTTCCTATGAAAAAATTAACTCCGGCAGAAGAAGTTGAATTCGCTGATGCCACGGAGTGTGGCATTTGCGATAAAGCTTTCATATATGGTGACGTCAAAGTAAGAGACCACTGCCATCTAACGGGGAAAAAAAGATTCGGTGCCGCACATTCAATATGTAATTTGAACTTTAAAATTCCAAATTTCATCCCCATATTTTTTCATAATATGAGTGGCTACGATAGCCACCTTTTCATCAAACAACTATTCGATCGAGAAGAGAAAGTTGATTGTATCGCGCAAACCAAGGAAAAATATATCTCATTTACCAAACATATCTTAGTTGACGAATATTTGGGAAAAAACGGTGTGAATCAGAATGTCTTTTTGAAACTGCGATTCTTGGATAGCTACAAATTCCTTGCCCAACCTCTGCAAGCCTTGGCCGGAAATTTGAATGAATCTCAATTTGTAGAAACTGCTAGATATTTTCGTGACCCTGAAGAATTCAAATATATGACGCAGAAGGGAGTTTTTCCATATAGTTTCATAACCTCTATGGATAAATTGAATAACAAAGATTTGCCATCTAAAAATGATTTTTTCGATAATTTATCTAATAAACATATTTCAGACGAGGATTATCTAAGAGCTGAGCATGTTTGGAATTTGTTTCAATGTAGAACACTCGGTGATTACTCTGATCTCTATTTGAAATCAGATGTTTTATTGTTATGCGATGTTTTCGAGAACTTCCGGAACGTTTGTTTAAAAACGTACAAGTTAGATCCATGCCAATACTTTACAGCACCCGGTTTATCATGGGATGCTATGTTGAGATACACAAAAATCGAATTAGAATTGTTAACCGACATCGATATGATACATTTTTTCAAAAAAGGAATAAGAGGTGGGATAAGTCAATGTAGTCTGAGGAGCCATGTTGCGAATAATAAGTTCATCCCAAACTTCAATCCAAATGAACCATCAACATACATCATGTATTTAGATGCAACTAACTTGTACGGTCATAGTATGTCACAGCCGCTACCAACATCCGATTTTAGGTGGTTGAACAGCCAAGAAATTATGGAGTTGGATATCATGGGTGTTGAAGATGATAGCCCATATGGGTATGTCCTTGAAGTTGACATATTCTATCCTGAGGAATTACATGACGCACACTCAGATCTACCCTTTCTCGTGGAATCCATTGCACCACCCGGATCAAAATCTAAGCTGAAAAAACTGATTCCCAATTTGTCGAATAAGATAAAATATATTGTTCATTACAGAAATCTCAAACAGGCTATAGAAAACGGTTTGACCTTGATTAAAACCCATAGAGTACTCAAATTCAAGCAATCCCCGTGGTTGAAAAAGTATGTTGACCTTAATACAGAAATGCGTAATAAAAGTACGAATAAAGCTGATAAGAGTTTATATAAGAATATGGTAAACTCAGTTTATGGTAAAACCATGGAGAATGTTGATAAAAGGAGCGATATCAAACTCGTAACTCATTGGGAGAGTATCACAAAGAGAAAGGGTGCTAATGCATTAATAGCACTACCCAATTATAAGACCTGTAAAGTATTCCATGAAAATTTCGTAGCAATCCATATGGGAAAAGTTAGGGTGCATTATGATAAACCGTTGTATTTAGGTTTCAGCATACTAGATGTGTCAAAAGTTGTTATATATAACTTTTTGTATGAATGCATTAAGAAGAATTTCTCTGGTAAATCGTGGCTATTGTATACCGATACGGATTCATTGATACTCAAAATAGAAACAGAAAACTTTTACAATTTCATGAAGGAAAATATAAGGTATTTTGACACATCCAATTATCCCGCGGATAACAAATTTAATATTCCAATAACAAAATCAGTAGTGGGTAATATGAAGGACGAATTTCCAAATGATCCTATTGTGAGTTTTTATGGGACGGGTGCTAAAGCATATTACGTTCAATCTTCGAATGCCGAATTGAAAAAAGCAAAGGGGGTTTCAAGGGCAGTTGTTAGTAGTGAATTATCGATGGATGATTATAAGAAAATCGTAGAAAATGGTGGCTTGATATTCAGAAAAATGAATACTTTTCGCAGTGATCGTCACGATATTCATACTGAAATGAAAAACAAAGTCGCCCTTTCATACCATGACGATAAACGGTTCATTATACCTAATACAGTAAAAACTTTACCTTGGGGGCATAGCGATATTGAATTTTATCAAACGAGTGCTGAACGTAATATGCTTTGGTTACAACAAGCAATATCTGCTACAATGCAAACATCTGAAAAAAAATCAAATTCGAGCGATAATTTGGACGACTTGATAAAAATGTTGATGGAACAGTCCGAACCTCATTAATAATGATAGCGAACTCTGTATCCCAACCTCAGACAGATACATTAACCGCGATTTATATATTCATATTTATTTTTTATCTAGTCCTCATGTAATATGATGTTTTATATCCTTTATCTAGTCTTCATGTACTATACATATATAAATATATATATATATATATATATATGTATGTCAATCCTACACTTTGGACCCAAAATATTTCAAAACTCCTACAGTTCGGACCCAACGTGGTCATTTTGGGGACGTACCCAAAGTGCCAGGTCAACCTATAGTGCGCTTTGAGTACAAAGTACCGATACTGTAGCATTTGCAAACATCGTTCACTTCGAGTACGTTTTCAAAATGTATTCATACTACAGTTTGGGAACGAACTGATTATTCTGTTGCTGATCTTTGACGGATAGTTGTGGGTTACAACTTTTTCATCTTCATGACATCGTGTTACTTACTCAATCTATATCATCAGTAGATGTTTGGTGATGATAATAATAAATTCCACATTCAGCAGTCTTATTCAGCTTTCTCAAATTCCAAGCCAATGATTGATGTTCAAATGTATATTATATTTTGTAGAGATATAGAAGGGCTCGATGTAAGATATATATTTCCTTATTTCCTACAAGTTATTCTATATTGACGTTATTGTTATCTGTTAGTCTATGCCCATCATCTCAAAATACATCTCTGAGACGAAAAATGTATTCCACTACGTGAGTATGTCTTTAAAACGTTCATCTTATTAGTACTCAGAGACGTACATCAGACGTCTTGAGTACCTTTTCCAATGAAATGTGCATTTTTGATAAGTCTTTTTCAGGTATTTTTGGTCCATATCCATGAATGGATATTTCAAATTACGTGATAATTACATATTTTCCATTTATTTTCACCTGTATACTGAATTTGGCAACCACTGCAGCCAAGCGAAAGTGGAGAAAAGAAAAATAAACGACCCCAGCAACCAGTAGACTCGAGCAGTCACCTATCCAATTACTAGAAATTGGAATTTCATAGTTTTCTGGGATAGAGATTATGATTCCTACGTCAAAATTTGAAAGAGTTTTGAAATTCAAGATGGCGGAAGCAATATGGCGGACGAGTTTTGTTATTATGATCCGATTCTATACAAAATTGGCATCAAGGGGTTGTCATGATCAGGGATGATGGGTCCTTCGTCAAAATTAGGAAATTCAAGATGGCGGATCCAAAATGGTGGATTTTGTAATTAGTATCCGATTTTATTCAAATTTGGTTTCTAGGGGTGTTCGGTGTCAGAGATTATGATTCCTCCGTTGAAATTATTAAATTCAAGATGGCGGATCGAATATGGAGGATGAGTATTGTACTTATGATCCAACTCTATTCAAAATTGGTATCTGGTTTCTAGTAGAACAGGCCGAGCTGAATCGATTGCGACCTCAACCAGGTCGCTAAGATATTTCTAGTCAAACAGGAATTCATTTTCTTTAATTATTATATGGAATACCAACAAATTATTTTGAGAATATTCGAATATTCGATCTCACATTTTTGGTATTTGGATTGAAATCAGTCATTTTTAATTTTTTCAGGATTATTATCCAAGAATAAGAGATTTTCATTTTTCAACTTGCGAAAAAAAATCAGCAAGCTTCGGAAGACGATATAACCATTTTCAGATGCCAATAATTCATAGAAAAAAGCGAATATCTCATTTTCTAGTAAAACAAAGCCGTGCTGATTTCATTGCAACCTCGACCAGGTCGCGAGGTTTTACAGTTTCCGGGAAAATCCTGGTGAAAGTACGCTTAAAAACAGCAATTCACTTTCTTTAGTTATATGAATAACCAACAAGTTATTCATGGAAATATTCGAATATTCGATCTTATTGGTTTTTTAGATTTAAATCAGTCATTTAGATTTTTTTCCGAATCTTCATCCAAGAATTGGAAATTTTTCAACTTGCGAAAAAAATTCAGAAAGTTTCGAGAGACGATATAACCATTTTCAGATGCTAATAAGTCATATAAATAAACGAAAAAATTCGCTTATATCTCATTTTCTAGTGAAACAGGCCGTGCTGATTACATTTCTACCTCGACCAGGCTGCTAGAACCCATAGTTTTCGAGATATTCCTGGTCAAAGTACGATTAAAAACAGCAATTCACTTTCTTTAATTATATGAAATACCAACAAGTTATTGTGAAAATATTCGAATATTTGATCTCACATTTTTGTTTCATAGATTGAAATCAGTCATTTCGAATATTTCAGATTTTTTATCCAAGAATTGGAAATTTTCATTTCTCAACTTGCGAAAATAACCCAGACAGCTTCAAGAGACGATATAACCATTTTAAGATGCCAATAATTCATAGAAAAGAGCGAAAAATCTCGCGAATATCTCATTTTCTAGTAAAACAGGCCGTGCTGATTGCGACCTCGACCAGGTCGCTAGGACCCATAGTTTTCGAGATATCCAAGGTCAAAGTACGCTAAAAAACAGCAATTCACTTATTTCCTTAATTATATGAAATACGAACAAGTTATCGTGAAAATATTCGAATATTTGATGTCATATCTTTGTTTTTTAGATTGAAATCAGTCATTTTGAATTTTTTCAGAATTGTTTTCCAAAAATTGGAAATTTTCATTTTCATTCAATTTCAGATGCCAATAATTTATAGAAGAAAACCGAAAATCTCGCGAATATCTCATTTTATAGTGGAACAGGCCGAGCTGAATCGATTGCGACCTCGACCAGGTCGCTAGAACACATAGTTTTTGAGATATTTCTGATCAAAGTACGCTAGAAAACAGCAATTCACTTTCTTCACTTATATGAAATAAGAACAAGTTATTGGACAAATATTCGAATATCCGATCTCATATTTTTGTTTTTCAGATTGAAATCAGTCATCCTGAATTTTTTCGGAATATTTATCCAAAAATTGGAAATTTTCATTTTTCAACCATTTTCAGATGCCAATAATTCATAGAAAAAAGCAGAAAATCTCGCGAATATCTCATTTTATAGTGGAACAGGCCAAGCTGAATCAATTGCGACCTCGACGAGATCGCTAGAACACATATTTTTTGAGATATTTCTGGTCAAAGTACGCTAAAAAACAGCAATTCACTTTCTTTAATTATATGAGATACGAACAAGTTATTGAACAAATATTCGAATATTCGATGTCATATTTTTGTTTTTTAGATTGAGATCAGTCATTTTGATTTTTTTCGGCAATTTTTCCCAAAAATTGGAAATTTCCATTTTTCAACCATTTTCAGATGACAATAATTCATAGAAAAAAGCGGAAAATCTCGCGAATCTCTCATTTTATAGTGAAACAGGCCGAGCTGAATCGATTGCGACCTCGACCAGGTCGCTAGGACCCTGTAGTGGATAGATAAAGTGGAACATAAACAAATTCAATTAAAACATCGAAAATATCTAGTACACCTTCTCAAGGTAATTATTGTTATAGTTTTAGGAAATGTTATTATAATGAGCACGTCAAATATTCAGGGGCATGGTTTAGTAAAACATTTTAGGATAATCTAGATACAACTCTCTTGATAGATGGATGTATTTTTTAGAATAGAATAAATCTATATCTGAGTGTCCTCATGAGTTTTTCTTGATGAATCGATAACTTGATAGATACATATACCAAGTTATCACAACCCATAGTTTTTGAGATATTCCTGATCAAATTACGCTAAAAAACAGCAATTCACTTTCTTCAATTATATGAAATACGAACAAGTTATTGTGAAAATATTCGAATATTAGATGTTATATTTTTGTTTTTCAGATTGAAATCAGTCATTTTGAATTTTCTCGGAAATTTTTTCCAAAAATTGGAAATTTTCATTTTTTAACCATTTTCAGATGCCAATAATTCATAGAAAGAAGCGGAAAATCTCGCGAATATCTCATTTTATAGTGAAACAGGCCGAGTTGAATCGATTGCGACCTCGACGAGGTCGCTAGAACACATAGTTTTCGAGATATTTCTGGTCAAAGTACGCTAAAAAACAGCAATTCACTTTCTTTAATTATATGAAATACGAACAAGTTATTGGACAAATATTCGAATATTTGATGTCATATTTTTGTTTTCCAGATTGAAATCAGTCATTTTGAATTTTCTCGGAAATTTTTTCCAAAAATTGGAAATTTTCATTTTTTAACCATTATCAGATGCCAATAATTCATAGAAAGAAGCGGGAAATCTCGCGAATATCTCATTTCATAGTGGTACAGGCCGAAGCTGAATCGATTGCGACCTCGACCAGGTCGCTAGAACACATAGTTTTTGAGATATTTCTGGTCAAAGTACGCTAACAAACAGCAATTCACTTTCTTCAATTATATGAAATACGAACAAGTTATTGGACGAATATTCGAATATTCGATGTCATATTTTTGTTTTTCAGATTGAAATCAGTCATTTTGATTTTTTCCGGAGATTTTTTCCAAAAATTGGAAATTTTCATTTTTCAACCATTTTCAGATGCCAATAATTCATAGAAAAAAGCGGAAAATCTCGCGATTATCTCATTTTATAGTGAAACAGGCCAAGTTGAATCGATTGCGACCTCGACCAGGTCGCTGCATCACATAGTTTTTGAGATATTTCTGCTCAAAGTAAGCTAAAAAACATCAATTCACTTTCTTTAATTATATGAAATACCAACAAGTTATTGTGCAAATATTCGAATATTCGATGTCATATTTTCGTTCCTCAGATTTGAATCAGTCATTTCGAAATTTTTCAGAATTTTAATTCAAAAATTGGAAATTTTCATTTTTCAACCATTTTCAGATGCCAATAATTCATAGGAAAAAGCCGAAAATCTCGCGAATATCCCATTTTATAGTGGAACAAGCCGAGCTGCATCGATTGCGACCTCGACCAGGTCGCTAGGACCCATAGTTTTTGAGATATTCCTGATCAAAGTACGCTAAAAAACAGCAATTCACTTTCTTTAATTATATGAAATACGAACAACTTATTGTGAGAATATTCGAATATTTGAAGTCATATTTTTGTTTCTCAGATTGAAATCAGTCATTTTGAATTTTTTCGGAAATTTTTTCCAAAAGTTGGAAATTTTCATTTTTTAAACGCTTTCAGATGCCAATAATTCATAAAAAAAGCGGAAAATCTCGCGAATGTCTCATTTCATAGTGGAACAGGCCGAGCTGAATCGATTGCGACCTCGACCAGGTCGCTAGGACCCATAGTTTTTGAGATATTCCTGATCAAATTACGCTAAAAAACAGCAATTCACTTTCTTTAATTATATGAAATACGAACAAGTTATTGTGAGAAATTGGAAATTTTCATTTTTTAATCGTTTTCAGATGCCAATAATTCATCGAAAATAGCGGAAAATCTCGCGAATATCTAATTCCATAGTGAAACAGGCCGAGTTGAATCGATTGCGACTTCGACGAGGTCGCTAGAACACATAGTTTTTGAGATATTTCTGGTCAAAGTACGCTAAAAAACAGCAATTCACTTTCTTTAATTATATGAAATACGAACAAGTTATTGTGAAAATATTCGAATATTTGATGTCATATCTTCGTTTTTCAGATTGAAATCAGTCATTTTGAATTTTCTCGGAAATTTTTTCGAAAAATTGGAAATTTTCATTTTTTAACCATTTTCAGATGCCAATAATTCATAGAAAGAAGCGGTAAATCTCGCGAATATCTCATTTTATAGTGAAACAGGCCGAGTTGAATCTATTGCGACCTCGACGAGGTCGCTAGAACACATAGTTTTTGAGATATTTCTGGTCAAAGTACGCTAAAAAACAGCAATTCACTTTCTTTAATTATATGAAATACGAACAAGTTATTGGACGAACATTCGAATATTTGATGTCATATTTTTGTTTTTCAGATTGAAATCAGTCATTTTGATTTTTTTCGGAAATTTTTTCCAAAAATTGGAAATTTTCATTTTTTAACCATTTTCAGATGCCAATAATTCATAGAAAAAAGCGGAAAATCTCGCGAATATCTCATTTCATAGTGAAACAGGCCGAGCTGAATCGATTGCGACCTCGACCAGGTCACTAGAACACATAGTTTTTGAGATATTTCTGGTCAAAGTACGCTAAAAAACAGCAATTCACTTTCTTCAATTATATGAAATACGAACAAGTAATTGGACAAATATTCGAATATTCGATGTCATATTTTTGTTTTTCAGATTGAAATCAGTCATTTTGATTTTTTCCGGAGATTTTTTCCAAAAATTGGAAATTTTCATTTTTCAACCATTTTCAGATGCCAATAATTTATGGAAAAAAGCGGAAAATCTCGCGATTATCTCATTTTATAGTGAAACAGGCCAAGTTGAATCGATTGCGACCTCGACCAGGTCGCTGCATCACATAGTTTTTGAGATATTTCTGCTCAAAGTAAGCTAAAAAACATCAATTCACTTTCTTTAATTATATGAAATACCAACAAGTTATTGTGCAAATATTCGAATATTCGATGTCATATTTTCGTTTTTCAGATTGGAATCAGTCATTTCGAATTTTTTCAGAATTTTTATTCAAAAATTGGAAATTTTCATTTTTCAACCATTTTCAGATGCCAATAATTCATAGGAAAAAGCGGAAAATCTCGCGAATATCTCATTTTATAGTGGAACAGGCCGAGTTGAATCGATTGCGGCCTCGACCAGGTCGCTAGGACCCATAGTTTTTGAGATATTCCTGATCAAAGTACGCTAAAAAACAGCAAGTCACTTTCTTTAATTATATGAAATACGAACAAGTTATGTGAGAATATTCGGATATTAGAAGTCGTATATCTGTTTCTCAGATTGAAATCAGTCATTTTGAATTTTTTCGGAAATTTTTTCCAAAAATTGAAAATTTTCATTTTTTAACCATTTTCAGATGCCAATAATTCATAGAAAAAAGCGGAAAATCTCGCGAATATCTCATTTCATAGTGAAACAGGCCGAGCTGAATCGATTGCGACCTCGACCAGGTTGCTAGGACCCATAGTTTTCGAGATATTCCTGATCAAAGTACGCAAAAAAACAGCAATTCACTTTCTTTAATTATATGAAATACGAACAAGTTATTGTGGAAATATTCGAATATTTGATGTCATATTTTTGTTTTTCAGATTGAAATCAGTCATTTTGGATTTTTTCGAAATTTTTTTCCAAAAATTGGAAATTTTCATTTTTCAACCATTTTCAGATGCCAATAATTCATAGAAAAAAGCGGTAAATCTCGCGAATCTCTCATCTTATAGTGAAACAGGCCGAGTTGAATCGATTGCGGTCTCGACCAGGTCGCTAGGACCCATAGTTTTTGAGATATTCCTGATCAAAGTACGCTAAAACACAGCAAGTCACTTTCTTTGATTATATGAAATACGAACAAGTTATGTGAGAATATTCGAATATTTGAAGTCGTATTTCTGTTTCTCAGATTGAAATCAGTCATTTTGAATTTTTTCGGAAATGTTTTCCAAAAATTGAAAATTTTCATTTTTTAACCATTTTCAGATGCCAATAATTCATAGAAAAAAGCGGAACATCTCGCGAATATCTCATTTCATAGTGGAACAGGCCGAGCTGAATCGATTGCGACCTCGACCAGGTCGCTAGGACCCAAAGATTTTGAGATATTCCTGATCAAAGTACGCTAAAAAACAGCAATTCACTTTCTTTAATTATATGAAATACGAACAAGTTATTGTGAAAATATTCGAATATCCGATCTCATATTTTTGTTTTTCAGATTGAAATCAGTCATCCTGAATTTTTTCGGAATATTTATCTAAAAAAAGGAAATTTTCATTTTTCAACCATTTTCAGATGCCAATAATTCATCGAAGAAAGCGGAAAATCTCGCGAATATCTAAGTCCATAGTGAAACAGGCCGAGTTGAATCGATTGCGACTTCGACGAGGGAGCTAGAACACATAGTTTTTGAGATATTTCTGGTGAGAGTACGCTTGAAACAGCAATTCACATTCTTCAATTATATGAAATACGAACAAGTTATTGTGAAAATATTCGAATATTTGATGTCATATTTTTGTTTTTCAGATTGAAATCAGTCATTTTGAATTTTTTCAGAATTGTTTTCCAAAAATTGGAAATTTTCATTTTCATTCAATTTCAGATGCCAATAATTTATAGAAAAAAACCGAAAATCTCGCGAATTTTTCATTTTATAGTGGAACAGGCCGAGCTGAGTCGATTGCGACCTCGACCAGGTCGCTAGAACACATAGTTTTTGAGATATCTCTGATCAAAGTACTCTAGAAAACAGCAATTCACTTTCTTCACTTATATGAAATACGAACAAGTTATTGGACGAATATTCGAATATCTGATCTCATATTTTTGTTTTTCAGATTGAAATCAGGCATCCTGAATTTTTTCGGAATATTTATCCAAAAATTGGAAATTTTCATTTTTCAACCATTTTCAGATGCCAATAATTCATAGAAAAAGCAGAAAATTTCGCGAATATCTCATTTTATAGTGAAACAGGCCGAGTTGAATCGATTGCGAACTCGACCAGGTCGCTACAACACATAGTTTTGGAGATATTTCTGCTCAAAGTAAGCTAAAAAACAGCAATCCACTTTCTTTCATTATATGAAATACCAACAAGTTATTGTGAAAATATTCGGATATTGGATGTCATATTTTCGTTTTTCAGATTGGAATCAGTCATTTCGAATTTTTTCAGAATTATTATTCAAAAATTGAAAATTTTCATTTTTCAACCATTTTCAGATGCCAATAATTCATAGGAAAAGGCCGAAAATCTCGAGAATATCTCATTTTATAGTGGAACAGGCCGAGCTGAATCGATTGCGACCTCGACCAGGTCGCTAGGACCCATAGTTTTCGAGATATTCCTGATCAAAGTACGCTAAAAAACAGCAATTCACTTTCTTTAATTATATGAAATACGAACAAGTTATTGTGAGAATATTCGAATATTTGGAGTCATATTTTTGTTTTTCAGATTGAATTCAGTCATTTTGAATTTTTTTGGAAATTTTTTCCAAAAGTTGGAAATTTTCATTTTTTAAACGTTTTCAGATGCCAATAATTCATAAAAAAAGCAGAAAATCTCGCGAATATCTCATTTCATTGTGAAACAGACCGAGCTGAAACGATTGCGACCTCGACCAGGTCGCTAGGACCCATAGTTTTTGAGATATTCCTGATCAAAGTACGCTAAAAAACAGCAATTCACTTTCTTTAATTATAATATGAAATACGAACAAGTTATTGTGAAAATATTCGAATATTTGATGTCATATTATTGTTTTTCAGATCGAAATCAGTCATTTCGAATTTTCTCGTAGATTTTTTCCAAAAATTGGAAATTTTCATTTTTTAACCATTTTCAGATGCCAATAATTCATAGAAAAAACGGAAAATCTCGCGAATATCTCAATTTATAGTGAAACAGGCCGAGTTGAATCGATTGCGACCTCGACCAGGTCGCTAGGACCCATAGTTTTCGAGATATTCCTGATCAAAGTACGCTAAAAAACAGCAATTCACTTTCTTCAATTATATGAAATACCAACAAGTTATTGTGAAAATATTCGAATATTTGATGTCATATTTTCGTTTTTCAGATTGAAATCAGTCATTTTGGATTTTCTCGAAATTTTTTTCCAAAAATTGGAAATTTTCATTTTTCAACCATTTTCAGATGCCAATAATTCATAGAAAAAAGCGGTAAATCTCGCGAATATCCCATTTTATAGTGAAACTGGCCGAGTTGAATCGATTGCGGCCTCGACCAGGTCGCTAGGACCCATAGATTTTGAGATATTCCTGATCAGAGATCAGGTGGTCAGGTAGCCGTGCGGACAGAGTGTCTATATTCTAATTCGCATTCGCTTGCCGGTCGTGGGTTCGATCCCCGTCGACTGCAGAAATTTTTCTGATGGCCCAAGAAAGTGTTTGGGATCACACGTTAAAAGGTAAGGCCCCCGTCATTCCTTGCTCGCACAAGACTTTCGAAGACTTTTGAGGGTTGCTCGTAAGGGGGCAACCGAATGACGGATAGAACAAATTTTAGAACAAAAAAATTTAAAAAACAGCAATTCACTTTCTTTAATTATATGAAATACGAACAAGTTATTGTGAAAATTTTCGAATATTTGATGTTATATTTTTGTTTTTCAGATTGAAATCAGTCATTTTGGATTTTCTCGAAATTTTTTTCCAAAAATTGGAAATTTTCATTTTTCAACCACTTTCAGATGCCAATAATTCATAGAAAAAAGCGGTAAATCTCGCGAATATCTCATTTCATAGTGAAACAGGTCGAGTTGAATCGATTGCGGCCTCGACCAGGTCGCTAGGACCCATAGTTTTTGAGATATTCCTGATCAAAGTACGCTAAAAAACAGCAAGTCACTTTCTTTAATTATATGCAATACGAACAAGTTATGTGAGAATATTCGAATATTTGAAGTCGTATTTTTGTTTCTCAGATTGAAATCAGTCATTTTGAATTTTTTCGGAAATTTTTTCCAAAAATTGAAAATTTTCATTTTTTAACCATTTTCAGATGCCAATAATTCATTGAAAAAAGCGGAAAATCTCGCGAATATCTCATTTCATAGTGGAACAGGCCGAGCTGAATCGATTGCGACCTCGACCAGGTCGCTAGGACCCATAGTTTTCGAGATATTCCTGATCAAAGTACGCTAAAAAACAGCAATTCACTTTCTTCAATTATATGAAATACCAACAAGTTATTGTGAAAATATTCGAATATTTGATGTCATATTCTCGTTTTTCAGATTGAAATCAGTCATTTTGGATTTTCTCGAAATTTTTTTCCAAAAATTGGAAATTTTCATTTTTCAACCATTTTCAGATGCCAATAATTCATAGAAATAAGCAGTAAATCTCGCGAATATCTCATTTTATAGTGGAACAGGCCGAGTTGAATCGATTGCGGCCTCGACCAGGTCGCTAGGACCCATAGATTTTGAGATATTCCTGATCAAAGTACGCTAAAAAACAGCAATTCACTTTCTTTAATTATATGAAATACGAACCAGTTATTGTGAAAATATTCGAATATTTGATGTCATATTTTTGTTTTTCAGATTGAAATCAGTCATTTTGGATTTTCTCGAATTTTTTTTCCAAAAATTGGAAATTTTCATTTTTTAACCATTTTCAGATGCCAATAATTCATAGAAAAAAGCGGAAAATCTCGCGAATATCTCATTTCATAGTGAAACAGGCCGAGCTGAATCGATAGCGACCTGGTCGAGGTCGCAATGAAATACGAACAAGTTATTGTGGAAATATTCGAATATTTGATGTCATATTTTTGTTTTTCAGATTGAAATCAGTCATTTTGGATTTTTTCGAAATTTTTTTCCAAAAATTGGAAATTTTCATTTTTCAACCATTTTCAGATGCCAATAATTCATAGAAAAAAGCGGTAAATCTCGCGAATATCTCATTTTATAGTGAAACTGGCCGAGTTGAATCGATTGCGGCCTCGACCAGGTCGCTAGGACCCATAGATTTTGAGATATTCCTGATCAGAGTACGCTAAAAAACAGCAATTCACTTTCTTCAATTATATGAAATACGAACAAGTTATTGTGAAAATATTCGAATATTTGATGTTATATTTTTGTTTTTCAGATTGAAATCAGTCATTTTGGATTTTCTCGAAATTTTTTTCCAAAAATTGGAAATTTTCATTTTTCAACCATTTTCAGATGCCAATAATTCATAGAAAAAAGCGGTAAATCTCGCGAATATCTAATTTTATAGTGAAACAGGCCGAGTTGAATCGATTGCGGCCTCGACCAGGTCGCTAGGACCCATAGTTTTTGAGATATTCCTGATCAAAGTACGCTAAAAAACAGCAAGTCACTTTCTTTAATTATATGAAATACGAACAAGTTATGTGAGAATATTCGAATATTTGAAGTCGTATTTCTGTTTCTCAGATTGAAATCAGTCATTTTGAATTTTTTCGGAAATTTTTTCCAAAAATTGAAAATTTTCATTTTTTAACCATTTTCAGATGCCAATAATTCATAGAAAAAAGCGGAAAATCTCGCGAATATCTCATTTCATAGTGGAACAGGCCGAGCTGAATCGATTGCGACCTCGACCAGGTCGCTAGGACCCATAGTTTTCGAGATATTCCTGATCAAAGTACGCTAAAAAACAGCAATTCACTTTCTTCAATTATATAAAATACCAACAAGTTATTGTGAAAATATTCGAATATTTGATGTCATATTTTCGTTTTTCAGATTGAAATCAGTCATTTTGGATTTTCTCGAAATTTTTTTCCAAAAATTGGAAATTTTCATTTTTCAACCATTTTCAGATGCCAATAATTCATAGAAAAAAGCGGTAAATCGCGCGAATATCTCATTTTATAGTGAAACAGGCCGAGTTGAATCGATTGCGGCCTCGACCAGGTCGCTAGGACCCATAGATTTTGAGATATTCCTGATCAAAGTACGTTAAAAAAGAGCAATTCACTTTCTTTAATTATATGAAATACGAACAAGTTATTGTGAAAATATTCGAATATTTGATGTCATATTTTTGTTTTTCAGATTGAAATCAGTCATTTTGGATTTTCTCGAATTTTTTTTCCAAAAATTGGAAATTTTCATTTTTCAACCATTTTCAGATGCCAATAATTCATAGAAAAAAGCGGTAAATCTCGCGAATATCTCATTTTATAGTGTAACAGGCCGAGTTGAATCGATTGCGGCCTCGACCAGGTCGCTAGGACCCATAGTTTTTGAGATATTCCTGATCAAAGTACGCTAAAAAACAGCAAGTCACTTTCTTTAATTATATGAAATACGAACAAGTTATGTGAGAATATTCGGATATTTGAAGTCGTATATCTGTTTCTCAGATTGAAATCAGTCATTTTGAATTCTTCGGAAATTTTTTCCAAAAATTGAAAATTTTCATTTTTTAACCATTTTCAGATGCCAATAATTCATAGAAAAAAGCGGAAAATCTCGCGAATATCTCATTTCATAGTGAAACAGGCCGAGCTGAATCGATTGCGACCTCGACCAGGTCGCTAGGACCCATAGTTTTCGAGATATTCCTGATCAAAGTACGCTAAAAAACAGCAATTCACTTTCTTTAATTATATGAAATACGAACAAGTTATTGTGGAAATATTCGAATATTTGATGTCATAATTTTGTTTTTCAGATTGAAATCAGTCATTTTGGATTTTTTCGAAATTTTTTTCCAAAAATTGGAAATTTTCATTTTTCAACCATTTTCAGATGCCAATAATTCATAGAAAAAAGCGTTCATTCTCGCGAATCTCTCATTTTATAGTGAAACAGGCCGAGTTGAATCGATTGCGGCCTCGACCAGGTCGCTAGGACCCATAGTTTGTGAGATATTCCTGATCAAAGTACGCTAAACACAGCAAGTCACTTTCTTTTTTTATATGAAATACGAATGTTTCCCGAATATGCTGAGGAAATTCTTCGTATATTCTGAGGAACATTCTCGAGATGTTTCGCGAAAATGCTGATAATATTCTGGTTATATTCTAGGGGACATTCTGAGAATGTTTTCCGAAAATGCTGAGAACGTTCTTATAACATTCTGGAGAAAATTCTGAGAACCTTCTGGGAACGTGAGTTTCCGTCCCATTCTCATGTTCTCAGAATATTCTCAGAATATGCTGCGCACTTTATTTGAACATTCTGAGGATATTTCAAATATTCCATGCGAATATTCTAGGAACATTCATGGAATCACCTTGTGCTGTCTGGGTCGTCCCATAACTCCGCAGCGTTAAAGAATGGGGTGATTACTCACAAAATGGCAGCACTGGCGTATACATACTTTTGTACTCTGATTGCCAGGAAACCTAATGTGTATAAGCGTATGAATTTTATGTACATATTACACTTCGGGGACATATAATTGTATAAGTTGTATAAGTTGTATAACTTATACGGGTCCTCAAAGTGTAGGATTGACATATATATATATATATGAATAAATTATTTCTTCAATTTCAGGAGATAGTATACGCTTATATTCAGCCGTACTTATATTCTTGCTATAATCTTTGAAGTTGTTTATATTAATTTTAATTCTGTTATTATATACATAATAAATGGACTTTATTATTTCATTGAATCGTTTTTTTTTTACACCAACCAATCCTTATTAATATTCCTCACTGCAATCATTCCGGAGTAGATATTTGCATTCGGAGGAGGGAGAGTTGGAGTGGGAGAGGCGACAGTTGCATTCGGAAGAGGGAGAGTTGGAGTGGGAGAGGCGACAGGGAGAGGGCTAGTGGTGGCGGTAATGATGAAAATGGGTGTGGCTAAGAATTGGTGGGGGTGTGAGTGGATAAAACTGGAGGTGCACACACCGACTCCTCATTCTGTTAGCAGACATCAGCTAGTACCAGAACACACTCTTGATCAGCTTTATACAGCATCGCAGAAATATCTACCCCGGCAGCGAACTGCAGATACACGAGCCAACTTTATTCCACACGCTATACTACAACACCGAGCAGCATTTAAGTGAGTATTTTTATGGCGACTGGATCCATCTTGTTTCATTTCATCTTACTCATACTACGTGAGGATACTATATGTTATTCTATTGTTTCAGACATGTCCGACGCCCAGAGCAGTTTCAATGTCGCATTCTTCGAAGGAGACGCGATGCAGGATCTTCCTATTCCGAGTAAGTATATACTTCCTACAATCATAGCTAATAAATTGTTTCATTTTCTATTCTCATTGTTACAGACATGAACATCGCCGACATCCCAGAAGACCCTGAGGACCAAACTGACAGCCAGAAGAAGTGGATCAGCCAACAAGTTAGGGAGTACCTAGAGAGTGATGAAGCCTGGCAAGACATTTTCGAATCACCCCAAGTACCTCTTACACCAGATGTCGGTGAGGTTTCGCTGCGCTCGAGCACATCATTGGGCGGTGTTGACGCCAGTAGCGATGGAGTATTCGCGAAGCCTGTCAGAGCCACTAAAGGGCGGAAAATTACTCCACCGCAACCGACGTCATCAGCACCCAAGAGAGCTTGCTTGAAGAGAGGTGGGAATGGCGATGATGATGATGATGATGATGATGGTGATGATAGTGATGATGATGATTTCCAATCACCAAGGATTGGAAAAAAGCTCCACATTGTGAAGAAGAAATCGGCAGCGTCACCTTCACCGTCGTCGTCGTCGTCGTCGTCGTCGTCATCGTCATCTTTTAAATCCAAGACAGATTATCGGGGAACTTCTGTGGAAAAGAAGAAGGGAAAGATTGGCGTCAAAGTAGAACCTTCGATTCTACACAAGTTCCTCGATAATCGTGGCAAAGCGAATCCCTATCGAGGTGGTAAGGTTTCAGAGTGGTATGCGTCCCACAAAAAAACCGCCCCCTCGAGCAGTACACAGCAACGTTCGAATCAACTGAAGCCGACATCAGCAATTCATGTGATTCGCGTAGATGTGGTGCATCCGGCTAATCGACATGAAAGTGATTCGACAAGTGTGGATGAACCACGTTTGCAAGAACAGCATCCGGTTGAGGAGAACGTTGTTGTTGCTGTAAGAGATATGATGGCCGATGATAATGCTCATATTCACGCACGCATTCCACTGCCACCGCAACATCTCATCGATAATTTGAAAAAATATGATGTCGAATTGGAGCAGTGGAATGCGAACGTGGATACTCAGATTGCGGTTAGTGAAAGCAGGTCGCGCTCGCTCTCAGCGCAAAGAGAAGCGCTGCTTTCACGCCTCGCCGAGATGGATCGACAGCTTGAAGCTGAAGAAAAATTTCGACGGGACTGTGAAACGGGAAAAGCTCGCTTTGAGCATTATAATCGGCTGAATAGGGAGTACTTGGGTGACACGTAGTTATAGTTGTATATAATTCACTATAGGCTAGGTTATGTACATAAGTCCAATATTAAGTTAGTTTTAAGTCTATAGATTAGGTAATGTATATATATGTTCAATTATCAGTAAGTTTTTAGTGTTGTATCTTATAAAGATGAATGTACATATTAGAGTGTATGTGAATTTTTTTATTTCAATAAACCAACTGATATAAACTATGGTAGTTCCGTTCATTTCAACCCCCCACTACTTTTTCCCACCACAACCTATCCCACCACTTATTCTAACAACACGGCCAGCGATCCCACTCCGGCTCACTGATATAAATTCAATCACTCCTCTCGAATCATTCAGTTTGAAATTCAACAAGCGAAATGAATCCATCAGTGACTTGTGTAGCCATCGCAGAAGCTGACAGCACCACCACCAACGACGGGGTTGCGAGACCGTCCTACCAGCGCCCGCATTCACCAGAAGGCCCATGTGATTCGACTACGGCTGATAGGAACGAGGATGGCGGCGCCTATATGACGATTAATAATATTATACGTCAACTCCGGCAGCAGGGGGAGAATAATATTATCGTCATAGACGACGACGATCAGGCCGTAGGAGATGTAGGAAGGAGGGCTGAGGAGGAGTGGATGGTCGAAGAACGCGAGAGGGAGGAAGCTGCAAGGGTCCAGCGGCGCGCAAGGCGACAGGAAAGCCGTCGCCAACGTCGTCGTATCCGCCACGAGCGTAGAAATCAACACTACGGCATCGATGAACACCTTCGGGCGGCCATGGAGTTGGACACCGATGATGAGAGGGAGATGCATCGGTTCATAGAAAATTTCTAGCGTCAATTTTTCAATACATTTTTGTAAATAATAGGATATAGTAATAAAACATTATAAAATACGAATGCTTATTATTTTAACAAAGATCGAAATCAGAAATCCAGAGATAGATAGAGAAAGAGAGAGAGATATGGGGGTTATCTAGTAGAAGCCGTGAAAATTCGCGTGTTCAATTCAGATCTTGTTAGTTCACGTTCAGCGGTTCTTTGTGGAAGATGTATAACGCTATCGATAAATTTGGTCGCAAGAAGAGCAAATCGCTGAGCTCCTTGCATGGTCGGCCCGGAATTGGGTTCAAACTGGACAGCAGCGGTAACTATGATATGCAGGGTAAACGATTAACAAATATCGGTAATCCGTCGAGTGGTGGAGATAGTGTACCATTGGAGTTCTATAACCAACAAATGTCTGAGATGAGGAAATCTCTGAATGATGTGAAGATGCATATCAAAGATTATCCTCAGTTTGCTCAGAAGGTTCTCATGATGGTGCCCAAGGTGAACGATTCAATCGAGAAGATGGACATCATGTCAAAAAACACCGATGAAATAATGTCGAAATATAACAACAAATTCCAGGATTTCACTGAAAGATTGTTGAAATTGGAAGTAGAGGTAGCATTTAGGAACGGGAACGTCTTCAAGCAATGATTCACCAATCGTAGAAGATGGCGAGGGAGAACATCGCTAAAAAATGGGTCACCGCTACATAACGAGAGAAGAGGTCATGAATACCATAGTCCAGAGGCGGTGTGATTCGTTAGCCAATGTCGCGATATGGCGAACGGAATTCAGCAACAGATGATGATGATGATCGACGGTGATGGAGTTGACGAAATTGTAGTGTTAGACGACGTGAGTTTCCATTCATCGAGACGTCGTGGAGGGCAAAGTCTGTGAAGAAGTGCCGTTACCCGTCATATACTACTGAAAAATCAAGAACCAAAACAAATGCAAATATAAGAGGGAGATTATGAAATATCAATATTATTATACATTATGGTAAAATCAATAAATATCATAATTTCATTTCCTATTGGTTTATACTATTGGTGGAAACTCGAGAGAGGATTGGGGCGACAATCAACACAGATGGAGTTTTAGCCGGCATTTACATTGCACCCAACTGCGCAAGCAATACTTGCACAAAAATGTTGTGCGCATGCGTTAATCAGAGAAAAAAAACACATATCGGAATTTTAATCATGGATTCGTCATATATACCCAAAAATATATATTATCCAATATACTGCGCATATTTTTCACTTTTGCGCAACCAAAAACGACCAATTATGGTCTATTTCGGCCTCAGGCTTGTTTTAGGCCTGCGCACTCGATTTTTTTCAGGATACCCCTCGTCAGAGGGTATCCTTCGGTTAACTTTCAGAGACCTTCACATTGGTGGTGTCAGATCGCTGATAGGCCTTCGCATTCACGAGATAATGCATGCGCACTATAGTTCTGGTGGGTGATATGATGCGCAATACCAAAAAATCGGTTTTTTCTAGAGACTTTTATACATATTGAAGATTGAAATTCCGACATTCGTTTATTTTCGGTAGATATCGCGTGCGCACCATATTTTGGATGGGTCAAGTCATGCGCATTTGTGTGCACAGTCAACTACAGCTTGAAATACATCTGAAGAGCCTATATTATCAACTCATTTCAGAATTTTTCAACGCCCTCTGCACATTATATCAGCGAAAAAACTCGTATCGGAATTTCCGATCGTGGATTCGTTATGAATACCCAAAAATATATATCATCCAATATACTGCGCATATTTTTCACTTTTGCGCAACCAAAAACGACCAATTATGGTCTATTTCGGCCCCAGGCTTGTTTTAGGCCTGCGCACTCGATTTTTTTCAGGATACCCCTCGTCAGAGGGTATCCTTCGGTTAACTTTCAGAGACCTTCACATTGGTGGTGTCAGATCGCTGATAGGCCTTCGCATTCACGAGATAATGCATGCGCACTATAGTTCTGGTGGGTGATATGATGCGCAATACCAAAAAATCGGTTTTTTCTCGAGACTTTTATACATATTGAAGATTGAAATTCCGACATTCGTTTATTTTCGGTAGATATCGCGTGCGCACCATATTTTGGATGGGTCAAGTCATGCGCATTTGTGTGCACAGTTAACTACAGCTTGAAATACATCTGATGAGCCTATATCATCAACCCATTTTCGAATTTTCAACACTCTTTTCACATTTTCCAAACTTTATCGTTTTTTTTCTGGACATATTCTTATGACAATTTCTCATTATTTCCACCTAACCCATCCAAATCACTCAAAATGAAAATATGAATCGATATCAGTCAAAATTTTATTATTATCATTAATACATAATTTATTCAAAACTAATTCTAGAGTGTGACTAAAACTACCTTATATTAACTTAAAAAATATGTAACTTTTCTTTGGCATGATTGCACGACGGGCACAAGTCCAACATGTGAATTTGGTAGAGAGGAGCAGAGCAGGCTTCGCATGTAAACTCTCTCGGAATCTCGAAAAAGCTGGATGTTAAATGCGCTGAAGAGTGTAGATATTCTCCTCTCAACGTCGGTCTCAACAAATATAGGAGGAAACACCTATTACACAGATTTTTATCCCCCTCCGCTGTGTTCAACACCACCATTGCCACTGTTGTGCAGTAGGCCATCTCCTGATGGTGTTCTCGGAGACCGACGACATCTATCATCCTCGTCCGTTCTTGAACCCTCTGCTCCCTCTCGCCGCATTCTTCGTCACCAAACCCTTCGTCTTGATCGTTGTTGTTGTCCTGCTCCACATCGCCACCGTCGAACCCAACGTGTGCGTTTCCGAGATCCTGTGAATAATGAAAAAAATTCGTCTAGAGTACTTGAAACATGGATAAGGCCTATCGCCTTCCTAATCAGTTAACAATGATGTTGGAAATACTTACATTCAACTGATTCTCATCTATCAGCGACAGATTTGCCAGCTTCTCGACAATTCCACTGAGTTCTCCGTTCATGATGGTGTAGGAATATGGTAGTTGAGTCTTCTTCTTTTGGAGGAATGAATTCAAACTAACGTTCTCAACATAGGGCTGTGCGTTTTATTATCCTCACATCGAAAGAGGGAGGAAGGCGGTCTATGCTTCGAGTGGGGAAAAAGGCGGTTCTTACAACAATATGTGGGCGTGTCCATATTCCATTGAACTAGTGTGATCAATGCGTGAACACCGAAAAAATGGTTTCATGATGCGCAACCAACTATAGAGGGGTAGTAGGTGCGAGCATTGAAAAGCAGAGGAGGTGCGCGTTTTTCATCATAGTGTTTCTTAGACTTCTATCGATCACATCGTACCATTGAAGAACGACTAGTCTACAAACATAGATATAATCATGTCGTATCCAAAATCATGGGATTCCAAACCAATTGTGGCAGTGTACCCATCTAGGGTGAATGATTTCATACTCTGCCATAACTGTGACATTGGTTGGGCGGCCAGCGACATCAACCCCTGTACCGGTGTATGCCAACGCTGCATTGCAGCGAATAGTCGGAGATCTCCAGACCCTCCTAGACCGAGCGTGCAGTATGAGGATGGCATCAAACCAAGGTGTGTGACGTGCTCCAAGCTGCTGAAGAACACCAACATGGGTATCTGCAGAAACACATGCAGGGCGTGCAGTATGGAGAACCAGCTGCGATTCCGGAGGTGTGTCAGCTGCAGCACATATCGGAACGACTGCTGGAATGGTGTATGTGCCGGATGCTCAAATGGGGCATATTTTTGTGAGAATGTCGGCCATCCATATAGAAGTGAGGACCACCATTTCAGCGCGTGCTGGTGTTTGCCGCACGAGAGACGGGAATATCGTAGGAGCCTGAACCAACCTCCACCAGAACCATACTACGTACGGGAACAGGCCAGTTCAGATGAAGATGACCAATAGGAAGAGGGATTGGGTTCCTCATACTTATTATTATTATAAATATATCTATATATGAATATTACGTTTCCGAATCGAATTTTTTTCAATAAATATAATTTTTAATGAAAACGTGTTTTTTCTTTGGATTGACAATGATTCAACAGGTAGAGGATGGATAGAGAAACGCATACAATTGGTTTCGGGAGAACTATATTGGGTTAGCATACATCAAATTATTGCAGACTTATCAATCCAAGAATTGTGTTGGTCAGAGAATCCGAGCCATTTGACAAATAATTTAGTTCCATTCTTCTTCAAGACTTTTTCCACCAAGTATGCCTCAGGGTTGGCGGTTTTCAATAGCTCCAATTCATAAAAGGATCCTTTGATCGGTTTGCCCTCCATATCTTCAAGTTTGTATGTTCTGGGATTCGTTAAATTCACTTCGAATATTTTGAATAGTTCCGTAGAGAAATTTGCTGTATATCCCTTCTCAAAAACCCCCTTATATTTGCTTATCCGTACTATATCACCAACTTGATATTTAGCTTTTGGTGCTATCTTCATGTGACTATAAGCTTGCAGTTTCGTAGTAGATGTGACCTCAGAGGGTTTCATACCAATTGTTCGATGCACTTTGTTATTGTACGCATTGGTTAGGCGCGGTAAAATATCATACCATTTATATTCACCTCTGGCAGAAAATTCTTTATAAATCCAATTCTTCAGTGTTCTTATCACCCGTTCAACGATCGCAGCCTTCATCGTACTATACGTAGAATAATGATTGATTCCATATTTCGCCATCAATGTGCCAAAGTGGTTGTTATAGAATTCTTTACCGAGGTCACTCTGCATATTTCTTGGCGAGTATTCAGCCCTTTCCAATACTCTTTCCATAGCATGTGTCACTTCTGATCCGGTTTTATATTTTATCGGCTCTGTCCAGATATATTTAGAATAGCAATCAATGGTGAATAATATGTATCGATAACCACTATTCTCTTTAGAATACGTTTGCATCTCAGCTAAATCTACTTGCCATAAGTCTGCGAAACCTTTTATTATAGTTCTCCTTCTATGAAACTTTCGTCTGGCAGGTTTATGCAGTTCATTGACTATTCGCCTTTTGGTTGCACTTATCTCCATAACAGCGTTATTCAAACCTATTGAAATACTTCTGAATGCTTGTGATCTCCTTGAATAACGTTGATATACTAATAGGCCAGCATACATCATATCCCTCTTATGCCTTGGAGACAAATTAAAATTAATGCACAATGCCTTCTTCGCGTAATTCCTCAATTATTGACATTATTTCATTATCGTGCCCAGTGTGACCGGCTGATTTTGAACTCCACAATAGCCGAAGGCGTTCTACTAATTCTGTAGCTTTATTCCAATAGACGTACTCTTTGCGGCGTTTACTAACACTCTTTCTGGATGGTATCAATTGTAATATTCCTCCACCACCTTTAACTTTTTGCTGCTGACTCCTCATATTATGTGGAGAACCAATTAATGGTTTGATAATTTGCTGATATTTCGTTTTTGATTTCGTACTCATATTCAACCCTTCCCGTACATCGAAATTCTTATATGGCGCCTTTGTATTCTTCAGCAGGGCTGTGTATACGCTCTTATCTCGATCATTGATCGATCTCGGTATGTGTTTCATGAATATGAGGTTATATAGTTCAGACGTTGCTGGAAAAATTTTGCTCCTCTTATTGCTGCACAATAACTCAATTTGTCCGGGAGGAAAACGAATCTCCATGGCACCCATCATCGTGTTTTTCGTGGTGGGATCGATACGAACGCCATATGTGGTGTCATAATTGGGGTCATTAGACTTCAAGTTATCTAAATGTTTTCTCAATTGTCCATCTAGTGTGTTCGCTTCTGCCCCATCAGCGGGCATCATAGTATCGATTGAAATGTGTGAAGAAGATGATGTTGGTGGTGTATCCATCATTGTTCTATATTCGGGTTCTTCATCTTCTTTTTGTATGCTTGAATAATCATCGGTGAAACTACGTGATTTTACGGATTGTCTGGGTGTTTTCGTAGCACCTGGAGATGCATTGCCCGACATCGGTGTGGAATGATATGTGGGTTGTGCCATTATTGTCGTTAACTGTTTGTTAATATTCTTCGTAGTAGCTGTTGTATTTGGAGTT
Organism: Phaedon cochleariae; assembly: GCA_918026855.4. Lineage (NCBI taxonomy): Eukaryota > Metazoa > Arthropoda > Insecta > Coleoptera > Chrysomelidae > Phaedon > Phaedon cochleariae. The sequence goes on from OU896710.1 coordinate 22,572,754, forward strand.
GCTGCTGCTGCTGCTGCTGCTGAGATAACATTCAACGGTTTCATGAGTGGTTCATACACCTTTTCGAGCGCCAATTGATTTCCCATACGGTAATTTTTCAGGCTTTCGAACTTTTTTCTCACTGCTTCGGTTGCTCCAATGAGTTCACGTTTGAGGTGAATTTCTGAATTCATTTCAGTCATTTTCTCATGAGATGTGCTCATAGTCACATCTAATGGTTGAATGAATCACGCGGTGCTTAGATTTCACGGATATATGAAGTTATCGAATCCTTTTCTGTAGCGGCCCTCTTGTACTTCACTATCCTTATCGATAACTATAAATCCATATCTATCTGTCCAACTCTGCGCGCACATATCTTGAAATTGCTTGAATGTAACATCTGGAGATACGTGATCGGAAAAAATGTGGTGAAGATTCATTTCATCCTGTTTAAACATAACTATGAAGTTGGAGTTGTCGCGAATGAGCTGTTTGGGTACTCTGGAGTATGTCTGCGCCAGATAAAAGCAGTCCACATTTTTATGGCGACCCATAGAAAAATACGATCTAATCACATCTTGTTTTTCACAAATGACGTCGTCGAATATGAAAATGCTGTCAGGTTCAGCATTCGCTGGTTCTATTATATCTACATTATTATCAAAAGTGTGGAATCCCAAACCTTTGATCGGCTCCAACACCTTTCGTAGGTACTCATACTTGGGTTGATATAACGATTTTGAGTAGAGGTAGATATTTGTGAACCGTAAACCATTTTCGTTGGTGAGGAGTGATATCATCACATTCGTTTTACCACAATTCGATGGACCAATTATGAGGCCGCGAATTGTGTTGGGAAATAGTGTTCCATGTCGGCGTTCTGAGATGATGTTACTTCCCAACCCCACTTTCTCATCAAAATTGTCCACATTGAAGGTTTCTGCCTGCTGAACTATCCGCATTGTATGACGGTTGAATGATATATAAGGTAGTGCAACCCGTGTTGGGGTCATTTATATTATGAAGCTGGAGCGTTGCACATCGATAAATGATAATAGAATTAGTCGACGAAAGAGTAGCGGTAAAGGGATTGTGAATACCCTAATAAATAGAATACCATTCGAGTTACACATTCCTGGTTATCAATACTGTGGGCCTGGAACAAAACTCCAAAAACGATTAGCTCGGGGTGACCAGGGGATAAATCAACTGGATAAAGCTTGCAAGGAACACGATATAGCGTATCTGAAGTATCCAAACGATTTATCAACTAGGCATTCAGCTGATAAGAAATTGGAAGAAGCTGCCTGGGAGCGGGTAAAATCGAAAGACGCTAACGTAGGGGAAAGGACCGCTTCTTGGTTAGTCACCAATATAATGAAGGGGAAGAGGCGCTTCGGAATGGGATGTAGTGGACGTAGTGGAATGAAAAAACGTCGCATTACAAGAAAAAAGAATAAATCGAAGCGTGTAAGCAAAATTGCTTTCGGCTCTGGCGTAGTCCACAAGGTTCGAAATGTCATACGGCAAATGGGTAAGAAGAGTGATGTCGTCAGAAATTTAGCCAAAACATCCCTTATGGCGATCGGAGCTGCCCGAAAATTTGTCAAGATGGCAGGTGGGAAAAAGAATATACGGACACCTAGGATAATACCAATACCTAAAGTTGGCGGAATTCTCCCACTAATACCCATTTTCGCGGGCTTATCGGCTTTAGGCAGTTTGGCTGCAGGAAGTGCTGGTATAGCTCGTGCCATTCGTTCAGCGAAAGAGAGTAGGGAGCAGCTTTCGGAAGCAAGTCGACACAATAGGCATATGGAGGCGATCGCTCTTGGGAAAGTTGGTAAAGGAGTTTATTTGAAACCATATCGAAAGGGGTTAGGCATCTATCTGAAACCTCAAAATTCAAAAAACTGAATGAACTACCTCGAAGGGCCTTAACAGACATTGATCTATTGAATTATGTAGATAAAATGAAAGTACCACACTTTCGAGGTATATTTATGAGGGACAAGCTACCTCGTTCCGGCCCACATCGCATAGAAGCAGCTATTCTGAATTTAGATAGCAATCGAGGCAATGGTACGCACTGGGTTGCATATAAAAAACGTAATAGAGAAGTGGAATATTATGATAGCTATGGAGATTTGCCACCTCCTCAGGAGTTGATGGAATATCTGCAGAGAGGGCCAAAATCGTTGAACACTATCAAAATCACATATAACTACGAGCGCCATCAGGATTTCAACACAGTCTGGTGTGGTCATTTGTGCTTAAAATTTCTCTCGGCAAACAACGGACGCAAAAAAAGTCTTCAATATGGATAGAGAAAGCATCAAACGAATGGGGCACTCATTACTGGCTTACTCAAGATTGCGTTCCCTGCTGAAAATGAGAGAAAAGCAGCTCGCAGACATGCCGAAAGAAGTCGTTATCGGTTGCGCCCCACATGAAATTGCTCTAGTGTGGGATAAACTTCCTCAGCAATTACGTAACGATCCGGACGTATCAAAATACCAATTTTGTGAAGAACATCATCATGAAGAAGATGGCAAACATGGCGCTGCTGATGTGAATGATGGACCAACACCGAGAAGAATATTTTGCTGTTTTTGTCAGATCAAAGATGTGAATGTGGCAAATGAATGTATTAATACTTCACCTCGTGAAAACGGCGGCATTCATCATTGTTGTAGGCAGCAATAAGGTTGTCACCTTTCCATCACGGTTGCGCATATATTTCAACATTTATCACAGTTTCGCCGTCTTCTTCCTCTGAGAAGTCATGTCACAAACTTTCACCATATCTGGGGACCGCAGTGTTTTGAGCGCCGACTTCTACCCACCTATTGAACTCGATACAAAAAAATCCTATGGTTTGGGATTGCATGGTTTCTACTCATATAACTCCATACTCAATATAGATGAGAAAAATAACCGATTGGACTTTTGGGCTGTGTTAGGAGCTAAAACCACCCACAAAATAGTCCACATACCACCTGGCGCCTATGAAATAGAGGAAATCAATAAAGCTCTACAAAAGGCTATAGCGTGCACAATACCGCTCGATGGGCGAAATATTGATGATATATTTTTTCTCCATGCTAATAATAACACCCTAAAATGTGAAATGAAATGTGTGTACAAGGTGGATTTCACACCTGCGACTTCCATAGCCGGAGTGTTGGGATTTGAAGCCAAGAAATACCCACCTAATATATTGCATGAATCCACGTTGCCTGTGAATATAATAAAGGTTCGTCTCTTGAGGGTGGACTGCAATATTACCACAGGAGCATTCTTCAATGGTGAGGAGGTTCATACACTATATGAGTTCGATGTTGATGTGGAGCCTGGGTATAAGCTATCAAAAGAGCCGCAAAATATCATATATTTACCCATCAGCCCGACTGGGCGTCAGTTCATCGACAACATTACACTGAGAATATTGGATGATAACGGTCTTTTAGTCGATTTTCGAGGAGAAAAAATCATCGTTAAGCTAGAACTGAAACAACTCGCTCATTAGGCAGACACCATCAAAGGAATGAAATGGGGTTTTGTTTTGGGAACCAATCAAAACGCATGCAACCGATTAGCTCCGATACCATTCAGCGCAATATCAATAAGAAGGAGAGAAAACGTGGTAGTGGATTCATTCGAGCAGAACTTCCCGAACGTGAAAGACATAGATTGTCTGCGAGCGACAAATATTTTTTGAAGTCAATTGGTCTGAAGTTACGATAACCAGCTGCAAGATGGTTGCAACAGCCTCTACTAGCCCCCAATTGGACGTGTTTGATGAACCAATTTTAGATCATTCACTGATGAGCCTACATGAGCACACATACAAACCATATGGGTCACCCTCATTCAAGAATTCTGATGAAATAAGGATCGCCGTCAACTTTCAAGATCTGATTCTTGATATTTCTGAAAGTTACATCTATATTGAGGGAAAATTCACACCAAACGATGCCACTAAAACCTGCTATCTATCTAATAATGCTCTAGCATTCTTATTCGATGAAATACGCTATGAAATGGGTAGCGAACAAGTATGTATGGTACGAAAACCAGGCATCACTACTACCATGAAGAGTATGATTTCTTATGGAGAGAGTAATATGAAATTCCTAGAGACAATTGGATGGGGCCTTGATGGTGGCAAGCAGGTGCTTCTAGATAAAGCTAGCAACGTTTTTAGCGGCAAACTACCCCTTAAATATCTGATGGGGTTTGCCGAAGATTATTGTAGAGGTATTTTGAATATCAAACAGGAGCTAATACTCATCATAGCTCGCTCATTCAAGAACTCATATATTGGGGAAGTGGACGCCGATGTGGAGATTAACAAAATTGAGTGGAAGATAAGACATGTGATGCCATCAGATAAGCAGAAATTGAAGCTATTGACCCGTTTGAATAGAAGTTCTACGGCAAAAGTGAAAATTGCATACAGGATGTGGGATCTGTATGAGTTACCGACTATTCGTGAAACAGCATCTGACATTTGGGCCGTTAAAACTACCAATAGCCTCGAGCGGCCTCGATATATCATCATTGGATTCCAAAACACTGATAACACTGATAATAGATCTGAGGATATCACACAATTCACCCATGCAGGAGTGAGCAATATTCGCCTGTATTTGAATTCCGAAGTTTATCCATACGAGCGATGGAATTTGGATTTCGATAAGAAATTAGATGCAGTAGCCTATTATGCATATGACAACTTCCAACGTAGTTACTACGGCAAAGACATGAGCGAACCAATGATGAGCATCGAGGAATTCCGAAAAAACCCACTATTCATCATTGACTGCAACCACCAACCCGATGCGATGAAATCCTCCACTGTCGACATCAAGTTGGAATTTGAAACACGAAAAACGAAGTTTCCATCGCACACCAAAGTTTACGCACTTATTCTTCATGATGCATATTTAACTTATAGTGCACTGGATGGTTCCATACAGATGGGTGCTTTATAGACATTGAATGTTCATGTTAATAATAACGGCCATTTCGGGATTGATTTATATATTTGATATCATAGTTATTGTTCTAGAATCCGTTGTTGTTATACTGAATAAAACGAATATGTACCATATTTATTGTTTTATTTCTATACATATACATTAACAATTATAGTACCCATACATCTTATAAGTATTCAGAGGTTGAAGTAGCCGTTGTGTGGAGATTTAATGCAGAATTATAAGCTTTTTTTCTTCTTCTTGTCCTTCTTCTTCTTCTTCTAAATCAGACACCTCTGGAGTTATTCCAATGCTATATTTCCGGACGAGATGGTTCGGCAAAAAATCGGAAATTTCATACAGGAATTGCACTAAGTCCTCTTCAACCATGGCTTCAACAAATTCCTCTACATTGATGTTATTATACTCGAAACGGGCGCAGAGTAGGAACCCCAATTTGTATTGCTCAGCTTGCTTGCAGAGGTTCTGAACCTGTTTTTGATCAAAGCACACACTCGTGTCATAATTAGCTGCATGCATTGCGTCCTGCTCTAAATCGGCAAACTGACATTTCAGCCTCCTCACACTCGACTTGATATCTTCCGCTACCGGCCAAGATTGACTGGAATAATGCATCCACATATTGCACATCTATTGAGGTGAATTATCCTGCAACATAAATGGAAAAAATACTTAGGTCACGAGTGAATGAGTTAAAGAATTGATCATTAATCGAATTATATATCTGTAGCACCACTCACCTATACAAATTCAACCTTCATCAGAGTGTGATATAATAGGTTATATATAATATGTAAGGATTATCATATAGTATTCAAACCCATTTACACTACACTAAACGTGGCTGATGCATCCCTATGATTAAATTAATTTTCCTATATACTATGAAATGATCTTTACATTTTTTTCACATCGAATTTCATGAGAGCTCTCGTCTTTGCACCCGCGAATAGAGGCTCACTCTGTCCCAAGTATGTTAAAGTGTAAAGACCGTTGGAAGAATTTATCTCATCAATATCGCTCTCCATAAATTTGTCAACAACTCTTTTTGGTAACCAAGTTTTCAAACTCACTTCGGTCTCTTCATCATATAAAATTACAGTACCACTCCTACCGAATCTGGTTCCGCATAATGAGATTTTCTTGATAATATAGCTTTTATTGAGGGGTAGTGATGATATCAAAATTTGCTTTACAATTTCATTCTCCTCATTAATTTTATCATTAATTGAAGCTAAATCGATTTTGGGGGCAGCCATTATTTTCGTCCAAGTGAAAGGGGTGTGAATAATATATGAATAAGCGTACTTACATAAAACAGATAACCTTTTATCACACTCAAACTTTCCCAACTTAATTGAGCAGAAGCAATGTTCAATGTTATTGCAAGAACTATGCTTGTGCATGTGGCGGATTTCGTATTTATAGAAACGCAAACAACCCCCACTATAGCGATGTGATGCGCGAAAGTGTCTTCAACTTCGAACACGCTTTCAAGGCCTCACTCTCTCTACAACTCAATGTCACTCACTCTCAAGGTCGCACATGCGGAGGTTCACTCCCACCCAAGGTCGCTTCCGCCCAATGCCACTCTTGCCTCAAGGCAACTCTTGCCCCAAGGTCACTCCGCCCAAGGTCACTTCCTCCCAAGACCACTCCTGTTCCAAGGTCACTTCCGTCCAAGGCCACTTCTGCATCAAGGTCACTCCTACTCAAGGTCACTACCGCCCAAGGTCACTCCTGCTCCAAGGTCACTCCTGCTCCAAGGTCACTCCGCCCAAGGTCACTCCCGCCCAAGGTCACTCCGCCCAAGGTCAGAGGAGAGTGACCTCGGGCGGAGAGTCAGAAACGGCTAATCTTATCTACTGACGATATCTCAATTCTTGATCCTTTAAGGGTTTCTTCTGGATGACCGGGTGGTAGTGGCTTTCTTGGGTGTTTCTGAAACTGAGTTGTGTTTCTTGATTCTCAGCTTTGGATTGGCAAGTTGAGGTTGAGTCGTTTTGCTTTTGGAATTCTGTATGATTTTTTTCGTGGATTCTTCAGTGCTTCCTTCTTCACGTTCTGTATGTTTCTCTTCCAGAGATAGTTCCAAAAATTTTTTTCCTCGCGGTAGTGATGTTGATGGTTCACTGTGACTGATTATTTCTGGATATATTAAGGATTGATCGTTTTTATTATTTTGGTGAGTATTTCTTGTTTGAAGATCAGTGAGTGTATAGGTAATTCCTTCGATTATCAATTTATTACCTCTCAGTGTTGCTTGGCGATTATTTGCTTTTGCCTCTTTCAAGTGTATTAACAGAATTTTACGTTCTTCTTGTTCTTTTTTGGTTAGGTCTTCTGATATTGCAATATGGGAACCTTTTAGTTTTTTGCAATTTTTGATTATTTCAATCTTCCTCAGTTTTGAGAGCAGTGTTACTAGAATTGGTCTTGCTGTCGAATTACTGTTTCCAATTCTGAATATATTGGTAATATCTATTGTTTCTAATTTTATCTCGAGCCTTTCTTCTAATATTTTCACAGTGATTCTTATTAATTCTGAAGAGTTTTCCCCTTGATCTTCCTGGACACCATAAATTATCAAATTGTTACTTCTGTTGCTTTTTTCGGATTGTTCAAGACGATTTTTGAGATATGTGTTTTCGGCCTCTAATGTTGCTATTTTTTTCTCAGTGTCGATATGTTTTTGTTCTACGACAGCTGAGAGAGATTTTATTTCTTTATCAATACTTTCAACCTCCTCTGTGATATTCTTGTTCATCGTTTCAAGTAACATGTAGACATCTCCTACACTTATTCCAGTTCCAATGGACTTTAAACACCTAGATGTTTCCACATTGTCTGGTTCCATGTAGCCCCATCAGTAGTAACCACATCAATGCGAAGCCCTGAGTTTTCACACAAGATCATGCATTCAAGGATTATCTTAGCCTGGATTTCCCCTCTTATATTCCCCTTTGTGAGGAAACATCCCAGAGCCTGTAACCCCTTTCCTGCGAAAGGCTGAAACATGACTACCAGAGCATGGTCTCCCAGTGTATTTTCCTGGTTTTTTGGAGTGTAACTGCCAAGATCAACGAAACCAATGAACTCCATGCTATTTTTATCGATTTTTTTTGTAGCAGTTATTTTACACTCATCAATGAGTAAAGAGCCATGCCTCTGCCATTCCTTATAATATCGTGTTTTTTCCTTCAACATTTGGAAAACTTCATTTTTGAAACCAAAAGTGCCGTCTATGCTCCTGATATACCTACATGATTGATATATTTGTTAATACATTTTCTATGGAAAATATCTCCCAAAGAATCAAAAGTGTGACTTGTTATTGAAACTTTTTGCAGAATTATTATACATTGACTCAATAATGATACAAAATCCTATATCAGATCTATCAAATTGAGAAATTTTTCAATTCCAATAATGGAAAAATTCGCAATACAAAGAAGTGCACAAAAAACGGCCTAAGCTGTAACTACTTAATCATTCGAGATCGGATTTTGAAATTTGTTGGGTAGTAAGTATACCAAATTGACTTTTATTGAAAGATATACATTTTATCACTTCTGCTTCAACCGGAAGCAACCCCAACTTTTGATTTTCAGAAAGTACAACCTGTATATTCTGATATTTTCAGAATATCAGAAAAATTTCCTTGAAAATGATTCCCAGAATCCAAAAATAAAAGGATAAACAAGATATCCTCTATTTGAAAACCAAAAGTTAGAGTTATTTCCGGTTCAACCAGAAGTGATAAAACAAATATTTCATTGTCAAAAAATTGTCAATTTGGTACACTTCATACCCACCAAATTTCAAAATCCAATCTCGAATTACTCATAAGTTACAGCACTGGCCGTTTTTTGGGCACTTCTCGGTATGTATCATGAAGTAATTATGGTATAAATTTCTTTGACAAAAGGATGCTTGCAATTGATTCATTATTCCAAATTTTTTGGGATTTTCTCTCCTCGTTTCTATAAAATAAAAATATGAATATTATTTCAATATACGTGTAGTAAGGACAAATCAGATGATTTGCCCCAAAATGTCACTGCGTTTAAAGAATTTTCCTATCAGAGAGCCTAAAAGAAAAATTCACTAGCTTGTCAGTGACAATTTGTATTGAAAAAATTTTTGGAGAAGGGAAATAAAGGTATATAGAAAAAATATCAAATTTTCACTTATCTTTGGACGTTTCGGGACCGGTTCTGCTCCCGTTTTCAACATAAGAAGAGATTATTTCAATAGCGAAGTCGTATAATGTCTTGAAGCTTTTCAGTTTTCAATGACAATTGGTGACGTTGGCAATCAAATGAGTTACAGGATGTTTTCATTAATTGATCTTGAATTTACCATTTTCATGTTCAGATTTTAGTAGTGAATACCATGTTCTGTCTATATCAACTGAACAAGAAGCAATGTTATTGTCTCCGTTCAGAAGAATGCAAGCAGATTCCTTGATTTTTCTCTTCTGGTTGTTATCTTCTTTTCCAATAATTTTAATATTATTCCACTCTGCCATATGTTGTCCGTCTTCAGTAAGGATATGTTCAGCTAGTTTCGATTTATCGATGTTTCTTTTCTTTATATTGTACTTATGTTCCTTTGTCCTTACTGAAAGAGGTCTCTTGGTTTCACCTGTATAAAACTTTCCACAAACACAAGGTATACTGTAAATACAATTTTTTGATGATTGTTCTTCATTTTTCGGCTTTGTTTGAGTTAGAATTGATCTCATTGTATTTTCAGTTTTGAACACAGTTTTCACTTGAAATTTATCACCAACACGTTTTATTTTTTCAGATATGCCGGGAATGTATGGTATTATATTTGTCGTTATATATATTATACAGTTTTATACAGGTGAAACGAAGAGACCTCTTTCAGTAAGGACAAAGGAACATAAGTACAATATAAAGAAAAGAAACATCGATAAATCGAAACTAGCTGAACATATCCTTACTGAAGACGGACAACATATGGCAGAGTGGAATAATATTAAAATTATTGGAAAAGAAGATAACAACCAGAAGAGAAAAATCAAGGAATCTGCTTGCATTCTTCTGAACGGAGACAATAACATTGCTTCTTGTTCAGTTGATATAGACAGAACATGGTATTCACTACTAAAATCTGAACATGAAAATGGTAAATTCAAGATCAATTAATGAAAACATCCTGTAACTCATTTGATTGCCAACGTCACCAATTGTCATTGAAAACTGAAAAGCTTCAAGACATTATACGACTTCGCTATTGAAATAATCTCTTCTTATGTTGAAAACGGGAGCAGAACCGGTCCCGAAACGTCCAAAGATAAGTGAAAATTTGATATTTTTTCTATATACCTTTATTTCCCTTCTCCAAAAATTTTTTCAATACAAATTGTCACTGACAAGCTAGTGAATTTTTCTTTTAGGCTCTCTGATAGGAAAATTCTTTAAACGCAGTGACATTTTGGGGCAAATCATCTGATTTGTCCTTACTACACGTATATTGAAATAATATTCATATTTTTATTTTATAGAAACGAGGAGAGAAAATCCCAAAAAATTTGGAATAATGAATATACCACCTCCTCGATTAACCTACAGACAGTATTTTGCAATTGATTGTTGAACTTATATTTTCCTCATCACTTACCTCAATATTTTCGAAATTAGGTGCAATGGAACTGGTACAATTATTACAAAACATTTTTCATTCAACTCACGTCTGAAGAAGAAAAAATCCTAGGGGTAAGAGTAGTGAACACCCAAACGATAATTAGAATTATTTGGAATCACTTGATAAATTGGAGTTAGGTGATCAACATTTTACCCCTGGGAACAATCAAGAAATAAGCAATAATAATGGTGTGATGAAAAGATTCATCTGCTTTGTGCAGACAATAGATAGATAGAGATGTCCATTTCAATTAGGCATCCTAATAGAGTGTAATAAATATATTAATATATGCATAAATGAATATTAAATGATATGAAAAAATATATAAACTGAATGACTGGGCAGACATGCATTTTCTTTGCATTCCACTTGATAACATTTTCAGAGTAGGAATAAGTAATATCCAAAATAAAAAATAGTTGTTTCATCAATTAATAATTCTGGAAGATGATATTTTATCATCTCATAAATTGTTATATAATCTAGTTCGTTTAATTTTCATGAGAATGCATTCATAAACCCATTCCAAAGTATATATGTTGCTAGTGCTCTTTGTTTTTGCTGCTTCATGACATGCCCTGATCATTTCTTGTTGTGTGGATGGGAGATTTTTCACAAATAAATTAAGTTTATTTTCATCAATTTTCTCCTTTTTTAAGTTTGTTATAACCTTTTTGAAATGTCTGTTCTGTTTTTTGATGTAAATCAAACTCTTTGCTTTATTTCTTTTCAGAAGTACGCTCTTCAGTTTGTTATCTGCTCTATTTTTCAAGAAATACTTATAACTCGAACAAGGTTTACAGAGTGATTTTCTTTCACCAGGGAAAATATTACAAGAATTACTTTTACCATCACACACTCTGGAGTTTTCCATTTGTTGAACCGGTTTTAGCAAATCGCCAATGGTTTCTATTGTATCAGTAACATGCATTGATTTATCATGAACTTGTGCACATATTTTTCCTACTGTAACTAGCAGAAGACGTTCAATAGCCACATTGTCTCCTATTAACAGTTTGGAGAATATCATTGCATTCTCTGTTTTATGAATACCCCAGGTAGGGGGAAGAGGAAGGGAATACACATATGTTTTCATAAGTGCACAAATGACACCAAAGACACTGTTGCCTTCATTTTTCTCTGCAGGTTCAGGATCAGATTCAGGGTTGGGCTGAGGTTCTGGTTCAGATTCAGGTACTTGTTAAGGCTTATTATCAGACTGTGGTGATTGGGGTGGATCATGTTGTGGTGATTGGGGAGGATCATGTTGTGGTAATTTGAGGAGATCAATGTCATTCATTCTTTCAGGATGGGTACATGATTGAGAAGTAGATTCTTCAGTGAAATAATGACTAGTAGATGGTTTACACAGTCTGGAAAATAAGAATGGGATGCATTCAAAGTCAAACAATATTTTATATGTCACTTCTTTTTATTAATGCTAATGTTGAAATTGAAACATTTGTTAAAAAATTGTCTGTTAACATAAAAATGTAAGCATATGAAATTTGGTACCTACCTATAGATATTTAACAAACTTTTTGATGCTAATATATTCTACATAATTATATTTCATTACCTATTGAAATTTAAAATATTGTGTGTTTTTATTTCCCTTGAAAATACACTGTGTCCAAGAAAAGGAGTCTATCATGGGGATCATTTTTATTTAAAGAGATATAGGAAAACCGAAGACACTTTCTCTTTGCCACTTGTTAAGCTCTTCAAAACAACATTGATAGATTTTCCATAGGACGTTTCGTTCCAGAGAAACCATCAATTCACCCCATGATAGACATCCTTATCTTGGACACACTGTATACAATAACAGGACATTCTGACCAGTTTCATGAAAAACAGTACCTATTTTTTCTCCAAATGACACTGAAAGTGGAATTTCAATGACTTTTAACAAGCAGAAAAGGTGTACTTTTACTGCCTAATAGGCAGAAAAAGTTTGTTGCTTTGCAACATTCCAAGTAATATGAATCAAATTGGTAATCAAAATTGACAATGACTTTGGGTGAACAAAAAATGATGGATTATTTGGACTTTGTATGACATAAGTACATGGCAGAAAAGCAGATGTAATGCCTTGACTGGTTTCCTAGTCTCAGTTATGCCTAGGCTATGAAACGCTAGCCGTGGCATTAAATATTTCACATTACTGCCTAGTGAAACAAATAACTATATCATTTATTCATTAGGAACAAACTGGCAGGAATAATACCTAATTGTGTTTTTTTGTCAATACAAACCAATTTAAAGATTATAATGCAGTAGGCACTTCAATTGGTCCTAGAGGTAGGTGATTCACCATACTTTCCCCTCCCCCACTGTTTTTGTTATTTATGAAATTCAACTACTCCCATGGATATAGCCTCGGATTCTCGGATATATAGCTTATTTATTTTGAAGAGGAGCATAACATGTTGATACAATTTTGCTGGAAAATCACTCTATACTTGCAGTTTCAACTATGAGTCATTAATTTGATGAATATTCAAAAAATAGCTGAAATTATTATGAAGCATTAAAAATATAAGGGTCACTTCTTTCTTTTTGAAATGCTGATAGAAAGTTTTCCATTCATAAGACAGCTAAAGCACATATAAACTATATTAGTAGCAAGGAAAAAATCACAAATGAATGGTACACATCTGAAAAAAATTGAAGGAGGTATAGATGGTGAGTATCTTCACTTATAGTTTGTTTTATTGGGTATTTGAAACTCTAGTTTTCCTATATTCTCAAAGGTTTTGATAATTGCTATATGAACATTGACTGTTCAATAATATTAGAAATTAATGACCTCAGTTATAATGATAATATAGTGTTTGTGGCGGTGTATTGATTAGATCTGTATGAATCCTAGAACTATATTGAATCAGTGATTATTGTGATACAATATGATATACCTAAGTACCTACCTACCAACTAGATAATCAATAAGTCATCTGACCAATGAAACTACTGAGTATCAAACATTGATCATATTGTACTAATATTGCTTATCTGGCTCATAGTACCATATACATATAATAATAGGTATTATTAGAGCAGGAATAGCTTTAGTTATACTATAAGTAATTGATAAAAAATAGGTATAGTTACTGTTTTTGTTTGAGATCAATATCTAAATCAGCTTTGACTATTTCATTTCTTTCATCTATTCTGACAACTGTCTAACAAGTATTAATTATCATCATCATGTTACTATGATAACACAACATACTGGTATGCACAAATATCTATTATCAAACATCTCCCCCTTTATAAGACTTTCCAGATCGTGTTACTCCTTGTGGTGTAACTGACCGACTAGTATTTTCTTCGGACATGCACTCTGTGAATGCATTTTGATTTTTATCAACATTGAGAAATGTGTCATCTGAATGGTAGTTATGATCTAATTCTGAATAATCATTTTTCAAGTCATATGGTAGAGACAAATGAGTTCTAGGCAATTTCTTAATATGAATTGTATTGCGCCGTATTACATTTCCATTTTTTGATTCCACCAGGTATGATCTTGGCACACTCAATTTCTTTATAATTATAGCAGGCTCCCAAATTCTTGTGTTAATATTTTGTAACAATATTTTTTCCCCATTTTTGAATTCATCACTCGATTTTTTGCATTTTTGATCATAATATACTTTCTGTTTCTCCTTATTTTTCATCATCTCATCGATAATATCATTTGGAACTAATTTAGCAGTCAACTTGTCTTCATGTATAGGTAATTTGGATCTCAAAATTCTACTACACAACAACTGAGATGGTGAATATTCCAAATTTGCCACAGGGGCATTTCTATAATTCAATAAAAATAATTCGAGATCTTTTTTTGATTCATTACTTTTGTTCAACATATGTTTCACAATGCCAACAGCTTTTTCTGCTAACCCATTCGACTTGGGATGGTGAGGACTGGATGTTATCACATTAAAGTTCCAATCACAAGCAAATTGTTTGAATTCAAAGCTATCAAATGGGACATTATCAGCAATTAATTCTTTCGGTATACCAAAACGTGCAAAAATCTTTTTGCATTGTGAAATGATTGTCAATGTGTTCTTACTATTTATTTTTGAAACTTCGATCCATCTAGAATAGTAATCTATTAACACGAAATAACTTTTTCCACCCCATTCTGCCATATCTGCACCAACTTTGTAAAATGGAATATTTGGGATTTCGTGGCTCAGCAGGGTTTTCTGTTTCTTGGATCTCATAAATTTATTACATATAGTACAATTTGACACCAAGTTTTTCAAATCACTAGTAACAGCAGGCCAATAAAAGGAATTTTGAACGATTCCATTCATTTTTTTAAAACCTGTATGTGTTTCATGTAATAGTGGTAAAATGAATTTTCGTAATTTTTTTGGAACTATCAATCTTGAATCATAATATAACAAGTTTTCACTGAGTTCAATTTGATCTTTGATTTTGAAAAAATGATTGATTTCATTGACTGTTTGTGAGAGTTTTTTTATTGTCTTCCAAACCATTGACATTGCAGATTGAGCTGACTGAATAAGTTGAATCAGAAGATGTATCAGACTCTAACTCATCACCTTCTTTACAACCAGTGTTATTTAACTCGCGTACTATCTGAGTCTTCTTTTTTCTACACATCGTAGCAAAATGATTCAATTTTGAGCAATAGCTGCACGTTTTTCCATAGGCTGGACATTTTCCAGGTGGATGTCTTCCTCCGCACCTCGAACACTTGAATTCTGTCCTTCTTGAAATATAATCAGATGAGTCCTTTCTAACCGTGTTTCTGTGAACCTGATCGACTTGATTTGGTTTCATGTTCGTGGTAAGGATTCTCATATTCAATTCAGCTAGTTCTACGGACTTGCAGAAGTTTATCATTTTCTCATAAGTAGTGTCATCACGCAATAATCTTTCTTGCACCGATTTTGAAACAACACCGAGAACTATTTGAGCTTTTATCAATTTTTTCTCTTGATTTCCGAAATCACACTGTTTGGATAGGTATTTGAGATCTGCAAGAAATTTGTCGAAAGGTTCTGAATCTTGTTGTTTTCTACTGAAGAATTTAAAAACATTCATTATTTCGTTGGTTCTTGGCAAACAGTAGTCTATCAGAACTTTCAAAATTGACGTGACAGTTTCATCTTTTCTTTCAGTTTCATTGATCGAACTGTATAACTTTAATGCCTCAAATCCCAGGAAGTTCTTCAGACGAGCAACTTGTATTTCATTCGATTTCTTATCTGTTTCAGTGGCCGTAAAATATATCAAAATTTCTTCTTCGAATATTTTGAAGTTTTCAGCTAGGTTTCCATCAAGGTTCAGCGTGCGTGGTTTATTGAAATCCATTGTTCAATACTTATTGATTCACTGAAGTATGCTGGAATACAATTAATTCGACTGCGCCATGTTTGAGATCAATATCTAAATCAGCTTTGACTATTTTATTTCTTTCATCCATTCTGACAACTGTCTAACAAGTATTAATTATCATCATCATGTTACTATGATAACACAACATACTGGTATGCACAAATATCTATTATCAAACAGTTTTGATGGCAGTGCTCCATGTCTCAGCCTAAGTGCACCTGAACAATCTTCTGAAAAATGGTCAGAACAGACAAAACCATAATATAGAAGTATTTACCAGCAGCACCAATCCACTCTTTTCTCACATTGTCGTCCTAAGAATACAATAATGATCTCATGACAAATTTCCACAGTAGATTCTGAATTCATATGAACCCAACTGAACTGATGAGAATAAGTAGGGAGTAAAATGCAAAAATGCATGGACTATCTGATGAGAAGTAGTGTAATTCAATTGATAATAGGTATTTATTTGAGGGCTGATATGTTAGAAGTGATAGACACACATTTCGATCATTCATCCACAAACGGTGGTTTTTATTGTATAGGTATTCCTAATATTCAATTAGTATATGACTTACATCAGTTTTGTTGGATTTACAAATTATGCTTGAAACGTATCTATGTGGGAAAAATTACCTTCGGAATCGCAAAAAGGCGACGAGAAACAGTTTTTATTTGTCCACACACTATACAGTATTTCATTTTCCTGGTTTATTACAAATCACAACAATTCATAATTCAAAACACAACAAAACTTCCATTTATAAACACTGATAACAAACTTATTGAAAAACTAAAAAGAATCACAAACACATCAAACAGCACGACAAAACTTCCGAACTTTGGAGCACAATTTTGGAGGAATGAAACTTTGACTAACCGAAAACTGGGAATATTCATAGCGCCAAAATCGAATATTAAATTTTGACACATATGACAATCATTATCAACAAGGCGGAATTCCTATGTTACCGACCGGGACCTTCACGGCATCTAGGAATTAAGAAAAAACTAGCCTTATTGGTTGTGTTCTGTGCTGAAATCGATCAACACATTCGTACCAGAAACAATCGAAGAATTGCTACACCAGTCAATTATAGCCACCTCAGTCACCAAGAAGCTCCATTCCGAATGCGCATGAAAACTGACAAATGACCTTGAATTTTAACTACGATCAGATGTCAGCTGTATGTTTACTGTTTGTCAACTAATTTCTTCTCAGAGATTTGACAAATTTTTCAACAGTGGTAAAAGTGGATTCAATTTGCACAAAAGCGATCATTATTTTTATGGATTGTGTTTTTCAGCTAAGTTTCAGTAGAATTATCATTATTTTTCGATTCTTTTTATCATTTCACATAATCTCAAAAAATTGTGGTATGAGTGTGAGTATATTTGATTTTTTCTAGTGTCTAGGGTTGCTGAGGTAGAAATGATATATTTTTGTAGATAAACTTGGCAATGTGGAGACCTGGAGGATTTTAAATAATAACCAACATACACCATTGAGATTTTTTGGGTTCCCTAATCCTACCCAAGAAGTAAGAATGAATTGGGAATGCATATATCATATGACTCAGAGTTGACTTCAATAAGGGCTCAATACCCTTTTGTGAGTACCACAATGAATATAGGTATGTTCAATTTTTATGTTATACTTTTTTCACATTTCATGATGCTATCGATTTCCTGGGACAATATCAGAAATGTGATACCTGAGAAGGTATCAGAATGCATGATCCCTACATAATTCAAAACCATCAATGGATGAATTCATTAAATTGGCTGGTATAGTGACAAATGAAATAAAATAAAATCTGCCAAATTGGAAGCCCGCGACTAGAGAATCAATATTCTGAAGAAGCTGATGAAAGTGATGGAAGTAGTCAAAATATTGATCTTAATTGAGTATTTCTCATAATTTGATTGAAATTTTCATTCAAAATCATGGTTATTTTTATTTCATATGTGCAAACCTACCTTGAATACTCAAGGAAATAATTTCAAGGAACTTCTTATAAATGATTCATTCCATTTCCTTCAGTAAGACTGACTAAGATGAATTGAAGATGTTCATTTGGAAGATATCCTGAAATCTGTTCCTAACCTAAAATTCCAAAAGAAAAATTCCACATTGCACATAGGTAAATGATGATTTATCGTTCACAAAAACAAAATATCCTCATGTCCTGCTTATGTTTCTGATTCATTAGTAAGTCAAAATTTCTAAGGTGGATTCACAATGTCCACCTAATTTTGTAGAATCGTGTTGTGATTGGGTGAACATACATTTGGCTCAATTGTGATTATCAAACTCGCTCCGCTCGCCTGATTCACAACACAAACATACAAACACGCCACCAAACAAAAATAGGTCTAACCTATCGTAGCTTGGGTGTTCCTAGACCGACCAAACAAAAATAGTTCTAACCTATCATAGCTGCGTGAAAAACGTGACGTATCTGATGTGTTTGACGTACGTCTTTGATGTTTCAACACGCCGTTTGAACGTTGATTCGTCAGAAGCGTGAAAAACGTAACGTTATTGACGTTTTTGACATTTTCTACGTTTCTGACGTTGGTGATGTTTTGACACATGTTTTTCTTCATAGGATGTTGAATGCATTCGTCGAAAGCGTGAAAAACGTCAAAAGCGTCACGTTTTTGACGTTTTTTACGTTTCTGACGTTGGTGAGGTTTTGACACATGTTTTTTCATAGGACGTTGAATGCATTCGTCGAAAGCGTGAAAAACGTCACAAACGTCACGTTTTTGACGTTTTTGACGTTTCTGACGTTAGTCATGTTTTGACACATGTTTTTTCATAGGACGTTGAATGCATTCGTCGAAAGCGTGAAAACGTCAAAAACGTCACGTTTTTGACGTTTTTTACGTTTCTGACGTTGGCGATGTTTTGTTAGCAATGACGGCTAAATATCTAGACTGTCTGACGAGGTACTCGACTTCGTCAGAAGCGTGAAAAACGTGACGTTTTTGACGTTTAGCGAGTCTGATAATCTCAAACGAGTCACCATAAAAAAATAGATCTAACCTATAGTAGCTTGAATAGTCCAGATCGATATAGCATCAAACCCAACCCATGATGTCGGCCTACTCTCTAACTTATCCTGTTCGAATTCTTGGGACTCTGAGGCTTCAGGATATTCTTTCGTCAATCAAACAAATTGTTGTGTTAGTGAGGATATGTATCACATAGATGGCAGCACGATGCACGCTACTGACGTCTTTCCCCCCACATTTTTGATAATTCCATAAACATTTTCAACGTTATGCAAAAGAGTCAAGGAAAGTGAGTGTATGAACGTTATACCTGTCTAACCCATCCTGAATCGGATGTGTCTACCCTTCCGTAAATTGGATGTGTCCAGAGAGCGGTATAATATCAATCCTCACCAATCTCATCGATCAATTCTCCGACCTATCCTATATTGAGCTATTCGGCAGGTCAGTGTCGGTAGGATGTGAGCATTTGTCATATATCAGCCACTTATCATGAATCGTTCTTTCAAGTTTGGCAAAGGTAGGCAGTATCGATATCTTTGTGTCTGCACATTGAAAAATATTCTCGAATTTTTTGTTGCCCATCACAGGCCACATCGTCAAATAATATGAAAATCGAGTTGGGTTTCGCCTCAGATGGGCTTATTATTTCATCGTTGTCTCTGAACGGAAAATATCCAACCTCCTTCAATGCATCCAACACCTCTTGAAGTAGCTGATATTTCGGTTGATGCAACGACTTGGAGTACACGTAGACATTTTTGAATCTCGCGCCCTTTCGATTGAAGAGTAAAGATAGCATGGCGTTTGTCTTGCCACAACTACTCGGTCCACACATGATTGCTCGAAACGAGTTGGGTAATAATTTTCCATGTTTATTCGGTGTCCTTGGTGACGTGTGGAGGTCCAAATTTTCGATAGGTAGCGTCTGATCTTGTTGAATGACTTTCATCTCGTGATAGAGGTGCAAAGATTCCAATGATTGTGTACAGGGTATCCCAATTTGGGCACTTTTGCGGGGTATCTCCCTTATCAGTAAAGATAGAGCATTGCGGTTTTCGCGACAGTGTGCTACTTTTTTATGAAATTAATAATGGCGCAAGCAGAATTGTGATAGCTCTTCCGGTTGTCGAGATACACGGTGGAATTGAAAAATATCACTTTTCAGGCACCCTCCGTGTCTCAGTTATCTTTGAACTTATCGAAGAAGTTAAAACTTGTTTTTATAGAGTTTTTCTCGTAGAATCCATTGGCGTAGTTATTTTTTTGCTAGCACCTTTTGTTTTTTAGTTATGGAGCAAACATATGTTTTTTTAAATGGAACACCCTGTATATTATTTCATATATACATTGAGCATGAAGTGGGCTTTCCAAAAATATATAATTGTATACAATTATTTTCCATTTAAAAAAACATATGTTTGCTCCATAACTAAAAAACAGAAGGTGCTAGCAAAAAAATAACTACGCCACTGGATTCTACAAGAAAAACTCTATAAAAACAAGTTTTAACTTCTTTGATAAGTTCAAAGATAACTGAGACACGGAGGGTGCCTGAAAAGTGATATTTTTCAATTCCACCCTGTATCTCGACAACCGGAAGAGCTATCACAATTCTGCTTGCGCCATTATTAATTTCATAAAAAAGTAGCACACTGTCGCGAAAACCGCAATGCTCTATCTTTACTGATAAGGGAGATACCCCGCAAAAGTGCCCAAATTGGGATACCCTGTACAAGGGAGAGGGTGTTTTGAATTCTCTCATAAATAAATCACCATTTGAGGTACATCCACCTGGTGGCTATCAATACTGTGGACGTAAGTACAAAAGTGAGGTTAGAGATTGAATAACTGATTTTACGTTACAGCTGGAACCAAACTTCATAAACGGCTTGCACGTGGTGATCCTGGCATCAATCCCTTAGACGTTGCCTGCAAACAACACGACATTGCATATTCATAAAACACGTCTTTGGAAGAACGTCATAAAGCGGATTCGGTGTTGAAGAACACTGCCTGGGAACGCGTGAAGTAGAGAGACGCCAAGTTCGGTGAAAGAGCTGCAGCATTAGTAGTAACTTCCGGGATGAAGGTGAAACGCAAGCTCGGGATGGGATGTTCTTTCAAAAAACATATAGTGGGGAAAATCGGGAAGACGTTGAAGAAGAATCCTTCGACCAATTTGAAACAGGCTGCATCGTTTGCTTTGAAAGCTGCTAGGCATGCCGTTAAACAAGCAGGTGGAAGGAAAATAGTTAAAATACCACGAATAATTCCTTTCGATGACAAATCCGGTGGGATTCTACCACTGCTACCAATCTTTGCTGCTCTTGGTGCACTAGGATTTCTAGCTGGAGGTGCTGGAGCAATCGCAAAGACTGTCATCGACGCTAGGAATGCGAAGAAAAAGATGGAAGAAGACCATCGACATAACAAGGCTATGGAAACTATTGGCAAAGGACTGTACTTGAGAAGCAACGCCAAAGGAGGTTTCGGCTTGTTTTTGAAAAAGCAAAAAGACTTTCGATGAAGCTACCTAATCGACCGTTGTATGATGTCGAGTTGACAAAGTATGTTAAATATTTGAGAATCACACATTTTCGGGGTGTTTTCATGCGTGACAACTTACCAAGCAGTGGACCCCGTCAACGCGAATCTGCAATCCTAAATTTGGACGTGTCAAAGAACCAAGGCACTCATTGGGTATCTTACAGGAAGATAAATGATGTCGTCCAGTATTTCGATTCATTCGGTAGCCTGAAGCCACCGAGAGAACTTGTCCAATATCTGGGCAAAGTCAAACTCTATTACAATAACGATCCATTCCAGAAATATAATCAAATCAACTGTGGTCATCTCTGTCTGGAGTTCCTGTACAATGGAAGCCGTTTCAGCATATCTCCACCGTGAGAAGGCGTTGCAAGACTTTTCCGTAGAAGAATTGACACTCTTCCCCATCAACTATCTGATCCAACATGTTAGACCTTGGGAACTATTGGATGTTTGGCATAAATTACCACAGGACTATAGGAAGAACTTTGATCTGAGAATTCATTTGCCTCGTTACATCCACTATAATAGACCTGATGCTCAAACCCACGTTGATGGACCGGTCAGCTCACAGTTTGAATGTCATGGTTGTAATTATTTCTTGAAGTGTAGAGTTGTCTTGGAATGAATATTCATAAGTATAGCTGTGTGTCATCAGGTACTTCAGTCATGTCTCTACTGTTGACCTTGACGAGTACCACCAACCAGTTCTCTTTCACACCCTCCTCACCGATACTACTGCACCCTCTGAAGAGCTATTACATAGCTGTACTAGGATTTCACAGCTATCATTCCATACCGAATATTGATGGTGAAAAGTTCTACTACTACGAGAACGATAATGGTGAAGTGCTGAAAGAGATTCAGTTTCCGACCGGCTGTTATGAGATTGAAAATATTGAGGATTACATTCGGAGACAAACTCAAGAAGCTGATGCAGATTTCACTTTGAAGCCCAACAACAATACTTTGAAGTGTGAAATCTATAGTCGACAACATACCATCAGTTTTGAGGAAGATATCAGCTTTGGTGAGTTGTTGGGATTCTCGAAGAGGATCTTGGACCTTGGCCGAGTTCACTGTTCAGATCGTCCTGTGAACATTCTGAAAGTATCAAGCCTACATTTCGATTGCAACATCACTGAAGGGTCGTTTTATGCAGACAGGCCTGCTCACACTATATTAAGCTTCCCCATCACCGTAGAACCTATTACGCTATCAACGAACGTCCAAATACCCCTCTCTATTTACCTGTGAGAAGTAGCCTGAGAGACATCACTAACATTACCGTTAGAGTGCTGGATCAGGACCTAAGACCTGTTAATTTTCGAGGAGAAAAGGGCACCCTACACTTGGACTTGCAAGAACGTTGAATGGGTCTAGTAGTTGATAATGAAAGATGAATCACAAACTCCTCAGGTTCAACGTGACCTCCGAAGAGACAGGAGCTCACTCCAGAAAACGTTCTCTTTCTGCAAGCAATCGGATTACGAGTGAAAAATGAACAAGCGCAAGTATATTCGTTCGGAAGAATCAACAGCACCAACATCCAACCACACAAACCCAATTTTCGATCTGTATCGTCGGCCCAGATATGATGAAACCATTCGAAAAGAAGAATATCGCTCCTACATCCCATACGTCAAATCCTTCAATATCAATGATATGGTGGAAATCAACATAAATCAAGCCGACACATTTTTTGCAATGCATGAGTCTTTGCTGGAAATCAAAGGAACGTTGAATGTGCAAGGAGCTGGAAATGTGTACTTGGCCCCAAACTGTGGAGCATTTCTATTCGATTCTTGCAGTTATGTGCAGAGTGCAAGAGAGATAGAAGTAGTAAGAGATCCAGGGATCGTGAGTTATGTACGAGGATTCATGTGCTATAAACCTGATGATTCCAAACACTTATCCACAGCCAGATGGACGTATCCTGATAAACCGCTTTTGAATGCAATTGACAAGACATTCAGTTTGTTGATACCACTCAAGCACCTTTTCAACGTTTTCAATGACTACATATCAATCGATATCACCTATGGGAAACAAACAATCCGTCTGATTCGACCTCGTAATGATAACGATTGCGTGATAGTACAGGAACTCCCCAATGGAGCTACAACCACTACTACTAAAGTTGAAGTAAAAAATACATAGTGTAGTGCTAAAAGTGAAGCACGTATTTCTGAACGATGAAATCAAACTACAACTGATGCAACCCATTAAAAATGATACACCTATACTGATTCCATTCAGGAAATGGGACCTCAGCCAATTGCCTGCTCTTACAAACGTCGCAAAAAGTGAAATTTGGACAGTCAAAACGAGCGCTTTGGTGGAACGTCCTCGTTACGTCATTGTGTGCTTCCAGAAATCTAAACGTGACAATGCAGAAGCTGATGCTACCCACTTTGATAACACGAGCATAAATAGTATCAGATTAGCCCTTAATGGTGAATATTGGCCTTATGAGAATATGCAGCTGGATTTCGCTAAACAAGAATACACCCTTCCTTACTACAACTATACCAGGTTCTATTCGAGCTATTCACATTCGACGGAGGTTCACCCAATCTTGGATTATGGGGAATTCAGACAGCATGCATTATTTGTGATTGATTGCTCGAGGCAGGAAGAGACCATGAAATCATCGACGTATCCTCTTCAGAGTTTGAAGAAGGAATGATTCGTCTCTGGTATATCTTTGTAGAATACTGGTAGACATCCATTGTTCACCAACTTATTTCGCATCGCTGTCCACGATGATCGATTGCAATCTTCTTTCAAGTCATTGAAACATATCGCCATGTTCTTGACATCGTTGGGAACATTTGTATACAATACGTTATTCAAAATTGCTGTCAGAACTATGAATGCCACCCGTGACATTTTGAGGATGGATGTGTCGTCTCTGCTCAACAGGCATCTCTACTGCTGGCACTCTTCCACAGCTGCTGAAAACTTCATCCCACAAACTTAGATTCTCCAATTGAATCAACACTCTGGTTTTATCTTCGTACAATAATATGTCTTCGTTCAGCTGTCGAACCTGCTCCCCAAATTCATCCAACTTGCTTCTGTACTCATCTAAGGACATTGTAACACTGATTCGAAGGTCAAGTCTGAATAGTGGTAGTGGTAGCTACGCATGTGCACAGCGAATATAAGCTATTGGGGGGGATTTGACAAACGTTCTTTGAGACACATTCAGTATCCATGATTGAATGGCTCGTGACAACAACAAGTTTGAACATGTCTGTTGAATGACTCATCGGCCACCTGCGTCAGAACAATGGACCCATTGTTCTTTCACAGATAAGGATGATGTAATCGGATGAGGTTGTTACGTAATCGGACACCTGCAAACAAAGGTGGCATTGTTCTCGTATATTGCGTCGCGAATTATCCAATAGCTGGAATTCCAAGGAACGCTGTGAGTGGCATAGAGAAAACAAAGGCGGCATTGTTCTAGAGGAAGGCTAGATAACATATGGCAAACAAAGGCGGCATTGTTCTATGAAGTCGAGATAAGGATGACTCATCGGCCACCTGCAACATGCATATCGGGTGACCTTGAAACAAAGTGCTGCCAATTGTAGTAATACCAACCTAAATCTGGTGAGCACAGTCACTAGATTGTGACGTCATCCACCACCTTTCGAAAAGAAGAAGAAGAATGTCCTAGAACACGCCCATGAGCTCTAGAGTCTAGAGTCCAAAGTCTAGGGGGCTAAGTTCAGAGTACTTTCACGTGTCATCTGTCATCCCTTTTGTTTCATGTCATCTGTCACTTGTCATCTGTCACTCTTTGTGTTCCATGCCATCTGTCACTCCATGTGCTCCATGTCACCTGCCACTTGTCATCTGTCACCTGCCACTTGTCATCTGTCATCTCTCACTTGTCATCTGTCACTTGTCATCTGTCACTTCCGGCGGCCATCTTGTGACGTCACTTTCGTGCAGCCAACACCTTCTACCACAGGAACGGTTGTGTCGTCACTTCCGGCGGCGGCCATCTTGGGCTCGTGCATACGTAGGTACACTACTGGAAGTCTTTTTTCAATTCCTACAGCTGCAGTGATATGAAAATTCAAACATTTAAGGCGTATATTGTGAGCATTTTCCCTTGGAAGAGTATCTAATATTTTCTCACATTCACTTGCCAAATATACTTTCTCTAATTGCAAAAAATGTGCAGGGTCTTTAATATTGACTTGTCCTAAATTCCTTTCTAACACAATCTCTGACTTCAAGAAATTTTGACATAATTGTTTCATTAGTGTGTGTGATTTAATATATAAATCATGTATTTGAATATTTTTGCTCTAAAAATTGTTCTAAAATTGTTCTATCCGTCATTCGGTTGCCCCCTTACGAGCAACACTCAGAAGTCTTCGAGAGTCTTGTGCGAGCAAGGAATGACAGGGGCCTTACCTTTTAACGTGTGATCCCAAACACTTTCTTGGGCCATCAGAAAAATTTCTGCAGTCGACGGGACTCGAACCCACGACCGGCAAGCGAATGCGGATTAGAATATGGACACTCTTTCCGCACGGCTACCCGGCCTCAGAAATATGGCATTAAATGAATTGAACATATTCAAAGAATATTTCAAAAAACACAAATAGGCTCTATTGCATACATTGTTCAGTTCATTCAAAATAAGTTTTGAGCTTTTTAATTTGTCTTCAAAAACTGCAATTTCAAAATAATGCTTCAGAACATCATAATATTCTAGAAATCTAGTTACACATGCATGCCTACTCAACCATCTAGTAGTAGATAACTGCAATAAATTCTTTTTATCAAGATTGAAGTACTCTTGCATTTCTGTTAGTTGTGCACATCTCTTTGAGCTGCTTGACACATAATTGTAAGTGGATCGAAGAAGTTCTTCTGGAAATCTCGGTAATTCCTCACAGGCCTTACTTGCTACCAAAGCAGCCGAGTGACAAATGCATGACATTAAAACAACATGAGGTACATCAGCCTTAAGGTGTGTGTAAAATGAGTTATTTACTCCAAGTTGTAACAGTCTCAGGGGTTTGGTGGGTTTGCTGATAGAAACGCTGATGGTTAAGGAGACTATTTATTTGCTTCCTAAGTTCACCAAATCACGTGCGCTAATGAGCCCTAGGACGTACAGTACATTACATAATATAAGAGGTGAGTGAAGCAATCATAAAAATATAAGTACAGAAAAGTAAGTATGATTGACATGTGATGTGTTATGATCGAATAAACAATCATAAAGTACTGTCTGTATGTTAATCGAGGAGGTGGTACATTCATTATTCCAAATTTTTTGGGATTTTCTCTCCTATAGAAACGAGGAGAGAAAATCCCGAAAAACATAAATACATTTATTCTTCGAACACAAAACAATCTTTTTATTTCTAAGGTCTATTGTACCTTGAAATAATCTTAAAAAATCACAACCGATAATAATTGGGTATGAAAAATCCGCAATTAACAAAAACTCGTGTGAGAAAGAAACATCCTGAACAAAAAAAGTTAGATACGCTTGCAGCAATACTTTTTTAAATTTTGATTTGAAAGCTCCAACAACTCTAACCGCATTACAGGGGAAATGAGGAATCTCTTCATGGAAATCGGACAACTGTTGCCAAATTTCCATCGAACAAACAGTTACTGGGTTCCCGGTGTCTATCATAGCCGGAAATTGTAAACCATACGAAGTTATTAATATAACGGGAGACCTCGTGTCAAGAAAATGCTGCTCGAAATCGCATTCTTCCCCAAGTTGTTCCTTAGGATGGTTATTTACCCAAAAGTTAGATGATGGCCTTTTTAAAATCTCCCCCACACTCGGACTTACACGTGAGGAAACGACTCGTTTCCCGACTCGGTTATTGCCTCCTTCGCTGAGTCACCCTGTAGTTCAAGAGCTGAAATATGTTTTACACTAGTATTGTTACTTACGTGATTTCTATCATTATTGAATCTAGAATGGTTTCCCGTGCTATTTTGATTTCGAAAACCTCCATTTCCACTCTGATTTCGCCCAAAATGATTTGTATCTTTTCTCGGGTGAAAAGATTGGATGGAACTTTGCGAATCAAAATAATAATCGGCTTGTCTCAGTCTACTTACCGCTAGCAATAAATTATCAGCGCCTAATAAACTGGCCGAAATAGTTGGGGAAAAGTGCCTTGCAATAATTGAAACAAGTTGATGTTTGGAATAGGGAGGATTCAAGTGACGTGCTAGAGATATTTTCGAATTGAAATAATCAACCAGAGATCCTGAACCTTCTTGGAATTGTCCCGATTCTAATCTCAATTTAACCCCCAGTTGCAAAGTGTCATCCCAAAATTGTTCGAAAAAATAACATTCAAAATCAGCATACGAATTGAACATGTAGCTATAAACATCAAACCAGGTTTTGGCAGTTTTCTCAAACAAATTACCAATAAGAAATCTCAACTGATTAAAGGGTACGCTATTAGTGTCGGAACAAGCCTTGATGTTATTCAAGAAATCAACAGGGTGTAACCTTTCGTTATCAAAGGTGGGTAACACTCGTACATCTCTCAAATCAGATACATTATTAAAAATTCTATTACTACTCGAAATATTTTGCACAAGTGGAGGTGGATTGTTATGTATAATATTAGGATTACCTCGGTATACTGAACTGTCTATGATTACGTGGATATTGCATATTTTGAACTGAATTATTAGGAAGGTTCACGTTTGAATCATTGTTATAAGACAACTTACTATTATAGTTACGATTCACATATCTATTATCTGAAAACTGAAAATTTGGAACATGTTCAAAATTATTCCTGTACAAGAAAGTATTTTCCGGATAAATTTGAGAATAATTTGAAGGTACCAAATTTGTGACAGGCGGTGTATATCTACTTGGATTTGGAAACGAACTAGCAGTGGGCAAAAACTTATTTCTGTTGGGTTCGTTATCTGCCTGGTTTTTATCACAATCAGGATAAAAAGTGGGCCTATCATTCGACCGCAAATTAGGAATACAATTTGTGTTTACATGGCTAGGAAAATGATTATCAACACTATCTTTACTGATGCATCCTGCCGAGGACACCGCTGTGACGGTGGCTGCGGCTGCAGATCCGGCGTCGGGTGGTGGCGTCGTTGCTGGAGGCGTCGCGACGCTGTCGGTGATATTAGCCGTAGTCGCGTTGTCTTCGGGACGCTGCTGAGGAGGTGGGAGGTTCTCACCTGCTGGCCGCATACCGTATGTTTCCACTCGCAGGTAGTTGCGTGCTCGGAAAAAATACCCTGCTGGTCCCACAGGAGACTTCTCCAGAACCATTCTTCAATCAGCTCCTCGATGGTCGCCAAGTAAGTAACGGATATTGTCATGTCAGTCGGACACACGACACAGAATCTCAGAACACCAACATAAGAAGATGGTTGCGTCTGTGGTTGACCAGCAATCCAACAAAAAGTGCAGAAACCATTTGACAGACTGCGCAGGCCAGCATGTAATGAATTACGAAAATTCCCATATTTCGAGCAAATTGATTTTTTTCTCTCCTTTTTCCCATTTCCATATTTTTTCAAAAAATATTCCCATAATATGGGAAAATTCCCACAGGTTGGCATCACTGGCCGTAGGGCGTGTACAAGGTAGCGGGACAGCGGAGAGTTGCATTCTTTAAACCACGTGACCGTCTAGCCCGGAGGGGAGATACTACAGTTACAATACAATACAATACATTTATTTCCATAGACTTCACAGTATTGGATAATGTCAAAAATGAGTACCCTAATTGAATTAAAATCAAGGACTTCAAAAAGTAGACACACAGTAGATATATAAATAATTTGCTAAAAACAAATGACGAAACATACAAACAAAAAGTAGTGAAGACATCATTACAAAGTATTAGATGCGAGGTTAGAGACGTTGCAATTGAAAAAATCATTGATAGAATAAAATGAATTTTTGATTAAAATATCTTTGAGGGTAATTTTGAATTCAAGATTGATTGATATTTTCTTCAACTCAATTGGCAGTTCATTATATAATTTAATAAGTAGCACAATAGGACTGTTTGCTACCTTAGTCAGTCTGTGCTTGGGTATGGCCAAATCCAGGTTTTCTCTGAGACAATACTGATTGTTTCTGGAAACAGGATAATCAGATAGGTTAATTTTGACCTGCATTATTGATGCAAGAATGAACAGGGAGGGAAATGTTAGTATATTCAATTTGGGAAATAATTCTTTACAAGAAAAGGTATACGGTTTGAATGATATAATTCTAATTATTTTCTTTTGAGCTCTGAAGACCTCATCTGCCCTGGCACAGTTGCCCCAGCACATGATGGCATAAGAAAGGCAAGATTGAACATATCCAAAATAATAAAGTAATAAGAGATTAGCTTCCACTTTATCCCTAAGTTGCCACAGAACATATGAGTAGAATGAAGTTTTTTAATACTGCATCAACTTGACACGACCAGGTCAGATGCTCATCTATAAAAATACCAAGATATTTAGTGACCATCGTTTGTTCAATAGTTCTGTCGTTGAGTTTAACCAACAGACTTTTATTCAAATCAGTGAGGCTAAAAAGTATCATTTTGGTTTTAACTTCATTTAACACAAGTCCCTTAGCTTTGCAGAAGTTTATCATTTGGTTAACAGTACTAGATGACATTTTAAATAGCATTTCCAGGCAGCCATGTAAAGTCGTAACAACAGCATCTTCAGCGAATGCTGCTACATAGTGATGAGGAAATTCTTGCATGAGGCTATCAAAAAAAAATTATAAATAAGAGAGGTCTTAGTATGCTTCCCTGAGGGACGCCACTGGTTACTGAAATAAAACTTGAATGGACCGAAATGTCATTAGTTTTCAAGTTGGTTTTTTGTTTCCTATTAGTAAGGTAAGATTTGATCCACGCGAAAGCCAAACCACGCATGTCGCATTTGTAAAAGTTATCTAGCATCAAATCAATGTTTATCACATCAAACGCTCTTTTTGAGTCAAAATAGAGTGCTAAAGACTTATTATTCAGTTCAAAATTTGACATAAGGTGAGAATATAACGATATTATAGCATCTTGGGTGGAGCGCCCCTTTCGAAAACCAAATTGGTAACTGCTAAAAAATTTTTCTCTATTTAAGAACGATTCAAGTCGTATATAAAAGCATTTTTCAAATATTTTCAAAAATATTGATAAAAGAGATATTCCGCGGTAATTGGACATCAGTTGTTTATCACCTTTTTTATGTATCGGAATAACAATGGATTGTTTAAGAGAGGCTGGAAACGTTCCCTCCTGAAAATACAAGTTGACCAAATACGTCAGTGGTGCCAATAAATAGTCAGCGACATACTTTAATAGAGAACATGGGATTCCGTCAACACCTGCTGAATTTTTTCTGCTAACAGATAAGATTATTTCACGAATTTCACTTTCCTCGGAAGGGTGCAAAAAGAGTGAATTCAAAATAGTTTTTTTGCAAGCAAGTTTGTTGTTGCTATGACGTGAACCATTTTTACTCACTATTTTATTTACGGATTCAACAAATAAAGTATCAAAATTATCAGCGGCCTTTTGTAAGTTATGAAATTGGTTACCATCCTCATCAACAAAGTATTCAGGAATTTTATTACCCCCTGAAGTGATGTTGCTACTTTTTATGACTTGCCAAGCAGTTCTAGAAATATTGCTGGAATTTGAAAAAAGTTCAGAATGATAATTTAGTCTGGCTGATTTGATTTTTTGTTTATGATGTTTTTTTATGATTTGTTATCTTGTTGATAAATCAGCATCATCAGAGTATTTGATAATTCTATACATATCTCTAAGATATTGACCTCCATCGATAAGTTCCTTCGTGAGCCATGGTTTTCTCTTTGGTGATTTATTCGTATGGCATTTCTCCAAGAGAAATGATATCTCCATAGCTTGCTGGAAAACATTAATAAATTTCTCAAATTCATCGTCCAAAGAACATCCTATCCGAAAAACGTCGTTCCAATTAATCGAAGAGATATTAAGACAAAATTTGTTGATATTAGATTCACGTGTGAAAAATCGTTTAAAAATAAAACATGGATTCCTGTAGGATGAGACAGGCAGGGAAACCAATTGCCAAAGCTTGAAAAGATATTTGTAATTTTCGAAGCATTTTGACATTGAGGACCTTCAAAATGGACATTGAAGTCACCGCATATTGTAGCTGACGTTGATGTTTCCGATACTTCATGCAATAGCTCACCCAACATATCCACAAAAAAAGATGGTTCTTGATAGGGTGATCTATATAAACAGCCAACAAGGTATTTTTGATTATTAACTCCTCCAGTAGCGTCAGTCCGTGAATAATGAGAAGCTAAAACATAATTATGGATACGAAGTAATTTTATATCTTCATAGTCATCCTCAGATTCATGTGAGTAACACCATGTCTCGGATAAACAAACTGCATGTGGTTGATGAACTGACTCTAGTAGATGCTCCAGTTCATTAGTTTTTTTCTCAAGACTCCTTACGTTGAGATTACAGACTTTGATGTGGTTATCGTCTATAACAATGTTACTAGTAGAGTTTTTTCTGTCGACTAGGTCTGCTGCATTGAGGCTTGGTTGCGGAAATTTACTGCCTCATTCATATTACTATTGACTGGAACAATATACCTATTGATGCAAGCACCAGCTGGCCAGATTTTTGGTTGATACACTTTCCCAACATGTTGCAAAGGGAATGTTGCAATGAAACATACAGTATTTTCAGTCTTCTTGAGCTCTTTGAATGAAAACTGAATTTTAGGTGCCGTAGTTTTTAATAATTTGGTTAACACGGTTGAGGTTGTATTAGGGTGTAGCCTATAGATATGCAAATAGCCAAGTTTCGGAACAGACTTCACCTCAGAACTGGCATTCGTTCCTATTATTGGCCTACGACGACGGCCGTA
Source organism: Phaedon cochleariae (assembly GCA_918026855.4). Lineage (NCBI taxonomy): Eukaryota > Metazoa > Arthropoda > Insecta > Coleoptera > Chrysomelidae > Phaedon > Phaedon cochleariae. Next base: position 22,605,309 of record OU896710.1, read on the forward strand.
AGCCGAAGTTGGAGGTTTGCTCAAATCAATATAGCGGTCTAAAACTGATTGGGAGACAGCGTTTTCAACAGCGCTGCTCACTTGCTTCAATGTAATGTCAGAATTTGGGCCCGCAGCGGTACCTCCTCCTGCGCTGGTACTGAGCTTAGCCACGGTAGCGACAACTGGTGATGAATCTCCACCACTATTATTCTGCAGTTGGCGATTCTTGAAGTTGCCACTCCTCGATTTTTGGACTTTCCAGTCATTATCGTTAGATGTCACACCTGTTAATTGATTTTTGGATGAAATCTGTTGAGAGATCGTGAAATAAATTGGATCGGAAGTTTTAGCGATTCCACTACTAGATCGCTCGGTAGATGTTGACCTATTTATAAGACGAGGCCAAAATATAAACAAAAGCATTTGAACTAAAAACATCTACACTGTTGTAATTGGAAAATGCAAATTAATAGACTATCTTTACCTCAGGAAATATAGTTGTTCTCATCTTTTTGTGATATAATCAGTCATCATCAGTCATTTGTTTCAGTTGGCGTTTTGAGGTTTCACCTACACAGCTAAAAATTATTTATTTTTCATTTGGTGAACTTGCACATCCCTCAAAATGAGACAAAGCTTGTACAAGCTCATTATCAGGTTCAAAAATGTAGTTTTCTGTCTGTCCAGTGTAATGTGTACTAGATAAACTCGATAGGGTGTCTGTGGTAACTACCGAATCTGTATCAGTCACTTTGTTAGTTGACTAAAAACAAATATGATATAAGTAACCTACATACTTACAATTTATTATTCGTTAATCTTGATATAAACACAAAAAATCAAAAACCAAATATGACAAATGATGACAAGGCACCATCCTTTGCATTGGAATAAGTAGTTATTTGTCCTTCTAGGCAGAAAAGTACAAGACTTATTGCCGCGGCTGGTGTTTCATAGCCGAGGCTATGGCAATGAATCTTCTTTTCTGCCGTGTGAAACATATAATTCATTCTGCAAATGACTTTAAAGTAGCTTTAGTATTCAAAACTCATTCTTTCATGTTCATCCAATGTCATTGTCAATTTTGATTACCAATTTTTTACTTGAAACATTGCATAGCAACAAACTTTTTCTGTCTAGACAGAAAAAGTCAAATATGGTAGGTACTGTGAAAAGTGTGTTTTTTTAGTCAACACTAGGTAGTTTATCTGTTTGGCTCTGGCATATGAACCAGAAAAGAGTTTACACAACTTAAGTAGGTAAAGTCCTGGAAATACACGAAGTCACAAAATGAAACACTCCTATCGATTTTTTAGTTAGATACCCACCTACCTACATCACTGAACTACCTACCTATATACCTAGTTCAGTCATCGTCCACCAATATAAGAATATTGGTGGACGATGGTTCAGTGACCTACATTCCTAATTTTTCCATGTATTGTGATTGTGTATTCTTAAATATTTGACATTGATAAGCATCAATGAACGATTCGTGCATCAAAGCATCACTGATGACATTTCAATGATGTGAAAAATATTAATATGTGAATGATTGAAATTTATAATGTGCACAGTGTGTAAATTAATAGGTAATAATATACTTTGCAGTTTGCAGTGAACAGAAAGAGAAGGATTTGGACTCGGCGTATTTCCACGACTTTATATAAATATTATTGTCTATCATTATTTCTTATCAGAAGTTCTACCGATGGTTTTACCTATCAAAAGACTAAAAAGTATGTATATGATTCAATTTTTATGAAAAGATTATTTTCCATGCGAATTGGATGAAATTGCTATAGGTATTGAAATCAAGATTAAACTTGTATTGTAGTTGATTACAACGATTTGATTAACTAGGTACTTACTTTCAAAGTAGTCTAAAAACATTTCAAGGCCCCATTCTAATAATAACAGTTTGTATGCCATTTTGCTTCCAATTTCCAATGGAATCGTGAACAGGAACACACCACACACCGTAAGTGCCACAGGCCACAGCTCAGCAAAAGAGAGGGGATTATAAATATATACCGTGTACACGTGACGTCGGTTGGACGTTTCTCACCGTCGCCCGTCGTAAACTGACCATGGGTGCTATTCTCGAACCCATACGCTAAGAAATCGTATACTATGATAGATCCGCATTCTTGAACGCCATACGACTTTTATCTTCGAATACGTACATTTTGGACGTATAAAAATATGACAACACTGTGTAAGTGGCAATGTACCTAACATGATAAAATGAGAATCCTATTTATTTCCCAAAATATTATGAAATAATTTAACCTATAATTAGTTGTTTTGTTTTTCATTCTCCATAATCTTTACATTTCATATACAGTTTGAAATAACAAATGGAAAAAATTCGCGAGCGATAATATTACTCCAGATCAACGGAGGGAGTTGGTAGATTTCATCAAACTTCATCCTCAACTCAATTCGGGAAAATTCACCAACGAATTCACTTTCAAGAATGCCCAAGAATTATGGCAGAGTTTGGCGAATAATTTGAATGCATTTCCAGCAGGTGCCCATAAGGATTGGAAGAAATGGCGTAAAGTAAGTCAAAAATTATTGGGTATTAGGTATATTGGTTAATTTTCCAATATTTCAGACTTGGCATGATATCAAAACAAGAACATAATCCAAAAGTAGCATGATCAAACAACATCGCAAAAGAACAGGTGGAGGACCACCAACAGCTAAAAATATTACTACACAAGAAGAAGAAGTTCTTGGAATGATGGGTCAAGTAATAGTTGATGGTCATCCTGGGATATCAGAATCTTTGGTTGAATTTGATGTATTGACCATGCTACCTGATCAAACTAGCATAGACCATGATTATGCCTTTGGAGTGTCCCAAAAAGAGGATAGTGAAATTCATGTAAAAGAAAATCCAAATATTGCTGATGAAAATGATCCTCCTCTGGAAGTACCACCAGTTTCTAAACAGCAAAGTAGTGGAAAAACAAAGAGGCCCAGGAGAATACAAAGGCTGGAACAAACCATATCTGCCACATCCCAATTGACAGCTCAAACGGAAAGGGATATTTCATTGAGAGAACATTATTATAAAAGAAAAAATGAACTTTATGAGCAGGACATAACAGCAAAATTAAGAATTGCTTCTGCATTGGAAAGAATTGCCAAGTGTAAAGAGGACATGTCAAAAACACATTTATCCTTGCCTGATTCCCCTTGTTATGGTACCTAGCTTTGTTTGTTTGGATGAATCTCTGCAATAAGTTTTATATGAGTACCCAAAGTTTTTTTTATGTGATGTTTTGTTCCTGAGAACTCAAATTATATGTTTTGTTTCACCTAGAGAATCCACTGTTCTTGTTGATTTTGGTGTATAGAATTTGTTAATTTGTGTGTTTTTTTTAATAATAAATTCACCTATTGAACATTGCATCTTGTATTCCATAACATAGGACCATTATACATGCAAATGCAACATGAAATTTTCAAGGACTGATAAAGAAGAAAATCAAATTTAATTTTTTTATACACAAATTATATTATTTTTCTTCTTGAAATGAGCAGACAGAAATCAATTCAATATATATTATCTGAAATACAGAAATAATAATTCTTCAAATCCACAATTATCTGATTGTGAAATAAGTTCTGATAATCATCTCTCTCAATAATCTTCCAGCTGTTAATTCAGGATTTCGAGGATTTGGTAGTGCTACTGCATTATTTTCAGGTTCATACAAACCTAAATCAAGATTCTCATCTCCATGTTCCTCGCCTAACTCAACAGGGGGATGTTATTATTGATACATATGTTATGTAAAATAACACATGCATTAATAATTTTTGAGGACTTTTCTGGGCTGTAATGAAGAACTCGATGTTTAAGGAGACATCTGAACCTCAATTTCAGTACCCCATTACACCTTTCAAAAGAGACCTAGTGCTCTTTTGCCTATTATCATATCTCTCTTCTGGGGGATCTGGTGCTGGATTATCAATTGGTGTCATGAGCGAGGGTCTTAAGGCATATCCTGAATCACCTACAATGAATAAACATTAGTAAACTCATCAATTCTAAGAACAGTTCTTTCATCTGAACTGGATATATTGTATCAATTTAGGTCTCTTCTTTTTATTGATTAATTCTGATCTAACTGTTTACCTTCCATTTTATTGGATACTTGATATAATTATTTGTTTTTTTGTGTCCCTCCATGAACATGTATATTTCTTGGGATCAATAAATATTATTATTATTATTATTAATATCGAAATCACTTGCCCAAAAGAAAGACTTGGTTATTGTTTCTATGAAGATTTTGCATAAATGGTAATACAGCACTGTTATTCCACACAAAACTGTCATGGGTGCTTCCAGGGTACCTGGCACAGACATTGATGATTTTTAAATCAGCATCACAAATCTAAAAAGAAAATTCATTGTGAAATGCAAGTCAATTACAAAATGTGATATTTGTATATATATATTACCAGTTGAACATTTATAGAATGATAACCCTTGCGATTAACATACATTGCCTCTGGATATATGGGATGTTGAATTTCAGGAGGAAAGATTGCAACATGTGTGCAATCCACACAACCAATCACACCAGGAGAATCATGTTCAAGATAGAATCTATGAAAACATATTTTAATAAGATAATGTTAGAATAGGAGTATTACTGACTTAGTGCGTATTTGACGAATTTCATCAACATTTCTTGGCATCCTAACATACTGATTTGAAATTTCAGGCAAATTTAGAGCAGAAATAACTTCTTCTATACATCTGCTGACTGAAGGCTGACTCATGCCATGATTGATGTTATTGCCTACATCAAGTTGATAACATCCAGCTGCGAAGAATCTAAGGGCTGTCAATACCTAAAAGAATCATTGTACATCTTAATCATGAGAATAGAATATGAAATTATCCCAAACCAAATACATATACCTACTCACTTTTCTCTCAATACTCAGGGCTGATGATCGACTTGGATGAATCATATGGGGAGTTAGCAAATCAATGAGGTCAGAAGCACTTCTTTTTGTCAGTCTGTGAAGTTTGACAAAACCTTTCTCAGTCTCCTCCCATGCATCATCAAATACACGAAATCTTCTCTTATGTTCATTGAGAAGCTCTGCATTTTCCAATGCTTCAATACCAGCTATTCTCGCGAGCTGATTCAAATTAGCCATTTTTATTTCAGTTTGTTTATGGATATGTGTGTAGTCTATATGATGAATATTAATGATATTGATTATGATTATGACACCTAACCTATGAAAAACTGACAAAATAAATACACAATGCGCATGTTCCATCGAATTTCGTTTTCGCTTTAGAATTCTCGCATGGGTTAGACCCATCCGTGTACAACGTATGACTAGTATACGTCTTATTTCGTATACGCTTCAACTCCGACCGTTCAAGAATACCAATTCGACTGAGTCATACGACATTTGTCGCTGACCAATATTCGTATACGCGTTCAACTCGAGAATAGCAGCCCCTGAATTGTGCGAAGGCGTAGAAGGGCCAACAACTTTATATCTATGGTATTGCCACTTCGAAGTGGCAATTGTCACTTTGAACTGACAATTGTCACTTTGAAGTGACAATTGTCACTTTGAACTGGCAATTGTCACTTTGAAGTGACAATTGTTCCTTTGAACTGGCGATTGTCACTTTAAAGTGACAATTGTCACTTTGAACTGAAAATTGCCACTTTGAACTGGCAATTGCCACTTTGAACTGGCAATTGCCACTTTGGACTGACAATTGCCACTTTGAACTGGCAATTGTTATTCAGAGATCTGTATATCTCGAAAACTGAAATAAAATTTTGAAACTTTAACGCTCTCTAGTGAAATAGACCAGTATTTCGATCACTTTTGGGTTGAATTAGGGTTCGGTCCAAAACAATTACTGATGACTGGATTTCGAAAAATATGGTTTATTCATTCAGTGTTGGTGCTATTTCGGGCGATAATTATACAATGATATCTGAGATCGAATCTACAAGGGAGAAAAAATTTAGTTAGCCTATATCAAATCCCGAACATAAGTTTTCAGCTCGAATACGGTACAATGTATTATTATTGAAATCACTTAAATTGTCACAATATATAGAAAATTCTCTCACCTACAGACCAGGCTGCAAAATTGTCAATCCAATGCAATTTTCGCGTGACTTCCAAAAAGCTCTATAGGCACGAACCAGATACCTCGTCTATTTATCAGGCAATATGGAGAATAAATGAAGCATGGAAATGTCGAACTTCTTCAGAAAATAAATCGGTAGCTAAACGTTTTTTCATGGTTTTTTGTTATCCCAACGAAATAACAAGTAATTGCAACAAAAGGACATCGCAGCGCCATCTACCGGACGAAGGTACAACCGCGAGACGAAACATAAAGGCACCTGTTAACGGCCTAACCCACAGGTTCCTATAGAGCTGGATTTACAGGTAGCAGAATATACAGAATGTATTCAGTATTATTTATTAATAAACATGCGAACATGGACGTCGCGGAAAGCAAAATTAGAGAGAAAAGTACAACTCGAGACACTTTATTATCAGGCCTATAATGATGAAATAGGTTTCGCTACATCTCGATCCCCCCCAGAAATGCGCGACCGTATCATGTTTCAAGGATTTACTGGTGACACAAAAAGCTTTAAATGACAGGCATGGAAAGTACCCCTCTCAGTTTCCCGATCAAGGTGAGCTAAAACGTAAGTAGCGAAACTAACTTGTTTTTTGATCCGGTAAGGCCCCTCGAACAATAACAAGAACTTTTTCGTTTCGGCCTTCAGTGCTGAAGAAGTATTGTTCGCTCGGAGTAGCACCAAGTCCCCAACTACAGAATTTCGAAAACTTCTACCCTGATTCATAGCGGCCCTACGGGCTGCTTTACCTTTTAGTGCGGCCTCAGCCAGCATCAGCTTCCGGTTTGGTGAAACGGGTGTGTGATTAGAACAATCATTTGTGAATTTCAAAACAGCAGGCAGAAGGCTCACCGGATCCATACCATACTGGAGTTCGTTTGGAGCAAAACCAGTGGATTCGTGCACCACTGAATTCAGAAATTCCGTAAAGTTATCAATCTCCCAGGCCCAACGAGAATGTTTTTCGCTACAGAATGTACGGAACAAGCGGTTCAACTCCCGCATAACACGTTCTGATGCGTTCCGGAAGCATGCCTCACTGAACAAAATACTTCCTTAACCCCCAGATCACTTGAAGTTTCCTTCCACAACTTGAAAGTGAACTGGGTCCCATGATCATGCAAAATTATGTGAGGGACTGAATTTCTGGGAAAATAATCATGGATCAGCCGATTTAATATGGACTTGGTAGTGGCTTTCTTCAATGGGTACAAAGCTACATGTTTGGTAAACAAATTATATACAACACAAATATAAGTAGCACCACCTCTACTTTTGATCAATGGTCCATACAGATCCAGCGCAATGATGTCATCCTTAGAGGCTGGGATAATAGGATGTTGAGCAGGATTTGGTAGCACTGAGCATTTTGCTCTCTGGCAGATTTCACAACACTTGCAGATCTTCTTCACTCGCCTGTGCGCATTGTTGAACCAAACTTCGTTCTTCAATGCCGACCAGGTCTTGAAGACACCAAAATGGCCTACGGCGGCGTGATAAGCCCTGATACAATCATCGATCAAACTCTCAGGAATACAAAGGCGCTAAGTTTCTTCCTCAGTACCCCGACGAACCAAAATATCATTTTGTAAAATGAATTGTTTTTTCAATTTTTCTGTGTGCTCCATGTCAGCCCGAATTTCACTCAATTTTCTATCCACTTCTTGATACTGTTGAATATTCTGCAGAGAAGACAAAAAATCCGTTGGAAGTTTTAGGGCCGACAACACCTTGAAGCACTCATCTCCATTTTCCACATACCCTGGACAAGCATGTCTGGATGATGCATCCACTACAACATTTGTATTTCCCGGGACGTGCTTTACTACAAAAGTAAACTCCTGTAAGGCCAGGGCCCATCTAGTGATTCGAGGGGATAGCAACCTGCAGGTATTTATGTAAGTAATTGCCTTACAATCTGTGTGCAATGTGAATATATTTCCCAATAGGTAAACCCTCCACCGTTGTACAGCAAATATGACTGCGAGGATCTCTAGTTCCGTAGCAGCATATCGAGCTTCTCGATCTAATAGCTGCCTACTGGCCCAAGCAACAACTTGTTTCTTTCCTTCCCTGATCTGGAAAAGCTGAGCCCCTAGACCATAGTCACAGCTATCCGTTCGTACATGCCAAGGCAAGTCGGGTTCTGGGTGGTATAATAAAGTTATCTCCTGAAGAGCAGCTTTAGTATGCTGAAAACTGAGGTCTTGCTCTTCACCCCAATACCACTTTACTTCTCTCCTCAATAACCTAGTGAGGGGCTCGGTGAGTGCAGAAAATCTTGGGCAAAAGGTTTTGTCATAATTACACATGCCAAGAAACCTTTGTAATTCCTTAACGTTTTTAGGCTTTTGATAGTCCACCAGGGCTTGGATGCGTTTTGGGTCAGGTTTAATCCCATCCTGGGTCAGGATATATCCCAAGAAAACAATTTCTTTCCGAAAAAACTGCAATTTTGCACTTTGATGGTGAATCCTGATGCTCGCAGTCTAGTAAACACCATGTTCAGATGTTCCAGGTGGTCTTTTACACTGTCTGATAGTACCAGAAGGTCATCCAGGTAAGTCTGCAGAAAACTTTGAAAGTCGTGGCCAAAAATTTTATGCATGCAGCGTGTGAAAGAACTAACAGCCGACGCCAGCCCAAAGGGCAAAGAGGTCTTTGATAATATCCATGAGATAAGTCTATAGTGCTCATAATTTTTCTTCCCTTGATCGACCTTAAAATTTTTTCCACTGGTATGGGGGCTTCTCTTTCTAGTACCAGGACTGAGTTCAAGTGCCTGGCATCCAAGCATATTCGCACACTTCCATCCTTCTTTAGTGTTGTCATTAGTGGGGAGATAAAGGGTGCCACCACACAACGTTCTATAACTCCCCATTCCTCTATTTGTTCCAGTGCCTCTTGTACTTTATTTCTGTACGCCACTGAAATCGGGTATGGCTTTATGAAAAAATCTGACTCATCTTTGAGATAAATCTCATGCTGGTATGCTGTTGTGAGCCCAGGTTTGTCAGAAAACACTTCCTTGTTTTTTGTTATCACTGACAAAAACTCACTTTTTCCGCCACTAATAAGAATTCTGATTCAAAAACTGAATCCGGACAAGACGAGTTCGTAAGTATATCACTTAATAACACTTCACTCTTAACATTGCAGCTCTTTACTACATATGACATATTAACCTCATTTGGAGGTTGATATTCATGAAAACAAAACATTTCAGGTATCATAATATTCTCACTATCAACTTCACACAGGACACATTAATTTGCGAGACCGATTTGAGCATTTACTGAGCGCAAAAAATCTAGACCCACAATTACAGGGTGAACCAGATCTGGAATCATGAAAAACTCGTGGGAGAAGGTGTAACCCTCAGCAGTAAACTCTAGTTGAGCCTGCAAGGGTATTTTTCTTTGTTTGGCCTTGAAAGCACCCACTACTTTCACCCCATTTCACCATACATTGTAATTAACTCTGTCTGGCACAAAAACATGCATTTAGCACACTCTGTGGTGATCCAGGGGTGGGTTGGCAGGTCAATAAAATGTATGCATGTATAATTAACCAATCGAAATAATTAAACGATTTATTGACTAACCGAATCAAATATTTTGGTAAACACAATGATTCTACCAGCTTACCATTTCATGAACAAAAAGGTGAACTAAACTAAACCGAAAGTAGATTCCTTATATCTATACTAAAGTCTTTTATTCAAAAGAGTCCACAAACAAGGTATATGTACAACTCACAATTTAACATACCACAATGAATCGTACCCAAATAGTCAAAAGAAGAAGCGTACTCACAGTTCATGTAGAGTCGTTATAATTCTCATGAAGTTGAGATATATTGATGCGTACAAACTTTGCATAAATCCTCTTCGTTGTCCAAGCAGGCACCTGCCGTTTGTAACACAAACGGGTCGGGATTTGTGAACTAAAGCAAAATTAGACTGACCAACTTCGTTGTCGATGGCTTCCGTCTACCAATACACAGAAGCTGTCGTCTAGTAAACATCGACTCGTACGAAGTGTTGTCGACTTGTACTCTCTCAGCCGACTGACTCGCAACTCTCCTGACCTGAGAGCTCCACCACCGGCGTCGTCGTTCCTTTCTCCTTCCCCAACACATTCCGCGAATCTCTACATGCGCACAAGAAATCGATTCACATAACACAGTCAAGGCCACCACAACGGTAGCAAATAACCAACCGGACACACAAAACATAACATCGAATTTAAAACTACAAATACAGAGTGGATGCGTTACTTATATCTACAGGGTGGGCGTGCTACAACATCTTGTGAAAATGCAGATATTTCACTTCCTGTATCACACAATGCAGGGAAATCAAAACCATATAATTTTATTTCAATTACAGGGGACCTAATATTCATGGGCTGATGAGGAATATCACAAATATCCGACAGTAAATCTGATTGGGTATCCCCTAATACTACATTAGCCCCATTTCTAATAGTTCTCAACTGTGAGCTTAGTTCAGGTGAGACTGCTCTGAGGCTTAGAACTTGATTTTTTCTACGCCAATGGAAAGAAAGAAGTTTGTGTATGAAATTTGGATTTCGTTACATTTTTATTACAAAAAATTTACTCTTGATGAAATTTGGTTACTCTCATGATTTCGACAAAATTCAAATTTTTGTAATTCAAAGCACCAAAACTTTCAAAAATTGTTCTGAATTGTCATCATTTCCACGTATACGGTTTAAATACGTACGTATACGACGAAATAGATTGAAATGTGCTATCAGCTATTTTTTGTTGATTTTTTTGTACTCAATAAGACAGAGCCGTCTAGCGCCCAGACTGACAAACTTTGTACTGAGGAGAATGTGCTTGTATCCATTATTCTTTAAAGTGACAATTGCCAGTTCAAAGTGACAATTGTCAGTTCAAAGTGAAAATTGTCACTTCAAAGTGACAATTGCCAGTTCAAAGTGAAAATTGTCACTTAAAAGTGACAATTGTCAGTTCAAAGTGACAATTGCCACTTCGAAGTGACAATTCCATAAAAATAAAGTTGTTGGCCCTTCTACGACTTCGTAGAATTGTGAATAGGTACCTAAACCTGATAACTAGTGATGTACAGATAACGATGGTAAACTGCGAATTATTATTGCCAATCAAATGCCAAATGGCTCAGCGCGAAGTGCAAAAAAACACAAAACGGTGATTTGAAAACACACAGAGCAGTGAACCAGCAAGAACACGACGCTCCCGGCTACACTAGACAATTATTTTATTTATTTTGTTCAAGCTCGACGACCATGCGATCTACCCACTATTAAGATACAAGTTCAAATGATGAAACAGAAAGACAAAGAGATGCAATATGCAATTTTTGCCGGTGGGTCCCGAAGAGACGCGAGGCGGTCCCGAACGACGCAGTACAACTAAAATTATTAGTTATGGCTAAACAGTTTCTGCTATGAATAATAATAAACCTTTTACGATAAATGTGTCATCAGTTGTGGCAAATAGTCAGCTGTTGTTAGTAACCCCAGAATGAGGTTTTTTAACCCCAATATAAAATTTAAATTGACTGTATTTTTATTGATGACAAATAATTGGCGGAAAATAAAAAAGTAATTTGTAGGAAATAAGGATACGTTGTCATTGTTAATAAAATTCCAAATATTTTTAATTATCGGTACTAAAAAAATACCAACTAGACGTTTTAATTAACCAGTTTTTCTCAGATAGATCTCAAGGAATAAATCATATGTCCATAGATAGTCACAATCAAATATTATGAAATTGTCGTTATACATTATTTCGAAGTTATTCTGTGAAGGTTACCGAGATTATACACAACCGACAACGCCGCTGCATATCAGGATCGTTTCGTGCTTTCGGCGAGTTCGGCGTTGTTTGTTTATGTTTATGTGTTTGAGGAAGTTTAGTGTTTTCGTTGTTTTTGAGTGAATTTTCTTATTTTTTTTTGTGAAAAGCTGATAGACAGAGACTAATAATGGTGTTACACTGCTGGATTTGCGAAAAAACGTTTTTATACCCAAATCTCACCTTCCATTCGTAAGTACTATTTGTTCACATAGTTTCATAGGCGTAACAATTGATATTTTCATCTAATAGAGAATGCGAAGTCTCAATGTATTTCTTCAAATATGTATATATCCATTTTTTCACGTACATAATTTATTTGAGAACATTCCTTTTCAATGCTTTCCTGTTAAGAGGAAGTTGTACTATGATATATAGCAATAATGCAAGGGTTTCGTAGTCCCTAACTTCTCACGGTCATTTTCCATTTTGAGTGAATGAAAAAAATTGTACATATTCATGAAGATCTTATAAATGTTCCTGCCGTCTTACTTTTCCGAAATTTGATTCGTTCCTTGAGGAAAAAATTTTCAACATCATCAAAAAACACGTTATTCTGTGATTTTTTCAGAAAAAACTGAATCAAATTTCGAGAAAGTGAGACGACAGGAACATAGATTAGATCTTCACAAATATGTATACTGATTGTTTCATTCACTCAAAATGAGAGATGAACATAAAAATTTTGGGACTACGAAACCTTTGCATGGCAACAATTTATGTCTAGAGAGTGGCGCCGCTCTCAGAATTCATAGGAATTAACATTTATGAGAGGAGATGGAAGATAAATTCCTTATTTGCAATGTTTACGAGGGTCTGGGATGTGTAAAGAATTGAAATTTCATAATTTCAGTGGGATATCATATCATCATTATTTCATATCATTTCAGACTGCTCCAATATACCTAGAAATTCAAGAATATACGGCAATGTTACGGTGAGGTTCTCAAAATTAACATTCAATAATAAAATTAGAAACATATAAATAATGTGAATAAGTATATATAAATATAAATAATTATGCGAATTGAATTAAATGATCAGTACACTATATATGAATCATATACATGATGTCGCATTTCCTAATGAGACAATTTTTCCCTTGTGATAATTTAATATTGGTAAATGTTCATTGACCTATGAACCTACATTTGTTTCTTATCCTTACTACAAGGTTCACTTCGTAAGGTTTTTCCCAGTTTATTCAAAATATATATCTGTCTGTTCCAATGTATATTTTGTGAACGTTTTTGAATAAACTCATATTATTATTATTATTATCAATATTTCTTGAGTTCCAAAATCATAAAATATTTTGGAAAATGAAAGATTATGAACGTTTATTATTAACGCGTATAATTTGAATTTATTTATCGAAATAAAAAAGGATGCATTTTTTTGTCGATATCAACTTTTTTCGACGACGACTCATTAGCGCTGCGGTTTGACAGGCGTCTACTGTTCTTCGACCCTCGCCGCATGATTTATCAATCAATCTGTCATTATTATTATACATCTGTGACGTGATAGAAATTGTAGAAACCTAGCTCCTATAAATCTATATTTCTTATTACTTATTTTTTTATTTCTGTGTTATTTGCATTACATGTCATATAGAAAAGCAAGTATATATTATAGTTTCAAAAATGAAAATGAGATGACAATCAGTCATATTGTCTAGGAATAATCCTTATCCTTATTATAAACTGTTAGCCATGAATGAGGATATAGTTGACAGTATTTTGCATCTGCATCGTTATCTAATAGATTCCCAAACTGATCGGATTGAGTGACCATCAATTATTCAGAGAGAAAGTTGTTCTTCGGGGGGCCAAAAAAGTGGTTGATGAAGAAGTGAAAATGATAGATAACATAGTGTATATAAATTTATTTTGACCTCATTACACGTGGTAGTTCTGTGTCCCAGCAATTTTGGGACACTCTTTATAGTTGGTTTGTTGGTTTACCATATGGAAAAAGATACAGAACTTTCAATGATTCCTTATATAGTACCGAAATTTCATTATTTTGATAATATATTTTGCGTACCAGTTCACCACACCACAGTTATATGGAATTCATTATTCAATTTGTGAAAACCAGAAATCGGAAAAAACGTTTCTATAGGTAGGTAGGCATCAAAGAGAGTATTTTCGCCAACTTAATTTATAATTTTCCAATAGATGAAACGTTTTCTCGGAACACAAAACTGTATTTGTTATGTTCACTTGGTATAACCTGTTGTGTATTCAAATAAATAAATAAATATAACTGGATTCTGGTTTTATTACATTGAAACATATAACAGTTATATCGTCACATGCTAGTACTAGACATTTTATGAATCAGCCACATACCGGAAAACCTGTTGACAGCCGTCCTGTCCTGACATATGACAGGTCATCTTCTTATTTTATCATTATACAACATTCCTCCCCTCTTAATTTGAAATTATTTTAACATTAACACACAATATAGTTATCAGTCTGATCTAGTCTGAATATCTAGATCGTTTTTTCACAATTCTATGAGATCGTCTCACCGGTTGTAGAGGTTTCAAAACACTATCGTTTTCATCAGTCATTAGTTCATAAGTATTAGTATCACTATTAGGAGGTACAATATCTACTTTGTCATTGTCTATCTTCGGCAATTTTGGTTCAGTTCCAATAGGAATATTTTTTATCTCTGACCCACTGGACACCGGTGGTATACAAATGTTATCAGCTCGATTATCAGTGCAAGAACCACTTCCCTCATTAAACATCGTTCCATAATCAATATGTTGTTCTTTCTTTCTAATATGATCGATATGAACAAATCTAGTATGATTATCCACTGATATAATATAATGATGTTACAGAACTGACTCTCACTTTCACAATACCTTTATAATACTTTTCTTCTTCTCCCCTAACATTTTTTACATAAACCTCATCCCCCTCATCAAACTCCATATACTTATTATGTTTATGATTTCTAGTTTCTAACATATTGCTTTGCTTGTCTTTCACATATTTATTCAAGTCTGGTTTCAAGAGTGATAATTTAGTTTTGGGTTTTTGCCTTAGTAACATTTCAGCTGGTGAGATCTGAGTTAAACTGTGTGGTATATTTCTATAGTGAAACAAAAAATTATGAAGTTTCACTTGATTCGAAATTATATTTGTTTTATCCTCATAAATTTGTTTCAGAAAATTATTTTCAAAAGTTTGAATGCATCGTTCTGCAGTACCGTTTGACGCTGGATGTAATGGTGGAGACTTCAATACCTCAATTCCTTCGGATGTACAAAATTTTACGAACTCTACTGAATTAAATGGTGGTCCATTGTCTGAGTGTATCTCATCTGGTAACCCAAATACAGAAAAAGACTGTCTCAAACAAGCTGTAACAGTTGCTGCAATTGTGGAATTCAATATCCAAGAATCTATCCATTTAATGTGTTACCCATGGAACATCATTTTTCAATAATCTATAAAGTAGAGCAACTTTATCAGCCAACATTGGTATAAATTTACAGTAATAGTGAAGTAACCCCAAATAACTCTGTAATTGTTGTTCATTTTCAGGACTTGGAGCATTAATTATAGCATTAACTTTGCCTTCACAAGGTTCTATACCATTACCTGAAATTATATGTCCCAGAAACTCAACCTTTTCCAAGAAAAATCTACTCTTCTTCACATTCACTCTAACATTATATTGCTTGAGAGGGTCTTGTTTACGATTAATTGTAGAATGCTGGCCAAGTGAATGAATAATAGAATTAGAATTGAGTTTTGTTGGTTTATTGTGGACTGTAATTTTTACATTGAAAAACGTGTTCTCTATCTCGTTGCTCGTGAGAGACCCCCCAAATCAGTCGACATCGCTCATACAACGGTTGACTCTGTCACGTGATACAGCGTTGCCAGATGGAATAAAAATAAGGATTAAACAGAAATAACAAAATTCCTAACATAGCCCCGCCTATGAAGGGCACCTTCAAAATTTACAAAAAAAAACTAATACTTTTAATAACAAATAGAGTCTGATCAACACTTGAAACCCTTTTTAAATTATTAATTCATAATCTCGGACTGTAAGGGTAATGGGCACAAATGTCTGATTGACCGCTTGATAAGTCCTGAAGACACTTTCACAATGGCTACTCTGGTTAGTCCATCAGTTCCAGTAACCAATTCGGTGACACGACCCAGTAACCATCGACTAGGAGGTAATTTATCATTTTTAACTAACACCAGTGTTCCGATAGTTGAAGCTGTTGGAGGTGTTTTCCATTTATACTGTTGGTTGAGTTGGGTAACGTACTCCTTGTTGAAGCGCACCCAAAATTGCTGTTGTAGCTTTTGAACGAACTGGAACTTGGAAAGCCTTGGAGATGGAATGTCAACGTACTCGTAATCCGGAAGTGTGGTGATATTTTGACCGGTTAGGAAATGGGATGGGGTAATAGGTTCGAGGTCGTTAGGATCGTTGGATATAGCAAACAGGGGCCTTGAATTCAGTATGGCTTCAATCTGAGTGATTAGTGTACTCAACTCTTCATAGGTGAGAGTTGTATTCTGCATATTCCTTTTTAAGTGGTGTTTCCGCCGCTTCCCAAAGACCACCAAAGTTGGGAGAGTATGGTGGCGAAAAGTGCCATGATATATTAAGAGATGAGGAATATTCAAGTATATTATTAGAATTCTCGAATAAAAATTGAGAAAGTTCTTTCAATTCATTTTTTGCCCCTATAAATGTACTTCCATTATCGGAATATATATGGGATGAAATACCTCGTCTAGAGATGAAACGCCTCAAGCTAGCTAAAAAAACATTCGGTTGTCATGTCAGTCACTAAACTCTAAATGCACTGCCTTCGTGCTAAAACAGACGAATACAGCTAGGTAACATTTAGAAATTTTGCAACCTCGCGTTTTCCGATCTTTTATCAAGAAGGGACCTGCATGATCAATTCCTGTTATTTCGAATGGAAAAAAAGGAGTTATTCTATGTTTGGGTACTTGACCCATTGGCATTGATATTGGTTCTGGTTTGAATTTAAAACAAGTTACACAAGTTTTGACCGTTTTTTCTTGCTAAATTTCTTTCCCCAGTGACCCAAAAATGTTGTCTCACAGCTGACAAAAGTAGTTGTGGTCCTGGATGTAATAGCAATTTATGATTATAATCAAATATTAGTTTAGAAAACTCATGTTTTGATGACAGTAATAGTGGATGTTTAACGTTCACGTCCAATGATGAGAGACGTAGACGTCCACCAACTCGAAGAAACCCAGCCTCGTCGAGAAAGGGAGCAAGACTGGATAAGTAATGCTTGTGGTCCAAAAAACCTTGTTTATTTAATGTTGACATCTCAGAACCAAAAGACTCTTGTTGTGATTTTTTAATAAGAAAATTCAATGAATACTCTATTTCACCTACTGACAATGGACCTGTCAATGGGTTAGATTGACGAGGTCGAGAGTTTGTTATAAAGCGGAAACAAAAAGCGATAACCCTTTTCAATTTAGTCAAACTAGAAAATCGATTGAAAATATCGAATGTATCATCTTCAGTTACTATGGCTGGGAATAACAGTGATTTCACTTTCATTTCCGGAATTTCATCATTAGGTAATTGAAAAGGTATTTGAGGCCATTCTTCCTGTGGGTAGCGAAGAAAACTTGGACCATTGTACCATAGATTAGAAGAACACAATTTATCGGGGGGTATACTCCGTGATGCCAGATCTGCTGGATTGTCTTTAGTATTTACATAATTCCAATCTGATGTTGAAGTGAGTTCCGATATTTTTGAAACCCTATTAGCTACGGATACTTGCAAAGGACTTGGAGGACTATTTATCCAACATAGTGTCACTTGAGAATCTGACCACATATAACATGGAACATTTGTGTCCAAAGCAGATCGTACCTGATTCAATAATTGTGCTCCTAACAGAGCTGCTGCTAATTCCAATTTTGGGATAGTTAGAATTTTTAATGGTGCTACTTCAGTTTTTGAACAAAGTAAATTAACGTGAGATTTACCAATCGGATCCAGACCCCTGAGACAATATAAATACGAAAGATCTACTGCTACTCAAAGAGTACATTATACCAATACTGGTTAATCTTATAAATGAATCATTTAAGCAAGGTATATTTCCTGATATCCTCAAAATCAGCAAAGTCACACCTATCCACAAAACTGGTCCAAAAAACATTATGGATAATTACAGGCCAATTTCAGTAATCCCCACACTATCTAAGGTTATCGAGATTATATTGAAAAAACGTATTATCAATTTCATGACGGTGCATGTCAATTTTGATGAATACCAATATGGGTTCCAAGAAAATAGCAATACTTTGAGTGCAACTATGGATTTCGTTAACTATGTTGCTTCCTCGCTGGATGAAAAATACTTCGTTCTTGCAGTATTTGTTGACTTGCGAAAAGCGTTTGACGTAGTAGATTTTGATATATTACTTAGTAAGATTGAAAAAATGGGAATAAGGGGAAATGCTCTCTCGTTGATCAAAACATATCTGATAAATCGAAACCAATTTACAATAGTTAATGAACAATCTAGTGAAACCGAAAACACAACAGCAGGTGTGCCTCAAGGGTCTGTCCTTGGGCCTCTATTATATACACTACATGTACTATCCTTAAAAAATGCTAAGCTTAACTGTAGATATTTCAAATTTGCAGACGACACCGTTCTTGTATATAAAGATAAGGAGATTGAACTACTAAAAACAATGATAAGCACAGATCTCGCACGCTATTATGAGTGGCTTAAAAATAATAAACTTCAACTCAACACTAAAAAGACAACATATATAATTTTCACACAGAAAAACAAAAATGTACAAAATCTCACAGTGGAGATAGGAGGAGAAGAAATATCTCGAGTTCATGATGTTAAATATCTAGGATTAGTAGTTGATGAAAACCTAAATTGGTGTAATCATATTAACCACATAGAAAAAAAAGTAGTACCTATGATAGGTGCCCTATATCGCTGCAGAGACTACCTAAGCCCATCTTCATTACGCCAAATCTACAGTGCATATTTCTTATCAATATTTACATATTTAATTCCAATATGGGGTACATGTGGAATAACACTTTTCAATAGAATTAAAGTTCTTCAAAATAAAGTTATCAAAATCTTATTCAGGTTAAATTATAGAACATCAACAGATGCAATATACAAAGAAACTCAAATCCTACCAATTCAAGACAACTTGAAAATTGAGCAAGGGAAATTTGCATATAAGGTTATAAGAAATGAACTTAAATGTAATACCAACTTTACTTTTGTTAATCAGCTACATGATCACAATACCCGAACACAAAATAATATCTTCTTAGAACCTGTGCGTACCAATATGGGCCTAAACAACCCCATCAGTCAGTGCATGAAGACTTACAATACTCTTCCCAAAGAAATAACAGATAGCCCAAATGTTAGTATTTTTAAGAATCAGATAAAAAATTTCTATACTCATAAACTGAATGAGAGACCCACATAATTTTAAGTTGAGCAATGTAGGTTGTAGGTATATTGTAAACATTAGGGAGAGTTGTGATTAGATAGGTAGGTACATACTGTTTCCGCATCCTATGATATTATAGTTGATATACATATATAATCAATTTCGAATTGTAATTGTATATGTTGCAATTGTTTTTTTAGTAAGTTTTCCGAGACCAGCATTAGATGCTGCTTTGGATAAACCTTTGTCAGATACTGCATTAATATTTAACATTCATTTAACATATCTGTATATCTATATATTATTTTTTTTTTTAGCACTATCTGAATAAAGTTCTTAAAAAAAAAAAAGATATATGCAGGAAGCATATGCCTTTTGTGATGCGTCGCAAAAACAATGTATTCCAATAAAAGTGAAATCTTTACCAATACAATTTCGAGGAATCTTCAGGTTGTTTAGTGAAGTCAATTGATTTCGAAAATTGATCCATTCAATTGCTTAATCAGGAGGAATTGTTTCGTCCCATGTGAGTTTCAATTCCCATAAATGTTGAATGATGATTTTTGATACGATTACACAGGGACTCAAAACTCCAAGGGGGGTCATAAATTTGGGCGAAATCCGATAGTATATGTCGCTTGGTAATAATATTAGGAGGTTGATACCGTGATATTATGAAGGTTGATTCGTCTGAATCACACTTCCACTGGGCACCCAAAGTCTTTGTGCTTTCATGTTCACCCAATTTCAAAATTTCATTAGATATGTCACGGTGTTTAATGTTTGACAAAACGTTAACATCGTTTGAAGTCCACTTTCGAAGTGGAAAACCACCGCCTAGCAAAATAGAATTAATTTCTTGGCATTTAACGTTCAGGGAATTCTTGCATATTGAGAAAGCCTAATTGCCTCAAACAATTGATTGCTAGGTATGGAGCAGATTTTGTCCCATACTTTACAGTATTAAGTTCATGAATAGAAAAGTTTTCTGTTGGAGAATCTCTCCAAAGAATTCGCTGTAATGATCTGTGATTCTTATTCAGAACAACCTGACGATACATTTTACTGACATCGGCTGATACCACGAAAGCATATGTTCGGAATCGTACTAAATTATTAAAGATATCGTTTTGAACCTTAGGACCAGTATATTGAATATCATTTAGTGACCATCCTGTATCGGTTTCACATGACCCATCAAAAATTGTTCTCAATTTGGTTGTTATGCTTGTATCTTTCAAAATGCCATGATGTGGCAAATAAAAGGCGATAAAATTCGAATTTTCGATATCTGCTTGTGACAACACACTCATATGCCCAAGCTCAATATACTCATCTATAAAATCGGTATATAACTTATTAAAAGTAACATTTGAATCAAATTTTTTCTTTAATGCTCTAATTCTCTTTTTCGCTATTTCTATGGAGTCACCAAGTAAATTGGGGGAATATTTTAATGGAAATTTCACGACAAAACGTCCATTCTCCTCGCGAAAATTGTCTTTGTGGAAAAGAGCTTCACACGCATTTTCATCACTCGAATATGGCGATGCGTTAATAGGCATTTCCTCAATTTCCCAGAATCTTTTAAATTGCTCATCTTCTGGATTGATATTCCTAGTCAAATTGCAAATTGATAGTGATGATAAAACTGGTGCTGCACCAGCGATAATCCAACAAAATTTTGTATTTCGCAGCAAAGGCAAACCTTTTCCTAATTGAATTTGTACATCAAGTAGAATATCCCAGAAGAGGTTTGCTCCAATGAGCATATCGATTTCTTTTGGAATATTGAATTCGGGGTCAGCTAGGGCAATATTTTCTGGGAGACACCAAGTATCAATATCAAATTGTCGTGATGGCACATTGCTTGATATCATAGGAATCAAATAGCATGATAGTGGAGTTTTAAAATTGATTGTGTTGGACCTAATACTAACATTGCATTTTTTATTCAAATTTGAAGTAACTTGGTTAATTCCAATGATTGATAAATTTTTTGTTATTGTAGGTGTTGTATAATGATCACACTATATAGAATACTATGGAATATGATTATAGTGTGCTGAATGGTAGTCATGGTAAATTGGATGTGAACGGACTGAATAATAAATAAACATAAAAAACTGTCTGACTGAATTATCTATTTGAATATATAATATGGTGGCAGCTAAAAACGCTTGATAAATATATAAAGTATTCATATGATGGCGAACCTTCAACCCCCGAAGATATTCGACCCCGGATATGATCCAGCAAGATCATGGCAAAGATGGAAACAGCAGGTGGAGTTATACTGGACTGCTATGAATCTGGAAATACAGCCTGTGGAAAGGCAAAGAGCTACACTCTTGCACATTCTGGTAGAGTACGGTTTGGATGTTTATAATACATTATATATTGAAGAGGAAGGAAATGAAAGGACCGTTAAAGTTATTATGGAAAAGTTGTCGCAGTATTTTGCTCCATATAAGAATGAAACTTATAGCCGATTTCTGTTCTTCACTTCTAACCAGCAGGTAGGGCAATCAATTGATGAATATGTGACTATTTTAAGGCAAAAGGCATTAGACTGTGGATTTGAAGATCTGAGTGATTCGTTAATACGTGACAGGATGGTATGTGGAATTTCCAGTGATCCGCTGAGAGAAAAATTGTTGAATACACAGGACCTAACTCTTATTAGCTGAACTACGAGATAGCCACAATGCTCACAGTGGAATGAAATAGTAAATAAATGTGAAAAGCTCACAGTCATTTCCACCCAGTGTCCATAAAAAAAAACTGTATTGAAATTTGCAGAGCAAGTGAAGAATCTAAGAAGCAGATGAAAGTTATGACAGGTTTGTCAAAAAATATTAGTGGCAGTTCGAATGATGAAGGTATGACATATAGTACGATAGATGAAATCAAGATTGATTCTAAGGGAAATGATAATAATAATACTTACAAAAATAGGAAGGTATTCGTTAATAAAAATAGTCAAAAGACGTGTTATAGGTGTGGAACTTCACATGAATTCGGAAAATGTCCTGCATGGGGAATAATTTGCCATCACTGTAAAAGACTCAACCATTATTCTTCTCTATGTAACATGAGACATGTAAATGATTTAGAATTCCGTACAGTCATTCAGTGAAACTGAAAATTCGAAAAAAATTCTAGAATTCTATGTACTGAGAGGAAATTTGGATCCTATTTTGGGTTTGCATTCATCTGTCGAGCTAAATCTCATTAAAAGAATTTCATCAATCACAAGGGATGGAATTTCAATTGCAAAAAATTTTATTGAAGTCTACAAAGATGTTTTTGAAGGACTGGGTTGTTTTAAGAAAAAATTCACGATAAAGGTGAAAGAAAATGCTGTTCCACATATTGCAAGATGTAGAAAGATTCCTCTTGCATTGAATGATTCTGTAAAGATAGCATTAGAGAATATGCAGAGACAGGGTGTTATTGATAAGGTTACAAAGGCAACGGATTGGGTGAACGCAATTGTAGTTGCAGAAAAGAAAGATGGTTCTATTCGTCTATGTATGGATCCTA
The DNA here is from genome assembly GCA_918026855.4 of Phaedon cochleariae. Classification (NCBI taxonomy): domain Eukaryota; kingdom Metazoa; phylum Arthropoda; class Insecta; order Coleoptera; family Chrysomelidae; genus Phaedon; species Phaedon cochleariae. The sequence continues at coordinate 22,628,374 of OU896710.1, forward strand.
GACCTTTAAACAAGTTCATTACTAGGCAACGTTCAGAATTGCCAACTATTGAAACTATGCTTGCGCAATTGGGGAATGCAAAATTCTTCACTGTTTTCGATGCGTCTAGTGCTTTCCATCAAATACCGTTAGATGTAGAAAGTTCTGAACTTTGCACGTTTTCAACTCCTTTTGGACGCTTCAAATTTTATCGCTTACCGTATGGATTATCCTGTGCTTCAGAAATTTTTCAACAATATATTAATAACTTCATAGAAGATTTAGATGGAACGGTTGCATACATTGATGATATCCTAGTATTTGCGGAAACAATTGAGGAACATAATACCAGATTAGAGAAATTATTGAAAAAAGCTAGAATTGAGAATATAAAGTTTAGAAAGGAAAAGTTACAATTAGCAACGGATTAAATCGAATTTTTAGGACATAATGTATCTGGAAAAGGTATTAAAATAAATGGAACTAAAGTGAAGGCTATAGAAAAAATTGAGAAACCAGATAATATCAAAGAGTTACAAAGGGTTCTAGGAATGATAAATTATTTAGGAAAATTCATTCCAAATGTTACTGAATTAAGTGAACCATTGAGACAGCTACTTCGTAAAGATTCAAGTTGGGTATGGGAAGAAAATGGTCCGCAGGCTCAAGCATTCATGAATTTGAAAGATTTGATCGTAAACGCTCCAGTTTTGAGTCATTTTAATCCCAATAAACGTGTAACATTGGCTACAGATGCTTGTCAGTATGGTATCGGTGGCTATATAAGTCAAGATAGACATCCTGTTGCATATTGGTCAGCTTCTTTGACTCAAGCGCAACGTAATTATGCCCAAATAGAAAAAGAATTGTTGGCACTTGTTGTAGGATGTGAGAAATTCAACTATTATTCATATTAGATTAGATTAGATTTAGAATGGGGCCTTCGGGCTATCTGCCTCCACACCGCGACCTTTTCAGATCTATTGTGTCTGCCCTCAAAATCGATTAGAGTTCTTCGGCTAGCCCCGTCTTCTCTATGAGACTCCATAGGCTAGCTTTCAGATCCCCTGTGTATCTCTGGGCTTCTGGTTTTTCCTCACCCAGCGTAAGGAACCTTAGTCTTGACAAGCCCTCACAGTGGCAAAGTATGTGTACTGCTGTTTCCTCCTCTTCCTGACAGAACCTGCACAGCAGTTCTTCAGTCAGACCTATCGTACTCATGTGTTTGTTGAGCCTACAATGCCCTGTGAGAAGTCCCACTAGTATTCTAGTTGAACTTCGTTTCTGGCTTAGTAGATATTCTGTGAATGTTGGCGATGGTTTTTTAATAAACTCTTTTGCCTGTCTCATTCCTGGCGATTTGTTCCACCATTCTTGAGATTTGGTTTGCATCCATGATTTGATACTAGTCTTTTGTATAGCTTTCGCAATACCACAGAAGGGTTCTGGGCCATTCAGAGCTTTGTTTGCTCCTGCTCGGGCAAGTGAGTCTGCCTCTTCATTGCCCTCGTACCCTGTATGTGCTGGTACCCATGCTAGAGTCAGTCTGTTCTGACTGCCCAGTGCATTTAGGGTTTCTAAGCAGTCCCATACTAGTTTTGAGTTAACTTGCATAGAGTTGACTGCTTTGATTGCCGCCTGGCTATCTGAATAGATTGCAATGGTTTTGCCTTTAAACTCTTGCCTTATCAATTCTTTCACGCAATGATGTATTGCAATAATTTCTGCCTGAAACACCGTCGCGTATTTACCTAAGCTCAGTGAGATTCTTGTCTTTGGCTTGGCCCCATAAATACCGGCTCCTGATCCAAACTCAGTTTTGGAGCCGTCCGTATAGACAGCAATGTCTGCATTGATAGGAGGTCCTTCCTTCCATGCCTCTCTGTCCGTTATACTTATTTTAAAAGTTTTTTCAAAGCTATATTTTGGAATTATGCCATATTATTCATATGGTCGTTCTTTTGATGCTATCACAGATCACAAACCACTTTTAGGATTGATAAACAAACCAATAGAAACTTTGACTCCTAGGTTACAGAGGTTAGTGCTTCGGTTGTTTAGATATGATATCAATCTGAAGTATGTCCCAGGTAAAGAATTATAAATACCAGACATTTTGTCAAGAGCTCCATTGAATCAGAATGAAGATACTAGGTTCATGGACGATTTTTAAATAAGTACCATTATTTTGGCTTCGGATGAAAAATTAGAATCTTCAATTCACAGTACAGAACAAGATATTGAATTGGGAGTCGTAAGATATTATTTAAAGAATGGTTGGCCAAAGCATCCAACTTCTGTGAAACGAGAAGCTGAACCATATTATCCATATAAATCGGAAGTTCATGAAATGGAAGGACTTCTTTTTAGAGGCAATCAGCTGATCATACCATCTGACCAACGTGATGAGATTTTGAGAAGATTGCATTCAACACATCAAGGAATTATTGCTTGTCAGAAACAAACCCAAGATTCAGTTTTTTGGCCTAATATAAATGAACAAATTTATGATTTGATATCTGGATGTTTGACATGCCTGCAATTCTCCAAATCGAATAAAAAACAACCACTACACCCCCATCCAGTTCCTGAATTACTATGGGAGAAAATTGGAATTGATTTCATGCAGGTGAATGAGGATAATTTTCTTGTTTTATGTGATTATCACTCGAAATTCATGGGATTAGTATTATTGAAGAATAAAAATGCAGCCTCCGTCATAGATGCATTATGTTTTATATTCAAATCTCATGGACTACCAGCTACTGTTATGTCTGATAATGGTCCTCCTTTCGGTTCTTATTTGTTCATCAATTTCCTAAAAGGCCTTGATATACGACATGTATCATCTAGTCCCACTTATTCTCAATCGAACGGTTTGATAGAAAGACATATTCAAACGTTAAAAAACATGTTGTTAAAATGCCCACACAAAAATCCTTATCTGGTAACAATGGAATATAATAGTACATCAAAAGCTAATTTACCCTCTCCTGCTGAGATGCTGATGGGAAGAAAATTCAACACGACACTACCAGTTTCTAGAAGGATATTGAAGCCAAATTTTGAGACTAACAGGAACTTGATAATTTTGAAGAATACTCAAACTTTATCTTCATCCTACTATAATAAAAATGCTCAACGATTACCACCTTTACAACATGATCAACCAGTGATGATGCAGAAAGGAATTCGAAATTGGATACCTGGAAGGATTATAAGTCCTCATCGCCAACCTGAAAGCTATCTCGTTGAAACTAATGATGGCGGAACATATAGAAGGAATCGAATAAATTTGTAACCAGTCCCAACAAATAAAACTGATAATCGAACTCAAACCGTCCCAATCTCTCCTAAACGATGCGGGTTAGCTCACACGTCCTCCAAAGAGTCTGAATACTTCGATAACTATCATTCAAGTTCATCATCCTCAGAAGATTTTCCAACAACCATTCCCGATATACCGGAAATTACAAGAGGCAGTCCGAGGAAGAATAGAAGCTCCGGGGGCGACAGAGAACACTCAGAAGAAGCAGCATTGATGCCGAGAAACGGATCCGCAGAAAAAAACGAGATGATACAAGGAAGAGAGAATGTTCGGATGTCTTCTAGAGGTCGAATACTGAAGATACTGTCACGATCCTGGTCTTCCTGATGGGATAAGGCCACTGGATCATCTTTGAGGGTAGCTCAGATAGGGTAGATCATATCAACTCAGACACTAATAGTTTAAGAGGTATGAGAAGTAGTAAAAACCATGTTAAAACCACAAATACATTTATTACATCATTGATATAAAAGAGGAATCATCCAAATGCGATACAAAACAATTAAGTGGTACTTACAATATAAATAGGGCCATTTCGGAGAGGGTTGTCTGGTAGGATGCACAAAGACCTAACTAACACGTTAACGCGACGACCGACTGTGCAAACCCCTAGATTCCACGACCGACGGCAACTACCCGCTAATCAAGTATCCACTATCAGTTATCAACTATCAACCATCTCTTCAATAATCATAATCTGTATTTATCTGAATTCTCAAGAACTATTATTGTTTAGGTTATTCTCGGTACGTTACTAATGGAGGATACTCAGTCGTACAGGTTGTTAACGAGTCAATGCCAAAACGTGTTCGAAATGTTTATAAACTTTTCCTGTTCAATGAGAAAAGCACGATTTATAATTTTATAGAAATATTGAATTATTAATGACTTTGATTATGATTTTGGAAAAATTACTTGATTGTGACATGACTCCCCTCTCCGGAAACGCTGGGCCCCAGTGTTTTAATCTACTACCTAAAACTATGGCAAAATCAGCATATTTACATAAATACTGGCAAAAGTCGACATGTCTACTCAAAAAATGGGAAAAAATCGTCAAGAAAATACTAATAAATGAGAATCAACACTCGGCTAATGTTCACATATACACTTTTACTTAGTCTGGCACTGGCTATATTCAGTTTTGGCACTAACATCATTGTCTATCACTGTTCACGGGCTTCTGGATGCTTCCGGGGCGATCTGCCAGCTGTGGATCTTCGAGAGGTTTAAGAACATCATTGTTCCCTTCATGGAATATCTTTTTTGGGCTTGAAAGATATTTTTTGGCCTCTGGGTACATTTGTAGATAGACGGGAGTAGAGTGCTAAATTCCGGACTGCTGGAGCGGGCTGCCGAAATGCTCGTGGGTTACAAGTTGTTTGTAGTTGCACGATGTAGCTGGGAAACTACAAAAACTGGCATCATTATACCAATGAGGATGGTTTCTTGAAGGGCGTTGTGGCTATAGCGGACGCTAGTCTCCCTTTCCTTGAACTGAACGTCTGGTGGCATCATTGGAAACGGTGGAATAACTTTAACTGGGTTGATAAAAAAATACGATGAAGTTTTTTGGTCCTATCGTTTGAATCCTTTCCTTGTTTACGAAGTGCGGTGTTTGACTTGTAGATACTCGAGGCTCACCGGGTTACTGTAGAGGTGTCGAATTTTCAAACTAAATGGGCATTAGTTTGTTGGCAGTCTCGTTTCCCTTACAGTTTTATGGCATCCATTCCTTGAATGCCGAAATTCTGGGATTCTTCCACTCCTCGTCATTGTGCTACCCTTGTGAGGCGCTGATGGGGTTGATTGGGTTTGAACAGAGATTTTTTTCCTTAGGGATCCTTTGCCAGTGCCTTAGTGTATTGCTGGTGTGATCTCGGTGGACATGCAAAGGTAATAAATATCTGATTATCGAGTTATAATCTGAATTAAATAAGAGAAATGGCCCTGTTATTTACTTTCGTTACATAAACAATATTCTATATGGAATTTGATGTTTCCCGTTGTTTTGTAATTCGTTTCAATAAACAAGAAAAAATGTTTACCATTCCAATACCTACCTAATGCTGGTATCCAACAATAACATATAGCTAACTCACTGACTATTGGGATTTGTTTTTGTACATTCGATTCTCTTGAAATAGATTAATTAGGTACCTACGGTTTTCATTTATATTGAACTAATAATTGTTATTGTTACATCTCTATTCTATTTATTTTACTTTGGTGATGGTCACCATTAACATTTCTTCTCTCAAACATATAATATACTTTGGCTAATTATAATTTAATATCACGATTACACGTTTTGATTTTTCAAGGAAAATGATATTTGATGATTCTCACATTTTGTATGCTTATACGGGGTATTTTTGCCAAGTTCGGCTTGGTAATCCTTGATCATTCTATTTATTTATTTTTTTTCTCTATGGCTCAATTATTCTCATACTTTCATAATTGTATATATATATATATATATATGTACCTTCGAAAATCTCTTGATGAGTCATTAATTCGACATTATTTTCAATAATGTATCTGATGAAAAACAACTACTTTCCCGGCTATGTGCCGACGACGAATAATGATATTCATCAGATATAGGAATAAATGTAATACAAATTTGAAGGTTTGCGAATTCCTATTTTAAATACCTAACAGAAAACAACTACTTTCCTGGCAATGTGCCAACGTCGAATATTGAATTATATCTGTTAGATATTCATTATCTCTCGTTTTGTTGTGTAAACAAAGTGAGATGTTTCTTACGCAGTTCACTACGTAAATATTGCTTTACTTATTTGTAAGCAACCCGTGTAATATTTCTGCGATTCTTTTTCGCATACTAATTCTGATTATCGACGTATTATTTCATACATATTGGTCATTTTTGACATTCCAGGTCCAAACCGTAAGATTTAAAAGGATATTCATCTGACAACTCATTGTTGGCAGCTTGAATAAACTGATGAACCGTCCGAGAATTGGTACTTTGATGTACTTTGAGCAATATTTTGACACAAGGGCCCTTGTGATTATTTTTTGTTCAATATGAAATATTATCAGAACTTTATTCGATTTATTTATTTATCTTTGGTGTAACCGGTTACACAATGAATTGGCGTTTATTCAATTAAAAAAAAATATAATTATATATCTTCATTTTGCTACAATATCTATACCTTATCCTGATTTACATCTACCATTGACAATTTGCATTTAATTTTGTCTCCCGGCGATAGCGGGGACAAACTGTCGTCAATTTCCAGGATAAAATTACTTAACGCCTTTTCTTGTTTTTCTAGACAGGGTTCTTCTTGAACTGAGTTATCTTGTTTTCGTGAAATATAGCTATAATACCAATTGAGAACAATTTTTATGAGGATAAATACTATGAATGATATAAATGCTGAACATAGCGTTCCAAAAATATGTCGTGTTGAACTGTAACCCCCTGACTTGCGTGTACTGGAGCGGCTGATCCTGGGAAATACCCTAAATTCGGCCTTCCTTGAAAAGTATATAAGCTATGAATATAGATAAGACTAGATTCCAAACTAAATATAGCGTATCTCCGTGTCTTCCGTAGGTATCAGAGTGAGATGTTTGAGAGAAATCAGCTAGATTATTTAAAATTTCTCGGATTTGGTCGTCTGATGATGTCAAATTTACGTGTGGTATAGTTAAAGTCCAATTTTCGTTTGAACATTCTGAGAAATTGTTTAAATTTGGCTGATTGTCTTGCATTTTTGGGTTTAGTATAAAGGATTTCAAATTTGTCCAAGCAGCAGGGAGGATGTGGGTTGTTCGGGCTATTTTTGGGTATGATTCTGGACATGGGAATCGCGGGGGAATCACTTCCTCATCCTCCATTGTTAGTCTACAGTTACAAGGTAGGGTGATTTTTAACGATCCAGTTGCAGTGTAGGATTCTGCGGGGAATGTGAATGTGTAGTTTGAGCAAATAATTTGAGTAAGATTTTTCGGATGTGTTAAAATATAAATTTCCTCATCTATTTCTGAAATTATAGGAGTTGATGAAATATGACAGCTCATAGGGCAATGGTGATTCAGTTCTTGGACTGTTGCACCTTGAAATAATTTCTTGGCACACATTGGTCCTTGAAGAGCGTCTGCCGAAAAGCGGGGCAGAAAGCATAGTTTATCGTGAAACGGCCTACAATGGTTCAATCCAGTGCCAGAAATTTGCCTTAATTGTTGTTCTTGAGACTGCATATGTGTTGAGACTGCCAAAAATACGGGTTGATGTTGAATAACGCAGGTTTGCTTTTCCCAGGCAAATGGAGTTGTTATGAGCTGAAAAAGGTCCCAGGAATGTGTTTTTTGTCTGATGGGGATCCTAATATTTAAGATGATTTCATCGTTCACGAAAGCACAATCACACAGTGGTAATTGATAAAATTTTGCGATATCCGTTTTTGGGATAGCTGAATCTTGACCTGAGTAAGATAATTCATTTTCTAGGTTTTTGAGGTCGTGACGGAGGACGATGGGTGATAAAATTGAGATGGGTACTTGATGCTGTCTACAAGAATTCATAATACCTTGACGTTTGACTGCTCTAGTTACTTGAATAATATGTTTCAGGTTATTAAATTGATTTCTCAGAATTTCAAACATGAATCTGCGTGCTTCGTTATTTTGGCGTACCGCGCTGTTCTCAACCTTGAGTGTTAATTTTTCAAAATTATGAATTTTTGCCTCAATTTTTTAAATGCTGTTGCTGACATATGTTCGTATTCTTTGAATTTCGCAGAATTTTCAGAAATTTCAATCAATGATTTAGAGAGTCCTTTGTTCAGTTTGAAAACCTGATCGCGTAATTTTCCTTCGTCAACTGCCATTGCGTCGAACTTATGTTGTATGGCCACCCCACAGCACCAAGACAATCCTTCTCCAAGAAAATCTAGAGCCCTTTTATTACGCGAGAGAGATTTCTCTAAATTACTAGAATTTCGTAAAAGATTAGCGCTCCAGGACCGCTCCAAGGATATAAGCTCAGTTCGAAAATCTCTATCTAATTCACTTAGCTGGTTGAGGGCTGTTCATTCTACATCCCCGTCATTGCATACACTAGAAGAGTAAAGGAGCTGTACCAGTTCCCGACCAATTTTCAAAATTCTAAGTCATTTTTCCCTAGATTCTACGGAAATTACACGATGTACGGCAGGAAGCCCCATAAGAGCCAATGTAAAGCAGACCAGATTTTTCCCTAGGTCTACGGACTTTTTCAGCGAATTTCAAGCTCAAAAATAGCAAAAACGGTCCCCTTCAAGGTCATCTGACCCCGACGAGTGAGCTATCAGCAAGCTGCTGATAAGAACCGCAATAACACATCGATGCCAATAGCTGGGTCGATATACAGGGTGTTTGAGTTGAATATAAATTGAAAATATATACAGCTGTCCCACTGGTAGACCACCGCACATTAGGTGGGCTCTGCAAACAGATAGGTAATGCATGACAGATGACGTATAATAGATGTTCGTTGACAGATATCAAACTTTCGATGACACGTGTCTAGGCGACCTGCAAGCTAGCTACCTCGCAAGCCATCAGTTCAATAACAAAATTGAATATTTATATACAGGGTGTTAGAGTTGAATAAAAATTGAGAAAATTTATAGGGCAACTCATGAGTAGACCACCACACTTTAGGTGGGCTAAGCAATCATATTAGACAGCTAACGTATGACGTATGGCAGATGACGTTTGAGAGGAGGCCGTTGACAGGATCAATGACACATGACCAGGCGACTTGCTAGCTGGCTACCCCGCTGATGATTTCAATGATTTCATTCAATATGCAGTATGTTCAGATGGACCCGGCAAAACAGATAGGTAAAGTATGACGCACTAGCTGCTGATTCCGTTCAATATACAGGGTGTTTGAGTTATAGATATAGGGCGGCTCGCGGGTAGACCACCCCACTTCTTGTCATTCTCAGAGACTGCTATAACACCTAAAGTACGACAGCGGATGACAACTAACATAACACATTCGATATATGACATACGAGGTATACCACGTGACCTTCTGGTGCTCGCTGAACAATCGACAGCCGACAGATGGCTTATGACATTTGATAGGCGGTCGCTACGTATACCGTTGATTATACTCCACGATGCTTGCCGAAAGCAAAAACAATCAGGTACCTGGCAGGTAGACTACCCCGCGTATAGGTTAAGGGTGCTAGGAGGTTATGAACGCTAGAGGTTAGCCATGTTTAGGTGTGATACTTTGTTGAATAACCCGATTTTTATAACCCATTACTGAATACAGTTATTTCAATTAGACAGCTAACGCAAGCTCATGATTTCATTCAATATAAAAGACGGTTGAGTTGAATAGCAATAAAAAATATACAAGGTTAGACCACCACACTTCAGGTGGGCTCGGCAAAGGGATAGCTTACTTATGACAGATGTTTTTTTTGACAGGAGACGTATGGATTGGAAGTATTTAAAAACCAGGAAATATGTCGAACTACTCTCCACCCAAAACTCATGATGCGAGTGATCATCTCGAAGTCTGCACACTTTCGCTTGTATCTTCTGGTAACGTAGATAATGTTTGCTGCAGGTTAGCTTGTCACAGAAACGCTGCGGCAATGTAACGGGAATAACTCTCAACTAAAAACATGTAAAACAGCTCTGGGTTACACCAAAGGATTGAAATCAAACACAGTGTTGAAAATGTTTATAATATATTCAATAAACTATACAAATAGCAGCACATTTCCCCACCACCCTCGAGGTAGTGCCTTGTGGCGCGTTGCTTCTTTTTATAGTGGGAAGCTCTCCGGTAGACCTACTTTGACCACTTGCGACGATAAATAATTAGGTTAACAATTTTTCTCAGACAGCACGAAGATTTATCGTTTTTCACGTTGACGCAAGCTCGCTTCCGCTTTATCTGAGGAGGCAACTCGATGTATGAAGATCCAAGTTGAGGAGTAAACTTGTTGATGTCCACCCCTAGATTGATGATATTTTTTAGCGCCCATCCGCTGTCACGCTCTTGGAATTCCTCCAGTTCCGTCAAAATTGGTGCGGTAACTTTTTCGTCGAACCATACATTTAAATCGGTATCCTTGTAGATGGGTGAGTTTGATGTTGTAAAGTACTTGTACTCTTTTCCATTATATGGGGGGGGACCAAGTGGATGGAATGGCGTGCAGGGTATGCAAACATTTTTGCTTTGGCGTGTGCGCATGCAAATCAAGACATAAAAATGGGGTAGTTGGGTGTTTTGCGGTAGTCTTCCAATGTCTGTGGCAGAGTTCAAACGTCAGTTGCAGGAATTCCAGAAGAAAATCAAAGAACTAGAAGCTACAATAAAACATTACGAGGATAAGCAGCTGATCATTAGAAATTTTTCGAGAATTACATTATTAGAAGACGCTATCAAAACTCGACGCATACCTACAACGCAGCAAACTACGAAAAAAATATGGCTATTTTGAAAGCAACATACGTATTGCTGTTCACAATTATGAACAATATATTGTACATGAATGTGCCGAACAAAGTTAGCGAAGCGGGAATTTGTTTCAATAATCGATCATGTCAGTGGATTGGTATGAGAAGAGGGTACATCAATGATGGTCGGATGGAAGTATTTTCAATACAAGTGCCGAAAAACGCAACGAAATATAGAATTCGTTTGATTTTCGATGATAGGACCTTTGGGGAGCTAGGACAATGGCAGTTTTTCGAAAACACATCAACAACAATTATTCCGACATCCCCAGCACCAGTGGACCATGAAAAATTCGTCACATCATCGAATATTATATCGAATATTAATTTAGCATTCATAGTCGTGATAATTCTGATAAATATCATTCAGTTATTTTTCATGAAGAGATAAAATCGAATATAATCAACTTGTTGTGCATATTTTCCGTTTAGAATTCACTGATTTGGTCGGTAACTTCCTGCGATAATGATGAAGTCTCATACGATTGCGGTTGCTGTTTTTTTCCAACGATTCAGATTGTAGCGAGAACATCCTGTTTTTGCGGTTGATTGTTATTCCAACAGTTTAAATAAGGTCGAGAATATCCTGTACATGTGGTCATATGTTTTTTCCAACATTTCAGATAAGTTCAGAAATATCCGGCAAATGTGGGTAGATATTGTGTTCTATTTGGTTTTTATGTGGTGAGTAAAGCCGCAGAAAATAACGAATGTTATTCACATATCGCGCGTTCAGTATCCCCTTTTCCCCACATATCTTTCTGACTATATAACCAATGTCGCAACGCTCTAACATCCATTCGAATCGCAGCAGCTCAGTGAACATCAGTCAGTGCTATATTGTGTGTGCGTGCATCATCAAAAATAGTAAGTACCTTTTTTACCAAAGTGCTAATTTCTTTTATGAAGCTTTCATAGTTTTCCCATTTCGAGTTTTTCGAACCAACAACAATAGCAATAACTGCCTTTTGTTTCAATTCAAGTGTTCATCCTCAGTCCTGCATATGTTATAGTCCTTTTCCATTATATTCAGAGTTTTTTCGAAAAATAATTCAACCAAGTGTCAACGATTATTCTGAAATTGTAAATGATTCATCCCAGTGCTCGTTGTTTCTACCCTATATAATATTACGGTTTTATTTTGAGTTTTATCGTGGATTATTTCATCCAAGTGCTAATTTGTATACCCTATCCTATATAATCCATCGTTTTTCATTTTATTTTTTCCAAATAATTACTTGAATATATAAAAGATAACGATGCACCGGTGGTTTATGCATTTTACACCAATAGATAATGATTATTTCATCATAAACCTTGGCATATTATGATTAATAAACATTGCTTTGACATACTTCCTGAATATCTCCCTATATATATCCGGCGATAGCAATAACTGCCTTTTGTTTCAATTCAAGTGTTCATCCTCAGTCCTGCATATGTTATAGTCCTTTTCCATTATATTCAGAGTTTTTTCGATAAATAATTCAACCAAGTGTCAACGATTATTCTGAAATTGTAAATGATTCATCCCAGTGCTCGTTGTTTCTACCCTATATAATATTACGGTTTTATTTTGAGTTTTATCGTGGATTATTTCATCCAAGTGCTAATTTGTATACCCTATCCTATATAATCCATCGTTTTTCATTTTATTTTTTCCAAATAATTACTTGAATATATAAAAGATAACGATGCACCGGTGGTTTATGCATTTTACACCAATAGATAATGATTATTTCATCATAAACCTTGGCATATTATGATTAATAAACATTGCTTTGACGTACTTCCTGAATATCTCCCTATATATATCCGGCGATATCCATCCATAGATTGCTGTTATCTGCAGCCACATGCCGACATTCGTTGGAGACACAAAAAATTTAGATTGCTGTTATCTGCAGCCATTATAATATGCCAACATTCGCTGGAAATGCAAAAAATTGAATAGCTCGAGAGTATAAAATGTGCTAGCCGTATCTAGACGAATCATTCGATACCAACACATCAAGTGTTCGAGTATCTTGAAAAGTGTTCAGCACCAATTGATAATTTAGTGCTTGCGCCTTTTATCTTGAAGAAAAGTAAGTTTTTATATTTCTATAGCGCTTTTCTATTCGTTCTGGTCGCTTTAATGTTTCAATCAGCCATTCCTCTTGAAAATATCAGCCGGGTAGCCGTGTGAATAGAGTGAATATTGATAATCAGCATTCGCTTACCGGCCGTGGGTTCGATTCTCAGCGATTACAGAAATTTTTCTAATGGCCAAAGAAAGTGTTTTGGAATCACACGTTAAAATGTATAAGGTCCCCATCATTCCTTGCTCGCACAAGTCTCTTGAAGACTTCTGAGGGTTGCTCGTTAGGGGGAGTAACCGAATGAAAGATAGAACAATTTTAGAACAATTTTAGAGAAAATTATTTTCTGTTTTTTCAAAACAGAGCATTCATTAGGCCATCGTGAATATTATTTCAAAAAGTTTATGCAACACCCTCTATCGCGAAAACGAATCGAATATCAGTGTTCCATTCCAAAAAAATATAGTGAGGAATCACGATATATAGAAACACCCTGTATAGTTTTTTCCTCAAAGTGTTGCCCTCAAATACCTTACGTTGTGTTTGAGACACCTTATATATTAGCTTCCGCATCATATTATTAATTTTATTATTATTTTTACCGAGTGTAACCTGTAGAATATGTCGAAATCAGAACAAACAGAATATAAGCAATAATATGAGTTGTGGGTATGAACTAGTAATGAGTAGGTATAATCTCAACATACATGAGTGGTCTTAACGTTCCCATCCAACTTCTTATTTATGTTATTCAGACAAAAAACAGCTGTTCGGACTCTTATCACGCTGGAAATGAGCCATGCAGATATCATTAACCATAATCTACAACAGGCCTATGTTGCATTTAGATGTTTTTGCATAGATAATTTTCTGTTATTGGTATACCGGGCGGCTCAAAACTATAAATGCCTTTAAATTAGCATGGTTTCGTTATTCAAATGTTTTTCAGCATAGATAATCTACTTTTAAGTTTCTGTTGATGGTATACAGTGTGGTTCAAAAACTAGAAAGGCTTTCACACTGTTTTTCGTTTTTCTCTAGAGATTAGCCCTATGTATGATATCGCGAAAAGTGAATGGAAATGGAATCACGTGATTAGATCAAGCTATATTACAAAAATAAATAATGTGAAATGTCAGTCAATCTACACAATGGAAAAAAATGTATTCTTTCATGGATCGAAAGCTGTAGAGAAAATCGGGCAATTACATGTGGAAGATGATGACGTCATGACAGATATGTCTTGATGAATCAGTGGTACGAAGATCAGGATATATCGTGTTATATACTTTATGTTGACGGGTTTCCGACATTTTTTGCCCTAATGTCTAGCATGAACTTTGACCCTTTGGGAAAACATAATAGATCGAAAACTCAAGAAAATGGATCAATTTTCAGCCTTTCGTTCACACATTGGATCTGAGAAATTATTAGAAAAATGTTTATGTATTAATTATGGCGATATGAATGGTTCTGTGATGTATAGGTATCCATAATGCATATAAAAAAGTTTATTATTTTATTCAAAATCGCAACTAATTCACTATGAGTCGTTATACAGGGTGTTTTTTTAAAATCATATAGTCACATGTTCAATCAACAAATACCTACATAAAGTAAGTGGAGTTGACTAGTCATTGCGTGTTAGTCTCAAATGCTTACAAACCCAATAAAAGACGGATAAATTTCAATAATTTATTTTAGATATTATATCAGCATTTTCAAGTTCCATAAGAATAAGGTTGATTTCTTCATTGTTTTGTGAGTCATTATATGTCATTAAATATCTCAGTCTATCTACCAAGACATTCGGATCTGTCCATCCATCTAAAATATTGAACTCTTCATTCCCACTACTGGCTTCAGGCTCCACGCTCGACTTTAAGCGTTTACACTGGGTCTTATTTTTGAAGAGTGGTTTGATAACTTTATTGAATTTCTTCTTATCTGCTTGTCCTCGTAATCGGCCTAATCGATCTCTATGGATAGTGCTGATTTCCAGTATCTGTTTATAGATCTGGTGATCCAAAGGCGTGTAATTTTGAGGGTTCTTGGAAAATAATAATTCCAAAGTACTTTTAAAATCGACATTATCTACGATTATATGTTAATCATCAAAGCGTAGATTCTTATGGCCGAGTGTCCATCTACCATCAACATATTTCGGTCCATAAGCATTATCATAATCTGCACAGTAATATTCATCTAATGCTTGCTCTGATGAATGGGGCTCCATGATGTGGACGCTATGGTGTCTGATATACAACTGAAGACTCTTGAATACCTCTGAAGACATCTGAATACTTCTGAAGACATCTGAATACCTCTGAAGACATCTGAAGACCTCTGAATACCTCTGAAGACATCTGAAGACATCTGAAGGCGTGATCTGAAGACCTCCGAATACCTCTGAATACTTCTATAGGTGCGATCTGTAGGCATCTGTAGGCATCTGTAGGCATCTGTACGTGTGATCAGATGATTTATGCGAACGCAATTATCTAATCAGTCCGATTATTCATGAACAGGAGTGATGGACATTCCTCATATGGCGGTACATGTCAGTTCTAGTCAAGAATTTCCCACATTTCTCACACAATAGCTTATGGGGAAATTTTCTCTTTTTAAAACTTTCCCAGGTGTTATTGATGTTGAATGGAATCCGCTCTCCACTATTGAGGCATTCTATTATAAAACAATCATTACAAAGTTCTCGTACAGTACACAGCTGATGACAGCGCTCACAAATATTAGCCATGCCTACTCTTTAAGACAGTTGGATGTGGAATGATCTACTGGATAGTGAAATAAGTAATAATGATGACAGTGTCGATGATCATGATATTAGCTTCGAGTAGCATTTTTACTATTTTTACTAACGTAGATATTTCCGTATACCTATCTCAGCTATTTTCCCGTTTCGAATTATCATTTCGAGCGATTCATGAAACAGATAAGTTAATTAATCAGTCTAGTCGAGTCATTTTTCGAAATATCAAAAATATTATAAGGTCACACTACTTCTCATCCGTCAATTCACGTTACTGCATGCAGGTGGCGCTGCGGAGACTGCCTACATTTCGCCGCTGAACGTCTGTCGGAATCCTATAAATACTGTGACCATGTGAAACATAAATTAATCTAACTTGGATGAAATCTCATCAGTAAGTAGTTTACTCAACTAATATTTTATATCAATCTAAAATGATGAATGGGTGATAACAACACAAACACATAGTTAATTTGAACGATACAGGAGCCACGTAGAGTGATTAATCATTTTTCCGGTGGATCTGACACTGTTTATAGTGTGAAATCTACTCTGTACTATTATATTCCCAACTCTCAACTTTTGTGACCATGTAATATTCGGTTATTGCATTTCACTCTGAAGTGATATTGACACTAGCTTGTGTCTTGAGTAGGATGTTCACTATCGATATTGTTTCTTTCAACTCTTTGTGTTTATTCAATATATTTAGAGAGATAAATAGAGTGAGTACACTAATTGAAAAGATTACACTTTAATATACTAGACTATAGAGTTGAATCATTTACTCAAAAGCTTAGTGGTCCTCCTGGGAACGGGTGTTCACTCTATTTTTTTTAACTGTGTATCTGTCTACAAATATAAGATCATAGAAAGAATCTGTGATTTGCGTATGCGTTTCAATGTGTATGAGTGCGCATGCGTGGACAAGGATAGATCCGTAATAAAAGGGTGATATGCGCATGCGTCTCAGGAGGGAGAATGCTCAAACTTGGCCGAAAATCTTTCAATCTATCGCATTCTATCACTGACCCCGCTCGAGTGTAGACGTATTTTTACGTATCAATTAGAGTTGTTATTTTTCCAGTTGTTGAAAATGTCGCTGTTTGCTGATTTGGTGAAGTACATCGCTTCTATATTGGGCTTTGTAACATCAAACAATGATGAGCAGGAGATGAGAAAAGGTCTTCGCAAATGCTATCTTGGGATTAAGAGGATCAATAAGGCTTTGAAGAATTCAACGACTTTCGGTGAAAAGCAACATCTTGAAGCCTGCCTACGTAATCTGAAATCGTTTCGAAACCAGTTTAAAGCGCTCCAAAAGAAGGTAGGTGGACTTACATCAAGAAAGGAAACTGCACGGGATAGAGTTCGCTGGGAAGATTCTCTATCGGCTTTTAATAGCAGGATTCGCACTGGAGTAATCTCGAACTTGAGACATGAGGATCCTGCAGCCTTTTTGACCGATTGCAGAGCTCTATTCCGGTTACGTATTCAGAATGCTCTCAAGAAAGATGCAGCAATCAAGGTGAATACTGTTTTCTGCGGGGAGTTTGAGCTTGTGAAGGGAGATAGTGTACTTAGAACATCAACAAGTTCACACCTCAACTTGGATCATCATACATCGAGTTGCCTCCTCAGATTAAGCACAAAGGAGCTTGCATCAACATTAAAAATGATGATAATGCATGCTTTGTGTGGGCTGTGACTTCTGCATTGTATCCAGTCGATGTACATAGCGATAGAACTTCTTCATACCCCCATCCGTCTACAGTTCTTAACCTCAAGGGCATTCAGTTTCCGATGACGGTCAAACAGATTCCTCGTTTCGAGAAGCAGAATGGGGTATCGGTTAATGTATATATCCTACAAAAGGCATCGAAAAACTTGCAGACTTTGCCCACATACTTGACAAAGGATAAGAAAGACCGACACGTCAATCTCCTACTTGTCCAAGATCAATACTTTGATGAGAAAGATGCTTGCGAAACATCCCCAACCAAGTATCATTATGTGTGGGTGAAGGATCTGTCCAGACTTCTTTCTTCTCAGCTCAGTAAAGATGGACATAAGAAGTTCTTCTGCGACCGCTGTCTTCATTATTTCTATTCTGAAGATAAACTCATCAAACATACTGAGAGCTGCTTGAAAATAAATGAGACCGCAATCAGAATGCCTGAGGAGGGGAAAAACATTCTGAAATTTAAAAATCATAAAAACAAGGAGAAGGCCCCATTCATAGTTTATGCTGATTTGGAGTCTGTTTTGGAAAATACGGGAGATCCGAAGAAGCCTCAGCACCACGTTCCAGCTGCCGTTGGTTACTTTATGAAATGTTCCTACGACGATTCTCTCTCCTTTTATCATTCGTACCGAGGGCAGGACTGTATGGCGTGGTTCGCTGATGAGCTCAACCAGTTGGCCGAGGATATGTCTACTGTATTTTTATGTCCATATAACATCACTATGTCTACTGAGCAGGAAGTTGAGTTCCAAAGAGCTAAACATTGCCATATTTGCGAACAGCCTTTTGGACCTACCGATAAGAAAGTTCGTGATCATAATCACCTGATTCCTGAAAACAACTATAGAGGCCCTGCGCATGAAAGCTGCAACGTTCAATACCAGGACAGCCATGTGGTGCCAGTTGTGTTTCACAATTTGAGTGGTTATGATGCAAATTTTATTATCGAAGATATAGCATCCAAAATGAAGGGCAAAATCGATTTATTACCAATCACTAAAGAGAAATATATATCCTTTACGAAACATGTTGATGATACTTCCATTCAGTTTCGTTTCATTGACTCATTTCGCTTCATGAACTCTTCTCTAGATATGTTGGCATCATATCTGGAGGAATTTCCAAATTCAAAATCACAATTTTCTAATATTTCCAATGATCAGCTCCAGTTGTTAACTAAAAAAGGAGTGATGCCCTACGATTATATCGACTCATTCGAAAGATTCGATGAAACTCAGCTTCCTCCAATAGAGTCATTTTACAGTAAATTGTATGACAAGCCATGCCCCCGTAGACACTACCTTCACGCCAAGCTGGTATGGTCGAAATTTGGCTGTGAAGACTTGGGTCAATATGTTGACCTCTACATGAAAACGGACATTATGCTGTTAGCCGATGTTTTTGAGCAGTTTCGATCCAGCTGCCACAACACCTATGGTCTCGATCCTGCTCATTATTTCACACTACCAGGGTTCACGTGGGACGCCATGTTGAAGCATACAAAGCAAGAGTTGGAACTGCTTACCGATGTAGACATGTTTCTATTTGTTGAGCAAGGTATCCGAGGAGGATTGAGCCAAGTTTGTTCTAAACGAAGAGCTCAAGCAAACAACAAGTACATGCCTAATTATAATTCATCAAAGCCAGACTCATATTTGATGTATTATGATGTAAACAACCAATATGGTTGGGCAATGTCTCAGTCGTTACCATATGGAGGCTTTGAATGGGCTGACACTAATATCGACGTCGCAGCTATTCCTGATGATGCTGATAAAGGATATATTTTGGAAGTCGACTTGGAGTATCCACAACGCCTCCATAATCTACATAAAGACATTCCTTTCTGCCCTGAACACATCAATCCGAAGACGATGAAGCCTCCAACGAGATCATCTCAGCCTACCAAGTTGATGGCAACGTTAAATCATAAGGAGAAGTACGTCATCCACTACCGCACCTTGAAACAGTCGCTGAAGCATGGCCTAGTGTTGAAAAAGATTCACCGAGTACTCAAGTTTCGACAATCCCCATGGCTTAAATCCTATATTGACCTCAACACCAACCTCCGTAAACAGGCAAAAAATGAATTCGAGAAAAATCTCTTCAAACTCATGAACAACGCTGTTTTCGGGAAAACGATGGAGAACATTCGTAAGAGAGTCAACGTTAGGCTTTTAACGGAGTGGGCGGGGAGATATGGCGCTGAGTCGTATATTTCCAAACCCGAGTTTAAGAACTGTATCATTTTCAATGAGAACTTGGTAGCAGTTGAGCTCGGGAAATTGGAAATCTGGCTGAATAAGCCCATATACGTCGGTCAAGCCATTCTCGATCTCGCCAAGACTACCCTATATGACTTTCACTACGACTATATGGTTCACACATTCCATGATTGCTCCGTTCTGTACACTGATACTGACTCACTCATCTATGAGATTACCAATCGAGATCCATATGAAGTCATGAAGCGAGATTGCCATCAACGATTCGA
Source organism: Phaedon cochleariae (assembly GCA_918026855.4). Lineage (NCBI taxonomy): Eukaryota > Metazoa > Arthropoda > Insecta > Coleoptera > Chrysomelidae > Phaedon > Phaedon cochleariae. Next base: position 22,648,276 of record OU896710.1, read on the forward strand.
TACCTCTGACTATCCTATGAATAACCAATTCGGAATACCACAGGTCAATAAAAAAGTGCTCGGAATGATGTCAGATGAAAACAAGAATCGAATAATGACGGACTATGTGGGCTTGAGATCTAAACCATATGCCACCAAAGTGTTGACAACTGAAAATGAAATTGAAAAGAAAAGGTCAGAATTGCATGCAGAAAACTATGATCAGGAGGAAATCGATGATATAATCATGAATATGGGTGTAATGAAGAAGGCGAAAGGTGTAAAGAAGTCTGTTGTTAAAACAACTATAACTTTCGATGACTATGTTGAATGTCTGGAAACAGCCAAACAGAAAACAGTATCACAAAACTTGATTAGAGCCAAACAGTACCAGGTCCATTCAATCACGCAGAACAAGATAGCTCTCAGTCCAAATGATGATAAGAGATACATTATACCAGGAATCGATGAAGCGTTACCATGGGGCCATTATTCCATCAATGGTGAAGCAATGGAAATTGATAATTAATTAATTTTATGTAAAATGTGTGATGAATGATTAGGTTAGCAATCGAACAAAAAAGAACCATTAGGCGAATTAATGAAGTGTTTCTATTAATTTAGGAATTAATCTTCGTGCTGTCTGCGAAAACATACATCAGACGAATTAATGAAGTTTTTCTATTAATTTAGGAATAAATCTTCGTACTGTCTGCGAAAACATACATCAGACGAATTAATGAAGTGTTTCTATTAATTTAGAAATAAATCTTCGTGCTGTCTGCGAAAATATGCATTAGACGAATTAATGAAGTGTTTCTATTAATTTAGGAATAAATCTTCGTGCTGTCTGAGAAAAAATTGTTAACCTAATTATTTATCGTCGCAAGTGGTCAAAGTAGGTCTACCGGAGAGCTTCCCACTATAAAAAGAAGCAACGCGCCACAAGGCACTACCTCGAGGGTGGTGGGGAAATGTGCTGCTATTTGTATAGTTTATTGAATATATTATAAACATTTTCAACACTGTGTTTGATTTCAATCCTTTGGTGTAACCCAGAGCTGTTTTACATGTTTTTAGTTGAGAGTTATTCGGTATTTGTCGCGGAAACACCTCGAACGATAACGAGATTGTTGTTATCTTGAATGAAGTGGTAGGTATAATGAAATATGTCTGACATTTCAGTGGCGTTTCCGTAAACATTCCACGATGTTTCTGTAACGTTCTGGTGTTTCGCGACGTTTCCAAGACATTTCCGTGACACTGTCGATTTTATTTCTTCATGAAAAATAACTGAATGATATTTATCAGAATTATCACGACTATGAATGCTAAATTAATATTCGATATAATATTCGATGATGTGACGAATTTTTCATGGTCCACTGGTGCTGGGGATGTCGGAATAATTGTTGTTGATGTGTTTTCGAAAAACTGCCATTGTCCTAGCGCCCCAAAGGTCCTATCATCGAAAATCAAACGAATTCTATATTTCGTTGCGTTTTTCGGCACTTGTATTGAGAATACTTCCATCCGACCATCATTGATGTACCCTCTTCTCATACCAATCCACTGACATGATCGATTATTGAAACAAATTCCCGCTTCGCTAACTTTGTTCGGCACATTCATGTACAATATATTGTTTATAATTGTGAACAGCAATACGTATGTTGCTTTCAAAATAGTCATATTTTTTTCGTAGTTTGCTGCGTTGTAGGTATGCGTCGAGTTTTGATAGCGTCTTCTAATAATGTAATTCTCGAAAAATTTCTAATGATCAGCTGCTTATCCTCGTAATGTTTTATTGTAGCTTCTAGTTCTTTAATTTTCTTCTGGAATTCCTGCAACTGACGTTTGAACTCTGCCACAGACATTGGAAGACTACCGCAAAACACCCAACTACCCCATTTTTATGTCTTGATTTGCATGCGCACACGCAAAAGCAAAAATGTTTGCATACCCTGCACGCCATTCCATCCACTTGGTCCCCCCCCATATAATGGAAAAGAGTACAAGTACTTTACAACATCAAACTCACCCATCTACAAGGATATCGATTTAAATGTATGGTTCGATGGAAAAGTTACCGCACCAATTTTGACGGAACTGGAGGAATTCCAAGAGCGTGACAGCGGATGGGCGCTAAAAAATATCATCAATCTAGGGGTGGACATCAACAAGTTTACTCCTCAACTTGGATCTTCATACATCGAGTTGCCTCCTCAGATAAAGCGGAAGCGAGCTTGCGTCAACGTGAAAAACGATAAATCTTCGTGCTGTCTGAGAAAAATTGTTAACCTAATTATTTATCGTCGCAAGTGGTCAAAGTAGGTCTACCGGAGAGCTTCCCACTATAAAAAGAAGCAACGCGCCACAAGGCACTACCTCGAGGGTGGTGGGGAAATGTGCTGCTATTTGTATAGTTTATTGAATATATTATAAACATTTTCAACACTGTGTTTGATTTCAATCCTTTGGTGTAACCCAGAGCTGTTTTACATGTTTTTAGTTGAGAGTTATTCCCGTTACATTGCCGCAGCGTTTCTGTGACAAGCTAACCTGCAGCAAACATTATCTACGTTACCAGAAGATACAAGCGAAAGTGTGCAGACTTCGAGATGATCACTCGCATTATGAGTTTTGGGTAGAGAGTAGTTCGACATATTTCCTGGTTTTTAAATACTTCCACTCCATACGTCTCCTGTCAAAAAAAACATCTGTCATAAGTAAGCTATCCCTTTGCCGAGCCCACCTGAAGTGTGGTGGTCTAACCTTGTATATTTTTTATTGCTATTCAACTCAATCGTCTTTTATATTGAATGAAATCATAAGCTTGCGTTAGCTGTCTAATTGAAATAACTGTATTCAGTAATGGGTTATAAAAATCGGGTTATTCAACAAAGTATCACACCTAAACATGGCTAACCTCTAGCGTTCATAACCTCCTAGCACCCTTAACCTATACGCGGGGTAGTCTACCTGCCAGGTACCTGATTGTTTTTGCTTTCGGCAAGCATCGTGGAGTAAAATCAACGGTATACGTAGCGACCGCCTATCAAATGTTATAAGCCATCTGTCGGCTGTCGATTGTTCAGGGAGCACCAGAAGGTCACGTGGTATACCTCGTATGTCATATATCGAATGTGTTATGTTAGTTGTCATCCGCTGTCGTACTTTAGGTGTTATAGCAGTCTCTGAGCATGACAAGAAGTGGGGTGGTCTACCCGCGAGTCGCCCTATATCTATAACTCAAACACCCTGTATATTGAACGGAATCAGCAGCTAGTGCGTCATACTTTACCTATCTGTTTTGCCGGGTCCATCTGAACATACTGCATATTGAATGAAATCATTGAAATCATCAGCGGGGTAGCCAGCTAGCAAGTCGCCTGGTCATGTGTCATTGATCCTGTCAACGGCCTTCTATCAAACGTCATCTGCCATACGTCATACGTTAGCTGTCTAATATGATTGCTTAGCCCACCTAAAGTGTGGTGGTCTACTCATGAGTTGCCCTATAAATTTTCTCAATTTTTATTCAACTCTAACACCCTGTATATAAATATTCAATTTTGTTATTGAACTGATGGCTTGCGAGGTAGCTAGCTTGCAGGTCGCCTAGACACGTGTCATCGAAAGTTTGATATCTGTCAACGAACATCTATTATAAATCATCTGTCATGCATTACCTATCTGTTTGCAGAGCCCACCTAATGTGTGGTGGTCTACCAGTGGGACAGCTGTATATATTTTCAATTTATATTCAACTCAAACACCCTGTATATCGACCCAGCTATTGGCATCGATGTGTTATTGCGGTTCTTATCAGCAGCTTGCTGATAGCTCACTCGTCGGGGTCAGATGACCTTGAAGGGGACCGTTTTTGCTATTTTTGAGCTTAAAATTCGCTGAAAAAGTCCGTAGACCTAGGGAAAAATCTGGTCTGCTTTACATTGGCTCTTATGGGGCTTCCTGCCGTACATCGTGTAATTTCCGTAGAATCTAGGGAAAAATGACTCAGAATTTTGAAAATTGGTCGGGAACTGGTACAGCTCCTTTACTTAGAAGGTTGACTAGCCAGGCTGTAGTCACCTTCAAACCAGTTTGCCTCATATACTAGAGGTATTGTTGCGTAGGTCACGGTGGTTGGTAATGCCTTCCAAAAGGCACCTGCCGATACTTCCAAAGACTGCGGAAAGGCATGAGTAGAAACTGCTACAAGGATGGTAATCCTACAAAAGTTATTAGCCAAGTATTTAAAGTGATAAACCTGAGATAGAGAGAGAGAGAGAGAGAGAGAGAGAGAGAGAGAGAGAGAGAGAGAGAGAGAGAGAGAGGGAAATATATACATATACCTAATTTGTAAAATTTGTAAAAATACCTAAATTATAAATTACTTATTTTAAGCTAAAGTCTAATCTTCGTCGTCATCCGGTACCTGAGCTGGTGGTGTCCAGGGATCATTATAGGGAAGTATCCTCCCTACGTGAATCACTTCCTTTTTACTCTGCCGGGTAGGGCCTTTCTGGATCTCGTAGTCCACTTCGACGATTTTTCTCAGAATGTAGTAAGGTCCGTGCCATCTTAATAGTAGTTTTTCTGATTTGCCTACTATCCTTCCTGAAGTAAATACTTTCACCTTATCTCCTGGTGGAAATTCTAGGAGCCTATATTTTGAGTCATACCTTTCCTTATCTTCTTTTTGCCCATTACCAATGTTTTGCACCGCTAAACTTCTCACCGCAAGAGCCTGTTCTCTAATTTTTTCTGCGTCCAACGAGGTTGTAGGTTCCATTAGACAGGCTTCGGTAGGGAGTACAGGTTCTCTTCCGTAAACCAACATAAACGGTGAGTATTTTGTACTGTCCTGCCTCGAAGTATTGTATGCCCATGTGACATGAGGCAGATATTCATCCCAGTCTGTTTGCTCAGTATTAGTGAATATTGAAAACATATTAGCTAAGGTTTTATTCAACCTTTCAGTTAATCCATTACATGCCGGGTGGTAGGCCGTTGTGTATAGGTTTGACACTTGTAACGTTTTCATTTGCCACAACATACTATATATAATAAACGTTACTCTTTCATACCACTTTCTACAAGTTTAGACAAAACACAAAAAGAAACACTGTAGAACTTGAATACATTTATTGAACATTATTAACACAGTTCAGAATAGTGTAGATGTTTGGACACACTGTATACCAAGTCGTCTCATCCTGTGTCTCACAAAAGACTGTCGTTACCTAAAACAGATGAAACATCCAGTTATATTAGAGTTTATTATTGATTAGGACACAAACACAAGTAGATAACTGAATAAACAAACCTTACCTTTCTATTGATTATATTCCTGATCTACTGGTTACAGTTGTTGCCCATCCAAAAGTATCTTCTACCCAATAGCTTTTCCTGAAACAAAAAGAAAACAACAATCATATTTAGATTCACTTTGCATAAAACATAATCAACCAAACAAGGAATAGTTACAGATACTTATAGTACATACCTTCCCTTGTCTACATATGTAAATAGTGTACAATCCATTTTCTAGTATTAGTGGGACATTGGTAAAAACATCTTCTTTTAATTTTCCTGAATTTGTTATTGAAAATATTCAATGATTAACAAATTGGTTAATTGGTGACTTTCCCATTATTCTCTTTCAATGTGTCATTCATCAACCGTAGACCATAAATCATATACACAGAGAAATTCTATCTCCATTGTCTTGGCCGAACGTTGCCCGAGAAAGTTCCGTTCCGTGTTGCATTTTTAATTACTCTCCTATGCGAATATGCCCTAAGTTAGGATTTTCGCTCCGCCATCTCTCGGCGATTTTGTCAATCAACGATGAATGAAATATTATTGACAGTCGATTGATGAATGTCGATTATCAATTTTTATCTTCCGATTTCCGGAAAAGACATTTTGAAAGTAGCCATTTACTTCAAAATGATTGAGCTGCATGCTGATACTGCTGACTGATTCTTTCAATTGATTCGACGAATAGAAAAATAGATCTTTCATATATTTTGAAATTCTCACTGGCATGTGATCTATCCGATGACCGGCCCTCATTTTTTGATGTTCTTGATCCTGAGAAGTATTAAAACCCTCTCAGAGGGTTTTAATCACCGTTTTAATCGAGCTATCAGTTATGGTTTTAACCACCATCGGTTCGACACAGTTTCGAGCTCGGCTTTGACAATGATGAGTCCTGATTTTGGAGTTCATACTGATGGCTGTTTCCAACCCCAGTCATCTGGAATCATACCTACACCAAGGGGCCACTCCAGAGGTGGTACAACAATCCATCCAGGAGCCCTATCTGTGATCCACCATGCAGTTGGATCTTTCTAACTTTCGACCATCCATGAAGTCACCAATCCCCTACTAGTCACCATGATCCAGAGTTGCTGTTGACAGTTGCTAGCTGCTACATATTGGAATCAGGTTTTTCCAGTTAATCTTTGAATTTAATATCTCATTTTTCATTTTTGAACAATAATTACTTTTTACCTAAATTTCAATCATGATATCTATATGATCAAAAAGAACAATAGTCAAACCTTATTTGAAATCTTCAAAACTATTACTATACTTAATATAATAAATAATATATATGATATAAAATAAATAATATAATAAAACTCAGTAAAAATTCATGAATTATCGAGTACGGTAGACACATCCACTTTTCAACAATATCATTATTTTCAAAAGAGGTTTCATAGTAAATTGAACAAATGAGTATTATACATACCAGACTATAAAATATCAACAAATTTCAGGTATTAATAGGTAACATTATTTTACTGTATATAGTTACTACGTGTGTATATAATTCTTGAACAAGTTTTCATTATTAAATAGAATGCACATATTATTGAAGTTTCCATGATTTTTAATGATATCTCTCTTGCTCTCTAAACTCATTTTACAGGTTTCTGATTTTCCCCAGAATCAACATCTATTTTCTAAAAGAAGCAGTGGCGTCCAAAACTTTCCATCTATTTTATGTAACTTTATAACATTTTTGTTTCTTGACAATTAACTGATAAGTATTTTATAAATTAAGTCATCAACATTGAAATTAGCTAGTATCACAACTCACGCCCATGTGCCTCTGACGAAGAGCTACCGTTTGGCAGTGAAACAGGTAAATTTAACGTTTCACACTCCCATACATTTCATTAATTCCTGGACTAAGCCTGAGCGAAAAGTTTGGCCTTGGTCGCTAAGCAAATTTCGGGGGGAACCATGCTTCGTAATTATTCTTTCCAGAATGAATTTAGCTACAGGGCCAGCTTGTCCTGACGGGAGGGCCGCTGTTTCTGCCCACCTTGTGGCATAGTCTGTGGCTACCACGATAACTGTTTTGCCACTCCTGCTGCGTCTGAAAGGTCCTAATATGTCGATGCCTATCTTTTCGAACGGTAAACCTACCCTGATTGGCTGCAATAACCCTGTTGGTTTTCTGTGTTGTTCGCCTTTTCTAGCTTGGCAGTCTGGGCACCCTTTCACAAATTTTTCTACATCTTTTTGTAAAGTATTCCAGTAGTACCTACTTTTTATTCTGTGTAGGGTCTTAGCTATTCCCAGATGTGCTGATAGTGCATCGGAGTGGTGGGAGTGTAATATTTCGCTAATTAGTGATTTTGGTATTATCAGAAGATTATCCAGCCCTTCTGGGAGCGGGTTGATTTCGTACAAAACCCCGTTGATGAGTCTAAAATTCTTTGCCCTTTTTGCTGTTCCAATTTTTACTGTTGGGTCATTTGGGTTGTCCAATGCCCTAAAAAGTTCTGCCCATTCAGTATCTTTTCGTTGTTCTGCAGTAATATCAGATGGTATCACTAGGAACGTCGGGATATCGTGAAAATCTTCCATGTCGAACTCCTCTGGCTTTCCCACTGGATTTCTGGATAAACAGTCAGCGTCATTATGTGTTGTTCCACTTTTGTGTACAATAATGTAATCGTATTCTGAGAGTTTCAATGCCCATCTCGCTAATCGCCCTGTAGGGTCTCTCAGGGATCGCATGTAGCATAGCGCATGATGATCACTTACTATGCGAACTGGTTTTCCATGTACTAAATGTCGCAGGTATCCAAAAGCCCATGGCTTGAGCGTAAGTCCTGCTGATCTCAGTCGTTGAAAAACCCTTTCGAGTTTCTGAATATGTTCATCCAAATCCTTCGAAAATATGATAATGTCATCCAGGTATATTAGAATATATCCTTCCATTTCATGCCCTCGAACACCCTATCGGCCAATTCCTGAAAAGTTGCTGGGTCGTTACAAAGGCCAAAGCTCAAAACTTTCAATTCGTAGAGTCCGTGTCCCTGTGCGATAAATGCCGTGTAGGGCTTAGATTCTTCCTCAATCCTGACCTGCCAGTAACCACTGAACATGTCTAATGTAGTGAAATATTTGCCATCTCCAAGGTATGTGAGTATATCGTCAATATTAGGCAGGGGGTAGGTTGATTTTTTGGTCACACTATTTAGTTTCCTGTAATCTACACAGAACCCTATTTTGCCATCTTTTTTCTTGACAAGAATCACTGGGCTTGACCACGGAGAATGGCATGGACGAATTATATTGTTATCTAGCATATCCTGTATTTGTTCGTCAATAATTTCCCTTTCTTTCTGCGACACTTTATAGGGCCTATTTTTAATTGGTTTTGTGTCTTCCATTATTTCGATCTTGTGTTCTGTTAGGTTGGTCATGCCCATTTTTCTCGTGAATTTTGAGAATACATCTGCGTATTCCACAAGCAATTCTGAGAGACTTTCTTTGAATCATGCATCCTCCAAGTGTGACAGATGATGATCACTTAGTAACACATCTTCATCTTGACGTTCCTCGTTTTCTGTGTACAGAATTGGGGCTTCTTCAAAATCACTATCTTGATATTCCAGGAAACCGACCGTCGTACTTCTGAATATTTTTTTATTCATATTGCTGAGGTTCATTATCATGAGGGTAGCATCGTTTTTCTCTATAGAAAAGGGGTGAACATATCAATCCATTATTCGACAGAAAAATTTCGTTTTGCGTGAATTTGAAGTTTTTTAAATCCGAAACATTTCTAGAAAGTTGAACTAACACTTTTGTTTTCGCCCAGGGTTTCAATATGTGGTCGTCTTTCAGGATTACTTTGTCAGGTTTCTCAGGCACTTCGACTTCTGTGGGAATCTCTATCCATTCCTCTGTAGTGTTTCCTTCGGTCTGCTTTGCTTCTGTATTTGGGGTAAGAGTGGTTTGTTCCTCGATTATGTTGGAACATGGTGTGACATAGCGCCTGGTGTGCAGCCACATCGTTCACATGGAACTGTCCGGATACCACTTGTTCGTTCGTTCGCCTAAGTCATTGGGGCGCCCGGTCCTAGTTTATCAATCTTGGACGGGGCATCCAGTCATATGTTTACACACTCTATCTAGTGTGTTGGTGCGTATCGCCTCAAGATTCCTCGTGTTTTACGTTTTCTGTTGTGGTCTGTGTGAGTGTGAGCTAGGGAGTAGGGAGAGTATGACACTTCGTGAGGTTTGTCCAGTTTCCCGCTCTAAAAGATCCTAACCACCAAAATTATCTTTTATGATGTGAGCTCAAATTTGTGAGAATACTTCTTCCTTCCTGAAAATTTTCACACGATTGCTTCCTGGCCATTGACTGTATTTTTTACTTAATTGCAGCAGGCCTGCTATTTGTAGGTGAGTATTATTACGACTTATAATCATCTTATAATACACCTAACAGTTATTTCTAACCTTGTCCGGCACATGGAGTGTTTTTCGTTCAAGTTATCATCTGTATATCATACCTTATATTATGTTGTAAGTCCCTTTTTGTAGATCTCTGTTATATACATATTTTTTTCTCTCTATTTGTAGTGATTATCTTCAGTAAGAATATTATACCTTATAACTCAACACCAAGAAAACTTTTTATTCCACTCTGTAGCCGTTTGGCTATCGAAAATAAACCCTGAGATACCCACATTGTCTCATCTGGCGCTCCAACGTAAAGCAGTAGAAGAATGGTGCTGCACACACCCATTCATCAATATTCTACAAGGGCTCGTGGCAGAGGAAGAGGCCTATCGCCTGCCAGCCCCAGCGTTAATAACAATGGGGATAAAGGACCCCAGTATGGTGAGGAACGGAGCACTGAACAAGGTAGGCCTAGTCTAATTAGTGAATCAGAAGAAATCGAAGCCTCGTACCCATCACCAAAGCCACAGCCAGCAAACCCCTCAATGGAAAATAATAACTTGCCACAGGGCAAGGAAAATCCAACTGTAGTGGGACAGGTATTTAGGTCTGATAGTGTTCCAGGAGGAGCTATACCTAAAAAAATTAGTTTTGTCAGTCAAACGTTAGGCTCGGGGGCAAAACAACCACTAGTTTATAAGCCTATTGTATATGATACAAATTTTCAAAACCCAGATGAATTTAGCAATCATGCAAATGTTAGGTTGAATAGTAAAGAGTATGCTAGTAATTTCCAGGGCAATATTAATGAAGCTGATCTTCAGCACACAGCCCCATGTAACTTACCTGGTTGTGTACAGGGTGAACAAATATTTCCTAATAAAGCTCAGTCATTTATGAATTTTCATAACAAAACTCAGTATGATGAAGCAAATGATAGGTCTTTTACTAACATACAGGGTGATCCCCATAATGTTGATGGTCAATATCAACCTAATGAAACTTTAACTGTGTTAAAGGATGTTCAGGATGATTCTGTTCATTCTGGCATACCATACTCTACTGTGCATAGTAATAGTTCATCTAAAAATACTCATGTAGAACATAAAAATGTGTCCTGGGCAGATAAATTACACAGTGACTTCACTTACAATGAACAAGGTGCACCTTATAAATCTACCACCACAAAGCAAAGACAGGGTTACCCTCGGCATTCAAATGGTCAGTACGTGTACCCATCTGATGTACAGGGTGACTCTTCTAACGTTGATCACTGTAGGGGTACAACTTATAAATCTACCACCGCAGAGCAAAGACAGCGTGACCCTAGTCATTCCAATGGTCAGTACCTGTACCCATCTGATATACAGGGTGATCATCCTATTGTTAATCACTGTAGGAATACATCTTATAAACCTACCACCCAGGCTAACCACAAACAGGGGGACCTCTACTACAATAAACAGTACATGTATCCACCTGACAACATACAGGGTGTACCCTGCAACAGTAATTACAATAATTACACTACTAGTGAACCCTATGAGCCTCCGTTTCGTAATATACAGGGTGGAAACACCTCTACGTACAATTTAGCAGCTAATTATGTACAGAGTGAACCTGAGTATATAGTTGATAATTCTATTGTTAATCCTTGTCCTATAAAAAATATACAGGGTGATAGAAATGTCTTACCTCAAAATAATAGTAGTTCATGTAAAAATGTACCATTTGTAAATAGTGTTGGTCAGAATTGTAATATAGGTGTAGGGGCGGACTTGAACGCACAGCACTTGTCATGTTGTACGAATAATTTTTTCCTTTTGAATATTGATGCAAGCAAAGTAATACCTATATTTGATAACGAGGGAATCCACCCAGTCCTGTTCATGGAAAAACTGGAATACACGGTGAAACATCTGAATATCCCTTTTGTACAAGTACCTCACTGGTGTCATACTTTATTTAGAAAAAAGACGAAACTTTGGGCAGATGCCATGCTTTACAGTTTTCGTGATTTTTCAGAGCTGAAATGTTCATTCTTGAGTTATTTTTGGGGTGATGCCCGCCAACTGGAAGTGAGGAGTTTGTTGGACACTGGTAGGTATAGATCGGGCGATGGTAACTGCGTTGACTATTTCCTCAACTTGTTGGGTAGGTGTAGATATTTGCAACCCCCTTTGTCAGAGCCATTGTTGGTGTCTATGGTGGCACGACATTTTCCATTATCGATTTCTGCGGCTCTTATCGGGGCTAATTCGGTGACGAATGCCATTGCTATTTTGTCCCAGGCCGACTATATATCGAGGTCCTCCGGGTACTATGATCGTGGTTTCAGGGAAAATTCCGGTTTTCGTCGGGATAATAATAGAAGTTTTAAAAACAACGAGAATAATGCAGAAGATAAAAGATTCACGCGAAATGTTGCCGCAGTTCAGATAGAGGACCAATGTGCTGATCTGTCGGAAAACTAAATCACACTCACCAAGCTTGTCCGATGGTGGGGGTACTCGATAGGACTACCTCGGATTTCGTTCAGTCTACGGCCACTTGCAGAAACCATTCTCCGGAATATTTACTTCAGGAGGAATGTGATGCAGACCATCCTTTACCCGTTCCGCGTTCACCCGTTGTGGAAATCATTATAGGAAATTCAAGTTTTCCCGCGCTAATTGATTCAGGTAGCGACGTTTGTTGCATGTCAGACGAAATATTCGAAAAATAAAATTCGTCGTGCCTAACCTAACATTTTTTGAAGTCAGTGGCGTTCGGTTGACGGGGGCATTCAATGATAAACAAAAGCGTGTGATCGCGCAGGCATACCTTCCTTTTAACTTAGGAAACGAATTATTTTCTGGTAATTCCCGGATTAGTTTATTCATTAATCATAGGAATAGATTTTTTGCGTGTTCATAACGCGAAAATTGACTTGGAACGAAAGTGTATAACCGTTAAGCTGCGGGATAAAGACCTCACAGTATCGGAGATCTTCCCTAATCATATGACGGTACCCGTACAGGAAAAAGGTGAAACCGCCCGGCTCTGCGCAATAAATCATTCCCATCCCAATGCGCATATAGAGCAAATAGGTAACGAATTCCCCCTAGATGAAGTTGTTCAAGCAGCGAATTTGGATGAACAAGAATCAGCGATATTTCGAAATTTACTTATCAAACATAAAAAAGTATTTTCCGATATCCCTGGACTTACCACGGAGTATACCCATCGTATTGGATTATCCGATGCTACGCCATTTTCAGTTAGGCCGTACCCTGTACCCGTAGCACATCGAGCTGCAGTTCATGAGGAATTAATAAAATGGAAGAGTGGGGAGTGATCGAAAGGTCTAACAGCCCGTTCTGTAGTCCCCTCGTAACTACCGTTAAAAAAGATGGTACCATTCGCGTATGTTTGGATGCACGACGCCTTAACCAAGTTATGGATGCCGATAACGAACTACCTCAGCCTATAGAAGAAATTATGATGGAAATTTCCGGGGTGCAGTACTTGTCTTCTTTAGATTGTACCCATTCATACTGGCAGATTCCCATACAACCAGAACACCGCAAATATACGGCGTTTCGTTTTGGCACGCGCTGTTATCATTTCAAGGTTCTACCATTCGGGCTGAAGACTGCTGTCTCGAGTTTCACTAGGTGCATGGACCAGATTCTGGGTCCATTTCTCCAGACATTCGTACACATTTATGTCGATGATCTTTTGGTTACGTCTAGTTCATTTAGCGACCATATAAAACATCTTGACCAGGTGCTGTCACGGCTAGGTGACGCAGGGTTTACATTACGCCTAAAGAAATGTGCATTCTTTAGGAGGAAGATGAAGTTTTTGGGGTATATGCTCAGTGCCGACGGTTGGAAGCCGGACCCCATGCGTGTTCAGGCTGTTCAGGAGTTCCCTCGACCTAAAAATATAAAACAATTGCAAAGTTTTCTGGGACTATGCAACTACGACCGCTGTTTCACGCCAGAATTTGCCAACGTTTGTGAACCATTAGTATCCCTCCTGCGGAAACGCACCCGCTGGATATGGACAGAGATTCAAGAGGACGCTTTCTGTACATTGAAGAAAATCCTCAGTGAGGAGGTTCTCTTATATCACCCGGATAAGGAGTTGCCTTTTTTCGTGCAAACCGATTGCAGTGATATCGGTTTGGGATCAATTTTGTTCCAGCGCGATGGGAAGAAGCGACATGTGGTAGCATATGCGAGCCGTATCCTTCTGGATAGGGAGAGGAGATATTCTGTTCCGGAGCGGGAGTTGTTGGGAATCATATTTGCTTTGCAGCAGTGGCGAGTGTTCTTGTTAGGGCGAAAATTTACCGTGTTGAGCGACCATAAGTGTTTGTCGTATTTAAAAACTTGTAGGCTACTTTCCGCGCGTATAACACGCTGGGTGTTGGCTTGTCAGGAGTTCTCATTCGATATCGAGTACATAAGCGGTCCTGATAACGTAATACCCGATGTGCTCTCACGAAACCCACCCCAGCGACTGCCCTGTCCTAGCGATAAATGTTTTCGAGTTCTTCCTCTCCGTAGGGACTCACAGTTTTTTGTGGACTTTTTGAAGGTTTTGCCAGATCAGCAGCGGGCCGACCCCATATTTACACAGGAGTTCGAAAAAATATCCAATGGGGACTCGGCCACAAAATTTATCATTCATGAAAATTTGCTTTATTTCCGTCGCGAGGATGAGTGTCTTTTATGTGTACCTCCCTCGGCCATACGGGAATTAATTGCCCAATACCATCATGAGAATGGGCACTTCGGTGTCTACAAAACTTGGACTGCTCTTAAAAGCGATATATGGTGCAGAGGCTTGCATCGCTTCGTGAAACAGGCCATAAAAACTTGCGACTTATGTCAAAAAACAAAGATCTCTGTGATGGCCAAACCCCCTATGAGCCCAATACTTCCGGATGGGCCAAGAGATCTGGTCGCGGTGGACCTTTATGGTCCACTACCCCCGTCGAGAGGAGGGGCGACCTTCCTTTTTGTTCTGCTGGACGTTTTCAGCAAGTTTGTATCCCTGTATACTTTGAAGCGCTACCGCTGAGGCAGTGGTCAAACATTTCAAAAATGACTACGTCACGAGAGTGGGTAAGCCGAATCGGGTCCTAAGTGACCGAGGAACCCAGTTTACCTCTACTGTGTGGAAGGATTCTCTTCATAAGCTGGGTATAACCACCATTTATAGTTCTATCCGACACCCTGAAGGTAACCCATCCGAGCGGGTGATGCGAGAACTGGGTCGTCTTTTTCGTGCTTTTTGTCATGATAAACACACTCGGTGGGCGTTCGAAGTCCCCAAACTCGTAGAATGTTTCAATAACTTAACCCATGAGTCTACTGGGTTTTCGCCTGTAGAGTTACATTTTGGAACCGCACCGCGCTCTTTTCTACGCGAGATCATCAATTACCCTTGCCAGGATAATCATGACAACCATGTCAAATTGTTTTTGGCACGAGAGCAGTTACAGGGTCGTGCTGCGAGGCGAGCCTTATACAGGCCAGTCCGTAATATTAAACCGTTCGAAGTAGGCGAGCTTGTTCTTCTTCGTGCCAATCTCATTTCCTCCGCAGAACAACGTGAGACGAAAAAATTCTGTTTACTATTTGAGGGACCGTTCCGGGTGAAAAAAGCATTGAGTGAAAAGACTTATATTTTATATGATGTGCAGGCTGACCGTGAGAGGGGTACCTTTCATATTTCCCACCTGAAGCGATATTATTCTTGTAGTCGTCCAGGTCTAGGAGTGTCTGACCGTACTTCTCAAGAACGGGGGCAAGATGTGACATAGCGCCTGGTGTGCAGCAACATCGTTCACATGGAACTGTCCGGATACCACTTGTTCGTTCGTTCGCCTACGTCATTGGGGCGCCCGGTCCTAGTTTATCAATCTTGGACGGGGCATCCAGTCATATGTTTACACACTCTATCTAGTGTGTTGGTGCGTATCGCCTCAAGATTCCTCGTGTTTTACGTGTTCTGTTGTGGTCTGTGTGAGTGTGAGCTAGGGAGTAGGGAGAGTATGACAATTCGTGAGGTTTGTCCAGTTTCCCGCTCTAAAAGATCCTAATCACCAAAATTATCTTTTATGATGTGAGCTCAAATTTGTGAGAATACTTCTTCCTTTCTGAAAATTTTCACACGATTGCTTCCTGGCCATTGACTGTATTTTTTACTTAATTGCAGCAGGCCTGCTATTTGTAGGTGAGTATTATTACGACTTATAATCATCTTATAATACACCTAACAGTTATTTCTAACCTTGTCCGGCACATGGAGTGTTTTTCGTTCAAGTTATCATCTGTATATCATACCTTATATTATGTTGTAAGTCCCTTTTTGTAGATCTCTGTTATATACATATTTTTTTCTCTCTATTTGTAGTGATTATCTTCAGTAAGAATATTATACCTTATAACTCAACACCAAGAAGACTTTTTATTACACTCTGTAGCCGTTTGGCTATCGAAAATAAACCCTGAGATACCCACATTGTCCGATTGTATAAAGGTCCCAATGTTTTCGGGTTCTGTATCAAAAATTCCAATTACCTCGCTGATGGATTCATTATTTTTCAACGTGAATTTTGTGATCGCAGCTATCTCGCTATGGTATGCATTCTTGTAGTCAAATGTTTCGGGTATTCTGCGGTCCACTTCAGACGATAAGGCCAAATTAGGTGCTTGTTTATGTTGTTTCATTCCCCTAGTTATGATTTTCCCTTCAAT
The DNA here is from genome assembly GCA_918026855.4 of Phaedon cochleariae. Classification (NCBI taxonomy): domain Eukaryota; kingdom Metazoa; phylum Arthropoda; class Insecta; order Coleoptera; family Chrysomelidae; genus Phaedon; species Phaedon cochleariae. The sequence goes on from OU896710.1 coordinate 22,664,736, forward strand.
TTCGAGGGTTATTTTTCGATTACGCAAATCAATGACATACATATGTTTATTCAAAAAGTCCATGCCAAGTAAAACAGGTACTGGAAGTTTGTCTATAACTATAACTTTACACGTTGTTTCCAGGTGCCCTATAGATATCCTGATTATTGCCTCTCCTATCGTTGGGACTTTCTGTCCTCCGGCTACGATTAAATTATTTCGGCAGGGTCTATAATATTTTATGAAGTCCTTTGAAACTATGCTATTTTGGGCGCCTGTATCTAAGACTGCGCTTACTGGTTTTTTGTTGATTTTCAGCACTATCGTCAAAACTTCTTCAGCAGTCGTGTGTTTCATGCCTCCGCTGTTTGACAGGACGACGGCGGAGTTTACTTGTGTCGTCCGGTCCCGTTTGGGTAACTGTCTGTCCTACATGTAATCGCCGTATGTCCTACCCTGTTGCATAATTGACACCGAGGCCTTCCATCGTGGTTACGTTGTGACGTACATATCATATCAACATCCCAAAATGTCACTTTACCACTTGCGACGATCTAATAGTGGGCATTCACGGCAGCCGCAGTCAGAGACGGGGTGGTTCGACAATTATATTAAGAATGCAAAAGCAAATTAGTAAGATCTCGAATGGGCGCCAGGTAAATTAATCCACTCCGCAAAAGCCCTAATCCCAACAACTCACCCTCCGAATTTACCAACGGAGTTGAGGTGGATGTCTCAGAAGTAAATAAGACAGGAATAAATTGAATCTATTTATTGCCAATTATAACTCTTCTCATTGATAGGTTCCAATTTTATGCAGATTACAAATAAACGAATACCATCCTAATCCTATGCTAAAGAATACACCTGTCTCAGTCTGGGAACAAAAAAATCAATTACCATCACCCATGACCAACAGCACATCGGCATCACCACCTCAGCAATCAACAAAACATTAAAGCTAGATCAAATATTGTAGGCAAGCAGAAGGGAGAGCAGAAATTAAGGGATGCATATGGATAAAAAAGAAATATCACCAACAAAAGTAGGTGAATGAATCTATATACGGCACAGGCCCCGTATTCGCGTCGCTTGAGCTCAGGCGCATGCGCGGTTCACTAGGCGACAATGTAGGTTACCAATAATTTCCGCTTCCAAATTATAATAGCTTATAGGTAGACAGCAAATAGGCAATCTAGTCATGAGGTTAGGTGACAGCATTAGGCAAGCAATAGCAAAGAATTGTATGTGATAAAAAAAAATAAATAAAAATAAAAAAATATCAAGATCTGGAATATTAGTGAGATTGTAGCATAACGAAAATCTAAATAATAATCTAATTTAGTATTCAGAATATAGCCAGTAAGCAAATATCATCGATAGCCACGAAGCAGTAAAAAAAATCAAGGCCTAAGCATTAGTGAGATATAGCATACAAATAAGTTTATATAACAAAAAAAAATAGCGAATAAGCAAATAACTTATGTCAATAGCCAGAAAGCAGTAATCAAAAAAATTCAAGGTCCAGGCATTAGTGAGGTATAGCATGCATATAAGTTTATATAAAAAAAATAGCGAATAAGCAAATAACTTATATCAATAGCCAGAAAGCAGTAATCAAAAAAAATCAAGGTCCAGGCATAAGTGAGGTATAGCATACATATAAGTTTATATAAAAAAATAGCGAATGAGCAAATAACTTATATCAATAGCCAGAAAGCAGTAATCAAAAAAAATCAAGGTCCAGGCATTAGTGAGGTATAGCATGCATATAAGTTTATATAAAAAAAATAGCGAATAAGCAAATAACTTATATCAATAGCCAGAAAGCAGTAATCAAAAAAATCAAGGTCCAGGCATTAGTGAGGTATAGCATACATATAAGTTTATATAAAAAAAATAGCGAATAAGCAAATAACTTATATCAATAGCCAGAAAGCAGTAATCAAAAAAAATCAAGGTCCAGGCATTAGTGAGGTATAGCATACATATAAGTTTATATAAAAAATAGCGAATAAGCAAATAACTCATATCAATAGCCAGAAAGCAGTAATCAAAAAAAATCAAGGTCCAGGCATTAGTGAGGTATAGCATACATATAAGTTTATATAAAAAAAATAGCGAATAAGCAAATAACTAATATCAATAGCCAGAAAGCAGTGGAATGAAAGAAAGTGATCAAAAACTTGCGGTTTTCCAGTCTCCACCTCTTACAGAGGACCACCCTGTATAGTCCTCCCAGCTTGGCCAATATTCAGTCCGGGTCCACGTCTATACTGGGTCACCCTGTATAATCCCGGGAACAATGCAACACCCGACACCCTGGTCAAGTAGGTAGATCCACCCTGTATAGTCCTCCAAATCGTGGACTCAAAAAAAAACCCTACGGAAGACACAAATTACTACCTCTTCCAAATAAAATGTGATGGCGTAAACCCCAAATTTACCCAAGCCTTTATTTAGCAAACGAAATAATTGATAATAAAATACACAAGAGACACTGAATGCACAAACTATATAATGCTCTTGGGAATTCATAACAAAATTTATCCCAATTAACCCAAAACAATAATAATTTATACCAAGCTGTAAACCTATTGTTGACAACAAATAAATAATTAAATAGTTCAATCGATTGAACCGATTGAAGAGAATTAAATATGGCACAATCATATCAATATATGATTTATCCTAAGCAACTACTTGATAGAACTGATAATAGTGAATAACATCCACTAAATAATCACTTACTGAATAAACGATAAAATAAACCAATATAAAAAGAACTTACCCTGGCCAAGGGGTTTTCTTTAGTAAATTTTGATACTTTCCAAAATAATCCAACGACCAGTTTTCCAATTCGTGTTACTTCAACCGAAAATGACTCTCAAGGCACCTCTCTATAAGGAGTACATGGCTTGATATGGGAATTTCACCTCTATTGAATCTTGAGTTCAGGATCTTCCGGAAAGGAACGGTACGACCATATGTCCTGCAGTTCCAACGACAGGTTTTAAGTGCTGACTTCGAATCCTTATATAGAGTTCAATTTTGGTCAAATTCACAAAATATGCACACCACAGCAATGAACGAATCCCAAAATTGATATTTATGTAGCACAAATGGAATCCCTAGTTAGGATGACTTGGAGAAAGTCAAAAATTATGTGTACAATTAGTCACCACCATTACTTGTCAAACATTTTCCGGAAAGTGAAGTACTTGTTCCAAAACCCAACCAGAGGTCGCTGCCTCAAGTTCTTGTCACGGTCACGGAGCTCTCAGAATTCCGAAACAGCAGAACCTACTCCCCACCGAGTACAGTTGTAGGACTTCAAGGTTGATAGGCCTGTTGATTATTCGTGAAAACAATTGAGTACCAACTCTCGAGAAGTTCAAATAGACCGTGTTGGTTGTGCCCAACTTCCTCTCTATGATAGCCAAACAGTCCTCATATGCAAAGTTAAGGAAATGGTCAATTAAATAACGTACCAATCAAGTGGGATTCTCAGGAAATTCGAGGTTGACAACTGGCAACCTCGCGCGAGTAATCATGAAACAATAAAATTTGTCTTACAAAATAAACCACGGTCACACCTACAGCTGCGGTACGGTTCGACGGCTAAAGATACTTATGACATTCTTATGACAAAGACATCTTCTGAAAACAGCTGATTTCAAAATAAACATCACAAACGAAAAATCCTTCGAAAAATGAAAATGCTGCTACAAAACATTTGCCAGCACGATATATATCAGAATTATAATCCAAGAAACCAGGTAAGTCGCCCAGTGAATCGCTATACAACAATTCAGCGGAATACGATAAATCAAGGTAGGGATAAATCGAGGAACTAATCAACGTCGAGAATCTCCAACACCGACTGCTAATAACTTGATTACAAACTGGAAGCACAGTATGTGGCGTATTTGAATATGATTTGGAATGCGAAGAAACTGACGGAGGCACAAACCTCTCGCCCACCTTGGACATACGTAGGAATTGGATTCACTTATGAGTGCATAACAACTTGACCAGGAAAGTAATTTGCATGCTTACTGAACTGACAAGTGCAATGGTTTATTAAATATACTGGGCGCTTCCTATCGTATTATTTATTGGCCTCAATGTGTAGATGATATATCTAAAGTTAATTTTTAACGTAACAAATCCTCCCCTTACTTCAAGAAATTTACCCTGTAAATTTCACTTGTCAAATTGAGGAAAATATATAGGAGTCAAATGTACATTGTAACAATGATTTTCATTAACTTAATCATCAGGCCCTGGCTTCAGGTCTTTCGTATGCCAGAAGCCCTTGGAGTTACCCTCCGCATCCCTCAACTCGTATGTCCAAGGGGAAAGACGTTTGTGAATGTAAAATGGACCCACATATGATGGGGCCAATTTTCGAGTAAAATGTTTGGCCGCGTCCGATAATACGTAATTTTTTTTCCAGACAAGTTGATTAGGAAAATACTCAACATGACGACAGCGTAAGTTGTACCGGTCACAACTTTTTTGGCCAGCGACTTCTAACCGCCTGCGAACCTCCGCATACATTTTGTTGAAGGACTCATTCCTACTGGCACATACACTTGGACACCCTCTTCAAGTTCTGCAAACTCGCCTTGAACATAATCTCCACCAGATAATGTCATCCTACGACCAAAATTCATGAAATAGGGAGTCACCTTTGTGGCCTCGTGTTTTGAAGTACGAATTGCACAAGCTACTTCATCTAAATTCTCGTCCCAACGACGGTGATTGTCCGAGACGTACATTGATATCATCGTTTTGATAGTTCGATTGACCCTTTCTGTTGGATTGGCCCTTGGATGATAATTGGCATTGAACTTAAGTTTACACTGGTATTTTTCGGCCATCTTCGAGAATTGACGACTACGATACTGTGATCCATTATCACATATGAGAATTCGGGGTACTCCGAATAGCAAGAAAACATCCCCCTCAATTTTACGGATGATTGCTTCAGTAGAAGCTTTCCTGAGTGGAAAAAGTAACGAGAATTTACTGAGGTAATCAGTAACCACCAATATATAGCAATTGCCACGTTTTGACCTAGGCAACGGCCCGATTAAGTCCGTAGACGCCATTTCCCATGGTCTAGAAACCTTCGGATGGGATACTATCTTATCGCTTGGCCGCTCCTGAGATACCTTATGCATTGCACATACCTGACACCGACGTACGAACCGAGAAATGTCACTCCTCATCTTTGGCCAGAAGTAGCGTTCGGCAACCCTGGCAAATGTCTTGTATACTCCTGTATGACCTGAAGTGGCAGGTTCATGAGCAGCGACGATAATACCCTGACGCTCTTTCTTAGGAACTACCTGCAACCAAGAATCAGCGGGTGGGGACAACCCTGGATAATCTGACGCAACGTGCTTCCACAATCGACCATCACACTCCTTCCAGTTGGCAAACTTCAGTGGATACTTCCGAACCCTTTCCACCATCGAGGAATACCACCTATCGCCAGCAACATCAAAGTGGTCTGGTAACCCCTCCACAACGCCAGCAGCTACGTGAATGGAATCTAGAATGGGGACAGATCTGGAAAGGGCATCAGGGACGACGTGCTCCTTTCCCTTACGATGGACCACCTTAAAGTTATATTGTTGAAGGCGGACAGACCACCGGGCTAACCGCCCGGTCAAATCCTTGAGGTTCTGCAACCAGCACAAGCTATAGTGATCAGTGATGACCGTGAATGGCACCCCCTCGAGATATGGTCGCAGCTTTTCTACGGCCCATAGCACGGCTAGACATTCTCTTTCCGTTGTCGAAAAGTTCCGCTCTTGCTTCGTGAGGGATCTACTCAAATAGGATATCACATGATCACCGTCCTCATGGGACTGTGTCAAGACAGCGCCGATGCCGTACCCAGACGCATCAGTTTGCACGACAAATGGTTTAGAGTAATCCGGACAGCTCAAAATAGGTGCAGCCACCAACGACTCTTTGATACGCCTGAACGACTTAGCACATTCCTCTGTCCACTGGAACTTGGTACTCTTGCGCAGAAGGGCGGTAATAGGAGCTATGATCGAAGAAAAATCATGAACAAAACGTCTGTACCACGAAAAAGTTCCCACGATGCGACGTACCTCACTCACGCTTGTTGGGGCTGGAAGCTCCAACATCGCTTTAACCTTCTCGGGGTCAACGTGCAAACCATTGCGATCAACCACGTAACCTAAATAACGCATTTCTGGTCGACAAAATTTGCACTTATCTATACTGATGGTTATATTGGCTTCCCTAAGCCGGCGAAAAACCTCATCCAAGATGGCAAGATGATGTTCAAATGACTGACTGACAATGACAACGTCATCAAGATACACAAATACATTAGGCTCCAAGTCGTGCCCTAGAACATTATCTATAAGACGTTGCCACGTCGCTGGGGCATTGTGGAGTCCGAACGGCATTCGGCGGAAGTGAAATAAGCCCCTATTGGGTACTGTAAAAGCCGTAAACTTCTTGGATTCTTCTGCCATGGGTACTTGCCAATATGCGGACTTAACATCTAGGCTAGATAAGTACCTAGCATCCCTGAGCTTGTCAAGGGTATCTGAGACAAGAGGCAATGGGTAGCTATCTCGCACCGTCACAGCATTCAACTTCCTAAAATCGACACAAAAACGAAAGGAGTCATCTTTCTTCTTCACGAGCAGTATGGGGGAAGACCACGGGCTATTAGATGGCTCGACGATTCCTAATGAAAGCATATCCTCTAGCTCCTTGTCGATTTGTGATTGAACCACAGGGTTGACACGATAGTATCGCTGCTTGATAGGTGGACTATCGGTAACGATGACGTGCTCCGCCATACTCGTACACCCGAGCTCCTTACCCATGAGTGATACATTTCGTTCGATTACCGCTTGTAGTCTCGCCTTCTCTATTGGACTCAATAACGTCTGGCCGCTGACATGCTCTACCGAATTCGCAGTGATGGGTTGATCAGAAAAATGCCACTCGTTGTGGCGGAGGTCCGGAACCACACCCATTATTCTCCAAAAATCCGCACCTAAGATCAATAAATGTGCTAATTCTGGCACAACAATAGCCCGAACCAACCGAAATCGATCTCTGACAGTAACTGGTAATTCCACGACCCCCACACTAGTACAGCGAGTCCCATTGGCAACAGTACAATATGAAGTATCGCTATAGTCCACTGGTAACCCTAACTCCTTTATGACAGTCAAACCCTTGCCTCCAAGGATGGTCCTTGAAGCCCCAGAATCTAAAAGGCCCAACATCGACTTTCCCAAAATGTCGACCCTGAGGTATGGACGCTCATCATTGAGTGCATGCTCCAGAACAAAATCTAGAAGTATTTGGAGATTCTCGACCGAGTGTTCCTCGACGACACGCCTACCTCGATCATCTAGGTGTGTCGGAACCCGTTTCCCTGCTTTGACTTACAATTTGGGCAAGTCCGCATCGTCACCCCCTCTCTCTTACAACGGTAGCAAAACATGCCAGTCTTAACGGTGCAACCGATGGCCCGGTGACCAGGTTTATTACACCTGTAACAGATAATTTCTTTCGAGGTACCCGAAGATGACTCAGCATGAGGAGTGGATACCGGACAACTATCGACATCAGGTTGGCTCACCCCAACATAAGCCAAGTCTGGCTCTAGTGCACTGCCTCTTCTAGAGGGAGCTGAAAAATTTTCCACCGCCTCCTTCCTGGCTTCTAAACGTCGACAAAGGTCACGCAGGTGCGCTATAGAATTTATCTCAACCAATGCCAGTTGAGTTTGATAGAATGGGGCAATGTTTCGTAACAATATTTTTAACTTTGTTTCTTCAGAGACCTGGCACGTCAGTCGCTTGAAGTACCCAGCCATTACCGCCAAATAGATACCAATCGACTCATCAGGCCCCTGAGTCCGCTTTCGAATCTCTTCGAAGAGTTTTTCATTAAAATTGGAAGAAAGATATTCCTCCCTGAGAAGGGTGACGAACTCGTCCCAAGTTTGTGGCCTACTTTTTTATATTGATTGATATAAACCAAAATTGTATAAAAATATAAGACACATGTGCGAACGGCAGCTCTTCGCCAGAGAACAGATAAGTGGATTCGTTGTGATTGCAGATAGTTAAATTTCAAGTTTAGAGGGCGCCACTCAATTTACAAAACAATTACTGATACTTGGATAATTGAGAAAACCAATTAGTTGGATACTTACAGTATTTTCCAAAACTTAATCCTGAAATAGAAATATGAAAAAAATCTTCTCAAATGGCAGTGTCAACACAAATAGATGAATAAAACCATATCAAATTTCAGACCTATTTATTATCACCATAACAGACAGGGTTTATGCAGACCAATGTAGAGACCAAATGAGTGTCAGAATAAGTAGCATATGTTATCATGAAATATCTTAAAGTAATATGACCGTAAAATATCATAACCATAAATTGTCATAACCATGAAATGATTGTTTCTAGGGGAATTCAAAATTATTGTACAAAATCATGATAAGTTTTTATCAACCTACACCATGACAATTACCACCTCTTTATATGACTAGTGTTTGGGTATAGCAATCATCATATTCCAACTATAAAACGGGATGTATAAATCTCAAAAAATTTGATTAGACAATAATCTGTAAAAAACCTGAAACCGCTGTCACATAGTACTATGGGAGAGCTTCACAAGAGCTTCATACATGTTAAATATGGTTATGATCAAAATGTTGAAATATTAAATTCAGATTCAAAAAAAAAATGATGGAATAAAAAACCTGGTCTATTGGAGGGTCCTCTCCAATGGTCTAATCACCCCTATCCAAGGTCCACTATGGTGAGTAGGCATGCTCGTGAAGATGAAGACGAAGACAGGCACGAAGACAGGAACAAAAAGAAGTTGATGGACCTCCACAGTCCACAGTAGGGCTCAGTGGTGTGGCTCAGCCGGTCAGCTTGACCGGTTACTACTGGGCTTGATCTGGGCCACCTGTCGACTCTGGTCAGGATAAAATGAGCGACCTGGTCCTCTTGGGAATCATGACCAAGGTCGAGAGATTATCCCCTCAGCTGTTCGCTACTAGAAGCCGAAGGCAGCTAAGCCATACCCTAACACCCTGTTAAAAAATTAACAGGTTGATATAACCTCTTGACAGACACGTGGAGAACAGAAAAAAACTGATATTGAAAGGAAATATTGCTCACCAAGTTGATAGTCATTGCTCTGCATATGACTTACCTTCTGAGAAGGGAGGAAGGACTTGAAGAACAATTAGTTTGGAGTCTTCATACGCTGAAAAAAGCCGGCTGCAGGGCTTCCTGGGGACATCAGGCAGTCTCCGAAAAGTGGGAACAAATCCTACACAGGTCCATGGCCAGAATCACTGATGTTTTTGAACAATTTCAAAAAAATTTCAAATCCCCCGAAGGGTTTCTACGGATTATACCGAGAAAAGAAAAAATGCTCAAACTGGCTCAAGTGCACACCATGACGGTCGCCGAGAAAAAGCCCCGAGATAGCTACCGGAAATCTCCTCCTAAAATTCCCTATCTAAACTTATCTTATCTAAAGAAGTGCTTCCTGCCAAAATTCAGCGCCAAATATGAAATCCTATTATTTCATTGGTCAGAAGAAAAACACAAGAATTACTAGGTCCAAACTAACAGAAGAAGTACCGAAGAAAGAAAAGAAAAAGAAGAGTCTTCTTTTTCTTCGGTAGTACTATGTCACAACATTGTAAGATTGTGCTTAAGTCCTACTCACAGAAGATGAGTGACATACTGGACAATGACGTTTGGATGACAATATTATAACCCTAAATAAATTCCAGAAAATAAAGAAAATAATTCTTCCAACACCGAAAATACCATTTCAGATCGAAAAATCACCTTGAATAATCCCTGAAATAAACCAGCGTCATGGGCTTTATCACACCTGCGAACACACTGGTAAGTCGTTTGTTTACTCTCGGAAGGGACAACAACATTGAACTATTTCTTCGAATTCTAGGCCTCTAGGATCAGAACGCCAGAAATCAAAGACTCCTGCAGCTTATATCATCACCTCCCATCGGCACATAGAAATTCAGAAGACATTACTAATCATGACTGTTATTATTTCTATGCTGTTATTCAAAACTGTGTGATAAAGTGGTTCATTAAAAGTTACATTCAAGTACTTCAGGATTATTTACCAAGTATCAGACTGAATGTTCTCTGTAAGTATGACTTCTTGTCTAGATCTGAAAGGTTAATATTTACAAAATGGTAATGTATGAAACAAAAAAATGAAAATGATTCTTTGCAACTTCAAATGTTGCACTAAAGCAAATTCGCTTGAATTTTCATGCAAACGATACTAAAAATTATTTTGTAGCAATTTCAAATGCTACAAGTTCTTACCTCATGCCTATATGCTAAATAAAATTGATACGCTCTTCCTGAGAAGAGGTCAATGCCTGACTCAAGCAAGGTCTCCTTAGAAACATGGCGGGCAATTCTCAATTCCTCCACGCGTTCCAGGAAAGCACTTAATGAATATCCCTTTTTGTCTCCTGAAAATTTACAATCCCATTTACTAGGGAGGATGGGCTTCACCCCGTGGGCGGGATTGCCACGAACTGGGGAAACACTGGACGAACGTCTCTGAGGATGTGGAGGGACAACCAAATTACTTTCTTCCAAGAAACTTAGTGGTGGTGGAAGATTTTGTGCCTTCTGATGTTCCTCAGCCTTCAAGTGGAGAAGATCTAGAAGGGACAACGCCTTTGCCAGAAAATCTGGACGTCTAGTACACTCCTCATCTATATTCTCGATGCGATGCAAGACGTGGGTCAATTTGGTTTGATACTGGGCAAAGAAATTACTCGATTTCGAGTCGCTAAAATCAGCTATGCGAGGTTCCAGATCGGCCAACTTCTCTCCGACTGCCTTCACATCCTCTTCCACCGTGAACGGATATGTTGGCATCCTGATACTATCACCCTCCTTTTCCAACCTAATAGCCATGGTCAAGGACTGCCTCATCTGTTCCACCGTTCCTGTAGCTATACCTCTTATCATGAGTTCATAGGATAGCTCCTCATGATTCAACCTGTTGACTATCATCTTCGTAGCCATGATGACCGACAACTGAATCAAAGCTAGTAACACCGACCCCCAATACTGAATAACATGGAACCCTCCAAGAATTACAAAAAGCTAACTAATCAAAAAAAAATTATAGGCCCCACGTTGGGCGCCAAAAATGTGACGTACATATCATATCAACATCCCAAAATGTCACTTTACCACTTGCGACGATCTAATAGTGGGCATTCACGGCAGCCGCAGTCAGAGACGGGGTGGTTCGACAATTATATTAAGAATGCAAAAGCAAATTAGTAAGATCTTGAATGGGCGCCAGGTAAATTAATCCACTCCGCAAAAGCCCTAATCCCAACAACTCACCCTCCGAATTTACCAACGGAGTTGAGGTGGATGTCTCAGAAGTAAATAAGACAGGAATAAATTGAATCTATTTATTGCCAATTATAACTCTTCTCATTGATAGGTTCCAATTTTATGCAGATTACAAATAAACGAATACCATCCTAATCCTATGCTAAAGAATACACCTGTCTCAGTCTGGGAACAAAAAAATCAATTACCATCACCCATGACCAACAGCACATCGGCATCACCACCTCAGCAATCAACAAAACATTAAAGCTAGATCAAATATTGTAGGCAAGCAGAAGGGAGAGCAGAAATTGAGGGATGCATATGGATAAAAAAGAAATATCACCAACAAAAGTAGGTGAATGAATCTATATACGGCAAAGGCCCCGTATTCGCGTCGCTTGAGCTCAGGCGCATGCGCGGTTCACTAGGCGACAATGTAGGTTACCAATAATTTCCGCTTCCAAATTATAATAGCTTATAGGTAGACAGCAAATAGGCAATCTAGTCATGAGGTTAGGTAACAGCATTAGGCAAGCAATAGCAAAGAATTGTATGTGATAAAAAAAAATAAATAAAAATAAAAAAAAATCAAGATCTGGAATATTAGTGAGATTGTAGCATAACGAAAATCTAAATAATAATCTAATTTAGTATTCAGAATATAGCCAGTAAGCAAATATCATCGATAGCCACGAAGCAGTAAAAAAAAATCAAGGCCTAAGCATTAGTGAGATATAGCATACAAATAAGTTTATATATAAAAAAAAATAGCGAATAAGCAAATAACTTATATCAATAGCCAGAAAGCAGTAATCAAAAAAATTCAAGGTCCAGGCATTAGTGAGGTATAGCATGCATATAAGTTTATATAAAAAAATAGCGAATAAGCAAATAACTTATATCAATAGCCAGAAAGCAGTAATCAAAAAAAATCAAGATCCAGGCATTAGTGAGGTATAGCATACATATAAGTTTATATAAAAAAAATAGCGAATAAGCAAATAACTTATATCAATAGCCAGAAAGCAGTAATCAAAAAAAATCAAGGTCCAGGCATTAGTGAGGTATAGCATGCATATAAGTTTATATAAAAAAAATAGCGAATGAGCAAATAACTTATATCAATAGCCAGAAAGCAGTAATCAAAAAAATCAAGGTCCAGGCATTAGTGAGGTATAGCATACATATAAGTTTATATAAAAAAAATAGCGAATAAGCAAATAACTTATATCAATAGCCAGAAAGCAGTAATCAAAAAAAATCAAGGTCCAGGCATTAGTGACGTAAAGCATACATATAAGTTTATATAAAAAAATAGCGAATAAGCAAATAACTTATATCAATAGCCAGAAAGCAGTAATCAAAAAAAATCAAGGTCCAGGCATTAGTGAGGTATAGCATACATATGAGTTTATATAAAAAAATAGCGAATAAGCAAATAACTTATATCAATAGCCAGAAAGCAGTAATCAAAAAAAATCAAGGTCCAGGCATTAGTGAGGTATAGCATACATATAAGTTTATATAAAAAAATAGCGAATAAGCAAATAACTCATATCAATAGCCAGAAAGCAGTGGAATGAAAGAAAGTGATCAAAAACTTGCGGTTTTCCAGTCTCCACCTCTTAGAGAGGACCACCCTGTATAGTCCTTCCAGCTTGGCCAATATTCAGTCCGGGTCCACGTCTATACTGGGTCACCCTGTATAATCCCGGGAACAATGCAACACCCGACACCCTGGTCAAGTAGGTAGATCCACCCTGTATAGTCCTCCAAATCGTGGACTCAAGAAAAAAACCCTACGGAAGACACAAATTACTACCTCTTCCAAATAAAATGTGATGGCATAAACCCCAAATTTACCCAAGCCTTTATTTAGCAAACGAAATAATTGATAATAAAATACACAAGAGACACTGAATGCACAAACTATATAATGCTCTTGGGAATTCATAACAAAATTTATCCCAATTAACCCAAAACAATAATAATTTATACCAAGCTGTAAACCTATTGTTGACAACAAATAAATAATTAAATAGTTCAATCGATTGAACCGATTGAAGAGAATTAAATATGGCACAATCATATCAATATATGATTTATCCTAAGCAACTACTTGATAGAACTGATAATAGTAAATAACATCCACTAAATAATCACTTACTGAATAAACGATAAAATAAACCAATATAAAAAGAACTTACCCTGGCCAAGGGGTTTTCTTTAGTAAATTTTGATACTTTCCAAAATAATCCAACGACCAGTTTTCCAATTCGTGTTACTTCAACCGAAAATGACTCTTAAGGCACCTCTCTATAAGGAGTACATGGCTTGATATGGGAATTTCACCTCTATTGAATCTTGAGTTCAGGATCTTCCGGAAAGGAACGGTACGACCATATGTCCTGCAGTTCCAACGACAGGTTTTAAGTGCTGACTTCGAATCCTTATATAGAGTTCAATTTTGGTCAAATTCACAAAATATGCACACCACAGCAATGAACGAATCCCAAAATTGATATTTATGTAGCACAAATGGAATCCCTAGTTAGGATGACTTGGAGAAAGTCAAAAATTATGTGTACAATTAGTCACCACCATTACTTGTCAAACATTTTCCGGAAAGTGAAGTACTTGTTCCAAAACCCAACCAGAGGTCGCTGCCTCAAGTTCTTGTCACGGTCACGGAGCTCTCAGAATTCCGAAACAGCAGAACCTACTCCCCACCGAGTACAGTTGTAGGACTTCAAGGTTGATAGGCCTGTTGATTATTCGTGAAAACAATTGAGTACCAACTCTCGAGAAGTTCAAATAGACCGTGTTGGTTGTGCCCAACTTCCTCTCTATGATAGCCAAACAGTCCTCATATGCAAAGTTAAGGAAATGGTCAATTAAATAACGTACCAATCAAGTGGGATTCTCAGGAAATTCGAGGTTGACAACTGGCAACCTCGCGCGAGTAATCATGAAACAATAAAATTTGTCTTACAAAATAAACCACGGTCACACCTACAGCTGCGGTACGGTTCGACGGCTAAAGATACTTATGACATTCTTATGACAAAGACATCTTCTGAAAACAGCTGATTTCAAAATAAACATCACAAACGAAAAATCCTTGGAAAAATGAAAATGCTGCTACAAAACATTTGCCAGCACGATATATATCAGAATTATAATCCAAGAAACCAGGTAAGTCGCCCAGTGAATCGCTATACAACAATTCAGCGGAATACGATAAATCAAGGTAGGGATAAATCGAGGAACTAATCAACGTCGAGAATCTCCAACACCGACTGCTAATAACTTGATTACAAACTGGAAGCACAGTATGTGGCGTATTTGAATATGATTTGGAATGCGAAGAAACTGACGGAGGCACAAACCTCTCGCCCACCTTGGACATACGTAGGAATTGGATTCACTCATGAGTGCATAACTACTTGACCAGGAAAGTAATTTGCATGCTTACTGAACTGACAAGTGCAATGGTTTATTAAATATACTGGGCGCTTCCTATCGTATTATTTATTGGCCTCAATGTGTAGATGATATATCTAAAGTTAATTTTTAACGTAACAACGTGAATTGAAGGCTCTATCAGCCGAGGGTCCTAAGTGCGAAAAATTGCCGTTTGGGTTATAATTTCCATACCTTATTGGAGGTTTCCCCTGATAATCTGGACGCCTTTGTTGCCCTTGAAAATTACTTCTGTAGTTGCCTTGTCTGTATTGATTGGGATTTGGTTGTGATCTGTAATATCCTTGTTGATTTTGAGTATTTCCATTCCGATTTGACTGCCGAAAATTAGTTTGGTTCCTCTGGGGATGGTAATCGTTGTTCCTGAATCCTGATACTGGTGGTTCTTAATTAGTGGTTGGTTGATTTTGAGCGCATTGGCAAGGGTGAAGAGGGCCACAGCGATTTGTATTTGGGCTGGATACATCTTCTAATTTATTCACCATTTTGTTAAACTTTTCCCATGTCATCCCGTCTTCCAGAATAAGCCTATAGTTGGTATAGAATTCCTGATGTATACCGTTTTCAAAATATTTCCGGAAATTCTCCACATCAAAACCTGGATCGTACTCACCGTACAGAGTTTGTAGTTGGTAATAGTAGGTTTTTATTGATTCTCCGGGGGTTTGTTTCCTATCGAGGAGACGTTTTTCCATGGATCTTTTGAAGTCCTGACCTTCATATTCGCCCAGAAAGTCCTACAGCTTCTGTATACCTCGTATACCAAAGGTTTGCTGCATTTTCCAAAAAGGATCCGAAGTATGCGATTTTTAGTGAGTTATTCCATCCATTTGCTGCTGCTGTACGTTCGCAGCCTTTCATAAATGCCGATGCGTTATCAGAACAGGGGTTGAAAATCTGTGGGCTCAGAAAAGAGGGAGTAGCTGGGGTTCTCGGGGCTACGAGACTAGCATTCAGCGTGACGTTTTCCATATTTGTTTCAATTGTAGTGGTTGTCAAAGTAGTGCCTGAAATTATGCTGTCGGGATTCGAGTTAGGGATGGTAATTCTATCTATTGCCTCTTTGTCGTTTAATTCGATTTTCGGTATCTCACTGTCTCTGGGTTCCTGTATGTCTGCAGTCCCAATTTCACTGTCTTCCTCTGATAGATACTGGGCTCGGTAGTGAAGTTTAGCGGGTTTTGCGGGCTGTGCGTAACAGGGCTTAGTGGTGGCGATCTTGAAAGTTTCAATGACTTATTGAAAGGATTATTTTCGAATATGTCTGTGCTCCTGTGTGGGGGGTTGAACGGAATTTTTTCTAACGCAACTAATTTAGGTTTTGAAGATGTTTTTTGGTTAGGTTTCACCAGTCCTGATCGTAATTTGAAGTTTAGAAGACTGTCATCGGACATTCTTGGTGTCAGTAGGCATAATGACGAAACGTAAGGTGTACAAATTGTACGTAGAGATGTGTAACAGGATTATAACAACTATATTTGTAGCGACACTAAATCATAAAAAATTCCGAATATATGTCCGAATTCCCCTTTTATATTTGTTTGTATATCAATAATATCTTACTTTATTTTACTTACTTTATCACCTACCTTCTTTCCTCACTTTATACTAATCATTCTATGACTTCTATAAGAATTTATTACTGCAGAAATTGAAAAATATTGCTATACTCAGATATGGATTTCAAGATAACTGAACTATTATATTCTATCGAATTTTTGTTTTTTCTTTCTTCTGATAACCCTTTCTACTAGTGTCTTTTAACTTTGTTTTTTAATGAAATTGAGTCAGGTATAGTGAGTCCATTATGAAGAATGAGACTCAAGGAAAGAAGCTTAGGCGCCTCCACCATGTCACGAATCTGGTCTTCCTGATGGGATAAGGCCACTGGATCATCTTTGAGGGTAGCTCAGATAGGGTAGATCATATCAACTCAGACACTGATAGTTTAAGAGGTATGAGAAGTAGTAAAAACCATGTTAAAACCACAAATACATTCATTACATCATTGATATAAAAGAGGAATCATCCAAATGCGATGCAAAACAATTAAGTGGTACTTACAATATAAATAGGGCCATTTCGGAGAGGGTTGTCTGGTAGGATGCACAAAGACCTAACTAACTCGTTAACGCGACGATCGACTGTGCGAACCCCTAGATTCCACGACCGACGGCAACTACCCGCTAATCAAGTATCCACTATCAGTTATCAACTATCAACCATCTCTTCAATAATCATAATCTGTATTTATCTGAATTCTCAAGAACTATTATTGTTTAGGTTATTCTCGGTACGTTACTAATGGAGGTTACTCAGTCGTACAGG
Source organism: Phaedon cochleariae (assembly GCA_918026855.4). Classification (NCBI taxonomy): domain Eukaryota; kingdom Metazoa; phylum Arthropoda; class Insecta; order Coleoptera; family Chrysomelidae; genus Phaedon; species Phaedon cochleariae. Next base: position 22,681,988 of record OU896710.1, read on the forward strand.
TTGTTAACGAGTCAATGTCAAAACGTGTTCGAAATGTTTATAAACTTTTCTGTTCAATGAGGAAAGCACGATTTATAATTTTATAGAAATATTGAATTATTAATGACTTTGATTATGATTTTGGAAAAATTATTTAATTGTGACAATACCTTCTACCTTGAGAGACTTCGTGCACTGATCCAATGAAGAGTTGTCTTCAAGATGGATGAGATTTTGTGTCATTTGATTGTTATTTGACTCCTCCTCGATTTTTATAGAAGGGGCATGTTGTATAATGATCACATTGAATTGTTTATTGTTATTTGACTCCTTGATTTTTATAGAAGGGGCATGTTGTATAATGATCACACTATATAGAATACTATGGAATATGATTATAGTATGCTGAATGGTCATGGTAAATGGGATGTGAACGGACTGAATAATAAATAAACATAAAAAACTGTCTGACTGAATTATCTATTTGAATATATAATAGTAGGAAGCTTCAATTCCTCATAAAACTCTTGTGAAATTTAATTAGACTGAGCTCCACTGTCCAATAAAGCTCTACATGGATGTATATTATTGTGAGCATCTTTAACTTGAACAATCACTGTAGATAGAATCATTTGAAATGGGCCATCAGTAGGTCGTACCATCATATTATTACTGACACTTCTTACAGGTACGGTCTCCTTAGGAGTAGTATCAACATGCAATATTGTATTATGTTTCGAACGACATTTTTTACAAGGACCTAGAAAACATTTTTCTGTGATATGACCTGTTCTCAGACAATTTTGGCAGAGTTTTAGCCTTTTTGCATTTTCTGATCTTTCGAAAGGTGAAAGTTTCAAAAATTCCTCACAAGAATGATTTAAATGCTGTCCTTTACAAAAATCGCATGTTTGATTATGTAATGAAACATTAATTTGACTCTGACGTGGTGAATATTGTTTATTTGATGAGCATCTTGAATTTTGCCCTTGATAGTTTGAAGTTTGATTGTTAATATGTAATGTTTCTAAAACATCAGCTTTGGATTTTAAAAATGCAAAAAAATCATCTAGAGTTGGCAATTCTTTCTCTAATTTGAACTCCTCCCATTGGCGTTGTGTTATTCTATCTAATTTTGTAACTATAATATGAATGACCAATAGATCCCATTCCTGTACTGGTTGTTTCACAACTTTCAATGCAGCTATATGTTTAGAAACAGTATCAATAAGTTGCCTGAATTGATATGCAGATTCTTTATTAATGGATTCGATATTGAAAATTGCTTTAATGTGATTATTGACTAACACACGGGTGTTATCAAATCGTTTGCACAAAAGATCCCACGCTGCATCATAATTGGCATCAGTGAACTCAAGGGTATCAATAACTCTTTTTGCATACCCTTCTAACGATGATGTTAAGTATTGAAATTTCTGAATGTTACCTAAATTTGTATTAGTATGAATAATTGAATTGAAATTAGATTTGAATTCTAGCCAGTGCTCATAATCTCCCTTGAACACTGGTAGTTTAATAGTTGGTAACTTGACTGACTGGAGATCAAAAGGTTGAGACAATCCTGGTACATAGGCTGAATTTTGCACAACTCGACTACAGTTATCTATATATTCTTTAATGAATGATAAAGAACTATAATACTTTTCTTCAAATTCTTCAAAGATTTTATACCGAACTTCTAATTCCTGTTCATCGCAAATTGTCTCAATCTCTGATTGAATTTCATTGAATTCACATAAAAGACTTTCATAATTGCTATTGGCAAGGTGACGATTCCGATACGGCACCTGGTGGGCAAATTTGAACCAGTTTAGGACGTAATTCAAGGTCATGTTTGTTATTGTGTTCAGTGGGTTTCATAAGAGTATATATTATTAGATCATTGATGAATACCATTCAACAAATTACGTTAATTTCCTCTTCTTGCTTCTCTTAAGTACGAGACATGAACTTTATATCAATTGCCTAATCAATTCTATATTATTTTATAAATTACAAATCTCTGATAATACGCAATACGCAAAATCAACTGTGTTTGGTTGCTGGTGGAACTAGTAGAAGGTTCCAATGGATACATGTAGGACTTATAATATGTCCTCTAATATGAATCTCCTGCACTCAAGAACAAGAAGTCTTTTCTGATAATGAAAAATCAGTTCAGTTGAATGGAAAAAATGGATAAACGTTGAGAATCCAATATGAGTTTGAAAAGTGGATGTATGCAGCTCCAACAAAAACTTCCTACCTTTCTTCACTTCATTGGTCCAATAATGATAACAATAAGGTAAATTTGTGATTCATTGTTTATTAATTGCTGATGAATAACTCTTATTTGCAGTGCCTATCTGAGAGAGAACATGATTGAAATGATCAACAGTTCCTTCCTATTTTCTTCATGGGGAAATGTCTCCAGGACTTGGAAAAATAAGTATGGTTGTTTCTCTTTCAAATATTTTTATAAGAAAAATGAAGAAGCAAATTCAATGCCTTCGACTTTTGAACTGCAATAAAAAAAGCTGGGCAAGAAAACAGACATTATGAACATGTGCAGGTGGGTAATTATGGTTTTATTTGTAATGCTTGACTCATATAAAAATCTTGTTCATGACATCCTGTCTAGGCCTCCATAGATTCCTATTTTGTAGTATCATCTTTGTAGTAAAATAGCCAATGCAGAGTGCATGTACTTCCAAAATGATTAAGGTAAAATACAGCCCCCAATTACATATGGGCAATAGATATATAATAACCCTGAATAGCCCTGGAACAAGCAAGTCATTGTAGGTAGCTTACTTCATAGCTTGAATTGAATCTTTGAACATACATTGAAGTGACACAATCTATTTCTATTTGAATATTTAGATGGTGTAATAGCTAATAGATATGGTTTGTTTATAGTAGGTACTAACATTTCTTCAATTTTTCAGCAGGGGAGGAGTTGCCATCCAGGGTATCTTATGATTGAGTGCAAATAGTTACACAAATTGAAACCAAAACCCAGATTCCTTGAAGTTGAATTCAAGTTTTCAAGGAGATATCACTGATTATTTGGGTACTTGAACATATCCATGACATTTCAAATTGTATCTTGGAACAATGTATTCATAATTTTACTGCTTGTATGTTATTACTAAACTGTATTTATTCATAAGTAAAGGTTCTACTTTTTTTTCTGTTTTGTAATGTTTTATTGTAGGTTTCCAAAATTCATATTTCAATTCCACAACTACCTCAATCAACACCTCATTCTTTTTTGATGCAATTTCAAAGTATCACTTTATAATCTTTACTGATTCCTCTTAAAATAGGTACCTACCAGGCAGATACTTACTTTTGCTCATTGTTAATTTATTTCTACATATATGACAGTCCTGGATTTCAAATTCATTTATAATTGTAAATTTTTATGAAGGTATCTTGTAAAATAATTCAGGGAAAAACAGTATACATGAGCACTGAGGGAAGGAGTATACTGGAAGATCCTTCTATTTATAGGTAATTCTTTCTTGACTCCTTTGGAGTGGCATAAGTACAGTAAAACACATGTTATGTCAATGTACTTTCATTTTCGAAAATTATTATTAATTCAGTTCCAAAATATACAAAACATAATGAACTATACAGATTGATGGGATAGATATTTTCAATTAGATGAATTTAGGATTACAAAATGATATCAAATCACAAAATTTAAGATAATATACTGTGTAAATACATTAACTGAAATCCTAGGTCATTTGATCAATGTTTTATGTGGTGGAATTCCAAATTATTCAATGATTTCATTAATATGGTAAAAAAAACTAGCTTCATTAGCTATATTGAATGAATTCCAAGAAGAAAACTCAGTCTAGGATGCCACCTACCTCAACTCTAAGTATATTAGGAATATTCACATTATGAAAAGTGTGTAATATGGATATAATTCACACACATGGCACAAAGGATCATGACAATTTGCTGTTATTGCAGTGGAGCACCATAATATATGAGGTATGGGAGTTGCACTGTGAACAATCCTCAAAGCCTGGAAGTAATATTGTTGATGATAGGCCATTGATAGTTGTATCTACTATTACATCCACAGTAATGTCAGGATGCCTTTGGTGTTGAATTATTTCTTGGTTCACTCATTAGAGCTGGTTGCTGCTGATTTCTATTGTATGGATCAATTGCACATGATTCTGATGACTATAATATTTAGCACAAAATAGTCCAATAGGTTAACACATTGTTTAGGGATGGTTTTCAATGTGTTCACAGAAGGCTGTTCACTGTTGAAAAACTTCACTCCTGGTATCACCATTTGTGTTCTGTAGGATCCTTTTGCTTGAAGAGTGGAGTTATAGAGGTATTATGGTGAATATATCAGCTTCTGATGATAGTGGATATGCTTTTGATTTTTGATATCCCATAAAACTGTCCCACAGAAATGCACTGGTTTGAAGAAAGCTCAGACTATTTGGTCCACGATTCAGTCAGTAGGTAACAGTTATTTTCCTCACATCACGATGAAACAGTATGATCCAACAAAAAATATTATGATTTCAGTAAAAAGTTCAACAATAAACTCAAATAACACGATGAAATATCAAAAAGAAAATGTATGCAAATCTCAAGAAATCTTATAAACAAACTACGCCACCATCTTGTTTTGAAACAGCGCCCCCAACGGTCGATCACCTTGCCAATACCTGAGTTGAACCTCAGATACCGTTGGTTTATCTTATGGCAAGGCAGTTTTAATCGTATCAACATATTTCATGAAGGTAGATAGTTTCTTTTTTACTGAACCACGTTTTCGATTCAAAGTTGTTAAGTTTTCTGCCATTTTATTGCAAACTATAGCTTTAGAAATGAACAAAAATCAAATTGCAGGTACTAACTACTAAGTTAGCAATAATGTTAATGAAGCAAGTATTCTTTGAAACACTGAAAAACGCCTCTGATTCAGTTAACCATGGTTGAAATGAGAATAAACAACTCTCATCCACACAAATTATTCAACTTGTACTTGAATTTGTCTTAAATTATGGAATTCAACGTAACTAATTTGCCGGAATAATTGAGTTTTAAAAAATGGTAAGTATTGGTTGAAAATAGGAATAGGAAATGGAACCGGCTCACCGCCTGTTTTACTAGATGCACCCTTCTTGTCCGAACGCTTCTACAATGGACCAAATAGCAGTCTGTCAGGATTGACTCAGGAATCGTGCATTCGCTCACTTCAATATTTCGGCGATCGACTGGGCAGTTGCTGCACCCTGCTTACCTCGGAATTCTTGGAAATCGTGGCGTTGTTGAATATTCTTGAGTAGATAAGATTAGCCGTTTCTGACTCTCCGCCCGAGGTCACTCTCCTCCGACCTTGAGCGGAGTGACCTTGGGCGGGAGTGACCTTGGGCGGAGTGACCTTGGAGCAGGAGTGACCTTGGACCGGAGTGACCTCGATGCAGAAGTGGCCTTGTACGGAAGTGACCTTGAGTGGGAGTGACCTTGGGCAGGAGTGACCTCGTGTCAGAGTGACCTTGATGCAGAAGTGGCCTTGAACAGGAGTGACCTCGAGTAGGAGTTGCCTTGGACGGTAGTGACCTTGAGTATGAGTGACCTTGGGCGGGAGTGCTCTTGAGTAGAGTAACCTTCGCATGTGCGACCTTGTGAGTGAGTGACCTTGAGTTGTAGAGAGAAAGGCCTTGACCGTGAAGGAAGGTTGCACCGTATGCGAAGTTGCGTTACCTTGAGTGTGAGTGTCCTTGAGTTGGAGAGAGAGAGAGAGAGAGAGAGAGATCTCGACGGTCGAGGTCGTATTGGTAGAAGTGGGGCGATGTGTGTTACGTCATGACTCTGCCTTATATAAACCCAATAGCTGCGTCCGTGAGCGCATAGTTCTCTCTCAATACTACCATCAACATTAACCTCATTAGTTTTTGTGAGTGATACATTATCTGAACAATATGTTATTCTGCAGTGTGTGCGCTAAGTCTTTCACGCGTAGTGACAATCTACGACGCCATGAAAGAGTTGCATGTGTGGGAAATTCGAACCCTCCTATCGCAAAGAAGCCTCGACTGGGAAATGGCACTCAGCAAGCAACAACTTCTGGAAATCTGCAGGCATGTACCATTTGCAATAAGATGATTCCAGCTGATAAAATGAGCGCTCATAAAAGGACATTGGAGCATCGAACAAACGCTTGCGTCAATTATAGGGATGGAGTATATGTGATTGAGAATGCATTCAGATGCTTTTTTTTGTGTTATAGATTGGAATTCAGAACTTATGTATTGGATTACAATACGTTTTTTAATGAAAATAAAGCGACCATAATATCCCTATTGGATAATATAATCTCGATTCACCACTCCATCAAAGTGAATATGGAAGTATTCGGAAGATATATTTTACAATCCCAAGATCTTCACGATATCAAATCCTTCATGACACCAAATCACATCATGGATTCATCGCTGGATTTGGAGGCCGTAGTTGACACATTCAAGGACATCTTATTGAATCAAACGACTGAATTTGAGGAACGCGATTCTGGTGAGTTGATATATTTTTCAACACTTTTGATTATCATCTGATGGTATTATTGTTATAGGTTGGGCTTTAGAAAACATCATGTTTCTGGAAATCAACATCAACAAATACAGTCCGCTGCGTGGGTGTTCCTACATGGAGCTACCTAGCTTCATAGAGAATAAAAAGGCAGTAGTGAACATAGTGAACCAGGATGAGTGCTGTTTTGCTTGGGCTGTGACGTCTGCACTGTATCCGGCAAGGGCTAATGTTTGCGAAAGCTCTCCATATCCGCACTATTCTACGGTTCTGGATTTGGTGGGTATAGAGTTCCCTGTTAAAGTGAGTAGCATCCCAAAATTCGAAATTCTTAATGATTGTTCCATCAACGTTTACGGGTTAGTAAGTGTGTTTGAAAAAGATCAATTCGACGTAATAATACTAACGGAAACATGGAAATTGAGCAACCGAAACCTATACAACTTGGAAAATTATAAAAAAATATATAACTATGGAAACTATAACCAGAATGATGGAGTTCTCATTTATGTTAAACAAAGTTTTGATAGTGAGTTTGAAATCAAAACAATTTCAGAAGTGAAAATAATGCGTTTAACCTTGAAAACTGATAATAAAAAAACAGCAATTACAGCTATATACAAACCCAATCAAATAGATATCACTATATTCAACAATGAATTATCAGATTACCTTAGGAATACTGCAAAAAGTGACACAGAAATTCTCATTGGAGACATAAATATAAACCTCTTGAGTGACTCGGTCGAAACACATGACTACCTTAATACCTTGTATGAGAATGGGTTTAAATCATTAATAAACAAGCCCACTAGAGTTGAGATAAATTCATCGTCATGTATTGATCATATTTTTTTCAGAAGTAAGTACATCAATTACGATACATTGAAACCAGTAATATTACATTCAAAAATAACGGATCATTACCCAATTATCGTCAAATATGATATTTCACATGACAAGCCTGATGGAGAAAATAAAACAGAACAATTTATGAATTATGGAAAACTGACGGAAATTTTCAGGAATCACACATTCAACTCAATATTAACTAATAATAACATACAGCAAATCACTGATAATTTATCTGATCTCATTACCATTAGTATTGGAAAATGTACAACAATAAAAATAATACCAGATGATCACAAAAAGAAACCATGGATAACACAAGGGCTGATAAAATCAATGGAAGAAAGAGATAATTTATATAAAATCTACAAAAGATACAAAGACACCAAGTCATTTGACGAATATAAAACTTATAGGAACCAAATCGTCAAACTGATGAATGAATTGAAAAGAAAATACTATAAAAATATAATAACATTAAATTCGAAAAATAGCAAGAAAATATGGCAAACGGTAAATGCATATACCAACAAGAACTCTTCGAATAACAACATCGATATTACAGAACTCATAAACGATAAAAACGAAACAGAAACTAACATGAAAAATATTGTAGAAATGTTCAATGAACACTACTCAACTATAGGGCAAAAAATGGCCCAAGATATTAAAACCGCAAGCGTACGTAAAACACAAACGAAAAATAAAAATGAAAACAGCACAAACTTAAATTCAATATTTTTAAAATCAGTGAGTGAAATTGAAATAATTAATATAATATCTTCATTGAAAAACTACTCATTGTAAAATATATCTTCCGAATACTTCCATATTCACTTTGATGGAGTGGTGAATCGAGATTATATTATCCAATAGGGATATTATGGTCGCTTTATTTTCATTAAAAAACGTATTGTAATCCAATACATCAGTTCTGAATTCCAATCTATAACACAAAATACGGCATTTGAATGCATTCTCAATCACATATACTCCATCCCTATAATTGACGCAAGCGTTTGTTCGATGCTCCAATGTCCTTTTATGAGCGCTCATTTTATCAGCTTTTATCCAGAAGCTGTTGCTTGCTGAGTGCCATTTTCCAGTCGAGGCTTCTTTGCGATAGGAGGGTTCAAATTTTCCACACATGCAACTCTTTCATGGCGTCGTAGATTGTCACTACGCGTGAAAGACTTAGCGCACACACTGCAGAATAACATATTGTTCAGATAATGTTTCACTCACAAAAACTAATGAGGTTAATGTTGATGGTAGTATTGAGAGAGAACTATGCGCTCACGGACGCAGCTATTGGGTTTATATAAGGCAGAGTCATGACGTAACACACATCGCCCCACTTCTACCAATACGACCTCGACCGTCGAGATCTCTCTCTCTCTCTCTCTCTCTCTCCAACTCAAGGACACTCACACTCAAGGTCACGCAACTTCGTATACGGTGCAACCTTCCTTCACGGTCAAGGCCTTTCTCTCTACAACTCAAGGTCACTCACTCACAAGGTCGCACATGCGAAGGTTACTCTACTCAAGAGCACTCCCGCCCAAGGTCACTCATACTCAAGGTCACTACCGTTCGAGGCAACTCCTACTCAAGGTCACTCCTGTTCAAGGCCACTTCTGCATCAAGGTCACTCTGACACGAGGTCACTCCCGCCCAAGGTCACTCCTACTCAAGGTCACTACGGACAAGGCCACTTCTGCATCGAGGTCACTCCGGTCCAAGGTCACTCCTGCTCCAAGGTCACTTCGCCCAAGGTCACTCCCGCCCAAGGTCACTCCGCTCAAGGTCGGAGGAGAGTGACCTCGGGCGGAGAGTCAGAAACGGCTAATCTTATCTACTCAAGAATATTCAACAACGCCACGATTTCCAAGAATTCCGAGGTAAGCAGGGTGCAGCAACTGCCCAGTCGATCGCCGAAATATTGAAGTGAGCGAATGCACGATTCCTGAGTCAATCCTGACAGACTGCTATTTGGTCCATTGTAGAAGCGTTCGGACAAGAAGGGTGCATCTAGTAAAACAGGCGGTGAGCCGGTTCCATTTCCTATTCCTATTTTCAACCAATACTTACCATTTTTTAAAACTCAATTATTCCGGCAAATTAGTTACGTTGAATTCCATAATTTAAGACAAATTCAAGTACAAGTTGAATAATTTGTGTGGATGAGAGTTGTTTATTCTCATTTCAACCATGGTTAACTGAATCAGAGGCGTTTTTCAGTGTTTCAAAGAATACTTGCTTCATTAACATTATTGCTAATTTAGTAGTTAGTACCTGCAATTTGATTTTTGTTCATTTCTAAAGCTATAGTTTGCAATAAAATGGCAGAAAACTTAACAACTTTGAATCGAAAACGTGGTTCAGTAAAAAAGAAACTATCTACCTTCATGAAATATGTTGATACGATTAAAACTGCCTTGCCATAAGATAAACCAACGGTATCTGAGGTTCAACTCAGGTATTGGCAAGGTGATCGACCGTTGGGGGCGCTGTATCAAAACAAGATGGTGGCGTAGTTTGTTTATAAGATTTCTTGAGATTTGCATACATTTTTTTTTTGATATTTCATCGTGTTATTTGAGTTTATTGTTGAACTTCATACTGAAATCCTAATATTTTTTGTTGGATCATACTGTTTCATCGTGATGTGAGGAAAATAACTGTTACCTACTGACTGAATCGTGGACCAAATAGTCTGAGCTTTCTTCAAACCAGTGCATTTCTGTGGGACAGTTTTATGGGATATCAAAAATCAAAAGCATATCCACTATCATCAGAAGCTGATATATTCACCATAATACCTCTATAACTCCACTCTTCAAGCAAAAGGATCCTACAGAACACAAATGGTGATACCAGGAGTGAAGTTTTTCAACAGTGAACAGCCTTCTGTGAACACATTGAAAACCATCCCTAAACAATGTGTTAACCTATTGGACTATTTTGTGCTAAATATTATAGCCATCAGAATCATGTGCAATTGATCCATACAATAGAAATCAGCAGCAACCAGCTCTAATGAGTGAACCAAGAAATAATTCAACACCAAAGGCATCCTGACATTACTGTGGATGTAATAGTAGATACAACTATCAATGGCCTATCATCAACAATATTACTTCCAGGCTTTGAGGATTGTTCACAGTGCAACTCCCATACCTCATATATTATGGTGCTCCACTGCAATAACAGCAAATTGTCATGATCCTTTGTGCCATGTGTGTGAATTATATCCATATTACACACTTTTCATAATGTGAATATTCCTAATATACTTAGAGTTGAGGTAGGTGGCATCCTAGACTGAGTTTTCTTCTTGGAATTCATTCAATATAGCTAATGAAGCTAGTTTTTTTTACCATATTAATGAAATCATTGAATAATTTGGAATTCCACCACATAAAACATTGATCAAATGACCTAGGATTTCAGTTAATGTATTTACACAGTATATTATCATGAATTTTGTGATTTGATATCATTTTGTAATCCTAAATTCATCTAATTGAAAATATCTATCCCATCAATCTGTATAGTTCATTATGTTTTGTATATTTTGGAACTGAATTAATAATAATTTTCGAAAATGAAAGTACATTGACATAACATGTGTTTTACTGTACTTATGCCACTCCAAAGGAGTCAAGAAAGAAGTACCTATAAATAGAAGGATCTTCCAGTATACTCCTTCCCTCAGTGCTCATGTATACTGTTTTTCCCTGAATTATTTTACAAGATACCTTCATAAAAATTTACAATTATAAATGAATTTGAAATCCAGGACTGTCATATATGTAGAAATAAATTAACAATGAGCAAAAGTAAGTATCTGCCTGGTAGGTACCTATTTTAAGAGGAATCAGTAAAGATTATAAAGTGAATCTTCGAAATTTCATCAAAAAAGAATGAGGTGTTGATTGAGGTAGTTGTGGAATTGAAATATGAAATTTGAAAACCTACAGAGGTGGTATAACTCAATGTAGTCTGAGGAGCCATGTTGCGAATAATAAGTTCATCCCAAACTTCAATCCAAATGAACCATCAACATGCATCATGTATTTAGATGCAACTAACTTGTACGGTCATAGTATGTCACAGCCGCTTCCAACATCCGATTTTAGGTGGTTGAACAGCCAAGAAATTATGGAGTTGGATATCATGGGTGTTGAAGATGATAGCCCATATGGGTATGTCCTTGAAGTTGACATATACTATCCTGAGGAATTACATGACGCACACTCAGATCTACCCTTTCTCGTGGAATCCATTGCACCACCCGGATCGAAATCTGAGCTGAAAAAACTGATTCCCAATTTGTCGAATAAGATAAAATATATTGTTCATTACAGAAATCTCAAACAGGCTATAGAAAACGGTTTGACCTTGATTAAAACCCATAGAGTACTCAAATTCAAGCAATCCCCGTGGTTGAAAAAGTATGTTGACCTTGATACAGAAATGCGTAATAAAAGTGCGAATAAAGCTGATAAGAGTTTATATAAGAATATGGTCAACTCAGTTTATGGCAAAACCATGGAGAATGTTGATAAAAGGAGCGATATCAAACTCGTAACTCATTGGGAGAGTATCACAAAGAGAAAAGGTGCTAATGCATTGATAGCACTACCCAATTATAAGACCTGTAAAGTATTCCATGAAAATTTCGTAGCAATCCATATGGGAAAAGTTAGGGTGCATTATGATAAACCGTTGTATTTTGGTTTCAGCATACTAGATGTGTCAAAAGTTGTTATAAATAACTTTTTGTACGAATGCATTAAGAAGAATTTCTCTGGTAAATCGTGGCTATTGTATACCGATACGGATTCATTGATACTCAAAATAGAAACAGAAAACTTTCACAATTTCATGAAGGAAAATATAAAGTATTTTGACACATCCAATTACCCCGCGGATAACAAATTTAATATTCAAATAACAAAATCAGTAGTGGGTAATATGAAGGACGAATTTCCAAATGATCCTATTGTGAGTTTTTATGGGACGGGTGCTAAAGCATATTACGTTCAATCTTCTAATGCCGAATTGAAAAAAGCAAAGGGGATTTCTAGGGCAGTTGTTAGTAGTGAATTATCGATGGATGATTATAAGAAAATCGTAGAAAATGGTGGCTTGATATTCAGAAAAATGAATACTTTTCGCAGTGATCGTCACGATATTCATACTGAAATGAAAAACAAAGTCGCCTTTTCATACCATGACGATAAACGGTTTATTATACCTAATACAGTAAAAACTTTACCTTGGGAGCATAGCGATATTGAATTTTATCAAACGAGTGCTGAACGTAATATGCTTTGGTTACAACAAGCAATATCTGCTACAATGAAAACATCTGAAAAAAAATCAAATTCGAGCGATAATTTGGACGACTTGATAAAAATGTTGATGGAACAGTCCGAACCTCAATAATAATGATAGCGAACTCTGTATCCCAACCTCAGACAGATACATTAACCGCGATTTATATATTCATATTTATTTTTTAATTAGTCTCCATGTAATATGATGTTTTATATCCTTCATCTAGTCTTCATGTACTATACATATATATATATATATGATGAAAGGGTAGTCTCCTGACTGGACTAGTTGAAGAGAACTATGTGTTAGGAAAACAGCTAAAATCTCTATTTTCCTTGAGGTTGCAGTCAAGGGAATGGCCAATGTAGAGAAAAGACTCTTTGTTGAATTGTCGAGCTTTCGAAAAATTTTATTTTCATTATCAAGACATCTGAAAATACAAAGATCCATTATAAGTATGGTATCTTGTATGAAAATTGAAACAACTTACTAACTTGAGTGGTTACATGGAAAACAGCTAATGCACATCATAGTAACTTTAAAACACTGCACTATTTTTGAAAACATATTAAAAACTATTGAAAAACATTACATTACAAGTCTTATTAGAACCTTACTCGTCCTGTGAAACTTTGTCAAGAAAATGAGCACATGGTGTTCGACCTTCACCAGTTCCAAACGGAAGTAGATGTGACGTTTAGAATTCAAAAATGTGGGAGGAGCTATGTCAAAGCCGAACGACGTGTGTTCACTGTCGGAGGTCAATGTCAATTCATGAAAACAGGCGGTTTATTTAAATTTGAAAACTAATGATTAGATTTGTTTTGAAAAGTAAGTAGATAACTATAAATTGTACTGAGGTTTGCAATATCTGATCGTTTATTCATACACTTAGGTTCGTTGTTTATATGTACCATTTCTAAGAAAGTTCTTTTTTGATAACTGGTTTGTGATTCTAAAATTTTAATATTCGTAAAATTTCCAAAATGATTAAATTTAGTGGTGTGTTCTGAGAGTGCACATCTTGTTTTTTTCAAATTACAATCACTTTTATGAGACGTAATGCGACCTTGTAAATTCCTTCCTGTTTGTCCTATATAAACCTGATCACAGTTGAGACAGGGAATACTATAAATGACATTGGAGCTTTCCAGTGTTGTCAAAGGAGTTTTGATTTTACTATGTAAGGAATTTATGGTTTTTATATTTTTTCTTGCAATACGGAGTTTGTCAGATCTGAAAACATTGGTTAGCTTTGATGTAAGTTCCTCAATATAAGGAAGTGATCTATATGTAATCTGTATAGGTTGTATAGGGAGTGATTGATTAACATTTGGATTACTGTTTGGAGATTGATATTGTGGCAAAATAGGTTGGTCTGAATTAAATAAAATTTTGTTAATTAAATTTGTTGGATATGAATTTTCTTTTAAGATGTTTCTCAGTTCCTTGAGACCGTCCAATCGAAAAGTTGGATGTAAGAGCTTAATCACTCTATTCTTTAGGGCAGTGATAAGATTCCTTTTCATTTTTTCAGGATGGTAAGAATGGTAACTGATGAATCTGTTACTGCACATTGGTTTTCTGTACCATTTTGTTCTTAGGATGTTGTCATTACCTCTGCAGACTCTCATATCTAGGAACGGGATACTTTGATCCACTTCTTCCTCTGATGTGAATTGTAGGTTGATATCGTAACTGTTGAAGTAGAACAGAGCTTCATCAGTTCGGCCTGATGGAACAGCAAGAATAAGATCATCAACATACCTCTTCACAAATGGAATGTCAAAAGGAATCAAAGAAAGCACATCTTTTACTAAGTCATCAAGTACAAAATTTACTAAAATTGGTGAAATTGTTGATCCCATGGGAGTTCCAAAAATTTGTTTATAGTATTTGTTATCGAATACTAAAAAATTTGATTCAAAAATAAAACCCAAAATGTCAATAAATGCACTCCATGTTAAAGTACAATGGTTTGAAATGTTATCCCAATTGTTTTGTAGACATTGTCTAACAACTTCAAAAGGTAGATTAGTGAAAAGGGAAACCACATCAAAACTAACTATTATATAATTGGCTGGTAGTGTAATGTAGCAATCGGGATAAGGGTAGATTAGTAAAACTCGTCACATTTTCTACACCCAATATAATAGCATTTAGTTAGTGTGCCATACACCACAGTAGCTATACGCAATCTGTCCTACATAATTACCTTCTATACCTGTTCAATAATGAATATGCTGAGTCGGTTGAATATGTTATTAAACAATATTTATTATTGACCTGATTGCACTACACCTCCCTTTCTTAGAGAATGATCTTCATTCTGCGCATAAATGAAGAGCTTTCTGATAAAAATTCGGGGGCTCAAGTACATAAAACATTCCCTAATACGTTAATATTTCATTACAATACAAAATTCCCTATTTTGTTGTATATAATGTTATCATTCCATTAACCTAGATATTTGCCTACACAAAAGTTTTAATCTATGTCAAAAGTAAATACGTATATTGAAATCGCTGATACACAAAAATGAAATATAACAGCTTATATATTATGATATAGTCTTGTGTTTATAAAATTGAAATTATACATATTGTTTTATTATTCTAGTCATCAATTGGCCAATAGTGAAATTCCTATAGGTACCTACGTAATTATTTAATATAATATCATGAAACGAATTTCTGAATACGGTTTTTGTGCACTATCGTGACTTTGCCTTTATTATTAGATATTGTGCAATTTGGACCGTCGTAAGCCATAACTGTGAAAGGACCATCATACCATGAGTCAAATTTCTTACGATCTTCGTTCGTTATCATTACGAGATCACCTGGTTCGAAATTAAATGATGATGTTGCACTTTTATCATACGCACACTTACGCGATTGTTTGGCTTTTTCCAAGAATTCTTTAACGCGCTTTTGTGCTGATTGCAATCTGAAACGAACTTCTTGGTCATATGCATCTATATTGTAGAGTGGATCAACACACGTACCAGACAGTTTTTCAGAAAGAGTGGCCTTTTTCGCGAAAACTAATTCAAACGGCGTATAGTTGTGATATGTACTGGGTGTTGTATTATAACAGAAAGCATAATACCTCATCCAGTCTTCCCAATCACTATGAGTATCATTTACGTACATACGAATATATTCATTTAAGACTCTATGATTGCGTTCACACCCCCCAATACTTTGACTATGATATGCAGTAGTAATCTTATGATCAATATTTAACAGCTTCAGGATGTTTTCTAAAATTTGATTTCTATATTCGGTACCCATATCCGTTCTGATTTCTCTTACCGGACCATAGACTAGGATGAAGTTTTCGACAATAGTTTTAGCCACCGTCTTAGCTTCTTTATTTGGAATGGGTAAGATGACTACGTATTTTGTTAATTCACATTGTATAGTTACTGCATATACATTATCATTGTTTGTTTTGGGAAATGGACCAATCGTGTCGATACAAACTATGTCGAAAGCCGTTTGGGGCGTAGGTGTTATGGCCATTGGTTCTAAGTGTTTTACTTTACTGTTATTGATTTGGCATTTTTTACATGTTCGTATGTAATTTGAGACATCACGAGACATATTTTTCCATTTATATGTCGACTTCAGTTTTTTCAAAAGTCTTTTCTGACCACAATGACCTCCTGTGAGAAGATCATCATGGTATTTTTTAATGAGATCTTGTTTCTCATTATTCTTCGTTATTATTTTGGGTACCCTGCAAAGAATAACGATTAAATTTTTCAGAATTGTTTGACCTTTCTCTTTGAATTGATTAATATTGCACTTCTTGAATATTTCATCATCTACATATATTTTCAATTTTGAAATACCGCAATCGTTCGCCATTGATTCTAGACGAGGCAATAATTGCTCTAAAGCTATTTCACCATTAACGATAGGGATTATCTGATTATGAGCGCTCATTTTTCTATTTTCAAAAATTATTATCTTTACTGATGACCGGTCAATTTTAAATTTCAATGTAGGTACTTTCAAGTTTCCAATATTTGTAACACTATATGTTACTTTATTATTCGAGCTGGGTCGTGGGGTTGGTAATTGGTTTTTGGTTTGATAGGTCTGAAGCTGAATATGGGCGCCACCTAGTTTTGAATTTTAATGGAAACAAAACAGGAAACAAACCATTTGACCATTACAATAGAGAGAAAGAAAAGGTAATGTGATTCAGCTTCAGAGTGTGACACAATAAAAGAGAGATTGATCAATTTTTTCCACAAATATATTGAGTCTTCCAAATCTTTCTACCAAACAAGTTCAGCTTATCAAATGAAATTACATGCTCAGCACTGTCGTGCAGTTATATGAAAACAATTAGGTGAAAATGATTACTCAACTATCAAATTTAAAATGAGAACTGGTACAATTGGATTGAAAATATATATATATCTTAGCTGAACATTAAATGAAAGCTCAATCAAAACAGTACAAGTATAGAAAAATGCAAAAAAAACTAAAGGTTTGAAAGTTGTTTAAGTAACCCTAACAGACAATGTGGCTTGCTAAGGATGGATGTTACCAGCTGTATTGGAGTATAAGGCAAGTCTCGAGAGTGGAACTGTCTGCTGCTACTGCTGTAGACTTTGGTGTCGAAGCTTCCAGTGTAAGGTTCTTCGTTTGGAGATACGAAGATGTCTGGGTAGGGTCTCTGGAAGAACCTTGAGCTTGACTGCGTAGTAGCCGATCGAAGTTCAGCTTGTCCTTTCGATAATTATTGATGGGCAGAGATAGGCTTCAGTTCCCACTTCTCAGACAGCCAGACTCCCAATGCATGGAAAACAATCAGATGTATAAGCCATTTGTGTAAACAATATTTAATGGGTAAAAAGGCACCTTTTAGAACCCTAATAGGCTACTTAAACGTGAATGAAAAAAAAAATATGTATATATACCAAAGAAGAAATATATATAAAAGAAAACAAAATAGAATCACTATTCCATTAATCAACCCCTTGGATTTTACTGATGCTGAAGGCAAAATTTGAAATACCTTTTGATTAACCCCTGTAACTAGATTTGGTATTAGCAGATTGTCTGTTATTTTCAGCCCAATATTAAATTCTATCCCCCTAATTATTTTAGGCAAGAAACCCCCCAGTAATTTAAATCAAAAATAAATCTCGCTATTTTGGTACTACCCCGGTATAATAGGAATATGGTAGAAGATAGAGAGAGAGTAGACAAGTTGGTAGAAAAGGTCAATAGGAAAGATGTAGAGAAAGATTTACGAAGGAAGATATAGATTAAAGCTAATTTGAGATGGCTTCGACAAAACCAACCCTGGGATGACGGGTGCAAGTTGCTAAAAATGTTGAGCTCTATATTATTTCCTCTTGTGTAATTAATGGAATCAAAATCAAGATAAAAAAGTAATTACATATATATTGTATTAAAAATCAGAGATTCACGACTCATGCATTAGAAATCAGCCAGGTATGTGTATTCCAATGACGGTAACTTGTGGAACAAATTATGCACAACAAGAAAAAAAATCCACAATCACCGGTCATAAGAAAAAGGTAAAGAAAAGAATCTCACATACCTGCTCGATCCCCAAGGTTCCTGTGCTGCATCCACCTTGAATCGTGCATGAATCGTACCTCTGTGATTTTATTCTGGATTTTATTCTAGACTTCCCAGATTCCACTCATGTTCTCCACGACTCCTTGGTTATATTCGAAGCTTTAATTATCGCTGAAAGCAAGAAAATACGGCGAAAGAAAGGTCGATAATATCACTGAAATAATTCTGAACTAGGTCTAATCAGCACAGCATAAATGATGTTTCCGATAAATACGATTTAGCAATCGATCAACTTTCCCACGCCATTTTGTGTAACTCACGTGGAACCCACCAAAGGAAAATCTACGTATTATTTAACTCAGGTTTAAACTGAGTTTCTAAACATTACTATACCAGCAATAAAAGCCACAAGAGCAAACAATAATGGAACGAACTCACCATTTATCGCAAAATCTCACCACTCAACCCAGTGTCTTGTTTTGTCGATCTGCCACCTGCAAACGGGAGTGAAGCGGAAACCAGAATCACCAGTATTCTCGTTCTCTCGCGCAATTCGATTCCGATTTCAGTCGTCATCTTTTCGCGCATGGCTCGCTGGCTGCAAAATATTTGATGTCTGACGCTATACGAGGGTTAGTCCGAAAGTACTCAAGTCAAATTATCTAACTATTCACAACGAAGTACAAAGTACTCGTTACATCCCCTCTCCCTTAAAAAAATTAACGAAGTTAATTTTCAAACACCAGCCGCAGAACCGCCACTAGCGATCCGATGAAAAAACATCCAGAGCAACTCCTCCATGAAGAAAAAGAAAACAGCTCTAAAAGATCCAAGAAACGTTATTTATTTATTTATTTATTTATTTATTTATTTATTTATTTATTTATTTATTTATTTATTTATTTATTTATTTATTTATTTATTTATTTATTTATTTATTTATTTATTTATTTATTTATTTATTTATTTATTTATTTTTCGACCCTATTCTCTGGCCTCCAATGGAAAGAAAATATCTTAATCGAGATCTAAGGCAAACCATCAAAAAAATTCAATGATCCAATCAATATTTCTAAGGAAGAAGAAGAAATCAAAATGGTCGGAAGAGGATGAGTGTTAGTGGTAACAGTGACTTCGATGAAGAATAAATTTCAATGTTCAACCTCCTCCCATTGATTTTTCACCTAGTGATGTCATAATAGTGGAAGAACCTAGGCGCAATAATCCATATAAGATTAATGAACTCACCATCAATGATTCGAGGAAGAGTTTTCAAAAACTCCTTTAAAAAGTTCATCACCGATCAAAGAAACAGTTTCACCACAAGTTATTTTGAAGTAATGGTATCTAGTGAAGATGAAGAGAAAAGAACACAATTGGACTTGCATTAGGAATAACAAGAAATTGTGAAAATCCGAGAGTAATTCCATACCAATTATATATTTATAATAAAAAAAATACTAACTCCAAGAAAAGGGCCATTTTAGTCGGATTTTTACCGCAAGGAAGGTTCTCCTGTTGAGCTATTCTAACGCCGGTTCAACACAGCAAACGTCCAGCATTATAACTTAATAAGTTGTTATCAGTTACTGCCTGATACTATACCGCATTCTGAACACTCCTACATTTATCCTTACCAAAAGACCACACTATGTGAAAATATAATTTCACGAGAAAACAACAAAAAAATCACATTAACATTCATTCTGATGATCATCAACTTTGAGTTCATATCTGGACACCACTCGAGTTCCTTTATCTGTCTGTGCTTCCCCGTGCAAATATACCACATGTCCAACCGAAATCCCAAACCTTTAAGTTCAAAATTCATTCCAAAACTCTACCGAGAGCCAAATTGAACAAATCATTGAACTTCATATTCAAGAAATCACCCACGACTTCCCATATGGTTAATAATACTCAACCAAAAGATACTAAGAGACAATTTATTGCTCTTGCGATACGATGAAGAGAAAATTACTCTTCCAATACGATAATGCTATACCAGCAGATATACGATAACTTACGATATGTCTGGTTACCCAAAACCTTCGTGAGATAAATAAGATAACCCTCAAGATAACGATAACACTAGTTTAACTAACTTTAGATAAACTACGGTACCTACATACCCGATATATATTGGTAATTTCAGTCAACACCATTCTCACTATCTGAGACTAATCAAATGAACCAGGTATCACAACAGTCCAGATCAGAATCGAAACACTCATATGCGATTGAACTAAACTCACCGTTGATCATCATCATCAATAGATACGACAAGACACACATTATTAAACTGATAGACACTATCATTGAGAGAAACAAAAAATAACCGATACATTACTCAGAATCCTCAGATTCAGGTAAGTTTTCATCATTCTCGAAAAAACTACCCTTAATATCCTTAACGTGCCAATTACCCAAGTCATTACCCTCAAGATCACGTAAATTGTAAACTAATTTAGACATAACTTTATGCACCACACATGGAATGTACTTTGGAGCCAACTTAGCTGCAAAATTATCTGCTTTACTGGATTGAACATAATTTCTTTTCCAAAGTTTATCTCCTACATGATATACTACATCCCTTTTCCTTAAGTTATATTGTTTTTCATATTTCGAATGAGCTGTTCTCAGTTTATTCCTAACATCTTGATACAAAGAAGGTAAGGTTTGAATATCGTCTACTAATTGTAACTTCTCACCCACACTTACAATGTTATCAGCATTATCCTCGATTTTTCCATAGAAATCTCCACTTACTGGAACATTTCTCGCAAAATTTAAAAATGAAGGACTATATCCGGTGATATCATGTTTCGCCAATCTTATGGCCTGAGCTACTTTGTGAATACTAACATCCCAGTCTTTGTGATTTTCATGAACATATGATCTAATAGCCGTTACAATTACTTTATTTGTCCTTTCTGTGTGGTTAATTTGTGGATGATAGTTTGCATTATAGAAAATATTCTGCACTTTATATTCGTTCATCAATTTTTTAAATTCTTTACTAATAAACTGAGATCCATTATCACAGGAAACAATCTGTGGTACTCCATAAATAAGAAAAACTTCATTCTCAATGAATTTGACAATATTTTTTGCTATAGCCTTAGCCATTGGATGTACAAGACAATACTTTGTAAACCAGTCTACAACTACTAATGCATAAACGTTACCATTTTTCGACCTTGGGTAAGGGCCGATAAGATCCGCCGATATCCATTGAAATGGAAAATTAATATTCTTATAACCACCCATGTGTCCTGCCCTAGGTAAATTACTTGACTTGCTAGCTGCACATACTGCACACTTTTTAACATAGGTACATACGTCCTTTTTCATCCTAGGCCAATAATACAGTTCTGCGATCCGGAAAAAAGTTTTGGTCATTCCCAAATGAGCTGCAGTCTCATTGTCATGATAAAATTTTAATATCTCATTCCTATTTTTCGAAGGTACGACAATCTTCCAATTCGTCAAATTTGACTCAATTGGGTTACTAGAAAAAACATGTTTGTATAAAATATTATTTTCAGTACGAAAAGTTGGAAATTTCTCAGGAGACGACTTTACTTTCTCAATCATTCCCTTATACCAATGGTCAGGACTGAAGGTGGACACATCAACGACCGAAACGTCTGCTACCGATCTAGATAACGAATCTGCGATCACCATAAGGGTACCTTTGCGATGTTTAATCGTAAAGTCATATTGAGATAGCCTAACAGCCCATCGAGCCAATCTACCACTCGGATTCGATAGAGTTGTTATCCATTGTAAAGAGCTGTGATCACTTTCAATTGTTACATGAGTTCCCTCGACATATGACCTAAACTTTTCCATGGCAAACAAAATCGCTAACAATTCTTTTTCTGTTACCGTATATTTCCTTTCTGAAGATGTTAATGACCGACTAGCATAGGCAACAGGGTGATCAAAACCATCGCATTCCTGATATAAAACGGCACCAAGACCAAAATCACTCGCATCACATTGAATGATAAATGGCTTACTAAAATCAGGACTTGCTAGAACAGGAGCATTAGATAAACGAAATTTGATTTCTTTGAAAGCTTCATCGGCCTCTGGAGTCCAAACTATGGGTTGTCCTTTTTTCCTACCATGTAACAAATCCGTGATGGGAGCTGCAATCGAAGAAAAATCCCTAACAAATCTTCGATACCATCCTACCAAGCCTATTAACCGTTTAATTTCTGTAGTGGTTGTCGGAATTTTGTAATTGACAATAGCTTCTACTTTGGCTGGATCTGTATGTAGACCCTTCTCATCAATTACATACCCTAGATAAGTTAATGAAGACATACAAAACTCACTTTTCTTCAAATTGATCGTCAAATTCGCATCTTTCAATCTCTGAAAAACTTGTTCCAAAACCTGTAGATGTAACTCAAATGTTGGAGTGGCTACGATGATATCATCTAGGTATGCATAACAATATGGTTCCAACGAAGGACCTATTACCACATTAATTAACCGAGCCATAGTTTTTGGGCTATTTAGAAGACCAAAAGGCATAACACAAAATTGATACAGTCCTCTACCATAAACTCCAAACGCAGTTTTTTGTTTAGAACTCTCTTCCAAAGGTACTTGATAAAAAGCATGTCGAAGATCAATAGAACTAAGATAGGTAGCATCCCTTAATTTGTTGAGTATAGCATCTATATTATGCATAGGATATGCATCCGGAATTGTCACCTGGTTCAGTTTCCTGCCATCGAAACACACACGATACTCCCCTGAACTCTTCAACACTAACCACAATGGTGAACACCATGCTGATTTGCTAGGCTCAATAACCCCTAATCTTAACATTTCATCTATTTGTGCATCCAAATGTACACGCATAGCGGGAGAAAGTGGATATTGCTTCTGATTAATAGGTTTTGTTGTACCTGTCTCTATAGAGTGCGTTATCAAATGCGTTCGACCCAACCGGTCTTCAGGTGCTATACTTTCAAATTTCTTAATTGTCTCGTTCAGTTTACTTTTCTGTACTTCATTGAGGTTTGAGATGGATTTAATCGTATTTACTACAGATACTTCATTACACACTTCATAATTGAAATTTGCAAAATTCGCTTCAATATTAAAAGTTTTCAAAAAATCTACACCCAAAATTAGATTGTGTCTTATAGAAGGAATTACCAAGATAGTTATATCCTTAGTTACTGTAGAAATAGTGAGAGGCACTTTGATATAACCAAGACAATCTTGAGGTTTGCCATCAGCAGTGGTAACACTCATAGAACTATCATATTTAATAGGAATATTATTCTGTTGTAGTATAGAAAAACCTAAAGCTCCCAGTATGGTGCTATTTGAACCAGTATCAACTAGTGCCAGTGTTTCATGACCATATAACTCTATTTTCAGATAAGGCCTATTATCATTAGCTTTTTTAAGAAATACAGGACACATGTTTTTATTTTTCGATATTTTCACGGCATTCAAAAAATCTTTCACAAATGCTAGATAATTTTTCCATTCTACTGGAGACGTTGTTAATTTGTATTTCTCGCTTTTGATTTTTCTGATCTGTTCTGTTGGGTTTGGGAAGGGCCTGGTTGTGGTTCTGAACTTATCTAAGAACTGGAGACAACGTTCAGATTCCTGCGTCCAGTTTCTTGTACGTTTTTTGAACATTTACTACATTTACTTTTGACAGTATTCTTCTGTCCACAGCCAAAGCAAAAAATACTTCTTTTCAACCAACATTTACTATAGACATGACCAGCCTTATCGCAATTCCAACAGACCATTGAAGTTATAGTTGAAGTATTGCCTCCAACTCTTTGTGACTGAAAGTTATTATTTCTCTGAGGGTGATAACTATAGGAAGAATTTCCAACAAGAGTGTTACTAAGATCTGGTTCTAATAATCCTGAGCGTGGATGAGGCGGTGGTTTATATCTTTCTGACCACATTCGCGATTCTTCTAGTTTTTTACACAAATCAGTTAGCTGTGAAACAGTTCTAGGTTCATGTAACGCTAAATTTGCAATAAAAAAAGGTAATAAATTTCGCCTAATCTTATTTACTCGTGTGAGCTCATCAGGTACCCTGGAAAGTCTGTGAAAAAGTCCTTCCATCGAAGCAATAAAAAGTGCTACTTTTTCATTCGAACCCTGAGTCCTAGAATTAATCTCTCTTTCTAAGTCTTCATCGTAGTAATAAGGCAAAAAATCTTCTTTGAGTTTCTTAATCAATTCATCCCAAGTTACAACTTTGGATCTAATACTCAGGAACCAAGTCCAAGCTACACCAGTAAAAAGATCACATGCAGAATCATAAAGTTCTTGTTTTGTAACATTTCTCGCCAATCTTAACATTTCTACTTTCTCTAAAAATGAATTCACAGAATCTTTTTGACTTGTTCCATCAAAGGAGATATTCCACTTATGCGGGGGTACTGATTTTTTAGAAAAAATATTTTGTTGATTTTGTGGACTCAAAACAGGAGTTGAGGTTTCCGCATTAACTTTAATATCCAATTCAGCTTCTAAAGATAATATATCATAATAAATATCATTTTTAACCTTAGTTTGATCACCTGTCTGGATAACTACTCTATGTAGTCTCCCTGAAACATGTTTTAATCTTGTTGTTAATCTTTTAAATGTAGCATCTTGTTTAGTTCCAGTAAAATCATCGATAATTTTAGATAAATCTGTTAGGGTATCTTTAATTCCCTTAATATCATCTTCAAATGTAAAAGGATGCTGTGGAAAACTGTGGAAACTCCTATCAGCATCTTCTTGACTTATTGCACCTCTCAAAACTTTCCTCTTACTATCCACATTTCCTTGTGGTTGTAAACCTCTAATAGCCAGTTCATAATCTAACTCCTCAACTTTTAAATGATTAGGATCCATTTCAAAAAAATAATAATAATAAACCCTCTCAGAACTCAGAAAAATCAAGCGAAAGAAATATTCAGGTATATGTACGATCTCTCTCAAATCAATATTTAACAGTTATATGTCTGGTTCTCGCAGAATTGTATGCAATCTTCCTATCTTTCCTCAAAACCTCCCTACCATCTCACCAAAACAAAAAAATATACCAAGTGTACCAAAACTATACCAACAATTATATACTAAATAAGATAAAAATCTGCCAACCACCTTATCAGTCAAGGGTTACTCATCCAATATTTTCTACTTCACAGATATATTTTTCTAATTCCTTATTATGCCACAACCACCAAAAACCAATCAAACACGTTTGGGCGCCAATTTGTAACACTATATGTTACTTTATTATTCGAGCTGGGTCGTGGGGTTGGTAATTGGTTTTTGGTTTGATAGGTCTGAAGCTGAATATGGGCGCCACCTAGTTTTGAATTTTAATGGAAACAAAACAGGAAACAAACCATTTGACCATTACAATAGAGAGAAAGAAAAGGTAATGTGATTCAGCTTCAGAGTGTGACACAATAAAAGAGAGATTGATCAATTTTTTCCACAAATATATTGAGTCTTCCAAATCTTTCTACCAAACAAGTTCAGCTTATCAAATGAAATTACATGCTCAGCACTGTCGTGCAGTTATATGAAAACAATTAGGTGAAAATGATTACTCAACTATCAAATTTAAAATGAGAACTGGTACAATTGGATTGAAAATATATATATCTTAGCTGAACATTAAATGAAAGCTCAATCAAAACAGTACAAGTATAGAAAAATGCAAAAAAAACTAAAGGTTTGAAAGTTGTTTAAGTAACCCTAACAGACAATGTGGCTTGCTAAGGATGGATGTTACCAGCTGTATTGGAGTATAAGGCAAGTCTCGAGAGTGGAACTGTCTGCTGCTACTGCTGTAGACTTTGGTGTCGAAGCTTCCAGTGTAAGGTTCTTCGTTTGGAGATACGAAGATGTCTGGGTAGGGTCTCTGGAAGAACCTTGAGCTTGACTGCGTAGTAGCCGATCGAAGTTCAGCTTGTCCTTTCGATAATTATTGATGGGCAGAGATAGGCTTCAGTTCCCACTTCTCAGACAGCCAGACTCCCAATGCATGGAAAACAATCAGATGTATAAGCCATTTGTGTAAACAATATTTAATGGGTAAAAAGGCACCTTTTAGAACCCTAATAGGCTACTTAAACGTGAATGAAAAAAAAAATATGTATATATACCAAAGAAGAAATATATATAAAAGAAAACAAAATAGAATCACTATTCCATTAATCAACCCCTTGGATTTTACTGATGCTGAAGGCAAAATTTGAAATACCTTTTGATTAACCCCTGTAACTAGATTTGGTATTAGCAGATTGTCTGTTATTTTCAGCCCAATATTAAATTCTATCCCCCTAATTATTTTAGGCAAGAAACCCCCCAGTAATTTAAATCAAAAATAAATCTCGCTATTTTGGTACTACCCCGGTATAATAGGAATATGGTAGAAGATAGAGAGAGAGTAGACAAGTTGGTAGAAAAGGTCAATAGGAAAGATGTAGAGAAAGATTTACGAAGGAAGATATAGATTAAAGCTAATTTGAGATGGCTTCGACAAAACCAACCCTGGGATGACGGGTGCAAGTTGCTAAAAATGTTGAGCTCTATATTATTTCCTCTTGTGTAATTAATGGAATCAAAATCAAGATAAAAAAGTAATTACATATATATTGTATTAAAAATCAGAGATTCACGACTCATGCATTAGAAATCAGCCAGGTATGTGTATTCCAATGACGGTAACTTGTGGAACAAATTATGCACAACAAGAAAAAAAATCCACAATCACCGGTCATAAGAAAAAGGTAAAGAAAAGAATCTCACATACCTGCTCGATCCCCAAGGTTCCTGTGCTGCATCCACCTTGAATCGTGCATGAATCGTACCTCTGTGATTTTATTCTGGATTTTATTCTAGACTTCCCAGATTCCACTCATGTTCTCCACGACTCCTTGGTTATATTCGAAGCTTTAATTATCGCTGAAAGCAAGAAAATACGGCGAAAGAAAGGTCGATAATATCACTGAAATAATTCTGAACTAGGTCTAATCAGCACAGCATAAATGATGTTTCCGATAAATACGATTTAGCAATCGATCAACTTTCCCACGCCATTTTGTGTAACTCACGTGGAACCCACCAAAGGAAAATCTACGTATTATTCAACTCAGGTTTAAACTGAGTTTCTAAACATTACTATACCAGCAATAAAAGCCACAAGAGCAAACAATAATGGAACGAACTCACCATTTATCGCAAAATCTCACCACTCAACCCAGTGTCTTGTTTTGTCGATCTGCCACCTGCAAACGGGAGTGAAGCGGAAACCAGAATCACCAGTATTCTCGTTCTCTCGCGCAATTCGATTCCGATTTCAGTCGTCATCTTTTCGCGCATGGCTCGCTGGCTGCAAAATATTTGATGTCTGACGCTATACGAGGGTTAGTCCGAAAGTACTCAAGTCAAATTATCTAACTATTCACAACGAAGTACAAAGTACTCGTTATCTAATGTCTCATATACTTTTGGTTCCTTTATTTCTTTTTGTATTAGTTGGGTTGAACTTCTTTTTTCTTGCAGGTTTGTTTTTGACCATGTGATGGCAAGTATTTGTGACACATTTTCCTGAATATCAATCAGTTCCTTGATATTAATTCTGGATAATGCATCGGCTCCAGAATTATCTTTCCCTTTTATATATTCAATTTCAAAATCGGCTTCTTCTAAGTCTAGACGCATTCTTGTCAATTTAGAAGATGGATCTTTCATCGAGAATAAATAAACAAGCGGCCTATGATCTGATTTGACTATGAACTTTTGAGCGTACAGGTAAGGTCTAAAATGCTCGATGGCCCAATGAATAGCGGTCAGTTCTTTTTCAATTGTTGATTTGTTTGATTCGCCTTTAGTGAATGATCGAGATGCATACGAAATAGGTAACTCTTGGCCATCGAAATTTTGACTCAATAAAGCACCACATCCTATATTAGAAGCATCTGTATGAACAATAAAAGTTTTTGAAAAATCTGGATATTGTAAAATTTCGGGACTTAATAATGCGTTTTTCAGTTTATCGAATGACTTTTGACAATCGGGCGACCAGACAAATTCAGCGTTCTTTCTTGTCAATTCATTCAAAGGATATGTAATCGCTGCAAAATTTGGAATAAACCTTCGATAGTAATTACAAAAGGCAACAAATCTTTCAACAGCATCAGCATCATGAGGCACCAGGTACTTGTAAATAGCGTCGAATTTTGAATCGTCGGGAAGAATCCCCTTATCTGTGATTTTGTGACCTAGATAAGTTACTTCCTTTTTAAAGAACTGGCATTTTTCAGGATCCAATTTCAAATTAAACTTTCGGCAAGTTTCAAATACACTCTTGAGATTATTCAGATGATGTTTTTCTGAACAACCCAAAACGATTAGGTCGTCCATGTACAAAAATGCTTTTTCTGGTGTTATCCCTGCGAAAGCTATCGACATCATTCGCATAAAGCTATTTGGGCTGACCGAAAGCCCGAAAGGTAGTCTGGTGAATCGATAAGAACCTGAGTCTACACTGAAGGAGGTGAGATCTCTTGATTCATTATCTAGTGGGATTTGATGAAAACCAGAAATTAAGTCAAGAACCGAAAACCATTTCGTCCTACCGAGTTGATCTAAAATATCGTCAATTCTTGGCAAAGGAAACTTATCTGCGATTAGTTTTTTGTTGAGCTGTCGAAAATCGATAACCAAACGCCATTTCTTTTGACCATCAGTAGCCTTTTTAGGTACTAGCAACACCGGACTATTATAGTTTGATGTTGAGGGTTCCATAACCTCATTTTCTAACATTTTATTCACTTGTCTACTGATCTCTCCTTTTTGAAGTGCAGGTGTACGATAATTTTTAGTGTAAACAGGACTGTTGTCTCGCAATTTCAATTTTTGTTTATTAAAGTTATTAACCGTAAGTTTATCCGATTTCAAAGCGAAAACATCAGCAAATTCACTACATAAATTATACAGATCGCCTTTCACGAATTCCGGTACTTTCATGTTTAATTGTTTCATTAAAATAGCTTGCCTATCGGTTTTTTCTATTTCTATATTGAAAATGTCGAAATCATTTAGGTCTGCTGTTTCGTAACGTATATTTTTCAAGATAACATTTTCTGCTGTTGTATTAATCATTTTTACGAATTGATTTTCACTGGAAACTATACATCTTGCGACAAAAATTCCAGACTTTATTTCCTGATTCATTATTAATGTATCTTTCGAAATGTCTATTAATTTTATTTTTCGTATAACTTCACAACGAGATGGTATTACAATAGTATCGTCTTCTGGACTGTTATGAATCGGAACAGTAGTTTTTCCATGACCTAAGCGTACTGTTAGACTCCAATCGTTATAATCCAATATACATGCATATTTTGAGATGAAATCTCGACCAAGGATTCCGTCGGCTGGGACAGGAAAATTTTCATCCACAATATTGTTACGTTATTCGGGTGCAGAAGCGAACACGACACTATTTATTTTCCAACTGATTTATTTAAACTAAAGAAACACTAATTTATATCGAACTTATAACTACTATTTATGTAAAACGATTTATAACACGCGGTATATAACTGTCTCTCTGACACTCGCTGTTTTACTAACTGACTCAGTTTTATATATGAGAACACAGGCAGGCTTTGGTTCGAGAACCTTCTCGAAATGATCTTCCGTCTCCTTCTTTTTGTTCTAGAAGCTTCTTAGAACAAACCTCTCTCTCTAATTGTTCCATCGATTGTTTCCAGAACATTCCAGAATCTTCTGTGACGTTCTTTGTCACTGCGGCATATATTGAGTGTTCGGAAATATGTTGGTGTATGTAGGAATCATTGAGAGGTTGGAGAGCAATCTGGGATGCGTGATACAGGATGATCGTTGTACTCCTGCCTTCCTGCTGATGTTTCTAAAGCGCCTCCAAGGGAAATATCATTACACTGCCCCCTCCTTAAAACGCATTCCTCCTGGAATGCACTCTGATCGTTATGAAGATAGGGACAACTGGTTTCATTTTTACAACGTGCAGTATGGTAGAAATAGCATGGCACTGTCTTCTCTCTTGGAGTTCCCTTGGAGTTCCAGCAGCATACCAGAATTTCAACTCCGGTGAATCTAAATGAAACCTCTAGCATGTTCCTTACAATTCTCCAATTCAAGCCATCCAGTCCACACCCCAGCTTCGGAACAGCTATCTTCTGTATGTCCTTCTCGAGTATGATGCTTCGCAAGTCGACTAGTGTCTCCCAGAGGTCCTTGTAAGTGGATTTCTCAGAAGATCTTGCTTTCGTTATAAGATAAAACACAGACCTTTTTCCTTCAGCGCTGATATCTTCTATTTCTAGTGCTCGACCGACGGAGGGACCTTGTTGACGAAGCTCCTCTAACTTCCCAAACTTCCTCATGAACTTGTTCGCTATTCCTTGAGACATCTGAAGATCCTCGGCGACGCAGTGAGCTAGTGCGTATTCTACAGGGATGGCAAAAAGGTCGCGGGGCTCTTCCTTGGTGACGCCAAACCTTGCTTTTGATGAACCACTGTATGTCCCAATGAATTCGTCGAATGTAAGCTCCTTTTCTTCCGGACAAATTTGTCGAACTCGTTGATCTTGTGTTCCCTCGAATGGTGCTAGTCTGTTGAAATGAACGACTCTTGGTTTGCCACTGGGTTCTTTACTGATGCGGTATATGACATCGTTGATTTTCTTGTTGACGTTATAAGGTCCTTCCCAAGATCTCTGTAGTTTTGGACAAATACCTCGTTTCCTTTGTGGATTGTACAACCACACCAAGTCTCCTTCTGCGTATCCTGCACCCCCAGCTCTGATGTGGTACCGGTCTTTCATGCGGTCGCTGGCAATTTTCAGATTAGAACGAACCAATTCATGAATATCGTTCATCTTTCTCATCAGATTCGTAACGTAATCTTCCCCTACTATGTCCTCACCAGGTCTACATCCGAAGACCAAGTCACATGGAAGCCTCATCTCTCGTCCAAATAAAACCTTCGCCGGAGTCTGCCCTGTAGATTCCTGTACCGCAGATCTGTAAGCCATCAAGAAGAAAGGAAGATGTTGATCCCAGTCTTGTTGGTGTTGATCTACGACTTTGCAGAGATACCTCCCTATGGTTCGGTTCATTCGCTCCACCATGCCATCTGACTGTGGATGCAATGGAGTTGTTCTTGTTTTCTTGATTCCTAACTTCTCGCTCATCTTCTTAAACACTTCACTCTCGAAGTTCCGGCCCTGATCAGAGTGAAGTTCCAATGGCACCCCAAAACGACTGATGAGTTGATTCATTAGGACATCGGCGACAGTTACGGCTTCCTGGTTAGGGATCGCATACGCTTCCACCCACTTGGTGAAGTAGTCCATGCAGACAAGGATGTATTTATTTCCATTATCAGTCACTGGAAACGGCCCCGCAATATCCATAGCAATCCTCTCGAAAGGGCTTCCAACATTGTACTGTCTCATGGGTGCCCTTGGTTTACGATGAGGCCCATTGCTGGCAAACGGTGCATTTACGGCACCACTCCCTGACGTCGTCACTGCAGTTCACCCAGTAGAACCGCTCTCGTACCCGCTGCAGTGTCTTCCTCACTCCTAGATGTCCTCCTGAAGATCCATCATGTACATATCCAAGTACTTCCGACACTCGGCTCCTAGGAATGACCAACTGCATCCGATTATCCGACCCATCATCGCTCTCGAGATTCCTCTTGAGCAGGTCATCTTCTAATACCAAGGAGTCCCACTGACTCCAGTATGCCTTCAAAGTCTGTGAAGATGGTGCTACTTCTTGCCAAGAAGGACGACGATTCGCTTTCTTCCATTCTCGAAGCTTGCGAAGTTCTGGGTCCTTTTCTTGCTCTTGCTTGATTGCTGCAGGTAACCAATCTTCATTGACAACGGTAGTTCTGTAGAGGGCTGCTTCCTTATCCTCCAAACGACTACAATGTGAGCACTCAGGTAGACATGGCCTTCTGGACAATGCATCTGCATTCTTATGGCTTGTCCTCACTCGGTAAACTGGTCTTTTTCGATCATCCCGCTCTAGTTTTCCTGCAGCTGCTCGAACTGGTTTCTTCTCTTCATCCAAGAGGCCCTTGATGACGTTTATAAGGTCTTCAGTTAGATCTTGCCTGGGACTGTCCGCTATGTTCGTGCTGTCATCGACGGCTTGGAATTTTGTTGCTTCTCTTGTAGCTTCTATCGCGGCCTCGATTTCTAGCGCAGCTGCCAGAGCACTGGGAGAGTCTTTGGGTCGAGTCAACCGAACCGCTTTCCGCATTTCCATATCTCGCAATCCATCCAGGAACGTTTGGACAGCAAGACAGTCTATCAGATACTCAGGAGCTGATGGGTAGGCACACCGAACCAACCGAGCTACTTCCATTTCAAATTCCTGTAGGCTCTCATTGTCTCCCTGTCGACGGTTCTTCATTTGTGATCGTAACACTTGCTGTAGATGTTTTTGACCATAGCGCATGTTGAGGCGTTCGATGAGATAATCGTAGTTATCGGATTTATCTTCCGGAATGGCTTGCAAGATGTTTAGTGCATCACCCCGTAGAGCTACTGTGAGAGCTACCACTTTGTCTTCTGATGTCCACCCATTGGCTTTGGAAGCTGCTTCGAATTGCTTCAGGTAGTTTGGCCACGATGTTTTTCCATCGAATGTAGGCGGCTTCACTCGATTGGTAGTAACCACTGACTCTTCCATCGCAGCTCTCCTGCGAGATTGTGACTTCAGTTCATCTATTTCAAGCTGCAGTTCTTTCTTCAGATCTTCTATCTGGGTGGTGAATTGGGTTGATACCTGAGCTATAATTTTATCCTGCTGAGATGCGATCTGTTCTTTCTGAGCAGCGATCTGAGTCAGAACCTCTTCCCGATGTGTTGATATCTGGGTCGATACTTCTTCTCGTTGGGCAGATATCTGAGAGGCAATCTGATCTTGCTGAGCAGAAAACTGAGCAAGTACTTCTTTCTGAGCTAATATCTCTTCCCGTTGAGCCGATATCTGATCCAATACCTCTTGCCGTTGAGCTGAGATCTGCGATGCGATCTGATTTTGCTGAGCAGTAATTTGTGCCAGAACTTTTTCTCGCTGAGTTGCCATCTGCTCAGCTATATCCTGTCGCTGAGCCGCAATCTGATCCGTGATCTTCTCCTGCTGAGCCACCATCTGATCCGCCATCTTCTCCTGCTGGGCCACCATCTGGTCCGCAATGTCCTGTCGCTGAGCCGCTATCTGGTCCGAGATCCCAGCCAACATCGATTCCGCTGAAGCTGGTTCCTCGAAGGTGAACGTCTCTGGATCTTGACCTACGCTCACCATATACTCTTTGAGACGATGCTGAAGTGTAGTCTTGATCCCTGTTGTGTCGAGATCTCTCTCCTCCAACTCGCGTTTCAAGTCCACCACTTTCAACTCGTGTAGTTTCTTCATTGCAACGGTCTGTTCACTTCACACTGGAATATCCCACACTTCTGACACCAATTGTTACGTTATTCGGGTGCAGAAGCGAACACGACACTATTTATTTTCCAACTGATTTATTTAAACTAAAGAAACACTAATTTATATCGAACTTATAACTACTATTTATGTAAAACGATTTATAACACGCGGTATATAACTGTCTCTCTGACACTCGCTGTTTTACTCACTGACTCAGTTTTATATATGAGAACACAGGCAGGCTTTGGTTCGAGAACCTTCTCGAAATGATCTTCCGTCTCCTTCTTTTTGTTCTAGAAGCTTCTTAGAACAAACCTCTCTCTCTAATTGTTCCATCGATTGTTTCCAGAACATTCCAGAATCTTCTGTGACGTTCTTTGTCACTGCGGCATATATTGAGTGTTCGGAAATATGTTGGTGTATGTAGGAATCATTGAGAGGTTGGAGAGCAATCTGGGATGCGTGATACAGGATGATCGTTGTACTCCTGCCTTCCTGCTGATGTTTCTAAAGCGCCTCCAAGGGAAATATCATTACAATATGAAAAGTATGTTTCAAAGAATACCCGTTAATGAAAATATTCGTTTCTGTGGATCCCAGACAATCGGTTAGACCATCAGTAATACCCTTAATTCTATAGCGTTTTGAAATGTCTATCATCTGATCTGGATTGATTTTGGTTCTTTTGAAAATTGATATGTCAGCACCAGTGTCAACTAAATAAGTATTTTCAGTCCCTGTCATTTCATTCTCAAGAAAAACAAAATTGGATAGTGATAAATTAAAATGTTAATATATTTTTCACATTTCCCCCAATCGCACCCGTTGGGGGTCCGATTGGTTTTCCGGAGCTGGCTCTGATTCGTAGGACCTCACATATCGTGCCTGAGAATTATATCTTGGGTAACTTTGTGAATTCGATGACCTTGTCGGGGCAAAATTTTGATATTGGCGTCTTTGATTTCCACGCCAATTTCCACGATTGCTACCGTTACCTCTATGCCAATGATTACTACGATTATATCCGAAATTATTGTTACCCCTTTCTCCGCGGTAACTATTTCTACTATTATTATTATTATTATTGTTACCGCCAACGTAAAATACATTGGAAGTACTGGGTGTGGTGTCGATGTTTACAAATTTTGCGATTGCTTCTTGAATATTATTATAGTTACTCGCTTCCATAACCCAACGTGCTTTTTCGGAAGCAGCATTTCGACTCATTGTCTTAATGGCTATATCAGTCGCATAATTCTCAGCTACGCTATGTGGGACTCCTTCGCTGATGAATGCTCTTTTCAAGTCAGTCGTCAGTGACTCTATCTCAGTGGCGTACGTGTTTGTGTCTTTAGAATTTTGTTTTAAACTTGATAATTTAGCAGATAAAAATTTAGAACTATCTCCTTTCATTCCGTTTCTGAGAACGTTACAAATATCTGAAATTGTGTTTTCATTAGAAATCAAATCTCGGGCTTTTCCTGTCAATCGAGTCTTTATGTAAGCAACAGCATTTTCTTCCTGACTTTCCACATTATTTTCTAGCAGGGTCAATGCATCTAAAAATGATTGTAATTTATCGGGAGATCCATTGAATTCGTTTGGCACTAGTTTATGGGCTAAATTGAAAAATTCTACAGCGGATAGAGGCATTATTTCTTCTTCGTCCTCGCTATCGTCTTCTAAGAGACAGTGGAACCTTATATCTAGTATCTAGTATTTGGAATGTCCTAACTACTCGATCCCTGATTATAAGGAAATTCCTTTTAACCCACTGTTTTTGTTGATCATTTGAAGAATTAATGAAAATAGCGACAATCCGAGTGTATTCATTAAAGTATCTCACTAGGTCGATTTCTTGTCTAATATGTTCACTTTTGGGAGTATTCTTTTTAATTGCTCGCTTAGACTCTTTATATAGATATTCTTTATTTATCGAAAGTTCGGTTTTGATCTCTTCCCAGGATGGCATTTATGAAGAAAAAAAATCATTTCAAGCTTATATAGTGCACAAATATCCGCAAAATCAAAAAGAAATGATAATAGCATACAACATTGTCCCTATATGTAATCGATAAAACCCAAAAATGCATAATAAAATATGTGGCGACAAATACAATTCGCTCACCCAAGGTATATCTTCTTACTACCTCGAATTCTTCATAGTTTCGGACTTAAATAGCCAAGCAGGAGCTCTTCTTTCTTCTATGCGGTTACCATATGTTCTTCTATAACAGGAACTTTTCTTCTATAGCAGGAGCATTTCTTCTATAAGATTTCATTTCCACTGAGTTCAATTTTGTCTTTACACTGTAGCAAGTCTTTGTCGTCTATTTATTTGTCCAATTGCACTGATTTGCACTAAACTGAAGCATTCAGGTTGTCTCTGCTCTGACATCTGATGACCTCATGAATGACCATTTTCTTGAGATTTTTCCGCCACTTTTTAATCATAAAATAGGCCAGGACTACGAAGCCTAATACCACCAAACAAATCAGCAACCAATCTGTTCTTGTGATGTGTGATAGCTTGGCATCAGCATCACCACTTGCTGTCTGCGCTATGATTACTTCTTCTTTCGATGATTTTCCTCCCATTTTCACACTTATTTCACCAACAAACTACTCAAATACCTTTACTGTGTGAGTTTATGGCAGGATCGCCATGTAATGTAGCAATCGGGATAAGGGTAGATTAGTAAAACTCGTCACATTTTCTACACCCAATATAATAGCATTTAGTTAGTGTGCCATACACCACAGTAGCTATACGCAATCTGTCCTACATAATTACCTTCTATACCTGTTCAATAATGAATATGCTGAGTCGGTTGAATATGTTATTAAACAATATTTATTATTGACCTGATTGCACTACAGTAGTTCATAATTGTTAATAAATTCACTGAAAGTAAACGAATCTCTTATATAGTATTCATTGTCTGTATCATATGAATTGGTCAAAATTTGAGACAGGTATTTTGCTAGGTTACTATTAGGGGCATTTATTGAGGAAACAATAGGTCTCATAGCTAAAGTAGGTTTGTGTATTTTTGGGAGTGCATAGAATCGTGGAGCAATTGAGTTATAAATGTTTAACAATTTAACTGTGGCCTCGTCTATTAGTTCATCTTCGTGTAATTTTGAAACTAGTTTGTTCGCTTGTTGTTGTAATGTACATACATGATTTCGTGAAAGTTTGAGGTAGTATTTATTGTCATTTAGAAGTTCTTGACTTGTAGTGAGGTAATCCTGTTTATACATAACAACTGTCACGTTTACAGGATTACCTCACTTAAAGTCATGAACTTCTAAATGAGAATAAATACTAGCTCAAACTTCCACGAAATCCTGTATGTACATTACAACAACAGGCGAACAAACTAGTTTCAAAATTACACAAAGATGAACTAATAGACGAGGCCACAGTTAAATTGTTAAACATTTATAACTCAATTGCTCCACGATTCTATGCACTCCCAAAAATACACAAACCTACTTTAGCTATGAGACCTATTGTTTCCTCAATAAATGCCCCTAATAGTAATCTAGCAAAATACCTGTCTCAAATTTTGACCAATTCATATGATACAGACAATGAATACTATATAAGAGATTCGTTTACTTTCAGTGAATTTATTAACAATTATGAACTACCAGCCAATTATATAATAGTTAGTTTTGATGTGGTTTCCCTTTTCACTAATCTACCTTTTGAAGTTGTTAGACAATGTCTACAAAACAATTGGGATAACATTTCAAACCATTGTTCTTTAACATGGAGTGCATTTATTGACATTTTGGGTTTTATTTTCGAATCAAATTTTTTAGTATTCGATAACACATACTATAAACAAATTTTTGGAACTCCCATGGGATCAACAATTTCACCAATTTTAGTAAATTTTGTACTTGATGACTCAGTAAAAGATGTGCTTTCTTTGATTCCTTTTGACATTCCATTTGTGAAGAGGTATGTTGATGATCTTATTCTTGCTGTTCCATCAGGCCGAACTGATGAAGCTCTGTTCTACTTCAACAGTTACGATATCAACCTAAAATTCACATCAGAGGAAGAAGTGGATCAAAGTATCCCGTTCCTAGATATGAGAGTCTGCAGAGGTAATGACAACATCCTAAGAACAAAATGGTACAGAAAACCAATGTGCAGTAACAGATTCATCAGTTACCATTCTCACCATCCTGAAAAAATGAAAAGGAATCTTATCACTGCCCTAAAGAATAGAGTGATTAAGCTCTCACATCCAACTTTTCTATTGGACGGTCTCAAGGAACTGAGAAACATCTTAAAAGAAATTTCATATCCAACAAATTTAATCAAAAACATTTTATTTAATTCAGACCAACCTATTTTGCCACAATATCAATCTCCAAACAGTAATCCAAATGTTAATCAATCACTCCCAATACAACCTATACAAATTACATATAGATCACTTCCTTATATTGAGGAACTTACATCAAAGCTAACCAATGTTTTCAAATCTGACAAACTCCGTATTGCAAGAAAAAATATAAAAACCATATATTCCTTACATAGTAAAATCGAAACAACTTTGACAACACTGGAAAGCTCCAATGCCATTTATAGTATTCCCTGTCTCAACTGTGATCAGGTTTATATAGGACAAACAGGAAGGAATTTACAAGGTCGCATTACGTCTCATAAAAGTGATTGTAATTTGAAAAAAACAAGATGTGCACTCTCAGAACACACCACTAATTTTAATCATTTTGGAAATTTTACGAATATTAAAATTTTAGAATCCCAAACCAGTTATCAAAAAAGAACTTTCTTAGAAATGGTACATATAAACAACGAACCTAAGTGTATGAATAAACGATCAGATATTGCAAACCTCAGTACAATTTATATTTATCTACTTACTTTTCAAAACAAATCTAATCATTAGTTTTCAAATTTAAATTAACCGCCTGTTTTCATGAATTGACAGTGAACACACGTCGTTCGGCTTTGACATAGCTCCTCCCACATTTTTGAATTCTAAACGTCACATCTACTTCCGTTTGGAACTGGTGAAGGTCGAACACCATGTGCTCATTTTCTTGACAAAGTTTCACAGGACCAGTAAGGTTCTAATAAGACTTGTAATGTAATGATTTTTAAAAGTTTTTAATATGTTTTCAAGAATAGTGCAGTGTTTTAAAGTTACTATGATGTGCATTAGCTGTTTTCCATGTAACCACTCAAGTTAGTAAGTTGTTTCAATTTTCATACAAGATACCATACTTATAATGGATCTTTGTATTTTCAGATGTCTTGATAATGAAAATAAAATTCTTCGAAAGCTCGACAATTTAACAAAAAGTCTTTTCTCTACATTGGCCATCCATACTTCTAAATATGACTTAGTTACGTTCCATAATGAAATTGTCAAAATTTCGTGAATCCGATATAATCGACAGGAGGTACTTATTCACTTCAGAAAGTTATGTAAGATTCAGAATGATCTCAATATTAATGATATGGAGATAGATAGAATATGAGTTTTATCTCAGGTAGCATGATATTTCGAAAATATAAGTTATCCACAACCCAATTGATTTAATGAAGATTATAGAAATGGGGTACTCATATTTTCATTGACTCTGGGGAAAAAACATCCATTCCTCAAATTCCACGTGGTCAGCAGGAAAGGTCAACTACAGGTGGCCATACACGGCATATCATGTCAAAATGGCAGCATAGGCACCTACTCCAGGCATTCCAATTTTTGATGATACTCTTGAGACTAGACTCGCCCTGCAGATACCAGAAATACTTAGTAGAACTCCGCACAGTATCGGAACAGCCCCAAGGTTCGAGGTGATGACGCAATCAATCATTCAATCAATCAATCAATTCAGATAACATAAAAGAAATCGTTGAAGCCTGAAAGTAGATCAAAAACAATAGAAAATAGGTGCCTTCAAGACGTTGTTCTGGAACATGATCTAAATATCCACTCGGACAATGGTAGAGGATAGAATATTATCTGATGTTCGGGCTCTTTCGGTGTAAACGACTGGATTCTATCAATACAGCGAAAAGTTGATTCTGCACAAATCGAAGTAAATAGTCAGACAAAAAAATCAAATCCCAACAATTAGTGATATTTCAAAAATATCTCGATTTTCAGTGCTATTCAATTCGTATTAAACCACTAGTATTAAAGATTGAAAAAGCCTATGGCCATAGGCGAAACGTTTCAAATGATATAATATATTATTATTATTTACCACGAATTCAAAAACCCAAGAATCGTCCCTCCCCAAAAATTCGAATTAAAGTAGAACTTTTTTTTACTGTTGATCGAAAACCGGTCAGAAGCTGAAAAGAGAGCAGATACCGGCGTCTTGTAGTTTTATGATCATCATCATCATAAAAACACCAAGAATGACTTCATAGTAGAACGACCAATCACAGCAAGTTATCCACACATTCCAATTTGAAATGAAAGACTCCTAGACAACAATATACTGAATATCCTCCTCTCACACACTCTCAACAGTCAACCACGTAGGGCGTAGATACCGTTAGCGACAAGCGAAACAGAACAGGGTTGCGCGACTTCATTTCAAATATGATTTTTGCTAAAGATTTATAGATTCAAATCTTCATGAATAATAATCAATATGTAGTGTTATTTGAATGAATTCCATCTAACTCATACCCAAATTTAGTTGTAATGTTCAGAATGAATGTTACAACACCTAACTTTCATATTCAACAAAATAATCACTTCTGCTCAATACCCATCTGCCTTTGAAAATACTTCAATAATTTCCATCCCTAAATGCGATCAGCCTACATCTCTTCCAGATATTCGTCCAATAAGTATTCTATCTACTTTATCGAAATTATTTGAAATGATCCTCAAAGATGAAATAAGTGATTATGTATATAAACAAAACATCATTACATCTCCCAATCAGGTTTCCGAAGAAATCACAGTACAACTACACAGCTCAGTAGCAACATCAATGAAAGAGGTG
This sequence comes from Phaedon cochleariae, assembly GCA_918026855.4. Taxonomy (NCBI): domain Eukaryota; kingdom Metazoa; phylum Arthropoda; class Insecta; order Coleoptera; family Chrysomelidae; genus Phaedon; species Phaedon cochleariae. Next base: position 22,722,849 of record OU896710.1, read on the forward strand.
AATACCTATATAACTATATAATAGGTGAAGGGCTAGTCGTAAATAACGTAGACTCGGAGCCAACTTTCGTGAACAGAATTCGCGGGGAAGTTTTAGACTTAACAATCAGTACACAATTTATGAGTACGAAGGTCGTTAACTGGCAAGTATCTACGGAGCCCTCATGTTCAGGTCATAGACATATACAATTTGATGTGAGAATAGGACACCGACCAATAGTACAATTTCGTGATCCTAAGTGCACAGACTGGAATGGGTACTGTGAATCTCTCCAGAAGCACCTAGATCCCAGAATTAGTACTATTGAAAATAGAGCCGAAATCGAAGTGGCGAATGAGCGTATAGCAACCGCAATTCTAACGGCCTATCAGAAAAACTGCCCACTAAAGGAGAAGAAAGACCATAGAGGTACACCTTGGTGGAGCAAGAGCTTGGACAAAAAAAGACAAGAAGTTCGACGTCTCTTCAATCGAGCTAAAGATGCAGGGTGCTGGGACACTTACCGCACATCTCTAACGGCTTATAACAAATAGATGAGGAAAGCCAAACGAGATTCTTGGAGAAGGTTCTGTCAGAGTATATCAAATGTACCTGCCGGCATGAGAATTCACAAGGCTCTCGCCAGAGATCCGACCCAAGAGATCGACTCGATAAAACGACCGGATGGCTCTTTTACGGACTCTGGTAGGCAAACATTAGAGGTTCTTCTATAGACTCACTTTCCTGGCAGACTGCTCCTGGAGGACCGTCAGCAGATTCCACTTTCAATGGGATCGATAATACGACCAAAAAAGGAGGACTGGAAGAATGCCTCAATGGTGGTCACCCCAGAGTCAGTGGAATGGGCGGTGAATTGTTTCTTCCCATTCAAGTTTCTGGGAGAGGAAGGAGTTTTTCCTGCCCTCTTACAAAAGGGTAGAGAAGTTTTACTACCTCTCCTGGTTAAATTATTCAGAGCGAGTTTAGCGTGGAGCAACATTCCGCTAGGCTGGTCAACAGCGAGGGTTGTGTATATACACAAATCGGGTACGGTGAATCATTCCCTACCCAAATCCTTCCGACCGATCAGCCTTACCTCGTTCCTATTAAAAACTCTAGAAAGAATTCTAGGCAGGCATATTAGAGAGGGGCATCTAAGGCAGCATCCCCTAAATCCCCACCAATATGCCTACCAAACAGGCAAATCAACGGATTTAGCACTGAACAATCTTGTAGGAAAAATCAGCCATTCCTTAGATCATAAGGAAATTGCGCTGGCAGCTTTCCTAGACATAGTAGGAGCGTTCAATAACGCCCTACCACAATCACTCTACATAGCAATACAAGGTAGAGGAATCAGCAGTCAAATATGCAACTGGATCAAAACCATGGTTGGAAATCGGTTCGTCATATCATCACTGCATGGAGAGTCGATCAGGTTTAGAGCGGCATAAGGTTGTCCACAGGGCGGGGTACTTTTCCCCCTTATGTGGTCATTTTTAGTTTACTCTCTACTGAACGATCTTTTCATGCAGGGGGTGGATTTCCAATGCTATGCAGATGATCTCGTCCTAATAGTAAGAGGGAAATTTGAAGCGACGATCTCAAACGACCTACAAGAGGCCCTCAATACTGTGTACAGATGGTGCGAGAGGGAGCAGATGTCTGTGAACCCACCGAAAACTGTTATCATCCCTTTTACCAAAAGGCAAAAGCTAGATAGCTTCGTCAACCTGTCCTATATGGAGAGAACATTCCGTTTGCGGCGGAGGTGAAATATCTAGGGGCAACCCTAGATGAAAGACTCACCTGGAACGCCCATATGGCAAAAACTATTAACAAAGCCAGACTTTCCCTCTGGAACCTCAGAAAGATATGCGGCAAATCATGGGGAATAAACCCCAAACAGATATACTGGATTTACCAAACAATGGTAAAACCAATGGTCACGTATGGCTCGGTAGTCTGGTGGACTAAAGGTCTGCAGGGAAGAGCCAGGGCATAGCTTGCTGGTCTTCAGCGGCTGGCATGCCTGGCCATTACAGGGGCGATGTCCTCTACTCCAACGGTAGCGATGGAAAACCTCCTGAACCTCACTCCCCTCCACATTGTCTTGGAGAGGGAAGCCAGGATGGTTTCCTACAGATTCCTGTCATTGGAAAATCAAATTAGAGGGGCGAGACTGCTGGACCACTCCGGGATACTGCGTGAAACAAAAAATCACCAAACTCTAGGAATGGTTCCCGACATGTTGGCCACTCAGACACACGTGAAAAAGTCTTTTAAAGTCCTCTTCCCGAAGAGAGACGAATGGGCAAGTGACAATTCCCAGAGACCGAACACGTAATGTACACAGATGGTTCGAAAACCCCTCTTGGAGTTGGAGCCGGTGTGTTCTGCAGAAAACCGAAGACGGAAATTTCCGTCAATCTCGGCAAATATGCTAAAATCTTTCAGGCGGAGGTATTCGCAATTGAATTGTGTGCTAGAGAGTTGTCGAATAAACCTCTAGTAAACAAAAATATCAGTATTGTATCAGACAGTCAGGCTGCTCTTAAAGCACCGAGCTCCAGCAAGATAAATTCCAAGCTTGTATGGAGCTGTATTTAATCCCTAGAATGCCTGGGTGCTAACAACAAAGACACTTTGCTGTGGGTGCCTGGACACCAGGGGGTGGAGGGTAACGAGAAAGCCGCCTTCCTCGCCAAACAGGGAACCGAATCTGTGTTCATAGGACCAGAACCATATTTTGAGGTCACCGCAAGTGCGGCGAAAACAACTATCTTGGGCTGGGCGAAGGGAAAAACACTCACGTACTGGTCTGAATTACCAGGACTAACCCATTCGAAGGCGTTCCTGCCTAAACCATCGGAAAAAATAAGGCAGATCCTAGAATGGAGCAGGGGTAACCTGCGAATTCTGACTGGACTGCTTACGGGACACTGTCGTCTAAGATACCACCTGGGAAGGATGGGTCTGAACCAACAAACGGACTGTCGGTTCTGTTGTGTGGAAGACGAAATGGCTGTACACATATTATGTTCATGCTCTAGCCTAGAAAGACTAAGGTTCGACACAGATTTTGGCTTTACCAATTTAGAACCTATCGATTTCAGACAAATCTCACCCAATTCAACCATGAACTTTTTAAAAAGATGTGGATTGTACGGTGAACTGTAACCTCTAGCGGTGAGCCACAATAGACCCATATGGGGTCGCAGTGGAGGAGAGGTATTCGCCCCACTCACATGGAACCTAACCTAACCCAATCAGGTTTTCGAAGAAATCACAGTACAACTACACAGCTCTAACGTCAATTACTGATGATCTCTACAAGCCCACCGATTTAGGTAAGGTAACATGTTAGGTGCTTATGGATTACAGTAAGGCGTTTGACACCTCAGATCACAACCTTCTAAGAAATTCTAGGGAAATTTCGTGAATCGATTGTCAGCTGATGCAAGACAGACTGTTTCGACTTGCCATAAGTCTCATCAGTTGCACTGACCAGCTGACAATCGATTCACGAAGGGTACCTCCATATATCAAACAAGTCAAAGCCCTGAGGGGCAGAAGGACGATCTAGATGTATAGATAGATTCATCAATCATATCTTGCGAGTAAGTCGTGCATATAGACCCCTACGTCTAAATGCTTACAGAAAAGACATCCATGTCAGATTCTGTAGACTATCGCAACACCTGTAATTCTCAAAGTGGTTTAATGTTCCACCAACAGATGGTGGTAAACCTGAAATCTCAAGACTAAGAAATTCTAGGGAAATTTTGTGAATCGATTGTCAGCTGATGCAAGACAGACTGTTTCGACTTGAAGTTGAAGTATCATGGATTTTCTGAAAATGCCGTCCAGCTTATTTCTAATTAACTTAGTGACCGCAGCCACAAAGTCATCCCGAATGACAAGATGTCGGACGTGTTGCCTGTTATCCAAGGGGTGCCCAAGGAATAGATTTTGGGGCCCCTTCTATTATCCTTATACCGGGTGGTCCATTCAAGACTATCCACCCTCGATATCTCCCAGAATAATTATTCAACAAAAAAATGACGAAACAGGTCGATTTTCATTTGGAGGGGGACACATTTTGAGGCAAAATAAATGATCCATACTTCAACCCTCTACTCTCCAGAGCAACCCCCTCAATAATTTGAATAGGGAATAAGGGTCGTGTTATACATCATTGGAAAGGTGATTTAATTCGGAAACTAGCAGTGCAAAGTTTTTTGAATTCCAACAACTCGTTCTCGAGATATTCGAGTTCGAATGGTATGTTTTTCAATTGTGAGTAAATGTATGTACAAAATAGATATTATTGAACAGGTATTCACAACAAGTGTTCAAAATGACCTCCATTGACTCCCAGACAGTGGTAGAGTCTATTTGAAAATTCCTCTTGTACATTTGAGAATGTTTCTCTAGATATCGCCAGGCATTAAGTTCTTATTCTTCTCTCCAAATCATCGAGGTCAGTAGGTTCCGTTTTAAAAATGAAGAAGGTGAACGTCTCTGGATCTTGACCTACGCTCACCATATACTCTTTGAGACGATGCTGAAGTGTAGTCTTGATCCCTGTTGTGTCGAGATCTCTCTCCTCCAACTCGCGTTTCAAGTCCACCACTTTCAACTCGTGTAGTTTCTTCATTGCAACGGTCTGTTCACTTCACACTGGAATATCCCACACTTCTGACACCAATTGTTACGTTATTCGGGTGCAGAAGCGAACACGACACTATTTATTTTCCAACTGATTTATTTAAACTAAAGAAACACTAATTTATATCGAACTTATAACTACTATTTATGTAAAACGATTTATAACACGCGGTATATAACTGTCTCTCTGACACTCGCTGTTTTACTCACTGACTCAGTTTTATATATGAGAACACAGGCAGGCTTTGGTTCGAGAACCTTCTCGAAATGATCTTCCGTCTCCTTCTTTTTGTTCTAGAAGCTTCTTAGAACAAACCTCTCTCTCTAATTGTTCCATCGATTGTTTCCAGAACATTCCAGAATCTTCTGTGACGTTCTTTGTCACTGCGGCATATATTGAGTGTTCGGAAATATGTTGGTGTATGTAGGAATCATTGAGAGGTTGGAGAGCAATCTGGGATGCGTGATACAGGATGATCGTTGTACTCCTGCCTTCCTGCTGATGTTTCTAAAGCGCCTCCAAGGGAAATATCATTACAATATGAAAAGTATGTTTCAAAGAATACCCGTTAATGAAAATATTCGTTTCTGTGGATCCCAGACAATCGGTTAGACCATCAGTAATACCCTTAATTCTATAGCGTTTTGAAATGTCTATCATCTGATCTGGATTGATTTTGGTTCTTTTGAAAATTGATATGTCAGCACCAGTGTCAACTAAATAAGTATTTTCAGTCCCTGTCATTTCATTCTCAAGAAAAACAAAATTGGATAGTGATAAATTAAAATGTTAATATATTTTTCACATTTCCCCCAATCGCACCCGTTGGGGGTCCGATTGGTTTTCCGGAGCTGGCTCTGATTCGTAGGACCTCACATATCGTGCCTGAGAATTATATCTTGGGTAACTTTGTGAATTCGATGACCTTGTCGGGGCAAAATTTTGATATTGGCGTCTTTGATTTCCACGCCAATTTCCACGATTGCTACCGTTACCTCTATGCCAATGATTACTACGATTATATCCGAAATTATTGTTACCCCTTTCTCCGCGGTAACTATTTCTACTATTATTATTATTATTATTGTTACCGCCAACGTAAAATACATTGGAAGTACTGGGTGTGGTGTCGATGTTTACAAATTTTGCGATTGCTTCTTGAATATTATTATAGTTACTCGCTTCCATAACCCAACGTGCTTTTTCGGAAGCAGCATTTCGACTCATTGTCTTAATGGCTATATCAGTCGCATAATTCTCAGCTACGCTATGTGGGACTCCTTCGCTGATGAATGCTCTTTTCAAGTCAGTCGTCAGTGACTCTATCTCAGTGGCGTACGTGTTTGTGTCTTTAGAATTTTGTTTTAAACTTGATAATTTAGCAGATAAAAATTTAGAACTATCTCCTTTCATTCCGTTTCTGAGAACGTTACAAATATCTGAAATTGTGTTTTCATTAGAAATCAAATCTCGGGCTTTTCCTGTCAATCGAGTCTTTATGTAAGCAACAGCATTTTCTTCCTGACTTTCCACATTATTTTCTAGCAGGGTCAATGCATCTAAAAATGATTGTAATTTATCGGGAGATCCATTGAATTCGTTTGGCACTAGTTTATGGGCTAAATTGAAAAATTCTACAGCGGATAGAGGCATTATTTCTTCTTCGTCCTCGCTATCGTCTTCTAAGATGGATGGATCTATTGATTCAACTGAAGACAGTGGAACCTTATATCTAGTATCTAGTATTTGGAATGTCCTAACTACTCGATCCCTGATTATAAGGAAATTCCTTTTAACCCACTGTTTTTGTTGATCATTTGAAGAATTAATGAAAATAGCGACAATCCGAGTGTATTCATTAAAGTATCTCACTAGGTCGATTTCTTGTCTAATATGTTCACTTTTGGGAGTATTCTTTTTAATTGCTCGCTTAGACTCTTTATATAGATATTCTTTATTTATCGAAAGTTCGGTTTTGATCTCTTCCCAGGATGGCATTTATGAAGAAAAAAAATCATTTCAAGCTTATATAGTGCACAAATATCCGCAAAATCAAAAAGAAATGATAATAGCATACAACATTGTCCCTATATGTAATCGATAAAACCCAAAAATGCATAATAAAATATGTGGCGACAAATACAATTCGCTCACCCAAGGTATATCTTCTTACTACCTCGAATTCTTCATAGTTTCGGACTTAAATAGCCAAGCAGGAGCTCTTCTTTCTTCTATGCGGTTACCATATGTTCTTCTATAACAGGAACTTTTCTTCTATAGCAGGAGCATTTCTTCTATAAGATTTCATTTCCACTGAGTTCAATTTTGTCTTTACACTGTAGCAAGTCTTTGTCGTCTATTTATTTGTCCAATTGCACTGATTTGCACTAAACTGAAGCATTCAGGTTGTCTCTGCTCTGACATCTGATGACCTCATGAATGACCATTTTCTTGAGATTTTTCCGCCACTTTTTAATCATAAAATAGGCCAGGACTACGAAGCCTAATACCACCAAACAAATCAGCAACCAATCTGTTCTTGTGATGTGTGATAGCTTGGCATCAGCATCACCACTTGCTGTCTGCGCTATGATTACTTCTTCTTTCGATGATTTTCCTCCCATTTTCACACTTATTTCACCAACAAACTACTCAAATACCTTTACTGTGTGAGTTTATGGCAGGATCGCCATGTAATGTAGCAATCGGGATAAGGGTAGATTAGTAAAACTCGTCACATTTTCTACACCCAATATAATAGCATTTAGTTAGTGTGCCATACACCACAGTAGCTATACGCAATCTGTCCTACATAATTACCTTCTATACCTGTTCAATAATGAATATGCTGAGTCGGTTGAATATGTTATTAAACAATATTTATTATTGACCTGATTGCACTACAGTAGTTCATAATTGTTAATAAATTCACTGAAAGTAAACGAATCTCTTATATAGTATTCATTGTCTGTATCATATGAATTGGTCAAAATTTGAGACAGGTATTTTGCTAGGTTACTATTAGGGGCATTTATTGAGGAAACAATAGGTCTCATAGCTAAAGTAGGTTTGTGTATTTTTGGGAGTGCATAGAATCGTGGAGCAATTGAGTTATAAATGTTTAACAATTTAACTGTGGCCTCGTCTATTAGTTCATCTTCGTGTAATTTTGAAACTAGTTTGTTCGCTTGTTGTTGTAATGTACATACATGATTTCGTGAAAGTTTGAGGTAGTATTTATTGTCATTTAGAAGTTCTTGACTTGTAGTGAGGTAATCCTGTTTATACATAACAACTGTCACGTTTACAGGATTACCTCACTTAAAGTCATGAACTTCTAAATGAGAATAAATACTAGCTCAAACTTCCACGAAATCCTGTATGTACATTACAACAACAGGCGAACAAACTAGTTTCAAAATTACACAAAGATGAACTAATAGACGAGGCCACAGTTAAATTGTTAAACATTTATAACTCAATTGCTCCACGATTCTATGCACTCCCAAAAATACACAAACCTACTTTAGCTATGAGACCTATTGTTTCCTCAATAAATGCCCCTAATAGTAATCTAGCAAAATACCTGTCTCAAATTTTGACCAATTCATATGATACAGACAATGAATACTATATAAGAGATTCGTTTACTTTCAGTGAATTTATTAACAATTATGAACTACCAGCCAATTATATAATAGTTAGTTTTGATGTGGTTTCCCTTTTCACTAATCTACCTTTTGAAGTTGTTAGACAATGTCTACAAAACAATTGGGATAACATTTCAAACCATTGTTCTTTAACATGGAGTGCATTTATTGACATTTTGGGTTTTATTTTCGAATCAAATTTTTTAGTATTCGATAACACATACTATTAACAAATTTTTGGAACTCCCATGGGATCAACAATTTCACCAATTTTAGTAAATTTTGTACTTGATGACTCAGTAAAAGATGTGCTTTCTTTGATTCCTTTTGACATTCCATTTGTGAAGAGGTATGTTGATGATCTTATTCTTGCTGTTCCATCAGGCCGAACTGATGAAGCTCTGTTCTACTTCAACAGTTACGATATCAACCTAAAATTCACATCAGAGGAAGAAGTGGATCAAAGTATCCCGTTCCTAGATATGAGAGTCTGCAGAGGTAATGACAACATCCTAAGAACAAAATGGTACAGAAAACCAATGTGCAGTAACAGATTCATCAGTTACCATTCTCACCATCCTGAAAAAATGAAAAGGAATCTTATCACTGCCCTAAAGAATAGAGTGATTAAGCTCTCACATCCAACTTTTCTATTGGACGGTCTCAAGGAACTGAGAAACATCTTAAAAGAAATTTCATATCCAACAAATTTAATCAAAAACATTTTATTTAATTCAGACCAACCTATTTTGCCACAATATCAATCTCCAAACAGTAATCCAAATGTTAATCAATCACTCCCAATACAACCTATACAAATTACATATAGATCACTTCCTTATATTGAGGAACTTACATCAAAGCTAACCAATGTTTTCAAATCTGACAAACTCCGTATTGCAAGAAAAAATATAAAAACCATATATTCCTTACATAGTAAAATCGAAACAACTTTGACAACACTGGAAAGCTCCAATGCCATTTATAGTATTCCCTGTCTCAACTGTGATCAGGTTTATATAGGACAAACAGGAAGGAATTTACAAGGTCGCATTACGTCTCATAAAAGTGATTGTAATTTGAAAAAAACAAGATGTGCACTCTCAGAACACACCACTAATTTTAATCATTTTGGAAATTTTACGAATATTAAAATTTTAGAATCCCAAACCAGTTATCAAAAAAGAACTTTCTTAGAAATGGTACATATAAACAACGAACCTAAGTGTATGAATAAACGATCAGATATTGCAAACCTCAGTACAATTTATATTTATCTACTTACTTTTCAAAACAAATCTAATCATTAGTTTTCAAATTTAAATTAACCGCCTGTTTTCATGAATTGACAGTGAACACACGTCGTTCGGCTTTGACATAGCTCCTCCCACATTTTTGAATTCTAAACGTCACATCTACTTCCGTTTGGAACTGGTGAAGGTCGAACACCATGTGCTCATTTTCTTGACAAAGTTTCACAGGACCAGTAAGGTTCTAATAAGACTTGTAATGTAATGATTTTTAAAAGTTTTTAATATGTTTTCAAGAATAGTGCAGTGTTTTAAAGTTACTATGATGTGCATTAGCTGTTTTCCATGTAACCACTCAAGTTAGTAAGTTGTTTCAATTTTCATACAAGATACCATACTTATAATGGATCTTTGTATTTTCAGATGTCTTGATAATGAAAATAAAATTCTTCGAAAGCTCGACAATTTAACAAAAAGTCTTTTCTCTACATTGGCCATCCATACTTCTAAATATGACTTAGTTACGTTCCATAATGAAATTGTCAAAATTTCGTGAATCCGATATAATCGACAGGAGGTACTTATTCACTTCAGAAAGTTATGTAAGATTCAGAATGATCTCAATATTAATGATATGGAGATAGATAGAATATGAGTTTTATCTCAGGTAGCATGATATTTCGAAAATATAAGTTATCCACAACCCAATTGATTTAATGAAGATTATAGAAATGGGGTACTCATATTTTCATTGACTCTGGGGAAAAAACATCCATTCCTCAAATTCCACGTGGTCAGCAGGAAAGGTCAACTACAGGTGGCCATACACGGCATATCATGTCAAAATGGCAGCATAGGCACCTACTCCAGGCATTCCAATTTTTGATGATACTCTTGAGACTAGACTCGCCCTGCAGATACCAGAAATACTTAGTAGAACTCCGCACAGTATCGGAACAGCCCCAAGGTTCGAGGTGATGACGCAATCAATCATTCAATCAATCAATCAATTCAGATAACATAAAAGAAATCGTTGAAGCCTGAAAGTAGATCAAAAACAATAGAAAATAGGTGCCTTCAAGACGTTGTTCTGGAACATGATCTAAATATCCACTCGGACAATGGTAGAGGATAGAATATTATCTGATGTTCGGGCTCTTTCGGTGTAAACGACTGGATTCTATCAATACAGCGAAAAGTTGATTCTGCACAAATCGAAGTAAATAGTCAGACAAAAAAATCAAATCCCAACAATTAGTGATATTTCAAAAATATCTCGATTTTCAGTGCTATTCAATTCGTATTAAACCACTAGTATTAAAGATTGAAAAAGCCTATGGCCATAGGCGAAACGTTTCAAATGATATAATATATTATTATTATTTACCACGAATTCAAAAACCCAAGAATCGTCCCTCCCCAAAAATTCGAATTAAAGTAGAACTTTTTTTTACTGTTGATCGAAAACCGGTCAGAAGCTGAAAAGAGAGCAGATACCGGCGTCTTGTAGTTTTATGATCATCATCATCATAAAAACACCAAGAATGACTTCATAGTAGAACGACCAATCACAGCAAGTTATCCACACATTCCAATTTGAAATGAAAGACTCCTAGACAACAATATACTGAATATCCTCCTCTCACACACTCTCAACAGTCAACCACGTAGGGCGTAGATACCGTTAGCGACAAGCGAAACAGAACAGGGTTGCGCGACTTCATTTCAAATATGATTTTTGCTAAAGATTTATAGATTCAAATCTTCATGAATAATAATCAATATGTAGTGTTATTTGAATGAATTCCATCTAACTCATACCCAAATTTAGTTGTAATGTTCAGAATGAATGTTACAACACCTAACTTTCATATTCAACAAAATAATCACTTCTGCTCAATACCCATCTGCCTTTGAAAATACTTCAATAATTTCCATCCCTAAATGCGATCAGCCTACATCTCTTCCAGATATTCGTCCAATAAGTATTCTATCTACTTTATCGAAATTATTTGAAATGATCCTCAAAGATGAAATAAGTGATTATGTATATAAACAAAACATCATTACATCTCCCAATCAGGTTTCCGAAGAAATCACAGTACAACTACACAGCTCAGTAGCAACATCAATGAAAGAGGTGAATACCTATATAACTATATAATAGGTGAAGGGCTAGTCGTAAATAACGTAGACTCGGAGCCAACTTTCGTGAACAGAATTCGCGGGGAAGTTTTAGACTTAACAATCAGTACACAATTTATGAGTACGAAGGTCGTTAACTGGCAAGTATCTACGGAGCCCTCATGTTCAGGTCATAGACATATACAATTTGATGTGAGAATAGGACACCGACCAATAGTACAATTTCGTGATCCTAAGTGCACAGACTGGAATGGGTACTGTGAATCTCTCCAGAAGCACCTAGATCCCAGAATTAGTACTATTGAAAATAGAGCCGAAATCGAAGTGGCGAATGAGCGTATAGCAACCGCAATTCTAACGGCCTATCAGAAAAACTGCCCACTAAAGGAGAAGAAAGACCATAGAGGTACACCTTGGTGGAGCAAGAGCTTGGACAAAAAAAGACAAGAAGTTCGACGTCTCTTCAATCGAGCTAAAGATGCAGGGTGCTGGGACACTTACCGCACATCTCTAACGGCTTATAACAAATAGATGAGGAAAGCCAAACGAGATTCTTGGAGAAGGTTCTGTCAGAGTATATCAAATGTACCTGCCGGCATGAGAATTCACAAGGCTCTCGCCAGAGATCCGACCCAAGAGATCGACTCGATAAAACGACCGGATGGCTCTTTTACGGACTCTGGTAGGCAAACATTAGAGGTTCTTCTATAGACTCACTTTCCTGGCAGACTGCTCCTGGAGGACCGTCAGCAGATTCCACTTTCAATGGGATCGATAATACGACCAAAAAAGGAGGACTGGAAGAATGCCTCAATGGTGGTCACCCCAGAGTCAGTGGAATGGGCGGTGAATTGTTTCTTCCCATTCAAGTTTCTGGGAGAGGAAGGAGTTTTTCCTGCCCTCTTACAAAAGGGTAGAGAAGTTTTACTACCTCTCCTGGTTAAATTATTCAGAGCGAGTTTAGCGTGGAGCAACATTCCGCTAGGCTGGTCAACAGCGAGGGTTGTGTATATACACAAATCGGGTACGGTGAATCATTCCCTACCCAAATCCTTCCGACCGATCAGCCTTACCTCGTTCCTATTAAAAACTCTAGAAAGAATTCTAGGCAGGCATATTAGAGAGGGGCATCTAAGGCAGCATCCCCTAAATCCCCACCAATATGCCTACCAAACAGGCAAATCAACGGATTTAGCACTGAACAATCTTGTAGGAAAAATCAGCCATTCCTTAGATCATAAGGAAATTGCGCTGGCAGCTTTCCTAGACATAGTAGGAGCGTTCAATAACGCCCTACCACAATCACTCTACATAGCAATACAAGGTAGAGGAATCAGCAGTCAAATATGCAACTGGATCAAAACCATGGTTGGAAATCGGTTCGTCATATCATCACTGCATGGAGAGTCGATCAGGTTTAGAGCGGCATAAGGTTGTCCACAGGGCGGGGTACTTTTCCCCCTTATGTGGTCATTTTTAGTTTACTCTCTACTGAACGATCTTTTCATGCAGGGGGTGGATTTCCAATGCTATGCAGATGATCTCGTCCTAATAGTAAGAGGGAAATTTGAAGCGACGATCTCAAACGACCTACAAGAGGCCCTCAATACTGTGTACAGATGGTGCGAGAGGGAGCAGATGTCTGTGAACCCACCGAAAACTGTTATCATCCCTTTTACCAAAAGGCAAAAGCTAGATAGCTTCGTCAACCTGTCCTATATGGAGAGAACATTCCGTTTGCGGCGGAGGTGAAATATCTAGGGGCAACCCTAGATGAAAGACTCACCTGGAACGCCCATATGGCAAAAACTATTAACAAAGCCAGACTTTCCCTCTGGAACCTCAGAAAGATATGCGGCAAATCATGGGGAATAAACCCCAAACAGATATACTGGATTTACCAAACAATGGTAAAACCAATGGTCACGTATGGCTCGGTAGTCTGGTGGACTAAAGGTCTGCAGGGAAGAGCCAGGGCATAGCTTGCTGGTCTTCAGCGGCTGGCATGCCTGGCCATTACAGGGGCGATGTCCTCTACTCCAACGGTAGCGATGGAAAACCTCCTGAACCTCACTCCCCTCCACATTGTCTTGGAGAGGGAAGCCAGGATGGTTTCCTACAGATTCCTGTCATTGGAAAATCAAATTAGAGGGGCGAGACTGCTGGACCACTCCGGGATACTGCGTGAAACAAAAAATCACCAAACTCTAGGAATGGTTCCCGACATGTTGGCCACTCAGACACACGTGAAAAAGTCTTTTAAAGTCCTCTTCCCGAAGAGAGACGAATGGGCAAGTGACAATTCCCAGAGACCGAACACGTAATGTACACAGATGGTTCGAAAACCCCTCTTGGAGTTGGAGCCGGTGTGTTCTGCAGAAAACCGAAGACGGAAATTTCCGTCAATCTCGGCAAATATGCTAAAATCTTTCAGGCGGAGGTATTCGCAATTGAATTGTGTGCTAGAGAGTTGTCGAATAAACCTCTAGTAAACAAAAATATCAGTATTGTATCAGACAGTCAGGCTGCTCTTAAAGCACCGAGCTCCAGCAAGATAAATTCCAAGCTTGTATGGAGCTGTATTTAATCCCTAGAATGCCTGGGTGCTAACAACAAAGACACTTTGCTGTGGGTGCCTGGACACCAGGGGGTGGAGGGTAACGAGAAAGCCGCCTTCCTCGCCAAACAGGGAACCGAATCTGTGTTCATAGGACCAGAACCATATTTTGAGGTCACCGCAAGTGCGGCGAAAACAACTATCTTGGGCTGGGCGAAGGGAAAAACACTCACGTACTGGTCTGAATTACCAGGACTAACCCATTCGAAGGCGTTCCTGCCTAAACCATCGGAAAAAATAAGGCAGATCCTAGAATGGAGCAGGGGTAACCTGCGAATTCTGACTGGACTGCTTACGGGACACTGTCGTCTAAGATACCACCTGGGAAGGATGGGTCTGAACCAACAAACGGACTGTCGGTTCTGTTGTGTGGAAGACGAAATGGCTGTACACATATTATGTTCATGCTCTAGCCTAGAAAGACTAAGGTTCGACACAGATTTTGGCTTTACCAATTTAGAACCTATCGATTTCAGACAAATCTCACCCAATTCAACCATGAACTTTTTAAAAAGATGTGGATTGTACGGTGAACTGTAACCTCTAGCGGTGAGCCACAATAGACCCATATGGGGTCGCAGTGGAGGAGAGGTATTCGCCCCACTCACATGGAACCTAACCTAACCCAATCAGGTTTTCGAAGAAATCACAGTACAACTACACAGCTCTAACGTCAATTACTGATGATCTCTACAAGCCCACCGATTTAGGTAAGGTAACATGTTAGGTGCTTATGGATTACAGTAAGGCGTTTGACACCTCAGATCACAACCTTCTAAGAAATTCTAGGGAAATTTCGTGAATCGATTGTCAGCTGATGCAAGACAGACTGTTTCGACTTGCCATAAGTCTCATCAGTTGCACTGACCAGCTGACAATCGATTCACGAAGGGTACCTCCATATATCAAACAAGTCAAAGCCCTGAGGGGCAGAAGGACGATCTAGATGTATAGATAGATTCATCAATCATATCTTGCGAGTAAGTCGTGCATATAGACCCCTACGTCTAAATGCTTACAGAAAAGACATCCATGTCAGATTCTGTAGACTATCGCAACACCTGTAATTCTCAAAGTGGTTTAATGTTCCACCAACAGATGGTGGTAAACCTGAAATCTCAAGACTAAGAAATTCTAGGGAAATTTTGTGAATCGATTGTCAGCTGATGCAAGACAGACTGTTTCGACTTGAAGTTGAAGTATCATGGATTTTCTGAAAATGCCGTCCAGCTTATTTCTAATTAACTTAGTGACCGCAGCCACAAAGTCATCCCGAATGACAAGATGTCGGACGTGTTGCCTGTTATCCAAGGGGTGCCCAAGGAATAGATTTTGGGGCCCCTTCTATTATCCTTATACCGGGTGGTCCATTCAAGACTATCCACCCTCGATATCTCCCAGAATAATTATTCAACAAAAAAATGACGAAACAGGTCGATTTTCATTTGGAGGGGGACACATTTTGAGGCAAAATAAATGATCCATACTTCAACCCTCTACTCTCCAGAGCAACCCCCTCAATAATTTGAATAGGGAATAAGGGTCGTGTTATACATCATTGGAAAGGTGATTTAATTCGGAAACTAGCAGTGCAAAGTTTTTTGAATTCCAACAACTCGTTCTCGAGATATTCGAGTTCGAATGGTATGTTTTTCAATTGTGAGTAAATGTATGTACAAAATAGATATTATTGAACAGGTATTCACAACAAGTGTTCAAAATGACCTCCATTGACTCCCAGACAGTGGTAGAGTCTATTTGAAAATTCCTCTTGTACATTTGAGAATGTTTCTCTAGATATCGCCAGGCATTAAGTTCTTATTCTTCTCTCCAAATCATCGAGGTCAGTAGGTTCCGTTTTAAAAATAACAGATTTCAAATGACCCTATAGGAAAAAATCATTGGGTGCCAAGTCCGGTGAGCGTGCTGGCCATTCTATTGGTCCTTCACGACCTATTCATTTGTTTGTGAAATTTTGGGATAGCCATTCATTCACGTGTGATACGGGAGGTGACACATATCTTGTTGAAACTAAATATTATCTGCCAATAGATTTCGACTACCATCATCATAAAGGTCCGTAGCGGACCATTAGAATAGACAGCACATCTGCCGGCTTGGCACCCAATGATTTCCTTTCACGAAGTAATTTGAAATCCCTTATCTATACAACGAAACCCACTGACTGACGATGTGGAAAGAAGAATAAGGATCGAATGCCAGATGAATATCTTCAAATGTTTCTATTAGCAGAAAATATTTTTTTTCAACAGGATGGTGCTCCACCTCATTACATATTGCAGGTGAGAGAATGGCTATCCCAGAATTTTACAGACAAATGGATTGGTCGTAGAGGACCAATAGAATGGCCAGCACGCTCACCGGACTTGGCACCCAATGATTTTTTCCTATGGGGTCATTCAAAATCTGTTATTTTTAAAACGGAACCTACTGACCTCGATGATTTGGAGAGAAGAATAAGAACTGAATGCCTGGCAATATCTAGAGAAACATTCTCAATTGTACAAGAGGAATTTTCAAATAGACTCTACCACTGTCTGGGAGTCAATGGAGGTCATTTTGAACACTTGTTGTGAATACCTGTTCAATAATATCTATTTTGTACATACATTTACTCACAATTGAAAAACATACCATTCGAACTCGAATATCTCAAGAACGAGTTGTTGGAATTCAAAAAACTTTGCACTGCTAGTTTCCGAATTAAATTACCTTTCCAATGATGTATAACACGACCCTTATTCCCTATTCAAATTATTGAGGGGGTTGCTCTGGAGAGTAGAGGGTTGAAGTATGGATCATTTATTTTGCCTCAAAATGTGTCCCCCTCCAAATAAAAATCGACCTGTTTCGTTATTTTTTCGTTGAATAATTATTCTGGGAGATATCGAGGGTGGATAGTCTTGAATGGACCACCCGGTATATACCGAATGACGGATAGAACAATTTAACAATTTATATATATATCCGATTTCCACACATTCACTCATAACTGTACAATACATCATTACGCTGACGATACGCAGCTGAATCTTTCTTTTGATGTCGATTCAATAGACATCTCTGAGAATGTTATCAATGATGACCTCGAACCCCTTCTCAATATCTCCATAGCTTACAACCTCAAATTGAACGCCAACAAATCGACAGCAATACTATTCGGTAGACTTGAATCTAGGCATACCATTTCAAATCGAATTCGCATTGAAATAGGAGACTCATACCATGATTTCCAAAATGTTTCGAAAAACTTAGACCTATGGCTAGACCCCAATCTGATTCAATCTTCGTACAATACACTGAGACAACTCCATCCTAATCGCGACTTACTTTCCACCAAACTTAAACTACAACTCTGCGAATCGCTAATATTTTCTAAAATATTCTACTGCGACTCAGTATATGGGCCTGCGATACTTCAATCTGATTCCTTACGCTTGCAGAAAATTCAAAATACGACTTGATTAAACCAATTCTCTATTTTCTTAACTTCAAATGCCCACTTCGTATAAGTTTCATGACATAATAAACGTAGCAGTCCACCGACTTCTTGATCAATTATTTCGGTACTATTACCCTGGAGATAATGATATGTGGTATGCGATACTTCAATCCCCTCCGGATCCAAAAGTTCCTTCCATTTACGCGAAAATTGGGATCCATTATCAGATAAAATAATCTCGGGTTTTCCCATTAACGGAATATAATAATTTTCAATTTTATTAAAGACAACCTTAGTATTTGCTCGTTGTAGGGGGTATAAGTAGTTAAACAATGCGGTTTGTAGGGAATTTTGGCAGTTGGCCCGCCTAATGGAAACCTATTACATTCATTATGACGTATAACGTTCAGTTCACTTAATAATAATTTTATTTAATTAAAAAAAGATACTCATACCGTATAGGATTTGAACTTTGGATCTCTGGGTTGGCAAGCCGACACGTTACCAAGTGGCTATGGGGGGTCCAATTTATCAACGTGCAAGTGTAGGTACGACTCAACTTGTCCCCCTGTTTTCGAGAGATATTTTTTGGAGGGCCATGAGTATGGATATTCGACATATGGATGGGTATATGGATATTTGGGGGGTTCATTTTGCTTCATTGGGCCAATAATATGAGCAATTTAAATAAATATATTAGGCTTATGAATGAGTTTCAGTAAATATTTCTATGTTCTACATAGATTTGATTTTACGGTACTGCTAGTGTCCTCACTCGGATGTAAGTGGAAACTGTTTGCTATGCTTACCTTCTCCTATTACAGAGGTCTTTTTGAAGAATCCACTCGTATGTGTTACGCTTCAACCTAATTCCGCGAGGTGTCGCTACTGATACTGTTTTCAATATTTAATATGTTTTGCTAGTCTATACGGCCGTTTTTTGTGTTGCTAAAATATTCATCTTCACTATTATTTGAAGACCCTAACCATAAAATATGTTTGGTTCCTCTCATGGGTTATTATCAGAATTCAAAATCATTACCTATATTTGGCTTATGATGGGTAATATATGAGATATTTCTGAGAGTAATTCAGCTTGCATGATTACCAATTTTTCTCAAATAATATACATAGTCTGTTATATATTTCTTTTGAAGATTTGAATAATAATAATTATAATAATGAATAAGTTTATTCAAAAACTTTTCCAAAATATACATTGGAACAACAGATATTTATTTTGAATGAAGAATCCTACGAATCGTTTCCAATTGAGCAATATCTATTCAAAGTTGAATCAGATTAGAAAGTCAATGACAAAAGAGAATGTGGTTTGTACGATTAGTGAATGTCTGAACAATCACGAGAATATGGAAGGTAATATGAACAGTATATATAGAGAGAAATAACGTTCACAAATCGAGAACTACTATCAGAGTATCTATCTGAGTGTATAGTGTCAGCAGTAACAATCAAAGGTGAGTTATTCTTTATTAATAATATCATTTTTCCTATCATTTTCCTTGTTCCACTATTCCACATATACTATTGCACAGGACAAGTAAATTATATATCAAAAGAAAATAATTCCTCTGATATCTACAATTCCACAACCAAAAACCTCTAACAAAGAACCTCCGAAGTAAAACAAATAAATTCTATTATGTATGTGTTTTTTTTTTTATAGATGGATCTTAATGCAATGAATTCAATCTCTCTTCTAGAAACAGATAAGGCAGTTACAAAGCTGACAGATTTGGTTGTGGGTGAACCAAATACGATATACTCAGCTAAATTAGTGAATACTAAATATGGGGAGACGGTCATACTTGAACTAGAGAAAAACATAGTGTTCCTGCCCCAACGAGTAACCCAGGAGTACAAGCCAAATATTCGATACTTCACAGCGGGGAAGTATGCTGTAGTATTCAGGGGGACCAAGAACGTTGGGAAACCTCATCCTGCCACATATTTCGAAATAATCGAATTGAAATAAATTTTAGAGGTGAGTTACTTTTTTTATAAATAATTAGTGATACATTATGGATGAATTCAGAGGAACAATGTCAAAAATTGATGAAACGCTTAAATTGATCAAAGGCAATTCCGCTGAAAGGAGTTCAATCAAAGCAATCAATCAACATATAAAAAAGTGTAATGAAGCTTTGGATAAGTTAAAACTCAAAGTTGGACAGAAAAGTAAAATAATTTCAAAAATTGGACAATTGAAACGATTAAAGTGTTTAATTAAGTTGAAAAATAAAAATGAGAGGTCGAGGAAGGAGCGTAAGGTTTATTGGGAGGATGTCAATTCTTGTTTCAATAACAGAGTAAAGACAGGAGTCATCATCAATGTAAAGCATAAAGAAATAAAAGCATTTTTTGCTGATGGATTTCATTTGTTTAAAAAAATTATCAACAAAATTCTAAAGGAAATGCCAGCTTTGAAAGTAAATACCTGTTTTTGGGGTGATTTTGTGAAAAAATCAAATGATGAGGAAATAATTAGTCAAAAATATTTCATTTCACCGAATGCAGTTTTAGATCAAGGGACGGATCTCATTGTGTGGTATCAAGAACATGTTGTTGATCACATTTTAAATAAATTGTCTGAGTTTTCTGAAGAAAAGAGCGGTTGGGCATTACAAAAAATTCTATTGTTGGAAGTTGCAATAAACAAATATGAAATTGGTAATGGAACATCTTTTATCAAAATACCATTAGAAATTTCAAGAAAGAAAGCATGTATCAACATTCAGAATGATGATGAAGCATGCTTCTTCTGGAGTATAGTTAGTGCTTTATATCCACCCACAGGAGATAATCGCTATACAACTTCCTATCCGCATTACAGTCTAGTATTGAATACTGAAGGTTTAGAAATACCAATGAAACTGAATCGTATAAATAAATTTGAGAAATTGAATAATATATCTGTAAACGTTTATGCGTTGGAATTGAATCTTTCCACCAAAGGTTCATCTTATGTGGTAGTACCCGTGAGACTCGCTAAAAGTAAATTAGAACGTCATGTCAATTTGCTATTAATACAAAACCATTATTTTCCCAAACTGAATGATTATACAGCACCAATGCCAGATGACAATGATGAAACTGAAATAAAGTTTCACTATTGTTGGATAAAAAATATGTCGCGTCTGATATCGACGCAAGTTAGCAAAACGAAACGAAAAATTCATTTATGTGATCGTTGCTTGAATTATTTCTATAGTGAGGAAAAATTGAAAACTCATTATGTATTGTGTGAGAAAAAGAACGATTGCAGAATATCATTCCCCAAGTATGACTTTGTAGAATTTAGGAATTATGTTTACAAGCAGAAAGTACCTTTTGTAATCTATGTTGATATTGAATCCATTTTAGAACCGTGTAATTCAAGATTATCACAAACAACTACGAAATATCAACTACACAAGGCATTTTCGGTAGGTTATTACCTAAAGTGTTGTTATGATGATTCAATTTCTCATTTCAATAGTTATGAGGGTGAAGATTGCATGGAATGGTTCTCAGGTGAGATTAAACGAATTGCGAAGTTCGTAGAGAACAAAATACTAGATATTGTACCCATGATAGAAAAACCGAATAAAAACGGAAATTTCAGAACTTGTCACATTTGTGAAAAAATATTTGAACCGAATGACGTCATCGTGAGAGATCATGATCATTTTACTGGTCAGTTTCGTGGATTTGCGCATCAAAACTGCAATTTAATTTTTAAGAAATTGTTTGTTTTACCAGTTATATGTCATAATATGTCAAATTATGATGCACACTTCATTATTAAAGATATGGCCAAACGAGGCTCTTTGAGTGTGCTTCCATTGAACAAGGAAAAATATATTTCTTTCACTCTCAATGACAATGATAGTAAGATGAAATTTAGATTTATCGATTCTTTCAGATTCATGGGTGCGAGTCTTAATGAACTCGTATCCACTTTATGCATGGATAATCTTCAAAATTTGAAGCGAGAGTTCAAAGAGTTGGATGATGAAACATTCAAACTATTGTCTAGAAAAGGGGTATTCCCCTATGATTATTTAGATAATGTAGATAAATTGAAAGATACTCAACTGCCACCCATTGAAAAATTCTATAACAAATTGAGTGATGTAGAATTGTGTGAAGAAGACTACATTCATGCACAAAATGTATGGAATGCATTCAAAATGAAAACTCTAAGAGATTATAGTGACTTGTATATGAAAACTGATATTTTGCTACTTGCAGATGTCATGGAGAATTTTAGGGAAACTGCATCGAATACTTATGGTTTAGATCCCGCTTGGTATTATACAATGCCAGGATATACCTGGGATGCTATGTTAAAATATACAAAATGCAAATTACAAATTTTAAAGGATGTTGATATGATATTGTTTATAGAAAAGGCGATTAGAGGTGGAATTTCGGTTTGTAGCAGTCGATTTTCAGAGGCTAATAACAAATACATGCCCAACTATGACCCCTCAAAACCTTCCACAACACTTTTGTATCTCGATGTGAACAACTTATACGGTTGGGCTATGTCTCAACCATTACCATTTGGAGGCTTCAAATGGGTTGATACAAATATTGATGTAACAATGATTCAGGATGATTCATCGGTGGGGTACATTTTACAAGTTGATTTGAAATATCCCAAAAATTTACATGATTCACACAAAGACTTTCCATTTTGTGCAGATCATTCCGTTCCTCCAACATCAAAATTAACAAAATTGATAGCTGATGTGCATGATAAAAAAGGATATATTTTGCATTACAGAAATTTGAAACAAGCATTGGCAAACGGTCTGATTCTAACTAAAATACATAAAGTGTTGGAGTTTGAGCAGTCTGAGTGGTTACGGCCATATATAGAACTCAATACTCGTTTAAGGGCTTCGGCTACGACTAACTTTAAAAAAAATCAATATAAATTAGCTAATAATGCTGTTTTTGGGAAAACAATGGAGAATATAAGACTACATAGAGTCGTTAAATTGGTAAATTTTTATGAAGGTCGTTATGGAGCAAAAAATTTGATTGCTAGTCCGCGATTCCATAGTAGATCCATTTTTGATGAAGATTTTATGGCAATTGAATTGAGAAAAGCTGAATTAATCTTCAATAAACCTCTTTACATTGGTATGGCTAGTTTGGACATTTCTAAACTTTGTATGTATGATTTCCATTATAATTTTATGTTACCTACAGTCGGATCAGACAGTTGCAAGTTAATGTACACAGACACAGATAGCTTCTTTTACGAATTGACTTGTGCCGATGTATATAAAGATGTAATTAAAAAACATATTGATAAATTTGATACCTCTGATTATGAAAAAAATAATGAGTACAATATTCCATTAGTGAATAAAAAAATACCAGGGAAAATGAAAGATGAGACAAACGGCAGGATAATTACACATTTTGCTGGCCTTCGTTCAAAAATGTATACTTTCAAAACACTTGTTACTCAGCAAGAAAAGGATCGTTTGGAAAAGAAGTTGGTAAAAAAGGGTATGAGTAAAAAACGAATAGATATTGAAATCAAGAATTTGGGTATTAAGAAAACATCTAAGGGGGTGAAAAAGTATGTAATGAAGAATGAAATAACTTTCGAGGATTATGTTGCTTGTCTGAAAGATTTTAAGAACAAAGCAATATCACAACAAAGTATCCGTTCCTATGCTCACAACGTATTCAGTATAGAACAAACAAAAGTTGCTCTTAGTCCACATGATGACAAACGAATTATTATTCCTCAGTCATTTGATACACTTCCATGGGGTCATTATAGTACATAGATTCTTCTTATGTTTCAGGAATTATTCAATATGCAATTGAGAGAACTTTGTATCAAGACTGTTTGTCAAAATATAAGAGAAATAATACTTTTTATCAATAGTCTATTATTACCTTTGAGCTTAACTTTAGAAATTGTTGAAAAATTCAGTTATTATAAATGGATAATAATTTCAGAGTGTTCTAATAACGATAACGCTTACCTTCCTACCAATATGCTACATAGAAGTATGATTTTTTCATCAAATGAGCGAACTGCAGTCATCAATAATTGTAATTGGGAATCAACATTTCTAGAACCTGAATATTGCATATGGGTCAATAGATATAGAATTAAAAATCTCAATTTATATTTATGTAAATCATGTTATCACTATTTCTTAGATATTTTGAAAAGAAATAATATTATTGTGAATTTGCATGTTGTAAGAGATCATTTCCATTTACTTTACGATACACGCAACATTCATTCCATATATCAAAAAAGTTCTATGTGGTGTCAAAATAGTTTTATAGAATTATTATTCAGAATCAAGTTACGCTATGAATGCGACATGGACTTACATGATGCTAACAGCAAATTTAATCGTTTCATTGATTATTGTGACGAGGATGAAGATGATGATGATGATTAATGTATTTCAATTATTTATAAAAACTGTGATCACATTAATGATGTCAGTTGATGTATATTTTTGATGAATAAAAAACAAAAAAACTTAATTTTTGTAAATTTTATTTAGATCTGAATTACAATTATTGTTCAAGAGCAAATTTGCATAAATGACATCTTGATTGAGATGTTGGTGGACCATCTACATGCGATTGCCAATCGGGTCGGTTGTAATGGACGAAACAGGGTAGTTTCACTTGCAGATTAAAATTGAGACGGTAGTCCGGAGGTAACTTATTCCATGCATATAAGAGTTCGATTGGTTGTGCTCTTTCAATCAAATAGTGAAGAGGAAACTTTGTGAGTTCTTCCTCACTAAAGTGATGTAAACTCCGTTTAAGATGCCAATGATCCTTCAACGGATAGATACAGTAGCATGACTCTTGATTCATTTTCAACTTTTCTGGACGATACAAGAAAACAAGATATATACTTGTGTACTGATTCAATAAAGGCATTTCCGTCTTTTTATAGATATTTCACGTTGATAGAGGGGGGGGTATAGAGAGAGAGAGAGAGACAGAGAGAGGCAGGTGAATAAAAAAAGTTTTGTTCATTTTATACATTTATTTATTCATTCATTCATTATAAAGTGCGTATACAAAAAGTATACATTAGATAAAGCGCATACGCATTCATCTGTATGATTATTATGATAAAAACACATGGGCACTTCCTTTTTCAATGGAGGATGCTCGTCCAATTCATGAACTGGACAGCTGCAATATTTCGTGATGAAGTTGAATTTTTCTCTTCCTTTTACATACACTGCATCTGCACCTTGAGTTAGATACCTTATGATATTTCCAAATTGATGTGGAGGAGTGAATCCAACATTCCAATCGATGCAGTGATGATTCTGCATCAACCACGCTGCTTGTTTTTTTAAATCGTGCGGTAGATTGTTGAAGGGAAATGGTGGTTTAAACAAGAAATGACTAATACGACGATGACCATCAAAACAGGCTAGCTCTTTCACAATAAATTTATTGTTACCCAGTTTAAAGCCTTGAAAATCAATTACTAGCCTCATATTTGGAGATTCTTCAATTTTTGTAAAATCAATTTTTTCTTCTCGAAATATTCAATTTCAGCTTTGAGTTGCTCCAGCTGATGGAGGAAATTAACTAACATGTATCTGTATTGAGGTATCATTATCAACTGACTGACTGACTGACTGACTGACTGACTGACTGATTAAGACCTATCGTACCATTTTATTCAATGGATTGTAGTAAAATTCTTTTTCATGTAATATTAGGCAATATGCAGACACATCATTTCCTGTAGGCTTAGACGTTTCAAATTCTATTCGTAAAACGACAGATCCACTCTGAATAATTTCTTTTTGGTGGGAACAGTCTATATGAATAATTGGAGCTTTGTCTTTGAATTCTTTAGGGCCGAATAGTGGTTGATTGGTTTGGATGTGATAATAACTTTCTTGAAAATTGGCAAACATTTCGTATAGCGATGCAAATCGATTTGTATCAAAATCTAAATTTAAATCTTGATACGGAAATCTCTCACTATTTAAAAATACTCGTACATTTGTCAGATTACAGTGATTGAATTTACTCATATCTTTTAGAATTTGGCCTTTACAAGCATTTTGAAAAGCGATGATGATATGTCTAGGACTCTCCAATTGAGATGAAGTTTTTACAGACCAAGTGTGACGTGTTGAATCATTCAGAGTGGGATATTCTATTAATTCCCAACTCCTAAATTTAAGGGGTAATTCAACATTACTACGAACTATTTTATTCAAACGTAGTTGTTCGTTAATACTCGGTGTTATATGAGGAACGTTCCAATACAACTTGGTGATTTGAATTTTTGGTTTTTCCGAATTATCTGTTGCAATAATAGCATCAATGTCATCTTTGTCTCTAATGAGAACTAATTCTTGTCTCATATTCATTATAATCTTCCGATAGTCTTCAAAGAATCCCGACCACAGTTTCAACGGTATGCACACATTGAAATTCCCGTTATTATCAATCATAAGTTTATCATCATCTTTTGGAAACCACCCTCCGTTCTTGAATAGTTTACTCTCATTTTCATTTAATGATAAATAATTTTTCAAAGTGGAAACAAGTCCGACGTTCCGAATAGAATCTATCACAACGCCATTTAATTCATATCTCAGTTCTCTGAATAAATAAGCTATACCATTATTGATGAATTGAAATTTGGTAGGTACTTTGTTTTGATCTGTTAATATTTTGCCTTCTATGTAAATGAAGCTGTTACATGGTAATGTGAACGCATCTAATTCCTGCACTGAAATGCGAACTTCATCATTGTAATTAAGGGCTCCAGCGTTGTAGGGTTGATAAGTGTGAAACTGATAATCTTCAATCGTTGTATCACTAAACGGTTCACCTGTTACGTTCAATAAATCCATTATACTAGCACATGAAAGCCTAGAGATTTCAAAAATTGACGATTTTCGTATGTTAATGTCTTCTTTGGCAATGAAAAACCATCTGGCTTCTTTGTGCGTCGCTGTAGCTTTTTATAGTTTTTGTTTGGAGGTTGGAATCGATGAAATTGTAACACCATTGCTATTCAATTTTTCTAAGATGTAAACGAACTGTAATTGTCTCACCACGGAAATTTACCAAATTACTATCTTGATCGAGCACCCTAACGGTTATATTGTTTATTGTTTTGATACTCACAGGAAAATAGATGACAGTAAGAGGTTGCTCTACTATTTTATAGCCGTTTGGAACTTGGGGAAAAAATTGATGGATTAGGTGAACAGGTTCGCCATGTAAAAATGATCCTGCTGCAATGTTGCAATCCACACAAATCGTATTAACTGCCAAGATATTAACTTTATTCTCTGAGGTATAATCTTTGTTGGGTTCGAGTATGGTTTTCGGAAATCCTAATAAAATTCCAATGGAACGATCAATACTAAAATTTATCCGATCGGTACTTTTAATGGAAACTGTGAATCTCTTTGAGTCTGTTGTGATATGTATCTGAGTGCCCCCCTTCTCATACATTTTATTCTTTATAATTCTCAAAATCTCTTCAATTTCATAAGACCCTATGGGAATTTCGATTTTAAATTCATCATTTGGACCCCACACCAATACATTGTTTGTTCCATTTACATTTGGAATACTATTGAATGTATCGAAATTTATCAATCCAATTTCATAGTCTTCATTTTCATTTAAATACAATGGTGGATTGAAATTATCACTTAAAATTGATGAATCTCCACTGAGCGTAAAGGTATATGACATGACTAAGGTTTCAAAACAAATGAAACGATATTTATGAGTTGTATTGATTATATAAAAATTTTAGACAATATTGTCCGCACTGATACGAATTGAATTTTTGAATTGAATCATAATTATATTTGATCATTACATTACCATTGCTCCTAAAATATTCTACTAATTCATTTGGAGGTGGTAAATTGCCAAAACTATCAAAATAGGTGACATTCTTATTGTTTTTTGAATATGCTGTCCAATGAGTACCAGGCCCACTTTCCACATCAAGATTAACTATACCCGATTCATTTGTTGAAATTCTTTTCGGCAATGAATCGCGCATAAATACACCACGGAAATAGGGGATTCTCAATATTCGTGCATACGAGATAAGATCTCTATCTGACATTATACGTCGTGGTAATTTTATTTTTTCGTTTTTCTCCAATATGGGCCTAGCTGCCGAAACCCCTTTGAACTTGTTGTTGCTTTTTTCTTGCGCAAACCGTACCCCTTATAAGGTCTAAGATAATATCCTTTTCCAGATTTTTGTTGCTCGAGTGCCTTGTTATGTCTTATTTGTTCGGCTAATTGTTCACGATTAGTTTTGGCATCGTTCACTGCTTTAGCGATGCCCGCACCGCCACCTGCTACTGCGCCAAGGGCGCCCAATAATGGCAGTAAAAATGGTAAAAATCCTCCTTTTTTTGGGGCACGGATAGTTCGTTTTTTAGCCACTTTATTTTTCTTTTTCAATCCCATTCCAAGTTTACGTTTTCCCTTCATTGCAGTCGTAACAAACCAAGCTGATGCTTTTTCTCCAAGTTTGGCGTCTTTTGCTTTAACTCTGTCCCAAGCCTTATTTTCCAAAATTTCGTCTGCTCGATGCCTTTCACTGAGATCTTTGCTTTTAGAATAGGCGATATCGTGCTCTTTACATGCAGTATCTAGAGAATTTATACCAGAATCCCCGCGCTCTAATCTTCGTTGTAATTTAGTGCCCGCTACAAGAAGAGAAAGGGTTAAAAATAAAATCTCGATAGCGTTGATCGCACTCACGTCCGCAGTAATTATATTTGGGTAAATGCAATTCAAAAGGTAGTTTATCTATTAATGAGTTAACGAAACCTCTTCCTCTATTCGTTCTCTTATGAGCTCTTACTCCGTTTTTGGATTTAACCATTCTAATCTGTTATATATATCAGCACACCTTTATATACTCCTCAGTCTCAACCATTATGAGGTTACGAAAACAAAACGTTACCCTACCCATCGTTAATTATGATTTCCATGAAAACAAGCAAAATGTTGGAAAACATGGTGAACTATTCGGGGGTGATTCTAAACGAGGATTGATCGTAGGTAGTAGCGGATGCGGCAAAACAAACATTATGTTGTCTCTAATCGAACATCCTAACGGATTGAGATTCGAAAATATCTATCTATACTCAAAGTCATTGGATCAACCCAAGTATCAATATCTACGTACTTTGCTTCAACCACTCAGTGAAATTGGATATTATGAATACAAGAATAGTGAAGATGTACCTCCAGCAGATAACATTAAAACAAATTCTATAATTATATTTGATGATGTAGCAACTTGTGATCAAAATATTATCAAAGATTATTACTCTTTCGGACGACATAAACAAACAGATTGTTTTTATATTTGTCAGACGTACACTTCTATTCCGAAGCATCTCTTGCGTGATAATGCCAATTTATTGATTATATTTCAGCAAGACACTACCAATTTGAAACATATTTATGATGACCATGCGAATATTGATATGGACTTTCAAAAATTCAAGGAAGTAGCATCTTCTTGTTGGAAGAAAAAGTTTGACTTTTTTGTAATTGATAAGGATTGCGGTTTGTCTTCAGGTAGGTATAGAAAGGGCTTCGATACATTCATTCATGATATATAAAGATAAACTTTCAAAATGGAATCAGTCGAAATGGACCCTCCATTAGCAAAACAGCTTGTACAAGCCAGGCACGCACTAAGAAAAAAGTATAAAATTATAAAGGGTAACACAGCGAGATCGCAAAGTCAATTAGAAAAATCATATCAACCTATTACTCAGTCTATTCAACGATTGGTTTCAACATTGGGAGAGACAGAGGCGGCGGCAGAAACCATAAAACCAGAAAAGTTTGAAAAGTTGGAAAAATTTGAGTCAACACCAGTATCATCACCGAAATCGTATAATCAATTAGCATTTTTATCTCCAACTCCTGAAAATGGATCTGTCATGGAGCTACCAAGTTTTTTGAGAAATGAAAAAACGTATGAATCACGCAATGATGAGGGGGAATTGCCAGATAGAACCAGAGAAGATGCATTTATCGATGACACCCTATCTCAATTTTATCAGACAATCACAAATCCAGAAGTTCTTCAGGAATATTTTGATCAATTTGAATCACCATTACCTCGAACATATATTGAAGGGATGATAAAAGATACAAAAAGTGAATATGATCATATTTTAGGTCTTTTTCACAATCCTGTTGAAGACAAATTCTATATAGGAGATTCTCAAGTAGACTTTATAGGATCCAATGTAAAAGTACGTGACATCACTTACAATGGAACTGCAGGACTTTATGAGCTACTTTTTTTGAAGAATCCAATTTCTTACACCAAACAAGACATTGAAAATTACGTAGATATTATAAAACGGACTAGTGCATATCGTCGTGATAATAATGCCGATTTACCAATTAGAAAATTCCCAGATGATACCAAAGAAAAGTATATTTACATTATAAAGCCTCATTTAGATAAAACTCGCGCTAGATCTGGTTCAGTGCCATCATCTTTATTGAAAGGCGTGCTAACCAGAAAGATGACAAAAAAAGGAGGTGGTGCTAAAATGTCAATGATGATGAAATATGAGAATAAACCAATTGATTATAAATATTTTGATGACTATAACGAGCTGGTAGATAGATTACGTTTGCTTGTTGCTTCCCAAGCAGTTGGTAACACTACAGGTCACAACAATGAAATTATTTCAATTATCGAAGAGTTACGCGAGGGAGCAATAATTTTATAAAATGTTAGAACCACTGGTTTTTTATATTAGTATTCGAAATGCCTTTGAACAAATTCAATCAACATTTTCTCAAAACTCCTTCTTCTTCTTCTTCTTCTTCTTCTACTACTACTTCCAAAGATATTGTCACAGCAAGACAGCCATCAACAATACCGTATTTTATTTGTCAACCTTCTAAATTCCATAGTAAATGTATATTAACTATTCGAGGCACTAGAAACATTTCATCTAGTCGAACACACTACATCTTAGATGATAATAGTGTCAATTATACGATTCCTGTTACTGGAAAAATTGAAAGTTTTAAATGTTTCCCCAACACATTGAAAATATCCTATCAGAATAAAAACGATTCTCTTATCAATCTCATGAAGGAAAATGTCCTCAACAAAGGTGATGTTATTCAATTTTTCCTAAATACACAAACGTTAGATCATTTTTACGTAGAATTTGTTATTCAATGTCCTTTGGAGAAGGATGAATAGAACAGAAAAATAACATCAAAAAAAATTTATAAGAGTTTTATTTAGAAATAAAACGATCAACATTTCTGAAAACTTTTGTCTGCCAATTGTCCTCCTCCTGTTGATTCATAATCTTCCTAAGATCTTGACAGTATTGTTCATCCCCCTCCTCCTCCTTCTCCTCCTCCTTCTGATTCTTGTTTCCAATTTTCTCATTCTTCTTTTTTTTCTTCTCCAGCCCCTTTTGGAACGATTCAATTCTGTGATCTAGTTCACATTTTGGCAGCGATTCCATTTCCTTATTCTTTCTATTTTTTTCTCTCCCCTCCCCTCCTCCTTTTCAGAACGTTTCGCGGACAGGTGAATTGAGTACTCCAAGGGGATCGTCTTTGAATCTATGTATCACTTTGGTAGGTCTTATCTGCATACACCAATTACAAAATTCGAGAACCAAAATGGGTCTGCTAACAAAGAAGTCGGTTTCCAAGTATTGCAGCTTAATAGCTCTACAAACGCAACAAATTTTCTTCTTAAAAATATGATAATTCATACTCATTCTCAACATGAATTTCATACCATATATATTCAAGACATCCCCCACTTTATCCTCATTTGAATTGTTAACGATTCTAAACACAGATTGACTTTCTTTCTCTCTCTCTCTCTCTCTCTCTCTCTAGGTTAAACTTTAGTATTCATTATGCCTTTGAATAGATTCAATCAACATTTTCTTCAACCTCAAGGAGAAGCAGGAGAAGGAGAAGATGGAGAAGAATCTGTGCTGGCCGCCTCACCACTGAAATCACAATTAAATGCTCCGTTTTATGTTTGTGATTCTTTCGATTACCATGTAAAAATTTTGATTCGTTTTAGAGGAGAAAAAAAAAATCAATTTAAATAAAAAATATTATATATTAGACAATGGCGGTATAGTATTTAAATTCCCCATGTCCGCTAGGATTGAAAGCATTACACAATATAATGTTGCAGGAGGTGGAGAAGTTTTGATGAATAATAATACATCTTTCAAATTTCAACAACTAGCAAATAAGTCCATCGCTAAGGGGGATGAGATGAGTTTTAAATTGGGGACAACTCCAACGATTTTTATTGAGATATTGTTACAGTGTCCGCTAGTTAAAAATGAGTAAAGCACAAATTGTAGCCGAACTTCATAAACCAGTCAGAATCAATTATAAAAGACGACATGTTATAGTTAAAGGTTTACATGACTTGATACAGGCTGATTTAGCGATTATGAATAAATTTGCAAAAGAAAACAAGGGATATAATTACATTCTTGTAATCATCAATGCTTTTAGTAAATATGTCTGGGCAATACCGGTTAAGAGAAAAACTGGTAAAGATATCACAGCTGCTATGAAATCTGTATTAGCCCAAATGTCTACTACACCAAAAAACTTGCAAACTGATATGGGGACAGAATTTTACAACAAAGACTTTCAAAATCTAATGAAGAAATATAGTATAAATCATTATAGCTCGTTTTCGAATTTGAGAGCTAGTATTGCTGAAAGGGTCATAAGAACTTTGAAATCATTATTATGGAAACAATTCAGCTATCAGGGGTCTTATAAATGGCTCGACATTCTTCCTGAAATTGTTAAGAAATATAATGACACCAAACATTCTACTACTAAGGCTGTACCTAGTCAAATAAATGAAAAAAATGCTAAATTTGTAACTTCATTTCAACACCTAAAAACTGTTGATCCAAAAAAACCAAAATTCAGCAAAGGCGAGTGGGTACGAATCAGCAAGTATCGACACGCATTCACTAAGTCCTATACCCCAAATTGGACCACTGAAGTGTTTAAAATCAAGCATATTAAATTAACTAATCCTACCACATATATTCTAGAAGATAGCAAAAAGGAACAGATACAAGGGGCATTCTATACAGAAGAACTACAGAAAGCCAAGTATCCCGATATTCATTTGGTATCAAAAGTCATCCGTAGGAAGGGGAAAAAACTGTTTGTCCAGTGGTTGGGTTTCGATTCATCACATAATTCTTGGATAAATGAAAATGATATAGTTTAGGTTAGTTTAGGTTTAAAACGTATTGTAAGAATTCAATCGATAAATGAAAAAAAAGTCAGTTATATAGGTATTTTATTTATTTATTCATATACCCTATTCCTATGATCTATATTCATTATATGATTTAAACATAGAGCTGATTCCCTGATTCGTCACTCTAATCTTGATATATCTCCAGCAACGGTGTTCCAAGGACTTTGTCTCGCCGTCCCCCGAAAAGCGTAACTCCATAGGTATAGTACATGGATCTCTGCACCACCAAATGTTACTAACTTATTCATTGTTTTCGTAGAGGAGTTTGGGATGATGATACGTTACTTCCAATCCAAGTGCATACACTTCGTGATTTATTTCTTTCATTGTATCGAGCACCTTCAATGACCAGTCAATTAGATCCTTCTTCACTCCTAATTGAAGCATATTCATGACTTTATCGAATCTTAGCGATTTTAGAACCTCCATTCTATGCTGGATAATGGGTGTGAAAAGCCATAGTTTTAACAATGATTCATAATTTAAAAACATACTAGAATCACCACTGTAAATTCTAATATTATTATTATAATTTGGTTCGACCTGTTTGAATTCAATGGCAAATCTTCCAAGATCCATTGTATCAACAATTTCTGTTGTTGATACCAGCAAACTATCAATTGCTTCCCTGTTTTTCACTAAGTCAGACCATTCCTTCTCCGAAAACACTAAAGTGGCACCTTTATCAATATCTGTTATCATAACACAAGGGACATAACCTAAATGTACTGATATACAGATCGACACATACTTTGAATAATCAGGGTTCAAATAAAATCTACGTTCACCCAAAAATATATCTTCTTTGTCTTTGAATACATTCATTTCGTCTGATACTATATTTTTTTCCTCTCACGGTTTTATTTAAATAATCAGAAGAAGGTGTGGGGGGCTATTTTTTTTCTCTCAAGGTTGAATCAAACAATCACTTCAATAATACATATATTTTTTATTCAAAGATTTGAAAAAAACCAAGATTTCTCAATTAATAACCATGAAATTAATTAATTATTCGGTATCGACTGAAAGGCATCATACTTTGACACTACCATTTTAAATAAAAGCATTAGAAATATTAAAATTACCAAAACTAAGGTTATATATAATATTAAATACATTCTGTATGTTCCTTCTTGCATAGTACTTCCATTTTGTTTTGTTTCATTGAAATGAATAGTTTGCCATTGGCATTGATCTGCTTCAGAATGATCAAAAAATATTATTTTCAATTTATAGTTCAAATGAGTGGCGTTCGCTTCTGGAATTTTTATGCTGAAAACGGGTAATTCACCATAATTTTCCTTGGATGAGCTCAACACTTTCCACGATGATCTATTGCAATCCAGTTTCGTATTTTTTATATCGAAACATATAGCAATATATTGAGCTTCTTTGGGTACATTTGTATATATTATACCATTTACAATAGCTGTCAAAATTATGAAATTTGATTTCAATGAAGTCATATTTTTTTCAATGAAAGATATTTATCTTTACTCTGTGAGGTACTATTCGAAACTGAGATTATTTTCATCATTGACAATCATTTAGCAGAATGTCAGACGAACCAAAGCCTCTTTCCCCTCTTTCAGTAGCATGCAAAAAATTAACCTCCTCAATAATTGGAATAGAATATCGTTCACATATCAATTGAGCTATTTTATCCCCTCTTTTGAAATTAACTTTTTCAGATGATGAATTATATAGCAGAATTTTAATTGACCCTGTATAATCATTATAGATAACGCCAGCAAGAATATCTATGCCGAATTTTAACGCTAATCCGGATCTGGGTGCAATCCGTCCGTACACTTCTTGGGGGAGTTGTATTTTTAAAAAAATGTCTACGAGAAATCGCTCTCTAGGATGAATAGTGAAATCTATAGGTGTTCTTAAGTCACAACCAGCAGATCCAAGAGTACCTCTTGATGGTATATAAGCAGCTTGATTAGTTTTCATCACTTTTAGAACCTTAAAATATAAATATAATAATTCAAAAGTGAAGAGACACCCACGCACAAGATTATATTACCATTTTTTCGTCAACAGTATTCATTTTCCTCATTCAATATTAACGATTTCTATTAGAGAGAATATTTCATGTATTTCTCACCTAAAAAAATAATTCACTTATCTCAATCTAACTCTATCAAAATTTTTAAAGTTAATAATGATAATGAAACACTCACCCAAATTTGTTTGCTTCTTCTTCTTCTTTGGTATATAAATTCACTGTGTTTTCAACTAACTGTGTACTTCTCGAACTGAATTTCACCTTATATAAATAGTTCTCCGTTGCATATACATTCACTTATTTTGAAAAAAATGTTTCCATTTCAATTTCCTGGTGCATGTTAACCTTTTATGTATAGCTGATGTAATAGATTCATTAATTTCCATTGCAT
Organism: Phaedon cochleariae; assembly: GCA_918026855.4. Lineage (NCBI taxonomy): Eukaryota > Metazoa > Arthropoda > Insecta > Coleoptera > Chrysomelidae > Phaedon > Phaedon cochleariae. The sequence continues at coordinate 22,758,388 of OU896710.1, forward strand.
AAGTCAATTATTTATTCATTTTTGATATACCTATACGTACTGGTACCTGAATTTTATATTTCATCAATAACATTGGGGAATTGGAACTTTCAAAGAATATAGGTACATCGGACTTCAGAATACCTAATTTTCCTAGAAGAACGTACACAAAGCGAAACATTATATCATTTCCATATTTTGTCTTTTGGCGCCATCCAGAACGCTTTGCGGTCCGTTTTTTTGCGTTTAATGTGCGTTTTTCAATGTTTTGGGAGTAACATATACTTATTTTATGAAAAGGAATACTCTAGGAACACAAAAACAGCCATATAGACTAGCAAAACATATTAAATATTGAAAACAGTATCAGTAGCGACACCTCGCGGAATTAGGTTGAAGCGTGAGCCATACGAACAGATTCTTCAAAAAGACTTCTGTGAAAGGTAGACACAGAAAACAGTTTCCACTCACGCCCGAATGAGGACCCTAGCGGTACGGTGAAATCAAAGGTAGGTTTGGAGAACGGAAATATTGAAAACAGTATCAGTAGTGACATCTCACTTAATTAGGTACTCTAGGAACACAAAAACGGCCATATACACTAACAAAACATATTAAATATTGAAAACAGTATCAGTAGCGACACCTCGCAGGATTAGGTTGAAGCGTGAACCATATGAATAGATTCTTCAAAAAGACCTCTGTGAAAGGTAGACGCAGAAAAAAGTTTCCACTCACGCCCGAATGAGGACCCCAGCGGTACGGTGAAATCAAAGGCAGGTTTGAAGAACGGAAAATATTGAAACCAGTATCAGTAGCAACACCTCGCCCTAATTAGGTACTCTAGGAACACAAAAAACGGCCATATAGACTAGCAAAACAGATTAAATATTGAAAACACAAAATAATCATCAGTTCTACAAACCTTGGAAAACAGTATCAGTAGCGACACCTCGCGGAATTAGGTTGAAGCGTAACACATACGAGTGGATTCTTCAAAAAGACCTCTGTAATAGGAGAAGGTAAGCATAGCAAACAGTTTCCACTTACATCCGAGTGAGGACACTAGCAGTACCGTAAAATCAAATCTATGTAGAACATAGAAATATTTACTGAAACTCATTCATAAGCCTAATATATTTATTTAAATTGCTCATATTATTGGCCCAATGAAGCAAAATGAACCCCCCCAAATATCCATATACCCATCCATATGTCGAATATCCATACTCATGGCCCTCCAAAAAATATCTCTCGAAAACAGGGGGACAAGTTGAGTCGTACCTACACTTGCACGTTGATAAATTGGACCCCCCATAGCCACTTGGTAACGTGTCGGCTTGCCAACCCAGAGATCCAAAGTTCAAATCCTATACGGTATGAGTATCTTTTTTTAATTAAATAAAATTATTATTAAGTGAACTGAACGTTATACGTCATAATGAATGTAATAGGTTTCCATTAGGCGGGCCAACTGCCAAAATTCCCTACAAACCGCATTGTTTAACTACTGGTATAGAACCACAAAACGCGTCAATAATCACCAATAATTGGGTAGAACCAAATTTGGACCTAGGGAGTGGACCTACTAAATCCAAACAAACTAACTTATTGGGTGCGTCAACTATAGCACTATGCATTTCACCTTGCAAACGTAAAGAAACATTAATTGTTGACATTCTAGACTACCTGATGAAATTTTCCGAGTACTAGCTCTCATTTTTGGTCAGAAAAAGTATTTATTTAGAGAAAAAAACATCTTTTTGCTCCAAAATGACCGTGACTAATATATTTTCACCAGTTCGAGCACATCAACAATTTCTGGAATTTCATCAATAAAAAGAAAACAAATTGTATGAATAATAATTCATTTTCATACAAAGGCATAAATGTGCCTGATAATGATATAGCTAATCAATTTGCTGATTTTTTTGCGTCAATTTACGATACTGATAAATCTACATATAATCTAGATTTCAGTGATGACGTAAGTGTAAGTAATGATACTCTGGTCATTAATGGAATTAGTGAATTAGAGTTAGATCAAGCCATGAAAAAACTGAAACCTAAAAAAGCGTCAGGTGTTGATGGAATTCCACCATATGTCCTTAAAGGATGTTATCAATATATAAAGAAACCTCTTCTTCATATTTTCAATCTGATCATCAATAGTTCAGTTTTTCCACATATATGGAAGAATGCAATTAGCACACCAATATTCAAATCTGGCGACAAAATGAAAATTGAAAACTATAGGGCGATATCTATTATGTGCGCACCTGCAAAACTATTTGAGCAAATTATTTATAATAGACTTTATAAACATGTCGAAATGAACATAGTGAACGAACAACACGGGTTTATGAGCAAAAAATCAATAAATACGAATTTATTTTTATTCACAAATACTGCTAATAATGCCATGGATGAAAATTTGCAATTGGATACCATATTCACAGATTTTAGTAAAGCATTTGATAAAGTAAATCATGATATTCTATTGAAAAAAATTTACAAGTTTGGATTATCTGCAAAAATTTTGAAGCTTTTGAAAAACTATTTAGAAAACAGAAATTTTATAGTTAGGTATAATGGTAATACTTCCGGAAAATTCCATGCTAACTCAGGAGTGCCTCAAGGATCAAACCTAGGGCCTTCACTTTTCATTCTTTTTATTAATGATTTACCCTCGGTGATCCAATATTCGGAATGTTTGTTATTCGCAGATGATTTGAAGATATTCAAGAAAATCCAAACAGTCAGAGATTGTGTCTTACTTCAAAAAGATGTAAATGCTTTATACAAATGGAGCGATGAATTCAAATTACCATTCAACGTTGGAAAATGCTCAGTAATGACAATATCTCGTGCTAAAGAACAAATAATTTTTGATTACAAAATAGCTGATGATTATCTCAAGAGATGCATTGAAATCAAAGATCTTGGTATAACATACAATAATAAATTGTCATTTAAAAAACACATTGAAAATACCACAAAGTCTGTAACACGAACACTTGGTTTCGTTATTAGACAAGGTTCTAACTTTAGACATGTAAAAACATTAATCGGGTTATACTACACTCTTGTGAGGTCAAAACTTGAATTTGGCTCAGTAATTTGGAATGGAGAATCGCAAACTACTCTGAAATCCTTAGAAAAAGTACAAAATAGTTTTTTGAGGCACCTATATTTCAGGAAATATAGAAGATGGCCAGACTTTGTAACTATTCGATCATCTCAGCTCAGGTCAGAATTTGGTGTTATTTCAATTGATAGCAGAATTAAAGTGAGTATGATGTCATTCTTGTATAAAATTATAAATTATCAGATCAATTCTTCGGATCTCTTAGCTCTGATATCTTTTCATGTGTCGGCCCGCAGAACCAGATTTCCTCTGATGTTTAATACCACGTTAATATCCACAACATCCCACTCCCCTCTTGTAAATATGCTCAAATTAGCTAATTATATAAATTCATTAACTGATTTAGACTGGTCTATGACATTCAACAGATTTAAAAAAATAATTTTTCAACAAATGTTATCATACTGACCCACTTGTATGTGCTATTATAGATATCAACAACACTTTTCATTTCGTATTGCTGTCCCACACATTTCTACTGTTTTTTCTTTTTATATTTTTCTCTCTTCTGTAACACATTAGAATCAACTGTATTTCTTCAATATTTATATATATATATATATATTCATGTAATTAGGCCAATAGGCCTGTGTGAATATAAATAAATAAATAAATAAATAAATAAATAACACTTCGGAATACATACACGTAACCCCTCACCACTCACTCCTCGTCTACATAAAACGTTATCACGCACCGTGAACCATTGTAATAATCTTTTCGAACAATCATCAGATTATAATTTTGCAAGTAAACCTTTTCGAAAATAATCCTCTGCTTGAGCTTCTCTCATATTCTTCATATTTTCACAAACCATTTGAAAATTATTATTTATTACAAATATCTCCACTACATCCGATCTACCAGGTTCTTTTTTCATTCTTTTAAATCTACAGGATAGCGTGACAAACCATCAGACATTAAATTTTCTTTACCAGGGCGGAAAACTATTTCATATAGATACTCTTGAATTAATAACGTCCACCGAGACAAACGTGAATTCAATAATCGACATTTTAACAAAAATAAAAGGGCTTTATGATCTGTAACAATTGTCAAAGGTTGTCCTAGGACCAAAATACGTCATTGTTTCAACGCATGAACAACAGCTAAGGCTTATTTCTCCGTTACTGTGTATTGTAGTTCACGTCACTCTAAAGTCCTGCTCGTAATAGCCGAAATACATTTTTCTCTTGTTTTCTCAATCAATTGGTAAAGACAAGCCCCCAGACCATATCCAGAGCTATCTGTTTCAATAAAGTACCTCTGGCCACTAATTGGATATCTTGAAAATCCAACTTTCATATAGGCCTCTTTAATGGCGTTAAACGCAACTTTTTCACTTCGAGTCCAAATATGAGTGTATTGTCTACATATAGGAAAGCAGAACCCTCAATTCCGTTTCTTTAAATAATACCTAACCCCCTGATAAAACTACCCACTGACGTACTGAGTCCAAAGGGTAATGTTTGGAAACAGTAGGTTTGGTTTTCAAACTGAAATCCTGTATATTTCCGACTATCCAGATAAACGGGAATTTGCCAATACGAGGCCGTTAAATCTGTTGTTGACAAATAACACATGTCAGAAAACTCTAATAAAACCTCATCAAGGTTAGGAGGCATTACATGATCATTCACCATTGTTGAATAAGGATACCTCGCATCTAGGCAGACCCGAACACTTCCTTTTTCTTTATCACAACTAAAGGGCTCACATAGTCAGTCTGGCAACCCACAATCACCCCTCAATCTAGCATTTCCTGTTTCTGTTTCTTAACCTCATCCTTATATACTCAAGGATCGGGCATGGTCGAATACAAAATGGCGATTCATCTCGTAAATTAATAACATGATAATATCTATCTGTTCAACCCGGTTGGTCAGGGAAACATTTTGATTTTTTTTTTCAGTAAGAAGAACAAACTATCTTTCTTATCTTCATTAGAGCGTCGATTCATTCGCGACTATTTTCAAATCTTCCTCAGAATACCGACTTCTTATATTTCTTTTATTCGTTCGATTACTCACCCAATTACCATCAAATTCCTCGTCCACCTTAATATGAAAAACTTTTTTGTCCATTTCTGTACCCACGAATTTCAAAACTATTTTCTCTTCATCCACCAATAACTGTATACATCCCGTACTCAAATCAATATTTGCCTCATTCTGTTTTAAAAACTCTAAACCTGAAATAACTGGTTTTGATAACGTTGGGATCATGATACATGGAACCTCAATTACAACTTCTTTCACTGTTATCGTCAGTATTATTTCTCTATTGATTTTTCTTGCTTTTACCGCTACCGCCCGCGTCACTGACAGTCCAGCAACTGGAAATACCGGCAAATTCCGATCTACTCCTATCGACGCTTTATACAACTCCTCCGAAATACAATTATAAAAACTACCAATGTCTACCAATGCTTTTATCAACCTATCATCCTATCAACGCTGTGATATCCAACAAAGGCCAATAAATTTAAGTTTTCTTAAAATTATTACTCAAATGAGACTCTAACTCCGTATCTGATATTGAATCATCCTCCATTTCTTTATTAAAAATCGGTACGACAGTAGTATCTGTCCCATCAGACCACTTTCTTAAAATTTTCCTTATTTATCATTTGATTCTCAATCTCATTCACATTATTCTCACCACTATCCCCACTATTTTCTGGTTCAACATTAAAAAAATACATGGATTCATCATTTCTTTGCTCATTTGTCCTAGTCATGGATTGATTATTGTAGGAATTCACATTTCGATTATCATCTTGATTTCCTGGTGAATTTCTCCGATAATTATTATGATTATCTGAATTTGACTTGGTTATCTCTCGATTCACACGATAAGCGGCCCATTTCGTTGGAACCGATTCGAATTATTATTATAACTTTCATTATTTGTACCTCTTGTAGTATCATTTAACGAACCTTGACTCACAGCTTCATAAGTAGAAGAACAAAGAGAGTAACAGATCCCATAGGGCTTTACCTGTTACTAACTTCAACTCATGATCTAGAGTTCCCAATAGGTAAAACCCTATGTGAGTTGGAATTCTACTTTTTCACAAAATGCTAGCATGTAAACCCCTATGTGAGTTCGTAACCTAAAGAGAGAACTAAATCACATAGGCCTTTCAGTACTTGTACTTGATTAAGAAATCAAAGTACTAAAAACCCTATGTGAGTTGGAATTCTACTTTTTCCCAAAACGCTAACATGTAAACCCCTATGTGAGTTGGTAACCTAAAGAGAGTGACAGATCACATAGGGCGTTACTTCAACTCATGATCTAGAGTTCCCAATAGGTAAAACCCTATGTGAGTTGGAATTATACTTTTTCAATAGGTGAAGTTCTATGTGATTTCGTAATGTGAATATTGTCTGTTTTTTAATGAATTGCGAGAAGGTCTTAACGGTGTCGAAGGATCGCCCTGTGAATCCGGATCGCCCTGTACACGGCATGTATGGAAATTCTGGTCGCGCAAATTAGCATTATAATGATGCGCTATTAGTTCAGATATTTCCACAATCTATAAAAATGTGCACTTATTTTTCAGAAAGAATTTGTGGAAAACAAAATAGCGATATAATGAGTTGCGTCAGTAATATTGCTAATCGGTAATTATCCGTAGAAAAATGTTTACAAACAAAAACATTATCTGAATAATTTATTTTAATGAGGCTTCACAAAAGGTATAAAAGAAATAGGAGGTAATGTGGAGAACATTGCATTGTGAAAGTTCTTCTTAAACTCGTGAAAACTCAAATGAAACATTCTCAAGGTGGGTAAGTAATGTTAATATTGTCTTAAGAGTGTTTATGATTTGTTTCAACTTTTGAAGATGATTTGAATATTTCTACACTATTTCCATCTTCATTGCAGATGGATCTCGAAGCAATCAATAAGGAAGGATCTTTGGCTAGAAAAGGAAGCATCAAGTTGTCTGATCTGCATGTTGATACACCGTATCCTAAAAGTTCACTATGTGTCGTCAAGACCCGATTTGGTAATAGCATTCTCGCCGAGCTGGACAACAACGTTGTGTTTCTACCCAACAGAGTAACACATTTACTGAAGGGACAAGAAGCAAAATTTGTTCCAGGCAAGTATTTCCTGGTATACAAAGAACTTAAAGACGTAGGAAAACCGGAGGAGGCTCACCAATTTGAGTTGGTCGAAACTGCGAAGAAATAGCATTACGAGTGAGTGCGTTCTATAATGAAATTTTGATAATATTTAGATATGGACACTCAATATTGTTGCCGTTGTGAAAAATATTATTGTTTTTGTAAAAATTCTATAGGTTTGCATAATTTTCTCTCGACTCTGTCAAATCTTCAAGCAGCATACAATTCGAAACCGTCTGATGAAAAAAATATATCAGGAGTCGATAATACAAATTTGTACTGCACAGAAACGTTACAAGATAGTCCATGTGGAAATAATTCTACAAATCAGTTCGATTGTATGCAACAAGGTTGTAGTACTGACTCAAATAGATCTGTGGTATTTGAATTGTCAGAACCATCAAAAAAGAAACATTCAAACTCAGATAATTGTGAAGAATTAAACTTGTCAGAACCACCGAGAAAAAAGAAATTTATTGATTGAATTCCCAAAATATAAAATAATTTTTTAAGTGCTATCTGTATATTATTATTGTACGTTAAAATCGAGATTTGTGGTGTCATAAGAAGAAGTGAAATGGAGGAATCTGATATTGCCAAAACGAGTGATTAAATTTTTTTTTATTTCTTGGAGCGCACGAAAGGGAATCCCTATAATGTTCAGAGAACATCGTGCGTTCCTAGGGAGGATAGGGACAGGAGGTAGGTATTGGATTTTTTTTTTGAACTTTTGGAGATTATATGTTGTTGGGAATACTTCCACAGGCAATGAATTCCAGAGCCTAGCCGTTCTATGGATGAAGGAGTCTTGATAAAGTGCTGTTCGACATCTTTCGAGGTTGACAACGAAAAGATGTGCTGACTGGGCTTGTCTAGTTCGTTTGATTGGTATCGCTAGTGAAGGGATGATAGCAGAGATTTCCGAAGAACATTTCCCGTAGAAGTATCGATAAAAAAGTGAAAGGTCGCCGACCTTTCTACGGTGTTCTAATGATGTCAAAGAGTGAGTGAGTGTGGCGTCACCCACCAGGCGAATGGCTCTTCTCTGGATGGAATCTAAGAGCATCAGCGTATGTTTTGGTGCTGAACCCCATATGTGGGAACAGTATTCTAGAACATGCCGTATCTGCGCTTTGTAGATCATGAGAAGCTGTTGAGGTGTAAAGTAGCTTTTCGCACGGAACAAGAATCCGAGTTTTTGTGAAGCAGCTTTTGCGATGGATCTGACATGATTATCCCATGAAAGAGTGTTGCTGATGGAAATACCGAGCATAGATATGGTGGGCCTGGTAGGGATGGTGGAGCCAGACATTACACTATCGGGCATACTGAGTTCCGCCTTTCTAGAGAAAATGCAGGCTTGAGTTTTGGTGGCGTTGAATTCGACTAGGTTGTTGGTTCCCCAGGCTGTGATTTCAGCAAGATCTTCATTGACAGCATTGACCTGCCTGCGCCGTGAGTTCTTAGTTTCCTGGGAAGAGATGGGAATTCTGAAAGAAAACGCAGTATGGAGGGTACTATCATCTGCAAAGCTGTGAATGGGGCAAGTTGTTACTCCCAACAGATCATTGATATGAAGCAGGAATAAAGTTGGTGCCAAAATTGATCCTTGTGGAACGCCGGAATTGATGCCAATGGTATCAGACGATACACCGTCCACCACCACGTGAAGCGATCTGCCTGAGAGAAAACTCGATATGAGATGGCATAGCTGAGGTGGTGAGCCGTATGATGGTAGTTTGTGGAGGAGTCCTTCGTGCCAAACACGATCGAATGCTTTCGATATGTCCAACGCGACAGCTAGAGATTCCCCGTGTTTCTCTAATGAAGCTTGCCATAAATGGGTGACGTAGGCAAGTAGATCTCCAGTAGATCTTCGGTGGCGAAAGCCGTATTGTCTATCATTGATGATTCCTGAGCTCTCCAGATATTTGATAAGCTCAATATAGATGGCTTTCTCCATCACTTTGGAGATTACTGATAACAGGGCAATGGGCCTGTAGTTATTGGGCAGGTTCTTGTTCCCTTTTTTGGGGATTGGTGGGACTCTAGCTGTCTTCCAGCATGATGGAAAAATACCCGACCTGTACGAGACGGTAAACAACTTGCAGAGAATCGGTGTTAACTCTGGTGCACATTTTTTGAGGACAATGGGTGGAATTCCATCAGGACCGTTAGCCTAATTCGTTTTGAGACCAAGCAAAATTTGTCTGATAGTGCGTTGACGGAAGACGATTTCGGGCATTCGACTCTCAACGGGTGGAATGTCTGGCAGCACTTTTCCATGGGAATCTAAAGTAGAGTTTGCTGCGAACATCTCTGCAAATATATTTGCTTTCTCCTGCGATGTTGTTGCTAATGTGCCGTCGGATTTGGACAGTGGTGGAAATGAACTATTAGTGAAATTTCTTCCGACCGCTTTAGCAAGGGACCAAAACAAACGGAAGCCATTGGGGCAATCTATGAGTTTCGATCTTATCTTGGCATTGTATGTTTCATTAGAGGCATCTATTGTTTGGCTGCAGTTATTCCTGGCATCAACGTATTCTGCTCTAGTCGCGAGGTTAGGGTTTTTGCTCCAGCGATGGTAGGCTGTTTGTTTCAAGGCCACAGTTCTAGAAGAGTTTTTGTTGAACCAGGGTTTCGAGGGTGATGAACTTTTCGAAAAATGAGGTATGTATGTGTCCATTCCGAGCATGGTGATCTCGGATATTTCCGCAGCACAATGTGAAGGATCCTCAGAGTCAAAGCATACTCTATGCCAAGGAAACTCGGAGAAAAACATGCGGAGACCGTCCCAATCTCCTGAATTGTAATGCCATATAAGACGTGGGGGTGCCGGAACAGTTGATGGAATGAAAAATGGGCAGGTTGTGGAGATGAGTGTGTGGTCAGAATTGCCAAGTGGAGCTCGTACTTCTATGGTGTAGGGTGCTGAATTATTAGTGAGGAATAAGTCAAGTATGTAAGCTGAATGGTTATTGGCATCGGGAATTCGTGTGGGTTCTTTGATAAGCTGCTCTGAGCCGTGAGTGATGGCGAAAGCTTCGGCTTGTCGCCCAGCTTCATCCGTTCTGTTAGAGTGTACGAGCCAAGCAGTGTTGTGTACATTGAAATCGCCCATGATGATGATTTCTGCTGCTGGATGGTTCTGTTGAATTTGGTTAAGCTTCAGAGACAAGAATTCGAAGAGCTCTTTATAGGATGGATCATTTGGTGATAAGTAGAGACAACAAAGGTATTTGGTCTGTTTCTGGCTATCGAGTTTGAACCACATGAAATCAAACTTATTTGGTTTTTTCTCGTTGACATGAGAGATTCGTTTTAGAGAATCTGAAACGTGTGTGGAGTTCGTACCCAGGACAGAGCAGATAGGTCGTATTGGTGGATGAATTGAGTGAGAGCCAATATGTCTGGCTTTTCAATTTGAAGGTGTCGATGGACATCGTTGATGTTCTCACTTAGACCTCGGATGTTACATAGGTCTATCTTGAGGACTTTTTCAGCCGATGGTGAACCCCCTCTAGCACCTCTCGCCCGAAAATCCGAATGGAGAGGTATTTTACTTCCGGATAATTTCACTTGAGGAGAACTCATCATCGCAAATTCTGTATAAAGAAGGGAGGTTGGCGTGGAAGGAAAAGGAAATTGGGTTGGATTGGGTTGGCCGGAACATCGACCAGCTACTGAAACACGGGTAAGTATACCCATTTCACAGTGCCTATGGTTGATGTGGTGGTATCGCACCGGGCGTGGGTTTATTCGATAAAGCATTAAAGCTTCTCTCAAATTCCACTAATTCAGCAACCAAAAAGCACTGGATCAAATTGAATGATCATCATCAGAGGTTATTCAATAAAGCTATCAGAGAAACACATATGAATGTTTCATCGTTGAGAAAACTCCAAACTAATATCGGGCACTTGAATCGCATGTTGGTAGAGGACTTAGTGCATACTCTGGAAAAACGAGGAAAGAAAGGATTAGGTGGAAAGATATACAGTCAGCTTTTTCAAGACGCATTCGATCAGGAATAATAATTAATTTGAAACACCTTGATGTTAAACAGTTCTTGGAAGATTCATTTTCCCTTTTTCAAAACAGAATAAAGAGAATGTTTAAGACATTTCATGTTATGAAAGTTAATACTTGCTTTTGTGGTGCATTCATGAAGAATAATAAAAATGATGAAGTTATAATTGAATACAAATATCTCAATACGAAAAATTTCATCATTGACATTGGTGTTGATTTGAAAAGATGGTATGAAAACAATGTGATTGGCGTTCTCTTGAATAAATTAGATGAGTTCCAAGAACGTGATAGTGGTTGGACCTTACACAAAATAGTTAGTTTAGAAGTCAATATAAACAAGGTGGAAATGGGGAATGGAGGTGCATCTTACATTAAACTTCCTAGCCACGAACGGAAGCGAGCTTGTGTCAATGTGAAAAATTCAGATGAAGCTTGTTTTGCATGGGCTATCACTTCATGTTTATTTCCTGCACAACGTAACTCTTTCAGAACTTCTTCGTATCCGCATTACAGTGAGGTTTTGAATGTGACAGGTATTCAATTTCCTATGAGGTTGAACCAGATTTCAAAATTCCAAGTTTTGAACAATTTATCTGTTAATGTGTTCATTCTGGAAATGGATCGGAATAAACATATGACTACGGTCCCAATGAGGATAACTAAGAATAAGATTCCAGAAAGACATGTCAATTTATTGATGATTCAAGATGAATATGTTGTCTGGGAAAACTTGATGGCACTCGATGGAGATGTTGAAGAACCATCATTTTTCGATGACAATGTTGTCGATAAAAATTTTTATTTTTGTTGAATGAATGATTTATCACGATTTATTTCTAGTCAGATAGGAAAACACAACGGTAAAAAGTATGTATGTGATAGATGTTTAAACTATTTTACAAAACAAGATACATTGGATTCACACAGTATTCATTGTCAAAAAGTGAACACATCTAAAATATCATTTTCAGAAGAGAAATACATATCTTTCAAGAATTTTCACCATGGAGAAAAATTGCCATTCGTAATTTATGCCGATTTCGAGTCTTTGCTCATACTATTCGAAGAGAAACAGAGAAAAAAACTCATAAAAACAGGTCGCTATCAAAAACATGAAGCGTTTAGTGTAGGTTATTACTCGAAATGTAATTATGATCAGAATTTGACGTTTTACAAGAGTTATAGAGGTACTGATTGTATTGAATGGTTCGTTAATGGGATGAATGCCGTAACAGATCTCATAGACTCGAAATTGCAAGTCAATATACAGATGATTATAGATAATCAAGATGTTCATGACAAAACTAAATGTCACATTTGTGAAGAACTTTTCACGACGTCCGATACTATCGTACGTGACCACGAGCACTATACAGGGAGATTTCGTGGATTTTGTCATTCTATTTGTAATCTTAATTACAGAAAATCACGAGTTGTACCAGTTTTCTTCCACAACTTATTTGGCTACGATAGCCACTTCATTATCAGAGATTTAGCAAAACATTCGCACATCACCTTGTTACCTATCAATAAAGAGAGGTATATCAGTTTCACAAAGTATAATTCAAAAACAAAATTGAAATTGAGATTTGTGGAATCATTCCGATTTATGCCATTCAAATCAGATGATTTAGTGAGCTCCCTCGATAAAACAGCATTGGTAAATCTACGGAATTAATTTCTGGGGATTCATGAAGATAAACTGAATTTACTGTGTAGGAAAGGAGTATTCTGTTATGACTATTTAGATAATTTGGAGAAACTCAATGAAACCGAATTGCCAGCAAAAAAATATTTTTATAGTAAATTAACCGAACAACATATCAAAGATGAAAATTATGATTATGCCCAGAATGTTTGGAATAAATTTCAAATCAAAACTTTAGGTGATTACTCAGATTTATATCTCAAAACTGACATTTTATTACTAGCCGATGTTTCCGAGAATTTTCGCAGTATGTGTCATACGAATTATAATTTAGATCCTGTATACTATTACACGCTTCCAGGATTCACCTGGGATTGCATGTTGAAATATACAAAATGTCGCTTAGAAACTATTCAGGAAGTAGACATTTTAATGTTCATTGAAAAGGGAAGTAGAGGGGGCATAAGCCAATGTTCCCATACGCATTCAACTGCGAACAATAAATCTGCGAACAATAAATAAATGACTAATTTCAAAATCAACGAACCTTCAAAATATTTACTTCATCTTGATGTTAATAACCTCTATGGACGGGCGATGTGCCAATATCTTCCATATTCAGGATTCGAATGGGAGCAGAACATAGATAATTTTGATGTATTTGCAATTTCCGATGAGTCCCCTGTAGGATATATACTTGAAGTTGATATGAAATATCCGGAATCTCTTCATGATCTCCATAAAGATTTACCTCTCGCTGCCGAACACCTCGTACCTCCTAAATCAAAATTACCAAAACTGATGACCACTCTGTATGATAAGGAAAAATATATTTTGCACTATAGAAGTTTGAAGCAATGCATAACCAACGGGCTTATTCTCCAAAAAATCCACCAAATTTTGAAATTAAATCAAGCCCCATTTTTGAAACCGTACATTGAATTGAACACTAAATTACGAACCCAATCCACAGATGAGTTTGGCAAACAAACTTTCAAAACGCTCAGCAATGCTGTTCACGGCAAGACTATGGAAAATGTTCGTAAACATAGAATCGTGAAACTGGTGAATAGTTGGGAAGGTCCTCAGATCAACAAAAGACCCTAGATTGGCCCATAGCTGCTTTGTTGTGAATCAAACATAACTGTGTTTATTTTACGTTCACGACGATTCGACCAAAACAAAACAACGAAGATCCAGTGCCGGCCTTTTCTCAAGGGGTCAAAACATTGACAAATGATATTATTCTTCACATTAAACAATTTTTTTTTAAATTCGAACCCAAACTGAAATTTTCTGGCAAACTACGTTTATATTTTATTTTCACATAGGAATTTGAAACACATAATGTAGGGATATATTAATTAAGGTGTTCAAATCTGAAATCCCATTATTAATATAAAAACAATGAATTATATTTCAATCCCAGTACTGGTTAGTACAAAGAAATAAGTGCATAAAAGGGTAGAGTAATTTATTACCAAATGAATCCAAACACATCAACAATACAGATTTTTTAATTTTCAGTTGAAAGTACTCACACATAACAAATAGTAATATAGGCAATTATTATAGGCAAAAATCAACTGAAGCTCCATAAAACACTAGTGTTTGTTTATGGTAATGCCTGCTATAAATATATGTTATATTTGATAAAAAATTTGTTTAATTCTCTATCTAAAGGTAGGCACACTCAGCTTATATACATAAATTCATAAATATGAAAATAAAGTGAGACCTAAGATACAGAGACCTATGTACACCAATTACTCGAAGACGGCTTGGCTGATTTTGATGATTCAAAGTTTGAAGATCCAGAGGTGGTCTCATATTTTCCAAAAACAAATTATATACAGGGTAATTGAAAAAATAATAATACAGGCCTCAAACTTCACATGTGGATGAAACTTGGTAGAAATATACTTCATGTCCTGAATTAGCGAATGGGGCCAATAATATAAAGGATGATTGAAAAAATAATAAAAATAATTGAAAAATGATATACAGTATATACACATACACCTAAAGGATGGAGATCTGTAAAACAGTCCATTTTTTTACTTGACAAATTTGTTGATAAAATCCAACATATAAAAAAAACGAAAAAAAAAACTATATTGTTATAACATTGAGCAGAAGTTTGAATATTGGCGCAAGTTTTCAATGTATTGTATTGTACCTGATTTTAATCATATGGTCAATAATGTTTTTTGTAGCATCAATCGTTCCAGGGGCTGTGAAAGTTGATGTTGATGATGCAGGGGATCTAAAAAAAAACATATGAGTAATTTGAGAGAAACAATCCCCCTAATGAATGGTATTGATATCTGTGATTATAATAGAAATTTTACCTGATTTTGATAGTCTCATAATCTTTATCTTTCATAGAATCAATCATTTCAGGAGCTGTTGAAGTTGTAGATAATGAAGGAGATCTGAAAATTTGATGTGAATCATTTGAAATTTTTGAAATAGAATTCACTCACTTCATTATAGAAGAACCAGCATCTATATTCATTATTTCAGAAGCCGTTGAAGTTGAGGTTGTAGGCGACCTAACAATAAAATTAGTTTAGAGTTGTTTGAGCACTTTTTCATGCATAATACAATCAACAATGTATTTAGGTTGATCATATCAGTTTCATTATTTTTGAACTGATGGTGAAACAAAAATACCTATGAATTACAAAGATTGTAGTAATTTTGTAGTAATTATTACCTTGAAAAATGCATTTCAATAGTTTGGCTAGGTGAATGTTCAGGAGATATTGAGTCCACAAAAACTGCTACTCCAGCAGAACTTCCAGCACTGGAAAAAGAAAATATTTTATCTTATTCACCAATAGAGGGCTAAAGTAAGGGAGAAGATTTTTGAGCTGAACGAAATAGTAAAAATTGTGTTTATTGGGATTTTCTGTCAGCTATGACATTCATTACGTGAAGAATTTGTACCAACACTCATTTTGTTGTATTATTAAAAAAAAAATGGAATAACAAATTTTTGAATTAATAAATATAGTAATTCCTGACAGAAATATCAGAACTGCATGTTTAAGACAAGAAGTTTCATACACTACAGCTTTTCTACACTTGCATCATACCTTTAGAAGATTTGTTTGGCTCCAATAAGCCAATGAACACAAAAAGTCTATTGTCTGAGCAAAATACACAGCTGCCTATCATCACTACCTAGAAGTATCCTCAAATTCATTTCAATAGTCGAACTTTTGAATTCTGATGAATAAATAATCAATATACAAATTTAAAACTACCCCATTTCCTATTATGAAGTGTGAAAACTAGAACCAACTTTAAAATTGACTACCTCATAAGTATGAAACTTTCCTAAATAATCTTCAACAATGTCTAGGTAGCACAAAACTCACATTTCAATAGTTTCAACTGCCAGTAACTTTGGAATAGCATCTGAACTCAAACATGATTTTCCTTGTGGCATTTTGATGATCTGATTAACTTCAAAGTGAATAGAACAGATATATGAATCTTTCTTCAAGCTGAGAGGATCCAATTTCAAAGCATCACACCACATCTTCAACTTCTTCTCATCGGTAGGAAATCTGCAAATCATTTATTCAAAATTGTAATAAAAACAAACACCCAAACGGGATTTTACGTAGTCTACGCCTATGAATATCTACCTATGAAGAGTTTGTTTATGAGAGATTGTTTTGCAAACAAAGCAATATTTAGCCATATTGCCTCACTGGCTCACTTCACAGTACGGAAAAGTAATCTGAATGTCACTAAAACTACTAAAACCTCACTAAAACTAAGAGAATAATGTTTATAACTGCAAAACACACTGCAAATATCCATAATAAGAAACAGCTCACGGCGAAGTAAACAATCCAAGATGGACGACATAACAAACATGTGGCAAGTGACATGACATGACGAAAGCGCCGTTGCCAATAGCAGTTCATCCGATATACCGAGAAAATACAATACATTTTACAGCATCATGTCGTAAATAGTGAAAATATCATCGGATTCTGCTGCATGGCTCAGAAGTTTATTTTTCATATTTTCTTGATCCGCTTTGGTCATTTACAAGCTTCACAGTTCAAATCGTGTATAATAATCATCAGTAAAAATGTAACAATTTTCTGAATCTTCCGCAAATATCCTCGATTTGGCAACGTGTATTCGATGTTGTCATTGGAAAACGTGAATAATAATGAAGTTTATATTTGGTTCACAACAAGCAATGTAAATCTGCGAGGTTGGCCTATCTAGGGTCTTTTGTTGATCTGAGGGAAGGTCGATATGGGGCAAGACATTTGATTTCTTCTCCACATTTCCATAATAGATCAATTTTTGATGAGAACCTCATGGCTGTTGAGATGAAAAAAACTGATGTCATATTCAATAAACCCTTTTATATTGGTATGGCTATATTAGATATCTCAAAAATATGTGTTTATGACTTTGAAAAAGTTTGACCAAAATAATTGCAAATTGCTTTACACCGATACAGATAGCTTAATTTATGAATTGCATTGTGATGATGTCTACGAAGAAGTTATCAAAGATGATATGGATAAGTTTGATACCAGTGATTATCCTCCTGACAATAAGTATAATATCTCCTTGGTTAATAAAAAAGTTCCTTCTACCCCTTCTACCTCTAAAAATTCTTTGAAATGTTGAATTTGGTCACATAACCTTTTTTATGTAATTTCTCATAAGACTGATGATGGACATATATATGTCCGAAACATGTACCAACCAATTCTGATGTGTTAAACACATTAAATCAAACAACATTAGTTTTTCTTGAACAATAACTTGAAAAAAATATCGTGAATTATGATAAATTGAATAACTTGGTATATTCTGAAAACTGGGATAGCTTCCATCAATATAATGATCCTGAGGCGGCAGCGAACGTTCTTATTGATAAAATCTAATTTCGTCTTGAGAAATCTTCGATGGCAGTATACTTTCGACCTGCAAAAAAACGAAAAGAATGGATTACAACAGGGGTGATAGCATCAATAAAACAAAGAGATTACTTATTCAAAAAACTTCAGTCAGACAAACAAAACATAGCATTGCAGAGAGAGTACAAAAAATATAGAAATAGTATTAATTCATTATTCAAAAAACTGAAGCAAACTTCTATGAGAATAAAATTAATGAAAATAAAGGGAATTCTGAGCATATGTGGGAAATATTGAAGAAAGTATATCCAATTTCAAAAACCAATGGAGGGAGGAATAAAATTAGCAAATGGTAAAATCACATACAATAAGTTAGAAATTGTGAATAAATTCGTGAGTCATTATACCAATATGGGAGAAATTATGGTGAAAAATATTAAAATCACCAAATTAGACCAATTTCTTTGATATCATGTATTGCAAAAATCATGGAAACTGTAATGAAACATCGAAATGATAAATTTTTGACCATATACAATAACTTGTCGCCATCACACTATGGATTCAGAGCAGCCAGATCCACACAAGATGCCATAGCACACTTGACAGCAAAAATATATAAATCGCTTGATGAAGGTGAAGCTGCTCTATGCATCTTTGTGGATCTAGCCAAAGCTTTTGATACAGTGGACCATGGAAATTTTTTTCGAACATTAGAAGAGATTGGAATAAAAGGAACGAGCCTGAAGTTACTAGAAAGCTATCTATGAAATAGGTATCAGTATGTCACGATTGATGAAATAAATAGTGATATCAGAAATATCAAATACGGAGTTCCACAAGGGACAGTGCTTGGACCTTGCTTATTCAATATCTATTTGAACAATATTTTTCTAGTAGAAAGTCGAGGGCACCTAGTTAGTCTTGCAGATGATACTGCAATATTTTTCGAAGTTAATATTTGGAATGACGATTTAGAAACTGTTGCAGAAGATTTCAGAAAAATAAAAACTTCGTTTGACTATAGACTTCTTTCTGTAAATTTCAATAAAACTATGTCCCATTTTCTAATCAGAACCGAAATCTCTGACTTTCCGAATATAAAATTCAGTGATGGAGCAGGATCTTATGACATAAAACCTACCGAAAAAGTGGAGTATCTGGGACTGATAATAGATCGTTATCTGAAATGGGACATACATATCAATAAATTAACCCAGAAATTGAGAAGTCTTCTTGCAACATTCAGATGCTACGAACAATATTAAAGAATAAGAAACCTGAAAACCATATATTTTGCTCTAGTCAAATCCCAACTGAAATATTGTATCGTTGCTTGGGGAAGTGCTTATGAAATACACTTACACAGGATATCAAATAATATGTTGAAATGGATCTTGAAAATTATATTTGGAAGACATCGTACTTTCCCAACTAATGAACTGTATGGACTAGCCCAAGTTCTTGATATTAAACAACTATACCTCGAGAATCTACTGATAAAAGAGAAATATAAAGTAGGTAAAACATATAGAGATCACCCTTATGGTACAAGAAATAAAGAACTACACGTTTTCGTTTCCAAAGTTGACATATCTATCACCCTAATAAGTCATATTTATTTTGGTCCAAAAATGTTCAACATGATGCCGCCACAACTAAGGGAGATAAATTCAATGAATTTGTTTAAGAAAAAACTCAAGCAATGGATTTTTGAAAAAAAAAAGAGATTGAATATTATAGGATTAAAACATTTTCATGCATGTATCTACTCACCATATTGCTTCATTTCTACATCATGTATGTACATATTATGTGAAAGTTTAAACTACTTACATATCAACCTGTAAAGACGGATTTATGCACGCCGCTTTTTCATTAATATGTTATTTCACTTTCATTAACGATTTTACTAAGATGTTGAAACATGGTTTTCCCATATAACCATTTATGCACAAAAATCAAAATTTCGCATTATTTGACTATATTCTCTTGAGAAAACCATTTTTCATCTTTTTAACCACAAATAAAAGTAAAATCGAAATTGCGCAAACGCGATTCCGTCATTTGTCGTCAGTCGCATTTCTTCTTCCTAAATTTGAAAAAGTATGGTTAGGTGTATAACATCTTTGTATTTTCTATCTTTGTAGAGTTTGTTGTTTGTTTTGCAGTTTTCAAATTCAATTCAATTTAATACTTTCTGTAAAAAAACTGAAAATATACGACGACATTCGTTTAATAGAATTAGTGCGTCAATATGCATTCTTGTATGACAAAGCACAGAAGGCATACAAGAACAAAACCGAGAAAGAGAATGCATGGAAAATCATCTCTCAAATATTAGATACAACCCGTAAGTATAACTGGAGAATTTGTCAATTGGAGTGTATTCAACAGTAATAAACATGTATATCCTGCATCCGAGGAGTGTGAGCAACGGTGGCACCTACTAAGAAACAGGTTTTGTACTGAATTGAGAAAAGAAAAAACAATACCAACTGGCAGTGCACCGAGAACGCCCTGGCACTTGTATGAGGACCTCTCATGGTTGAAACCCCATGTTATTCCAAGGCGTTCAGTTTCAGTATTATAGGGATTCAATTATTTTTATGCTAAAAATGAACTTTCAGTACTAGAGGAAATGTTACTCCTGCACCAAGAGCATCAAATGTATGGGATTCCTTATCATACACCCAATGCACTAGTGATACCACAGAGGATATTGAAGAAACCGAAAATTCTACACATGACATGGAAGAAACAAGAACTCAATTTGATTTAGAGTCCAATTTTTGTGAAAGTTCCAAGGATGAGTGTTCTGAGCATAGAAATAATAATAAACACTAGAATGCCAATGCAATGTAAACAGAATGGAACCTCAAGGACAGATCACCTACCACTGAGCTTGCGCAGTAGACAGTGTTATTGGACTAGTTAAAGCCAGGACCGGGCCAAGGATTTTTGTAATTTGCTGAACATGACTGCGATGTCAATATGAATCATGTATGAATACTACGAATTATGAGTCCGACCAGGTTAACTTTGGGACAGCAAGTGGTCACGTATGTGAGCGGGTTCGGCGTATTAGCCAGTGGCGTTACTATTTACATAATAAAATGATATGAAAATTTAATTGTCATACTCAATTTTTTGTCAGGAATTTATTTCAAATATATTATTCAATGCATATCAAACTTTATGGTTTTGGACACTTCACATACGCGACCTATCATGCGTTTTTCAAGAAATTTATACCAGAAGATGTCATTAATTAAACTGCTCAAAAATTTTAATTTCACTATCATAAATAAATGAAACTCAATTTATTTTACATATATATATATATATATATGTACATATATCAATATACTTTATTCACCTATTCGATTTCATACAATAATTGTCCATCATATTCAACCACATATTGAAAGCATTTTTACCAGTTGAAAAAATTGCACTAGTATGATTTAAGGAAATCATGATTGGGGTGAAGAAGTGTCAACAAAAATGTTCATACATTATATTTTAGTCTATGAATATCAAAATATGTATTCACTATCAACAAATCAAAAAAGAACTCTACTGATGTGGAAATAATATTAACCTTGTTAGAGTTTTCCTCTTGAGTTCACCTCTAATTCTTCCAGTTTGTGCCATTGCGATGTCATAAAATCGTATTCTGGAATAAATCCTAACTAAGGCTTTAATCATTTTCAATTTATGATTCATTTCATAGGGGGATATATCGAAAATATGGTCACCAATAGAACTAAACAAGTTTTCATCTTGAAATAAATGTGATGATATTTTATGTATGAAAGTTTCCATAAAATTCATCTCAGTGGGCATACAATTATTAGTGATCCTAAGAACCTGGCGAATTTTCTTCTCCAAATATATACAAGTATCAACTATATCTTGTGACGGCTTTATGAGACCACCTCTATTTTTTTTATTCAATAATTTGAAATTCTCAGCATCCACTGAACATTCTGATATCTCTTCTGTAAGTGATAAGCATATTCTACATTTGATTATTTTTTTGATTGATTTAACCACGAATCCTGACATGTACGTGACAACATTTTCTGTGAGTGAACTCAAGAAAGGAAGATTTGAAATCAAATGATAAAATTCTCTATCTTCAATCAGCATGTCATTGATATCAATGTCATATTTTTTTATAATAGACATATCGCCCAGATTCAAATCTGCAAATATTTTCGTTTGCCTCTGGGTTGTTGTTAAAATATTTGTTGCATCCAGATTCACACATTTTCCCTGAATATTCTGAATATCATGTCGCAATGTTAACCTCTTGAAGGTAAAGTAGAACTGGTAACATGGTGGATTATTATTCCATCCATTCCTTCCTCTGAAATATGAAATTATGTTATCATGGACATGAAAATAATCATTGAAACTCACCTTATACAACAAAAAAATAATTCTAAATGGTCCTGGCTGAACTTATAGTTTAGAATATACTTCAAGAAATTGAGTTTGACATATTCATCGAAAATTCCCATTACTGATTCAATTGTTGTGCAAGTTATGTTTCTCAAACACGGGGTTGTGTTTTTGAAAACAATTTATTTTCTTTACAGACGTTCAAGAAGCTAGAGATACAATTAGAATGAATGAAAATGGATTTGGGTTATATTTATAAACTAGGTTGAGCTGACATTGCAGAAGTCCATAGATAGTGGTCTATTGTTACGTAGTGCTGCGTTGCTGGTTATCTATACATAACTCCTCCCTCCTTGAGATGAAAACAACAGTGAAGAAAGTTTGTTTTCATGGGCTTCTTCTTCGGGGATTTCTTCATTGGGTTTCTTGAATTTCTTCTGGTAAATCTTCCAGGCGATGAATGCAACGAGGGCACTCAGTATGACGGTTGTGAAGACGCTGCCAAAACTCCATGCTAAGGGGTGAATTGGATCGGCGTCCTGGACATGTAAAAGTTGTGATCTCTCTTGAAGTTCGTGGATGGTACCTAAGTCGATGGAATTCAGTTGAATTGGATTTCTTCCTAGGTACTTCGGGTTGGACTTGACAATTTCTATCTCTGGTAGATTGGGTGGTTTGGCTTCGTTGATTTCTTCTTTATTCCAAAACTGAGAATTTTTTATTGAAATTCCACAGTTATATGGAATATGGATGAGACTGGCTTTTTCAATTACAACAAACTCATTTTGGTTACAGAGTTTTTGCATTTTCAGTGGGTGTTGGGCAGGAACGACTAAGACGTGCTTACTAGTGATGGATTCCATAATAGGGTTAACTAGGTCGATTTTCACGGCTTGGCAATTCTGGTCTTCGGCTTCTTTGATTAGGGTGGTTATACAGCTGTTGAATCGAGGGTTCAAGTGGTTTGGACAAATTCGGATGTCCTCGACAGTTGGACAGGATTCATCTTCGTATTGTTGCTGGCTCGTACCAAGTATTAGGAAAGGTCGGTCGGAAATTATTATCGACTGATCAATAGGTACGGGAAATAATTGATATGACTCGAACGATTCTTTTAGGAAAATTGGAATATGTATAGCAAAAACTATTTTATTTTCTAAAAACGTTACTTGTGATCCAGCCACTTGGTAATATGAGATTAGATTTCGGAATTTTGGAACTTTTTCCTGACCATACAGGGTGATCAAATAATTTATCATTTTATCAAATTCTGTAGCTGAAATCACTGCACTATGTAAAGTGTTTAATTTAGCAAACATCAGAGCATCCTCGATATTATCTAGGAATGTTATTAGATTTTGTGAATTCAAGATGATCTGATCTATAGTATTTTGTGCTCTTAAATAAGATGAAATATCGTCAAGACTTTTATTGACATTATATTGAAAATATTCAAGACGTTTTTTGATCAATTTCTGGTTTGCGTCGAGCAAAGTTATAGTAGAGTTATAATTATTTATCAGCTGTTTGGTTAGAGATATCTGAATTGTCATTTCCTTTGATAACGAATTTTCGTTATTTTCTAATGCCATTATAGCCTTATTGTATCTTTCTTCGTCGTCAGAATCTAAGGTTCCAAAAAGCCATTTCGATGCTTTACCGACAATATTAAGTAAAGCTCGTTTTGAACGGATATGTGGATTAACATTACTTATTTTGTCCTTAGCTTCAAGAATAAGATATTTTGCGTGTAATAATAAGTTTGAGAGTACATTATGATGTGCAAAAGCAGGTTGAATAGAATGCGAATTATTAAGCATTTTTTCTACTCTATTATAGAAATATTCAATATTATTTAGTTGTTTGATTATAGGTATTATTCTTATATAGTGAATAAATGTATGTTTAGTCTCGATTACTTTTGAACTTCCGAGTTGGAAAGGAAGTAATGGGGCCTTAATTGGTATAACTTCCACATCTTCACTAATCGTTGTCTTGATTGTCATCAGGAGTATGACTACAAGAAGGAATCTGTTCATCAGGGACATTTTCCTGTGGAGAAGAAAAAGCTTTAGGTTTCTTTAGTTGTGACTTGTGAATTATTTTATTTTTGTGTGTTTTTATTTTTGTTCCTAAGTCTTCTTCCACTGAGGTCTTTATATGTCGCTTTTCGGTTTTATTTCGTGAGGCTCCTTTGTCTTTCACGTAAGCTTTCGAACCGACTTTGAATTCAGGTGGTTCTTCACGAGTTTGGTTTTGTTTTTCGTTCAAATGAGTTTTATGGCTCAGAGACGTGTCATGAATTTTTGCAAATATATTTTTCAGTTTTTCTCTACGGTCAATTACAAACTGATTCATTATTGTTTCCTCGGTGAGATCAAATGGATCTAAAGCATCGAGTCGTCCATTGATAAGATCAAAAGGCTTTTGTTTAGTTACACTATGAATGGATGAATTGTAACCAAGTATCGCAAATTGCATTAATTGTTTTGTGTTGGACTTTGTATCTGTTATTTTTAATATTCTGAACAATTCAATTAATGTTGAATGAAGTCTTTCTACTGGACTGTTGCTGTTTGAATTACCGGGTGTGGTAAAATGTAATCGGATGTTATGTAGTTTACAGAAATCAGTTAACAGGGTGTTTTTAAACTCTGTTCCGTTGTCACAAGTAATTGATTGAGGGATACCGTGATGGCTTACAAATGTCATTAAGTTGTCAAATACTGTGAATGATGTACAGATGGGCTCTAGAATATATGCTTGAGCATATCTTGAGAAAACATCAATTATTGTTAAAAATTTCGTACTTGATATTTGGAAAGTATCCATATGAATGGCTTCCAAAGGTTGTTTTGGTGTGGCTGTTAATGAAAACTTTATTCTTGGGGGATGCCTGTCGTATTTTGTTTCTTGGCAAATGTCACAATTGTTAATATATTCGGTTATTGCTTTTTGCATGTGCGGCCAATAGTATAGTTTTTTCAGGGCTAATACCGTCTCATTTATGCCGCGATGACAAGTTTTTTCGTGATGATATGAGATTATATCTTTTTGTCTCTTCCTATCAGGAACATCTTTTACAAACTGTTTCGAAATTAACAACTTGTAGGAATGATTTTTGAAATATTTCGGTAATATATTACTGAGATGGGTTGTTAAATCTATTTCTGATTGTTGGACATAAATACAATGTAGCATTTTTGGATCTACATGATCTTTGAAAAATTTGAATATTTCCTGATCGAAATTTTGTGTTAAATAGACTGTTTGCCTTCTACCACTTCCAAAAGGTTTACTTCTTATGACATGATAAACTCCTGTTTGTTTTTGATTGAATATTATTTGATTCGTGTATCTGTTAACACAATGTTCTGTTATTGGTATGTCTAAAATCGGATTTTCTTCTGATGAATGAACTGTTTCATCAGTGTTTTCTGGCCTGATTTGAATATCTGATATTATGTTTACTCGCGGGGGTTCAGTTTCAACATCGGGGTTGAATAATTGATCAAGATTGTCGAGATCTTCAACTGAAACTCTTTCGGGTTGATCTGTTCGTAGATATTGCTCGATTTCTTTGTCGATATCTCCAGGATTTCCTATTATTGATTCGTTTTCGATTGCATGGATTTCTACTCGCGAAAGGGCATCAGCATTGATGTTTTGCCGTCCTTTTTTATAATGAATTTCGTGATCGTATTCTTCTAATTTTAACCGCCATCTAACTAGACGTGAATTTGGTTCTTTCAAGTTAAAAAGCCATTGAAGGGGCTTGTGGTCAGTGACAATTTTGAATTTTAGTCCGAATAAATACGGTCTGAAATATTTAGTTGCCCACACGATTGCTAATAGTTCTTTCTCAATCGTGCTATAATTTATTTCCGCAGGGTTTAGAGTACGGGACGCATATGCAATGGGTAAATCGTTTCCAATTTTACCTTGGCTAAGACCTGCGCCCACGGCTATGTTCGAAGCATCTGTCGTAACAACAAATGGCTTGTCAAAATCAGGAAATTGAAGTATAGGATCGTTACACAGTATGTTTTTACATAATTCGAATGTTTCGACAAATTCTTTAGTATGTTCTATCTTTTCACCTTTTTTCAAACACTTCGTAAATGGTTTAGTCAATTTCGCAAAGTTTTTTATGAATCGTCTATAATAGCCCAGGAGACCAAGAAAAGACTTGATTTCCTTCGCTGTTTTGGGTATCGGAAATTTTTTAACTGCTTCGATTTTTCGAGCATTCGGTTTTACTCCTTCAGGGGTTATGACGTTAGGAATTCCACTTCTTTTCGGAGGAATTACGATTTATCTAGTTGAATTTTCAACCTTGATTCTCTCAACTTTTTGAATACTAATTTTAAGTTCGAAATATGTTCTGTGAGACTAGAAGAAAATATTATTATATCGTCCATGTATACTAGACATATTTTTCCTTGTAAATCACGAAGGACGTTGTCCATAACGCGTTGGAAGGTTGCGGGTGCGTTCTTAAGACCAAAGGGCATTCGGGCATATTCAAAATGTCCATTTTCGACGTTAAATGCTGTTTTTTCTATTGAATTTGGATCCATCTCGATTTGATGAAAACCGGACGCAAGATCTAGTGTAGAAAAATATTGACATCTACCTAGTTTATCCAAAATATCGGTTATATTAGGGAGAGGGTAACGGTCGTCAATTGTTTTTTCGTTCACCTTTCGGTAATCTACAACAATTCGCCATTTTGGTTTACCGCTGGCATCTAGTTTTTTAGGAACGATCCAAATTGGACTACTCCAGGGACTTTGACTAGGCCTTATTATACCATCGTCTAACATTTTGTTAATTTGTTTTTGTACTTCTTGTTTATGTACAAAAGGGTACCTATAAGATCTGGTGTGTATTGGTATTTCATCGGTAGTTTTGATTTCGTGTTTTATTTTATTTGTGAATGATAATTTTTCCGTTTCTTTATGGAAAATATCAGAGAATTCATTGCAAAGTTTCAAAAGTGCATCACGTTCTTTTGAGTTTAAATGGTCATTACGAATTTGTTTGGATATGTTAAAATTTTTTGTCAGTTCTTGTTTTGGAAGGAAATTTTCGAAATAAAAGAAATTGAAATCTCCTGTATGAGAATCTGGAAAAGTTTCTACTTGCACAGGCTCTTCAAATGTTATTTTCAACTGTTCGTTTGTTCGATTATAAATTTCAGTTTTAGCGAATCCATGTTTTGCTGTTGTTAAGGTTTCAGGAAAATATAAATTTTCAAATTGAAATTCCGGAATTATCACATCACCTCCTTTTTCTGAAACTGGAATTCGAATTGATGCTACTTCGTAAGCATTCATGAAAATGTTATAAATCTTAGGTGGTTTTCGATATAAAATCGGAATTTTGATTTCGTCATTTACGAGACAGTGATTAGTTAAATCAATTGACAATTTAAATCGTTGTAATTCTCTTAGACCTATTATTCCGTCAAAGAATGAATGGAAATCAAATAGTATGAATGTTATTATTTCGTTTGTTTGAAGTTCTTGAAATGCTGGTATATCCGCTTTAAACCTAACCTCTTTTTGACCTACACCTGTTCTAATGTTCGAGATACTGTGATAAATACACTGTCAAAAATATTCCTCTGCAATTGCGGGTTGCATTATTGAATTGTAACATCCAGTATCTACAAGTAATTTCATAGGTGGATTACTTATTTCGATGTATGGTAGGGTGTTATTTGTTTCTGTGAACATTTCGGATATCATGATGTTTGGTTGGTCTGACCAGCCTTGTGAAAATTTTCATTTAAATTTTCAGATTGGTCACATGTTTGATCTTCGTCAGAAATAAACTCAGACTCATTACAAAAATATTGTGAATCGAATTCACACATGGGTTCAATATTTCGTGATTCGTCAATTACCTCTGTAAATTCAGATGGTTGATTAGGGTGATCGTTTTCGTCAATTTGGTATACTTCTTCAGATATAAAATTTCGGGGACCAGTAGCTCTGAAATAATTTTGATTATTTTGTGGATAAGTTATTGGTCTTGGAATCGTATTTCTGGAGGTCGTGGACATTGGTTCCGGTTGATTATTCGAAACTTGTCCTGTGGGCTTGAATACATTTTTCGGTGGACCGAAAACTTGTCTGTTTGTTGGAAAATCACGATGTACAGGGCGTGATTGTATATTAATTGGTTGTCTTGGAAAAGACGGATTTCCAGAAAATTGTTGTTGTGGGTTCGAATATCTATACTGGAATTGAGGATTCGAACGTTGAGCAAACTGAGAATAGTTTTGATTATTTCCTGCTTGATATTGATAGTTATTATTAGGTCTATATTCTGTATTATTTTGAATTGGTCTGAAATTTTGAGTATTTTGAGTTGCTCTGAAATTTTGGGTATTTTGACTTGGTTTTTGTTGGAAATTCGTAGGCATTCGGAAAAGATTCTGAGAATATTGAAAATTCTCCTCTTCTACAATGAATGTTATAGCTTCTTCAAGCGAATTTGGATTTTTGAGTCTTATTACGCTTTGTAAGGGGCCTTGTAAACCTCTCATGAATGTTCGCAGACAAATTTCGTCGTATTGTCGTAAGTATATGATTTTTGTACCGGCATTCATTATCGCTTCGGGTTGAGCGTTAATTTTTTGTGCCAATATGCTCTGCAAAACTTGAAGTCTTTTTGCAAATTCAAGTGGGTTTTCGTTTTTCAACGGTCTAGCTGTGAATAAATCCTGTTCAAGACATACGAGTGTTACACTTCGTTGATGACGTTACGAAAATACTGCAGAAAACAGAGCTATGCATTATTGTTTACCTACTTTTCACTCTCTTTTTCATTGGTTTATAATTGAATTCATCTGTGATGTTTACTACTGGCTATCGATTGGTATTTCTCTGTTCGTTGTTATTGATTCTAACTCTATTTTTGCTGTAAATAAGGAATAATATTGTGATTTTTAGCCTACTAGTTATCGTTATTGCATACCTCTTGGTCAGAATGTTTTGTTTACAAATTTTGGTAGATAGGTAGTTGGTTCCTGGAATTGTCGCACATGACTGATTCAGTCCACAGGTATTTCGCCAAATTTCATCTTGAATTTCGAGTATATCATTCTTGTAATTATTGTTGCCGTTATATTTCCAAATAAATATCATTGTTATGTAATTATTGTAATTATTGAAAATGTCACTGTCAGCTTGATGACGTTTAGTCTCTATTGACGGTAACGACACTAATGACGGATGACCACTATTTGCGAACCTCTGCATGCATCTTCTCGAATTTTCAACATTGTCATCATGGAACATTACGGGCTCTAACGGCTCACAATCAGCACCATATCTCGTTATGATGATTTGGCACTCTGTATCTTCGCCATTATGTACCTGTTTGTTGATTTGGCACTAATTCCTTGTAAGTATGGGCGTTATAGGTTATGTTACATGGTGATAAAGGGTCATCGCACGGGAAGAAGATGATGACGTATTTCGTCCCACTAGTCAGGTCTACAATGATCCTCAGTTGCGCATGACCGCGTTTGAATATTTGAAGTTTCAAATCCAAACAATAATAACTGGCAATAATATATTCTGACTTGAAATAAATGGTGATTTAATGATATTCCTTCTTTTCTGATGGTCTAGACACCTCTCTTGATATTATCGACACAGTTTTCACTACCATGGTGAGGTAGAAATGCCATGTACAGGGTGTTCGCGGGGATATCTCCCGCCTATAATTTTATATCGTCCGGTGATTGATGTGTGTGGGAGTATAGGGGAAGATACACAAAAAAGGGTGATCTTCCGGTGAGATGTGGCAAGGACAGCCCCTTCGATCTTCATAGGCACCATTTTGTCTGCAGCAGTCTACCAGCCTGGCCACAAAAAGTAAGCCGTGAGATCTGTTTCTTGAATAATTTCGAATTTGTCTAACATTCGATTTTCCCTTACTTAGTGTTGGGATTAATTAGGAAAAGATCTCAAATTTGGGATATCCATTATCATCGCTGGGATGATGGGATTCCTGTTGCCTCTATAGAGGGATTCTTCGTGGCTGAAATCCACGTGGCCGAGCCGACCTGCATCACCACTTCTGGAACCCACACAACATCCAAGGTACTATATATTCTTTTAATCATCAGCTGCTATTTTCTTGTCATTCCTTGTGTTGGTAAAATAACGCACGATTGTCGTCATTCCATCTAGGGTTCCTTTTATCGGGCCAAAGCCTCCTCTCCCGACTGTTGCACTCAAGTTTTGCGCCCCATCAGCTCAGACCTGGGACTGTCTTGCAGTCGTCGGCAGTCAACGCTACGCTGCGTCAATTCGCGTTTTTGGGGCCTGCTCGTTTGTGGCTGAAGGGCGACACACAGGAGACACCACCTGACAACGCTGCCTGACTTCACCTGATCCCCCTGTACATCAGAGCCAGATGATACACATCAGGACCTGCTCATAATTTGGTGAGTTCGTTCCATGCACCACCAGGGATAGTATTTCACTTGGGATAAACTACCACCAACCATAATTCATCAGTTTTGAATTTCATTCAACATAATATAATTGCAACATGTCATTGATTTAATAGACACTCAGTATAGCTACAAAATATACCCCTGTAAACCAAAAGTGCACTGCGGTTAAATATGCCTTATTATTTCTTTTGTCTCATTGATACTGATTTACTGAGTTATTTTGTTGATTAATAAGCTATATATTATCATACTGTCTCAGAGAGTTGATTTTGAGCAGTGATTGTATTATTTTACACTGATCTGAAGAGTTGATTTCAGTCAGTCAATTTATATTTCTTGTTTTTGCAATAATTGTACACTGTTCAGGTATTATTGCTATTGATACTCAGATACTTTGGAAGTCTTGAGCCAACTATAGTATCATTTGGAGCACATTATTTGTCATTTCAGAATTTACTTGTGATTAAAAGCATATTCATCCCTATCAAACTTAGTAGTTTACTAAGCCTAACGTACCCACCCATTTGTCCCGCTGAACTACCAGTGTCTAGTTTCTACGGTATCAAACTGGGCACTAAAAACACTTTTTTTCTGTTGTCAATACATTTAAGATTTAAAACACCTAATAAATCTTAGGTAATTCATCAACCAAACTCAGGGGTAAATAAAATTCTATTCCATTTTTCTTACTACTCACCCCCTGAGATTCAAAGGCATAACACGAGATTTCGTTTGTCACCAAAACATTGCTCGAGAGCTGATTTTATTTGGTTCCAGTCCGTTAATTCGGTACGGCAACCTACTAATAATCGGGCTCTATTTATCAGTTTCGTTTGAACGACTCTGATAAGGTAGCTTCTAAGAATTGGATCATTTTGTTGTCCATATGTTTGAAAAAGGAAATCACAAGCAGATATAAAGCTAGTTAAAATGCTCGAATCACCATCATAATTTGGAATGGTGTCGACATACATTTTCAACATAGTCAAATTTTCTTGAGGCATGGTTACTTCACTATTTGAATTGATAGGTTCTGAAATACTGAGTAAATTGAAGAAACTATTGATCAAATCTTCTACATCAGGTTGATCACTACTCATAGATTTTTTTATTATTTTACATTCGTTTGTTTTGTTGCTTTCTTGCTTATTTCCTAACTTAAATCTAATTTTTCCTATACAGGGAAGGGTTTCAGGGGAAAATAGGAATACTTGGTGCTTACCCCTATTGTTTTCTTCCTCCTGGTGGTGATTCTGCTGCCTCTGTGTTGCTCCTCGACCACTGCACTTTTCGATCGCCTTCTCATCCGAATTCAATCACTTCTTGAAGTACGAACGGAAAGTTTGTCAAAGCGCCAAAAGATTGAAATCTACGTTTTCGCGTTGGACCGGTCTCGATGCCGTGTATCCGTCGATAACTGCACTTATCCTACCGACTGCGCCAGTTATGTTTCTCAAACACGGGGTTGTGTTTTTAAAAACAATTTATTTTCTTTACAGACGTTCAAGAAGCTAGAGATACAATCAGAATGAATGAAAATGGATTTGGGTTATATTTATAACTTAGGTTGAGCTGACATTGCAGAAGTCCATAGATAGTGGTCTATTGTTACGTAGTGCTGCGTTGCTGGTTATCCATACATAACTTGCACAATCCAAGAATGGGAGTTCTGTTCTTTGAACTATGGATGGCAGCACCATTATTATGTTTTAAGGACTTCAGATATAAAATTGTTTCTTCAAACATGGGTCTCCATATACACTCGTTTTCCAGTTTCATTGGTGTCTTATAACCTTTTCCGAATGGGTTCGTGGTGTTTAGTAGGTCAAACATCCTGTCGATAATTCTTATGAATTCAATGGTGGCTCCAGCTCCTGCAAATCTTGAATCCTGTATATCCACCATAAGGAACTCTAATGCATCTGCCACAATGGAACTGATGGTTTTTACTGCCAAATTAACCTAAAACAGCAAATCATGGAGATTACTGCCCATATACAGTGTCATCCCCAAAGTATGCACCACATGGAAAATTTATTTATTAAGGGTTTTTCGATGAAAAGTTATTCCTGATAATAGTTTGTGCATCCCCTAAAACTAAACATGCACCAACAAAATACAGTAAAACACACGTAATGTACGAGGAAAAATCACTTTGCACCAAAAAATTTGAAAATTATTTTACTCCTCAGAAAAATTCACCGTGCTAAACACCATAGTTGTGTAATTTGTAATATTACAGGCTTCTAAAATCAACCGTCGTATACAGGATGCTGTCTATTTATCGTTATAGCAAATTTTTTTCGTAGTTCCCATTAAAAAAAAATTGAATCTCTGGTAGAAGTCCATGTTTGCTCAAAGTGGAGTGGAATTTTTTAAAGGAGGAAGGAAAGCTCAAAGTCATCTCCACAACTTTAATATGAAGTTTATTCAGCGGGACATGTTTCGAACTTATAAAAGTCCATCTTCAGCCGTATTTAAGAAATTACTAAAAGTAAAGACATTTGAAAATATACAAAATGTTATAAAAATTGTTTTTTGACTTACATGGAGGTGAAACATTGTTTGTTTTAACAATGATGTCGATGTCTCTCATCATAATGTCATTGATGAAGAATAAATAAAATGAGGAATAAACGGGTTTTCATTAAAAATGAAGGGCCCCGTGCCCTGAGAACGCGCACTTATGAATCAATCAAAAGTCAAGTCCCAGAAGGGAAACTTGACGAACACACAAGGTGCTCAAAGTAACCATATTGGTGTATTACAGGAAAGGGTCCCGTACCCTTGAGAGAGCGCACTTAAAAAGCAAAAATCAATTTAGAATTGATGGGGCCAAAGCCAAAAACGTGTTACATCCAACCTAAGGTTAGAAACACAGAATTAATTAATTGCAAGAACTTGACATAAGTCAAAGTCTTAATAACATGACATTATGACCAGTGACATAGGACACAGAATTAAAGCAAACAATGGGATGAATGTGAATTCCACTAGAGATAGTACAGTTAACAATACTCAATCAGAAATGACAATGAGAAGATTTTAAAGGGAGAGGGAGGAGGAACATTCCAACAAGATGGTTAGTCGCAAATCTGAAATTAAATGAATGATGATAATTGAAAGAGACCAAAGCAGGTGCCAAACAACATAAAACTAAATTTGGTTATTGGTAAAATCTAAGGAATTGAAAAATTTCACACAGTCATAGTTGACCTGTTCATTAAGGGATGTGACCAAATTATTGTTCAAAGCAGAATTTATTTCAAAAATTTCCAGCAAATTCAATAAAGTACCTTTCTGACAAACATGTAATATTTTTAAATCTTGATTCATGTCAAAATTGTGTTCAGAATTTAGTATGTGGTTAGCAAAAGAACTCTTAGTGTTATACTCATCTAAAATCGGAGGGGAGGTTTTGGATTTTTCTATGGTTTTTACATGTTCCAAGACTCTAGTTGAAATCCTTCTACCGCTTTGGCCAACATACTGTGCGTTGCAATCAGAACAAGAAATGCTATAGACACCAGATTTGTGATTCAAAGGAACTTTGTCTTTTGTATTAACTAAGATTTTTGAAATATTGTCAATAGTGTAAAAAGAAATATTTATATTATCCATAAAACGATGAAAAATATTTTTAATATCAATGGAGACTTTACCCAAGAACGGAATTGAGGCAAAACGGTTCCTAGGGTTATCCAAGGGCAATAAACTTCTATTAATAGATTTGTTGAGGTGTTTGTTGTATATTCTATTGATGACATGAGGAGGGAAACCATTGTTATGACCAATCTGTTTGATAATGTTCAATTCATTATTAAAAGCAACCGGACTCATAGGAATGTTAAACAATCTATGGAACAAAGAATTAAATGCAGCAAATTTATGTTGATTGGGGTGGCAAGAAGAGAAAGGAATGACTGAATCTGTGTGTGTAGGTTTACGGTAAATGGAAAAGTTGAAATGACCATTGTCCATGTTGATAAGCAAGTCCAAAAAGGGGAGTGAATTGTTCACTGCAACCTCCATAGTAAACTTAATTGCAGGGTGTAAGGAATTCAAGAAATCTAAGAGAAGGTTGACTTCCTGTAAATTACCATCAAATAAAACTACAACATCATCAACATACCTGTACCAAAAACATATTTTCTGATTCAAATTGAAATTATTTAGTTGACTTTCTGAATTGTGTAAAAAGATTTCAGCCAGAAGAGGAGATAAGTTACTTCCCATTGCTAGGCCAGAAACTTGTGAAAAATAAGAATTATTGAATTGAAAGAAATTTTGTTTGAGAACAATATCCAGCAAAGTACAAATGTTCAAACAATGAAACATGGGGATATTCGCGTTGAACAACAATTGACGGACCAGTAAAATGCAATCATCTGGAGGGACTGAAGGAAACAAGTTAACCACATCAAATGATAATAAAATTGAATTTTGAGGAATATTAACATTCTTAATTTTGTTTGTTAGATCAAAAGAATTTTTCAAGGCCAAAGGATTACTAAAATCTGTGAGATCTCTAATCAAGGAATTAAGCCAAGAAGCCAGATTGGAAGCTGGAGAATTACAATAAGAGACAACAGGACGAATAGGAACACCTTCTTTATGTATCTTAGGAAGACCATAAAGTAAAGGAGTAGAAGGGTTCATAGGTGTTAATGCTATTTTGGAAGAATGATAAAACATGATAGTATCGATCTATACAAGAGTTAAACAAAATTTTCATATTGTTGAAGAATTTCAAAGTGGGGTCTAAGCGTAATTTAGTAAAACTATCAGAATCCAGAAACTGATTTACTTTATCTACATAATCATCTTTGTCTAGGATAACTAGGCAGTTGCCTTTGTCAGCTTTGGTGACTATTAGTTGATTATCAACAATTTTTTTGGAAATATTTCTAGAAAGTTTTTGATCATGAATGTTATTCAAATGATTGGACTGAATGTTAAAATTGTTATTCAAAGCTCTTGCAATCTCACTTCTTAGCAGATCCTTGTTAGGAACTTTATGTTGTTCAATAACCTTTTCACATTGAACAGATAATAACTTATAATTAGGAATATGTTTGTTTTTAGTAATATTGTATTTCAAACCATTATTTAAAAATGAAGTTTCTTTATGTGAAAATTGACAATTGGATAGATTCAGAACTCTAGCATGAAATGTGTAATTGGAATACTGAGAAACATTAAAATGAATATCTGGGTTACTGGGATGTTGGTTGATTTTTAGGTTAGAGAGCTTGTTTTTTAGAATTATGTGTTTGGACCTGCCTTGATCTACAACAAAATCAAGGAAATTAGAATACATTGAATCTAACTCACAACTGTGTAACAAAAATGAGAGGTTGTTATACAACCATTTTAACTTATTGTTGATATCTGATAAACGTACATAATGACGTTTAATCTCTTCTTTAATCCAAATACGTTGGGCTGATTGAATAGCTCTTCTGGATGAGTAGTTAGCAGCATTAGAACGTAGAGTGATGTATCCTGGGATGAGTTGTTGATGTAGACATTCTCTGTTGAACCAAATGTCTAGACAAGTTATCTTTCTTTGTAGTAGTATCTTCTTAAAGAAATGGACCAAGGTTGCTCGACTAGCATTATTTAATCTCTGGTAGAAGTCCATGTTTGCTCAAAGTGGAGTGGAATTTTTTAAAGGAGGAAGGAAAGCTCAAAGTCATCTCCACAACTTTAATATGAAGTTTATTCAACGGGACATGTTTCGAACTTATAAAAGTCCATCTTCAGCCGTATTTAAGAAATTACTAAAAGTAAAGACATTTGAAAATATACAAAATGTTATAAAAATTGTTTTTTGACTTACATGGAGGTGAAACATTGTTTGTTTTAACAATGATGTCGATGTCTCTCATCATAATGTCATTGATGAAGAATAAATAAAATGAGGAATAAACGGGTTTTCATTAAAAATGAAGGGCCCCGTGCCCTGAGAACGCGCACTTATGAATCAATCAAAAGTCAAGTCCCAGAAGGGAAACTTGACGAACACACAAGGTGCTCAAAGTAACCATATTGGTGTATTACAGGAAAGGGTCCCGTACCCTTGAGAGAGCGCACTTAAAAAGCAAAAATCAATTTAGAATTGATGGGGCCAAAGCCAAAAACGTGTTACATCCAACCTAAGGTTAGAAACACAGAATTAATTAATTGCAAGAACTTGACATAAGTCAAAGTCTTAATAACATGACATTATGACCAGTGACATAGGACACAGAATTAAAGCAAACAATGGGATGAATGTGAATTCCACTAGAGATAGTACAGTTAACAATACTCAATCAGAAATGACAATGAGAAGATTTTAAAGGGAGAGGGAGGAGGAACATTCCAACAAGATGGTTAGTCGCAAATCTGAAATTAAATGAATGATGATAATTGAAAGAGACCAAAGCAGGTGCCAAACAACATAAAACTAAATTTGGTTATTGGTAAAATCTAAGGAATTGAAAAATTTCACACAGTCATAGTTGACCTGTTCATTAAGGGATGTGACCAAATTATTGTTCAAAGCAGAATTTATTTCAAAAATTTCCAGCAAATTCAATAAAGTACCTTTCTGACAAACATGTAATATTTTTAAATCTTGATTCATGTCAAAATTGTGTTCAGAATTTAGTATGTGGTTAGCAAAAGAACTCTTAGTGTTATACTCATCTAAAATCGGAGGGGAGGTTTTGGATTTTTCTATGGTTTTTACATGTTCCAAGACTCTAGTTGAAATCCTTCTACCGCTTTGGCCAACATACTGTGCGTTGCAATCAGAACAAGAAATGCTATAGACACCAGATTTGTGATTCAAAGGAACTTTGTCTTTTGTATTAACTAAGATTTTTGAAATATTGTCAATAGTGTAAAAAGAAATATTTATATTATCCATAAAACGATGAAAAATATTTTTAATATCAATGGAGACTTTACCCAAGAACGGAATTGAGGCAAAACGGTTCCTAGGGTTATCCAAGGGCAATAAACTTCTATTAATAGATTTGTTGAGGTGTTTGTTGTATATTCTATTGATGACATGAGGAGGGAAACCATTGTTATGACCAATCTGTTTGATAATGTTCAATTCATTATTAAAAGCAACCGGACTCATAGGAATGTTAAACAATCTATGGAACAAAGAATTAAATGCAGCAAATTTATGTTGATTGGGGTGGCAAGAAGAGAAAGGAATGACTGAATCTGTGTGTGTAGGTTTACGGTAAATGGAAAAGTTGAAATGACCATTGTCCATGTTGATAAGCAAGTCCAAAAAGGGGAGTGAATTGTTCACTGCAACCTCCATAGTAAACTTAATTGCAGGGTGTAAGGAATTCAAGAAATCTAAGAGAAGGTTGACTTCCTGTAAATTACCATCAAATAAAACTACAACATCATCAACATACCTGTACCAAAAACATATTTTCTGATTCAAATTGAAATTATTTAGTTGACTTTCTAAATTGTGTAAAAAGATTTCAGCCAGAAGAGGAGATAAGTTACTTCCCATTGCTAGGCCAGAAACTTGTGAAAAATAAGAATTATTGAATTGAAAGAAATTTTGTTTGAGAACAATATCCAGCAAAGTACAAATGTTCAAACAATGAAACATGGGGATATTCGCGTTGAACAACAATTGACGGACCAGTAAAATGCAATCATCTGGAGGGACTGAAGGAAACAAGTTAACCACATCAAATGATACTAAAATTGAATTTTGAGGAATATTAACATTCTTAATTTTGTTTGTTAGATCAAAAGAATTTTTCAAGGCCAAAGGATTACTAAAATCTGTGAGATCTCTAATCAAGGAATTAAGCCAAGAAGCCAGATTGGAAGCTGGAGAATTACAATAAGAGACAACAGGACGAATAGGAACACCTTCTTTATGTATCTTAGGAAGACCATAAAGTAAAGGAGTAGAAGGGTTCATAGGTGTTAATGCTATTTTGGAAGAATGATAAAACATGATAGTATCTATACAAGAGTTAAACAAAATTTTCATATTGTTGAAGAATTTCAAAGTGGGGTCTAAGCGTAATTTAGTAAAACTATCAGAATCCAGAAACTGATTTACTTTATCTAGGTTGGATGTAACACGTTTTTGGCTTTGGCCCCATCAATTCTAAATTGATTTTTGCTTTTTAAGTGCGCTCTCTCAAGGGTACGGGACCCTTTCCTGTAATACACCAATATGGTTACTTTGAGCACCTTGTGTGTTCGTCAAGTTTCCCTTCTGGGACTTGACTTTTGATTGATTCATAAGTGCGCGTTCTCAGGGCACGGGGCCCTTCATTTTTAATGAAAACCCGTTTATTCCTCATTTTATTTATTCTTCATCAATGACATTATGATGAGAGACATCGACATCATTGTTAAAACAAACAATGTTTCACCTCCATGTAAGTCAAAAAACAATTTTTATAACATTTTGTATATTTTCAAATGTCTTTACTTTTAGTAATTTCTTAAATACGGCTGAAGATGGACTTTTATAAGTTCGAAACATGTCCCGTTGAATAAACTTCATATTAAAGTTGTGGAGATGACTTTGAGCTTTCCTTCCTCCTTTAAAAAATTCCACTCCACTTTGAGCAAACATGGACTTCTACCAGAGATTAAATAATGCTAGTCGAGCAACCTTGGTCCATTTCTTTAAGAAGATACTACTACAAAGAAAGATAACTTGTCTAGACATTTGGTTCAACAGAGAATGTCTACATCAACAACTCATCCCAGGATACATCACTCTACGTTCTAATGCTGCTAACTACTCATCCAGAAGAGCTATTCAATCAGCCCAACGTATTTGGATTAAAGAAGAGATTAAACGTCATTATGTACGTTTATCAGATATCAACAATAAGTTAAAATGGTTGTATAACAACCTCTCATTTTTGTTACACAGTTGTGAGTTAGATTCAATGTATTCTAATTTCCTTGATTTTGTTGTAGATCAAGGCAGGTCCAAACACATAATTCTAAAAAACAAGCTCTCTAACCTAAAAATCAACCAACATCCCAGTAACCCAGATATTCATTTTAATGTTTCTCAGTATTCCAATTACACATTTCATGCTAGAGTTCTGAATCTATCCAATTGTCAATTTTCACATAAAGAAACTTCATTTTTAAATAATGGTTTGAAATACAATATTACTAAAAACAAACATATTCCTAATTATAAGTTATTATCTGTTCAATGTGAAAAGGTTATTGAACAGCATAAAGTTCCTAACAAGGATCTGCTAAGAAGTGAGATTGCAAGAGCTTTGAATAACAATTTTAACATTCAGTCCAATCATTTGAATAACATTCATGATCAAAAACTTTCTAGAAATATTTCCAAAAAAATTGTTGATAATCAACTAATAGTCACCAAAGCTGACAAAGGCAACTGCCTAGTTATCCTAGACAAAGATGATTATGTAGATAAAGTAAATCAGTTTCTGGATTCTGATAGTTTTACTAAATTACGCTTAGACCCCACTTTGAAATACTTCAACAATATGAAAATTTTGTTTAATTCTTGTATAGATACTATCATGTTTTATCATTCTTCCAAAATAGCATTAACACCTATGAACCCTTCTACTCCTTTACTTTATGGTCTTCCTAAGATACATAAAGAAGGTGTTCCTATTCGTCCTGTTGTCTCTTATTGTATTTCTCCAGCTTCCAATCTGGCTTCTTGGCTTAATTCCTTGATTAGAGATCTCACAGATTTTAGTAATCCTTTGGCCTTGAAAAATTCTTTTGATCTAACAAACAAAATTAAGAATGTTAATATTCCTCAAAATTCAATTTTAGTATCATTTGATGTGGTTAACTTGTTTCCTTCAGTCCCTCCAGATGATTGCATTTTACTGGTCCGTCAATTGTTGTTCAACGCGAATATCCCCATGTTTCATTGTTTGAACATTTGTACTTTGCTGGATATTGTTCTCAAACAAAATTTCTTTCAATTCAATAATTCTTATTTTTCACAAGTTTCTGGCCTAGCAATGGGAAGTAACTTATCTCCTCTTCTGGCTGAAATCTTTTTACACAATTTAGAAAGTCAACTAAATAATTTCAATTTGAATCAGAAAATATGTTTTTGGTACAGGTATGTTGATGATGTTGTAGTTTTATTTGATGGTAATTTACAGGAAGTCAACCTTCTCTTAGATTTCTTGAATTCCTTACACCCTGCAATTAAGTTTACTATGGAGGTTGCAGTGAACAATTCACTCCCCTTTTTGGACTTGCTTATCAACATGGACAATGGTCATTTCAACTTTTCCATTTACCGTAAACCTACACACACAGATTCAGTCATTCCTTTCTCTTCTTGCCACCCCAATCAACATAAATTTGCTGCATTTAATTCTTTGTTCCATAGATTGTTTAACATTCCTATGAGTCCGGTTGCTTTTAATAATGAATTGAACATTATCAAACAGATTGGTCATAACAATGGTTTCCCTCCTCATGTCATCAATAGAATATACAACAAACACCTCAACAAATCTATTAATAGAAGTTTATTGCCCTTGGATAACCCTAGGAACCGTTTTGCCTCAATCCCGTTCTTGGGTAAAGTCTCCATTGATATTAAAAATATTTTTCATCGTTTTATGGATAATATAAATATTTCTTTTTACACTATTGACAATATTTCAAAAATCTTAGTTAATACAAAAGACAAAGTTCCTTTGAATCACAAATCTGGTGTCTATAGCATTTCTTGTTCTGATTGCAACGCACAGTATGTTGGCCAAAGCGGTAGAAGGATTTCAACTAGAGTCTTGGAACATGTAAAAACCATAGAAAAATCCAAAACCTCCCCTCCGATTTTAGATGAGTATAACACTAAGAGTTCTTTTGCTAACCACATACTAAATTCTGAACACAATTTTGACATGAATCAAGATTTAAAAATATTACATGTTTGTCAGAAAGGTACTTTATTGAATTTGCTGGAAATTTTTGAAATAAATTCTGCTTTGAACAATAATTTGGTCACATCCCTTAATGAACAGGTCAACTATGACTGTGTGAAATTTTTCAATTCCTTAGATTTTACCAATAACCAAATTTAGTTTTATGTTGTTTGGCACCTGCTTTGGTCTCTTTCAATTATCATCATTCATTTAATTTCAGATTTGCGACTAACCATCTTGTTGGAATGTTCCTCCTCCCTCTCCCTTTAAAATCTTCTCATTGTCATTTCTGATTGAGTATTGTTAACTGTACTATCTCTAGTGGAATTCACATTCATCCCATTGTTTGCTTTAATTCTGTGTCCTATGTCACTGGTCATAATGTCATGTTATTAAGACTTTGACTTATGTCAAGTTCTTGCAATTAATTAATTCTGTGTTTCTAACCTTAGGTTGGATGTAACACGTTTTTGGCTTTGGCCCCATCAATTCTAAATTGATTTTTGCTTTTTAAGTGCGCTCTCTCAAGGGTACGGGACCCTTTCCTGTAATACACCAATATGGTTACTTTGAGCACCTTGTGTGTTCGTCAAGTTTCCCTTCTGGGAACAGACAATATTTCAAAAATCTTAGTTAATACAAAAGACAAAGTTCCTTTGAATCACAAATCTGGTGTCTATAGCATTTCTTGTTCTGATTGCAACGCACAGTATGTTGGCCAAAGCGGTAGAAGGATTTCAACTAGAGTCTTGGAACATGTAAAAACCATAGAAAAATCCAAAACCTCCCCTCCGATTTTAGATGAGTATAACACTAAGAGTTCTTTTGCTAACCACATACTAAATTCTGAACACAATTTTGACATGAATCAAGATTTAAAAATATTACATATGTTTGTCAGAAAGGTACTTTATTGAATTTGCTGGAAATTTTTGAAATAAATTCTGCTTTGAACAATAATTTGGTCACATCCCTTAATGAACAGGTCAACTATGACTGTGTGAAATTTTTCAATTCCTTAGATTTTACCAATAACCAAATTTAGTTTTATGTTGTTTGGCACCTGCTTTGGTCTCTTTCAATTATCATCATTCATTTAATTTCAGATTTGCGACTAACCATCTTGTTGGAATGTTCCTCCTCCCTCTCCCTTTAAAATCTTCTCATTGTCATTTCTGATTGAGTATTGTTAACTGTACTATCTCTAGTGGAATTCACATTCATCCCATTGTTTGCTTTAATTCTGTGTCCTATGTCACTGGTCATAATGTCATGTTATTAAGACTTTGACTTATGTCAAGTTCTTGCAATTAATTAATTCTGTGTTTCTAACCTTAGGTTGGATGTAACACGTTTTTGGCTTTGGCCCCATCAATTCTAAATTGATTTTTGCTTTTTAAGTGCGCTCTCTCAAGGGTACGGGACCCTTTCCTGTAATACACCAATATGGTTACTTTGAGCACCTTGTGTGTTCGTCAAGTTTCCCTTCTGGGACTTGACTTTTGATTGATTCATAAGTGCGCGTTCTCAGGGCACGGGGCCCTTCATTTTTAATGAAAACCCGTTTATTCCTCATTTTATTTATTCTTCATCAATGACATTATGATGAGAGACATCGACATCATTGTTAAAACAAACAATGTTTCACCTCCATGTAAGTCAAAAAACAATTTTTATAACATTTTGTATATTTTCAAATGTCTTTACTTTTAGTAATTTCTTAAATACGGCTGAAGATGGACTTTTATAAGTTCGAAACATGTCCCGTTGAATAAACTTCATATTAAAGTTGTGGAGATGACTTTGAGCTTTCCTTCCTCCTTTAAAAAAAAATTGGTAAAAAAATAAAACTTCACTTGGATGGCCATCACTTCAAAACTAGATGTATTTCTTGATGCTGAACAACTTTTCTAAATAACATTTCCCAAGATTTTTCAAAATAAGAGTACTTTACTATTGTTTCAAAATCAAATATTTGAAGGCTCCTCGTACATTACGTGTGTTTTACTGTATTTTGTTGGTGCATGTTTAGTTTTAGGGGATGCACAAACTTTTATCAGGAATAACTTTTCGTCGAAAAACCCCTAATAAATAAGTTTTCCATATGGTGCATACTTTGGGGATGACACTGTAAATGTGTGAAAGTGAATAATTCATGTATACCTCCATCTTCTGTGTATCTCATTCAATGTGGCTTTTCCTCAATTTATCACCAAATCTACAGAATTCATCTTCTTGCAGGGAATGAAGTTTTTCTATATATTCAAAGTTGATCTGTTTGTTTTCTGAATTCAGAAAAATTCTACACCTTGCCCAATTATTCCTTACCAACTTTACCATATGACAAGCATCGAAGATCACATGAACCTTGGAATTATTTATGGGGTGCTTGAAGGAAGGTTGGAGATTTTCAATGTCTGTTACTTTTGCTCCAAGTTTTCCTGCCATTGTGAAATGTGCATTAGGTCCATCACATGTCACTGAAGTGATTATGACACCAATTTCACAAAGTTTTTTCAGTGATTCTCTCACTACGTTCGCTTTCTCGGCTCCAGTCAATGAATTTATCAGGAAATAAGCAATGGGAAGTTTCCAGCCACTATTCAGAGAGACAACCATCAAAACAAGGGCTTCAGTGGCATATTTTGAACTGGCATCTGCAATATCAGCACCCAAATTCTCATACCCCCAAGTTTTATTTCCCTTAACTTCAATTTGTTTTTTTACTGCCATTTCGTCAAGCATTAAGGCAAATATAGTTTGCTTGTTTTGTTGGACATTTTCAGCAACAATCATTGCCAAACTATTGAAGGCACTTTGACAAAAACCTGGTTCACAATCAACATTGGATAACCAGC
The DNA here is from genome assembly GCA_918026855.4 of Phaedon cochleariae. Taxonomy (NCBI): domain Eukaryota; kingdom Metazoa; phylum Arthropoda; class Insecta; order Coleoptera; family Chrysomelidae; genus Phaedon; species Phaedon cochleariae. Next base: position 22,802,934 of record OU896710.1, read on the forward strand.
TTCTGATTGTAGATGGTGCTGGCAAGGCTAAATTGACGGTGTTCCTAACATAAGCATAAGCCTTGGATGAATAAAATTGTAGGGTCATGGTAAAACTACGAATTTCTTCAGGAATTTTGGAACGTCCTTGTTTTTTGTCAAGTTTGTCATTCTTCATGTTATCAATTGCTCTTCTCATCAGAGTCAATGGCATTCCTGAATAACTTCTCTCCAAAACTGTCAGTGCATCTTCTGAAAGTAACTTTTTGTCCCTCAGCTCATGTACAATTTGCTTTAGACTAGAAACTTTTTTTTTTTCAATCTGGACACACGCTTTTTACATATTTTCAACTTTCTTTGGGCAACATTTTTCAAATGATTAGTTTTTTCAAGTTTCATCAGAATATCTCTCGGAGATGCACTAAAAATTCAAAAAGGAACCATAAATATTTTTTTCTGGACATTGAATTACTGATTCAACTATTTGTAAATATTATTTTGATGAAATAGGTATGTATCTATTCTTGCAGCTACATACATATACTACCTACATGTAAGAAGATTTTGGGAATGTTTCAAAAACATACAATATTCAGAGTAGATTATTTTGGAGGAAATGCATTGTGAACATAACAGTAATAATATGAAATTAAATGAGATCAGTGAAAATACCAACCTTTAGTTGTGGAATTTTTTTATATCTCTCCTGGATTTTTTCACTGTTCCTTTGAAACCCTCACTGTCACTTGAAGATGTCATGTCTGGAAGTTTTCGTTTTAATCCAGTAGTAATAGAAGGATCTGAACTTGAGGACTCATCCAAAGTTACTGAACTACTAAAAATATCATATTTTATGGTTTTGGACACTTCACATACGCGACCTATCATGCGTTTTTCAAGAAATTTATACCAGAAGATGTCATTAATTAAACTGCTCAAAAATTTTAATTTCACTATCATAAATAAATGAAACTCAATTTATTTTACATATATATATATATATATATGTACATATATCAATATACTTTATTCACCTATTCGATTTCATACAATAATTGTCCATCATATTCAACCACATATTGAAAGCATTTTTACCAGTTGAAAAAATTGCACTAGTATGATTTAAGGAAATCATGATTGGGGTGAAGAAGTGTCAACAAAAATGTTCATACATTATATTTTAGTCTATGAATATCAAAATATGTATTCACTATCAACAAATCAAAAAAGAACTCTACTGATGTGGAAATAATATTAACCTTGTTAGAGTTTTCCTCTTGAGTTCACCTCTAATTCTTCCAGTTTGTGCCATTGCGATGTCATAAAATCGTATTCTGGAATAAATCCTAACTAAGGCTTTAATCATTTTCAATTTATGATTCATTTCATAGGGGGATATATCGAAAATATGGTCACCAATAGAACTAAACAAGTTTTCATCTTGAAATAAATGTGATGATATTTTATGTATGAAAGTTTCCATAAAATTCATCTCAGTGGGCATACAATTATTAGTGATCCTAAGAACCTGGCGAATTTTCTTCTCCAAATATATACAAGTATCAACTATATCTTGTGACGGCTTTATGAGACCACCTCTATTTTTTTTATTCAATAATTTGAAATTCTCAGCATCCACTGAACATTCTGATATCTCTTCTGTAAGTGATAAGCATATTCTACATTTGATTATTTTTTTGATTGATTTAACCACGAATCCTGACATGTACGTGACAACATTTTCTGTGAGTGAACTCAAGAAAGGAAGATTTGAAATCAAATGATAAAATTCTCTATCTTCAATCAGCATGTCATTGATATCAATGTCATATTTTTTTATAATAGACATATCGCCCAGATTCAAATCTGCAAATATTTTCGTTTGCCTCTGGGTTGTTGTTAAAATATTTGTTGCATCCAGATTCACACATTTTCCCTGAATATTCTGAATATCATGTCGCAATGTTAACCTCTTGAAGGTAAAGTAGAACTGGTAACATGGTGGATTATTATTCCATCCATTCCTTCCTCTGAAATATGAAATTATGTTATCATGGACATGAAAATAATCATTGAAACTCACCTTATACAACAAAAAAATAATTCTAAATGGTCCTGGCTGAACTTATAGTTTAGAATATACTTCAAGAAATTGAGTTTGACATATTCATCGAAAATTCCCATTACTGATTCAATTGTTGTGCAAGTTATGTTTCTCAAACACGGGGTTGTGTTTTTGAAAACAATTTATTTTCTTTACAGACGTTCAAGAAGCTAGAGATACAATTAGAATGAATGAAAATGGATTTGGGTTATATTTATAAACTAGGTTGAGCTGACATTGCAGAAGTCCATAGATAGTGGTCTATTGTTACGTAGTGCTGCGTTGCTGGTTATCTATACATAACTCCTCCCTCCTTGAGATGAAAACAACAGTGAAGAAAGTTTGTTTTCATGGGCTTCTTCTTCGGGGATTTCTTCATTGGGTTTCTTGAATTTCTTCTGGTAAATCTTCCAGGCGATGAATGCAACGAGGGCACTCAGTATGACGGTTGTGAAGACGCTGCCAAAACTCCATGCTAAGGGGTGAATTGGATCGGCGTCCTGGACATGTAAAAGTTGTGATCTCTCTTGAAGTTCGTGGATGGTACCTAAGTCGATGGAATTCAGTTGAATTGGATTTCTTCCTAGGTACTTCGGGTTGGACTTGACAATTTCTATCTCTGGTAGATTGAGTGGTTTGGCTTCGTTGATTTCTTCTTTATTCCAAAACTGAGAATTTTTTATTGAAATTCCACAGTTATATGGAATATGGATGAGACTGGCTTTTTCAATTACAACAAACTCATTTTGGTTACAGAGTTTTTGCATTTTCAGTGGGTGTTGGGCAGGAACGACTAAGACGTGCTTACTAGTGATGGATTCCATAATAGGGTTAACTAGGTCGATTTTCACGGCTTGGCAATTCTGGTCTTCGGCTTCTTTGATTAGGGTGGTTATACAGCTGTTGAATCGAGGGTTCAAGTGGTTTGGACAAATTCGGATGTCCTCGACAGTTGGACAGGATTCATCTTCGTATTGTTGCTGGCTCGTACCAAGTATTAGGAAAGGTCGGTCGGAAATTATTATCGACTGATCAATAGGTACGGGAAATAATTGATATGACTCGAACGATTCTTTTAGGAAAATTGGAATATGTATAGCAAAAACTATTTTATTTTCTAAAAACGTTACTTGTGATCCAGCCACTTGGTAATATGAGATTAGATTTCGGAATTTTGGAACTTTTTCCTGACCATACAGGGTGATCAAATAATTTATCATTTTATCAAATTCTGTAGCTGAAATCACTGCACTATGTAAAGTGTTTAATTTAGCAAACATCAGAGCATCCTCGATATTATCTAGGAATGTTATTAGATTTTGTGAATTCAAGATGATCTGATCTATAGTATTTTGTGCTCTTAAATAAGATGAAATATCGTCAAGACTTTTATTGACATTATATTGAAAATATTCAAGACGTTTTTTGATCAATTTCTGGTTTGCGTCGAGCAAAGTTATAGTAGAGTTATAATTATTTATCAGCTGTTTGGTTAGAGATATCTGAATTGTCATTTCCTTTGATAACGAATTTTCGTTATTTTCTAATGCCATTATAGCCTTATTGTATCTTTCTTCGTCGTCAGAATCTAAGGTTCCAAAAAGCCATTTCGATGCTTTACCGACAATATTAAGTAAAGCTCGTTTTGAACGGATATGTGGATTAACATTACTTATTTTGTCCTTAGCTTCAAGAATAAGATATTTTGCGTGTAATAATAAGTTTGAGAGTACATTATGATGTGCAAAAGCAGGTTGAATAGAATGCGAATTATTAAGCATTTTTTCTACTCTATTATAGAAATATTCAATATTATTTAGTTGTTTGATTATAGGTATTATTCTTATATAGTGAATAAATGTATGTTTAGTCTCGATTACTTTTGAACTTCCGAGTTGGAAAGGAAGTAATGGGGCCTTAATTGGTATAACTTCCACATCTTCACTAATCGTTGTCTTGATTGTCATCAGGAGTATGACTACAAGAAGGAATCTGTTCATCAGGGACATTTTCCTGTGGAGAAGAAAAAGCTTTAGGTTTCTTTAGTTGTGACTTGTGAATTATTTTATTTTTGTGTGTTTTTATTTTTGTTCCTAAGTCTTCTTCCACTGAGGTCTTTATATGTCGCTTTTCGGTTTTATTTCGTGAGGCTCCTTTGTCTTTCACGTAAGCTTTCGAACCGACTTTGAATTCAGGTGGTTCTTCACGAGTTTGGTTTTGTTTTTCGTTCAAATGAGTTTTATGGCTCAGAGACGTGTCATGAATTTTTGCAAATATATTTTTCAGTTTTTCTCTACGGTCAATTACAAACTGATTCATTATTGTTTCCTCGGTGAGATCAAATGGATCTAAAGCATCGAGTCGTCCATTGATAAGATCAAAAGGCTTTTGTTTAGTTACACTATGAATGGATGAATTGTAACCAAGTATCGCAAATTGCATTAATTGTTTTGTGTTGGACTTTGTATCTGTTATTTTTAATATTCTGAACAATTCAATTAATGTTGAATGAAGTCTTTCTACTGGACTGTTGCTGTTTGAATTACCGGGTGTGGTAAAATGTAATCGGATGTTATGTAGTTTACAGAAATCAGTTAACAGGGTGTTTTTAAACTCTGTTCCGTTGTCACAAGTAATTGATTGAGGGATACCGTGATGGCTTACAAATGTCATTAAGTTGTCAAATACTGTGAATGATGTACAGATGGGCTCTAGAATATATGCTTGAGCATATCTTGAGAAAACATCAATTATTGTTAAAAATTTCGTACTTGATATTTGGAAAGTATCCATATGAATGGCTTCCAAAGGTTGTTTTGGTGTGGCTGTTAATGAAAACTTTATTCTTGGGGGATGCCTGTCGTATTTTGTTTCTTGGCAAATGTCACAATTGTTAATATATTCGGTTATTGCTTTTTGCATGTGCGGCCAATAGTATAGTTTTTTCAGGGCTAATACCGTCTCATTTATGCCGCGATGACAAGTTTTTTCGTGATGATATGAGATTATATCTTTTTGTCTCTTCCTATCAGGAACATCTTTTACAAACTGTTTCGAAATTAACAACTTGTAGGAATGATTTTTGAAATATTTCGGTAATATATTACTGAGATGGGTTGTTAAATCTATTTCTGATTGTTGGACATAAATACAATGTAGCATTTTTGGATCTACATGATCTTTGAAAAATTTGAATATTTCCTGATCGAAATTTTGTGTTAAATAGACTGTTTGCCTTCTACCACTTCCAAAAGGTTTACTTCTTATGACATGATAAACTCCTGTTTGTTTTTGATTGAATATTATTTGATTCGTGTATCTGTTAACACAATGTTCTGTTATTGGTATGTCTAAAATCGGATTTTCTTCTGATGAATGAACTGTTTCATCAGTGTTTTCTGGCCTGATTTGAATATCTGATATTATGTTTACTCGCGGGGGTTCAGTTTCAACATCGGGGTTGAATAATTGATCAAGATTGTCGAGATCTTCAACTGAAACTCTTTCGGGTTGATCTGTTCGTAGATATTGCTCGATTTCTTTGTCGATATCTCCAGGATTTCCTATTATTGATTCGTTTTCGATTGCATGGATTTCTACTCGCGAAAGGGCATCAGCATTGATGTTTTGCCGTCCTTTTTTATAATGAATTTCGTGATCGTATTCTTCTAATTTTAACCGCCATCTAACTAGACGTGAATTTGGTTCTTTCAAGTTAAAAAGCCATTGAAGGGGCTTGTGGTCAGTGACAATTTTGAATTTTAGTCCGAATAAATACGGTCTGAAATATTTAGTTGCCCACACGATTGCTAATAGTTCTTTCTCAATCGTGCTATAATTTATTTCCGCAGGGTTTAGAGTACGGGACGCATATGCAATGGGTAAATCGTTTCCAATTTTACCTTGGCTAAGACCTGCGCCCACGGCTATGTTCGAAGCATCTGTCGTAACAACAAATGGCTTGTCAAAATCAGGAAATTGAAGTATAGGATCGTTACACAGTATGTTTTTACATAATTCGAATGTTTCGACAAATTCTTTAGTATGTTCTATCTTTTCACCTTTTTTCAAACACTTCGTAAATGGTTTAGTCAATTTCGCAAAGTTTTTTATGAATCGTCTATAATAGCCCAGGAGACCAAGAAAAGACTTGATTTCCTTCGCTGTTTTGGGTATCGGAAATTTTTTAACTGCTTCGATTTTTCGAGCATTCGGTTTTACTCCTTCAGGGGTTATGACGTTAGGAATTCCACTTCTTTTCGGAGGAATTACGATTTATCTAGTTGAATTTTCAACCTTGATTCTCTCAACTTTTTGAATACTAATTTTAAGTTCGAAATATGTTCTGTGAGACTAGAAGAAAATATTATTATATCGTCCATGTATACTAGACATATTTTTCCTTGTAAATCACGAAGGACGTTGTCCATAACGCGTTGGAAGGTTGCGGGTGCGTTCTTAAGACCAAAGGGCATTCGGGCATATTCAAAATGTCCATTTTCGACGTTAAATGCTGTTTTTTCTATTGAATTTGGATCCATCTCGATTTGATGAAAACCGGACGCAAGATCTAGTGTAGAAAAATATTGACATCTACCTAGTTTATCCAAAATATCGGTTATATTAGGGAGAGGGTAACGGTCGTCAATTGTTTTTTCGTTCACCTTTCGGTAATCTACAACAATTCGCCATTTTGGTTTACCGCTGGCATCTAGTTTTTTAGGAACGATCCAAATTGGACTACTCCAGGGACTTTGACTAGGCCTTATTATACCATCGTCTAACATTTTGTTAATTTGTTTTTGTACTTCTTGTTTATGTACAAAAGGGTACCTATAAGATCTGGTGTGTATTGGTATTTCATCGGTAGTTTTGATTTCGTGTTTTATTTTATTTGTGAATGATAATTTTTCCGTTTCTTTATGGAAAATATCAGAGAATTCATTGCAAAGTTTCAAAAGTGCATCACGTTCTTTTGAGTTTAAATGGTCATTACGAATTTGTTTGGATATGTTAAAATTTTTTGTCAGTTCTTGTTTTGGAAGGAAATTTTCGAAATAAAAGAAATTGAAATCTCCTGTATGAGAATCTGGAAAAGTTTCTACTTGCACAGGCTCTTCAAATGTTATTTTCAACTGTTCGTTTGTTCGATTATAAATTTCAGTTTTAGCGAATCCATGTTTTGCTGTTGTTAAGGTTTCAGGAAAATATAAATTTTCAAATTGAAATTCCGGAATTATCACATCACCTCCTTTTTCTGAAACTGGAATTCGAATTGATGCTACTTCGTAAGCATTCATGAAAATGTTATAAATCTTAGGTGGTTTTCGATATAAAATCGGAATTTTGATTTCGTCATTTACGAGACAGTGATTAGTTAAATCAATTGACAATTTAAATCGTTGTAATTCTCTTAGACCTATTATTCCGTCAAAGAATGAATGGAAATCAAATAGTATGAATGTTATTATTTCGTTTGTTTGAAGTTCTTGAAATGCTGGTATATCCGCTTTAAACCTAACCTCTTTTTGACCTACACCTGTTCTAATGTTCGAGATACTGTGATAAATACACTGTCAAAAATATTCCTCTGCAATTGCGGGTTGCATTATTGAATTGTAACATCCAGTATCTACAAGTAATTTCATAGGTGGATTACTTATTTCGATGTATGGTAGGGTGTTATTTGTTTCTGTGAACATTTCGGATATCATGATGTTTGGTTGGTCTGACCAGCCTTGTGAAAATTTTCATTTAAATTTTCAGATTGGTCACATGTTTGATCTTCGTCAGAAATAAACTCAGACTCATTACAAAAATATTGTGAATCGAATTCACACATGGGTTCAATATTTCGTGATTCGTCAATTACCTCTGTAAATTCAGATGGTTGATTAGGGTGATCGTTTTCGTCAATTTGGTATACTTCTTCAGATATAAAATTTCGGGGACCAGTAGCTCTGAAATAATTTTGATTATTTTGTGGATAAGTTATTGGTCTTGGAATCGTATTTCTGGAGGTCGTGGACATTGGTTCCGGTTGATTATTCGAAACTTGTCCTGTGGGCTTGAATACATTTTTCGGTGGACCGAAAACTTGTCTGTTTGTTGGAAAATCACGATGTACAGGGCGTGATTGTATATTAATTGGTTGTCTTGGAAAAGACGGATTTCCAGAAAATTGTTGTTGTGGGTTCGAATATCTATACTGGAATTGAGGATTCGAACGTTGAGCAAACTGAGAATAGTTTTGATTATTTCCTGCTTGATATTGATAGTTATTATTAGGTCTATATTCTGTATTATTTTGAATTGGTCTGAAATTTTGAGTATTTTGAGTTGCTCTGAAATTTTGGGTATTTTGACTTGGTTTTTGTTGGAAATTCGTAGGCATTCGGAAAAGATTCTGAGAATATTGAAAATTCTCCTCTTCTACAATGAATGTTATAGCTTCTTCAAGCGAATTTGGATTTTTGAGTCTTATTACGCTTTGTAAGGGGCCTTGTAAACCTCTCATGAATGTTCGCAGACAAATTTCGTCGTATTGTCGTAAGTATATGATTTTTGTACCGGCATTCATTATCGCTTCGGGTTGAGCGTTATTTTTTTGTGCCAATATGCTCTGCAAAACTTGAAGTCTTTTTGCAAATTCAAGTGGGTTTTCGTTTTTCAACGGTCTAGCTGTGAATAAATCCTGTTCAAGACATACGAGTGTTACACTTCGTTGATGACGTTACGAAAATACTGCAGAAAACAGAGCTATGCATTATTGTTTACCTACTTTTCACTCTCTTTTTCATTGGTTTATAATTGAATTCATCTGTGATGTTTACTACTGGCTATCGATTGGTATTTCTCTGTTCGTTGTTATTGATTCTAACTCTATTTTTGCTGTAAATAAGGAATAATATTGTGATTTTTAGCCTACTAGTTATCGTTATTGCATACCTCTTGGTCAGAATGTTTTGTTTACAAATTTTGGTAGATAGGTAGTTGGTTCCTGGAATTGTCGCACATGACTGATTCAGTCCACAGGTATTTCGCCAAATTTCATCTTGAATTTCGAGTATATCATTCTTGTAATTATTGTTGCCGTTATATTTCCAAATAAATATCATTGTTATGTAATTATTGTAATTATTGAAAATGTCACTGTCAGCTTGATGACGTTTAGTCTCTATTGACGGTAACGACACTAATGACGGATGACCACTATTTGCGAACCTCTGCATGCATCTTCTCGAATTTTCAACATTGTCATCATGGAACATTACGGGCTCTAACGGCTCACAATCAGCACCATATCTCGTTATGATGATTTGGCACTCTGTATCTTCGCCATTATGTACCTGTTTGTTGATTTGGCACTAATTCCTTGTAAGTATGGGCGTTATAGGTTATGTTACATGGTGATAAAGGGTCATCGCACGGGAAGAAGATGATGACGTATTTCGTCCCACTAGTCAGGTCTACAATGATCCTCAGTTGCGCATGACCGCGTTTGAATATTTGAAGTTTCAAATCCAAACAATAATAACTGGCAATAATATATTCTGACTTGAAATAAATGGTGATTTAATGATATTCCTTCTTTTCTGATGGTCTAGACACCTCTCTTGATATTATCGACACAGTTTTCACTACCATGGTGAGGTAGAAATGCCATGTACAGGGTGTTCGCGGGGATATCTCCCGCCTATAATTTTATATCGTCCGGTGATTGATGTGTGTGGGAGTATAGGGGAAGATACACAAAAAAGGGTGATCTTCCGGTGAGATGTGGCAAGGACAGCCCCTTCGATCTTCATAGGCACCATTTTGTCTGCAGCAGTCTACCAGCCTGGCCACAAAAAGTAAGCCGTGAGATCTGTTTCTTGAATAATTTCGAATTTGTCTAACATTCGATTTTCCCTTACTTAGTGTTGGGATTAATTAGGAAAAGATCTCAAATTTGGGATATCCATTATCATCGCTGGGATGATGGGATTCCTGTTGCCTCTATAGAGGGATTCTTCGTGGCTGAAATCCACGTGGCCGAGCCGACCTGCATCACCACTTCTGGAACCCACACAACATCCAAGGTACTATATATTCTTTTAATCATCAGCTGCTATTTTCTTGTCATTCCTTGTGTTGGTAAAATAACGCACGATTGTCGTCATTCCATCTAGGGTTCCTTTTATCGGGCCAAAGCCTCCTCTCCCGACTGTTGCACTCAAGTTTTGCGCCCCATCAGCTCAGACCTGGGACTGTCTTGCAGTCGTCGGCAGTCAACGCTACGCTGCGTCAATTCGCGTTTTTGGGGCCTGCTCGTTTGTGGCTGAAGGGCGACACACAGGAGACACCACCTGACAACGCTGCCTGACTTCACCTGATCCCCCTGTACATCAGAGCCAGATGATACACATCAGGACCTGCTCATAATTTGGTGAGTTCGTTCCATGCACCACCAGGGATAGTATTTCACTTGGGATAAACTACCACCAACCATAATTCATCAGTTTTGAATTTCATTCAACATAATATAATTGCAACATGTCATTGATTTAATAGACACTCAGTATAGCTACAAAATATACCCCTGTAAACCAAAAGTGCACTGCGGTTAAATATGCCTTATTATTTCTTTTGTCTCATTGATACTGATTTACTGAGTTATTTTGTTGATTAATAAGCTATATATTATCATACTGTCTCAGAGAGTTGATTTTGAGCAGTGATTGTATTATTTTACACTGATCTGAAGAGTTGATTTCAGTCAGTCAATTTATATTTCTTGTTTTTGCAATAATTGTACACTGTTCAGGTATTATTGCTATTGATACTCAGATACTTTGGAAGTCTTGAGCCAACTATAGTATCATTTGGAGCACATTATTTGTCATTTCAGAATTTACTTGTGATTAAAAGCATATTCATCCCTATCAAACTTAGTAGTTTACTAAGCCTAACGTACCCACCCATTTGTCCCGCTGAACTACCAGTGTCTAGTTTCTACGGTATCAAACTGGGCACTAAAAACACTTTTTTTCTGTTGTCAATACATTTAAGATTTAAAACACCTAATAAATCTTAGGTAATTCATCAACCAAACTCAGGGGTAAATAAAATTCTATTCCATTTTTCTTACTACTCACCCCCTGAGATTCAAAGGCATAACACGAGATTTCGTTTGTCACCAAAACATTGCTCGAGAGCTGATTTTATTTGGTTCCAGTCCGTTAATTCGGTACGGCAACCTACTAATAATCGGGCTCTATTTATCAGTTTCGTTTGAACGACTCTGATAAGGTAGCTTCTAAGAATTGGATCATTTTGTTGTCCATATGTTTGAAAAAGGAAATCACAAGCAGATATAAAGCTAGTTAAAATGCTCGAATCACCATCATAATTTGGAATGGTGTCGACATACATTTTCAACATAGTCAAATTTTCTTGAGGCATGGTTACTTCACTATTTGAATTGATAGGTTCTGAAATACTGAGTAAATTGAAGAAACTATTGATCAAATCTTCTACATCAGGTTGATCACTACTCATAGATTTTTTTATTATTTTACATTCGTTTGTTTTGTTGCTTTCTTGCTTATTTCCTAACTTAAATCTAATTTTTCCTATACAGGGAAGGGTTTCAGGGGAAAATAGGAATACTTGGTGCTTACCCCTATTGTTTTCTTCCTCCTGGTGGTGATTCTGCTGCCTCTGTGTTGCTCCTCGACCACTGCACTTTTCGATCGCCTTCTCATCCGAATTCAATCACTTCTTGAAGTACGAACGGAAAGTTTGTCAAAGCGCCAAAAGATTGAAATCTACGTTTTCGCGTTGGACCGGTCTCGATGCCGTGTATCCGTCGATAACTGCACTTATCCTACCGACTGCGCCAGTTATGTTTCTCAAACACGGGGTTGTGTTTTTAAAAACAATTTATTTTCTTTACAGACGTTCAAGAAGCTAGAGATACAATCAGAATGAATGAAAATGGATTTGGGTTATATTTATAACTTAGGTTGAGCTGACATTGCAGAAGTCCATAGATAGTGGTCTATTGTTACGTAGTGCTGCGTTGCTGGTTATCCATACATAACTTGCACAATCCAAGAATGGGAGTTCTGTTCTTTGAACTATGGATGGCAGCACCATTATTATGTTTTAAGGACTTCAGATATAAAATTGTTTCTTCAAACATGGGTCTCCATATACACTCGTTTTCCAGTTTCATTGGTGTCTTATAACCTTTTCCGAATGGGTTCGTGGTGTTTAGTAGGTCAAACATCCTGTCGATAATTCTTATGAATTCAATGGTGGCTCCAGCTCCTGCAAATCTTGAATCCTGTATATCCACCATAAGGAACTCTAATGCATCTGCCACAATGGAACTGATGGTTTTTACTGCCAAATTAACCTAAAACAGCAAATCATGGAGATTACTGCCCATATACAGTGTCATCCCCAAAGTATGCACCACATGGAAAATTTATTTATTAAGGGTTTTTCGATGAAAAGTTATTCCTGATAATAGTTTGTGCATCCCCTAAAACTAAACATGCACCAACAAAATACAGTAAAACACACGTAATGTACGAGGAAAAATCACTTTGCACCAAAAAATTTGAAAATTATTTTACTCCTCAGAAAAATTCACCGTGCTAAACACCATAGTTGTGTAATTTGTAATATTACAGGCTTCTAAAATCAACCGTCGTATACAGGATGCTGTCTATTTATCGTTATAGCAAATTTTTTTCGTAGTTCCCATTAAAAAAAAATTGAATCTCTGGTAGAAGTCCATGTTTGCTCAAAGTGGAGTGGAATTTTTTAAAGGAGGAAGGAAAGCTCAAAGTCATCTCCACAACTTTAATATGAAGTTTATTCAACGGGACATGTTTCGAACTTATAAAAGTCCATCTTCAGCCGTATTTAAGAAATTACTAAAAGTAAAGACATTTGAAAATATACAAAATGTTATAAAAATTGTTTTTTGACTTACATGGAGGTGAAACATTGTTTGTTTTAACAATGATGTCGATGTCTCTCATCATAATGTCATTGATGAAGAATAAATAAAATGAGGAATAAACGGGTTTTCATTAAAAATGAAGGGCCCCGTGCCCTGAGAACGCGCACTTATGAATCAATCAAAAGTCAAGTCCCAGAAGGGAAACTTGACGAACACACAAGGTGCTCAAAGTAACCATATTGGTGTATTACAGGAAAGGGTCCCGTACCCTTGAGAGAGCGCACTTAAAAAGCAAAAATCAATTTAGAATTGATGGGGCCAAAGCCAAAAACGTGTTACATCCAACCTAAGGTTAGAAACACAGAATTAATTAATTGCAAGAACTTGACATAAGTCAAAGTCTTAATAACATGACATTATGACCAGTGACATAGGACACAGAATTAAAGCAAACAATGGGATGAATGTGAATTCCACTAGAGATAGTACAGTTAACAATACTCAATCAGAAATGACAATGAGAAGATTTTAAAGGGAGAGGGAGGAGGAACATTCCAACAAGATGGTTAGTCGCAAATCTGAAATTAAATGAATGATGATAATTGAAAGAGACCAAAGCAGGTGCCAAACAACATAAAACTAAATTTGGTTATTGGTAAAATCTAAGGAATTGAAAAATTTCACACAGTCATAGTTGACCTGTTCATTAAGGGATGTGACCAAATTATTGTTCAAAGCAGAATTTATTTCAAAAATTTCCAGCAAATTCAATAAAGTACCTTTCTGACAAACATGTAATATTTTTAAATCTTGATTCATGTCAAAATTGTGTTCAGAATTTAGTATGTGGTTAGCAAAAGAACTCTTAGTGTTATACTCATCTAAAATCGGAGGGGAGGTTTTGGATTTTTCTATGGTTTTTACATGTTCCAAGACTCTAGTTGAAATCCTTCTACCGCTTTGGCCAACATACTGTGCGTTGCAATCAGAACAAGAAATGCTATAGACACCAGATTTGTGATTCAAAGGAACTTTGTCTTTTGTATTAACTAAGATTTTTGAAATATTGTCAATAGTGTAAAAAGAAATATTTATATTATCCATAAAACGATGAAAAATATTTTTAATATCAATGGAGACTTTACCCAAGAACGGAATTGAGGCAAAACGGTTCCTAGGGTTATCCAAGGGCAATAAACTTCTATTAATAGATTTGTTGAGGTGTTTGTTGTATATTCTATTGATGACATGAGGAGGGAAACCATTGTTATGACCAATCTGTTTGATAATGTTCAATTCATTATTAAAAGCAACCGGACTCATAGGAATGTTAAACAATCTATGGAACAAAGAATTAAATGCAGCAAATTTATGTTGATTGGGGTGGCAAGAAGAGAAAGGAATGACTGAATCTGTGTGTGTAGGTTTACGGTAAATGGAAAAGTTGAAATGACCATTGTCCATGTTGATAAGCAAGTCCAAAAAGGGGAGTGAATTGTTCACTGCAACCTCCATAGTAAACTTAATTGCAGGGTGTAAGGAATTCAAGAAATCTAAGAGAAGGTTGACTTCCTGTAAATTACCATCAAATAAAACTACAACATCATCAACATACCTGTACCAAAAACATATTTTCTGATTCAAATTGAAATTATTTAGTTGACTTTCTAAATTGTGTAAAAAGATTTCAGCCAGAAGAGGAGATAAGTTACTTCCCATTGCTAGGCCAGAAACTTGTGAAAAATAAGAATTATTGAATTGAAAGAAATTTTGTTTGAGAACAATATCCAGCAAAGTACAAATGTTCAAACAATGAAACATGGGGATATTCGCGTTGAACAACAATTGACGGACCAGTAAAATGCAATCATCTGGAGGGACTGAAGGAAACAAGTTAACCACATCAAATGATAATAAAATTGAATTTTGAGGAATATTAACATTCTTAATTTTGTTTGTTAGATCAAAAGAATTTTTCAAGGCCAAAGGATTACTAAAATCTGTGAGATCTCTAATCAAGGAATTAAGCCAAGAAGCCAGATTGGAAGCTGGAGAATTACAATAAGAGACAACAGGACGAATAGGAACACCTTCTTTATGTATCTTAGGAAGACCATAAAGTAAAGGAGTAGAAGGGTTCATAGGTGTTAATGCTATTTTGGAAGAATGATAAAACATGATAGTATCGATCTATACAAGAGTTAAACAAAATTTTCATATTGTTGAAGAATTTCAAAGTGGGGTCTAAGCGTAATTTAGTAAAACTATCAGAATCCAGAAACTGATTTACTTTATCTACATAATCATCTTTGTCTAGGATAACTAGGCAGTTGCCTTTGTCAGCTTTGGTGACTATTAGTTGATTATCAACAATTTTTTTGGAAATATTTCTAGAAAGTTTTTGATCATGAATGTTATTCAAATGATTGGACTGAATGTTAAAATTGTTATTCAAAGCTCTTGCAATCTCACTTCTTAGCAGATCCTTGTTAGGAACTTTATGCTGTTCAATAACCTTTTCACATTGAACAGATAATAACTTATAATTAGGAATATGTTTGTTTTTAGTAATATTGTATTTCAAACCATTATTTAAAAATGAAGTTTCTTTATGTGAAAATTGACAATTGGATAGATTCAGAACTCTAGCATGAAATGTGTAATTGGAATACTGAGAAACATTAAAATGAATATCTGGGTTACTGGGATGTTGGTTGATTTTTAGGTTAGAGAGCTTGTTTTTTAGAATTATGTGTTTGGACCTGCCTTGATCTACAACAAAATCAAGGAAATTAGAATACATTGAATCTAACTCACAACTGTGTAACAAAAATGAGAGGTTGTTATACAACCATTTTAACTTATTGTTGATATCTGATAAACGTACATAATGACGTTTAATCTCTTCTTTAATCCAAATACGTTGGGCTGATTGAATAGCTCTTCTGGATGAGTAGTTAGCAGCATTAGAACGTAGAGTGATGTATCCTGGGATGAGTTGTTGATGTAGACATTCTCTGTTGAACCAAATGTCTAGACAAGTTATCTTTCTTTGTAGTAGTATCTTCTTAAAGAAATGGACCAAGGTTGCTCGACTAGCATTATTTAATCTCTGGTAGAAGTCCATGTTTGCTCAAAGTGGAGTGGAATTTTTTAAAGGAGGAAGGAAAGCTCAAAGTCATCTCCACAACTTTAATATGAAGTTTATTCAACGGGACATGTTTCGAACTTATAAAAGTCCATCTTCAGCCGTATTTAAGAAATTACTAAAAGTAAAGACATTTGAAAATATACAAAATGTTATAAAAATTGTTTTTTGACTTACATGGAGGTGAAACATTGTTTGTTTTAACAATGATGTCGATGTCTCTCATCATAATGTCATTGATGAAGAATAAATAAAATGAGGAATAAACGGGTTTTCATTAAAAATGAAGGGCCCCGTGCCCTGAGAACGCGCACTTATGAATCAATCAAAAGTCAAGTCCCAGAAGGGAAACTTGACGAACACACAAGGTGCTCAAAGTAACCATATTGGTGTATTACAGGAAAGGGTCCCGTACCCTTGAGAGAGCGCACTTAAAAAGCAAAAATCAATTTAGAATTGATGGGGCCAAAGCCAAAAACGTGTTACATCCAACCTAAGGTTAGAAACACAGAATTAATTAATTGCAAGAACTTGACATAAGTCAAAGTCTTAATAACATGACATTATGACCAGTGACATAGGACACAGAATTAAAGCAAACAATGGGATGAATGTGAATTCCACTAGAGATAGTACAGTTAACAATACTCAATCAGAAATGACAATGAGAAGATTTTAAAGGGAGAGGGAGGAGGAACATTCCAACAAGATGGTTAGTCGCAAATCTGAAATTAAATGAATGATGATAATTGAAAGAGACCAAAGCAGGTGCCAAACAACATAAAACTAAATTTGGTTATTGGTAAAATCTAAGGAATTGAAAAATTTCACACAGTCATAGTTGACCTGTTCATTAAGGGATGTGACCAAATTATTGTTCAAAGCAGAATTTATTTCAAAAATTTCCAGCAAATTCAATAAAGTACCTTTCTGACAAACATGTAATATTTTTAAATCTTGATTCATGTCAAAATTGTGTTCAGAATTTAGTATGTGGTTAGCAAAAGAACTCTTAGTGTTATACTCATCTAAAATCGGAGGGGAGGTTTTGGATTTTTCTATGGTTTTTACATGTTCCAAGACTCTAGTTGAAATCCTTCTACCGCTTTGGCCAACATACTGTGCGTTGCAATCAGAACAAGAAATGCTATAGACACCAGATTTGTGATTCAATGGAACTTTGTCTTTTGTATTAACTAAGATTTTTGAAATATTGTCAATAGTGTAAAAAGAAATATTTATATTATCCATAAAACGATGAAAAATATTTTTAATATCAATGGAGACTTTACCCAAGAACGGAATTGAGGCAAAACGGTTCCTAGGGTTATCCAAGGGCAATAAACTTCTATTAATAGATTTGTTGAGGTGTTTGTTGTATATTCTATTGATGACATGAGGAGGGAAACCATTGTTATGACCAATCTGTTTGATAATGTTCAATTCATTATTAAAAGCAACCGGACTCATAGGAATGTTAAACAATCTATGGAACAAAGAATTAAATGCAGCAAATTTATGTTGATTGGGGTGGCAAGAAGAGAAAGGAATGACTGAATCTGTGTGTGTAGGTTTACGGTAAATGGAAAAGTTGAAATGACCATTGTCCATGTTGATAAGCAAGTCCAAAAAGGGGAGTGAATTGTTCACTGCAACCTCCATAGTAAACTTAATTGCAGGGTGTAAGGAATTCAAGAAATCTAAGAGAAGGTTGACTTCCTGTAAATTACCATCAAATAAAACTACAACATCATCAACATACCTGTACCAAAAACATATTTTCTGATTCAAATTGAAATTATTTAGTTGACTTTCTAAATTGTGTAAAAAGATTTCAGCCAGAAGAGGAGATAAGTTACTTCCCATTGCTAGGCCAGAAACTTGTGAAAAATAAGAATTATTGAATTGAAAGAAATTTTGTTTGAGAACAATATCCAGCAAAGTACAAATGTTCAAACAATGAAACATGGGGATATTCGCGTTGAACAACAATTGACGGACCAGTAAAATGCAATCATCTGGAGGGACTGAAGGAAACAAGTTAACCACATCAAATGATACTAAAATTGAATTTTGAGGAATATTAACATTCTTAATTTTGTTTGTTAGATCAAAAGAATTTTTCAAGGCCAAAGGATTACTAAAATCTGTGAGATCTCTAATCAAGGAATTAAGCCAAGAAGCCAGATTGGAAGCTGGAGAATTACAATAAGAGACAACAGGACGAATAGGAACACCTTCTTTATGTATCTTAGGAAGACCATAAAGTAAAGGAGTAGAAGGGTTCATAGGTGTTAATGCTATTTTGGAAGAATGATAAAACATGATAGTATCTATACAAGAGTTAAACAAAATTTTCATATTGTTGAAGAATTTCAAAGTGGGGTCTAAGCGTAATTTAGTAAAACTATCAGAATCCAGAAACTGATTTACTTTATCTAGGTTGGATGTAACACGTTTTTGGCTTTGGCCCCATCAATTCTAAATTGATTTTTGCTTTTTAAGTGCGCTCTCTCAAGGGTACGGGACCCTTTCCTGTAATACACCAATATGGTTACTTTGAGCACCTTGTGTGTTCGTCAAGTTTCCCTTCTGGGACTTGACTTTTGATTGATTCATAAGTGCGCGTTCTCAGGGCACAGGGCCCTTCATTTTTAATGAAAACCCGTTTATTCCTCATTTTATTTATTCTTCATCAATGACATTATGATGAGAGACATCGACATCATTGTTAAAACAAACAATGTTTCACCTCCATGTAAGTCAAAAAACAATTTTTATAACATTTTGTATATTTTCAAATGTCTTTACTTTTAGTAATTTCTTAAATACGGCTGAAGATGGACTTTTATAAGTTCGAAACATGTCCCGTTGAATAAACTTCATATTAAAGTTGTGGAGATGACTTTGAGCTTTCCTTCCTCCTTTAAAAAATTCCACTCCACTTTGAGCAAACATGGACTTCTACCAGAGATTAAATAATGCTAGTCGAGCAACCTTGGTCCATTTCTTTAAGAAGATACTACTACAAAGAAAGATAACTTGTCTAGACATTTGGTTCAACAGAGAATGTCTACATCAACAACTCATCCCAGGATACATCACTCTACGTTCTAATGCTGCTAACTACTCATCCAGAAGAGCTATTCAATCAGCCCAACGTATTTGGATTAAAGAAGAGATTAAACGTCATTATGTACGTTTATCAGATATCAACAATAAGTTAAAATGGTTGTATAACAACCTCTCATTTTTGTTACACAGTTGTGAGTTAGATTCAATGTATTCTAATTTCCTTGATTTTGTTGTAGATCAAGGCAGGTCCAAACACATAATTCTAAAAAACAAGCTCTCTAACCTAAAAATCAACCAACATCCCAGTAACCCAGATATTCATTTTAATGTTTCTCAGTATTCCAATTACACATTTCATGCTAGAGTTCTGAATCTATCCAATTGTCAATTTTCACATAAAGAAACTTCATTTTTAAATAATGGTTTGAAATACAATATTACTAAAAACAAACATATTCCTAATTATAAGTTATTATCTGTTCAATGTGAAAAGGTTATTGAACAGCATAAAGTTCCTAACAAGGATCTGCTAAGAAGTGAGATTGCAAGAGCTTTGAATAACAATTTTAACATTCAGTCCAATCATTTGAATAACATTCATGATCAAAAACTTTCTAGAAATATTTCCAAAAAAATTGTTGATAATCAACTAATAGTCACCAAAGCTGACAAAGGCAACTGCCTAGTTATCCTAGACAAAGATGATTATGTAGATAAAGTAAATCAGTTTCTGGATTCTGATAGTTTTACTAAATTACGCTTAGACCCCACTTTGAAATACTTCAACAATATGAAAATTTTGTTTAATTCTTGTATAGATACTATCATGTTTTATCATTCTTCCAAAATAGCATTAACACCTATGAACCCTTCTACTCCTTTACTTTATGGTCTTCCTAAGATACATAAAGAAGGTGTTCCTATTCGTCCTGTTGTCTCTTATTGTATTTCTCCAGCTTCCAATCTGGCTTCTTGGCTTAATTCCTTGATTAGAGATCTCACAGATTTTAGTAATCCTTTGGCCTTGAAAAATTCTTTTGATCTAACAAACAAAATTAAGAATGTTAATATTCCTCAAAATTCAATTTTAGTATCATTTGATGTGGTTAACTTGTTTCCTTCAGTCCCTCCAGATGATTGCATTTTACTGGTCCGTCAATTGTTGTTCAACGCGAATATCCCCATGTTTCATTGTTTGAACATTTGTACTTTGCTGGATATTGTTCTCAAACAAAATTTCTTTCAATTCAATAATTCTTATTTTTCACAAGTTTCTGGCCTAGCAATGGGAAGTAACTTATCTCCTCTTCTGGCTGAAATCTTTTTACACAATTTAGAAAGTCAACTAAATAATTTCAATTTGAATCAGAAAATATGTTTTTGGTACAGGTATGTTGATGATGTTGTAGTTTTATTTGATGGTAATTTACAGGAAGTCAACCTTCTCTTAGATTTCTTGAATTCCTTACACCCTGCAATTAAGTTTACTATGGAGGTTGCAGTGAACAATTCACTCCCCTTTTTGGACTTGCTTATCAACATGGACAATGGTCATTTCAACTTTTCCATTTACCGTAAACCTACACACACAGATTCAGTCATTCCTTTCTCTTCTTGCCACCCCAATCAACATAAATTTGCTGCATTTAATTCTTTGTTCCATAGATTGTTTAACATTCCTATGAGTCCGGTTGCTTTTAATAATGAATTGAACATTATCAAACAGATTGGTCATAACAATGGTTTCCCTCCTCATGTCATCAATAGAATATACAACAAACACCTCAACAAATCTATTAATAGAAGTTTATTGCCCTTGGATAACCCTAGGAACCGTTTTGCCTCAATCCCGTTCTTGGGTAAAGTCTCCATTGATATTAAAAATATTTTTCATCGTTTTATGGATAATATAAATATTTCTTTTTACACTATTGACAATATTTCAAAAATCTTAGTTAATACAAAAGACAAAGTTCCTTTGAATCACAAATCTGGTGTCTATAGCATTTCTTGTTCTGATTGCAACGCACAGTATGTTGGCCAAAGCGGTAGAAGGATTTCAACTAGAGTCTTGGAACATGTAAAAACCATAGAAAAATCCAAAACCTCCCCTCCGATTTTAGATGAGTATAACACTAAGAGTTCTTTTGCTAACCACATACTAAATTCTGAACACAATTTTGACATGAATCAAGATTTAAAAATATTACATGTTTGTCAGAAAGGTACTTTATTGAATTTGCTGGAAATTTTTGAAATAAATTCTGCTTTGAACAATAATTTGGTCACATCCCTTAATGAACAGGTCAACTATGACTGTGTGAAATTTTTCAATTCCTTAGATTTTACCAATAACCAAATTTAGTTTTATGTTGTTTGGCACCTGCTTTGGTCTCTTTCAATTATCATCATTCATTTAATTTCAGATTTGCGACTAACCATCTTGTTGGAATGTTCCTCCTCCCTCTCCCTTTAAAATCTTCTCATTGTCATTTCTGATTGAGTATTGTTAACTGTACTATCTCTAGTGGAATTCACATTCATCCCATTGTTTGCTTTAATTCTGTGTCCTATGTCACTGGTCATAATGTCATGTTATTAAGACTTTGACTTATGTCAAGTTCTTGCAATTAATTAATTCTGTGTTTCTAACCTTAGGTTGGATGTAACACGTTTTTGGCTTTGGCCCCATCAATTCTAAATTGATTTTTGCTTTTTAAGTGCGCTCTCTCAAGGGTACGGGACCCTTTCCTGTAATACACCAATATGGTTACTTTGAGCACCTTGTGTGTTCGTCAAGTTTCCCTTCTGGGACTTGACTTTTGATTGATTCATAAGTGCGCGTTCTCAGGGCACGGGGCCCTTCATTTTTAATGAAAACCCGTTTATTCCTCATTTTATTTATTCTTCATCAATGACATTATGATGAGAGACATCGACATCATTGTTAAAACAAACAATGTTTCACCTCCATGTAAGTCAAAAAACAATTTTTATAACATTTTGTATATTTTCAAATGTCTTTACTTTTAGTAATTTCTTAAATACGGCTGAAGATGGACTTTTATAAGTTCGAAACATGTCCCGTTGAATAAACTTCATATTAAAGTTGTGGAGATGACTTTGAGCTTTCCTTCCTCCTTTAAAAAATTCCACTCCACTTTGAGCAAACATGGACTTCTACCAGAGATTAAATAATGCTAGTCGAGCAACCTTGGTCCATTTCTTTAAGAAGATACTACTACAAAGAAAGATAACTTGTCTAGACATTTGGTTCAACAGAGAATGTCTACATCAACAACTCATCCCAGGATACATCACTCTACGTTCTAATGCTGCTAACTACTCATCCAGAAGAGCTATTCAATCAGCCCAACGTATTTGGATTAAAGAAGAGATTAAACGTCATTATGTACGTTTATCAGATATCAACAATAAGTTAAAATGGTTGTATAACAACCTCTCATTTTTGTTACACAGTTGTGAGTTAGATTCAATGTATTCTAATTTCCTTGATTTTGTTGTAGATCAAGGCAGGTCCAAACACATAATTCTAAAAAACAAGCTCTCTAACCTAAAAATCAACCAACATCCCAGTAACCCAGATATTCATTTTAATGTTTCTCAGTATTCCAATTACACATTTCATGCTAGAGTTCTGAATCTATCCAATTGTCAATTTTCACATAAAGAAACTTCATTTTTAAATAATGGTTTGAAATACAATATTACTAAAAACAAACATATTCCTAATTATAAGTTATTATCTGTTCAATGTGAAGGTTATTGAACAGCATAAAGTTCCTAACAAGGATCTGCTAAGAAGTGAGATTGCAAGAGCTTTGAATAACAATTTTAACATTCAGTCCAATCATTTGAATAACATTCATGATCAAAAACTTTCTAGAAATATTTCCAAAAAAATTGTTGATAATCAACTAATAGTCACCAAAGCTGACAAAGGCAACTGCCTAGTTATCCTAGACAAAGATGATTATGTAGATAAAGTAAATCAGTTTCTGGATTCTGATAGTTTTACTAAATTACGCTTAGACCCCACTTTGAAATTCTTCAACAATATGAAAATTTTGTTTAACTCTTGTATAGATACTATCATGTTTTATCATTCTTCCAAAATAGCATTAACACCTATGAACCCTTCTACTCCTTTACTTTATGGTCTTCCTAAGATACATAAAGAAGGTGTTCCTATTCGTCCTGTTGTCTCTTATTGTAATTCTCCAGCTTCCAATCTGGCTTCTTGGCTTAATTCCTGGATTAGAGATCTCACAGATTTTAGTAATCCTTTGGCCTTGAAAAATTCTTTTGATCTAACAAACAAAATTAAGAATGTTAATATTCCTCAAAATTCAATTTTAGTATCATTTGATGTGGTTAACTTGTTTCCTTCAGTCCCTCCAGATGATTGCATTTTACTGGTCCGTCAATTGTTGTTCAACGCGAATATCCCCATGTTTCATTGTTTGAACATTTGTACTTTGCTGGATATTGTTCTCAAACAAAATTTCTTTCAATTCAATAATTCTTATTTTTCACAAGTTTCTGGCCTAGCAATGGGAAGTAACTTATCTCCTCTTCTGGCTGAAATCTTTTTACACAATTTAGAAAGTCAACTAAATAATTTCAATTTGAATCAGAAAATATGTTTTTGGTACAGGTATGTTGATGATGTTGTAGTTTTATTTGATGGTAATTTACAGGAAGTCAACCTTCTCTTAGATTTCTTGAATTCCTTACACCCTGCAATTAAGTTTACTATGGAGGTTGCAGTGAACAATTCACTCCCCTTTTTGGACTTGCTTATCAACATGGACAATGGTCATTTCAACTTTTCCATTTACCGTAAACCTACACACACAGATTCAGTCATTCCTTTCTCTTCTTGCCACCCCAATCAACATAAATTTGCTGCATTTAATTCTTTGTTCCATAGATTGTTTAACATTCCTATGAGTCCGGTTGCTTTTAATAATGAATTGAACATTATCAAACAGATTGGTCATAACAATGGTTTCCCTCCTCATGTCATCAATAGAATATACAACAAACACCTCAACAAATCTATTAATAGAAGTTTATTGCCCTTGGATAACCCTAGGAACCGTTTTGCCTCAATTCCGTTCTTGGGTAAAGTCTCCATTGATATTAAAAATATTTTTCATCGTTTTATGGATAATATAAATATTTCTTTTTACACTATTGACAATATTTCAAAAATCTTAGTTAATACAAAAGACAAAGTTCCTTTGAATCACAAATCTGGTGTCTATAGCATTTCTTGTTCTGATTGCAACGCACAGTATGTTGGCCAAAGCGGTAGAAGGATTTCAACTAGAGTCTTGGAACATGTAAAAACCATAGAAAAATCCAAAACCTCCCCTCCGATTTTAGATGAGTATAACACTAAGAGTTCTTTTGCTAACCACATACTAAATTCTGAACACAATTTTGACATGAATCAAGATTTAAAAATATTACATTATGTTTGTCAGAAAGGTACTTTATTGAATTTGCTGGAAATTTTTGAAATAAATTCTGCTTTGAACAATAATTTGGTCACATCCCTTAATGAACAGGTCAACTATGACTGTGTGAAATTTTTCAATTCCTTAGATTTTACCAATAACCAAATTTAGTTTTATGTTGTTTGGCACCTGCTTTGGTCTCTTTCAATTATCATCATTCATTTAATTTCAGATTTGCGACTAACCATCTTGTTGGAATGTTCCTCCTCCCTCTCCCTTTAAAATCTTCTCATTGTCATTTCTGATTGAGTATTGTTAACTGTACTATCTCTAGTGGAATTCACATTCATCCCATTGTTTGCTTTAATTCTGTGTCCTATGTCACTGGTCATAATGTCATGTTATTAAGACTTTGACTTATGTCAAGTTCTTGCAATTAATTAATTCTGTGTTTCTAACCTTAGGTTGGATGTAACACGTTTTTGGCTTTGGCCCCATCAATTCTAAATTGATTTTTGCTTTTTAAGTGCGCTCTCTCAAGGGTACGGGACCCTTTCCTGTAATACACCAATATGGTTACTTTGAGCACCTTGTGTGTTCGTCAAGTTTCCCTTCTGGGACTTGACTTTTGATTGATTCATAAGTGCGCGTTCTCAGGGCACGGGGCCCTTCATTTTTAATGAAAACCCGTTTATTCCTCATTTTATTTATTCTTCATCAATGACATTATGATGAGAGACATCGACATCATTGTTAAAACAAACAATGTTTCACCTCCATGTAAGTCAAAAAACAATTTTTATAACATTTTGTATATTTTCAAATGTCTTTACTTTTAGTAATTTCTTAAATACGGCTGAAGATGGACTTTTATAAGTTCGAAACATGTCCCGTTGAATAAACTTCATATTAAAGTTGTGGAGATGACTTTGAGCTTTCCTTCCTCCTTTAAAAAAAAATTGGTAAAAAAATAAAACTTCACTTGGATGGCCATCACTTCAAAACTAGATGTATTTCTTGATGCTGAACAACTTTTCTAAATAACATTTCCCAAGATTTTTCAAAATAAGAGTACTTTACTATTGTTTCAAAATCAAATATTTGAAGGCTCCTCGTACATTACGTGTGTTTTACTGTATTTTGTTGGTGCATGTTTAGTTTTAGGGGATGCACAAACTTTTATCAGGAATAACTTTTCGTCGAAAAACCCCTAATAAATAAGTTTTCCATATGGTGCATACTTTGGGGATGACACTGTAAATGTGTGAAAGTGAATAATTCATGTATACCTCCATCTTCTGTGTATCTCATTCAATGTGGCTTTTCCTCAATTTATCACCAAATCTACAGAATTCATCTTCTTGCAGGGAATGAAGTTTTTCTATATATTCAAAGTTGATCTGTTTGTTTTCTGAATTCAGAAAAATTCTACACCTTGCCCAATTATTCCTTACCAACTTTACCATATGACAAGCATCGAAGATCACATGAACCTTGGAATTATTTATGGGGTGCTTGAAGGAAGGTTGGAGATTTTCAATGTCTGTTACTTTTGCTCCAAGTTTTCCTGCCATTGTGAAATGTGCATTAGGTCCATCACATGTCACTGAAGTGATTATGACACCAATTTCACAAAGTTTTTTCAGTGATTCTCTCACTACGTTCGCTTTCTCGGCTCCAGTCAATGAATTTATCAGGAAATAAGCAATGGGAAGTTTCCAGCCACTATTCAGAGAGACAACCATCAAAACAAGGGCTTCAGTGGCATATTTTGAACTGGCATCTGCAATATCAGCACCCAAATTCTCATACCCCCAAGTTTTATTTCCCTTAACTTCAATTTGTTTTTTTACTGCCATTTCGTCAAGCATTAAGGCAAATATAGTTTGCTTGTTTTGTTGGACATTTTCAGCAACAATCATTGCCAAACTATTGAAGGCACTTTGACAAAAACCTGGTTCACAATCAACATTGGATAACCAGCTTCTGATTGTAGATGGTGCTGGCAAGGCTAAATTGACGGTGTTCCTAACATAAGCATAAGCCTTGGATGAATAAAATTGTAGGGTCATGGTAAAACTACGAATTTCTTCAGGAATTTTGGAACGTCCTTGTTTTTTGTCAAGTTTGTCATTCTTCATGTTATCAATTGCTCTTCTCATCAGAGTCAATGGCATTCCTGAATAACTTCTCTCCAAAACTGTCAGTGCATCTTCTGAAAGTAACTTTTTGTCCCTCAGCTCATGTACAATTTGCTTTAGACTAGAAACTTTTTTTTTTTCAATCTGGACACACGCTTTTTACATATTTTCAACTTTCTTTGGGCAACATTTTTCAAATGATTAGTTTTTTCAAGTTTCATCAGAATATCTCTCGGAGATGCACTAAAAATTCAAAAAGGAACCATAAATATTTTTTTCTGGACATTGAATTACTGATTCAACTATTTGTAAATATTATTTTGATGAAATAGGTATGTATCTATTCTTGCAGCTACATACATATACTACCTACATGTAAGAAGATTTTGGGAATGTTTCAAAAACATACAATATTCAGAGTAGATTATTTTGGAGGAAATGCATTGTGAACATAACAGTAATAATATGAAATTAAATGAGATCAGTGAAAATACCAACCTTTAGTTGTGGAATTTTTTTATATCTCTCCTGGATTTTTTCACTGTTCCTTTGAAACCCTCACTGTCACTTGAAGATGTCATGTCTGGAAGTTTTCGTTTTAATCCAGTAGTAATAGAAGGATCTGAACTTGAGGACTCATCCAAAGTTACTGAACTACTAAAAATATCATATTTTACAGTTTATCGAATTCTGGTCAGGAAATTACTGATTTCTATAGATATATAATGAATACATTTTCAAACAGCAATTATTGCTTCTTGGCAAATTCTCTAGATTCAATAAATATTTGAAAATTCCATAAAATTGAATTATTTCACAGTTAAATTGATGTGGTACTCATAATTAAATGTGAATGTTTAATAAATGTGAGAAATAGATCATTTTCAAATGTCTGAATTAATGCACCAACTTATATAAGTTATTTTGACCTAATTTTATCCCATAATATCATGATTCACTGTATTCAATGTACCTCGATGTATTCAGAAGTGAGGAATTTGTTTAAATTCATGCAATTAAATAGAATCTATTCAATATTTATGCCTTTCCAATAAAGAAGAGATGTCATCTATTGGGCCTGACACAATACTGGTTAAGAGGTTTTCTTTGTCTTCATATGAAATATTTGGGAAGTCTTCCTGAGTTAACGCCAATGGTACAGGACTGATTTTTATCCCATCATGATGCTCCACTGTTTGGATATTTTCACCCCTGTTCATTGATGTAGATGGTGAGACTTCGAAACACCTAAATTGAACGAAGGGGCTGTTTATATTTTGTAGTTATTAACAACTCAAATATTTGGTCAATAACATAATTATTGAGACATGTTGAAACTGATCATTGATGGATTAGATGACTACTGTTTGACTAGATATACCTACTAACCTAGAGCTCCTTTTCTCAATTTTGAATTTTGGAATGGATGGTTTCTGTGAATTTAGTTGGGGAATAGCATCAGGCATCAACCTCAACCTATTTTGCATAACAAATTTATCTTCCTCCCTGAAGTGTACTTCGCAAACACAGTTTTTGTCACTCAAATGCTCCTTGGTAGGATGTCTTCCTAATGCTTGCATCCACGAGTCATGCCTTTTTGAAGTCAGCCTGAAAAAGACAATGGAATGAATTACTGACATTACTACTAATTACTATAGACACTTATAGACATGGTTTTGACATCATTGTTTCAACAAAGTAAAAACAGATATTTTCTGTTTAAATTTGTGTAGATTGTAGGTATTTCAATAAAAGCATTTGAATATCAATTAATTTTGCAATAACTATAATCAAATCAATGATAGTGATTAATTATGGATTAATTTAATGAATACCTACATAAAATAGGTCAGTCCTGGAACATTTCCTTTGTTCTCACAAAACAGAACCATGCATTTTATATTTACGCTGTAATGTCCAAACACTTATAGCACTTTATAGTCAATAATAATCGAGATGTGAACTCTTCAATTCACACAATCAAACGCAGATAAACAAATTGAAACCACTGAAAACACAATCCAAATAAAACAATAGCCAACCGCCTACAGCAGACAGCTTAAGCCGCTACTGTTCTTTGTTTGCCATTTTCTGTGCTTGTCATTTGTCATTAAACGCTTTCACAGCGGAATTGCCATACTTTTCATGAATTTTGAAGTAGTCTTTGCCAGTTTTATGGTGTATTGAAAAAAATGTAGCATTCATAGGCCCCCTCATCAAAATGAGGGTGATTTGTTTAATGAAATCTTCCAATAAATACAAATCTACTAAGAGAACATCGCACGAAAAGTTATTGAATATTGAATTAAATAATTATAAACAATGAAGATAAATAATCGACAATGTCAATGCTACAATTTCACTAGAATTCACTAATTTAAGTTTTCTGATGTAGGCAGAATATGCTGATAAGTGTTGCAAACTTTCATAATTGTCTGCTATATGAGGGTGGAAAGGTAAATATGGCAACGATGGGACGTTATATCTGTGGTTGTGCGCAGGTGCAGTGATAGGTATTACTTGCCATAGGGGTCAATTAAAGATACCTATTTTTAGTAGGCATCAGCATTCTAGTGTTTATTATTATTTCTATGGTTCTGAGGAACAAAACAGCCACCAGGCTGTGTGTTCGGAGGAACAAAACAGCCAGCCCAGCTGCTCAACTTCAAGACCAACTGGAGTCAAAAGATATAAGCCACAATTAAGAGACATAAAAAATGACACGAGTGAAAAAAAGAGGGGAGAAAATAAGGCATCAGGAGAAGCACTCACTGGTGCCTTAAGCCAGTTCAGTAAAGTGATGGGAAAGAAAGAGGAAGAAAAAAAGAGAACGGGTCAAATCCTGAGGACCATTTTGGAGCTGTAGTAGCAGGATTACTGAAAGAAGTCCATGATGGAAGATAAAAAGTAGCTCTTGAAGTTGATATCCTGAGGCTTCTCGAAAATTATATGTATTAATCTTTTTTCATCTGTTTTTCAATGTACCTGAATTTATGTTCAAATCAGGTCTAATTTTTATTTTGTTCATGTTTCTATTCTGGGAATTAGATTTTCAAGTTTCTTTATTTTTATGTATTTCTACATGCATTCTACATGTACACATTTGATGTTCGATAGCCATTGTACCTGAATTTATGTTCAAATTGGGTCTGATTTTCATTTTGTTCATGTTTTCATTGTAGGAATTTGATTTTTTAAGTTTCTTTTTTTTTATGTCCTACATGCATTGTAAATGTACACATATAATGTTCAATATATGCATTAACTAAAATATATTTGATTATTGTCTAAATTCCATTCATTTGGTTCTTATTTCTGAAGTGAATTGTGGAAACTATGATATGAGAACTATATTATAAATGGTCTAAAACTATAAAACTCTGCAACTACATAATGAGTATATTGAAAAATTAAATGAATTCATTCTGAATGAAAAACACAAGTAGGTACTTATTATTAAGATATATGTACACAAAAGTTAATTAACGATGAAATGAAATATTTCACCTGCAGATTCTACAGTAAAAAAATATAAATTTTTATGATAATTGTGAGGCAACTACTGATGATGACTTGAAATTATCTGCAGGTACAATATATTACCCATTCATAAAAAATTACTGCATGAAAAAAGTTAATAGCTATTATGGAGGGAGCTCCATCCTAAACTGTGGTGGAACACTTCCACGCATCACATATGATTCCTGCCATGGTGAGCCACCTTCTGGAGACTTGAAATATTCAGTTAGATTTTCCCTAAACCTAAAAACAGCTCTACTGGCATTATTGGCTCCAACTCTTTGAACCCTTCTCAAATTAACATTTTCTTGTCTCCACAAACCAGGTCGTAGAACTCCACCTGCTGATTCTTCATCAACATAGCCAGTTGGGCAATATCTTTTTTCATCCAGGGTCATCTCCTGCTCTCCTCTTTGAATAAGATTGTGTAATACTATGCATGCTAACTCTATGTTGTCACATGTTTCTATACTGGTTGTTAGAGCCCTTTTCAATATTCTCCACCTTTGCGCTAAGATGCCAAAAGTGTCCTCAATTGTTCTCCTAGCCCTTGAAATCCTATGATTGAATTTTTTTTTCACAAGCTAAGATATTTTCCAGGATATGGTTGCATTATATGTGAATGCTGAAAAAAAGCAACATCAGCAATGAAAAAATTTGGCAATGATATTTCTGTATTTGGAAGGTGTTGGGGTTCTGGTAGTGGTAATTGATTATTTAAAATTTCAGTACCAAAAGCAGAATCACTGAAGACAATGGAATCATGATTTCCTCCTGATGCACCAACATCTACTAATATAAATCTATGATAGGCATCACATACAGCCATCAAAACAATACTGTGTGTTTTCTTATAATTATAAAATTGGGATCCCGCATTGAAAACGACCTTTATTTCAATGTGTTCCCCATCAATAGCACCAAAACAATTGGGTATATTCCACTTATTGAAAAATTCTTCGGATATTATTTTCCACTGTTCTCTTGAAGGCTCTGCCAGTACAATTGGCTGTAAGACTTCCCAGATGACTTGAGTTGTTTCCCTTATCACATTGTTCACAGTCGTCAACCCCAGATAATGACTGAAAGCCAACTCTTGCATGGAGCATCCTGATGAAAGGTAGCTGAAATTATGTAAAATGTATGACCAATCAATAGAACTATGTTCGTCCTTACTGTAATGTGATAACCAGCCTATGTGCAGGTGGCAGTGGATGTCTTGATGGAGCTCGTATGAGTTTTTTTCAACCAAACTGAGCAGATAAAAAAACATCTTGGTTGTCATTCTTGTGTATTTGAAGAACATTTCCTGATCTTCCTGAACCATGGCCGTTAATAAA
Organism: Phaedon cochleariae; assembly: GCA_918026855.4. Taxonomy (NCBI): domain Eukaryota; kingdom Metazoa; phylum Arthropoda; class Insecta; order Coleoptera; family Chrysomelidae; genus Phaedon; species Phaedon cochleariae. The sequence continues at coordinate 22,834,683 of OU896710.1, forward strand.
TTATTAAAATGCCCTTTTTGTTTGTAACGTTCAAAATTTCTACTAAAAATCTATTAGCAACCCAAGCAAGGATGAAAATAAGTTTGATTATTTCATTCAACATATTGTATAACATAGTTGGGTTATTTCTTGAATCAAATTGATATAGTAATGTTTATTCATTGCGCTCACATCTCGGCTCGGTAAACTTTTATCGCTAAAGCAGCTGCAATACCCTGGTAATGGTACTCCATTACGATCACTTGATATTTTGACCTTTGCGATTAGTGGTTCGTTGGTTTGATTTCTCCAATTTGTTAATTGGCTTTTGTTGTCAGTTACAGATGGTCATCTGAAACGAAAGAACAGTAGTTTAGATTATGCATTCTAGAGCTGGTGAACTTGAATTACACTAATGTATAGGTATTCTCCTGATGTTATATCCTTGTAGGTCTATATTTTATAGCTTACCTGTTCAATTTCAATGTATCCTATATATGAGCCTTCCCAATGTAATTCACAAAGTTGGAGAATCTTCGTTGCGTTTTCTGTTTTTGTTGATTCTTTTCTTGGACTATTATGTTCTCACGACCGTCATATTGACGTTGAGTTGTCGAAATGTTCGGATTGACAAATGGATGACAATCTGTCGTCGAACTTTCAATTTCTTCCATCGGAATTTGACGAGATGCTAAATCCCACTGGCCGACCCTCCTACTGCGCATGATCTGATTTGTCAACAATCATGACAACAACAACTCTAACCTCACTTCAGTCACTTCTCACGCGGAATAAAAAATTTTAATTTTTTAATTAAAAATCTACACAAAAAAAATTATATATCTATATAAAATTATATCATCAATCATTTGGTATTAAGAAATTCAGAAATTCACAAATATATCAAAAAATATAAATTGAGGTTCCGAACGAAAACGAGAATTGATAATTTTTTGGAAGAAATCAATATAATGGGTAGGTACTCAGAAAACATCAAGAAAAAATTGTATGAAATAAATAAAACATCTAAATAGTATGAAACGGTAGAAAAATATATTTCAAAAAACAGACATTGATTCACTTTCAGCTCTCCTATACAGTTGTATACTTGAACTTGATATTCTATCTATTTATATCCAAGATATAAGAGGTATCCCAACACAATGTGCCATAAATTCTACAGGGTGAACTAGACACCAAAATAGATTGATTGAGATCAAATTACCTCTATACTTACTAAAATGCACCGTTGAGCCGTGAGAGGGCGATGAAGAATATTTTTTTTGCCTACAGATTTTCCTGAATATTTCAAAATCCTTGGAAAGTACTGCTCTAAAACTCGTAGGGCAAGGAAGGATTTTGAAGTACTCAAGAAAATCTGGAAATAAAATTATTCTCCAACGCCCTCTCCCGGTTCAATGGTGCATTTTCGTATAGAGGTGAGATGACTTCAATCGGCCAATTTTGGTCTCTAGTTTATCCTGTTGAATTTATGGTACATTGTTCTGGGAAACCCTGTATTAGTACATCAGTCATTTCTTGGGATATAATAAATCAACGAATCTCACTTGTTAAGCATAGATATACTTATTAACCCATTAGTGCATAATGTGTCTTATAATGGACGCTCCTTCTCGAATTTTTTGTGATGTCAATCATTCAGGCATTGGATGTTTCATGCGCCAGAACTATTAGTGTAGTTCAACAACAAACAGCTATCGCTTCTATTTCATGAATTTTTATCTCGACAATATTCTGCACGTGATCAAATGGATAACATTTTGTATTGTACCCGACAAGGAGGGTAAGTATTTATGCCACATGCCTCATTAGAAGTTTTACAGAGTGATCCCCCAAATTGAAGGAATAATACATACGTAGATACATGTTATGCTACCAATATGTGTGGTCATAATTCGGATCGTCTGAAATAAATTCTACTGACTGACCACTTAACAAATTACCAATACAACTTTTTTGTTTTTTGTTTGGTTTTTTATTATTCTCACTTTCTCGTTTTATTTTCTTTTGTGTGGAACAGAAACGCACCTGAGGGACAATATTCTTATTGAAAGATTTATCATTATCAAAAGTGGGCATAGACGATTTCGGCAAGTCAACTAAATTATGTAAAACATTTAAATGCATGTACATTTCCGAAATAGTTGAATCATCTAAATCAAAAAAGTTAGAATTTTGCAATCTAACAAATGTTTGATTGACTTTATCCATTAAATTATCCTTGAATGTTTTATTTTCTATTTGTTTGCATAGCAAGTTAGAGAAAATTTCAATATCTTCAGATACATTTTCAGATATCAAATCTGTATTCTGTTTTTCTGAATCAATTCCATCCAGTTTCATAAAATGTATGTGTTTGCAAATTTTACATCCATATGCAAAATCTTCACATGTACATGAGTACATATGTCTAGAGGTATCACATTCAGGGCAAGCTAAATGACAACACTTTGAGTCTAAAAGCCTATTAATAAAATAGGTATCTGAATCACTTTGTACTCTCCAACTCCATTCTTTTACCATCACAACATCAAATGTGCTTCCTTTTGCAAGATGATGCCTTTTAAAAATGTCTTTATGAGACACTGTATTTTTTCCTTTTACCATTTTTATTACTCTACCTATACTCTGGTCTCTAACAAATTTTTATACTGTATTTAATCCTTTATCCAAACGTTTTATACATTTACGATTTAAATAGAAGTATTTAATTGTCTTATGCATAGATTCAAGTCTCATATTAGTGTTAATACCTGTAGATTTTCTATAACAATAAGCCCATTGTTTAGAGTTGCCTTTGTAGTTGGATTCAAAATACTGGCCGAAATCATGTGTATTTTTATCTTCTAACATTAGTTCAATAGCAGTTACAAGTTTGACTTCAAATTCATCTTCATTCAACTCTTCTTGCAGCACCTTTAATATTCTATAAACTTCGGCACGTTTCTCTTTATCATTAATTTTTTTGGATAAGTTGGATTGCCAGGCTCTATCGAAATGCCATAAGCAAAAAAGTCTATATGTTACAGGCCCCATAACTCGAAGCCAGGCATTATAAAAAGTTTCTGTAATATCTGACATAAAAGTCTTGGCAGTAATATTTTCAACTTTCTGACGAATACTTTCAAAAAATACTTGTTATAAATGGGTATCTTTTCTATTTGAAAACATTAATGCTGCTGGAAATCCTTGACCAAATTCGTCTATTACCATAATTGTTGTCAGTTCAAAGTCATAGTTATTTAGTCCATGTGTTCCATCGATAGATATTACATTAGATCCAAATTTTGAAAATATGATCTGCTGAAATTTGTTCATAACTCCCAGACAAAAGTCATTTTTGCCAAGGACATTAGATATCTCTCCCTGCCTTTTATAAAATATTACTGGATTTTCCTCTGAAGGCATAGCTTGACATTCTTGTATCCAAAGATCAATAGATGTTACATCATTGTTATGTCTTTTTCCATCTCTGCTTTCAATATTGTAGCAGCGTTTGATATTATCAACATCTTTGGATGTTAACAAATCTATACGCTTTAGAGATTTTTCTATTTTATCTCTCATGGAGTCCAAAATCCTATAAATAAAAAGGTTTCAGTAAAAATAATACAATTAAAACTTCCAGATCATTTAACTACAATTAAGGGTACTAATATAGCATCACTCATTAGTCTCACTGATAATCAGTTGAGTACCAATTATTAGATAAAAATTATTTAGCTTAAATAAATTGACTTACCACCTTAATAGCAAGTTACTTCACCAACACACCAATATGAAAAATAAACGAAAAATAATACCTACGTGATTATCTCCAAATATTACCAGTACTAGTAACTAGTACCAAGGGACTAAGACTAAAGGATACTTTATTCCCAGAAGTACAAAAAAATAATGACATCAAAAGTGGCTTTTTAATGACACTTTACAGGCAGAAAAGGTGTACTTTTACTGCCTAGGCAGAAAAAGTTCGTTGCTATGCGAACGTTGCATAGCAATAATTCGAATCAGATTGGTAATCAAAATTGACACTGACGTTGGTCGATTACAAAATGATGGATTATTTGGAGTTTGTGTGAAATTGGACGAATATAGAGAAAAAATCATGTTTCACACAGCAGAAAAGCAGATTTAATGCCTTAGCTGGTCTCCTAGCCTGGGCTACGCCTATGAAACACCAGCCATGGCATGACTAAAGTGCCTCAATTCCTTGAATAGTTTCACTGTATTAAATGAGTCACTTTAGTCCCTACTTATATAATATACTTACTTACTGATAATTTAATATTATTTTACCTCGTTTTAGGTACGCCAACAATTAGTTTTGAAGCTATAATGCCCTTATCCTCTCTGGAAATTCTTAAGTGTTGTGAACCTTTATTATGGCCATAGTGCTTCTTTTGAAGTGATGCATATAATTTATTTCCATCATCTAGTACTTTTAAATAACTTCTGTAGGCACTATCCAACTTACAACTTCCTTGACCCTTTTGGAGACGTTGTCTTTGCTGCACACATTTCTTTCCTATTAAATTTACATGGAATAATTGAAGGGATCTCTTAAAATAAACAATAACATGATTAAAATTATTAGCAAAGGTACCTGCTTTTGTTCTATTACAGTTATAGTAAATAACCTTTCCTTTATTACCTTTCCATGTTCTAGCTACGACGTAATTGCATTTCTCTTTCACTTCATAGTTATTTTTCAAACACTCGAATTCTAAAATTAAATTAGTTTACGTAAAGAAGTACGTAAAAGAATCGTTCTTTATATTCAAGATTAGAGAACTACTCACCGCTCTTATTTGTAAAAATGATGTCTTCCATTTTTTCAAATAACATACTATGGTCTTGCCAAAGATGATGTATTAAACTTTCACATTTCTGATAAGAATTATTTCAGTTTGTCTCTAAACATTTGTTATTCCAAGCTGACTTATCGTATGAAACCGGATTTGCTTCTAGATGGTGTATTTCTCGACGATGTCTTTTCAAATGAGACTGGTTCGAAAATATTTTGTTACAAACAAAGCACATAACACCCATTTTTGAAAAAATAAACGGCTAAATAAAATAATATCAATCTCAAATGCCAACAAGTCAAAAGTTCAGGTTATGTTATTTTTTTAACAAACCACAATGACAGATGAAGCGCTTGCGCAGTAGGAGGGTCGGCCAGTGGGATTTAGCATCTCGTTGTCATCGAAAAATAAAACAAGAAAAGAATAGCTGAAAAACGTATCTGTGTTGACAACGGCTATTGACTGAAAAGAAAATCGTTGAAGAATTTTTTGTGGAGTTGTGTTGTGGAAATAACATCTCATTAGAGGATCAATCCCAAAGAATTCTGGTTATTGGAACTCCCTAGACTGTTGTTGGCAAATCTGTTAGTCTGGGTCAGGACAGTTCATTCTCGGTTGAGGATCATTGACGATTTTCATGTAAGTAGTCCTTGTTCAGTTACGTTTCATCGGATTTTCTCAATCTCTTGATGTAATAGCGACTCTATCATCTCTTATGGATTGAAGAAGTTACGCACGGATTGACAGAAGCAACTGGATTTGTCGAAATCATTCCGTTGGAGGTCAACTTCATTGAGGCAGTCGGACGTGAAGACAAGACGCTGACTTATTGACGATATTCCTATCTTGAAACCCTTCGAGGATCGAAAGTAAGCAATTTGAGATTGTGATTTTTAGTTAGGACCGTATTTCTTTGGGCAACCGGAGTGAATACCTTATACATTTCGCTGTGAAGGTGAGTCGTTCGATTTCTTGAGTATGGCACACCTAATACCAGCTTGATTATTCTCTCTTGGAATTATTTAAAAATGGAGTCATTAATACTCATAACCTATGTTAAGATTCTGTTTCGGTTTCTTCAGCAATAGCTCCTCGAGCTATAGCAGAGATTTAATGTAGGATGAAGATAATTCATCATTCTGGACACATACTGTCACTTTAATTTCTTTCAATGTTGCTATGTCGAACAAAAGTCTGCGGTTTACAGAATTCTTTTTTTGCGTGGTACATCGGTAATCTTTTCATTGTTCGACGTGATTCCGTTTGAAAGGCAATTTTTCTGAGTCTTTCAAGGATTCCGTGAGTTGGGAAATCTACTTTCTTTGGTGATTCTTTTATCAACATGGATATAAACTTCACCTCATTGAAATATTGACAACATGTATATTAATTTCATCTTATTGAAATATTGTATAGTGGAAATTAATTCATTTGCGTCATTCTCATTCGTTGAGTAATCATGCGCAGTTTACGACTTTGGGCCCAAGGTACTGAGACTGAAAAGTAAGTTGATTTTTCGCAACCAGGTGAATAAGTAGTCAAGGTATATAGATAAATTTAGAGATATTAATTTCCACTTATGCTGCTACAAAAGTTTTCTATTTTCTGACAAATCGTACCCATGTATCAGGTGTGTATTTTGTCGCTAATATAATGTTTTTATTGTTTGACGATAATTTAGCTTAGCCCCTTACTGGTAACTGATTTTACTGGAGGTAAAATTTGACAATTGCATTAGATCAATTTTGGTGATTTGCGGTTTAGTGCGGTGAGAGTATTCGTAGGGAGAAGTCACCTGGCACCCAATAAATATTATGAACCATCCACTCCCGTCTCCACTTGAGTCTGACCGGAGTCGAATACTTGGTGAGTCATTATGACATCCAAAATCGTGTGACGTGTTTAGAGAGCGTTACATGTTGACGGCAACGATTGTTAGGGGCTCAGAGACACTACACTAAAACACTGCTTTGATAATCGAATGGTATATATTCCGCACGATACTCTACTAATGAAAGGCACCAATAGAATGAGTAATAATCTCATTCACATCAACATTCCCCAAACACTTGAATAATGTCTTTGTCACCACCCCGCTGACGTGTCCACGATAACGGTATCTAACAGTCAGCCATCTTTGTCTTCGTTCGCCCTCGAACGGTTCTACCAATTCCTAACCGGCTGCACCCTGTAACAACAAATGAGTATTAATACCTGATCGAGTTGGTGTTCCATAGGCCTTTATACCTGATTGATCTGATTTTTGCCAGTGTAACGGCCATCATACCTCAACTGTCTCAACACCCAGTACAATTCAGACTATAACTTTTTGGTTCGTACATGCTTGCTATCAACGTAGTTTGAACATCTTCATATCTTCTGAACACACTACTCCTTCATACGCAACGTTGTTTTTGGATCTGCTTGCATGTATATCTTCTTTAACTCTATAACGGTCATTCGGCAGTACCTCAGTGACCTTGAACGGTCCTTTGAACTTCTCCACCAACTTCTTGCTTTGGCCTTTATTTGAAGGTATACTGGATATTCTTGTGAGAACCAGATCACCTGCCTTGAAAATATTTGCTGCTTTCCTTTTCCTATTGAACGACTTCTCCTGCTTCTCTGCATTAACTTCAATATTTTCCTGTGCTTCTCGCCTCAGTTTGGTAACGTCTACAACTTCTTCATTCTTCTCCACGTACCGATCTCCTTGACTTCTCAGGGTTATCCCAAACATCAGTTCGGCAACTAGTCTTTTTTCTTCTTCTTTTTTATTCACCAATAGGGCAGGACTAGCATATTCAGAGTTACTTTTTTTATATAATATTTGCCGATAGCAATTCATTGATTTGTTTCCTCATTATCGCTTTGTCTGATTCTGACCACCTATATGGACGAAACGTTACTGTTTTTTGACTAGTTGTATCTATTCTCATCACAACAGTGTGAGTTTTCCCTAAACATTTCATAGATGAAAACAAACTGCCGCGAAACTCGTTCTGTATACGATGTAGTTTCGAAAGATCATTTTCTGCTATGTCGCCGTGAGAAATATCCAAATCAAATATTTTCACGATTTCGGAATATTTGAATGTTAGTTCTTTCCCCACCCGATAATACGAAATACTCTGATGCTCAGTAAGGTTTCGTCCGATTATAATTCTCGTTTCCTTGATTGAATCACTAACGACATATATTTTTAATTGTAGAGAACAGTTTCCAATAGATACGATTGTTTGAACATATTCATCAACACATATGAAGGTACCCAGAAAACTTGATAGACGTGCTGGCTCATCCAATGTTTTTATTTCCAAACCAATTTTTAGTGCTAGTCGTTTCTCCAATAGAGAACAGTTACTACCAAAATCAATGAAGGCTTGAACATTCATATTATTTATTTGGATGTTTTTGTAAAATTTTTCAGAATCGTTGTTTATAATCATTTTAACATTTTCAGTTTTCATTTCATCTTTCAGTTTTTCATTTTTATTCGTATTTTTTCTGCATGCTATACTGATATGACCTTTCATTCCACAATGGTTACGAATTTTATGGCGATGAGGGCAGTTATTATCCTCGTGACCAAAGAAAGAACATCTTCCGCATTGTAGCTTATTTTTTGAAATATTTTTTTTTATCAAATAATTTTGACTTATACTCTGATTTATTCTCAAATTCAAACTTTCTAGTACTAGGTGTATTCATGAAAAATCGTTCTTTTTTCTCTGTCTCTCTCGATAGTATTGTAATTGAGAATGTCTTATTTTTCAAATAGGCACCCAAGGTGTTGATATCCGTAATATTGGCTGCCTCGGCTGCTGACGTCATATTGCTATCATTGATTGAACCCAATACTAAAGAAACTTTATCCTCGCCGGAGAAATCTAAATTTAATTTATCAATTTTAGCAAGGTGCTGAAAAAAAAATTCATACAATGAACAACCATCCGTAGGTTTGTGGTTTGCTATGTCCATAAATAGACTATAAGTGTCCCTTCTAGACTTGAAGGTGCTAACCAACTTTCCCTTCCAATCCTCCCATCCGTAACTTGGCCAACCTATCTCGTTGTTCATCAAACTATCGTACCATATTCTTGCTGTACCCTTTAGTTTACTTAAGGCTTGATATATAACAGTATGTTCTTGCCATGCAAATGAGGATGCGTTGTCATCATTCATTTCTAACCATTTAGTTACACTATCTATCATCGGGTCCAATTCAGGAATAATATTTGAAATACCTGGGTTTGTTTTATCCTCGGGTTGAGAAATCGGAGCAGCTCTTTGACTCACTCCTGCCGGACGACTATTTCCTAAATAACTTCCAGAGTTCCGCGTCACCTTCTCCCTTCTGTTGTCTCCAGAATTTCTCGACGTTGAACGTGATCGTCTTCCATGCCGACCCGGTTCTTTCTTCCTTCTATTATCTTCAGAATTTCTCGAAGTTGAACGTGATCGTCTTCCATGCCGATCCGGTACTTTCTTCTTTCTGCTATCTTCAGAATTTCCCGATGATGAACGTGCTCGTTTTCCATGCCGACCCATGATGAGTAAGGCTGAGTTACTACCACTTCTGATGTTAGGGGCTCAGAGACACTACACTAAAACACTGCTTTGGTAATCGAATGGTATATATTCCGCACGATACTCTACTACTGAAAGGCACCAATAGAATGAGTAATAATCTCATTCACATTAACATTCACCAAACACTTATATAATGTCTTTGTCACCACCCCGCTGACGTGTCCACGATAACGGTACATAACACGATTGATAGGCCTCACTGCATATCGTCTTGGCTTTCTCCTCGTCAAAACAACATATGACATGCTGCCAATCAGTAGGAATAAAACTGCTTCTTCAATTTCCATAACTCAACTCTCGGAAATCACTTTACCTTTTCACAAATTAATCGGATTCGAAATGGCGGCAGAACATTGAAATTCACAAAAACATTTGAGGTTGAATTCAATTTAATGAACAGCTAGAACACTCAGACATAAAGATAGGGACGAGTTAAGTACTGGTATTTACATGAAAAAGAAGAGCTCAAAGTAAAATAAGGTCTTGCATAAAGGTATCAAAATCCTTAAATGAAAACTAATTTAAGTGACAGCTAGAAAGGAGCGAATTTAAGAAAAAGCGGTGTGCATAAGTCCACCTTAATTGTCTTGACCATTAATTTTCACTACAATTATTTATGTACTTTCCATGTACTAGGTGTTCTAAACCTACTGCGGAGTACATATTCATCATTCCCCATTGATAACAAATTCATTTTACTTACCTACTAACCTGTAATTGTTTAGATTATTTTTCACTAGATCTATCTTCTTCCCGTGTACTAGGTATTATCAACCTACTGGATTATCGATTGAAGATGCAGAAGACAACCGCTTTTGGGCCTTGGTATATGAAAAAATGGGGTTACACATGCAAACATATCTCTCTATCGTCACGATTCTAGTCATGCAATGAAACATTTCGATAATAATCCTGGAGCAAGACATCAAATGCCAATTTCGTGCTTTTCTTGACCATCTTCAGAATACATTTCTCAAAGTGTACCTGTAACATGTAACACAGGCTTTATTATAAATTATTGTTGTTGTTGTTATTATATGATTATTAGTCAACCGTGTATTGTGTAATATTCATAGATGTAATATGTAATAGACACGTTGTTGATACAATAAATCATGTTGTAGTATATGTAGATGTAAATGTTATAACATGAAGCATATACTTGGTAGTATATTAGGTAATTTAGTAACGTACGGTATATTATAATGTATAAGGGATATTGTCCGTATATCACCAAAACTTTCAGTCTTGGGTTACTCTGGTTTTCAATTTTTCAAGCACTAGCTCCACATATACGGACCTCTTGTCAGCTGTCATCATTTTGATAGACAATCATTGTCAGCTTGGTATCACGGCTTCATTCGGTTCATTTCCATTTTCCACACAATTACACAAATATTCGTTCACCGTTGAACAGCCTTATGATAAGAATTTAAAAAATAGTGAAGAGGATTCGAAACGTAAATCCAACCTAAAACAGTAATCACCTATCGGTTACGAGGGTTCATTTAACTTTCCATCATCTCAGTATTCATTTGCTATGGAGGAAGCTGCAGGCCTATTTGTACTTGTGAACGAACTTTTTTCTTCGGATAGCAGTAGTAGTAGCGATGATGAATTCATTCCAAGGGGTCCTATTGGTAAGTAGTTCAAACACCTTTCTATAAAACGATTTTTCACTAAATATTATAAAATTAATTTATTTCACAGTCTACCGCCCTAGAATCAAGAGGTTTGTCGAAGATGTTGTAGATGCTTACAGTGATGCAGAATTCAGGGAACATTTCCGCATGAATAGACAAACTTTTCAACACATTCTAACATTGATTGAAAATAAAGTTAGTGCACCTATAATAGAGAGAGGCCGACAAGTGATACCACCAAAAGTTCAACTTCTAGTCACCCTCTGGTACTTTGGAACTCCTGATTCATATAGGTAGTGACATTAGATATATACAATGTGAAATCAATTGAACAGCTTATAAATTCTACTACAGAGATATATTCTCATTCAAAATCATTCATTGAACATTTCTCTTTCTATTGTAGATCTATAATGAGTCGCTTTAATATAGGAAAGGCTACATCTATCAGAACTGTACGTAGGGTTACGAATGCTCTCCTAGTAATTAGTATTGATATCATTCGTTGGCCTTCACAGGAAAATATTGATATTATTAGAAATGGTTTTCATCACATGGGAATGCCAAATACCATCGGCTGCATAGATGGAATGCATATTCGAATACCTAAGCCTAAACAACATGGATTGTCATACATAAATAGAAAAGGATTTCCTAGTATACTGTTACAAGTAGGTTTTTCATGAACTGTCTATTATGTAGGTATGTAACCAATTGAACTTATTTTAGGGAATATGTGATCACAGCTTGAAATTTATACATGCTTATGCAGGTGAAGTTGGATCAAATCATGATTCCACAGTATTAAAACGAAGCGAGATATGGAACTTCTTGAATGAGTACTTTGATGAAAAATTACCAGATGATACACATTTATTAGGAGATAAAGCATATCCTTGCCTGCCACAGCTGTTAACACCATACAAAGATAATGGTCATCTCACTGACTCTCAGAGGAATTTCAACTTTTTATTATCAAGAACAAGAAGTACTATAGAAAGAGCATTCTGTTTACTGCAGAAAAGATTCAGATGTTTGAAAGATGTGTTGGATGTGAGACGCCTGGATTGGATACCAAAATATGTTATAGCTTGCTGTATACTTCACAATATATGTATCATGCAAAATGATTTGATGGAAGTGGAGGCAATTGTGGGTGTTGACAATGATCCAGATGTCAATGATGCCATGTTTATTGGAGCCATAAGACCACGGCTTCTGCAGGGTCAAGCTAAACGACAACGACTATGCCAGGAATTGAATCATTGAGCAGATACAAAGTTTCAAGAACTGATTTTGTAGGATCCTTGAATACTTGTGAGATTTTACAAATGAAGACCCCAAGAAATTATTGATAGAAATCATGAATTTGATATTCATTTATGATTTTTTTAAGCTTGTAATGTTAGGATGGGACACTTGGTAGCAGGACACCCCTCTGATATTTCAATTTATTTTTCTATTTCAAAATTTTCACGAAATCGAAGGTCTACTGTATATCTCTGGGGATTGAAAATCTAAAAATCATACTACACCTTTTCCAGCTGTATTTCAGAAAGTGTCAATTCAAGCTGTATTTCAGAAAGCATCATTTGTATTTCAGAAACTATCATTCGATTTACATATGAAAATATCTATTTATTTAGCCACAAAAATATTGATATCCATAAATAAATATCAGGGGAGTGCTCCGCTTTCGAGTGGGTCACACTGTTTGATAAAAAAATGGGATAATGATAAGAACTTTTTTGAGGACATCATTTATGTGTGAAGCTCCATTCCATATTAAATATTGAAGTATATCTAATATGAGTAACATAACTTTTTTGATCCAGATTTTTAATGAAATAACAAATTAAACAAAATCTGATAATCAAGTTAAAACAAAAAAAAAACATTATTTGAACAACAAAAACTCAAATTCAATCAATATTAAGATTGTTCATTTCTTGCTGAGGTTTTCTTTCATCCATTCGAACATTTCTCTTTTCAAATTGAGTTTTTCTTCATGGCGTTTTTGTCTCTTCTTCTCAATTTCATAGGATGACAATGTCCGTTTCCTATATAACTCCCCAGGAGACAACTTACTGCAACTGGCTGGTTCATTTGTCTGTTCATGATTTTTCTCCACAATACTTTTCATCGAACCAGTGCTACTCACTGTAGCAATTGGTTCGAAGTGTGGATCACGAAAATAAATTTCATGCAACTCTTCATAATATTTCCAATGTACAGATTGATGATTGCCCGTTTTACCTTTCTCCACTTTGATCTTTCCGTACGTTTTCTTGAGGTTTCTCCATTTTTCATCACATTTATTATATGTTTTGAATATTCCTTCCTTTGCAAGTTCACCACTAATTATCTTCCATACTTTGTTCTTGGTGAACGAGGCGTTTTCAAATTTATTTTTGTGTTTGACAAAAGTGCATATTAATAATTTTATTCCCTTATCGGACCATGTACTTTTGGTCTCAATATTATCAGCATCTAATAAGTCAGCAGACAAATTCTGTTTTGAAGTAGAGGCACAATCATCGGACAAATGGTCAGGTATAGAATATCTATTTGTTCTTAAATTCACTTTGGTAGATAGAGCAGTTGGTTCCGGAGGAGTGTCGAGCTTCCTTGGCATAGACCGACGGATTTCTTTTCTTTCGAAATCCATTTCAATATCGATAGAATTCAAATTTAGAAAACAGTGATGTTTTGAAGCCAGATCGGCCTCCAGGATTTCACCCAGGGTGCCCACAACTGCATTGCAATGTCCACATGTAAAAACGTCATCCTAAAATCGGTTCAGTTACGATTTCTTTATGAAAATGAAAATATAAACCTACCTCCTGTACCTCCATTTTTTCTTCCACCTTTTTTCGAATTTTGAATTTGAATTCACAAAACACAATTTGACTGACATATATGACACTTGAATATAGTTGTATAACCGAAACTACCAACGCAAGAATACGGTTGCTCTGGTGACAGATAACTCACCAATGTTTCAGGTAATGGTCACCGCTTTTTCAGGAATTTGGACCACTTGAATTACTAACCAAAGTAACCAAGAATATATACGGACCATATCCAAGATATAACTAGGTTAATTCTGACGTGCGTCAGGTATGTTATGATTAATAAGTGAATATTTTTATGCTTATATAAATGAATATATTGTAAACTGTACTAAATTGGGGAATGGAGAGGAGTAGAATGATTTTGGACCCAAAAAAGAGACTGGCCTTAATTGCTTGAACCTGTCCCAAGTCCCGATATATTACATAGCGATCCTGCCGAAAACGTGGAAAATAAGGAACAAACAAATTGGACATCTAATGATCTGATGAAGAGCATGGTGAAGAAAAATTGAAAGTACTAAGAAAAATTCCAAAAAGTTGAAATGGGAGGCAAAAATTCAAAGAAAGAAGTCATAAAGCTGGAAATAGTGGTGGCCAGACGACAGGGACGGCTTTTGGAACAGCAAAAGAGGTACTTACAATGGGAGTTTTAGTTTTAGCTATCATATGCATTATTGGTGCATGCTTCTGTCATTGTAAGAAAATATTGAAAAGGAATATTAGAACAGAAATATCAAGAAGCATGGAACAAATCTAGGAATAATGACAATGGCAATGGAATGGAATGTCAGTACCAGAAGATTTGATATACATATTGGAGGAAGCCCGAGTATTTTATAGAAATTCGAATAAAGACAATTTGGAAAGAAGAAAGTGTGCAAAATGTGTTAATAGTAAGGTAAATAAGTTATATGGAATTAGGTCAGAGCTAGGGAGTTATAAGGTCAAATTTAATTCAGGTCAGCATAACCCAAAAATAGCTATAGTTAAGGAATATGTGAAGGAAATAGAGAAAGCTTTTGAGTGCGAGCCAGAATACGTTAGATTCTCGTTTGCTAGATATAGGGAAAGTTGATGAGCCAGGTGACATCCAGACCGGTTCCTCCGGGTCTGAGAGTGATATTGTCTATCCAAATGAGCAAGTAAATTCACCTACGTCTGGAATAATGGGTGAAAAGTTCGATTTGAAGACGGCGTCAAGCTTTTTGCCCGTAATGGATGGTTCAGAACTTATCACTAAACAGTTAGTCGACTCTATGGGATGGTATGATGCAGGAAAAAGGTTGTTAACTACATATGTGTTGAAAACACGTCTGTCTGAGGGGACAAAACTGAGGTTAAAGTCGGATTATGCTAGTAACAATTTTTTTATTCAGGATATCAAGTCAAATTTCATTTCAAAGAAGTCTCCAGCAGTCCTGTCTGTGAAACTCAATTCAGCTAAACAGCGCGGGAAATCTGTAAAAGAGTTTGGTAAATCTATTGAGAAGATGTTGGTTGATCTAACAATTTCACAAGCCAATGGTGACACTCACACTGCAGAAATTTTTAGATAAGTCAATGAAAGAATCGCTATTAATTCTTTCGCAAATGGGCTGCAAAACAACGATTTGCGCACTATAGTTAAATCTCAAAATTTCCAGTCACTGAGCGGAGCTATTAGGGGTGCAATGAATGAAGAGCTTACACATGATACACCTAAACCATTTTTTCATATGCGAGGAAATAATGAAACATTTCGTGGACAAGCGAATTTTGGCGGACAATTTGGACACCGTGGTGCACCACAACAACGCTTCAGTCCTAGGGGTAGCTATGGTTACCGTGGGAATGCGAGTAGGGGTCAGTTCCGAAAAAATTTCAATACCCAAGGATGCAATCGTTTTCATTCCAGTCAATCAAGGGGAAATTTCGATGCGGGAAGAAATTTCTCAAGAAATAGTGGAACTAGGGGTAGGAATTATTTTTTGAATAGTGGCGAACGCCCACATACAAATAATACTGAGAATAAAGACACATCTGCTCACATGTTTTTTCGTTCCTAACACACAATATATAGCAAACATAAATGGGTTACATTTTATCAATGCTAGGTACAAAAATGAAAATTTCAAGCTTTTAATCGACACAGGTGCATCCTCCGAACAACGATGATCGAAGGGTGCATCTATCAGTGTCATATTTAAAAATAGTGTTGACAAACTTCAGAATGTGGATTACTCGAAACATATCAAAATACATGGTATTTTTTCAGGGTCAGAGATTACTCAAGGCTGCGTGAGTGTTGAGTTACAACTTAATGATAGCACAGAAGTGTGTCATGACTTTCTGCTAATGGATTCATTTCATGACGATTTCAATGGTGTTTTAGGTTCAGATTTTTCCATGCACTACTATACAAAAATTGATTTTGAAAAATCTATTCTTTCTTTTTGGATAAATGATGAGAAAATATGTTTACCGATGAGGTCAAAACATGAACAAGTTGTATCTATTCCTGCAAGATGTGAAATAATTAAATACTTTGACATTCGTACAAGTGAAGATTGCATTGTTTTACCAGAAGAGGTATCTGGAGGAGTTTTTGAGGCTAGCGCCGCAGCTAGACCAAATAAGCTTAATAAGATTCCTGTTCGGATTTTGAATGTGCGTGAAAATGATGTACTGTTGAAAAATTTCACACCAAAAACAAGATCACTTAATGAATACGAATTCTGCAGTTTCAGCACAACAGATAATTCAGTTGCTAGAATAGATGCAATTTCAGGCATGTTGAAACTTGATCATTTACAACAATCCGAGAAATATTCGATTCAAAAAATTTGTTCAAAATATTCAGATGCTTTTACATAGATGGGGATCCTTTTACGACCACAAACATTTATAAACAAAAAATAAATTTATAGCCATCTAAGGCACCTATATATGTTAAACCGTACAGGTTGCCACATGCTGTGACATTCACAAATGCTCAGAGGACCCAGTGCCCTCTAACGTACACTACTTTCAACTTTGGAACACACCTACACTCATATAAAGCAGGAATCGATACATTTGGTAGTGCAGAGTAGTACTTTCTATTACAGCTAGACCTAACTCTTAGTTTCGCTATTCGCTCAGAGATGGCGCTAGTCGAACTCAGAGCAAAAATCAGGGAATTAGACAAAATAATCATATAATTCACCTCAACATGTTTTGCAACAAATGTAGTGTGAATTTGAGAACATATCATCATAGTCTCAATTACAGGTCAGGAAATGGAATTCTCAATTTTCTTCCAAATTAGTATGTTTGAGGTGAATCTCTTGGTCGATCTATCAATTTCCATCTATTCCTGATTGGAGATTTCAAACTGTCAGCCTGGTCTGTTATAAAGTACCTGAAATAAACAATGAGAAAATATCAATAATCAGCTGTGGTACTTACCAAATTCAAGAGGATAAAATCAGTATTTTTCTGTGTCCAGTTTCTGTTGTTAGTATCACCTGTATTCCAGGATTCAGGAAGCATCTTCCGTTTCGTTTTTCACCAGCACTAGTTGTTATTTTCCGGAGTCTTTCCAAATCCTAGGAAAATGAGTGAAAAGAATCTGATTCATAGATGGCACGACCATCGCGTTGACAGCGATGTCTGTGAACAGATTTTTAACAGGTTTCGGGGTGAAGGGGGAAAGTTTCGATGGATTTCGATGGAGTTCGATTGGCTTCGATAGGCTTCCAGGAGCTTGTGGTGAAATTACACAAGGCTTCGAACCGATATTTTCGGGATTAGTGCCTGTTTTTCCCAAGAACAGCTTCCCCTAATTTGGGGACTTGCCTCCAGCCATTAAACGAGGTGATCATAAACCGAGTGTGAAACTTCCAGTGCTCCAGGCATCCAGAAACTTCAAACACGTGCCGGCTTTTTTTGTGAATCTTGGTGAAGCCAAATTTCATAATTTCACATCCTACGGGGAATAATATGATGTTTTCCTGTTCACTTTTGTATGAAACCCTCTTTAAGGGGGTTTTAGGTGGGACTACGGCCAAGCTATTTTTAAACAGTAGCAAGTGTCCTGGTTACTTGCAGATGTAGTTTCTTCTTGCTGGGAAACTATGAGGGCAGTATTATCAACCCCTAGCTCTTGACAGTATTACCATCCCGGGTGGTAGTAATGCCCTACGGCTTCTCAATGAGAAGATAACTCATGGAAGGGTCCTGTTAATTTTGTACCCAGAATTGAAGTAATTTTTCTTTCTTGCTGAACTGAACCTGTGGAGCTGTCTGGACTGATGAATTCTGGAATGGGAATGGATCACCAATAACAAGGCCAGATATAACCTTTTTAATGATATTTTGTTGTCGTTTTCTTTTACATAACTTAGCTTTCACATTTGCCTCACCTGGAACCATATTATTAACTTTAACTCCTAGACTGTAAAATGTGAATTTACTCTCAAAGCTGTACAGCCTTCGCTCAGTACTGTGCGAATGCCATGATCATCATCTTCAACCTTATTGTGAGAATAATATTTCATACACAACATTACTTATGATTGTTGACAGTATTCTTTAACTTATCTATTATGATTTGCCCAGGTGAGTTACCATGGTGAGAAGGTAGTATGAATGTGTGAATATCACCACATATTATTCAGCTAAATTTCAGTTTGTCATATACAGGGTGATCTTGGCGGTTCAACAAGGCTTCAGGTCAGATACTTGTTAATTGATTGTTTTTTTCGTAAATATATGTAAATATCTGGGTGAATATAATTTCTATACATTCCCCCCTCTTCCTGAGTTGATTAACATTGGTTTGAAATATGAAAATCTCAATACATATAATTTTTTTTTGTATTGTAAAGAACTTTTCAAATTTAAACGGATCTTGTTTCCTTGACTTGGACAAGGCCAAATATCCTAAGTACTTCAAGTCAAGTGGCGCCTGGGTAAGTTTTCCTCTCTTTTTTTTTTTTGGAAACATATTGTCAATACCGATACAACTCTTATGGAGAGTGATGAATTGTAGAAATTATCAAATAAGCAGATGTTAGGATAAAATAACTTCATAAAGAAAACCAGTTTTTTCACCAATCCAGATAGCAAAGTTCTTACTGGGTTTTGCATAATTATGCATTAGGACAATTCCCTTTTTTGTCTCAGTTTCTTTTGGCTGATCACTTTGAGATTTCCAACGGGTCTTGGTGATTGATAGATTCACTGTCTGATTTCACATACAGGGTGGACATATATAATTAAAAATAAATTCAATTTTTTCTGATGTACACTGATTGGAATTCCTTCTGGAACTTGCATTATTTGAAGATAGTGAGTGTTCAAATTTACAAAAAAAAACTACTATATTTTTTTTCAGAATGAAGGATAGTATAAAGCCAACTCATTTGTGGTGTGAAGAGTTGAATTATGAACTAGCTATTAGAGGTTTAGTCACTAGTAAAACTCAAGATGAAAAACGTAAAATATTAGGACGTATGTTTGATAGAGAAAGACATAGACAAGGAAGTACCATCACTATGACACTTTACCGTTTCGACTTTGAAACAGAGAAAACTGCAATTGATGGTACAATTGAATCTATAGCAGTTTTAATAAGAGAGTTTGAGGGAAATACAGAAGATTCTTCATATAAACGTGCTGTATCTAGAATTGCTCATGTCACTGGTCGAGTTAAAAGAATACCAATACCTGAGAATCGGAGGGATGAAGTAACTCTCTATAAAAATGAGACCTCAGCTTCCTGTTTATTGTTAGAGGCTGACTTAAATGATAAAGTTCAAATTGCTGTAGGTACAACACAGGCTGGACCTTGGAGTAACTATACCCAACCTGTCATTAATATTCCTGCACCGGTGGTCACATGCAATACCCGCCAAGTTCCTATTTCAGATAGGGGTTTGAAATTTAGTGGGTATAGTAAAGAACTTTATTCTTTTCTAGATAGGTTGATCGCATATGCTCAAGCTCGTGGTTTAGACAATTCAGAACTATTCAGGTCAGCGGCTGAATTATTTTCAGGAAATGCCTTCATGTGGTTCTTACAAGTTCGATCAAATTTAAATAATTGTGACAGTTTAGTTGAACGTTTGAAAATTGATTTTTTACCTCCTCATGCAGAAGATGATATCTGCGATAATATTAAAAGTCGTAAACAAGGCAAGAATGAATCAATTGTAATTTTCACATGTATAATGGACAATTTATTCAGTAGACTTTCCCGTCCACCTCATGAAACTACAAACGTTGAAATTTCAAGACAAAATTTACTTCCAGAACATATATCACATTTAGCTCTCTCAGAGATTTCTACAGTTGAAGACCTAGTAAAAATGTGCAAGAGATTAGAGAAAGCTGATTATTTGAAAAATAAAACAAATTCAAGATCAAAAATTTCCAAAATTAGTTGTTCATGTCAGGCAACAAATAATGCCGTTTCACATAGTGTCCCATCTTCTAATAATCCCAGTGGCGTAGGTAAAATAAATTCGTCCAAATATAAAAATGAGAATAAAAATAGATTCAATAATAAAAATAGTAAAATTCAGAAAGTCTTCAGATGAAAATAAAGATTCAACTCCTCAGAATCAGACTAGAAATTTAGATAGTGATGTTTCCACAAGTGGTCCCAAAACTTTAATATGTTGGAACTGCAGATTCCCAAACCACACGTATCATGGATGTACCATGAAAAGAACAATTTTTTGTTATAAATGCGGTGCACAAGGTGTTATGACAAAGTCATGCACAAATTGTTCGGTATATTATGAAGGAGTGGATGTTCTGTAGGCCGGCATTCATCTCCTGTAAGTAAGAAGGCCGTTGATTTGAATGTTTCGGATGCGTCTGACCGCAGATCTGTATCCTGGAAACTTTTGTTGGAGAAAGTTAAAACTTTTTATAAAACTCGTCCGCAAAATGTTAGACATCAGGTAGCTCCTGTTTTTGTTGATGTCAAGAGTGACAATAGACCGTATATTAATGTAAAGGTTTTTGACCAATTCATTACGGCACTTTTTGACTACGGTTGGTATGATTCGTTGAAATTTGAAGTTTTAGAAAGTCCAGAACTTTTTCCTCAATGGAAAGTAGAGGGCGAAAAACTGTATAAATTTATTCCTAGTTCATTACCTTTACATTCAAATATAAAAGAGTGGAAACTTTTGGTACCAAAGCCTCATAGACAACAGGTTATAAAGTCATTACATGACACTGTGACTTTTTTTTTATCGCTTGGAGCGCACGAAAAGGAATCCCTATAATGTTCAAAGAACATCGTGCGTTCCTAGGGAGGATAGGGATAGGAGGTAGGTATTGGAATATTTTTTGAACTTCTGGAGGTTATATGTTGTTGGGAATACTTCCTCAGGCAATGAATTCCAGAGCCTAGCCGTTCTATGGATGAAGGAGTTTTGATAAAGTGCTGTTCGACATCTTTCGAGGTTGACAACGAAGGGATGTGCTGACTGGGCTTGTCTTGTTCGTCTGACTGGTATTGCTAGTGAAGGGATGATAGCAGAGATTTACGAAGCACATTTCCCGTGGAAGTATCGATAGAAAGGTGAAAGGCCGCCGACCTATCTACGGTGTTCCAATGATGTCAAAGAGTGAGTGAGTTTGGCGTCACCCACCAGGCGGATGGCTCTTCTCTGGATGGAATCTAAGAGCATCAGCGTATGTTTTGGTGCTGAACCCCAGATGTGGGAACAGTATTCTAGAACAGGCCGTATCTGCGCTTTGTAGATCATGAGAAGCTGTTGAGGGGTAAAGTAGCTTTTCGCACGGAACAAGAATCCAAGTTTTTGTGAAGCAGCTTTTGCGATGGATCTGACATGATTATCCCATGAAAGAGTGATGCTGATGGAAATACCGAGCAAAGATATGGTGGGCTTGGTGGAGATGGTGGGGCCAGACATTACAATGTCGGGAATACTGAGTTCCGCCTTTCTAAAGAAAATACAGGCTTGAGTTTTGGTGGCGTTGAATACAACTAGGTTGTTGGTTCCCCAGGCTGTGATTTCAGCAAGGTCTTCATTGACAGCATTGACCTGCCTGCGCCGTGAGTTCTTAGTTTCCTGGGAAAAATGGGAATTCTGGAAGAGAACGCAGTATGGAGGGTACTATCATCTGCAAAGCTGTGGATGTGGCAAGTTGTTACTCCCAACAGATCATTGATATGAAGAAGGAATAATGTTGGTGCCAAAATTGATCCTTGTGGAAGGCAGGAATTGATGCCAATGGTATCAGACGATACATTGTCCACCACCACATGAAGCGATCTGCCTGAAAGAAAACTCGATAAGAGATAGCATAGCTGAGGTGGTAAGCCGTATGATGGTAGTTTGTGAAGGAGTCCTTCGTGCCAAACACGGTCAAATGCTTTCGATGTCGAGTAGTCACTTCGGATTTTTCAAAACTTTAGCTCGATTGCAAGAATTGCATTACTGGCCCAAGATGCGCCAAGACGTTTTAAAGCATGTACGTAAGTGCAAAGTATGTGCTTCTCAGAAGTTATCACTTTCAGGACGCCTAGGGTTGATGGGTTCGGAAAAATCAATTGATTATCCCTGGCAAGTGATTGCTGCGGATATCATGGGTCCTTTCCCACGTTCAAGCCGAGGTAATTCCTATCTTCTTGTAGTCGGTGACTGGTTTAGCAAATACACCCTGACTTTTCCAATGCGTAAAGCTATACGACACAAAACATAGTTAAATTCGTTGAAAACAATGTGTTTCTGGTTGTTGGAGTCCCACAATTTTTCATAGTTGCAAAAATATCAAGTACAAAAGATATGGTTTAACGCCAGATACCATCCTCAAGTGACTTTTGTTGAGCGGATGAACAAAACAATAGGAACCGCGATTAGGTGTTTTGTCGAGGAACATAAGGATTGGGACCTACAGTTGCCACAAATTCAACATGCTATTAACGCGTCCCGTCACGAAGTAGCAGGTCATTCACCGTGCTTTTTGAATTTTGCTCGACACGTTCCTTTGTCAGGAAATTACTATGGCGAAGTACAGTCAACTGATGACTTGAAAATATTACCAGGTGATAAAAATTCTTATGCAGCTGAGCTTAAATCTTTGAGAGACGTTTTTGAAGAAGTTCGTCAAAATTTGCATCGTTCTTATCAGAAGAATGCTTCCAAGTATAACCTTCGTCGGAGAGATCACTCGTTCGTAGTAGGCGAGAAGGTCTGGAGGAAAAACAAAGTCCTTTCCGACGCCGCTTCCAAATTTACTGCCAAACTCGCGCCTAAATACGTACTCTGTTCGATTGTAAAGAAAGTTTCACGTCTTGTATATATATTGAGAAACGCCAATGGTTCACCGGGAGGTGACTGGTACGTGAAGGATTCAAAGCCTTACATGGGTTCCAATGGAGACATTTCAGTGGGGTAAGGTATACTCACACTAGTGAAACTGCACGTGTTGTATGTTACTACTGGTGCAATAATGTTGATATTTCGGGTATAACCATTATTTTTTAATATATTTTTTTAGTGCACTAATTCAGTTTTCCATACTGATGGTCGGTCACCATGAGGTAGTGTATCCAATAAGCACTTTTGTATATTGTACTCTCGAGGTACTTTTGTATATAGTATTCTCGGAATTTTTTTGTACATATTATCCTAGGTAATCGTACTTTGTGTCCATTCTAAATTAGAATAAGATGACTTTGTTCACCCATTTTGAAATGCTTTGCGTTAAGACTTTTCTCAAAATTGACCGATTACCGATTACCGATTATGACCTTCACTTTTTACTTATTATGACTCTCCCTGATTAGTAACCTTTCAAGGACGTATGGTACGCGAAGTTACCGTTTCGAATTTGCAAGAAGTGGTTTATTTATTTATGATGATCATGAAGTAGATACATGGGAAAAATGTCATTGCATGACCTTTTTTTCATTGGAAGGGGGTGGTGTAACATTCGCAAATGCTCAGAGCACCCAGTGCCCTCTAACGTACACTACTTTCAACTTTGGAACACACCTACACTCATATAAAGCAGGAATCGATATATTTGGTAGTGCAGAGTAGTACTTTATATTACAGCTAGACCTAACTCCTAGTTTCGCTATTCGCTCAGAAATGGCGCTAGTCGAACTCAGAGCAAAAATCAAGGAATTAGACAAAATTATCTTTTCAATTGTTTATTAAACTTCAAGAATACAAAGAATAATCATATAATTTACCTGAACATGTTTTGCTACAAATGTAGTGTGAATTTGAGAAAGTATCATCATAGTCTCAATTACAGGTTAGGAAATGAAATTCTCAATTTTCTTCCAAATTACTATGTTTGAGGTGAATCTCTTGGTCGATCTGTCAATTTCCATCTATTCCTGATTGGAGATTTCAAACTGTCAGCCTGGTCTGTTATAAAGTACCTGAAATAAACAATGAGAAAATATCAATAATCAGCTGTGGTACTTACCAAAGTCAAGGGGATAAAATCAGTATTTTTCTGTGTCCAGTTTCTGTTGTTAGTATCATTGTATTCCAGGATTCAGAAAGCATCTCCCGTTTCCCACCAGTACTAGTTGTTATTTTCCGGAGTCTTTCCAAATCCTAGGAAAGAATCTGATTCATAGATGGCACGACCATCGCGTTGACAGCGATGTCTGTAAACAGATTTCTAGCAGGTTTCGGGGTGAAGGGGGAAAGTTTCGATGTATTTCGATGGAGTTTGTGCTGAAACCGATTCCAGGTGAATAGCACCACTTCTTCAATGTCTAGTTTGGACATGAGTATATAAATAATAAATATAGAATAATAGTAATTTAAATATATTAAAAATAGCAATATCCCCTCCCTTTATTTGATTAACCCGCCGAAAATGATGGCAGCGAAATGTCGAAGGTCACCTGTCACCTCGATTCGTCATCTTCGTGTTATTTTCACTATTTCAGGCGCACCAGAGTTGTGTCACCTGCATAGCAATAGTCGTTCAGAGATCAGTTACCCATATGCGTTATGTGGGTTGTCCACACTTAATGCATATCAGAGTATAGTTGGTTGCATACGTTGGTTACGGTTGATGGCGCGAGCAGTATTTAAAATGATTTAAATAGGAAGGCATAAAAACAGGATAAACTACACATTTTTTGTAACTTAATGTTTTATTCACCATAATTGTACTTTGTGGCTGAGGTCTCCTTTTCTGATTCAACCTTGAAGGAAAATGGTTGGTGCCTCCTAGAGTAATTCTAAAAATTATCCCTCAACTAAATTTATTTTGAACCTTGTTGGTTTTCAACTAGTGGTAGGACAATCACGAAGTTCACACTTGAGGCCTGGTCAATTTAATAATTAGGTAAGTTATTTAAAATATTATAGATGATTGTAATCTGCACGTGGCTGCACAATACATGAAAAAACCTACATGTTGCATATAGGATCCTGGAATACCATGTGGTAAATCAATTTAATAATTGGTTGTAGCACATTTCGCATACCTCGACGTCCTTCAGAATAAAATTCTTGTGGAAACTTCCCGTTGGAGTATCAGTCAGTCGAACCCCCAAATAGAATCAACCCTGAGATAAAGAGCTGTCTGTGCAACGTGTCACCCAACAAGAGGGGCTGATATAGTCGGAATATCGGGATGACATCACCAAACGAATCGCCATACAACTTCAGAACAAGGCGCCCTAGGGACTATCTGAGGATGCATACAGGTGTAAGCCCACCACCAGAAAATATCAGCGAGGCACAAGGTAGGACTGTTTTAACTACTAATAGTGAGACGGAGACTGCAACTGCTAGTACTATCAATTCCCTGGCTTCTAGTACTGCGGCAAGTGGTACTGAAAATGGTTTTTCTCAACCGCAGACATCCCCAGAAAATTTAATTTTCACGCAGGCTGATAAGTGTGGGGTTACTGGGACATATACTTTATTGAATCCCAGTCAAGAAGCATCAGGGCTATATCCACCTGACATGAATAGACTCGGTCAGGGGGCGACTTCCAGAAGGGGTGCTCAGTATGTGCCACCAGTGCCACCACCTCCATCGTACTATGGTCAGGGGGTGAGCTCTCGTATGGACTCCCAATACTGTTTTCCACAGCCACCAGCATATTTTCCTAACCCTGTAGACCAAAATATGAACTATGGTATACCAAATGTGAATCCAAATTTGAATAATTGTATGCCAAATCAAAGTCATAATATGGCACCATTATCTCAAGCTGAATTAACTAGATTAGTCAGTCAAGTTGTAGCTACCGTGATGCAAGTACAGTCTGTAAATCAAGTAAATAATGATAGTGGTAGACAAAACTTAGGAAATGCACAAAATTATGTAAGACCAGGCGTCAGTGAGTTCTCCTTGTCTGATTTGCAAAAAATAATTCCATGTTGTGATAATGACTCCAATATACAGCCACTAGATTTTTTGCAAATTCTAGAAAGTTGCATAGACATCAACAATTTTCCTTTCAGCAAAATAAAAGTGTTATTGAATACAGCTTTTAAAAAGTCAGTGAAATTGTGGTGGGATGCCTTTTCTGACAATTGTGTCACTTATCAACAATTTAGGTCTGAGTTTCAGGAAAATTTTTGAAACAATAGAAAGCAAAATAAAATTAAAATGCAGTTAGAAAGTGCTACATATTCAGAGGGGTTATTTACAGACCATTTTGATTTTTGGGTGGCTAAGGCCAAACATTTACATCCTCCTTATTCTGAAGCTGATCTGATTGACATAATAGCACCACATTTTCCACCGAATGTCGCTGGGGCAATCATGGGGGCGACTTCGTTATCACAAGCGCTGTCAAGATTGCATCATGCTGATGAATATTTTAAAAATATGCCTTTTAAGTCCAGACAATATGAACAAAGGGATACAAATCCTAATAAGTCTCCATATGAGAAAGAAAATAAAACATTTAATTCTAATAGAAATAATTATCAGCAAAAGAGTTTTGAAAATAAAAATAAAAAAGTGTGTCATCTATTGGTAGAGGAATCTATTCATTCGGAAAACGAAACAGACTCTCACCAGTAAGCCCTGGGGTGGGAGCTGTATTAAGTAGGGCTGGGGAGTTCATAGCAAACAATCCGTCAGCAGATTTACTGGAGGAATGTGAGTATGATCATTCTTTGTGTGAAAATCGTTCTCCAGTTATAATGATAAAACTATATGGATTCAACATTCCTGCTCTCATTGATAGTGGGAATTCAATTTCAACCATATCACATGATACTTGGAGCCAACTTTGTGATTTCCACAAAATAATTCCACATTTTCCTTGTACTGGTATAAAGGTAGTGGGGGCATTCAAATCCAAATATAAAAAGGTAGCATTGCAGGCCTTCATCACTTTTGAAGCTGGAAAAAAATTATTTACTCATGAATTTTTAATAATAGATAGTTTGTGTTATCCTATTTTGGTTGGTTGTGATTTTATGAGACAGTTTCAAGTTTGTATTGATTTAGGAGGCCATAGAGTATTAATAACTGTGGATGAAAGTACAATAGAAATTGGTGAATCAGACTATTATCATACCATAACCAACCAAGATTCTGTGTCTATGTGTACAGTTAGTAGTAAAAATGTTATACAAAATTTTAACTTACCAAATAATAAGCCACTAGATGATAGTCATTACAGGAACCAAGTCGCCTCTTTGTCTATTCCTGAAAATGTAAAAAGTAAATTTTGGGAACTACTGAGTTCATTTTCTGATTTATTTTCAAATATACCAGGCCGAACTACAGAATACATTCATAGCATTACACTTAAGGATAAAACAGAATTTTTTGTGAAACCTTATCCAATACCTGTGGCGCATAGGGCTGCAGTTAACGAAGCCATCTCTGACATGGAGGCCTGGGGGGTAATAAAACGTTGTTCCTCAAAGTATATCTCTCCACTTGTCACAACCTTGAAAAAAGATAATACTGTTAGAGTGTGTTTGGATGCCAGAAGACTGAACACTGTAGTTGAACCAGACCATGAACTTCCTAGGCCAATTGGGGAGCTTATCAAGCTGATGTCTGGTAAGAAAGTCATGAGTTCCTTGGATTTCACACATGGCTACTGGCAAATTTCAGTGAGGGAGGAAGATCAGGAATATTTAGGGTTTATTGTAGGCACCAAAACATACCGCTTCTGTGTTGTTCCATTTGGTCTTACTACTGCTGTAAGTTGTTTTAGTAGGTGTCTCAATATTATTTTGGGTCCTGAATTTGATGAGTTTGTAGTGACATATATTGATGACATTTTAATTATGAGTGAGTCTATAGAACAACATTTGCATCATTTAGAGCTAGTTTTCAAGAGGTTGGCAAGAGCTGGATTCACTTTGAAACTTGAAAAATGTAAGTTTTTTCAGGCAGAATTGCCATATTTATGTTTTGAGTTCCCATGGGGTTAAACCAGATAAGCAGAGGGTGCAGGCCCTAGCAGACTATGTCAGACCCAGAAATCAAAAAGAGCTGCAAAAGTTTTTAGGATTTTGTCAATATGACCGAATTTTTGTACCAAGTTTCTCTGAATTGGCCAGTCCACTTACAGAATTATTGAAGAAAAAAAGTCCATGGAAGTGGGGGGACAAACAGGAGTCAACTTTTTGTAATATCAAGGAGGCATTGCAGCAGGATGTATTACTCTACCACCCTGATCATCAAGCTGAATGGCATGTACAGACTGATGCCAGTGATACTGGTATAGCAAGGGTGTTATTCCAGATGGTGAAGGGAGAACGTCGAGTTGTAGCTTATGTGTCCCGTTTGTTATTGGAAAGAGAGCGTAGGTATTGTTCATTCGAAAAGGAAGTTTTGGCAGCTTTATGGTCTATTCAAAAATGGCGCATTTATCTGCAAGGTTTTACTTTCACTCTCCATACGGACTGCAGGGCCATAACATACATAAACACTTGTAGACTGCTGTCTCCACGGACCACCCGGTGGGCTTTGGCTCTACAAGAATTTTCTTTTGTAGTCCAGTTTGTTCCTGGGCATCAGAACGTCGAGGCTGATACCTTGTCCCGCCATGCATGTGTTAGGTTCCCAGTACCAGAGGATAAGATTTCCCAAGTGTTTGGACTGAGAAAATTCCCTGATAGTTTTAAAAAGGTTCTCAGTCGCATGGCAGAACATCAGGTGGCTGATGAGAAACTCCAACTCATTCGTTCTCAACTAGATTCAGATTCAAACCTAAAAAGAAAATTTTTGATCCATAATGATGTCTTGTATAAAAGGGGATCTGATGAACATTCTTACCTTTTGTGTGTACCTAAGCAGCTGATAGGTGAGTTTATTTTGGCATATCATGAAGGAATAGGTCATTTTGGTGTGTATAAAACTTGGGTGGCTCTGCGCTCTGAGGTTTGGTGGACAAACATGCACCGTGAGGTGAAAAAACATGTTCTTTGTTGTGATATTTGTCAAAAGGCTAAGTCATCTGTAATGCCTGAACCCCCACAACAACAGATTGTCCCAACATCTAAAGATGAGATTGTGGCCATGGATCTTTATGGTCCCCTAATTCGTAGTAGAGGGGGGCCCGATATTTGGTTGTCCTGTATAATTTGTTCACTAAGCATGTTGCTTTGTATCCTTTAAAAAAAGCTACTTCTAGAGCCATTCTTAATCGAATGCTTAAGGAATACTTCCCTAAGTATGGTATGATGCAGAGGATGCTGCATGATCATGGCACGCAATTTACCTCCAAACTCTGGAAACGAGAAATGCAGGAACTAGGGGTGAAACTTGTATATAGTTCTGTTCGACACCCATGTGGTAATCCCTCTGAAAGAGTGATGAAGGAACTGGGAAGGCTGTTCAGGACCTATTGCAGTGAGCAACATTCCAGGTGGGCGTTTGAGGTTTCCCGTTTTGCTGAGTACTTGAACTCAATAGTACACGAATCAACAGGGTACACTCCAAATGAACTGCAGCTGGGAGTGGAACCATCCAAGCTTCTGCCTGCTGAGCTGCTACCACCAAATGATTCAAGTACTCCAGGCTGGTCACAACATCTTAAGTTAGTCTTGGCTGAAGCCACATTACAGGGAAAGGCTGCTCGGCGTGCCATCAGGAATCCAGGTCGTCCTTTTCCTAATTTTGCACCAGGGGATTTGGTTTTGCTTAGAGCAAATAATATGTCATCCACTATAAAGGAAGAAACCAAAAAGTTTCTTTTGATTTTTGAGGGGCCATTTAGAATTGAAAAGAAAGTCCGAGAGGCAACTTACGTTCTTCAGAATATGGAAAGTGGGCAAGATAGGGGTGTATTTCATGCTTCTCATATTAAACCTTATAGAAGTCCTTGAGATTCTAGGTTTCCCTATCACTTAAGTTCTGGGGGCGCGATGTGCTGAAACCGATTCCGGGTGAATAGCACCACTTCTTCAATGTCTAGTTTGGACATGAGTATATAAATAATAAATATAAAATAATAGTAATTTAAATATATTAAAGATAGCAATATCCCCTCCCTTTATTTGATTAACCCGCCGAAAATGATGGCAGCGAAATGTCGAAGGTCACTTGTCACCTCGATTCGACATCTTCGTGTTATTTTCACTATTTCAGGCACACCAGAGTTGTGTCACCTGCATAGCAATAGTCGTTCAGAGATCAGTTACCCATATGCGTTATGTGGGTTGTCCACACTCAATGCATATCAGAGTATAGTTGGTTGCATACGAGGTTACGGTTGATGGCGCGAGCAGTATTTAAAATGATTTAAATAGGAAGGCATAAAAACAGGATAAACTACACATTTTTTGTAACTTAATGTTTTATTCACCATAATTGTACTTTGTGGCTGAGGTCTCCTTTTCTGATTCAACCTTGAAGGAAAATGGTTGGTGCCTCCTAGAGTAATTCTAAAAATTATCCCTCAACTAAATTTATTTTGAACCTTGTTGGTTTTCAACAAGTGGTAGGACAATCACGAAGTTCACACTTGAGGCCTGGTCAATTTAATAATCAGGTAAGTTATTTAAAATATTATAGATGATTGCAATCTGCACGTGGCTGCACAATACATGAAAAAACCTACATGTTGCATATAGGATCCTGGAATACCATGTGGTAAATCAATTTAATAATTAGTTGTAGCACATTTCGCATACCTCGACGTCCTTCAGAATAAAATTCTTGTGGAAACTTCCCGTTGGAGTATCAGTCAGTCGAACCCCCAAATAGAATCAACCCTGAGATAAAGAGCTGTCTGTGCAAGTTCGATTGGCTTCGATAGGCTTCCAGGAGCTTGTGGTGAAATTACACAAGGCTTCGAACCGATATTTTCGGGATTAGTGCCTGTTTTTCCCATGAACAGCTTCTCCTAATTTTGGGACTTGTCTCCAGTCATTGAACGAGGTGATCATAAACCGAGTGTGAAAATTCCAGTGCTCCAGGCATCCAGAAACTTCAAACACGTGCCAGCTTTTTTTTGTGAATCTTGGTGAAGCCAAATTTCATAATTTCACATCCTATGGGGAATAATATGATGTTTTTCTGTTTACTTCTGTATGAAATCCTCTTTGAGGGGGTTTTAGGTGGGACTACGTCCAAGCTATTTTCAAACAGTAGCCAGTGTCCTGGTTACTTGCAGATGTAGTTTCTTTTTGCTGGGAAACTATAAGGGCAGTATTATCAACCCCTAGCTGTTGACAGTTTTGCCATCCTGGGTGGTAGTAATGCCCTACGGCTTCTCAATGAGAAGATAACTCATGGAAGGGTCCTGTTAATTTTGTACCCAGGATTGAAGTAATTTTTCTTTCTTGCTAAACTGAACCTGTGGAGATGTCTAGACTGATGAATTCTGGAATGGGAATGGATCACCAATAACAAGGCCAGATATAACCTTTTTAATGATATTTTGTTGTCGTTTTCTTTTACATAACTTAGCTTTCACATTTGCCTCACCTGGAACCATATTATTAACTTCAACCCCCAGACTGTAAAATGTGATGTGCGAATGCCATGATCATCATCTTCAACCTCATTGTGAGAATAATATTTCATACACAACATTACTTATGATTGTTGACAGTATTCTTTAACTTATGGATTATGATTTACTCAGGTGAGTTACCATGGTGAGAAGGTAGTATAAATGTGTGAATAGCACCACATATTATTCAGCTGAATTTCAGTCTGTCATATACAGAGTGATCTTGTCGGTTCAACAAGGCTTCAGGTCAGATACTTGCTAATTGATTGTTTTTTTGTAAATATCTGGGTGAATATAATTTCTATACATTCCCCCCTCTTCCTGACTTGATTAACATTGGTTTGACATGAAATTTTCAATATATATAATTTTTTTTTGTATTGTAACGAACTTTTCAAATTTAAACGGATCTTGTTTTCTTGACTTGGACAATGCCAAATATTACTTCAAGTCAAGTGGCGCCTGGGTTAGTTTTCTTTTTTTTTTTTGGAAACTTATGAAATTAAATAAATTACATAATGAATTGTTAACCCCGACCTCCCTGCTCTCTAGACAACAACGCTAACGGTGCAGTGACTTTTCAATTTTCAATAGAAAGGTAAAAACGTTACAATGCTCATAGGAAAGAAGTGAAAAGGCAAGTTAATGACATGATAAAAAACGGTATAATCGAAGAGGCCAAGTCACCATAGTCCTCGCCTTCATTAGTAGTACCAAAGCATGCAGATAAGGAAGGAAATGAAAAATGGCGTTCAGTTTTGGATTACAGACTTTTGAATGATTGTATTCAAGATGATGAATTTCCTTCGCCTTGCATAACCGATATTTTAGATTCCTTATCGGGAGCAGTATATTTCTCACATTTGGACTTGTCACAAGGTTATTACCAAATTGAACTTGAGAACGAAAGCAGACAATGTACTGCCTTTGTCACCGACAAAGGGCAATTTCAAATGACAAGACTCCCAATGGGTTTAAAAATTAGTCCGAGTTCCTTCTCAAGGGCTATGTCAATTGCAATGGCAGGCTTGAATAATTCTTCGTGTTTTATTTACCTAGACGACTTAATTGTCTTTGGTAATAGCTTAACAAATCATAATCAAAATTTGGTGAAAATACTAGAGAGACTACGGCGAGTCAACTTGAAGTTGAATCCAAACAAATGTGACTTCCACAAGCAAGAAATATTATATTTAGGTCATTTGATATCGAAGGAAGGAGTAAATCCAGATCCAGAAAAGACTAAGGCAATTTAAAACTTTCCGGTTCCAAAAGATGCAACTGAAACCAAACGTTTGGTAGCATTCGCTAATTACTATAGCAAACTTTGCAGATATAGCTTCACCTCTAAATTTTTTAAGTAAAATAAGGGTTCCATTTAGGTGGGATTCACGATGCCAGCAAGCTTTTGAAGCTTTAAAGCAGGCATTGATGAACCCTCCAGTTTTGCAGTACCCAGATTTTTCAGAAACAAACACATTTATTCTTGAAACCGATGCTTCAAATGTGGCATTAGGAGCGATTTTGTCTAATGAAAATGACAAACCTGTCGCTTACGCCAGCAGAAGCTTGAATATTCATGAGAGAAATTATCCAGTTATAGATAAAGAACTTTCAGCGATTTGCTTTGCAGTGAAAACTTTCAGAACTTATTTATATGGAAGAAAGTTTATTATATATACAGATCATAGGCCTTTAGTTTACTTATTCGGCATGCCTAACCCTTCCAGTGGATTAACCAAATTTAGGTTACTTTTAGAGGAGTACACATATAAAGTACGATATTTGAAGGGTAAGACTAATGTGGCAGCAGACGCTTTGTCCCGTATCACAATCTCGTCAGATGAATTGAAGAATATGTCAAATTGTGTATGTAGAATATTCGCTGTTACGAG
This sequence comes from Phaedon cochleariae, assembly GCA_918026855.4. Classification (NCBI taxonomy): domain Eukaryota; kingdom Metazoa; phylum Arthropoda; class Insecta; order Coleoptera; family Chrysomelidae; genus Phaedon; species Phaedon cochleariae. The sequence continues at coordinate 22,868,403 of OU896710.1, forward strand.
ACAACAAGCCAAACCCATTGACGATAGCAGTTTTAGTAGCACTGTCCACGAAAGACTTGATCACCTTGGAGTGGTAGAGCTATTGAAGCCGCCTAAAAGTTATGTAGAGGCTTATGTCACATCAGTGAATGATTTCAATAATAATATAAGCAAAAATAATTACTGTTTGGAAAATGTAATTTATTTGGAAAAAGCAAATGTCATTTCATTTAAACCAACTCGATCAGCGTTAGCATCTGGTGCATCGTTGAGAGACTTAAAAGAAATTTGCGAAATGTTTCAACTTCCGGAAGTAATTATATTGAGAAATGACAACAATAAATTATTGATTGGAAGTATTTTTAGGGATCCCAGAATAATAAGAAATATGAATATGAAATTATCGATAATGAAAGATGTGCAAAAGGTACATGGTAAGGAAATGCGACAAATAATTTTAAACGATTTTCACATTCTACCAAGTGGGGGGCATGCAGGTATAAGCCGCATGTACAACAAAATCAGGAAATTTTATTTCTGGAATGGCTTGCAAAAAGATGTTCAAGATTTTGTTAAAATTTGTGATGAGTGTCAAAGGTATAAACATGTAGAGCCTATGACAATCACTACAACCACGACGACGGCTTTTCAAAGGGATTCTTTGGATCTTGTTGGCCCACTACCAGTAGACTGTGATAATAATCAGTATATACTCACACTTCTGTGTGAATTAACGAAGTTCTTTGAATGCTATCCAATTAATAATAAGGAAGCAATAACAGTTGCGGAAGCCTTCGTTCAAAATTTCATCTTACGTTACTGTGTCCCACAACCTATTGTTTCGGATCAAGGTACAGAGTTTATGTCGAAAATTCTTAAAGAAATTCGCAAAATTCTTGAGGTTCAACAAATTTCTTTAAAAGCATATCACCATCAAACTTTGGGAAGTTTGGAAAATACGCACAAAAGTTTGGGCGCATTTTTAAGAATGCAGTGTGGTAAGTTTCCAGATTCCTGTAGTTCATGGGTATATTTTTGGAGCTTTGCTTTCAATACTACAGTTCATACTGAAACGGAGTACACCCCGTATGAGTTAGTATTTGGAAAAGTTTGTAATTTACCTTCACAGATAAAACGGCAAATTGATGCTTTATACAACTTCGATAGCTATCCTCTGGAATTGAAGTTCAGGTTGCAACAGGCACAAGCAAGGGATAATATGATAAAATCGAAAATGAAAAGAAAAATCAAATATGACGAGAAAACTAAAACTATGGTATACAAACCAGGGGATAAAATTTTGATGAAAAACGAGGTAGGTACAAAAATAGAGGCGTTGTTTAAGGGACCATATGTAGTTATTGAGGATAGGGCTCCAAATATTTTGATACGGATAAGGCATAAGGTTAAGGAAGTACATGAAAATAGGATTGAGCCATATTTCGAATGATAGATTATATTGGTGCCAGGAATTGACAAATATTTGATCAGTTTTTTTGTTGTTGTTTTTTTTTTGTTTGCGTGAAGGGTGTAGTATATGTAGATGTAAATGTTATAATATGAAGCATATACTTGGTAGTATATTAGGTAATTTAGTAACGTACGGTATATTATAATGTATAAGATATAGATAGGTTAATTCTGACGTGCGTCAGGTATATTATGATTAATAAGTGAATATTGTTATGCTTATATAAATAAATATATTGTAAACTGTACTAAATTGGGGAATGGAGAAAAGTAGAATGATTTTGGACACAAAAAGAGACTGGCCTTAATTGCTTGACCCTGTCTCAAGTCCCGATATATTAAAATCTGAATATAAATACAATAAGTACTACATTGTTACATGTTGTCAAATTTCGGTATTCATGATGACCATCGAATCAGATTACTTCGAAGTATATGATAACTGGGAAAATACCAAGAAAAACACACAGGGAAACTTGAAGCAGTCATTCAAAGAGTATTTCACTCCGTAAACCAATACAGCTCATGAAACACTCATTTTCAATAGTTTGAAGAAGGAGGAGGGTGAACCATTTGAAGAATTTTTACCAAGTGTCAAACACAGATCAGAAAGTGTGATTTCCAAGCAATGGAAGAAAGAATATCAAGAGACAAAAATAAATAATTATAGACATCAAAGATGACAGACTCCGGTAAAAGCTGATATCAGATGATAAACAAGATCTGGAAACATCCCTAAAAGTCTGCAGAGCGGGTGAAGTCAACTAAGCAGCTGGAAGTGTTGGAAAAATGGGAACAAAATAAACTTCTTGAAAAAAAAACACAGGAAAACAAACATATCAGAAAGAATCTACAGGAGACAAGAATCAGACACAACCCAGCCAGCAGGGTGACGTCAATCCTCGTCGAATTGACGTGGAAAATAGGTGGCAATTGGTCATCGTCAAGATTCGACCAATAACTGACGTCATCTTGACGTGTTCTAAAGACGTATCTGATAGACGTCATTTGACGTAATTTAGACGTGACTTCTGTACCAAATATTGTTGTTTTATTTCGAAGAAATTACTCAAAAAACTACCCATCTAGGACTCATGATTCAACACTATAAGAATGAAATACATAGGTACCATGCAACCTACTTAGTCAAGGATTCACGCAAATGAAAATATAGGTAGATGATAATCAATATAGATATAGGTATACGTACGTGCCATGGAGAAAACAAAGTGTATATACGGTATACGGATGCTTATATGATTGGTCAACCGTGCTCTGTTCTGTTGCTCTGTGGCTTATTCCGTGTGTAGTGTGTTGAGCCATTGTCGATCTAAATGAAAACCTAGTAGGCGACCTAGTACGCGAGGAGGTACAATATTGTCTGTTCTTTGAATCAAAATCTGTCTGCCTGTCAAGTGGCGCTGGCATCCTGAAAATGGAAAAAGCTCATTTGTTTCTGTCAAAATAGACATATTAGGTTGACATTCTCTTCTTCTATTTTTATCCAAACGGTACTCGACCATTGACGACGTGATATTCGATACAAGGCGATAAAAAAAGAAGATTGTTTTATGAGATGTAAATTGTGAAATAATCTGACAGTTGTCAAGTCAACTCAACTTATTGTCATTGACTTTGTGCATGTGTTGAATTCGAATGTATTTCTTTTCTTTCAGAATTGCAATTACATCTAATTATTTCTTCTACTCGTAGTCAAGAGTCAAGACTTTTTTGCTTTTAGTATTGGTTGTTCTATATAATAGTTTCTTATTAATTAGTTTGAATTTTAAGTAGTTATCTTGTTTCGTTTCTTTCTTTAGCAGAAGTAGGTAGGTACTTATTCATATTTGTAGTAGCTTCTAGTATCTAGTTATTATTTTAATAGCATATTTCCATTAGTTTTTGTGTGTAGTTTTTCTTTTTGCTTCATTTATTTATAACTATTTTAATTTTGAAAGTTTGTGATTGTTTGCGTGTTTGTGCGATGTCATCTAGAAATTGTCGTGTGCCATTTTGCACCCCAAGAGGTGGTGTGAAATTATCCAAACATGGTTTTCCATCTGATGTGAATTTGAGGCAACAATGGCTCCATGCCATATTCGATGCATACCAAGGTAATCTATATTCTTCTTGAATCACATATGTGAAACTAAATGCATTGATATTTCAGGAATGGAAATGGAAGAACAACGGTTCTTGAAAAGGGGTTCTGTTCCAACTCTGTTTGAGGTTTGCATATAAATAAAATGACATTTGACTACAAGTTTATATACTAAAACATACAAACCTTTTTAGCAACCTTCTTCATCCTTTGAAGTTTTATAATTAAGAAAGCGTTCGAAATTCACTGACAGAGTATTCATGAGTATAACACATACATAGGTTTACCTACCTATACTTTTATAGAACATAAAGAGCAAGACTTGAAATCATTTTCAATGAACTTGAAGAAAGTAATGGAATATTGGGAATACAGTGCTTCGGATGACACTTAAAAAGCTAAGGTCCCCGTCTTCTTAACTCACACAAGTCTCTGACTTTCGAGGGTTGCTTTGCAACTAAGCTGGCGGTTAAAAACACTTTTAAACACTTTTTTTTTTAAACAGGGGTCCTAGAAAGTCAATTTTAATGTCATATTTCTTGGCAATTTCAAATGTTTGAATCCACAAGCAGATGGTATACTTAATTGATTCATAATCACACCATTATTTCCAGTATGAAAACTTTCAAGAAGTTGACTTTGGTTCCCCTGAAATGTTTCTATTCCATTCAATTTATTATTTATTCCAAAATTGGACAGGGCATTATTAAAAGTAGAGACAAAATAGGTATAATTGTTTTTATAATTTCAGTCTCATCAGTGTAGTTTGCAATCTGATGCTAAAGGAGGATCATTGCCTGAAAATGAAGAAGCGTTTGAGCAATCAGCACTTGAACAGGTATTAGAATATTTGTATAAAGTATAATTTTTGACAATAGACCAACACTTCATTTCTTATTTAGTGAAGTTAGTGGCTTCAGTAAGATGATTTCACAAGAAATAATCATTTTATATATTCAGCTAACAAATCATTTTAAGATTCAGTATAGGTATTACCTCTATAAGTACAGAATTTTCAAACTTGGTACCCTCGTTGGTACCAGTATACTTTTAGACAGTTCAATATACAGCACATCAGAAGAGAATAAACCAAAGTGAAATAAAAATTTAATCTTCATAATTCTTTATTTCAAAATAAATCTTGAAATCACATTACTCTAGCGAAATTCTAGTGAACATCGTAGATTTCAGTAAAACTAAAGATAATAGATAACCTTGAGATCAAAAGAGTATTGACAACAATCATTCAGTGCACAAACAAATACTTCATTGTCTAAGAGAAAAATGTACAAATCTATTTTAGAAATCCATATTTTCTCAAGTGAATAAGTTTGAAAAAAACAAGACACTAAGTCATCTCCTGAAATGTATTAGTTCGCATTAGGAATATCTGAACATCATCAGTAGCATTTTGAAAGGAAATTTGTGGAAGTGGGAAAAACCACAGTGTTAAAAATTGAAAAAAACATTTAATTGATTTTTGGTTAAAACTGATTATGGGCAACGTGCCCACAGCCCAAAGGGGTTTTACGGAGGGTACAACCACCTGGTCATCCAGGAAAATAGGTGCATGTTGTTTCAACAATGTTTCCCACTATCAGTTTCAACCAAGAATCAATTTAATGTTTTCTCAATTTCTAACATTGTTGTTTTTTTCAATTCCACAAACCTTTTAAAATTATAGTCCGAAATATGTTCAGATATTCCTGATGCAAACCAGAGATTACACATCTCTGTGCAAACTAATAAATTAGTGGAGATAACTTAGTGTGAATTGTTTTTTTGGATAATGCACAAAGACACTGTTGATATAATGTCAGAAAGTAGATACAGAATAATATAAAAACATAGATAGACAAGAAAAAATTATCATTTTCGCCAAGTAAATTATGGAAAAACATCAGAATACATTTATATCCACCTACATATTACAGCAAATTCGAAAAACATCATACTTAATGCCAAATAGTCAAAATACTAACAATATTGATGTAACCCCCTGTATATCATTATAAAAAATGTAAGAACGCAGTAATAACCCTTCTGTTTGTTGTTTTGCAGTAGATATTTTACTTTTATTCATTAACACAACATTATGGAAACATTCTTTAGGAAAAAGGAAACAGTGCATGCATGTTGGTATTTACTGATTTTATACCTATCAGATAGTCAGGATATTTATGTTGAATTTCTTTGAAAGAAACTATATATATGAAGCATAGGTGCTCTGATAATTTGTCCCGTAAACTAACATTTACAGGGTGACCCATTTGAAAGCGAACCACCCTCATAACTTTTTTATTTATGGAGCGATTTTCACGAATTATTTTCTGAAATGTAGAGGGGAGGAAGTTGTATTTGGAGCCAAGTGGCGTAAATTTTTTTCAAAAACCAAGGCCTACTAAAGAACAATTTTAGAATGACAATAGATGAGATATAGAGGGAGACCGTTTGGAATGAGACGCGCTGTAGATCGTTAATATTGAATATTTTTTCATAAAACTTGGCACAGATCTATTTCAGAAGACGCCGATTTCAGTGGTTTATGCTAAAAAAATCGCTAAAATAAGGATACTGATATGGTAGGCCTTAGATTTTGAAAAAATTTGACGCCGCTTGGCTCTAAATACAACTTCCTCCCCTCTACATTGCAGAAAATAATTCGTGAAAATGGCTCCATAAATAAAAAAGTTATGAGGGTGGCCCGCTTTCGAATGGGTCACTATGTATTTTATGAAGTCAACGTTGATGAATTTGTTAACTGCGGGAACATTCCTTTATATAACTATTTCTAAAGCATACTTTTACTTCAGTCTTCAAAAAAAGATAACCACTATAATCATAACAAACAAATTTTACTGTTATTTTTTAGGTTGTATTCATATAATGATTAACTCTTAATATTCTCAAATAAAAAATATCGAAACGTTTTTATTGTATTTTAGATTCCTGTAACTACTCCATTTGTCATTCCTCCTCAACAAACCATCCTGTTACCTCCTGGCAGTGACCAATCTGAATCTGAATTTTCCCAGTTGCATTCCTTGAAAATTACTATAAAAAGGCTGCGAGCCACTGAAAAATATTTAAGGAATGCATTAGACAAAAAAAATCACCAATCGCAAGAATACCAAGACGAAATTCTTGAATTGAAAGAGGATGCACAGAAAAACAAGAAAATGATTAACATAGAGAAACGTTGCTCTGAAGGAGACTCATTCGCGGTATTCCTGATGGACCAGATAAATAATTTTGGGAAAAAGAAATTTGTTTGGTCTGAAATGACCATCAGAAATTGTGTCCTTTGGAGAGCAAAATCTCCAAAGGGCTATTGTTTTCCAGATTATTTCCTTAAACTTCCATCACGATCTACTCTCCAAAGATATATGGGTAATGTTGATGAAGAGATCGGATTATCAGAATTGATAAAAGAACGACTGACTGTTGAGGCGCAGGGTCTCACCAATATAGAAAAAATATGTTCCTTAATCATAGACGATATGCATATCCAACAAAAACTAACATACGGTAAAAGAGAAGATATGTTCTTTGGACTTGATACAACAACCGATAATCCAATTGGTGATAGACCAATCCTTGCAAATCAGCTGATGTGTTTCGTGATGCATGGTTTATCCACAAAAATTACAATTCCTGCGGGATACTTCTTTCATAAAAAACTAACTACCGATACATTTTACGAGCTCACAACAAAGATCATTCACCAAATCCATGAATGTGGTTTTACAGTTCTGAGAATCGTTACTGACAACCATAAGTCGAATGTAGCCTTATTCAAGCGATTTGGAGAAGGTTCTTTGTTGAGTGAAGTTGCACATCCGGTAATACCTGATGAGCCCTTATATTTAAGTTTCGACTATTGTCACCTAATCAAAAATTCAAGGTCTCTTTTTCTGGACCATGATATGGCATCCGAAACAGGAATCATATCTGCTCACTATGTGAAAAAGTTGTATAATATGCAAAAGAATCTATTCATAAAACCTGTTCCATATTTAACTAGGAAACATGTTATGCCAACCAACATAGAAAAAATGAACGTGAGGAGAGCTGTTCAATTATTTTCACCAAAGGTAACTTCTAGTATCCAGTACTTGACTGATTACAATTGTAACGAAGATTTCAGTGGAAGTGAAGCATCGATTGAGTATATGACATGTATGTATAAATTTTTCAAAATCCATGATATTAATGATGCCGAACACAGCACAGGTCAGCGTGATGAATTATCTGCTCCATTTTCAAATATCAGTGACGAAAGACTCATATGGTTAGACATACTTTTTCCAGAGTACATACTGAATATTCAGGAAATTTCAAAAAAAGCTGGTCTAAAGTGTCTCAGCAAAGAAACAGCTGAAGCTTTGATATTGACAGCAGAGAGTACAGTAAAGACAATAAATTATTTATTGAACCACGGATTCTATTATGTGCTCACCCGACGACTCAATTCTGATGCGATAGAAGGCCTTTTCAGTCAAGTCAGGGAAGGTGGTGGGTTCCAAGATGCCACTGATGCCCGGTCTGCGCATTATACCCTCAGACGCATCATCAAATGTGGCATCATCAAATCTACAGATGGTGCAAATTTATCGAGTAGTATTTCTCGTATTGGACCTGCTATATATGATAACTCATCTGATAACGCTCCAGTTTTTGAGTTAACGAATGAAATAATTGATATAATAGATCAAATGAAAAATGATATTAACAACCTCGCAACTTTTGGAATCACATCAGCTTCTATAGCTATGTTAGCTGGTTATATTCTGAGAACAATCATGGCAAGGGTCGATTGTGAAACATGTTTGAGTATATTATCACAACCTAGGGGGAATACACCCATGTTAGGGCGACGACTTCATTAAGCCAAATGCGGAACTTAGCGATTTAGTGTCAGACATTTTCGATGACACAATAAAATATGGTCAAGATGACTTTGTAATTATAATGTTCAGCAGCAACAATGTGAGTAATTCTAGAACACTAAAAGTGGCTCTCAAGGCTCTTTTCCGAATCAGTAGAACCACTAACATCGTATTGATATCGCGAAGAGACACTGAATCAGATCAGATTCTAATTAACATGATAAATAAAGCAATGTCAACATTCACTAAGTATAACAAAAATTCCTCCATTAAATTTTTCGTGGATGAAAATCATCATCACAGTAAATTCCTAATTTGCGAGGAGATCAAAAATTATTTTCTATTTCCTTATGGTAGGAATGTTGTTCTGAAAACTATACAAACTGTTGACATTGTGAATGCTTCAGCACAGTTTTTTCAGATAAGCGAGACAGAGTAATTAACTGCCTCTGTCTCTCTAACTGTAATTGTGATATTATGTGTATACAAAATAATAATTCTACCAATGACAACAATGATTTTACGTTAATATTAGGTTCGAATGATTCCAGTAAAAGTTATATGAAAGAAAAGAAAATTGATGCACCCACTGGTAGACAATTGAAGAAAACTGCCACTTTTCCACTTAAACATGTAGATGATCCTTCTGGCCAAATTCAGGTATTATTGTTAAATATTCAATCAATTCGTTTTAAGACCGATGCTTTGCAAATTTTTCTGGAAGACTTGGAAAATCCTGAAATATTACTCTTAACTGAACATTGGTTATATAGTGAAGAACCGTTATACCTTCCTAACTATACTTCAGTTTCAAAATTTTGCCGTTCACAAGCTCGTGGAGGTGGTACCATGATACTGATCAAAGATATGATCAAGAACCTGACTTGTTTTGTGAACCAACCATCGGTCGACCCCAGTATATATCTAGCACATTTATCGGTACCAGAAAGTTTTTATTTTACTCCCACAGATGCTACTGAACTCAGAGAAACCTTCGTTGATATAAAAAATAAGAACTCCTCTGGATGGGATGATATTTCAGTGAACATACTGCTCAAATTGCCACTCACACTGCTACAAGTATTGGCAGAAGCAATCAACTATTCTTTTTCAGTAGGTGTTTTTCCTAGCTGCTTAAAAATAGCAAATATCATTCCACTATATAAAGGCGGCGACCACGATTCTCCTTCAAATTTCAGACCGATTGCCTTGCTACCCGCGTTAGCGAAGGTAATCGAAAAATTAGTTAAAAAAAGAATGGTAACTTTTATATGCAAACATGGTATTCTTAGTTCAGATCAATATGGTTTTCAATCCTCAAAAAACACCAATGATGCAATATTCGCATTTCTTGAGCGGCTGTACTTACGGCTGAATGATGGGGAAGTAGCTGCAGCAGTGTTCTGTGATCTATCAAAGGCCTTTGACTGTGTAAATCACAGAATACTGCTTCAAAAGCTGCAAACCTATGGTTTTAGAGGTATAGCTTTGCTCTGGTTTCAGTCATATTTGACTGAACGTATCCAAAGCGTCATCGTCGCTAATACGTGCTCTAAGCATTTAGCACTGAAACATGGAGTACCGCAAGGGTCTGTACTGGGACCCCTGTTATTTTTACTATATGTGAATGACTTAACACATGTCGACATTCATGGACAATTCACAGTATTTGCTGATGACACTACTATACTTTGGCATGGCATGGATTACACATTTTTAGAAGACGTCATCAATGAGGACCTGAGCAAAGTTAAAAAATGGTGCGACGCCAACTTATTATCTTTCAATGCTACTAAGACAGGTATCATCAACTTCAAGTGTGTTATTAGCAATGTATTTCTCGAAAATGATCGTATCAGCATCAAAGCCATGAATAATTTCTTGGGTCTAAATATTGATGCAAATCTGAAATTTGAAGGGCATATCGTGGGCGTACAAGCAGAACCCTGTAAGTCCACTGTTTTCGGGAATAAGGAATTTATCACACATAAGTCCATATTAGCGTAACGCTCCAGGCAAATAAACATTCAAGTCCATTTTGCGTTTGTTTCCGGAGATATAGTCAATGAAAATCCACTTAAGTCAATTTCGTTATAATTTTACAGGTTGATTCGAATATTCAATTGCATTTTTCTCCTTATATTATTTTCTGGACTTACATGATTCTGCTTGTACGCCCACGATATATTAAATTTATCTAAAAAGCTAGCGTCTGGCTGTTATGCCGTACGAGTTACATCTAACGAATTAGGGTTAACTGCGGCAAGGAATGCATACTTTTCACTTATTGAATCTCATCTGCGTTATGGTATTTGCTTCTGGGGAATGACTGCGAACTATTTATTCGATAGAGTTTTTATGCTCCAAAAGAGAGCTCTTAGATACATGTGCAAAGCCGGCTCGAGGGACGCTTGTAGACCTTTATTTTTGCTCCATGGAATATTGCCCCTGGCCTGCATTTTCATTTTGGAAACCGTATGCTTAGTACATAAAAAATATAAAGAATTCAGATACGCGTCATCGATTCACACTACTCGCGGCACCTCTTCCCTAAACATTAAATTACCTATTCCCATATCAACTCTTACTAAGAACTCTATTATCTACGAAAGCAAGAAGTTATTCAATCATTTGCCCCTGCACCTAAAAAGAATTGAAAATGAACAAAAGTTCAGGAAATCCGTGAAACAGTTTCTTTTGGAGAGAGCTTGTTATAATATCAATGAATTCTATCAGGTTTCCTAATTGTTATTTTATTATCTATGTTTTTTATGATCTTTTTTTATGATCTTTTTTATGACGTTTTTCATAATATTTTATAACTTTTATTATTATCATATACCTGTATGACATTGACATTGGTATAAGGCAGCTCTTTTGCCGTTACCAACAAATGTGTGTATGTTTATTTATATTTTTGTTTATTATATTTATCGTTAATATTCAGGATACTGATAAGACTATGTCGTGTGACTTCGGCCGCTATGTAAATTTACTCATGTGATTAGTACCTAAGTTCTCAAACGCTTTGTCAATAAGAATTTATATTCTTCAGGCAATAAAGTACATTTTGATTTGATTTGATTTGATTTGATAAATATTCAAGACGAAGGCAACCTTCAGTACCCTAGCAGAGTATTCGTGAACTTCATAAGCATACTAGTTAAGGTCACATCAGAAATCATCAAATTAGTTCCTCGAAATAAAAAGCCAAAAAAATTGATTACAGAAAAACTATTCCATCATATACTTGAGTGTCGGTTATTTAAATGTTGGGATCATAAAAATATTCTGGCCGATGTAATTTTAAAAAAACTTTTGAATCCTTTATTGGCCAGTATTGGTAAGACAAGATCGGACATAGTCTTCAACCCTTTTCCGGTTGAGGTCAAACCTCTATCTAGGAAACTCATGAAAATGAATTAAAATAGACAAAAAAAATGTAATTCTCATAAAAAATTACATAAATTGATGAATATACCAACTGAAATTATACACACAGTGCATTACTGCAGCTACTCTGCCCCCACTTTTCACTGTCCAAAATTGATTTTTTAGAAAACGAAAAATCAAGGTTTTTGATCGAAATATCTGGGTTTCTCTGGAAGTTTTTTTTGAAAAAAGAAAAATTAAACCTATAGCTTGAAAATGCGAAGGTTTTTTTTTTCACAAAATCAGCTATCGTTATCACAAACACATTTTCTTATTTTGTGTGTTCAACCAGGAAATTCGTTTTTTGTTAAATATACCGAAAAATAATCCATATTTTTATATTCTCGATGATGATGAAATTCCGAAAAAATGCAATTTTGTGGAAAATAGTTATTTATGATATAAGTGCTAAAAGTGATGTTTTATTTTATGAGAATGGAAGTGTCTATCCCTTCGAACAAAGTAACAAATCTAGTAATTCTCTGAATTAATGATAATTCATTTATATTCTGTTTCAGTAAAAATTAGTAATAATGCTAGAAAATTTAAAACAGTTCTAAATTGTATTCATATTCAATGACTGAATAAAAAGCAAGAAATCAATTTTCATCCATCAATTACTTATGTCTCGAATAATTGATCAATTATAGTTTAGTTAACATCATTTTTATCTCAATTACCTCACAACAAGTTATACTTCGTAAGGTTTTTTCTTCGTTTATCCAATACCAATATGTATACTACAATTTATAATATGTAAACATTTTGATTAAACTTTATTATTATTATTATTCTCAGTAGGTAACAAGATTTGGAATAATTGATTTATGTTGTGAATTATGCATATAGTTCATGAGAATATACTTGCTTCAGGTCCACTAGAATGATGTATAGGTCATATACCTATTGGATTGAAAAATACGAAAAATACCTCATTTTCGGTAGAAATGATAAAGTTCAGTTATTCAGCTCAAGTCAACAATACTCTAGATACATAATATGTATGAATAATAATTTGTTGAATATTACTTCAAACTTACATAATATTAAGTTTTTCAAATATATACATCATTCATCATTCAGATATTTGTCTAGATATACCAAAATTCCGAAACTAATCCAACATACCTCCCACAGTATCAATAATCTATGATATCAATCAAGCTAAGACTTTATATTCTATATCATTGAACAAAATCTGTATTTTGAGTGGAAATTAATTTTGTCTGTAGCTAGAAAATATTGGAATCGTAACCTAAAAATATTTTCTAACACTAATACCTATAAGAGTAAGTTATAAGACAAGGTAAAGGGATGCCCCTGATCATATTTTTGTATATTGCTACTTCAAAATTGTAAAACGATTCACTAAAATAACTTGTGCTGGATCTAAAAGGGCAAAGCCTATGGCTTATCGTGGATTCCAAACTACCTTTAGGGCGCCAAGATGCCCAGGATTAGAACCGGGAACCACACATTTTTAGTCAGGTTCAATCAGACAACACCTCCAGTATTTGAATGCTTAGATCGGCAATAAACTGAAACATAATATCCTTATTATTTGGTTGTAGCTGACATTTTTCACTAATCTTGATGGTTGATGGTTGAATGGAGATTATTTTGTATGCTTTATTCTTACACAATTGCTAGATTGCAACTTGCAAAAGGTGCAGATATAAATTGTTTCAAAAAAGCTGATGAATGAAAGTAACTGTAAAAACAAAAAAATCAACTCTCAAGGACAACGATATTTCAGGATTAGGTGAATCAAGATGGTGAAATATGAATTTCTCCACATTTTTTGTAACTCTCTCTTGTTTCTATAATTAACGTCCATGAAGATATACCTATTGTTCTCTTCTTCAAATGTTTTACAAAACATGGTGTTACTGAATATGGATTTAATTCTTCTTTTAGGTTTTAAAATAGTATTTTTTTCAAATGCAGTGACATTTTGAGGCAAATCATGTGATTCGTTTTCACTTAATATGAAATAATACTAATATTTGTATTCATAGAAAGTAAGAAAAAATCCCAAAAAATCTAGTGAAACCAACAGTCACATTTTGTGGAATTTTTCTTCACAAGATGTAGTTTCATAACTACTACAAAGTTACAAGTGTAATTGGTGAACTCACTTGCATCATATCCATGAGGAAATGAGGTTATGACCTTCAATAACTAATTCTTCAACTCATTATCCCTATGAAAATGTCCATTGCCTTGTATAACTGCTGCAACTTCCGATTTTTCACTAAAACAATAATATATAATATAATTGTATTCCCAAAATGTCAAGTTCACTCATATGAGTAAATGATGAGTAGGTATCGGTAGTTAGTTTTACTTCAAATTATCAGTATCCTGATGCATTTTCATTGATAAATTCTGATAGCAAATTTAATTCATTTTCAGTGTTAATAATTCTGCGGATAATGACAAAACACCTAGCAAAATGCATATTATCTGATTGAAGTTTTGAATTTGTTTTTCTTCAAGAAGTGAAGAAAAAGATATTGATGACTTCTGAAGGATTGTTATTTTTTTCTTAATTTACTTCATGCAACATATCTTGTTCATTGTACTTTTGTGTAAACATCTCTCGAAACATCTTCTCTTTTGTATGTTTTTATGAAGTCTAAAATCAAATTGTTTTAATTGATGGATATGAAATATATTATTACTACTCTATATATGGTCAAAACATGTCAGTCAGTTTTTGAATGATAAAGAAAATCCCAGATTAGATATAATGAAATTATGGTGAATACCTATTCAAACTATTGCAGATATTTCCTGATTACTGCTTCATCAGCATAACTCTTAGATGATAGGTTTCATTAATTAATTAGAACAATAGTTTGAATTTGAACCTATAAATTGAAACTCTGTAGATTATGACAAAAGGATCTATGGGAAACTATTGTCTATCAGTTTTCTCTCCACAACAACTAACAGTAAAGTGGAAATTTGGAGACTGTGGTTAAATAAGCAAATACAAAAATATACCCAAATTCACACAATTATATTTAGAAAAGCCGAAATACGTATTTCGGCAACTAAGCTGCCATCCTCAGTAGAACTGAAAAGATAATAAAAATTTACTCACTCTATTATCTTTCAGGATATTCTCCAGAAATTACCAATACTACTAACAGTTCATATTATATGTCTCAAAAAATTGGACTTTGGTTGCACTAATATTCAGAAAAAAAATCCTCAATTTGACAAAACCTAATTTGATTTGTAAGAAGTCAAGCATGATATTGAGATATATTGTTTATGCACTTTAGGGACCTAAAGGGTATAGGTACTGTCGCGTCCCTACGCTTTTTTTATGTTGTGTATGTCATATGTTTTGTCAAATTAACAAATTTGCAATATTCACAATTATTTTTCGCGAAATAGCCTCAGACCTTACTTTTTACACAATTTGGCAACTTCTCGGAATTAGCACTGACCTTTCCAACGAAGAACTAAAGACGAGAACCAAAAAATTGGACAGAGTGTGTTTTTACCACGCCGAGTGATAAGGATACCTACCTATCTATACTAATATATATACTTATCCATCTCGTTACCGAACCTATAATAAACCTCGCGAAGTGCGTGAGTTTTTTTGTTTCTGTGGAGAACCTACCATAAATACGAACATCAAGATTACAGCACTTTGATCTCAGCCGGCCGGCCAGAAGAACGAAGATTTTGATCAGGCTGGATTATCACACCAAGGTAAGATCTGAGTGCTCGAAATTTTCCAACTCCGCGGTCTTCAATTAAGTACCTATTCAAAATACAGTCCACTGTTTCTTCTCAAGCTATTATTCTAATTATAAACCAATTCAACCAATATCCAACATTTGATCCTTCGAGATCGGATCTTGAATTTTTTTTCATACTTGATATTACCAGTAATACCTATTCGCTTTCACGAAAATATCATTGAATTGTTAATAAGGCAAACATTCCCGTATCACAACATATCATCCGTAACCAATTTTACATTGAAGGCAATTTGTGTTTCAAGCAATTCTGTCCCTTATTGATTCTGAATGGACATAGCCTGGTCGACGATAGCTGAAATATCGCGCGCGATTTGAGAAAAGCGCGGTTGCCGTATTGTGCTTATTGAAAATCTTTAGTAAAAATAAAATTATAGTAACTTTGTGCTTCATTGTTTATCAGCGAAGAGTTTATATTTGAAGCATTTTCAAACATTCCATCCCAACCAAAGAAATGGCTCCTGAACCAGTTGATAAATTGAAAAAATACAAAACACTTCGGGAAATTGAATTTCGACGTATGAATGAGATTTATTCTGCTGGAATAGCAGCTCAAGGTGATGCCAACCACTTGAATGCTTTCGAGTTCAGGTTTGAATGCCTCGAAATAGTAAAAGTCTAGCCGAGGACTTTGAACCTGAAGATGCTGTTCGGTCATCATTCGAGAGGCTCTATTACAGTTGCAAATGTATGAAGGCCAAACTATTTCCAGACCAACCTCCATTACCAACACTCACCTCATCTGTTACTTCGAACATTTTGCTTCCAAAAATCAATTTACCTACCTTCAGTGGGGATTTTTCTAGCTTCCCTTCTTATATCGACATGTTTGATGCCATTATATTGAATAATCAGTCACTTTCCGACATTGAGAAGTTCAATTACTTGCTATCATCCCTCAAAGGCCAGGCACTTGCTCTTATTCAGCAACTACCAATGACATCTGATACCTTTCAAATAGCTTATGATACACTGATCAAACGCTATAAAAATAATCGCCTCATCGCAGCAGCTCATTGGGCCGCGATAGATAATACGCCTAAGCTTGGTTCTGATGACCCGGCAGCTTTGAGAAATCTTTTAGATATTTTTGAAGATAACCTCGCAGCTCTTCGAAAAATGAAATTGCCAGTAGATCAGTGGGATTTTGTACTGGTTCAAATGCTACTCAAACGTTTAGATCTTTCTGTTGCTACCCGATTCGAATTGCATCACAATTCCTCGGAGACACTTACATTTCAAACCCTAACCGAATTTCTCACTAAGCAATGTGTAGCATTGGATAATGTGAAACTAAATGTCAAACCGAAACCAAAAAATATCTCTAAGCTGTCGAGTTCAAGTTCAATACGTCCTTGTACATCTTTTTTGGTTCAAGCAGGTACAATCAAGTGTTCAGTTTGTTCCAAAGATCACTATACATTCCGATGTCCTGACTTTACGAAGAAAACCCCTCAAGAGCGTTATCAAGTCGCTAAATCCAGGAAGATGTGTTTAAACTGCTTAAGTTTGACTCATTCTACAAAACAATGTAAACTTTCTGCTCGTTGCCACCGCTGTGGTCAGCTGCATCATACGACTCTTCATTTCGAGACCTCATCTGATACTCCTTCGATAGCGATTGATTCTGATCGTGCTCAATCTTCTACGATGAATGACTCTACGAATTCGGATATACCGTCTGTTCATACTGCCTTTTTGTCTGCCTCCTCAAGTGTCCTATTATCCACAGCTCAACTTGATGTGTTAGATTCCTCAGGAACATATCAAAAGCTGAGGTGTCTTCTTGACAGTGGAAGTATGACCTCCTTCATCACCCACCAAAGTGTCAAACGCCTTGGGCTCCGTAAATCGGATTTAACTCTGAACCTCAAAGGTATTGGTTCAATGCAAACTTTATCAAACCATGGTGGAGTAGTTATCTCATTCAAACCAGTTAACAAGCCCAGCCCTATTTTTTCGACTGATGCAGTGATTCTTCCACGGATATGCAATAACCTTCCTTCTGTTCTAATGCCCCGAGCTAAGTGGCCACATATAAGGGACTTGCATCTTGCAGATCCTACCTTTGATACCCCAGGTAACGTAGATTTGTTGCTTGGTGCTGATGTATTTTCCCAACTACTTTTAGATGGTCATATAAGAGGTGAAAAGGGGACCCCTAATGCAATGAACACTGCCTTGGGATACGTTCTGATTGGTAAAGTGAACTTCATTGACTCTTCAGTCACATCACTATTTTGTTCTACCAATGAGTGTTCTCTTCTCAACGAAACTTTACGAAAGTTTTGGGAAGTTGAGCAAGTTCCCACAGTTTCAAATTTAACACAAGAGGATGAGGTCTGTGAGAACATTTTTTCTGATACTGTTGCCAGGGACAACACTGGTAGATACATCGTCACATTACCTTTCCGAGATAATCAACCAACGTTTCCAGATATACGTTCTTTAGCCCTAAATAGATTTTTGAATCTAGAAAGACGGCTCCTTAAACAGCCCGAGCTCTATGCCCAATATTCCGAATTTCTGAGAGAATACTTGGAGCTTAATCATATGAAACTCATCGTGGAAAAGACTCCTACTTCGGCTTGTTACTACATTCCGCATCGTTGTGTCACGAAGCCTGGCAGTTCAACCACCAAGTTGAGAGTCGTCTTTAACGCCTCGGCTAAACTGCCAGGACAAGACTCCTTGAATGATCACCTTCTAATTGGGCCGAAACTTCAACAGGACATCGTTAGTATCCTTCTTCACTTTCGTTTATACCCTTTCGTTCTGACGGCCGATATCAGAATGATGTATCGTCAAATTTTGATAAGTTCAAATCAGCAAGATTACCAGAGAATTCTCTGGCGATTTAACCAATCCGACCCAGTTCAAGAATATAAACTAAGAACCGTTACGTATGGCGTTAATAGTGCTCCATTCTTAGCGATCCGTACCCTTCATCAGTTAGCCAAAGATGAAGGGGCAGACTTTCCGCTAGCCACTAATGCCCTACTTCATCATACCTACATGGATGATATTGTTATATCCACTCCGACAATTGAGGAGGCACGTAACCTCCAAAGTCAGTTGAGTGGCCTCCTTGCCAAGGGTTGTTTCGAATTGCGGAAGTGGGCGGGTAATGATTGCTCATTACTAAGCCACCTTCCCGAATCTCACCTGAGCATTAGTTCTCGTTCTTTCGACACTGATGCTGAAGAATCTCTCAAAATCTTAGGCCTACAATGGAGCCCACCTACTGATAATTTCAAATTTTCTATAAATCCAATTACCTCACCATGTACCAAACGTAATTTATTATCAAACCTTGCTCGCATCTTCGACCCCCTTGGATTGCTGTCACCCGTTACCTTCTTAATTAAGCACCTTATCCAGAAAATCTGGATTTTGAAACTTTCTTGGGATCAGACCCCTTCTCAAGATATTTTACATCTCTGGGACAAATATCTCCTTGATGTACCATCTCTTGAACATTTTGAATTGCCACGTCTTGTGACTCCCTCAAATTACAAGTCTCTAGAAATCCATTGTTTCGGCGATGCTTCCGAAAAGGGCTATTGTGCGGTTCTTTACTTCTTGTTTCGTTCACCATCTGGAGAAATCTCTACGTTCTTTGTACTTTCCAAGTCTAAGGTAGCTCCGCTGAAGAGTATCACTCTTCCTAGATTGGAACTGTGTGCAGCAGGCTTAGCTACTCGCCTGGTTACATTAATTCTTCGCGTGTATGGAACTGAACTCCAATTTAGTAGAATTTGTTGCTGGTCTGACTCCTCAATAGTGTTAGATTGGTTGAAATCTCCCGCTTCTAGATGGACCACGTTTGTTTCTCATCGCGTCTCTTACATACAAACGCAGGTTCCCTCTGCCGAATGGTTCCATGTTTCTTCGGGTGATAACCCTGCTGATTGCGGTTCTAGAGGACTCTTACCTTCCAAACTTCTCAACTTTTCTCTCTGGTGGAAGGGCCCTAATTTCCTGAGAGACCCAGATTTCAATTTTCCTTGTGATATTCCATATTCATCTCCTGCACCAGAGGCGCTTGCGGAGGAGAGAAAAATTGCATCAATCAATATCAATGTTGTCATTTCTGAATTACTAGATTCCCTCCTGAATAAATATTCCAACCTATCCACTCTCGCCCGCATACTCTGTTATGTGTGTCGATTCATTCAAAAATCTCTTCCACTTGCTCCTAAGTTGAATGGACATTTGACCACTTTGGAATTGAATGATTCACTGGTCCGCTTAGCCAAACACACCCAAACCATACATTTCGTGGAAATTGTGGGTTTGCTCAAATCGAGCCAAAGTTTGCCCAAATCTTTCAGGAAACTCTCCCCTTTCCTTGATGACAACGATATCATCAGGGTAGGAGGACGCTTATCGCAAGCTCCTATTAGTTATGATCGCAAGTTCCCTATTCTTCTTCCCAATCATAGCCTATTCACCGATCTACTCATTGATTATTTCCATGAGAAATATTTACATGCAGGTAATCAGACTGTACAATTTCTCATAACCCAACAGTTTTGGATCATTTCGGCCAAACGCTCCATTCGGCGAGTACTAGCCAAATGTATTCGCTGCTGGAAAATCAGACCAAAACATCTGCAACCTCCGATGGGGAATCTTCCTCCTGGTCGTGTTTCACGATGCAAACCATTTCAACATGTTGGCATTGATTTCGCCGGACCTTTTCGAATTACTTTATCTAAGTCCCGAGGAGCCAAAACTTTGAAGTCCTACCTTTGTCTGTTCATTTGTATGGCCATAAAAGCTGTTCATTTAGAACTCGTTTCTGATTTGTCTTCGGCTGCATTTTTAGCAGCTCTCAGACGCTTTATTGCCAGACGTGGCAGACCCTCTGATATTTACTCGGATTGTGGTACGAATTTCATCGGCTCTTACCGAGAACTATCCATGTTCATGAAAGAGGCTTCCTCTGAAGAAGCCATTCTCTGGCATTTCAACCCTCCAGCGAGTCCAAACTTTGGTGGCTTGTGGGAACGGAATATCCAATCAGTCAAGACGCATTTGCTCAAAATCATTGGTGACCAACTCCTGACGTACGAGGAGCTTTCAACGGTTTTCATTCAAATTGAATCGGTCATGAATTCACGGCCTCTTATGCCTCTGAGCAACGATCCTAATGATGTCAGTGCGCTAACTCCAGGACACTTCTTGACTTTGACACCCTTAACAGCCATTCCAGAACCTTCTCTTCTGGATACTAACCCCAACCGATTATCACGCTGGCAGCTTATCCAGCAAATGCACCAACATTTCTGGCAGCGCTGGTCACGCGAATACCTGCATTCCCTTCATCAAAGGAGCAAGTGGTTGGATCCAGGTACCAAAATCTCTACTGGTACCTTGGTCGCTATCAAGGTCGACAATTCACCTCCACTACAATGGCCATTGGGACGGGTTCAGGAGGTATTTCCTGGGGCAGATGGGCATGTGAGGGTAGCCACCATTAAAACTGCAACAGGTCTTCTAAAGAGACCCGTGAGCAAGCTGTGTCCACTACCAATTGGGGATTAAAATGCTCCGCATTTTGGTGGGGAGTATGTCGCGTCCCTACGCTTTTTTTATGTTGTGTATGTCATATGTTTTGTCAAATTAACAAATTTGCAATATTCAAAATCATTTTTCGCGAAATAGCCTCAGACCTTACTTTTTACACAATTTGGCAACTTCTCGGAATTGGCACTGACCTTTCCAACGAAGAACTAAAGACGAGAACCAAAAAATTGGACAGAGTGTGTTTTTACCACGCCGAGTGATAAGGATACCTACCTATCTATACTAATATATATACTTATCCATCTCGTTACCGAACCTATAATAAACCTCGCGAAGTGCGTGAGTTTTTTTGTTTCTGTGGAGAACCTACCATAAATACGAACATCAAGATTACAGCACTTTGATCTCAGCCGGCCGGCCAGAAGAACGAAGATTTTGATCAGCCTGGATTATCACACCAAGGTAAGATCTGAGTGCTCGAAATTTTCCAACTCCGCGGTCTTCAATTAAGTACCTATTCAAAATACAGTCCACTGTTTCTTCTCAAGCTATTATTCTAATTATAAACCAATTCAACCAATATCCAACAGGTACTTTAAATCCCTATGAATTTAATCTAAATTTCTTTGCAATAAAAGCTGGATTATAAATTCATTTTCAATTTCATTAGGAATATAACATGATATGGATGCGACAAAATGGTAACGTGTTTAGAACAGTAGTAAACTTGCATTTAATTTTTTTTCGTTATTTTTTCTCCTCAGGACTAAAGTGTTTTCAAATCCCTCCACAAACATTTTATCTCCCGATTAAAAATACCACTTTATTCCCTAGGTGTATAATGTACTATTATATCAATTTATTTGGTTTCGAAAAATTGTGACGTAATTTCAACAAATGATGAAATTATGGCCTCACTACACGGTTGCTCTTTAGTGGTAGAGATGGTCGTGGATTTAATTTCATAAAAATAGGTAAATGTGGGCGCCACCCAGTATTATCTGGGAAGGAATAGGGTGAGACAAAACAAAAATATCAACAGTACTGGAGTTTTTCTAAATCCATGCTATAATGACCGAATTACTTCAAAGTTACAATAATATCATATGTAATATTCAAATTTAAATTGGACCCAACACCTGGAGTATTTGAATAATTGACTTTAGCTTAAGAATTACTGAGAGTGAATAATCTGTTAGTATTTAATCTTATGAATAGTTGCAACAGTTTTGTTATCTTTTATGATCCAATAGTATACAAAACTGTATTAGTCAGAATTCGTTAGTACAAATATATACTAAGATAAGCAGTACTTAAATCTTAAACTTAGCCTCACTGTGGCTTCAAAAGGAAACATTAAAAACTGGATAAATGGTCCACAGGTGTGATATAAATTCTGGAAATATAACCAAGTCCTATGAAACGGACCATCAGCGCTGATACTCCCTTTCTCACAAAGGAGAGGGTATATAAAGGCAGACAATAATAAGTAATAGTATTAAATCCAAATCAACTGGTGCAGTCCATCTTCTCATCAGGTTGGCAAAATTAAGTGAAAAATCTACTTACAGTAGGTCATCCCTATAAGTGTAACGTAGCTTTTACCAAATGGATCTCATCATCCATCACGAATATACCAAATTCGGGGGAACTGTTCTCAGTGGCATATCAGCATGGGTCCAGAAAAATAACTTTCATAAACAGGAACAAAGGACAAACATAATATTGCACCAGCAGCAATTGTGGTTGAAATCACAGGGTTTTAAACCTTGTACACCATCATTATGGCGTCGTGTATTACAACGACACGACTTTTACACCAAAATGGCGGTATACCTATACCATGAAGGCCTGAAAAGAAATCATCATGATGCATATGTTTTTCGATGTATTTTATTATGGTTCGATTTATAATTTTCAGTGCACTTTATTGCAAAAGTTTTATTATACTTGCCTAAAGGTGTTTATCGGCCTTCATCACCAAAATCTTCATTATTTTGTATAAAATTTCTACAGCACGAACTTTTCGTGGCATTTCAGAAAAATGGCCCCTAGAGAGAGAGAGAGAATCGTCGTTCTTCCCGGAGGTACTCTGACGTTTTCAAAAACCCTATTTACATCAGGCTGCTCGCTCACAGGACACTTCGGAAACCGTGATAGGTGCCGAGTGTGGTGTGAGTAGTGCTTTGCCTTGAAGACCTTGCTTGCTAAGTCCCTTACTGGCAATATATTATTAGGTTTTACGCTTCTTACGACTAGGTCACAGATGTGCCAAACGAATATAAAACGGAAAGAATAAGACGTGATAGTCTAAACAGCTGTTCGCTAATATTTATTTGCAAAATAAACATAACCCCTTGAAGAAATAATATATGAAATCGAAAACACATCAGATGAAATCTTTTACAGAGAACAGGGTAGGTAGCCTGATTTAATTACAATGAGAAAACAGTTTGACGAGGGTTCAATGTAAGTACGATTCATTTTGATTATTACTGGGTGTTGAAACTGACATGGTTAGTATCCCAATGTAGTTTCTAAGTAGGATTTTCAGCAATCAAGTCTCTGAAAACAATGCATCCCGCAGCATAACATGAGTGTATATACCTATGATGGACAGGAGTTATGAACGATCCACTAGTGGACCGTTGCACATCCCCCCTCGTCACAGAAAATATTTAGCGCAGCGACAATATTTTCCAAACAATATCAACCTGTACCTTTAAGTAGTTTAAATGTTCGGTAGACTCACATCTAACGCGACACAAAAGGACCATATACAGGTGCAATTAATCTGGTCAGACCAGACAACCGCCAGATTAGTTCGTTTGCCATCACTGGCAAACTCACCAATCCTTAGGGTGAATATCTCCCCGCAAATGCGTGAGATACTCTAATCGAATACGAGTTGCTTTGACTTGTTCAGGTACTCGACAACAGTTAAAGTTGTCCCTCATGACAAACAACAAAAATTCCGGAAGTCGATACTTCGAAGAAAAACTGAACTAGACTTCATAAAGGGTGAAAGGATACTGCAAATTCTCCAATAATGAAATTGGTCATGTGAGACTAGTCTTTTCAGAACCTGGGTTTCATTCATTCATTGATTCATTCAACATTCGCTGCCACATTCATACTACACATACACACTAATGTCTATTCAGGTCCCTGGTAAGGCTTTAGGTCCTTGACGTGAAATTTGCCTAGATTTTTACCCTCAGAATCACTCAGCTCATACACCAATTTAGAAATAACCCTTTTAACCGTGCAGAGAGTGAATTTTGGTGCTAGTTTTGATGCAAAGTGTTCACCTTTGTTGGAAAGTACAAAGTTTCTCTTCCAGACGCGGTCACCAAGGTGGTAGACGTCACTGGGTCTTTTACGTAGATTATAGGTTCTCTAATTCTTAGCGTAAGCCTCAGGAAGTTTTCGTCGAACATCAAGGTACATCTGAGGAAGTTGCTCAATTTCCTCACAATAATCTATCCGGTTAATATTATTCAGGTCGAAATCCGCAGAAGATCCAACCTTCTCATAGTAATCTCCTTTAGCAGGAACGTACCTACCAAAATTCAAAGTCGTAGGACTAACGCCAGTTGCTTCATGAACGGCTGTCCTCAAAGCAAACCCTATTTTGTGGATTTCCTTATCCCACTCACGGTGATCATTATCCTTCAAATAGGAACGAATAGCAGTTTCGAGTACTCGGTTAACACGTTCAACAGCATTGACCTGTGCGTGATACCGCGCATTATAATAAATCCTAATATTATACCTATCAGCTAATTGCTTGAAGATATTGCTGGTGAACTGCACACCATTGTCGCAAGCCAATACTTGTGGCGAACCATATATTAATATAACTTGTTCCTCAATGAACTTTACAATCTGAGGTGCTGTCGCCTGTCTCAGAGGATGAACAAGACAAAATTTAGAAAAATAGTCTGAGACTAATAACACGTATGAAAATCCATTTTTTGAGCGTGGCAAAGGTCCAAGCAAATCCACCGACACATACTGCCAAGGAAAACTCACTTTCTTGGGCTATCCCATAAAACCTGGGCGAGCAGACGAGCTTACCTTTTGCTCACTACAAACATAACAATGTTTGACATACTTCCTAACGTCCTGTAATAATCTGGGCCAAAAATACAACTCGCGAATTCTATTAACAGTCTCGTAAACTCCTAGATGTGCAGCTTGTGCATCATCATGACATTCTTTAAATACCGACAGCCTTTGTTTCTTAGGAACCACGATTTTCCACTCAGGAAAATTTGTAGAAAAGCCAAATTCCACTGGTATATGTTTATACAAAACACCGCCGCGGACATCCAAATCCGGGTAATTTTCAGGAGACTTCAGGACCTTTTGAATTAGTGTTGCATACCAAGTATCTGCCTCGACATCTGTCTGCGAAATGGCAATAACATTGACCTCTAAAGGTGCTCTCGAAAGTGCGTCGGGAACCGTGTTCAAAGCACCACGTCTGTAGACAATCTCCATGTCGAACATGCTAAGGCGCATCGCCCAGCGAGCAAGACGACCAGTTGGGTTCTTCAAATTACTCAGTCACAATAATGATCCGTGATCAGTAATGACCTTGAAGTGTACTCCGTCAATATACGGGCGAACTTTGTCAACTGCGAACAGGATACTAAGACACTCCTTTTCTGTTGTAGTAAATTTTTTCTCAGATCCTGAAAGAGATCTGGAAGCGAACGCGATGATAAATTCTTTACCGTTAATATTTTGAGTAAGAACACTACCAACGCCAACATTTGACGCATCGCACTGTAGAATGAATTCCTTAGAGAAGTCGGGTGAGGCTAAGATTGGAGCGGATATTAAGGCTTCTTTTACTCTGCAAAAAGCGGTGTTGGCTTCCTCAGTCCATTCGATTTTTTGCGATTTGCGACGTCCTTTAAGTAAGGCGGTAATAGGCGCAGTTAAAGAAGAGTGGTCTTTCACAAAACGACGATAATAACTGATGAGTCCAATGAAACGCTTCACCTCAGTAGCTGTTTTGGGTACTGGGTATTCCAACATAGATTTTATTTTATCTGGATCAGTTCGAAGTCCATCTCGATCTACCATGAATCCTAGATATTTCAGACTTGGACGGCAAAAAGAGCATTTTTCCAAGTTAATTGTGAGCTTAGCCTCACGAAGTCTTTCAATAACATTATTAAGAATTTCGATATGCTTATCAAAGGTAGGAGTGGCGATTATCACATCGTCCAGATAAACAAAACAAAAAGGGTCTAGTTTGGGCCCGAGAATACTATCCATTAATTTCTGCTGGGTCTGTGCAGCATTGCAAAGCCCAAACGGCATAACTACAAATTCGAACAATCCTCGACCAGGAACAACGAAAGCAGTTTTTTCACAGGACTCAGGGTCTAGAGGGACCTGCCAAAACGCAGATTTAAGATCTATGCTAGTTAAATACTGTGCACCGGATAATTTTCTAAGTATGTGGTCGACGATTGGTAGAGGATAAGCGCACTTCTTAGTGACTGAATTTAATTTTCTGCCATCGAAACAGAATCTCGGTTCACCATTGGATTTCTCAACTATGAGTACTGGACTCGACCAGGGACTCTTTGAAGGACGTACTACACCAAGTTGCAGCATTTTGTCTAACTCTTTATTAAGTATTTCTAACTTGTAGGGGCTCATCAAGTGATGTCGTTGTTTAATTGGATCTGCCATGCCCGTATCTATTTTGTGAACTAGTTTGTTTGTCCTACCTAGTTTTGAAGTCGACAGTTTCCTAAATTTATCAATGACTGCTTCAAGTTGTGACAGTTGCTCTTCAACTAGCTCTGATTTGGACTGAATTCGATTAATAACATTTATTTCGCCCACGCCAGACTTTGCTACGGTTAGATGATTTTTCCCGATATGACATGAGTCGCTATTAAAGTCCAAAGTAACATTGAAAATCCTACAAAAATCTGACCCCAATATAAGATTATGTGAGACAGTTGGCACTACCAAAATTCTAAAGAGTTTGACAGTACTGTCAACCTCCACGGGCAAATTGACATAACCCACAATTTGTTGAGCAACTCCATCAGCTGTGCTGATGCTCGAATCCGAACAATCCAAAATTGTTAATCCAAAAATTTCTAATAAGTGCATTCCGCTTCCTCCAATAACACTATGACTTGCACCACTATCAACTAGACAAGTTATTTGCTTTCCAAGAATTTTAACATCAATAAAAGGCCTATAATCATTTTCCTTATGAACAAAAATCGTATTAGCTTCTTTACAGTTAGAAGAATGCTGTATGGTTACTTTGGTTTTATACATCTGGCGCACCTTGTCTAACCAGAGTTTCCATTCTGTAGAAAATGGTGACTTCGTTTTAAAATCATTTGAAAGATGGCGAGTTTCAAGTCCAGCAAGATTCATTTCCGAATTTCTCATTTGGTTATGAAAGGTCTTTGAAACTACATAGGGGGCACACCGACCTACCTTGTGTTTCCCCTGTGCTCGTTTTTTGAGCAGGACGGACAGTTTGGGCGAATCACTCCTGGCTTACCGCAACCAAAACAGAAAGGTTCTTTTCGTTGTCCATTAATATTATTTCTTTGGTTAAAAGTACTTGATCGATTATTATTATTATTTATAGGTTGAAATGACTGATTATTATTCTGAAGAGTAGCCACTTGTCTACTATTGTGTGAAAAATTTCTAGAAAAGTTATCTGAATATTGTTGTCCATTATTTCTTGAATTATTCCTATTAGAATTTGAACTTCTATACCTATCATTCATATACACTCTGTTATAGACACTACTCGTGCTAGCTCTCGGTTCACGGTTATTGTTATCGAAATGATTATGACAATTTGGACAGGAATTATCAGGGGTTGAATCAGCAGCCGAGGAATATGCTAATCCTGGTTCAAGAGTCGAAATATTCCTTCTTGGAGGAGGTTGATATTTTAGTTGGACCAGATTTGCGTCCTCTAAAGCTCTACATACTTCTAGAAGTTTATTAACATCATTTATCTGCTGTAAGGCAATATGTGATTGAAAACTAGGCAAAATATTTTTCTTAATAATTTTCAGTTTATCATGTTCTGGCGGTTCATTAATTAAGCAGCTGAATAAATTTTCCATTAAAGATAAATAAACAACAATACGCTCATCTTGACCTTGAGTTCGGTGACGTATTTCTTCCCAAAGCTGATCATCATAATCAGAAGGTAAAAAATCTCTTTTCAGCGCGTCTACTAATGCATCCCAGGAATTGAAACGATTTTGTCTAGACTGAGATCTGAACCATTCCCTGGCGACACCCTCAAACAAATCAGAAGCAGACTGGAACAAGTCCTCTTTCGTACAACTTCTCGCAACCCTCAACTCATCCACACGCTGTAAGAATGACCTAAGTGATCCTTTCCTTAGTGTACCATCAAATGTTATTCCCCACTTATATGCAGGTACCGCTTTTGGAAGGTTATTAACTTGTGGACCTAAGTGCAAGTTAGGGAGGTTAGCAGCTTGTCCTTTGAGAAATTGTTCACGTATTTCGACTAAGTCTTCTTCAAGTGTACTAATCAAAATAATATTATCTCCTCGATAATTTGAAATTTCTAAGTTTTCTGTATCATTTGGAATTCTATAAAGACGGCCAAAAATGTGATTAATACGACTTCTCACTCTCTTAAAGACTTCCTCATTCATACCATCAAAGTTATTCACTACATCCGTGATAGATTCAATACTTTCATCGATTGCTTCCCGTTCATTCTCAAAATTAAAGTTAGGAGTGGTATATTCAACATCAGATCTAGAAAGATCACGTCTAATTTCCCTTCTCAAAAATTTTCTTTTCTGATCGGTATCAGCTCTATCAACTGCAACACCCCGTATAAAAAGCTCATAGTTTAGTTCTCTAGTCCTAAGATGAACAGGATCTATGTTGTAGTTAACCCTCATGGTTCAAATATTCAAAGTATGAAATGACCAAAAAATTCTGAAGTTAATCACTCGGGACAACACCCTGTACAAGTACTAAAGCGTAGAGTTTCTTGTTAACAAGGAAACTCAGTAAGACTTGTAGAAAATTGAAAACCAGGTAGATTTATTTGCAGAATAATGCCACTGGATCACAACATGCTAATTTGCGCAACGCCCTGTATAATCAGTGACTCAATGCTAAGTGTACCTAATCAGGAAGTACTAGGATAATTATTTCATGAAATCAGAAATATGAAATTTGTGAAGAAAATCAATTAATGAGGTTAACTTACCCAATTAACTTTGATCACCCTGTATAATGCAAATTCTTGAGACTTATTCAACAACCAGAAAATATGTCAAGAAACCAAAAATTTTAGTGCTCAGTTGAATAAATTACTTACCAAAGTATGTACATTGAACACTCTGGCTCACTGCCTTCACCCTGTATATGATATTTTCCAAATAAAAAGATATCAGGAAATTTGAGAAATTTACAAAAAACTGTAATATTTTTGTTTTGTCCAGGAAGAATAAGAAAGGGTTATGGGGAAATTTACCTTGCTCCGGCTATGAAATTTTAATGAGAGAACTTTGTTTTTATAAAAACTAAAAGAAAACTATCAAGGCCTTCCACGTTGTGCGCCAATTTTATGTGACGTAATTTCAACAAATGATGAAATTATGGCCTCACTACACGGTTGCTCTTTAGTGGTAGAGATGGTCGTGGATTTAATTTCATAAAAATAGGTAAATGTGGGCGCCACCCAGTATTATCTGGGAAGGAATAGGGTGAGACAAAACAAAAATATCAACAGTACTGGAGTTTTTCTAAATCCATGCTATAATGACCGAATTACTTCAAAGTTACAATAATATCATATGCTATATTCAAATTTAAATTGGACCCAACACCTAGAGTATTTGAATAATTAACTTTAGCTTAAGAATTACTGAGAGTGAATAATCTGTTAGTATTTAATCTTATGAATAGTTGCAACAGTTTTGTTATCTTTTATGATCCAATAGTATACAAAACTGTATTAGTCAGAATTCGTTAGTACAAATATATACTAAGATAAGCAGTACTTAAATCTTAAACTTAGCCTCACTGTGGCTTCAAAAGGAAACATTAAAAACTGGATAAATGGTCCACAGGTGTGATATAAATTCTGGAAATATAACCAAGTCCTATGAAACGGACCATCAGCGCTGATACTCCCTTTCTCACAAAGGAGAGGGTATATAAAGGCAGACAATAATAAGTAATAGTATTAAATCCAAATCAACTGGTGCAGTCCATCTTCTCATCAGGTTGGCAAAATTAAGTGAAAAATCTACTTACAGTAGGTCATCCCTATAAGTGTAACGTAGCTTTTACCAAATGGATCTCATCATCCATCACGAATATACCAAATTCGGGGGAACTGTTCTCAGTGGCATATCAGCATGGGTCCAGAAAAATAACTTTCATAAACAGGAACAAAGGACAAACATAATATTGCACCAGCAGCAATTGTGGTTGAAATCACAGGGTTTAAAACCTTGTACACCATCATTATGGCGTCGTGTATTACAACGACACGACTATTACACCAAAATGGCGGTATACGTATAACATGAAGGCCTGAAAAGAAGTCATCATGATGCATGTGTTTTTCGATGTATTTTATTATGGTTCGATTTATAATTTTCAGTGCACTTTATTGCAAAAGTTTTATTATACTTGCCTAAAGGTGTTAATCGGCCTTCATCACCAAAATCTTCATCATTTTGTATAAAATTTCTACAGCACGAACTTTTCGTGGCATTTCAGGAAAATGGCCCCTAGAGAGAGAGAGAGAGAATCGTCGTTCTTCCCGGAGGTACTCTGATGTTTTCAAAAACCCTATTTACATCAGGCTGCTCGCTCACAGGACACTTCGGAAACCGTGATAGGTGCCGAGTGTGGTGTGAGTAGTGCTTTGCCTTGAAGACCTTGCTTGCTAAGTCCCTTACTGGCAATATATTATTAGGTTTTACGCTTCTTACGACTAGGTCACAGATGTGCCAAACGAATATAAAACGGGAAGAATAAGACGTGATAGTCTAAACAGCTGTTCGCTAATATTTATTTGCAAAATAAACATAACCACTTGAAGAAATAATATATGAAATCGAAAACACATCAGATGAAATCTTTTACAGAGAACAGGGTAGGTAGCCTGATTCAATTACAATGAGAAAACAGTTTGACGAGGGTTCAATGTAAGTACGATTCATTTTGATTATTACTGGGTGTTGAAACTGACATGGTTAGTATCCCAAAGTAGTTTCTAAGTAGGATTTTCAGCGATCAAGTCTCTGAAAACAATGCATCCCGCAGCATAACATGAGTGTATATACCTATGATGGACAGGAGTTATGAACGATCCACTAGTGGACCGTTACAAAATATTACAGAGAAATCGTGCTGAAGTTCAATTGTTTGAGAGTACGACAACCTTTATATGATTCCATGAAATATTTGATTATGATACCAAATTTGAATATTTCTCAGTATACCTACTTGTGTGTTTTTCACCAGTACTCGAGCTGATTTGAAATGATAGCTCATAAGGATTCTGAATTATAAATAACATAGGTAATATATTATGTATTCAATCAACTATTTTTTAGAACCTATGTGTTTGTGGTATTCTTGGTATTATTGCAGATAAATATTTATTAGTTATAATGAACTCCTGAATTGCATTGTAAAATTTTAAATTATTTTATTCAACTGAATTTATCATATAATAAAGTTCCAATTTGAAAAATGTCTTTAATATTGATTAATCTGAGGAGAATTTATAATAACTTGAAATCAATAAGAAAAATTAACCTTAGAATTTCGAATGTTTCTACCTTTGAAAAATTACTGAACCTACTGAATTCCTATATCATAGGAGAACATGATTGATGGCTTACTACAAGAATGCTCTTGAGTGTGCTTCAGTAGATATCACATGTTTTTGATCAAATAATTGATTGAAAAAAATTGAATAAATTGAATTTTAGTGTAATAGTATGCCCTCAGTCAATCAATAGGTCTTTTACTATATAGTATATTATGAAAAAATGTGTAGAAGAACATTGAACAGTAATGCACAAAGAACACTAGAATCGTAGTAGCAGTAAACCGAGCAGTAAACAAACCCTAGCTAACTTATTTTATGTATCTACTATGAAAGCAATGTAGGTAATACAAAAATTATATATATATCAAAAAACGCTGATCAGCTGAAATTATGCAAAAAATAACTAGATAGGTACATTAATATGTAGATAAACAAAAACTTACATTAATATGTATCAAATTCTCAAAGTCCCCAATCGAGTCCACAATATTGTAGCTTGATAATGAGGAAGGGCTAGGATAGGTACCCAGTACTAGCCAGACACTATCAATGAAATAAAGGACTGCTTACTATCAAATTATGGGGCTCAACTTTCAGGAACGTACCAACCTATAATACATAATAATTAATTTTGTGAGTGGAACAAAACGAGGAACAGAGAATATCCATGAAATTGATAAAATGACCAAATTGTTTCAAACCTTATTGCTGGGAGATCTTCATTTCAGATTCCTTCTGAACATTACTCACATATTGTTTCCTAGTGTGATTCCTCCACATCAATTTGTTTGTACTACTCATACTTATTCGTTTTTCAACTGTAAAACTATCCATGTATGTATTTTTCAAATTTAATTGCTTCGAGAACTTCATTTCAGATTCCTTCTGGTACATTTTTTCTGAACATTACTCACATAATATTCCCTAGTGTGATTCCTCCACATCAATTTATTTGTATCACTCATACTTATTCGGTTTTCAACTGTAAAACTATCCAAGTATGTATTTTTCAAACTTTATTGCTTCGAGAACTTCATTTCAGATTCCTTCTGGTATATTTTTTCTGAACATCACTCACATAATATTCCCTAGTGTGATTCCTCCACATCAATTTGTTTGTATCACTCATACTCATTAGTTTTCCAACTGAAAAACTATCCATGTAGATATTTTTCTAACATTTTTGCTTTGAGAACTTCATTTCAGATTCCTTCTGGTATATTTTTTCTGAACATCACTCACATAATATTCCCTAGTGTGATTCCTCCACATCAATTTGTTTGTATCACTCATACTCATCAGTTTTTCAACTGAAAAACTATCCATGTAGATATTTTTCTAACATTTTTGCTTTGAGAACTTCATTTCAGATTCCTTCTGGTACATTTTTTCAGAACATTACTCACATAATATTCCCTAGTGTGATTCCTCCACATCAATTTGTTTGTATCACTCATACTCATTAGTTTTCCAACTGAAAAACTATCCATGTAGGTAATTTTCAAACCTTATTGCTTGGAGATCTTCATTTCAGATTCCTTCTGTTACATTGTTTCTGAACATTACTTACATAATGTTTCCTAGTGTGATTCTTCTATATTATACATCACTCATACTCTTATTCCTTTTTCAACAGAAAAACAACCATGTAGGTATCAACCTAAAATTTTCAAGTTGTGATGCCAATGTTTACCTACATCACTGAAAACAAATGTTTTCACTGCAAATAACGGAATCATTTGAAAATATAAAAGGAAATGAGCAGCCCCTACCTTTCTGTTTGGCTTGCATGTCGAAAAAGTGTGAAGTGAACAATAACGTTTTCATCATAACAGCACAGATGATAGTTCCGAGATTTCGGCAATATCTACTCGAATTCAACCATCATGAATCTACCGAATACAGCACAGCGTAAATAACGTTCTGCTTTGATTCAAGTATAGGTAGATGATTTTCATACTTAATAAATATCTTACGTGAAAAAGTTTCAACCTCGTGTTTCAACATGAGATATTTTTATTTACAAGCATGACAGGAACGGAACGGAACATGAAAAATTTTTAGGTTAGGTCTGACAAATGAATAACTTAGTTTACTTGGTTCACATTGATGTCTCTGTACTACTGAACGCCTTCATTTATTTTTTCAAAGAACAGACAATATTATGCTCTCGCCTACTAACTACCTAACTAGGTTTCCATTTAGATCGACAATGGTTGAGCATTGGTGTTGAATGTGTTGTACTGTGTCGTGCGTCTTCGTTTCGCATGAAGCTTGGTTTGTTGCTGGGCGATTTTGGCTTTCGCGATTAAACATGGAGATGTTATTATTGGTCAATTTGAATCGTCAAGTCACCATCGACCAATAATAACATTATACGTTCCATCGCTATAGCATCGCCAAAGCCAAAATCGCCCAGCAATAAACAAAGCATGATGCGACCGGTATCCCTATCCTATCGGCCAGTATCGGCCATCGTCGTATGACAGCGTGAGCGTCTCCTGATGTCGTGATATCATGCGCATGCGTAATCAAATTCATCAGCATCCAACATTCAAGTGTACTTGTTTAATGTGTTGGGTAGTTGTTCACACAGTTCAGAGATCATTTAATAAATTTCATTTTGTTGGTTATTTTTTCATTTCAAGCAGTGAAATATAGTGGAAATGTTTGTGGGGATACAATTCCAAGAGAATGACGGGGAAAGGATTGCGCTTGTTCACAAGAAGTGGCTGACGCCTCGTAAAACTGAAGTGTGGTGGCCGCCATTCAAGCAACAAGACTTCTTCAACAAGTCAATCAAGAAAGGTGAATCCCCAAATGACACTTGGAAGTTGTATGGTGTGGTGCGCTCCTTTTTTGAAGAAGGTAATCTATAAATGCAGTAAATCGTAGGTACTCACAAGAATAATTTGAGGTTATAGCAGGTTGAGATTCCTTTGATTTCATGCTTGTTTGTTTTATTTAGATAAAGAATATGTATATCTGAAATGTTTTGTTTTGATTTTAGGAGATTATAACAAGGCTTTGCAGAAGCTAAAGAAAGCTGAAGAGACTTCTGATTTTCCTAGTGGTGATGAGGAAACTCTGCCTAGAAAACGGATAATAATTCCATCAAAACGCTTATTTTTCACTAGTGATGAGGAAGATGATGATGAAACGGAACTGAGGCATCCTCTTCCTCCACGGGTGAAAGATTAATCACCCCTTTTAAAAAGAAAAAAATCCACTAAAGATATCAAAGGTAAGATACTTGGCTCAAACTAATCATTTGAAATTATTCTGTGACTCATATGGAATATAAATAGCAAATTTATATGTAGTCCCTTTCGTTTTGGTTGATTTCAATATGAATTTCAGGTAGTTCTTGCCAGTCACAACTTCAAGAACAGGAGCCTACTTCCTATAAGGCATCTCAAAAATCAATGAGATTTTCCTTAAGTCAATATCAAGGAAATGATAATTCTGTAAACATTGATGTAAGTGTTTTTAGTGTAATATCTATTAGCTGGAATTCTTCATTGCAAAAGTTATTCCTGAGTAGTTACACTAATCAAATTAAGTCATGTGTTAAATTCCACTGTTACTCCTCTTCCAGAAATCTCAGACATCATTTGAAGAAGTAGCTGACATCATCAATTTACCAACTCCTCGACCAACTCCTCGACCAACCCCTGGACCAACCCATAATATAGAAAACTTTGGTGAGTACTTATATATATTGATGTGTTCTGTCAGTTCAAAGCTTCATAATCTGTGACTTGTAGGCAGTTTTTCTAGCAGTTTTCAAAACCAGGGGTGATTACTAGTCATATTTTGTGAAAAACAGTTCATATAAAGATTTGTCCATATCAATGAAATTTTCAGATTTTGTCAATCACCAACGAAGTAATAGGCGGAATTTTGTCATGTCATTAGGAATGCTTATACAAGGTGATTAAAGAAAAAAAATGATACTTTCAATTTCAACATCCTTGAATACAGAGAAAATTAGGAAAGCTAATTAGATATTTATATTATGTTCATCACCTTTTTTTTTCATAGGAGGTGACAAAAATCCTTTACCAATTTTTTTGCACTCATTCTCAAACACCTTGTATATACAAAATTTGAATTATTGTAGATGATGATTTATGGATTTTTTGTTTGAACTGTTGTTACTCCAATTCCACCATGGTATTCAGATGGACTATTCGAATATTGTGAAATTCTGATTCTTGATATTTCAATACCTTTCACAATGTTGAAGTGAAAATATATTGTTTAAGATGTTAATAAGAAAATCCTGACACTCCTAGTCCAAATAAAAAATCAAAATTTGGACATACTACGTCTACTTCAGCAGAAGAAGTCTGCTACAGGTTCACAATTAGATTTACCTGTGGATGTTCCTGTGCACTTACCTGTAGAGAATTTCCGAGATCTGAGGACCTTAAAAGAGTATCTAAATGAAGAAAGAATTTCTTCTATGGTATGAACTGATAACATTCTTTTATTTTTTAAATTTTGAACAAAAATTCCTTTCAGGCTTCATACTATGCTACCCTGGGAGGTCGAGATATCACCAATAAGATAAACACTATTTTGAAAAACCTAATAACTAATAGGGTAGCTTCAGAATATAGCTTCTTGGGCTCAAGAAATGAGAAAAGGTCATTCCAAAAGTTGAAGCTGCGGAAGATTTTGTTGAGTAAGTGTATAATTGATGTTATAAAGGGTAGGTTAATTGGGAGAAAAAAAGAAATAGTCCATATGAAGTTTCTTGCTCACTCCCGTATCTTTCGAGAAACAGGGTGTTAGATAGAAATATCAACTTGTGAAACAAATCCTATCAATTTTAGGAGGAGGTTTATTCAACTCCCATTTTAGCTTTGACACTAGCATGAAGAGGAATAGTTCTTTTTCAAAACCAATGAAAGATATTAATTGCAAGAAACGGAAAAGTTGTATGTTAAATTTCTCATCATCAGTTGTGTCGCCATCGTTGACACTGCTGGAATAATTGAACAAATTTTGTTATTTCATGTTGCATAATGATCACATATCGCATACCACCCTGAATGAGGTTTATATTTTCAAAATTTTGCATTTTGTTTTTTCATATCTTCTAGATGCTGTGTTGTCTACTTGCAGTTCTACTACATCAACCAAATCGATGATAGGATCAAGGTTTGTTTGAAACATGCCACAAAACGGTTGTCCAAACAAAGATAGTTGATTTCAGCTTATAAGACATTTTTCATGTACAAAGTCCACCAATAAGTATTTCGATTATGCCAAAAAATAAATTTAAAACAGATGTTTCCAAGAGACAATTGTATAGGCGTGTTGCAACAGAGGTACAGCAAATTTTTAGTGATATGACTGTCAACCAGAACAATATTCCTGATTTGGCTTCAGTGTCATCCTCTAAAATCTTAATGAAATAGCAATATTTACTAAAGAGAATCTGAATGAAACAGCAATATCTAGTGAAGAAAATAATTATGCAAAGTAATGTTGACCACAGTGAAGATGAAATCTCTTTAGATTTTAATATAGGCGACGAAGATAATTTCTTCAATGATAATTCTCAGTTTGTTCATCTGTCTGCAGATAATAACAACCCTGGAGAGGGGAATAATACCGAAAATGAAAATAAGGAAAAGGATTTACCTACTTTCTCAGTTAAGGAACTGGGCTGCATCAGAGAGAATAACACATTCTGCCATTAAGAGTCTATTACACATTTTGGCACCCTACCACCCAGAACTTCCTCTTGATAGTCGAACCTTGTTACACACCCCTCTTAATTTCGGAAATATTAAAACGCTCGATTCTGGTCATTACATCTTCTTTGGTTTAGAGCGTGCTCTGAAATTATTTCTTGGACAAATAGAAGATACTATAACTGTCAGCTTTAATGTCGATGGAATTCTTTTGTACAATAGTTCAAGTATGCGGATCCATGTCACTTGCTCTCATTCAATTTCTTCTTGGACAATTTCGTCTCACAAATACCTCTTATGCAAAATGCCTTCGCGCAATTTGCTCTAAAACAATATTTCCTCACACATTTACTCGATGTGACAAATTGATCTCTTTCTCATACAAAAATACCTTCGCAATTTGATCTCGAACAATGCTTCCTCACACATTTGCTCTCAATGTGACTAAATACTGTGAGAAATTACTGTGGATAAAATTGCTTTCAACCATATCACATGCAATTATTTCTCTGGGTGATTGATGAAACTAAACAAACAATGCACCTAACCAAACATATACTATAACATATTACAATCGAATAACACCTAACCAAACATAATCATATACATCAAATCATGTTCCAATCAAACTGAAATAATATAGGACACCTTCTTCAGAAGCTTGAGGACATCTTTTTATTCGAACTTGAAACCGATCACGATTTTCTTTATTTTTTTGTCATGATACTTGTACTTTCTTTGTTTTCTAACTATATCTTCTCCAGATTCTACCTCCACGATCCCCTCCACAAAACCTTGCTCAGTTAGAATAAGATTCCAAATCCTCCATGAACTCAATTGACTGGCTTGTGCTTTTGCATTGAAGCCTCTGTGCCATCCTTCAACGGAGTTGTTGATACGGGAAAGATCATTCACGATACTGTCGTGATGATTCCATGACTCAATTTCGAAACGTGGTTGACGTCGATAATCTCCACCTTTAACTCCAATCCATGTTTTTTTTATCGCTTGGAGCGCACGAAAGGGAATAACTCACTAACGGTCCCAAAACAGTAGAGTTCTTCGTGTAATACAAACTCTTCGTTAAATTTTCAAAAGCATCATCAACTATTTTGATAGGCACAAAAGCCAATGCTGCTAATCCATTTACTTGATCAGCAAATGTGCAATCTTCTGCATATTTCTTCTGTAAAACAGCAGATAGTACATGGCGCCACAAACACTGTGCGAAATGAAAGAAACATCCTTTGATCTCCGCATTCGGAAAAATTTTATTCAAAGCTATAAGCACCGCTGATTCAAACTCACACATGAATTTTCTGGGATCAATATCTGGCTTCGAATTCTTCAACTGCTCAAATACTTTCAGGTAAGTATTTCTCTTTTTGTTCGGCATTAAGACATAGATCAGTGGTACCACTTTTTTATCAATATCTCTATGTATGGTAAAAAAGTTGTTGGAACAGCTTTGGCACGACATCAAATGTGTCATCCACATACCACTTTTCGCTATCCTAAAGTGAATTCAAATTGTTCTCCGTAGATCATACAGGGTGTCCCATTGGGAAACGAAAAAACTTCAACAGTGGGTAGAGCTCATCAAGGTGGTTCTGAATATACCATATTTGTAGGTTCTCGCAAGTTTTATATCCGAGATATAGGGTATTATATCAATTTTGTTCAATTCTTTGTGAGGACATAACTTACGAACCACCCAGTGTATTCATTTAGAATTTGGTACACAATTTCGCCTTCTTCTACCAAAGCGACTCACCTTTCAGTAACGAGAAGAATCCAAGTCCGAATCAACGAAAATTGATCATATATCGGGACCCCAAAAATATCACCCTGTATTTTAGAATTTCCAAAATCCGCTCACATATTTGGAAAGTGCATGTAAATCTGAATCGTATGATGTACTTTCCATTTTTCCGCATGCTATTTCACTAGGTAATTTCTGATTTTGAATATGAGGTTTCATGCATTTGGATTGGTAAAAATGAAACGTTTTGAGTTTTCCCAATCGAATAACAAAAACTATCACGAATCACCCAGTTTATTCATTTGGAATTCGGTACACAAGTCCTCCTTCTTCAACCCCAGCGACTCACCTATCAGTCAGAATGGAAATCCAGGTCCAGATTAACGAAAAATTATGATCTTCTGGGCCCGAAAAAGAACACCCAGTATTTTCGAATTTCCAAAATCCGATTCCATATTTGGAAAGTTCACAAAGAGATGATTCGAATTGTGTACTTTTCAATATCTCGCATGCTCTTTCACTAATTAATTTCTAATTCTAAAAACTTTCCATATTACCTCGATTTCCACCCATCCAAATGCATAAAACCTCAAAAACAAAATCAGAAATTCAGTAGTGAAATAGCATTTGTATGGAAAAAAAAAGAAGACAATCCGATTCAGCTTCTTGTGCAGTTCTCAAATATGTGAGCATGTTATGGAAATTCGAAAATACAGGGTGTTCTTTTTGGGGCCCAGAAATATAATCAATTTTCGTTAATTGGGACCTGGATTTTTCTCGTAAATGATAGGTGAGGGACTTGGGTTGATCAAGGAGAACTCGTATACCTAATTCCAAGAAAACATACTGGGTGGTTCGTGATAATATTATTCGATTGGGAAAACTCAAAACATATTATTTTTACCTATATCCAAATGCATAAAACCTCGAATTCAAAATCAGAAATTCCTTTGTGGAATTGCATGTGGAAAAATGAAAAGTACACCATTCGGTTCAGCTTTTTGCGCACTTTAAAAATATCTAAGCGAATTTTGAGAATTCGAAAATACAGGGTATTCTTTTTGGGGTCCAGAAATATTATCAACTTTTGTTAATCCGGACCTGGATTTTTTTCGTGACTGATAGGTGAGTCGCTTTGGTAGAAAAAGAAGGAATTGTGTACCAAATTGCAAATATATCTCGGATATAAAACTTGTGAGACCCTACAAATATTTTTTTCCGCTTCTCACTGGGACACCCTGTATAACAAAAAACGATCGCCCCGTTATGTAAAACAATATTTTTCAGGCAGAACAATGTCTTCGCGACGTTGTGGCATATCGATGTTATCAGCTGTACGAATTCTTCTGATGGTTCTGCATAACTTTTGGACGTTTGGTATTTTGGGAACTGCTGGAAGATTCACGTTCGACAGTATGTTGGATATGATTGTCGCAGATGGTTCCTGTGTTGAAAGTGCCCTTTTCTTAATTTTATTTACAGTAATTTTCGCTTCGATCTGAGAGGAAATGATCTGAGACCATTTTTTCCGAGATGATAGTATGTGAAGACAAAATGTTTGGGAGGATATTATCCGAGAAGAAATGATCTGCTCCCAAGTATGCAAGCATGGCCTTTACTAGGTCTCATGGAAAATATTGAAGATCAACGTCCATTTGCTGTCGGAATATTTTGTGGAATATCTAAACCTACACCCTTGTCTTTATATTTTGAGGAGTTCATCAATGAGTGTAATGCACTGAAAGAAGGGTTTTTATTCAATGGCAGAAAACATTTACTCAAAATTCATAGTTTTGTTTGTGATGCTCCTGCAAAAGCATTCATAAAATGTATAAAATCCCCAGGAGGATGTTCTTGTGATAAATGCTTTGAGTATGGGGACTATGTTAATGGTAGAGTAGTCTTAAAAGATTTGGATGCTAGAAAACGAACAGACAATTCATTCAGAGCTGAGGAAGATAAAGATCAGCATGTGATGGGAACTTCACCTCTGATTTCTTTGAATATTGATATGATTGATATGATTATTGGGTTGGAGGGAATTTGAATGTTAGACTACCTAGTAGGTTGAAAACTTTGATATCTAATTATTCATTAAGTTTGAAGGAAAATATACCTACTGAAATTAATCGCAAACCCCGAGCATTATCCGAATTACCACGCTTCAAGGCCACAGAGTACAGAACTTTTTTACTTTGCACTGGTATTGTTGTACTTAAGGATATTGTAGATGCAGGAATTTATAACCATTTTCTATTGCTTCGTAGTGCCATTGCATCTCTGATGCTTGCTAATGCTTCCTCAAACTATAAAGAAATGAATTGTGAGTTAGCGTCCAGAATTTTGGTAATATTCATAGAACATGGTAAACGGTTATATGGTACAGAATTCTTGATATATAATGTTCACGTTCTGAGTCATTTGAGTGAAGAAGTATTGCGTTTTGGGTTTCTAGGTACATTCTCAGCATTTCCCTTCGAAGATTTTTCAAGACAATTGAAATGTTTGATCAAATCTACTACAAAACCACTTCAACAAATCTGTCGCAGAATATTTGAAGTGGACTATGCATCTTTGAATTATCAAAATGAAAAAATTAAGGTGAAATTCCAAGTAGAGCACAATGATGGCCCTTGTCTGTCAAATGAATTCTAAAAACAGTATAAAAAAATATCAATGCCTAATTATATTTTGAGTACTCATTCATATTCGGAAGCAGATGCATTCTGCTTCACCAAAGACTGCGTCATCCAAATGGATAATATATCAACGAATATTAATCAGCAACAAATTAAACTTATTGGTAGGCAGTTCACTTCTTTATCTTCATTTTATGAATATCCTTTTGAATATTTACATGGTTTCATGTTCATCTGAAGAGATACAGATGTGGTCTCTTTCGGATTTAAAAGGAAAGTGTATGATTTTGCCATTCGAAGATAATTTGGTGTCAGTTCCTCTTTTTCACACGATATGCCAAATAAGAGTTTATTTTATAATGATAGCAATAATTAGAAATCATAGTTACTTATTTCCTTTTCATTTTATATCTGAATTAAATAAATTATTTTAACAACTATTGTAACTATATCATTGCCAACCAACAAGGATTAGGATCATGAGAAAGTGATTTAGAGTTTCACACCATCCACTCCACACCATCTTCCTGCCAAGAAGGGACTCTCACGTATTGCCTAGCGCGTAGGTGAGATACATAATCTCGCAGATTTTGAGCAGTGAATGCTCCATGAATGCTCCATGAATGCAGTGAATGCTCCATGCTCTGGGTGTTGTTGTGTTGTTATTATTATTTTTATTACTATTATTATTATTTTTTGAGTTTATATGATTCCAGTCACG
Source organism: Phaedon cochleariae (assembly GCA_918026855.4). Classification (NCBI taxonomy): domain Eukaryota; kingdom Metazoa; phylum Arthropoda; class Insecta; order Coleoptera; family Chrysomelidae; genus Phaedon; species Phaedon cochleariae. The sequence goes on from OU896710.1 coordinate 22,911,276, forward strand.
ACCCTGCGGCCTCCGACGTCACGCAGAGTCGTGCTGGACAAAATCCAGTGACTACTCCTCACAGCCTGTGAGGTGAGTAATCACTGGGACCAAGTACCGTGTGCCCTGAGTAGACGCAATGATCCTAGTATGACGGCCTTCTGCATTCCACCAGCCAGGATGTGTGCCTTATCACGGCACGCTGGGATTTTCTGGATCTCCGAGAGCAGCGTGTGTCGTGTGCCTCCTAGGGAGCCGATAATCAGGATGACCAATTCCACAGAATGGTCTGGATAGAGCCGGCGGAGTTCGAAGAGAAGATCTCGATATTTAGTCCGTTTTTCCTCCTCCTTCAAAACGATGTTCGTTTCGGCTGGCGCCGAAAACTCGATCACGAACATCGCTTTGGTTTGATGGTCGAGGAGGACTACATCAGGCTTGTTAGCTTGTATCTGCCTGAGGGTGGGGAATGGGAAGTTCCAATAAATTCGGCACCTCTCATTCTCCACAACGGACTCAATATCTCCCGGAGCATAGGGCAGCACTGGGGTCTCGTCTATTCCGTACGAGTGCCTCAAATAGTAGTAGAGCACTCGCAATGCCGCATTGTGTCTATGGATATAGGCCGAGACTGCATACACCGTGCAAGAAGACAGCAGGTGCATAATTGTCTCGGGCGCCCTGCGGCAGGCCCTGCAACTTGTGTCAGGGACCTCCATACCCATGACACGGCTACGGTAGACGAGAGTGTCAAAAACCCCATCCTGGCATGCCATGATGAACCCCTCTGTTTCCGATTTGAGCCCGCCTGACTTCAGAAAAGCAAAAGTCAGTTCTTTGGATAAGCCCCGGTCTTCAATGGTCTTGAAGTAGACCGAATGCATGGGCTTATCCATGTGAAGCTGCAGGAGCTTTTTCACTTCTGCAGCTTTGATGCGGGCTTTTCTCCGAGCGGGTTCTAGCTCAGTAACTGAGTCCTGAGCCTCGCGCTCGGAGTCGAAAATCAGAGACAATTCATCGGCTGCTCGACGTGCTGCCCTGAAAAGAAAAGCTCCTACTCCTGCCTCTTCATGGGTTTTAACCATTTGCAGAAGGGGATCCGAACTCCTGATGACTTTGCAGGCGCCATCCAGAACCATTCTGTTATGGAGATACTCCAAGCTCAAGAGTCCACGGCCACCCTGGTCTCTAGGTATGTATAACCGTGGAACGGACGAATTTGGATGCAGACTCCTATGGAGATGCATCATCTTGCGAGTACTTACGTCAAGTTGTCGCAGCTCGACTTGAGTCCACTTTATCACTCCAAATGAGTAAAGTAGGATCGGAACAGCAAGCATGTTAGTCGCAGCGACTTTGTTCTTCCCCGACAGTTCTGACGACCAGATCTGTCGGAGCCGCTGTCGATACTTGCTGCGGAGAGCGTCTTTTACCCGTTGTGCCTCCTGGATGTGAGTTTCCTCTACACCCAGGTAGGTGTACGTCTCTCCGGCATCCAGGTGGTGTAGGATGCTTCCGTCCACGAGCTGCGCGTCCTTGTCGTAGTTCTCGCATCGTCCTCTCTTGAGATGAACCAGTGCACATTTGTCCATCCCGAATTCCATTCCAATTGCCTGCGTGTACTCCTGCACCACCCTGAGGGATTGGTCCATATCCCTCTCACCAGAGGCATAAAGTTTGAGGTCATCCACATAGAATAAGTGGGTGACTTTATGCCTCCGGTAACTGGGTGGACCGCAGTTGTATCCTCTGGTTTTTCGGAGCTCAACGGATAGTGGCAGAAGTGAGATGCAGAATAGGAGAGGGCTAAGGGAGTCCCCTTGAAATACTCCTCTCCTTATGATAACTGGCTCTGTCTGAACTCTCGCATTACCTGATGTTATAGTAAAGCGGGTCTTCCAGACCAGCATCAGTTGTTCTATGCATCTCACTATAGAATCGGGTACCGAAAGACATTTGAGCAAGTACACGAGTAACTCATGTGACGTTGTGTCAAATGCTTTTCGGTAATCGATCCAGGCCACAGAAAGATTCCGCTTGTACTGCACAGAGTCCTGTGTAATAGATCTATCTATCAACAGGTTCTCCTTGCAGCCAGCGACACCTTTCTTCGACCCACGCTGCTCAAAAATCCGTTGGTAAACCGGATCAACTACTAGGAGTACTCGCATGTACAAGATGCGTGTAAACAACTTGTAACATGCATTCAGGCAGGTAATTGGTCTGTAATTCTTCGGATTGGACAAATCTCCAGTCTTAGGGAGAAGCACGGTTCGCCCCCCGATAAACCACTCAGGGATTTGCTTACTATTATTATTATTATTATTATTATTATTATTATTATTATTATTATTATTATTATTATTATTATTATTAATATTAATATTATAATTATTTTTATTATTATTTGAATTTATATCATTCCAGTCACGACCCTGCGGCCTCCGACGCCACGCAGAGTCGAGCTGGATAAAATCCAGTGACTACTCCCCACAGCCTGTGAGGTGAGTAATCACTGGGACCAAGAACCGTGTGCCCTGAGTGAACGCAATGATCCAAGTATTACGGCCTTCTGCATTCCACCAGCCAGGATGTGTGCCTTATCGCTGCACGCTGGGATTTTTTGGATTTCCGAGAGCAGCGTTTGTCGTGTGCCTCCTAGGGAGCCGATTATCAGGATGACCAATTCCACAGAATGTTCTGGATAGAGTCAGTTCTTTGGATAAGCCCCGGTCTTCAATGGTCTTGAAGTAGACCGAATGCATGGGCTTATCCATGTGAAGCTGCAGGAGCTTTCTCACTTCTGCAACTTTGATGCGGGCCTTTCTCCGAGCAGGCTCCAGCTCAGTTCATTATTATTTTTATCATCATTATTATTATCATTATTATTATTATCATTATCATTATTATTATCATTATTATTATCATTATTATTATCATTATTATTATCATTATTATTATCATTATTATTATCATTATTATTATCATTATTATTTGAGTTCATATAATTCCAGTCACGACCCTGCGGCCTCCGACGTCACGCAGAGTCGTGCTGGATTAAATCCAGTGACTACTCCTCACAGCCTGTGAGATGAATAATCACTGCGACCAAGTACCGTGTGCCCTGAGTAGACGCAATGATCCTAGTATGACGGCCTTTTGCATTCCACCAGCCAAGATGTGTGCCTTATCATGGCACGCTGGGATTTTCTGGATCTCCGAGAGCAGCGTGTGTCGTGTGCCTCCTAGGGAGCCGATTATCAGGATGACCAATTCCACAGAATGTTCTGGATAGAGCCTGCGGAGTTCGAAGAGAAGGTCTCGATATTTAGCCCGTTTCTCCTCCTCCTTCAAAACGATGTTCGGTTCGGCTGGCGCCGAAAACTCGATCACGAACATCGCTTTGGTTTGATGGTCGAGGAGGACTACATCAGGCTTGTTAGCTTGAATTTGCCTGAGGGTGGAAAATGAGAAGTTCCAATAAATTCGGCACCTCTCATTCTCCACAACGGACTCAATATCCCCCGGAGCATAGGGCAGCACTGGGGTCTCGTCTATTCCGTACGAGTGCCTCAAGTGGTAATAGAGCACTCGCAATGCCGCATTGTGTCTATGGATATAGGCCGAGACTGCATACACCGTGCAAGGAAACAGCAGGTGCATTATTGTCTCGGGCGCCCTGCGGCAACCCCTGCAATTTGTGTCAGGGACCTCTATACCCATGACACGGCTACGGTAGACGAGAGTGTTGAAAACCCCATCCTGACATGCCAAGATGAACCCCTCTGTTTCCGATTTGAGCCCGCCTGACTTAAGAAAAGCGAAAGTCAGTTCTTAGGATAAGCCCCGGTCTTCAATGGTCTTGAAGTAAACCGAATGCATGGGCTTATCCATGTGAAGCTGCAGGAGTTTTTTCACTTCTGCAGCTTTGATGCAGGCTTTTCTCCGAGCGGGTTCTAGCTCAGTAACTGAGTCCTGAGCCTCGCGCTCGGAGTCGAAAATCAGAGACAATTCATCGGCTGCTCGACGTGCTGCCCTGAAAAGAAAAGCTCCTACTCCTGCCTCTTCATGGGTTTTAACCATTTGCAGAAGGGGATCCGAACTCCTGATGACTTTGCAGGCGCCATCCAGAACCATTCTGTTATGGAGATACTCCAAGCTCAAGAGTCCACGGCCACCCTGGTCTCTAGGTATGTATAACCGTGGAACGGACGAATTTGGATGCAGACTCCAATGGAGATGCATCATCTTGCGAGTACTTACGTCAAGTTGTCGCAGCTCGACTTGAGTCCACTTTATCACTCCAAATGAGTAAAGTAGGATCGGAACAGCGAGCATGTTAGTCGCAGCGACTTTGTTCTTCCCCGACAGTTCTGACGACCAGATCTGTCGGAGCCGCTGCCGATACTTGCTGCGGAGAGCGTCTTTTACCCGTTGTGCCTCCTGGATGTGAGTTTCCTCTACACCCAGGTAGGTGTACGTCTCTCCGGCATCCAGGTGGTGTAGGATGCTTCCGTCCACGAGCTGCGCGTCCTTGTCGTAGTTCTCGCATCGTCCTCTCTTAAGATGAACCAGTGCACATTTGTCCATCCCGAATTCCATTCGAATTGCCTGCGTGTACTCCTGCACCACCCTGAGGGATTGGTCCATATCCCTCTCACCAGAAGCATAAAGTTTGAGGTCATCCACATAGAATAAGTGGGTGACCTTATGCCTCCGGTAACTGGGTGGGCCGCAGTTGTATCCCCTGGTTTTCCTGAGCTCAACGGATAGTGGCAGAAGTGAGATGCAGAATAGGAGAGGGCTAAGGGAGTCCCCTTGAAATACTCCTCTCCTTATGATGACTGGCTCTGTTTGGACTCTCGCTTCACCTGATGTTATAGTAAAGCGGGTCTTCCAGACCAGCATCAGTTGTTCTATGCATCTCACTATAGAATCGGGTACCGAAAGACACTTGAGCAAGTACACGAGTAACTCATTGTGTCAAATGCCTTTCGGTAATCGATCCAGGCCACAGAAAGATTCCGCTTGTACTGCACGGAGTCCAGTGTGATAGATCTATCTATCAACAGGTTCTCCTTGCAGCCAGCGACACCTCTCTTCGACCCGCTCTGCTCAAAAATCCGCTGGTAAACCGGGTCAACTACTAGGAGTACTCGCATGTACAAGATGCGTGTGAACAACTTGTAACATGCATTCAGGCAGGTAATTGGCCTGTAATTCTTCGGATTGGACAAATCTCCAGTCTTAGGGAGAAGCACGGTTCACCCCTCGATAAACCACTCAGGGATTTGCTGCTCCCCATTTAGCCAGCTATTGAATATACTGGCTAAATGGTGGTGGGTAGAGGGAAACTTTTTCCACCAGAAGTTATTGATCCCGTCGGGACCAGGAGCAGCAAAGTTCTTGGAGCCTTTGAGGGCTTCTCGAACCTCCTCAGTGGTTATCGGTTGGCGCAGTAATTCGGGCTCAGGCTCTCGGTATCTTTCGCAGAAGGTACCGAACTGCGCCAGGGCTAGAGTATCTCTGGCAAATGGATGTCTCACCTCATAGATACTCTTCCAAAAGGTTTCCACCTGATCAGCAGTCGGCGGATTGTTCACCACACTTGGAGGCGGTTGAAATAAGCGAGAGGGCTTTTCACGGAATTGTTTATTTTCCGCCAGCCCTCTCGCTCGCCTCTTTACTGACTGTTTTGCAGCCACTAACATCCGTATCCTTTCGGGCCAGTGCTGTTTGATGGTGGATAGCACTGCCTCATTGAGTGTGTGATGAGTGCGACGCAATGTATTGGCCATCCGTTGCACCTTCGACGTGAATGGCCTGTTGGCCCTCTCATAATCCATCACACACTGGATACGGGAAGTGTGTTGTCTCGCCGACTGGATCTTGGCTTCCATCTTTTGTACACGCCGATCGGCCCTCTCAGTCGTTGAGACCGTTTGTATAAGTCTCTCCGGTAGAAAGGACCGAACGACGTCATACACGGCACAGTTGATGTGCCAGATGTCAGCCCCTTCCGGAAGTGTTCCTCGAAGTAATTCATCCATCCTCGCAAGGTCTTGAGGCCGCAGGGCCTTAATGTTGAGTAGGCTCCTGCGGTTCCTGATCTCGTTCACCTCAGGAAGCACACGGTCCCTTCTCTCGTTGTCGTGCAGAATGGGTGGAGCTTTTTGATGCTCCACACCATCTTCCTGCCGAGAAGGGACTCTCACGTATTGCCTAGCGCGTAGGTGAGATACATAATCTCGCAGATTTTGAGCAGTGAATGCTCCATGCTCTGGGTGTTGTTCAATCCACAGAGCATGCATCCGCCTTATGTATCCCCTACGCCCTGGATCGCTGCTCTCGAAGCACTGCAGAAGGTCGTCCCTCAGATCATCTGTCCACTCAAAGCGTCCATTTTCATCGCGGTCTTATCAGGCTGTCCGTCCTGTTGGGCCCCACCACCTTGCCTTTGACCCCTATCCGGCTGGGGTCGGTTGTAGGGGCCCTGTCCTCTGTTTATGGGTTGCCCCCCTCGCGGAGCTGCTAGACCTCAAAGTTGGTGGAGGGGGTCTAGTACCTGCAATGATCCCGCGAGCAATGCCGGCGGAAGTTCTCGAACTCCTGGCAGGGCCACCCTTGCCGGTAAGGTCAACGGAGAGCAGGGAAGCGAAGGACAGCTCAAACAGAGGAATAAACCTCCCTAAAAAACTCGCAATCCCGGAGTGTTGATCGTGCCCAGGGGATGAATGGTACTGCGTCAGTGTATCTCGAACGGCCACCTCCGGTTTTAGGGCGAGCACCGGTTGTAAACATAGCCTTGCCATAGCAAGCTTGCTCTACTATGGTCGACCACAAAATCAGAGCAAACTCGTGGGAACAAAATGAGCCTAATTCAAACAAACAACACGGAGCCGTCCAACTCCAAAACCATGGACAAATGCAGAACAGGACTACAGAACAATGTAGTATCTGAACCGAACAGGAAAGTGAACCAACCGAGATACTTAGTAATGAAACGACCTGAAGGAGATTTCACAAAAGTAAGCCCTTTTATGATAGAAAAAACTTTGAATCAAGTAGTAGGAAGAGTACAGAATGTCAAAAAAATTAGAGAAGGCCTACTCATCGAAGCAGCTCAACCAAACCAATCAAGAAAACTGTTAGAAATCAAAAAACTAGGCGAGATAGATGTAGAAGTAACCCCATACCTAAAGTTGAATTACTCGAAAGGTGTTATCACGTGCTATGATTTACTCAACTGCTCAATAGAAGAAATCTCAGAAAACTTATCAGACCATCGAAGTCAAGAGAATAATGACCAAAAAAGACGGAAATCTCCAAAATACTGCCTCGCTGATACTAACATTCGATAGAGATAATTTACCAAAGAAAGTGAGAGCAGGATTCCACTTCCTTCCAGTCAGAACATATATCCCAACCCCCATGAGATGCTTCAAATGCCAAAAATTTGGCCACACTGCCTCAAGAAGCAACAATAGAGAAATATGTGACTGCGGTAAGAGTCCTCACCAGGGCTCGCCATGCACACCCCCATATCAGTGTATAAACTGTGGCGGAGAACACACAGCCAAATCAAGAAACTGTGCCACATACAAAGAAGAAGCTGCTATCCAAAAAATAAGGATAGAGGACAAAATATCTTTTGGCGATGCACGAAAGAAATACAATTCCATGCACCCTAGGCCCAGAACGAGAGGAACATATGCTCAAGCTACTAGAGGAGAACCAAATGATATAAAAAGCATCATTCAACAACTCATTCCAGAAATAACTAAAATATGCACCGAAATAATCACAAAAGCACTAACACCCATAACATCCACCCAATCATTCAACAAAGAACGCACCGAAAACCCGAGAAATCCAACAAAAACAAGCAACAACCCCACTGCAAATAAACGAAGGGAATCTATCACATCAGTGATGAGTGACACTTCTATCAGATCGACAGCCTCTGGTAACAAAAGAAAACAAAACAACACAGAAAACTCTACATCAGAAGACGAATTTGAGGAATCTGAAGAATACACCACCCAACGACGAAAAAGAAAACCAGGATGGCCTGAAGGAAAATCAAGAAAAAAAACGCAGCAAGAAACAACCTAGGAAAGAAAATACACAAAAAAAAACAAGAAAAAAAAGTATGCTAACATCATCCAATGGAACTGTAATGGAATAAAAAATCAATACCATGAATTGCATATGCATCCAAGAAACACACCTGAAACCAGATGAACACTTCAATTTGCGAGGATATCAAAGTTATTATAAAAACATCGAACCACAACAACGAGCACGAGGTGGAGGTGGTCATATACACAAAAAATAATATTCAGAGCCATACCATACCCCTGCAAACTAACCTACAAGCAATTGCAGTAGGTATCGAATACCCTATAGAATGTACAATATGTAATATATATCTACCGGACGGACAATGGGAACTAGAACAACTGAGAGAAATAGTACGCCAACTACCAAGCCCATACATCATATTAGGTGACTTCAATTCCCACAACCCACTCTGGGGATCAATCAGAATAGACCCAAGAGGTAGACGAATAGAAGAACTAATGAACGATTTTGATCTCATTCTGATGAACTCTGGCGAAGGTACATACCTTAACTCAAGATCGAACAATTTCTCAGCCATTGACCTGAGCCTCTGCTCACCAACGATTAGTCCACGCTTCATATGGAAAGTCATGAACGGAAATCTATATTCAGACCACTTTCCCATTGAAATATCCCATATAAACTTCCCTGCACAAAGAGAATGCCTAAAGAAATGGAACCTAAATCTAGCAAACTGGGAACATTTCCGCAATAGCACAACAAATACAGTACCATCCGAAAATATCGAGGAATCCCTGAAACTAATCACACAGTCCATAAAAAACGCAGCAAGTACAAGCGTACCACAATCAGGAAAATCACAGAGAAAGCGAACAGTTCCCTGGTGGAACAATGACATAAACCAAGCAGTTATAAGGAAACAAGAAGCACTAGATGACTTCAAGAAACACCCGACCACAGACAACTTGATAAATTTCAAAAAAGCTCGTTCTAATGCAAAACGATTAATCTTACAGGGAAAAAAAGCGTCTTGGAGAACATACGTGAACACAATCACAAAAGACACTCCAATCGGAGAACTTTGGAACAAAGTACGTATAATATCAGGAAAAAAACAACAACTTCCAACAACAACCCTCAGAGTTAATGGAAATATAATCACGAAACCAGAAGAAATTGTAGAGATATTAGCAGACCAATTCGAACAATCAAGCAGTACCACAAATTTCAACTTGAATTTTCAACAACACAAAGCACAAGTCGAAACAAACCTAGACTTCTCAACACAAAGAAACCTAGATTATAACGAACCCTTCAAAATGAACGAACTCAACAAAGCATTATCCGATGCTGGAAACTCAGCACCAGGTCCAGACCAGATACCGTATGAATTCATACGACAATTAACACCAGAAACTAAAGAAAACATTCTAGAACTCTATAATATCATCTGGAGACAAGGAATATACCCAAAAGCATGGCAAGAAGCGATAATCATTCCAATCCCAAAGCAAGATAAAGACCTGAACGTCCCATCCAATTAACGCCCGATCTCCTTGACTTGTAGTTTGAGCAAAATATTGGAGAGGATGATCAATAACCGTCTGACATGGATAATTTAAACAAGAAACTTATTATCTAACTATCAAATGGGCTCCCGCAAAAACAGATCTACAACTGATCAACTCACACTACTAGAAAACGAGATACAGAACAGCTTCGCAAGAAGAGAACATATGGTGGCGATATTCTCCGACCTAGAAAAGGCATACGACACAACCTGGAGATTTGGAATCATCAAAAAACTCTACGACTGGGGTTTTCGAGGGCAATTGCCTAACTCCATTAAAGGTTTTCTACAGGAACGATATTTTCGTGTCCGAATAGGAAACACATTTTCAAATAGACATACCCTAGAAAATGGAGTACCGCAGGGATCTACACTCAGCGGAACCTTATTTTTAATCGCGGTCAACCAACTGTTGAACAGCATAAACCAACCAGTCAAAAAAGGCATGTACGTAGACGACCTGATGATATACTACTCTGCAAAATCCATGAATGAAATAGAACACACTCTACAGACAACCGTTAACAACATCACCACAACAGCAGCGGAATTAGGGTTCAAACTATCGATGACAAAGACCAAATGCATACACTTTTGTCCCCTTCGAACAAACCATGAAGAACCACAAATATTTATAAACGAATCACTGATAAAAATTGAACAATCAACGAAAATCTTAGGGGTAACGTTTGATCCGAAACTCACATGGAAGCCTCATATCCAGGACCTAGCACTCAAACTGCAAAAAACAATAAACTTCCTCAGGTGCATCTCCAGCATGAGATGGGGTGCTGATGAAGATACATTAATTAGATTACATACAACACTGATACTATCAAAAATAGACTACGCCAGCATAATATACACATCAGCGAGAAACACTCACCTCAAAATATTAGAAACAATCCACACTACAGGCCTCAGACTAGCAATAGGTGCCTTCCGCACCAGCCCCCTAAAATCGATTTGTACAGAATCCGGCATCCCACCTTTGAAGCTCAGACACGAACAACAACTCCTCAATCACACATCTAAAATGTCGGCCCTGCCAGAACACCCGAATTATGAAGCAATTTTTCACAACGAACAAGAGGAAATTTACGAAAGTAGGAGAACGATCACCCGTCCAGCAGGAATTAGATCAAAGGAACTAATGGAAGAGCAAGGAATGAATCTACAAGCAGTCCTACCGATTGGTTTTTCTGAAGTCCCCCCGTGGAAAATAAGACCTCCAAAAATCGTACATAATACCCAAGAATTCAAAAAATCTGAATGTAATAACACCATACTAAAAGCAAATTTCCTAGAAATACTAAACAGTTTCGAAAACGCAACCCCTATTTTCACAGACGGATCCAAAACAGAACATGGAGTTGGATGTGCAATATACATTGCTGGACAAACTCATTCTTGGATGCTATCACCTAAGGCGAGCATATACACAGCAGAACTATATGCCATATGGCAGGCCCTAAGATATTGCGAAATGAGTAACCATAACCATTACATTATTTTTTTTTTTTTTATCGCTTGGAGCGCACGAAAGGGAATCCCTATAATGTTCAAAGAACATCGTGCACTGATTCCCTAAGCTCAATCCAAGCATTCGAAGATACCTTCACAGAAGATCGATTAATTCAAAACATCCATTCTCTCAATAACTGGCTAACAAACATGAATAAACAAATCTGTTTCATATGGTGTCCTGGACACGTCGGAATTTATGGAAATGAACAAGCGTGGAACGAACGAATTTGGATGCAGACTCTTATGGGGATGCATCATCTTGCGAGTACTTACGTCAAGTTGTCGCAGCTCGACTTGAGTCCACTTTATCACTTCAAATGAGTAAAGTAGGATCGGAACAGCAAGCATGTTAGTCGCGGCGACTTTGTTCTTCCCCGACAGTTCTGACGACCAGATCTGTCGGAGCCGCTGCCGATACTTGCTGCGGAAAGCGTTTTTCACCAGTTGTGCCACCTGGATGTGAGTTTCCTCTACACCCAGGTAGGTGTACGTCTCTCCGGCATCCAGGTGGTGTAGGATGCTTCCGTCCACGAGCTGCGCGTCCTTGTCGTGGTTCTCGCATCGTCCTCTCTTGAGATGAACTAGTGCACATTTGTCCATCCCGAATTCCATTCCAATTGCCTGCGTGTACTCCTGCACCGACCTGAGAAATTGGTCTATATCCCTCTCACCAGAGGAATAAAGTTTGAGGTCATCCACATAGAATAAGTGGGTGACTTTATGCCTCCGGTAACTGGGTGGGCCGCAGTTGTATCCTCTGGTTTTGCGGAGCTCAACGGATAGTGGCAGAAGTGAGATGCAGAATAGGAGAGGGCTAAGGGAGTCCCCTTGAAATACTTCTCTCCTTATGATGACTGGCTCTGTCTGAACTCTCGCATTACCTGATGTTATAGTAAAGCGGGTCTTCCAGACCAGCATCAGTTGTTCTATGCATCTCACTATAGAATCGGGTACCAAAAGACATTCGAGCAAGTACACGAGTAACTCATGTGACGTTGTGTCAAATGCTTTTCGGTAATCGATCCAGGCCACAGAAAGATTCCGCTTGTACTGCCCAGAGTCCTGTGTAATAGATCTATCTATCAACAGGTTCTCCTTGCAGCCAGCGACACCTCTGTTCGACCCACGCAGCTCAAAAATCCGTTGGTAAACCGGATCAACTACTAGGAGTACTCGCATATACAAGATGCGTGTGAACAACTTGTAACATGCATTTAGGCAGGTAATTGGTCTGTAATTCTTCGGATTGGACAAATCTCCAGTCTCAGGGAGAAGCACGGTTCGCCCCTCGATAAACAGAAAAACTGAAATTTAAAAAAAAAGGAAAGATGAAAAATAGGGAATGTTCGATTTTTCCCATTTCGTTTTCCAACTTTTTTGCGTTGTGCAATTCCATGCTACCTATGGTGTCAAAAGACGTGTCTTGACTTCCTCTATCGAACCTATATACTTTCATCCATATTCATTCGGTAACTTGGCTGACCTACTCCAACAAAAAACTGGAATTCACCAAAAACACACACACGAAAAATAGGGAATATGTACGATTTTCCCATTCAATTTTCTAACTTTTTTGCGTTCTGCAATTCCATGCTACCTAAGGTGTCAAAAGACGCTATTCGACTTCCTCTATCCAATCTACATAGTTTCATCCATATTCGTTCGGTAAACGCTAAACCCTACTCCAACAAAAAACTGAATTTCATCAAAAACAGACGAAAATGTGAAAAATAAGTGTTTTACCTCATAACTCATGTTTCTACTGATTGAGTGGTTTTGTAACAGTTTCTTTTTTCTACTACCAATAATACGGCAACAATCTAACGGGACAGGAGGCAAAATAGGGGCTTCGGGTGGGTAAATGAGAGAGAAAATAGTGATGAACACAGGATTCGATTAGGTTTTTTCCAATGACGGCGAACTAACGGGACAGGAGGAAAATAGGGGCTTTGGGTGGGTAAAAAAAGAGCAGAATCGGTAGGTTTTTCAACTTCTATTCTTGAAAAATTCTCCCTAGGGAGGTAGTTTTCTACTAATTTTTCAATTTTATGACATCTTCTCCACTGACAAGCTAACGGGACAGTGAGAAAATAGGGGCTTTGGGTGGGTTAAAAGAGAGCAAATTCGGTAAGTTTTCCAACTTCTATACCTGAAAATTTTCCCTATTTATGGTAATTTTCTACTAATTTTTCAATTTTATGACATTTTCTCCACTGACAAGCTAACGGGACAGTGAGAAAATAGGGGCTTTGGGTGGGTAAAAAAAGGGAAAAATAGTTAAGAAAAAAGGATTTTATTACTTTTTTTTCTTCCAGTAACGACGAACTAACGGGACAGGAGGAAAATAGGGGCTTTGGGTGGGTAAGAAGAGAGCAAATTCAGTAGGTTTATCAACTTGTATTCTTGAAAAATTTCCCTATTCATGGTAATTTTCTACTAATTCTTCAATTTTAAGACATTTTCTCCAGTGACAAGCTAACGGGACAGTGAGAAAATAGGGGCTTTGGGTGGGTTAAAAAGAGCAAATTCGGTAGGTTTTTCAACTTCTATCCTTCAAAAATGTTCCCTATTTATGGTAATTTTCTACTAATTTTTCAATTTTAAGACATTTTCTCCAATGACAAGCTAACGGGACAGGAGGAAGATAGGGGTTTTGGGTGGGTAAAAAGAGTAAATTCGGTAGGTTTTCCAACTTTTATTCTTGAAAAATTCCCCTATTTATGGTAATTTTCTACTAATTCTTCAATTTTAAGACATTTTCTCCAATGACAAGCTAACGGGACAGGAGGAAAATAGGGGCTTTGGGTGGGTTAAAAAGAGCAAATTCTGTACGTTTTTCAACTTCTATTCTTGAAAATTTTCCCTATATTTGGTAATTTTCTACTAATTTTTCAATTTTATGACATTTTCACCAGTGACAAGCTAACGGGACAGGAGGAAAATAGGGGATTTGGGTGGGTAAAAAGAGCAAATTCTGTACGTTTTTCAACTTCTATTCTTGAAAATTTTTCCCTATTTTTGGTAATTTTCTCTAATTTTTCAATTTTATGACATTGTCTCCAATGACAAGCTAACGGGACAGGAGGAAGATAGGGGCTTTGGGTGGGTAAAAAGAGTAAATTCGGTAGGTTTTCCAACTTCTATTCTTGAAAAATTTCCCTATTCATGGTAATTTTCTACTAATTCTTCAATTTTATGATATTTTTACCAGTGACAAGCTAACGGGACAGGAGGAAAATAGGGGCTCTGGGTGAGTAAACAAATATTGAAGAAAAGAGAGTGTTTTTACTACTATTACTACAAATTTTGTTTTTTTCATTTTTTTTATTTTTTTCTTCACTAATTGGGTGTTTTCATTACAGTTTTTTCTTCTCACCAGTGACAACAAACTTACGGGACAGAAGGAAAATAGGGGCTCTGGGTGGGTAAACAAAAATATTGAAGAAAAGAGAGTGTTTTTACTACTATTACTACTAATTTAGTTTATTATTTTTTTTACATTTTTTTCTTCACTAATTGGGTGTTTTTATAACAGGTTTTTCCTCCCACCAGTGACAACGAACTTACGGGACAGGAGGAAAATAGGGGCTCTGGGTGGGTAAACAAAAATATTGAAGAAAAGAGAGTGTTTTTACTACTATTACTACTAATTTAGTTTTTTTATATTTTTTAACATTTTTTTCTTCACTAGTTGAGTGTTTTTGTTAGTTTTTTTTTTTATCGAGGTGGTTGAAATCCTTTATGGACACCATATGAGGGTGGTCCTATCCCCCATATGGTAGTGTGGGACTCCCCAGCAACAGCAGCAGCAGATACCGTGGTGGCGGCGGCGGCGGCGGCGGCGGAATGGGCGGGAGGGGCGGGAGGTCTAGTTCGTAACGAAATGACCTGGTGACGATACAACGGCGACCGGAATAACACAAGCGAGGCGGCGTTGCTCGAAACGAAAGAGGAGGAGGAGGGGGGGGAGGGGAAGGAGGCAGGGGCAACGGCGGCAACGGCAACGGCGGCAGAAGCAGACGATATTGGTGGTGGAGGAGGAGACGACGACGACGACGACGACGACGACGACGACGACGCAGGAGAGGAATTAGAAGAAGAATGAGAAGAATAAGACGACAACAATGGTAGTGGTCCTTGTTCTCGACGAAGACGACGAACGAACCCGATGGAGGTCGCAGCAGATGAGGAGGATGATGAAGAAGAAGTTGAAGAAGCAGCAGCAGTAGCAGCAGCAGCAACAGGATCATCTGCTTCTGCTTCATCTTCGACGATGACTTCAGATGACAATGATGAAACGTCTGACGCTACTCGGTGATCCAGCCGTACCTTAAACCATTCCTGTCTGGTCCGCAGATAACCAGTAATGAGGTATGACGGGAAGTAATTTACGAAAGTGATTACGTAACGACGCAACAACTCCATATCGAAGTGCGTGTTGGTCGTTACGGCACTCATAAATATCCCCACTGCATTGGATTTGGGCGTCTCCAGGGCGGTAATGACGTGCCGGGGATCGATTCGACCGCTGATACGCCATCGAGCAGCAGCTTTGTTGCGCCTACGCAGAGCCAACAACCTCGCCATCCGCGCCGACGAGAAGTCCTTGGTGGCGTAGTTCGTCCACGTGTCGATGTTCGGCCCGTAATACAAACAGCTCATGTGTGCTATGGCCTTCATGACGACTATATGAGGACGTCGGCAGAAGTCGTGGCGCTGGGCAGCATTCAGTAAAAATTCAATAGACGTCCGAAACCATGGCAACGAAATCGACGATTGAATGAGTGTCATCTCGTCGTAGCCGAACGACGTGGCCAGCGGGTGTCGGTAATCGTCGTCCTCGACGACGTACCGAAGAATGCCGTCACCGTGGGGATCGTCGGTGAGGAAGCCGCCTCCGATCAACTTCTTCAACCTCGTGTAGTCGACCATCTTCGTGTTGCCGTCGTTGAAGTAACGCAACTTCAATTCTGCGTCGTACATGCGACGAACGGCGTCGCGACTCGAATCCTCCAACCAGGATCGCTTAGCGTCGACGAAGTGGCGCAGATAAGATTTGCCCGTCATGTCGACGTGATTGTGCCACGTCATATTCTCATCGGCCGGAACAAAGGAGGCGATCGTGATTCGCCCTCTTGGTCCGGCAGCGGCGTCGTCGTCGTCGTCGTCGTCGTCATCATCATCATCGGTGGTGTTGCGTACGACGCAGAACTCGTTCCTGATGAGATTCAAGTATCGAGAAGTGGTCGGTTGGAGGGCACGTCGAGCATCTTCGATGCTATCGAAGTTCACCACTATCTCGATCCTGAGTTGCAGCAGAATTGCGATGCTCTGCAACCGTTCCCTCTGCAGCCGTTCAAGATGCTTCGCTATGGCCGTCTTCCGCCGAACGTATTGGCTGCACTTCGAAAATCCACCGAACACGGCGTGCACGGTGGCATTGGTCTTCCTCTGTGTCCTGATCAGGTGGTAGGTCGGATCGTACGCTTGGAAGTACGTGACCTCCGGCATCCTGTTCACGCCGAACGGGTAGCTGCAACAGGCGTACCCGCCCTGTATGGGGTCGTGGCACCTATACACCACCAACCCGTTCGACGAGTGCAGCTGGTCACGCACGGTGGGCAGGTGGAGGAAGAGCGGCCGATCGTCCATGTGTCTGAGCACCGTGCCGAAGTGCAATTGCACCAGCAGCACTTCGGCACGGTCTCTGATGTACACGTTCAATACGTAATCGACGTCGTTGGGTCGTGCCAAGATGCCGTGTTGGCAACGGTAGTAGAGGTATCGCAGTTGACCGTACTTGGCGTCATCGTCGTGATCGATTTCCTTTTCGGTCATGCCTTCTGCTCGTCGGCGCTGATCCATCAGGAATCTGCTGATGGCCCTCCACACCTGATCGCTGTCATCGCTGAACAACCTCAGCGTTTGGTATACGTCCCTTCCGCTGCCTGCAGCAGGAGCGGCGGCGGCGGCGTTGTTGTAGTAGCCCCTGGTGTTGTCGTTGGTGAACATCGCTGCCGGAACGCCGTGCGTGACGGTTCTCGACGTCATCGGCAGCGTATCGAGAGCGTGTCTCATCGCCCTCGACATAAACTATTCCTTCGCTCCTACTGGCACGCTATGTGATTCGGACATCACCAGTACCAAGGTGTTGTATTGCCCGGACCCACCCAAATGGAACTCCCTATGATACTTGAGGTCGTATCGCTCTCGCAGCACCTTCAACAATTTGACATTCTCGCACTTCCTCGTCATCCTATCGAATCTGATCTTTAGTATGCTGGGCATACTGAAGCATTTGGGCGATCTGTCGAGGAAGAAGAACAACAACAACATGATAATAATAATAATAATAATAATAATAATAATAATAATGCGCCCGAGACAATTATGCACCTGCTGTCTTCTTGCACGGTGTATGCAGTCTCGGCCTATATCCATAGACACAATGCGGCATTGCGAGTGCTCTATTATCACTTGAGGCACTCGTACGGAATAGACGAGACCCCAGTGCTGCCCTATGCTCCGGGGGATATTGAGTCCGTTGTGGAGAATGAGAGGTGCCGAATTTATTGGAACTTCTCATTCCCCACCCTCAGGCAAATACAAGCTAACAAGCCTGATGTAGTCCTCCTCGACCATCAAACCAAAGCGATGTTCGTGATCGAGTTTTCGGCGCCAGCCGAACCGTACATCGTTTTGAAGGAGGAGGAGAAACGGACTAAATATCGAGATCTTCTCTTCGATCTCCGCCGGCTCTATCCAGACCATTCTGTGGAATTGGTCATCCTGATTATCGGCTCCCTAGGAGGCACACGACACACGCTACTCTCGGAGATCCAGAAAATCCCAGCGTGCCGTGATAAGGCACACATCCTGGCTGGTGGTATGCAGAAGGCCGTCATACTTGGATCATTGCGTCTACTCAGGGCACACGGTACTTGGTCCCAGTGATTACTCACCTCGCAGGCTGTGAGGAGTAGTCACTGGATTTTATCCAGCACGACTCTGCGTGACGTCGGAGGCCGCAGGGTCGTGACTGGAATCACATGAACTCAAAAATAATAATAATAATAATAATAATAAATATCGAGATCTTCTCTTCGAACTCCGCCGGCTCTATCCAGACCATTCTGTGGAATTGGTCATCCTGATAATCAGCTCCCTAGGAAGCACACGACACACGCTGCTCTCGGAGATCCAGAAAATCCCAGCGTGCCGTGATAAGGCACACATCCTGGCTGGTGGAATGCAGAAGGCCGTCATACTGGGATCATTGCGTCTACTTAGGGCACACGGTACTTGGTCCCAGTGATTACTCACCTCACAGGCTGTGAGGAGTAGTCACTGGATTTTATCCAGCACGACTCTGCGTGACGTCGGAGGTCGCAGGGTCGTGACTGGAATTATATGAACTAAATAATAATAATAATAATGTTTTGTATGTTCTTTATTTAGTCAATGACTAGTTTACAACAATCAATACATGGAACACAAATACAGTGAAATTGCGGAAAATACAGAGATAATGATAACAATAATAATATTAATAATATTAATAATAAGATTATGGTAATTACAAGTAAGTAAGTATATAAAATTAATAAAAATAGTGAGTCACGAAACACCACAATGGCTAACACGAAAACAAGGAGATTGTTAAAAATTGCTAAAACAAATGAAATGAAGACAATTAGCACACCACAGAAAGATGGGTTGAGTCAATTGCCGTTCATAATATATTGTTGCAGATGTACTTTAAATATTCCCGAAGTATAACATTTCAATTCATTAGGTAATTTGTTGTAAGCTGTAATTCCCATATCAAAAATGCTTCTTTTAGTGCTCATCAGTTTTGTTTTTTCTATATGTATATGGTTCCTTTGCCGGGTATTGTATGAGTGAATGTCAGACCGGAACTGTAAGTTCCTTGACAGGTATTCAGGAAGCATATTATTGACCAGTTTATGGATGAAAATTAGCGTTCGAAATTTCATAAGTTTCTTAACAGACATCCACTGAAGCTGTAGTTGCATACGCTCTATACTTTCGAATTTATTACACCTCAGAAGGAAACGCATACATCTATTTTGTAGAATTTGTAATTTTTGAACAGAATAGAAGAGCAGTATTCAAAGTGAGGTTTAATTATGCTATTGTATATCATAATAATAATGATAATAATAATGATGATAATAATGATAATAATAATGATATATAATAATACTACTACTACTACTACTACTACCACTACTACTACTACATGAAAATGGTAGATTCGAAGTTGATTAATGAAAACATCCTGTCTATCTGTCTGACTTCTGCTGCTGCTGTTGCTGCTGCTGCTACCGCCGCCGCCGCCGCCTCATTCCTCCTGTCAAAACTGTCTAATTTGTGCGATATGATGGTTTGACAAGAATGACAACATTCAGAATGTCAGATTTTTCGGATCTATTACATATTTTAATACAAATCTGTTTCACTCACTCACTCACTCACTCACTCACTCACTCACTCACTCACTCACTCACTCACTCACTCACTCACTCACTCATCATCATCATCATCATCATCATCATCATCATCATCATCATCATCATCATCATCATCATCATCATCATCATCATCATCATCATCATCATCATCATCATCATCATCATCATCATCATCATCATCATCATCATCATCATCATCATCATCATCATCATCATCATCATCATCATCATCATCATCATCATCATCATCATCATCATCATCATCATCATCATCATCATCATCATCATCATCATCATCATCATCATCATCATCATCATCATCATCATCATCATCATCATCATCATCATCATCATCATCATCATCATCATCATCATCATCATCATCATCATCATCATCATCATCATCATCATCATCATCATCATCATCATCATCATCATCATCATCATCATCATCATCATCATCATCATCATCATCATCATCATCATCATCATCATCATCATCATCATCATCATCATCATCATCATCATCATCATCATCATCATCATCATCATCATCATCATCATCATCATCATCATCATCATCATCATCATCATCATCATCATCATCATCATCATCATCATCATCATCATCATCATCATCATCATCATCATCATCATCATCATCATCATCATCATCATCATCATCATCATCATCATCATCATCATCATCATCATCATCATCATCATCATCATCATCATCATCATCATCATCATCATCATCATCATCATCATCATCATCATCATCATCATCATCATCATCATCATCATCATCATCATCATCATCATCATCATCATCATCATCATCATCATCATCATCATCATCATCATCATCATCATCATCATCATCATCATCATCATCATCATCATCATCATCATCATCATCATCATCATCATCATCATCATCATCATCATCATCATCATCATCATCATCATCATCATCATCATCATCATCATCATCATCATCATCATCATCATCATCATCATCATCATCATCATCATCATCATCATCATCATCATCATCATCATCATCATCATCATCATCATCATCATCATCATCATCATCATCATCATCATCATCATCATCATCATCATCATCATCATCATCATCATCATCATCATCATCATCATCATCATCATCATCATCATCATCATCATCATCATCATCATCATCATCATCATCATCATCATCATCATCATCATCATCATCATCATCATCATCATCATCATCATCATCATCATCATCATCATCATCATCATCATCATCATCATCATCATCATCATCATCATCATCATCATCATCATCATCATCATCATCATCATCATCATCATCATCATCATCATCATCATCATCATCATCATCATCATCATCATCATCATCATCATCATCATCATCATCATCATCATCATCAATATAGCAGCAGCAGCAGCAGCAGCATGATATACTCGATTCGTTATAAGAGCTATCTGGTATTAGTAATATTTGTTTTTATCAGTATAATATAGTACTCACCCAGCCACAATCAGATACGAATCGACGTCGACGTCGAATTGAACTCGTTCCAGTTCTTCGTGGGTCAACGGCGTAGACATGACTGCGGTTCTTCTCTTATTGTCACGATCACACTAAATGTATCTATGTAGAACTGAAACAAACAAAAAACTCACTACATATAAATATTCGGTGGTTGAAAAACTGTCCAATACTTACAGAGGCACTATTCAATACGATGGTAGCAGCAGCAGCAGCAGTAACGCACTTGGCGCGATGAATTGTGGCGCGTACACACACACTCTCTCTCACACACACGCACTAAATGTATCTATGTAGAACTGAAACAAACAAAAAAATCACTACATAAAAATATTCGGTGGTTTGCAAATCATTATTGATTCCAGTCATTCTTTTGATGTTAACTCCAACATGCAGATTCTCCACATTTTCAATTAAGGTCCACGGCTGAACCTCCTGGAAATTTTGGAAATTCAAAAATGTATCAATAATCCAAATATTAACTGTCTCAATGACCAAACTAATTTCGAACGAAACCACATTTTTCGCAAACTTAAATTCTCATGACCAATTTTGTCTTACTTGCTTTTACCTGAGCCGGTCCTGTTCTGTTTTGTTCACCTTCCTTAGTTCTTCTTCTTCTGGGTTTGACTACATTCACTACACCTTGACATTTCTTCTTTTTTTCTTGGATTACTCATATTATTCAACCTCACCACTTACTTCTCCTTCAGGTTTTCAGGCGTAATGGACTTTATTGAGTTTTCAGAAATTATTCGCAATATTATCATATTTCATGATATTCAAAATTTAATCTCATTTTGTGCATGTCATTTGATTTGTATCATATGTCACTGTTATTTCTCTTGTTATTCTGTCAACGTCTGTTGCTATGGTTGACGCTTCGCCTTCTCCTTGGCTTTTGTCTTTTACAAAAATGGCCATTCAAAGTTGAAACTCCTTTGAGTGAATTATACGCTAATTTTCCCTAGTTCGTGCCAATGTTGAACCTAATGATTGTTGGGTTCTTTTGGCTGTTCAGTCGGTTCAAAAATTTTAATATTTCTTCACCGGACTGAATTTTTGCCAAATGACCACTGCCCCTTAATATTTTAATTTCATTAATCATGTGATTTCCACGTGGCCTTTTAGGTATGTTTTTCCTCAATATCTTATTATCCTTGTGAATCAAAAATCTTCACAGGTACTGTGTATTGTGTCTGAAGATGGCTGTTTGAGCCAAAATAAGTCACAAAAAAAGTAATTTTCTTGTAATGAAACTTTGTGGTCGACCGACTTGGTGTATTGTTCTTTCTTTGGGAGGAATGTTACTTCCAACGTTTATGATAGACCAAAACGAGTGATAAAAGTTCCTAGCAGACTCATCGGAGAAATTTGAGAAAAAAAAGGAAGATGTAACATTTAATACAGGCTTTATTATAAATTATTGTTCTGTGACTTATGACACATGTCAAGCACGTCAATATATGATTATTAGGCAACAGTGTGCATTCTGTGATATTCGTAGATGTAATATGTAATAGACACGCCGTTGAGACAATAAATCATCTGAATATAAATACAATGAGTACTTTATTGTTACATGTTGCAAAAGTGAAGTGCTGCATATGTCACACATCAATTGCAACTCATGAAGCTGAATATAGAAACAAGTCAGCCGAAGTACGAAAAACCAGATGGGTTTTCCAGAATGTTTTCAAACACTTCCAGGAACAGAAGTCAACCAGAACATCAACCTCTCATAACTGATGTTTTCAAAAACAAGAATCTTGAGAAGAATGTACACATATCTAGGTTTACTGAAATCAATGGAAAAGTTTGGAACATCGGCATCATCGACATTGACGTTCTAGGAAACGCGTGAAAGGTCATATTCTTGGAAGCGACGATGATGAAGTTGATGAATATCATAATGGGACCGATATATCTGAGGAAACATCCCAAATCGTTCAAAGTAAGTCTGATACTCGGTCTGATAATTATTCAAATTTGTGGTTGGGGGAAGCCGCGGCCGAAACAAATTGGGACAGTTTATTTCGAAGAGCCGACATATGCTCCATCTTCAAATAAAAAGAAGAGAATAGACTTAAGATCTTGTAGTGACAAAATCTATCGGAAAAGACTGACTAATATCGCAACTGAGAAAATACTGACTATATATGTCAAACAATTGAATGAGCTGGGGGCATTATTACAGTAAAATGCCAATTTACAAGAGTCCGTGAAAAATTTGCTTTCACATTCAGTAAATGCTACTTCAGGTCAATCAGATTCAACTTTTGCAAACGATAACGAAAGTAGCAATTTATTAAACAATTTTATGATCATTTCAAAGGAAAAAGCATCGGCTGAGCCCGGTGAATATCGTTACGAAGAAACGGTCAAGTTATTCTCGTCTTACATATTCATGATTGGTGGAAGGTTGTCATACGAGACTTTAGCATCTAATTCACCTATTCCATCAACGGCTGCTATAAGTCGTTATATGGCAGAGAATAAAAAAATATTTAAACGATAACCAAGCCTTCCTCATAATATGGCTCAGTGAAGATGCTACGAGGTGTACCCCCAAAGTACAATACGATCCAGGAACAAATAAGTTAGTAGGTTTCGTACTCCCTATTGATCAGGATAGTATGCCGATACTTAAATAATTTCCTGCAACTTCAGCTGCGCGAATTGAATATCATTTCGAGAATGCATCACCTGCCTTTTTGGTATACACCATTTGTTTCGTCGATAATTCTTAAGTGGTTTGATTAATGGACTGTATAAAATTGACAATAACTCCGAAATAAAGCGAGGGCACTAAACGGACTCACTTCCAGTGGACGCCATAGACTGGTGTTCTTGACTGCCGGTGAAAGGGCCTTTCTGATGATCTTCGTAATCGATTATGAGGTCTAGCACCTCACCAATCCTCCATAACACAGGAAATAGCACAGAAAAGTTCCGCGATTAATTCCGACACTTTTGTATGTAGAAAAATCTCGTGTTCGCACCAGTGAAAAGTTATTGCGGTAGTACCTAGCGTACTCGTATTTCTGCTCTGTCCTCGGGTACTCCGGTTCGGAAGAATCCTCCGATTGACCACATTACTGAGGCGTGCGCCGTTTAGTGTCTTTGATCGCGGATCATACGTTCAAAATATTTGAAAGAAATATAAAAACAAAATTATAATAACCACTTGAGTGTGTTAAAGCAACACCATTATTGCACAACCCATTTCTAAAACTGTTGCACCTTTTTGTATCTGCATTTTCACGACCGATAACGAATTTTCAGCAGAAAAATAAATGTTGTGTCAAGATAGAGATTGATACACAATGAATGTGGAAAAAGTAGGTATAACTGTCCTAGGTTTCTCCTCTGATGGTGATCCTAGACTATTGAAGGCAATGAGAATCAATACTCGAATCGGCAAGAACTCAGAAAATGAAATTCACTGGGAATGGTTCAATAGTAATTTGGAAAATAAATTTCATCTGGTTATATATACCGTTTATATTGAAACAAAATTACGTAATAAGTTCATCAAACAGAATCTGAGAATGTTCAAAAGACGAAAATCTGAATGCGATCTTGATGACTGCATCCACTGGTGCATCAACAATACGTTGTATTTAGATGTTGAGAACTGTCAGACCGAAGATTCAGTAGAAACTCAGGAACTTCTTCAAGATATGCATTCACTCAAGGCAATAGGTGGAGAATTGAATCTGAGAGATTATGGGCACAGAAATTCAAAACTCACTGAATCGAGTCCATTCACTGCTGTGGTTGATTCTTATCAGGAAGAATATGTTGTGATAAAATCATCCATATGCTGAGAGTTCAACAAGAATTGCACTGACCGACTGCAAAAAGTTCAGGAAATTTGTATGAATAAGAAGGAACAACCACATCAAAAGTTGTTAGAGATATTAATATCATCATCATCATCATCATCATCATCATCATCATCATCATCATCATCATCATCATCATCATCATCATCATCATCATCATCATCATCATCATCATCATCATCATCATCATCATCATCATCATCATCATCATCATCATCATCATCATCATCAATATAGCAGCAGCAGCAGCAGCAGCATGATATACTCGATTCGTTATAAGAGCTATCTGGTATTAGTAATATTTGTTTTTATCAGTATAATATAGTACTCACCCAGCCACAATCAGATACGAATCGACGTCGACGTCGAATTGAACTCGTTCCAGTTCTTCGTGGGTCAACGGCGTAGACATGACTGCGGTTCTTCTCTTATTGTCACGATCACACTAAATGTATCTATGTAGAACTGAAACAAACAAAAAAATCACTACATATAAATATTCGGTGGTTGAAAAACTGTCCAATACTTACAGAGGCACTATTCAATACGATGGTAGCAGCAGCAGCAGCAGTAACGCACTTGTCGCGATGAATTGTGGCGCGTACACACACACTCTCTCTCACACACACGCACTAAATGTATCTATGTAGAACTGAAACAAACAAAAAAATCACTACATAAAAATATTCGGTGGTTTAAAAACTATCCAATCACTATTCAATACGATGGTAGCAGCAGCAGCAGCAGTAACGCACTTGTCGCGATGAATTGTGGCGCGTACACACACTCTCATACAGACGAAAATACGTAACAATACTGTTTTTGCGAAGCAGAAAAATCTAAAAGCTGGAAAATCGGAAAATCGGAAAATATTCGAAGGAGTATCACTAAAAACGACCAGTCGATAGCAATAGAGACAATCGAATGAAAATCAGTGGAAATCAATGGAATAAAAGAGTTGTTATTGCGATAAGAATTCGAGTTTTTGTGGCGGTCTTTTGTCATCATTGTTGTTGTTCTCGTCGTCGCCGTTTCTAGTGAACGATAGGTAGGTGGTGGTGGTTCTTCTTCCACTTCTTTCGATATCTAATCATGTACAATAAAGGCTATCCGGCTAATCTCTGTCTTCTTCTTCTTCTTCTTATTATGTGACAGGGTGACTTATCCCTTCACTGAAATATGGTTGTTCTAGTTCCCCTTAACTCTTTAGCATTTTTGCCAAGCGGCGTTCCTCTAACTTTTTTATTTCGCGAGATATTCGCATTGAAAGTTTTCAAATTTACACCCGTATGTTCTTATCTGTGATAGTTTTTCTGGATACTATAATTTCGAAAAATTGAAATTTGGAAGTTCACATGAAGTTATCAATGTTCCCAAGCAATGGTTTTCAATTCATGAAATTCCACAAGTTTTAGATACCGACGAAATTCCAAAATTTCTCCAATTTAATTTAACATTGTTGATGGAGAGGTATGTGATTGGGTTGAAGATATTGGTAAATTTATCTTCAATAATGTATTGAACAAATTGAACAGATTGAAATATCATAATCACAACACTCGATTTGAATCCACTTAATTCTTCAATCATAATTTTCACCCCAGATTATTGAAACTAAGTAGTACTCAGTTCAATCCAGCAGAAGAAGAATCATCATCTGCAGGTCCCAATTTCAATATTTAAACTTCCAAATCACAAAAAATGTTCGAAGTTTCAGCCGTTGATATAGAACAAATTATTACTTCTTCGCAACTTTGAATATAAACCCCTTCTTAGAGCCCAAGTTGCCACAACAATCAACTCAATTATTAATAACCCTTCAGGTTCTCATAATTCTGCTCACACACATTAACTCAATTATTCCCTCAATTAGAAAGAAATTGAATGATGGTGATTTTGTTTTGTCAAAGGCTGATAAGGTGATTGTATTGTAATTTTGAATAGACAAGACTACATTTCCAAAGTGGAGGATTTTCTGAGTTCTGATTCATTCATTTTAGTTAGTATTGATCTTACAAGAACCTATTTCACAAAATTGAAAAAATAATTGGAATTTGCTTCCAAATTCCTTACAGGAATTTGGCAAATCCTTTTTCCAATTATACCCCATGTGCCCTTGTACGCCACTTTTTTATGGTCTACCAAAAATTCACAAATTGAACATTCCCATCAGACCAGTAGATTCATTTATCAACTTTCCATGTTGTGAACTAGCACCTTTTTCGAATCTTTTACTCAGAGACCTTACAGGCTTCAATAATGTCCATTCTGAAAAAGTTTTCACTGCAGACTCCAAGATCGCATTTTATCACCATGATAGAATCTAATGGTTGATTTAAAATAATTATTAAAATGAACATACAGTGTGTCCCAGATTCGCTTCCCTATACAGGGATCTCTGCTCCTATTATACCTACAGCAGAGGTTAAATGGGGAAAGTTTTAGAGGAATCATAGTGCATTCGATAACCGGCTTCATATTTACGATCGGATAATTAGTTTTGGAAATATCGGTGAAAAACCGAAAATGACGGATTTCGTTTTTCGCCAGTAAATCCGAAACGGTTAATTTGACAGCTGTCAAAATGTTACATTATCTGGACACTTCTTCAAAACGAATAAAAGAGCATGTATGACATGTCACGATCGTATTTTGTTATACCGCAAGCCACCTCAACTTTCATTTTTCTTATGGCCGCCATATTGGAATTTCCGATTTTTGAAAAGAGCGTAAAATTTCCAGCCTAGTGATGTCTCACAAGTGCATAAAAGTTTTGAGTTTCATCGAAATATCACACTTCGTGAAGTTAGGTCTTGATTTTTTCTTGATTTCTTAAAGATAAATTATATGCTATTGGTATAAGAGGTCCTATACTTGACTTGCTAGGCTCATATTTATCTGAGCGCAGGTTTTATGTCCAGATAAGAAACGATAAATCTGATATATTTGATACTAATATGGGAGTTCCACAGGGATCTGTGCTGGGGCCACTTCTGTTTCTTATCTTCATCAATGATCTACCCGAATACATTAACGATAGGCTGATAATGTATGCAGACGATTCCTTGGTGGTGGTTGCTGCACAGACCCCTGAGGAATTGTATGAGAAAACAAAAAGTCTAATCAACACGTTTCAGAACTGGTGCAATCAAAATTCGATCAAACTAAATCTTGATAAGGCAACATATATGAACTTCAGATACAAAAAAAAATACCCCACGCATCACCATGTCTGATATGGCCTATGTATCAGAAATTAAATTTCTGGGTGTTCATTTAGATGAGTTCGTGAGCTGGGACAAACACATAGATCTTATCAGTAAAAAACTCAGCTCAGCATTCTATGTCATTGTGCAATTGAAAAAAACATCGAACTTGAGTAGTCTCATTAGTGTATACTATTCTTTAGCTTATATACATATATATATATACAATGTCTGTCTATGGGGTAACGCTGTTAACTGAAAGAAAGTATTCATCAAACAGAAGAGAATAATGAGACTTATCTTTAATATTCCACATGGTGACACATGCAGGCATGCCTCTGAAAATAATATTATCCTAACCCTACCATCTATTTTCATATTTAAAACCCTCCTTTATGTAAAAAACAACTCACAAAGGTTTTTAAAACATTCTGATTATCATAGATATTCTACCAGGAATGCTCATGATTTTGATATCACTAGACACAATCTATCTCGTACTGAAAAATCCCCGGACAATTTGGGAATAAAACTCTACAATCATTTACCTCAAGAAATCAGAGAAATGAATTTTACCAAGTTCAAATCGTCCATAAAGCGCATATTGACTCAGGGCGCTTATTATGAAATGAATGAGTACTATGAATCTAGCTTGCTATAACGGCATAGTGTATTAAATTGGTAGTGTGTATACACCAAATTGTCAATTGGTGTTCTTTTACTCAAACTGTCTTTTCTTTTCACATCCTAATATGTCGATGTATGGAATAAATTCGTTATTTCAGAAATGGGCAACATTTTAGAAAATTCCAAAAACACGTGACTTTTAATTTTTAAAGCCTCATCTCATGATATTCATATGAGAGATGTTACGTCATCGGTGTTGGAGTAATGACGTAATGGACCATTTTTTCAAATACAAACAGGGGCCATGTGACACCTCGTTTGAAAGGTCTACTTATCGTCTATCCAACAGTCGAAATTTTGCATAAGAAGATTGAAATTGAAATGGATTTTCATGTGATTCTGAATCTTGCAGAGGTCTGCTACTGAGAATTGAACATCGAAGGGTCGTCTAGTTAAAAAAATACATCATTTCAAAAATTTCTCAACTCTAGTTTTTGGATTTTTTTTTAGTCGCCTTGTTTGGAAATGGAATTATTCCATACATTTGCATCATACTGTATATGACTGTACCCTGTTCTACATATTCAAATTGTCTTTTATTCTACTGTATTTCTTTTATTGTATTTAACTGTATGTCATCGTGATCTATTGTATTTCTTTATATATCATTTATTATATTGTAGTATTTTGATTGGATATCACTGTAATTCATTGTATTTTATCGGATCTTATGCATTTTATTATGGTGTTTTTGTTTCTGTATCTACATCTTTACTTTACTTTTCTACACCTTCATACTATTCATGTCTTATACATTTACATATATGTACCTTTATAAAACTTTTTATATTTCATTTTTTCATTGTTCATCTATATTTTTTTTTATGAGAAATAAGTGCTTGCACTCATCTCTACATACTACTTTATTCACTTTGATCATATAGCCATATTGTTGTAAGTATTCATTTATTCTGAATAAAGTTATTATTATTATTATATTATTCTGTTGAAAATTCTATTGACCTTGCAAATAAAATTACAAACATTGTCATTCCTGATAACTCTGTACAACTTTTGATGTTACCAATTTGTTTCCAAGTATCCTCCCTGAAGATTGCCTCTTATTAGTCAGAAATCTCCTTTTTGATAACAATGTTCCAACTCAACATTTTCTAAACACTTTTGATATGTTGAATCTTGTTTTGAACCAAAACTTTTTCCAATTCAATGGTAAATTTTACAGACAAACTACTGGCCTTGCAATAGCTAGGTAGTAACCTCTACCTCTCATTGGCAGAAATCTTCGTGAACAATTTAGAAAACCAGTTTTTGAATAATCCTAACTATAATTCAAGATTAATCTTTCATCACAGATATGTGGATGATTGTTTACTCCTTGATGGTTTTGCTATTGATGTTTCCAATTTTCTGAATTACATTAACTCACTTCATCCTAATATTATTTTCACTAGTGAATCAGAAGTTAACGGCTCTTTACCATTTCTTGACTTACTTATCTCAAAAAACTTAGACACTCACACTTTTGATTCTGAAATCTCAGAAAACCTACATCCACAGATACAGTGATTCCTTTTAATTCCAACCACCCACCTTCACACAAATCTGCCTCATATTCAATTGTTTTTTCCATAGAGTTTTTTCATAACCACTATCTGATACAGCCTTGAATAAGGAGATTCACATCATTAAACAAATTGGTATAAACAATCATTTTCCCCTAGAACGAATCATCAAGATTCATTTAGAATTTTATACTAGATTCACACTTACTTTCAATGCAACATTGAGTCAAGCTACTGATCCCCCTGTTTTCAAATAATTAAATTTCTTTGGTAATTATTTTGTTCAAATTTAAAAAAAATTTCGAAAATTCCAATATTAGCATATCCAATAAAACATCCTTCAATCTCAAACATCTACTTGTTAATTCTAAAGACAAGATTTCTCAATCGAAAAAGTCAGGTGTGTACAGATTGAATTATAATGATTGTAACTCTTCTTATATAGGTCAAACTGGTGGAAGTTTCGTAACCCGCGCCTCTGAACATAACAGACTCAAGTCATGGAAACCATCCATTCTCAAAGTGGCCCAGTATTTTTCAAAGGGAGAAAAACAATAACTCAAAGTCGGTCGACCACAAAATTTAATAAAAGGAGTGACTATAGTTTCGGCTCAACGGCCAACTTCAGACACAATGTGAAAAAGTACCTAGAAAATTATAAGTTGTTAAATCTAGACAATATGGTGGCTGCGAAAGAACATACCTTATGGAGAAAAGTATACTAATTAAAAACTAACTAGTAGGTCAGCATCGAATCATCCGTCCAAATTGGAACTAGTAAAATTTAAAACGGCTGAAAAGCCAAAAGAACATTACGATGAGTAAGTTCAACATTAGAAAATTCAAAAAATTTTGATTAATTAATCAACTCAACGGAGCTTCATCAGCGGTCAGGCCATCAACAGGAAAGACAACGCCGTAGGTGAAATGGAAGTGATGATTTGACATTGACATCACAAAATGACAATTTCAAAGTCAGCGTAAAACATTTTGAATGACAGTCAAACATATGAAAGATGAGTTTCAAATTCAAAAATTGACATTATTGACGCTAAAAAGTTATACAATTCAATAAAACTATGTAAACAAAAACAATAATTGATGATAGAGATGTACGCGAAAAGGGTCAAGAAGAGCAAACAAAATTCAAGAAAGAAGAATAAATGATTATGATAAAGAAAGAGAAGCAGAAGAACCAACATTCTGTCAAGATAAAGGATACAGGACAGGCTCTAGCGCAGGGAAACCAATGTGTGATTATTATGAAAATTGTAATGTACGGAAAATATGATTACGGTCAAAGTTGGTCTGATCATTTAAACAAATACTCTGAGGATTATTGATGCATTTTTGAATTTCTAAAATCTCAAGAAGGTTAAGCCGTGGACCTTTGTTGCAAACATGTATAATATCCATATTAGAATTAACATTAAAACTATGGTTTGAATCAATGATATGGTTGGCAAAAGAAGATGTGGTATTGTGATTTTCTGAGATCAGAAATTTGTGGATAAGTCTATTGTGTTCAGAGGCCCGAATCTCAAAACTCCTACCTGTCTGACCAATGTAGGATGCATTACAATCATTGCAATTGAGTCTGTAAACACCAGATTTCTTTACAAGCGGAATTTTATCTTTGGAGTTAAATAATAAATGTTTCAAATTAGAAGAAGTTTTGTAAGAAATAGAAATGTTAAGAGATTTGAACATTTTTGCTAGTTGAATGGAATAATGGCCAAAATAGTGTAATGATTAATATAAGGGAGGGTCAGCGACTTGACTGGATGTGACATTAAATGTTAATCTATGTTTAGTGTAAAATTTGAAATATAACTTCATGATCAAATCAAGTGGGAAATGGTTATTCAAGGCAATCTGTTTGATAATATTGATCTCTTCATCAAAGGCTGTTTGAGAAAGAGGTAATGAAAAAGTTCTGTGGAAAAAACAATTGAAGGATGCCATTTTTTGTGAAAAAGGATGATTGGAATTAAATGGTATGACTGAATCTGTGGCTGTTGGTTTCCTGTAAATTTCAAAATCAAACCTATGAGTATGTGAATTTTTTATAATTAATAAATCCAAAAAGGGCAAAGAATTATCAATTTCTGATTCCATAGTAAATGTGATATTAGGATGCAGTGTGTTAATGTAATTTAGGAAATTGAGAACAACCCTAATGTCGCCTTCAAAAAGTAATAAGCAATCGTCAACATATCTATAATGAAATACAAAGTTTGAATTGTAATTAGGATTATTTAAAAATTGCTTCTCGAAGTTGTTCATAAAAATTTCTGCTAATAATGGAGAAAGATTACTACCCATTGCCAGGCCAGTTGTTTGTCTGTAAAATTTATCATTGAATTGAAAAAAGTTCTCAATCAAAATTTTTTTCAATTCAATGATAAATTTTACAGACAAACAACTGGCCTGGCAATGAGTAGTAATCTTTCTCCATTATTAGCAGAAATTTTTATGAACAACTTCGAGAAGCAATTTTTAAATAATCCTAATTACAATTCAAACTTAGTATTTTATTATAGATATGTTGACGATTGGTTATTACTTTTTGAAGGCGACATTAGGGTTGTTCTCAATTTTCTAAATTACATTAACACACTGCATCCTAATATCACATTCACTATGGAATCAGAAATTGATAATTCTTTGCCCTTTTTGGATTTATTAATTATAAAAAATTCACATACTCATAGGTTTGATTTTGAAATTTACAGGAAACCAACAGCCACAGATTCAGTCATACCATTTAATTCCAATCATCCTTTTTCATAAAAAATGGCATCCTTCAATTGTTTTTTCCACAGAACTTTTTCATTACCTCTTTCTCAAACAGCCTTTGATAAAGAGATCGATATTATCAAACAGATTGCCTTGAATAACCATTTCCCACTTGATTTGATCATGAAGTTATATTTCAAATTTTACACTAAACATAGATTAACATTTAATGTCACATCCAGTCAAGTCGCTGACCCTCCCTTATATAAATCATTACACTATTTTGGCCATTATTCCATTCAACTAGCAAAAATGTTCAAATCTCTTAACATTTCTATTTCTTACAAAACTTCTTCTAATTTGAAACATTTATTATTCAACTCCAAAGATAAAATTCCGCTTGTAAAGAAATCTGGTGTTTACAGACTCAATTGCAATGATTGTAATGCATCCTACATTGGTCAGACAGGTAGGAGTTTTGAAATTCGGGCCTCTGAACACAAT
This sequence comes from Phaedon cochleariae, assembly GCA_918026855.4. Lineage (NCBI taxonomy): Eukaryota > Metazoa > Arthropoda > Insecta > Coleoptera > Chrysomelidae > Phaedon > Phaedon cochleariae. The sequence goes on from OU896710.1 coordinate 22,945,009, forward strand.
AGACTTATCCACAAATTTCTGAACTCAGAAAATCACAATACCACATCTTCTTTTGCCAACCATATCATTGATTCAAACCATAGTTTTAATGTTAATTCTAATATGGATATTATACATGTTTGCAACAAAGGTCCACGGCTTAACCTTCTTGAGATTTTAGAAATTCAAAAATGCATCAATAATCCTCAGAGTATTTGTTTAAATGATCAGACCAACTTTGACCGTAATCATATTTTCCGTACATTACAATTTTCATAATAATCACACATTGGTTTCCCTGCGCTAGAGCCTGTCCTGTATCCTTTATCTTGACAGAATGTTGGTTCTTCTGCTTCTCTTTCTTTATCATAATCATTTATTCTTATTTCTTGAATTTTGTTTGCTCTTCTTGACCCTTTTCGCGTACATCTCTATCATCAATTATTGTTTTTGTTTACATAGTTTTATTGAATTGTATAACTTTTTAGCGTCAATAATGTCAATTTTTGAATTTGAAACTCATCTTTCATATGTTTGACTGTCATTCAAAATGTTTTACGCTGACTTTGAAATTGTCATTTTGTGATGTCAATGTCAAATCATCACTTCCATTTCACCTACGGCGTTGTCTTTCCTGTTGATGGCCTGACCGCTGATGAAGCTCCGTTGAGTTGATTAATTAATCAAAATTTTTTGAATTTTCTAATGTTGAACTTACTCATCGTAATGTTCTTTTGGCTTTTCAGCCGTTTTGAATTTTACTAGTTCCAATTTGGACGGATGATTCGATGCTGACCTACTAGTTAGTTTTTAATTAGTATACTTTTCTCCATAAGGTATGTTCTTTCGCAGCCACCATATTGTCTAGATTTAACAACTTATAATTTTCTAGGTACTTTTTTACATTGTGTCTGAAGATGGCCGTTGAGCCGAAACTATAGTCACTCCTTTTATTAAATTTTGTGGTCGACCGACTTTGAGTTATTGTTTTTCTCCCTTTGAATAACAGACTCATCCACAATCTTCTCAACTCAGATAACCCTAACATTTCATCTTCCTTTGCAAATCATTATTGATTCCAGTCATTCTTTTGATGTTAACTCCAACATGCAGATTCTCCACATTTTCAATTAAGGTCCACGGCTGAACCTCCTGGAAATTTTGGAAATTCAAAAATGTATCAATAATCCAAATATTAACTGTCTCAATGACCAAACTAATTTCGAACGAAACCACATTTTTCGCAAACTTAAATTCTCATGACCAATTTTGTCTTACTTGCTTTTACCTGAGCCGGTCCTGTTCTGTTTTGTTCACCTTCCTTAGTTCTTCTTCTTCTGGGTTTGACTACATTCACTACACCTTGACATTTCTTCTTTTTTTCTTGGATTACTCATATTATTCAACCTCACCACTTACTTCTCCTTCAGGTTTTCAGGCGTAATGGACTTTATTGAGTTTTCAGAAATTATTCGCAATATTATCATATTTCATGATATTCAAAATTTAATCTCATTTTGTGCATGTCATTTGATTTGTATCATATGTCACTGTTATTTCTCTTGTTATTCTGTCAACGTCTGTTGCTATGGTTGACGCTTCGCCTTCTCCTTGGCTTTTGTCTTTTACAAAAATGGCCATTCAAAGTTGAAACTCCTTTGAGTGAATTATACGCTAATTTTCCCTAGTTCGTGCCAATGTTGAACCTAATGATTGTTGGGTTCTTTTGGCTGTTCAGTCGGTTCAAAAATTTTAATATTTCTTCACCGGACTGAATTTTTGCCAAATGACCACTGCCCCTTAATATTTTAATTTCATTAATCATGTGATTTCCACGTGGCCTTTTAGGTATGTTTTTCCTCAATATCTTATTATCCTTGTGAATCAAAAATCTTCACAGGTACTGTGTATTGTGTCTGAAGATGGCTGTTTGAGCCAAAATAAGTCACAAAAAAAGTAATTTTCTTGTAATGAAACTTTGTGGTCGACCGACTTGGTGTATTGTTCTTTCTTTGGGAGGAATGTTACTTCCAACGTTTATGATAGACCAAAACGAGTGATAAAAGTTCCTAGCAGACTCATCGGAGAAATTTGAGAAAAAAAAGGAAGATGTAACATTTAATACAGGCTTTATTATAAATTATTGTTCTGTGACTTATGACACATGTCAAGCACGTCAATATATGATTATTAGGCAACAGTGTGCATTCTGTGATATTCGTAGATGTAATATGTAATAGACACGCCGTTGAGACAATAAATCATCTGAATATAAATACAATGAGTACTTTATTGTTACATGTTGCAAAAGTGAAGTGCTGCATATGTCACACATCAATTGCAACTCATGAAGCTGAATATAGAAACAAGTCAGCCGAAGTACGAAAAACCAGATGGGTTTTCCAGAATGTTTTCAAACACTTCCAGGATAAACATCGAGAAAAGATATCTGCTGGAGTAGAAGTTCCGGTAGAGGTTATCATAAATGATAACAACACGAACTCAATTCCGTCGTCGATAATGAACAGAAGTCAACCAGAACATCAACCTCTCATAACTGATGTTTTCAAAAACAAGAATCTTGAGAAGAATGTACACATATCTAGGTTTACTGGAATCAATGGAAAAGTTTGGAACATCGGCATCATCGACATTGACGTTCTAGGAAACGCGTGAAAGGTCATATTCTTGGAAGCGACGATGATGAAGTTGATGAATATCATAATGGGACCGATATATCTGAGGAAACATCCCGAATCGTTCAAAGTAAGTCTGATACTCGGTCTGATAATTATTCAAATTTGTGGTTGGGGGAAGCCGCGGCCGGAACAAATTGGGACAGTTTATTTCGAAGAGCCGACATATGCTCCATCTTCAAATAAAAAGAAGAGAATAGACTTGAGATCTTGTAGTGACAAAATCTATCGGAAAAGACTGACTAATATCGCAACTGAGAAAATACTGACTATATATGTCAAACAATTGAATGAGCTGGGGGCATTATTACAGTAAAATGCCAATTTACAAGAGTCCGTGAAAAATTTGCTTTCACATTCAGTAAATGCTACTTCAGGTCAATCAGATTCAACTTTTGCAAACGATAACGAAAGTAGCAATTTATTAAACAATTTTATGATCATTTCAAAGGAAAAAGCATCGGCTGAGCCCGGTGAATATCGTTACGAAGAAACGGTCAAGTTATTCTCGTCTTACATATTCATGATTGGTGGAAGGTTGTCATACGAGACTTTAGCATCTAATTTACCTATTCCATCAACGGCTGCTATAAGTCGTTATATGGCAGAGAATAAAAAAATATTTAAACAATAACCAAGCCTTCCTCATAATATGGCTCAGTGAAGATGCTACGAGGTGTGTCCCCAAAGTACAATACGATCCAGGAACAAATAAGTTAGTAGGTTTCGTACTCCCTATTGATCAGGATAGTATGCCGATACTTAAATAATTTCCTGCAACTTCAGCTGCGCGAATTGAATATCATTTTGAGAATGCATCACCTGCCTTTTTGGTATACACCATTTGTTTCGTCGATAATTCTTGAGTGGTTTGATTAATGGACTGTATAAAATTGATAAAAAAAAAAAAAATAAAGCGAGGGCACTAAACGGACTCACTTCCAGTGGACGCCATAGACTGGTGTTCTTGACTGCCGGTGAAAGGGCCTTTCTGATGATCTTCGTAATCGATTATGAGGTCTAGCACCTCATCAATCCTCCATAACACAGGAAATAGCACAGAAAAGTTCCGCGATTAATTTCGACACTTTTGTATGTAGAAAAATCTCGTGTTTGCACCAGTGAAAAGTTATTGCGGTAGTACCTAGCGTACTCGTATTTCTGCTCTGTCCTCGGGTATTCCGGTTCGGAAGAATCCTCCGATTGACCACATTACTGAGGCGTGCGCCGTTTAGTGTCATTGATCGCGGATCATACGTTCAAAATATTTGAAAGAAATATCAAAACAAAATTATAATAACCACTTGAGTGTGTTAAAGCAACACCATTATTGCACAACCCATTTCTAAAACTGTTGCACCTTTTTGTATCTGCATTTTCACGACCGATAACGAATTTTCAGCAGAAAATGTTGTGTCAAGATAGAGATTGATACACAATGAATGTGGAAAAAGTAGGTATAACTGTCCTAGGTTTCTCCTCTGATGGTGATCCTAGACTATTGAAGGCAATGAGAATCAATACTCGAATCGGCAAGAACTCAGAAAATGAAATGCACTGGGAATGGTTCAATAGTAATTTGGAAAATAAATTTCATCTGGTTATATATACCGTTCATATTGAAACAAAATTACGTAATAAGTTCATCAAACAGAATCTGAGAATGTTCAAAAGACGAAAATCTGAATGCGATCTTGATGACTGCATCCACTGGTGCATCAACAATACGTTGTATTTAGATGTTGAGAACTGTCAGACCGAAGATTCAGTAGAAACTCAGGAACTTCTTCAAGATATGCATTCACTCAAGGCAATAGGTGGAGAATTGAATCTGAGAGATTATGGGCACAGAAATTCAAAACTCACTGAATCGAGTCCATTCACTGCTGTGGTTGATTCTTATCAGGAAGAATATGTTGTGATAAAATCATCCATATGCTGAGAGTTCAACAAGAATTGCACTGACCGACTGCAAAAAGTTCAGGAAATTTGTATGAATAAGAACTGTGGAACAACCACATCAAAAGTTGTTGAAGATATTAATATCGAAACACAAATAAATATTGGTCAGTGGGTTCTCTTTGAATGTAATACTGTATCAATACAATGCATAGTTGGTTTGGTGCTTGATTTTGTTTTTACTTGTGGAGAAACAAGGATACAAAAAGAATTATAGAAATGGCATGCCAATGTGGAAAATCCTGACATAGGTGTATTAGGAACTTGGTATGATTTCGACTCAACTAATGGAAAACTTGTCACCAGAAATGAAACACACCAGTTCCGACTAATCACATCATATAGGAAAACTTTGCCACCACCAGTATTCGATAACGATGTTTCATAATTTAATTCAGATTTTCTGGAGAAATTAAAAGCGTTTTCCGTAGGTTCCCATTTTTAAAATCACTTTTTATTAGAGTTATTTCGAATTCCTCGTATACCCCTCTTATTGGTTGATATACGAATGTCATTTCAAATAATATACCTACGATGAGAAAGATACGAAGATAAGAAATACCCTTAATATTGATTTTCATAATGCCACATCACAAGCACCAAAAGCATGTAGTGAAACTATAAACCAGATGAATATCAATTCTTTTCAGGTACATGGTTTTCTAAATAGCTAGAATTGGTTTCTTATTTCTATACACGTCTGGCAGAAGTGGTATTCTGATAGGAAAACTATTTATTGAAGTGAATGCGCATAGACAGATTCATATGTATCCATAATAAAGGGAAAAAGCAAAGTTGATGAACGTTAGTAGTATATCTAAGGCGGAGGTAGGTCCTGTCCATTGTTATATATATCCAAATGCAATACTTTGTATAATGACTGTTATAGTAATCTAAATACGATACTTTGTATAATGATATAATCATGGATGACAAGTTGACATGTGATGGGAATTCTGATAAAAGTAGTTAGCTGGAAAAAGGTTGATGTTCAATTTTATAATAAATAAATAAAGATACGATTTAGAACTGACAACAGTATTCTTCTGAATCTCATTTTCATCTCCAAACATTTATTCAATATGGTGTCAGAAGTTTGGAAGTACCTATAAAAATGCTGCAGACAGGAAGAATCAATCCCCAAGAGAAAATGATGTACCAAAGTTCGGTAGCACACATGGACATGAAAGGAAATCTATCATCAAACTGGACTAAATGGTTCCAATCCTTCGAAATATTCCTGATAGCAAGTGGATTCAACTCCGAAACAGATGAAAGAAAAGTCGCTATGCTATTACATTTTATTGGACCACAAGGTATGGACATTTTCAATTCATTCAACATGGAAAGTTCTACAGTAAAATTCAAAGACCTTATTGAGAGGTTCAAAAGCCATTTCGTACCTAAAACAAACCTTACTATGGCTAGATATGAATTTTTTACAAGACATCAAGGTCAAGAAGGAATCGAAGCATTTCTTACTGAACTAAAAAACCTCGCAAATGTGTGTGATTTTGGTAACCTGAAAGAATCTCTCATCAAAGATATATTCATTTGCAACATGAATAAACGGCATCTGAAAATAAAGGAAAAGTTACTGGAGAAAGAACAATCCCTGGATGAAGCTGTTAATACTGCAAAAGCAATGATTCTTTCTCAAGAAAATGTAGAGAGACTGGAAAACAATGATATTCTTCAAGTAAATAAATCCATTCATCAATTCAACTATCAACGTAACAGAAGACAGTTTCACAACGTCAACCAGACAAACAGCCATGACAGGAACTTCAAGGACGACAAAAATCACTTCAGAAATCCATCAGAATGCAGGATTCCGAAATCTACTGATACTTCAAGCCAAAGCAAGTCCAATCAAGCAATTTGCGGAAGATGTGGACAGATTCATCGATTCAAATGCCCAGCCGCGTTAGTTAAATGTAATTTATGTAAAAAGGTGGGTCATTATCCAAAGTATTGTTTTAAAAGGAAAACAAATCTTGTAGAAATTCTGGATACAACTGAAACATCTACTTCAGATTCAAATTTTTTCATAGGATCAGTAGTGAATCAAGTGAATAATCATTCTTCATGGCAAATTAGAATAGAAATCAATAATACTTTTCTTACTTGCATTTTAGACAGTGGAGCTGCTGTAAATGTTATGTCTTTCAATATTTTCAAAAAATTGAAATTAGATAGCTCTATTATGAATGAAACCTCAACAAAATTGTCAGGATTTGGTGGAAATGAAATAAATGTGTTAGGAGAAGCTTTAATTTTGTGCGATATTAATGAACAGATACATGAAATTAACTTCTTTATTGTAAATTGTCATTGCACAACTTTATTTGGACTAGAAACTTGTAAAAAATTGAATTTACTTCAGAAAGGTTACAGTATAAATGAAATCTCTCATGATTCTTTCCTAGACTCTTTCATAAAAAATTATAATGATGTTTTTGAAGGTTTAGGATGTCTTCCACATAAATATGAGATAGTTCTCAGACCAGAAATACCCGCAGTTATAGATCCTCCGAGGAAAGTACCACTATCACTACATGAAAGGCTGAAAAATGAACTTGATGATATGGTAAAACAAAAAGTGATCGAGAAGGTGACACATCCAACTAAATGGGTAAGTTCTATGGTTGTAGTAGAGAAACCTTCAGGTAAATTAAGAATCTGTCTTGATCCTAGAAAGCTTAACGAAGCAATTATGCGATCACATTATCCACTGCCTTCTATTGAACAAATTCGATATAAACTTCAAGGTTCAAAAATATTTTCTCATTTAGATGCTAGTTCCGGATTTTGGCAAATTCCCCTAGAAGAATCTAGTACTGATTTAACTACTTTCCAAACTCCTTTTGGTAGATATAAGTACCTAAGGCTTCCTTTTGGTATAAGTAGTTCTGAAGTATTCTACAGAGTGATGTGTGATATTTTTATAGATATAGAGTGTAAGGGCTTTCTGCCCTTTTTGGCGTTGCGGTCCGGGTTCTATAGTAGTTATTTACAATTCTTTTGTTTCTCGGGCGCCACCTATTTTATAGTGGTAGGTCCACTTGCACCGGGCAACTATCAGTGAAGAAAGTTTATTCCAGGGGTCCAAAATGTTGAAGTGTCAAAGTGACATGAGTATTTATTGAACTAGATCTTGTTCCCTGTAGGACTGGTTGCACTCAGTGAATGAATAATACTACCAATAATTATTATACATCTATTGTTCTACTAAGAATCTATCATCTACAAAGCGAAGTAAGACTTACCTACTTTTTCATCTAATAATCTATATCCATATGTATGACTAAATTATTTACAAATTATTTACAATCTTATACTCATCCCCTCATAATAGCGAGCACGCATGGAAAGCCGGAAGCAAAAGCAGAATGATTAAAAGTGAAATGATCAGCGGATGCAAAAGTGAAATTAAATCCGGAGGCAAAACTAATGGTATAACCGGCCGCAAAAGTGGAGTTATCACCGGATGCAAAAGTGAAGTGAAATCAGGAGGCAAAAGTAATCACCGGATGCAAAAGTGAAATGAAATCCGGAGGCAAAAGTAATCACCGGATGCAAAAATGAAATGAAATCCGGAGGCAAAAGTAATCACCGGATGCAAAAGTGAAATGAAATCCGGAGGCAAAAGTAATCACCGGATGCAAAAGTGTAATGAAATCCGGAGGCAAAAGTAATCACCGGATGCAAAAGTGTAATGACTGCCAGAGTTTAAAGTAAAATCAAGCTTGATGATCACCCGGTTGTACAAATCATTAGCTAGGAAGCACGAAACGTATCAGGCGATATTAGTTTGCAAAGTAAAAGCACAAGCGTTATACACGAATTCAGGCAAAGCAGACCTTGAAACCAGCGCAAAACGTGCAATTAAATCAACTTCAACTTCATGGGTTGTATGATGGCTCCCTACTGAACCGAGAAAACCCCGCGCTTATAAGGAAGCCACCTCCAGAATCTTCCTCCCGAAAATTGGGCAGAACCCTCTTTTCCTGGATGAAGATTCCTTACTTCCCTTTCGGAGGGTTTCACCTTCTGGACCTCCCTCCAGAAAATTGAGCAGAGCCCTCTTTTCCTGGATAGAGTCCCAGTACCCTTTCCTGGAACTACCCGTGTTCCTCCCTACTACTACGCCATCCCGAACCCGGAATCACAGCCTATTCCTTTGTTCCGTTCAGGCCAGCCTACCAGTCGGGACGAACTCAATACTCTCGGCGTGACTGCAACAGAAACAGGTTTAGTATCACTATAAGTCGGTCACCTATTGATACTACAGAACGGCGTCGGTGTAATCGGCTCGGCTCTTGCTGGCTCTGGCAGGACTGGATAGTTGTTGCGGCTATCAACAACTGCCGTTGTCTCCGGCTGAACGCGACTGTATATCCAGATCCCCACTCACACCAATCGTGGGGTACACGTTCAGTCATCGCGTGACTGACTCGGCGCAGCGACATCGCTGCATTTTGGATACCGCGCTGCACTCATTATTCAAGCGTTGATGCATAAAGTTATTTAACAAAAGTCCTGACTCTTGAGTTAAAACAAAAGCACGTTCGCGATATTATTTGAATTCCATACGAAAAAGAACGGCATTGCTAGCTCGCTATTTACCCAAAATAATATTATAGCATATCATTCGATACAAAATCCAAATTTTAGTAACTTCGTTACACACCCCCCTTACTTTAAAAAAAAAATGATAATTTCCATTATTATTTTTTTCTAACGTATTTTAATTCCCTGTACTTATGACACTACTATAATGTGAAACCATAAAATGAAAACAATTACTCAAACTTCAAAAAAACAAATCAATCATCACTTCTTCAGGTATACCGATCCCTAGTCTTCATAGGTTCTTCCTGTAGCTCACCCTAGTGTCTGGGATGCAAACGAGCGTAGGGGCACACGCACGTGGGGCACGGTCTCTTCCTCTCACGACGATCTGGCGAGGGCGTTGGTTGACGACGGCTCGAAGTTTCCTCCTTTTGTGGCTTCTTCGTTGAGCACCGACAGTGCCTTGACATGACCCCAATAAGTCCGCAGCGTGAACAGAACACAAGGGCTGGTTCTCGACAGGTGTTGCGGCGGTGACCCGTCTGGCCACACCTCCAGCAGGTCTCGCTGCTGAGTCTGACGTAGCGTGGCTTCACGTTACGACCCTCTGCTGGTGGGCTTGGTGTCCTGGTTCGCCGCTTTGGCCTCCTCAGTAGTACAACAAAGCTGATTGATCGCCAGAGCCGCAATAAAATGCCGCTAGTTAGCGTTGGCGCTGGTGTCGCTGGTGTCGCGAAGTTCAAATTTGCAGATGGCGGCGGCGCTGATGGCGGTAAATTTGAAATTGTGAGGTTATGACATCTTAATCATGATGAATTTTTAAATAAATAAATTAAAAAAAGCTGTCACCGCCGGTGGGGGAAATTGAACCAGGGACCTTTGCATTATGAGGCAGCATATATACGCACTGTGGTATTCCGACCTCCGTGATATTTCAATTATTTAAATGCTATTCAAACGGGATATCCATAGCTGGCGCGCGCGCTTATCTTTGCAACGGATCCATCGAGGTAGAGTGAAGCGAGAGATGCATTCCAGAGATAAGAAACTTCGAGTCGAAAATAATATCCATCGCAGGCGCGCGCGCTTATCTTTGCAACGGATCTATCGAGGTACAGTGAAGCGAGAGATGCATTCCAGAGATAAGAAACTTCGAGTTGAAAATAATATCCATCGCAGGCGCGCGCTTATCTTTGCAACGGATCTATCGAGGTAGAGAGTAAGGCGGCTCGAGCGCGCGGTGCTGCAACGTTGTCGGACGTATGTGTTTGGATGTTAATATTGTTACATTATTGTGTGTGGCAACGCTGTCTCGCTTCATGGCGTTCGAAGATCTAGCAAAGCGAGAGATCCCTTAGAATGATAAGCGCGCGCGCGCTCTCTCTCGTATTGGAAACAAATACTTGAATAATTAATTATTTATTTTATAGTGGGTGACGACGCGTCATGCTGTTGTTTTTTTTCTTCTGGTAAAATGACATCACGTGACGTGTGTGGGTACTCTCTCTCTCTCAAAATAGGATTTTTTATGGACAATTCTCGGAAATGTCAATATATGCCTATATGCAAAGTCGCATGGTTTGAGGGATATCGTTCTACCATTGACATATGTCATTAATGGTACATAAATGCGAAATGAAACTACTACTACTACGAGGAAAATTATTGATAGATAATCAATTTTTTTATTTCACAGTAAAGCTTTTTTACAAAAATAGCATGATTCTTGAGAAGATGGCGGTCCATCCCAGTGAGTAGTCCAATCAGGGTGCGCATGCAAATCAAGACATAAAAATGGGGTAGTTGGGTGTTTTGCGACAGTCTTCCAATGTCTGTGGCAGAGTACAAACGTCAGTTGCAGGAATTCCAGAAGAAAATAAAAGAACTAGAAGCTACAATAAAACATTACGAGGATAAGCAGCTGATCATTAGAAATTTTTCGAGAATTACATTATTAGAAGACGCTATCAAAACTCGACGCATACCTACAACGCAGCAAACTACGAAAAAAATATGGCTATTTTGAAAGCAACATACGTATTGCTGTTCGCAATTATGAACAATATATTGTACATGAATGTGCCGAACAAAGTTAGCGAAGCGGGAATTTGTTTCAATAATCGATCATGTCAGTGGATTGGTATGAGAAGAGGGTACATCAATGATGGTCGGATGGAAGTATTCTCAATACAAGTGCCGAAAAACGCAACGAAATATAGAATTCGTTTGATTTTCGATGATAGGACCTTTGGGGAGCTAGGACAATGGCAGTTTTTCGAAAACACATCAACAACAATTATTCCGACATCCCCAGCACCAGTGGACCATGAAAAATTCGTCACATCATCGAATATTATATCGAATATTAATTTAGCATTCATAGTCGTGATAATTCTGATAAATATCATTCAGTTATTTTTCATGAAGAAATAAAATCGAATATAATCAACTTGTTGTGCATATTTTCCGTTTAGAATTCACTGATTTGGTCGGTAACTTCCTGCGATAATGATGAAGTCTCATACGATTGCGGTTGCTGTTTTTTTCCAACGATTCAGATTGTAGCGAGAACATCCTGTTTTTGCGGTTGATTGTTATTCCAACAGTTTGGATAAGGTCGAGAATATCCTGTACATGTGGTCGTATGTTTTTTCCAACATTTCAGATAAGTTCAGAAATATCCGGCAAATGTGGGTAGATATTGTGTTCTATTTGGTTTTTACGTGGTGAGTAAAACCGCAGAAAATAACGAATGTTATTCACATATCGCGCGTTCAGTATCCCCTTTTCCCCACATATCTTTCTGCCTATATAACCAATGTCGCAACGCTCTATCATCCATTCGAATCGCAGCAGCAGCTCATTGAACAACAGTCAGTGCTATATTGTGTGTGCGTGCATCATCAAAAATAGTAAGTACCTTTTTTTATCAAAGTGCTAATTTCTTTTATGAAGCTTTCATAGTTTTCCCATTTCGAGTTTTTTCGAACCAACAACAATAGCAATAACTGCCTTTTGTTTCAATTCAAGTGTTCATCCTCAGTCCTGCATATGTTATAGTCCTTTTCCATTATATTCAGAGTTTTTTCGAAAAAAATAATTCAACCAAGTGTCAACGATTATTCTGAAATTGTAAATGATTCATCCCAGTGCTCGTTGTTTCTACCCTATATAATATTACGGTTTTATTTTGAGTTTTATCGTGGATTATTTCATCCAAGTGCTAATTTGTATACACTATCCTATATAATCTATCGTTTTTCATTTTATTTTTTCCAAATAATTACAACGAGTGCTTATGCCTGATTATTAATTGATCATTTTTTACATTTCATTTTGGGGTTTGTGATCGCGAGTGATTATTTTATTTAACGTTGGAATTTCAACGATGCTTTTCAATCTTGTTCTTTTTCTCTCCAGATGGATCTACAGAAACTGAATGCAGCAGCTTCCCTCGTGGTACAGAGAAAACCAATAGTGAAACTAGCAGAGCTAGAAATAGGACACCCCCGAAAAATTGAAGCGGCGAGGGTCACCCAAACAAAATTCGGCAAATCCATATTGATCGAATTGGAGGATTCCATCGTCTTCCTACCAAGCCGCGTCACAGAGGTCTTTTCTCCACACATTGAAGCGCTGTCATCGAGTGGGAAATACTCGCTGGTATTCCGAGGACAGGTGCAAACCGGAAAACAACATCCAGCAGCTTCATTCGAAATTGTGGAAAACTAAGTGAGTGACATTCTTTTTATTCTTTTCTAAAAAACATATTTTGCACCAACATGGAAAATTTTCAAAATACCCTAACCAAAATTGATGAGACCCTTTCAAACATCAAAAATAATTATTCAAAAACAATAGCGTCTTTTGCTCTTAAATCAATCGACACACATATTAGAAAATGCATTCGGGCCATGGGGAAGTTTCAATTTTCAATAGGACAAAAGAGAAAGATTCAAACTAAAATCGGGGAGCTCAAACGAATGCGGTTCTTCATAAAATCTATGAAGTACAAGCGGCGTCATGTTGGCTCAGGTTTGGGGCGAGCAAAAACAATTCGATGGATAAGCGTAAATTCAGTATTTAAATCGAGGATTCAAACGGCACTAATTATAAATTTAACCCATAAGGAAATTATAGACTTTTTGAGAGATTCTTATACATTATTCGTGAAAAAAATCACAAAGATCTTGACTGAGTTTTCCATGTTGAAAATAAATTTTTCATTTTGCGGTGATTTTGTCAAGACTTCCAATAATGTGGAGATAATGGATCGTAAATATTTCAATACACCAAATACAAACGTGGACATGGGGACGAATTTAGAGGAATGGTTCCAAACGAATGCCATAGATGTGATTTTGAACAAATTAAGTGAATTTGCAGAAAAAAATAGTGGATGGGCCTTAAAAGAGATAATATCATTGGAAGTTGCTATGAATAAAATTGAATTAGGGAACGGCTCGTCCTATATCAAACTGCCCATAGACATTTCAAAAAAGCATGCCTGTATTAATGTACAAAATATCGATAAAGCCTGCTTTTTCTGGAGTGTAGTCAGCGCTTTGCATCCAGCAGCAAAACATGCTGAAAGATTGACAAATTACCCGCATTATTCCACAGTTTCAAATACGAAAGGAATGGACATACCAATAAAAATACCCCAGATTACAAAATTTGAGAAACTGAACAATATTTCCATCAATGTTTATGGCCTAGAATTGAATATAGCTAAAGATAAAGAATTTCACGCAGTTGTACCTATTAGATTAACTAAACATAAACTAGATCGGCATGTCAACTTATTATTACTTCAAGATAGATATTTCACAAAATTGAACGATTATGAAGCCCCTCCTGTCCATGATGATGATGATATCACAATTAAATATCACTACTGCTGGATAAAAAACCTATCTCGTTTGATATCTAGTCAAGTTAGCAAAAATCGTCGTAAAAAATATATTTGTGATAGATGTCTCAATTATTTCCAAAGTCAAGAGAAGCTTGATAGTCATAATGCCTTATGCGCAAAACTCGATAATGAAAAAATTTCTTTTCCTAAATATGATTTTGTAGAATTTAAAAATCACGTATACAAGCAGACATGCCCTTTTATTATTTATGCGGATTTTGAGTCACAATTGCAGAAATGCAGTTCAAAAATTTCCAACACGACACTGAAATATCAACATCATAAGACATATAGTGCGGGATATTACTTAAAGTGCTCATATGACGACTCTTTTTCATTCTATAAAAGCTATCGGGGTGAGGACTGCATGGGGTGGTTTGCTCAAGAAATGTCTGATGTTGCCAAATTTGTTCAATCGAAAATAAAAAATATTGTTCCCATGATTGTTAAGCCAGACACCAGTGGCGTTGCAACTGATGTCTGTCATATTTGCGAAAAAAAGTTCACCGATAAAGACATGATTGTTTATGACCACGACCATTTTACGGGTCTCTTCAGGGGCCTAGCACACCAAACTCCATGCAATCTCAATTTTAAAAAACTGTTCGTTGTGCCCATAGCGTTCCATAACCTCTCAGGATATGATTCACATTTCATACTTCGAGACATTTCCAAGCGTGGACGTGTGAGCGTGCTTCCAGTCAACATGGAGAAATACATATCATTCACACAACATGATTCTGAAACAGACATTAAATTTAGGTACATCGATTCATTCCGTTTTCTGGGAGCAGGACTTGATGATCTCGCTAAAACTATGAGTATAACAGATTTGAAAATTTTAAGAAAAGAATTTAGTAACGTCAATGAAAGTCAATTTGAATTGCTCACACGGAAAGGCGTTTTCCCTTATGATCACATTGATAGTGTGGAAAAATTGAATGAAACTGCCTTGCCTCCTATCCGAAATTTTTACAACAGATTAAATGCTGTTAATATTTCTGATGATGACTACGCTCATGCTCAAAACGTTTGGAAGTCCTTCGAGATAAAGACACTTGGAGAATATAGCGACTTGTACATGCGTACCGACATTCTTCTTCTCGCCGACATAATGGAAAAGTTTCGTGATTCCTCATTGAAAACATATTGTTTGGATCCCGCCTGGTATTACACCATGCCTGGGTATACTTGGGATTGTATGCTCAAGTATACAAAGTGCGAATTGCAAATTTTAAAGGACATCGATATGGTGATGTTTGTCGAAGAAGCGATACGAGGAGGAATGTCGGTATGCTGTAACCGATATAGCGAAGCGAACAATAAATATCAAGTCAGCTACGACCCAAAGAAACCATCAAAATATTTGCTCTACCTAGACGTAAATAATTTGTATGGAAAAGCCATGAGTGAACCCCTCCCCTATGGAGGATTCACTTGGGTAGATGATACCAACATCGATGTCACCCAAATCCCAGACGATAGTCCTGAAGGCTATATTCTCCAAGTTGATCTGGAGTATCCTGAGAGGCTGCACGATTCACATAAAGATTTCCCATTTTGCCCCGAACACCGCATTCCGCCAAATTCTAAATTACCAAAATTAATGACCACCCTACATGCCAAAAAACAATACACCATACACTATAGAAATTTGAAACAGGCTCTGGAGCATGGATTGATATTAACGAAAATCCATAAAGTATTGAAATTCAAACAGTCGCCGTGGCTAAAATCCTACATCGAGTTGAATACTCGATTGAGGACTTTGGCTACGAGCACCTTCGAAAAAGACTTGTACAAGTTAATGAACAATGCGGTGTTCGGCAAGACGATGGAAAATATCCGGAATCACCGAGTTGTTAAATTAGTTTCAAAGTGGGAGGGTCGCTATGGTGCTAAAAATCTAGTAGCTAGCCCTAGATTTAGCAATAGGACGGTTTTTGATGATGACCTAATGGCAATAGAATTGAAAAAGTCCGAATTGATTTTCGACAAGCCTTTGTATATTGGTATGTCCATTTTGGACTTGTCAAAAACTGTCATGTACGATTTTCATTATAATTTTATACAAAAATTGAATATAGGTGTGGAAAATTGCAAGTTGATGTATACAGACACAGACAGCTTCATTTACGAAATAACATGTGACGATGTGTATAGAGAAGTGATCAGTGCAAATTTAGAAAAGTTTGATACATCTGACTATGCTACAGAAAATGTTTATGGAATTCCCCAAGTGAATAAAAAAGTGTTGGGTCTGATGAAGGACGAAGCCAATGGCAGGATCATTTCTCATTTCGCTGGGTTACGTGCTAAAATGTACAGCTATAAATTGGACAAAACAGATGAAGATATCGAAAATGAGAGGAAACGTTTAGAGAGAAAGGGTCTGAATAAAGAACGTTTAGATAATGAATTGAAAAATTTTGGGATAACTAAAAAGTCAAAGGGTGTTAAAAAATGTGTAGTCAAAAATAATTTATCATTTGAAGATTATGTAGAATGTTTGGAAAATAATGTTCAAAAGAATGTAACTCAGCGAACAATTCGTTCCTACGCCCATGAAGTATACTCCATAGAACAGGTTAAAATAGGTCTGAGCCCACATGACGATAAGCGAAAACTCATGAGCGGTTCGTTTGATACTCTGCCGTGGGGACATTTTAGTTTGAATTAATGTTTTTTTTTGTTGTTTTTCATTGTAGCAAAAATTGAAAAATGAATCTGCAAGCGTTGTGTATCAGAACGATATGCGAAAACATGAAATCAGTACTCGGCTTCATTCTCAGATCTCCACTGCCCGAACCATTAACCAAAACTGTTATTAGAAATTTCGCAAAGTTCAAATGGCTGCAGATCCATCGTGAATCATCACCCTACACTGACGATATTTTGTTGGATTTTCCCGATTATGGCTATGAAATTGACATGCCTTCCGATGTCCGAAAGGCACTATTAGATGCCCCCAATTTAGAACCATTTTGCGATAAGGACTGTTATTGTACGGTGAAGAAATTTTATGAAATTGAAGAGTTCAATATAATTGTTTGTAAAGTGTGTAGACATGCATTTACTGAAATTTTGGGAGAGGTTCAGAATAAAAAAATTAATTTCATTAGTAACATTGAGCATGAGATTGTTACCAGCGATGAAGTACATTTCCTATACCAAGATAAATCGTCTTGGTGTCAAAATGACTTTCACAATGTCACCTTCAAATTAAAAGATCGTGATGAGTGTTTTCATGATCTCCACAAACAGAAAAAAGTTAAATTTTGTTAATGTTATTGTGTTGATGCATCAATATATTTTTTGAAAAAAATAAAAAAAATGTTACTCGCCTTTTTCCCCTTTTTCGCCTTTCTCAATTTCACTGCTTATTTTGTTGCTTTCATGTCAATACACACACACACAATTTTATTATTTTTTGAATTATACTCCCCTTATATATATATTTATCGAGAAGACAATGTGGTGTATACTTCTTTTTTATGTAAATGAGTTTTTTATATATTACTGGCAATAAAAAACATATTATTGAGAAATCTTCTGTGCTTTATTTAATCTATGGGGTGATATGAAGAGAAAAAAAAAAACTCGAATAAGCATTCAATAATTTATTACATCCAAAACAAAGGTAAACTACATGAGACCATTTTTGTGATAAAATAAATATTCTCGTAGAGCATTAGCTAAAATACTATCTGAGGATGATGCTTGACAAAGTCCAATCATGATCTCTTCCAAGGTTAAATTAGTTTTGTTTGTATTCAACCAAGTGTTGGCAATATCACAAATATTACGATAATACTCTTCAAAATTCAATGCATTCAACATGGCGAGTCGATCAGATACAACACCACTGTGAGTAAGTAAAATTTCATCAATGTCCCCTGCATTCAGAGTCATATCGATAATATCCTTAACAATAGAAACTTGTTTCACACCACTCTCCATGAATTGGTATAATTTCACAAAGTCCCCACACTCTATCACCACAGGATCGAACTCATCTGGGTAGCTGCCGTCGTCTTCGTCGAAGAAGGTTTGCTTGATCTCAGTCAATAGTTGTATGATTGAAGCCCACTCGTAGGTGTTGAATGAAATTTGTCGAGTTGAGGACCTATTTTTTAGTATCACACAGGCGCTGAACTCCCTCGTTGGACTTAGACCACATCGAATTTCGTAGCAGGGCGTAGGAAACACCATCAACAATATAGGATTTTCACTTTGGGCTTTGATTTCATACCATAACAGCGATTTACCAACATCAAATTGTTGCTGAGCTGCATCCTCATACTTGCTCAAGGCACGATCGATATCCTCAAGAGTTTGCTGATAATCATCCGAATCGTCACCACTACTATCATTATCATCAAACTCAACTTGGACGCTGCTGCTGCTACTACTACCACTACTTTCATAGCCAATATCACGAGGAGACATTTCGAAAATTTATGCTGATGCCGAATTTGAACTGATGTGTTGCTGCTTTGGTTGGACGACGTATTTATACCCCCCACTGCTGATGTGCGGATGTGAATTTCTTTTTTTCTGCTAGAGTTCGCTCGAAAGGCCTCCTGATTATCTTGATTTGTGCTAGTTTCTCATACGTTCGTATTATAATCGTGAAAAAGGCCTCATGATGTTCTTGATTTGTGCTGAATTTCCAACTGTTTGTATCATAATTTATTACTAGCATCAATCCAACTGTTGTGTGAGTCATCTAATCCCAACCATTTGACCAACACTTTCTTGCCTTTTCTTCGTATTATTTTCTCTACCAAGTAAACATCTGGATTTGTTGTTTTTTGAAGTTCCTCCGTATAAAAGGCCCCTTTGATTGGCGACCCTTGCATGTCCTCCAAGAGGTAAGTAGTAGGATTCGTTATGCGAACTTGTACAATCTTGAATAATTCTGTGGTCCAGTTCGGGGTATAATTTTTGGCAAAAACATGTTTAGTCTTACTAATCCGCACGATATCACCAATTTTGAATTTTCGTATACCGACAATCTTCAAGTGAGTATAAGATTTGTTGAGGATTTCCTTCTCGTTGGATTTGTTGACTTGAGCTGGTTTGTAGCCAGTCTTGCTATGTCGTGTATCGTTGTAGGATTCTGTAAAGGTATGCAATACGTCTATCCATTTATAGGTACCACTCAAGCTGAAATATTTGTAGAGTTTCTCCTTCAAAGTCCGAATAACACGTTCGGCCATTGCCGCCTTCTTCACCGAATACGTATTGTAATGGTTGATGGAAAACTTTTTCATTAGGCTCTGGAACTTTTCGTTAAAGAATTCGGTACCCTGATCAGTTTGCAAATTTTTTGGCTGTCGTTTCGAGTGTGTTAAAATGTCGGTGAATGCTCGGGTAATTTCGGCTCCAGTCTTGGATTTCAGCGGTCGAGTCCACAGGAATTTGGAAAAACAATCAATCACGACCATTATCAGTTTGAAATTTTTATTCTTCGAAGCATATGAACGCATCTCAGCCAAATCCATCTGCCATAAGTCGTCTAGTCCTTTGATGATGGTGCGACGTCGAGGAAAGTTTTTTCTATTAGGCTTATGCAGCTCATTGACGAGCTGAATTTTTTCTTTAGAGTGTTGTAGCATTGATGCCATTGTAAATTGGAGTGATTGTGAAAAATGGAGAAATGAAACTTATATTGACTTCGTTGGATTAGGAGTTTATATGATGGGTTTCACACAGGAGGCTTCCTTTTCGGTGGCGGTGGTGTTGTCGTAGATTTTGGAGTGATGGCAATCTTGGCCAGATCTTTTTTCATTTGATCAATGACATCAGCAAGCTGGCGTTCTTTATCACGACTGTGTTGTTGCTCAGCCTTTAAATCGTGCAAACTCTTCACAGTGTTGTCAATCTTATCGACAAGTTCTAGAATATTTTTCACATTCAAGTCGATGTCGCTTTTGAGTTTTGGTAGAGAGTTGTTGCGAAGCTGCTCCACATGTATGTTGATCTTGTGCACTATGCCAGACAACTGAACAAAGTTTGTATTGTACGTTGCTAGTTTAAGATCATGTACATCCACTCTCTTCCTTTCTTTGATTATTTCGTTGCTGAAGCCAGCAAGGTGATTTCGGATTTTTTCACCGTAATTATCGAAAGCTATCTTGAAATCTTTTTTTATTTGGGATATAATATCATCTACATATTGCTTGTTTGTGGCATCACTAGCATTGGTAGGAGGCTGCACGTTGCATACTTTCAAATGCCCAATGTCAATGTCTCCGGTGGGAGTATACGAGAATCCTGATCTCACTACTGTTGCCGCTGAACGTTCATGGTGTGGGATAGACCCACGACCGAATTTGTCAAGACTCATTGTGCAAATGAAGTCTAGTTCATATATGTAAACTATTATATCATTGAACAATGTTCGAAAATGCGTGGAAACGTTTTCGTCACGCATGCGTTGAAAAGCGTTGGAAAGCGTTGAAAAGCGTTGAAAAGCGTTGAAAAAACGTCGAAAAAGCGTCACGAATCCGTCACGTTTTTGTCACGCTTTTTCAACGCTTTTTTCACGTTTTTTTCAACGCTTTTCAACACATGTGTGTGACGAAAACGTGACGCTTTTTTCACGTTTTTTCACGCTTCTCTGATTATATTAGCCTCCTTCAACTCGTTAACTATGGCAACAATCTCATTGTCATTGGATGTGTTTCCAGCCTGTTGTGACGCGATTAGCAATTTCAATCGATCAACCAATTCATTCGGATCGTCCCAATACATGTATTCAATGGGTGATGTGTTGTAGGCCAATTTTAATCCATGACCAGTCGTTTGCGAGCGAAACATTGGACGAATAATTTCTTTGTATTTGATTCGCTTCGTCCCCTTCAAGTGTCCTAAAGAATTCTTGTGCGCGTCTGTGAGCAGAAGCAATTGCTTGTACTGTGCCTTATCATCCTCATTATAAGATGGATCACTATAGAATAGTAGCTGATAGAGACCTGGGGTAGCGGGAAAGCGCCTACCACCCACAATAATATCACCATTTCTTTGGTGGAAGTTCAATTCATGTGCGTTGAGATACCATTTCGATGTTGTTAGATCGTATGTAGGACCATAAACTTTATCGATGTTTTCATGGTCGGTCCAGTATTGTGTTAGGTATTTTTGAGATATTGTGGGATATTGTTCAACGTAATCATTTACGGCAGCAGATGAGATATTTTGTGGATCGGCAAAAACATCATCATCAACAGCATCGTCATCATCGACATCAGCATCACCATCTTCATCATCATCACCTCCAACATCTTCAGCTACATCCACGAGAGGAGTGTACTTAGTTCTATTCAGATCGAATCGCTGCGGCTTATTCTCCTTCACCTCCTCCCCACGCGCCGCTGCTGCCTTTTTCGGTACTCTTTTATTTTTCCTCACAAGTGGCAGTGGGTCGAGCTTTTCTCGAATCACTTTAGATGTATTGACGATATCTTTAAGAGGTGCTGTCAATGGTTGAAATATCTTCTGTAGAGCCTCATCATCTTCGGACTTGCCCATCTTCAATGCCAAATACTTTCTCCTGATCGATTTCGACAGTTCACCAATTTTTCTCTTGCGTAATGCATCAGAAATATCACCATGTTTATCGGTTGTCGTCATCGTGATCAATGATGGACCTAGCGTAATCATCATACCTTTATATATTTATCGAAGCCATTTCTATATCTGCCTGCATTAATGTCGAACGACTTTGCTATGACTAGTGTCCCAAATTGACTGCCATTCCAACATTCTGAGCACAAATTCTTGAATTGATTGAATGACATATCTGGTGAGACATGTTCGTCGAAAACGTGCTTCAAGTTCACCTCATCCTGCTTGAATAGCACAATTAGGTTGCAATTATCACGAATGAGCTGCTTGGGGATTTTACTGAAAGTCTGGCATAAGTACGCTACGTCTATGTCTTTATGTCTACACATTGAAAAATATTCGCGAATTTTTTGTTGTTTGTCGCAGGATACATCATCAAAGATGAATATCGAGTTGGTTTTTGCTTTCGCCGGATCTATGACTTCATCATTCTCTTTGAATGGAAAATATCCGACCCCCTTTACTGAATCCAACACCTGTTGCAGCAGTTGATATTTCGGTTGGTACAACGACTTTGAATACACGTAAACGTTTTTAAATTTCGCGCCATTCGGATTGAAAAGCAGGGACAGCATTGCGTTGGTCTTCCCACATCCACTGGGTCCACAGAAGATGGCTCTGAAGGAATGTGGAAGCAGTTTCCCATGTTTACCGCTACTACTACTACTATTCCTTTGACTATTGGCTAGAACCTCATCCAAATTCTCGATAGGTAGCGTCCGTTCTTGTTGAACGACCTTCATCATGTGATAGCACGATTTGAAGTACACTAATATATAAATGTAGGTGGTGCTCTTCATACTCATCATTGTTCATGTTGCTGTACCACGGTGAGGGTGTGTTGAATTCTGTAATCAATAAGCTGCCCTTCGAATTACACATACCAGGTTACAGATTTTGTGGGCCAGGTACGAAGTTAGAGAAGAGACTTGCTCGAGGGGACACTGGAATCAATCCATTGGACGACGCTTGTCGACAGCACGACATTGCCTATTCGCAGAACCAGTCTTTAGAGGATCGTCATAAAGCCGATTGGGTGCTTGAGAATAGAGCGTGGGAACGTGTCAAGGCAAAGGACGCTAAATTCAAAGAGAAAGCTGCCGCCTGGCTAGTTACTACTGGGATGAAGGCTAAACGTAAGCTCGGCATGGGTCTCATGTCACGACCATCATTCGCCAGCGTGATCAAGTACATAAAAAATGCTCTCTCGAAATCTAATAATGGTGGTGGTGGTGGTGGTGGTGGTAGTGGGCATCAAGGTGGTGGTTTGAAAAAATCTACACTGGCTGCTCTCAGAGCAGCTAGAATGGCCATCAAGAAAGCTGGAGGCAAGAAAAAGATCCGCGTTCCAAGAATTATACCGTTCAATTCGAATAAGAAGAGTGGAGGCATCTTCCCGCTCATTCCGATCTTTGCAGCTTTGGGAGCACTGGGATCATTGGCAGGGGGCGCGGGAGCGGTGGCAAAGACTGTCATTGATACTAAAAATGCTGCGAAAAAACTAGAAGATCATCGGCATAACAAAGCGATGGAAGCCATTGGAAAGCAGGGTTCTGGCTTGTATTTGCGCAAGACGTCTAAAGGATTCGGGCTGTATTTGAAGAAGCAAAAAAACTAGTAGCCAAGCTACCCAATAAATCCATGTACGATTCAGAAATAATAAAGTATGCCAAACAATTGAAAATACCATTTTTTCGAGGTGTTTTTATGCGTGACACTTTACCCATACGTCGTCCCTGGCGTCGTGAGTGTGCAATCATAAATTTGGATACTTCAAATCATTCTGGTACACATTGGGTAGCTTATAAGAAACACGATAATGTCGTGGAATATTTTGACAGTTATGGAATGCTGAAACCACCTGAAGAATTGGCTCGATACTTGGGTGAAAATGTGAAAATCTTCTACAATAATGATCAATATCAGAATTATAGCCAAAGTAATTGTGGACGTCTTTGCTTGGAATTCCTCGATAAAAACAAGTAACTAGATGGTTCAACGTCAGTCATGTCTTTGATATTAACGCTGAAGGGTCGCACTTCTACGCTCTCCATAGACTTTCTTACACCACTGCAATTAGATCCAGAATCAGACTACGGTCTAGCATTGCTAGGATTTCACTCATACAACAGTATACCAAACATCGATAAGGGATCCAAATTTTACTTGCAAGACCAATCGTCGAAGGCAAAGAAAATCATCGAAATCCCAGAAGGTTCCTACGACATTGTGGACATTGAAGCATTCATTCGAAAAGAAT
This sequence comes from Phaedon cochleariae, assembly GCA_918026855.4. Lineage (NCBI taxonomy): Eukaryota > Metazoa > Arthropoda > Insecta > Coleoptera > Chrysomelidae > Phaedon > Phaedon cochleariae. Next base: position 22,969,025 of record OU896710.1, read on the forward strand.
TGGGTATTTCTACTGCGAAAAACGTTGAAGATATATTCTCATTGAAACCCAACAACAATACATTGAAGTGCGAGATCTCCAGCAATAGGTTTGACATTGATTTCAAACCAAAGGATAGTATCGCTCAAGTGTTGGGATTCTCGAACAAATTGTTGAAAGCCAATAAAATTCACAGCTCCGATCTGCCCGTTAACATAACCAAAGTCAGAACCATTCACATTGACAGCAACGTCACTGCTGGAGCTCTTTACAACGATCGACCTTCACATACAATCTACGAATTTGCGGTTTCAGTCGATCCGGGGTACGCAATAGACGAAACTCCTAGGAATCTCATCCATTTACCCATAGTTAGCAGGCGGGAGCTACCAAATATCACGCTTCGAATACTAGATCAGGACTTGAGAGAGGTAAATTTCAGAGGTGAAGAGATAATAATCCGATTGGAATTAAGGAAACTTGGAAGATGGGACTAGTGTTTGACTACTCCTATAAATCGAACGATTATCCGACTCCTTCATCAGTCTCAAGAACGTCATCCAGCAAAGCAGACGTGCACCATCGTCGTCATCATCCACATCGTTCGAGAAACAGTTGACATTATCCAATATCCTATTTCTCAAATCAATCGGCTTTATTGTCAACGATGACAGCCCAAGTTTTCGACGTCTTTCGCAAGCCAAGGTTCGATGAATCCATCACTAAAGTGGAGTGGCGTACCTATCACCCGTACGTCAAATCGTTTGAGAAGAATGACATCATAGACATTACTATTAATCAGGCAGATGTCTGGCTCGCTATGTTCGAGGGTGTTCTCATCGTAAAAGCCAAATTAGAAGTTGTTGGAGGTGGTACGGGCACTTTAACTCACAATGCCGGCGCATATCTCTTTGATTCTTGCACATATGAATTGTGCAATAAGGAATTGGATGCAGCGCGATATCCAGGAATAACGAGTACCGTAAGAGGATATTTATGTTATGCTCCTGAAGATTCACACCACCTAGCAATAGCAGGGTGGAACTACCCAAACGCTCCCATCCTTAATGCCGATAAGACGTTCACCATGAACATTCCATTGAAACATTTGTTCTCCATATTCAATGATCATCAGGTAGCAACGTTAGGAAAACAGTCGATTCGTTTAGTTCGATCACGCACTGACGCCAACAGTGTGACGGTTGTTGAAAGGCCGAGTAATTCTATCCAAGGAGCTCCTCTTACGCAAAGTAGCGTCAGAATCATAATCGACAGCATTACTCTAAAGGTACCGCATCTCACTCCGAACGATGACATCAAATTTCAATTGTTGAAACGTGTGCGAGCCGATGAGCCTATGATAGTAGCGTTTCGTAAATGGGAACTACATGAGCTTCCAGCACTCACGCAAAACTCCACCACCGAAGTTTGGTCTGTGAAAACTTGTTCGGCAATGGAGAGCCCCAGATATATCGTAGTCTTTTTTCAAACGAAAAAGATTGATGATATACATGAGGATGTCACATTGTTTGATCACGCCAACATCAAATCCTTACGATTGGCTCTGAATGGTGACTACTATCCGCAGGAACGAGTACTCCTGGATTTTTCCAACAATCAATACGCCGATGCCCACTTCAATTACTCTGAATTCAACAAAAGCTATCAAAATTGTGTTCAGAAGCGTCCTCTGGTGAACTTTTCCGAATTCAAAACACATCCTATGTTCGTCATCGATTGTTCGAGAAGAAGTCTCGGTCCGAAGGCATCGACAGTCGACATCAAGTTGGAGATTGAAGCAACTACGGGTTTTCCTGCAGGCACCAAGGCCTATTGCATCATCATTCACGATCAAATCATGGACCACCTCCCACTCAGCGAAATTGTTCGAATCATTGATTGATAACAGAAAGTTCAACCCTATCAATACATCAGTTTATTCCAAGACATCATGCAGATCGCACTGGTCGACATTCAAGGCTTCTTGGTGGTCGGTGAATTCGTTCCGAAAGAGTTGACAGTCCGCATTGGTAGAAAGACGAGCCATTTCCTATTCAAACCATCTGTGGAGTTTGCTAGTTTGAGCAAAAATGAGAAGAAGACGGCAAACTTTGTTGAACGATACTGCCACGGTTTGAGCTACTCAGGTGGTTATGTGGACTTTGATGAGCTGAATCGAATACTATTAGATACCCTCCATCAAGCAGATTTGATCTATGTTAGAGGTCATCAAAAGATACAGTTCCTGAAGCGAAAGTGTGATGAATTGGAAATATGCTGCGAGATCGTAAATATGGAAGACTTTGATGGTTCATGGTGGTCACCGATTATATTCAAACCCACAACCCCAGCATGCATGCATCATATCCAAGGAGGTGGTGGTGGTGAAAGAAAGTTCCAGTGCAGTCTTCACAATGTCGATACTTTATATAATTGGTTATGTAATTTATTGCCTAAATAAAAAAGCTATGAATAATATGAATGTGTTGTTATTTCATCAGTCTGCAACTTGACTTGAAACTAGAAGCATACACTCATATTGCTCTGCTCAAAAACAAACAAAATAATGAAACCTGAATCAGCTGTGCTCTTAGAGTTTCTGAAATCTCCTGCAATGGCTTTGGTGAAATTCACTGAAGAAGAATTACAGTACATTCCAGTGGAATGCCTCATTGAATATGCTAATGCTTGTGGGCTATTGGCTGTGTGGCACAAACTTCCTCAAGAATATCGTGGCAACTTCAACCTCCAAATCAAGCTGCCGTGCTTCGTCCATTATAACCGACCTGATTGGACTACTCACTGGGATGGACCGCCATCTTCTCAAGAATCATGCTATTTTTGTAAAAAAGCTTTACTGTGAAATAAAAAAAATGATTATCTATCAATAATTTTCCTCGTAGTAGTAGTAGTTTCATTTCGCATTTATGTACCATTAATGACATATGTCAATGGTAGAACGATATCCCTCAAACCATGCGACTTTGCATATAGGCATATATTGACATTTCCGAGAATTGTCCATAAAAAATCCTATTTTGAGAGAGAGAGAGTACCCACACACGTCACGTGATGTCATTTTACCAGAAGAAAAAAAACAACAGCATGACGCGTCGTCACCCACTATAAAATAAATAATTAATTATTCAAGTATTTGTTTCCAATACGAGAGAGAGCGCGCGCGCGCTTATCATTCTAAGGGATCTCTCGCTTTGCTAGATCTTCGAACGCCATGAAGCGAGACAGCGTTGCCACACACAATAATGTAACAATATTAACATCCTAACACATACGTCCGACAACGTTGCAGCACCGCGCGCTCGAGCCGCCTTACTCTCTACCTCGATAGATCCGTTGCAAAGATAAGCGCGCGCCTGCGATGGATATTATTTTCAACTCGAAGTTGCATCTCTCGCTTCACTCTACCTCGATGGATCCGTTGCAAAGATAAGCGCGCGCGCCAGCTATGGATATCCCGTTTGAATAGCATTTAAATAATTGAAATATCACGGAGGTCGGAATACCACAGTGCGTATATACGCTGCCTCATAATGCAAAGGTCCCTGGTTCAATTTCCCCCACCGGCGGTGACAGCTTTTTTTAATTTATTTATTTAAAAATTCATCATGATTAAGATGTCATAACCTCACAATTTCAGATTTACCGCCATCAGCGCCGCCGCCATCTGCAAATTAGAACTTCGCGACACCAGCGACACCAGCGCCAACGCTAACTAGCGGCATTTTATTGCGGCTCTGGCGATCAATCAGCTTTGTTGTACTACTCTCCTCGCCTCCAGACTTCGTCTCTCCATCGCCTGAGGAGTCCAATACTCATCCCGCCGGGGATCTTGCTCAGCAGGCACGTCGAGGTGGTTGGGACCCCAATTGTCCCGAGGGTCCGTGGCCTGCCGTTCTGGGGTGACGGCAGGTGCGGCCTGCTGCACCTGGGCGCTCGAGTGAGTTGGCTTCGAGTCCCTGACAGCTTCCTTCAGCTGCTCTGGACCACAACCTTCTTGCGAGCTGGTTGCTGGCTGTTCCAGGGTTGCTGCAGGTGAGTCCTGCAGAATCTGGGCGTCCGAGGGAGTTGACCCCGAAGCATCTGCTTGGGACATCGCGGAATCTCCCATGGCCTCTACCAGTTCCCGTGCTATGTCCTCTAGCGCCTGGTTGGCACCCGCTTCTAATATCGGGCTTTCCATTTACTCAGATACCTAAAACGGGAATATATATTAATGTTCGATACCAAAGCAAATCTCAGGGTTGTAGGTGACCGGTTCAACAAGTTATCCAAACCCCTTGAATGCAAAACTATTTTAATTCCCCTTCTGAACAAAATAAATATCTCAAAAATAAAACAAATTGTAACAAAATAAACTATCTTCCTGTCATGTGTCATAGCGACTATTCAATTAGGGAGCTGAACACGAATAGTACGGCCGTCTGCGGTGGTCAATCGGACCCGAATGCGGCTATTCGGGGCAGTTCCCGGGAGGCGTAATGCCCGAAGCCTCTCTCGTAATTCCGGTGACCATGGGGCGTTTCGGCCTAGGGCTAGCAATATTTTTGCTAGATCCTGCCTCTCCTTTACCTCCGCCGGATCCGGAAGCAGGTCGGTCGATCGTGAGGAGCAAGCCGTGGAATGGTGGAGGGATGTAGTGTCAGCTTTAGCTGTCGCACTTTCGCCTTCCATCGTTGATGCTGCAGCCGCTTTCATTCCAGTATCAAGGGGACTTGGAACCCCTGTGGTGACCTCCACTCCTGTCGTCGTAGCCTCTTTCCCTATAGTGGCTTTTATTCTAGGTGGAGCCTGTTTAGCAACTGGAGCTGGTACACCTCGTTTACGGACAGGGGGAGTTGTCACCATTGTTTTCGCTACCCTGCGTCTCTGGGTTAGTTCTCTTGCAAGGATTTTTATGGCTCGCACCCTCCGGTCTGCTTTGTCAGCGGTTTTAAGAGCATCTTGCCGAGGATTGGTCACTTCTCCGACTGGCTTTGCTGAACCTCTCACGTTTTGAGTTTTCGGCATTTTTCGTCTCTGTAATAGATGAAATAGTGTCAACATCGCTTTCTTCCGAGTCGTGAACCGGTTTCAGATCCTTTACGTGAACTCGTGTGATCTTTTTGCCACTTGTGCTTTTCAGGTTATATACCACCGGGGATATTACTTTCGTTACGGTATACGGACCGGAGTATTTCGGTGCGAGCTTAGCGGCGAAACCCTTATCTGAGCTGGAAAGATGGTGTTCACGTTTCATGACACGATCACCGATGTGACACCTCCATTCTCGACGCCGAAGGTTATAGTGTCTACTTTGAGTAGTAAACGCCCGAGAAAGATTGATTCGTACGAATTCGAATACTTCTCGGAGTTTTCCCAGTCTACGGACCAGATCATTTTGTTCTTCGGGGCTCTCATCACAATTATCCGTGGTCAAGTCATCGGAACGGTACACAGCCCCAGGTATCTCCAATTCTCTTCCGTAGTTGAGAAATGTCGGAGTATATCCAGTGGAGTCATGACGAGCTGTGTTGTATGCGAACATAAGTTCGGGTAGGTGCTGGTCCCATTTACGATGGTCGCCCCCGCAGAACTGCGAAATCATGGTCTTCATCGTCTTATTAGTTCGTTCCACGGGGTTAGCCTGCGGTGTATACGGCGGAGTAAGTCGGTGGCCAATTTTTAGATCCTTCAGCAGATCTCTGAACAATGCTCCAGTATACTGAGTTCCATTATCGGTGATTACAGTCTTGGGACAACCAAAGCGGGTGATGATTTCCTCGTATAAGGCTTGACTCACTGCCTTCGCTGTAGCCTTCCGTATAGGACGGCACTGGATCCACTTCGTGAATCGGTCTTGGAATACTACCAAGTAGTTATTTCCTCTGCTCGAGCGTGGCAGCGGTCCCACCAAGTCAGAACTAACAGTTTCCCATGGCTGTCGGTTAACGGACGGGTGCATTTTTCCAGCAGTCTTCTGTTGAGAAGACTTATACTGCTGACAGGACTGACAGCTCCGAACATACTTAGCTATATCCCTGAACATGCCAGGCCAGTAATACCGGCTAGCAATCCTGGCAGTGGTCTTTGCTATCCCCAGGTGCCCAGCAGTGGGAGCATCGTGATTCTCCTTCATGACGGATGAACGAGCTGGTTTCGGGACGCACAGCTTCCAGGGATCGGATAGCTCGGGTTCGGAGCAATCTGTAGAATCCCAGAAATGGCGGTATAGTCGGTCTTCCTTATTTATACAGTAATCCGGATTAGCGACAGGATTGTTCAGGATTTCGGATTTCTTACGGGAATACCAAGAACAGTCTTGTGTTCCCTCAACAGTAGCAATACCATCTTCAGCTGGCGACGGGTGTCTGGAGAGGGCATCAGCCACTCGGTTCAGGACTCCTTTTCGGTATTTGATCTCGAAGTCAAACTGCTGGAGGTACATACTCCAACGGGCTAGTCTACCACTTGGGTTTTTGATATTATGCAGCCACTTAAGAGATTGGTGGTCTGTCAGAACAATGAAATGGTATCCCTCCAGGTAAGGGCGCATCTTCTCTATGCCCCACACGATAGCCAGACATTCCTTCTCGGTTACGGAGTATGATTTCTCCGGGGTCGTTATAGTTCTACTTGCATATGCAATTATGTGATCGCCATCTTCTTTGTTTTGAATAAGAACTGCACCCAATCCTTGATCACTAGCATCCGTCTGTAATGTGAAGGGTCTGTTAAAGTCTGGACAAGCTAGGACGGGGGATTCAGTCAAGCATTTTTTTAGGTGAACAAATGCTTCTTCTTGTTCGGCCGTCCACCGCCATCGGTAACCTTTTTTCAGCAAACGGTTCAACGGTGCCGCGATATTTGAAAATCCAGGTACAAAGCGCCGATACCAAGATGCGACTCCCAGGAATCGTCTCAACTGCCGGACGGTGGTCGGAGGCGGAAACTCGAGAATTGACCTCACTTTTTCGGGATCGGTAGCAATTCCTCCACCAGTAACCATGTGACCCAGATACTTGAGCGATTTCCGGCAGAACTGGCATTTCTCGGGGTTCAATCGTAAGTTTGCGGCTCGGAGGCGGCGGAACACTTCTTTGAGTATTCCAAGATGTTCATCAAATGTTTCACCTAGTACTATAATGTCGTCCAAGTAGGCAAAGCAGTATGGGTCCAGCTCAGGACCTATGATCCTGTCCATCAGGCGTTGAAAGGTTGCTGGTGCTGCATGTAACCCAAACGGCATAACTCGGAACTGAAACAAACCCCGTCCAGGTACTGTGAATGCTGTGACGGGCCTACTTGCTTCAGTCAAAGCCACTTGCCAGTACCCCTGCTTTGAATCAATACTCGAAATGTATCGCGCTCTCCGCAGTTTATCTAGAATTGCATTGATATATGGCAGCGGGTATGCATCCTTATGTGTCACAGCATTAACTTTCTGGAAGTCTATGCAGAATCGGGGTTTACCATCTTTCTTTCGTACTATCACGACAGGTGAGCTCCATGGACTATTTGACGGTTCTATGATGCCGTCCTCCAGCATCTTATCCACTTCGGTATTTATGACTTCCTGCATCCTCGGGTTCTGTGGTCGGTAACGTTGTTTGATCGGTTCTGGATGTATCAGACGTATCTCGTGTTTGAGTACTGGCGTTACACCACGTATGCTCTCGAACTGAACCAGTTCCTGGTTAAGGAATGCTTTGAGTTTTTTTTTCTTCGGTCGGAGTGAGTACGAGTTTTTCGGTGTGGTCTACGGTATCGATTGAGTCTTTCAGTTGTTGTTTCTGGTCAGTTATCGGTATTCCATCCATCCGTATACTCCCATCGGAAAAATCTAGTTGGAATTTCTGCGGTTTCAGAACATCCATCCCAATGATGATATCAGACGATAAGCCAGGCAGATGTCCAACTATCACGGGGATAGTTGTGTTCCCAATCAGTAGCTCCAAGTGATACTTGCTGGGAATTTGAGCTGGAAGGCCATTAGCCATTCTGGCCATGGAAGCATCTGGTGCTTCTTTCGTCACTCCCATTTCTTGACATTTTCTAGCCAGATGGTCTCCCATGTACGTTCTGGAAGCTCCAGTGTCTAACAGTGCCTCATAACGATCACCAAGGATATGCACTGAGACGAATGGACGGGCATCTGCTGGTCGGACGGGTCGGGTCAATTCCGAGACATTGGTGTTATGGCACTGCTCGGGTCTCGGTGCAGGACAATGCCGTACTAGTTTTCCGTCCTAGGACAGGGACAATCCCGTGACATAACTCCGTCTTTTCCACATCTGGAGCAGAATATCTTAGGAGCAGATCGACACTGACTCCTGAAGTGTCCTGTTTGTCCACACCTCCAGCATATAGCTGTGGGGGACCGATGCGTGTCGGTTCTGGGATGACCTACGGCTTGATTACTTGTCCTGGTTTCTGTCCCTGCCGGATAAGGAGGTCTTGCCATATTCAATCTAGGATTTTCTGGAGCTGTCGGAGGAGTTGTCGTTGGGGATGTCGGTGGGGCTCTCGACACGACAGGGTACCTTGCAGTCTTTGCATAGGTTTGGTACCTCTCCTGCAGCTCTACTCTAAGGAGTTCAAACTCCTTCGTAGCACGTGAGAAAGTGACAACATCGGTGACGTCACTCCTTTTGATGTGCTGTCGGTATTCGGGTAGTAGGTTTCGGTATAGCCACATGAGCTCCTGTTCCGGTGACATACTTCCATGTCTTCGTACAAGCGTCTGAATATCGGTGATATAAGCTTGTACCGGTTCATTTGGTTCTTGCAACCGTCTGCCAATAGCTACCTCCAAATCTATCTGATAGTTGGCAGGAAAATAGAATATGCGGAAAAGTTCGACAAAAGTATCCCACGTGGTACAGGCAGTTCGGTTATTTCTAAACCAGAGGGCAGCTTGTCCTGAGAATAGATCCGGCAACACAGCAATCAATCTATAGGCTGGTATATTCTGGGACAGTCTGAGCTCGTCTAGTCTTTCCAAAAATGCAACTGGGTCTCCAAGCCCATTGAATGGCAAATTCCAGTCTCGTGTGCGTATCGGTTCTGGAATTGGACTTGCAATTGTCGTGGACGTAGACGGGGCTGCCATCATTGTCGGTACGTTTACGGTCGGTATGGTTACTGTCGGTACGGCCCCTGGTGAACTCAAGGTCACAGGGGGTACGGTGGTCAGATTTGGGAATGTCCAGGCCGAAGTCATGGGGACATTCCGAAGAGTCGGGGTTGGTGGTGCGGTAGCCACTCGCCCTTCTCTCAGAAACCTTATCAGTCGTTTCCTTTTATCTTCCACTGTTCCACTCACGTCTAGACCAAATTTAGACAGCTCTACGTCTATGTCGACCTTCTTCAGCTGGTATACCCAGCTGACTCTCACATCTACTGGCTCTTTATTCTTTGACGGCGGAGATTGTCCTTCTGTAGGATCTTGCATCTTCGTAGGTTCTTCGTTCACCATTTTGATTTTAATGGTATGTGAACTCTGCACTGTCTTATTTCTTCAATATCTGAAGCTTAGCTCTCTCACGCCTTATACCCAGCCGCAATGAAAATTGTCCCAAAAACCTATAGCACGAGGTGCGACTCGACGTATGAGTTGACCTGTATATTAACTGTCAAAGTGACAGGTCTGAATTAGATCACGTTGAACAATGTGGCTAGCCACTAGAAATAATGTGTAAATATGAAAATACGTGTGAAGAAGTTTCCTACACGCACCCGGGTGATCAGAGCCACGAGAGTATGCAAAACATTTTTCTTAGCTGGAAACACCGACAAACCAAGGGACTTATTCTTATTCGAGCAGGACTAATTTCGGTTTTCTTTCACTTTACTCGGTCATATTCGGTTCAACTCGGTTCACCTCGGTTGAATTCGGTTTGACTCGACTGAACACGGTCCCTGCTCGGGCGCCAAATTTGTAAGGGCTTTCTGCCCTTTTTGGCGTTGCGGTCCGGGTTCTATAGTAGTTATTTACAATTCTTTTGTTTCTCGGGCGCCACCTATTTTATAGTGGTAGGTCCACTTGCACCGGGCAACTATCAGTGAAGAAAGTTTATTCCAGGGGTCCAAAATGTTGAAGTGTCAAAGTGACATGAGTATTTATTGAACTAGATCTTGTTTCCTGTAGGACTGGTTGCACTCAGTGAATGAATAATACTACCAATAATTATTATACATCTATTGTTCTACTAAGAATCTATCATCTACAAAGCGAAGTAAGACTTACCTACTTTTTCATCTAATAATCTATATCCATATGTATGACTAAATTATTTACAAATTATTTACAATCTTATACTCATCCCCTCATAATAGCGAGCACGCATGGAAAGCCGGAAGCAAAAGCAGAATGATTAAAAGTGAAATGATCAGCGGATGCAAAAGTAAAATTAAATCCGGAGGCAAAACTAATGGTATAACCGGCCGCAAAAGTGGAGTTATCACCGGATGCAAAAGTGAAGTGAAATCAGGAGGCAAAAGTAATCACCGGATGCAAAAGTGAAATGAAATCCGGAGGCAAAATTAATCACCGGATGCAAAAATGAAATGAAATCCGGAGGCAAAAGTAATCACCGGACGCAAAAGTGTAATGAAATCCGGAGGCAAAAGTAATCACCGGATGCAAAAGTGTAATGACTGCCAGAGTTTAAAGTAAAATCAAGCTTGATGATCACCCGGTTGTACAAATCATTAGCTAGGAAGCACGAAACGTATCAGGCGATATAAGTTTGCAAAGTAAAAGCACAAGCGTTATACACGAATTCAGGCAAAGCAGACCTCAAAACCAGCGCAAAACGTGCAATTAAATCAACTTCAACTTCATGGGTTGTATGATGGCTCCCTACTGAACCGAGAAAACCCCGCGCTTATAAGGAAGCCACCTCCAGAATCTTCCTCCCGAAAATTGAGCAGAACCCTCTCTTCCTGGATGAAGATTCCTTACTTCCCTTTCGGAGGGTATCACCTTCTGGACCTCCCTCCAGAAAATTGAGCAGAGCCCTCTTTTCCTGGATAGAGTCCCAGTACCCTTTCCTGGAACTACCCGTGTTCCTCCCTACTACTACGCCATCCCGAACCCGGAATCACAGCCTATTCCTTTGTTCCGTTCAGGCCAGCCTACCAGTCGGGACGAACTCAATACTCTCGGCGTGACTGCAACAGAAACAGGTTTAGTATCACTATAAGTCGGTCACCTATTGATACTACAGAACGGCGTCGGTGTAATCGGCTCGGCTCTTGCTGGCTCTGGCAGGACTGGATAGTTGTTGCGGCTATCAACAACTGCCGTTGTCTCCGGCTGAACGCGACTGTATATCCAGATCCCCACTCACACCAATCGTGGGGTACACGTTCAGTCATCGCGTGACTGACTCGGCGCAGCGACATCGCTGCATTTTGGATACCGCGCTGCACTCATTATTCAAGCGTTGATGCATAAAGTTATTTAACAAAAGTCCTGACTCTTGAGTTAAAACAAAAGCACGTTCGCGATATTATTTGAATTCCATACGAAAAAGAACGGCATTGCTAGCTCGCTATTTACCCAAAATAATATTATAGCATATCATTCGATACAAAATCCAAATTTTAGTAACTTCGTTACAAGAGGGTGTACTAATTTTCGCAGATGATATTCTGATTCATTCTTCCGATGACAATTCCCATAGTCAAATTCTCAAAAAGGTATTTGTTAGAGCTAGACAAGTAAATATGAAATTCAATAAATCTAAATTGAAATTCAAACTCAAAGAAGTAACGTACTTAGGAAATACTTTTGATTCTGAAGGTATGAAACCTGATACTTCAAAAGTAAAAGCTATCAAGGAAATGCCAACTCCTAAATGTATCAAGGATTTACAAAGATTTCTTGGTATGATTAATTATTTGTCTTCTTTTATCGAAAATCTTTCAGCTAAAACTGACATTTTCAGGCAGCTACTTCGAAAAAATACTCCTTGGTATTGGGATTCAAATTATGATAAAGCTTTCAATGATCTGAAAGATATGATTAGTTCCGAAAAGGTTCTAGTACACTTCAATTCTAAAAAATCCATTGTTCTTTCTGTTGATGCATCAAAATCAGCTGTTGGTGCAGTACTTCTTCAGGAAAATAAACCTGTTGCTTATTCTTCAAAAACCCTAACTGATTCACAGCAAAATATGGCTCAGATTGAAAAAGAGCTGTATGCTATTCTTTTTGGGTGTAATAAGTTTCATCAATTTCTATACGGTCAAGTAGTAAACGTTCAAACAGACCATAAGCCTTTGGTTACTCTTTTTAATAAATCTCTTGCCGATGTCCCTACAAGACTTCAAAGAATGATGCTTTCTCTACAACCTTATACGTTAAGAGTAAAATATGTTCCTGGCAAAGAGCTTATAATAGCTGATACTCTTTCGAGAGCTGCTCTTCCTGAATATAAAATCTATGAAATGGAACAAGATATTCAAGTTCATATTAATTTTGTTTATGCAAATCTTGCACTTACTGAACAGAAAAAACAAGAAATTCCTTCTGCTAGCAAGACTGATTCAGAACTGTCCATTCTCAAAAAATTCTATGAACAAGGGTGGCCTTCATCAAAAAATCAAAGTCCCAATATTATAAAACCATACTGGAATATACAAGCTGAAATACATGTCATAAACGACTTGGTTTTCAAAGGTTCAAGTCTCATTATTCCAATGTCTATGCGTGCTGAAATTCTCAAGAAGCTTCATGTTGGACATTTAGGTATCAATAAAACAAAAAATTTGGCACGTGGTACAATTTATTGGCCTACTATGAATCATGATATTGAGAACTTAGTTGCTCAATGCAGTATATGCGCTAAATTTCAACAAAATAATGCTTCAGAACCACTTCACACTTTTCCTATTTCAAATTTTCCATGGGAACGTGTTGGAATAGATTTTTTTCAATTTCGAAACGACAAATTTTTGATTGTAGTTGATTATTATTCAAAATATATTGAATTTGCTAAACTTTCAGATTGTACATCTCCTACAATCATTCTTCACCTCAAATCAATTTTTGCTCGTCATGGTATTCCTATTTATTTAGTTTCTGACAATGACAGTCCCTTTAATTCAGCAATTTTCAAAAATTTTTTGGAGCAATGGGAAATTGACCATGTTACTACAAGTCCTTATCATTCCCAAGCTAATGGTCAAGTTGAGAGTAGCGTGAAAATTATAAAAAATATGATGCATAAGTGTTTAGAATCAAAGACAGATCCTTATATTGCCTTGCTACACTATAGAACCACTCCAAAAAATAATCTACCTTCTCCATCTCAATTACTAATGGGTAGGCAGTTGAGATCGAACATACCTGTTACTTTTGATTATTTGCAATCCAAAGCAATACCTATACTTGAATATAAAGAAAAAGAGAAGCAAAACAAAAATATAATGTCAAAATATTATAACAGGGATGTTAAAAGTTTGAACGATCTCAGTCCAAATGATTCGGTTTTATTCAAGAAATATCCAAATTCAAAATCATGGTCTAAAGCTATTGTTCTTGATAAAGTGAAAAATGTTCCTAGGTCATATTTACTCAAATCTGAAGGAGGAATATACAGAAGAAATAGAAAATGCATTAGGTTAGATAAAAGTAACCTTTCTGGAGAAACATCTGTATTTTTTCCAAATAAAAATTCTACTCAACCATCTGATGACAATTTATCGTCAACTTCTTCAGGTATAGCAAGTAGAGTATCTGAGTTTGAAATTACCAATAAATCTAGGTATGGTCGAGTTTACAATCAGGTAAAAAGATAGTTTCATTTTTGTATCCGGTACATTTACGGTTTTCTGCTTTTATTCAGAAAGGGAGATGTTATATATATCCAAATGCAATACTTTGTATAATGACTGTTATAGATATCTAAATACCATACTTTGTATAATGATATAATCATGGATGACAAGTTGACATGTGATGGGAATTCTGATAAAAGTAGTTAGCTGGAAAAAGGTTGATGTTCAATTTTATAATAAATAAATAAAGATACGATTTAGAACTGACTACAGTATTCTTCTGAATCTCATTTTCATCTCCAAACATTTATTCAATATCTCGAGCTCTCGAGCTCCTGCAGACAATAGGGGGGTCTTTGTGGTTTGTGCAGATTTTTCCAGGTGCACAAGTGTCGACAATGACCAGAAGATGTTGTCGCCGTAGATTCACCTTGTCACCTGTATTTCCACCTGTGTCACCGAAATAATTCAATGCGATTAACCTCGTCACCTGTGTGTGTGTGTCACACTTGTGGAGACTTCCTACATACACACGTCTCCACAAATTTTTAATTTCATCAAATTGATCTACGCATGCGCTTTCATGTTTCTTCAAAGTCCACACCTACATTATAAAATGGTCGTAACACCGATACTCTTTCAACAGGCAAATTTGTCATAATTTGTTCTGCAGCTTGCGCTCGAAATCTATGACAACATTGTGAATTATTTGTTTTATCTCGCGAATTATATTTATCGATACTCGAATACCCTTTTTAAAAAGAATTTATTTCGACATCGATTCGATAAACTGATACAAAATTATTAAGTTCAAACTTTACAATACGGATGCTACAATCAGACTAATGCTTTTCTGGTTCTTCTAGGCGAAGTTGGATAAAAGCGTGGTCAGCACTCTTCTCGGGAGAAACAGCAAGGTTGCATTTCTCTACAACATAATTCCTCCCCTCGAAGATGAAAAACTATTTCTTCTTTGGAAAAATGGTTTTTCTTTCCAAAGGAAACGGGTTGTCCGATGTTCCGGTGTGGTTGTCTTGTAGATCGCTTGATGGCTTTCTTCTCGACAGCAAGTGTTTGTATTTAACTGTAACAAACACACAGGCGAAGACTATGATGATAATATACAGAGGGATTGTCCAAGCATGCACCGTTGGTGTGTGCGTGATTTTATCCAGAGGTGTGATTCGTTCTGATTCTTCACGAAGTCCGTTCAATTTGTCAAGAGGGATGTCTCGAATTTTCAGGGGCTGCATCAACTCGGTTTCTGCATATTTTGGCAGGGTTAAGTCTGGCAGTAGTAGGGGTTGCTGCTGCACTTCGGTAGCTTCGTTCAGGTAGGTATTTGTTGGAGTTCTGAACAGACATCCTGGGGGAAGCGACAACAGATATGTCCCTGTCAAGGTCACCAAATCTGTGGTCTTGCATACTGTTTGAATTCTGGTTGAATTCTTGAATATTCCAATGTAGTGGGCTTCGTTGACTTGCTCGATGATGTCCTTTTCGATTTGGATTGGAATTCGTGAACATCCGGAAGGGGTGGTGCCAATATTCAATATTTGGAATATACAATCCATTCCTGTGTTTCCAAGGAGCAGGTCGTTTGACTGGCAATAGTATGTTTCATGGAGATCCACACATGGCATAGAGGTATATTGAAAGTAAATTTCATTCATAGTCAGGTAAGGTGCAGGTGGAATCAGGGTATTTTGATCGGGAGTTGGGATTGAGTATAGGTGATAGTAGGTAAAGTATTCTGGAAATACAAGGGGAAACTTGATCACGAATACTATCTTGCTCTCTTTTTGATAGGTTCCTACCTCTAGTATATCATAATATTTATGAATGTTAATAGGGTCAATACCAAATATCAAGTTTTCGGGAATATACTGATTTGCCAAGATTCTGACCAATACTTCTAACTCATCAATATTGATAATGCTTGTGTGGGCTATATTCAGTTTTGAGAATGTGATGGCATTTTCTACGTCTGACAATATTTGTGAGATTATATGGAGTGTTGAACTGAGTTGTTCGAAAGCTTCTTTTGTCTCTAAGTAGTGATTGAAATCGTACACAAATGTTGACAATTTTGAAGAAATTTTATTAATTCTGTCCGTCATCGTATTTTCATTTCGTTTTAATAAATTGACTGTTTCATTGAAGGTTTCTATGATGTGTTTGGATAATGAGATCTGATCGTTTAGTTTTTGAATAACATTGTCTTGATTGGTTTGTAGAACAGAAATTGCGTTTTCATATTTTTCTGCGTCTGTAGAGTCTAAATTTCCTGTTATGCTTTTGAGTATTGAGCCAAGACCGTCAATTAATCCTCTTTTTATTCGTTTTTCAGGAGCGATGGAGTTATATTTTTCAATTGACAGTTGCAACTGAATATTAATAGATTGATTTATTGTTGATAGTTCGATAAAGTAAGGATTCGACAGTCCGTTATGTACGGCATCGATGAGTTGTGCATATTGGTAAGAAATAGTCTGTATCTCGTCGTGGATCGGTTTCAGGTCAAAGTAGTGAATAAAGGTATGGGATTTTTCTTTAACTCTAGTTGTTCCTAGTTTGAAGGGTAATATGCCAGGATTTTTATTCAGGGGGAGTATTTGAACTTCCTGGCTCATCGTCGTCGACAGGACGGATCTGAAACAATGGACGTTTTATATTTGACTTGTGGACCTTTTTGTTGTCTGAGGTTTTAATTTTGGTATTCTCGTCTGAGGTTACTCTTACGATTTTGAATCTGGGGAGTCGTTTGTTACGAGGGCTAGTTTCTTTGTAAGCGGGGTCTTCTGGGTGATATACTAAGGGTTTTTCGCGATTCTCATTTCTCTTGCTAATATTTTTCTCTTTCTGTTCGACTAACCGTTGGTTTAGGGCTTTATACATTTCTTTAGTTTTTTCTTTATGACTGGAGACATAGGCGCTCTGAACGCGATATTCTAGGTCGATATTGAATGGATCTGAATTGGAAATATGGCCTGTTATAACATCAATTGGTTTCATTTTTGTGGCAGAGTGGATTGAGTGATTATATCCTAAAACAGCATATGTCATTATTTTCGTGATGTCTTGTTCGTTGTTCGAACTTTGAAGTACTCTGATATGTTCCGCGATGGTTGAATGGAACCGTTCGATCATAGAGTTAGATTCATGATGGTCAGGGGTCCCAAAATGAACCTCAATTTTATGAAGACTTGTTAACTCTTGAAGAGTTTCATTTTTGAACTCTGAACCGCAATCTGAAATTATGGTTTTTGGGATACCGTGGTGTCCGAAAAATGTGATTAATTTATTGGCTATTTCTACTCCACTTTTGTGAGATAGTGGATACGCTTGAGCATATTTCGAAAAAGCATCTATTATGGTTAAGAACTTTTGATTTCGGATCTGGTAAGTGTCTACATGAACAAGTTCGAAAGGTCGACTGGCTGTTGGTGTTATCGAAAACTCTTGTCTGGGGGGATTTCTGTCGTATTTATTAATGTGACATATTTCGCATTTATTGATATATAGTCGGGTATCGATTCCTAATTTAGGCCAATAATAGTTCTCCCTAATACGTTTTTCTGTTTCCACAATACCTCGATGGTTGGTTTTACCTTCGTGGTGTTGTTTCACAGTTTGTTTTTGATCTTCCTCTTTGATGACATCTTTGAGGATCTTTGTACAGCGGATGAATTCGTATGAGGGTGTTACAAACGTTTTTTGAACGGTTTGGCAAAATTGGGGAACAATCGATTCGTCTTCAAAATATAGAGCATATTTTAACTTTGGGTCCAAATAGTCCTTTACGAAATTTACGATATTTTGTTCAAGATTGTCTAGGCCTAATTGTACAACGGTTCGTTTTCTCGTGGGGAAAATTTGTCTTGTCTTGGGCGAAGCGGGTGAATGGAACACGGTAGTAATTTTGATCTGGTTGTCGTATTTGTTTAGTGGGTATTCTGATATGGGTATTCCCAAAACGGGGTTCTCGTTACTTGTATGAACTGTGTTTGTGTCGTCAAAGTCTCGAACATCAGGTGTTTCGTTCACCTGGCCGATAACTGATTCTATTTCTTCGTCTCTTTGGTTGGGGTCCCTATTTCTGCTACAGAGGTCAATGTACTCTTGTAGTTCTTTGTCAATTGTGTCGTCAGTTTCATTAGCGTGAATCTCGACTCGTGATAATGCGTCGGCATTGCTGTTCAATTTTCCCCGTTTATAGATGATCTCATAGTCGAATTCCTCGAGTCTGAGCCTCCATCTCACCAAGCGGGAATTTGGTTCCTTCAGGGACATGATCCACTGAAGTGGTTTATGGTCCGTGACGATTTTGAACTTGCGGCCGAATAAATATGGCCTAAAATATTTAGTGGCCCAAACGATAGATAGAAGCTCCTTCTCTATCGTCGAATAATTTTGTTCCGAAGCATTCAAAGTTCGCGAAGCGAAAGCTACGGGTTTGTCAGACCCGATCGGTCCTTGGGAAAGGATCGCATCGGTGGTGAGGATGAACTCTTTTTCGAAATCAGGATATATCAGAATGGGTTCGTTCGTCAGGAGTGTTTTGCAGTGTTCGAAACAGTTGATGAAGTCAGAGTCATGTACAATTTTGGCGTTCTTTTTTAGACAAAGGGTCATGGGCTTAGTCAGTCTGGCAAAGTCTTTGATGAAACGTCTATAGTAGCCCAGGAGTCCTAAGAATCCTTTAATTTGTTTGGTCGTCTGGGGCAATGGAAACTTTTGAATGGCCGTGATTTTGTCGGGGTTGGGTTTGATACCCTCAGTGGTGATGATATGTCCGAGATAGGCTGTTTCGCGCTTTAGGAATTCAGATTTATCCATTTGGATTTTGAAATTTGCCTCTCTTAACTTTTGGAAGATTTTATTCAAACTGTCGATATGCTCTTGTAGTGAAGTCGAATATATCAGGATATCGTCGAGATAAATTGAACAAATTTTGTTGATATACTCTTTCAGAATATTGTCTAAACAGCGTTGGAAGGTAGAGGGAGAGTTTTTCAGGCCAAATGGCATACGCAAAAACTCGTAGTGGCCCCCCTCCACATTGAAAGCCGTCTTTTCAATGTCTGCTGGATTCATCTGAATTTGGTGAAACCCGGATGCCAAGTCTAAGGTCGTGAAATATTGGCAACGGCCAATTTTATCAAGAACATCAGTGATGTTTGGAATAGGGTACCGATCGTCTATAGTTTTCTCATTCAACTTCCTATAGTCGATTACTATCCTCCATTTCTTTTTGCCCGAAGCATCGACCTTCTTCGGCACAATCCAAATTGGAGAAGACCATGGCGACTTACTAGGACGTATGATATTCTGTTCCAACATCTTATTGACTTGTGAACTGACCTCCTGTTTGTGAACAAACGGGTACCGGTAAGACTTGGTATAAATTGGAATTTCATCTTTCGTTTTTATCACATGTTTCACTTGGGTTGTCGAAGTTAGCGGTTCACCCTCTATATAAAATATATCGGAGTATTTCTTACATAGTTTTAGAATAATATCTTTTTCCTCAACATTCATGTGATCTGTTCTGATGGAATCTGTAATATTTGATCTATCAATTTTTTGCAAGGTATCTGTATAAAAAATTTCGAAATGTTCGTGAAAATGATTATTATTTATACTTGGAAATTCTGCGAGATGATATATCTCGTTGTTTTGCAATGGTATGGTTTTAATGGGATATAACATTACTAACTTGATATCGTTATCTGTTGGATTATGAATTTCTACGAGCGCTGTGTTATCTTTAACATGTGTTAGAGTTTCAGGTATTTTACAAGATAGAATTTCTTGGGACTGAATAAGCACTTCACCTTCTTTGCGGTCAACAGGAATTTTTGCAGATATTTTAGTTTGCCTAGGAATCACTTTTTCGAATAAAATAACAGGGTTGGACTTGAAAAATTCAATAGGGATTGTAGAGTTTCGGGTGTTGATTTTATTATTGATCAAGTCTAGATTTGATTCTAATGATTTCAAGTTATCTACGCCTAATAGTCCATCAAAAACATTATGGAATTTATACAGGAAGAATTTAATTTTCTTGTTAGTTTGGAATTCATTGAAAGCAGTGATCTCCATAGCGAGTTTATGTTGTGAGGTATTGAAACATGTGGAAACTGAGAAGGGTTCTTCATATATGAAATCTGAAAAATATTTATTTGCTATGTTTGGGTCTAAGAATGATCGGGTAGAGCCGGTATCTATCAGTAATTTTAGTGGTGGATTATGGATTTTGATGAAAGGTAATACTCTCTCATTGGTGCTATGTGATTCAAACACTACGTGAAATCCGGTGGGTTGGTGGCTTCGGAAAAATTTTCGGATTCCTCTCGATTCTCATATGAGTCTTCGAAGTTATAGCCTACGGCACCTTCTTCGGAGTTATCGAAGAAGTCTGAATTCTCTTCGGGGTATTCAATTTCGGGATAAGGACTTTGTTCAGTACTGAATAATTCCTGTGAGGAAGGGTTTCGTCGTTGTTGAGTGGTTTGTGATGGTCCGTGTGATATTCCGCTCATGGGGGTTGGACGAAAATTATTGGTTTGTCTTGGAGGATTCTTCCAGACATTTTGCGGGCGACCAAATACCTGGGTATTTGTGAAAAATCTTTGAGGTGGGCGATTGACTGGTTGGATAGGAATAGGTGCACTAGGAAAAGCGGGACGTTGGTTTTGATTGAAATTTGGGTTCGAGTTCTGGTTAGAATTCGAGTTAAAATGCGGGTTGAAGTTATACCTCGGAAAATTTTGATATGAGTGGTTGAAATTTTCTTGTTTAGGGTGGTTCTGATATGTGGGTCGTTGCATAGTTTTGGGGCGAGATGAGTTATTTTGGTATTTCACAATCGAATTATTTCGTGGGTTCTGCAAATTGTAAATATTGATTTTGTCGTTGAGTATAGTCAATGCTTGGGGCAAGGTCGTGGGATTTCTGGCTCTAACTCTGGCACTGAGGGGGTCCCTCAAACCGGTAAGGAAAACTCTCAGTGTTTGGTCTGTAAAGAGATTGCGTTGACTTGCTTTCTCAATTTCGTTTCGTGTATGTAAATCAATATTGTTACAGATTGTGTTGAGCATATGTATACAACGAGAATAAAATTGTTGTGGGGAATCTTGATCTTGTCTTAATGCCATCAAATTCTGTATCAATGTGTTGAGATCTCTCTGATCGCCGAAATTTTGGATCAATGTTTCTCGAATTTCGTTCCAGGTTGAAGCGTTATAAATATTGACTACTTCAAGGGCAGAATCTTTCAGTTTGGAAAATATTGTATTGGTAATCAGTATGTTCTGAGGACAAGCGGGATTTGCCTCGTCATAATAAGTTGCGGTTATTTGAGAAACTGTTTTAACGAATCTGACAAGTCCGATCGGGTTCCCATCGTAATCGGGAATGGTTTTTAAGAGATCTGAATTAACTATTGGAACTGGCATTTTGAATGCTTTTGTTGTTAGATTTTACGTATAATATGAGGTAATTGTTGGGGGATATTATAGGAAGTGATACTCTGGAGCACAGAGGAGTCTGACCGTATAAATGAATATGTACTCACAATAAAACCAATAAAACCATTATCTGTGGCGATGGCTTCTTCCTTGGGCTGCTACTTGGGCTGCTACTTGGGCTGCTCCTTGGGTTGCTTCTAGTAATCCTTCGTAACTATGAACCTCCGGATCCTCGATGGAACGATGGTTCGCGATTCCGAATTAACAGTAGATACTGCAGAAGTGTTTTTCGATAAACGCACGACTTTCGGAATCCTACCGACTGCGCCAATTATATTTATCGATACTCGAATACCCTTTTTGAAAAGAATTTATTTCGACATCGATTCGATAAACTGATACAAAATTATTAAGTTCAAACTTTACAATACGGATGCTACAATCAGACTAATGCTTTTCTGGTTCTTCTAGGCGAAGTTGGATAAAAGCGTGGTCAGCACTCTTCTCGGGAGAAACAGCAAGGTTGCATTTCTCTACAACATAATTCGCGTAGACCATCAAGTGGCCAAAATTTTATACGCATATTTGATAAAACGGTGCGTGCACCAGCATGGTATAAACGCAAATGTTCTTTACGTAACAACAAATTGATTGTGTAGTTTTTGAAAGGGAGTAGTTTCAGGTGTTTTTGATGGTAAGAAATGTTAGCGTCAGATAATCTTCCACCGACTCTTAAAAACCCAGCTTCGTGGAGAAATGGGTTGAGAGATATTAGTGTTTTGTTTGTCAATGATTCATACGATTTTATTTCTGAAATTTCTACATAAAAGTATTTGTTCTGTAAAAATTTAATCACGGAATTCAGTGATTCCTGCAATTCATTTACTGTCAGAAAACCATACTTTTTAGTCGAGCTCGGAATAGTATTGTTAATGGATCTTGAACAATGAGCGATACTGCGTTGTAAAAATTTTCCAAATATAATTTTCCAATCCATGCATGAAGTTTTCGTAGTGACCGTAGCACTAACCGTTCTCTTCATTTCAGGGAGTTTATCAAATGTGACATTGAAATCGAAATTCTTAAAATCCGTTTCATATATTTGTGAAAAAGTAGGTCCATGCCACCACAAATTATGATTCAGGATTTGTTCTCCTGTTAATCCCCTTGTTAAACAATCAGCAGCATTATCAGTTGATTTGATATACCACCAAGTATGAGGTATTTCAAGTTTTTGAATTTCTGCGACTCTGTGTCCTACGAATGTTGTTAATTCTAACGGGACCGATTTTATCCAAGATAGTGCAATTTGTGAATCACACCATAGATTGATGCTATCAAACGTGATTTTTTTCTCGAAATGTCTTCAATATTCTATAAGTTAACTTAATTAATACTAATGTACCCATCAACTCGAGACGAGGAAGTGATATTGTTTTAATTGGTGCTACTCGCGATTTTGAAGTGACCAAAATACATGACACTGTATGATCGTTATACAGGGTGCGCACGAAAAGGATTGCACCATATGCTTTCATGCTCGCATCACTGAAGCCATGTAACTCTATCTGTGCAATATTGACTGAGTTGAATGAATTTCGAGGGATTTTCAACTAAACGATATGAGAAATCGTTGTGATATATTTCGTTCCACTCAGTATTTAAATCTGGTGATAATTCATCATCCCATTTCAATTTTTGACCAGAGCTTTTGCATGAACATTTTTGCTGTGACAATAATGGGACCAATGAGTCCTAGTTGATCGTACATTTTAGCCACAAGAGATAACACTTGTCGTTTTGTGAGAATATGATCATTTTCAGTTGAAGGGAGAGAAATTGTGGAATTGTCTTGCTGTGAGTTCCATGATAATCCTAAAACTTTGCTCGATACATTGTCCATCCGTATATGATACTCTGTAGCATTATCATATTGTGTTTGATTGCCATTTGTGAAGATTGAAACTTGCCGACTCACACAACTGTTCCAATTGTAATTTCATCTCAAGTAATTCTTGAATAGTATTTGCACCACCCAGTATATCGTCTACATAACATTGAGTGAGAATGACATCCGTTGCCAGGGAAAATTTCTCTTGATTGCGCTTTGCTAGTTCAACTGAACAGCGTGTTGCTAAGTACGGGGCACAGTTTGTACCA
Source organism: Phaedon cochleariae (assembly GCA_918026855.4). Classification (NCBI taxonomy): domain Eukaryota; kingdom Metazoa; phylum Arthropoda; class Insecta; order Coleoptera; family Chrysomelidae; genus Phaedon; species Phaedon cochleariae. The sequence continues at coordinate 22,992,421 of OU896710.1, forward strand.
TACGTTACCGTCAACAGTTCAATACACTCTATTGGATCAGAAGGGGATTCTCTTCATAGAATATTCTGCAGGAAAGTCTGATTTGGGTTGATTTTGATTTGACGATACATTTTCTCTATATCCGTAATGAAAATGTATCGATATAATAGAAATCTGCACAAAATATCGTATAATTCAGGTTGAACTGTGAAACCTTTCAATATTATGTCATTCAGGGAAGAACAAGTTTCGTGCTTACTCGTTATCTTCATACTTCCATCAAAAACAACTCGTATTTTATCATGATTCTTACTTATAACACCATGATGTGGTAAAAAATATTTATTTTCAGATAAGTGATTTTGTAAATTAAGTTGAACATACTTTCCATTGCCTAAATGAACATATTCATCAATAAAATTTTTATGTTTTGTGAACAATACAGGATCTCGATGAAGATTTTTCTCTAGTGATTAGAATCGTTTCAAAGCCTTGAAATATGAGTTACCCAACTTTAAATGTTCAGTTGGAGTTAATAGTCATAACAGTCATAGGTAAATCAACTCGAAAAACAGAATTTCTCTAACAATTTCGAGGCAGGATCATCAACCTGATGTGACGTTTGTAGCAATGAAAGGGGTTTGGAAATATTGAAATAACCATAAATTTGAGGGTGACGTTTCCACCTACTACCCAACCTAAATATGTATTATGAAGCGTAGGAAACTGATCACCTAATTTATGTATACCTGGGATTATGACATCATAATATATATCTGATCCAAGCAATTTCTGACGGGAGTTACATCACCAATTCCACGGTATTCCTTAAGAAATAGGAATCTCGACAGAAGACCAGGAGAAACCGAGTCAGCGTTCTCATGATTTCTATGCTTTCTTGCAATTTTGCATTTTTACATGTTTATTAGAATTAGTTTTATATTCAGTCTTGACTTTGAATCCATGCTGTAAACATCTCTCTGCTTTGTGACTAATAGTTGAATAAAAAATATTTTTTTATCCGAAATCTTGAACGGACTTATAAAATTGGCGCAGTCGTGGTAGGATTGTTGCAAAGAATCCAGTGCGGATAACTTTTCTATTCCAATAGTTGAGCAACAATTCGAAAATCGGATCTCGTTCGGTTCGGTGAAATCGCAGTGAAACTGAAAACAGAAGAAAACTCCGAAGGCGTATCCAGGCGGACAAGCTAGTCGGACGAAAAAGAAGCATCTGCAAGAATAGCAGCACTTCAAGACAAATGAACAGAGAGATCGTACTGTAAGTGAATTCTTCTATTCATGCCAGACTCCTCTAGAACTTCTCCATCCTTGAGTGAAAGTGAAGACAATCTAGAGCTCAATATACAATTACTAACAGAAAATCTCAGTAGTATTTCAATCATAGAAGAAAAAACTCCTGTTGATATTTCTTCATCAATTACAATTAACACAGAAACAATGTCAGTTCCAACATTTTCCAAAGTTCATGCCGAAACCATCCCCGATTTCGACGGTGATGTAAACGAACTAAACTTTTTCCTTGAAAGTGTCGATAGCATAGTCAAACACTTTCACGATACTCAGAATGTGAATAATTTCCAAAATGTGATTATTTTTCGAACAATCATAAGCAAACTTGAAGGTTCTGCTAGTGAAGTCGTTAATATTACCTGTGCAAGTAATGTACAACAAATTAAGGATGAATTGATACGAAATTTTAGCGACCCAAGAAATGAAACCTGTTTATCTCTTGATATGAATAATCTCAGACAAAATCAAAACGAGTCTCCCTATCAATTTCATGATATGCTAGACGCCATGAATTTCATTCGCAAAGAAGAAAATATTAGATACCTGCAAAACGCCGGTTCTCATAATAGTTCGAATCAGAGTTCGAATCAGAATTAAAATTTTTCGCAGAACAAGAAACATCCAAACACATTTCCTAACACAAATTCTAACACATTTGTAAACACAAACCAATTTCGACAACAGCCATTCAGGCAACAACATTATCAAAATTTTGCTCAAGCAGGTCCATCAAATGCACCAAACTTTAATCAAAGACAGCAGTTTCCATCAGCACCAATAAATGTTCAATCTAGGCAAAATGCAAATCAGAAATATTTCTCTAATGAACAAGTTTTTGGGAAACCTAAAAATGTTTGGAAACCGAATCCAAATAATCATCGAAATTCGAATCAATACAAAGCGACTCCAATGTCCACTACTACCAAACAATTCACTTCAAATACCAGACAGTATTATGCTCCTATGGAAATGAATAACACTGAACAATTCGATATACCCAACGAGTATTATACGGAGTGTTCGCAAGAGATCGAATCCGAGTACGCTGAATATTCTGACGAATATGCAGAATATACAGAAAACGACGAACCTCAGGATTTTCAGTCGACAAACCCTCACCAAAAAGAGACGTAATCGAGTTCAATACTTCCTTTGATAAGAGAGAATTACCATATATTACTATCAATAATCCACCACTAAAACTTTCGATACAGGAGCAACCAAATCATTTTTAGACCCACAAATTGATGAAACGTATTTTTCAAAATTCAAAAATTATGACCCCTTTGTTGTATCAACATCTTTCGCTTCCTCGAAACATGATACATCAATAACAATAAAAGCTTTCAATGAATTTACCGAAAACATAAATCTCAAATTTTATTCCCACAAATTTCATAATGTCTTCGACGGACTTCTGGGAATCGACTTGATACAAGCTTTGAATGCACATTTAGATTTTTCGAACATGAAATTCATAACTCCGAACGCATGCATCGCGATTCAGTATTTTAACGCCAACCCAAAGATTTTCGTAGAAAAACATTTGCCCGGACATACCGTAAACAAAATTAAAGTCCCAGTGACAACTGAGTCAGGCGATATCATAGTTCCGAGACAAGTAATTCAAAACTGCCTCATACCAGAGACCTTATCTGTTTTTGTGAAAGGCTGGGCTAACATAGAAATCTACAATAATTCCGCTGATGATACAAATTCCACCTTATTATATTCTATGAAGACAATTCCAGTAAATAACAACTTCGAATTTTATCACATGACGATACAAGATTATGACAATGGACAAAACTCTTCCGATGTAGATGACCTAATACGAACAGAACATTTTAACGACGAAGAAAAATCTAGTATTCTTTCCCTATGCCGAAAATATTCAGACCTATTTCATTCAAACAACAAATCTCTAACATTTACGAATCAAATCAAACATAAAATTATTACTCATGACGAAATTCCAGTCCACACAAAAAGTTATAGATATCCTTTCATCCACAAAGCCGAAGTTGATGAACAAATTCAGAAAATGCTTCATCAGAATATTATTAGGCCAAGCAATTCACCGTGGTCATCACCGATATGGGTAGTTCCCAAGAAGGCTGATGCCTCCAGCAAAAAGAAGTGGCGTATCGTGGTCGATTATCGTAAGGTAAACGATAAAACAATCGATGATCGATACTCAATTCCCAATATCACCGATGTACTTGATAAACTTGGCAGATGCAACTATTTTACCACTTCAGATTTGGCAAGTGGCTTCCACCAAATCGAAATGCACCCAGACGACATTCAAAAGACCGATTTTAATGTGGAAAATGGGCATTACGAATATCTTCGCATGCCTTTCGGTCTCAAAAATGCTCCAGCCACCTTTCAGAGGGTTATGGACAAAATTTTGAGAGGGTTGCAGAGTGAGATCTGTCTTGTATATCTAGATGATATTGTAATTTTCTCAACTTCGCTTCAAGAACATATGGTGTATTCCAACGCCTGAGAGAAACAAATTTTGAGATCCAACTAGATAAATGCGAGTTCTTGAAAAAAGAAACAGCATATCTAGGCCATATCATTACTACAGACGGAATGAAACCAAACCCAGACAAAATTCGAGCTGTACAACAATTTCCAATTCCGAAGACTACGAAAGATATAAAATCTTTTCTTGGTCTTCTAGGTTATTACAGAAAATTCATTCCCGATTTCGCGAAAATAACCAAACCAATGACGTCATGTTTGAAAAAGGGCTCCAAAATCGACACTCAAGACCCAAGATATGTTCAATGTTTTGAAACGTGCAAAGAACTTTTAATGAATGACCCAATCCTTCAATTCCTCGATTTTACACAGACTTTTCACTTGACCACCGATGCAAGTCAATTCGCTATCGGAGCAGTTCTGTCTCAAGGACCAATCGGTCAGGACAAGCCTATTGCCTATGCATCTAGAACCTTGGTTCAAGCAGAGCAAAACTATAGCACCATTGAGAGAGAGCTCCTCGCCATTGTATGGGCCACAAAATATTTCCGTCCGTACCTGTATGGACAAAAATTCAACATATTCTGCGATCACAAACCACTTCATTGGCTTTTTTCCATAAAAGACCCGAATGCCAGACTAACAGGCTGGAGACTGAAACTTGACGAATATGACTACAAAATACTATACAAAAGAGGATCGCTTAATACCAACGCCGACGCTCTATCTAGAGTAAAAATCAACGAAATCCACACATATGACATTTTCGAATACATGAATGATTTCAATAACACTTTTTGCAGAAACGATCCTCCACCAAACACCTCTGAAATTAACAACCAAAACGATAATGAATCAGTCGCAGGCAATATTGACGAGACACCTAATATAAATGACGTGAACCCTACAAATGACGAGTCAACTAATGTCAATTACCCAAACCCGACAAATGAGGACAATATCGACAACGACAACGAAACAGTTCATACGAGTTCTGAAAATCCCATTCTCGAAATACCTATATCTGAAACTCCAATCAATCATTTTCAAAATCAGATATTTCTCAAAATTGTGTTACACTCTCCAAATGTTCCCAAAATCACCAGGCTATTCGAAAACAGAACAAGAACAACTATTCAGATACCAAAAGATAACTTCGAAAATGAAATAATTAACACATTCAAAGAATTCACGACAGTCAAGAAAACATTTGCAATCAATATCGACAACGAAGAATTCATCCCGAGACTTTGTCAAGTTTTAAAAGATACATTCAAACATTCTGCATTCAAATTATAACTTTGTAAAGTGGTGTTAGAAGACGTCAAATCAGCTGGTCAACGTGACGAAATAGTACAACTATGTCATGAAGGAAAAACGAATCACCGTGGAATACTTGAAACCGAAGCACAAATAAAACGACATTATTATTGGCCAAATATTCGTGGTACCATCACAAAATACATCAACAACTGTCAAATTTGTCAAAGAATGAAATACGATAGGCAACCTCCAAGACAAGCATTCGAAGTCACACCTTCACCTAGCAAACCGTTTGAAATTATTCACGCGGATATATTCACATTCAAAAATCAAAAATTCCTAACAATAATCGATTAATTCTCGAAGTACGCTCAAGCATACCCTCTAACAGGAACAACGGCCGTCCATGTAATCAAAGCTTTTCTATTATTTATGTCCCATCACGGTTCACCAAAATTACTAGTACTTGATAATGGAACTGAACTGAAAAATAATATCATGAACGACTTTTCGTCCTTACACAAAATCAAAATTCATTATATTACCCCTTTGAATCCAAATTCGAATAGTCCTATTGAACGATTTCATTCAACATTGATCGAACACCTAAAAATCATCAGAGAAACACGAAAAGAACTGAATATCCTTGATCAAATGCCATACGCCATCCTTGGATACAATCACACGATTCATTCAACCACAAAACAACGTCCGATCGACATTATTAATGGGCATATAGATTCTAATGCTCCTTTCGATATTGATTTGAATCAAAAATTGTACACCAATTATGTCAGTCAACACAAGCAATGCACCCAAGAATTATACAAACACCTACACGACCAAATGCCCCAACAAAAAGAATCCACCATTAGAAAAATAAATGAAACTAGACATGACCCCCTCGTATATGAACCTGGAACTTTAGCATACCATAAAACTCGCGCTCGCGATAAATCGAGTCCCCGTTTCAAAGCACACATCGTCGCCACTGATAATCAAAATACCATTCAAACTAACACAAAAAAATATCACAAAAATAACCTGAAGAGACCACTTGCTAACCAACGAACTGTACAATTGCAGGATACTAGTCGCCCTGATGACGAACCTCACTGCTCAAGAAATTAAGCTGACAAATTTAGCCTCCAACCCCAGTATCCTACCCTATCGACTAGGAGACGCAAAATTAAAGACAACACATCACACATTCATACACTATTTTGACTTATATCTCATTGAACAAGAATTACTTGCAATAACTGGACAATACGAGCAAATTAAAGAAACAACTTCCAAAACAGACAATCACTACGCCCAGGCACTAATAAATATCTAAAATTCAATTGCATTTCAGCTCAATGCCGTAAAAGATAAATTCAATTCACTTCACTCCAACAAACGAATCAAAAGAGGACTTATTGACGGATTAGGCACATAATTCAAAAGTATTTCTGGCAACTTAGATGCAGAAGATGGCAAGAGATACGACGAAGCCATATCAATCCTCCAAACAAATCAAAAAAATGTTTTAACGACTCTGAATAAACAGATTTCATTAACAACCGAAATAATTGATGATTATAACAAAACTCTAGTTCTCATAAAACAAGATGAAATTCATATCACAGATAAAATTAACGAGCTCAACAAATGATTCCGGGACTTCCTATTCAATTTCAACTGTTATACGATAGCAAAAACTGGCTTAGATCAAATGAACGCTATTCTCAGTATCGTAACTCTACTTCTGAATAACTTAGAAAATGCTGTTACATTTGCTAGATTAAAAACTATGCATAATAGTATATTAAAGATCGAAGATTTGGAATCAATTGTAAAGAGACTTCTAGATCACCACCAGCCTAACGAATTATTATTTGGGGACGACATTTCCAGCTCATACAAATACTATGAAATACTTGATATCGAATGTTACCATTCTAATGATAAGATAGTCTTCATGATTCACTTCCCGATTGTCTATCCTGAAGTATTTTCCTATTACCACCTATATTCAATTCCTACAAGAAACAATTCGATTATCATTCCTTCCAAACCTTTCCTGGCTATGAAAGAAACTTTCTATCAGTACGAAGACAGTGAGTGTGGAAACACCAACCCTCTGTATTTCTGCACCAACGAGAACCCGATCTTGCAATCTCGAGAAGAAGACTGTACACACCAGATACTGCAGTTGAAAAGCAAATATCCGTCAAGCTGCGAAGCCATACCAGTAGTAATTCAACACGAAATCATCGAAGAAATCAACCCTGCCCACTACATCGTGATCTTCCCAGAAGAAACCAAAGTTAAAATTGATTGCCATAAAATCGATTTTGCGGTCCTCAAGGGTACCTACCTTTTGGAAATACCAACTGCATGTAGTTTCGAAACCCCACACAATGTCTTCACAAACGAAGAAACCATCATCACCGGCCAACCCTTGCTACTACCCGAAGTCAAGATACCGACTATCACAGGTGACCACGTACATGAACTTGTGATAAATGACATACCCCTGGACCAAGTGCAAAGACTGCAACAGGATCAGCACAGAATGAAACATGTCTCGCTGAAAACAATCCCAAGTAACACAGCCCATTATTGGTCAATACCAATTTATATTGTATTGATCGTATTTTTCGCTATTGGAATGGTTAGTCTATACAAGAAGTCCAGACGTTCCAATCCAGATGAATCCCCAGCACCTGAGGTAGCACCTAGATCTCATCCAACCCTATTCCTGAGGGCTGAAGACGACGAGTAACCAGATCCACCCCCTGTATGGATCTTTCTAAGGAGGGAGGAGTTACATCACCAATTCCACGGTATTCCTTGAGAAATAGGAATCTCGACAGAAGACCAGGAGAAGCCGAGTCAGCGTTCTCATGATTTCTATGCTTTCTTGCAATTTTGCATTTTTACATGTTTATTAGAATTAGTTTTATATTCAGTCTTGACTTTGAATCCATGCTGTAAACATCTCTCTGCTTTGTGACAAATAGTTGAATGAAAAATATTTTTTTATCCGAAATCCTGAACGGACTTATAAAATTCGGGATGTGGAACATTGGGTCAGCGAGAATCATATCAGTAGGTATGTTGAACGAATTCACATTCATTTTATATTGTGGTAATTTACATGTGATATTTTGTAAAACTGCGCAAGAGATATCAATTTTTTTCTCAATTAAGGATGTGGTTTCTCGATTAGAGTAAAATGAAATATGCAGCATATTAGAAGAACATGTTTGATTATTTGAAATACCTGAAATATTCAATGGTTTGACAAATTGGGTACACCTTAATTTTTGACCATTTTTTCAGTGATCAGAGATGTTTGACTACCATTGTCAAGTAGCGCTTCTGCTGTATATCGTTTCCCGTGTGCATCATACAGTGTGATTACAGCAGTGGCGAGTGAGACATGTGTATTTTCGTCAAAAATTGCGGAATGCGAACTAGAGTTTGTTGCAATATTTCCAGATTCTAGCGTTGATCTGTTAGAATTGTAACAGTTTTCTGATACAGGGTGATGAGGGTTTGGAGAGACATTTTCAAATCTAGTACGAGAATGTGAGCGTGCTTGATGATTAGATCGCGTATAGGGTTGATTGAGGGAAGTTTAGTGAAATTTTTGTGAATGAGTTGTAGAAGAATTGCGATTATTGTTTCGTAATTGATTATGAGAATTGGAATTGTACCGTGATAAACGTAGGTTTTGTGACATATTGGAGTTGTCCTGATGATTCCTATTCGGAGTTTTATATTGTGAATTGTTATTCGAACTTTGTTTACAGTTAGAGTTAGAGTTATGATTATCGATATGTAGTAAAGTGTGATGTTTTCTGTTGAATGTGGAACATCATTGTGACGTATTTTAACGAGATGAACTGGTATGAGTTGTTTGCTCATCATGGTGTTGACAGTGCTTTGGGTATTTTTTATGAGAAATTAGAAAGTGCTATAAATCGATTCGTACCCAAAATACTTGTAAGGAATAAGAAATATCCCATATACTTCACCACACCCACCATAGATTGTATAAAACAAAAAACCAAAGTTCACAAGGAATGGAAACTCTACCATGATTTGGCTTATTATAATGAATTTACATTTTTAAGACGTCGTAGTAAACAGATGATAAGAATTGATTATGAAACATATATAAAAAATGTAAAAAATGATATACAAGTAGACGTGAGAAAATTCTGGCGATTCGCTTCGAACTCAAAACATGGTACAGGAATCCCTTCACTAGTGACTTATAATAATGAGCAGGCATCAAAAGGCGATGACATTTGCAATATGTTTGCAAATTACTTTCAGAGCGTTTATGAGCCATATCAACAAATACCAAATAAATTGTCACCAAACAATATACTGATAAATAAATTTTATTTCGAGGAGCAACTTGTCCTGAGCAAGATAATTTCTTTAGATGAGAATAAAGGTAGTGGTTTCGATATTATTCCAGCTTATTTTGTGAAAAAATGCGCAAATAGCTTATACATCCCTCTCACTTTGTTATTCTAACTATCTATAGCCGAGGGTGAATTTCCTAAAATGTGGAAAACCGCATATTTGGTTCCTATATATAAAGACTCAGGACAAAAAAGCTCCGTCACCAACTATAGGGGAATCAGCAAATTATGTATATTAAGCAAACTTCTGGAAAGCATTATTTATGATCAAATGTTCAGTCGCGTAAATGGTTTGATTATCGAGGAGCAGCATGGGTTTTTTGCCAAAAGAGCAATGAAACGAATCTAATGATATACTGTCAGTACATTGCTGATTCTATGGATGAGAGAACCCAAGTAGACTCAATTTACACGGATTTCAGTAAGGCTTTCGATAAAATTGATCATAATATACTCATCTCCAAACTTGCTGAAATCGGTGTACATGGTGATCTTCTGCGGTGGTTCTCCTCCTACGTCTTCAATAGATCTCAGATTGTGACAATAAATGGTTTCAAATCAACACGTATTGCAGTAACATCGGGAGTACCGCAGGGCTCTCACCTGGGTCCTTTATTGTTTTTAATCTTTATAAATGACGTAAAAAAATGCTTCAAATTTTCCAAAATATTATTGTACGCTGACTACCTGAAGATATTTTCAAAAATAAAATCTGATGTAGACTGTTTAAACGTACAATCAGACCTCTATCGATTCTCTCAATATTGCAACTGTAACAGATTGTTCCTCAACTTGAATAAATGCTCGACAATTTCATTTACAAAAAATCAGTATTCAATTGAATTCGATAACAATTTACTTGGGAGAAACCTAGACAGGGTAAATCACATTAAGGATTTAGGAGTCATCTTCGATAATAGGTTGAGTTTCAATTTACATTGCGAATATGTCATATACAGATGTAGCAGGATGTTAGGATTCATTAGTAGAATTTGTAGAACTTTCAAGAAGCGAAAGACCATCAAATTATTCTATTTTGCTTATGTACATAGTAGATTGACCTTTCCCAGTGTCATCTGGAGTCCTCGTTATAACTTCTATAAAATTAGACTTCAAAGAATCCAAAATAGATTCAAAAGATTCTTAAACTTCAGAGTAAACGGTGTTTACAACGTTGAAAATCTACATTCAGCAAGATTTACATTCAACATTCTATTATTAGAAAAACGAAGAATTATTTCGGACTTGGACTTTATGTTTAAAATTCTTAAGAACTATTATGATGCCTCCGAATTACTATCCTTAGTATATATCCACGTACCACCCAGAAACACAAGAAATAGACAATTTCTCAATGTGAGTTTTGAACACACCAACCTTGGTCAAAACGTTCCTATTCCTAGGCTTAGCGATAACTTCAATAAATATTGCTCGGAGATGGAAATTTCCTGTATGTCGTTGTCTCATTTCAAAACTAGAACCAAACAAATCTTTTCTATGTAATCTATACCTGCAATTTACTTATAGAATATTTACAATTTGAGTTTATTATTATATCTTTGTAAACTATGAGATATGTTTATGTATCAGTGGATACTGTTCTGGGTATATACCTGTATGTATCCCAAATCTGAATAAATAAATAAATAAATAAATAAATAGTTATGACAAAAATCAAGACATTTGTGAATAGAGTGATTTGCAGCCTTACAATAAGTGCATGTGACGTTTGTATTCGAGTGATCGTTATTGTTAGTGAGAGATTGATTGTTAGAGAAACTGGAATGGTGAGACATTTTGAACTCTTTGAAGGAATCGATCAATTTTGGAAAATCTGTCGAACTTCTTTCTAGTTCGAGAGATTTTCTCGTATTGAAATCAAGTTTTCGCGAGAATATATATATCAATAAAAGATTCCAATATGCGATGTATTGATGAGTATGAGTAATAAAATTTCTCAAGGCATGATAATTGCATTTATTCAGGGGAGTTGATTCTAATAAGTTTTTAATATGGGCACTAGCTATTAACATTTTATTATCATATCTTTTGCGCAAAGTTTCTAATGCAATTTTCAAAATATCACTAGTCAACAGCAAATTATCAATGAGATTTGATGGTTTATCTCGTAAGGCTGTTTTGAGATAAATAAACTTTTGTATATTGTTCAACTGTGTATTATCGAATATAAGCGTTTCAAATGACTGAAAAATTGGAAGCCATTGAGAAACATCGCCATTGAATGTTGGAATTTTGATATCAGGAAGTTTGACATTGGTATTTGGATCAGGAATTGGAGATGAAACTTGAACATTGTTAGATTGAGTTGGTGGAGTGGTCAATCTGATTTTTATCTTAAGTGCGCTTTCTAACGTGTGAATTTTTTCATCAATTGCCTCACTATCTAACATTTCTAGCCCTGTATCATCAAGTAACTCAATTTGATTTTGAATTCTACATTATCGTTGATATATTTCTCGCAAATTACCAAGTCTAGTGAGATACTCTTTCCTATCTAGGTTTGCATTCTCGGGTTTACTCAAAAATGTTTCAAGCCTTATGAATTCACATTTACTTGACTTTCTTTGCGTTTTCATTCCGTCCATTTTGTTGAATGATAATATCAAAATTGAGTGAACTGTCAAATCTTTGACACAAGGGAAAAATTAATGATTAGTGAATGTGTCCGTGCTCCTCCACAGCAAAAGTACAGAATTCTCAAAATTTACATCAAAGAGATAATAAAATGACAAATATATACAAATAATATAAACATCGATAACTATAGACACGTAAGAGAGTTGAAAACCTACTTTTGAAATGTGCGACAATATTGGGAAATTTGAGTTTGAAAGTTTGGAGATAAATGTCTTCTAGAATATGATAATCCAACACAGTATACTGAATATTCAGAGAAATGCGTGAAAACGTTGGAAATATTCTTGAGATAAGTGCCAACAAATCGTAAAATTGGAAAGTTCTGACCTTAAACTTCGCAGAGACCTTGATTCTTGACCCCGATTGCAACTGCATACATCAACATCTGTGGCAGGAATTGAACGATCTGAATATTTTTCTTACTTCTGATGTTTCAATCTGTAGAAATGGTTTTTGATTATCCGTAGGAGTGGTTTTTGATAATCCGTGACTCAAATGACCGCAATGTTGAGTATCTTCTTAAGAATCTCAAACTTGCCTTTGATAGTCAGAGGAGAGACGCTCAGTATATATGAACGTTATCGAATGAAGGATCAGGAGTTAGTTAAGCTCTAACTCCAAGAGCAGACTGTAGCATAGTATGGTATTCAGTATACCAATGAGGCGAAACACCACTTCAGAACACTTGATTTATTGCAGTAACACAATTGCGGGACCACAATGCACTGTACAATAGTTGAAAAGACGTTGTCAACATCATTTCTCAGAACAGTAGTATCTGTGACCATAGATTTCCTCTTTGCTGTGACCTTTGACAGTACTAACTAGGATTGTTCGCGTTCAGAAAATAAATAATCCGAAACCGTCAGAACCATGCACAAGTCCACAAAACGCAAAAAAATCATACAGTTCTGTGAAACTGCGCATGCTTCTGACCGTTTCGGACGCAAGAATTCAGATGACCATGAATTACTAATAGGCGATTTCTGCGGACCAATCAGAAACAGCAAAGTAGCGCCTGCGTGGTTGCGATTCATCCTGATTGGACACAGCTGATTGGATTTGTGAGATTAGTGTATAGTGAGGAAGTATCATTTCATTGAATTAAACTAATAGATGTTTTTTCCAAATTAGTTTTTTATGAAAATGGTAGTTTTATTCAAAGATATGATCCTTCCTCATTAATACATTGATCTCAATCACCTGTGCCCAATCAGGATGAATCGCAACCACGCAGGCACTACTTTGCTGTTTCTGATTGGTCCGTAAAAGTCGCCTATTAGTAATTCATGGTCATCTGAATTCTTGCTGGTAGCACATCATAAGAACAATCAAAACAAAGATCCTTTCTTGACAGTTTGTTGTTCTGAGAATGTATGTTATTTTGAAAAACGTCAAAACGTGATACTAGTAAATGTAAAGTTTTGTTTCTGACAATTTGCTTGGAATGTGACGATGCATTTCTCAAACATTGAGCTGAATGATATGGTTCTTATGTCGGGTCGTTATTGTGCGGGGCCCATGAGACTCCTCGAAGGACACGAAATTGTAGCGATGCAAGGAGGTGGAAGGAAGGGTCTAAAGTATTTTTCAGTAAAAAAACTTCCAACCGTGAGGTGTGAAGTTATACGCTATTCGAGCTTATGTGTAAAAATCTTGGGTGAGTCCATTTTAAAGTTTTTGTATTATCTTTCTGAAATTCAAGACCAGGGTTAACTTCTTCCCCATGTACATTTTCTCGATTATACATTTTATTTGATATCTCCTGATTTTCATGTAGAGTGGCAACGTCGCTTCGTTCATCACGGTCGACTGCGGATCGCAAACGATAGTTGTGACAGAAGCAGAAATCTGGGCGGAGAAGGGGTATCTTGCCCCAAATCTATTTTGATCCTAATAATATTTTTAATAGTGCTATTCGGTAGTATACCTCAAGCTTTCTTAGTGTTTAAAATATATGCACTCATTTCAAAATCAGCCTGTATATTGAATTTTTACTCTTTACATCTTGGCGTCCAACGTTCAATATGTTTTTTTTTTATCAATATATAGTACCCTGTTTTACGACTCTTGATTGCTGGGGACTTTCATTGAATGTAAAAATTTGATTTTGCTCCAAACTCTCGACTTACCAATACCGTTAGTTAAAAATAAATAAAAGAAACAATGAAATCGATGTGTTGACATTATCGCTTATAGTCTATTGGAAAAATAAAATATATTCCACAGTAGCATATTGGTAATGAAGATTCAGACAGGTATTAGTTTGAGTGTTTCGTATAGTTAATTTTTTTCGTTATTCATATTTTTTTCCAAAATGGCACCTCCACAATATGAAATAAATAGACTCAGTTCTGGAGAGCTTATTTACGAGTTAGCTGTAAGGGGACTCACCGATGAAGGAAATGTAGATGCTATGCGCAAAACCCTACGTAACTTGATCAAATTTGAAAAAGAAAGACATTCTTTGGATTATCCTGATTACAATATTTCCATTGGAGATGACTCACTGCATTGCGAGCAAAAATTAATGAAATCTAGCTATCAATCGAAGAGTTTGATGGGTCTTAATAATTATGCAAAAATATCAACTAAATACGTTTTTGCACTTGGCCGTATCAATCGGGTGTGCCCAATCGAACAAGATGATAAAGCCGAAAAATCAAAACTCCTAATGCGATTCTCAACCTGAAGTCAGACTTAGACAATAAAGTGAAAATTTTTTAGAGAAGTTTAGCAACTCAAACTCAAGGTATACTAAACCTGAGCTTATAGAACAGTCAAATAGTGGCGAATATTTTTCTGATGAATCAAACCAGATATGTCTCTGAGTGCATTTTTAGAGAGAGTCGAGAAAATGCGAATTTCCCGTCACGTGACAGAACAGGAACTTTTTGATTCGGCAAATGATTTATTATTATGATATTGCACTTATATAGTTCTGTGGGAATGAAAAGAAAGCTTCTGATTGGCCTTCATTATTGAGGATACTTCGGGAAGAATTTCAACCTAGAAATTATAACGCTAAACTTGTCAAACAAATGAAAGAAAGAACACAACATCCAGGCGAATCAATGGGTATTTACGTGGTGTCACAACCCATGACCTAGAACCGGCCTAAGGACAACCCTTTCATGTCTGCCTCACCACTAAATGCCTCTCACACTAGGTATTGAAGAATTTAGTGTTTCCATAGAAGCGAGCATATTTGGGATATGACTTGATATAATTCATTGTTTTGAAGTTGTCAATCAATTATTCCTGAAATAAAAAAGTATTCGCACCTCGTCGTTTAATAATACCAATCTAAATACCCACGAACTGTTCAACATAACATCCAATGTTAAAGTGGCAAATATGAATAATCATTTTTCAAGATTGACAGTAGGAATACCAGAATCGGCTAATACAATATATTGTTGGTCAAGAAGTTTATCGGCGTAACTTCGCCTTGTCTAATGCCGGGAAAAACTATAATGAGAGTTAGGACCCAAATTTGTGGGTTCCTAAGGAAAAAAACAAAAGGTTTTTGGAATGTCAAAGACCTTAAATCTGTTCCTGAAGATTAATGCGTCGAATAACTCCTACGAAATTCTCTTTGACCTAAGAGGGATTTTTAATAGATTTATGCCATTCTGATTAATGAATGATGTCATAAATTAATAAATAGTTATCCTAGTTGGGGTAGGTGGTTACAAAACGAATAAATCTAAATATTATTTTTGTTATAACATTTATTTTTAATCTTTCACATATTCAAGCAGGAATTTTGCGCACGCCTATGCTCAGCATCTGATCATTCTGGTTCTTGCTACTTTTTGTAAAACGAAAATAAAAATTCGAATACGTTTCGGGAGAAGTGTATCGTAGAATCTGCGTCACTTTTTACTAGCAATTTCGAGAGGGATTTGGAAAAACCATTGTTTATATTGCAAGGTTGCGATACTCAAACTTTGAGGATAACTTAGGAATTTCTATTTGATAATTCTGGAAGTATCATTGGATAATTGAGATACTGATCGTGTTCCGGAACTTATCACCAAAAAATTTTGGGTTCATTAAGTAAAACTCTTCAATTGCTACCAATTCAGGCCACACTTCATATTTCCGGCCTACAATTGGGTACCTACCTCAGTGTAAGAGTCTTTTATTCTGCGGCCCTTACTTTGACGCTCTGTTCAGGACAGGAGACTACTCTGGTATTTGACAGGAAGGGATTCTCGAGCGCCAGATTATTTTTGAGGTAGTTTACTCTACCTGCTCTGCACAAAATATTTTTTGGTACAGAGGCCCAAAGTAGCAACAGTGGAGAAAGGTACAGGAGGTATACCTACCTCGGTACCTACAGTATACACCAAGGGTCAATGGTATTGAATCGACCTGAAATCCATAAGTAGCCACGGGAGTGTAGGCTTTAATTACAAACCCTGGGTTTAGCCTGGAATACTGGTTGCTATTTCTAGTCGGTATAATTACAGGAATCAAAGCAAAATATCTTTCAGGTCTCTGGTATTTTAGGGTTAGGTCTGAAAAATTATTTATTCAAAGTATTTCATCATTTCTACCTGGAGAATCGGAAACACAGTTCCAAACAGATTCAATTCCTCTTTATCTTTCGTTTTCCTTCGATTTTATAATTTTCCAATCTCGGGATTTTAGTGAGGTTAATTAGGTTAATTATATTTGCCATTCATGCATTCATGTCGAAATTTCATGAAACATAGATCACCGCCTGACGGGACACAAAACACAGAGACCCGGATGCACAGGACAGGATTTCTCAAGGAAAAGAAGAAGAAGAAGAATTTACTACTGGCTTGTCAGTGTCAGTCGTCAGTCAATAATAATAATCTGCACTTTTGACAAATGAAAACATTGAAAGTTATTAAATAAATTGTTGGAACTATTCGGAACTGAAAACAATGAAGACAAAGAAAGAAATATGGAATATGCAATCACAAAAAAACCGTTTATTCGTAAATACAACTTTCTGGATTCGTTAACAGGTCGGGTGGGTATCGGTGTGGAAAACAACAGGAATGAAATGAAGCTATAAACAGGATGGATAATAATGGTGAAAACTATGATACAAACTCACATGTGCAACAGGAAAACACTATACATTAATACTTTACTCTGGTTTTGAATGAACTATGAGAGCACTAAGAAATCAGCAAGAGAACCAAACTTGAAGAGCAGGCCGAGCAGGTAGTGCAGACTTGTAGAGAAGAGTCGAGAGCCAGCTCAATCCTTAGCTGTCTTCAGTATTTATGCACTACTTTGGCCTTGACACAAGGACCAGTAAATCTGGAATCTCATTGGCCACTAGATTTGTCCTTGGAAAGCACATGTGCACCTCCAACACAAAACGCGGAAAAAATAATATTCAACCCTGCATGAGCACAGGAACAGAATCTACTACCTTTGCTTATGCTACTGAATGAATTTGGCTGGAAAATATTCAATAACAACAAAGTTATGAGCAGTCAAACATCAAGCATTTCAACAGATAGATAATTTATCTAATTTCATATCATAAGCAAAGGGTTGGAAAATATGGCAGTCTTTAGGGTTGTAATGATGTTCATGAGAGTTTACTATCAGGAAAAGCTTCGTGAAGTCAGGAATCAATGCATTACTCAGCTCTCTCAGGTTTCGAGCTTTCGAACAGGTGAAATTCAACTAGAATCAGGCTCAAGTACTTAGATTTTGATCAAAACCAGACTAGTAATGAAGCTGGTCTAAAACACTTCATTACATCAGTACTCTATACTTTTTTCGATTGCTTGTGTGACTCGTATGGAAAGTCGATATAAATATAAACATTTCCGAAAGCTTGGATAAACTTTAAAGAGTATTTCTTTCACACTGCTGCTACCCCCAATTTACACTGGTTTCATTCCTACTGGTCAGCAACGACTTCCCTTTCATAATATATCCATATATATATATAAACTAGGGAATATTGGGGACTGCAGCAAAGTCAAAAGAGTACTCTTTGAAGTTGGTCCAAGCTTTCGAAAATCTTTATTTTCATCATCAGGGAGTCTGTAAAGTGATTATTCATGAGTATCATGTAGTTAAAGTGATGAAATCTTTGTGTACTTACAACTTTGTTGAGGATGGCTGACATGATGTTCATGTATAATTTCTTTATGTGTCTTGGTAACATAACATGAATAAGCCCAAAAGTCATCGATAAAAATACATTACATTGAATCACACGTTAAAACATTATAAAACTAGTTAAAAGTCACATCTTCCACCACATGGTTGGAATTGTTAGCAGATAAGGTTATTGCAAATGGTGCCGGGAAATGAGTTTTTTTGAAAAATGAATATGACTGACATATGACAGTGTGTGTGAAGACAATTGTCATGTCAAAATGCACAAGACAGTGGTACCAACAGACAATGCGTACCAACGTTGAAAACTGAGATTTGAATTGAATTATGAGTTATCTAAAGACAGTAAAAAGAAATAAATCTCACTCAAATGATTAATATCTGTTTTTTTATCAATGCAATTATTGCATTGTGATATAAAAGCCATTTCTAAGATAGTTCTTTTCATCAGATGTTTTTCTCGTGATAGGATTTTAACAGCATCAAAATTCATATGGTGATCATATTTATTCACATGTTCTGCAAGTGCACATCTTTCTGGGTGCAGTCTGCAATCACTTCTATGTGAGATTATTCTATTGGATAGTGACCTCGATGTTTGGCCTATATATTGGTTGTTACAATCATGGCAAGGAATACTATAAATTACATTTGTGTTAGATAACAAGGGCACTTTATCTTTGATTTTAGTGTGCAAGGATTTGATAGTTACTACTGTTCTGTATGCTATTTTTAAGTTACCTGTTGATGGAAATAATCTGGTCAGTTGTGGTGTTACCTCTCTTATATAGGGTAGTGAAGTGAAAATGATTGGCGCTGGAATTGTCTCAGGGATTGTTGCAATTTGTTGTGGATCTGGGTTGTTAATTGAATTGTCAGGTTGATCAATGGATGGTGCATCGAATAATATTGATTTTACTAATTTGACCGGATATGAGTTGTCAACGAAAAGTTGTAAAAGAATTTTCAAATTTTCATTATGGAAAGTATTGTCTGAGATTCTCATCACTCTGTTTTTCATTTGCTTGACCAAGTTAACTATCATAGATCTTTTGTGGTACGATTCGAAGTTCATGTACCTGCCAGAGCTGCAAGGTTTCCTGTACCAGTCAATCAGGATCTTGTTCTCGTTAGTGCGAATGAATTTTGTGTCGAGAAAAGGTACAGAACAGTTCGCATCTTCCTTTTCAATTGTAAATTGAATGTGTGGGTCATAGCTGTTGAATGTAAAAAGAACCTCATCAATACTTTCTCCTGGGATTGCTAAGATGATGTCATCCACATATTTTTTTAAAAATAAGGGTTCAACTGATAAAACAGGAATCACAGTATCTAACAGATCATCCATGACATAGGCTGCTAAAATTGGAGAAATTGATGCACCCATGGGAGTGCCAAAAACTTGTTTGGAAAATTTTTTATCAAATGAAAAATATGTGTTATCAAAAAGAAATTTTAAAATTGTTAGACAACTTTCCAAGTTCAAATTGCAAAAATCACTGATACGGTCCCAGTTTTTTTGTACTGATCTTAAGCATGTTTCTAAGTAAACATTGCTAAAAAGAGAGACGACATCCAAACTAGCCAAAACATAACCAGGAGGTAATCTCATGTTGTTGAATTTTTCTGATACTGCGAAAGAATCTTTAATATAGTATTCATTATCATAGTTGTAAGCTTTAGTTAAAATGTTTGTTGAAAATGCAGCTAAAGGCTCAGTGGGAGCACTAATTGATGCCACTATTGGTCTCACTGATGAAGTCGGTTTATGGATTTCTGGTTAAGCATAAAATTTTGGTGAAATTCCATTATAGCTAGTGAGCTTCTTTTTTTTACAGTCATCAATCTGTTTCGTGGAGTTCAAAGTTTTCACTAATTCATTGGATTATCTCTGTATTGAAGCAGTTGGATCTTTACTGAGTTCAATATATGAATTACTATTCATAATGATTACGTTGGATAAGTTAAAATATTGTTCTTTTTCCATAATAACCGTAACATTCCCTTTGTCTGATTGTGTTGAGAGACAAAGGGAATGTCACGGTTATCATGGAAAAAGAACAATATTTTAACTTATCCAACGAAATCATAGTAGGTATGACGGTACTTGAGCGAGACATGGGCGGGGCCCAGCAGGTGGGGCGGAGCTTGAAGGGGAGGAGGGGGGGTGAGGTGGAGCTTGGAGAGGGGTTGGGTGGAGCTTGGAGGGGTGGGCGGAGCTTGGAGGGGGTGGGGTGGAGCTTAGAAGGGGCGGTGTCTCACAGGTGCGGGAGTGGGTGGTGCTTGGCCTCGATTGGACGGGTATGGGAGCTTGGATTTGATAGGCCTAGGAGATATATTGAGAGTAATTGACGTGGACGTAGGGATGTGACCTCGAGTTGATTGGTTATGGGTGGTCATATGAGATGAAAATGAATATCAACATGGAGAGAGGGTAAATGGCTGTTTGGAGGTGTGTTTTTGAGTGTATCACTTGCACATTGGCTTGTGGGTGTGTTATATGCTGTGTACAACTGCGCGATTGGGCAGGGTGTCGCTGACATGTCGGTGACATGGAAATGAAGATTTCCAGGTGATTGTAGTTTCTTTTGGATGTTGTAGGCGTATACTTCATTAACCGCATTTTGCTCGTATTTATATGAGACTTTCAGTATGAATAATGTGATTCGACAAGAGAGAAATGAGAGGTGGGGCAGCAAGCACGTATCCATCAACTCTCATTGGTTGAATTGGTAAATTTCCAAGTCGAATGGTGTGGTGGGGGCACCACCTCATATTATTGGTTGAGTTTACATCGAGAAAGGAGTTATCACTCACCTGAGCATCGTCGAATCAGCAGCAGCAGCATAGAATGTTTTCCCCCATGAGAGGGGTGTTCAGGCAGCTGGCATTGCTTCTCTGCTAGGTACGTTCAATTCATCAGCACCAGAATCAGCATTTTTTTCTCGCACGTGTATTTTACGGTTTTCCAAATATATTCATCACCCTCTTTTTCTCTCTCTCCCTCCCTCCCTCCCTTCCCTCTCCATGAACAATGTGGAGAACATCTCTATCGAAAACAAAATAATGAACAACACTCACTCACTAATTCGACATACGCTTCAGACCTGCGTATACACATAGTGCACCATAGTGGGATGAAACGAAAACAACAATGAGAATTATGGAAATATTACAGCACATAACGACGTGACCTCGTTGACTGACTGACGTAGACTGACGAAATCACCTCGGCTACATCTGATTTGAGCAGTTTGGGTATGCGTGCGCACTTCACAAGGATAAGTCGAGCATTCACGAAGAAACACGATGATGATTATGTCTCTATTTGCCAATCCTGCCACTCCTGGCAACAAACACTCCTGCCACCTGCCTCTCCACCAATCAGACTCACCTGGTATCTACCACCCCTGCCATCAGACCCACCTGCTACCTGCTACCTGCTACTCCTGACACCTGCCACTTCTGGAGTCTGCCACTCCTGACACCTGCCACTCCTGAAGTCTGCCACTCCTGACACCTGCCACTCCTCAAATCTGTCATTCCTGACACCTGCCACTCCTGACAACAAATACTCCTGCCACCTGCCTCTCTACCAATCAGACTCACTTGCTACCTACCTCCCTTTCCACCGAACACTCCTGCCATCAGACCCACCTACTACCTGCTACCTGCCACTCCTGAAGTCTGCCACTTCTGACACCTGCCACTCCTCAAATCTGTCACTCCTGACACCTGCCACTCCTGACAACAAATACTCCTGCCACCTGCCTCTCTACCAATCAGACTCACTTGCTACCTACCTCCCTTTCCACCGAACACTCCTGCCATCAGACCCACCTACTACCTGCTACCTGCCACTCCTGAAGTCTGTCACTCCTGCCACCTGCCACTCCTGCAACCTGCCACTCCTGCCATCTGCCACTCCTGCCACCTGCCAATCCTGACACCTGCCACTCACCTGCCACTCCTGACACCTGCCACTCCTGACAACGAATACTCCTGCCAGCTGCCTCTCTAAAAATCAGACTCACTTCCTACCCACCACCCCTGCCACCTGCCACTCCTGTCACCTGCCACCCCTGCTACCTACCACACCGGTTACCTTCCACACCTGCTTTCTGTCACTACTGCTGTCTGTCGCATCTGCTATCTATCAATCCTGCCATCTAGCATTCTTGCTCACGCTCACTCCTCTTATCGCCACTATCCAAAACCCACAAAAATTTTTATGAATACTTCAATATAAAAGTTTTGTACAGGTAGATTTCTCACCGACTTCATGACGGATCGTGGACACTTTATATTGGCTACTCCCGAGGATACCCTCGAGGCTACTCCTTGATCTGAATTTTTTTTTTTTTTGAGTCGTGTCCAGTAATCCCCGTTTTGTTTCCTTCCACGCGTATGTTTCTCATTGAAGAAGGACACATTACTATCGGTGACCCATGGTTGATGAGATGAAAAACCCTTCTCCTTTTTTTTTATTTCGTCATGGAACCTACTCTTGGAATTCTCTCAATAATAATGAAACACCCACCAAGTTCACTATATATATGCTCGGTTTAACCATCAGCAATTCTTCTCATGAGAAAATCACTTACGATCCATCGCGAAAGCTGCATTACAAAAACTCGGATTTTTGTTCTATGTGAGAATCTACTTTACACCTCAACAGCTTCTCATGATTCACAAAGCACAAATACGGCGGGTTTTAGAACACTGTTCTCACGTATAGGGTTCAGCACCCATACATACACCGACGTTCTCAGATTCTATGCAGAGAAGATCCATCCGCCTGGTGGGTGATACCACACTCACTAGTCCTCGATTATCATCAGTGCGCCGTTGAAAAGTCGGCGACCTTCCACTTTTCTATAGATTCTTCCTCGGACAATGTTCCTCAGAAATCTCTGCTATAATTCTATCACTAGTAATACCAGTCAGACGAACTCGACAGCCCCAGTCGGCACATCCTTCCGTTTACAAGAGATAGAAAACTGTTAATTCAAAGATGAGCCAAAGTAGAGTTCAAATCAAAGCCACTTTGTGGAATTAAGATTCTTGACCATGAAATCCTATAGTTTGGAATCCTTGAACCCCGAATTCTACAACTATCCTTACCTCGTGATTCATTTATGAACAAATATAGGCTGACATATCGTAGACACATGACAGCTTCAGTTACTCATAAGCTCTTTCGTCTGATTTTTGCGATATTAACATCAATATTTGAGGATTCAGATTTTTGAAATCACTAAAACGGAGTAGTGAACCAGAATATATATATTTTGTTTCATAATCATTTCATCGAACTCCAGCAGTAGGTAACGAAGGCATAGGATACTAACTTTTGTCCACTAGCGCTTGTCAAGAATTAGTGAAATTTCAATTCAAACAGCCTTATTTTCACACATATCTTCAATAAATACTACTAACAATACATGTATTTTGAGTCTTTTATAGGTGTAGATATACAACATTGGTGTGGACTTCACTTTTCAATCAAATACTCAAATACAGTGCAAGATGGTGTAAGGTACTCGAGGTGAAGAAAAGTGACACATTTTTCATGCGAAAAATGACGTTATATACCTCTACCTTTCTCGAACGAGTCGAACGCCCATCAAAAATGAGTGATATTTCAATTCAAAAAGCCTTATTTTCACAAATGCGTCAAACAATAGATACAACTCTTAATGTCGCTATAATTACTTTCGATAACAATGGAATAGACAAACTTCTAAACAATTCGAAAATTCGACTCAACTGTCATAGAGCTAAATATCTTGCTTGTCAGTGGCAGAAGAGGAAAAATTAGCGGAAACTGAAAGCAAAGGGCGAATCAAGAAGAAGAGCGAGCTATGGCACAACGTTGAATCCTCACAATGGTCAACAAGTTGACGATTATATGAACAATATGAAAATATTGAGTGAAAATGCTTTCGGAGATGGGAAAGATATTCAACTTATTAGAAAAAACGTATTTTCGAGAGATCAATAATATCAAATATTGTTTTTTTTTCACCAGAATAATAGATTTTATGCAGTGGTCAATGAATTGAAGAAAAAAAACGGTTGTGGTTGATATTTAATTCAAAAACTTATGGAAAGAACCGTATTTTCGGAATACAAAGTACTTAGTGGAATATCAACTTTCCTATATGTGGCAAATACAATTTTTCCAATTCAATGCTATTCTCAGTGTATGAATGGGAAAGTTCTTTCATCATTATGGAAATACAAGTTTTCTAATAAGTAACCATACTCGGGATGAAGAATAGCAGATATTTTGAAGAGATCGTGGAGGAAACACTCGAAAAACGCAGGTATTTTGAATGTTCTCTGATTATTGCCGAGAACTTCGCATTTATGAGTATGTTATCAGAATATAAGCATCTATTTCAGATGATTTTTTTTTCTAGTTCTCGCAATTTGAGCCGTTTTGTTCATTCTTCAGATTTTGTTTTTGTTTTTCAACTTTTTTGCCATTTATTGGTTATGTGATATATGTCAGAGTTGCTTCTTGTTCTCAGGCATACATTGTTCTACTTCTCCTTCACTTTGTACACTTGAGTCGAGGGCGGTCATGAAAAATTGTTTGTTCTCCTTCGAAAACAAAAATTCAGTTTAAAATTACAGGGGCTGATAATTTTTTTTTGTATATTGTTCTCAGTTTATCATCCCTGTTGGATACTACTGAATAATTCGAACAAATTCTAACCTTATCTGCAGAAATAACAAAAGAAATACTAGAGAGTTACTTCAGATATTGATTATGCCTCGTTTTCAGAAACATTGGTACCCAATATATCGATAACTAAGAAAGTCCTTGTAGACAAAAGGTTCACAAATATTCTCATACTTTCTTACGGTATGGAATCAACCCTCGAATTTTTGAAAATATCCATTGAACACCCTGTATATAGAAGGACCATTACAAATTTCAAATCATGATTATATCGTGGTAATGAGCCTCCTGACCCTGAACTATTTATATAGTTTGATTGACATCCTGAAAAGATATTGTGAGCCTATATTTTTTCGTATTTTTTATACCTAGTTCCCAACCACAGGTATTAAAAATACATAATAGAAACCAAGTTTATCATGGGACTTTAGATTCATGTTATATAGAATGTTAATGATATATCTTTCAGTAGTTATTTATTAATCGAGTTCATTGAAGGAGATATAAAATTTGCGTTGATTTTTGGCTTAGCATATTGTCAAAAAGACCACCTACTTACATAAAATACCCTATTCAACACACTTATATACATAACGCTTGAAGCAATATGTACAGAGTTGATATATACCCGAGATATGGAGGTTCTGATTAATGAATAAAAGTAGTGCAATTGGTTATCTGATGGAAAAGAGTGATATGCTTTCGAAATAGTGGATATACTTATAGCATCATTAGTATCCAATTCCTACCTATAATATAGAGAAAGTCGAACCCGGCAAATATAGAAGAATTCCGGGTGGGCTAAACTGTTTCATTGTTACTGTGATCTTTATGGTAGCTACCTTTGTGCGGGGAGAAATTGTGGGAGATTTGGAATCGGCTAACTCTTGGCCAATACCGGCTCATGTGGTCGATTTTCATTGTATTCAGAGTTCGAGATACCCTACGTGGACCTCTCCGACCTAATTCTTCATTTGATTTAAAGGTGTTCTGGTGAGAGGGCTACAGTGTTATACGAGCAAAAACTTATTATTCTCTTAGGTAAGAATACTATAATCACTATTTTTTTTGTTTTGTATCAATATCTAGTCATTTTAATACGAGAAGTGAATAGTAATAATTATTTTCCTTTCGGGTAGCGCATTCGGCGATAGGTTAACTTGCAAGGGTTATTCAGCAAATGCTTTCCTCGTCCGTTTCTCAGCAAATAATATTCTGAAATTCCGAATGTGGATGTTTGAAGTGATACCGGTTCCATAAAGAGTTTGTTTAGCAAATAATCCGTTCCGGTTATACCGGATGTACCAGATTGATTATTTCAAATGTATTTATGTCTTATCATTATGGAAACTTCATCCAATGTTGACTAAAAGTTTGCTAGAAGATGTTTCATTACTGGAGTCATAGGAAATATTTCCATCAAGTGATCATTGTCAAAGTCATACCGGAAGTAGATATCAATTTTATTATTTCGAATGGAAACACTCTAAATCTCCTGATTTTTGGAATATCTATCCCTATACCTATACCTATTCAATTCAATATTATCTATAGAATTATAATAATTTGCGTTATAGGGAGTTGTGATATGAATCGAAGCAGAATTCAAATTCCTGTGAGACGATATGAAATGAAAATACTGCGGAGTTCTATTGAAAACAAATAAAGAAGTGGTTTAATCAAATATGTGCTAATCAGTTATGGAATTAAATTTTGAACACCATGCATGATATACCAATAAAATGTTAATGTATCCGTATAATCTGATCTACACTTGAATAATCCAGTATAACTCCAATTCATTCAAGCTCCTTCTATATAATGGAAAAACATTATTGGAAATATTGTTTTTCCTTGAAATTGGTCTAGGTATGTCTCACATAGGATTTCTTCGTACGGAACATAATATCATGAATCGTTGATGATAATTCTGGATGGAATAGCGAATTGAAATTCAAATTAACGTCAAAAATTTCATCATTTTGGTATAAAATATAATATGAACCCATATATCTTTAAGTAATTATACAGGAAAATATCTCATTTATAAGTGCGGAACTTTCAAACTGCCTGAAACTTTGAAATGTATCACTTTTTGTCACTAGAAACATAATCAAAAATAGCGTATGACTGATGGTGGTAGGATATTCATTTGACCCTTCAGTAAAAAGCACCTGACATGCAAAAGGGTACATACATCCCGAAGAATAATT
Organism: Phaedon cochleariae; assembly: GCA_918026855.4. Lineage (NCBI taxonomy): Eukaryota > Metazoa > Arthropoda > Insecta > Coleoptera > Chrysomelidae > Phaedon > Phaedon cochleariae. Next base: position 23,019,584 of record OU896710.1, read on the forward strand.
CAACAATCTGTACTCTACCAATGTGTTTTTTTCTTGTTTCGAAATCAACGAAATCTACTGCCTCCTATCAGTTTATCATATACAAGGTGTTTTTGAAATAAGTACATATAATCAACACATCGATATGATACAGTCTAACGAATATTCGCATGATATCAGAGTTTTCCTAATTCTTTCAATTAACAAAAACTTTCATCCCGAAAATTGAACAGAAAACAAAAAAAAATTGAGTACGCCACTATAAAACAATTTAAATGATTGAAATCCGCGTGATTCTTTGGGTCGAAAAATGGGTCTAGCCTCAAATTTTATTCTGATCCCTATATTTTTTATTGGTATTACTAGATAGTATACGTCGATCTTACTCAAGGCATGAATTATTTGCACTTATTTCAATGCCACCCTGTATATGAGACTGATAATATCTTCAAAACATCATTTGATTCACATAATAAATGATTTTCTTTATTCTCAAAAAAAAAACAGATTCCCTTGAAATATACCTGTTGAAATGATATCACGAATTCCTGGAAACACAATAATGAAAATGATTTGTCCAGACTTATTAGCTCTATACCAAAACTCACCATTGAGCAGCTATAGCTTGTGGATTTCAATAAAAAAAAACTTACAACACGCTTTTCAGTTCACAAAACTAGTGATGTGTTCACTATTATTCATGGAATTAAGGAGGAACCTGTGTTAATTCTAAAAATTGATGAAACGGGGTTAATTGCATCGAATTTTATTTTGTCAAGCAACTTGCGAACTCAGCAAAATATGACTGGGAATTCCAGAGGATCAGATAATAATAAGTGGAAAATGTGACTTCAATACTTCCTTTTGATTGAAGGCGGTTAATGACGTTCTCATGGAATTCACCCTTTTCTTTTTTTTTTTAACAAATTCACCACAGAACGTCATGTTGACTTTGAGAGCCTCTTCCTTCTTCGAAGTATTCTGAATTCTACGGCGAAATAGTGCTTCACAGTCGATTGAATGAAAAAGTCTATGCACGCAGCCGCGCAGCGGCGAATGCATAAATTTCATGAGTGCGTAGTGGGCTTACGATACGTGAAACGTACTATACTTTTTCTACGCCCATTCATTTCCTTCCATCAAATGAAAAACATCGCAATCATTTAAACTTTATTATAATAGTTGTTAATAACAATTGAATAATTATTGTAATTCGATTGTGCCTTATTATTCGATGGTGGTGACCGGTTATTTATAATTGTAGTACTGCTCGGTACATCAGAAGATTGATATTTATTAGCGGTAACAAATCATGTGTGGCAGCTTGAGCTTTTTCTGAAAATCTCCGGTGGAGTGCTCATGATTCCATCACTTTCACTATCATCAGACATATTCGTAGATAAAGTTGAGAAAATGTTTGAATACAAATATATACTTTAATTTTTTCGAAAAATAGACAATATAAATGACATATATAGACGTTGAAAAATCGGTTTGGTTAGTGGTAAAACGGTGTAGTGGAATAAAAATGACATTTATTTTCATAGCATGCTACAAGGATTTGCATAACATGCAGTCTGCATTTAGGGTCATCACTCTTTCAATCCTACATATATCTTGCTAATGCTGAAAGTTTTCATGATTTTTTAATTGACTGAATCTGTGTGAATAGACCAAATAAAGTCTCACGTGAATGAGAATTTGATGGTAATTTAAACCAAGAAGTTCAAGTTTTCTTCTCAAAACGCACGTGTATGTTATGAGATCTCAATAAGTGCATGTTATTGTTGAATGTCATTCACAAGTAGTAATGTTGACAGTGCGTTTTTTGACATTTACAGAGATGGGCGTAGAAAAACAAAATTGTACGACCCATCGAAATATTTTTCAACAATCTGTGCGAGCATAGGTCAGGATATGCTACTTTCGGGACATTCACGATAATTCTGACCAAAATAACTGAGGACCTTGTCTCAAAACATTGATATATTTATGGGGATTATGTATATTATACAAAAAAAAATAATCCATTCAAGACAAGACATTCAGATTGGAAATCCAGGCATTAAGTATGTCGATCTGATGAGTTTTGTCAGTAACACAGGTCATCCAGGGTAGTCATATTTCAAGCAAAGTCTATACTATGGGATCGAATAAGTGCAAATATTCAAAACGCTCAGAAAGCGCAACGGATACTATCGATAACACTGATCATATATGATACAGAATTTGGTGAGAATATTACCAACTCAAGTAGATACCTAGTTGCAGGTGTTGTAGTGATTGATTTCCTCTTCAACGTTCCTCAAATCAACAGCGAACACATATTTTATGTTCATATGAACATATAAGTTAGTTTCCGATAGACAGGGAGTCAATGTTCGAGATATTCTCAAAGTTTTTCAAGTTTTCCTCTACAATTTTCAAGATAGTGAGTCAACATTTGATATAACTATTATACTTGAAAAACTCAATATTTTGGACTATTGGGCTATTTCGATTATCTACAGGGTGATACACTTATGGAGGTTGTACCCCAATTCAACCCTTTTGAACTTTTATTGCTTGCTGCTGCCTTTGCTGCCAATGAAACAATAATATAGATTCTCTGGTCACTTATACGTTTTGAAAAAAAATATAGATATATTTATATAGATTTCAAGAAAATTGCAAAAAAAATAATTCACCTGCTGTGATAAATCTCCATTTTCCGAACACACTCTATTTGACATTTCTCAATAATTGACGGAAGACCTAGAATGATAAGAAGCTTTCATAGGATGTATGATGAAACTTAGTGGCAATACTTGAAAAACATAGGAAATATACAGTGTCATTCATAAAGTTGGCATCATGTGGGAAAAACTTTTAATAATGATTTATTCCGAAATTCGACATGGGCGTTGAGTTTTGCTTTAGGATATATCAAAAATAGATTACTTGGCCGGAGTCACGTGACTTTCGCTACATGTCAAGTAACATTTTCCCAAATCAACCACAGAAAATAGGCTTATTTGTTTGACTTTCAAAGAAGTTCACTGAGAAAAGTTGTTTCTATTTCAATTCATGTATCTTGAATTTAATCTTTCCATTACAACCTTGTTATTAGATATTTTTTCAAATATCACCTACAATAAAATGTCAATAATATTAAAAAAAAATTGACACCAACAAAACCATTTCATTTCAGTAGCTTTATCATGCTACCAACTTTCAATCATTAATTATTATCGACGAAAATATGATTTTCTTCAGAAAATAATAATCCTTGCTTCAAATTTCTGTTATGTTTGATGCGAAGTTGATGTATCATCCATCATTCAGGAAAGAAACTCATTTCAATCGTTTTTCCAGTACTGAAATGATGCCAGAGTCATCTATTGAAATATCATCAAACTACTTTACATGTCTAACCAAAGTTTAGGACAGTTTTTTTGATGTTAATTGAAAGAAACAAAAAAAACATATCCCACAACTAAAAGTTGCGAAAGAACGTTAAAATTCGAGCCACATGTGTAAAATTGGAATAGGAACAACATTTCACAGTAACTTCTTTTTCTTTGAATTTCGATCGAATAAGTATATATTTTCATCGATTAATTTGAAAATAAAATTATTTTTGACACGTAACCAAAGTCATGTGACTCCAACCGGACAGGACATTTTCCATTCTTTCCGAAGCAAAACTCATTGCCCAAGTCGAATTCCAAAATAAATTATAATTGGAAGTTTTTCTCGAACGATACCAACTTTATGAGTGACACTGTATATATATAGAAATCTCAGAACCTCTGTATATCGAAAAAGTCTGAGATTTTTAACGCGAAATAGTGTCTTCTTCGAGCTACTGAAGTCTTGCTATGAAAAAAAAACTGACTCGCCCTGTATATTAGTACGAGTGGTTTATCGCTGTATAGTGCGAACTAAATAGCATATGAAAAAAATAAACTGTTTCTAGTGGCGTTATGAAAATGATGATATATATGACATTTCCAATCGCTATTTTGGTGGAAACCGTTGACATGTTGACAACGCTTCACAGCTGAAAATTTTTTATTTTTTGGAAGTGATTAATTTTCCCTTCAACTTCAACGTACCTGAAATCAACCGCTAGATCTTTACCCCAATAATGCTGGCATAGGCCTTTCTCAATGTGATAAATCATTTATATCCTCCAAAAATGGCGACCCTCGTTCAGAAAAATGAAATGAGCCAAGAAGAACCTTACCATGAAAAATACTAATATGATGTTCTTGCATTGACAATGATGGAAAATGTATATTTTCAGATATTATTCATTTGAGGTCAACTATTTCGAATACGGCAGTCGTTGGGTTAAAGTTGTACGTTATGTGTTTTTTTTTTGTATAAAAAAAATTTAACAGAAAAGTTCCGAAATAATGAAATAATCTCCTTATATTTTATCGGTAGACGAATAGGTACAGCAAACTCCCCTTTTGTGAAAAATTCGTATATTTGAACTAAAAACATATGTTAATTCATCAACTTTAACACCTTGTATCTCGAAAAAAAAACGAACACTTGGAGACATATGGCTCTATCTCGGTCATTATGATATCGTGAGGATTATCACCTGTCAAGCGTTGTCGGTCAAATTCTGCAATGACCATTGTTTATAGTAGTACGTTCTATTCTGTTTTAGTTATGTGTTAGTTATGTTATATCATGGTTTTATTCAAAAATAATCCAAGATGGAACGTTAGGGTTCAGTAAGCGGCGCGTTTGAGTCACGTAGGTGGAGCGTTTGTGTTATGTGAGGGAGCGTTTGTTTCTTGCTGTGCTTTCGGATGTGGCAACTGAGCCGTTACCTGAGCTCGCCTGAGTCACAATGGCGGGGTGTTCTGTACTAGTATATTGTCGGCTGCGGCTAACTTAGTATAAAAAGTGGGAAGTATCATTAAAAATGTCATTAACACGCGAGCATTCGAAGAGTACAGATCGAATAGCATAATGTCGGAGAAATATATAACAAAGAGAAATAATGATTGGTATACTTTATTTTGTGATGGGCCCGATCATGATGCCGTCTACGGTGTTCGGAGAGGCGGTGAATTCGGTGAATTGGTAATTGGTAAAGAACTGATTGAATTTGAGAATGGGGATATATCAATAAGAAACAGGCGTTTCAAACAAACTACGGGACTCATCAGCCTTTTATTCAAGAGGGAGCCGACCAAATATAGCACTGAGGATATGAGCAGCTATAAAATGATATTGCTTCTGAGTAATGCTCACAAGCAACTGTATGAAGAAAACGGCAAAATAAATTCAAACAGGAGTTTGAAGTATAAAAATATAATTTCCAAACTATTTCTGGCAAGGACGAAACGGAATTCCCGGAAACTCACTATGAAACACTCTAGTGGCAGATTCATTTTCAAATGAATGATCTTTATATTTGATATTTTTATCTCGTCTCCCAATAAAAATATAGTTATAAATAATGATATTTATTCCATTCTAACCTTCACGAAGCAGTTTTTTCTCAAAATTCGAAATCTCGTAACTTAGGTAATTAACCCCTCCTCTTATTGGCGATCGTTTTTTTTTTCTCTCAAGCATACAAAAATATAGATGAATATGATATATCCATTAGGAGTCCTGTTGATATCGTCCTATACTATTTACTCATTTTCATCCGATAAAACAACGTAATGCATGATGATATCATTCTCAAACTGCCTTCGATGGAAACAATAGTTTGCTAAATCAATCACAATACACTTTCTCTGAGAGACACTGATGGACTATTGAAGAGCAATCATTGTTGATTCAGTAGCTAGTTCAATGATGACGATAGATGGCTTCACGTTGTTTCAGATTCCTCCTCACCGCAGATTACTCATTCTACTGGTATAAAAAGAACATCGACTAGTCGATCAGTCAGTCTTTTGAAGTTCGCTGAACAAGTCGGACGTGTCTTAGCTCTTGTGAACCATCTATATTTCTTTCTCATCATGGAGAAATTCATCATCATCAGAGATTACCGAAAAGCAGTCCGTCGATTCAACCTCCAGGGGCGTACTTTGGAGTTCAATCTCAAATCTGTGCCACAAAATGCCGAACCGGTTGGTTGGGTCAGAGAAGCCGTCAAGCAAGTGGTCCAAAAGGCTACCGAAGACCTCAAATCCTCTGACAAAGTTGGGTTTCCTTCTTGTTCGAAAGACTTTGCCAAAGGTGATGGATGGATTAAATTTAAATCCCTAGAGGAGGTGACTTTTGACGATGTGTGGGATGTTATTGCGAGCATCTACCAATCCAACTCTACTGGCTTGAATACTGATACTTTTTGTTTGAGTGTCACTTCTGTTCGAATGCCAACTGGTAAAGGAAAGGGCCGAAACTATAATAATTTTGAGGAAGAATGTAGGATGCGAAGGGGGATCATTGCTATAGTTAACAAAGACAATTTATGTTCACCTCGTGCTCTCGTCGTCGCTACAGCTGCTATCACTAAGGACCCCGACTACCGTAGAGTGCGTAGTGATATCGGAAAGGTCCAAACACAAAGGGCTCTCCAATTGATGAAGGATGCCAACGTCACAATTCCTCAAGAGGGAGGCGGAATACTCGAGGTACAACAGTTCCAACAATTCCTCAGAAATTACAGAATCGTAATTTACAAATATGGCAATAAGGGTCGTGACGTTATCTTTGAAGGTCCCGCAGAGGGGAAATGTCTCAACCTGCTTTATCATGAGGGACATTATAACGTTATCACTTCCCTCACGGCTGCTTTTTGTTGCAGTTATTATTGCGAGCGGTGTCACATACCATATGATAATAAAAATAGACATAGATGCGGCGGTACATGTCCAGGATGTCAGCAGTCTCCAGCGTGTCAGCAAGATCAGAAGAAGGTGAAGTGTAACGAGTGTAAGCGAACATTTAGAGGCACCAAATGCTATGAAAATCATCAAACATTGATGGGCAAGAACAGTGTTTGTGAAAAGATTCGACGTTGCGAGCAATGTTTCAAGACTGTCAACAGTGATAGACAATACACTTGTGGGGAAGTATTCTGTAAGATATGCAAAACATTCAACCCCAGTGGACATTTGTGCTACATGCAACCTGACACTACTTTTCCTAAATTGACAGATACATTGTTTATTTTTTACGACTTAGAGACGCGACAAGAAAGGATTCAAGATGATGGATCGTTACTTCATGAGCCCAGCCTTTGCATATTCAAACAATGTTGTGACGTCTGTTTGGGTGAAGATTCACAACGATGTGCGAAATGCGGTGTACGCCTCCATATCCTGGAAACCAATCCCATAGAACGGTTTACAGAATTCGTGATGAACCAAAGGAAAATCTTCAAACAAGTTGTCGTGATAGCGCACAACGGTTCTGGCTATGACCATAATTTCATTTTGAATTATATTCTCACTGAAACAGACTTGAAACCTGAACTTATCATGAGGGGAACGAAGATAATTATGATGTCCGTGAGAAATGTCAAGTTCATTGATTCTCTCAATTATTTTCCGATGGCTCTCTCAAAATTGCCAAAAGCATTTGGACTGGGTGATAACTTCAAGAAAGGTTATTTTCCACATCTTTTCAATACTTTAAAGAATCGAGACTATGTGGGGGTATTACCTGCTCTTGAGTATTATAGCCCAGACACTATGCGCGAAGATGATAGAAATGTATTCCTCGCATGGTTTGAACAACATGAAAACGATGAGTTCAATATGCGACGCGATATAGTAGACTACTGTATCTCGGACGTCGAAATATTAGCAGCAGCCAGCCTCAAATTCCGTCAACAGCTCCTAGATACCACCAATGTTTGCCCTTTCACCGAAGCTTGTACCATCGCCTCTGCTTGTAACAAGGTTTATCGTCGCAACTTTATGCAGCCCAACACCATTAGAATAATTCCAAAAAATGGTTATAGATGGCGCGATAATCAATCGGAGATCGGTATCCAATGGCTAGTATGGGAAGAACAACAGAGGAGCATCAATATTATACATGCAGCCAAACAAGTAGAAGCCAGTATACGAGGTGTCAAGGTTGATGGTTTCTGCACTGAAACCAATCAAATCTTCGAATTTCATGGGTGCTACTAGCACGGTTGCCCTAAATGTTATAAGTTTCAGAGAGATCAGCCCTTACTCGATAACCAAACTGAAACAATGAATCTAAGATATGAATCTACAGTAGCGAAGACAGACAGATTACGTGAGTTCCAGTACGAGGTAATTGAGATGTGGGAATGTGATTTTAGGCGAGATATGGCATCTAATGAAGAAATAAACACTTTCACTGTGAATCATCCTTTACTTGCAACGTTACCACTCAATCCTAGAGACGCTTTTTACGGCGGCAGAACTGGCAACACTCTCGAACATTACAAGTGCAAAATTGACGAAAAAATAAAGTACGTCGATGTATGTTCCTTATACCCCTGGGCATGTAAATATGGAAAATTCCCTATTGGACATCCTGATGTTTTTGTGGGGGAGGAGTGTTCCAAGCTCGACTTGAGAACCATCGATGGTTTAATCAAATGAACATTGCTGCCGCCTCAAAACCTCCGTTATCCGGTTCTACCTCAGAAAATGAATAACAAACTAATGTTCGTTTTATGTCTCTGTGGAGAGCAAATGTTGAATTCAGTTTGTTCACATAATGAAGAAGAAAGAGTACTGACAGGTACATGGGTGACTGATGAGATATTGAAAGCTATAGAAATGGGATATAAATTGAAAAAAGTACATGAGGTATGGAGCTACAAAACACAAAAATTTGACAAAGCCACAAGAACAGCTGGATTGTTCACAGATATGATGAACAAATTCATACAGATAAAACAACAAGCTTCAGGTTGGCCGAAGAACTGCTGCTTATCAGTAGAAAAAGAACTGTATATCGAACAATTTCTCGATCGAGAAGATGTTCAACTGGAATTTGCAGAAATTTTTGAGAACCCAGGGCTGCGCTCTTTGGCAAAACTCTTCCTCAATTCATTTTGGGGTAAGTTTGGCCAGAGGGAGAATCAGCCAAGAACAAAAATTATGAACGAACCCAGTGAGTTCTTTGAAATGATGACTAGTCCATCTATAGATGTGAATAACACGATAGCGATAAATGACAACACATTGGTCGTAAGCTATCAGCATACTGACGAGTCATATGATGTGTTGACTGGAGTAAATGTAGCTATAGCAGCATATGTAACAACACAGGCCCGACTCAAACTCTATAGCTACCTCGAAGAACTTGATGAACGGGTGTTATACTATGATACTGACTCGGTTATATATGTGTCTAGAGCTGGTGAATTCGATATCCCCACAGGGGAATTCATAGGGGATATGACAGATGAGTTGGAGTCGTATGGTCCAGGTTCTTATATTACCAATTTTGTTTCGGGAGGCCCCAAAAACTATGCCTACAAGATATGGTCTACAGATAAGCAGTGTGAGGATGTGGTTTGTAAGGTGAAAGGCATTTCCCTCACTTATGCTGCATCACAACTCGTCAACTTTGAAAAAATTCAAGAAATGATACTCACGCCCAGTGATGCAATCTACATCACATCGAAGGTGATTCGGCGTAGCAAAGAGCATGAGGTAGTGACGCGAGATGAAATTAAAATGTATCGCCCACATTCAACAAAAAGACGATTTTTCGAAGATGGCAGCTCTGTTCCGTACGGGTTCAAGAAAGAAAATAAATAATTATCCACGTGGCTAAAGGACCTTAGCCGATTACCCATATATATAGATCGAGTTTTCATACTCGATAAATGTTTATTTATGATTATTCCATAATAGTTATCCATATTTCAACAATAATCTGGGTATGACGAACTCTTTCCTATATGAATATAACGTATCGTACCATGCTGTATTATACTTTTTTTTTTGTCTTCATACCTATTTTATGTGCATGTCACTTTCCTGTTATAGTTCTTCCAACTTCTTATATGTGACTGAGCTGTATCATTAATATATTTTTAATATTTTATGTATCACTTTTATGTTATAGTTTTGCTAATATCTTCTATATGTTGAATTATTATTAGATATTATATATATCTTCAATTTTTGTTGTTGTTGTATTTTATGTAAAATTGAACATGTTATAGGTGATATAACAACATGCATATATGATGAAAAAAAACAGTTGAGTTTCGACTTTGTGTATCATTACTACTCATTCCATGACACCATCGATTCTCTTGTATTCGTCCACTTGATGCAACGTCATGTTACATAGATACAGACTGAATAAGAAGATATGGCGAAGATGGGTAGCGATAAGCACCACCGAGTATGCACAGTAATGCGATCTCTTTCACATCGCACGAAGAATATTATAGGAATTTTCCTTCGTGCGCTCCTGTGCCAAGCGTGAATTCAATCGGAGGTAGCAGGAATGATATCCATCAGTAGTGGCAGGTGGCACAAGTGGCAGATTTCAGGTTTCAGGGGTGGCAGGTATCAGGAGTGGCAGGTAGCAGGAGTGGCAGGTGGCAGGGGTGGTAGGTAGGAAGTGAGTCTGATTTTTAGAGAGGCAGCTGGCAGGAGTATTCGTTGTCAGGAGTGGCAGGTGTCAGGAGTGGCAGGTGAGTGGCAGGTGTCAGGATTGGCAGGTGGCAGGAGTGGCAGATGGCAGGAGTGGCAGGTTGCAGGAGTGGCAGGTGGCAGGAGTGACAGACTTCAGGAGTGGCAGGTAGCAGGTAGTAGGTGGGTCTGATGGCAGGAGTGTTCGGTGGAAAGGGAGGTAGGTAGCAAGTGAGTCTGATTGGTAGAGAGGCAGGTGGCAGGAGTATTTGTTGTCAGGAGTGGCAGGTGTCAGGAGTGACAGATTTGAGGAGTGGCAGGTGTCAGAAGTGGCAGACTTCAGGAGTGGCAGGTAGCAGGTAGTAGGTGGGTCTGATGGCAGGAGTGTTCGGTGGAAAGGGAGGTAGGTAGCAAGTGAGTCTGATTGGTAGAGAGGCAGGTGGCAGGAGTATTTGTTGTCAGGAGTGGCAGGTGTCAGGAGTGACAGATTTGAGGAGTGGCAGGTGTCAGGAGTGGCAGACTTCAGGAGTGGCAGGTGTCAGGAGTGGCAGACTCCAGAAGTGGCAGGTGTCAGGAGTAGCAGGTAGCAGGTAGCAGGTGGGTCTGATGGCAGGGGTGGTAGATACCAGTTGAGTCTGATTGGTGGAGAGGCAGGTGGCAGGAGTGTTTGTTGCCAGGAGTGGCAGGATTGGCAAATAGAGACATAATCATCATCGTGTTTCTTCGTGAATGCTCGACTTATCCTTGTGAAGTGCGCACGCATACCCAAACTGCTCAAATCAGATGTAGCCGAGGTGATTTCGTCAGTCTACGTCAGTCAGTCAACGAGGTCACGTCGTTATGTGCTGTAATATTTCCATAATTCTCATTGTTGTTTTCGTTTCATCCCACTATGGTGCACTATGTGTATACGCAGGTCTGAAGCGTATGTCGAATTAGTGAGTGAGTGTTGTTCATTATTTTGTTTTCGATAGAGATGTTCTCCACATTGTTCATGGAGAGGGAAGGGAGGGAGGGAGGGAGAGAGAGAAAAAGAGGGTGATGAATATATTTGGAAAACCGTAAAATACACGTGCGAGAAAAAAATGCTGATTCTGGTGCTGATGAATTGAACGTACCTAGCAGAGAAGCAATGCCAGCTGCCTGAACACCCCTCTCATGGGGGAAAACATTCTATGCTGCTGCTGCTGATTCGACGATGCTCAGGTGAGTGATAACTCCTTTCTCGATGTAAACTCAACCAATAATATGAGGTGGTGCCCCCACCACACCATTCGACTTGGAAATTTACCAATTCAACCAATGAGAGTTGATGGATACGTGCTTGCTGCCCCACCTCTCATTTCTCTCTTGTCGAATCACATTATTCATACTGAAAGTCTCATATAAATACGAGCAAAATGCGGTTAATGAAGTATACGCCTACAACATCCAAAAGAAACTACAATCACCTGGAAATCTTCATTTCCATGTCACCGACATGTCAGCGACACCCTGCCCAATCGCGCAGTTGTACACAGCATATAACACACCCACAAGCCAATGTGCAAGTGATACACTCAAAAACACACCTCCAAACAGCCATTTACCCTCTCTCCATGTTGATATTCATTTTCATCTCATATGACCACCCATAACCAATCAACTCGAGGTCACATCCCTACGTCCACGTCAATTACTCTCAATATATCTCCTAGGCCTATCAAATCCAAGCTCCCATACCCGTCCAATCGAGGCCAAGCACCACCCACTCCCGCACCTGTGAGACACCGCCCCTTCTAAGCTCCACCCCACCCCCTCCAAGCTCCGCCCACCCCTCCAAGCTCCACCCAACCCCTCTCCAAGCTCCACCTCACCCCCCCTCCTCCCCTTCAAGCTCCGCCCCACCTGCTAGGCCCCGCCCATGTCTCGCTCAAGTACCGTCATACCTACTAATCATTATGAATAGTAATTCATACATTGAACTCAGTAAAGATCCAACTGCTTCAATACAGAGAAAATCCAATGAATTAGTGAAAACTTTGAACTCCACGAAACAGATTGATGACAGTACAGAAAGGAAGCTCACTAGCTATAATGGAATTTCACCAAAATTTTATGCTTTACCAAAAATCCATAAACCGACTTTATCAGTGAGACCAATAGTGGCATCAATTAGTGCTCCCACTGAGCCTTCAGCTGCATTTTTAACAAACATTTTAACTAAAGCTCACAACTATGATAATGAATACTATATTAAAGATTCTTTTGAAGTAGGTATCAGAAAAATTCAACAACATGAGATTACCTCCTGGTTATGTTTTGGCTAGTTTGGATGTCGTCTCTCTTTTTAGCAATGTTTACTTAGAAAAATGCTTAAGATCAGTACAAAAAAACTGGGACCGTATCAGTGATTTTTGCAATTTGCACTTGGAAAGTTGTCTAACAATTTTAAAATTCCTTTCTGATAACACATATGTTTCATTTGATAAAAAATTTTTCAAACAAGTTTTTGGCACTCCCATGGGTGCATCAATTTCTCCAATTTTAGCAGCCTATGTCATGGATGATCTGTTAGATACTGTGATTCCTGTTTTATCAGTTGAACCCTTATTTTTAAAAAAATATGTAGATGACATCATCTTAGCAACCCCAGAAGAAAGTATTGATGAGGTTCTTTTTACATTCAACAGCTATGACCCACACATTCAATTTACAATTGAAAAGGAAGATGCGAACTGTTCTGTACCTTTTCTCGACACAAAATTCATTCGCACTAACGAGAACAAGATCCTGATTGACTGGTACAGAAAACCTTGCAGCTCTGGCAGGTACATGAACTTCGTATCGTACCACAAAAGATCTATGAAAGTTAACTTGGTCAAGCAAATGAAAAACAGAGTGATGAGAATCTCAGACAATACTTTCCATAATAAAAATTTGAAAATTCTTTTACAACTTTTCGTTGACAACTCATATCCGGTCAAATTAGTAAAATCAATATTATTTAATGCACCATCCATTGATCAACCTGACAATTCAATTAACAACCCAGATTGTAAAATAAGTATTGTTCAATTCTGTTTCTAGTGCCTTTATTTTCTAAATTGTACATTGGTACATGCTTACGTTTTATCTGACAAGCCTACTCAATAACTACCAAACAAATGCTACCTAAGATGATATGATCCATTTCCATTCAAATACTTTACACCTCACCACAAATGAAAAAACAAAAGAGCAAATGTGCATTATATATGAATATTTAACAATTAACTGGATCCTGTTGAAACAATCTATAATCATCTTTTCACAAACGAAGGAAACAAATAAAAATCATGCGAATTTATTAATTCATACAATAATCATCATATTTGGCAGGTATTTTCGAAATACGATATGGTCTACTTTCAGATCTACTGGAGCCCTCAATGCTTTCATCAGTTTTTCCCATCAGAGACGAATGTGAATATTTCAAATATTTCCTATTCCTCCTCAATTTACTTCCTGAATCATCTTCAGTAATATATGACCTTGGTGAATCATGCTCTCCAATAACAGTTCCAGGTTCCCAAATTCCATCCTTTCTGACAACAATGTTATCACCATCCTTCAAATTAGGTAAATCCTTTACTCCTTTTCTATCATAATAGAATTTCTGGGTTTGCTGGTTCTTTTGTAATTTCTTTTTTATGTCATCCGTGTCTATTTCTTCTTTTTGTAACAAACCAGAGTGAATCGGCAATTTATCACGCAACCTCCGATTATTGAGCAGCTGACTAGGTGACAGTCCGATTGAGACTATTGGTGTATTTCTGTAATCTAATAAACTAGCACATAGTTCGTTACCTTTCCGCATAATTGATTTTGCAATTCCAACTGCTTTTTCGGCTAAACCGTTCGACTGAGGGTAACCAGGACTTGAGGTTATTGTTTTGAATTGCCATTCACTTGCAAATTTTAAGAATTCAACGCTACTAAATGGCATATTATCAGAACAGAAAAATTCCGGTATACCTAATGCACTGAAGATTTCTTTTAAGACTGATATAACATCTGATGACTGTTTGAACCTTAATTTACGAATCTCAAGCCATTTGCTATAAGCGTCAATCACAACTAGGTAATCATTGTTTCCATAATACATGATATCTCCTGCAACCCTTTCCCATGGTCTTTCAGGTACCTCCGGTTGTAGCAAAGGTTCTCTAGTATTATTTCTGGAATATTTTTCACATATCCTACAATTCTTCACCATAGAAGCAATATCAACTGACATATTTGGCCAGTAAAAATAATTTCCTGCTCTAGATTTTGTTTTATTTTCACCGAAATGATTTTCGTGTAATGTAGATAATATTTTTGCTCGCAATGAAGTTGGAATAATCAACTTATCATTGACGAAAAGCAATTTATCCCCAATTGAAAGATCTTGAGTTATTTTCCTATATTTTTCAATTTCGGAACCTAATTTTTTTCTTGGCCAACTTGTCTCAGTGAATTTATACACCATTTTTAACACCTCTTCATTTTGTGTCTCTTTTTGAAATTCAATTTTTCGCTCATCTGTCATAGGAATATATTTTGATGCTAAGTGTACAATTTTGTCTTCATCATTTTCCACTTCAATTTTTTTTCTTCTTTGAGAGGTGCTCTAGACAAGAAATCTGCAATAAACATCAGTGAACCTTTCAAATATTGAACATCAAGCGAATATTTCAAAGTTTTCATTCTCAAATTTTGTAGTCTGCAAGTGAGCTGATTAATATTTTTTTTTAAAATAGATTCGAGCGGTTTATGGTCTGTGTGAACTGTCACTTCATGACCATAAATATAAAAATGGAATTTTTCACAAGCAAATTGTATACTCAGCATTCCTTTCTCAATCTGTGCGTAGCGTCTTTCACAATCTGTTAGAGTTCTTGATGCGAAAGCAACAGGTTGTCCATTTTGTAGGAGACAGGAACCCAATCCATTTTGTGAAGCGTCTGTTTGTATGACCATTGGTTCACGGCTATTAAAAATTTTCAAGTTAGGTGCTTTTGTAACGATCATTTTTATTTGATCTACTATGTCCTTATGTGCCGTGTCAAATTTAAAAATTATATCCTTCCTGAGTAGTGTTCGAAGAGGGGCAGTTATTTGAGACAGATGCGGTATAAATTTCGATAAATATTTCAAGAACCCTAAAAATCTCTCTAATGATTTTTTTTTCAGATGGATATTCCAGATGAGTTATCGCTTTCACGTATTTGGCATCTAATTCAACTCGATCTTTTGAGATAACATGTCCACAATATTTGACTTCCTGAACTTTGAACTGAATTTTGTTTTTATTGAATTTGACACCATATTTTCTCGCCCTTTCCAGTAAATTTATTAAATTTTCATCATGATCCAATTCATTTTTTCCACAAATAACAACATCGTCAAAATAAATGAAAACACCTGGTAGATCACCGAATATTTCCATGTTTTTCCTTTGAAAAACTTCCGGAGCCGATGAAATTCCAAATGGAAGCCTGTTGGAGCGATATCGTGCGAACGGTGTATTGAAAGTACATAATTCAGCGCTTGATTCATCGAGTTTTATATGCCAAAAACCCTCTTTCATGTCAAATACGGAAAATAAATACATACCCGATAAATGTGCGATGATATCTTCTGGTTTTGGTATAAGATACAATTCTCTTTTGACAGCCTTATTAAGGTCTTTTGGATCAAGGCATAAGCGTAAATCACCATTTGATTTTTCTCGTATTACTAAGTTATGTACCCAACTCGTTGGCTTATCGACTTTGGAAATTATTCTTCTTTCTTCCAATCTATTCAGCGTCTCTTTCAGTTTCGACAATAAAGCATGAGGGACTCGTCGAGGGGGATTGATTACTGGAAAAACATCAGATTTAATATGAATATGATATGTCCCTGGAAAATTTCCTGTGCCTGTGAAAAGATCATTATATTGATGAAATAAATCGCTTTCTGTTTTTAATGAATGATTCAAGATATCTACTCTTTTGATTAATCCGAATTTCACAAAATCACAGAGACCTAGAATTGGATCAGAATTGAAATCAACAATAAGAAATTCTACAATTTCCCTAATATTTTTAATAATACAATTCAATTTAACGCTACCCAGTGGTCTAATTATATTTGTTGGCTGTATTTCCACTTTATTCTTCAATTTGGATAAATATATCAAAGGCAGACAATTAATTTCAGCACCACTATCTAATTTCACCTTCACGCTCAGGTCATCGATGATAATTTCCTCATACCAAACTCGTTTACTCTCCTTATCTTCCGTCTTCTTGATCTCGTTAACGTATAACTCGAGAGAATTATGTTCGTTTGGATCATCACTGCAATCTATATCATCTGATTCTGCCGCATCCTCTTGAACTTCATGTACATTCTTCTGATTCTTTAAGTATTCTTTGCATTTTTTCACAAAATGTCCTTTCTTCTTGCAATAGCCGCACTCCTTATCAAAAGCTGGGCATCTTCTAGGTTTATGTGAATAACCACAAAAGTTACAATCTTCAATGATTTTTCCTCTGACAGCTAACGTCTGTTTGACAACGTTGACATTTGCTTCCCGCTGTATTTCTCCCATCTGCTGCTTGCTTGCTTCTACAGCTCTACAATATTCAGCAACTTTTCCCATTGTTATATTTCCATCTCTTAAAAGTACTTCTTTAACTCCTGCATCCCTTATTCCATAAATAACTTGGTCTCTTATTATACTCAATTCTTGATCACCAAATGCACATTTTGGTATAGAATTTTTCAATTCAGTTAAAAAGCTGTCGAAAAATTGTCCCTCTTTCTGCACAATATTTCTGAAAACAAACCTCTCATATACGATATTGGCTCTTGGTTTGCAATAAATTTCAAATTTATCAAGCAAATCTTTCAATGAGATCGCCTGACTATCCAACTTCATTGAATTGAAGACCTTCAGACCCTCTTCTCCAATTATACTCAGGAATATAGCAACTTTCACATCTTCTTTTATTTCTGTCCCATCTCTTCCAGATGCTTTCATGAAAAGGGTGAACTGCTGCTTCCACAAAGCCCAATTTTCTGCAAGGTTTCCTTCAAACCCTAGTTGCTTTGGAGGACGAAATGTGGACTCCATTATCTTCTTCTATAGGTATAATTCTGCTACACGTACACTTGTGGATCAGTTAGTTTACTTCTGACACCATGTAAAATAAGTATTGTTCAATTCTGTTTCTAGTGCCTTTATTATCTAAATTGTACATTGGTACATGCTGACGTTTTATCTGACAAGCCTACTCAATAACTACCAAACAAATGCTACCTAAGATGATATGATCCATTTCCATTCAAATACTTTACACAGATCCACAACAAATTGCAACAATCCCTGAGACAATTCCAGCGCCAATCATTTTCACTTCACTACCCTATATAAGAGAGGTAACACCACAACTGACCAGATTATTTCCATCAACAGGTAACTTAAAAATAGCATACAGAACAGTAGTAACTATCAAATCCTTGCACACTAAAATCAAAGATAAAGTGCCCTTGTTATCTAACACAAATGTAATTTATAGTATTCCTTGCCATGATTGTAACAACCAATATATAGGCCAAACATCGAGGTCACTATCCAATAGAATAATCTCACATAGAAGTGATTGCAGACTGCACCCAGAAAGATGTGCACTTGCAGAACATGTGGATAAATATGATCACCATATGAATTTTGATGCTGTTAAAATCCTATCACGAGAAAAACATCTGATGAAAAGAACTATCTTAGAAATGGCTTTTATATCACAATGCAATAATTGCATAAATAAAAAAACAGATATTAATCATTTGAGTGCGATTTATTCCTTTTTACTGTCTCAGTTTTCAACGTTGGTACGCATTGTCTGTTGGTACCACTGTCTTGTGCATTTTGACATGACAATTGTCTTCACACACACTGTCATATGTCAGTCATATTCATTTTTCAAAAAAACTCATTTCCCGGCACCATTTGCAATAACCTTATCTGCTAACAATTCCAACCATGTGGTGGAAGATGTGACTTTTAACTAGTTTTATAATGTTTTAACGTGTGATTCAATGTAATGTATTTTTATCGATGACTTTTGGGCTTATTCATGTTATGTTACCAAGACACATAAAGAAATTATACATGAACATCATGTCAGCCATCCTCAACAAAGTTGTAAGTACACAAAGATTTCATCACTTTAACTACATGATACTCATGAATAATCACTTTACAGACTCCCTGATGATGAAAATAAAGATTTTCGAAAGCTTGGACCAACTTTAAAGAGTACTCTTTTGACTTTGCTGCAGTCCCCAATATTCCCTAGTTTATTCCTAACTATTCAGCAACGACTACCCTTCTATATATATAGGGGTAGATATGAGGACCGAAACGAGACTCAAGTGGTACATATCAGGATATTTGGCACATACGGGACCGGTCCCCATATTTTTGTCGATATAGCGATTATTATCGGTACCGGTCCCGGTATTTTTTTATACGTAGGACCTTTGACATAATAGATACAACGTTGATTTTCGGGACAATAATTATTGAAGATACCTATCAGTAGCTCTGTTATGTAGAAAATGGACCTTGATGTATAAGTATACCTACTTAGTTAACTTTAGTTAAATCAAATAACTATTTTCATTGAAAACATTAATGACATATCGTAACAGGATACAAATTTCATGAACGATAATTGAATTAACCAAGAAAATGAGTAGGTACCTAGGTGTAGGTACGAAAAGTGTTCATCCACTAGTACATAGCTACTCTCCATTTTTTCATGCAACCACAAAATATCTTTGGGAGAGTAAAAGTAGGTTAATAATATACAAATACAATCTCAACTGACAGAATAATCATTCGTCGGATGACTTGATATATATTGACAAAAACTAGAAAATGCTCAATCAACATAAGCAATATGTGAGCACTAGATGGCATTTCACTTATTTTAGATGTATAGAAGGAGTAGAAAAATAATTATGACAATTATTTATTTTGATATTCCTTCTATGTATTCCATGGATATAATTTAACAAACACAGTTCTTGTTACTTTTCTGGAAGTTGATATTTGAGTAGGTATCTTTTTTCCTTCTTCGATGAGAAGAGTAGGTAAGGGTTTCTATATTTGCCTCTTCCATCAGTGACGATCAAGAACATTCCCTCATATGGCCCATACTAAAATATCACGTGGATCTGGGGCAATATTTTCTTGTTTTTCGAGTTTTGAAGACGTGATGTGCTAAGAGACGAAGTGAATTTCAAGAGAACTCGATGACGATGCGTTTAATTCTTATTGAAACTGGGACTGATTTGACCTACTTCAATAGGATTTTTAGGGTAGATTTACAAAAATTATGGTACTTGCACATGAATCTGTTCACATGACCAGATAAATACCGGTAGGTGAGACAAGGGTGCCTCGAATTAGCTATTTGTATAACAAGGGAGCAAAGTGCTACTTTTCCTCCCGAGGATGAAGTTCACTGCCCGACGCGTAGCGGAGGGCAGTATCTTTCATGGAAAGAAAAGTCACTTTACACCCATGTTATACATCTGATTTTTCCGCCTATCTCAAAACAAAAGTCATTAAACAAATATTCATGAAACTAACACACAAAATTTATTGAATAACTAAAACTGAGAACTATATAGGTATAGTATAACTTATAGGCACGTTATTTTCATTCTTGCATCCTATATATTTTAAATTTGTGGTAGAGTCATTGGGATAGATACAGGATGATCAGAATTCTGAATCTTCAATCACCCTGGTTCTGTTCCAATTGAATGTCAGTAGATATAATAACGAGAGTTGAAATAGGGACAAATAAGCCGTTTTGACCAATAATGAATAAATATGGCACAAAAAAATACCAAATTTGAAAAATCTCAATTTTGAACACCCTATGTCTCTGTGATCATTTTCGCTAGACCCCAAATCAACTCCTCAGGGAGAGTTTCGGAATGGATATGGAATGGGTAGTCCATGTAGAAAATAGCAACTTAGATACACTTCGTGTTTTTGGCACACCCTGTACAACATGAGAATATTTTCAAAATGTAGCGCTGCCAGGATCCTATTCAATTTGTCGAGAAACCAAATGCTTTAGTTCCCCTATGATTTGTGTCGAATAACTGGAATAACCCCGTATAAGTAATAGGATAGTTAAGGTCGCCAATGCCGCGTAAGGTTTTCCTCCATAGGGAGGAAAAGCTAGGCAGGAAACGTACTTCTCCTCCCTAGGGAGGAAAATGAGGGAGAGAAAGTACTTTTCCTCCCTATAGGGAGGAAAAGTACGACTTTGCTCCCTACAATGAGGCCAGGAAATGTATACTTTGGATAGAGGTAGGCGGAAAATATAATTTTTGCTCTTTAAAGAGTGTGGACACGCTTGTCACCACTGTCACTTCCGGATTGTCATCATTCTCAGATTTGAACGTGTCGCAAAAATTCTAGGAATCATGTTTGACATATAATATTCAACTTGTCCAAAGACGAGACTACATCACAAATGTTCGTTGAAACTTCAGATTCCAATATTTATTTCATGGAAATACATTTATTGGTCTTATATGATAAAACTACACAATAAGCATCACGTGCCTTTGATGTTACGCCAATTTTAGGGTTTCAAATAATAATATGTCTGCACTCGTTCAATGAAGGGGTACAGAAAAATGACATATAATCTTTTATTGAAAATATTTTTGTTTTATGTTTTTTTGTTCAGCCGTTTAACAAGGTGACCAGTGTGTCCACACTCTTTAAAGAGCGAAAAATCAGATGCTCGAGACACTCTAGGTAGGACTAGTATATTATTATGTGACATGAGTTTTTTACGAGAAAATGTAATCAAATAACAGTGTGATTCACAATTTATTATATTTAATTTCTACTTCTCATTCATGTCGAAATCAATGACGTGTCCTTATAATGACCAATTCTCAAATGTAGATATATTCATGTGCACCTTAACACTCTGATCAAAATTCACTTGTCAGTTGATAGTACAGCTACATGGAAATATCATCAATGGAAACTTGTTAGAGTAACTTTGAAAAATCAACATGTAGGTGATTCGTAAATTTCGACTGTCAGTCCTAATATGAACCTCTCAGGTACCCACTGTTCGTTAGTCCCCATAGTTACCGATACTGGAGTATACATGAGTTGGATTATTCACATGAAAATATGAAAATAACATAATTCACCATTTACTGATTCTTTTCCAATATAAGTAAAACTAATTTTTACTGTACTGGTATATAGGTATTATGGAGAACTTAAGGTAGGTATTAGCATGATTGGTTTGCAAGTTAATTGACCAAATTGAATTTGATGCATATCCACTTTATAGGTTTAATCTTTAGAATTATTTGATCACTGTAGGTTCGTAAGTACTTGATTTTCGTTAGAAATCATCAATTATTATATCAATGAAATTCAATAGGTTACATAAAAATAAAACATAAAAATTCAATAACATTGCCCTGCAGCGGCTAATCGGAGCGATGGTATGAAGGTAAGTTTGGTTCAATATTATCTCATATTGGACTCCAGGAGTCTATGGTATCATTTTGTACAGACCTTCAGGGACACCCTGTGTTAATATGCAGAAATAAAACCCTATACCGTCTATATGAACTTCAAGTGCATTAATAATGGCTTGGGCAATTTATGTTTATGTGTACCCATAATGATCTATACTTGAATGTATATAATATTGATGCGATTATTAAGACCGAAATGAGTAGATATATTCAAGTAGTGGTGAGTTCAACGTCAATGGTAATTATATTGATATTAATAATTGATATATCGATCCATATAATTAAGTATTTCATTGAAAATACGATTTTTAAATGTTGGTCCTAGCAAGAACCTATTAGGCAAAGTTTGAATGTCCTCATAAAGACCGATATACCTACTAAGATATACATAAACTCAGGAAATAACGAAACCTGCATGAAATATACACGGAAAAAAATGATATGAATGGCAAATACTCGGAGGGAAAGCAAAACGCTTACCAGAAATTATATGTATCACTTCGTAATAAATTCGAATGAATAGTCGTAATGAGAACTGAAACTATGCATGACAAATATCTGGTGCCCCGCAATTGAAGTTGGACACCTGAAATTTCTGCTCGAATTCATAAGATTCAAGAAAATTTCGGTTTTCAGATATCGGAAGCTCGTCTTGAAAATTATGCATTCGAGAAACGATAAAAAGGAAGAATCAATATTTCACAGGGCGATGAATGGCACACGGCAAACTTGCATCGAATTTGAAGTGCCGTTCCGTCCAAATATTTCTCTCTCGATTCACACGTATTGAGTCTTGGAGATTGATTTAATATCTCGAAATTGTTTTTTTATTCCATTGATTGATCACACTGTTTCGTGAATATGATTATTTTTTGTGAAATGGCACAAAAATAGTGTGTTTCATTTCCATATATCTGTTCACAATAACGTTTTCACGGTTATGTGCCTCATAGAAAATTGAATCCACTTGAGACTCATTCACTCATCAATACAGGGTGATTCCAGAGTTCGATATAGGCTTCAATTTGTATTTGTAATTGAATATGGAAATGTGAGCCATGTAAGAGGTCGTTGATCGTATATCTCAATCGCTTTGATGCGATCACTCTGATGGTTTATTCATTCATTATCCTGAAGAGTGATGTGATGTCTCGAAACAACTTCGATGTTTTTGAAATCTTTTGATAATTTCGAACTGATAGGTGAATTGTTTTTATATATCTTTGTAAATGCAAATTAGGGATGAATTCACAATTCTCCTATATTCCCTCATCAATCGAAACAGTCTCCCAGTTCTTAAAATATGGGTTACCTCAAAAAGTCTCATAATGAATCATTTTTCAAAATATCTCGACTCTCAGTTTTTTTTCATAACGTCAATTTTTGAAGGGAAGTCTCTGAATGTAATACATAATATTTCATCACTTTTTTAACGACTTCTCGTACTATCTCCTTATATCTATCATCGTTTGGGAGATAAAAACTAATTTAGAGTTTTATTTACTAACTAACATGTATTTCAATAAACGCTGCTATTATTGAACTCGATCTACTAGTGCTGAGGCGATGAATTTTGAAATTAGGTGCACTGATACTCAGAGAATCCTCAGTTATCAGGACCAGATTCTGACCCATCTCATACAGGGTGCTTAAAAATGCAGATACTTCGTCTACATGGAGAAATAGGTGAACGTTGAGTTTTTCGAATAATTTCACGATTTTGATCATTTTATACAAGTTAAGAATAACATTGTTCTTGTAATCTCATTTCGATATCGAACAGTTTTCGAGATAAACGACTGATGCAAATATATATAAAAAAATCCTAAAACTGTTATGTCATTGTCATCATCATCCACTTCAGGCATTCTACGAATTTGGATGAAAGGTTCTATTCTTTTAGTAGTAGCTGATTTATCACATTATTGTTCGGCATCTGAAGTTGTGAATCCATGAAAAATTATCAAATTCAAAACCTATAACCTGTACTTAAAATTTGTTCATTATAATTTGTATCACAATCAGGCAGAACCCGAATACAAGTTTGACGTTTCAAAACCGAATCATTCATTTTTCCAAAGCACACTATAAGGAAATACTATAATTTGCCATGTTGTATGCATGTCGATCGAAATGCATGTTTGTAGAGATGCATGATGTACAGTCACATGCAAAGAAAAAAACATGTCGCTAGTGGATGGAGTAAGCCGAGGTGTTAGCGCTCTTATTGCAGAAGTGACTAGAGGTGCCACCACCGTCCATGTGGGACATTTCTTTTGCATCTGACTGTACGTTTGAATCACTCAATACCTCAATGCATGCAGGTATATAGTGATTTTCAATACGGAATATTCAAATTGTGATGTGATACCTATATGATGACTGTTGTTAAACTGAAACGAAAACAAATATTACGCAGTATTTTATAGATAATAAATTTGAATGAAAATTGTTGAATATTACGAAGGAATCAAGTCAGTTTTTGTTTGAAACAGTTGAACTTTAAAACAGTTCGATATCCAAACAGAATTACCTGAACATGGTCAACCTAAAATTGAATGTTGAGCTCCAAAATGTGATTATATACATGGTGTGTATATACCATCTGATAATCTTGGTTTTCATCAATTTTTTCATGAAGATAAAATATCTGCATTTTGTAACCACTTCGTATATATAAGGTTGATAATAATTTGGATCTGGAGGGATGATTTTTGAGGTATCACTCCACTTTAATATACATTTCATCGTCCTAATGCTAACGAGTTCGAGATTTTCAGCATTTATTGAAGTACATCATGTTTGGTAAAAAATAATCATAATCCATTCTGTATCTTTATCAAAATGGTAACAGATAGGTATAGGAGAATAGTGCATGAAGTTGTTGACAAAGTGATGATAAATCATGTAATTATTTCATATTGTTCAATTTGAAAAATGCAAATTTTCGCTACTTTCTAGTAGAAGCGGCAAAGCTAAATCGTTCAAAATATCTTAGACAAATAGATTTTGTTGATTTATATATACCATCGAATTTTCAAATCCATCTGTTGCCTATAGTTTGCAAGAAACGTCTCATTAAAGTTCATTGCCCTCAGAGTATCAGAACGAAAAAAATGTTCGTTGAGCAAAACAACTGAACCATATACATGAGAGCTTATTGAAGAAATTCATCAGTTCAGTTATAATTATCAGAAGTATGATGATTTCCAATAATCACTTGCAATAAGTTATAAAAAAAATATGTGATTTTTAACTCCGTGGGACCATGACTTAGTATCTACTACTACTTGACAGATAATTCTAGAGAAAATGTTGAACTAAAAACCTACTGGTGTTATATTGACCTCATCTATACATTTCATAGAGGTAAAGCGTACACCTTGTATTATGGTTTGGTTATTTATCATCATCTGATAGATTGGCTGTTTTACTGAAACAACTTATGATGAATACTAAGAACTCAGATTCCTATTATAACATAAATTTATAGGGCAGTTGTTCAAAGTCATTGTTTTTTTCGTGTACAATAGCAGTCGACGCTTGCCGATGTATTGTCGTATTTGATCGCTTGTTATACTACCAAACCAACAGTCAATCTAGTCAACAGTGTAAACCGATTCGTGAAAGAATGATGTCGTTTGTTATTCGTTTCTGTGATTAATGCACAATTCACATTTTAATTTATCATTCAAAATAAGAATGTTTTCACTAGTGCTATTCTTGGATGGAGTATATTACATTTGTAAGAAGAAGGATATTGAAAAACATGCTGAGAAGAAATTCGTGAGTGTTCGCTATAAAAGGTATGGCCGGTTCGAAGCTGAATTAATTGATGAAAACGGTGAGTATTGGATACCAATGAAGCTAGCAAAGCCACTTTCGAATTTCGACATGAGACACATCTCATAATTTCAGGCTCATTGTAGGCTAATTTATTACTCTATTACCAAATTTTTTGCTCCTCCCTATCATAGAAAAATCTGTGGCTTTGCTAGCTTCGGCCGAACTCAGCAAAGCAATTTTTGTAAAACAATATTTTCTGAATATCTGATATAGTGAGAATGTAGTGCTCATTTTAGGCTAATTTATTACCCTATTCCCAATTTCCTTGCTCTTCTCTATCATAGAAAAATCTGTGGCTTTGCTAGCTTCGGCCGAACTCAGCAGAGCCATTTTTGAAAACATAGATTTTTCACCGATTCGATATATTGAGATTAAAGGGCTAATTTGAGGCTAATTAATTACCCTATTTTCTTTTTTTCTGCTCAACGTTTCAAACAGAAGAAATATAAGACAATTTGTCGAAATATGCGTCATTCACTTTACATTATGTTTTTCTATCTGAAGCATATTTTATGACGATTTCCTGAGGCAAAGTGTTCGTATTGATTGTAAGCTTGATAACTATCACATTTTGGAATTTTTTGCTACATATTTTTTGAAAGAAACCTGTGGCTTTGCTGGCTTCGGGCGAACTCAGCAGAGCCATTTTTTAAAATAATATATTCTTCACTGATTTGATATATCCATATTGAAGAGCTAATTTTAGGCTCGATGTTTCAAACTAAAAAAAAACCGAAACGATTCGTCGAAATACGCATTTATTCACAATACATCATGCATATTTATCAAAAGCATATTTTATGACTATTTTTCAAGAGAAAGTGTTAGTATTGATTATGAGCTCAATATCTATTGCATTTTGGAATTTTTCGCTGCATATTTTTTAAAATAAACCTGTGGCTTTGCTGGCTTAGCAGAGCCATTTTTAAAAATATTATATTTTTCACCAATTTGATATATCGGTATTGAAAGGCTAATTTTAGGCTAATTTATTACCCTTTTTTCGAATTTTTTGCTCGATGTTTCAAACTAAAAAAAACCGAAACGATTCGTCGAAATAAGCGTTTATTCACTATACATCATGCATATTTATCAAAAGCATATTTTATGACGATTTTTCAAGACAAAGTGTTAGTATTGATTATGAGCTCAATATCTATTGCATTTTGGAATTTTTTGCTAAAAATTTTTCAAAAGAAACCTGTGGCTTTGCTGGCTTCAGGCGAACTCAGCAGAGTCATTTTTTTAAATAATATATTTTTCACTGATTTGATATATCCATATTGAAGAACTGATTTCAGGCTGATTAATTACCCTATTTTCGAATTTTTTGCTCGATGTTTCAAACGGAAATAAACCGAAACGATTCGTCGAAATACGCGTTTATTCACTATACATCATGCATATTTATCAAAAGCATATTTTATGACGATTTTTCATGACAAAGTATTGATTATGAGCCCAATATCTATTGCATTTTGGAATTCTTCGCTGCATATTTTTTTAAATAAACCTGTGGCTTTGCTGGCTTCGAGCGAACTCAGCAGTGCCATTTTTTGAAATATTATATTTTCCACCAATTTGATATATCGGTATTGAAAGGCTGATTTTAGGCTAATTGATTACGCAATTTTCGAGTATTGATAATTAGCTCAAACACTATTGCATTTTGGAATTTCTTGCTGCATATTTTTTAAAACAAACCTGTGGCTTTGCTGGCTTCG
Source organism: Phaedon cochleariae (assembly GCA_918026855.4). Taxonomy (NCBI): domain Eukaryota; kingdom Metazoa; phylum Arthropoda; class Insecta; order Coleoptera; family Chrysomelidae; genus Phaedon; species Phaedon cochleariae. The sequence continues at coordinate 23,047,272 of OU896710.1, forward strand.
GGCGAACTCAACAGAGCCATTTTTGAAAATATCATTTTCAATTATCAAAACATTAGCCGAACATATAGCGAAACCATTATGTATTTTGATAAATGCTATTCTTGCCACCGGCATATGCCCATCAAACTTCAAAATAACGATTGTTAAACCTGTATTCAAGTCGGGCGAAAGAAACAAAGTTAACAATTACCGTCCAATAAGCATAATATCCAACCTGGCAAAAATATTCGAAAAAATCCTCAAAAAACGTTTAATGGCTTTCACAGAAATACATCATATAATATCAGATTCTCAATTTGGTTTTCAAAATGGAAGATCAACTTCTGATGCCATAGTTAATGTGGTCACACAAATATATGAACACATAGATAAAAAAAGACCATGCCTGGGAGTATTTATCGATTTGGCCAAGGCCTTTGATACCATTAGTCATGAAAAATTACTGTCGAAATTAAATAATCTTGGTATCAGAGGTCTGGCAAATGATCTTATCAGAAACTATCTCAACGAAAGAGTACAAATGGTTAAAATAGATTGCGTATTGAGCGACCCATTAGAAATTAAATACGGAGTTCCACAGGGTACAGTTTTAGGGCCAATCCTGTTTATATTATATTTGAATGATATGTTATCCATCGATATCTCTGGAAAATTGATATCATATGCTGATGATACAGCGCTAATAATCGATGGAAAAACCTGGGAAGAGGTATTATATCATGCAAGAAACGATACAAACACGATAGTAAATTGGCTTGATGATAGTTTATTGACAATAAATATTGATAAAACATCTTACATTCCATTCTGTAGTAACAGTCAAGATTTTCCGAATGCACAAAACATTAATATCCATCTAACCAGCAGAAATAAGAACATAAATCTGAAGAAATCCAACTCAGTTAAATATCTCGGAATACACATTGATCAAAATCTTAAATGGAAAATACATATAGACTATCTCTGTAAAAGACTCAGAGCCCTTTTGTATGTTTTTCGAACACTCAAAAATATACTGAGTATCAATGATTTGCGCAGTATATATTTTTCGTTAGTTCAGTCTCTGTTGATGTATGGTAATTTAGGTTGGGGTGGGGTCTATAGTACAACTGTACAACCGCTTATGGTACTACAGAAACGATTTCTCAAAATTATCTATAATTTAAATTTTCGTTTCCCATCAGCACAAATATTCCAATATTGTGATCTGATGAGTTGGAGATATCTTTATTATAAACAATTATTAATATTCATATTCCATAACAGAAATAAGTTCAAAAATCATCAACACGGACATGAAACTAGACTAAAAGCGAGTAACATAGATATACCGAAAATGAACAAAGCTATCGGACAAAGATCAATCACATATATTGGACCCAAATTATTCAATCTTGCTCCAGATAATATAAAAACGGAACATGTGTTTAGACTATTCAAAATTTCAGTGATCAAATGGCTCAAAAACGAAAATATAACATTACTATGAACAAATTCTACTGAATAAATATCTCAATTTTCACATATACTTTTACGTCCCTACATAGCATTATTTTGTAAATGTATTGTAACAATTAATATTTTTATTTGTCTACACATTCAGTTTTCTATAGGTACGTTGTAAAATTTTACTACTAGATTTTATACTTTTAGATTTATAGTTCACTACTTTTAATGAAAAAACGAAAGAGAAAAAATACTGTCATGATGTTGTTAATACTAATTTAAATTATAGGCACTGCAATGTTTGCCCGAGTAACTCAAAATACATAATATTTTGACCACCCTCAAAGGAAAGAACTTTGATATTGATGTTTCGCAGACAAGTTTTCCAAAAACTTAAGTGAATCATCAATACCTATGTATCCGCTGTTAAAAAATTTAGTACTTAGACTTGGGGGTTGACAAACATTTTCTTTTCTAATATTAATCACCTATTTTTATATTTTTTTCCTATTGTATGCTTCCATAAACTCATGTAATTTGGTGATTAATAAAATACTACTACTACTACTACTACTACTATCATATTTTCCACCGATTTGATATATCGGTATTGTAAGGCTAAAATGAGCCTAAAATTATGAGATGTGTCTCATGTTGAAATTCGAAAATGGCTTTGCTAGCTTCTTTGGTATGAGTATTGGATACGGTTTATTGACACGGTGATATCCATTAAACAAAAAATACTGTTGATTTACTTATAATACGATTATTCCAAAAAACAAGGATATCCTTACAAACCTGAAGCTCAAATTAGAGGCACAGGAAGTAGATTCTGCTGCAGTTGTGGGTATGTATGATATGCGAGATTATGGGTACTTATACAGGGTGTCCCAAAATTGCTGGGACACAGAGCTACCACGTGTTATACAGGTCAAAATAAGTTGGTTGGACCCATTTCATTCATATAACAAAATGTACCGTTTGTCCGTGAGACGACTTCTTAGTTTACATAGAAAAACACATTTTTGTACCTTATTCGCTGTTCAAGAATGAGCGGAACGAATTGTATGAAATCTGACAAAAGTTCATTTGAGCGGAACGAATTGTATGAAATCTGACAAAAGTTCATTTTGGAGGATTACCTTCTTTTAGGTTATCAAAGAAACCCAAAAGAAATTGTAGAAGGGTTGAAACCGCCCTCACAGCCTGACATTTTTTTTTCAGAACATTCTTAGGGGTGGTAATACGGTTCCCAAATGTTTTTGGGCGAGATGACTGGATCAATTACCTTCATTTTTTTAGTCTCGCAAAAATTCCGTATTCCGCATAGGTCCGAACGAAATAAAGTTTTTCTAAATAATGCTAACAGATTTTCCTAGCACAAATTCAATATCATCATAATACAAAATTTAGTTGATAGGTAGTGGAAACAAGAGCAGAACATTTTTTTAAATGAATTTTCAATATATATGATGCCCATTCTCATCAATTCAAATGTTTCCAATGCCAACACAATGTTTTATTACAATGTTATTAAAATTTTACTAGGTGTATTTGTAAGAATTATTTGAGAAAACAATTATTTTCTTCGGAACTATGCGTAATACGAAATTTTCACAAGAGTAACAGAATGAAGATAATTAATCAGTCATCTTGCTCAACAAATTTTATAACCTCATTACCACCCCCCAGATTGTTCTGAAAAACATGTCAGATGGTTAGGGTGGTTTAAATGCTTCTACAGTTTCTTTCGGGTTTCTTCGAATACTGAAAGAATAAAGGTCATCCTCTAAAATGCACTTCGGTGAAATTTCATCCAACTTGTTCTTACTGATTTTTGAACACCGTACAGAAATGTGTTTTTTTATGTAAACTTTGGACTCGTCTCACGGACAAACAGTACTTTTTTTTGATAAATAACTGAACTGGTTCTGTGTCCCAGCAATTTTGGGACACCCTCTATACCTACCAGTAAGTAATGAGAACGTTTAATATTCATACAGGGAATCAAATACTGTCATGGTGCTCAATGAATTAACAACGAGATAATACCGGGTGTCCACATAGTGAGGAAAAGTTTTATAGCTTCATTGTGATAGGAAATAGTAGGAATCTCTCAAGGATATAGTACAATTTCGTGAGTTCTGCTATAATTTATTCAAAGTCAGTTGGACCGCCTCGAGCTGCACGTGCACTCACTTCAAAAATAACTTGAAACCGGCCGACGCTGCGCGGTGTGAGATATAATATGGTCCAATTGACTTTGGATAGACTATAATAAGAATCATTTTGATCTCTACAGGATGTTTTCCGACTGCGGGGATACAGAAATTATGAATTATTAAAATAAAAGCCCTGTGTTTTTTCATATATTCAAATTTGTCGTTATCTTGTCTATACCACAACCATGTCTTCTGCGGCGGTGCCAAGTTATTCGACCCCCTTAGTTTCTGGTTCACAAATCATTTCATCGTATGTAGGGTGTTTGATCTTTGTAAAATTATTGATTCACATAATAAAATCGCGGTCATAGAATTCCCCAATTGTTCTGATAGCTTTTTGTTTTGTGGGGTAGTTATAGGGTGGTTTGAAAATCACAAATTATTATACCGTTAGGAGCCTTCTTCAACTCCTTCAGATTAGTAGACTTGCATAAGAAAATTTCAGCAATAGAAAAAGTCCTTCCTTCATATACCATATAAGTAAACTTGAGAAACAAATGCCAGAAAAACAGTTGCTGCTTTCACACCCGTTTAGCACTTCCGATTTACCCGCAAGCAAATTTCGATTCTCAAATAGGACAGCCTGTATATTTTGTCATATTTGGATTCAAGTATAAACCATAGTATATGTGAAAAGATCTCCTATTTCAAAATGAGAATTTGGGGTCTGATTGAATCGGAAGTGAATAAATAATTTGTTTGGTCAATAAGTGAAAAATTTTGTGAACTGGCTACATATCAAATTTCAAAATCCGATCTCGAAAGATTGAAAAGTACAGTACTGGTCGCATGTTCTCTATGGCAGCAAACTATCGAAGGTTCTATCGATAGTATAGATAATTTTTCAAACATATACCCTATCGATACTGTCGATAGTGTTTGTAAAACTATCGATAGTTGAGCAATGAGCATAAGAAAATCCAATCCAATCCGAGTCACTTTTGGAAAAGATGAAGATTTGAGAAAAATCGTTTATGCTCACTAGAAGTCACTTTCTCAAATTTCAGGATTTTTTTTATATTTTGGTTTTTCTGGATACCTATTTGCCATCAACTTTCGAATCTCAATTAGTACAACCTGTTTTCCATTCGATAATCAGATAGAGATTACCATGACAAATTCAACAATACTGGGCTTGGTGAATTATTTCAAACTATTCACGTTCAAGATTTCCATATGTTCAATGAGTGTGACAAAGAAAGCAGTTTCGATGTTGCGCCGTCACTCCCATTAAGCATTATGGAAACTTCATTTTAAATAACCCTCTATCAAACCCGATATTGTTGAATTCATTAGGATAATCCCAAACTGATTATGGAATAAAATACGTGGTGTTTTATTTGGAAATCGAAAGTTGATGTAATTTCCAGGAGAACCGGAAAATAAAAAAAACTAAAAATGTGAGGAAGTGCCATATTGAACATATTATTTCATTTTTCAAATTTAAGAAAAATAGCTAGGAAAACAAAAGAGAGAATTGAGTATACCATATGAGTCTGTGTTACCCTGTAGGTATATACGTATTATCGATAGGACATGTGAAAGTAGGTATGTATCTATTAAAATTTTCTTCATTTTCAGAAGGAGAAGATGAACTGCATGACAAAGATGCTGATGTACCTATTGATGACTCAGTCCAACATCTCGAAGCAGGCGGTATGTATTTCATTTCAAGTGTAATTTCGTTCTACCTCAAAACCTGAATTTGTTTTCATGTTCAGAGATTATAGAAGAACTGCATGATAAAAATGCTGATGTGAATATCTCTGACCCAGTTCTAACTATCGGAACAGAAGGTATGTATTTTGAGAATAATTTTGTTCTTCCTCAGTATCTAAAATTGGGTAGTGTGTTGAATTAGTTTTTCCTGTGACGGGACAAAAGTTTAGAATTTCATCTCTGTTGGCAGGTCACTTTCCATAAATTACTTTTTCCCGTGGCAAAAAAGTGAGTTCCTTTTTCCCGGATATATCACATATATATACACTGTTGATGGCTCTTGTTGTGCTATAGTTCTGAAAAATGAGTCAATAATACCGTCGCCCAGAAAGAACTGCAAGTCCTTTTATGTTCCATTCCACTTCGCGGTTACGTATATTACTAAACAACCACTAAACTCGCAATTTTTTGAAATCAAATCACAGAATCAGACTGACTGAAGTGACATCAGATATTTGATTACTTCAAAAGAATGATAAAGATGCCTACAACGCAGATGTCCCTTCTGTTGAAAACTTAAAATTTCACGTCGATAATTTTCAGAATTCAAAATAATGTAATATCTTCCCTATAATGATTCGTTCTTTCTTCTGTCACAGAAAAGAATAGTGTATTATACACGAAAAAAATATTTGATTCTAGCTCACGGTTTTTTGTCTTCCTCCGCTACGCGTCGGGAGACAACACAACCTAGAGCTAAAATCTACTACTCTTTTTCCTTGTATAATAAATAACTATTTTTCTGTGACGGGAGAAAAGTTTGGCATTTCATCTCTGTTGGCAGGTTATAAAATGTCACTTTTCATAAATTACTCTTTTCCTTTGAGAAAAAAGTGAGTACTTCTTTACCGGATCTAAAGGGTAACTCACGGTCGATGGTACGTTAGACGTTTATGGAGAACGGGACATAGGATCATTCAGAAATTCTGGTTACTCACGTAGTTGCTCTTGGTCTATCGATCTAAAATATTTTCAGCTCTGCAGCGTTGCCGCTTCTATCAAAAAGTAGCAACAACTTTGTTATTTTGAATGGAACACCCTGTATTTTATTGCATTTCCAGATTTTCTCTGAATAGCTGATTTCATCGATGATACACACCTGGGGTCTAGCGGAAATGATTACAGAGATATAGGGTGTTAAAAATCGTCATTTTTCAACTTTAGGAATTTTTTTGTCGCAATTTTTCATTATTGGTCGAAACGGCTCACATGTTCCTATCTCAACTTTTGATTAACTATCTACTGATATTTAATTAGGGCATATACCGGGTGATCAAAATTCTGAATTCTGCACGACCCTGTATTTGTTTCAATTAAATGTCAGTAGATAGTTGATCAAAAGTTGAGATAGGGACATGTAAGCCGTTTTGACCAATAATGACTAGTTTCGACAAAAAAAATTCCTAAAGTTGAAAAATGACGATTTTTCACACCCTATATCTCTGTAATCATTTCCGCTAGACCCCAAGTGTGTTAAATCGATGAAATCAGCTCTTCAGAGAGAATCTGAGAATGCAATAAAATACAGGGTGTTCCATTTGAAATAACAAAGTTGTTGCTACTTTTCGATAGAAGCGGCAACGCTGCAGAGCTGAAAATATTCTAGATCGATAGACCAAGAACAACTACGTGAGTAACCAAGATTTCAGAATGATCCTATGTCCCGTTCTCCATAAACGTCTAACGTACCATCGACCGTGAGTTACATCATATCACATATATATATATACACTGTTGATGGCTTTTATTGTGCTATAGTTCCGAAAAATGAGTCAATAATACCGTCTCCGAGAAAGAACTGCAGATCCTTTTATCTTCCATTTTACTTTGCGGTTACATTACTAAACAACTACTGAATTCGGAATTTTTCGAAATCAAATCACAGAATAAGACTGACAGAAGTGACATCAGATATTTGATTACTTCAAAAGAATGATAAAGATGCCTACAACGCAGGTGTCCCTACTGTTAAAAACTTCACGTCGATAATTTTCAGATTTCAGAATAATTAATATTTTCTCAATATTGGTTCGTCCTTTGTTCTGTCACAGAAAAAAATTGTGTATTATACACTGGAAAAATATTAGATTTTAGCTCACACAACCTCTGAAGCTAGAATCTACTACTGTTTTCCCTTGTATAATAAATAACTATTTCATTTTCAGAAGAAATAAAAGAAGTTGAAGACACCTTTCCACCTATTGATAAGTCAGTCCAACCTCTCGAAGCAGGCAGTATGTACAGGGTGGCTGGAATTCGAGGCTCATCATTGGCATCTCGTAAACCGTAAGAGATACAGGTTCGGTTAAATTATGGCAAAGTTGCGCAATTTTATGCTGATCAAAATGAGATTGGATAGAGCAGTAAAAGTGACAATGCTTATATGAAACTCATTTCGACATATCACTTCAAATAAAGTCAGAAAAAAAATAAAAACGAAATTCGGATATTCGTTTTTTTTTTCAAATATCTTCGGAAGTATTCGGAATTTCCAAACTTTCGATGCGGCATTCTGATCAGCATCAAATTGCGCATCTTTGCCTTGATTTAACGGACCCTGTATCTCTTACGGTTTACGAGATCCCAATGATGAGCCTCGAATTCCAGCCACCCTGTACATTTCAAGTGTAATTTTATCTTTCTCAAAACCTGTTTTCATTTCTAGATATTATAGAAGAGCTGAATGATACTTATGCTGATGTGCCTATCTTTAATACAGTTCTAACTATCGGAACAGAATGTATGTATTTTGAGTATAATTTTGTTCTACTTACGTCAGGATGTTGAATTGGGTAGTGTGTTGAATTCGTTTTTATTTTCAGCAAAAATAGAAGAAGTGCAAGATAATTATGCAGATGTACATTTTAATGAAACTGTTCTACCTATAGAAGTAGGAGGTAAATATGTATTTCAAGTGTTACTTTGTTCTGCCCTGATAACATGTGGTAGTGAGTTCCTAATGTGTTGAATTATTCTTATGATTTCCAGGAAAACAAGATAAACTACAAGATAATCATGCTGACGAATCAATCTATGACCGAGTCCTACCTATCGAAACCGAAGGTATTTATTTCAAGTATCATTTTTTTCTGCTTCAATATCATCTGGAAATTGATGGTATGTATTCAATTTGTTTTATTTCCAGAAAGAATAGAAGAACTTCATCATAATAATGCTGATGTGCCTATTTATCACCCAGTTTCAACTATCGGAACAGAAGGTATGTATTTTGAGTATAATTTTGTTCTACCCCATTATGTATAATGGAGTAGTGTGTTGAATCAATTTCTGATTTCAGAAAAAATAAAAGAAGTGCCCGATAATTATGATGATGTACCTTTTTATGACCCTGTACTATCTATAGGAGTAGGAGGTATGTATTTGAAATATAATTTTGTTCTGCCTAATTTCATGTAGTAGGTAATGTGTTGATTTTCTTGTTGTCATTTCCAGCAAAAATAGATGAACTACATGATAATAATGTTGATGTACCTATCTATGATCCACTCCTACCTATCGAAGCAGAAGGTATGTATTTCAAGTGTTAATTTTTTTCTGCCTAAATATCATGCGGAAATTGCGGATTTTTCGAATTTGTCTTCATTTACAAAAATAATAGAAGAACTGCATGATTCTAATAATACTGATGTACCTATTTATAATCCAGTATCACCTATTGAAGCTGGAGGTATGTATTTCAAGCTCAATTTTGTTGGGCCTTCAATATTCATGTGTTGAATTTGTTTTTATTTCCAGAAAGTATGGAAAGGATGCATTATTATAAGGCTGATGTACCTATCTATGACCAAGTCCTACCAATCGAAGCCGGAGGTATGTATTTCAAGTGTGATTCTGTTCTGTTCCAACTTGGGCCACTATCCCTTATCTAGTAAACTAGTATAGATACAAAAAAAAGTTGTTAAAAGTCTTATGATCTACATTTTTTTGATAATGTCAACTATACAGGATGATGCATATGCCTGTGATATACCAAATATAAGTTTTCTCAAAGGAATACCATAATTTCCATTCCGTGCCTAAATAGAGCTCACAAAGTCGGGTTCAATGATATATTACAAGGGTCTCAGTACACCCTTTTCGAATTCATCCATGATTTTTTAAAATAAATTGCCAAGTTTCGAAGCCCTATATAGAATCGTTCAAAATTGTGCTTTCGATGCGCATTTAGATTCGATATGTCATCTTGATATATGTCGTCATAATTTGGAAAATTCTAATTTTTCAAAAATGATGACGTATTCTCGAAACCGATTGTTTTCACGGAATCTTCTGATGTGATACTCTTTATTTCATTTCATTCTTGGATGAAGCTCAGAAATACGAGTTTAATGATATATGATAACTATGAGAGCGCCCGTTTCGGATTCATCCATGATCTTCTAAAATAATTAGTAAAATTTCAAAATCCTGGGAAAACGTTATGCATTAGGTTTTCCATACGCGATCTTCGTTATAAGTCAGTTTGCAACATTTGTCATCACTTTTGGCAAAGTCAAAAGTTCTGAATATTGACGAAAAATCGAGATAACATATAGTATTTTTTAATTAATGACGAAAACTGCGCATCGAAAACTTTCAACGTTTCTGTGAGGCTTTGAAATTTGGCAATTTATTCATATCCGAAACAGTTATAGGTAAGTACTCAATCGCCCAGTTGCAGAGCCAAAATGCGAATTCAACTCTCGTGCGAATGAAAAAGAAATCGCTCAGGAATATTATTGAATATGAATAAAAAACACCTTATCCGATCAACTAGTTTCACGAAAGGTTTCAATCTAAATTGTATAGTTTGCTTTGGAACTATCAAATAATGATGTATTTTTCGAAATTCTGACGTCAAATTTTCACTTATCTTTTGACGTTTCGGGACCGGTTCTGCTCCCGTTTTCAACATAAGAGGAGATTATTTCAATAGCGAAGTCGTATAATGTCTTGAAGCTTTTCAGTTTTCAATGACAATTGTTGACGTTGGCAATCAAATGAGTTACAGGATGTTTTCATTAATTGATCTTGAATTTACCATTTTCATGTTCAGATTTTAGTAGTGAATACCATGTTCTGTCTATATCAACTGAACAAGAAGCAATGTTATTGTCTCCGTTCAGAAGAATGCAAGCAGATTCCTTGATTTTTCTCTTCTGGTTGTTATCTTCTTATGTTGAAAACGGGAGCAGAACCGGTCCCGAAACGTCCAAAGATAAGTGAAAATTTGATATTTTTTCTATATACCTTTATTTCCCTTCTCCAAAAATTTTTTCAATACAAATTGTCACTGACAAGCTAGTGAATTTTTCTTTTAGGCTCTCTGATAGAAAATTCTCTGAACGCAGTGACATTTTGGGGCAAATCATCTGATTTGTCCTTACTACACGTATATTGAAATAATATTCATATTTTTATTTTATAGAAACGAGGAGAGAAAAACCCAAAAAATTTGGAATAATGAATATACCACCTCCTCGATTAACCTACAGACAGTATTCCATTATTATTTTTAGACATATTGGTGTCAGATCAATTCACATAACGCCATCTGGTAGTAATGACTCCTCTGCTCCTGCCTTCACTATGACTTCCCCATTACGAGGTAAGGCTGACTATGACACTTATTGTAGTTTCTATCATGAAATAAACATTCAACAAATTCGTTTGTTACAGGTGCAGAATCAACACATTCTACTGAAGATTGCAATGATTCATTATATATTCCAAATCAAAGTGATTACTCGGATACTTTATCAGACCATATAGAGACAAACTCACAGACATCAGAAACCAATGCAACAAAACGGCCCTCTGTTAATTCGTCCACAGATTTAGAAAAATCTCTTTTAATCAATAAAATTGGACACAGTGCTCCGGACGATGGCTGTATGTACGTAAGAACCGTTGAATCTGGTAAGAAACGGGATTTTTGTGTCTACTGCCTAACTGAACAGGCAAAGTTAAGTCGCCATTTGATAAGGCAGCACAAAGATAAGGAAAGGGTTATGCAGTTACTGACTCACAGCAAAGGGAGCAAGGAGAGGAAAGAAATATTTGCCACTATCCGCAAAAATGGTCAATTTTTCTTTAATACCAACAAATCTGTAAACAATGGAGAAAGAAAAGTGATCAGACGTCCAAATGCGAGATTCGGAAAAGCCGCAACCGATTTTGTGACTTGTCCGTCGTGTTGCGGAGATTATGCTAAATCAAGCCTTCGCCACCATTATCGACGATGTAATAAATCTGAAAAAAAAAAAAACATAGAGACATCTTGGTGCAATCTCGACAGATTGTTGGGCGTATCCACAAAAAGACTAGCGACGTTTTGCGAAAAAGAGTATTTCCAACTCTACAGGAAGATAGCGTAACTAAAGAAATACGTTATGACGAATTGGTGATCTTATTCGGAAATAAATCATGTCAGAAGTATACTGCCGTGCTAAGCCAAACCCCCGTATTTGAAAATTTTTAGAAATGGCGGAATATTGATTTGTAATTTCTCTTTTGTTTGTTGCTTCAATGAACCTCTGCGTTATTGATAGTAGTTGCTTAAATTGAACAATAAGGGAACTAACATCCTCATGTATACCTAAAAAACTATTATTTTATTGTTTATATGCGATAAAATCTCATACGAGCATTTTTTTAAAATTTATTTGGCTAATTTTCTTCGCAAATACCTCGTATTCGGCAGATACCGGTATTCAACATAGGAAATCCAGGTAATATTGAATGAGACAGTAACATATACTTTTTCAAGTTAGGTACTTTATTAACAGAATGTGAAATAATTATTGAATATTTGAGTTAGTACTTATTAATGGTAACTAAAAACATTGATTATTACGATATTGAGTAGGTATACCAGAAAAATAAACTATTTAAAGAGTAACCTTTTCTGGGAGGTCCTTCCAACATTTTTTTCGATTTTCTGGCATGATGGAACCTAAAGTTTTGAACAAATTGTCGACTTTTTCTTGTTCAAACCCATTGGGTGCCGTTTTTATGGAAGGTGTTGGCATTTCACCAATATGTTTTTTGAGCAAAGAGTCGATTTTTTTCCATTCTTCATCGGATTTGCATTTGTAATAAATTTCAAATTCATTTCTTTTTACCATCATTCCAGTTATTTTGGCAATATAGAACTCAGGATTTTGGTTTTTAATTTTACTAGCCGAGCTGAGATTTTTCCATTACTGAAAATCGTTCACTTTCATAGATTTAATCTAGACTTTTCCTTTATTGCTTGATTGTACTGAATTTTCAGAGTCTGCAAAATCATATGTTTAGCAATAGTCAGGATTCAACAGGTCTAATTTCTACGCATATAGCACGTATCTGAAAGCTACTAAACAAAATACCCGTATCTGATTTCAAATACGGGGAAAGCGCTCAGGAAACTAGAAATACTGGGTTTAGCCTTAGCATTTCTCAAGTTATTTTCGAATACGGGTTTAATAACATTTGATTTTAAAGATATCTGGCTCAATTACGGTGATTTAAGGTAGAAAAAATTGAAATTTTCTATATTTCAATCTACTACAGCAAAAAATCTCATTTTTCGATATATTTTCAAATACGGGGGTTAGGCTTAGCACGGCAGTATAGAGATCCCCATTTCTACGATATGATACGGCAAAAACTACGTCAATTAGGACGCTTCCTTCTAGAAATAAAAAAATTGGATCCAAAGATTGGAAATTTATTTGACGTCATTTACCCGAAAAACTACGACAATACAATCATTGCGATACAAAATATGGCAGGATTGAATGAATCAGGTATGTATCTGGAGATTAATTTTTTGTTCCAGAAAATGTATTTTTTTTGTCGTGCAAATATTTCATTATTTATATTTCCATAGAGGTTTCAGAGTTTCGCAAAGATTGTTTGATATTTCAATATTCATGCGTTTACAGGTACTGGTTTCAAGACTCCATCTTTGGCAACCTCATTAGGCACTTTACTAAAACAAGTAGGAATGTTATGCATATCTGTTTGGATAAGATCGCAAGAAAAACAGAAGCAAACGTTTGCCGAAGATTTTGTGAAATTGTTAACCGAAGATTATGGTACAACGATCAACCGAGCAGCATTGGAAACTCAGGCAAAGAATAAAAGGCAATCTAAAATAGTGCTGCCATTGAAAGAAGATATTCAAAAACTACAACGTCATTTGAGAGATAGTTTAAGAGCAAACTATGCAATTTTGAATGAGAACTTTTGTCAAACAGCTTGGTTGCAATTAGCAGAAACGGCTCTCTTATCAATTCAGTTATTCAACCGACGGAGAGCTGGAGAGATCGAAAGAATATTGGTAGATGATTTGTCATCATTCGAAAAAATTGATGAAAAATCTATTGGTGAAGCATTCCAAAATTTCACAATAGAAGAGAAGCAGGCTGCTCAAAAATACGTAAGGTTCACGATACGCGGAAAATTAAATCGAACAGTCCCCGTATTACTTCATAGAGAAGTATTGGTCTGTTTGCAGACTTTACTCCGTCACAGATCCCAGGCAGGTGTGAGTAGGCAAAATCCATATTTATTCGGGATCCCAGGAATTTTGAAAGGTGACTACAAGTATCTTAGCGCTTGCCGACTCATGCGAAAATTTGCGTATGAGTGCGGCGCGAAACAGCCTGGAACGTTACGAGGAACAGTATTAAGGAAACATGTGGCTACTATGTGCGCTAATTTCAATCTGCAAGATAGTGAAGTAGCAGATTTGGCAAGTTTTATGGGTCACGCCGATAAAATACATAAAGAAATATACCGTCAACCCATCCTCACGAGGGAAATTCTGCATATCTCCAAATTGCTAGAAGCCGTCCAAGGAGACAACGATGCCGATTCTGATATCGACTCCGATGAAAACGAAGAAAACGAGCCAGCAGCAGCAAACGTTAATACTACACAAGAAAATTCAACCGCGTTCCAAAGCGAAGAAGATGACGAAAATCATGGCGAAGGAACAAGTGGAAACAAAATTCGAAGTAATTTTTTTTACGGTGAAGTGCCCGCAAATGTATAGATCCATCATGACATGAATTCTTCTCTTGAAGGACGTCAAGTAATAATTCTGTGAGAACACATCCATAGGTTATAAATTTCGAAGTGATTATATCCTACAAGAGAAGGAATTCTTTAAACACAATGTGATATTTTGCTTGCATAATGTGTAATATTCGATCCAGTGTTTGATTCTTCTTTCATGATAGTAGCGGTGGAAATGTGGCATTTTCGTAACGTTCCTTCGATGTTATAGCGTTTGGAGTGGTCCTGTTGAAGCTGGGTAATCAATGAGCCTAATGACTTTCTTTTAAACCGATTCCAATGAAGCCGAACTCTACACGTGGAAACAGCATTCAAGAAATGGTTGACAGGATTTGTAGTGGGTCGGTTGGTTTTGTAGTGGGTCGCTTGGCTTTTGTAGTATGTCATTAGCTGCTGTGGGAATACCTTGACGATGTTGGCAACATGGTCATACCAAGACAAGCTGCTAGATACCGTTACGCAAAGCATCGTTATAGATGATGTTCGATCTTATGGATATGGTACTTCCAGTTATGATGATGTCAGAACACACGCGAATGGCTTTTCTTGAAGGAACCCTTGCTTGAGCCTTCGAAGCGATTAGACGAGATTCTTATCGCCCATTATTGAATCTCATTCAAATAATTATCCACTGTCCGAATCTGTTGTATTCAGAGGTTTTGATTGGATGATGCTAATATCGGTCGGAAGCGTATAACACTATTGATATGGTATCGTCAGTAAATCTGAAGACTGGGTTGGTGGTTATTCGCAGCAAATCGTTGATGAGCAGTTAGAAAAGTGTTGGAAAAAGGAAATTTATTCATCTTGATGATAGGAAATCATGATTCAATTTTGTATAACATCAGAAAAGTTGATTGACCATTCATTATTTTTGATAATTCTTCTCCATAATTTTTCAAAAATTTATATGTATTGCAGCTCCTCCTTATGGCAAATGCCGCAGGGTTCGCTGGACAACCGAAGAGAGAAGAATAGCTGCCGAAACTTTTAAGGATTGTTTATCAAGCAACAAACTTCCTTCATTCCAAAGAATAAATGAAATGATAGCTGCTAATCCAGGTGTATTCAAAAGAGGCGTTGCAACGATAAAAACTTGGGTGAGGAACGAACAATTGAAGAGAAAAAAACGAAAATCGCAAACAAAATATTCAATTGTACCTAACGAGCAGTACTTCATCATTCCATTTTGCTCATCGCATTGCATTAAAAACTTGAGAGGATATATAGCTATCTCCGCTGCAGCAATCCTTCATTTACGCATTTTACTCTTTTTTTTACTCATTTTTTTTTTTATGATATTACAACACCGATTTCATTAACGTGAATGAATCTTAGGCCAACTTTTGTCAGAACGATATTTGAATACTAACAAACATGTTGAACTCTTCAAATCTTTGACTCGTTTTTATACTTTGTCAAAATATCATTGTTGTGGCGAACATAGAAATTTTCGCCAGGTTTTGTTTTCATGTATATAATTGTATTTAATTTATCATAAACATTGTATTGAATTAGATATGTTATGGGGAAATCATTTCTGCTAAAACGAACCATTTCTTCTGATATATTGCGTTATTTCCGGGTGATTATCCAAGGTGTGTCGAGTACGTTGCGTTTGGCCCAAATTTCGATTCCCCCAAATTTCTATTCGCCCAATTTTCGATTCACCCAAATTTCGATTCGCCAAATTTTTTATTCACCCAACTTTCGATTTGCCCAACATCTCCGAATATACCCGAACGATGCGTTGTTGCCAAGAATCAAGAAACATTCTAGGCTTATCATTATTAATTATTTCAATTTTTTGATACACATAGGTACATATTTCGATTCTCTCAATTTTCGACTCACCTAATTTTCAATTTTCGAATCCCCCATATATCGATTCACTCTCTTTTCGATTCACCCAAATTTGGATTCACCCAAATTTCGATTTACCCTAATTTCGATTCACCCAAAGTTTGCTTGACCCGAATTTCGATTGACCCAAATTTCGATTGACCCAAATTTCGACGTAATATGAGGAAGGAAATATACTTCTCTGCATAAAGAAGAATTGAACCTTCCTCCTAGGAAATGTATTTGTCGAAAATTACTTGAGAGAACGACGGAGATCACTTTTTATAAACAATCTAACCTCATTTGGCCTAAATGAACCTCCCTAAAAAGTATATTTTCGGTAAATTACATGAAAGTATAGAGGAGACAACTCGTTCAAACTAACCCTTGTCCAAGGAAGTATATTTTTCACAATCGAAATGTGGGCGAATTGAAATTTGGGTGAATCAAAAATTGTGTGAATCAAAAATTGGGTGAATCGAAAATTGGATTATTCGAAATTTGGGTGAATCGAAATTTGGGCAAATCAAAATTTGAGTGAATCAAAATTTGAGTGAATCGTAATTTGGGCGAATCGAAATGTAGGTGAGTCGAAATAATGGCCGAACGACATATTTGAATGTGATGACATTATTGTTGCTACGTCAAAAATAACCATTCCCATTGAATCCGAGGAAATGTGTCAGTATTTGACAACAACGCATCTCTTGGGAATGTTCGTAGATGGTGGCTGAATCGAAATTTGGATGAACCGAAAATTGAGTGAAATGAAGATTGGGCGAATCGAAATTTGGGTAAATCGAAATTTGGGCCAAACGAGATGTTCCCGTATACCGTATAACTTCGATGAGTTGTTTCATATGTAGGTACTCAATTCCAAGTCTTCAGATGATACTAGGTTCTCTCCATTTCTTGTAATGATAGATTTTTATGTAGGTTGATACTGCTTATATACCGCTTTATATAAATGTTTGTCAATAAAAATGTCTAACATTTTCAACTGTTTTCATTTGTTGAATTTTATGTGCAAGGTGTCCTTTGAAAATTACTTCACATCTGGATTCTGATAAAATAAATGTGAATGTGGTCAGGAGAAACATAATTTTAAGTTGGTAAGATATAAATAGAGTATCCTAAAAAACGTGTAGCAAAAAGAAAATTCGCATTTTCGACGTAATGATTAATTTCTACTTAGTCCTTGTGCCACACCCATCAGGCATTATAATTTGGGGTTACTGAATGAAACTCATACGATATGTTAATAGGGTCATGTTGAACTTAAAAGTCGGGCAGTAGCTTTCAAATATGGCGGCCGTTCAAAATGACGAACGAATGTGAATATTTGAATTATCTCAGGATCGCATGAATCAATTTAACATTTCTTCTGCCCAAAATATAGGATATTCTGCTAGCTACATTTTTCTTGCCCATAATTGAGACCGATAAATTAGTATTTATATTCGAAAATTCGAAATAAGGTTTTTTCTATTTTGCGTAATAAATGAAGTCATTATGATATCGAAACAGCTTCTATTAGAAAACGCAATTTTTTTTTATTCGAAGTTAAGTTGGTGATGGTAATATCAACGTCAAACTGTCAGACACACTAGCGTCTAGAGACAAAATGCAACAAATAGATATAACATAACAGGTTATCTTGGGCATGTATTACCTTTCAAATTTGCTGGTAAGTTTTGTTGGGCTCCTATTGAGACAAAATTATGCTGATTGCTCATTAGTCTTATGATACAAGTTATTGTTTGTGCTATGCAACTGAGAGGTAGAGGCATCATAATGTGTTGTAGAAGTTGAAGGCTGAGAAGAATATCTTAAATTACCAAGATTTGGTAATTTGAGGTATTCTTCAATGATTAATGGAATTTTACGGCAATTGTGTTATAATTCCAATAAGACTATTTATGTATATGATGACCATTGGGGTATATAGTTCAAAAAAAGAGTTTACATTCACATATTGTGGTTTGTGGTGGTAGGTATAGGTCGCCAGTTTGACACCATGAGTATTTGAAAATTGAGGAATTTTTTTTCATAAGGTAAACGTGATTTCTTGCGCAACAAATCATTAAGGTAAAGCCTTGTGAGCAATTCCCCTCAGTTCATGCCTAGCAAACATGTATCACGTGGGCCATTGAATGCCCTCCAAAAACTGCCGACAGGCAACATCAGCGGGCCGTGATCATGATCACAGTAGAGAGCTTAATATACTGTGTCATGATACACCGTCGGCCCGGCTAGCCCGTGTCTCAGCGGCCGCAAGTAGGAGTGGGACTCGAACCGGCGATCGAAGGCAGATCCTATCCATTATCAGATTCCTATACCACTAGGCTATTGCGGAACTAGAGAGATTTTATTAGGAATTCATACGTCAACAGAATTGATATAGTACAAAATCCTTCAATCATATTTCGTATCTGATCATACGGAAATACCTACCTTTTATAACTTAGTTGATTTGAGGACGTAGAAATAGGTGTAGTCTGATAATGTTCTAGCCACATTGACTTTTCCAGTGTTTGATCTATAACTGTCAATAGAATATTTGTCGAATAAAGGTAAATAACTGAACTTATTCGCATTACTGATGCATCATTGTTAAGGGTAATAAACAAATATTTTGCTCAAAATCATTACCACAAAAATGGATTGGTAGACAAATAACGAGTATATACAATAACTACTACAATATGAGAGTGCACAGTTCTGTTTGTATTTTCTGTCGAATGAGTGATATCATATTGCAGTAAAACTCGAGTCAAATTCTATTTTTTGAACAAAATATGTAATTTTAAAGAAAAAAAAAACATACAACTTTGTTACAGAACATACTTCATAAAAGGTAAAAGGTGATGTAAGTTACATGCAACATTGTATTATTGGATATAAAGCGACAGAATTACATGTATATATGTCCAGTTTTAATCTTTTCCTGAAGATGCTAACATAGTTAGCGAATCACGTTTCGAGGCGTTGAAAAATCGGCTTGGTTAGTGGTAAAACAGTGTAGTGTATTATCGTGCCAAAGGTTCCAGTCTTCGATATATATGTCCTAGTTCAAGATAAACGAACATTATTTCGAAAAGGAATATTCACAGTAATCAATTCCCTCTCAATGCAGCTGTGAACAGCATCTATTTCCTGGTTATATGAATGTCGGATTGAAAACTTCATTGTGATCGATTTAATGTTTGGGTGATTCTGCATGAAAACTGAAATTGCAAGTTTAGTGACATGAGCAAATTTTTGTTTTGTGGCACGTAGCTATCGCTCCATAGTGTTAAGCATGTCAACTTTGTATCATCAGCAAAAATTACTCGATTTTTGATAAAGTTTTTGTCCCGAGTTTATGGTGAATCACACGGAAGACAATTCTCTATGATAGAATTGTCAATTCATCACTTTCTCACAATACAATTTGAGAGAGCAACAAACACAAGTACAAGATTTTTTTGATATCACAAAGTTGTATGTTCGAGAAATACCATTGTGATAAAACTGAACGAGCTATGAATAACGGAATCACAATGGTGTATGTGGCACATACAATTTCTTGACTGATGAAAAATGATATATAACCTTCCATACAACTATGATATAATGGTTGCCTAGTTCGTGCCATTGGTCATAGGACTTCGAAACTACATGGGAATTATAGACATATCGACATGCAATTATGCAACACTGAAAAGTTGACATGGGATGGGACAAGAAAAATAAATGCTATTTGGCGAATACAGAATAGATTTCTACCATTCCAGAAGTGAAAATCGATGACATGTTCCCATAATGACCCATCCCAAATATAAATAACCATGTGCATTCGTAATTGAGGAAGATTGATTTACAGGAACTTGCTCTCTATTTATAATCATTTGATTGGCTGATATATTGTCTTAGACATTCATCATTAATGATATCTATGGTAGACATTATTCAGAAAATAAAAAATGGAGGTTGTCACATCAACCCACTGGGCGTTGTAATTACAGGTATGTTTCCGTGTCCCCATAATACTCTATGAAAAAATATATATTTCGATTTGTTTTCAATCAATGGATAATACATTTATCGGTCCTCATTCTAAATAATGCATCAAATTTGAGAGTTTCTCAAATTATACAAGAGGTGTATGGAATAAAAAAAAAACGAAATATTTACATTTTCTCGATATACACACATACATGAAAGATTATGTATAGTCCAGCTCGTAAAAGATGATCGGCGGAAAGAATGTGAGTCCAGAGCACAAATGAATGTTGCGATCATCAACTCACTCTGTCAATTTGAAAACGACAGATCGGCGTACTGAACGCCTTCATCCTCTTCCTTTCGTCTCCAGTAAACTCTGGCGAGTCGACCGTATACCCCAGATTTGACTACAGTCTACATATTCTGTCTCCACTAAATAGATATTGAAGCGCTAAAGCCTACACTCGAATTCCAACTTCTTCCTGAACTGAGATGTCAATATGTATAATAAATATCGTTCCTTGATGATTTTCTGATCGATCCAGACATAAAATGTCGGTCCTGACATAAACCTCCCAGGCAATGTTTGCATGTCCCCATAAATACCGATAATCGTATATGTAAATGTTAAAAACTCCACAAACGATAAAATTTCCACAAAATTCTTAATACAACGACATGTTTCGCTAACACAGTAGCTTCTTCTAGTGAAATACTCGTATAAAAAAAGTTACTATACTGTGTGAGCGAAACATGTTGTATGTATTAAGAATTGGAAGAGGTGGCCAGGTAGCCGTGCGGACAGAGTGTCTATATTCTAATTCGCATTCGCTTGCCGGTCGTGGGTTCGATCCCCGTCGACTGCAGAAATTTTTCTGATGGCCCAAGAAAGTGTTTGGGATCACACGTTAAAAGGTAAGGCCCCCGTCATTCCTTGCTCGCACAAGACTTTCGAAGACTTTTGAGGGTTGCTCGTAAGGGGGCAACCGAATGACGGATAGAACAAATTTTAGAACAAAATTTTTAGAACAACAAAAATTATGTGGAAATCTTATCGTTCGTAAAGTTTTTCACATTTACGAATGATATACTGAAGCGCTAAAGCCTACACTCAAATGCCAACTCCTTTCTGAACTGAGATTTCGATATGTATAATGAATATCGTTCCTTGATGATTTTCTGATCGATCCAGACATGAAATGTTGGGTCCTGACATAAACCTCCCAGGCAATGTTTGCATGTCCCCATGAATACCGATACTCGTATATGTAAATGTAGGAAACTCCACAAACGATAAAATTTCCACAAAATTCTTGATACAACGACATGTTTCGCTAACACAGTAGCTTCTCCTAGTGAAATACTCGTATAAAAAACTAGAGTTACTATACTGTGTGAGCAAAACATGTTGTAGGTATTAGGAATTATGTGGAAATCTTATCGTTCGTAAACTTTCTCACATTTACGAATGATGTACTGAAGCGCTATAGCCTACACTCAAATTCCAACTCTTCACTGAACTGAGATGTCAATATGTATAATAAATATCGTTCCTTGATGATTTTCTGATCGATCCAGACATGAAATGTCGGTCCTGACATAAGCCTGCCAGGCAATGTTTGCATGTCCCCATAAATACCGATACTCGTATATGTTAATGTGAAAAACTCCACAAAGGATAAGATTTCCACAAAATTCTTGATATAACGACATGTTTCGCTAACACAGTAGCATCTTCTAGTGAAATTCTCGTATAAAATACTAGAGTCACTATACTGTGTGAGCGAAACATGTTGTAGGTACTAAGAATTATGTGGAAATCTTATCGTTCGTAAAGTTTTTCACATTTACGAATGATATACTGAAGCGCTAAAGCCTACACTCAAATGCCAACTCCTTTCTGAACTGAGATTTCGATATGTATAATGAATATCGTTCCTTGATGATTTTCTGATCGATCCAGACATAAAATGTTGGGTCCTGACATAAACCTCCCAGGCAATGTTTGCATGTCCCCATAAATACCGATAATCGTATATGTAAATGTAGGAAACTCCACAAACGATAAAATTTCCACAAAATTCTTGATACAACGACATGTTTCGCTAACACAGTAGCTTCTCCTAGTGAAATACTCGTATAAAAAACTAGAGCTACTATACTGTGTGAGCAAAACATGTTGTAGGTATTAGGAATTATGTGGAAATCTTATCGTTCGTAAACTTTCTCACATTTACGAATCATGTACTGAAGCGCTATAGCCTACACTCAAATTCCAACTCTTCACTGAACTGAGATGTCAATATGTATAATAAATATCGTTCCTTGATGATTTTCTGATCGATCCAGACATAAAATGTCGGTCCTGACATAAGCCTCCCAGGCAATGTTTGCATGTCCCCATAAATACCGATACTCGTATATGTTAATGTGAAAAACTCCACAAAGGATAAGATTTCCACAAAATTCTTGATACAACGACATGTTTCGCTGACACAGTAGCTTCTTCTAGTGAAATTCTCGTATAAAATACTAGAGTCACTATACTGTGTGAGCGAAACATGTTGTAGGTACTAAGAATTATGTGGAAATCTTATCGTTCGTAAAGTTTTTCACATTTACCTTGGAACTATGGATTTTCATCAATTAATGGCCGAGTAAAAACTAGTGAACTTATTCAACTCATTTTTTCCACTTATATAACAAATAACAGTTCAATCCACTTGATTAAACGATATTTTCTATAATGAAATATATTGAGTTTTCATTCATATCTATACCTATACTTGAATTTTGCATCTCGATTTTGTTGGAAACAAAAAAGTACATGACGGAAAAATGATATATTAGATCTATTATATACATTGAAATTGATTAACGGACTTATACAGGGTGTCCCATTGGGAAACGGAAAAACTTCAACGGTGGGTAGAGCTCATCAAGGTGGCTCTGAATATACCATGTTTGTAGGGTCTCACAAGTTTTATATCCGAGATATAGGGTGTTCTTTCAATTTTGTCCAATTCTTTGTGAGGACATAACTCACGAACCACTTTGTATATTCTTTTGCAATTTCGTACACAATTCCTTCTTTTTCTACCAAAGCGACTCACCTATCAGTCACGAAAAAAATCCAGGTCCGGATTAACAAAAGTTGATAATATTTCTGGACACCAAAAAGAACACCCTGTATCTTCGAATTCCCAAAATCCGCTTACATATTTGGAAAGTGCACAAAAGGCTGAACCGAATGGTGTACTTGTCATTTTTCCGCATGCAATTTCACTAATTAATTTCTGATTTTGAATTCGAGGTTTCATCCATTTGGATAGGTAAAAATAATATGTTTTGAGTTTTCCCAATCGAATATCAACAATTATCATGAACCACCCAGTATATTCTTTTGGAAATTGGTACACGAGTTCTCCTTATTCTAACCAAGCGCCTCACCTATCATCCAAGAGAAAAATCCAGGTCCGGGTTAACGAAAATTGATCATATTTCTGGACCCCAAAAAGAACACCCTGTATTTTCGAATTCTCAAATCGGAGAATTTGGAGAGTGTACAAAAAGCTGAACCGAAAGGTGTACTTTCCATTTTTTCACATGCAATTTCACAAAGGAATTTCTGATGTTGAATTCGAGGTTTTCTGCAATTGATGGATAGGTAAAAATAATATGTTTTGAGTTTTCCCAATCGAATAATATTATCACGAACCACTTAGTATATTTTTTCAAAATTTGGTACACGAGTTCTCCTTGATCTACCCATGCCCCTCACCTTTCATTCACGAGAAAAATCCAGGTCCGAATTAACGAAAATTGATTATATTTCTGGGCCCCAAAAAGAACACCCTATATTTTCGAATTTCCATAATATGCTTACATAGTTGAAAATTGCACAAAAAGCTGAATCGGATTGTCTACTTTTTGTTTTTATACGAATGCTATTTCACTACTGAATTTCTGATTTTGAATTTGAGGTTTTATGCATTTGGATAGGTAGAAATCGAGGTAATATGGAAAGTTTTGAGTTTTCAAAAAAAGAAGTTAATTAGTGAAAGAGCATGAGGGATATTGAAAATTACACAACTCGATTCATTTCATTGTGAACTTTCCAAATATGGAATCGGATTTTGTAAATTCGAAAATACTGGGTGTTCTTTTTCAGGCCCAGAAGATCATAAATTTTTGTTAATGCGGACCTGGATTTTCATCGTGACTGATAGGTGAGTCGCTGGGGTAGAAGAAGGAGGACTTGTGTACCAAATTCCAAAAGAATATACTGGGTGATTCGTGATAGTTTTTGTTATTCGACTGGGAAAACTCAAAACATTTCATTTTTACCTATCCAAATGCATGAAACCTCATATTCAAAATCAGAACTTACCTAGTGAAATAGCATGCGGAAAAATGGAAAGTACATCATACGACCCAGATTTTCATGCACTTTCCAAATATGTGAGCGGATTTTGGAAATTCGAAAATACAGGGTGATATTTTTGGGGTCCAGATATATGATCAATTTTCGTTGATCCGGTCCTGGATTTTTTTCGTGACTGATAGGTGAGTCGCTTTGGTAGATGAAGGCGAAATAGTGTACCAAATTCCAAATGAATATACTGGGTGGTTCGTAAGTTATGCCCTCACAAAGAATTGAACAAAATTGATAAAACACCCTATATCTCGGATATAAAACTTGCGAGACCCTACAAATATGGTATATCCAGAAGCACCTTGATGAGCTCTACCCACTGTTGAAGTTTTTCCGTTTCCCAATGGGACACCCTGTATAGGATATGAGGAATAGTTGTAGTTGAAAATAGAGGTATCCAATATGTCCTCATAATGACTCATCTTCAGATGTACATACATATTATGCATTTCAGATGGAAATGAACTAATTTACTGAATAAGTCTACATATTCTGTCTCCTCGACAAATACTGTAGCCTACATTTTCAATCCAACAGGTTTCTGAATTGAGATGTCAATATGTACAATAAAAATCTTTCCTTGATCGTTTTCTGAACAATCTAGGTAGGTAATGTCTGTCCTGACATGAATCTCTCAGGCAATTTTTGCATGTCCCCATAAATACCGATAGCGTACCGATTAGTGCACTGTGATCGTTATGATATCTCGAAAACTATAGGTCCTAGGCACAGTTGAAAGAATATAATTGTATATTCTTTCAACTGTGTCCTAGGAACCTGCTCCATATCTCGGCCTCTGTTTTACTAGAAAATGAGATATTCACGATCAAAAATAATCGAAAATAAGACTCAGGCGTTGCTGAACAAAAATATGTGATCAAATATCCGAATTTTTTCACTATAACTTGAGAATCAAAGAATAATGATATTTATTCTAAACAATTCAGGTATATTATAACAAGCGTAAATGTCGGTCCTGACATCAACCTCTTGTTTATATTATAAACATTACATATTATTTCGCAATTTCGTAACCAAATAAAATCATCTCGAGTATTAATTCTTCAGTTATATTTCAATTTACTTCATGTTCCTATTCATATCATGAATTCTGTATATCAATCTTGTTGAGAAGGAAATCATAACTTCATAATGCAAAATAGTATACAGGGTGTTACATAATTCAATACAAATATTTTAATGACATATTCCTGGGGTCAAAATGAGACTTTTTTTTCCTATAAACATGTGTCCTAAAATCCACCCCCTCCAAGCTACAGACATCGCGTGTAATGGTAAGTTGAGGAAAGTGAATCGATTGTGACATGACGGTTATGACATACCACAATGTCAGTTTGGCATGAAAGATATTGATTAATCATTAGTTACCAGAGACAAACATAATCATAGCTCACTAAGTTTTTTTAGTATAATAATTTGAAAATCCACCCCTTTCATTTACTAGCGATTTTCTCTAAAACGGTTAGCTAATTCAAAATGCAAGAGACTGAAATGTATGATTTTCTAGTGGCCAATTCAACGATGATGTTTGAATTCAATTTTTTTTGGAGAAAATAGAAAATGTTTGCCATCAAATCTGTATGCAACCCTCATCCACCCCTTTCGATTCAAGTTACTCTATTTTTGAATCAAGAAATGAATAGATCGTCTATAAATACAAGTGCCTGTGAATTTTCAGAATATTTGATGCATAATTGTAGTCACAATTCAAAATTTAAGATTTTTTTTGCGCATCTTGCGATGTCTGTAGCTTGGAGGGGGTGGATTTTAGGACATATGTTTATAGAAAAAAAAAAAAGTCTTATTTCGACCCCAGGAATATGTCATTAAAATATTTGTATTGAATTATGTAACACCCTGTATGTATGCACCTATAATATGCATTGAAGTTTAACAGACTAATTTACGACCTAAAAATAGCTGTTATTAGGTATCATCAGCGTACATACAATGTATGTACGCTGGTATATCATGCTATTCATGCTGCAGATATCGAATATCTTTCCGAAATATTATGTGAAAATATCTGACATGTCCTCATAATGACCCATCTCCAAATGTTCAGACATATTCATGTGCATTTGAGTTGAAAATCAATTGATTTACTGAAGAAATAATCTGATCCAGAATACTTATATTAATACCAATTGCATTGAGTGTGATTAACGAACTTATAGGACGAAAAAGCTGCTACTTGGTATTTTATTGCGAATACATGAAAGATTTCTTCCATTTCAGAAATGGAAATCAATGACATGTCCCCATAATGACCCATTCCCAAATGTAAATATCCATGTGCATTTATATTATTGAGAAAAATTGATTTACTGGAACTTTCTCTGTATTCACCATATTTTGGTTGAATGACATATTGCCTAAATATTTGTTCTCGATGATACCTTCCCATCGTGATTATTATTCAGAAAATAATGAAAATAAATAATGTAGGTCCTCACAACAACCCATTGGGCGTTTTGATTATAGGTATATTACCGTGTCCCCATAATACTCTATGGAATAATATATATATATTACTTCATTTTCAATTGATAATATATGTATCGGTCCCTATTCTAAATGATGCATCAAATTTGAGGGGTCCTCACATTATACAAGAGATGTATGGAATAAAAAAAACGAAATATTTCCATTTTCACGATATACATACGAATTTGAAAGGTTATGTATACTCCAGAATTGAAATGTATACCTACATATACGTTTCCCACAATATACAGGGTGTTACAGAACTATGGGATCAAACTTCTAGGGGTTATTCAGTGCAACAATAGAAAACATTTGAGTATTGGAACCCATGTCCGGAAAAGTGTCACTAAGGCACTACGGCCTAAGACGCGTTAAAATTCAGAAAGACGATGAATTGCCTAAATAGGATTTAATGCATTTAATTTTTGCCTTTTGTACATGATATCATCGCAACAATTGTTCAAAATGTCAATGTCAATGTTTAAAAATTAGCTGATGATTTTAAACAATTTACCGGCGCTTGTGTGTTGTTATCTTTAAAAACGATAAAAGAGGTTGTTTTTTGTGGCTGCATTCCATATCGCTTTAGTCGTGCTATCGTATTTGTGAAGTTTGCAAGAATTCAACAAAAATTAATTGTTGCTAATGGAAAACTTTACCAATCAAGAATTGGCGGATATGCATTTGGCATACGGAGCAACAAGCTGCAATGCACGAGCAGCAGCGCGGTTGTATCAAGAACGTTATCCCGAACGACAGCATCCGGGATACAAAAAGTTTATTGCTATTCATCGGCGGCTCTCCGAGACAGGCATGTTTAGAACCAACATGCATGATACTGGTGTTGCTCGAACCGTAAGAACGGTCGAATTTGAAGAAGAGGTCCTTCAGCGAGTTGCCGACGAACCATCAAGTAGCACACGTCACATTGCTATGGATATGAATTCGACTAACGCTTCCGTCTGGCGGGTGCTACACGAGCAACAACTTTATCCTTACCACTTTCAGAAAGTTCAAGGATTGACTGCAGCCGATTATCATCCTAGAGTTCAATTTTGTCAATGACTTCTTCATCAAATCGCTGCACAACCAAATTTTTTATGCTATGTTTTATGGACCGATGAAGCCTCTTTCACAAGAGACGGTATTTTTAATAGTAGGAATAGCCATGTTTGGGACGAAGAAAATCCCCATGCAATTTTTCCTAGGAAACATCAGCAACGTTGGTCTGTCAACGTATGGGCAGGCATTGTTGATGATTATTTGATTGGGCCATACCTTCTACCGGAACGGTTAACAGGACCTATTTACCGGCGTTTCTTGGAGGAAGTTCTTCCAGAACTTCTTGAAAATGTTCCACTAAACGTTCGACAGCAAATGTGGTTTCAGCATGATGGAGCGCCGGCTCACTTTGCTGTACAAGTACGTGAGGATTTGGCTCAGCGGTTTGGGCACCGTTGGATTGCCAGAGGTGGAGCAGTTTCTTGGCCTCCTAGGTCACCCGATTTAACGCCGCTAGATTTTTTCCTGTGGGGACATGTGAAGTCTTTGGTCTACGAAACTCCAGTAGAAACAGAGCAAGACTTAATTGGACGAATTATAGCAGCATTTGAAATCATTCAAAACAATGATCAAATTTTTATTCAAGTCCGCCGAAATCATGTGCGACGTTTGAATCGGTGTATTCAGGTTGGAGGAAGACATTTTGAACAATTGTTGTGATGATATTATGTACAAAAGGCAAAATAAATGCATTAAATCCTATTTAGGCAATTCATAGTCTTTCTGAATTTTAACGCGTCTTAGGCCGTAGTGCCGTAGTGACACTTTTCCGGACATGGGTTCCAATACTCAAATGTTTTCTACTGTTGCACTGAATAACCCCTAGAAGTTTGATCCCATAGTTCTGTAACACCCTGTATATATTCGGTCCCCATATCTACCTCTATATAAATATACAGGGTGTTTCGAAATTCGACCGACAACGCTTCACAGGTGGTAGCTCTCGTGATTTAATAAATAATGAGGCAGGAACATAAGGCTCTGACGTGCTGAGTTATCGAGATACAGGGTGTTAAAGTTGAGAAATAAAAATAGTTTTTTCGCAATATCTCAAAAACGGCTGATTTTTTTTCATTAATATTTGATGAGCAAATTAAAATTGAGAATCTCCATTTTCAGACGTCGAATTCATATTTGACAATTGATCCAGTGGCGCCATTAAGGGGGTATGATTGCATGATTTTCCAAAAAAACATATGTTGCGATATGAATTTAGGAAATTTTATATGATTATATCAAAGACCATTCAATTTTGAATTAAAAATGCATACTTGATGGATCTCGATAGAACCCACCATTTTCGAGAAAAAAACGAAAAATGTAAATAGTATTCCAATCACTTCATTCCCAATCGATCAATCAGATAAAGAAAATTCACCCAAAACACCACAACAATATTGAAAAAAACAATAAATAAGTATTTCGGAAACTAAGTAGACATCCTTAGTAGTCCTCAGTCCCACAGGTTATTTTCGGAGAATATCTCAGTCAGCGAACTATTTTTTACTTTTCAGGACTTCTGAGGATGTCAATTCAGTTGCCGAAATACGTATCAAGAGTTTTTTCGATACTGTTGTGGTTTTTTGGGTGAATTTTTCTCATTTGATTGATCGATTTGAAATGAAGTAATTGGAAGACTATTTACATTTTTCGTTTTTTCTCAGAAATGGTGGGTTCTATCGAGATCCATCAAGTATGCATTTTCAATTCAAAATTGAATGGTCTTTGATATAATCATATAAAATTTTCAAAATTCATATCGCAACACATGTTTTTTTGGAAAATCATGCAATCATTCCCCCTTAATGGCGCCACTGGAAGAATTGTCAAATATGAATCCGACGTCTAGAAATTGAGATTCTGAAGTTTGATTCGCTCATCGAATTTGAATGCAAAAAAATCAGCTGTTTTTGAGATATTGGGGAAAAACTATTTTTATTTCTCAGTTTCAACACCCTGTATCTCGATAACTAAGCACGTTAGACCTTTATGTTCCTACCTCATTATTCATCAAATCACGAGAGATACCATCTGTGAAGTGTTGTCGGTCGAATTTCGAAACACCCTGTATATATATATATATATATATAAATACATTAACTTTAGAAACAGTTCCAAAGGAAATCTTTCTAGGTGAGGTTGCAGTCAAAATTTTGGCCTTAATGAGAGGACTCTTTGTTACATAGCCGAGCTTTCGGAAATGTTTATTTCCTTTATCAAGACATCTATAAAAAATGGGTAAGTGAAAAAACTTTGTCAATAATACATTTAAAAAAGTACTTACTAACGTGAGATTGGTGTAAAACACAATGAAATACATAACAGTAGCATCTTCAGCTGAATTTGACGATTAAAACATTTTTTAATTTTATAATTTTAGGATAAAAACAATAGGAATCAATCCACAGGTTTCATTTCTTTTCCGTAACGGACCTTTGAAAACAAAATGGACGGTTGGAAGAGTCGGAAATGCCAACTACTTCGGTGGAAATCGTTTCAGACCGACGACCGTTGTGAGAGAAACGATTTCCACCGAAGTAGTTGGCATTTCCGACTCTTCCAACCGTCCATTTTGTTTTCAAAGGTCCGTTACGGAAAAGAAATGAAACCTGTGGATTGATTCCTATTGTTTTTATCCTAAAATTATAAAATTAAAAAATGTTTTAATCGTCAAATTCAGCTGAAGATGCTACTGTTATGTATTTCATTGTGTTTTACACCAATCTCACGTTAGTAAGTACTTTTTTAAATGTATTATTGACAAAGTTTTTTCACTTACCCATTTTTTATAGATGTCTTGATAAAGGAAATAAACATTTCCGAAAGCTCGGCTATGTAACAAAGAGTCCTCTCATTAAGGCCAAAATTTTGACTGCAACCTCACCTAGAAAGATTTCCTTTGGAACTGTTTCTAAAGTTAATGTATTTTTACCTTAACTAGTCAGTCACGACTACCCTCCTCCTAACTATATATATATATATATATATATATAGAAGAAGAAGAAAGATAATGTGTATGAACACAGAGCCAGAGTATGAAGTAAAAGATTGTAGGTTTAATCCGTTCCGTGAGTGGAATGTCAATTGGTGCAAGACAGTCTGTTTCAGCTCGCCAAGCATCATCAGTGGCACTAGGCCAATCGACAATCCACTCACGGACCGGTCACTATTTGAAGACCACCAGGTAGTCTTCAACAGTGCGGAATACGGATGTTTGGTACAGTGCCACCAACTAGCACTAGACAGAAACGTGCTCTTCGGGCAACGACGCAGGAGTACAGATATCTCTGTTACTACACCTACGTCCCCCGACTGCACCTCGATAGTTTGGTATGGACCAGAGACAGAGTAAAGAAGAAGAAGAAAGATAATGTGTATGAACACAGAGCCAGAGTATGAAGTAAAAGATTGTAGGTTTAATCCGTTCCGTGAGTGGAATGTCAATTGGTGCAAGACAGTCTGTTTCAGCTCGCCAAGCATCATCAGTTGCACTAGGCCAATCGACAATCCACTCACGGACCGGTCACTATTTGAAGACCACCAGGTAGTCTTCAACAGTGCGGAATACGGATGTTTGGTACAGTGCCACTAGACAGAAACGTGCTCTTCGGGCAATGACGCAGGAGTACAGATATCTCTGTTACTACACCTACGTCCCCCGACTGCACCTCGATAGTGTGGTATGGACCACAGACAGAGTAAAGAAGAAGAAGAAAGATAATGTGTATGAACACAGAGCCAGAGTATGAAGTAAGGATTGTAGGTTTAATCCGTTCCGTGAGTGGAATGTCAATTGGTGCAAGACAGTCTGTTTCAGCTCGCCAAGCATCGGGGGACGTAGGTGTAGTAACAGAGATATCTGTACTCCTGCGTCGTTGCCCGAAGAGCACGTTTCTGTCTAGTGCTAGTAGGTGGCACTGTACCAAACATCCGTATTCCGCACTGTTGAAGACTACCTGGTGGTCTTAAAATAGTGACCGGTTCGTGAGTGGATTGTCGATTGGCCTAGTGCAACTGATGATGCTTGGCGAGCTGAAACAGACTGTCTTGCACCAATTGACATTCCACTCACGGAACGGATCAAACCTACAATCTTTAACTATATATATATATATATAGCAGCGTGAAAGAAATAATCTTTCAAGTTTATCCAAGCTTTCGGAAATGTTTATTTCCATCATCAGGAACACTACAATGATTAGAGAGTGTAAATACAATGAAAAACCACTAGGGCCATGCCTTGTACTTACATCTTGTAACCAACCCGGTACCAATGAGGTACAGTCTGAATTTTTGCGAGGCGTAGTCAGTCCTCTACTTTGAAAGCCTACGACTCCTTTTCGACCCTTTTCTACGAGCTGATATAGAACTGCTCCCAGACCATAACTGGAACTATCCGTTCCTAATATGAAAAATGACTTTTGGGTCTGGATGAACCAACATGATTTTCCTCAGAAATTGATGTTTCATTTCGTTGAAGTATTCTTCTTCTTGGTCGCCCCACTGCCATGGTATCCCTTTCTTCAACAGATGTGAGAAGCGATTAGTATGGTTACTATAAGTGGGGCAAAACTCCCTGTAGTAATTGCAGAGGCCCAGAAAAGCTCGTAGGTGTTTGACTTTCGTAGGTTTAGGAAAATTTTGGATCGAGTCTATCTTCTGTGGGTCAGGTTTGATACCAGCAGACTTCAGGATATGCCCCAGAAAGCGTACTTCTTTCCTGACGAAATGACAATAGGTTTAAGATCATATTAGCAGCCTGTAGTCTCTGTAAAACAGTTCTCAAATGGTCCAGGTGCTTTTCGTAAGTCTCAGAGGCAACCAGCAAGTCATCAATATAATTGTATGTGAAGCTGCGCACCTATGGGCCTAGTACAGTATCCATGGCTCGTGAAAAGCTGGCGATTTTTCAAAGAATATTCTGCTCCTTTTTCTTTAATTTCTAGCAATCCAGTCATTCCCCGCTTGTATGGACTACCTAAGATCCACATTCACATTGACATCCGACAAATGACACACTTGTGTTCTTTCCAGTGTTGCCAACTCAGATTTTCAAGTTGCAAAATGGCTAGGTAAGGAACCAAAGACCACCAAATCTGATGTCAAACTAGGTTTCTTCATGAAAATCATATTATATGTTTATACTGACACATGATTTCTATGGGTTTATTGCATGAACCTTCAACGAAAAACAGGAACAGAATTAACCTGGTTCACAGTATCACGTGTGATGGAACATTGTTTTGTAACAATACAAGTTATATTCTGATTTTCTAGATGCACGTATTGCATATATGTTTCAGAACGGTGTGATGAAACAAAGTTCCTTGACTGATATCTCTTGTGATATAGCTGAGACAAGTGTGGTTAAAGGGGGATAGCGCTTGCTGGTGCCTGTCTATGTCTATATTTTCCTTCCTTCAAAAATATAAAGTCGAATCGGTTAGTTCTGGTTTTCCTTCCCCAGTTGAAAGTACACATAGGTCCTAGCTCGTTTGAGATGAATGAAGTCTCATTTTATTCAATTATGTTGAATAATGATGATGTTATTGTTGAATGAAATTTGAATTTGCCGCCTATTATATAGACATAGGCAAGCACCAGATAACGCTGAGCGCAGCAGTCGAATTCATTACTGAATAAACCGCCTTGTGTTTCATAATGGTTTCGTATGATTCGTGCCCCACTTCTGCATGTAATACCACCAGTACTCAAACACAGAGGACGATGTACAATTGGGGCACGAATCACAAAAACAATTTGATCAATTGACTATGTACCTATTTTCAATAAATTGATTATTTCTTCTTCGTCAGTAATACAATAATATGAGATGTTTCATTTACAAATACTTCGTCTGAATCCATAATTTTCTGATTAAAAAGTGTGAGTGTAAATGTTTTGAAACCGAACGTTTATAAGGGGTATTTCTCAAACGTTGATTCAACGAAAAAATTTCGCACGATAGTGTAGCGTTTAAATTGACTGAGTAAAGATTTTTTTTATTTTGTTTTCATGAAATCCTAAGTAAACATTCAAATCATATTATCATCAAGAAAGCATAATTACAGAGAGAGCACTGAGTTAGAAGATCAATGAACATCTTCCACAAGATGAAACATTTATTGATAGGTAAAACACTCATACACAGTTTTCTAAGATCATTTCGCCAGATATCACAATTCTCGAGTTGTGCTGATCCAAGTAAACAGGTTCTAAAAATGAAGAAAGTAAATTAGTATTCTGTATTTTCATTTGAGTCCTATGCTTGTCTGATCCAATAATTGTTGTTAATGGAAAGCTGTTGACTTACCTGTAGTGTTCTCCAGCGGTGATGAGGTGAACAATTGATCGTTTATTTTTAGGATTATTTGGGTATAATTCTTTGAATAATTTAATAATTTGTAGTTTTTCTGGTTTGTTGATTTTATTGGCTTACTCACGGTCAACGCTGTTACTTGCCATGGATGGATATCATCGTAGCACAGTCGTCAGGAGCAGTGTCGAATCGACAAAGAAGATTTTTTTTTATTTTCTGCTGGTTTCCTTACGCCTTGCAGAGATGTGAAGTTGACGAACGCGTTCTGACCAATGAGAGTGGACCATGTTAGGGTTGTTTCAATTTTGTGGATTGATATCGTGAAAAGAGGTGAAGGGAGATAGCGGAAACCTGCGGACGACATTTCCGGCATCTTGGCTTTTTCCAAGGTGGCCATTGAAGAGCACACATGAAAAATTTGTGGTGAGTTTTTTTGTTCAACGATAGTTGACCCTGTAAGGTATGTTATATGGAATTTTACCCAAATTAAGTAGTGTGTATTCGAGGACGATGATCGAGTTTTGGTGATGCTGATTTCATAGTGCGGAATGGGAGGTTATAGCATGTATTTTCTTTCAATAGGGTTGTAGGATAGCCTAAATGTCTCAGGGTCTGTGAGACGGGGGTGAGACGCTTCTGCCAGCCTCCTTAGCTTGCCTCTGGTAGGTTCGATCGTCCCTTCTAGTAACCCTCATTTTTGCCCTCGCCAGGACTCTCCCAGTTAGCATAGCTCACTCTAGGCCATTGGATCCTGGCCAGAGCAGACTGCAGGAGATTCCATTAGGTTGATGGTAACCTTTAGGGGAAGCCGACATACTGGTCTTTTCCCCTTTGTAACACCACCTAGGGACGCCAGGAAGATGGAACGGAGGAATTTAGCCCCGTGGGCAGGTGGGGGATACCTACCCCATTCCAGGGACTTTGTCATCGCGCCTGCAGTGACCTATGCTGCCCTCCATGTCATCAAGCAGCCTGTGATAGAAGTTTCACAGGATTTCTGAAGAGGACTTCACCATGTCATAATAGCCAGGTTTCTGTTGGGGATTTGATTCTTCAAATTGAAAACCGAAATTATCATCACCACTTTTTTTATTCCTCAAATGCCCACACTCCCCCATAGTACTATGAGGCAGTAGTTTGGATTGCGCACCTTTATAAAGTTTCAGTATACCGACCCATTTAATTGGTGGATTATGATGATTTCATTCATTTCGCATTCATTATATGTTATGCTACTGTGACCATTCAATATATGACATAACTTTGGTGACACTAGGCTGTCCTCTGCAGCAATCTTGGAGCTCGTTTGCTTTTTGGCAGAATAAATAGGTTCCAAATTTCAAATGGTTTCATTCATCTTTTCAGGTGTTTTAGCAATCCAGGAAAATAATTGTAATTTTAATTTCAGAAGGCTCTATCATTTAGACTCCTGAAACTTCAGTGAAATTCTCAATTTCTCTATCAACCATATACATTTCAAGTAAATTGAGTGACGTCCCCTATACTTGAATTCTCCAATTGAACACTTCCGAACTCACTTATCTGCTCTCTGATGAAAAGCTGCCGTTAGCACACATGTAACTTAATTTCTAATTTTCTTTGATAACTATTTGGGGGTTGAGACAAATAGGCAACAATAATACGTTTTTTTCAATCAAATTACCTACTAAAAATGAACGTATTTTGAGAACCTTTTTTCAACTTGAGTATCAACGTAACATAAACGTAATGTTTCGACGTTTCATAATTGTCGATAATAACGGTTTATCCAATGTTCAATTGACGTTTAAAAATGACGATTTGAACAGGTTGATAAAATGAGATTTTTCAACGTTTACGTCAGATCAATTTTTAATCGTCGAATTTTCGGTTTTCAGAACGATACTCAAACGTTTCAGCTAGATTACTTTCGTAATTTGTGTGTACACAATGAATTTATTATCATTTCCATAATTATTGCAATTATCATTATTTTAACTTACTAACCTGATATGTTTCCATGTATTTCTTTTTCGTTTGAATTCTTTCTTAGTGACGTACCTATTACCACGTATTCCTATTAAAATTTGCTCGACTACTCGCATTTATACCTAAACTCTTGGTGTGAGCGTCGGCGAGATGTAAACGGAATGAATACACGTTGTCTTATGACGATTATCTAACGTTAGAAAACATATCACACGCTTGTTTTTTAACCAACCGTTTTCAAATACTTTCAACAAAACGTTTGAGTAACGTTCATTGCAAGAGTTCAATGAACGTTTTGGATAAACGATAGTTCACCGTGAGAACTTCGCCGGATCGATGAAAAGTAGTTTTGTTTCCATGTAGAGCATACGTTTTCAAATGACGGATGATATAGAATATAGTTTAGCGACAACTTATATCACACGTTGACGAATAACAGTTGAAAAACGTTGTTGAAAAACATTTCATTCACGTTCTTCTTCTTCCACTCTCGGTCAGAAAATGTTGACAGATTCGCGTTACAAAAATACTTATTTCGAACGTCTGACTAACGTTTCGGGGAAACATTTTATAAATGCATAATTTCAACAGATCGTCAGGAATTGGTTTCAATACGTTCATGAAACGTTGAGATTCAACTTCATTTCAAGAGTTTAACAAACGTTTGGGACAAACGTTAGTTTTCCTTGAACAGTTCAACTATGATATACAATATAGTTCAACGACAACTTACATTACACGTTGACGAATAACAGCTGAAAAACGTTGTTGAAAAACATTTCATTCGCGTTCTTATTCCACACTTGGTCGAAAAATGGTGACAGATTCGCGTTAAAGAAACGTTCATTCCGAACGTCTAACTAATGTTTCGAGAAAACGTTTTATAAATGCATAATTTCAACAGACCGTCAGGACAAATAGTTTTCAATACGTTTATAAAACGTTCAGATTCAAATTTAAATACTTCAACCATATTTCAACGTTGAATTTCTCAACCATAAACGTCTATCTAACTTGTTCTACGTTGATAATACGTTGAAAAAACGCACGTGTACCCATTGGGTTACGTCATTCTTTGGAATACACTTCGAGGAGAATTGACTGGTCAATTCACTGTTGGCCTGGTTTGTGTGGTTAACTTCTAGGAAATATGATTTCGATTTATATATGATTTTTTTTTATGTGGGGGGTTGAATATAATATATTTCTTCCTGATAGGGGTTGCGGAGATTTTTTCGATAGGCAAATCGTTACTACAGGTCTGTCTGAATGATTCCTACCCTATGTCATCAATGCAGTTTTTTATTCACACCCCTAAGATAATTCTTTATGTGCAGTGTTGAATATAAAATATTTATTTTCGATAGGGGTTGCGGCGATTTTTTCGATGGGCAAATCGATCCTCAGGTCTGTTTGAATGATGTCTACCCTATGCCATCGCAGCAACTCTTCATTTACCCCCTTTCAATATTTTTGTTCATGTGTTGGGTTGAATTTATTCATACAGGTATTTTTATTTGATAGGTGATGCAGGGATTGTTTCTATGTTCAAATCGTCAATCAGTTCATTGGGTATGTTGAATTTTTCTTCACTCTATCTGAAAAATTATTCTAAAAATCGCATCAATTCTTTATAAATTTAATACCCTCAAAATATTGTTATGTATTCATAAGCATGGGAAAAAAAAACATGTTGTCCGCCACTGGGTCTTCGGTCGGAGATTTCAGCTGCTATCTTCGACTGCCATTTTCACACAGCTCTTTGAACGCAGGTCAACTCCTTCGGAGTCTTTCTCCTTCAGGAGAAGCCTTACACTGCTATGTTCGAATACAAAACCATGTTGTGTACATTTCAGGTGCATCCATCAATAACCATGCAGACTACCTGAACCCTGTATTTGCTATTAAATGAAGTCTGATATCGTTGTAAGATCTGTGTAATTCTTTCTTCTGTACAAGTTAGGTTGGTTCAAGTACCGTTACAACTGCCTTTCACTGATCAGAATGTCATGACGTAACACTAAAAATGCTTTCATTTCGGGAATATTGAATCCTACCTGAAAAAACCTTATGATTGAGTGCTTCACGCTTGCCATGACATTAATCTAGAGGGGGCGTGAGTGGTGTAAACAATAAACCAAAGGGTACGGATATATCACAAAACCCGTTTCAACTCCCTTCTTCTTATTGGTATCTTGATCTTCATGTCATACAATTTCTGACGCAGACGCATTGTATCTTCACTATACAACCATACAAACATACTTGGCAACTGGCAACACAGAACTGCGAAAAATATTTATACATTTTTATTGCAGCGCTGAAGGAAAATAGGAGAAATATGATTTTATTTCTGTAGATAAAATTATATTTCTCCTATGTCCCTCTGGAGCTGCTTAAAAATGTGAAAAATATTTTTTTAAATGTTTTTACCATGTCCCTCCAGCGCTTTCGTAATTCCTCACTCAGCAAGATTTTTGAGTTTCCGAGTTAGTCTAGGATTTCGGTGATATTTGGGAGTGGGAACGCATCTGCCTCGGTAACATCATTCAATTTCCAAGAATCTACGCCTGAATCTGCGGTTACCATTTGAGTTGTTTTTTTTTGGAAACGATTGAAATTGGAGAATTATATGGAGAATTACTTGGATCAATTATGTCACCCCAAAGCATTTTATTCAGCTGATTTTTTATTTCATGCTTTTGATGGTGTGGTAGTCGATAAGGCTTTACATGAATAGGTTTGTTTGAAAGTATATATATATTGAATGTTCAAGGGTATCTGTATGAGTTAAAGTATCACCCTCTAGGTAAAATTCATCATTCAATGTATGAGTTGAAGTATCACCCTCTAGGTTAAATTTATCATTGAACTGTTTACAAATTTCTCAAGTAGATTCTTGTTTTTCTGAGTTCATGCTTTCCAAGTTTAGTTTAGCTTTCATTTTTGAAAGTCGGTTTTCATTAGAAGTTAAAAAATTCAAAACATGAATCGTTAATGTTGTTGAATCCAATAACATTTATACTTATTTGCAGAGAGTGTTCATTGGGATTGATTACACTCAGAGTACGAATTGATGATTTCTCCTGCAAAATAAAGTTTGGAATGAAAACACCAGGATAAATCTCTTTCTGTAAACATATTTTCTCGAAATCTTTGGGAGGTAATTCCATTTTCAAAATACTTCTAGTGCGGGAAGGAATATGATAGCACGTATTATTACGCTGTGTTGCTTCAATACTTCGTGAAGTATGCTGGAAAACGAAATTTTGTCCAGAAATTGGTAAGGTGACGGTACATGATTCGTAATCAATGATCGCCCTATATTTTTTCAGAAAATCTTTTCCTAAAATACCCTCACTTGGTATAGAAAATCTCTTGGGAACTATATGGAATACGTGTGTGACAGACGTATTTTCTGAGAATGGAATTTGGGTATAGCTGTAACCAATTGAATGCTGTGATCCCTTTCAATTTTATTCTCTCATCAATATAGACCAGAGCATTATCTTCAACAAAATTTGCTCTCAATATACTCACATCAGCATCTGTGTCGATAAATAAATTTGCTACCTTCGATTTGGATAGTGATAGAGGCATTTCGATACAGCCAGGGCTTTTCTCTGCTTTGATAAATGATATTTTGTGTTAGGATTCTGATTCCGAGGGCATGAAAAATACTGATGAATCGGAATACTTGTTTTTGGTAGATTCAGAGAAGACAGAGGACTCAGAAAATATGGAACTTGAAGGTTCATCAATTGTTTCAGTGGCTTTGAAATAACTTTGATCACTACTATAAACTGAAATGGGATCTGTATGACTGGTCTCTAGCTGGATTCAATTTAATTTCACATTTGCGAATTCTCAATATCGCACCCCTGACTAAGTCGCTGTGCGATGCAGCCAGGGTATCGGCGTTTCCCGAATTACGCGGAGTTGACATATATTCAGTTCTGGTTGGTTATTTACGTGATTGTCTGAAGTTGGAGTTTGATGTACTCGGGATGTGTGTGAAACGCTCAGAATGCGGATTAGAAACAAAATTTGTCCGCGAATTATTGTATGATCTTTTCCTGCAATTATCTATCAAGTGACCAACATTATGACAATATCTAGAGACTACTTGAGAACTATTCACATTAGCTTCGCTTTTCATTACTGAATATCGACCGCTGGGATAATTTGGGAAGCTATTGAAATAAGTATTCGAGCTGTTAGAATAACATTTATCTGCAGTGTGATTGAGTTTTCTACATTTAAAGCATTTTTTACCCCTTGCGAACCTGATTGTGAATGAGAGTGTTGCGAATTTCTTTGAGATTTTATATTTCTTCATCTCCGCACGCACCCTTAACAGCTTCATCAAAGTCTTCGAATCTACTAGCCTTAATAAATAATTTTATTGGATTTCGAAAGCCTTCGGAGAAAGCTATGATGCGTTTAATCTTTGGATGACTGGGGCAGCCTCTCTGCCTTGACTCTCTTCAAAAGCATCAGTAAGATCAATTGTCAAACGTTGAACTCTATTTGCATAACATCGAACCGGTTTATTTGGATTCTGACAAGAACTGAGTAGCTAGGTTTGGAGCTGAGCAATGGTACGCTTTTCCAAATATTGTTGATTTATTATTTGTTTCAATGTTCAATACTAATCAAAATCCTTATATTTCATTGAATTATAAGCTGAACCAGATAATTTTGTTTCAATCACATTCAGAAGCAACATAAAATAAATTTATGTAAATTCTTCCTATCTCCAGAAGATTCCGGGATGATTTTGAAAGCTACATCTGATGATGAAACCATTTTCCTAACCAATACAAAAATACAATACTGAGTGAAAAAGTACAGTATAACGTACATAGCAGGTATTTACCACAATATTGATGGGAGCTAGGAACTCTCCTGGTTGATCTGTGGATGATGTGGAGTTGTTGGCTTCTAGGGACAAGAACGGCGACTCCTTTTGTTATCGTAGTATTCGACAGGGTTGACTCAGGAGCTTATGATTTCAGAAATATGATGATGATTTGCTGGTATACGTATTCAACGGGGTTGAATGCAGGAACTAAGATGAACGGCAGATTTATTCAGAGATGTGGATGCTGGGATGTTGACTGCTCTATCACACCAATCGGCACAATTTCACCAACAAGTCACTTCCTAATTCTATCCAAGGTACCTTGATGACCAACTAGTGAATATGGATATAG
Organism: Phaedon cochleariae; assembly: GCA_918026855.4. Lineage (NCBI taxonomy): Eukaryota > Metazoa > Arthropoda > Insecta > Coleoptera > Chrysomelidae > Phaedon > Phaedon cochleariae. Next base: position 23,089,062 of record OU896710.1, read on the forward strand.
AACGAAGTATTCTGTGAAACAAAACCCAACTTCTCTGCAACAGGACTCCACTTGTCACGTCCTCTTCTCAATGGGCCCTACTGTTCTTAGATTGTACTAAGAGGCAATTTCCACAAATTTTTCTTGATTTCTTTCTAGCCACTGCCACCAATTCATGTTGGGGTAGTAAGGGGTTGATGTACAATGATACTCAAATCTGGTGTAACTTTTCCTATATAATCAACTTTTTAGTATCTGATGATACAAGCGAACTTTCTTGAATCACGTCTTACTCCATAATCCATACCCAACACTCTACCACGAAGTCTTCTGAAGAGGGGATGAATTCTTGGTTTCCATGACAAAGCTATGTCGCGTTCAATCAAAACAGAATTACCTTATTAGGAAATCTGTTGAATGTAGGTACCCGAAAATGAGGTCGAGGTAGAAACCAAAGATTTAGCAATTCAAAATATATATTCATGAATATAAACATTCAAACAATTTATGATGCAATAATATGAATATACATGAAATGAAATGATGAAACAAAGTAGACCTATTCACGATGTAATGATATACAGCATGATTCGAGAACATAGGGATTGGCTTTACAAGAACACTTCCTCACCCACTTGCCATCTGAAAAAGAACTACGCCAATCATACAACTACAACTGAACAGAAGGAAATGTTCTGTGCCAATAGGAGTTTTAATCGGCCACTGTAGACTCAGGAGATACATGATCCTTATCAGTATGGTTGAGGACTCAATGTGTCGACTATGAGAGGAAGACGGCGAGAACTCTTTCCACATCCTCTGGGCATGGCTCCCAGTAGCTCACGTGAGGAGGAAGTACCTAGGCTCTATATATTTGGAGCCTGAGCAGCTGAGAAACATCTCCCTAAGCAGGCTTCTGACCTTCTGCGACGGAATAGAGCTGTTAGGTAATGAGCACGGACACATGAGATGAGGCTCCTCCTCACCCATCGTCTGGCACTGGGCTAGCGAAGACCCTGACGGAGAGTCCATCTTTGCTTTTGTAATGAGTCGGGGACGAAACATAGTCGAGTCTCATGAATGGTAGCAAATCGCCGCCTCCCTTAAGACGAAACAGCAGAAGTAACACATTGGACCCACCCATGCGGTCCAAGAGAATTGATGGCTCTAGTTTTTCAAGATGTGAAATATTTTTCCCAGGACAGTACTTCCTGAAACAAATGATATTTGGTAATAAAGAAGATTTGAAGCTTGGAAACATGTCCCAATTCCAATATTGAATAAAGTTATTTATCTTTTTCATAATGTATAATATAAATTACATCCCATTTTGATTAATCAAGTAATATTGAACATGATTACCACATTCACCTAATTTTTAGATTTTGACATCTCAGTTGGCAGTAATTCCAAATTTTCTTGGCTCTCTTCTGCTTGGGTCTGATTTTTCTCTACTTGATTATCTGAATTAGGAAAGATGTTATGTTATAATTTTCAAATATTTGTCGGTGTATTACCAATTCTCTCCTCTATTTCCCCGATACTTTGTGTCAGAAGTTCAATCTCATGATTAAGTTCATTGACATAATTGAACAGAGCAAAATTTTCTTCTTCTTGTTTTAGAAACCGAGAAGATATATTTTGAACATCATCTTCTCGACAAAAATGCTGAAACAAAAAATTACCTCTCAGAAATGCAGACACTTTCAAAATTCTTGTAAGTGAAAATTCATTGAGTATATTTGGAATGCCTATCTAAACATGGATATATTAGGCCTTCCTCTCCTCTTCTTGGGAATGTATAAATGAGGTCATAATATCACTAGTACTTCATATAATTGAATTTTCTGAAACTCTCCTTTACTCAGTTACGGGCTCTCGAAGTTACGAAATGATTATTTTTGAGAATAATTTTTCAGGTGGATATTGAAGATCAGTAAAATCCAGATGATTGACCAAACTAATGAATTTCTTCAATGAGCTTTCATTCATGAGTAGGTTGTTTTGCTACACAGGACTTCACTTTTAGTACGTAAAATGGTTCTCTGTGAATTTTCAGTATATTGTGGAATTCAATGAACTAATTGAACCTGCAGAATCGTGGAGTTCTTCGATGAACTGATTCAGAAATACAGGGCATTCAAGTTAACAATCGATTATTTAAATTTATTTATTTTCCCGAAATTTCAAGGTGTCAAGTGCAGTTTTTTTCGCTCATGTCATTGTACCTTTATATTACTCAATTTAATTCAGATGGTTCAGATCCTGCGATTTATTAGAGAGTTAAACATAAAAACATTTTAGTGATATCTGAAAATTCGATGTAATAATGAAATATCGATGAAATTATTTGGGCATGCAATATACTAGTCTCATTCTATCATGAATCACAATTTATACATTCCATACAGGGTGATTGGGATAATTGGTGACACATATCACCGATTTATTCATACACATCCTGTATATTCAAGTGACTTGTTATCCTCCAAAGAAAGTTGATTCCTTATCAACATAATTTCGTTGGGATATACAAGGTGATTCTAAAATAGGTGGTCAAACTTTGAGAGCATATAGAGTGGGTGAAATAGTTACGGAAACCTCCGTAACATTTTTTTCTGAAGTGACCCCCAAGAATGATACAGCCCCTCAAAGGGGGGCCTCTGAGAATGATTCTGTATTATTATCTTCAACACCTTGTATAATGAAAATCTGAAATTTTGTCCATCGCACTTACTATTCAGTGCCGGTTCGAATGGAGTTAAAATCACCTCAAAATTTAATACAGGGGTGTGTCAAAATAGGGAGGGAGGAGGGGTAAAAATAACCCCGACTTTTTTGTTCATCGCAATTTCAGTTTTTTTACATGAAATTATAAAATCTCAAGGCTATTAACATAGGAAAGGTGCTCTTATTGCATCTCGATTAAATGAACTATTAGCGAATAAAATTTATTTTTTCAAGATTTCATTTAAATTGCGATTTTGGTATGTACTTAAGTTTAAATCAATTTGATTTTAATTCATTAAATTCATTGAATTTAATTCATTTGAATCAAATCTCGCGACTGAATTTTTACCTACTTCTAATCGTCTGATCAACTCAGAATCTGGCAGATGACAGTTTACAATGCGTTATGGCGGCTCCAATGTGGCTGACCAGATTTGTGATTATTGTTCGATTCGATTCAAAATTGGTATGTGAGGGTTTTTGGGGTTGGAAATTTAGAATTCGTTGTCGGAATTCATGAAATCAAAATAGCCGACGAGTTTTCTTATTATGGACTGATCATATTAAATAAAAAATATTGTTGAAAACAAGCTTTCATTACTTCAACTATTGAAATAAAAAATTTAAGATGAAATAAGGTAAATGCTCTAAAAATGCGAAAAAAATGCTTCTAGATATCTTCTTCCACTTCCTGGAGTATTTGGATGAAAGCATTATTATCACTGATTTTTTCTACCTTATTTTATAAAATTTTCATACAACATAACTCCAACGAAATGGAACGTAGACTTTAACACTCAGTTAGAGAGCATAGCAGGAATGTAAGAGTATGTTCAATAGGATCAGACCATAATCACGAAACTAGTCCTCTATTTTTAATTCATGAATTCCGACAACGAATTCAAAATTTCCAACCCTAAAAACCTTTACAAACCAATTTTGAATCGAATCGGACCATAATCACAAATCTGGTCAGCCACATTGGAGCCGTCATATTTTTTTCTATCAAAAAGTCCATAACGCGTCAAGTTGATTAGACGATTAGAAGTAGATAAAAATTCAGTTGCAAGATTTGAACTAGATAATTAAACTTGAGTGCAAACCAAAATTGCAATTTGAATGAAATCTTGGAAAAATAAATTTCATTCGCTAATGGTTCAATTCATCAAGATTCAACAAGAGCTCCTTCTCTATGTTAATAGTTCTGAGATTTCATAATTTCATGTGAAAAAACTGAAATTGCCATGAACAAAAAAGTTGGGGTTATTTTTATCCCCTACCTCCCTATTTTGACACACCCCTGTATTTAATTTTGAGGTGATTTTAACTCAGTTCGAACCGGCACTGAATAGTTAGTGAATGAACAAAATTATAGATTCTCATCATACAAGGAGTTGGAGATAATAATACAAAATCATTCTCCGAGGCCCCCCTTTGAGGGGCTGTATCTTTCTTGGGGGGCACTTCAGAAAAAAATTTTATCGAGGTTTTCATAATTATTTCACTCACTCTATATACTCCCAAAGTTTGACCACCTATTTTAGAATCACCTTGAAGATTTTCGATGATTAAAATGACAAGAAATCATCCTATTATTCATGAAAGTACCAAATTATATAACGGATGTTCAAGACAGGGTATAATAGCAGAAATATTCAAACAAGCAGTGGTAATCATAATAAGTAAAGAGGATGACAAATATCCAACAAAACCGGAATCATGGAGACCGATATGCTTGTTGAACTCGATGGGTAAGTTACAAGAGAAAATCTTATGCAAAAGGCTAGGTGAGCATAGAGAAACGATTGAAGACCACCAAGACCAATATGGCTATAGGGCTGGAGAATCAACAGAAGACGCGATAAACAAGCGGGAAAAAATATGTAATAGCAATACATATATAGATATATCAGGAGCATTTGATAGTCTCTGGTGGCCTGCATTCTTCGAAAGATTTCGAGAAATGCGATGCCCAGAAAAACTGTACAAAAGTTTCAGAAGCTACTGTCAAAATAGATATGCAAGTCTGAGCTGTCCCATAGGCAAACAGTCTGAATGCCTGACAAAAGGATGTCCTCAAGGTTCTGTGTGCGGCCCAGTCTTCTGGGATATCATGCTCGAAGAGCTGCTCGTCCAGATGTTCGAAAATGAAGATGCACTAGGCACGGTTGCATATGCTGATGATCTGCCAATAATAGTAGATGGTGGGAAGATGAGCGGAATAGAGAGAAAATGCAATAATGTTCTGGAAGTCGTAAACAGATGGTGATTTTTTTAATTGGTGAGAGTCGTTGAATAGTTCGGACGTGTTTCCATAGCTCGCCAGAATAATAGTAGGAAAACATTACAACTAACAACATAAAAGTAATAAAAAAACTGAAGGGACAACTATCAGTGACTTGGATGAAATCAGAAGGAAAACAACAAAAAGTGAGTTTCAAAAAAGTCGAATTATTTACAATAGATCTCAACTGATTTAAATATATCGTGCGGCTGAACAGAACAGTGAGAAAGAGGGGGAAACTATATTGTCGCGATTCGAAATTATTCAAGTGAGGCAAGATCGAGCAATCGAACTTAGACATTGTCGTTCTACACTCACTAAGTCGATGATCTAACGATCAATACACCGCGCAGAGCTACGGCAGCAACAAACAAACAAAAAATATACGGTATACTTATTTCTATACAGAACTACGTACGAGATATGGTTTCTAATGAAGACTTATATGAACTCATTGTGCAAAAACAACATGAAACCAAACAGGAAATAATTGGTATTTTGAGAAGTAAACTCATCAGCGAAATAGACCAACATCTTCAATATTCCATGCAAACATAAGAAGCATTTAAAAAAATTTTGATCAATTGGATAATATACTGAGTCAGATTCAAACAAATTTCTACTGCATCGTTCTAAGTGAAACCTGGCAAGTTGCAGATTTGTCTATTTTTGAGCTAGATGGTTATGACATAATATATAACGCAAGTACCTTCAACCAGAACGACGAAGTAATAATATATATGAAAAATGACATGATATATCAACATAAGATTACAGCTATAGGTCCTACTGAGATTTTGGAAGTGAGTATTGGATATCAAAATAAAAAAATACTATTGTCAGGAATGTACAAGTCTCCTGCTATCAATACTTCAGAGTTTGTTGATAGCCTGGATGCTTACTTGAACTCTATAAGTCCTTATGATGTTACATATTTAGTTGGAGACATGAACATTGATATCTTGATAGAAGACGATAAAGATGTACACGAGTATCTAAATATCATCTCCACACATGGGTTCATTCCACAAATAAATGAAGTCACGAGACAACAAGGTCTATCAAAATCATGTTACGATCATATGCCTGAAAGAGAGACTAAAAAACACTCCCGTTGAACATATCCCTAGTATAATCAAATCTAATATCACGGATCATTATCCGGTAATGATAAACACTTGTTTCAAAACAAAACCTGAAAACACGAATAATAAACAACAATCGTCATACACAATACTCAACAAAAATATAATGATTGCTCAAATCAGAAACGATGTTACGTAAACTTCGCCATGTAAGACAATAATTTGGGTGTGCGCCGACCAACACTCAGTGGAGTCGGGAGTAGGTGAAGAAAATAATAAAAAAACTGTTGAGTGCTAAGTGATTTCTTAAAATCACACCCCCAAATTCAGAAAGTTTTCTCAGTCTTGTAAAAACCACTAAAAAGACCCCAAGAATTCAGTCTACAGGTTGAACTCAATAAATACAAACGTATTCCAGGTGTGAGGGGAATATAATTGAATTCAAATTTCAATTTATGACCTACCTAACTCTCGAGAGGACTATTTATGATTCTAATTATTATATCCATGGGAGAGAAAGACAGTAGACCAAGCTGTGAACTACAACGGGATAGTCAACATTCACTGAGCAAACTGAATCAATAGTCCCACCAACTTAGGTTCATCAATATCAATCAATCTCTCGCCATGACCCCGGTAAACCAATATTAAAAAATCCACTAGGTGGTACTTATCACTGCTCCCGCGAAGTTGAGGATTACTTCATCAGATTGTAGATGAGTGTCTCTACGATTTCCTTATCCTCAAACAACCGACGACGTTTCGGACCAAGTGAATATCACCCAGTATATCATTCATATTTTAGTTCACTCTATACATTATATTTGCTATACGACACCGTGCCAAAACGTCTGAAATCAGATGAATAGCGAGATAAGAATCTATCAGAAAAATAATAATAGTAAAGTACCGGTTCTAAACAAAAAGAAACTCACCTCCAAAGCAGATAACCCAAGCATTCAGAGACGATTGATTATGCTTTCAACTCATAAATCCTTCTTCATCAAGGCAGCAAGACAAATCAATTTCGATAATATTATAATAACGTATCCCAAATTTTTTTTTAATTCAGTGAACAATGCGAAGAAATCCGTAAAACGATACTTATAAAATATTTCGCAGATCACCGTCGTTCTTGCCACAAATAAATTCTTTTTCAACGATACCGCGTACCTACCTACCTCGGCCGTCACTCGATCACACATTTTTTTGCATGTTAGAAGAAAAGATAAAAACACGCAAGAAACATACAGGGTCGTCCGAGAATCACGATACCTACACTAAATTTTGAAATGATTGAAATTTGGTCACAACTCCCCCTTCACATAAAAAAAAACAAAAAAAAAATTAAGTGTCCACTTTGATATCCTTCACGTGCCAATTTTCTGGTATAATAATCTAATAGTTCGTACACATTATCGGATTTCTTTTTAGACACTACACATTTCCGAAATTTTGGCGCTAACCCCGAACCATAATATTCTGCCGCGTTCGACAGCATGAAATTCCGTTTCCACACAATCTGACCTTCCACTAACGAAATTTGTCGTCTTCGTAGATTATAACGATTAGAGTGCCAATCGTCCATAAGCCTTATCCAAGCGTGACTTAACTTCTGCGTGAATATCTCTCATGTTCTTCAGATGTTCAGAGAGAGGTACCCGGCTGGAAAAGGCGATTTCATCGTTTCCATCACTGGACTGGTCACGCAATTTATGGTGTATTTTTCCAGAAAGATGAATTTTCCGACCAAAAGTTAGCCGGACTATACCCGGTTATTTCATGAACGGCAGTCCGAAGCGCGTAGCTAAACTCATGAAGGTGAACGTCACAAGTTCTATGATCCTTATTGACATATGACCTAATCATTGTTTTTATGACACGATTGACTCTTTCCGTAGAGGTGGCTTGTGGATGGAAATTGGCATTGAATAAAATTTTACTCTCATACCTCTCAACCATTTTTCTAAACTTTGAACTCACATATTGACTGCCATTGTCGCAAATAATGCGCTCAGGTACTCCGTACCCGTACACCATGAATACATCTTTTTCGATATGAATTAAAACTGCTTCACTCGTTGCTGACCTGATTGGGAACAGTGAAACATATTTCGTAAATACATCACACACTACAAGAATGAATCTATTACGACTTCTCGACAAAGGAAACGGTCCCATTAAATCCGTGCAAATAAGCTCCCAAGAATTGGACACAGTCCGTTTACTCATCAAGCCTTGAGGTACCTTCTGTTCTGGTTTTAGTGCTTCACACACATCGCACCCACGGATAAAACGTGCAATATCGTTATACATACCAGACCAATAGTACAGTGAACTAATACGCCGCTTTGTCTTGAAGAATCCTAGGTGACCGGCTGTGGGAGCTCCATGACATTCCAGAAGAGCCGCCCTTCTCAATGATTTAGGTAAAACTAACCTCCAATCATGATCGCTGTCGAGAGAAGGAGAACCAGCAGAAATCAGTTTGTATATTTTGCCCTCACGTATCGTCCATTTCGATTAACGTTCTGGATAGCCTGAGATATTTTCCAGAAGACGGGAATACCACTTATCATGATCTTCGCGACAAACTTCAATGTACGAAACGCCCCTTGATAACGCATCAGCCACAACGTTTGATGTTCCTTTCCGATGGATTAGATCAAAATCGAAACTTTGCAACTGCAAGGACAATCGAGCCAAGCGTCCTGATGCGTTTTGTAATTTATGGAGCCACAGAAGTGAAGAATGATCCGTGATGACTTCGAATTTAGTACCTTCGATGTAGGGACGAAACTTCTGGATACCCCACAATACAGCAAGGCACTCCAGTTCGGTGGTAGAGTACTTGGATTCCTGACAAGTAACGGCACTACTCGCATACGCTATCACGTGTTCCCCATCTTCGAAGTTCTGAGTAAGTACACAGCCCAGTCCTACCTGAGAAGCATCGCACTGTAAGTGAAATTTTCGAGACAAATCTGGACAAACCAAAATCGGCGCAGAGACCAGACATTCCTTTACTTTCAAGAATGCCGCTTCTGCTTCCTCCGACCAAATAAACATTTGGTTTTTCCTGGTCAACTTAGTGAGAGGGGATACTAAAGGAGCATAATCCTTGAAGAAACGTCGGTACCAAGATACCAGTCCTACGAAACGTCTTACGTCCTTTGCACACCTTGGAGTGGGAAAATCAAGCATACATTCCACCTTGGCTGGTTCTGTCCGCAAATCCTGAGCATCTACCAAATAGCCAAGATAACGGAGTTTCGATTTAACGAAGTCACACTTAGCATGATTAACCGTAAGTCCTGCCGCCGATAGCCGATCAAATACCTTCCTCAAAACCTCCAAATGAGACTGAAAATCCTTGGTGGCGATAATTATATAATCAAGGTACACGAATACCGAGTCTTCCAAATCGCTTCCCAATATCCTATCGACGAATCGCTGAAAAGTAGCCGGTGCATTATGCAATGCGAATGGCATACGGGTAAATTGAAAAAGCCCTTCTCCTTGAACCGTGAGAGCGGTTTTCTCTTTGCTTGACTCATCTAGGGGTATTTGGTGGTAGGCACTCTGAAGGTCGATTGAGGATAAAACGCGCGCATCCCGTAATCTATCCAAAATACTACTAACATATGGGAGGGGGTATGCATCCCTTGCCGTAACTTTGTTCAACGCTCTAAAATCAATGCAAAAACGATATTCATTCTTTTTATTCGGTTTAGGAATCAAAACTATAGGTTATGACCAGCCTGAATCTATAACTCCCGATTTCAACATTTTATCTACTTCACTATGAATAACATTCAAAAAATGAGGCGAAACTTGATAATATCTTTGTTTGATCGGTGGAGAATTACCCGTATCTATTTTATGCGACACGCCCTTAGCGCATCCGAGAGTATCGCCCATTTTAGAAAAGAATTGTTTCAATGAATTATTCAACTGTTCGCGATCATCTAATTTCACCGAGATCAAACCTACTTGTGAATTGTTTGAACTCTTCCCAAAAACCCAGGTATTATCAGGAAAACTAGGAACAATATTCATATCCCTCCAAAAGTCAATGCCAAAAATTATATCTACATCTATATCTTAAACTACTAATACTTTTATAACCTTTACTACTCCTGCCAAATTTATTGGTGAGCCAACTAATCCTAAAACATCACATTTATTTCCATTCGCAACCGTAATGGAATGACTATTATTTTTTTCTATATACAGATTACATTTAGCCAATCGATTCCACCCTGATCTCTCCAAAACCTTCTGAGAGGCTCCTGAGTCAAGAAGACCTCTAAACTTCATGTCAAAAATAGTCACTTTCAAGTAAGGACGTGGATCATGTTTCCAATTTTCAAAAAATGCTGACAACCGATGTCTTTTCATGTGGACTTGAACAAAACTAAACCACGCTTCCCATGAATCATTAACCGGCTTTAGTACGGAGGACGTCGTCCGGTATCCCGACGGCCCGTTGGCTCGTTTCCCCGACACGTACAAGAATATTTTGTAACACCTGCTTTTCCGCAACGATAGCAAAATTTCTTATCTCTAGGTTGGCTACATGTCGAAAAACTATGCCCTGTGCTCTGACAATTCCAACAAACTGAACTGGCAAGTTCCTGACGGGTCCTTGGTGGATTAGATGAACGTTTCTACCCCATCGCAGATGCATCTTCAGGGCTTTTGGAGCTAGAAGGACCTGTTAAATCAGGTTCTAGTAAATGTACTCGATGAGTGAATGCCTTGGGAAGAGAAGCTAAATACTCGTTGTCCTCGAGTTGACGACAAGCTTTTTCTAAGGCATCCACAGAAGTAGGTTTCAAGAGACCGAGCCCATGGATAGAATAGGAACCTGAATTACTATGTAAAATTTCCAATTTATCTGATTCGGAAAGGGAACAGATAGTCGTTGAAAGTAACTGGCCATACGCGAAAAATATCCTCCGACTCTTTCATGTGGGCCCATAACACTAGATTCAATTTCTCGTTTGAGTTGTTTCTCGTACCCAAAGGGCAAATATTCTTCTTTCAGAAGACGTTTGAAATCCGACCACGAATTGATTTTAGATTTCACTTTCCCATACCATACCTTCGCAGACCCTTTCACTAAATCGATAATAGAAATCATCATGTCGGACTCAGAACAACCACGAGCTAGCCTAAATTCTTTGACCAACTCCAGAAAAGCCTTCACACTCATTTTTTCTGTTTCCCCAGTGAAACAAATACCTCATTTATGAACTAGAACAAAATTTTTATTTTTTGGACAACAGTGCTGCTTTGCTTGCGAGGAAGAGGGTGTAGAATTTAATGGAGCTACAGGAACAGGCAGAACATTACTTCCGGTTTGGATATTTTCTGAAAGAACGATTCCCTGAATATGTTGATCTTATCTTTCTTCTAATTCTTGTAACTGCTCGAATAGATTGGATAATGAAGACACGAGGGCGTCTTAATCTTCTTCATCATCACCGACTGAGATTCTAGATATCATTATTATTATTATTATTATTATAACCTACTATACAAATGTTGTAATTTCGCATCAAGAAATCTATGTTCATTGCTGTTAGCTTTAACTATTCTAGAACTGATAAGGTTTTCCATTTCAATGATTTTCTTGTTGCACGTACTAATTTCCTGGGTTACATCTGGTTTGAAGGTGTTAGAAGTTACAAGTCGCCCCGGGACCTCCACGTTAGTCTCCTCTTTCAATTTTTTTCTCAGAGTCGTAAGTGATAAGGCGTGAAATTTCAAGTCAGAATTCCTAACCTGTAGCTCATATTCAATTTCATCACGTGATAATCGATCAATATTCATAATGCAGCTAAATTAATAAATGGAACACGAAAACGAAATCAATCAACAGAGCCAAATATGGAAAGTAAAAGGTCAAACTGGTTGCCAACGATAACATTCAACTTTTATACTGGATGATATTTCAATCCCAATACTGAAGAGAAAAAAAAATTGATAACGAGAGATTGATTTCACAATTATTATAGTTAATATGCGCCAAATAATTCTACCGATATAGGTCAACATTTACCTGAGAGGAAAAATAATACATCAAACAACTGAGAACCATGCGATAAGAGAAGAAAGAAAAATTTCAAAGCAACTATTAATCTTCACGCAGTGAGATAATATTGCTTTCAATTTTCAACTTACTTTATAATATAGCGAAAAGATATAGAAACAGGTTCGCCCCTATTCACCCAATATCGATTCAAATTAATAGTATCAACATTTTCAATCACGTAGGAGTTAAATGTATACAATATTGAGCTCAACCAAAGATGTAATTTTTGTTTCGTTATTCGTTGTCAAAAAAAAGTGTATAAAAATCCACTAGGTGGTACTTATCACTGCTCCCGCGAAGTTGAGGATCACTTCATCAGATTGTAGATGAGTGTCTCTACGATTTCCTTATCCTCAAACAACCGACGACGTTTGGGACCATAAGTGAATATCACCCAGTATATCATTCATATTTTAGTTCACTCTATACATTATATTTGCTATACGACACCGTGCCAAAACATCTGAAATCAGATAAATAGCCAGATAAGAATCTATCAGAAAAATAATAATAGTAAAGTACCGGTTCTAAACAGAAAGAAACTCACCTCCAAAGCAGATAACCCAAGCATTCAGAGACGTTTGATTATGCTTTCAACTTATAAATCCTTCTTCATCAAGGCATCAAGACGAATCAATTTCCATAATATTATAATAACGTATCCCAACAATTTGTCTAATTCAGTGAACAATGCGAAGAAATCCGTAAAACGATACTTATAAAATATTTCGCAGATCACCGTCGTTCTTGCCACAAATAAATTCTTTTTCTCCGATACCGCGTACCTACCTACCTTGGCCGTCACTCGATCGCACATTTTTTTGCGTGTTAGAAAAAAACATAAAAACACGCTAGAAACATACAGGGTCGTCCGAGAATCACGATACCTACACTAAATTTTGAAATGGTTGAAATTTGGTCACAACGAAAACTGGGAAGGAATATTGTCACGAGTAGAACATACGGTATATCAGTTATTTCGAACCATGAGGGTTTTATAAACATAAAGTAAATCAAATCATCCGTTGACATTGAATTATACAAACTGACCAAGGAACTCTCATGAGAAACGTGCATTTCTAATAAAATGATGTATATAAATATTGGATCTGAGGGTTCCGAAGTTAGTCTGGTCTGGGGCTACTCTTGACTTGACAAGAGCTCGTCGTAATGGTCGTTATAATGTAAGTTGTTATTAGGTCTCTATATCCATTGTTGTTTATTTATATTTGTCATTGCTACCCATAATGTTTCATGCTATTATAAATATTGTTATATTTGAATGTCGTCTCGTACTTTCAGTTACCCCTAAACTATTAGTGCCTATTTGAATATTACCTCTCGCAAACTATTAAGCCAAACATACCCCTTATTTATAATGGTTATTAATTAATATTAATTCATGGTGGGAAACAACCCTTTTATCGAGACCTGGTGGAAACTCAACTCATATATCGTGACATGGTGGAGGCGCCTAAGCTTCTTTCCTTGAGTCTCATTCCTCATAATGGACTCATCAATTTTTTTTGCATACATCGATTTATGTCAATTTTATATTTCATACAAAGGCACTAGTAGAATGGGTTATTTGAAAGTAATTAAGTATAGTAGCATGAATTATGGGTGATCACAAAGTAAGAAAGTCATTTAAATTAGAAATACTAAATTCTTTCAATATTTCAAATACCATTAAGCTTTAGAAGTTGAATAACAATCATTCCATTTCTATTCGAAGACATGATATAAAGCACCGGACCAGACTCACAAAGTTTGGAGCTTATCTCTGAACTTTGTTATTTTTTGTTCTCTTCTCGTAATTTTCTATTCGAATTTGGGAGCAAGTTTTTCCTATATCTCATTCTTGCCAGTTTTTTATTCCTCATATCAAGATAATTTCAAATATTTTTATTTTTAGTTGATAAAATCATTCAAGAAATGCAATGCCAATGCCATGAACACTCAATTGAGAATATAATAAGTCATTCACAACGTGCCTATAATTTTATAACAATACGAAATGAAAACAATAATAACGAATTCTCGTCATGCTCGACATTAATCATAATAAATTTGGATGCTGGTGCGAAAGCAAATAATTTATAATTCAAGTAATAGTTGAGAATTTCTCGATTCAAAATATCTTAGTCAGTCAGTATATATATGACCTTTCAAATATTGAAAATACTCTTAAACGTTGGTATCGTTTACCATTTTTTGTCATTCCTCCTGAAATGAATTATACGCAAATATGATATGAAATGAATTAATTGAGCTCAAGAATATTGATGTGTATGTAAACTCTCAATGAAGAGATTGTTACTTGGTTTCAAGTGAAAACCGTTTCCGTACAGAATAATCTACACCCTATTCAGCTTATCTCGTGGTCCTAGCCAAACCACATCCAGAGAAGTAGCTGTTTGGTTGATATTCTAAAAAGTACGAAGTGTTATAGTTGAAAGTGTGCACTATAACAGAAAATAGGAGGGAATCCTGGAAGATGTGCCACACTAAGGCATCATGGATTAACCTTACTGAATATATTTTGTCCTCGAATTGATAGGACATGAAATGATGATTTAATGTGGAATAATGAGCTCGTATATGATGATTATGTATATTTATGAATTATGAAGATGATTATAATGATATTTACCCCCGGGGATGATTTTCCGAAAATGGAAAATATTTGCGAGTTGTTAGACAAAGAAATGTACGGTCTATAATTATAACAAAGTTGGAGGAATGAGCATGCGGTATTTAACAGGAGTATTTTCAATCAGTTCAATAATGTATAAGTGATAAAATATCTCAACATATTTTTCAATTTTCATATAATAAACTATCTTACTACTTGAATTCATCGAAACATGGTGAATAGGGGAATTAATTTTTTTTAAATTGAATAAACGCCAATATATTCGTTGAACCGGTTACACCAAAGATAAATAAATAAATCGAATAAAGTTCTGATATTATTTCATATTGAACAAAAAATAATCACAAGGGCCCTTGTGTCAAAATATTGCTCAAAGTACATGAAAGTACCAATTCTCGGACGGTTCATCAGTTTATTCAAGCTGCCAATAATGAGTTGTCAGATGAATATCCTTTTAAATCTTACGGATTGGACCTGGAGTGTCAAGAATGATCAATATGTAAGTATGAAATTACATGGTAATAATTCCGATTATATATTTATCAGATAGGTAATTTTTTTAATGACATTTTTCAACGAAAAGGCACGTTGGTTTTTTTTGACATGACTCTAATTATTTTTTTAACCATTATTTCAATTCACCTGGTAATATATGAATAATTCTTAATTGGCAATATTGGCAATTTATTTCAATCTCGTGTTTGAGAAAAAATTTCTTAATAAAGAAAAAGCATTCAAATCCATTGAGATTTCAAATCGAATAGAAACCTTTAAGAAATTCATCATTATACCGCATATGTAAGAAATTAGGTATATAGGTAACTCATAATTCATTTTTTGGTTATTCGGTCAACTATTTCTTTTTTCAATCATAAAACTTCTTCTAATGATTCATTTTATTTTCTGCTTTCCAAGGAAAGTTAATACGATATTCAGATGTCTCTGATAATCAACGAGAACCATTCTGCAATACTTATACTTTTTGATATTGCTTAATAATGATAAAAACGAATGCAGGCATTTTGACGAACACGCTATTATAAAAAAAAAATAATCATGAACTTGACACTTGGTTCACGTTACTTTGTATTGATATAATATAGTTTCTTTTATATAATCATAGGTGTAATGATGAATCATGCTTTGAGAAACTTGAGACAGCATGTAGATATGTTTTTACAATGAAATCAATAATGATAATTTCAGGAAATTATATAGATATGATTTTTTTTTAAATTAAATTCATGATTGATAATTACGCATAGTATTTATAGATTAACTCTAGTACCAAAGTCACTGATTTTGAAATCATCAGGACATAATGGTATACTAAAATAAGTAATATAGGAATTTTATGAATTGAATGAGGTATTTAGCATATCGATGCACATATGTTACTCATTTATTGATCATCTTGAATTTTGTACATTCAACTTTTTCAATCTATTATGTGATAGTAAAATATAGGGTTATGAAGAATTCCCCATTTTGAAATAAATAGTAACGTAGGTATTTGACAATCAATTTTTTTTCACATGTTTTCACGGCCTCACACAAAACAATGCACGCACACTGAGCACTGGCATACAACACTCATCTAGAAATCAGACACCCAGGGGGATGCAGCCATGCAGCCAAAGAGCCAAACATGGACAAACCGAGGACTGTTTGACTGTACAACATGATTCGATGGTAGCTGGGTAGCCCAGGAACGAAGAGGAAACAAATGGGAATGCTACAAGTTGTGGATATCTCCTAGAAGTTTGACGTTCGGAGACCACGAAATTCATTCCACGAGATTCCTGATCAGCTTCTGATATGACGGGAATTCGTCGTTGCCACCCATGGACGTCTACTAGCTGCATTGAGACGAATGGACCAAGATGTTGTGCCGTCATGACAGCAACTGCCTATCAGTCGTCATTCGCTACCCCAAGCAGCCAGCAGTTCCTTCCGTTCAGCTGCCAACTACCTCGAATGACAGCCCAGGAAATCTTAAAGCCCAAAAGATTTCATCCCAATGCCCAGGACAAGGATACCTTCGAGCCCAAAAGGATCCTGCCGGAATCACCATGACGATTGGAGGATGCCATGCCCAATCGTCATTCCCTACCCCCAAGCTGCCAGGAGTCTCACCGAGAAGAGTCTGATTGAAATGCTTTTGTTGAATAGCCAGTGCCGGACTTAGTAAAGGTGTGAGTGTGCATTGTAGACACTAAACTATGAATGTTTGTGAATATTTTTTTTTTCTGAAACTTTTTGTACAATATGCAAATTAATTTTGAATGTTCTCCTCGATATATTTAGGTAGGTAGTAATTTAAAAACTGGGGTCCAGTTTTCTCGGAGAGAGGGGTCATGTCACGAGTAGAACATACGGTATATCAGTTATTTCGAACCATGAGGGTTTTATAAACATAAAGTAAATCAAATCATCCGTTGACATTGAATTATAAAAACTGACCAAGGAACTCTCATGAGAAACGTGCATTTCTAATAAAATGATGTATATAAATATTGGATCTGAGGGTTCCGAAGTTAGTCTGGTCTGGGGCTACTCTTGACTTGACAAGAGCTCGTCGTAATGGTCGTTATAATGTAAGTTGTTATTAGGTCTTTATATCCATTGTTGTTTATTTATATTTGTCATTGCTACCCATAATGTTTCATGCTATTATAAATATTGTTATGTTTGAATGTCGTCTCGTACTTTCAGTTACCCCTAAACTATTAGTGCCTATTTGAATATTACCTCTCGCAAACTATTAAGCCAAGCATACCCCTTATTTATAATGGTTATTAATTAATATTAATTCATGGTGGGAAACAACCCTTTTATCGAGACCTGGTGGAAACTCAACTCATATATCGTGACAATATTAGCCAATAATACCGATCCTAACCAATGTACCGAAATATTGGTGAACAAGTTGAACAAATATATAGAAAACAACTCGTTCACTAGAAGAACCACAAACAGAAGTAAGAAAAGGAAACCTTGGATTACACATAGAATTGTCAAATCAATGATGGAAAGAGACAAGTTATATCAACTCACTTCAAGAAACCAAGTTGACACCAACCTGAGAAATAAATATATTCTATATAGAAATACAATTATAAAATCGATTACCAAGGCAAAGAATGACTATGTGATTTCCCAAATTTATAAAGATAAAGTTTCAAGTAAAACACTATGGAATGGCATAAGATTTATTACCGAAATCAAACAATTAAATGAAAATGGATTCTACAGGAACTATCATATCATATGCCGACGATACATCTATTTTTTACACAAATGACACCTGGTTTGGACTAAAGAATACAGTAGAGGAAGACCTGAAAAATATAAAAAACATTTTGACGCGAAATTATTAACTATCAACCACAAAAAGACATTTTATTTACCGTTTACATCTTATCCCAATAACTTACCAGAATTCAACAGTCTAGACTTCAACGAAGATGATGGTAATTCAGTATCAATAAAATCGACAGACAAAATAAAATATCTTGGTATTTACATAGACAGTCACTTGAAATGGTAGTACCAGGTGAATTCGGTTGTACAGAAACTGAGAGGCATAGTGTATAAATTCAGACAATTAAAGCATTTTTTGCAATATGATCAACTGATCTCAGTTTACAAATCATTGGTAGAATCAATCCTTTCTTATGGAATAATAGGATGGAGTAACGTAGGAAGCTCGTATTTGAAGCCACTCGAAAGCATTCAAAAAAAGATAATGAAAATAATCCAGGGTAACAATATGAGGTACCCCACTACACAATTATTTGGTGAAAACTAACTGTTTGACATCCGGCAAATATACTGCTGCAACTTGCTAGTTCATCAACACATGAACTAAAGGAATAACGGATACACGACTCATACCTACATTACAAGGTAAAAAAAAACATGCAAATAATATCCAAGAAAATGGAATAGAGTATCGGTCAAAACTCATTCGAGTACAAAGCACCGCGACTTTACAATCTTATGCCTATGAGACTCAGGGAAATATCAAATATTGTTGAATACAAAAAAAAGATCAAAAGGTGGCTAACCGAGCAGGGCAGGAATTTGTATGACAAATTATAATCATGTTATATCACATTAGTATTATTAGTGTTGTTATCGTTATTTCTATTATTGTTGTTATTACTAATATTCTTAGTAGTATCATTATTATTATTACTAGTATTATTATCATTAGTAGAATTATTTTTCTTAGTATTATTCTCATTATTAGTACTATTGATGTTCTCAGTAGGATTAGTATCATTGGTATTAGTATTTTTATTATTTTTACTTTCGTTATCATTTTCATTAATGGGCAAGTATTATTATTATTCATATTTTCTGTAATTCTATTACTGCTTTTATTATCATCACTATAATATTGATATTTGAATACTGTCTGTAGTAATATTCAAATTTTCTTTTTTACGTTTCATAAACTTAGATAATCACCCAATTTATAAATGAAATATGGCTACTCGACGCTGGATAGGAAATGCACAGGAATACTGTACATTCGCACTCAAGTCTGATCTAGACTTACGCGGATTCGCTAATTCATTTGTATTCAACTGTTTAGTTTCGGGTGGATATCATTTATGTATAAATTATGTATACTCTTGTTGAATATGGATAAATTATTATTATCATCATAAAATAGACTGGAAAAATGAAGTGTTTACAATAAAAGTGTACGTGAGCTGTCCTTACACCTTTTTTACTCAACGAAGAAGAATGACCACTCCCAAAATTGATTCGTTAGCAGTGAATAATCGAATTGACAATGATATTATCAAGCAATATGTTATCTCATCACTACTCTTGAATAAAAGCTATGTGGTCAAGAGAATATCACTGTGTTTGGTAGGAGCAGTTTTGTAATATTGTATGATGAAGAAACTGAGGCGAGTCTGAAATGATGGTTGGAAAGCGACATTGATGAAATAAATTTTCCAAATGGTCTTTATACTTCAGCATATTTGGGTCAGAGTGAGTCATTATATATAGGTGCGAAAACGAGGGCTCTCATTAAGTATGACTCCAAGCAAAATTGATTCGGAATTATCCTACTCTATTATTATGATGGGTATTTTTTAGTATAGTTTAGTGAAAAGGGTTCAAAAATTATACGATAGTTATCACATCAAGACAAATCTCTAATGCAGATAGCATTATTTGCGTCAAGTAATGAATCAGGTTCGCACACAATTCAATGGAAGAACATTTCCCAAATAATCGCATTATTACCAAACCCATTTTTTTTTCATCATTGACAGACTCCTGCTTCCCAACATGTGTATGCATTATTCGGAACAATTCTGGCCGGCCGCAAAAGACACGCGAGACACGAAGTAACTGAAGTCACACCAAATCTTCTCAATTCCGACAGAGAAGTCCAGTTGAATGTTGCCTCCGACACATCACCTGACACGAACTCCGACCATAAACTTGCCTTGAATCAGTTGTTCGAGGATGTCCGTGAAAAATTTCCACAGTTTGAGACACCGGCCAGACGAATTTCACGTAGGTGAGAAAGTCTGGACTCGGAACTACGTTCTGTCCGATACATCGAAAAATTTCACAGCGGAATTTGAACCGAAATTTGCAGGGGCCATATAAAGTTGCTCGAATCGTATCGTCATGATCATACGATTTGAAGAACCCAACAAGACATTAAATCTCACCCTCCGGAAACCCAATGACACTTACCTGGTGAACCCGTGGTGCAGTGGCGTTGTTAAGAGTTTCTTGAAAACTTTTTCTCGGGTGAAAAAGGTGTTTTTACGGGTTCGTTCTCCATTTTCTATATCTCACAAATGTCGACCTATATTTGAGAAAAATCTGAATAGTACTACTCACTGGTCTTCAGATAACCTCCAGGTAAACAAAAAGTTGAGGTAATGGAAATTGTCACCGAGGACCCAAATCTGCTGATGGGCAATGACTTTAGATTTCAAATTTGGATCTCAGTTATACCAAATCTTGTTTTTGGATTTGGATCTCAGGTTGTTCAAACTTCAGATTGAATTCCCGATTGTATCATGAAACTGAAGTGATATAATGTTTTATTGAATGAAACTTCAGATTGAATTATTCTACCTTATCCACCACCTTTTCTACTGCAAGTCAGGCTAGCGGTTCGACTAGAACTGAATAATCACAGGTGATTAGGAAGTAAACAGGTGACAGTATTCCCCTCGAAAATAAAATAAACCTGTTTTTACGATTCTCTATATTATTTACTGAAAGGAAGATTTTGAGGGTGGGAAGTTTTCAAATTGACACACTGTATACATCATTCGTTGGAAAAGCGTATCATCATAAATAACTGTTGATTGGCCGATCTCCTGCCTATGCAGGAATCTCATATGTTCTTAGAATAGTCGTGTATCAATTAACAAAACGAGGTTCTCTAGAAAAGTTGTTGGATGAGAGTTCTCGTGTCTATAATCGATCAAATCAATAGTTTTGGATAAAAATGCAATCTCGTTCGACGGCATTCAACCTAAGATATCTACCATTATTCGAAAAGATCAATTTCACATGGTCAGATGTAATGAGTTAAATATTGATCACGATTTTTCAATGCAAACACGTGCACCAAAATCAGATCATAGTGTTCATATCAATCGCTGATCCTCAGGAGCGAACATTTTTCATTCTGTAACAACGAGAGCCCATAAAAAATTAATCTTGTGGAAATGGTCTGGTTCGGACAGTGCAGGTTAGGTAGGAAGTGGAGGATGAAGAATATGGTAAATTAACAAGCACCATTATGAAAAAATGTCTATATCCTATGATGATGAATTGTGGGTTCATTTCATTCGTATTGTAGGTATTTTCCAATGACCTACGAACAACAATAGGAAGGGCAATGCTAGTTCCCAGTTTCTCACTAGGTGACTCAGGAGTACCACGTTTAAGGCTTGAAAACATTTATTGGCGATTTTTCGCAATGTACCAGACTTGCCTTGACTGATTTGAAACAACCATAATATATCATCGCTGTCACTGCAATATGCAGTATAATCAAAATACATACAAACTCCTCAAAATCGATGATGAAACACCAAAACACTTGCAAAAATACACATTATACACAATACATAAAAAACTACAACTAGTATATACATACTTTCTGACATGACTCAAAAACAGGGATCGAATACATACAGTGCTGACGTTGAAACTCACTCTGCAGGTGCCTTAACCAATGATAATTCTTGCTTGTTGGTGGTAAAAAGTCTCGCCGCATCCTTATCTATCGCCCTATTTGTTTTCCATAGGTCAGTGGTGCTCACAGAACGGGAAAGTTTGATGAAGAATAGGTATAGAGAATTGATGAAGAATTGAAGCCACTCCAGCTATGAGGAGTTCAGCTGTTCTATTCACACAATAAAACGAATATCTCTTCTGTTATTGTCAATGGGTTTGAGGTAACTCTATTTTTTGCTTTATTATTCTTCAGTTCCTTGAATGAATTCATATCAATGAACGAATTCAATGAATTATAAATATTCGCTGTTGTTTTTGTCATAGAAAGCTCTCATTATTGATATGATATTCAAATCCATCCTCAACTGACGGATTATTTTAACAGTTTTCCACGACTAGTAATTCTTTATCACAGCTCGAAATATTCAATCCGCAATGTTTGTTATTTAATGAATACATGTCACTATAACGCAGGATATATCTTGCGTTGAAGCGATCTATATACTTATATCTATAATGAATAATTAAATAATATATACATATAATGATAAATCAGTAGGTAATGGTTGTTCGGGTATGTATACTCACATAACTACTTCTTGTTATTCATTCTGATTTCGATGTATATATATAGTTAAGTACCTCGGTTGGGTGAAAGAGAAAAATTTGTCTTCGGACACTTTTTGAACCCTGCCAATTGACAGATGGGAGTGTATCATCCAGCGTATTAGAGTATGTTACTCAGTTGTATCTCTGTAACATATAACTGTCAATAAAAGCCTTCATTATTATTATTATTATTATTATTATATGTATATGGAGTGCAGCCCTACTTTTATGAAAAATAGGTGCAATTGCGAACGGCAGCTCTTCGTCAGTAGGCACTATGGGTTCAAAATGAGTTGAAATAGCAAAAATTCAGTTATCTAGCAATCATAAGGTTGAACAAAAAAAAGATGGGGCGCCACTGCAACTTTTGATTCAAACGAAATGTTACCTGGAAAGTTGAGCAACCAGATAATTAATAATATTAGTTGTTATCCAAGACTGAAAAACCTAAATTTACCTTAGAGATGTTGTGAGTTGAAGTGTCATGTCAATAAACAAATAAAACAGTCATATAAAATACCCAAAACATTTAATTATGAGGGTAGGAGTCATATATCACAGGTTTAGATAAATATGCATAATCAAAAAAAAATAGATACCTGTTTCCTGTTAAGAAAATATACACTGTTGTTGCTTGATATTATGTGAATGAAAATAGATATTAATTAACCTTATATTGTACTTGAAAACTCAAGAGCTCCTGTGAGGTCGTTTTATATTCATAGCAGATTTTTGAAAAATATTAAATGTGGAAGAATTCTACCAGCGCTAGTATACTATGTGGAGGGGAAGTATGTACCTTTCATATGTGATTTCACAAAATTATGACCTGGCTATGATTTAAAAATGGTTCATTATACACACTAGCAAAGGGTATTAGAAGTGAATAAGAATGAGAAATGAAAATATATGTTCTCGCAAAAACCTTTATGGTGTGTCCTACACCAGTTAGTCCTTAATAAATGGCTTCAGTGCCACCAGATGAAGCTGCTGAGAGGGAGGTTGGCGGAGAGCGGGGTGCTGACTTCACATCCATGGATGTCAGATGACATTGATAGAGTTGTCGTATTTCCACTTCGAAAATCCATATCAGGAAAAGTAGGGGACGATATTCAGAGTCCAGATTCCAGACTACTATATAGCCACCGAAGGCCTTGTAGAAATAACAGATCCTGGTAGAGCAATGACTCCTGGTGAGAATAGTGCTCCTGGTAGGATAACTTTCGTTGTAGAACTCCCGGTAAAACTCTTGGTAAAAACCCTTGAATATTTCATGACAATGAGGTTCTGAATTTCTGGACTGCAGAGAGAAAAAACATGGAAATAATGCGAGACTCACCTTCTATGAAGGGTTGGGGATTGAAATGGCCGTTATGACGATGAAGGTAGGCACGTGGCTGCCTGGATGATGAACCAGGAAGATCCTGCCTCTCAAACCAAAACCAGAAAAAATCTGTGGAGTCCAGCAGTCCTTATAGATCAGCAACAAATCCAAGATATCCTGATGTGATTCAGAACGCAAGGCGGTACAGGACTTCAGAAGCCGGTTCACACCACAAAAATGGCACTTGACCACCACGAAGAATTTTATGAAGTGAGCTCTTGTATCACGACCGGAAGAGAAAGCCCTCCGCCACATTTCCAGAAACTTCGAGAACAAATTAACAGTTTCCGCTTTTCAAATTGGCGGAAAATTTGAATATCCGATATAAAAAATGTTATCGCTACTCCCTCCAGAGACTTGATTCTTCCTAGATGTCTATCTGAACCAATCAGAATTGATTACTAAAATAACGTCACACCTTTGGTCCGTTTTCTTCACGAATACTCGGCTAAGTTGGTTCGGCGACAAGTTTGACACTGTTGACATGGTGTCATGACCGACAGCTAATTGGAAGTGAAATAACTGATCAACAAAATCAAAACATCAATCTGAATTTATCAAATACATAAATCACGAAAATGATGCCAACGAATTAAATTGATTCACAATGGTCAACTCCTATAGTGGAACCATCCGCCTCAGCATTCTTGGAAAATCCAATACCTATTGTATTACTGTGATGGGGTTTCAAGTGGAAATAGCAGTGTGAAAAGTGAGTATGACACTGTCTCTGAAATGGTATTTCATATTACTCAATATCATTCATCTCCTTCAGAGGAAGGAACCATCCTTCTACTTGGATCGAAACAGATATAGCAAGAGATATCAACGTATTTATTGAAATAGTATTTTTATTTTATGTACAGTGTGAAATCTCAGGTGTGTATCCACATATCAGGTTTGAGAATAATTATATAATATAAAGCAGATTGAGTTCAATTTATGTTATTGAAAAATGTCAACCATGACATTGTGACAAAATATCCTGTCAGATGTGCTCAGCAGTACAGAATAGTATAGAATCAGACAAAATATACAGTAGTGAAAATTCACATGCTACAGGAGAACCGAACAGGCGAGCTCGGTGGTCGAGGTCGGTGGTCAAGAGCGTGAAGGCGCTGAGTTCGTATGGGGACTCCCACCGAGGCATAGGTTCGAATCCTAGTTAGGCCTTGGATGTTTGTGTTTGTATGTTTACCTAACCCCGCACAAGTTTCGACTTATGGGGCGTTTGGTCCCAGTGCTGGAACCAACGAGGTATGCAATTGCAAAAAAAAAAGAAAGTAGCATGATTCTGAAAATTGGTAGGACCGACTAAAATATTTAAGTTATTATAGAGCTTCCGGTCTCTTCAGAAGTGACGTCAACTGTCATTTTCAATAGGAAACCATGAATTCATTCAACAACATATTTGAATTCCCTCCATGGTTCAAATTCATGTTTTTTACAATACACCTAGAACATACCGTTTTTGAGCTATTCGAGTGTTTCTAGAAAATTTCAAAAATCATCACATACGAATCCCTGGTTCAACAAGAACTGATCTAGAGCGCTGTAACCTTGAAACAAGCATCACCAGCATCCTTGGTGCAAAAACCTCAACCTCTCAGGTGAATCAGAATATGTGAGAGCCAGGAATAACCGCAGCCAAACAATAGATGAATCGGAAGACACATACAATCTCAAAATAGGATCGAAACTTATAGATTGTGCCAATTGCTCTCGTTCGTTCTGGTTTCTTGCTGATGTTGTCGGAAGTAGTTTCACTTTTAGTTTATTTCCACTACTATCCGAAGTCGAAGGCACATGAGCAACGAAATCGCAAGAATAACCACACATTTCTGCAGATATGGAATGGTCTTTCGCCAACGCATTCTGGTTGGTCTCAAAACGATTGAGGCTAACGGCCCTGATGGAATTCCATCCATTATTCTCCAAAAGTGTGCACCAGAGCTGAAAACGTTCTCATAAAAGTTTTTTACCATCTCATTTAAGTAGGGTATCTCTTCATCCTGCTGGAAAATAGCTAGAGTCCAACCAATCCTCAAAAAAGGAGAGAAAAAACTACCCGATAACTGTTGGCTTATTATTGCCCTGTTATCAGTTATCTCCTAAGTGATGGAGAAAGCCATCAACATTGAGCTTATCATATATCTCGAAAGCTCAGGAATCATCGATGATAGATAATATGGCTTCCGCCATTGAAGATAAACTGGAGATTTATTTGCCTTCGTCACCCATATATGGCGAGCTTCAGTAGACAATCATGGGGTGATCACTGTCTGTGGCATCATATATACCTAAAGCTTTCGACCGTGTCTGGCTTCGAGGAATTTTCCACAAACTATCATCAAACGGCTCACCACCTCAGCTATGCCTTCTTTCATAAAAAATCTAAAATAATTTGAAATCGATTCATTCTAGGTATGGATCATGATACATCAGTTTGGAGAAGAGTAATCGGAAGAATTCAAGAATGTCATGAGATACAGAGCGTAATTTCGAAAAAAAATATTACGTCACTCTCGGAGAAACCGGAAGAGTCACAATAACGAGAATATTTGAGTTGGATTCTCCATATTTTCTCCACCGTCCTCAAAGAATTTGAAATCGTGCTACTTTTAATTCTCAATCTTCATATCGCGTCAACTCATGAAGTGGCAACACCGCATAACGGAACATATATTAGTTGGGTAGAGAATGTCCGAATATGCTCTCCATTGAATTTTCGAAGTAATCCTGTGTTTTGATTACCAGAAACGTCTAATGTGCCATACACCGTGCATCAGCCTGTATACCCAAAAACAATATTGATCATAACTGGATTTATGAAAGAATTTTAGACCATGTTTACTATTGGAACACGAAGATATTGTAACGGATGGCGTTGTCAGAAAATGTTCAATCAACTCGTCATATTCAAGAATCAATTATAGACCATGTTATTTCTAATCATGAAGGAAACTAAAAATGGTAGTTCCAGTCAGTAACTGCTCGACTCAAATCTAAATTGGAAAAACAGACACATCAGGAAAATAGTTCTTCTAGATAAATCATCGCAGAGAATTTTGCTTTGGGGCACAGGATAATCGAGGAATTCATACAGCAATGCATATTTTTGGACAGAAGGAGAAATCGTCACCGTCATCGTTATTATGACAATATTGCAAAAAATTGTATTTCTCCAAGTGAATAAGAACTATACCTGTATTTGTTCCATAGTGCTTATGTAGATGATCAACTGATTTTCCACATTCTGTACTTGGTTCTCCTTCTTCTTCCGTTCCTTATCTTCCAAGTCCTTCAATATTCGTATTTGTCCTTTTACACTCAAAAATTCTCGGAGTGTTAAGTCATTATCGAGTTTTCTCTGGATGTCCCGCATTTCCTATATGAAAATCAAACATACTCTGTTAAAGTCCCTCTCAAAATGTGAACATCGATAATAACATTCATTCGATATACAGGGTGTTCCATGAGGAGACTCACATAGCCTAATGGTGAATAGAGGAAACCAAGCCGGGTTAATGTATACATATATATATAATAATATAAATGTTTTGGCAATCCATAACGAAGAAACAGAGTATTATGTGTATTTGTTATATAAGTTTGATGAACGATATTTCAGAGAACTTTCATTGAAATGTGGAAGCACTTGAAACAAAGAGTTTACGCCACAGAGGTGAATACAAGAGGGAAGAGGAGAGAGCGCATAGAAGCAGTGCGTGATGAAATGAAAAATGACAGGCAAACCGTTCAGAAAACTACGAGAATATTTATTGAAGCGATGTAGAAAATGCATCGAAGTTGCTGGAGGACATTAAAAATTTCCTTCAATTGCCTTATTAAATCTTCCACCTGTATTCAATTCCAGAAAATCATTTTGCAAGGATCAGCTACAAGTATGATGAAAATATTCCAGGTCAAATTTGAAAATCCATTCGAATGTAATTTTTTGATATTTTTTCACTAAACTAGTCGAATAGCCGGGAGAATGGGGAAGTTTCCTTCACATGAATTTTCATAAAATAAGTTCGGAACTCTCCAGTTTTATGTCCACGCTGTACGGAATGGCGAACGATAAAGTCCAAGTCGTTTTCATTTTCAAATTAAAGCATTTTTTAATTTTCGGGGCGGCAAACTGTGACGTACATTCTGAATCTAGTCTGAAAATAGCTGATGGTGAAGAATATAGCTAGCGAATAGGTATCGAATGAAAAACGAATGAAAAAAATAGAAGAAGAAGTAAAATTGGTGAACAAAAACATACATAACTACAAATGCACTCGGAGCAGGAATGCAGAGGGTAGTTGGCTTCATTCTGACAAGATATGGTTTTGTTATTTATGCATTGAAATCTCTCGAATAGAGCTCGATCCTAAACGGAAATGTCATTGAATTAATGAATCACTGTCGGCTACATTCAATGATAGTATCCTTCCTAATTTACTGCCATCGGTCAGAACAGAATGAAGCCGGCACCCATTATGCGCTGTTGCAAGATATAATATGCAACAATCCTAGAAAATAGATCCGTTTTATTAATGAACGAATTCATCAGCAAAAAAATGACTGACAAGTTATGAATAACATATTGTAATATAACGATAGTGAAAAATTATAGATACTATCGCAAAATATCTCAATTCATCTCTATTAGTAATCAACTTCATTCATCCAATGAGAGATTTATGGGAATTATTCATAATACTTGACAAAGCAGGATTGAAGAACCTATTACATACCATTGCTGTTATGATATAGTTATTATGCATTCAAAGAACAATTTCCGAAAATCTAGACATGATGATAATGTCGGCAACGTCGTACTGACACAGGCAATCGTATTTTAACTCTGTGTGAATGTGGATTTTCGGAAAATACGTCATAGGGATGGTGGAGGAGCCAAGTTCCTCTGTTATTGATTTTTTTCTGAAGTGAAATTTCATCTTACGAAAAAATGAAAAAAATACGTATATATTAAATTTTTACAAACTTCACAGTTAGATAAAAACCTCAACATAGGAAACTTCCCCATTGAAGCTTGGTTCCTATGGTAAAATCCTGATATTTCAGAATCTAGAAAAAAGATCTGCGTAACATGTTTTTTCCAAAACCACAAGACGACATTGTTATAAAGAAAGTTGTCATTTATGAAAGTTTGGCAGCCCAATGAAAAATTTTCGTATTATTTTTTCATTATATTTGCATTTTCTTAGAAGAACCTGATCATTTTTCATAAGCACTTATTGCATAAGTGAAATATTCATGTATTCTTTGAAGAATAATATATGTATCCACTGTGCATATGCTTGATGATCCATTTTTCAAAATAAACGCTGAATAAAATGGAAATATTCATATTTTGCTGGGGTTTTTGAGAATTTGGGTCCCCTGCGCCACGAAGATTGTGATCACATTCTAATATATACGCTTCAAGGCACTCACGATGTTCCATGAAATTTTAGAGAGTTGACTGATATAAGGCACACATAGTGTGCCTTGAACCCTAAAAAGCCGAAATGGCAAGGCACATACCTAGTGCCTTGTGGCAGTCAACGTGTTAAGCAGTTGTTCGAAAGGACAAATCCACCTTTCCTAAATCTGAATTCACATTATAATACAATATCGGCAATCACCCCATCATCAGCTAATATGTAGAAGAAGAGCAAATAAATATATATCTAGAGAACTGAACCCTAGACGACCTTTTGTCATTATCTGAGTTAAAGTAAATTTTCAATTATGTCGTCTCCTTAACATTCATTAAGTAAACAGTAGTTACTAGAGAGAAATAGGTTTCAGACTATCTAAGTCGTTATGGGATCACGAGAGTTATCGCCTGTGAAGCGTTTTTAGTCGACTTTGGCAGCACCCAGTATACATATTCAAGAGAAAAATTGAAATATTTTTCATAATTAATACTATATAATGTTTTTGATTATAGGAGTCATCATCAGGCTATTGAAAAAAATAGTTGACATAATTACCTTGTTGGGTAGGAGGAGAAAGAATTAGAGTTCAGAACATAGCTCGGTAAGGCATATTCAGCCGTATATTGAAGAAAAAACATTTTCGGATTCAGGTTTCCTGGACCCCTAGATGAACATTTTCTAATTATTGCTTAACTTCCGTTTCCAAGAAACTCATACCTTTTTTAAAAAATACTACTCGAAAGAATACAGGTAGAAATATTTGACAAACGAGTGACAAAAGGACCGTGACTTCAAAGTTCATGACAAAATGAGAAAAAGTGTCTAGATTAAACAAGTCGTTTATTCAGAATTCTCATATTTTTCAACATTGGATGGGAATATAAAACAAAGAGATTGCTCATGCAACAGATGATTGGAGTAGAAGATTACAATATGGAATTGAAAGAAGGCAATCAAATCTAAAGTGTTCATGAAGACAGATGGTTTATCCGAGATCATCATGCTCGGAATGGACACATACATACCTTATTCTTCGAAAAAATCATCACCATCAAAACCCTGGTTCAGCAGAAACTGTTCTAGAACTGTTGCCTTGAAACAAACAGCCTACCATCGCTGGCGCAAAAACCCTAACCTCGCGACTAGAGCAGACTACGTTGATGGCAGGAATAACTGCAGCAAATAGATACTTCGAAATTTCGTTTTTATCGACAGCGCCTTAGGGCTAGATTGAACACTGTTTAGAGGCTAGGTTGGTCACTGTGGAAAACCTGGAAAATCTTCTGGTGCCAGATAGGAAGAAACCCAAATTTCAAGGGGTAGGTTGATTAAATTTGATTATAGAAGTCAGTTTCAACTCTAGGTATCAAGTGTAAGGATATTGATTAGACTTTATATATGGGAAAGTTTGCCTTACAACTAGATTAATTTCAGCTAAATTAATTGATCAAATCATTTCATGAGACATTTTATTAGTCGGTCTGTTCATCTCGAAGTTTCTGTTCGCAGTACGTTTATCCTGAATTCCAGTGTGGTAGAACTTTTTACTTGAACTTGATAGTCAATGCAGAGCCGGGATTGGCGCAGTGGAAGAGCGTCCGTATCACGACCGCAAGGTCGTGGGTTCTATTTCCAGCACGGGCAAGGAACTTTTTTCAATATTTTATTTACGAATTGAATATTGTGAAGTTTCGGAGCATCGGTTGGGGATAGTCCTGCACGATTCGATGTTGCGTTCCAATTAACAGTGCTGCTCCTAAGGTGGCACATGGAGTTAGTAACGAAGCCTACACAGAACACGCAGGAAGATATGATGATGTGGTTGTGAGCATCAGAGAAGAAGTAGGACGGTGAATGTAGGTGGGTGTGGAAAACTACCAGCTGAGCGTGAGAGCGGGCCAGCTGCTTAAGTAGACCTCGGTCTCGGGGGTTAACGATGATAGTTAGCAGGCCTGCCGCTGCGCATATGGTAGTGAGTACATTACTAGCCTGCAAAACACAGCTGGAAAACTCTGAAAAGAGAGCTGATGGGCGGTGCCTGAAAAGGATGTTAGCCAGCTCTCTTGAGCAAACCACATCAGTCATTGAAAACACTTGGGGTTTGCAAAAAGGTCCCATTGTGGACTAGTTGCTGACGTGGAAACGTCCCCCACCAGTACCAGTACCAGTGATAGTCAATGCAGATAGAATTTTGGTTTTGCTCTAACTCAAATGACTGAAGAAGTTCCATCTAGAACTTGACAACTTCTATGGCTTTATTATGTAAAACTACCAACCTCGCTGATTGAATTATCAGTTACTCCCAGAATATTTTTTATGTTGACAAGCAACTATGGTCTAGTACTTCTATTGCCATGGTATACCATATTTTACCAGAAAGTAACCTAATTTGAATCCTGTATTCCAATTTAATGCCATAAAAGTGTAATGAGCAATTTTTGGCATTGTATATAAAACATGGGTATCTCTCTACTTGAATTGATTGTGGAAAAATAAGTAAATCAGTGTGGTAAACACATCCACAGATGCATGAATGGTTATTATTATGGAGTTGAATATGAGATAAAATCTGATTTTGGGAAACACCTAGCCTTTGACAGTGCAGGTGAAATCAGTATGTTAGCTACAATTTGACGAGGCTGTCAAGCAAGTGTTATCAGATGTTGTTGACAAGCAACTATGGTCTAGTACTTCTATTGCCATGGTATACCATATTTTACCAGAAAGTAACCTAGTATGAATCCTGTATTCCAATTTAATGCCATAAAAGTGTAATGAGCCATTTTTGGCATTGTATATAAAACATGGGTATCTCTCTACTTGAATTGATTGTGGAAAAATAAGTAAATCAGTGTGGTAAACACATCCACAGATGCATGAATGGTTATTATTATGGAGTTGAATATGAGATAAAATCTGATTTTGGGAAACACCTAGCCTTTGACAGTGCAGGTGAAATCAGTATGTTAGCTACAATTTGACGAGGCTGTCAAGCAAGTGTTATCAGATGTTGTTGTGCTTTTGGGAAACAGTAATTGAATATGTATCATTGGATAGCTGTCTAGTCACTTGGGTGGGTGATAGTAGCTATTTCTTGGTTTTGTTTCTTTTTTTACTTTTCCTGGGGATTTTGATATTAGGGAATTAGGTCAAGGTACTGACATTTTTCTTCCTTAGGGTTTTGGTTGCAGGCTTGGTTGTGAGACCACGATTTCCCTGAATTGTTCGACCTAAAGGCTATACAGGGTGACCCAACCGAAGTTTACCTAGGATGACCCATGTGAACTTGTACCAGGTGGATCACTTGGAGACTATACAGGGTGACCCATTGGAAGCCTATACAGGTTGGCCCAGTCAAGGAATATACAGGCTGGTTCTGAGTTTGCAACCATCGAGGGGCCCGATTCATGAAACCTCCTTTTTATCTTCAATAACCCTACCAACTGTCTAATGAAAAATGGAAAAAATATTACATTTGCAGACGGCAGCTTTTCATCACAGAACTGATAAGTGAGTTCGAGGTACAACTAGATGCATACAAATTCAAGTTTTCAAGACGCGCCACTCAATTTGAAGAAAATATTTTAGTTCGGATAATTGAAAAAACCGAATGCTCCATATGATAGAAAAATTCTGATAATGAAGATGTAGTATTTCCTCAGATCGTGGATGGCAGACAATTAGATGAATAAAATGAATAAAATGCAGGATTTGTTCGAAACCTATTCAATTCCTGCAGAAACAGACAAGGCACATTTGGACCTGTGAGGAGGCTAATGAAATATTTGTGA
The DNA here is from genome assembly GCA_918026855.4 of Phaedon cochleariae. NCBI lineage: Eukaryota > Metazoa > Arthropoda > Insecta > Coleoptera > Chrysomelidae > Phaedon > Phaedon cochleariae. The sequence continues at coordinate 23,122,357 of OU896710.1, forward strand.
CTTCAAGTGTGATGGAAGTTGAGTATCATTAACGAATCAAATTAGCATAGCTATCAGAGGACACGAGTTCATGAACTTAATAGTACCAAACAGATGTACCAATGATTAAATGGGGAATAATTCAAAAAAACCAAAGGAGTCAAGCGCAAAACCTACAGCTGTCGCATAGCGCTATGACTGGGCCTTACGTTCAAGGTATTGAATGATTGATACTTGAATAGATTCCCTAACAAAAACCTGATACAACAGCCTCTTCAGAAATCAAAATAACCCCGATCACAGTCCCTTTTCTCAAGATGGGCAGCATAGGTCAGTGCCAACAGCACCAACATGAAGGGGGGCTCCTCCACAAATCTTCCGGGCTGAACTCTGCGGTCTCTCTCTCCCTGGTATTCCTTCTGGCGCTACCACGGAGTTGAGCACAGCAAATTGCCTTCTGGCTCACTCTGGTCGAACCTAGAGGTCTCCGCAGTCCCCGTGGCGTCGAAAATGTCAAAGTATCAGGACATTCTGACTAGTGGAAAGTGAGGTCCTCGATGGACGCAGCGTCAGCATAGAGCATTATCTCACAACCCTGTTATAGAAACAAGTCCATTCAACCCCAGGTCAGAGCACGTGGAAAATAGAGGAACCTTCCAGAAAACGATGTGTTCTTATCCAAACAGACCAACTGACTATCGACTCACCTTCTCAGAAGGGCTAATCCGGCGTCATCGAAGTAGCAAACACGGGGTAAGGCTCCAGGTGGCTGCTCCCGCGTGGCGACATCAATTTGGCTCAAATCAACGACGTTGAAGAAAAGTCAATAGCTCATAAGACTCACTTGAACAAATCCCCTGTGAGGGCCATCGATATAAACCGATTTACAGTCTTCTTGTTGAACCAGAAAAATCTTCAAGTGTCTCTCGTCATGATCAGTGGGCGAAAGTCACGAGACCAAAAATCCTCCCAAACCTAAATGTTTCCCTAAATTTGTCGAAAAAAATCCCCAAATCCATCTTGCCAATATAAGAAGTAGAAGGTCCCTTCAGAAAGAATTCTGTTTGACTAGAGTTACACCAGTGGTTGTTTGTAAAACCCTGTCAAGACAGGTGAAAGAAACCGCTGACAAGACAGGTGACTCAGGAAGTCAGGAAGAAAAATCCCAAACAAATAACAATAAGAGATTCTTCAAAAAGGACGCGTTCTAGTAGAACAGTCAACCTAATGATGCCTGAAATAGCCAAGCACATCTATTCATGATATTCGGAGAACATCACAGGTGAGTCATAGTTTTTTTATAAACTAAATGAAAATTAATTGATTAACTTCTCTCCCCTCTCCTCCCCCTCTCTCCCGATTGATACCAATTGTATCAACATAATTATTTGTAGTACAATGACTTTTCAATGAAGTATTTTTTAAAAATTCACTGTATTCAGGAGGCAGTATTTTAGTCAACTTTGATCATCAATAACTCAACTTTTTTTTATGCAAATATACTACTCAATAATCAAATTTTTCAATCCCACAAAAATGCTCTATCGACATGATTGTCTTTTCTAAAGAACGAATGATACTGTCTATAAAAAACATTACAAAATAAAAGTTTGAGTTGTTTCAAACAACGAGGTTCAATTTCAAGAGGTACACCCTCTACCTATACAACATATGTTGATTTGATATAAAAATACCATTGAAATGTGAGAATTTACCTCTGAATGTCCAAAAAAGTCATTTTGAGTTCTTTTTCTTAGTGCAACAAGTTTAGAGCACCAGTCCTCCCGTTGATCGTATGCCATCGTAGCACGTTCTATCCATTCTGTTATCACTCTCTCTTCAACGTTTATATCTTTCAGTAGGTTTTTCCACACGAAGTTGAAATGACTCCTAGAAAAAATGTATTTATAATATTGTGATGATATTCTTCTGCATCGTCATTGAATAGGCAAGGCTACAACGATCTCCGTATATGACGCGATCCTTATTGTTCTCGAACATCCCAATACTGTTTACATGTACCAGCGTTACCCACACTGAGAAAAGTCCCAGGAGAAAGTTCTTTGCTAAGTTTTTTTTCTACCTGTCCTAGGAAAAAAAGTAAGAAGCGTAGTAATATAGCATGGTTCCACAGAAAAATTCACTTTCCTGAAATCATTACACTGGTACTCCATAGAAACTTGCTGTCACGAGAAGAAACTGTGGTGTTGGAGGAGAATTATAATTCTATAAAATTATTCCTACTTTCATAAAAGTGTACTCTTCTAGAATAGATAGGTATCTTACAATTGTAGCGAAGAAGTTTTCATCAATATTTCTTGATGGGCGATTCATGCTAAGGAGTACGCCCCCTACCGTTTATGATCATAACTAACGCAGGAGCCATAGAATCGTTTGTTTACATTATCTGCCATATGCTTACTGTTGGATTCCTTTATCATAAAAGAGTTTTTGCTCAAAAGTCGAATTACTACATTGAAGACATGAATCATTATTGTTGTGTACCTCACTGCTCTTCTTGGGCGAAGAAAAATCCGGAAATCAGTTTTCACACCTTCCCAAATATTGGCAAATCCAGAGTCCTGTTCCAAACCAAATAAGGTAACAAAGAATTGATGGGCAGGAGTACCCATTGGGAATTTAGTTTGAATCTATACACATTTTTCTAAAGTGAAATTTATTGATGGAAGAAACTGAAGAATTGTACAGTAATCCATAAATAAGTTTCAGCTCCTTGGTTATCACATAGAGCATGCAACATCTTATCAAAATATCTATCTTTATAATGGATAACATATTTGTTGAGGATTCATGATCGACATTATTCGCCATAATGAGTATACTATCATCAAATGATGCATAGATAACAATGACTCCATCAGGAAAATATCCCAGCCATTGATTTGAGTTGGAAATTATCATTCCACACTCGAACACTTCTGCCCCAGTAATCTTCATAAATACTATTCTGGCTCTATGTTCCCACTGTGATCCATGTCGAACATACTTATTGTTGATTGGATTGGCAAATAAATATTTGAGTGATTTAGTATTCCATCATCATTCTTAGAGTAAGTATAGAACTCATAGCATCGACTACCAGTTACTTTATATTTTCTTTGCTTCATCCAATCTTTGGAGTGTTGCAGGAAGTTGATTGTCTCATTATCTTCCTCAAAAATTTCCGAAATTCGTTGTGAACAACAATTTCTCATTTGATCAATCTCAACTGGAGCCAGGTGCATCATACAAGCTGACTGACTTGATTGATCTAGAATGGCTTGAGTATACTCATTCTGATGAGGGCATGAATCAACTGACTGGTTATCCATATCTCCTCCACTTTCTTCCCGTCTTTCCTGTCTTCAGGTCATAAAAATGGTAGTATAAATAAATTGTTTTCAAAAATTGAATGCGTGAGACAGGCCTATGCTTGGCTACAGCAGAATTGAGAAAATTTTGACCAAAAAAAAATCAATATATCTTCCTTGTTTACAGCCATATCAGGTCACGTCACTTTTTTTTTCAAACAAGGCATCTCATCAATAGATACTGGTCTGTATCTTTCCTTAGTTAAATTTTTTGTGTTGACCAGACACATTTTATGTCTGTTGGGGAAATTTGCTCCAACATCTTCCCTGAAAAACAGAATAGGAGTGAATTTATATTGCTGAGCATCATGAAAATTCCCCTACCTCATGTATTTTACGAGAAATGCTGACATACGTTTGCTTTTACCACCATTTTCTGCCTCGCAAGAGCATGACATGTTTCTAATCACTACTCTGTGGTCAATGCCTAATGTTCCTTTGTTTTCATGAAGATCACAATCATGGGCTTGTAAGCACAGGGCATAAACTTGAATGTGATGATTCGTTGCCTCTGTTTTACCAGCCAAAATAAGGTTACCAGTATTGAGAACATTCTTCCCTTCTACTACACTTTTGGAGCTCTAAGTTCCACTTAGATATCGCATAAATTCCAAAATACTCAACTTCATTTTGAAGAGAGTACCTGAAATTTAAATCTCTCAAAGTACCGGTTCTTTCCTTCTCAATTTCAGAATAAAACTCACTTTGTCCTTATATACTTCCTTTTCAACTTGAAGATTTACTTTCAGCAATTATAAATGTCCAGAATCAGAACGGTACCACACCCAAACACTAGTAACTTATACCACAGTGAACACAAATTACAAATAACGAAAACCAGCTTAACACTTTGAAAACTCGAGATGAAATGATATGATCAATGCTTTCAAACGATGTAAACAAACTGGTAATGGCCCATATAGTGGTTCCAATTTCTACCGTTCTGGCGCAACGATCTTAATCTCAGTCGCCTATAGTAACAGTTATCTACTCTGAACTCCCAGTAAAAAAAAATAGCTGGAAGCAGAGATGTATAGAAATTTAACTGGTGGGCTCACTCTTCAATTGTTTCGTCAGACTAACTCTCGATATGGAACAATTGCAAGCGAGTTTTGGACGTGGGGTTCAGGTATTTGCGATATAGGCGCCATAATCGGAAAATCGTTCAGAACCTTGGTTCTGTGAGGGATGAATCTATTATTTCCATCATTGCTCTGTGGTCGAATAAATACTGTGCTTGACATTTTCATTCAAATTTCAATTTGAAATAGAAGCAAGAAATCTTTTTGGTAGCCGATTTTAATAAGCTTTACTTCTTTCATGACATGAACCTATTCAAAGCATAAAATCTGATGAATTTCCTCTCTGAAGAACCAGAACAAAGGATGTATCATAATAGGCAGATATGGTAACTGGTACTCACCTTAGAATTTATTCACACCAGTTCACGCTAATATTTCAAATCACTGAAATAATACTGTTGTAGAACAGAGATTTTTTTTTCTATGGTGGATTAGGTATTGTACACCAAATTTAGAAACTACGGAACACGTCCCTAACGAACACTTGACCCCAATCCACCAGCTCAAGAATATTTTTGACATATTGACGTTTCGATCCTTTGATCAGGAATAAGTTCACTGCTCTGATCCAAATTATATACGTATCCAAATATTTATCGGTCGATAATATGTTTCCTGTTAATATGTTTATCAAAGGTTTGTCACAGTAGGCGCCATCGAGAAACTTGCAAACAAAATTCAATAGGGAGCAAGCGCACTAGTTAAATTTCTATATATCTCTCTGGAAGCGGTTCGGACTCGTTCGAACATGCTAATACCGCAGTTGGGTTCCAGAGTCTTTCGTGGCAGCGTTACCAACTAGTAGGGAATGTCCAAACTGCAAGTAATCTCAAGTTGTGAATCTATTGGGGATTGGCATCATGCGGGAAAAATACGCGTATTTTGATATCTCATCGATGAATAATATGTGATGATATCTAATTCCTGAAGAACACCGAATACTTACATTATTGGTATTATTCTAACAATTTTTCAGGTTCATTATGGATAATGAACTCTCTCCATAGTCCATATACAAAAACTCACTGTTTATTGCACCATTTTTGAATTTCTTTTCTTCATTATTTTATCCTCTCTTGAATTGGCATTGGCAACGCTGCTCGATATTTTGATTCCATTCACCGCAAAGGCGCAGGTCTGCAGGTGGTGCTTCATTCTTATTGTTACCGGGTTTTCTCAAGTAATATGTGATAGTGGCCTATGACCTTCGAGTTTGGGTACCTAATGTAAGTAATGTGCATACATTACTTCCTTCAAGATCAAGAGATTTCTATATAAAGGTATGTCTTGTTTATTTACTGGCTGAATATAAATTAACAATCCATGGTTCGACTGAAACGCGTGCCCCTTCGTAGAATTCGTGTGTATGTTACTTGAATAGGTATCAAATCAAGATGGCCAACGACGAAATCAACGAGCAATTTGAAGTTCACCTAAAAAACTGGGATTCAGCCGACTACGTGGAAAATTTTGAAAGTAGGTAGTGCAAATCAATTATAAATTCTCCGAGAAAACGAAACATTGGTAGGTAACTGTTTGAATCATCGTTAATTCTACTTGAAGACACAAATAATGTTTGATTTCATGAGAAGATTATACTAAACGACGTACCCACGCATCCTTGCTTGTAGTCACCGCAAATGTATAGCACACACATAACCTTTCGAACATTTATAATAGAAGGACGTATACTTAAATTGACTCTTTTCTGCTATTATCTTTTTATCAAATTGGCCAAAAAAATGATCTTCTCAATTACAACCCGACCCTCAAATTGTATCCAATAATTTCAATCGGTTTGTTTTCATATTCTTGTCAGATAAAAAAGTTTTCGTAGAGAATTGAAAAAATTATGGATATTTTAAGGACTCGTGGCATTACCTTCGATGATCATAATATGTCTGTCTGCATTGGTAGGTAATCGTACAGTTTATATACGCGACCTTTCGTTCACAGATAGTTGTCTAATATCAGTTTTTCCGTTGGTGAAAATTTGATTTATTTCTATGGTAAAACTGCATGTACCATATACAGGGTGCTTCCAAATTCGTTGTAATTATTTCAAGGACGTATTGTTGTGACGAAAATGATATTTTTTTTTTCGAATATACAATGATTGTGTTTTAAAATGTTCGGGCTACAGCCACTGTTAGTTCTATAAAACAAAACGATTACCTATGTACCTATTCAAAATAGTGACTTCAAAAACGGATACTTCTGAAAATTAGTATACCTACCCCGGTTTTTTGAGGCACTATATTTATTTTTTGCTCTAAAAATAATGCAAAATCAGTTATGGAACAGTTGGGGCGCTCGGACTTGGTGGGGGGATATATTTTAGGACACATATTCGCCCGAAATAGTTGAAGAACTGTCGAAAAAGTTTTCTTAGAATATCACGAGGAATCACTCCCTGAAGTCACTATTCATTATTCATTAACACCCTGTATAGACAGTGCCCATTTTTTCCATTTTCAGTTGAAGGATCAGTTGGATGAGGACAAAGCTTTGGTCCCAAAAAGCGGCCCGTAGTTATTGTAGTTATTGAAAATTATCACAAAATGGTGATAACAATCCAACATTGTCTTACCCAGTTTTAGTAAGTGTAGGTACTCACAGTATATTATTCATTCTAGTAATTTTTGTGATTCATTCCAAACTTCACTTAGTAGCAAGGTCTTAGTAGTAGATACTCGAGTATATTTGATGAAATCACACCCAAGACATTTCGGGGGTTTTTCATGAAATGAATGATCGTCAGTTTGAAAAATATTTGTTTGTCATATGGTTTTTGCGAGAGTTTCTGTTTGTGCATTCTTGATGATAATAATAAAAACTATGTTCATAACGATAAAAGAACATCATCATCATCAGGGTGAATGAGATATACAATATGAGAGGTTGAATAGTACTCACAATATAAATAGAGCTATTTCAGAAGGAATTGTTTCGTAGAACACATATACAGCTAACTAACTGATCAACGAGATAACCGATTGAACGAATCGATAGATCCCACGACTGACAGCAAATACCCGATACCCGATATCCAACTTTACCTTGAATACCCACAATCTATATTTATCTGAAGACTAAATGTCGAAACGTTATTGGAATGTTCATGATCTTTCTGGTGCCGTGAGAATCATGATTTGGAATTCATGAAAATATCGCATTGAAGATTTTCACCATGATTTCAGAATAATATTCTATGAATAATGCTTTAGTTTTCAATCAAACGAAGAATGCACAGAACTGAAACTAGGGGCGAATTCACGTCAAGAATTGGCAGACAGACTTGAGCATCATTTTTCCATGTCCTCATAGCTGATATTTAACCATACTCATATAACACTATGCATGCTACTTTCGTATTGTCATATATATCTTCGTTTGTTATTGGATTCATTCTGTAAACTAAGTAAGGTAAGTAGATGAATAAATAAATAAATGAATAAATGATGATTTCATGCATCCTAGAAAGCAGACTGTGCACTCTTTTTTCCCAAAATTTTTTGATTCTCTCCTCGGAAAGAATAATCAGACACGTCTTGTCGAAATGTTTGAGATATTTTAGAATTAAACCTCCTCCCTCTGTAGATCCATTTAAGGGTGATTTACCCCTTCTTCGAATAAGCCTCGTGTGTAGGGGTTGATTTTGGAGGTCCTCTTAATATCACTCCATCTAAGGGCAGAGGAATCCCATCGCATAAGGCCTATATATGCCTCTTTGTGTGCTTTGCGACGAAGGCGATACATTTGGAAGCGGTATCAGATCTTTCCACAGATGCGTTTCTCGCCTCTCAACGTCGTTTCGTTGCTCGTCGTGGCCGGTTGTCAAAAATATACTATGACAACGGCACTAATTTTGTCGGTGCAGCCCGTATTCTTGGAAAAAACATGCAAGATGCGGCAGAAAATGAAAAATTCTCATTCTCTTTCAATGTTCCGGGAGGACCTCATCTAAACGGTCTGAGCGAAGCAAGAAAGGTTTATCACGAGACAGCAATCTGAAGAGTCGATTGATCAGTACCATCAGGCTCTAGAACTACTAAGCAAAATCTGTGACTTCGCAGCTGTGGATGCAGAGACTCATCGAAAATCCTATGTCCGTGACGCATTCATTCGTGGCATCAACTCGCATCAGATTCGTCTGAGGCTTCTAGAATTCAGCACATTAACGCTCGAGGAAGCAGTTGAGAAGGCTCGTGCTTTAGAATCAGCCAAAACTCATTCCACATCCTACTCATTGAGTGAGGCAAACCTAAACGCAAGTTCTTCGGCTCAAGACAAAGTAGGTGACGCTCTACAGGATTGTGCTGATCTAGCTGCTGTCCGTTCTAATCAGAAATGCTACTTTTGCGGCCATCCTCGCCATCAATCACGTCAGCAATGTCCCGCGATGAATGCGGAATGCGACAACTGCAAGAAGATGGGACATTGGGCGATCGTATGCAGGTGGTCCCCCAAGAAAACCATTAGAAAGACAACCAAGGCCGCGGCTCTGATAGCTGCTTCGTCACCAGCTCTAGATAAGGCTACCGTTGCCATTCAAGTGAACAATGTACCTACATATTATGCTCTTATCGACACTAGGAGTTTTGAAACATTCATATCCGAGCATTTTGTAGAAAGCTATCGTTTCAAGATGTATCCAGCTTCAGGTTCTGTCTCTATGGTCTCAATATCCCTCAATTCAAAAATTTCGAACTATTGTCTGGCAAAACTCATTTTACTGGGTCATCATTATGATAATGCAAAACTTAATGTGCTGCCTGATTTATGTACCAATGTAATAGTGGGTCACGATTTGCTGAAACAACATTCCGAATTGGAATTCGTATTTGGTGGTTCCAAGCCATCTTCAACGGTTTGCTACCTTGCCCCTGCCAAAATCGAACCTCCCCCATTTTTTGAACACCTCACAAGGAATGTTACACCGATTATCACAAAATCTCGAAAATATTCAGATGAAGATTACATGTTCATGAAGAAAGAAATTGATAAACTCCTCATGGACGGGATAATTGAAGAAAGCAGGTCTCCATGGAGGGCACAAGCATTTGTTATAGAAAATGATAATCACAAGAAAAGGATGGTTATTGATTATTCCCAAACCATTAACTGTTACACCTCGCTGGATGCTTATCCTTTACCTGATCTCGAGTGTGTAGTTTCGAAGGTATCTAAAAACTCCTATTTCAGCACAATAGATTTCAAAAGTGCCTATCATCAAATCCCATTGAGAGAAAAGGACCGGCCTTTCACTGCTTTCGAAGCCTGCGGTCGCCTTTACCAATTTTGTCGTCTTGCGTTTGGCCTCACAGATGGCGTCCCCACATTCCAGCGTACAATCGATGACGTCAATTCAAATAAAACATTAGAGAGAACATACGCGTATCTTGATGATGATTCCGTTTGCAGAAAAGATAAAGATGAACACGACCGAAACCTCCATCGATTTATGGAAGCAGTGAATAAATATGGTTTTACAATAAATCCGGATAAAAGCAGTTACAGTCAATCGTCAATCAATTAACTTGGATATAAAATAGAGAACAACACCATTTCACCTGATGCCGATCGTTTGAAACCGTTGCTGAGTCTACCTCCACCGAATACTCCTAAGGAACTCGAGCGTACGATTGGAATATCCGCACATTTTTCTAGATGGGTACCTAATCATTCTGACAAGGTCAGGAAACTTTTGAACACAAAAACTTTTTCCATATCTTCAGAGGTGAAATCTGATTTTGAAAATCTAAAAATGGAGATATCAGAGTCAGTAGTTCAAACAATTGACGAAAAAAAACCCTTCGCAGTCGAAACAGATGCCTCTGATTTCTCGGTTTCTGCTGTTCTCTCCCAATTAGGCCGTCCAGTCGCATTCTTTTCACAAAAGCTAAACGATAGTGAACGAAAACATTCTTCCTTGGAAAAAGAAGCGTACACAGCGTGGAGACATTATTTGATGGGTCGTCATATTCAGATAATATCCGACCAGCGCTCTGTATCTTTTATGTTTTGACATGAACCATAAGAACAAGATCAAAAATGAAAAAATTCAACGATGTCGCTTAGAACTTTCCTGCTACAATTATGATATTTTTTATAGACCAGGGAAACAGAATCAAGTTGCAGATGCCTTCTCGAGGGTGTACAGTTCCATTCAACCAAGCAAACTCCACTCACTTCATTGTGACTTGTGTCATCCTGGTGTAACTCGGATGATACACTGGGTGCGAACTCCTAACCTTCCATTTTCTGTCGAAGAAGTGCGTAAAGTTACTGCATCTTGCCCTGCGTGTAACACAGTAAAACGAAAATTCTATAAAAACAATAATTCACATCTCATCAAAGCTACTCATCTTTTCGAGCGACTCAGCATGGATTTTAAAGGCCCACTTCCATCTAACCCAGGTAGCACATCATATTGGCTGGAACCCGATTTCATATTGGGCCGATATAGATATATCGTACATGTGAAAAATAATATAGGTCCAATATGAGAGTATATTGGACAAACAATATTGGAATGATAATATTGGTGGAATATTGGTGCAACCTGAGCTGAATATGGATTGTCAGCTACAATATTGGAGCAATATAGGTTGTAAAATTCGTTAACAATGTGTTGAAAAACATATCTATGAATGTTATATAATATTGTTTTACAAATGTCGATATAACAACATCGTATACATATTGTTCCCGACATTTACAACCAATATTGCAATTTGAACATTCTCCCCATGTCGATTCTGAAGCGGTTATGCAATATTGTATATTCAAGTTGAACGGCATATCGGTTGGATATTGTTTTAACAATATTTGAAACATTATATTCACCCATCTTGATTGATATCATTTTATCTATATCATTCGGAAGATATCGTATACAATTTGCTTCTTACATTCATAACCAATATCGCGATTTGAATATTGCCCCCATGTTGATTCTGAAGCGGTTGTGCAATATTGTATATTTGAGTTCGACGGCATATTGGTTGAATATTGTTTCAACAATATTCGAAATATCATATTCACCTATCTTGATTAATATCATTCTATCCATATCATGCGGAAGATATCGTATACATATTGTTTCCAACAATTATAACCAATATAGCAATTTGAACATTCTCCCCATGTCAATTCTGAAGCAGTTATGAAATATTGTATGTTCGAGTTCGACGGCATATTGGTAGAATATTGTTTCAACAATATTTGGAACATAGAATTTACCAATATTGACTGATATCATTCCAACTATATCGTGCGGAAGATATCGCACACATATTGTTTTCAACAACTATAACCAATATCGCAATTCAAACATTCTCCCCATGTCGATTCTGAAGCGGATATACAATATTGTGTAATCGGATTCGACGGCAAATTGGATGAATATTGTTTCAATTGATATCATGTGGAAAATATCGTATACATATTGTTTCCAACAATCATAACCAATATCGCAATTTGAACATTCTCCCCATGTCGATTCTGACGGGGTTTTCAATGATTCAAATATGAATATCAATAACAGCAATTCGATATATATCTTATATCGGAGATAGAAGAAAAAAACAATATTGTAATTTCAAGTTCAATTGCATATCGGGTGAATAGTTTTCTAGCAATATTCAGAAAATAATATCATCTTATATTGGCTGATATGTCATTCACTATATCATGTGAGCAATATTGTTCACATATTGTTTTGAGAATACATATCGATATCGAAATTTCGATATTTATTCCATATTACGCACTCCCAAATGGATGTCGATAGATGGCGCTATAAATGATTGGTAACGTACTCCCATTGCCGATCAGACGAGAGAATATAAATATTAGCTCTAGACGATTGTGAAGTATTATAACCTGGAGTAGGGGTTAACCGTGATCAACAAGCAGGCTTCCCCAATGCAAGGCCCTTCCATTGCACTCCGGCTGGGCAGACCTTTGTGATTATTCCTGATTCGAATAACTCGCAAATATTGGTATGAAAATATTTCACCAATATTTTGAAGACAACATAGCTACATAATGATTTTCAATAATGTACCAATATTTCCAACCAATATTGCACCAGTATTGTCAAATGTTCACTGTCCATTTATCAGCATCAATATTGATATCACATTTTGTGACCAATATAACTTCACGAATATTCCAGCAATATTGGTATGAGAATATTCCACCAATATTTCTGAGACAACATACCTTCATGATGATTTTCAATGATTCACCGATATTTCCATATATTACACCAATATTGCCGAATGTTCACCATTAATTTCTTGCCAATATTGATATTACATTCTGTGTCCGATATAACTCTACGAATATTCAACCAATATTAATATGAGAATATTCTACCCACATTTGGAAACTGATATTGTACCAATATCGCCGAATGTTCACATTTTTTTTCTCGCCAATATTACTCTCACAATATTTTGCCGATATTTTCGTAATATTGCACCGATATTGTCCCAATATATGTGTGCTACTTGGGAAGTCTCGTAATGAGTATCTTCTCACAATCATTGATGGGTACTCAAGATTTCCATATGCGAACCCTTGTTCAGACATGACTTTATCAACTGTGATCAATTGTCTCGTTGACTTGTTTTCATTGTTCGGCGTCCCTTCCTATGTTCACACGGATAGAGGCGCATCATTCATCTCCAAAGAAATTAAGAACTCTCTTCACACACGCGATGTGGCAACCTCTCAATCAACTCCATACAATACCCCCGGAAATGGACAGATAGAGCGCGAGAATGGCACTATTTGGCGCACGGTGTCTCTCGCCCTGAAACAAAGGAACTTGGAAGTATCCAATTGGGAAATGGTTCTCCCAGATGCGCTTCATTCCATCAGATCTCTCCTTTGCACAGCAACTAACGAAACACCCCATGAAAGGATGTTCATGCATAATCGAAGATCTTCCAATGGCTGCTCTCTACCTTCCTGGTTAGTTCCTTCTTCTAAAGTACTTATGAAGAAACATGTGCGATCAAGTAAATTTGACCCACTGGTAAAAGAAGTGGAACTAATAGAAGTAAATCCGCAATACGCCCGAGTCAGGCTAGAAGATGGAAGGCAGACAACCGTGTCCCTTAAACACTTGGCTCCGAACGGCCAAGTAGAAATACAACCGGAACTTCCTCCAATGCTTGATGAAAATGACCTTACCGCATACCAACACCAATCGGATAATCAAGAATCTGGAAATCAACTTGCTGATCAAGAAAATCAAGAGCGACCTGCCACCGCAGACTATTCTAAAGATCCACTTATTGATCAAGGATATCCAGATCCTTCTAGCACTGGAGATAATCTTGTACTTGATGAATCTATTCCCTCTCGCCGTGCCTCCAACTCAACAACTGATTCCTCATCCACTTCTCAAGACAGTTCTCACCCTCTTTCATCTAGAAATCGTCGTCTGCCAGAAAGATTGAAGGACTATGAGATGAATTATTCATCGGAGGAAGAATGTGGTGATATTCGATAATCACCTTATATGTTATTAGTTTATGTCATTCTAACATTTTGACGTCTCATTATTTGTGATACTTCCACATAAGTTTTATGATGAATAAAGCCTTCATTTCCTAGAAAGGTTTATCACTACATCTCATTCGATCCGGGTCGTTGGAAACCAAATCCTGACTCGAGTCCATTGTCAACTCTAGACCTCTCTATCCTATAAGTGCTGACCCCAACAACTTCTCCGTGTTTACACCCGGACATTTTCTCACCCTCGAAGTCCTAACTGCAGTACCAGATGCTGATCTGTCTAATTTGAAACTTAATCGTCTAAATAGGTGACAACTACTCCAGAGATTTCACCAAGACATTTGGAAGCGCTGACACACTGAGTACTTGTGTACCTTACAACAACGCAACAAATGGTTGCATAAGGGCTATAATTTGATACCCGGTACCCTCGTTCTCATTATGAATGAGAATACTCCCCTGTTACAATGGCGCCTTAGGCGCGTTGAAAGCCTCTTTCCTGGCGCAGATGGACTGGCAAGAGTGGGTACAGTCCGTACTGCCCGAGGTACGTTGGAAAGACCCTGCGCGAAGCTATGTCCGCTTTCCGCACGAAACCCTTTGTTACAATATAATATATTTTGGTGAGGGGAAATGTTGAGTCCTCGGACTTTCCACCATAATATTTTTGTTCATTGTTCATGATCCGTGTGGTGGTCGGATGAGAATAACCCCACGGTGAGTCCTGCCTCTCGTAGAAGGCGACTAAAAGGACGCCAATAGGTGGAAGATGGTTAACGCCATCGCCCAGTGCGATACCACCACATCAACCATAGGCACTGTGAATTGGGTATACTTACCCGTGTTTCAGTAGCTGATTGATGTTCCGGCCAACCTAACCCAACCCAATTTCCTTTTTCTTCCACGCCAACCTTTCTTCTCTTTACAGAATAAGCGATGATGAGTACTCCTCAAGTGAAATTATCCGGAAGTGAAATACCTCTCCATTCGGATTTCCGGGCGAGAGGTGCTAGAGGGGGTTCACCATCGACTGAAAAAGTCTTCAAGATAGACCTATGTAACATCCGAGGTCTAAGTAAGAACATCAACGATGTCCATCGACACCTTCAAATTGAAAAGCCAGACATATTGGCTCTTACTGAGACACAGGTCAATTCATCCACCAATACGACCAATACGTTTCAGATTAGAGGGGGTCTCTGCCTCTACTCCAAAACGAATCTCTCATGTCAACAAGAAACAACTTTGGAACCAAATAAATTTGATGTCATGTGGTTTAAACTCGATGGCAAGAAACAGACCAAATACCTTTGTTGTCTCTACTCATCACCAAATGATCCATCCTATGAAGAGCTCTTCGAATTCTTGTCTCTGAAGCTTGACCAAATTCAACAGAACTATCCAGCAGCAGAAATCATCATCATGGGCGATTTCACTGTACACAACACTGCTTGCTCGTACACTCTAACGAAACGGATGAAGCTGGGCGACAGGCCGAAGCTTTCGCCATTACTCACTAATAATTCAGCACCCTACACCATAGATGTACGAGCTCCACTTCACACACTCATCTCCACAACCTGCCCATTCTTCATTCCATCAACTGCTCCGGCACCCCCACGTCTTATATGGCATTACAATTTAGGAGATTGGGACAGTCTTCGCATGTTTTTCTCCGAGTTTCCTTGGCATAGAGTATGCTTTGACTCTGAGGACCCTTCACAGTGTGCTGCGGAAATATCCGAGAACATCATGCTCGGAATGGACACATACATACCTAATTCTTCGAAAAGATCATCACCATCAAAACCCTGGTTCAACAAAAACTGTTCTAGAACAGTTGCTTTGGAACAAACAGCCTACCATCGCTGGCGCAGAAACCCTAACCTCGCGACTAGAGCAGAATACGTTGATGCCAGGAATAACTGCAGCCAAACAATAGATGCTTCGAAAGAAACATACAATGCCAAGATAAGATCGAAACTCATAGATTGTTCCAATGGCTCCCGTTCGTTTTGGTCCCTTGCTGAAGCGGTCGGAAGAAATTTCCACCACTGTCCAAATCTGACGGCACATTAGCAACAACATCGCAGGAGAAAGCAAATATTTTTGCAGAGATGTTCGCAGCAAACTCTACTTCAGATTTCCAAGGAAAAGTGCCACCAGACATTCTACCGGTTGAGAGTCGAATGCCCGAAATCGTCTTCCGTCAACGCACTATCAGACGAATTTTGCTTGGTCTCAGAACGAATAAGGCTAACGGTCCTGATGAAATTCCACCCCTTATCCTCAGAAAATGTGCACAAGAATTAACACCGATTCTCTGCAAGTTGTTTACCGTCTCGTACAGGTCGGGTATTTTTCCATCATGCTGGAAGACAGCTAGAGACAAACAATCCCCGAAAAAGGGTACAAGAACCTGCCCAACAACTACAGGCCCATTGCCCTGTTATCAGTAATCTCCAAAGTGATGGAGAAAGCCATCAACATTGAGCTTATCAAATATCTGGAGAGCTCAGGAATCATCAATGATAGACAATACGGCTTTCGTCTCCAAAGATCTACTGGAGATCTTCTTGCCTACGTCACAAATTCATATCAAGCTTCATTATGAAAACACGGGAAATCTCTAGCTGTCACGTTGGACATATCGAAAGCATTTGACCTTGTTTGGCACGAAGGACTCTTCCACAAACTACCATCATACGGCTTACCACCTCAGCTATGCCATCTCTTACCGAGATTTCTTTCAGGCAGATCGCTTCATGTGGTGGCGGACGTTGTATCGTCTGATACCATTGGCATCAATTCCGGAGTGCCACAAGGATCAATTTTGGCACCAACATTATTCCTTTTTCATATCAATGATCTTTTGGGAGTAACAACTTGCCCCATCCACAGCTTTGCAGATGCAGAATTCCCATTTCCCCTCAAACTAAGAACTCACGGCGCAGGCAGGTCAATGCTGTCAATGAAGACCTTGCTGAAATCACAGCCTGGAGAACCAACAACCTAGTCGAATTCAACGCCACCAAAACTCAAGCCTGTATTTTCTCTAGAAAGGTGGAACTCAGTATGCCCGACATTGTAATGTCTGGCACCACCATCTCCACCAAGACCACCATATCTATGCTCGGTATTTCCATCAGCAACACTCTTCAATGAGATAATGATGTCAGATCCATCGCAAAAGCTACTTCACAAAAACTCGGATTCTTGTTCCGTGCGAAAAGCTACTTTACACCTCAACAGCTTCTCATGATCTACAGAGCGCAGATACGGCCTGTTCTAGAATACTGTTCCCATGGGGTTCAGCACCAAAACATACGCTGATGCTCTTAAATTCCTTCCAGAGAAGAGCTATTCGGCTGATGGGTGACGCGACACTCACTCACTCTCTGACATCATCGGAACACCGTAGAAAGGTCGGCAACCTTCCACTTTTCTATCGAGACTTCCACGGGAAAT
Organism: Phaedon cochleariae; assembly: GCA_918026855.4. NCBI lineage: Eukaryota > Metazoa > Arthropoda > Insecta > Coleoptera > Chrysomelidae > Phaedon > Phaedon cochleariae. The sequence goes on from OU896710.1 coordinate 23,139,791, forward strand.
GTGCTTCGGAAATCTCTGCTATCATCGCTTCACTAACAATACCAGTCAGACAAACTAGACAAGCCCAGTCAGCACATCCTTTCGTTGTCAACCTCGAAAGATGTCGAACAGCACTTTATCAAAACTCCTTCATCCATAGAACGGCTAGGCTCTCGAATTCATTGCCTGAGGAAGTATTCCCAACAACATATAATCTCCAGAAGTTCCAAAAAAATTCCAATACCTACCTCCTATCCCTATCCTCCCTAGGAACGCATGATGTTCTTTGAACATTATAGGGATTCCCTTTCGGGCGCTCCAAGCGATAAAAAAAATAAATGTTAGGTTTTACGAATTAATTAGTCTCATAGGGGTAGGTATATTATTCCAATATTATCTACTATCCCGTTCCTTAACTCATATATAAAAATGTCGCCCTGTAGATCATACGCGCAAATTGCTCGTTAAATGGTTTTTTTTTTCTCACCTCTCGCGAAGAGAGGTCTCCCGATAGCCCGGGCGAAAAACACTCAACCGATGTAAAATATTAGCGGAAAACTCAGTGCTGGTATTTTTCGTGTGCTCACCCCATCAGTACAATACAGTCCACTCCGAAGTAGCCAATGGTTGAGTGGAAGTCAGCCTGAAGCCAAATCAACGGATTATTCCAGGTAGGAAAAAGGGCCTGTTTGACGATTCGAATCAATTATATAGGGTGACTGTCTTTCTTTGATCAAATATCTCACAAATCTCTAAAGGTATATATTAATGGATGCCACTGGTCCTTCCAGATCGTTTTCATCTCGGAAGAAATAGAAACCTGAAATATGATTGAGAGAGATATCTGTAGAAAATTGAACATCTATGGAGTAGAGATATATACAATTTAACGAAAAATAAGTCATTAGATTATTTACAGGAGTAATGTAGGTAGAAATTATCATACTCATAAATGCTTAGCTGGTATAGATTTTTTTCATTATTTTTATGTAGTGGTTCCCACGAAAAGGAATATCCTGTAATGTTCAGTGACAGTTTCTTTCAAATTATAGAAAGATACCCACTTTGAATATTGGTTTTCATCAATCATCATTGAATATTTGTTCAAGATAACATCCTGAAAATTCATGAATTTTATGGGTGTATTTTATATTGTCAAATTGCTTGTATTGAGCTAGTATTTTGGATATTGGAAGTTTCGAATAGGGCATTGACATTTCAGTTGTAGCTCAATTGGTTGTACTGTTGAAATTTAAATAATAGAATGAGTATATCTCTGCACCTCAAGTAGCAAATTCATATTCGACTTGACTGAAACTCATGCCTGAAGAACCTGATGGTGACATCATGGTTCTGGTCATCATCAGAGATACTCAAACTGGATGAGTAGGAATTTCCAACGTCTAAAAGCTAAGTGTACTGAAAGAAGCTTGTAAACAAGTAGTAAATATGAGACTGCGAAACTGCAAAACTGCGAGACTATATAATAATAATAATAATAATAATAAGAATAATAAGACTGCTCGAAGGTGAAATGCGGGGGTACATTCCTGCTTACTCCGTGTGGAAGATTTCTCAAAACATAAGCCGTGACATGAGGTGAGCCCATATGTAAAACCCCAATATTAGTAGAGATGACATCAGAACCTTGTCTCAGAACGAAGAGCCAACACTTGTGGTGAGCAAAAAAATACATACCTCTGGTAGATTGCGGGTTCTGCCAGATCAAAAATGAAGAGGCAGAGAAGTGCTACGTGTCTCAAGACATTCTCTAATAAATACGATAAAAAAATCATAATTCGATATTGGAATGCGAGTTTGCAATGTTACCGTCTTGTCAAAACATAATTTTTCCTAAATAAGGTTACGTAGCTGATACAAAATCATCAGGATCTCCCAAGAGCCTGACGTGCCAACCGAAATGACTTCTTCGGAAAAGAGAACTTATCCCTGACATTGAACTCGTCAAAAGTCTTGAAAATGACAGAACATTTGAATTTATCCCGCAACTATCTACCAATGACCAAATAAAATGTCTCGGCACAGTATTCCTTATTGGCTATATACTGGGGCTGGTGCTGATACTGGTGAAACGTGGTTTATCCTTGAACCATTTCAAGACCCTGCTTCGCCTCGAGCTAGATACTCACGAACATAACGGTAGACCCAAAATATCTCGTTCCGGAACAAGAAAGAAGTGATAGCGACTAGTGAAGAAGAATTAATATCATAACCAAAACGTAAACATTGAATGATTCAATTCCAATACGGAACAAAAAGAAATAACACATAAAATTTATTTACAATAGTTATAGATGCAAGCAGTTCTTGAATCAAACCTTTTTTCGATTTCCATAATTCATTAAAGAGAACAGTGTGTATTCGAACTAAGTAAACAGTATGTATTCGAAAGGGAAAAGTAAGGTTCATTTACCTTCAATGTATCAATGTATGTCTGGTGTTTGATTTTCAAGTTATATTATGATATTGACTGATTTGTTATTCCCTTTTGTTTCATTATACTTTCTGTGAGTATTTCCTTGGATACAAGATGAGAAGTGATTGGATTCTTCAATGGAAATGTATACATTCAGCAGAGTATATTCACCGAGTTTCTCTATCATTTTAGTAAAAAATAACATGCAAAAGGCAACGTTTGACATTGGCAAGTTATATTAGCGATCCAGCAAACAGCCCTCATTTGAAACACCCTGTATACAATTTATATCCTCGAATAGTCTCACCTTCCATTGAGTAGATGATTTATATCTTCTCTCAGTTCCTCATTCTCGCTGAGTATGAAACAGAATTTCTTGATAGCAATATCCAATCTTCTCTGCAGAATAAAGATAGATTTATGACCACTATTCAAACGGTTTTTATAATCTTGATCCGTCACCACAGATTTTGGCCGTATGTTCCTGATATCATCGCTCATCTATAAAGTAGAATAGATTGAAAAAACTGAATTTTTGGAATCATTTACTATTCAATAAGAAGTTTCATTGGTTGAATGGATAGATTTCAACCTGATTTATCCAATAGAGTATTTATTATTTGTTATATGCATATGGCAGCTTTTCATTCGTGGGCATCACGAGTCCATTTCAGAATTTCATTTTGGAGAGTATTTATAATTTTTTATATGCATATGGCAGCTTTTCATGGGTGGGCATCACGAGTCCATTTCAGAATTTCATTTTGGAGAGCTATATCATCATTTTATCTTCGAATTATTCAATACAGAAATCAAGAAGAGGCGCTACAAAAATATATTCAATAACAAACTGAGAGATTATCTGGAAAAAATAAATACTTATAATGCAGACTTCCATCTAATAGTAGGAGATATAAAAGTCAATATTCTTCAGGAGGATGATGAAACATGAATTCAAGTTCCACTCAACAGTTAACTGTTCAACCAGAGAAACCAGTGGCACGTGCCTCGACCATATATTCCTCAAAGGAAAAAATGATTCAATAGATGCCATTTCATGCAAAATACAACTTAACATAACCGATCATCGTGCAGTATCTGTCAATATCCCAGTCCAATACGACAAAATCAAAATACAAACAAACCTTGTGAAAAAAATTATTGATCATGAAAATCTCAAAAAAGACCTGAATAATTATAATTGGGTAAACTGTTATTTCATGAATGATGTAAATGGAAACAGTGACTTTATTGTCAATATACTGAAGAAAAAAATTGATAACGATACTAAGATAATAAAAACTGAACACAAAGAACTAAAGAGAACACCGTGGATAACCCCAGGCTTAGTTAAATGTACTAGTATAAGGGATAGGTTATTCAAAAATCTGAAAAAACATCCAGACGATTCACTCCTTAAAAATGTAAACTTCAGATACCGTAATACATCAAGTAATCTGACTAAAAATGCAAAAAAGGGTTATTATATGAAACAGATAAATAATGGAGGCAACAGTCAATCAATTTGGAAAGTAGTGAGAAAAATTTGCGGTAGCAAACAAAGCACGATAACAAAAATCAAAGACCAAAATGATACACTCACGGAAAACTGTGAAGAAATTGCTAATCTGTTCAATTTACATTATGCATCTGTAGGAAAGAGGCTCGCTGAGCAAATACATAAACCTCCAATGAATCCACGTCCAAGGAAGATCAACAATTGCTCTATTTTTCTCGACCCTGTGACAGAAATTAAAATTTCTGAAATAATTACTAATCTGAAAAACAGAAAAGCCCCAGGAATTGACCAAATTTCTGGTGATACATTGAAACACATTCAATCACAAATAGAGAAGCCAATAACCTACTTGGCCAACAAAATGATCGAAACAGGTCAATTTTCATCTTCATTAAAAATAGGTATCATTAAACTAATATTTAAAGCAGGAGATCAGAACGAAATAGCAAATTACCGACCTATAACGTTAATTACTTACCTTGCAAAACTCCTAGAAAAAGTGATAAAATCTCGCCTAGACAAATTCATCAAGAGGCACACATTGATTTCGAAAAACCAATTTGGATTCAGGGAGGGCAAATCAACTTCAGATGCAATCTGTTCCTCAACATCAAAAATTTACACAAGCTTGGACAGTGGAAAGGTATCATTAGCAGTATTTCTAGACCTAGCAAAAGCTTTTGATACTGTTGACCACAACCAGTTACTCGATACCCTCTTCGATCTCGGATTTAAAGGCATTTTGCATGACTTATTGAAATCATATATAACCGGTAGAGATCAATATGTAGTAATCAATGAAAGTATAAATGAAAAAAAAAAAAAACAAATTGAATACGGTGTACCCCAGGGTACCGTCCTGGGACCCATCCTATTCACATTGTACATTAACAACATACTTGACATGAATACAGCTGGTACCATTTCGAGTTTTGCTGATGATACTATACTTTCAATAGAAACAGTTCAAGATGACATGAAAAATGTAATAGATTGTTTCAACCAGAAACTACTTACCATAAATTTCGATAAAACTTGGTTTTTTCCATTCTCTTGCTACAAAAATAAATTACCCGACTATAACTCATTGAATATCAACAACCATGGACATACAATGAAAATTAATTTTTCGAATCATGTGGAATACCTCGGAATTTACATAGATTGTCATATGAGGTGGGATGTCCACATAAGTAAAAGTATGCAGACTCTAAGGAGTTTCTTGTTCAGATTCAGATACCTCAAAAATATCAAGGATATTGCTCATCTCAAAATAATTTACTTTTCATTTATCGAGACACGTCTGTCATATAGGATAATTGGCTGGGGTAATGCAGCAAGCTGTTATCTTAGAAATCTAGAAGTATTACAAAAGAGGTTTATCAAGTTAGTCTTCGAAAAACCTTCTCTTCACCCTGCTGACAAGCTATTCAGAGACACAAACATTATGGACTTGCGACAGATATACTTTCTGAGAGTAGTCATGGCACACCACAAATATAAAAATTATACGCAAATACCTAATCACACATATTGCACAAGATCTAAGCAACACAATCTATTGAAAACTGCATTCTCTTCTCAAACGATTGGACAAAGAGGATACACACATGATTCAACACGTTTTTACAACAAGCTTTCACAAAAAACGAGATGTATGAACTCAAACAACCAATTCAAAAAAGCATCCAAAGCGTGTATCCTACAAGTTGTCAGAAAATTCATACACAACGTAAATGATCGAAATAAATTTGTTTAAATTAAAATCAATTTATTGAATAAATTCAATAGCGGAGAAACACGTTACAAGTCATTCATTTCATTTGTTTGAACTATAATTTTTTTTTTTCATTTAGGGTTAGGATATTATTATTAGAAAGGGAGAATTATACTCATAGTGTATATAATCAAATTTGTTCGTTCCTTGTAATTCAGCCTTCAACATTTAAATGTTTTGATGTTTTTATGTTTTTAATAATTCAGTACTTATATTATTGTTCACTACAATACTTGTACAAACATCTATTCACAGCTCACATTGTTGATAGCATTCAGAAACCCACGTGCTGGCTATGCCTTAGTGGGATCTTGTGTTTACTTCACAACTAGAGTTTTTCTTTCATTACTTGTACATTAATTGTATCATATCACTGTGTGAATAAACATTATTGTTATGAACATTCATTGCATCAATTAGTAAAAATAGAAAAAAAAACTCAATGGGAGAGACCACTGAGATTTTGCAGAACGACATCTATATAGCAAAAGAACACAGGTGAATATAATTCCGAATTTTTTCATTCATACTAGGACGATTCACGCCCGATTGTGTGTAGGGTTACTTCCTCATTGGTTCACAACTATATTTCAACATTTCTTGCTGAGTTGGCCGCCTCTTGCTATGTTTTCCTTTTTTCTCTCAGTATTTTTCCCACTACATTGTCCCATATTTCTCTTGGACGTCCTCGTATTTTCTAGATCGCTGTTTTGGCTTCCCATATCTGTTTGACTGGTACCTTATCTCCTATCCTTTCTAGATGACCCCACCATCCTAGTTGTCGCTGTTCTATGTACCTTCCTAGGCTCTCTATGTTCAAATCTTCACCTCTTTTTTCAATTTCTGATTATATCCATCCTTGTAACTCCTCTTACTCTTCCGAGAAATTTCATTTCCATTGTCTGAATATGGCTTTTGGTACATTCATTCTTGTTTGCTTTGTTGTTTCTTTCCTATTCAGAAATCGTTTGTTAATTGCGTAATTAACCTCATTTGCTTTTAATCTTCTATTATTTGGATCTATTTCTTGCTTTCCATTTTCCTCTGATATTATATCTGAATATGGAAATTTGTCAACTTTTTCTATTTGCACTTCATCTATCTGTATCTGTAGTTCTTTTTATTCTCTTACCACTACTATCCCTCCAGTTTTCTCTGTGTTCATCTTCATATTGCATATTTTCTCAGAGTTTTGTTCCATGTTGTGAGGTTTTCTTGTAAGCCTTCGTCGTTATTTGTCAAGATTGTCATCAGCAAAGGCACATTCATTTATTTTCATTTTGTCTGAGTTTCTATATCCTCTGTATAATGGTGTTGTTGACATTTTTAACTATTTGGTCCCTGAGTATAATCAACAGTAAGGGGCTCAGCTCCCCTCCTCGTCTTAGTCCATCTCTTGTGACAAATACTTTTGATATACTGTTATGGTTCATTGCTATGTTTTGTGTATTTTTATTTAAGCATTCAATTGACTCAACTAATTGTTATCATTATTTCGTTTCATTAGATACTTTCATAATTCATTTCTTGAGGAAGCTTTCTCCATGTCCGAAAATGCAATATATACTTCTTTTCCTGTACTCATAGTCCTACTTAATATCTCTTTTATTGTGAACATGTGATTCTGTACTCCTCTTTCCTTCCTGAATCAACTTTGTGATTGGCTTAATGTTGGTTCTATAATGTTTCTCAGTTTTGTTCAATACTACTTTCACAATCTTTCAACATAAAAAAGGGATTGCATTTCATTGGGAAAAAGAACAGGAAATATCTTTTCAAACTTTGAAATCATTGTTGGGCAAAGCACCCATACTTCAATATCACTTCACAGTAGATCTAATTATAATTTCTTGTGATGCATCTCAATATGGTTGTGGTTCAGTCTTACTGCAAAATAATGCACCTGTAGCTTATGCATCAAAGGCTTTCACTCCAACTCAACAAAGATATGCTGTAATAGAGAAGGAAATGTTAGCAATAACACATGCTTGCTTGAAGTTTCATCAATAGGGTAGAGGTGGGGAATGACAGCCGCCTAAGCTATTTTGTGAATATTTTCTTTATTTGTTTTACAAAGATGCTGAAAAATTGTCAAATGTAAGTTAGTAACCTGAGGTATGAAATGTATATTATCAAATTGAAAAATTAACGAAACTAAGAAAAATACAAGGCAGTTTTTGAACTTATTCAGTGGCCGTCATTACCTTCCACGATGAGGTAATGGTGGCCTAGGCCGTCATTGCCCAGTGTTTGAATGTACATTATATTTCAAAGGCAAAAGTCACAAATATACTGGTCACGTGCATTGTCGGCGCAAGCCTCATATTCCCACTGGCCACACACTACGCATCTTATCCACAACTCCCTGTCTTTTCCAATATCACCGCATATGATACAAATATCTTCATTAACTTCTTTTTCGCGCTAGTCATCATCATATTCATCCTCATCTTCGGGAATATTGTCCGATGTTAACGCCAATGCCTCTTTGCAGGTTCTTTCAGGGTTTTTTCTTATTGTAGTAGTTGTTTGCGTTTCATTGGGTTCATCTTCATCTGCAAGCTTCCGTTTAGTACCTTTAGTTTTTGCATCTTTTTTCATCTTATTCTGTAGTTTCCTTTCTGCTTTCTCATCCAACGTTGTTTTCTGTGGAGTGGATGTAAATATCTCTGAATGCTGTTTCCTGTTGATGCATTGTTGCTTCTTTGCTGTTTGTATTCCTGATGGTCCAGGTAATGGTATCAAATCAGTAAATGAAACTCCAGCTGATTCAATTTCGTTCTCCTCATTATGGTCATGAACTTCTGAAGTCACTTCATTTCCATCTTGAACAATGTCATTCCGATTACAGATAGTGCCATTGATATCAGCAGCTTGTACAGGAGCAAGAGCTACAGAGCAAAATCTTCTTCTGTGAAACGGTCGCGATTCAGTGGGAATATTCCTGTTTCCTGAAAACCTTTTATTGCCTTTTCAGGTGTAGCCACTCGGCTATAGGCTATGTTGAATATCTAGTGATCCTTTCACCTACATGACTTCTTAATTAGTTGCTGCACTCCGTATTATAATCAGTCTTCAGTGCAAAATAAAAAGAAACGTCTAGAGGTTGTAGGCGGTGTGACGTATGTGGTGGGATAGTTACAATGATGATTCCATTTTCTCTACAGAAAGTGTAGGCTTCCAGCGTACAATGCGTGGAATGGTTGTCAACGAGTAGTAGCACTAGATCTTCTTTGGTCGCTTTAACAAATTTTTGAAAATGTTCGAGCCAATGGATGAACACAGTTTAGGTGATCCACCCATTATCAGTGCAGCAATAGAGTGCTGCTGGTGGACCATTTCTCTTAAGTTGGGCGTTCATTCTTTTCCGTGCGCAAATAAATAATGGTGGTACATAAATGCCAGAAGCGCTCATCGCACACATAATAGTGGTTGTTTTTCCCCTTTCAGCACTAATTATGAAGCCTACTCTTCTTTGTCCTTTTTCTGCATAAACTTTAACTGGTCTCTGGACCGTTGTGATTCCGGTTTCATCGGCATTAAAAATTCTTGTTGGTTGAAAGTTATATTTGTCCAGCACAATGGTTAGATTGTCATAAAAGCGAGTCACCTCCTCCCTGTTAAAAGCCGTTACACGGTTAATGCTAGTAGCCTCAGGTTTTCTCAGACTAATATTGGGATTCCTCTTATGAAATCATCTGAGCCACGCTTTACCAGCAGACTGATTGTCTTTTGAAAACGGATTTTTAATTTGATTTTCTCTCGCATAAGCAAATGCACATCGCTTAATTTGGTCTGGAGATATGCCGTTAAATAGTTTCTCGTCTTCTCTCGTGAATACTGCATGACGACCCATATTAGGCCCTGAAGCATCATTACCATTTCGAATTCTGCTCTGAAGAGTGCTCCTAGCAATACCAAATGCCCTAGAAACATCCCTGATTCTCCTACCATCACGAATGGCATTTAATGCGGCTTCCATTCGTTCTGAAGACCACATGGCTTTTGTGGTTTTTCTAATATATTTAGTTGGCATCTGTAATTGAAATATTTGTCTCAATACAGCGAATATGCTAATGGCTACATTGCTATAACATTCTCCGGCGCGCAGTGAGGTAATGACAGCGGGCCGCCATTACTAGCACAGCGCTGGCTGCGATTACCCGAATTTAACCTATAAATATGTTTCCATCGACATCCTCAACAATCAGTAAATTGAGCCAAAATTTATTATACTGGAGTAAAGTAGGTAACATATACATCATGCGACTATATTTATCTTAATTATATACTTGAGAACAATGTTGATAAACATACCTTCCAAAACTTCGTTACACTATATCAACGCACTCGAAAATTTGTTGACGCATTTCTCATATCTGTCAAGCAGTTTACAGTTACACCATTTCAGGCACACATTTCAAATTGTTTTAACAGATGGCGCAGCATCTTACAATAACTAAAATATTGTTCATCTTCGAAATAACTGACGGCCGTGATTACCTTCAGGGCCACCATTCCCCACCTCTATTGTTGTGGTACGAAATGATATCACCATCGAAACTGACCACAAACCCCTTGTAAACATATTCAACGAACCACTTATTGATGCTTCAGCTAGATTACAGAGAATGTTAATAATGATACAATCATATAATTTCAAAATAGTATATAAAAAAGGATAAGACATGTTTTTTGCTGATGCTCTAAGTCGAGCATTTCCGAAATGTATTGATGACATATTTGAAAAGAAATGCACAGAGATTGAATCACAACTATATCTGATAACTGAAAAAACCACTATGTCAAACTATAAACTCAGGGAATTTCAAAAAGAAACTTCAAATCACCCACAGCTAGTAAAGCTGATGGATCTGATTAGTAAAGGTTTTCCTAAAAATAGATGTCTTGAAAAAGAGTTGAAACAATTTTGGCCAATTGAACATAAACTCACACATGCACAAGGCCTAATTCTAAAAAATGATAAGGTATTGGTTCCTAGAAATTTGGGAGAAGAAATACTAGATGAACTGCATTCGTCACATCAAGGTATAGAAAAAACAAAATTGTTAGCTAGGGAATATTTTTTCTGGCCAAGTATGTCAAAAGACATAGAAAATAAAATTGAATCTTGCAATATTCGCTTATCCAATAGAAAATATAATACTAAAGAACCACTTATACCTCACCCTATACCAGGTGGACCTTGGGAAAGAGTAGGCATAGATTTTTTCAAATTCAAAGATCAAAATTACATTTTACTAGTAGACTATTACTCAAAGTTTATTGAAATATCAGTTCTGCAAACGCAAACTAGCAACGAAGTGTTCAAATTTCTAAAACAAATATTCTCTAGACACGGAATCCCGAAAACAGTCATATCTGACAATGAACCATGTTTTTCCTCACAAGAATTCAAAAACTTTACCAACGAGTGGAAATTTTCTCATAATACTTCTAGTCCTCATTTTGCTCAGTCAAATGGCCAAGTTGAAAGGTTTGTACAAACCGCGAAAAATCTCTTATCAAAATGTTTGAATGCAGGAAATGACCCATACCTATGTCTTTTAGATCTCCGAAATACACCCATTTCAAACAAAATTCCAAGTCCAGCACAATTACTATATAGCAGAAAATTGAGAACTTCTTTGCCAATATTAGACACAACTACTACCCAAAGTTATTCCAATGAAACAAGTACAATCCAATTTGGAAGAAAAGCAAGACCTCCAGAAAGAATATTTTGATAGAAATACAAAAGAATTACCAATTTTATGCCTAGGAGATGAAGTAAGAGTACAAAATCATGACAAAAATAAAATGAAAGAAAAGTGGATAGACGGTATAGTGGTAGAACAATTGCCACAAAATAGATCATACAAAATTAAATTGAAAAAGACAAATAATATTGTAACGAGAAACAGAAAAGACCTAGTAAAAATAAAAAATGCTCTTCCCAAACCAAATTATACAGCTTTGAATGAAACTCATAATTCCATTAAATATGATGAAATCCCTACCATTAATGAAGAAAATGAAACTCTTAATGAAACCAATGATAATGAGACTCAAAGTAGTACTAGTAGCGATGATCAAGAACTCTATCATAATGATAATGATTCATTAAGCTCAATTGATGATTATTTAAGCATTGAAGGTTCAATAAGTCACAGTAGTCTGAATGAAACTGTAACAGTCAATTTGCCCCAACAAACTAGAAGAAAGCGCACTGTAAAACCTCCTCATAGACTTGACCTTTAAAAAAAAGGGGGAAATGAGGAGAGAATTAGTGATAGGCAAAGATGTAATTTTAGAGAAAGGTTAAACATGCAATTTTAGTTGTTACTTTCATTTTTAACTTAGGTGTCATCAATTTAAATGTATTTGTTTGTATACTTGTTTCATATATCAATATTATATAACATATAAAATCGATTTTATAAAACAATCAGCTTGTCATATGCCTTGTATTATACCTTGTATTTTAGTGTATTTGTTAGTTGCTTGAATTTAAAATATTGTTATATTATTTGTTGAAATTCTTAAAGAAGGGAGATGTCACATATTCTATGTTCTATGTCAACAACGTTGTTAGTCAATCATGTCATGTCAATAATGTCAATGTCAAGGTGATTCAATAAAAGCCTAGCGCAAGAGGACTTCCTCTCTCTCGTCACAGACATCCGATATGATAGTATCTATCTGAATCCTGAATCTACATCCTAATTGTTAACTAGTGTTGCAATGATTACACCTAGTTCGTGAAGTAAAAGTATATTCGACAGATCGAATGACAAAAGTTCGAATTAATTAATCAATGACATTCATTGTCTCCATTGTATATAGGGTGATTGGTTCATCCTAATACCTCCCCCCGTTGAAACTAAACATAATCCTGAAATCTTTGTGGACACCGATGAACTCGTCTTGGTCTTGAAGTTTGGGGAACACCATCTTGAATTGGGTCCCGATTTTGATTATGGCATATCTGAATTTGGGATTGTTGTGATTCACATGGTGATGATAAAATTTGCTGCATGTTCTGGTGTGAGTTAGCCTCATCACTTTCCCGTGTATCTTGAGTCCTTCCTTCATCGATTAATTCAGTTGTTTCAATACGAGGTAAACTGAATGCATCCAATAAAGTATTAATGGAAATATCACTCGACTTTTGAGTGGAAGTAGATGAAGTACAAGTTCTGAATTTCAATTGGTTGGCATGAGATCTAATAAGTCTATGTTCTTCTACCAAAAATACATTATACATGACACTCCCAATCCTTTCGATAATGTTTCCTTGTACCCATTTCTCTCCATTCCTGTTACGGATTTTTGCAAAAACTTGCTCTCCTACCGCGAAAACTCGTTTCTTTGCTCCATGTTTTTGATTGAATTGTCTTTCCATTGTAACATTTTTTTCTGTTTTCTCTTCTTCAGTACATGGAATGAGTAAATCCAGAAGTGTTCTAGAATTTCTACCGAACATTAACTGTGTTGGGGATTTACCTTCTGGTCCGTATCTATTAGGTGTCGTTCTATATGTGTGCAGAAAGGTCAAGATATTTTCTTTTGTAGTCCCCTCTCCTTTCATCTTTTTCAAGGCGCGTTTAAATGTATCGACGAATCTTTCAGCCAAACCATTTGATTGTGGATGGTAGACTGGTGTACGTACATGCTCAATTCCTCTTGACTGGCAAAACTGCTTGAAAATGAAACTTGTAAATTGTGTACCATTATCAGATACCAATGTTCTTGGAAGACCAAACGTAGAAAATACTTTATTGAGTTTCTTAATTGTAGCTGTACTGGTGATGAACTTCATTCTGAAAATCTCTGGCCACTTTGAATAAGCGTCAACAATAATGAAGTAGCTAAAACCATCTACTGGTCCAGCAAAATCAATATGAAGTCGATCCCATGGCCTGCTAGGTATAGGCCAGGAAGCTAGTTCAGTTTTCACTGGTGATTTTGAAGCTTGTAGACAACTATCACAGCGGTGAACAAAATCTTCAATGTCTTTGTCTAGCCCAGACCAATAAACATATGATCTAGCTAAAGATTTCATCCTCTCTTTACCTGGATGTCCTTTGTGGAGCTGCTTCAAAATTTTCTGGTGAAACTTTTTTGGAATGACTACACGACTGCATAGAAGGATACAGCCTTCTGCAGTTGACAATGAGTCTTTTCTGTTAAGAAACTGACGGATTTCTTGATTCTCTACATTATTTGTTGGCCATCCAGTTAGAATAAAAGAGATTACTTCTCGCAAAATAGGATCTTTTTGAGTTTCTTTCGCAATCATATATTTGGTAACTGGTAGAGTTTCTGTTGCTGCATCAATCACCTGTTTGATGCAATTCTCCATATGTATAGCGGCAACAACAAATTCTTCATCTGGAACAGCTGTACGATCTATTAGTCTTGACAATACATCAGCATGTCCAAATGAAGCTGTAGATGTGTACTCAATGTCAAAATCGTATGACAGAAGAGTAAGGGCCCATCTTTGTATGCGATTCGCGGTATAGATTGGAATTCCCTTCTTTGATCCAAAAATAGATAAAAGTGGCTTGTGATCTGTTTGTAATGTGAATTTTCTTCCAAAAATCATCTTATGAAACTTGGTAACAGCATATGTCAGAGCAAGAGCTTCTTTTTCTATTTGACTGAATTTCTGTTCAGCAGGAGTGAGCGAACGTGATGCATGACAAATAGCTTTGAGATGTCCATCAGGGAATTTATGTAGAATGCAAGCCCCTAGTCCATAGTTCGATGCATCGGCTGCTACAATAATTGGAAGATCCGGTTTATAATGTGTGAGTAATAGATCCGAGGTCAATACAACTTTGAGTTTCTCAAAAGAATTTTGGCATTGACTGGTCCAGTTCCATTTGACATCTTTCTTCAATAAATTATCCAATGCTCCTCTCAGGTTTTTCATGTTTTTAACAAATTTTCCATAGTAGTTGATGGCACCTAAAAATGATCTGAGAGTAGGTAGATCATTAGGTGGTGGCATCTTTGATATTGCTTCAATCCTCGAAGGATCAGGTTTAATGCCATTTCTATCTACAATGTGCCCCAAATATTTTATTTGTGTCATGGAAAATTTGCATTTTTCAAGTTTGAGCCGAAAACCGGAATCTTGGATACGTTGTAAAACTTTGAAGAGATTTTCATTGTGTTCTGAAATTGTCCTACCAGAAATGATGATATCGTCTAGGTAGGGAGCCACCATGTCTAAACCAGCTAATAAAGTGTCCATGATCTGCTGAAACGCACCAGGAGCTGTCTTGACTCCAAAAGACAGTCGGTTGAATTGAAATAGTCCTTTATGCGTCGTTATTGTCAACAACTTCTTGGATTCATCATCGACTTCCACTTGAAGGTAAGCATCAGACAGATCGACAGTACTGTACATGATACCATTCGAAATCTTCGAGAATATCTCTTCTGGTAGTGGAAGTGGATAACAATGAGGCTCTAAAGCATCATTCAAGCCAGTAGAGTAATCAGCGCAAATGCGTATTTTCCCATTGGGCTTCCGAACGACAACGATAGGTGCTGCCCAGTCAGAAAAATCAACAGGTGTGAGTGCTCCTTCGTTTTCTAACCGAATCAACTCATCTTCTATGGATTGTTTCACATTATACGCTACTGGTCGTTTCGGACGGAAAATTGGTTTTGCATTTGGTTTAACATACAGTTTAACTTTAGATTTATTGTAGTGACCCAGTCCTTCTTTGAATATATCTTGAAATGTATTTTGTAATGTACTCAAAGTTATGATTTTTGGAACTTGTGGCGTCACATCAATTTTGTTACATACTGTATTTATTGGAATATCCCAAAGGCCGAGAATTTCAATCCAGTCAATTCCTAAGAGATTAAGTTGCTTTATAGGGGTAACAAAACATCTTGCAGTTGTTGATTTTTGTTGATGACCCAATAAAACTTCGCAATTGACTTCTCCAAGTAAGTTCACTCTTTGGCCTGAAGCATTGAAAGCAACCTGCGTTGTTTTAGTTATTTCGGGTTTACCAATTTTCTTCCATAATTCTTCATCGATGATGGTGATATCTGATGCGGAATCAAACTGAAGTGCTGTTTGAGTACCATTTATCATCAAATCTATGTATTTTCGTGAAGAATTGATTTGGTTGATGAATATGCTATTTGTTTGCCTTTTGTGGAACCTATTGTACTTGAAATTCTTCCTTTCTTGGGGTGTCTCTGATGATGACTTCTGAAAACAGGAACAATAACCTTCTTTGTGTCCGATTTTTCCACAAGAATTGCATTTGTGACTGGAAAAGTTGCAATCCTTTCTGAAATGCATTTCTCCGCATTGCCAACAGGGTGTTCTTGGCATATCAGGGTTACCAGATGGATTTTTATTCACATGTTTCTTTTTATCATGAACTGCATGTACAGATGAAGATTGTCGTTTCTCTTCAACGAGCGCTGTATCTTCCTGTAGACTGATGATCCTGTGACATTCATCCACAAGCGTTTCTAACGAAATGTCATCTCTCTCATCTTTGTCAATCTGCGATAAGAGACGAGTCGTAATATTTGAATACTCTGATGATTTTAAGCCAATAATGAACATCAGACACTTGAACTGATTCTCATTCAACTTTTGTAGTTGAAAAGATTCACACTGTTTATTCACCTTTCCAGCATAGGTTAGGAAGTCGTCTGATTCATGTTTATTGAGTTGAAGACATTTATAGCGTAAGCTGAATATTGATGCTTGCGTACCAAAAATCTTCTTCAAGATTCTAACACTACTTTCGAAATCCATGTCTCTGGGATGCTTGGGTAAAATGAAATTTGTGTACCTTTCATGAGCAGAGGTGTTCAGATTACGAAGCAGTAGACGAACTCTGGCTGCATCATCCAACTTGGCTCCATCAACAAGGAATAAATCTTCGTATCTTTTATACCATGATTCAAATGTTACATTATTTTCTGGGTCTGGTACGAACTCCGTCACATTTCTGGCTAATGACTCGATGGTAAATTCCATGTTATTTGAATTGGGCTCTACCACGGTGTCAGTAACTTTCCGTGTCAGCATCTCCAGGATTTTGTTCTGCTGTTCCAAAATCTTAGAAACGATTTCAGGATCCATTATCCTCGTCGCCAAATGTTAACTAGTGTTGCAATGATTACACCTAGTTCGTGAAGTAAAAGTATATTCGACAGATCGAATGACAAAAGTTCGAATTAATTAATCAATGACATTCATTGTCTCCATTGTATATAGGGTGATTGGTTCATCCTAATACTAATAATGATATCCTTGCTAACTAGACAAAGGATATATCACAGCCTGTAACATAGCAATAAGTATGGAGTTGACTAATGAGCAAAGTAAGATATTTCAACCAGAAGCTGTGCATGAGATTGTGAGGAATACAAGTAACTTCAATTTATCACAGAAGTCACAAAGTCAAAGTTCACGTCAAAGTCAAGAAGAGCAGAAAAAGTCAGATATTCCAAACAATAATGGGTGTGGAAATCGCGAAAGATGCTTCCGTTGTGGCAGATTTCACGACCCGGAAAATTGTCCTGCTGTTAATTGGGAATGTTTCTTATGTAAAATGCGAGGTCACACATCACGTGTGTGTAAATCAAAACGCAGAGTTTATATGTTAGAAGATGAAGTCGAAGAAAATGATTCTGATAATAAAGAATGCCATTTCATCAAACAGATGAATACATTCGAGTCAGTCGAGTCAGTCGAGTCAGTCGAGTCAGTCGAGTCAGTCGAGTTAGTCGAGTCAGTTGAGTCAGTCGAGTCAGTCGAGTCAGTCGAGTCAGTCGAGTCAATCGAGTCAATCGAGTCAGTCGAGTCAGTCGAGTCAAGTCATCAGATAGAAAAAGTCCTATAAAGGGATTTAAAGCATAATTGGTGTTGAAAGAAAATTCCTCTAAGGTGTTTCATGCTGCTTATTCAATTCCTTATGAAATTCGAGAAGAAGTTGAAACAGAACAAAATAAACATAAGTCAGATAGAATTTTGATACCGATTCAACACGCTGATATGGAAAGCCCAATTGTATGCGTTCCTAAGAAAACGGGGGGATAAGAATTTGCGTTGATTTTGAGAAAACCTTAAATCCAGCTCTGAGGACTGATTACTATCCGTTACCACCATTAGATGATGTGTTTCAGAACATAAGGGATGGATCAATTTTTACCAAATTGGATTTGTCAAATGCATATCTTCAACTTCCAGTTGAAGACGAATGTCAAGAATTGCTTGCAATCAATACACATTGAGGCCATATGAAGTACACAAGACTTCCTTATGGAGTCTCATCAGAGTACGATGGAGAGAGTTTTGAAAGGTTTGAAAATCGGAATTTACCTGGATGACATAATCATTTCTGGAAAAGATTTCAAACATTGTCTTGATAATGTTAAGCAAGTATTAACTCGATTGAATACATATAACATAAAAATTAATGAGCAAAAATGTATTTTTTTGGCATCCATGGTTGAATTTTTAGGTTATTGTATATCAAAAGAAGGAATTAGACCACTTGAATCTGAAGTAGAGGCAATTAGTAAGGCTTCTATTTCTGAAAATGTGACTCAATTGAAATCGTATCTCGGAATGTTGAACTTTTATTCAAAATTCATCCCTATGCTTTCTAGTGAATTGGTACCTCTTTATTATCTGAAAAAACAACTCTTCGAAAATTCTAGACAAAATGTGAATATGTCGATGCAGCACCGTTTGAACAATTTTCTTTTTAATCATCGGAATACTCCAAACGTCACAACCCGCAAGACTCCTGCGGAAATAATGTTCAAACAACTGCCAAGAACGAAAATTGTTTTGCTGAAACCATGCAATTTAGATAGGAAAACTGAAACAAATAACCAAGAAAGGGTAACGAATTCAGAGAATAGAACTAGGCGAGAAATAAGGTTTTATACAGAAGGAGAAACAGTTATGGTTTTTCTGAATCAAGATAAAAAATGGGTGAAAGGTAGAATTATGAAGGGTTTGAGTAATTGTACATATTTGGTTTGGAGTGACGATAGAGTTAGATTCATACATGCAGACAATTTAATTCCTACAAATTTAGATCTTCCTCTAACCTTCAACAAAACATTAAGACCTACCGAAGTCGATCCGGAAATAACAAAGCAGCATGAAACAACTTTTCTCCAGAAAAGTAGAAAGTGAGCAACCTGATAAAAACTCACTCCTTACTTCTGGTGTGAACACTTCTGAACCTAAGTCCCTCATAGATCAAGATCTTCCAGTACCTATTCGTCGTTTTCCTAGAACGGTTTAACCACCTGATAGATTGAATTTATTTATTTATTTATTTATTTATCTACACACAAATCCAATACAAAATTACAGAGTTTACAGGAATTATACATGTATAAATGTCACTCTCATAACACAAAAAAAATATATATAAAGAATTAGGTACAAGCTAAGAATTGTGTACAGAAATAGCACCTAAGTGACTTAACACTTGTGTTGTGCTACAGATCAATATCATTCAATTCACAATTGCAGTTGTTTGCAGAAAGCTAGAGCTAAATAGTGGTATGACATTGTGCAGATAGAATTATTGATGTTCCACTATTGCAATAAATTGAGAGTAATTTTCGAATATGAATTTCTTCGATTCTCTAGAAAATGCTTTATGATTTCTTATTTGTTTCATCTCTAAAGGTAAAATATTGCAAGTTTTAGGCAAAGGGTAAGTCAAGAAACGGTGACAAACACTTTTATTGTATTTTGGGGTGGGTAGCAATTTGTTTGTTGTGCTTCTAGTAGAATATGCTGTGGGAAAAGAATTATGAAGTATTTTATTTTTGAATGCATACATACATAGACTATGAAAATATAATGTTCTGATATTACTAATATCTTCTGTATATAGAAGGTTAGTATGAAAAGATCTCTGTTTTTTGAAAATTATTTTCAGAATATAATTTTGTATTGTATTTAATTTTTGTAGAGAATTTTTATACATTGCTCCCCACACCAAAATACCATATCGGAATAGTGATTCAGCTAGAGATTTATAAATTAATATAAGTAGTCTTTTCGATAAGAACTGTCGTAACTGGTAAAATTTATATATTAGCTTCCTCACTTTTTTTGTTAAATAATCAACATGATTGTTCCATCTGAGATTCCTGTCAATAATTATGCCCAAATATTTGATCTCGTTTGTTTCCTTGATTTCATCTTTCATACCTGGAACTTTAATACTGGAAAATGTTGGTCTATTTGTATCTGTTATAGTGAGTGCGAGATAGTGGGTTTTACTAGCATTTAGTGAGAGACGATACATACTCAACCACTTATTAATCATTTCCATGCCTAACTGGACAGTATTTTTTGTTTCAGACCATGTATTTTCACTAAAAATTGCAACCGTATCATCGGCGTATGATATAATTTTTGCGTTCACTTCTAAGCAGAGCAATGGATTTATATAGGCTTGAAAAAGTATTGGGCCAAGAACGGTTCCTTGAGGGACTCCCATTTTTACAGTCATAGTTTCACTTATTGTATCATTGATTTTGACACACTGTTTGCGATCGGCTAAATAACTATGAAAGACATCCAACGCTGCACCACGAATACCAAGACGCTCCAATACATCAAGCAGTATTTCATGATCAACAGTGTCGAATGCCTTTGCCAAGTCTAGGAACACTGCAATACATTTTTTGTTTTCATCAAGTCTTTCAATAATACTTTTGATAACATTGTACATTGCGTCACTGGTAGCCATACCAGCACGAAACCCATATTGGTAATCGTGTATAGTTCCATTTTCATTAAAAAAGTTTACTATGCGAGCCTTTAGACATTTTTCAAAAATCTTACCGAAGCTGTTTATTACGCTGATAGGTCTGTAATTACTGATTTTAGTTTTGTCGCCAGCTTTATGTATTGGTGTAATTAGAGAAGACATAAACTGAGTGGGAACATGTCCTTTTTGTATAAATAATGATGAACATATTAACTTTGAAAAATATGTTGCCTATATTTATATACCTTTCAATTTTACAGGGAAGAAATGTAGTATGAATACTTAGAGAAGTCTCAATGACGAAGTACCTAGGTCGGCGGTGATAAAATGTCAGTGAGTTGCCATGTCACGTTTGAACTGTATGTCGCATGTATTTTCGATATCAGTTTGCAATAAAGCATAAATACCTAATAGTCAGGTATTAGTCTATAGAACAGTCTGCATAATACACAACAATGACATGGGATTTTTCTATTTTGTTGGTTAATAGGTTTTTATACTTCCTTTTCTTCTATTCAACCTTTTTTTCTAATCTCTTCCGTCCACCAAGGTGTTTGTTTCTGATGCTCTTTCTCTCCGCATGTTTTTCTCGCTAATTTCAATATACTTTCTTCGAGTATATTATATCTGTTTTCTTAACTGCTGTCCTTGGTTCTTTCTTTGGATACCTCTAATTGTTTGTTGACTTCATGTTTATATTTCTCTGCTATGAGTTTGTCTGTCAGTTCATACGCTCTTATGCTGACATGTTCATTCTTGTTCGGTATTTCTAGATGATGTATTATCCTTTCCTTCATTCTCGTTACCACTAGATAGTGATATATATTATATTAAGGAACCTCTGTTCGTTTGCGTTTCGTTTAAATTTTTTTCCATTTTCTCTCTCTACTAGTATGTAGTCAATTATAGACTATAGACTTATAGACTTATTCAGACTTATTCTGCTCCTTTCTTTCCTCTTGAATTTGTGTATTTCCTTCTATTCAAACAATGCATATGTTATTATTGAATCATGCGTGATACAAAAATCTAGTAGTTTTTTGCCATTATTGTTTCGTTCAATTTCTCCATGTGTTCCTATCACTGATTCGTGTTTCCTGTCTCTTTTTCCCACTCTTAAGTTGGAGTCTCCTGCTGATTAAATCGATCCCGCAGCTGTTTCTACTACCAAGTTTATATCTCTCAAGAATATGTCTCTAGTTTGAGTTTTTTCATCTTCCGATGGCCAATATACTGCTTTCATTGTTTTTTTTGTGTACCGTTTTCCATTTCCATTGTGATTTTTCTCTCTGATATTGGTTTCCACTTGTTCAGATAATTTTTGATGTTCATATGCAATATAAATCCTATTCCAGCTTCAGCTCACTTGTTTTTCACGACCCCACTCCATATGAGTATATGTTCTTCATTTAATTTTGTTATTCCTTTCTCTCTTCTTTTGGTTTCTGGTATGAATAATACTTCAATATTCATTTTTCTCAAATTCCTTGCTAAGTTCAACTTCTTTTCCTCCCAGACTTCTTACATTCCAAGTTCCCAATCCAAAAATCTCCTCTGACCTGTTTTTCATTCTAACATCACTGTCCTCATTATTTTTCTCTTCCTCCAGTTTTGTATGATCCCCTGTTAAGATCTTGTCCATTTTCGTCGCCTTGATCACTTTTGGTCCATTCGATATATATTCTTTTTCAGTTTCTTGCCTGTTTATGCTGTTGGCCTCCTTCTTCTGAACTCATTGTGCCATAATTCCATTTCAATCTCTTGCCATCTTTTACAACGAAGTTTTATCCTATTTTTACATTTTCCTCATTTTTTATCTCCAGATCAGCATAAGTTCTTATCTATTTTGTGTTCTATCTTCGTATAGTCACATTCTATATATATCTCCTCTCCTTTCGTATCTTTCAATTTGTTCTCATTCTTGAGTATATCAATTTGATTGACTTGTGTTTCATTATCGACTTTGATCGCCTTCGAAATTCCCACTTTTATTCTGCTTTTTTTTTATATGAAGTCGCCTGTCTGGGTCTTCATTATCTCCTTTCCTTCGTTCGCTATGTTTAGGCCTTCGATAAATAAATTGAATTCTATTTTATTGATTTTGCCCTTTTTCTATTAATATCACCATGTCCTCTATTTTGATTTTCATGTCTATGACTTCTTCATTGATCTTTCAATGTTCTCTTCTCTTCTTCTCTGTTTTCTATATTGATTGTTTTCCTTTCTTATTCTTTTTATTTCGCTCATCAAATTTTCCATGTGGTCCTTCATTTCTTTCATTTCTTTAGCCTTCCTCCTATTCTCTCCCAATATCCCAATCATCATTCGTTTCAATTCCCCTTGTTCTTCCATTTCATCCCTCGGTTTTGGTTGTCTCTCAGGTGTTCATATCAATGGTTTGCTTCTCCCAAATATATTGTCCCAATCGTCGTACATCTTTCGTTTCCCTCCTTCGGTGCTTATATCGTCACTAATCGACATCTCCCTATTCTCTATAATGCTTTATTCTGTACTTATCAGAATATTTCTAGCCCAACCCTGTTCTCTTCATCACAACACCGCACTAAATACCGTAGGCCGGTCAATCCGTCGTACCCGTGGCTTTCATCAGTATTTACGTTTTGTTTACAGTCGATGTACTCGTATTTCTAATACCTTACTTAACGTACGATGATTTTCAGGGTTCACTTTCATACACTCTCTCACACCTTTGATTACAATCAATAATAATATAATTATAATAATAATAAATTCGCTCGTTATCTCCCAGATATTTCAGTTCGATTACGGAGCATAAATCAATTATTATACTTCTCAGTGAGCCAACCGGACGGTTGATAAATGAATTCAAATATGTTCATTCCAAAACACTCACTTCCTGCGCCATTTGAAATGGTATCAATTCATTGATGTGGCTGGTGTAACGTATTAGTCCGAACACGCTTGAGCTGGCCAACCACACTGCAACACCCCAGAAGGGCAAGGTGTCAGAGAGAGATGGCTACAGTATGGGACTCATACGTTA
Organism: Phaedon cochleariae; assembly: GCA_918026855.4. Classification (NCBI taxonomy): domain Eukaryota; kingdom Metazoa; phylum Arthropoda; class Insecta; order Coleoptera; family Chrysomelidae; genus Phaedon; species Phaedon cochleariae. Next base: position 23,163,335 of record OU896710.1, read on the forward strand.
CGGCTCCACCATTAATATCTAGATTTATGAATTATCGAATGGAATATGCTGATCTCGAAGCACTATAGATTGGATTTCCTTCAAATTCAACTTATAATATTGATTATACATCAAATGTAATTCATGATTTATCGATTGAAGGAGGTTTGATGACAATTTCATCCCTCAGTAGTCTTCTCCATTTCTTGATTGAATATGCTATCAATCAATACTCTTCAAATAAGGGGGCACAGAAACCCTCGTCAAATCAAGAATCATATTTTTCAATGAATCATTCTTTTTCAAGATCGATTCGAAAAGAATGTTTTTTTTTAATTATGTATCCAAGTATTGAATAATCTTTTCTTGGCTGATGATAGGCTTATGATGAGTCTGAAACACATCCCTCTCATTGTAAAAACTTTTTATTATTATACGTCGCGAAGATAACTTGGAGATTCATTCTTTCTTCTCTTCGGAATGTCGATCAGCTGATATGAATGAAAAATATAGAATAATATTGCTAAGAATAAGAGTAGACTAGATAATCAAGTAGATGAATGATAATATACAAGATATTGTTACGTTATTCGGGTGCAGAAGTGAACACGACACTATTTATATCGGAACTGATTTATTTGAACTATAGAAACACTGATTCATATCGAACTCATGACTACAACTTATGTATAACGATTTATATCACGCAGAATATGACTGTCTCTCTGACACTTGCTGCTTGACTGAACTGTCGGCAGTTGTCCAGCCGTTCATATATGAGATCCCTTGGTAGGCTTTGGTTCAAGAACGTTCTCGAATGATCTTCCGTACCCTTCGTTTTGTTCTGGAAGCTTCTTAGAAAAATACCTATTTCTCTAGTTGTTCCATTAATTGTTTCCAGAACATTCCAGAATCTTATGTCACATTATTTGTCACCGCGACATATATTAAGTGTTCGGAAATAGGCTGGTACATGTAGGAATCATTGGGATGTTGAAGAACAATCTGAGATGCGTGTTACAGGATGATCGTTGTACTCTTGCCTTCCTGATGATGTTTCCAGAGCCCTTCTTAGGTAAATATCATTACACTGCCCCCTCCTTAGAACGCATTCCTCCTGGAATGCACTCTGATCGTTATGAAGATAGGGACAACTAGTTTCATTTCTACAACGTTTAGTATGGTATAAATAGCATAATACTGTCTTCTCTCTTGGAGTTCTTTTGGAGTTCCAGCAGCGTATCAGAATTTCAACTCTGGTGAAACTAAATACAACCTCCAGCATGTTTCTCACAACTCCCCAATTCAAGCCATCCAGACCACACGCCAGCTTTGGAACAGCTATCTGTATCCTTCTCGAGTATGACACTTCGTCAGTCGACTAGTGTCTCCCAGAGGTCCTTGTAAGTGGGATTCTCAGAAGATCTACCTTTCGTTATAAAATAAAACAGGGACCTTCTTCCTTCTGGGCTGATATCTCCTATTTTTAGTGCTCGACCGACGGAGGGACCCTGTTGATGAAGCTCCTCTAAGTTCCCGAATTTCCTCATGAACTTGTTGGCTATTCCTTGAGACATCTGAAGATCCTCGGCGACGCAGTGAGCTAGTGCGTATTCTACAGGAGTGGCAAAAAGGTCGCATTGCTCTTCCTTGGTAACGCCAAACCTTGCTTTTGATGAACCACTGTATGTCCCAATGGATTCGTCAAATGTGAGTTCCTTTTCTTTCGGACATACTTGTTGAACTTGTTGATCTTGTGTTCCCTCGGATGGTGCTAGTCTGTTGTTATAAACGAATCTTGGTTTGCCACTGGGTTCTTTACTGATGCGGTAGATGATATCGTTGATCTTCTTCTTGACGGTATGAGGTCCTTCCCAAGATCTCTGTAGTTTTGGACAGAGACCTCGTTTCCTTTGTGGATTTTACAACCATACCAGGTCTCCTTCTGCATATCCTGCACCCCCAGCTCTGATGTCGTATCGGTCTTTCATGCGATCGCTGGCGATTTTCAGATTAGAACGAACCAATTCGTGAATATCGTTTATCTTTTTCATCAGATTCGTAACGTAATCTTCCCCTACTATGTCCTCACCAGGTCTACACCCGAAGACCAAGTCACATGGAAGCCTCATCTCTCGTCCAAATAGAACCTTCGCCGGAGTCTGTCCTGTAGATCCCTGTACTGCAGATCTGTAGGCCATCAAGAAGGAAGGAAGATGTTTATCTCAGTCTTGTTGGTGTTGATCTACAACTCTGTAGAGATACCTCTCTATGATTCGGTTCATTCGCTCCACCATGCCATCTGACTGTGGATGCAATGGAGTTGTTCTTGTTTTCTTGATTCCTAACTTCTCGCTCATCTCCTTGAACACTTCACTCTCGAAGTTCCAGCCCTGATCAGAGTGAAGTTCCACTGGCACCTCGAAACGACTGATGAGTTGATTCATCAGGACATCGGCGATAGCTACGGCTTCCTGGTTAGGGATTGCACACGCTTCCACCCACTTGGTGAAGTAGTCCATGCAGACAAGGATGTTTTTATTTCCATTGATGATATTCATGGCAATCCTCTCGAAAGGGCTTCTAATATTCTACTGTCTCATGGGTGCCCTTGGTTTACGAGGAGGCCCATTGCTGGTAAATCACATGGTGCATTTACACTCCTTGACGTCGTCACTGCAGTTCACCCAGTAGAACCACTCTCGTACCCGCTGCAGTGTCTTTCTCACTCCTGGATGTCCCCCTGAAGTTTCATCATGTACATATCCGAGTACTTTCGACACTCGGCTCCTAGGAATGACCAACTGCATCCGATTATCCGACCCATCATCGCTCTCGAGATTCCTCTTGAGCAGGTCATCTTTTAATACCAAGGAGTCCCACTGACTCCAGTACGCCTTCAAAGTCTGTGAAGATGGTGCTACTGCTTGCCAAGAAGGACGGCGTAATACCAAGGAGTCCCACTGACTCCAGTACGCCTTCAAAGTCTGTGAAGATGGTGCTACTGCTTGCCAAGAAGGACGGCGATTCGCTTTTTCCCATTCTCGAAGCTTCCGAAGTTCTGGGTTTTTTTCTTGCTTGCGCTTGATTGCCGCAGGCAACCAATCTTCATTGACAACGGTGGTTCTGTAGGGGGATGCTTCCTTATCCTTCAAACGACTACAATGTGAGCACTCAGGTGGACATGGCCTTCTGGACAATGCATCTGCATTCTAATGGCTCGTCCCCACTCGGTGTGCTATCTCGAAGTCATATTCCTGGTGCCTCTCGATCCAACGAGCTACGTGGCCTTCGGGGTTCTTGAAATTCGGGAGCCACTTCAATGCAGCGTGGTCCATCCTAAGTAGGAATTTACGTCCATAGGGGTATTCTTCGAATGTATGATGGATAGCCATTCATCATACACGACGTGGAAAAAAATTCTGAATTGAGAAAACCCTTAACACGAATCTGCGATTGAGGTCTATAAAAATAACAAGTTTCCATCGTTCAAGTTTGAACCCCTCGAATTGCTTCACTGATTTTACCATGGCCAATAGTTCCCTCCTGATAACGCAGTAGTTTCGCTCTACCTTTGATAGCGCTGAAATAACCGATGACTCGATCTCGCCTATCTTGATACTGCGAAAGGACTCTACCAATGCCGATATTACTGGCATCTGTGTCAAGAATGAATTGTCTTTGTGGAACTGGATACCCAAGAATCGGTGTCGTGGTCAAGCGTTCCTTCAGAGCATCAAAGGCGGCCCGGCATTCTGCATCCCAGTAGGCGTGCTTCCTCGGTGAGACGAGTCAGAGGCTTTGCGATATCCGAAAACATTCAAACGTAACGTCGATAATAAGTGCAGAGTCCAAGAAAGCTCCTGAGTTGATACTTATCTTTTGGTACTGGCCATTGCTTCACTGCTCGTACCTTCTCAGGGTCGACTTCCACACCCTGCTATCCTACGACGTGTCCCAAGTAGTTAACCCGTTTCTGCAGTAGATGACATTTCTTCAGATTGAGTGTGAGGTTGGCAGCCTGAAATCTCTTGAAAATTTCCTCAAGGTTAGCCAGATGTTCTCCAAAAATTTTTCCAATCACGATGATGTCATCCAAATGAACCAAGCATGTCTTCCAGGAGAGTCCCCTCAACACATTCTCCATGATTAGTTCGAAGGTGGCCGGAGCATTGCAGAATCCGAAAGGCATAACTTTGAATTGCCATAATCCAGTGCCGATGGTGAAAACTGTCTCTTCCTCATCTGCCCGATCCATTTCCACCTGCCAATATCCACTTTTCAGGTCCAGAGTGGAAAAAAGATTCGATTCTGCCAACGTGTCGAGTGTGTCGTCAATTCGAGGCAAGGGAAAGCTGTTCTTTTTCGTCACGTTGTTCAATCGGCGATAGTTCACGCAGAAACGAGTGTTTCCATGTTTTTTTTTTACTCGTATCACTGGTGGAGCCCAAGGACTATTGAATGGCCCGATTACCATGATTTGTTCCATATCCTGGATGATCTCTTCTGCAATTTCTCTCTTGGCCTGTGGTACGAATCGATCTGGTATCTCCCGTATCGATTTTTCTATTGGCAGGTATGGAAATGGATCTTTACCTCTGCAGTGACTCGGTTAACTTTTTCTTCTGTCGGTTGTTGAGTGAATCGCTTGCAGCAGATACAAGTTCTTCATACTTGTCGGCCCCATCAGTGGTTGCTGTCACCTGGTGGATTATGGAGGCTGCCGAGACATAGGTTCCAATCTTCGTTCCTTTGCCAATCGTCACAGGGTGATTATCCATGTTGATGAATCGAACAGGTAAATGGTCGTCTGCTGACAGTTAAGCCTTGCCGACAAAGATTCCACGTCCGACTTCCTCGTCATGGTTCCAGGGTTCCATGATGATGGGACTGCCCTGTTTCAATGTACCCTGAATCCGAGATGCTACAATGGTAACAGGACGTCCTCTTCTAACGTTACCTCTGCCACTACCTCCACCCGTGGATGTAAGAAGATCTCTTCGGCACCCACCTTGAGTGTTCGGCTTCTGAAGTCCAGTTGAATTTCTTGCGCACCCATGATGTCCATTCCCAGAATAACATCTTCTTCAATTTGACGGTCCTGATTGGTATATCCACATCGATTTTCCCATGAACGGTGGCTGCTTCACTCTTAGTAGTTCTCAGACGCCATCTTGAGTTCACAAGTTGCTTTCTTGAAGACGTCAGGAGTCCACGTCGCAGGATCGTTTTTAATGCACCAGTATCCACCAACAATGCGCACTTCTTTCCCTCGATCTGTCCATCTACGTAGACGCTGCTGTTATCACGCCACGAATATGAGGGGGCCTTGAGAATGACGGGTCGAAGCTGGTTTCTTGTGATCGGCCCGCTTCAGTTTGCCTGCAGTCATTTGAACTGGTCTCTTTTTCTCATTTAAGTTCCCCTTGATGGCGTTGATCAAGGCTTCATTAGGATCTTGCCTGGTATTTTCAGCTATGTATTCGCTGTCGTTCATTGATCGGACTCTCGCTGATCCCTGGGAAGCTTCAGCTGCGGCCTCAATCTCAAGCGCAACTGCCAGAGCACTGGTGAGGTCTCTTGGTCGAGTCAGGTGAACTGCTTTCTGCATTCCGATTTCCCGCAATCTATCCACGAACGTTTGAACAGCTAGACATTCCATAAGGGACTCTAGGGCTGACGGGTAGGCACAGTGGACCAATCGGGGTACATCCACTTCGAATTCTTGGAGACTCTCGTTGGCTCTCTGTCGACGGTTCTTCATTGGTGATTGAAACACTTGCTGCAGATGTTCATGGCCATATCGAATGTCGAGACGTTTGACGAGATGATCATAGCTATCGACTTCACCTTCCGGAATGGCTCGCAAGATGTTCAATGCATCACACCGTAGAGCTACTTTCAGACCCACAACCTTGTCCTTGAATATCCACCCATTGGCTTTGGAAGCTGCTTCGAACTGCTTCAGATAGTTCGGCCACGATGTTCTCTCATCGAATGTAGGTGGTTTGACTCGATTGGTAGTAGTCACTGCATCTGGCCCTACTGTGGTTTCAATGAGTCGTTGACCATTTCCAGACTTCTCCAGCAAAGATCTTTTCTCTATTTCGAGCTGCAGCTTCTTTTCCATTTCTTCTATCTGAGTGATGAATTGGTTTGGAACCTGAGATATAATCTTATCCTACTTAAACGCGATCTGTTCTAGCTGAGCAACGATCTATTCTTGCTCAGCAGCGATCTGAGTCAGAACCTCTTTTCGATGTGTTGATATCTGGGTCAATAATTCTTCTCGTTGGTCAGATATCTGAGAGGATATCTGATCTTGCTGAGCAAAAAATTTAGGTAGAACCACTTTCTGAGCTAATATCTCTTCCCGTTGAGCCAATATCTGATGCAATACCTCTCGCCTTTGAGCTGAGATCTGCGATGCGATCTGATTCTGCTGAGCAGTAATTTGTGTCAGAACTTCTTCTCGCTGAGTTGCCATCTGGTCAGTAATATCCTCTCGCTGAGCCGCAATCTGGTCCGTGATCTTCTCCTGCTGAGCCACCGCCTGGTCCGTGAGCTTCTCCTGCTGAGCCAACATCTGGTCCGCAATGTCCTGTCGCTGAGCCACTATCTGGTCCGCGATGTCCTGTTGATGAGCCGCTATCTGGTCCGTGATCTCCTCCTGCTGAGCCATCATCTGGTCCGCAATGTCCTGTCGCTGAGCCGCTATGTCTTGTCGCTGAGCCGCTATGTCCTATCGCTGACCCGCTATCTGTTCGAGATCCCAGCCAACATCGATTCCGCTAAAGCTGGTTCTTCGAAGATGAACGTCTCTGCATCCCGACCTACGCTAACCATATACTCTTTGAGACGATGCTGAAGTGTAGCCTTGATCCCTGTTGTGTCTAGATCTATCTCCTCCAACTCGCGTTTCAAGTCCACCACTTTCAACTCGTGTAGTTTCTTCATTGCCACGGTCTGTTCACTCCACACTCAAATATCCCACACTTCTGACACCAATTGACTCTTCCCAGGATAGAAAGTCAATATGGCGGATTTTGACATTTGACAGATTTAGTGAAAATTCTGAGACAGTTGGCAGCTTCGTCAAAATTTTCATCAGATTCAGAATAACGTGTTCTATGTCAAAATCGGAAAAAAAATAATAATAACCCTACTTTTCAAGTGCTATTCCTTGTTTGCAGTGAAGATTTGGAGACTGGTTAATTTTGTATTTTAGTATTCAATTATTATCTGAATATCTCTTTCTGATTTCATTAGGTTTTAAAATCGGGTAAGTTACCTATGTCCTACGACCTACCAGCATTTAACTCATTATTGTTTTTCAGATATATCGATAATTTTTTCCACTTCGACTTTCTGGTCTGTCTGTTCATCAAGATGGGAGAACCTGCAGGTAGTTAGTTTCATTATTTTTATTTAGTTTATTCTTCGGTTCATTCCATGCACATATTTTATATAGTTCACAATACTCAACTTGATTATATTTTTTTCCTAGGTGAACCATTGAACTTGTAGTGCTATTCAGCAAAACTCTAACGTTGCACAATAATTGGGTCGATATTTTAAATAAGAGAACAAAGTACAACTGAAGTGCAATGCACTTCCACCTAAGCATAATCGGTTATTATAATCAATTGGGAAATAAACCAGATTCTATCGTCATCCGTCTTTGAGTCAACATCAAAACTCACCACCACCAAAATCAACACTACATGGCGACCCTGCCAATTTAAGAATCCTGCCAATTTAAGAATCCTGCCAATTCAAGGATCCTGATGACTACTTAAGAATCCTGCTAATTTGAGAAGCAAGTTATTTCCTTCTAAAACGGGATATGTGAGTGCGCGATAACAAAATTTGATACTTTACTGATTTACTGGATCCTGCCAAATAAGCTACGAATATGGGAAATCAGAACACCAAAGAAGAAAATAACCACGAGGTCCAGGTTAACCAAATCAACACAACTAACCAAGACGTCGCTAGCGCTCATCTCACTTCATCATTCATCATCGCTGGAACAATGATTTCTATGTTCGTGATCCTGTTCTGCTGTATTGGAGTTTATTTATACACCAAATACTTCAAAAAATCAATTGCCAACAGTGTAGTGCGAAATATTAGAGCACAAGTGACAACCAGCAGTGTATAAAAACACAAGAAAAACTATTTTAAGAGTGACCTGCGTCAGTGCAGAGACAAAACAATAAAAAGACATATAGTGCAGTGCCAAAAGGATATCTCTGGAGCCCACTACCAGTGAAGATTCCACGGCCCAGACACCCGTCGAAGGCGCGAGCTGAAAAACCAACCACAGAGGAATATTAGGAGATGCAAGAGGACTCCAGGAGCAACCCCCAAGGTAGAGGATTAGTGATGAGTACCCATTTGAATCTCGAAAATTTTCGTTTGATTATCGCTTTCATGCTATGCACTATGCATATCAGTAATTTTTGTTCATATTTAAATATTTTAATTTGCATTGTATTGCCGATTTTTGATGCCTAATGATATCTATCCAACAATTATTAGCCTTTTATCACTCGACTGACAACAAAACTTATTCAACAATGGAATTTGATTTCAAAGTAGCTTCCCAAATCATACCTGATTTTGCTGGTGACCATGATAAAGTAACTGACTTTATTGACTCTGCTGAGTATTACAATGATTCTTTGAAAGACGATGCACACAAATCACTACTTCTGAATTTTCTTTCAAAAATAAAGCTTAAAGGAAAAGCCAAAAATGCAATTATTGGCACCCCTACAACATTTAATGAATTGAAATAATGCCTGATCGATCGTTTCAAGCCAAGGAAGACCCTTGCATCAGTACATTTTGAACTGAGTAGAACCAATCAAGGTATAAAATCAGTTTCAGCATACGCTGCTGAAATAGAATGCTTAATTAACGAACTAAATCAGATACATATAGCTTCCCAAGGTAATGATCGCCAGACTATCTTGAACTTAACCGATCAAGAAGCACTCAATTTTTTCAAGAATGGTCTTAATAGAGAGATCGGAACTGTTGTCTTATCATCAAGAGTAAATACCTTTAACGAAGCTGTAGAAATAGCATTAGAAGCTGAAGTTTCAGGAAAATTTTCAGGAGACCCAAATAAGATGTATCACGTCAAAAAAATTCATTTTCAAAATTCATACCATAATAGAAGAGGAAATTATCGTTATAATAATAACTACCAAGATAGGAGCCGCAAATCAAATAACTTTGTACGAGAACACAACGATAGTAGATTTTACCAGAATAATAGGCAATACCAAAATCAATTTCAATCACACAAATCGCATACTCCTCAGAATAATTCGCGTGGTAGAACCCATAACCGTGGAACAAATAATCAATATTCACACCCAACTAATGGAGGCCGTACCTCATATAATATTCACATAGCTCAAACTTCCTCCCAAGCGAATAATTCGGGAAACGATCAGAGCCAACTCTTTCAATGCCAAGAAAGAATGAGAGAGTTGGACATAAATTAATTTTCATAACAACTGATAATACCAATTACGTAGAATTTTACTGCAGAATGACACGTAAAGTCACAACATTCCTAATTGACACCGGAGCCGACATTAGTCTTTGCAAAATAGGTGACATAAAACCTGATCAAATTTAGTATCCAGAAAAAAAGTGCGAAATAGGTGGAATAACAAAAAATGAAACCGAAACCCTCGGATTAACAACAACTTTTCTAGACATAAGTGGTCGAAATTTACAATTTGATTTTCATCTAGTAACTAACGACTTTCCGATTGCAACTGACGGTATAATAGGCCGGGATTTCTTGTCAAAATTCAATTGCAAAATAGACTACAACATTTGGACTCTAACAATTTATTCCGATGATGAAGAACATGTTATGTCAATGAAAGTAAAATTACCTCATCTAAACTTAATGAAAATACCAGCGCGTACAGAAATCATTCATGCTATCAACAGGAAGTTTAGTGAAGATAGTTCAGTTTTAAGTCAAGAGATAAAAGAAGGAATATTCATCAGTAATACTATAGTACCAAAAAACAGTGTTGCACATATAAGATTAGTAAACACAACCTGCAACGATGTCATATTAATCCAAATATACAACCGTTATCATATTACCAAGTATGTACAATATCAACTTACAATGACAGTCATAGCGAGGATAGGTCAGTTAGATTACTCACGGAATTACAAATTAACAGCATAGATGCCGACGCTTCACAATCAATTTTGGACATATGCAAAAATTATAATGATATATTTTATTTAGATGGTGACAAACTCGAAGCCAATAATTTCTACAAGCAAGAGATTAGATTATCTGATAAAGACCCCGTTTATGCAAAAAATTATAGGTTGCCAAATTCACAAAAGGAAGAAATTAACGAACAAGTTCCGAAATTGCTAGAAAACGATATTATTGAACCTTCCGTAAGTTCCTATAACTCACCTTTATTGATAGTCAATAAGAAATCTGACAACGAACAGCCGAAATGGAGATTAGTAGTAGATTACCGTCAGCTAAATAAGAAAATTATTACCGATAAATTTCTATTACCACATATCGAAGATATATTGGATCAATTAGGAAGAGCCAAATACTTTTCAACTTTAGATTTAGCTAGTTCTTTTCACCAGATAGAATTAGAGAACGAATCTCGACATCTCACAGCATTTTCGACAAATAGTGGACATTTTCAGTTCAAAAGACTCCCTTTCGGTTTGAATATATCAACTAATAGTTTTTCTCGTATGATTACAATCGCAATGTCAGGATTAGATGCAGATGCTTTTCTATACGTTGATGACATCATTGTTCTCGGATGCAGCATTAAACATCATAATTCCAACTTAATTAAAGTTTTCAACAGATGTAGAAAGCATAATTTGAAGCTGAATCCAAAGAAATGCAACTTTTTGCAAAAAGAAGTAACATATCTGGGACATTTAATTTCAGACAAAGGCGTAGGTACAGATCCAAAAAAACACTATGTCATAAAAAATTACCCAACACCTAAAAACGCTGACGATGTTAGACGGTTCACCGCATTCATGAACTACTATCGTAGATTCATACCAGATTTTGCCGATATTGCCCACCCACTATACAGGTTGTTAAAGAAAAATACCGTATTCAATTGGACATCTGAGTGTGATAAATCTTTTCACACTCTGAAAAATACGCTAATCGATCCAGTCACTTTACAATTTCCTGATTTCTCCAAACCGTTCCTCTTGACAACAGATGCATCGAATTTTGCATTGGGATGTATATTATCACAAGGTGAACCAGGAAACGACCGTCCAGTATCCTACGCGAGTAGAAGTTTAACAAAACACGAATTGAACAAACCCATAATAGAAAAAGAACTATCAGCTATTCATTGGGGCATTACATACTTTCGCCCGTATTTGTATGGACAAAAATTCGTAGTAATAACAGACCATAGACCACTAGTTGGACTGTTTACCCATAAAAATCCATCTACCAAATTAATGAGAATTCGCTTAGACTTACAAGACTATGACTTTGAAGTACGATACAAACCAGGACGTGAAAACGTGAATGCTGATGATCTTTCACGTATACATTTAGACTCGGACATGTTGAAAGCCATACCGACAGTAGCTATCACTACACGTTCCATGACCAAAAATATAAACGAACCAGACTTGAAAGCACGACAAGACACTCAAGGAAACCAGCCTGATCAACTGGGGACTTGGGAAGTTACGTCACTAACCCAAATAAACAAAGTAAAGGAATTGGAATTTCAAATTTATGACGAAAAAGACACCAATAATATTTTGAAACAGAAGAAACTGAAGGCAAAAATTTATTTTGATAGAATTGTGAAAGTTTCGTTGTCAAGCGATAATCTAAAACACAACTTAGGTCTTATTTTGGAGGAACTTATGAACGAATATTCAAAGCTAGCATTGCCTATAAATGATAATATATTTACATACATGCATGTCACAATATTCAAACAAATTTATAACGATATATAATATATAAGGACTATGAACCAAAACTAAGAATTTTATTGTATAAGCCACCACAAAGAATTCAATCTCTCAATTTGCAGAATGAATTGATAACCGAATATCACAATTCCAAAATTGGAGGTCATACAGGTGTGGAACGTACACTGAATTAATTAAAACAAAAATATGTATGGAAGAACATGTACAAAATGGTAAAAAAACATGTATCAAACTGTGAAGAATGTAATAAAAGTAAAGTTATCAGACATACGGTCGAACCACTAATCATTACTGAAACGCCATCATCTAGTTTTGAATCAGTATCAGTTGACACTGTAGGTACACTGAAGATGACAGAAAATAATAAGAGATATATCTTAACCATACAATGTAACTTGACGAAATTCATCCAAGCCATACCTTGAGATAGTAAGGACGCTAAAACCGTGTCAAAAGCTCTAACTGAAGAATTTATTTTGAAATTTGGAATTTTCAAGACATTAAAGACAGATTTAGGAACAGAATACATAAATGCATTGCAGAAATCAATTAACAATTTTTTCCAAATAAAACATGCCACTTCAACACCCTATCACCATCAATATTTAGGGGGTATTGAAAGAACTCACAGAGTTTTAAACAAATATCTAGTATCATATTCTAACAGTTCCGACTGGGACGAATGGCTACCATATTTTGTTTTTGCATACAATATCACACCTCATTGTGATTCAAATTACTCTCCATACGAATTAGTGTTTGGAAAAATAGCTAATTTACCCGATAACAATTTTAGTAAAAATTCACCTACATATAATATAGACGATTATTCAAATGAGCTCAAATTCAGATTACACGAAGCTCACAAGAGAGCAAGAGAATTCTTGAATTTAGCTAAGGAAAATCGTAAAATAAATTATGATAAAAATGCAAATCCATCAAATTTCAAAATAAATGATTTAGTTATGTTGAAAAAAGGCGCAAAACTTAAGTTAGAGGCATCTTATAAAGGTCCATTTAGGATTATAAACAGGGATGGAGTTAATTCTACAATTCTCGTTGATGATCATCCTAAAATTGTCAATAATAATAGGTTAGTTGAATTTAGAAACGGATTGTAAAATTTCTTTTTATTGTAAGGGGGGAGGTGTAGTGCTATTCAGCAAAACTCTAACGTTGCACAATAATTAGGTCGATATTTGAAATAAGCGAACAAAGTACAACTGAAGTGCAATGCACTTCCACCTAAGCATAATCGGTTATTATAATCAATTGGGAAATAAACCAGATTCTATCGTCAACCGTCTTTGAGTCAACATCAAAACTCACCACCACCATAATCAACACTACAACTGGCCATTGAATGAACATAATTATCATTCTTATGGTAATAACAAGGATCAGGTAAAAAACCTCCAGAATTAGGTTGCTGAATTGGAAAGAGAGAAAGAAATACTGCGAAAGGAAAATAAGCAATTAAAAGAAGAAATTGAAGGACTGAAGAAAGAGAACTATATGATGAAAAATCATAAACATATTCTTGAGGCACAAAGAATTATCAGTAATGATAAACTCTTGAAATCCTACACGGGTTTCAACAGTAAAAAAAAATATGATAATTTTGAAGAACTGATGGTAGGGCAAGCAAGAAGATACTATAAGAAGACATTGAAGACAAGGAATGATAATTTGAAAATTGAATTGAAAACTCAACTGTTCATTACTCTCATAAGATTGAGAGTTGGATTTCTGGAAGTGGATTTAGCAGAACGCTTTGGAATCAGCACCTCATATATATCAAGAATAATGATATTTTGGATTGATATCATGTATATATTCTTTGAACAGTTACCTGTTTGGCCATCAAGAAGCTTGGTGAATGAACATATGCCTGATGCTTTTAGGAGGATTTATCCAAGTACCAGAGTGATATTAGATGCTACAGAAATGTTAATTGAAAGTCCATCGGACTACATAGTTCAGAGCTCAACATAATTATTCTGTATACAAATCACACAATACAGCCAAAGGTGTCATTGGAATTACTTCCAATGGCTTTGTGTGCTTTGTTTCAGACTTGTACCCTGAAAGAGTGTCTGATAAAGAAATTATTCTAAGGAGTAATATTCTGGATAAATTAGAAGAAGGAGATTCTGTTATGGCAGACAGGGGATTCATCATTGCAAATGAATTGAGGAAGAAAGGTTGTGACCTCAATATTCCTCCTTTTTTAGAGGGAGATCAGCAGTTGAATCCAGAAAAAGAAGTAACAACTAAAGATATAGCAAGTGAGAAATACTCATTAGTCCATGTGCTTTCATCAAAATCAATCACTTGCTTGAATACATCACATCCACTGTCAACTAAAAGGTGACATGTTTTCAAGCCTGTTATGGCCATCTGTCCCTGTATCTGCATATAGTGTCCATGGTTTTCTTTAAGCCGAATTTCATTTTCTCTAGTAACTTCCAAAAATGGGGCAGATTTGTCTTGTATACATTCTCTCACAGTTTGTTTTAATGTTAGTCCTCCTTTAACAAGTGTTTTTATTTCAAGTAAATGACATTGTTCCGTCTCTGTATCATATATCAACCTATCTGGTGTTGAAGATAGAAATGGAATCCCAGGGTTTATGCAAAACCCGCAAGTAAATGCTTTATATGTTGGATTATCCATGAGGTAATTTTCAACTGCTTCCTCTTCATTATCTAAACCCATTTTCATGGAGGCTGTGGTTACACTAGTTCTAGGCCATATTCTGTTAATAAGAGACTCATTAACAGGGGCCTTCCGTTTGATTATATCATCAAACTTATCAGAAGTTATTTTATTTTGCCTCTGCTTAATCCAATAATCTGATTTACTCTGCTTTCTAGTAATTTCTTCAATATAAACAGCTTCATCTAGAGTAACCTTGCATAAGTTGAATAGTTCCATATTTTGCACATCATACATAACAACTATGTTTTGAAAATGTTAGTCCCAAAGTACAGAGAGTGGTAACTTGATGGGTCTGGTTGTATTGGGAGGAGTCACAATAGATCCAAAAGTCAACTTAACAGGCAGGAAATTATTCCCCTCTAAAACTTTAGAAAAAAATTATAAATTGCTATCTTGTAGCTTTTTTCCTAAATTTCTTAGATAATCTGTATCTAAATTTCCAGCATCATAATGCAATTTTGTTTTGTTCCGTCGTGCCTCAATGTATTCTATAGTTTTTTTTGTTGTTTCGAAGGATCATGTTTCAATAAATTGAAGTCTGAAAATTTCTTCACAACAGAAGAGCCAGCTGAACCTTTTCCCCAACGTCGTTCTTTAGATGTTGATGGTAGGTATATCATCCTCAAAATAATGTTTTTCTTCACGAAGAGCATCTAAAACTTTCCATAGGAGCCCAAACACATGTTTGCAACGGCCCATGACTCCAGCAATACATTGGCATTTTGCAAATAGCACCAACCCTTCTTCAGAGACAACTATATGTGAATCATATGTCTTGGATTTCATTGCTGCCTCTATTTTAGCTTTGATGATAGTTTTATGGTCTGGAGAATGATGTAAAAATATATCTTTAACTTTAGAAGCTTTGAACATCCGATATCCCAACAGGTGTGGCTTCAAATTTCCTTCATTGTATTGATTTTTGTACTGCATAATACAATCTTCCTTGAAACCTTTAGGGAACTGATCAATGTTTTTGGTCCAGGGACCCTTAGGTAAACTGAAATGAATAATAAGTGTTTGAGTTCAAGGAATGACAAACAATTTTGGACATGCTTACCTCATTATAAAATAATGGGCTTATTGAAAATATTGGAACTCTTTCTTCAATTTCATCCAATGTAGATAGACAAAGCGAGTAAAAATGTTAATTAGTGAAATATATGAAAAAGTGAACTGAAATACTGAAAACTGAAATACATACACACACGGAAATAACAAAAAGTAAATAAATTCAAATCAAGGCGGACGAAAATGACAGATATAAGACATACGTTTGACATTTCATATTAAAAAAAGTAAAGGACGATGAAATGTTCTGTGGTCCGCCATTTTACTTTTCACTAGTTTGTCAAATGTCAAAAATCCGCCATCTTGACTTTTTATTCTGGGAAGAGTCAATTGTTACGTTATTCGGGTGAAGAAGCAAACACGACACTATTTATTTCGGAACTGATTTATTCGAACTAGAGAAACACTAATTTATATCGATTTTTAATACTATTTATGTATAACGTTTTATATCACGCGGAATATGACTGTCTCTCTCTGACACTCGTTGCTTGACTGAACTGGCGGCAGTTGTCCGGCCGTTTATATATGAGATCCCTTGAAAGGCTTTGGTTCGAGAACGTTCTCGAATGATCTTTCGTCCCCTTCTTTTTGTTCTACATAGAAACTTCTTAGACAAGTACCTCTCTCTCTAATTGTTCCATCAATTGTTTTCAGAACATTCCAGGATTTTCTGTCACGTTATTTGTCACCGCGACATATATTGAGTGTTCGGAAATAGGCTGGTGAATGTAGGAATCATTGGGATGTTGCAGAACAATCTGAGAAGTAGTGTACCTACGTACGCATGGGACCACACATAGGGAAATCAATGTGTAAGACAAAGAGCATGGGCTAGCTAGTGAATCCGACAGAGATAGCGATATGGTTGGCTATAGCTATTGACGTCTAACCTAACCTATCTCCGTTTGAGTTCACGTCAGCATCTTACATATGACAGGGGTCAAAAATAATAGGTGCTACAGTACCTTCGACCAAGACCTTCAATTGTGACTTTTTGTCGTGACCTTTGACCGTTAAATTTGACATTTAAGCATGACCTTTAATCGTGACCTTAGACGTTCGACCGAGACCTCTAATTATGACCCTTTGATCGTGACCTTTAATCGTGACCTTTGATCGTGACCTTTGATCGTGACCTTTAATCGTAACCTTTGACCATTGCCTTCGATCTCTGAGCGTGACCTCTAATCGTGACCTTGGTCTGTGACCTCTGGTCTACCTTCGACCTTAGACCTTCGTCCGAGACCTTCGATCGAAACCTTCGATTATGACCTTTGATTGTGATCATTGACAATAAACCGTAACCTTCGGCCTTGATATGTTACCTTTGACCATTGAACGCAAACATTGACTAACGATCTTCGATACATGACGGTAGTTTCATGTTGGTCTTATGACTTTGTTTCCACATAGACCTTGGCCTCATATGGTCTTATGACCTTGGTATAATATCGGTCTCGAGTAGTCTCTCTCACGGTCCCAAGACTCAAGACTCTGGACTCTGAGTTCAGCCCTCTCTGGTCACGTGACATATAACCAAAATGGTCGAAGTCATTTTATTCGATACCATGGGCCGGCTAGATGTTACGCCACTGACAGCGTTTCTTGGAATTGCAGCTATTGGATAATTTGCGACGCAATATACGAGAACAGTGCCGCCTTTGTTTGCAGGTGCCTGATTACGTAACAACCTCATCCGATTGCATCATCCTTATCTGTGAGAGAACAATGGGTCCATTGTTCTGACGCAGGTGGCCGATGAGTCATCCAACAAAGCCTCCTTTGTTCTCGCTGAGAGATATTCTTGTAACCTCATTTTGTTAGCAGGTGGCTGATGACTTCACGAGCCATTCAAGAATGGAAAAACTCCAGAGGTATACAGGGTGTGTCTGAAAGTGAGGTTCATGCTTACATCCTGTCGAATTTGCTCAATAGCTCATATCCTGGTGATTCTAACCTCACTGAAATCAAACGGTCATGTTCGGCTCTCATGGGTGTCCAATTACGTAACAACCTTATCCGATTGCATCATCTTTATTTGGGGTCAATTGTTCAAGTGCAGATGGCTAAAGTGTCACCCAACAATGTCTCCTTTGTTCTCGCTGAGAGATATCATCAATCTTGAAACCTCATTTTATTAGCAGGTGCCTGATGACATCACGAGCCAATCAAGAATGGAAAACTTCAGAGGCATACAGGGTGTGTCCGAAACTGCGGTTCATGCTTACATCCTGTCGAATTTGCTCAATAGCTCATATCCTGGTGATTCTAACTTCACTGGAATCAAACGGGCATGTTCGGCTCTCATGATATTGTATACTGTCCCATTATAATCATAGTGCTATCATCCTCGCCGAATACGATATATAACATATGCCGTATACGATTGACATTTGACATATGGCAGATAACGCTTGATAGATAATGTATACCGTTGGTGATACTCCTGGTGCTTTAAACCTCACCCAGAGCAAACGCTTGAGACCACACCCCCCTTCTCCACCTTCCGGGTTGAAAAACGTGACTCAGCCGACCAGTCAGAGACCACTATCACATTTTGAAGATATCGTGATGATATTTCCGGTGCTCCTAACGTAGCCGAAAGCAAACGATCAGGTATAACAGACTTAAGGGAGATGGCGTATGGCAGATGACAGATGATAATGAGGAAATCAAAATCATAATATACAGGGTAATACAAATAGTCAGAGTCGAATGAAAAATCGAGAAAGACATATGCAGGATGACTAGGAAAAAAAAAACTGAATCGTAAACACGTTACCAAAACGTCACAGAAACGCCACGAAAACGTTGGAAAGAAGTTCAAAATCTTAAAAAAATGATAGATTCTTCCACGGGAAATGTTCCTCAGAAATCTCTGCTATAATTCCATCACTAGCAATACCAGTCAGACGACCTCGACAGGCCCAGTCAGCACATCCTTTCGTCGTTAACCTTGAAATATGTCGAACAACACTCTACCAAACTCATTCAAAAGTTGAAACACCTACCTTCCCTCCCTATCCTCCTTAGGTACGCACGTGACGAATATCATAGGAATTTCCTCTCGTACACACCAAGAGATGAAATAAATAAAAAATCACCATTCACATCATTCTCAGAGGCATCTTCGTACTAGGGTATTAATAGATATATGCTTATTCAAGCAGCAATTCTCCGAGTATGCCATCCTGATATCGAAATAAACCACACATTTCCAGCTAAAGGCACGCGCGGAAACTTTAATCAGTTGCCTACCTAGAACAGTGTTGTCAGACGTTGCAGAATGATCGATATTCCACTGAAATATACACGTTCCGATGCACAACTCTTTTCAGCCATTCAGCTATTTCAATTGAAAAAGGATACACGGATCTGAGATTGAACATCTATAGTAGAACGTTGACGTACGTAACATATAGAGTTGGTATAAGGAAAAAAAAATTAGTCGAAAAATATATACAGGGTGGAGAAGGGAAACAGGTGAAAAACCTCAAGTGGAATTGTAGTTAAGGAACATCTGATATGTATGAGACATCTCCAGAACAGACTTTGACGTATACCATATACAGGGATATCTGAATAAAGTATGACCTGCGACAAATCAAATAGAGTTATCGACAAAATATGTATCCTCAATTTCATTTTATATTCCTTATAACATCGACAAGGACATGCTTTGGGGAATGGGGTGAACCATAGAACAACAACGTCATTCTCTTTCATCAACATGATCGTTAGGGTACTCTGAAAGCAGTTTCCATCAAAGTCTGCGAGATATCGACAAAAATGAGAGAATTAATCGGAACAACTCAAGGAAAGATAACTTGTAGAATTGATTGGAATTCACGTGTGTTCACTCGATGGAAGAAAGAAGTGTAAGTGACATGAGAGTAAAAATATCAAAAAACGTGACTTTCAAAATAATCATCGAACTACTGGTATGACTCTGCATTTACAGCAACAAAAATTCAATTAACACATAACATGACTGGAGTATAATGGGTGGATCAAAATTAACTCGATAAATGACATTTCTGGCACCATAATACATAGGATAAATCAGTTTTGTTGAAAATTATATACAGGCAGTAATAACAGGAAAACAGTGTGTGAACAATACAGAAGAATAAACTTACAATGTCCCGAAAGTGTAGACTATTCACGTAATGTACACGGTCTAACAGAATCCACATGACAGATAGTAGTTGAATATACGTATCGATATATAAGAAACAAATCGTTTCTGATATTACATTCGATACAATTCGTGAATGAGGATGTATACAGGGCCTTTCGAAAAATCATCAACAACCCAGAAAAATCATTGAATCAAGTTACTACACAGAAAAAAAAAACAGTATGTGTCTGACCTAGCATCCAGGAACAATAAACAAAACTTGGGGGGAATAAAGAGAATTGCATTGAACTCGATGAAAAACAACCTCGATTTGACACCTGCTTTATAGTCAGTTGATATACGAGGTAGAATCAAATGAACTAAGCCGAGGATGATCGAAGTAGATCGAAGATCAACGAAGTGAATCAGTGTTTATTGCTCACCCGAAAAATGATAGGCATACCTCGATTTGACACCTGCTTCATAGTCAGTTGATATACGAGGTAGAATCAAATGAACTAAGCCGAGGATGATCGAAGTAGATCAAAGATCAACGAAGTGAACCAGTGTTTGTTGCTCACCCGAAAAATGATAGGCATATTGGTTGCACGAAAGAGTTCGTCAGTCGAAGAGACATGTATATCATACCCAAGTGAGTCAAGAGCGAATATATCAACAAAATGCTAGATGAAATAAGAACACATTTCCACTTATGAATGTACTCGAAGGGAGTCAGAAAGACATGATCATGATAAGATTTAAATAATGTGTGTGAGCAAATATAATCAAACTAACTATTACAAAATATGTCATTCAGTTCTGTCATTCCAATTTCCGTTTCTATACTGATACATCTGTCTGTGGAGGAATTGCTGTATTCAACCTAATCTAGCTGTCATCCAAATTCCATGTATATGGAGTCAGCTGTCACTGATTTCCAGAAATCTGCTACGCAATGTATAAGAACAATGCCTCCTCTGTTCCGAGAGATTGCGTTATCGTTATCTTGTAATAATATCTACTTCCAGTGTCTAAGCAATGCTTCCTTCCGTTTTTTAGAGTGAGCAGATGGTCGACGTGGCCGACGTAGCCTCATCTTGTAACAATATCTACCTCCTTCGTGAGAACAATGCCTCCTTTGTTCTGAAAAACAGCAGGTGGCTGATGAGCCATGTTCATAAAGATAACAATACCCCCACTTCTGTGTAGGAACAATACAATCTTTATCCTGGAGAATAGCTGGTAGATGACGTCACCAACTCAAGCCATCTGGTGATAGAAAACTCCAGAGACAAACTATACAGGGTGTGTGAAAGAATGTTTCATAGGTGGCAGATATGTCAAATACTTACATTCTACCGACACTCACCTACCCAATAGCGTATGTCTATGTGAGACAAGGATGCAATGTCCAAAAATGGTTTAACACATGCAGAGCCATCCCCACCACTACCATCACCACAACCTCGATTACTTCTTTCTGAGGATAATATGGGAATTTCAAATCAGCATAACAATATCCTTAGAAGAATAGTACGACACAGCCAGCCACAAAATGTCACGGATGGCATATATAGTACTGACAACCATTTCGAATAACGTATTGTGTGTATGTTTTATCTGTCGATGACTTTATTGCAATCAATTAACGTGGAGAGCGATGCGAAATAACAATTGACGTCTACCAGTACTCTTTAAAGAGAAACCAAAGACGAATAATTCGATCTATAAACTCGAGTTGATGTTTTCCTGTGGATCTGGAGGGGAAACCGAATAACAAGATACATGTTTTCATAACAGCAGCTCACCTGCACAAAATATGTCGAAATACAACTTGAAATATCATACATTGTTCAATAGAAAATTATTATTCAACATACGTCAAAGCCGTGCTGCAAAACATCGAATCCGTGTTGCAAAACATCAAAAACGTTCGTCAAAACATCACCAACGTCAAAAATGTCAAAAACGTCAAAAAACGTCGAAAAACGTCGAAAAACGTCGAAAAACGTCGAAAAAACGTCGAAAAGCGTCAAAACCCGTCAAAAAACGTCGAAAAACGTCGAAAAACGTCGAAAAACGTCAAAAAACGTCGAAAAACGTCGAAAAACGTCGAAACACGTCAAAAAACATCAAAACGTCAAAAACGTCACGTTTTTCACGCTTATGACGAATCAACGTTCAAATGGCGTATCGGAACATAGATAATTCACAAAATGTGATAATAAGCACAAACGTTTAATCTTTCAACGAAGCCACTCGATGGGCACTAGTCTCTAGTTGACTTCCAGGAACTTGGTGACATCTATTTCGTCTATATAAAACTCAATATCATGTTGCTTACCAGTAGGAATTATGAAGTGACTCAAGACCCGGATAGGTAATGCGTTTTCAGCAAAGCGTTGTTCTTAAGGTGACATATGGTGTTAGTAACAACAACTACACATCATCGTTCATGAGCTGAAGAGCCCCAATGGGTTTGTATACATACAACATAATTAACAAAATACAGATACTTCTTTATTCACTCCATATTAAACAACACTATCTGAACGTTTTTTCTAAGAATATCACGTTTCATCTCATGTGCTAGAAGAGCAATGCTAGATGATGCAGTATACATCGATGTCATTCTGATATAGGCATTTTGCCAATATATTCAACTCTTTCAGTCATACCTCTGTCGTTGATGACGTCACTAGACAATTTAAACTTTGAATGCTCCAATTCGAATTAAAAAAGACATTGCACAATACCCCCACATTGGACAAGTTCATCATAAAAGGTGAGGTACTGAGCTGCCCAAGGTCAGAGTAATGATATATATATTATGCATACGCGGCGATTGGAGTGACAGATGGCGGGAGGGATACTGAAACGTACGACAACACATCGAAAAAGTACAACGAAACGTTATAAACGTGCAACGAAACATTCAAAACGTATTTCCATAGCAGAAGTAAATCACCACACTTATCTCCTCAGTTCTACTCATAATATATGATATCTCAGATTACAGGTCAACGGCTTAATGTTATGACAATCACTTGGCCAGTCTGAACACTATTGAAATACCTGAGGTCAGACAGGTACTGCCTGTATGGGGTTTATAGTTTGAGTCCTACAAATATCACGGATGTCATTCTCGGGAAATTTCCCCATGACATAGGGTGAAAAATCGTGAAACAGCATGGAAAAACGTGACGATCTCGTGACGCAACCATCACACTTAGTGCGTCGTACGCGTTATGCGTTATACATTCGTTAAACAGACGTCGAATATTATTTTTCGAAAACATCAAACGTGAGTTGCAAGCATCAAAAATACGTCAAATGCGTCAAACTTACCTCGAACAGGCCAATATACATTCAAAACCCACAACAAACTGATAAATGACGTCACAAAACGAAATCATACGATGAAGAAAAATTTGAAAGGCGATAGGAGCAGAATAAACAGGGTGTATGAAAGAACGATTCATGATGAGTGGCGGATATATGACAAATGCTTACATCCTACCGACACTGACTTGCCTAATAGCTCAATATAGGATAGGTCGAAGAATTGATCGATGAGATTGGTGAGGATTGATATTATACCGCTCTCTGGACACATCCAATTTACGGAAGGTTAGACACATCCGATTCAGGATGGGTTAGACAGGTAGAACGTTCATACACTCACTTTCCTTGACTCTTTTGCAAACGTTGAAAATGTTTATGGAATTATCAAAAATGTGTGGGGGGGGGGGGGACGACGTCAGTAGCGTGCATCGTGCTGCCATCTATGTGAAACATATCCTCACTAACACATCAATTTGTTTGATTGACCAAAGAATATCCTGAAGCCTCAGAGTCCCAAGAATTCGAACAGGATAGGTTAGAGAGTAGGCCGACATCATGGGTTGGGTTTGATGCTATATCGATCTGGACTATACAAGCTACCATAGGTTGGATCTATTTTTTTTTATGGTGGCTTGTTTGAGATTATCAGAAACGTCAAAAACGTCAATAACGTCAAAAACGTACACATAAAACATGTGTCAAAACATCACCAACGTTAAAAACGTCAACATTGCTAACAAAACATCACCAACATCACCAACGTCAGAAACGTAAAAAACGTCAAAAAAAACGTCAAAAAACGTCAAAAAACGTCAAAAACCGTCAAAAACCGTCAAAAAACGTCAAAAAACGTCAAAACCCGTCCAAAACCGTCAAAAAACGTCAAAAACGTGACGCTTCTGACGTTTTTCACGGAAAAAAAAACATGTGTCAAAACATCACCAACGTCAGAAACGTAGAAAACGTCAAAAACGTCACGTTTTTCACGCTTCTGACAAATCAACGTTCATATGGCGTATCAAAACATCAATGACGTACGTCAAACACATCAGATACGTCACGTTTTTCACGCAGCTATGATAGGTTAGACCTATTTTTGTTTGGTCGGTCTAGGAACACCCAAGCTACGATAGGTTAGACCTATAGACACATCCAAGCTACGATAGGTTAGACCTATTTTTATTTGGTGGCGTGTTTGTATGTTTATCAGACGAGCGGAGCGAGTCTGATAATCACAATTGAGCCACCAAACAAAAATAGGTCTAACCTATCGTAGCTTGGATGTGTCTATAGGTCTAACCTATCGTAGCTTGGGTGTTCCTAGACCGACCAAACAAAAATAGGTCTAACCTATCATAGCTGCGTGAAAAACGTGACGTATCTGATGTGTTTGACGTACGTCATTGATGTTTTGATACGCCATATGAACGTTGATTTGTCAGAAGCGTGAAAAACGTGACGTTTTTGACGTTTTCTACGTTTCTGACGTTGGTGATGTTTTGACACATGTTTTTTTTTTTCGTGAAAAACGTCAGAAGCGTCACGTTTTTGACGTTTTTTGACGTTTTTGGACGGGTTTTGACGTTTTTTGACGCTTATTGACGTTTTTTTGAAGGTTTTTGACGTTTTTTGACGTTTTTTGACGGTTTTTGACGTTTTTTGACGTTTTTTGACGTTTTTTTTGACGTTTTTTTACGTTTCTGACGTTGGTGATGTTGGTGATGTTTTGTTAGCAATGTTGACGTTTTTAACGTTGGTGATGTTTTGACACATGTTTTATGTGTACGTTTTTGACGTTATTGACGTTTTTGACGTTTCTGATAATCTCAAACAAGCCACCATAAAAAAAATAGATCCAACCTATGGTAGCTTGGATAGTCCAGATCGATATAGCATCAAACCCAACCCATGATGTCGGCCTACTCTCTAACCTATCCTGTTCGAATTCTTGGGACTCTGAGGCTTCAGGATATTCTTTGGTCAATCAAACAAATTGATGTGTTAGTGAGGATATGTATCACATAGATGGCAGCACGATGCACGCTACTGACGTCGTCCCCCCCCCCCCCCACACATTTTTGATAATTCCATAAACATTTTCAACGTTTGCAAAAGAGTCAAGGAAAGTGAGTGTATGAACGTTCTACCTGTCTAACCCATCCTGAATCGGATGTGTCTAACCTTCCGTAAATTGGATGTGTCCAGAGAGCGGTATAATATCAATCCTCACCAATCTCATCGATCAATTCTTCGACCTATCCTATATTGAGCTATTAGGCAAGTCAGTGTCGGTAGGATGTAAGCATTTGTCATATATCCGCCACTCATCATGAATCGTTCTTTCATACACCCTGTTTATTCTGCTCCTATCGCCTTTCAAATTTTTCTTCATCGTATGATTTCGTTTTGTGACGTCATTTATCAGTTTGTTGTGGGTTTTGAATGTATATTGGCCTGTTCGAGGTAAGTTTGACGCATTTGACGTATTTTTGATGCTTGCAACTCACGTTTGATGTTTTCGAAAAATAATATTCGACGTCTGTTTAACGAATGTATAACGCATAACGCGTACGACGCACTAAGTGTGATGGTTGCGTCACGAGATCGTCACGTTTTTCCATGCTGTTTCACGATTTTTCACCCTATGTCATGGGGAAATTTCCCGAGAATGACATCCGTGATATTGGTAGGACTCAAACTATAAACCCCATACAGGCAGTACCTGTCTGACCTCAGGTATTTCAATAGTGTTCAGACTGGCCAAGTGATTGTCATAACATTAAGCCGTTGACCTGTAATCTGAGATATCATATATTATGAGTAGAACTGAGGAGATAAGTGTGGTGATTTACTTCTGCTATGGAAATACGTTTTGAATGTTTCGTTGCACGTTTATAACGTTTCGTTGTACTTTTTCGATGTTTTGTCGTACGTTTCAGTATCCCTCCCGCCATCTGTCACTCCAATCGCCGCGTATGCATAATATATATATCATTACTCTGACCTTGGGCAGCTCAGTACCTCACCTTTTATGATGAACTTGTCCAATGTGGGGGTATTGTGCAATGTCTTTTTTAATTCGAATTGGAGCATTCAAAGTTTAAATTGTCTAGTGACGTCATCAACGACAGAGGTATGACTGAAAGAGTTGAATATATTGGCAAAATGCCTATATCAGAATGACATCGATGTATACTGCATCATCTAGCATTGCTCTTCTAGCACATGAGATGAAACGTGATATTCTTAGAAAAAACGTTCAGATAGTGTTGTTTAATATGGAGTGAATAAAGAAGTATCTGTATTTTGTTAATTATGTTGTATGTATACAAACCCATTGGGCTTATTGAAAATATTGGAACTCTTTCTTCAATTTCATCCAATGTAGATAGACAAAGCGAGTAAAAATGTTAATTAGTGAAATATATGAAAAAGTGAACTGAAATACTGAAAACTGAAATACATACACACACGGAAATAACAAAAAGTAAATAAATTCAAATCAAGGCGGACGAAAATGACAGATATAAGACATACGTTTGACATTTCATATTAAAAAAAGTAAAGGACGATGAAATGTTCTGTGGTCCGCCATTTTACTTTTCACTAGTTTGTCAAATGTCAAAAATCCGCCATCTTGACTTTTTATTCTGGGAAGAGTCAATTGTTACGTTATTCGGGTGAAGAAGCAAACACGACACTATTTATTTCGGAACTGATTTATTCGAACTAGAGAAACACTAATTTATATCGATTTTTAATACTATTTATGTATAACGTTTTATATCACGCGGAATATGACTGTCTCTCTCTGACACTCGTTGCTTGACTGAACTGGCGGCAGTTGTCCGGCCGTTTATATATGAGATCCCTTGAAAGGCTTTGGTTCGAGAACGTTCTCGAATGATCTTTCGTCCCCTTCTTTTTGTTCTACATAGAAACTTCTTAGACAAGTACCTCTCTCTCTAATTGTTCCATCAATTGTTTTCAGAACATTCCAGGATTTTCTGTCACGTTATTTGTCACCGCGACATATATTGAGTGTTCGGAAATAGGCTGGTGAATGTAGGAATCATTGGGATGTTGCAGAACAATCTGAGAAGTAGTGTACCTACGTACGCATGGGACCACACATAGGGAAATCAATGTGTAAGACAAAGAGCATGGGCTAGCTAGTGAATCCGACAGAGATAGCGATATGGTTGGCTATAGCTATTGACGTCTAACCTAACCTATCTCCGTTTGAGTTCACGTCAGCATCTTACATATGACAGGGGTCAAAAATAATAGGTGCTACAGTACCTTCGACCAAGACCTTCAATTGTGACTTTTTGTCGTGACCTTTGACCGTTAAATTTGACATTTAAGCATGACCTTTAATCGTGACCTTAGACGTTCGACCGAGACCTCTAATTATGACCCTTTGATCGTGACCTTTAATCGTGACCTTTGATCGTGACCTTTGATCGTGACCTTTAATCGTAACCTTTGACCATTGCCTTCGATCTCTGAGCGTGACCTCTAATCGTGACCTTGGTCTGTGACCTCTGGTCTACCTTCGACCTTAGACCTTCGTCCGAGACCTTCGATCGAAACCTTCGATTGTGACCTTTGATTGTGATCATTGACAATAAACCGTAACCTTCGGCCTTGATATGTTACCTTTGACCATTGAACGCAAACATTGACTAACGATCTTCGATACATGACGGTAGTTTCATGTTGGTCTTATGACTTTGTTTCCACATAGACCTTGGCCTCATATGGTCTTATGACCTTGGTATAATATCGGTCTCGAGTAGTCTCTCTCACGGTCCCAAGACTCAAGACTCTGGACTCTGAGTTCAGCCCTCTCTGGTCACGTGACATATAACCAAAATGGTCGAAGTCATTTTATTCGATACCATGGGCCGGCTAGATGTTACGCCACTGACAGCGTTTCTTGGAATTGCAGCTATTGGATAATTTGCGACGCAATATACGAGAACAGTGCCGCCTTTGTTTGCAGGTGCCTGATTACGTAACAACCTCATCCGATTGCATCATCCTTATCTGTGAGAGAACAATGGGTCCATTGTTCTGACGCAGGTGGCCGATGAGTCATCCAACAAAGCCTCCTTTGTTCTCGCTGAGAGATATTCTTGTAACCTCATTTTGTTAGCAGGTGGCTGATGACTTCACGAGCCATTCAAGAATGGAAAAACTCCAGAGGTATACAGGGTGTGTCTGAAAGTGAGGTTCATGCTTACATCCTGTCGAATTTGCTCAATAGCTCATATCCTGGTGATTCTAACCTCACTGAAATCAAACGGTCATGTTCGGCTCTCATGGGTGTCCAATTACGTAACAACCTTATCCGATTGCATCATCTTTATTTGGGGTCAATTGTTCAAGTGCAGATGGCTAAAGTGTCACCCAACAATGTCTCCTTTGTTCTCGCTGAGAGATATCATCAATCTTGAAACCTCATTTTATTAGCAGGTGCCTGATGACATCACGAGCCAATCAAGAATGGAAAACTTCAGAGGCATACAGGGTGTGTCCGAAACTGCGGTTCATGCTTACATCCTGTCGAATTTGCTCAATAGCTCATATCCTGGTGATTCTAACTTCACTGGAATCAAACGGGCATGTTCGGCTCTCATGATATTGTATACTGTCCCATTATAATCATAGTGCTATCATCCTCGCCGAATACGATATATAACATATGCCGTATACGATTGACATTTGACATATGGCAGATAACGCTTGATAGATAATGTATACCGTTGGTGATACTCCTGGTGCTTTAAACCTCACCCAGAGCAAACGCTTGAGACCACACCCCCCTTCTCCACCTTCCGGGTTGAAAAACGTGACTCAGCCGACCAGTCAGAGACCACTATCACATTTTGAAGATATCGTGATGATATTTCCGGTGCTCCTAACGTAGCCGAAAGCAAACGATCAGGTATAACAGACTTAAGGGAGATGGCGTATGGCAGATGACAGATGATAATGAGGAAATCAAAATCATAATATACAGGGTAATACAAATAGTCAGAGTCGAATGAAAAATCGAGAAAGACATATGCAGGATGACTAGGAAAAAAAAAACTGAATCGTAAACACGTTACCAAAACGTCACAGAAACGCCACGAAAACGTTGGAAAGAAGTTCAAAATCTTAAAAAAATGATAGATACTTCCACGGGAAATGTTCCTCAGAAATCTCTGCTATAATTCCATCACTAGCAATACCAGTCAGACGACCTCGACAGGCCCAGTCAGCACATCCTTTCGTCGTTAACCTTGAAATATGTCGAACAACACTCTACCAAACTCATTCAAAAGTTGAAACACCTACCTTCCCTCCCTATCCTCCTTAGGTACGCACGTGACGAATATCATAGGAATTTCCTCTCGTACACACCAAGAGATGAAATAAATAAAAAATCACCATTCACATCATTCTCAGAGGCATCTTCGTACTAGGGTATTAATAGATATATGCTTATTCAAGCAGCAATTCTCCGAGTATGCCATCCTGATATCGAAATAAACCACACATTTCCAGCTAAAGGCACGCGCGGAAACTTTAATCAGTTGCCTACCTAGAACAGTGTTGTCAGACGTTGCAGAATGATCGATATTCCACTGAAATATACACGTTCCGATGCACAACTCTTTTCAGCCATTCAGCTATTTCAATTGAAAAAGGATACACGGATCTGAGATTGAACATCTATAGTAGAACGTTGACGTACGTAACATATAGAGTTGGTATAAGGAAAAAAAAATTAGTCGAAAAATATATACAGGGTGGAGAAGGGAAACAGGTGAAAAACCTCAAGTGGAATTGTAGTTAAGGAACATCTGATATGTATGAGACATCTCCAGAACAGACTTTGACGTATACCATATACAGGGATATCTGAATAAAGTATGACCTGCGACAAATCAAATAGAGTTATCGACAAAATATGTATCCTCAATTTCATTTTATATTCCTTATAACATCGACAAGGACATGCTTTGGGGAATGGGGTGAACCATAGAACAACAACGTCATTCTCTTTCATCAACATGATCGTTAGGGTACTCTGAAAGCAGTTTCCATCAAAGTCTGCGAGATATCGACAAAAATGAGAGAATTAATCGGAACAACTCAAGGAAAGATAACTTGTAGAATTGATTGGAATTCACGTGTGTTCACTCGATGGAAGAAAGAAGTGTAAGTGACATGAGAGTAAAAATATCAAAAAACGTGACTTTCAAAATAATCATCGAACTACTGGTATGACTCTGCATTTACAGCAACAAAAATTCAATTAACACATAACATGACTGGAGTATAATGGGTGGATCAAAATTAACTCGATAAATGACATTTCTGGCACCATAATACATAGGATAAATCAGTTTTGTTGAAAATTATATACAGGCAGTAATAACAGGAAAACAGTGTGTGAACAATACAGAAGAATAAACTTACAATGTCCCGAAAGTGTAGACTATTCACGTAATGTACACGGTCTAACAGAATCCACATGACAGATAGTAGTTGAATATACGTATCGATATATAAGAAACAAATCGTTTCTGATATTACATTCGATACAATTCGTGAATGAGGATGTATACAGGGCCTTTCGAAAAATCATCAACAACCCAGAAAAATCATTGAATCAAGTTACTACACAGAAAAAAAAAACAGTATGTGTCTGACCTAGCATCCAGGAACAATAAACAAAACTTGGGGGGAATAAAGAGAATTGCATTGAACTCGATGAAAAACAACCTCGATTTGACACCTGCTTTATAGTCAGTTGATATACGAGGTAGAATCAAATGAACTAAGCCGAGGATGATCGAAGTAGATCGAAGATCAACGAAGTGAATCAGTGTTTATTGCTCACCCGAAAAATGATAGGCATACCTCGATTTGACACCTGCTTCATAGTCAGTTGATATACGAGGTAGAATCAAATGAACTAAGCCGAGGATGATCGAAGTAGATCAAAGATCAACGAAGTGAACCAGTGTTTGTTGCTCACCCGAAAAATGATAGGCATATTGGTTGCACGAAAGAGTTCGTCAGTCGAAGAGACATGTATATCATACCCAAGTGAGTCAAGAGCGAATATATCAACAAAATGCTAGATGAAATAAGAACACATTTCCACTTATGAATGTACTCGAAGGGAGTCAGAAAGACATGATCATGATAAGATTTAAATAATGTGTGTGAGCAAATATAATCAAACTAACTATTACAAAATATGTCATTCAGTTCTGTCATTCCAATTTCCGTTTCTATACTGATACATCTGTCTGTGGAGGAATTGCTGTATTCAACCTAATCTAGCTGTCATCCAAATTCCATGTATATGGAGTCAGCTGTCACTGATTTCCAGAAATCTGCTACGCAATGTATAAGAACAATGCCTCCTCTGTTCCGAGAGATTGCGTTATCGTTATCTTGTAATAATATCTACTTCCAGTGTCTAAGCAATGCTTCCTTCCGTTTTTTAGAGTGAGCAGATGGTCGACGTGGCCGACGTAGCCTCATCTTGTAACAATATCTACCTCCTTCGTGAGAACAATGCCTCCTTTGTTCTGAAAAACAGCAGGTGGCTGATGAGCCATGTTCATAAAGATAACAATACCCCCACTTCTGTGTAGGAACAATACAATCTTTATCCTGGAGAATAGCTGGTAGATGACGTCACCAACTCAAGCCATCTGGTGATAGAAAACTCCAGAGACAAACTATACAGGGTGTGTGAAAGAATGTTTCATAGGTGGCAGATATGTCAAATACTTACATTCTACCGACACTCACCTACCCAATAGCGTATGTCTATGTGAGACAAGGATGCAATGTCCAAAAATGGTTTAACACATGCAGAGCCATCCCCACCACTACCATCACCACAACCTCGATTACTTCTTTCTGAGGATAATATGGGAATTTCAAATCAGCATAACAATATCCTTAGAAGAATAGTACGACACAGCCAGCCACAAAATGTCACGGATGGCATATATAGTACTGACAACCATTTCGAATAACGTATTGTGTGTATGTTTTATCTGTCGATGACTTTATTGCAATCAATTAACGTGGAGAGCGATGCGAAATAACAATTGACGTCTACCAGTACTCTTTAAAGAGAAACCAAAGACGAATAATTCGATCTATAAACTCGAGTTGATGTTTTCCTGTGGATCTGGAGGGGAAACCGAATAACAAGATACATGTTTTCATAACAGCAGCTCACCTGCACAAAATATGTCGAAATACAACTTGAAATATCATACATTGTTCAATAGAAAATTATTATTCAACATACGTCAAAGCCGTGCTGCAAAACATCGAATCCGTGTTGCAAAACATCAAAAACGTTCGTCAAAACATCACCAACGTCAAAAATGTCAAAAACGTCAAAAAACGTCGAAAAACGTCGAAAAACGTCGAAAAACGTCGAAAAAAACGTCGAAAAGCGTCAAAAACCGTCAAAAAACGTCGAAAAACGTCGAAAAACGTCGAAAAACGTCAAAAAACGTCGAAAAACGTCGAAAAACGTCGAAACACGTCAAAAAACATCAAAACGTCAAAAACGTCACGTTTTTCACGCTTATGACGAATCAACGTTCAAATGGCGTATCGGAACATAGATAATTCACAAAATGTGATAATAAGCACAAACGTTTAATCTTTCAACGAAGCCACTCGATGGGCACTAGTCTCTAGTTGACTTCCAGGAACTTGGTGACATCTATTTCGTCTATATAAAACTCAATATCATGTTGCTTACCAGTAGGAATTATGAAGTGACTCAAGACCCGGATAGGTAATGCGTTTTCAGCAAAGCGTTGTTCTTAAGGTGACATATGGTGTTAGTAACAACAACTACACATCATCGTTCATGAGCTGAAGAGCCCCAATGGGTTTGTATACATACAACATAATTAACAAAATACAGATACTTCTTTATTCACTCCATATTAAACAACACTATCTGAACGTTTTTTCTAAGAATATCACGTTTCATCTCATGTGCTAGAAGAGCAATGCTAGATGATGCAGTATACATCGATGTCATTCTGATATAGGCATTTTGCCAATATATTCAACTCTTTCAGTCATACCTCTGTCGTTGATGACGTCACTAGACAATTTAAACTTTGAATGCTCCAATTCGAATTAAAAAAGACATTGCACAATACCCCCACATTGGACAAGTTCATCATAAAAGGTGAGGTACTGAGCTGCCCAAGGTCAGAGTAATGATATATATATTATGCATACGCGGCGATTGGAGTGACAGATGGCGGGAGGGATACTGAAACGTACGACAACACATCGAAAAAGTACAACGAAACGTTATAAACGTGCAACGAAACATTCAAAACGTATTTCCATAGCAGAAGTAAATCACCACACTTATCTCCTCAGTTCTACTCATAATATATGATATCTCAGATTACAGGTCAACGGCTTAATGTTATGACAATCACTTGGCCAGTCTGAACACTATTGAAATACCTGAGGTCAGACAGGTACTGCCTGTATGAGGTTTATAGTTTGAGTCCTACAAATATCACGGATGTCATTCTCGGGAAATTTCCCCATGACATAGGGTGAAAAATCGTGAAACAGCATGGAAAAACGTG
Organism: Phaedon cochleariae; assembly: GCA_918026855.4. Lineage (NCBI taxonomy): Eukaryota > Metazoa > Arthropoda > Insecta > Coleoptera > Chrysomelidae > Phaedon > Phaedon cochleariae. Next base: position 23,197,247 of record OU896710.1, read on the forward strand.
ACGATCTCGTGACGCAACCATCACACTTAGTGCGTCGTACGCGTTATGCGTTATACATTCGTTAAACAGACGTCGAATATTATTTTTCGAAAACATCAAACGTGAGTTGCAAGCATCAAAAATACGTCAAATGCGTCAAACTTACCTCGAACAGGCCAATATACATTCAAAACCCACAACAAACTGATAAATGACGTCACAAAACGAAATCATACGATGAAGAAAAATTTGAAAGGCGATAGGAGCAGAATAAACAGGGTGTATGAAAGAACGATTCATGATGAGTGGCGGATATATGACAAATGCTTACATCCTACCGACACTGACTTGCCTAATAGCTCAATATAGGATAGGTCGAAGAATTGATCGATGAGATTGGTGAGGATTGATATTATACCGCTCTCTGGACACATCCAATTTACGGAAGGTTAGACACATCCGATTCAGGATGGGTTAGACAGGTAGAACGTTCATACACTCACTTTCCTTGACTCTTTTGCAAACGTTGAAAATGTTTATGGAATTATCAAAAATGTGTGGGGGGGGGGGGACGACGTCAGTAGCGTGCATCGTGCTGCCATCTATGTGATACATATCCTCACTAACACATCAATTTGTTTGATTGACCAAAGAATATCCTGAAGCCTCAGAGTCCCAAGAATTCGAACAGGATAGGTTAGAGAGTAGGCCGACATCATGGGTTGGGTTTGATGCTATATCGATCTGGACTATACAAGCTACCATAGGTTGGATCTATTTTTTTTTATGGTGGCTTGTTTGAGATTATCAGAAACGTCAAAAACGTCAATAACGTCAAAAACGTACACATAAAACATGTGTCAAAACATCACCAACGTTAAAAACGTCAACATTGCTAACAAAACATCACCAACATCACCAACGTCAGAAACGTAAAAAACGTCAAAAAAACGTCAAAAAACGTCAAAAAACGTCAAAAAACGTCAAAAACCGTCAAAAACCGTCAAAAAACGTCAAAAAACGTCAAAAACCTTCAAAAAACGTCAATAACCGTCAAAAAACGTCAAAACCCGTCCAAAACCGTCAAAAAACGTCAAAAACGTGACGCTTCTGACGTTTTTCACGGAAAAAAAAACATGTGTCAAAACATCACCAACGTCAGAAACGTAGAAAACGTCAAAAACGTCACGTTTTTCACGCTTCTGACAAATCAACGTTCATATGGCGTATCAAAACATCAATGACGTACGTCAAACACATCAGATACGTCACGTTTTTCACGCAGCTATGATAGGTTAGACCTATTTTTGTTTGGTCGGTCTAGGAACACCCAAGCTACGATAGGTTAGACCTATAGACACATCCAAGCTACGATAGGTTAGACCTATTTTTATTTGGTGGCGTGTTTGTATGTTTATCAGACGAGCGGAGCGAGTCTGATAATCACAATTGAGCCACCAAACAAAAATAGGTCTAACCTATCGTAGCTTGGATGTGTCTATAGGTCTAACCTATCGTAGCTTGGGTGTTCCTAGACCGACCAAACAAAAATAGGTCTAACCTATCATAGCTGCGTGAAAAACGTGACGTATCTGATGTGTTTGACGTACGTCATTGATGTTTTGATACGCCATATGAACGTTGATTTGTCAGAAGCGTGAAAAACGTGACGTTTTTGACGTTTTCTACGTTTCTGACGTTGGTGATGTTTTGACACATGTTTTTTTTTTCGTGAAAAACGTCAGAAGCGTCACGTTTTTGACGTTTTTTGACGTTTTTGGACGGGTTTTGACGTTTTTTGACGCTTATTGACGTTTTTTGAAGGTTTTTGACGTTTTTTGACGTTTTTTGACGGTTTTTGACGTTTTTTGACGTTTTTTGACGTTTTTTTTGACGTTTTTTACGTTTCTGACGTTGGTGATGTTGGTGATGTTTTGTTAGCAATGTTGACGTTTTTAACGTTGGTGATGTTTTGACACATGTTTTATGTGTACGTTTTTGACGTTATTGACGTTTTTGACGTTTCTGATAATCTCAAACAAGCCACCATAAAAAAAATAGATCCAACCTATGGTAGCTTGGATAGTCCAGATCGATATAGCATCAAACCCAACCCATGATGTCGGCCTACTCTCTAACCTATCCTGTTCGAATTCTTGGGACTCTGAGGCTTCAGGATATTCTTTGGTCAATCAAACAAATTGATGTGTTAGTGAGGATATGTATCACATAGATGGCAGCACGATGCACGCTACTGACGTCGTCCCCCCCCCCCACACATTTTTGATAATTCCATAAACATTTTCAACGTTTGCAAAAGAGTCAAGGAAAGTGAGTGTATGAACGTTCTACCTGTCTAACCCATCCTGAATCGGATGTGTCTAACCTTCCGTAAATTGGATGTGTCCAGAGAGCGGTATAATATCAATCCTCACCAATCTCATCGATCAATTCTTCGACCTATCCTATATTGAGCTATTAGGCAAGTCAGTGTCGGTAGGATGTAAGCATTTGTCATATATCCGCCACTCATCATGAATCGTTCTTTCATACACCCTGTTTATTCTGCTCCTATCGCCTTTCAAATTTTTCTTCATCGTATGATTTCGTTTTGTGACGTCATTTATCAGTTTGTTGTGGGTTTTGAATGTATATTGGCCTGTTCGAGGTAAGTTTGACGCATTTGACGTATTTTTGATGCTTGCAACTCACGTTTGATGTTTTCGAAAAATAATATTCGACGTCTGTTTAACGAATGTATAACGCATAACGCGTACGACGCACTAAGTGTGATGGTTGCGTCACGAGATCGTCACGTTTTTCCATGCTGTTTCACGATTTTTCACCCTATGTCATGGGGAAATTTCCCGAGAATGACATCCGTGATATTGGTAGGACTCAAACTATAAACCCCATACAGGCAGTACCTGTCTGACCTCAGGTATTTCAATAGTGTTCAGACTGGCCAAGTGATTGTCATAACATTAAGCCGTTGACCTGTAATCTGAGATATCATATATTATGAGTAGAACTGAGGAGATAAGTGTGGTGATTTACTTCTGCTATGGAAATACGTTTTGAATGTTTCGTTGCACGTTTATAACGTTTCGTTGTACTTTTTCGATGTTTTGTCGTACGTTTCAGTATCCCTCCCGCCATCTGTCACTCCAATCGCCGCGTATGCATAATATATATATCATTACTCTGACCTTGGGCAGCTCAGTACCTCACCTTTTATGATGAACTTGTCCAATGTGGGGGTATTGTGCAATGTCTTTTTTAATTCGAATTGGAGCATTCAAAGTTTAAATTGTCTAGTGACGTCATCAACGACAGAGGTATGACTGAAAGAGTTGAATATATTGGCAAAATGCCTATATCAGAATGACATCGATGTATACTGCATCATCTAGCATTGCTCTTCTAGCACATGAGATGAAACGTGATATTCTTAGAAAAAACGTTCAGATAGTGTTGTTTAATATGGAGTGAATAAAGAAGTATCTGTATTTTGTTAATTATGTTGTATGTATACAAACCCATTGGGGCTCTTCAGCTCATGAACGATGATGTGTAGTTGTTGTTACTAACACCATATGTCACCTTAAGAACAACGCTTTGCTGAAAACGCATTACCTATCCGGGTCTTGAGTCACTTCATAATTCCTACTGGTAAGCAACATGATATTGAGTTTTATATAGACGAAATAGATGTCACCAAGTTCCTGGAAGTCAACTAGAGACTAGTGCCCATCGAGTGGCTTCGTTGAAAGATTAAACGTTTGTGCTTATTATCACATTTTGTGAATTATCTATGTTCCGATACGCCATTTGAACGTTGATTCGTCATAAGCGTGAAAAACGTGACGTTTTTGACGTTTTGATGTTTTTTGACGTGTTTCGACGTTTTTCGACGTTTTTCGACGTTTTTTGACGTTTTTCGACGTTTTTCGACGTTTTTCGACGTTTTTTGACGGTTTTTGACGCTTTTCGACGTTTTTTCGACGTTTTTCGACGTTTTTCGACGTTTTTTGACGTTTTTGACATTTTTGACGTTGGTGATGTTTTGACGAACGTTTTTGATGTTTTGCAACACGGATTCGATGTTTTGCAGCACGGCTTTGACGTATGTTGAATAATAATTTTCTATTGAACAATGTATGATATTTCAAGTTGTATTTCGACATATTTTGTGCAGGTGAGCTGCTGTTATGAAAACATGTATCTTGTTATTCGGTTTCCCCTCCAGATCCACAGGAAAACATCAACTCGAGTTTATAGATCGAATTATTCGTCTTTGGTTTCTCTTTAAAGAGTACTGGTAGACGTCAATTGTTATTTCGCATCGCTCTCCACGTTAATTGATTGCAATAAAGTCATCGACAGATAAAACATACACACAATACGTTATTCGAAATGGTTGTCAGTACTATATATGCCATCCGTGACATTTTGTGGCTGGCTGTGTCGTACTATTCTTCTAAGGATATTGTTATGCTGATTTGAAATTCCCATATTATCCTCAGAAAGAAGTAATCGAGGTTGTGGTGATGGTAGTGGTGGGGATGGCTCTGCATGTGTTAAACCATTTTTGGACATTGCATCCTTGTCTCACATAGACATACGCTATTGGGTAGGTGAGTGTCGGTAGAATGTAAGTATTTGACATATCTGCCACCTATGAAACATTCTTTCACACACCCTGTATAGTTTGTCTCTGGAGTTTTCTATCACCAGATGGCTTGAGTTGGTGACGTCATCTACCAGCTATTCTCCAGGATAAAGATTGTATTGTTCCTACACAGAAGTGGGGGTATTGTTATCTTTATGAACATGGCTCATCAGCCACCTGCTGTTTTTCAGAACAAAGGAGGCATTGTTCTCACGAAGGAGGTAGATATTGTTACAAGATGAGGCTACGTCGGCCACGTCGACCATCTGCTCACTCTAAAAAACGGAAGGAAGCATTGCTTAGACACTGGAAGTAGATATTATTACAAGATAACGATAACGCAATCTCTCGGAACAGAGGAGGCATTGTTCTTATACATTGCGTAGCAGATTTCTGGAAATCAGTGACAGCTGACTCCATATACATGGAATTTGGATGACAGCTAGATTAGGTTGAATACAGCAATTCCTCCACAGACAGATGTATCAGTATAGAAACGGAAATTGGAATGACAGAACTGAATGACATATTTTGTAATAGTTAGTTTGATTATATTTGCTCACACACATTATTTAAATCTTATCATGATCATGTCTTTCTGACTCCCTTCGAGTACATTCATAAGTGGAAATGTGTTCTTATTTCATCTAGCATTTTGTTGATATATTCGCTCTTGACTCACTTGGGTATGATATACATGTCTCTTCGACTGACGAACTCTTTCGTGCAACCAATATGCCTATCATTTTTCGGGTGAGCAACAAACACTGGTTCACTTCGTTGATCTTTGATCTACTTCGATCATCCTCGGCTTAGTTCATTTGATTCTACCTCGTATATCAACTGACTATGAAGCAGGTGTCAAATCGAGGTATGCCTATCATTTTTCGGGTGAGCAATAAACACTGATTCACTTCGTTGATCTTCGATCTACTTCGATCATCCTCGGCTTAGTTCATTTGATTCTACCTCGTATATCAACTGACTATAAAGCAGGTGTCAAATCGAGGTTGTTTTTCATCGAGTTCAATGCAATTCTCTTTATTCCCCCCAAGTTTTGTTTATTGTTCCTGGATGCTAGGTCAGACACATACTGTTTTTTTTTTCTGTGTAGTAACTTGATTCAATGATTTTTCTGGGTTGTTGATGATTTTTCGAAAGGCCCTGTATACATCCTCATTCACGAATTGTATCGAATGTAATATCAGAAACGATTTGTTTCTTATATATCGATACGTATATTCAACTACTATCTGTCATGTGGATTCTGTTAGACCGTGTACATTACGTGAATAGTCTACACTTTCGGGACATTGTAAGTTTATTCTTCTGTATTGTTCACACACTGTTTTCCTGTTATTACTGCCTGTATATAATTTTCAACAAAACTGATTTATCCTATGTATTATGGTGCCAGAAATGTCATTTATCGAGTTAATTTTGATCCACCCATTATACTCCAGTCATGTTATGTGTTAATTGAATTTTTGTTGCTGTAAATGCAGAGTCATACCAGTAGTTCGATGATTATTTTGAAAGTCACGTTTTTTGATATTTTTACTCTCATGTCACTTACACTTCTTTCTTCCATCGAGTGAACACACGTGAATTCCAATCAATTCTACAAGTTATCTTTCCTTGAGTTGTTCCGATTAATTCTCTCATTTTTGTCGATATCTCGCAGACTTTGATGGAAACTGCTTTCAGAGTACCCTAACGATCATGTTGATGAAAGAGAATGACGTTGTTGTTCTATGGTTCACCCCATTCCCCAAAGCATGTCCTTGTCGATGTTATAAGGAATATAAAATGAAATTGAGGATACATATTTTGTCGATAACTCTATTTGATTTGTCGCAGGTCATACTTTATTCAGATATCCCTGTATATGGTATACGTCAAAGTCTGTTCTGGAGATGTCTCATACATATCAGATGTTCCTTAACTACAATTCCACTTGAGGTTTTTCACCTGTTTCCCTTCTCCACCCTGTATATATTTTTCGACTAATTTTTTTTTCCTTATACCAACTCTATATGTTACGTACGTCAACGTTCTACTATAGATGTTCAATCTCAGATCCGTGTATCCTTTTTCAATTGAAATAGCTGAATGGCTGAAAAGAGTTGTGCATCGGAACGTGTATATTTCAGTGGAATATCGATCATTCTGCAACGTCTGACAACACTGTTCTAGGTAGGCAACTGATTAAAGTTTCCGCGCGTGCCTTTAGCTGGAAATGTGTGGTTTATTTCGATATCAGGATGGCATACTCGGAGAATTGCTGCTTGAATAAGCATATATCTATTAATACCCTAGTACGAAGATGCCTCTGAGAATGATGTGAATGGTGATTTTTTATTTATTTCATCTCTTGGTGTGTACGAGAGGAAATTCCTATGATATTCGTCACGTGCGTACCTAAGGAGGATAGGGAGGGAAGGTAGGTGTTTCAACTTTTGAATGAGTTTGGTAGAGTGTTGTTCGACATATTTCAAGGTTAACGACGAAATGATGTGCTGACTGGGCCTGTCGAGGTCGTCTGACTGGTATTGCTAGTGATGGAATTATAGCAGAGATTTCTGAGGAACATTTCCCGTGGAAGTATCTATCATTTTTTTAAGATTTTGAACTTCTTTCCAACGTTTTCGTGGCGTTTCTGTGACGTTTTGGTAACGTGTTTACGATTCAGTTTTTTTTTTCCTAGTCATCCTGCATATGTCTTTCTCGATTTTTCATTCGACTCTGACTATTTGTATTACCCTGTATATTATGATTTTGATTTCCTCATTATCATCTGTCATCTGCCATACGCCATCTCCCTTAAGTCTGTTATACCTGATCGTTTGCTTTCGGCTACGTTAGGAGCACCGGAAATATCATCACGATATCTTCAAAATGTGATAGTGGTCTCTGACTGGTCGGCTGAGTCACGTTTTTCAACCCGGAAGGTGGAGAAGGGGGGTGTGGTCTCAAGCGTTTGCTCTGGGTGAGGTTTAAAGCACCAGGAGTATCACCAACGGTATACATTATCTATCAAGCGTTATCTGCCATATGTCAAATGTCAATCGTATACGGCATATGTTATATATCGTATTCGGCGAGGATGATAGCACTATGATTATAATGGGACAGTATACAATATCATGAGAGCCGAACATGCCCGTTTGATTCCAGTGAAGTTAGAATCACCAGGATATGAGCTATTGAGCAAATTCGACAGGATGTAAGCATGAACCGCAGTTTCGGACACACCCTGTATGCCTCTGAAGTTTTCCATTCTTGATTGGCTCGTGATGTCATCAGGCACCTGCTAATAAAATGAGGTTTCAAGATTGATGATATCTCTCAGCGAGAACAAAGGAGACATTGTTGGGTGACACTTTAGCCATCTGCACTTGAACAATTGACCCCAAATAAAGATGATGCAATCGGATAAGGTTGTTACGTAATTGGACACCCATGAGAGCCGAACATGACCGTTTGATTTCAGTGAGGTTAGAATCACCAGGATATGAGCTATTGAGCAAATTCGACAGGATGTAAGCATGAACCTCACTTTCAGACACACCCTGTATACCTCTGGAGTTTTTCCATTCTTGAATGGCTCGTGAAGTCATCAGCCACCTGCTAACAAAATGAGGTTACAAGAATATCTCTCAGCGAGAACAAAGGAGGCTTTGTTGGATGACTCATCGGCCACCTGCGTCAGAACAATGGACCCATTGTTCTCTCACAGATAAGGATGATGCAATCGGATGAGGTTGTTACGTAATCAGGCACCTGCAAACAAAGGCGGCACTGTTCTCGTATATTGCGTCGCAAATTATCCAATAGCTGCAATTCCAAGAAACGCTGTCAGTGGCGTCGAGAGAACAAAGGCGGCATTGTTCTAGAGGAAGTCTAGATAACATATGGCAAACAAAGGCGGCATTGTTTTACGAAGTCGAGATAAGGATGACTCATCAGCCACTTGCAACAGGCATATCGGGTGACCTTGAAACAAAGTGCTACCAATTGTAGTAATACCAACCTAAATCTGGTGAGCACAGTCACTAGATTGTGACATCATCCAGCACCTTTCAAAAAGAAGAAGTAGAATGTCCACGCCCATGAGCACTAGAGTCCAGAGTCTAGGGGGCTAACTTCAGAGTACTTCCACGTGTCATCTGTCATTCCTTGTGTTCCATGTCATCTGTCACTTGTCATCTGTCATCTGTCATCAATCATCGGTCATCATCGGTCATCATCGGTCATCATCGGTCATCATCGGTCATCATCGGTCATCATCGGTCATCATCGGTCATCATCGGTCATCATCGGTCATCATCGGTCATCATCGGTCATCATCGGTCATCATCGGTCATCATCGGTCATCATCGGTCATCATCGGTCATCATCGGTCATCATCGGTCATCATCGGTCATCATCGGTCATCATCGGTCATCATCGGTCATCATCGGTCATCATCGGTCATCATCGGTCATCATCGGTCATCATCGGTCATCATCGGTCATCATCGGTCATCATCGGTCATCATCGGTCATCATCGGTCATCATCGGTCATCGGTCATCATCGGTCATCATCGGTCATTTGTCATCGAAGGCCCTTTCAGTCATTTCGAAAGGGTAGGTTAGAGGAGTAATGTTAGGTTAGGTTATCGGTCACGTGTCTGTCACTTGTCATCTGTCACCCGTCATCTGTCACTTGTCATCTATCCTCTGTCACTTGTCATCTGTCACTTGTCATCTATCATCTGTCACTTGTCATCTGTCACTTATCACTTGTCATCTTTCATCTGTCACTTGTCATCTGTCACTTGTCACTTGTCACCTGTCACTTCCGGCGGCCATCTTGTCACTCGTGCAGCCAACACCTTTCACCACAGGAACGGTTGTGACGTCACTTCCGGCGGCGGCCATCTTGAGCTGATACCGGCCTATCAACACTACTCTGAGATGCGTGTTACAGGATGATTGTTGTACTCTTGCCTTCCTGATGATGTTTCCAGAGCCCTTCTAAGGAAAAAATCATTACACTTTATAAATATCATGCAAGTCACAGTGATGGATCAATACAGGTGGATTCGAAACTAATGATTCGAAATGATGTAAGATAGCTACTTTGAATATTCTCTCGGATATCAAATCTGATTTATATTGCTCGAAAATACATCACCCGGTTTCGGTCGAAGCCCAACCAAAACCTTATTATTAGTCGACAACCGTCTTGAAAGGATAGGTAATATAATAATTTTAATTTATTGGCTTTCCATAGTTGGCGACCAGAACACTTGAAAATTTCATCAACTACTGTCATATTGATCAACAGTGGATGAGAACGTGGTATCGGCGAGATAGTTATCGGGTTTCTACTGACGTTTTCCCAATAACTCGCTATCATTGTGGATTGCATAAGGACAACGTTCGGTCCGAATAGTATTCCCTCTTCTTAAACAAATATAGTAAAGGATCTTGAATATTTCATAGCTTCTGTCTAAAAGGAGCCATAATAGTTTCTTGAAAGAATGATTAATCATCAAGTGAAACTGGTTGATATTGGAACATGTGTTGAACGTTGTTCAAATGGTTTCCTCTGGACGGATATCAGGATGGTTGAGAGATTTCTAGATATGCAAAGACCACCCTGAAGATTGAATAACTTGGTATACTCAGCATACAAAAGTTATTTTATAGACAATTTTGGATGAGTCAATTCAAGATGTTTCTCCTGTTCGGGTAAGTCACGTGATGCTGAACGTTGGTAAAAGTCATCTATATTTTGGAATCTTCTCTCTCATTATGGGTTGGAGAGTTATCAACTACCTGAATTGAAAAAATGAATCATCATATTTTCTGAAGAGTATAACTCCACGATATCACTATTTCTCAACTAGTCGCACAACAAGTAGATTCAGACCCATTAGTGGATAGCGTCCCTTTAAAGGGACCAATCTGAAAGCTGCGCCATTTTGATTGGAGGGGGAAATCAAATTGTTTCGCGCATCACAATCCGTCAGGAATACCAGTCTTGCTCATACAGTGAAGGGTTGAGGTACAGTTGCGAGAAAGAAAATAGCCGTACAGCACAAGATGGATCCATCTTTGCATTCTACACGAAACAACGGGTGAGTAATGGAATTTTATGCAGGTTTTCGTTTTTTTTCGGCCTTCTTTCACTGTGGAAACTTGATAAAGATTCTTATGCATCGAATGACACTGTCAGACATTTTTTTTTTCGAAAGCATCCCAATCATGACGATATATTCGTCACGTCCCTTAAAAGGGACGCTATTCGTGATGACATACCATATTTGTAATTTTCACTTCTTCAGATTGTCTCTGGCTGAACTTGCCGATATTTTGGAAGACGATGGTATTCCCTTATCTGATATTTACATATTACCACCAGAAGACGAACATGATACTGGAGTTGACAGTGATGAATCAGACGATGATCATATTGGTGATATCAAAGATCTTCCACGAGGTATTCTAAGTCAGCCATGTCAAATGGCTGCATTGATGTCAGGAAATGAAGAAGATTCCGATCCCGAAGACTCATTGCCATTATACCAATTACAGAAGCGTCCGAAAACAAATGAGAGAAGCGCGAATATACGAATGGAAGAACCATATACAAAATCAAAGGGGATTGTGGACCCAGTAGATTTACCTAACAATAATATACTCACTACTAGTAATCCAAAAGAGGTATCGCCTGACGCAGAGCAAGCGGAAACACCTACTGATTTTTTCCGCTTATTCTTCGACATCAAACTTTCAGAAATGATAATTGAAGAAAGTAACAGATACGCTCTGCAAAAAAATACAGAACTCAACTTGGCAATGGAAGAACTATAATTATGCTTTTTTTTGGGATATTATTATTATCAGGATATGGTAAATACCATAATAAGAGACTCTAAAATGGTTCAAAATAGTATGAGGTTGAAGAGATTCGAGAAAATTCTAAAATTCATACATTTCAATGATAACAGTAAGATCAGAAAAGATGATCGTCTATACAAGCTCAGACCACTTATTGACCAACTGAACGACAATTACAAGAAGCATGGTGGTTTAGACAAGAATCTTTCCATCGATGAGAGCATGGTGCCTTTCTACGGGAAGCACTATGCTAAACAATACATTCGTGATAAGCCAATTAGATTTGGATACAAAGACTAGGCACTTTGTTCAAGTAGCGGATATATGTATGGATTCGAAATATACACAGGAGAAGATATTTCTAAATCGAAACAATTTGGTATTGGAGGTGATGTAGTAATATCATTGCTACAACAGGTGGAAGTACCGCCAAATCGATGACGCAAGCTTTATTTCGATAACTACTTCACTAGTTTGCGTCTTCTTTCACATTTGGCCAGAATGAAATATTGCGCAACAGGAACATTGCGTCAAAACAGGTTGAAGCAGTGCCCAGTATCGGATAAGAAGACCTGGAATAAGGCACAACGAGGAACTTGTAAATTTTTCAGAAATGATAACTCACTGTTAGTCTAATGGAAGGATGATAAAGTCGTATCTATGGCCTCTAATTTTGAAGGAAACGATATTGTGAGTGCATCTCGTTGGGATAGAAGTTCAAAGTCTAAGAAAAATATTCTCCAACCGAAAATTATTTCAAGCTATAATATAGGTATGGGTGGAGTTGATAAGCTTGACTCTTTAGTTGCCGCCTACAGAACACGGATAAGGCAGAGAAAATGGTATTGGCCTTTGGTGGCATATATGTTGGATGTATCGTTAGTAAATGGTTGGATTCTGATGAAAACATTAGAGCCCAATGAACCAGGCTCAGAATCTTTGTAACAGTTCAGAAGATATATCACCCTAAACTTTTTAGGATATTTCGGTGTGAAACCACATCAGGGCCGAGTATTGCGTCCAATAGATGGTCTGAGGTATGAAAACCTGGGTCATATAGTTGCCTATAATGAGACTGACCGCCGATGCGGACATTGCGGAAAAAAAGTCATTTTATATGCGAAAAATGTAAAATTGGATTACATCCAAAAGGGTGTTTTATATTGTATCATTCTATGTAGTTATTTTTGGGACTGAATTGTAAGTTTTCTGTTCAATGAATCTATTCAACGAAGTTTCTTGGATTTTTCAATCAGGAGACCGCATATTTGTAGTGTATTGATTGTATGGGACAGCGTCCCTTATAAGGGACGTCAAAAAACAAGGAGACTATGTTTTTTTTCAACCAAACATATCAAGAGTTATTGGTTGCGTATCAATTATTAATCTCAAAAACATGAAAAAAAAAAACAAATTTGAAAAATATCAACTTTGTCCACTAATGAGTTAATATCAAGTTCACATTGTGTTAGTCAGTAAGGTCCAGATTCTATTTCCATCCATTTGTTCGGGATTACTGAAATATACACAAGAGGAGAATTGGCTTCAAATATACTCTGGCGATTATATAGATAATGCAACCCAGAATATGTTTATACTGAAAATTCAGAATATAATCACTGAAAGAACGAATCGAGTGAAAATTAGAAAAATGGAATCAAAAGAATCCCGTGGATGACGAATGGTCTCCTGGAATTTGCAGAAGAAAGAATGAATTATATCGAAATGAGAAGAATAATCCTACTGTAGGAAACAGAAGACCTTATACTACCAGAAATAGTTGGAGAAAAATAGAACATGTTTTTCGAAACTATGGAAATTACTAAATCAATCAATAAATAGAACAGGAAGAAGCAAAATCGTAGCAAAAATAAAATTGAGTGATAAGCAAATGATAGAATGAACGGAAAGGTGATCGGAGAATCATCAAATGACCTCTTTTAAACAGTGGGAGAAAAATGAGCGAGTAACATATGAAAAATTGTACACGAAATTTCCCAGAGACAAACCAAATCAATTTCTTGTTCCTTGAAGACGTGAGTGGAAGTGAATGAAATATTTGATACCATTTTTACACAAAAGAATAGAAAATCACTAGGACATGATAATCTGAAGGCAGAACATCCGGAAATAATCATAAAAGAGATAATTGTGCCATTGATATACCTCATAAATAATAAGAAGGATATTATCCAACGGCCTTCGAAAAATCAGTATCATCTATATTCAAAAGCGGAGAGAAGCTAAATGTGGATAACTATCGTCTCATCTCGCTTACATCTAGACTAACTTAAATGAAAGTATATAAAAGAACAATTGAAAAGTCTGTTCAGTTTTCTCGAAAAATTAATTTGGATTCCAAACTGGAAAGTCAATGCGGATTGCATAATCAATGCTGATTGATAAAATAGCCACAAATGGTAATTAAAAACACGAACTCTCTGCATTTTCATTGGGCGAATGCGTTTTGATACGGTTAGTCACACTCACCTTCTGGATGTCTTGGAAGGATATTAGTCCACTTGATTGGGGAGTTACATAGTGCGTGAGCAGAGACCTGAGCAATCACCTTAAAAGCTCGTTTGAGGTGCTCAAAGAGTGAACATACCAAAAGTACTCACGTCTAGGTGGTGAGCCAGAGGAGGGGGAGTGACAAAGGTTCAATAATAGTACCTGTTTAATTTAGAACACTCTACATTCTCTTTATTCAAGTTTTTATGATTTTTGGCAGTGAGGGTCCTGGCAAGGATTCTTTGTTCATGGTATTCTCAACCTCAGTGTACAATTTGCTTCTTGTTGAAGAGACTCTACGTCGTTGCCGTCCACGCCAATAAGCACGCCGTTGAGGCATTTCCCTTGGGAGTGGAAACACGCCGCAGAACAGAATTTTTGTTTTCGTCCTCAAAGTTATGCTACTACGTTTTGAAACGGATATAGTAATTGTTACATCACTCTTGGTAAATATTTTAGTTTTTCGTTAAAAAGAGGTTCAGGTAATCCATATATTTTGACACAGACTTGACAAAAAATTATTTTTTCTTTTGTCATCAATTTCTTTGCTACTGTTGTTTCTTCGAACCAACATTGTGAAAGGTCAATGGATCTAATCATATCACATAGATATTGTTAATTTTTTTTAGGATTATACAGGGTGTATTTTTACGAGCCCATTTCATATAGTATATGATGATAACATTTTTAATAACGATGGCTTCTTCCTTATTTGTTAATTTATTTCAAGTGACTTTTTTAGCCACATATACAGGTTGTCCTATTTTCAAGTTAAACATTTTTTCTCTACAATATTTTGATTGACGATTCTCTTCTAGATTGTGTTCTGGTTAAATATCAAGATGAATTCAGAAATGTCCAAGATAAACTTTTTACGTGATTATGAGTTAGAATATGAAATCACTATTAGAGACACTGTTACCTCACGTACTGTGAGTGATAAGAAGAAAATTTTGAAACGACTATTGAAAAATGAGAAAGTCAATCCCCTAACAACACAGGGATGTCCTAGTTACGTCCCTTTTTTGTCCCGCGGTACAAGGACATGATTGGGGCAGCATGACTTTTTGAACGGAGACAATAGCATTGCTTCCTGTTCAGTTGATATAGCCAGAACATGGTATTCACTACTGAAATCTTAACATGGAAATGGTAGATTCAAGATCAATTAAAAAAACATCCTGTAACCCATCATATGACAACATCAAAGTATGTCACTGAAAGTGCCAGACTTATCAGAACATTTCCAAAGAAATTTGTTTTACAATTTCTATGCTGAAAACGGGAGCAGATTCGTTCCCGAAACGTCCAAAGATAAGTAAAAATTTGATATTTTTTCAATATATCTATATTCTTCCTTTTCAAACATTTTTCAAAACAAAAAGTCACTGACAAGTTATTGAATTTTTCTTCTAGGATCCCTAACAGAAGCATACAGTTATCTTTGCCTCACAGAGAGTGTCCAAAAGAACTTTTTACAATATTTTGATGATGGTATGGGTCCAGCAGCCGCAAAAGCATTTCATGAAATGTCTTTAATGGAAAGTGATAAATTTGAAGAGGCTTTAGCTAATGCTAAAGTGAATCCAACTGCGCGGCAAATGTATTTATATAACAAATGGAGGTGAGGATTAGTTACCTAGTCCGCAGAAGCACGTCTAAATGACGTCAATATCTGGTGATTACTGGTCAATAGACGTCAGTGGACCAATAATTCACGACATTTTGACGTCAGTCAGTTAACGAGTTTTTGTCGTCATTTAATCACGTCATATTGTCGACATTACTTGGTGATATATGGTGATGATATATAACATTTTTATTATTTTTTCCAATATAACTATTGTGACATATATACATATATACATATATTACACGTGAATAACTAGGTATAGCTTCACTCATACAATATTAGGTGATCATACCACTGATCTATTCATACACCAATATTTTATTTCATTTAGAGCTACCTGAACGACTATATTTATTATCGCATACATTTTATTTCATGTTTCACACTTTTACAATGAACTGAACAGCAAGGCAGTACAAAATTGAACTCGAACGACTACCTGAACTTTTAAAATTCGCGCCCTTGTATCATCGCACCGAGACTTGCCGAGACCACAGATTAACGAACCTTACGAGACCTCTTGTAGCGCACGCGCAGGTCCGTCCGTATGCGCCATTTTTGTAAACAACATGACTGGTGTGGAAATGAAAGTGAAAGTTTGTTAGGACCTCTGGAAAGTTTGTTTATATAAGAATATCGAGAATATTGAAGTAAGTTGGCTACTTCTCAGTATACTAAGTAACTTCTTATTTTGAATTGAACCAAAAAGGTTCAAAATGAAAAATCCAGGACTTTCAATACATTGCAAAAAGGTGGCCTTTTATATTACTATCGATAAGAAAAATGAGCATTATATTATTTTACAATAGGTACCTATCTCTTTTCATTTACGATATTATGTTATCTTGTATTTTTTCCGTAATATAATAATGAAAAGTAACAATAGATTTGGTTTTTGAATTCAAAGTGGATTACTACGGTGAAAACAAAAAAAAATTCAGACGTGAAATTCACGTCATTATAGTTGGCCTAACGACGTCATTTGACGACGTGAATATGACGTCAGATATATGACGTCATCGGTCTGTGACATTAGGTCATTTTCACGTCATATGGTCGTCATATAGTCACGACATATCTGGTGATTAGTCACCAGGAATTGACGTCATTCAGACGTGCTTCTGCGGACTGGGTAGGTATTGTTTCTTCAATTTGAAATTCAATCCTTATTTATTTTAGGACGGCTTATTTTGGAACACGCAGTGAAGATAGTATCTTCAAGGTAATTGAAAACAAGAAACATTTGTATGAAGCTTAAGGAGTTGAAGTTATCATAAAGGAAAATCCACTGATCATTGTGGTTTTAAATCCCATCATGAAGCGTGCACATGAACAGTCATTTTCCAAAGATATTGTTTTCGTTGATTCAAGTGGGTCGTGTGATCAAATGAACACCTGCGTAACATTTATGTATGCTTCTTCCAAAATCGGTGCAATTCCTCTAGCTTGTATACTGCATACTGCGCAGACAGAGAGCAACTATACTTCAGCATTCAGAGTTTTGAAGGAGCACTTAGGTACAAATGGTTTTGGAGACATAGGATATCCCTTATTGTTCATGACTGACGACAGTGCTAGTGAACGTAATGCATTGAGTTCTGTCTATCCATATTCTCGTTTACTTCTGTGTTTATTCCATCTTGCGCAAGCTTTCTGGAGATGGCTTTGGGCATCCGAAAATCATATTTTAAATGAAGATCGAAAACCAATCATGAACATGTTTCAAAGCATAATATATTCTTCCTGCATTGAAGAAGCCGAATCACAATATGATACAATGTTAACGGAGAATCGATGCAAAAAATATCCTCATCTCTTGAGTCACATAGCATCAATTTGGGGAAGAAGAACAGAATGGTGTTTGTGCCTCAGAAAAGACGCAGTTACCAGAGGTAGTAACACAAACAATTATGTTCAATAAGGATTTTCAAAGACATAGTACTTCAACGCTGCAAGGCGTTTAATGCATGTGCTCTTGTGGACTTTATTGTTAGTGTTTTCGAAAGATATCACAAGAAACATTTATTAGAGTTCGCTAATTCAAGGCGAAGTCAGCCAAAATTATCATATTTCGCATTCTCTAAGAAGGCAAAATCCCTCGATGAACATAAAATTGAATCAAACACGTACAGAATTTCTTCGGCCGAAGATAAACATCTTTTTCACACCGCATATGTAAATATAGCATTATGCGATTGCCCATTTGGTCAAGGTGGCCGTTTTTGCAAACACTTATGTGCGATCCAAGAGTGTTTTGCGCTGGTGCTCAACACTTCACCTTTACTACGCTCCGAAGCTCGAATTATCTTGGCTAAATTGGCATTGGGGAATGAAGCATCTGAAGATTTCTATATGGATATGGATGTACCAACAATTATAACTATCAGCAGCAGTGATAATTTCACTCAAAATATCGAACAAAGTATAAATATGCCAATGAATATCGGAGAAGAAAAATCAGTCGAAACCCAAAGAATAGGAATCACTGAAGGATCGTCTGATTTCCTGCACATACGTGAAGCGACTATTTTAAAATTTTAAAATTTTATTCGAATTTCAGATATTGCACCTGATAATCAAAATAGTGACTTGACCAAAGTAATGCATAAAATTTATCTCACACTAAGCCAATAAACAACTGCTACACAAGTTAGTGCAGTCATATCTTTGCCATATGCAATCCAGGAGAAACGATTTTCACAACCGTGGACGGCAAATTGGAGTACAGCCGACATCAAAGTCCAGACGTAAAATTCGACCTGGACTGACATCTGGGGCGAAGAGGATTCAGTCAGGTAGACCCTCGAAAAATGAACCTGGAAAGGTAATCAGAAATAAGAGGCACTTATAGGCCAACGTAAATAAAAACAAACCGAATGCAAAATCTTACTAACTGTTCTATATGGACACCAATGAAATAATAAATTGAGGAAACGAAGTTTATTTACATAGTAGATATTGCCACTCATAAAGCAAAAATTCTCGTGGCAAAATCTACTGTATTCAGACGCTTCAATATTCAGCACGTAGCGTCCTAAAGCAGGAGAGAATGTCGCGCATATCATTGCCAAATCGTGGGACATTATCTTCCGCGATTCGGCATACATTTTTCTCAGGTTGCGTCGTACCATAGGAGACAATGCCAATACGCTCCTGGGTTCAATCCGTACTCGACCTACATTTTTTTTCTTTTGTCGAAGGGATGTCCCTGGGATATCCTTGGGACGTCCTAGGGATATCCTTTCTTAGTACTTGGTACATCCCAGAGACGTACCAGAAGGACATCCCTAGGATGCGTCTTTTTGTGGAAAGCGGATGTCCCTGGGACGTCCCTAGTATGTACCATGTCCCGACACATGATATCCCAGGGACGTCCTCGTAGAAAATGAAGGACGTCCCTGGGACGTACTCGTGTTGTTAGGGTCTCGAATCTCGAGAAAACCTTGAAAAATAAAATTTCAATCCGAATAAGGAAGAAGATGAAATTAATACAACATTTCTGACAATTACAGAGGCTATTGTGCATTTCAAATTATTGAGTCAAGACTTTTTCACGTTACTGGAAAAGTTGAGCGTTTAGAAAAATTTGCACTTTCACATGGCAGAGTTCCAGATGCTGATGGAGTAGCTTTCCAAAATTTTGATAGAGAATCATACGCAACATGCTCAACTTTAGAAACAGATCTTTATGAAAGTATCATACAAGACCCTTCAGTAAATCAGCCTCCACCTTCCATTGCACCAGTTTCCAATATAACACCTACTATAGTCAATTGTCCAAGAGGCAATATTTCAATTTCTGAATAAGGAGTTAAATTCAATGGTGATCCTGAAACACTGTATTCTTTTTTGAAACGTATTGAAGAATAAGCTAATTCTAGGAAGATAAGTAAAGGTCAACTTTTCGATTCTGCTGTATAACTTTTCATAGATAATGCATTTGTCTGGTATAAAAGTTTCAAGTGTAGAATTCATGACTGAAATTCTCTTGTTGATTTATTGAAAAATAACTTTGTTCACTATAGTGCTGATGAAGATATTTGGGACCAAATAAAGAAACGTAGACGAAGAAAACAAGAATCGACTGCGATATTTGTTGCACATATGGATGTATTGTATGCTAGGTTGAGTAATAATCCTGCCGAATGCACAAAAATCTGATATATTAGACAAAATCTATAAACTGAGTATATTTTAAAACTTGCATTGTTAGATATAACATCAGATTCAGACTTATCAAACTATTGTAGGAAGTTGGAGGAGACCAACTATATTAAAAATAAAAATAGTCAAACTTCTCAAGTTTCAGAACTAGCAAATCAACCTAATCATAATAGGTATAGTCATTCTAGGGAATTCACTTCAGATAAAGGCAAACAATCAACTCACAATAATAATGGTTCAGGCAGTAGAAATACTTACAGCAACATCATAATGCAGGATTTTCTAATCCGAATAAAAAACTAATATTGAAATCAGTTTTCGAATACTCATCATTGAAACCAAAATTCTGGTGAACAATATAGGAATAGAAATTTCAGTGAACATAATAGAGGTCAATCTTCTAATAACCAATTCAGAATTCAGAATAGTAACCATGGGACAAATAGAAATTTTTCAAGTAATTCGTCGAGTAATTTTAATAACAGGCAACGTAGTACAGGTAGTAGTAACACTCCTAATACTAGTTCTAGCAACCAAAGAGCACCTGAGGTAAGAAGAGATAATTGAAATACCGGCTGCCGGCGAAGTGAAATAATAGTGTAGCATATTTTTACCAATACCGGTAGCTTTTATGTCAGTAGGCAATAGGCATAGATTTGTCGTTTCCACCTTGATCTCAACAAAATGCAATAAACTATTACGTACATCATCATCAATAATTCAATAGAGAAGATGAAAATCATGAGCGCCACTGTGTCTTCAACAATTGATATAGCTGGTGATAGACCCAGAAACACTGAAACTAAATTATATGATAGTTGAAAGTCCTGAGAGTGATCTAAATTTAATCAAAAGAACAACAATTCTTGAATCTCACATTTTATTCAATGCCAAAATGATTACATATGGCATGTTGTATATAATTAGAAGAACAACAATTCTTGAATCTCACATTTTATTCAATGCCAAAATGATTACATATGGCTTGTTGATGTGGGTTATGAAATAAACCACCGATAAAATGATCAATAGGGTTAGTTGTTGTTATCTCAGAATAATGGTGGAATTATTACAAATGAATATCCTATCACAAATACCTGGTAGCTAACATTTTCAGATGATATCGAAATAGCACTATAGAAATATTTGATATTTGTGACATTCGTCAGGAATCCTTTATCTGGTAATTACTTATCTACAATGTGTATAATGAATTTGTACAATGACTATTTACACTGCAGTCTCATTAGATTCAACATTAGGTCTCACAGATATTAAAGCTGTTGGATTAGAGCTCCTAACAATAAAGTTTTATCCCCATATTATACCAAAATCAAAAATAACTGGACATTCCAGATATCATATCTTTTCTGTTATCTTCCAACTTAGCTGAAATGTGATTTCTCCAACATCTTCTTGAGGTCCTGATCATCCAGCATTACCAGACCCAATACATGTAATTATAACTATTCGAATATGCCCTTGGTTTTTCTCCAAGCAATGAAACAGCATGGTAATCAAGTTCTTCCAGGATGGAACCATAAGGAAACGAGGTGATGTGAACAGTGGGCATAATTGTATCCAATAGCAACGATATGCTTCAGAAGTAGACTTAAATGTAGTCTTAGAGGTAGACTAAAACTTAGAATATAATAAGAGTAGTGTAGGAGGTTTGGGCCTCATGTGGTCCCCTCATTTTCAGAGTAGAGACCAGACCAGGAAGATTCTGCAAATTGAAATGCCTGTTGGAGAGAAAACAAATAGTACTTCAAAAGGTGATCATACCTCAATGATATAACATCCTCGTGTTATATCAGAACGGAAGAAGATACAAAATGGAGTAGTCTGATGACTGTGCAGGCTCGAACGAAGATTTACGACATTAAACGGCAGCTATATATGGAGTCATACTCTGTTTTCCATTCATCAGGAATATCATTACTGTAGGTCCTCTACTATATTACTTCAAAAAATTGTAGACTTCATGATAAAATTCACTTCGCCGGCTGGAGCAAAAACTCACCACGTTCTTTCATCTTCAGTCAACCTCTATTTCTCTGTCAATCTAGAATGACAGTTTCGTCATTTCCCAATTTCCGGACTCTCTGACTTTTTGTCAAGGTCAATAAAATTACAACAACAATCATGGAACAATCTATCAGTAGTTATTGGGGCATGTTTGACGGACAAAGGGGGCGTGGCCTGGGCGGGGCGTCAGTTGGGGATGTGGGGTGGAGTCTAGCAGGGGGGTGGAGTAATAGAGGGGGTGGTGGGGCGGTGCTTGGCTTGTATTGGACGTGGGTGGGGCAATTGTTTTCATTGGCTGTTGGGATTCTCTGATGGCCGACGTGGGGGTGTACCTTTCAAAGTGATTGATGGTATCTGGTTGGAGCAGTGCTTGGACTGGATTGGACGTGGTTCCAATGTTTCCATTGGCTGTATTGTCTGATAGCTTGACGTGGAGGTGTACCTTTCCAAGTGACTGATATGGGGATTTCGTGGTTGGTAGGGGAGATATAGAACGGGAGAGGCGTATAGTTGAGGTGGCATCATTCATGACGTGAAAATATGTGCCATCTTGGATGTGGTGTATGTTTTGTGGTGTATAAATAGTTGACTCCATTGACCTGTAGGTGTGGTCTACTACGTATACCGATATAATTGGATTCCTCACTCTATCTCTCCTCTCCCTGCCTTTCGCTCCCCCTCTCTCTCTCTCTCTCTCTCTCTCTCTCTCTCTCTCTCTCTCTCTGCATATTCCTTCATTGAGTTGAATGTGGATCTACCCATTCTTCCTCTCCTCTCCTTGCCTCTCGCTCCTCTCTCTCTCTCTCTTTCTCTCTGAATATTCCTTCATTGAATTGAATGTGGATCTAACTATTTTTCAATTCATCTCTCTCTCCCTCTCTCTTTCTCTCTCTCTCTCTCTCTCTCTCTCTGTATCGAAACAATGGAAAACATCCACCCACACACACACACACATACCCTCTTTCTGACACTTCACAGTCCTCTATCGAAATTACTCTATACACCTATTTATTCAGCATACGGTCGCAATGTCATGTGAATCAAATTCTAACGATACAGGACCAACTGTGGAATAGGCATTCAAAAGATAACAAAAAAGAAGAAGGATATCACTGCACATAACGGCGTAACCTGGTTGACCGACTGACGTAGACTGGCGTACTAACCTTGACTTCATCTGATTTGAGCAGTTTAGGTATGCGCGCGCACTTCACCCACAATATGGCGTTGGGGAGAAGGCAATAGGAAGATGGATCATTTACGAGGAGACAAACACTGCATCTCTCTCTCTCTCTCTCTCTCTTTCTCTCTCGAATGATGGTGTATCTATCTCCGTCTCTCTGTCCATTTCTCTCTTCCTGTCGGTTCTTCCACCTACCAGTCCATCCGCTTGCCCCTCCTGCTTTCTGATACCTGCTCTCCCTACTCCTACTCTACCACTCCTACCAGCTGCCACACCTGCCATCTGCCACTCCTGCTACTTGACACCTGCTACCTGCCACTCCTGCTACTTGACACCTGCTACCTGCCACGCCTGCTACTTGACACCTGCTCTGCCATACCTGTCATCTGCCACACCTGCCACCTGCCATATCTGCTACCTGCTACTCCAGCTATCTACCAGTTTTTCATCTTTCACTCCTGATATCTGCGACTTCTGCTAACCACCGCTTCCACCATTCAGACAATTGATCTCCCTCTCTCACACACACTTTCTCTCTCTCTCTCTCTCTCTCTATTTCTCTCTTGTCTCTCTCCATCTTCATCTTCTCTTCTCTTCCATTTCATTGATAAAAAAAAACAAAGCCATGAGGTTCAACGTTATAATTGATACGAATTGAAAATATATTACAGAAAATGTAGACATATATTCACATAAATGAACAGGGTGTCGCGAAATCCGAATGGCAACCATTGCCAGGTTATACCCCTGTGATCTGATAATGAACTAGATAGGAACATAAGCTACTCAAGTTATCAGTTTCAGTTCAAATATATAGATTTCAATAGGGATTAACTCAACGAAAAATGTGTTCTAAAATTTGTTGTAAACGACTAAATTATACTCAATTACATCTGGTTGATGATTCAACCTGAATCCCAATTTTGACTTAGTTATTACATTCAGTGATGAAACAATTCACAGAATTCAAATGCAGAATTACAACAGTTTATGAGCTACTACCATCGGAAATACAACTTCCTAGTCCTCTATTACATTTTTGTATATCACTCAGTTTCTGAGGAAATAATGGAAAAATTATTTGTCCCCAAATTCGAATATATAGGTGCCCTCAAATCCCCCATTGGAATCACTCAAAAACCCCAATGAGTATTATTATGATATTTTGAGATTTTTCTAGTCACCATTCAGACTAAATTTTCCCTTCATGAAAGCTTATATAGGGTGATCATTAAAAGCAACAATCAATACTCCTAACTTCAACACCCTTTATCTTGAAAATAAGACATTTTTAGGACCTATATGTTTATATGAACTTTTCGTCTTTGTATCACCCAAATAATCGCCCCTTGAAGTTTGGCCACATACTTGAATAACACCCCATATAACTATGCTCGGTATTACCATCAGCAATTCTCCTCATGGTAAAATCACTTTCGATCCATCGCGAAAGCTGCATCAAAAAAACTCGCATTTTTGTTCCTTGCGAAAATCTACTTCACACCTCAACAGCTTCTCATGATTTACAAAAGCACAAATACGACAGGTTTTAGAACACTGTTCTCACGTATGGGGTTCAACACCCAGACATACGCTGATGTTCTCAGATTCCATGCAGGGAAGAGCCATTCGCCTTGTGGGTGATGCCACACTCACTAACACTAACAAATCGGCGACCTTCCACTTTTCTATAAATACTTCCTCGAAAAATATTCCTCAGAAATCTCTGCTATACTTCTATCACTAGTAATACCAGTCAAACGAACTCGACAGCCCCAGTCGGCACATCCTTTCGTTTCTAGAGATAAAAAATTGTCAATATACAGAGGGGGTCATTGTAGAGTTCAGATTGAAGCCACTTTGTGAAATAAAGATTCTTCACCATGAAATCGTATAGTTTGTAATCCTTGTACCCCGAATTCTACAACTAACCTCCCCTCGTGATTTATTTATGAACAAATATTCGCTGATATAGCGTAGACACACGACACCTTCAGTTACTCAAAAGTTCTTTCGTCTGATTTTTGCGATAGTAACATCAATATTTGAGGATTCAAATTTTTTTGAATGACTAAAACGGAGTGGTGAACCAGAATACACATATTTTGCTTCATAAGCATTTCATCGAACTCCAGCAGTAGGCAACGAAGGCATTGGATACTTACTTCTGTCCACCAAAATAGATCTTCAATGAAGAATTGATTTGGAATTTATAAAACATTTCGAGAAGAAAAAGTGAAAGAGCCATTTCAAAATAACATAAGTTACTTTCCGAATCCCTTGCTTCATATAACCACACATTTATGTTGAGTCTTTTATAGGTGGAGATAAACAACACTGGTATGAAATGCACTTTTCAATCAAATACAGTGCAAGATGGTGTGAGGTACACTCGTCTTCAGAGATCATGTCGCACATGGACGGTGTCAACTCCCTTGATCACCGTTGCAATAAGAGTGCATATACCGTCCAACCGCGACATGTTCGCTGAAGACGAGTGTACACGAGGTGTAGGAGAATAACACATTTTTCATGCGAAATAATGACCTTTATCTCTACCTATATATTTCTCGAGCGCTACGTCATAAATGAGTGATATTTATTTTCACAAATGCGTCAAACAATAGATACAACTTCATGTCACTTTAATTCCTGTTGGTAACAATGGAATAGACAAACTTTTTAAACAATTCGAAAATTCAACTGTCATAGAGTTCAATATGTTGCTTGTCAGTGGCAGAAAAGGAAAAATTAGCGGGGTCTGAAAGCAAAGGGCGAATCAAGAAAAAAGCGAGCTATGACACAACGTTGGCTCCTCACAATGGTCAACAAGTTGATGATTTATTATAACAATAATTGATTTTATGCAGTGGTCAATGAATTGGATAACGGTTGTGGTTGATATTTATTCCAAAAACTCATAGAAAGAACCGTATTTTTGAAATACTAAGTACTTAGTGAAATATCAACTTTCAATACAACAAGAAAATAAATGATAATGCAGATGAATAGGGTTTTATACTCGGCTTTCCTATATATGTGGCGAATACAATTTTTCCAATTCGATGTTATTCTCAGTGGATGAATGAGGAAGTTCTTTCATAAGTATGGAAATACAAGTTTTCTAATGAGTAGACATATTCAGAATGAAGAATAGCAGATATTTTAAAAGAGGTCGCGGAGGAAACATTCGAAAAACGCAGGTATTTTGAATGTCCTCTGATTATTGCCGGAAACTTCGCATTTATGAGTATGTTATCAGAATATGAGCATCTCTTTCGGATTTTTGTTTTTGTTTTTATTGTTCTGCCATATATAGATTATGTGATATATATCAGCATTGCTTTATGTTGTCAGGCACAGGTTGGACAATGAGAAAATAGTTTCAATGCTCTAATATAATACTCTTCTCTTCCATACTAGCTGATATACTAGGTATTTTCACGAGCTTAATGTAGGACACTGTATAGTAAGGACTTTTCTCTACTTCTCCTTTGCTTTGTACTCTTGAGTCGAGGGCGAGCATGAAAAATTGTTTTTTTTTTCTTCGAAAACAAAAATTCAGTTCAAAATAACAGAAACTGACATTTTTTATATTATTCTCAGCTTATCATTTCCACTCATACTACTGGATAATTCAAACAAATTTCAACCTTATCTGCGGAAATGACAAAAGAAATACTGGATAGTTACTTCAGAAATTGATTACGCCTCGTTTTCGGAAACATTGATACCCAATATATCGATAACTAAGCAAGTCTTTGTGGACAAAAAGTTTAAAACTATTATTCTTATACTTTCTTTTGGTATGGAATCAACCCTCGAATTTTTTAAAATGAATATTGAACACCCTGTATATAGAAGGGCTATATAACAAAGTGCAAATCATGATTATTCCGTGATAATGAGCCTCCTGACCCTGAAATATTTTTACAGTTTGATGGACATCCTGAAAAGAGATTGTAAGCCTATATTTTTTCGTATTTTTTATAATTCCCAGCCAAGGGTATTAAAAATACATAATAGAAACCAAGTTTCTCATGGCACTCCAGATTCATGTTATATAGAATGTAAATGATATATCTTTCAGTAGTTATCTTGAAATCGAGTGCGTTGGAGGAAATATAAAATTTGCCTTAATTTTCGACTCAGCATATTGTCAGAAAGACTACCTACTTATATAAACTAGCATATTTAACATACCTATATACATAACGCTTGAAGCAATATGTACAGAGTTGATATACCCGAGATATGGAGGTTTTGATTAACGAATACAAGTAGTGCAATTGGTAATCTGATGGAAAAGAGTAATATGCTTTCGAAATAGTGGATATACTTATAGCATAATTAGTATCCAATTTCCACCTATAATATAGAGAAAGTCGAACTCGGTAAAATATAGAAGAATTCCGGGTGGGCTAAACTGTTTCATTGTTACTGTGATCTTTATGGTAGCTACCTTTGTGCGGGGTTAAATTGAGGGAGAGCCAGAACCGGCCTATTCTAAGCTAATCACAGGGCTCGTGTGGTCGATTTCATTGTATTCAGAGTTCGAGATACCCTACGTGGACCGACCTAATTTTTCATTTGATTTAAAGGTGTTCTGGTGAGAGGGCTACAGTCGTGTTATACGAGCAAGACATTATTATTCTCTTAGGTAAGCAAACAATAATTACTGTGTTCTTCATTTTGTATCAATATTTAGTTATTTGAATAGAAAAAGGTAATAGTTATAATTATATTCCTTCCGGATAGCGCATTCGGCGATAGATTAACTTGCAAGGGTTATTCACCTGTTTCTCAGAAACTATTGCAAATAATATTCTGAAATTCAGTATATGGATGTTTAGTGATACCGGTTTCATGAATAGTTTTCTCAGCAAATGATCCGTGCGGGTTATACTGGATGTAGAAAATTCATTATTTCAAATGTATTTAAATCCTATCATTATGGAAACTTCATCCAATTTTGACTCAGAGTTTGTTCAAAATAAACCAATTTCAAGGACAAACAATATTTTCAATAATGTTTTTCAAATCCGCAGCCTATAAAAATCACTTATCTCGTATATAGAATAAGTATTAACCCTTAACTTCTAACGTTCAAAATATATAACGTTGTCACTAACCATACGTCTCACAGACGGGACTATTAAAATGTTCATATGAATCCAAATTTTTTTATTTTATTTTTGTGAGCTATTCAATAACATTCTCTTCATATTTGGCGGAGAGAAAATGATGTTCAAAATTGAAATAGAAATACAAATTTCAGTGGCGATCAAAATTTCATAGAGGAGTACCTAATGTTCAAAATTCTAAGATGACAATGCTTGTATATCTAGATATAGACGCAATCATACGTATAATAGGCGAAATTGAACTTTTATTGTTACGTAATAACTAACTATACGTCAACGAGACATCAATCTATCTTTCACTCAAGATATTTTTAAAACTGAACCACATACGTAGATCAACTTCGGGGTACTGAATGAGTGCTGGGTGGACATAAATTACGTGGTAGGACAATGGCCGATATTGAAATACAGGGGAATCCAACAAATCGAATGCTGATATGTCGCCTCTGAGACGTATGATTAGTAGTTCAGGGTTAATGGAATGCACTTATACAGGATTATTCAAGTGTAGGTCAGATTATACGGATACTTCAACAGTTTATTGGTATATCATGCATGGTGTTCAAGATTTCTTTCCATAACTGATCAGCACAATATTTGATTGAACCTCCTTTTTTCTTTTTAAAGAACCTCGCCGTATTTTTATTTCATATCGTCTCGAAGGGATTTGAATTCTGCTTCGAATCATATCAGACCTCCCTATAACGCGAATGATCATAATTCTACAGATAATATTGAATTGAATAGGTAGGTATCGGGAGATTGGATAGATATTCCAAAAATCAAAGATTTGAAGTGTAGTCCATTTGGAATAATGACATTGATATCTACTTCCGGTATGACCTTGGCAGTGATCACTTGGTGAAAATATTTTCTGCGAATCCTGGAAATGGAACATCTTTTATATTTCTGATTATTTCACAGAGGATTTCTTGGTACGGAACATAATATCATGGATCACGTTCAGGATCCATCATTGATGATTATTTCGGATGAAATAGCGAATGAAAATTCATATTAGCGTTGAAATTTCCTCACTTTGGTATAAAATATAATATATATATACCTATATATCTTTGGTAATTATACAGGTGAATATCTCATTTATTAGTGTGAAACTTTCAAACTGAGCGAAACTTGTGCGAAATGTCTAACTTTTTGTTACTATATAGTAACATAATCAAAAATAGTTTATGGTGACTGATGGTGGTAGGATATTCAT
This sequence comes from Phaedon cochleariae, assembly GCA_918026855.4. Lineage (NCBI taxonomy): Eukaryota > Metazoa > Arthropoda > Insecta > Coleoptera > Chrysomelidae > Phaedon > Phaedon cochleariae. The sequence goes on from OU896710.1 coordinate 23,226,674, forward strand.
CTGACCCTTCAGTACTCTACCAATTTGCTTTTGTTTCGAAATCAACAAAATCCACTGCCTCCTATAAGGTTATCATATATATCATACTGAGAATTTTTTCTATATATCTCAATATTGCACAGAGGATTTATTGGTACCGAACATAATATCATGAATCACGTTCAGGATCCATCGTTGATAATAATTTTGTATGAAATAGCGAATTGAAATTCATATTAGCGTTTAAATTCCATCATTTTGGTATAAAATATAATATATACCTATATATCTTCGGTAAGTTAACAGGTAAATATCTCATTCATTAGTGTGAAACTTTCTGAAATGTGTCTCTTTTTGTTACTAGTAACATAATAATACAAAATTGCTCTACTAATTTGTTTTGTTTCGAAACCAACTAAAACTACTGCCTCCTATCAGGTTTTCATATATATCATACTGAGAATATCTTTGATTTGGAATATTATGATCAACATGATGAAAAATGTTCTTCATTCTCAAATATTCAGGTTTCCAGAAAACTGAAATAGGTACCTGTTAAAATTATATCCCGAATTCCTGAAATCTCAATAACAAAAATGATTGGAGCAGACTTATTAACTCAATAGCAAAACTCACCATTGAGCAGCCATACAGGGGGTTGAAGTCAATTTTGTAACAGAAAAATGTTTAGAATTTCATTCAAAAACTTACAACACCCTTTTTATTTACACTGCTATTGTTCACTGTTCGTCATGATATTAAGAAGAAATCTATGTTAATTATAATAAATGATCAAAGTGGGGTGAATTGAATTTTTTTCAAACAACTTGAGAACCAAGCAAAAAATCACATCAGAGAATTCCAGAGGATCAGATGATAATAATAATGTAATAAGTGTAAAATGTGACTTCAATACTTTACGGTTAGTGGCGTTCTCTTGGAATTTACCGATTTTAAATCAAAAATACTCGAATATGTACCTACCTCACTATTTATATGTCGGAAGAAACGAATATATGATATGTTTTCCACACATAATGTAATGTACCTACAAAATTTGAGTGAAAATATTGAAATATTTAGTATAATCTCTAAAAATTCAACTCCACTGCCTTCGTCATTAGGGTGAGTTTTTTTTTTGGTTTAACCATCCTATTCTCGCTATAAGATTCCGTTATATTATTTTCTACATAAATTCCAGACATCCTGCATACCGCATCTCACGATTGGTATCTACAGGGTGAGTCAGAATAAACCTCGTTCTCAGATTCCTAAGATCATAGGTCCAATAAATTTTAGTTCCTATTGAGTATGGTGATACAGTTGCCGAGGTGCCATAATCTCATAATGAGAATACTTCACAACACATCGAAATATTTTTCAACAATTAGGTACCTATCTCAGACGGCGTAAAAATTTGCACAGACGCTGGATATGGACTTTTCTTTTTGATGAAAGGCATCTGAAAACGAAGTTAGTGGGTCTCATTGTGACTTACTACGTATTTCTATTTAATGTTAAATTCATCGGTTCTGATGAATTCTGGTTCGATGTAGGTGATATAGCCATTAGTAATTGGAGATTTTGAATAACAAACCAGACGAGGGTACACCCGTGGCACTTCAGTCGTTTCAATTATCAGTAACATTGCGGTAAAACAAACACATTGAACACTAGAGATGAGAAATACCAGACGAGGGTACACCCGTGGCACTTCAGTCGTTTCAATTATTAGTAACATTGCGGTAAAACAAACACAATGAACATTAGAGATGAGAAATATTCCTTTTCGAGTACGAATCGAAATTTTTACGAAGTATTATGATACCAAAAAGATCCGTGGCAGAGAGGGGGTGGAGACACAGAAAAAGTCCAGTAATTAAAACGGAAGACGACATCCTCGGCTGGAATCTATTGTATTTTATTAAACATCTATATTGACGGGATTCTATCGTAACTAATGCCTATATCGTGTATCATGTGTGATGACTTTTCAACTTGAGGAGTGTGATTTCTTGTTATATATTTTGAAAAGTTCGATAACATGTGTTCTTCCTTGCTTTGGTTTTCGATACAGTGTGTTGAAGTTAGAAATATTTATTATATTTTTGTAAAATTATACTAATGACTACCAAAACCCTAACCTCCATGGATATCTCGAATCCACCTACATTAGTATTCAGTCAAATCAGGTATTTATATAAAGCAAGAAACTGCTAGTGGAATTATTATTCTAATTCAGTCAATGTCAAATAACGCAACATGTTCCAATATATCATCAAAATTACGCTGATTTAGATTTAGATTTACAGTCAAAGTTATTAACCACGCCGAGAAACTGCCTGAAATTTTTATTAGACAGAGATCTTATCTTTTTTATACAAACAGATTGTTGCAAATTGAATCTAGTGGATTGATATTTGGATGATTTGATCGAAAAGAATATACAGTGTTTGAAGAAATTTTGTGGGTGGTATGGTTTCTGGGTCTAACGAGAGACAAGAAAAAACTTACGAGAATGGGGCCGGATATGCTAATTTAGGGGCATTCACAATAATTTTGACGAATAACGTTAATCAAAATATTGATATATGGGAGGTCATATATATTATACAAAAAATAAAATCCATTCATGATATCAGATTGCAAAACCAGGCATGAAGAATATATGTCTGATGAGTTTTGTCAGCAGCACAGGTCATGCAGGGTGTTCATATTTAAGAGAAGTCTATACAGGGTACGGCATTGAAACCCATAGGAAGCTCGACGTATACTATCGAATGGGGCAAATAAAAATGTAGGGATCAACATCAAATTTGGAGTTAAACCCCTTCTTCTCTCAAGGTTCTATACTTCAGCAATTCTAACGTTACCTCTGTTCAAATTTCCGTGCGGAAAGCATAATCACGCGGAATTCAACAAAGTAAAATTATTTCAATCTGGAGCACTTCTGATTTTTCATCGTTCTTGTTCAATTAACGGGATGAAATTTCTCGTCAATCAGAAGATTTTGAAAACATCTGATATCATGGGAGTAATCGTTAGACTGTATATCATATAGATGTGCTGAATATATGTACTTATTTCAAAAACACGTCGTAAATATATGTCAATTATATTCCCGGTATCTTTATACGAGTGAGTCTGAAATAGTAGCACAAAATTTATTGGTTTATAACTATTCTCGAATTCTATATATGTGTGTGTGTGGAAATTCTGATCTATCACAAAAAAAAATACCATCTTATAGGAAGTGTAGTTTAAAAAGCGTTTCAACTCCAATATTGATGAAATGTCGTCAATCATTGTCATTGCCCATTGATATCACCAAAAAACTCTGACAGGCATCATAGTTTTCGAAACTCTAACTCTCATATTATAGACAGACCAATTTCACAGCTGCTTGGGCTCATACAAGGTGTTTATACAATGAGTTTCCCAAAGTTTTAACATTCAACGTGTTATATATGATTAATGATGAGTAAATTTGCTTTTAGGAGCTGTCAATAATAGTATATCAAAATCGCCTTCATACTCGATCTCATATACTGATAATCAGGGAGTAGTTATCCCCTCTATCATAGCCCTTTCCACGATATACTGATAACTCATGCCTCTTCACGCTGCATCACATTTGTGGTTTTTGTTTCATCTCGCTTGAAGCGCACGGAGGAAAATCCCTATTATGTTCGTAGAACTCCGTGCGTATATATGGATGGTGGGGAGAGGGGGGTAGATATTGAATTTTTCTTCTTATCTTCTGGAGGTTATGAGTTCTTGAAATGTGTATGCGATACTTTTCTGTAACGTATGGGATGGTTTGAGGAACGTATTGGAGCGTTTGGATGACGATAGTAGAACGCTTTGTGAATTGATCAACTTGTATTCAGTTGCTGGTCCACTATATAAGACGTGAACAATATTCTTGAATGAATCATAATATCTCAAACATCCGAAGTATAAGGATCTCATGATGTTGATGGGGATACATATTATGATGAAGACGAATAATGATTCTTATACCTTATATTGTGACGGACCTGATCATGATGACGTTTACGGTGTTCGGAGAGGATATGAATTTGGCGAATTGTTGGTTGGTAAAGAACTGATTCTATTCGAAAATGAGAATATATTTATCAAGAACAGACGTTTCGAACAAACCATAGGACTCATCAGCCTTCTTTTCAAGAAAAAACCAATAAAATATAACTCAGAAGATATGAGCAGCTATAAAATGATATTACTCCTCAGCAATGGCCACAAACAACTCTATAAAGAAAGTGGCAGGATAAATTCAAATAGAAGTTATAAATATGTGAATATAATATCCAAATTATTTCCTGCGAAAAGGAAACGAAACACTAGGAAAATGTCGATGAAGCAGTTGAGAGGCCGATTCATTTTCAAATGAATACTATGTGTGCTACGTAAAAAATATCAATATGTGTATTTTGAAATGGTTTCACTTATTTTTTAATTTTGCTGTGAATGTATTTATTATGATTACTTTGAAATGATTTTAACTTATATTTCAATCAGTTTGCGAATGTATTCATATTGATTATTTGTTATCATTATGTTCGATTTTACAACTACTATCTACTTGTATTTTGACTAGGCTGATGAGTGTAAGATGCATTTTACTTATGTACAACATTTTATGCTGCAATAAATCATAGCATATCATATCATATGCGGATGTCAATAAAAACCAATATATTATGAGTTGATTTCATTCTCACTTTCATCTTTCTCACCTTTACTACCTGTTCGTTGATAGTTTTCAATTCAGCCTTCCATGAGAAATCCAGACGCTGAATAATTTAAAGTGCTCCGTTTCGAAGAACAAATACAAATTTTTGCTAATGTCATAACATGGATCTCCCTCCTTTCTCGATTTTTCCTTATGAATGTGGCGAATTGAAAATAAAAAATGAGCTGTTCTAGAAAATTTGAGTAAGTGTAGCAAGGACATATTGAATAAATTCCGTAGAATGTCACTGGAATTGAAAATTTCACTATTAGAAAAGCTAGAAGAGAAATTCAATCGATAGTTCTTGATTTGTTTGAAATAGAGAAATATGTCTTTTGAAAATTACCAAATTTTCACTTATCTTAATGATGAACTTATAGCATTTTGATTTCTTTGATAGATACAAATCCATATTTTTGTTATTTCACCCCGAAATATTCTCGTTTTTGTATAAACTTCTAGCAATTCATGAGTGTATATAATGAACCTGCTTTTGAGCCTCACCAATAAATTCAACTCCATTTATCGACAAATACCTTTTTCAATACCAAGAGATATTCTCACTGGATATCTCCTACCAAGCTGTTCACTTCACGACATTCATCAGCATTCATACAGATATTCATACAGCTTCATGTATGTAACGATGATGGTCAGGTGGAATACGTGCTTTTTCAGATCAAGATATTGTAATATTTCACTATTTAATCTCTCTGATGGGGCTGTGGAAGAACAGCAGTTCTGAACTTTTCAATCACGGCCCAAGATTTCCTGAGAGATAATTATTATCGAAGTATGATTTTTGCTGATATTATTTCATCAATAGATACATGAGTTAACATTGTTTCAGATTTCGAGCCACTAACATTTACTCTTCGTCCCCTGCTATAAAAAGTACGCCGGCTAGTCGATCTGCTCAGTCTTCAGAAGTCAGCTGAACAAGACAGTCGTCTCCTAGCTCCTGTGAATCCTTCGATTTATTTTGCTGAACAATGGAAAAGTTTGTCATCGTCAAGAACTATCAAAAAACGGTGCGTCGTTTCAACCTCCAAGGTAGGACGTTGGAATTCAATATCAAACCTATACCCGAAAACACTGAACCTGTTGGATGGGTGAAAGATGCAATCAACCAGGTCATTGAAAAGTCAACGGAAGGGCTTCTACCAAGTGATAAAGTCGGGTTCACTTTTTGTTCCAAGAACTTCAAGAGAGGCGACGGATGGATCAATTTCAGAACTCTGGAAGACGTCACTTTCGAGGATGTTTGGAATCTTATATGCAGTGTATACCAGTCTAATTCGACTGGTTTGGATACAGACACTTTTTGCCTGGGTGTGAGAATGCCCGTAGGAAGAGGGAAGTGCAGAGGACGTAAATATAATACTTTCGACGAGGAAAGCGCTATGCGAAAAGGGATTGTCTCTATCAATAATAAAGACAATTTATGTCTGCCTCGGGCACTAGTTGTAGCCATCGCTGCAGCTAATAAAGATCCTGAGTATCGCAAAATTCGACGAGACATTGGGAAGATGCAAACACAACGAACTGTACAACTCATGAAGTATGCAAAAATTTCAATTCCTGAGGAGGGTGCTGGAATACTTGAGCTGCAAAAATTCCAACAGTGCCTCTCAGATGATTTCAAAATTGTTGTCTATAGCTATGGGTATAAGGGTCGTAGCATACTTTTCAAAGGAATGTCAAGCAGCTGTCGAAATATCAATCTCCTTCATCACAACGGCCACTACAATGTTATAACTTCGCTAACTGCAGCTTTCTGTTGTAGTTACTATTGCGAGGATTGCAATATTCCATACAATAATAAGAATGATCATAGATGCGGCGGAACATGTTTGGGGTGTCATCAGACTCCTGCTTGTCCTCAAGATCAAGTGAACATTCAGTGTAGAATTTGCAATAGATCATTCAGAGGACCTGTATGTCATGAAAATCATCTGAAACCAAAATCAATGGGTATGAGTACGGTTTGTGAAAAGATTCGACGATGCGAAAAATGCTCAAAGACGATGAAGAGCGATAGACAACATGTGTGTGGTGAGATATATTGCAAAATATGTAAGAAACATGCACCCGAGGGCCATTTGTGCTTTATACAACCAGACACTATGACTCCGAGAGTCAAAGAAACCCTGTTTGTCTTTTACGATCTAGAAACACAGCAGGAAAAGGTATTGGATAATGGTTCGTTGCTCCATGAACCAAATCTGTGTGTATTCAAGCAATGCTGCGATAATTGTTTGAGTACTGACAAAAAAATATGTGAGAAATGTGGAGTTCGACTACATATACTAAAATCAGAACCCTTGGAAAGATTCGTGGAATTTATTCTGAACCAAAGAAAAATATTCAAAAATATAGTAGTTATAGCACACAATGGAGGAGGGTTTGATCATCAGTTTATTCTCAACAACATTCTGGTCAAAACAGATCTGAAGCCAGAATTGGTGATGCGGGGTACCAAGCTGGTGATGATGGTGGTGGGGAATGTCAAGTTCTTAGATTCGTTGAATTATTTTCCCATGGCTCTATCGAAGCTTCCGAAAGCTTTTGGGCTCGCCGACGAACTCAAGAAAGGATACTTCCCACACCTCTTCAATACCTCAGAAAATCAAGATTATGTCGGTCCACTGCCATCAGTTGAATTCTACGACGCTGATAACATGAAGGGTTGTGATCGCGATATCTTCCTTGCATGGTACGAATCTCATAAGGATGATGAATTTATTATGCAACGGGAGATGGTAGATTATTGCATATCAGACGTCGAAATTCTCACCCAGGCTTGTTTGAAATTCAGACAACAACTACTGGAAACCACTAATGTATGTCCCTTCACAGAGGCTTGTACCATAGCTTCTGCATGTAATAAAGTATATCGTCGAAACTTCCTCCAATCTAATACCATCGGTATCATACCAAGAAATGGTTACAGATGGCGAGATAATCAGTCTAAAGTAGCTATTGAGTGGTTATTGTGGGAAGAGCTTCAAAGAGGTATTAACATTATACACGCCGGTAAAGAACAAGAAGCTCGTGTACATGGAGTGAAGGTCGATGGTTTCTGTGCGGATACCAATCAAGTATTCGAATTCCATGGCTGCAGGTATCACGGGTGCCCGCAGTGCTATAAATATCGAAGAAGTGATCCTCTACCTGAGAATCCCACTGAGTCTCTAGATTTAAGATTCGAATCTACTATAGCAAAGTCTGAGAGACTGCGTAATTTCGGTTGCGAAGTGATTGAAATTTGGGAGTGCGAATTCAGGAAGAAACTGTCTGTAGAAATGAAAAAATATACTGAAAACCATCCAATCCTCAGAAATTCACCTCTCGATGCCAGAGATGCGTTCTTTGGCGGACGTACTGGTAATGCAGTAGAATATTACAAATGTAAGGAAGGCGAACAAATCAAGTATGTTGATGTTTGTTCCTTATATCCGTGGGCTTGTAAATATGGAAAATTCCCCACGGGGCATCCTATTGTATACGTCGGTAAGGAATGTTCCGATGTCAGCCTGCAGAACACCGAAGGGCTCATCAAATGCACGATACTCCCACCTCAAAATCTCCACCACCCCGTATTACCACAAAAAATTAATAATAAACTGATGTTCGTCCTCTGTCGAACATGTGGTCAGAATATGAATAGCGATGAGTGCTCCCATGATGAAGAGAAAAGAGCGCTCACGGGTACATGGGTAATCGATGAGGTGTTGAAAGCTCTTGAAAAAGGCTATGAACTTCGAGAAATACAGGAGATATGGAGTTTTAGTATTCAACAGTATGAAAAATCAACGAAGATACCTGGACTATTCACCTCAATGATGAATAAATTTATAAAAATTAAACAGCAAGCTTCGGGCTGGCCAAAGAACTGTAGAAATAGAGCAGATCAAGAACGATATATTGAACAATTTCTCGATCGAGAAGATGTTCAGTTAGAATTCGATGAGATCGTAGAAAACCCCGGTCTCCGCTCGCTGGCCAAACTGATTTTAAATTCATTCTGGGGAAAGTTTGGTCAAAGAGAAAACCAACCTAAGACTAAAATTGTTAATGACTCTAGCGAGTTTTTCGAAATGTTGACGAATCCCTCTATAGAAGTTGATAACGTCTTACCCATCAATGACACCACTTTGATAGTTGGATTCCGGCATACTGCTGAATCATATGATGTATTGACTACAGTTAACGTAGCAATAGCCGCTTATGTAACTTCTCAGGCCCGACTTAAGCTATATGGCTATCTGGAACAACTGGGGGATCGTGTCTTATATTACACCGATTCAGTAATATACGTATCAAGACAGGGAGAGTTCGATATTCCGACTGGTGAATTCATTGGGGATATGACGGATGAGTTGGAAGCGTATGGGCCTGGATCCTATATCACCGAATTTGTTTCTGGAGGCCCGAAAAATTACGCCTATCAGATATGGGGAACGCAGAAACAGCGTCAAGAGATAGTATGTAAGGTGAAGGGAATTTCATTAACATATGCAGCATCCAAACTGGTAAATTTTGAGTCCATCAGAAACATGATTTTGACTCCATCTGAACCCATCTACATAACCTCCAGGAATATTAGAAGAACAAAAGAACACGCAGTAGTTACGCAAGAAGAAACAAAAACTTATAGGACTAACTCTACGAAGAGAATGTTCCTGTTCGATTATAGTTCTGTGCCATATGGATTTAAAAGAACAAAAATTGATTGAAAATTCCATCACCCCCTTTCTCCATTATATCAGGATGCTATTTCTAAATAAGTACACGTCATTTGACTGTTTATATAAGTTTTCTCAAGAAGGTATTTCTGATTCACGAACATTATTTTACTGTTTGAATATAAGTTTCCTATATATCATTCAAGTATATGGGTGGTGATGATATGATGATGGATTATTTATTTTCATTTATTTACTTGTTTTGGACCTCATATTTTCGTGTTTTATGTGTATGTACATACGGTTTTGTTGACTTTTTTTCTAATTCTTGTACATTACATTGTAACAATATTGCTGTACTATTCCATTTGGAAAATGAATGAATATTATTATTGTTATCATTATATTATTATTATTATGATTATTATAATTATTATTATTATCATTATTATCATCATCATTATTATTATTTGGTAGGGATAAAAGTTCCTCAAGTGCATTGTTCTTGGAATATAGGGTTTTGACGTCCGATAATGTTTTTTTTTTGTAGTAGCTCATAAACTGTTGTAATTCTGCATTTGAATTCTGTGAATTGTTTCATCTTCAAAAACAATAAGAGACGAAGTTACAACCCTTTGGTGTATCACTGAATGTGATAACTAAGTCAAAATTGGGATTCAGGTTGAATCATCAACCAGATGTAATTGAGTATAATTTAGTCGTTTACAACAAATTTTAGAACACATTTTTCGTTTAGTTAATCCCTATTGAAATCTATATATTCGAACTGAAACTGATAACTTGAGTAGCTCATGTTCCTATCTAGTTCATTATCAGATCACAGGGGTATAACCTGGCAATGGTTGCCATTCGGATTTCGCGACACCCTGTTCATTTATGTGAATATATGTCTACATTTTCTGTAATATATTTTCAATTCGTATCAATTATAACGTTGAACCTCATGGCTTTGTTTTTTTTTATCGATGAAATGGAAGAGAAGAGAAGATGAAGATGGAGAGAGACAAGAGAGAAATAGAGAGAGAGAGAGAGAGAGAGAGAAAGTGTGTGTGAGAGAGGGAGATCAATTGTCTGAATGGTGGAAGCGGTGGTTAGCAGAAGTCGCAGATATCAGGAGTGAAAGATGAAAAACTGGTAGATAGCTGGAGTAGCAGGTAGCAGATATGGCAGGTAGCAGGTGTGGCAGATGACAGGTATGGCAGAGCAGGTGTCAAGTAGCAGGCGTGGCAGGTAGCAGGTGTCAAGTAGCAGGAGTGGCAGGTAGCAGGTGTCAAGTAGCAGGAGTGGCAGGTAGCAGGCGTGGCAGAGCAGGTGTCAAGTAGCAGGAGTGGCAGGTAGCAGGCGTGGCAGAGCAGGTGTCAAGTAGCAGGAGTGGCAGGTAGCAGGTGTCAAATAGCAGGAGTGGCAGGTAGCAGGTGTCAAGTAGCAGGAGTGGCAGGTAGCAGGTGTCAAATAGCAGGAATGGCAGGTAGCAGGTGTCAAGTAGCAGGAGTGGCAGGTAGCAGGCGTGGCAGAGCAGGTGTCAAGTAGCAGGAGTGGCAGGTAGCAGGTGTCAAGTAGCAGGAGTGGCAGGTAGCAGGTGTGGCAGAGCAGGTGTCAAGTAGCAGGAGTGGCAGATGGCAGGTGTGGCAGCTGGTAGGAGTGGTAGAGTAGGAGTAGGGAGAGCAGGTATCAGAAAGCAGGAGGGGCAAGCGGATGGACTGGTAGGTGGAAGAACCGACAGGAAGAGAGAAATGGACAGAGAGACGGAGATAGATACACCATCATTCGAGAGAGAAAGAGAGAGAGAGAGAGAGAGAGATGCAGTGTTTGTCTCCTCGTAAATGATCCATCTTCCTATTGCCTTCTCCCCAACGCCATATTGTGGGTGAAGTGCGCGCGCATACCTAAACTGCTCAAATCAGATGAAGTCAAGGTTAGTACGCCAGTCTACGTCAGTCGGTCAACCAGGTTACGCCGTTATGTGCAGTGATATCCTTCTTCTTTTTTGTTATCTTTTGAATGCCTATTCCACAGTTGGTCCTGTATCGTTAGAATTTGATTCACATGACATTGCGACCGTATGCTGAATAAATAGGTGTATAGAGTAATTTCGATAGAGGACTGTGAAGTGTCAGAAAGAGGGTATGTGTGTGTGTGTGTGGGTGGATGTTTTCCATTGTTTCGATACAGAGAGAGAGAGAGAGAGAGAAAGAGAGAGGGAGAGAGAGATGAATTGAAAAATAGTTAGATCCACATTCAATTCAATGAAGGAATATTCAGAGAGAAAGAGAGAGAGAGAGAGGAGCGAGAGGCAAGGAGAGGAGAGGAAGAATGGGTAGATCCACATTCAACTCAATGAAGGAATATGCAGAGAGAGAGAGAGAGAGAGAGAGAGAGAGAGAGCGAGGGGGAGCGAAAGGCAGGGAGAGGAGAGATAGAGTGAGGAATCCAATTATATCGGTATACGTAGTAGACCACACCTACAGGTCAATGGAGTCAACTATTTATACACCACAAAACATACACCACATCCAAGATGGCACATATTTTCACGTCATGAATGATGCCACCTCAACTATACGCCTCTCCCGTTCTATATCTCCCCTACCAACCACGAAATCCCCATATCAGTCACTTGGAAAGGTACACCTCCACGTCAAGCTATCAGACAATACAGCCAATGGAAACATTGGAACCACGTCCAATCCAGTCCAAGCACTGCTCCAACCAGATACCATCAATCACTTTGAAAGGTACACCCCCACGTCGGCCATCAGAGAATCCCAACAGCCAATGAAAACAATTGCCCCACCCACGTCCAATACAAGCCAAGCACCGCCCCACCACCCCCTCTATTACTCCACCCCCTGCTAGACTCCACCCCACATCCCCAACTGACGCCCCGCCCAGGCCACGCCCCCTTTGTCCGTCAAACATGCCCCAATAACTACTTCTATCCAATCATAAATTGATCAGATTTCAAATCCACCACACTCGATCTCATCCATATCCGTTTGTTTACGGTCATCTACTCTGCGTCATATGAAACCTTTCTTGGTTGTGGTCAAATCCTATTCGACCAACTACAACACTGTTAGGCGAAATTAAAAAGCGAAGGAGATTTTATGGACTCAGTCCTACCAGCTGATTGTTGTCCTAACCACGATGTTTATGAACGTCAAAATATAATAAATTATCAAGAACAATAACAATGGATCAACAAATTACATGACAATTCATCGAATGGTGGGTGTTATACTGAGTGATAAAGCGACATCACTTTATTACAAACATCATGTGAAACTCAGTGTCCTTTCCCAATCATATCAACAAGAGAAATCATAACTTCATGGAATGATAACAATACCATCTTCATCAATTCAAAGTATGTTGAATAGTAATGTGATAATGTTTAATTAATTATATGATATTGATAATTTGCTTTAGATTGGTGATAGAGGATTTCCCTGTTGTTAATAGGTTGTATTTGTTTTCGAAGCAAATAAGGAAGTAAGCATACATTCAATTCCAATGGCAGAGTTTGTCACTGATCAGAATGTGAAAGTGATACCAATTAGCAATTTTCATAGACTCCATAATATACTGATAATTAAAATTTCTACAGTATTCCTACGTACATATAGTTTGTTAATATTAGGTAGATGTTCGCAAGTAATGAGATGTCCATGAAATTATCTAGTATAAGAATCGAATTGCCGTTGCTGGCATTGTGTTGAGGTAGCATATAGGATAATAATATGCTTTATGTATGTTGATAACCTACCCGGAAAATTGTTAATTCTGAAGGAATCTTCATAAAAATCAGATGTAGCCTCGAAGTTCACCTATCCTGTTCTCATTCATGTATTTTTATTTCAGCATTTTGAATATCCCATTATACCTTTGGATATCTGTTGAGTTCTCCATAGCTACAATTTACCAGTTCGATTAAAACAAACTGGGTGGCGCCTACCGGAAGATTTTCAAGAGCCTAGCAAAATATTGGAGTCATCCCACCCTTCTTGCCACCACATACGAGCTACCGTGCCCGTATTCATTTTGATTCCATAATTTCTTTATGATTGTGTTGAAAAGGAATATTCTCAGATAAATTATGAACGTCACAGACATTGTGTCGCAGCTGGTAAATCAATGTGAGAACAGGATATATGTTTGAGTCTATGCTGCTGTATCTCTTCGGTTGACAGTACCGTTGTTTGATTTTTGTCTCATCTGGGTTTCAGCAGTAAGATATCTCTAACAGGAGAAGTGTGAGCTATCAGAAGAACAGCGAGGTCTACATCCTCACCAACAACAGCCACAGAATTGTGACTTGATTGCTCTATAGCAGTCTTCACGGTGAGGACGTCAGCATCATCGGAAGAGTCTATACTCCACTGTCATGAAGATTTTTCTTCGATAAGGAGATAAACTGACTCGATGATGATAAGATCTTTCGCTTATACACATCTGCTGAAAAAGCAAAGTTGGGTCAAATGCAATCAATTCATCGTGGGTTTTTATCGATGAGCTGACAAAGGGAAGAGGGAGCGCACGATTTTTGCGACACAACTCGATGTCTCATATTGAAAATCCAATATCTTCTTTCTTGGTTCTTCAACAGCTCGACATATTTCATCACCGCACTCGTAATTAACGTGACTTCACAGTTCTTCTCCTGAAACTGCTTACACGTGTCGAGTCGTTTGAGAAATCGGTTCGGTTCGTAGAAAAACCCTGTATTGGAAATTTCACTGATTTGTGGGAAGGGAGGATGTACCTCAGTGCTTCGATGCTTCAATATCGATTCACGTCGAGGTATCGATCGTGGGTTCGAGACCCACGAACGCAGACTTTTTCTGATGGCCTAAGAAAGTGTTTGGGATCACACGTTAAAAAGGTAAGGCCCCCGTCATTCCTTGCTCGCACAAGTCTTTCGAAGACTTCTGAGGGTTGCTCGTAAGGGGGCAACCGAATGACGGATAGAACAATTTTAGAACAACAATTTTAGAACAATATCAAACCACTAACTAAATTTGACAATGTCTGTAGTATCTTTATTCCGGCGGGCTTCTCCGAAGCCTTTGTGCTGTTCACTTGATTTGTGGGAAGGGAGGATGTATATCAAACCACTAACTAAATTTTACAATGTCTGCAGTATCTAATTCCGGCGGGCTTTTCCGAAGTATTTGTGCTGTTCACTTGACGTGAAGAGAACTCCGCATTATACTTGTTTTTCTACTTCGTCCCGATTCTTCACCTATCGATAAGCCGTTGATTTTTTCACGCCGAGTGTATTTGCCAGTCCCCTCCGATCACCATTATAAGTGAAAACTGCACAACATTGTTTTTTGCTATTGTCTGCACCTTTTTTTTCAATATAAGGCAGATCAACTCATTACAAAACAAGAACGATGAATGATCACTATTATTCAATCTCGATTTTGACACAACTTTGACAATTCGAATTTGCAGTTGTCGTTTTCCAATTTGGAGTTGTCTCGTCCCAAATTGAAGGAGTTTATTCTCATGTTGACTGTGTCAATCAATTTGTTAGTGTTAATTTCCAATTGGAAACTGTTAATTCTAAATTCGAAAATGATTATTCCCGATTTGATTTCTGTACCAAGTTGGATGTGTTTAATCCATATTTCGAATTGATAAGTCTCAATTTGAACTCCAAAAGGTATAGAACAGGTACGAGAGATCATTCGAAAACGTTCGAAAAGCAGAGCATACCAAGAAATCTCATATAAAAAGAGGGCCGGACAACTGCCGTTAGTCAGTCAATCACCGAGTGTCAGAGAGATAGTCATAAACCTCGTGATATAAATAGTAGTTATAAGTTCGATATAAATCAGTGTTCCTTGAGTTAAAATAAATCAGTTAGAAAATAAATTGTGCCGTATTTGCTTCTGCACCCGAATAACGTAATAGTATAGTACGTAATGCGTATTGTGAAGTGATTACGCACTCGCTGAACCGCGGCTACGTGCGTTTCTTTTCCATTCGTGCGTGAGAAGTATGCTTCTTACTCATATTACGTAATATACTATCGTTAGCATGCGCGACTCGGACATTGCGACGTTGGACAATATGCGAATATCATTACAATTGATTCGAGAAGGATGAAAACACGCAAGTTATTCACGAATCATTTTGGTTTACAGATTTGTCAAACGAATAATGAAGTACCAACTAGGTACTGAAATGTTCAATTCCTTCGAAAAGGCACACCCTCAGATCAACAAAAGACCCTAGATTGGCCCATAGCTGCTTTGTTGTGAATCAAACATAACTGTGTTTAGTTTACGTTCACGACGATTCGACCAAAACAAAACAACAAAAATCCAGTGCCGGCCTTTTCCCAAGGGGTCAAAACATTGACAAAATGATATTATTCTTCACATTAAACAATTTTTTTTCAAATTCGAACCCAAACTCAAATTTTCTGTCAAACTACGTTTATTTTCACATAGGAATTTGAAACACATAATGTAGGGATATATTCATTAAGGTGTTCAAATCTGAAATCCCATTATTAATATGGTTTAATAAAAAACAATGAATTATATTTCAATTCCAGTACTGGTTAGTACAAAGAAATGAGTGCATAAAAGGGCAGAGTAATTTATTACTTAATGAATCCAAACACATCAACAATACAGATTTTTTAATTTTCAGTTGAAAGTACTTACACATAACAAATAGTAATATAGGCAATTATTATAGGTAGAAATCAACTGAAGCTCCATAAAACACTAGTGTTTGTTTATGGTAATGCCTGCTATAAATATATGTTATATTTAATAATAAATTTGTTCAATTTTCTATAGAAAAGGTATAGGCACACTCAGCTAATATACATAAATTCATAAATATGAAAATAAAGTGAGACCTAAGATACAGAGACTTATGTTCACCAATTACTTGAAGACGGCTTGGCTGATTTTGATGATTCAAAGTTTGAACATCCAGAGGTGGCCTCATATTTTTTAAAAACAAATTATATACAGGGTAATTGGAAAAATAATAATACAGGCCTCAAACTTCACATATGTGGATGAAACTTGGTAGAAATATACTTCATGCCCTGAATTAGCGAATCGGGCTAATAACATATAGGATGATTGAAAAAATAGTAAAAATAATTGAAAAATGATATACAGTATATACACATACACCCAAAGGATGGTTCAACAAGATACCAATTGTATTTCAGGAAACTTTAATTTCAGTCTGTAGGTTAATCGAGGAGGTGGTATATTCATTATTCCAAATTTTTTGGGATTTTCTCTCCTCGTTTCTATAAAATAAAAATATGAATATTATTTCAATATACGTGTAGTAAGGACAAATCAGATGATTCGCCCCAAAATGTCACTGCGTTTGAAGAATTTCCCTATCAGAGAACCTAAAAGAAAAATTCACTAGCTTGTCAGTGACAATTTGTATTGAAAAAATTTTTGGAGGAGGGAAATAAAGGTATATAGAAAAAATATCAAATTTTCACTTATCTTTGGACGTTTCGGGACCGGTTCTGCTCCCGTTTTCAACATGAGAAGAGATTATTTCAATAGCGAAGT
This sequence comes from Phaedon cochleariae, assembly GCA_918026855.4. Taxonomy (NCBI): domain Eukaryota; kingdom Metazoa; phylum Arthropoda; class Insecta; order Coleoptera; family Chrysomelidae; genus Phaedon; species Phaedon cochleariae. Next base: position 23,243,686 of record OU896710.1, read on the forward strand.
CGTATAATGTCTTGGAGCTTTTCAGTTTTCAATGACAATTGGTTCAGATTTTAGTAGTGAATACCATGAAAATGGTAAATTCAAGATCAATTAATGAAAACATCCTGTAACTCATTTGATTGCCAACGTCACCAATTGTCATTGAAAACTGAAAAGCTTCAAGACATTATACGACTTCACTATTGAAATAATCTCTTCTCATGTTGAAAACGGGAGCAGAACCGGTCCCGAAACGTCCAAAGATAAGTGAAAATTTGATATTTTTTCTATATACCTTTATTTCCCTTCTCCAAAAATTTTTTCAATACAAATTGTCACTGACAAGCTAGTGAATTTTTCTTTTAGGCTCTCTGATAGGAAAATTCTTTGAACGCAGTGACATTTTGGGGCAAATCATCTGATTTGTCCTTACTACACGTATATTGAAATAATATTCATATTTTTATTTTATAGAAACGAGGAGAGAAAATCCCAAAAAATTTGGAATAATGACTTTAATTTCAACTTCTAGAAGTGAAAAAATAAATAAGATGTCTCATCTATTTGAATTTATAATTTCAAGACAGTATGCTCAATTGAAAAATGCGAAAATATTCGAATATTGGGTTTTTGTTTGACTACACACAAATTAAATGTATTTGAAATATTGAAAAGTAGGTACATTTAAGAATTTCACTGATTCTTAAATGAAATTGTTTTAGTCAAAAGAGACCTAACTCTTTGTCCTCAGAAAAATTTCATGAAAAATTCTAATTCTAAACAATGAATGACATTGTTATCTGTGAAGTTATAGAAATTTTACCTGGTTTCGAAAGTCTCATCACCTTTATTTTTCATAGTATCAATCATTTCAGGGGCTGTTGAAGTAGAAGATGCTGGAGAACTGTGAAACAGTCCATTTTTTTACTTGACAAATTTGTTGATAAAATCCAACATATAAAAAAAAACGAAAAAAAAAACTATATTGTTATAACATTGAGCAAAAGTTTGAATATTGCTGTGAGTTTTCAATGTATTGTATTGTACCTGATTTTAATCATATGGTCAATAATGTTTTTGTAGCATCAATCGTTTCAGGGGCTGTGAAAGTTGATGATGCAGGGGATCTAAAAAAAGAACATATGAGTTATTTGAGATATACAATCCCCTCAATGAATGGTATTGATATCTGTGGTTAATAGAGATTTTACCTGATTTTGATAGTCTCATAATATTTATCTTTCATAGAATCAATCATTTCAGGAGCTGTTGAAGTTGTAGATAATGAAGGAGATCTGAAAATTTGATGTGAATTATTTGAAATTTTTGAAATAAAATTCACTCACTTCATTATGGAAGAACCAACATCTATATTCATTATTTCAGAAGCCGTTGAAGTTGAGGTTGTAGGCGACCTACCAATAAAATTAGTTCAGAGTTGTTTGAGCACTTTTTCATGCATAATACAATCAACAATGTATTCAGGTTGATCATATCAGTTTCATTATTTTTGAACTGATAGTGAAACAAAAATACCTATAAATTACAAAGATTGTAGTAATTTTGTAGTAATTATTACCTTGAAAAATGCATTTCAATAGTTTGGCTAGGTGAATGTTCAGGAGATATTTAGTCCACAAAAACTGCTACTTCAGCAGAACTTTCAGCACTGAAAAATGAGAATATTTTATCTTATTCACCAATAGAGGGCTGAGGCAAGGGAGTAGATTTTTGAGCTTAACGAAATAGTAAAAATTGAGTTTATTGGGATTTTCTGTCAGCTATGACATTCATTACGTGAAGAATTTGTACCAACACTCATTTTGTTGTATTATTAAAAAAAAATTGAAATAACAAATTTTTGAATTAATAAATATAGTAATTCCTGACAGAAATATCAAAACTGCATGTATAAGACAAGAAGTTTCATACACTACAGCTTTTCTACACTTGCATCATACCTTTAGAAGATTTGTTTGGCTCCAATAAACCAATGAACACAAAAAGTCTATTGTCTGAGCAAAATACACAGCTGCCTATCATTACTACCTAGAAGTATCCTCAAATTCATTTCAATAGTCGAACTTTTGAATTCTGAGAGATAAATAATCAATACACAAATTTAAAACTACCCCATTTCCTATTATGAAGTGTGAGAACTAGAACCAACTTCAAAATTGACTACCTAATAAGTATGAAACTTTCCTAAATAATCTTTAACAATGTCTAGGTAGCACAAAACTCACATTTCAATAGTTTCAACTGCCAGTAACTTTGGAATAGCATCTGAACTCAAACATGATTTTCCTCGTGGCAAATTGTAATAAAAACAAACACCCAAACGGCATTTTACGTAGTCTACGCCTATGAATATTTACCTATGAAGAGTTTGTTTATGAGAGATTGTTTTGCAAACAAAGCAATATTTAGCCATTTTGGCTCACTGGCTCACTTCACAGTACGGAAAAGTAATCTGAATGTCACTAAAACTACTAAAACCTCACTAAAACTAAGAGAATAATGTTTATAACTGCAAAACACACTGCAAATATCCGAAATAACAAACAGCTCACGGCGAAGTGAACAAACCAAGATGGACGACATAACAAACATGTGGCAAGTGACATGACGAAAGCGTCGTTGCCAATAGCAGTTCATCCGATATACCGAGAAAATACTGTTACGTTATTCGGGTGCAGAAGCGAACACGACACTATTTATTTTCGAACTGATTTATTTGAACTATAGAAACACTAATTTCTAACGAACTTATAACTACTATTTATGTGAAACGATTTATATCACGCGGTATATAACTGTCTCTCTGACACTCGCTGCTCGACTCCCTGACGGCAGTTATTCGGCCGTTTATATATGAAATTACTGGGCAGGCTTTGGCTCGAGAACCTTCTCGAATGATCTTCCGTCTCCTTCTTTTTGTTCTGGAAGCTTCTTAGAACAAAACCTCTCTCTCTAATTGTTCCATCGATTGTTTCCAGAACATTCCAGAATCTTCTGTGACGTTCTTTGTCACTGCGGCATATATTGAGTGTTCGGAAATATGCTGGTGTATGTAGAAATCATTGAGAGGTTGGAGAGCAATCTGGGATGCGTGATACAGGATGATCGTTGTACTCCTGCCTTCCTGCTGATGTTTCTAAAGCCCCTCCAAGGGAAATACCAAGGAGTCCCACTGACTCCAGTACGCCTTCAAAGTCTGTGAAGATGGTGCTACTTCAAAATTGACTACCTAATAAGTATGAAACTTTCCTAAATAATCTTTAACAATATCTAGGTAGCACAAAACTCACATTTCAATAGTTTCAACTGCCAGTAACTTTGGAATAGCATCTGAACTCAAACATGATTTTCCTCGTGGCAAATTGTAATAAAAACAAACACCCAAACGGCATTTTACGTAGTCTACGCCTATGAATATTTACCTATGAAGAGTTTGTTTATGAGAGATTGTTTTGCAAACAAAGCAATATTTAGCCATTTTGGCTCACTGGCTCACTTCACAGTACGGAAAAGTAATCTGAATGTCACTTAAACTACTAAAACCTCACTAAAACTAAGAGAATAATGTTTATAACTGCAAAACACACTGCAAATATCCAAAATAACAAACAGCTCACGGCGAAGTGAACAAACCAAGATGGACGACATAACAAACATGTGGCAAATGACATGACATGACCAAAGCGCCGTTGCCAATAGCAGTTCATCCGATATACCGAGAAAATACAATACATTTTACAGCATCATGTCGTAAATGGTGGAAATATCATCGAATTCTGCTGCATGGCTCAGAAGTTTATTTTTCATATTTTCTTGATACACTTTGGTCATTTATAAGCTTCACAGTTCAAATCGTGTATAATAATTATCAGTAAAAATGTAACAATTTTCTGAATCTTCCGCAAATATCCTCGATTTGGCAACGTGTATTCGATGTTGCCATTGGAAAACGTAAATAATAATAAAGTTTATGTTTGGTTCACAACAAGCAATGTAAATCTGCGAGGTGGGCCTATCTAGGGTCTTTTGTTGATCTGAGAGGCACACCCCTATATTAACCTACTTTACTTTTATTCAAATATCCTGTTACCCATGAATGAGAATATATTTGACAGTTGAATATTGCAACATCACATTCCCAAACTGATCGAGTGATTACCAATGAATCAGACAAAAATTGGTTTTCAGGGTCGAAAGAAGATATAAAAAACAGGATGTTCCATGAAAAAATTATCTGTGGTTTGTCATGCTTTCAGAGATCACTCTATGAAACTTCTGATAAGGGCCGTGAAAAGGCCTCATAGCGGCATTCAACTTTTGCATATTGTTCTTTTTTCTCGATAAAAAATTACGTGAATATAGTGGTGTGTCTTCTCGATGGATACCCCTCTGTACCTGTTGGTTTTATGAATAGTCTGAAATCATACAGATTCTAACGCTATCTCTTTCGCAAGAAATTTTTACAGTAGCGAGTTGTCGATCTCTGGTTCTGTGGTGAAATCTGATACGATCCTTTGAAATTTAAGAAATTGGGTTCAAATAGCCAAGGACCCCGCACATTTGGTACGGAAAATGGCTTTCAGCTAATTTCTCTGAAAATTTGATATGTTCCAGATATTAGCGTCCTTATTTTCGAACTACAGGGCGTCAATCATTTGGCTGTTTCGAATATTTTGCATCGATTTGAATTATGTGCTTCAGGTCGTGATAAATCTTCAGTAGAAATGAACGCTCCCTCTATTCGAACAGAAAATATTATCACATACAGGATATTGCATTCCATCATGACAAGGTGACATTCATGGGAATAGACAAATATTGAAAACTTCAGAATATCTTTTTCTACTCAATCACTGAAAACTTGAAAACAAACGACTAGAATCGGCCAATTATTTGACACACATGGATCTTGATCATCAAAATGAGGATTCATATGATTTCTGATATAATGTCCGGTTTGCCATATATAGGGTGATGACGATTTGAAAGCTCAGAATTGATGTAACTCTTGTACAAAATGAGATAGATATCACGAATGGTTCATAACTGTTTCTATAATATATAACAATGAAAAAAAAAAGAAATGTTTCATGTTCACCCAGTCCGAGATATGAATAATACCACTGCAATGCATTCTCACCGAGCTATTCAATATGGTATCACAAGTAGGGGCTGCTATTGAAATGATATGCATTGGGGTGTTTGTGACTCAGGGGGTTGGTGGGGGTATTTCATGAGACATTCTATTTTTTACTCTATATATTATATGAACAGCTATGAACCATTCGTGATATTTATCTCATTTGGTACATGAGTTCAATAAATTTTAAACTTTCAAATTGTCATCACCCTTTACATGACAAACCGGACATTGTATCAGAGGAAATCATAATAATCCTCATGTTGATGATCAAGGTATATAGTGTGTCAAATAATTGGCCGATTCTAGCCGTTTGTTTTCAAGTTTTCAGTGATTGAGTAAAAATCGAAATTCTGATATTTTCAATATTTGTCAATTCCCATGAATATCACCATGTTATGATGACATGCAATACTCTGTTTGCGATATTATTATCTATTCGGATAGAGGGATTCATGAGGTACACATTAGACGGGGAGCGTTTATTTCTACTGAAAATGTATCGCGACTTAGCATATGATTCAAATCAATGCAAAATATTCGGAACAGCCAAAATCGAATAACTGACACCCAGTAGCTCGAAAACTGGTCATAGGATCTATCTGTGAATTGGACTGTGTAATAATGACGCTAATATCTGAAACATATAACATTTTCAGAAAAATTAGCCGAATGCTATTTTCCGTACAAAATGTGCTGGGACCTTTTGCTATTTTTTTGCGGGTAGAGAATCTATGATCGCCGCTGTTTCAGGTAAGGATATCGTGTATCTGTGCATACCTTCCTAATTTGAAATTCCAATTCTTTGAGTTGATCGCTCTTCATTCTGGCCAATATGTCATACTTCTCGAATTCATCCAAAAGTCGGATTATATTTTTTCTGATCTTCTGATCACTTCTTTTCTGATTCATGCAGGTGGTAGTCGTATTATCCTCTTCGATCTTGTGTTTTTCTTCTTCGAGATTTCGAATAATTTTTCTTTGTTTATCTAATTTAGCACCCGTTTCTTCCAGAAATGCAACTCTTTCATCTTCCATAATCCTCAACTGAAAAGTAATTAGAAGAAACTTATAAGCAGATCAACTTCTCATTTGGATACTTCCAAATGTTTGATGAATGTACACCGTATTCAAATTGTAGACTTAAGCGATAACTATTGAAGGAAAACTTAGGTTAGGTTGGTGAACATTGTGAATATAATAATATATCTAACAGATATATATCATAATCGTCACCGAATTTGTAAATTTTCATCAAAATGATCAATATTGCATATTTGCAGTCCATGGATTTTTTCCTTCAAATAATCTGAACTTTTTATCATATCACGCTTTGGAGACAATAGTGAACAAGACACGTTGGGAAGGTTCCTTCACCGTTTGAATGCATCCCTTGCAGAGTTTGGAGTCTCATAGTGTGTCAGACTTTTTTGATGGGATTATTTTATTTGAGGTCTATGTTCCACTTCAACAGACTGAAAATCATCAAAATCTGATCGGCGGTAATGAGAAAAGAACGGACGTCATCTTCAATTCTCCTTTTTTTACGAAAATCAAAAATTATTCAGAAACTATTGATATACAATCAACTGAACGGTAAACAAGGCGCTCTGTGAATAGCAATAGTGAATGGAATATCATTTCTTCGAATAGTTTCAACTAATAATGGTGACTTTTTTAACGATGAATTCTCGAATTCAAGTAGTGGTTTCGCAATAACAGGAAGAAACATAGATGTTCAGTAATAAATACTGAGAGTGAAACTATCTCTCGTTTGATAATACTCCTGATTATTATATGCTTCAAGTGCGCTCAAAAATATTAATAATGTTGAAGAAACATCGTGCGTACTCGGTGAAGATGAAAGGAGAGCGTGGGGATAAAAATTCGTGTTGATTTTTGAAGGTAATGTCTTGGCTAAACTTGCCTTAGCAAATAAATCCAAAGCTTCCTGATTCTATAAAAGAAAGTTTTGAAGCACGGCTGTCCGACATATTACGACATATCAACTCCTACACGGAAATCGCTATTTGACGACGACGTGAATCATCATGACATCGATAAAAAAGGATGCACCTTTTTCATCGCTGATAAACTGCCTGCTCCTTTGATCTAATAGATATTTGCGCCTGAAGTCACTCTAATTTCTGTCGTGTCAAGTTTGATTGATGGGTATGGGTCACGCGTAAATTAGCACGATGAGCCATTTTAGGAAAATTTCATCTGAAGTAACCACGAAATTATGAGGAAGTCAGTTCCGCCTACCAGTTACACGGAATCATCAATAATCATTATTGTTATTTATTTGTATATTGTCGTTGATTCATCTTGCCAAAAAACAATCGAACTTTTTTTTTCAATTGGATTAATTTCGAACATTTTTCGTCAGTCATTTCTCTCGAAAAACTGACATTAGACAAAATTGTTTGACCTACGGTCTCGCAATTTTTTCATATCAGTTCTTCTCGTGAAATTACTGATCGGTAAATGTTTTTCGTTACCAAGAGAAGTGAATTCGATAAAAAAGAGCTCTGGTGTTTTTACTGTTGATAGAGATCTGACACATCTTCAAAAGATATAATAGAATTGAATAGAGCTTTATACAGCATCAATAGCTATAACATAACCATATATTAATGATACACACATATAGACAATTAAATCTATACATCGAAATACAGTGCCCCACAATTGAAGTGGGACACCTAAAATTTTCGCTCGAGTTTGTAAGATTATAACTTCTGAGAAAATGATCCGATTTCAATTCGGTTTTCAGAATTCAGAAACTGATTCTATTGTCTCGAGACCCATGGGTTCGAAGAACTGGAAATATCATAAATCAAAATTGTACAGGGATATTAATGGTACACTGTAAACTTGCATCAACTTTGGGGTCACCCCATTCCGGCCAAAAAATTTTTTTCTGCTTTCTTCATGATGTTTCATGGAGTTCAATGTCATATCTCGAAATGGTTTTAGATTTTCATAGATTCAATACATTGTCTCGACAATATGATTTTTCTAGTGGAATGTGTCAAAAATAGGGAATTTTTGTTTCAAAAATTGTAACGCGAGGATTTTTACGGTGGCGTACTCCATGAAAAAATCGAATCACTTCATTTCCATATAATGACCAATACAGAGTGGTTTCCTGGAATTGATTTGAGCTAGATTCTTTATTAGTATAGGGAAAGTGGGTAGGAATGGGTTAAGGGAGGAATGGGTCAGTCAAATTAGTGTCTCCATGTATGCAACCAACATCTCAAAAACCAGTTAGGATGATGCTTGGAGTCGAGTTTCAGTTTTTGTTGTGAGTTGAGAGTGATCAGACGGTTTTGAATAGTTTTGTGAATCAAAATAGATTTTCAAGTAAAATTAGTCGATTTTCAGTGGTTTATAAGATAATTTTCGTCGATAGAATCATCTATTAAAAAGATTCATACTTCTTACTATCCATTTAGATCGTTCCCCAACTGAATCATGTTTTGTTTACATAGAAAAATTTTAGCGGCAATTTCAAAATTTCTAGAGCTTGCAGGAGGAATGGGTCGGATCATTTCAGGAAGAATGGGTCGACCCATTCCTCCTACCTCGATTTCTTATAAGACCAATAGTTTTCATTTCGTTATAGGTGTTACTCAATTTGGTCGAACAATGCCTCGTATATGGAAAAAAAAACTGATAGAGTCAGAAATACAAGTGATGAAATTAAGAGTGCCATTCAAGAGGTTATACAGGGGACCTCAATCAGAACGGTAGCAAAATCACACAATATCTCATATTCTGCACTTCAAAGATACGAAGATCAAGCAAAATCTTTAGAAGATATTACAAATTTTGAATACAGCCCAAATAGTACACCAAAAAGTTTTTACAACTGTTTATAGGCCTCCAAAAATCATTGCACGGAAAGAAATGGAACAAGTTGGCCAAATAACATCTGGAGAGAGGGGGCAGCTGGTCACGATGTGTGCATTCGTAAGTGCAGCTGGAAATACTATACCACCGGTATTTATATTTCCTCGACAGCGAAACGTGGATGTATTGGGCAATGGAGCACCACCTGATAGTCTGATTTTGGGACATCCATCAGCCTGGATGACAGCTGATAACTTCGTGCGTGCTTTCATTTTGTTAAGAATTGTCGATGTTCAAAAGAACGACCAGTTGTATTGTTCCTAGACAATCATTCGAGTCATGTTTCCCTCGAGCTAATCGAGGAAGCAAGAGAACATGGGGTGCACTTGATTACGTTTCCACCGCACTGTAGCCATAGGCTACAATCATTGAATGTATCTGTATACGGTCCTCTTGAAGTCCGATATAATCAGGTCTGCGAAGAATGGATGATATTCCATCCTGGTAAACCAATCACAATATACAATATCGCAGATTTGCAAAATAAAGCATATACTTTAGCATTTTCCAAGCAAAATATTATAAAAGGTTTCGAAAAAACGGGAATTTGGCATCTCAACAGAAATATATTTTCTGATGAAGACTTCATGATGTCCTATGTCACTGATCGACCTGATCCAAGTGGCGTCGCACAAAATCAGCCTACACCGAAGTCATTGTATGACGACACTGAATTGCTTTGTGGTTCACACAGTGACCAGCCTCAAGCAGAACACACTGACTCTGTTGATAGGATCATCGAAATGGAAAGACCTCGTACTCCAATTGCTTCTACTAGTGATAAGGTAGTCTTGATTGAAATTGTTCGTACTGAATGATACATAATATGTATAGAACTGTTTATTGTTTCAGAAATTTCTACCACAGGATATTGTGCCTTTTTCAAAAGCATCCCCGCGTAGAACAAATCGTAAGGGACAGAAACCAGGCCGTACGCGCATTTTATCGGACACTCCTGAAAAAATTGAAGTCGAAGAAACCTTAAAAAAAAAGTTAAATTTAATTTCACAACCAAAGAGTCGTCTGTCGCTCCGAATTTGAAAAAAATCTTCAACAAAAAAAAAAGAACCTATGAAAGCTGTACAAGTAAAGAAAATGAACCAGATTTGTCAAATTCAGACGATGATTTGACATACGAACCAAAAGATCCAACTGATGAGTTCGACTTCGACACGGACAATTTAGAGATTGGCAATTTTTTTTTGGTTAAGTTCGCTACCTAAACGACAGTGATTCACTATGTAGGCCGTCTCGAATCGCAAAACATTAGAAAGAACGAGTACGAAATCAACTTCTTGTGAAATAAAGGAAGGGGATTCGTATTTCTCAACGTACTCGATCAAAGTACAGTTGAAAAAGAAGATATCATGAAACTACCACCGCCTTCTAAAACTGGAGGAAGCGACAGAGTGTTTTCCGTGTTCTATTTTGACGTAGACCTTAGTTCTTTTGCAAATGTTCGTTAGTAATAAACGTATAAATTCGATCTGAATATGTTCCGATGTATTGACTTCAATGACCCAATCCTCCCACTGTCTGAATTCACCCTGACCCATTCCACCTGCGAGCAGGAGGAATGAGTCACGAGTACATGATCTGTTAATTCAATTACATTATTTTGTTCGTTACGGAATATATAATATCTCACTAGTGATACTGATTACTGTTGCATGTATATTGGACCCTCCATGAAGAAGTCTGAAAATTTCCGAATAGTTTGAAAAAGATATTTGTAACTATTAAAAATGACCCATTCCTACCCACTCCCTCTATATCAACATGGCAATGTGTTTCAAGTTGAAGACTTTTGATCGCATCTCTGCTGTCCAGATGATTACACAAATGAATATTTCCGTTGCATAAATGAAGAATGATGAGACATCTTGGAACAATTTCGTTTTTTTTTTTCGATCGCGTCAATAATTTCAGAAAGACATTTTTTTATCATTATATCTCTATAATGAATGATTCTAAATCAATTCTCAATTGCTCCATATTCCCTTGTTCATAAGAATATTTTTCCCATCCTGAAGATACAAGGCGCATCGAAAAACTATCATCAAGTATCCAGATCCTCAATCATGATCGGTCCCTCATGTTTTATTGATTCTGATTCATCAAAATTCGGATTGCATAAGTGAGTTTCGTGATATTCTGATTATTGTGCATTTATACGGAGTATGAATCTGCTTTTGAAGTTCCAAGACAATTTCTATCCTACTTGGTTAACTGTCGACGTAAATACCATAGTTTTTGAGATGGAGTAGGAACTTCTCATTTCTCTCAATATCGATACATTGAAACATTCTGTATATCATATCAAAGCCAACTAGGATCAAAAAATGGTTTGATTTCATAGAACTATCGTTTTTTGCATCAACTACTTCTCTGCATTCGAATATATTGTGTTCAGATAGTATTTGCAGTTGACAGTAAACATTGAAAAATGCCTAGGCTAACGTAACCTGAATTGGCAAATATAGCCAGGTTATGGAATGATATTTTTTCCATTAGAAGAATCGTAGATGCTGTTAATTCATCAAGAGGTACTGTTCAACGAGCAATTGACCGTTTGCGGAACCAAGGGACTACGAGATATCGTCATGGCGGAGGGCGGTTTAGGGCTACTCAGCCCAGACATGATAATTTTCTCCGAACTGCTGCTCGTCGGGACAGGACCAGTAGTGCCGTTACCATCGAGATCAGATCTCGATACAGAGATAGATGTTTGATAGATATTGTGATACTATATTACCGAGGTATCGAGAAGAACCAATATCGAGAGGATGGATTGGCCACCTCTGTCACCAGATATGAATCCAATTGAACATGTTTGGGATCGGATGAAATTAAAGTTGAGTGAAATTATAAATTTGTATGAATTGACGACTGCGATATCGAATGAATGGGAAGCCATTCCCCAGAACTTCATCAGAAATGTTTTGAAGGGAATGCCTAGGAGGATAACAGCTCCGATTCGAACGAAAGGAGGGCTAACAGAATACTGAATTTCAACTGTTATCAATGTTCATAATACAAATAAATATTCCTTCCACTTGAAACACTTTCCATACAATTTCGGGTGTGCATTTTTTTTTCAGCCTCATTTCATCTCATGAAGTTCCAAACAGTTTCAATGAAGCAGATTCAACACTAAATTAATAGGCATTACAGCATTTTTGTTGAATACTGCAATTTTGATAGTTATATAAGGTGTTTAATTATTGATTATCTTCGAAACATCTGTTCTTATAAGGTTTCACTCATAAAAGATTTTATGCATTTTACGCACAGTTCAATAACATGTATTGTCTCAGTGAGATCCCATATGGGACACACGGTATGTGAAACTTCATGATATCAATTTTCCCGATAGGTCAGTATTATCATAGAACTTGGATCAAAACTCGTTCTGATTGTCACCTAAATACCTCGATAATTATAGTGATGTTAGAAGAAAAAATACTCCTTCGAAATTATTGACCCGATCAGGAAAAACTCGGAGTTGTTTCAAGATTACTCAACACTCTTCTTTATTATAAGGAAAGAAATCATTTGTATGATAACCCAAATAGTGGAAATGCGATCAGAAACCTGAAACTTCGCACGCATTACCATCTCCATATACAAGTAAAATTAGAGCCCTGAATCAAACTCTGAAAATCACCTTGTATTGGTCAGTACATGAAAATCAGTTGATTCAATCTTCCTATTGAGTACGCAACTGTCAAAATACTCTCGTAACATTGATAGAACAAAAAACACCCTATTTTTGACACATTCCACTAAATATTGTCGAGACAATGAGATCAATCAATGAAAATCAAATCCATTTCGAGATATAACATCGAACTCCATGAAACATCATGAAGAAAGCAGAAAAAAATTTTTGGACGGAATCGGGTGACCCCAAAGTCAATGCAACTTCACAGTGTACCTTTTATCGGCCTGAACAATTTCAATTTATGATATTTTCAGTTCTTCGAATCCATGGGTCTTGAGACAATAGAATGAGCTTCTGAATTCTGGAAACAAAATTGAAATCGGACCATTTTCTCAGAAGTTAAAATCTTACAAACTCGAGCAAAAATTTCAGGTGTCCCACTTCAATTGTGGGGCACAAACAGAGCTCTCTTGTTTTCACTATTGAAAAAGATCTGATACATCTTCAAAAGATATAATAGAATTGAATAGAGCTTTATACAGCATCAATAGCTATTACATTACCATATATGAATGATACACATCTGATATATATCACATATAAACAATTTAATCTATATATCGAAATATTATATTCTAAATCTTGTTTCGAAACTTTTTACATTACCTTAACTCAAAGACGTAGATCATTATACATTTTCAAACCGTTTATGTAGAACTGATCATTGAACCTCAAATTATAATGTATCATATCTGCCCTTTTGATTATACAGGGCGGACCACCAGCAACGCCTTGGTCTGTACAACGGTTACCAGAGAGTTGTTTTTCTACATGGGTTTTGATTTGAAATATTACGGAATGTACAGGGCGTCTCAAAGCGCAGTATACTGAAGTTATACTTCAATATACTTGTAATGAAACACTCTGTTGTTCTGACAATTTTTCGATTCTTTATCGAAAACGAGACACATTTCTTCCAATGATTGAGTGTTTCCGAGATATCTTTCTCTGAATGCTGGATTTTATCAAAATTTGTATATATGTTCCTAGCAAACACATTCACATCACAGAGATATCGCAGCGATGACACAATTATAACTTGTGATATCGCATTCTATCCCAATCAAGTTTTTTCCATGAAACGTCCCTTAGATAAGTTCACTGCGATATAACAGCGATATATTCAATGCATTGTCATCGCGATATATATATATATATATATATATATATATATATATATATATATATATATATATATAAGTTTTGTATTTCAAATGTATTTCATGTTTAGAGAAACGTATATGACTGTTTACATCTTCATATGCATGCAAAATTTTAATACGTGACTGATTGTTTTGATTCATATAATAATGAAGACGATGGAAAGCCCTAATTTCGAGTGACAACGGGCAATGAAAAACCTCCACCGCCCCACGTGAGAGTCGAACTCACAACCTTTGGGTTACATCATGCCCAACGCTCTACCAATTGAGCTAACGGGTCATCCGAATCGGCTTGAAGGTCAAGTTCTCATCACACACCAGGCGACAGAATCCATCCAAATCCCAAAGTCACTCGAAATCTTGCACTATATGAAAGATCGCTTGCAGGATGGTACTGTACAGTCGTCTTCAAAAAACATGTCGCACATGGACGATGATAGCATTCTTTATAACTCTTGCAATAAGAGCGCTGACACCGTCCAACCGCGACATGATTTCTGAAGACGACTGTACAGTGTAATAATAATTGAAGATTTTATACATTATGCATTTCGTTATATTGTAGTATCTTGATTGAAAAAGTCACTGATCTTTTGTATAATTAAAATATAATCTCTTCTACAAAAAATTAGTGAAATTTTCTTGAAAACAAACTGCCAGAAGGACTCAGATATTCTAATCCAGAACCTAATCAAATTGAATGTTTGCTGAAAAATTTGGACCACTAACAACATTTTCAGAGTGCTTTCATTTCCATAGAAATTTTCATGTTTTTTCCTTGTAAGTTCTCTGTAGCTATAGCAATTTCTGTCCTTTATTCTTCAGAATTTTCAGGATATGTGGTGGTTCAAGGAAGTTTATCTCCTCCTTTTCTTTTAGGTGTGCTCCTAGGTTTCTTGCCCTTGCGTTTTGTAGGGTGACACATTCCGTAACTATGTTGATAAAGGTTTCCTCCTCTACCCCACAGAACTGACATACGTATTCCTCTTCTAAGCCGAGCTTCCTAAGATGTAATTTCAACCGGCAGTGTCCTGTGAGGACTCCCGATAGTATATGTGATCAGACTTGTGTAGTATTCGAATACCCAGTATTCTGAATCCTATTCAGAATACATTTGGCTGGTATTCGAATACTATTCGAATACATTTGTGAATTTGGTATTCGGTATTCGACTGAATACTTTTTTGGTCAGTACTCGGTATTCTGGATTCTGAATACCGTTTTTGAATCCCAGTATTCAAATACCCACTTTGTATTCAAATCCCGGTATTCGAATCCTGTATTCGAATCCCGATATCCAAATCCTGTATTCGAATCTCGGGATTCGAATCCTCGTCGCTATATATTATTGGTCAATCATATGTTGCCACGGCTCCGGCTTAACGCAACTTGAGCGTGTTCAAACATATATTTTATTAGTTCCCATGTTTTATTCGAAATAAAATGGATTTTATTTTTAGTTTTATTTATCATTTGAGATTACTTTCCATGTTTATCTTCCTAAACAATTATTTTGTGTTACCTTACTGTTATCCAATGTACCAAAGTACTTTATTTTTAGTTTCATTCATTAATTGAATATCGTTTTATTTTGAATAATTTTTCAAATGAAACTAAGAAATAAAAATTAATAAACATTTCTTATTTAACCTCATTGTGGCACTTTGTATCAAAAAATTATTCATCAAGTTTCATTTAATATAGATTTTCTATTTTTTTATATATTTTTATAAATTAACTACATAGGTACATAAATATAAATGAGCTTTATGTGCGCAATTAAATGTTTTTTTTTTCAGTTGGAATATTCATAAAATATTCATATGTGAATGAATCCAGGTATTCGAATACATCGGTATTCGAATACTTTTTTTTCTTTGTATTCGAATCTTGAGTATTCGAATACTATTTAGAGTACGGTATTCAGGATTCGTATTCGAATACCGGATTTCAGTATTCGACCCAAGTCTGTATGTGATTTATTTTCACTAAGGCTTAACCTACAGACAGTATTTATTCGTTATCTCGTCATGAACTTCTTCAGCGTTCATTGATTTCATGTTAATTATCATTTTAGGTGACCTCAGGTTGTCTATCAAACTGCAAAAGTTTCCAAATTACTTCTTGCCATAAATAATGGCATAGGCGCTCTTTATAAAGGGAAAACCCTTGGCGGAATAGATTTTTCAGATAATTCGAGCAGTAGAAGTGAAATAACGAACTACAGCGAGTTGATAACTCCTGAAGAAAAAATTGCGGTGCTAGGTACATCAGAATCGGAATATTTTAATAACGACTATGAAGACAATCGAAGTTCTGATGAAGATGAAAGTAATACAATATATATGAACGGAAGATGTTGTCTACTCGGTATTTCATTTCATCGAATTATGGAAATCATATTCATCACATAAAGTTGTCCATAGTAATCTAAGCAAGATGATAATAGTCTAGACGTCAGTCAACTATTCAAGATTTTCAACCTTTAAATCGCACGTCACTAGCGCAGAGCTGATCTGACAGATACGGAAAAATCGCAAAAAGTACTTCACTAACACATCCAAGATATTTCCTAATCGAAACCCATAGGAAACTAATATTATTTCCACTGCTATAGTTACTTGTCAGCAGAAGTGAAACAAATAATGTCTATCTCGCTCAGTGGATATAAAATTTCATCATCTGGTATTGACTTGAAATTTATAGACTGATCGTGTACTGAGGATGACCTTGGTCATTTTCAATTTTCATAGCAATTTTGACTACCTACCTAGTCAACATTGAATTCAATGCAACCAGCTATCGTTTGAGCATCATTCAAAATTTACCCTACTGCCATAGATATTCCACTTACAGAGATACACACTGATGATGACCAACTGGGCACTCGAATGTGCTGTGCTATGATTTCAGACAAAGCGAGAAAAATTCACTCGAGAGTTAATGAGACAATTCAGAAAAGAATGTACATAGTTTTTTGTCACATAACCTATATTATTCTTAAGTGAAAGAGGTAATTTTAAAACTGCGAAACCTCAGGGGCAACGGTTGAGGCAGAGGTATAAAATTCACTACTGGTGGGTGGAGCTCAAACACGACGCCGATAACGCAAAAACCATTACTCGTTTGTAAATCCGTTCCTAGACCGATTTACGAGGGGGATTCTTAAAATTCAGTACGACGCGGTGACCGCGGCGTGCTGACTTGTCGACTTGGCGTACGCGAAGAACGCTCCAAACGTTGGGTTGCCGACTAGAAGTGCTAGTCGTTATAAACTTGAATACAAAATGTAATCTGGGTGATGGATGCATCCATTTAAATCCAGCAAGGTGAATGCATCTCGGATTGCAAATTGCGAGAAAAATTATTCCGATTTTTCAAGTTGATGCAGATTCTTTTAATATTCTCATGAGCTCTGAGCTTGGTTGTCAGTATATTGCGATGTAATTTCCAATGAATTCCACACGAGTGGAAAGCTGTTGTTTTTGTATTCTGTCGATACTAATTTCACCTTGAATTATATTTTGTACAAATCATTTATTAAATTCCTTTCAAATTGTTATTTGCATATCGATTTATTTGAACTTGATAGTGTAAACCGAAAAATAATATTGAAATAAGAAATGGAATAACTATAATTCAATAATATTAGTTGGGACGATTCCTCGCACCAGGAGTACTAAATTTTTTTTAATATTGAATAACAGGATATTTTCCAAGTTAAATTCATTTTTTATTTTTTATTCTGTCTCGCACTTCCATGCCTCTATCTGTCCTACTATCTATAATTTCTGAAATGACGTATTCAATATAAAACTGTTTTATTTTGCTTTCCATTTTATCACTCCAGAAGTCGTCATTTCGAGGGATTTTCTCAACTTTCATTCCCTTGGGGGTCCAAACACACAAAAAAAAAATCCGTTTTGGTGATTTCCAGTTGACCCTGGATTTGAAAGTACCAACTATGGCATTCATTGATGGTCCTGTCTTTTTTCCATAATGTTATTTTTCGTCCCACTATTCCTTTATCCACAGTCATATTTCTGGCTCCATATGGATATTTTATTTCTACAATGGAGTTTTCTCCTTCCAAAATTCCGTCAGGACTGGCAGCCATGTAACTGAATTCATCATCAATGAATAGTCCACATTTTGACATGCTTCTTTGCAAATAGTCTTCCAGGTCTTCGTGCTTTTGCTTCATTTTCTATGCCATATTGAGTGGTTTCAGCAAAAAATGGTTCGGGATGAACAACGGACTTGACCATATTTTTCACTGAAGAACTTTCTTGCTTTTTACAAATCTCTCCAAATTTCAAGGCAGAAACACGTTTTCGCCTTTCACTATGCCATCGAGCAGAATCAGCCTGATCTCGTGTCAGTACCTCAATATTTTTGGCTTCTTCAACAGTTACTGATAACGTTTTTGAAAAATCTTTTGCTGCCATGCCAAAAGAAGTGTCATCCATATCGGGTTTTATACAATGCTCGCCGTAAAAAAAGGTCATTCCTTCTATGTTCCCTTCGTTTCTTATGTTTGATTTTTCTTTTGGAAATAGCAGCTTGCAACCATTCATTTTGTTTTGTCAACTCATATTTCAAAACGAATGGATCGTTTAACTTTCCATACTTCGATTTGAGATTGCTCAGTTTTTTTTTTTGTATTCAGGGCAACCACAGACGCATAACAACGAGTTTGGTAAGATCTCTTCATAACATAATGGATTCTTTTGTCTAGCAATCACATTGTCATACTGTTTTGCACAATTGTTGTCTACATCGAAAATCAAGCTGTTTGAGTGATTCGCGAGGTATCTGACAAACTCCATTAGTTTGTCATATAGAGCTGGAAATACAGATAATGAAATTACTCTGTATATATATATACAATCCAAAAGGATTGCAGAAAAGTTGGGATGTATAATATTTCATTCATTTCACATGGGGTTAATCATAGAATGCATGAATTGAAAAAACATATTTTCACTAATTATTGCGATAGGCATAATTGGATAGAAAAGCGACTGACCAGTCGACTTTTTTTTCTACAAAAAAAATTTTCCAGAAAATTATGCCGAACATATTATTGGAAGTATTGAATAACTTACGAGTCAATTTCATATCGGCCACAGTTGTTGTGTCTATATTTTTTTTTCGACAGAAGTATTCCGAACATTTTGTATGATCTCCCAAAATGTGTTTCGGGCTGTTCAATATGTCTTTTCTCAAGTTTTCAACTTTCTCAATAGGAGGAACTATTTTATTTTTCCTATACTTGATGGCTTCAGTAATTGCATACCTGAATCGCATCAGATTTTTCTATAATAAAAAGGGTATAGTTATAAAGAAAATGACCATGTATGGAGTTCTGATAACGGATGGAAAGAATTTTTTTAAGAAATTACTGTGCTAGATCGTTTTATGTTTCTCCGGATTTCTCTTTTCGTCTATAGTCATATGTTTTGAAATATAACTCGGAAAATTGAGCGAGAAAGAAGGATATGACATACTACAAAAAGCAATTTGAATATTGATACATTTTCACCCGACCTTGGATTCAATGGGAATAATCTATTGATCACAAAGACACCCTCACGTGCCCTCACAAAAATACCGATTTCAGGAAAATAATCCTGCTATTAATAACAAATAGCATTTTAGTTTGACAACATATTCGTTCTCATCTTAATTTCTTTCCACAGTATTATAGGCCCCGCATTTTTTGTTTCAACTAGTTCTCTTATTTTCCTCAAATAATTTCTTAATAAGTGATTCCGGCATTCTACTTTCATGACCGTAATATTATAGGATTTGTACGGATCTTTTTGCAGTATTGAATCATAACAACTGCTATCTCCATCGGCAACCATTCTATTGTAAATTAATCCATACATCGGAATACTTTTTTGAAATCCCTCAGCTATGATATACCAATTTTAGTAGCATTTGTGTTGAGGGGTAATCTGCGGATTTTTCTTGCATGTTGAACAAAACTTATTTTTAACAGCTAAATATAAGACTTTTCTTGTTTTGAAACCTACGATTGCTGCAGCACCACTCAATGAATAATAATTTGATCTAAAAGACCTTTGAGCCCAAACGCCGTCATACACGACGGTTATTAAATCTGTACCATCTGTAGTAACATCTCCACATTGAATAGCTAAGCGTTTTTCTTCTTTAGCTGCCTTAGCCATTTCCTCCATCGCAGTTTCTTCCCAAGAATCAGCTAAACTTTCTTGGATTCTAGAAAAGGTTTTGGAAGAGATCGTTGGTATATTCATTGTTGAATGAAATTCATTGAGATGGGTATACCCAGACCCCACGTTCGTTATTTAAATCACAGCACTTTTGTTAAGGTCTTCAAAATCAGAAACTGTCGTTACAGTCTCTATGAACATACACATATTACATCTGAATGTAATTTAAGAGGCTAGCCCTCTTCTCGCTTCTTTTATTATCTCAAGATTTTTGAGAGTGCACCTGAATTGGGGAGCATGATTACCTATCATAATGAGGGAGTCGATTAAATGTTGAATATCTACTATTCTACGTCCTTCGAGTTCGATTTTTTCATAGTTATTTTTCTTTTTTTTTATTCGACGTTTCCATCGATGATTTATCGATGTTCAAGAGTTTGCTCTCGTCCTGATTCATATGAGTTTGATCATCAGTTACTTCCGTGTTTAGATTGCTCGAGTCAAAATTTCCACAAAAATCGTTTCTCATCTGATAATTATCCTGAAAATATTCGTTCTCTGAAATTTGACACACATAATTTCTGAAACTTGAATTTTGTTCATAGGTCGTCCCACAAAAGTCGTTTATGAACAGATTATCATGCTTAAAATATACGTTTTCTGAAATATCACACAGTTCATTTCCGAAATTCTGTTCAAAAGTCGCTTCAACAGAGGGGCCGTGTTCATCAGAACAATTAATTTCACTAAAGCGTTTCACACCGCGAAGAATCACGTCAGCGATATCACTTTCTGAAAATTGTTCAGTTGAATTGTCATCAATATCCATGGAATTTTCTCCATCTGCTTCATCCACATTGATAGGAGCAGTCATAGTATGAATATCCATATGTTCTACCGGTGAGGTACTAGAATGCGTTACCTCCAATAATGAAGTTCCAGCTCCACTCATCATGGATGGCACCTAAAAATGTATAGTGTCTTCAATATGTATTTGTGTATCACGAAAAGCTGGACGTGTTCCACGAAAAACTGGACACTGAATGAACCATTCATTTCCTGAAATGTTTTAGTTTTTTTCTCATTTTCAACCTAATTGTGTGCTTTGTAGACTACACAGCTTGATAGGAGTGTGCGAGAGTCCGAGGGTATGTGTGTCAGAATTTGGCGAGTTATTTTCAAGATATTTGGTAGGTTTGATAAGATCTTGAGTTACTATTCCAGTTCAACTCACCTTATTTCTTAGGCGAATTTTGGATCGAGATGACACTCTCCACGATGACATCCATAATCGTTTTTTCGAACTTCTACGTCTACGCGGCATTGTTGTAAATTTTTCAAAATTGCAATACTTTCACTGTGCACAGACAAATCATAAATGATCGCTCCAGAAATACATGAAAATACAGTTAGTTATCTAGTTATCTCACCCCACTTGCTGAAAGGTTTTCACGCTTCTTTTTTTTTTTCATTGGTAGCTTTGAAGTTACGAAAACAGCAAACAGCGGTACCTGTTTTTTTTATAAAAGGTCGGAAATCATGCGGCGAGGGTCAAAGGACAGCAGACGCGTGGCAAACCGCAGCGCTAATGAATCGTTTGGAAAAAAACTTCGATACCGACAAGAAAGTGCATCCTTCTTTATCGTGATAAATATTTTTTTGAGATGCCTAGAACTAGACGAAAGTAGATTTTTTATCGTTTCCACGATTGTTTCTGATTCGACCGACCTAATCATGGACGTATTAACAAATTCCGAGGTAATCCTAATTCAAATTATACGCGTGAATAAACTTTTATAACGTTTTATTTTTCAAAATATTCCATGATTCTAGAACTCAAGAAATATTATCGTCAATTGTGAGAACCTCGCCGTAACATAACTGTGGTGATTTCTGAAAATAAAATTTCTAGGTATATTGGAGCAGTATGAAATGGTATGGAATGATGATAATTTGTGGGATATCCACTGAAATTATGGAATTTCAATGTTTTACACATGCCAGACCCTCGTAGAGATTACAAATAAGGAATGTATATTACATCTCCATTCATAAATGTTAATTTCTTCCAATTCTGAGAGCAGCGCCATTCTCTGGATACAAATTGTTGCCATGCAAGGGTTTCGTAGTCCCTAACTTTTTAGATTTAATTTTCATTTTGAGTGGATGAAAAAATCATTACATATTTGTAAAGATCTAATCTATGTTCCTGTCGTCGTAACGAGTGAATGAAAACACGTAACTGATGAAGAATATTTTGGTGTGAGTGGTCCAGAAACCACCCATCCTAGTAGAGTCTGTTGTAGAAAAGGTTGATGCTTTCCTAATATTAGTTGTTCTGGACATAAAAGCCTCCAAAAAATATTGGCACCCAAAAGGAGCTCAATTTTTCCTGTTTTATTAAATGTTGGGTCTGCTAAAACATAACCTTCTGGAATTTTGAAATCATCTAAATTGAATGTTATCGATGGTAGATTGGACGAGATTTTTTCTAGCAATAAAAAATCCAAATCTTCTTGAAATGAAGCGTTATTTGAATGAATTCTAGCACAAGTTTTTACATTGATGTTTGCCTTCACTTGGTTGATCAGTTTCTAGCAAATTCAACTTGGTACATAATTATTTTGTCATGAAATTGTTTTGCGAGCCTGAGAAGTTATAGACTTTTATTCTTCAAAATATTCCATGATTCTAGAACTCAAGAAATATTATCGTCAATTGTGAGAACCTCGCCGTAACATAACTGTGGTAATTTCTGAAAATAAAATTTCTAGGTATATTGGAGCAGTATGAAATGATATGAAATAATGATAATTTGCATGCCAGACCCTCGTAGAGATTGCAAATAAGGAATGTATATTACATCTCCATTCATAAATGTTAATTTCTTCCAATTCTGAGAGCAGTGCCATTCTCTGGATACAAATTGTTGCCATGCAAGGGTTTCGTAGTCCCTAACTTTTTAGATTTAATTTTCATTTTGAGTGGATGAAAAAATCAGTACATATTCGTAAAGATCTAATCTATGTTCCTGTCGTCTCATTTTTTCGAAATTTGATTCAGTTTTTCTAAAAAAAAACGCAAAATAACGTGTTTATTGATGATTTTCCATTTTTTTAAAGCCCCGAATCAAATTTCGGAAAAGTAAGACGACAGGAACAAAGATAAGATCTTCACGAATATGTAGAATTCTGTTCATCAATTCGAAATGAAAAATGACCCTGAGAAGTTATGGACTTTTATTTTTCAAAATATTCCATGATTCTAGAACTCAAGAAATATTATCGTCGATTGTGAGAACCTCGCCGTAACATAACTGTGGTAATTTCTAAAAATAAAATTTCTAGGTATATTGGAGCAGTATGAAATGATATGAAATAATGATAATTTGTGGGATATCCACTGAAATTATGGAATTTTAATGTTTTACACATGCCAGACCCTCGTAGAGATTGCAAATAAGGAATGTATATTACATCTCCATTCATAAATGTTAATTTCTTTCAATTCTGAGAGCAGCGCCATTCTCTGGATACAAATTGTTACCATGCAAGGGTTTCGTAGTCCCTAACTTTTTAGATTTAATTTTCATTTTGGGTGGATGAAAAAATTAGTACATATTTGTAAAGATCTAATCTATGTTCCTGTCGTCTCATTTTTTCGAAATTTGATTCAGTTTTTTCTAAAAAAAATCGCAAAATAACGTGTTTTTTGATGATTTTCCATTTTTTTTAAGCCCCGAATCAAATTTCGGAAAAGTAGGATGACACGAACAAAGATAAGACCTTCACGAATATGTAGAATTCTGTTCATCAATTCAAAATGAAAAATGACCCTGAGAAGTTATGGACTACGAAACCCTTGCATTATTGCTTCATATCATAGTACAACTTCCTCTTAAGTATTGAATAATTTTTTTTAGTTTAAAACCCGGAAAAGAAGAAGAAAGCTGATGAAATCCAGAGAATCAGATGGACTGAAGAACAAAAATGTATCATCAGCACGTTTTTCAAAGATCATATACGAAATAAGATAGCCCCGAAAAAACCTGAAGTGGAAAAGTTAATGCGACAAAATAAAAAACTATTCAAGAGTAAAAATTGGGTGAAGATCAAAGCTTATGTATACAACTGCTATAGAGACAAATGAGTTAAAAGAACATAGTTTGGCCAGGAAATACTTTTCTTTCCATTCATCATCAAAAAATATTATTGGGAATGCAGAATGGTTTTTGATGCATGTGAATTTCAACTCTTTCCTCAGAATGGGCTAATTGAATAGATTGAATGATATTTTTTTAAATTGATCATCCTAATTATTTTTTCATTTTTCTTCGAGTTTGTTTCTTTCTGAATTCGAATATATACTTCTATTTCATTAAATTTTCAACGAATTAGTTGAAGGGGAATTCAAGTTATACGTGAATGCATGTACTTTTATTATTGTTATGAATGAGTGGACTGTATTTTCCTGGTGAATGTATTTTTTATATTCTATAATAATTCTGTTTCGTCAGTTTTTTAAATTGTGTATTCTAAATTGTTTTTTCCGTTTTATATGACAACAACCTTCAATTGTTTTATATGAAGACGATGAACAAGTAAATCACTAAATCTACAGTATGATGTCGAACATGCCGCCACAATTTTTTATATAAAGACGATGAACAAGTAAATCACTAAATCTACAGTATGATGTTGAACATGCCGCCGCCCTTGAAATGCTCTGCTTTCAACAGTAACAAATTAAGAAGATAACAGTCAAAAGAGTCAATCGACGGGTAACACACATATCTTATTTGCTGGCCGCTTCAGTATTCCATTAGAAGTCCTTAAGGTGACTACTCTTGTAACATTGTCTTTGCCGGGATGAATAGATATGATTCTAGCTAATTTCCAGAATAGTGGCTGGACGAAATCTTCTTTGATGAGAACTTATTGATCAGTTTTAATTTGTTCATTCTTCACCTTCTACTTGGTTCTCTGCTGTAATTGGCTAAGGTACTCCAACGACCAACGCTTCCAAAAATGTTGGATCAACTGCTGAAGCTTCTTATAATGGCTCAGACGGTTCAGTGGAACAGAACAAACATCTTCTTGCGGAATGGACGTTAGCATGTCTCCAATCAAGAAATGACCAGGACATAAGGCAGCCAAGTCATTAGGATCAGAGGTTAGCGGTGCCAATGGACGTGAGTTTAGTATTGCCCCTATCTGAGTTAGTACGGTATATAATTCCTCATATGTCAAAGCTACATTAGAAATTATTATTTTCATGTGATATTTTGCGGATTTAACTGCAGCTTCCCATAATCCACCAAAATGTGGTGACCGAGGAGGGATAAATTTCCAAGTAATTGTATTGTAAAAAAGGTAATTTTTTAATTTTGTATCGGAATGGAACAGTTCGATAATACTTTGTAATTCATTTGCTGCACCTACGAAATTGGTGCCATTATCACTGTATATGATCTTACATATACCACGTCTAGCTATAAATCTTTTCAACGCATTAAGGAAAGAGTCAGTGGTACAATAAGATATTAACTCGATGTGACAAGCCTTTGTTGAAAAACATATAAATATGCATAAATAAATAAACATAACATTTTATTATTTTCCGATTTCTTAATTTGCCATCTTTCAAAAGAAATGGCCCTGCGTAATCTATGCCCACTATCAGAAATGGTCTTGACGGTTTAACTCTATTTTCGGGGAATGGCCCATTATATTCTGAATTGTCAGGGGTTTCGCCTTGAAACAAACTATACACTTGTGTAATATTTTGCGTACCGTACTTCGACCATTCAAAGGCCAATATTTTTCTGCTAATGTTGTCTGATTACCGGCATGTAAATGCCTAACATGTTCATCCTCAATGATTAATTTAGTGAAATGGTGATTGCTAAGTAAAACAATTGGAAGCTTATGATACATGGGTAAGTTAGATTTTGTCAATCTTCCTCCTACCTTGAGTAAACCATTATTATCCAAAAACGGATTTAAACAAAGTAATTTGTTATTTGACGGAAGCTGGATATTATTTCTGATCAAATTAATTTCATAAGAAAATTCAGTTTGTACTAATTCTACTAGCACAATCGTAGCATTTTCTACATCTGATATGTGTAAATTCGATAACCTTTTGTTTTTATTCTTTAAATTATGTAAAAATCTCAAACAATAAGCAGTTACTCGTACCAATTTATTAAAATTTGAAAACCGTGAGAATAACGTGATATCTTTTGATACTTCTGAACTTATATTAGCAACTTTTGTATTTCCCAATTCGGGAATTTCCGTTATTTCAATGTATTTTCCAGAACTATTCATTCACAAGCAATTCTAATAAATTTCCTGTGAATAAATGTAAGCGGACTAGTGAGATACGAATAGGTTATTTCTGATTCATAGATACAATTTTTCACAAAAAAACACTGGAAAAGGGCAATTCCTCAATTGATAGTTTTTGGAAATAATGGGGTTTTTTAAGTTAATTATGACTTACCAATGGGATAAGGATGATTGACCGAAGGATAGTTTCGGTTATACTCGCTGCTGAATTAGTTGGATATCGAAACCGGTACCGGCAAACATTTTCTCGTCACGATTGACAAAAAAACGTAAACTTCACTCACGAAACCGAGTGAACAGTTAATGTCCAACGAAAAAAGATGGATTATACTTAAACAAGTATTGAGTAATCGATTATCACTTTTTTATTTGCGATAATCTTTGCCATGGGGCAAACCACGATTTTCTTCGAAATGGTTCAAAGTCGTACTGTACTTTTCAGAAGCACCAAAATGTATATCGCCCGTATCGCGATGTCACCTCTCCACTCTTCTTTCTTCCTCTCGATTGTAGGTGATAGGATCATAGGTGCACAAAGGAGAGTCGAAGGATTCACACGATTCGTGCGAAAAGGATGGAGAATATCAGCAGTCAATACCAATACGAAATTGGAGCAAATAAATGAATGCAAATAACCTTGTACTTTTTATGCTATTAATATATCAAATCCAAATCATTCACAAGGTGATTTAAATTTATAAACAAAAAAATATATTATTCAAAATAACTAGAGAAAATTAGAATTGCTATATACCTATACTACTAAGTGGTGACGGAACAGCCACATTGATATATCTAACAAAAGCCAAATTGGACCTTGCCACCACATTTTTGACCTTGCAAGAACCTCGGCAGTTGCACCTCTGGAAATAATATCAGCAGGATTATCTTGACTTATTATATGTTTCCATTGTTTGCAATAAGTATTGTTCTGGATTTCAGTAACTCTATAAGCTACAAATGTTTGTAATGTATTAGGTTGTGAATTTATCCAAGCTAAAGTTATGGTAGATTCGCACCAAAAAAAACATTGATGCAGGTTTATATTCAATGAATTTATCACCTTTTGAGCTAATTGTGACAAAAAAACTGCACCACACAATTCTAATCTGGGAAGTGTGATAGTTTTTAATGGAGCTACTCGAGATTTTGAACATACAAGACTCACGTTAATATTACCTCTTGCATTTACTGATCTCAAATAAATGCAAGCACCATATGCCTTTTCAGATGCATCCGTAAAACCATGAAGTTGAATGTTGATTGGACTTTCAATCAGGATTTTTCGAGGTATTCTAACGTTTTTAAGAGTTGCTAGCTGAGTATACAATTGTATCCAATTCGACAAAATATTTGACGATACTTTATCATCCCAATTCAGCTTGCATTGCCATAAATCTTGCATTACAATTTTTGCATTCACAATAATAGGTCCTATTAGGCCCAATGGATCATAGAGTCTTGCTATTGCATGAAGAATAGTACGTTCAGTGACTGGAGGAACTTCTGTAAAATTTACATTAAATGAAAATTCGTCATCACTTGAATTCCAAAACAAACCGAGTGTATTGATCGTTCTATCATCGGTTACATAGTATTTTACGTAAAAATTTGTATCCTCATCTAATATTTTAATACAGTTGGATGACCATTTTCGAATAACAAAACCAACTGATCTCAAAATCCTGTTCAACTCTGATTTGAGTCTTATGGCTTCCTCTATGGTATTCGTACCAGTGATGAGGTCGTCTACATAAAAATCTCTTTTAATCACTCGACAAGCGAGAGGAAATGTTTTCTCATTTTCTATCGCTGCCTGATGTAAAGATCTGATTGCTGAAAATGGTGCACTTGAAGTTCCATTAGTGACAGTATTTAATTGAAAGTGATCCAGCCTTTCATTTGGATCAGGCCGCCATACAATTCGTTGATAATCGCGTTGTTCTGGCGCAGCCAAAACTTGCCGGTACATTTTTTCAATATCTGCTATCAAAACATGATTGTGTAGTCTAAAGCGAGAAATAATTGAAAAAATATCGTCTTAAAGTTGGGCCTACCATGAGAGTATCATTCAAAGAAAGATAAGACGAAGTTTTCATGATAGCCTCAAAAACTACTCTTAATTTGGTGGTTGTACTATCGGTCTTAATAACTCCATGATGGGGTAAATAATAATTAGGTTGTAATTGGTCACGATTATGATTGATTTTTGTCATGTCACCTAAATTTTTATATTCGTCCATGAAATTTATGTACTGTTCTTTCAAATCAGGATTTTTCAATAATTTTCTTTCCAAAGATTCAAATCTTTTGATGGCAAGTTCCTGTGATTCACCTAACTGGGTGATATTATTGCGGAATGGAAGGTTTACTACCAATCTACCATCTTCATTATGTTTTATTGTTCTAACGAAGTGGTCTTCGCATGCATTTTCATCCTTTGGAAGCCTTGACCATGATGAAAACTCTTCCATTTTCCAAAAACTTTCTAATTGAGATTGAATTTCTGTTTCGGTAACGAGTGAATGAAAACACGTAACTGATGAAGAATATTTTGGTGTGAGTGGTCCAGAAACCACCCATCCTAGTAGAGTCTGTTGTAGAAGAGGTTGATGCTTTCCTAATATTAGTTGTTCTGGACATAAAAGCCTCCAAAAAATATTAGCACCCAAAAGGAGCTCAATTTTTCCTGTTTTATTAAATGTTGGGTCTGCTAAAACATAACCTTCTGGAATTTTGAAATCATCTAAATTGAATGTTATCGATGGTAGATTAGAAGTGATTTTTTCTAGCAATAAAAAAATCCAAATCTTCTTGAAATGAAGCGTTATTTGAATGAATTCTAGCACAAGTTTTTACATTAATGTTTGCCTTCACTAGGTTGATCAGTTTCTAGCAAATTCAACTTGGTACAGAATTCTTTTGTCATGAAATTGTTTTGCGAGCCGTTATCTAGCTCTGGCTTGAATTATTTTTCCACGACTATTTAACACCCCTACCATTGTAGTGGCTAACAAAATGTATTGGTTTTTTTTGTCGACAGAATGCGCTGAAATTGACGGAATGTCCTCAATCTCAACTTCTTCTGAAGTAACTAAATTAGTTGATTCGTTTTCATCTGAATGCAAGATTGTGTTGTGTTGCTTGTTGCATTTTTTACATCGACCTGAAGATCTACCATTTTCTGCTAGGTGATTGAATTTAAAACAATTTTTGCACAATTTTCTATTTTCAATTTCCTGTATTCTGGCCGTAACAGATAATCTCAGTGAATTTTCACAAAAAAAAAAGTAATGTTCACCTTTACAGAAATTGCAACTTGGACCAGATGAAAAATTCGAATGTGATTTAGGATTAATCGCCTGATAGTGAAACTGTTACGTGTTTGATATTGATTCGAATTTACAGGTGATGAAACTTCTAGCGTATTACATCTTTTTTGAAGAAATAATTTGAATTCTGAATATGTAGGAAGCCTATAGTTCCAAAGAGAGATGATTCCCATTTTCGTTTTGAAACTGGGTCAAATTTTTTTGAAATAATATGTGTAATTATTGTATCCCAATAATCAATGGGTTGTTTCAATGATGACAGTGCATTTAAATGTTGGTTTAATGAATCTAATAACTTTCTGAGACTCCTTCGTTATTGGTTCTATATCAAAAATTGCTGAGACGTGAGTATTAACTATAATTCTTGTATTTTCATAACGCTCTGTTAAAATCAAACGTGCTCTTTCATAATTTTCATTTGTTGCCTCAAGTTGATCCAAAAGTTCACCAGCATTATCTTTTGAACACAAATGAAGATAATGCAGCTTTTGTACATCATGGTGAATAATAGAATCAAATTTATTCTTGAAACTTATCCATTGTTTATACTGCCGTGTTATTTTGAAATGCCTCATCTGCAATTTTTTGTGAAATTGACTCACATGCGTAGCCATATAAAGCATGACTTTGTTTTCATATATTATAGTCCGAAAATGACTTATCTACTCAAATCATGAAAATCATCCATTATCTCAAAGTGGTCCACAGTATTTTCAAGAAGAAAAAAAAATTAGGGGCGACTTTGAGCCCCTAGTTTTTTTCTTCTTGAACTTATCTACTCCTTAAATTGTAAATTTAACCGAAAAAAGAAACAACCTATCTGCAAAATGGAAGGATGTGTTGAAGAATAACGCCTTATCTCTCAAAAACGCCTCATCTGCAATGTCAAAACACCTCATCTGCTTGGCGCGTGCGCATTTACACTTTAGCGGTGCAGTTGAGTCGTTTTTAGACAATAACAGCTGACGTTTTACGAACGATCTTGTGAGTCTGTACCAACTTTAGGTAGTCAGTTGTACGCAACTTCAACGCAATTAATTGATGAACATCTTGAATTCAGATTCAAATTATAACACAGTGAGTGACTTTTTTCATGATAGAGGTAAGTTTATCGTTTGATAATATCAATATAAGTACTGAACAATAAAAATGTTGTCGTTTTATCTCAACGTTTTTCTTGATTATTTTGCAATTATTCATTGGTGTTTCGATAAGGTTAGCGTCAATCGAGTGAAATAAATGCCTTTTTCCCGCCGCTGGTCCATACATGCTGAGCAACGTAACATGAAAATGAACAATATCATCAATTTACTAATTTACTTCGGCAATGGAATGTAAATAGTTTCATATAGAAATGTAGTTGTAAACGTAAATAGTTTTATTTACATGACATTTTGAATATCATTGTCTCATTTGTAGACTGTTTATTTGGTGACTCAAATAAACGCACAAGCACAAAAAAGTCGGAAGTGGTTATCATGATGTGTGAGAAAACAAACACCAATTTTGGCAAATTTCAACACGGAATGTTTAGACATTCAACATTTCTTGTTACTCAAATACTCAATATTTGTTCAAGAATGTTAATAACAATCTATGAAATTTCGAAATATTCAATCGTTATTAACATTCATTTCCTTTGGCGCAATATAAGAAAAATCGAGCGGGTTCCAGTACTACAAGGTCCCAAAAATATTGTAAATTGTTGGAGATTTGAACCAAAGCCAAATTAGTGAGAGCAATAACAATAAGAATTCAATGAGGCAGGACGTTATGAGTTTTGTGGACAATTTAACCATGGACGATATCATATTTGATAATTCACCAACCACTACTACAAATGTGAGTGAAATTGCAGTACAAACTCTAGCAACCACAGAAAACACCCAAAATGATGCAACATTCGATAACTCACCTATTTATATTAGTAACTACACTCCATTAATATCTGAAGAGTGAGTGAAACTGCATCACAAATTCGATCAACCTCAGAAAATGATGCACTATTCGATAACTCACATATTAATACGATGCCATATGGCAGAAGGAATCGCAGGCCGTAAAAAAGAGGATATTACCAGTGCTTTCCACACATTTTTAGTATTTCACAGATACGCTTAATATATAAAAATTTGGCTGGACAATTGCTCAGGACAGAATAAGAATTGGGGTTTGTTTTGTATGTTTATTTATCTCATTAACTCAACAGAAATTGCTGCAGACGTGATCGAGCTTGCATATTTTGAGCCAGGACATACATTCATGTCTGCCGATAGCTTTCATCACCAAGTGGAACTGGCCATGAAAGCTAAAGGTAAGATTTACGACTTTGATGATTTCAAATCTTGTATAGCAGAATCTCATTCTAAAAAGCCCCCGGAAGTGTTAGAAATGAGCATTACCGATTTTGCAGACTGGAAAGACTACTCGTCCCTCACTAAAATTAAGGAATGCAATCCAAGGCCTTACCTGAGTGAAATTGCAAAAGTGAAATTTGAACAAGGAAACTATCACCTCCAATATGCAAATGAGTTCGATGCTTCTTACGTAGAAGTTAATTTCTTGATGGCAAAATTTCTAAAGTGTAAGACCAAGCCTGAAGTTCGATCCGCTCTCAGGGGTATTCCCAGGAGAAAACGTGAAGACATTTTGAAGAAACTGTGTCCGTTAAATCCTGTTTTGGGAAAATGTATCGACATCTGATGACGTCCTAGATCTACTTACTGATATTGATGATTGAGATAATGAATTCCCTATCAGTTTTTTTGATTGCTGAAGAAACCTTTGTATTTCCCATTGTGTGATATATCATGTGAACATACCTTTAAATGCTATGGCAAAAGTAATGTTCTATTGTTCTATGTTTCCATGTATTTTGTCAAGTGTCAATGAAAACCTCTGGTCATCTGTAATTTGAATATTTATTTATTTATTTTATTTATTTATTCTCAAACAGGTAGAAAACCTTATTACATGAGAATCATAATGTATATAACAACAGTATCTATATGATAACAGTCTTGGAGTATATCATTGCAAATATTCTACTAACTACAATAATTGGAATGATCATTTCAAATCACTGATGGCGCGAACACACTATAAAAACTGTTTATTCTAAATTAGAAAAATATGTTTTTAAACCATAATAAAATTTTGAGGGAGGGAGAACAAAGCTGACTTCTGACAATAGTAGGAAGTTGTTTGTTAATTTTATCATTGTTATAATGGGTGAACAGTTATTAGTTGATACAAATGGAACATCAAAGAATTGTACAAGCCGGGTCAATCGATTGGGAGATCTTCTTTTCAATACTGATCGGAGATAGGGGCAGTTATAATATTTTTTGTAGATTTTATAACACATTGTGACTATAATTGCTTGTCTTCTATTTTCTAGACTGGGTATTTCAAATTCACTTCTAAGTGCTACTGTTCTAACTATATTATAGTCCGGGTAAACTTTATATTTTTTATAATACAGATATCTCAGAAATCTGTTTTGAATTTTTTCCAAAATATTTTTGTTGATTAGCTGAGAGGGATGCCAGATTGCAGCGCCATATTCAAGTTTAGGTCTTACTAGAGTATTATAAAGTGCAGTTATTGCTTTGGTGTCATTGAAATGTGCACTTTGTCTCATTACAAAGCCCATAGTCCGTAGTGCCTGCGATGCGATATGATTCAAATGTGGTTTATACGAGAGTGCGGAGTTATAATATATACCCAAATCTTTAACAGTCTCTACTCTGGATAACTGCATGTCGTTCATCGAGTAATCGTATAATATTTTAGATAATTTTCGGCTACAAGATAGTACGATACATTTGGATATATTAAATGGGAGTTCGTTTTTTACACTCCATCGGTGGACCCTATCAATATCTTCCTGTAATTTGACGCAGTCTTGCGGGCTTTCGATCTTTCTATACAATTTCAGATCATCTGCAAATAATAGGCACTCCGAATACTTTATATTATGCGTAAGGTCGTTGATGAATATTAGAAACAGTAGCGGGCCAAGGTTTGATCCTTGAGGGACTCCGGAGTTAGCGCGAAATTTCTCTGAACAGTTTCCTGCATATTTGACCCTGAAGTATCGGTTATTCAAGTAAGAGGCCAACAATTTGAGTGCTTGGAGATCAGCGCCATATTTATGGAACTTTTGCAGTATCACATCGTGATTGACTTTGTCGAATGCCTTCTGGAAATCAGTATAAATTACATCGACCTGTTTATTGTTATCTAGATGGTTGAGGACATGATGAGAAAATGTTAAAAGATTTGTAGAGGTTGATTTTTTCGGAACAAATCCGTGCTGTTCTTCACAAATATTCCCTCCAAAGCCACTCCACACTTTCGCATAAATAATCTGCTCAAATAGCTTCGCAGTAGCACATAAAACTGCTATTGGCCTATAGTTTTCAATTTCTGAGACTTTGCCAGACTTATGGATAGGTGTTACTATAGCTTCTTTCCATAAGTCTGGGAATGTATTCGATTTTATTGCTAAATTATAAATATATAGAAGAGGCTGCTTTAACCAGAGTCCACATCCTTTTACAATATATGGTGGAATCTTATCACTTCCTGCAGATTTTTTCGGTTTGAGTTTTTTCAGGGCTTCAAAGTAATTACTGTCAGTTACTTCACTGATTGATAAATAACTTTCAATATTATTATTATCCAAGTTAGGATTGTAAGATGCCTGCTTGTTGCTGTAGACTGACTGAAAATATTTGCCAAAGGAACGTGCAGACTCGTCATTTTTTATGGTAGTGCCCTGTAGCTTGAGTGTGGGGGACGAGTTACATGTTTTTTTATTACTTTTTGTGAAAGACCAGAAGTATTTTGGATCGGTATTAATGGCGTTCTCGATGTTTATTATGTACTCTTTATGACACTTCTCTATTAGTTTTTTCAATTTGCGTCTCTCCTCAACGAACAGTTGCATATAATGGTTGGATAGATTTTTCAACTTCCTCAGTTCATTTTTTCTTTTTAGACATTTTTTCACATCATTAGTGAACCAAACAGGAAACTTACTCTTTTTATTTTTCAATTGAGGTACTAATTCGTCGAATACTTCATATATCTTATTGTAAAAAAAATCAACGGCGTCATTGACATTTTCTATTTCGAACATTTCATTCCAGTCAATATCTCTGATTCTATATGAGAGCTGTAAGAAGTCGCATCTTTTGAAATTATAAAAAGATTCTGTTTCAAAATAGGTTTTGTCTCCGCAACCCTTACTATTTTCTATTTCTATATCAATTATCAATGCAGGATGGTTAACATCCTCTTCTATCAGAGAAAATTCAGATTTAGATACTTTTAGTACATCGCAGTTTTCGGACGCTGTTAACACCAAATCCAGTTTTCGATTATTAATATTAAGAACTTCATTTATCTGTTCTAAAGCGTGTAGGTCTATAAAGTCCAAAAAAGTCGTGTGCCTGTCATCCAAGCCTATTCGGGACATCAAATGGGATGCTAGATTAGGTAGATTAAAGTCACCAGTGACGTACACATTTCGGTTATCATCGACTACCTGATGCTCGTAAAAGTTAGCAAATTCAATATAATGTTCAACAGTTGATTTCGGAGGGAAATAGACCGCAAAAAGAGCGATTTCAATTTTTTTAATCTTTACTTTAACATACAGAGCCTCGAAATCACTCTCTCTCTTTACCCAGTCTAGAATTTTGAATTTTTTGCTTACCCCTATCATAACTCCTCCTCCCCTTTCTTTGCTGGTTAGATGTGGGTTTCTGTCACATCTAATTAATTCATACCTGTTGGTGTTAATCAATTCAGAGCTATATATTGAATCATTCAACCATGTTTCTGTTCCTACTATCAAGTCATAATTTTCCCCTTCGGTACTCAGTTTGAATTTGTTCAATTTAGTTCTCAGACCCCTAAAATTCTGATAATAACAAGATATATTTTCCATTTCAGCTATTTATATGAAAAGTAAATACAAAAACGAAAATAATAAAACTACAAAAATGCAAATCAAAGTCGCGCACAGTGTTGTCGTGCCCCCGCATCCATGTTATCTCTTCATGTTTTATTTCAAGTCGCTCTGTTTCTCTATTTTCCTTTTCCTGCCTTCTACATTCGCAAAGATGTCTCCGTTCCTTGTCCATACGTTTCTATATGAATATTTGTTTGTTGCTGCTTTCAACAATTCCAGTCGTGCTCTGTTCAGATCTTCCCTGATCACTACGCCACTGCCTTTCAATAATCGAACATTCTCCATAACTTTTTGTCTTTCTTTATAGTTCGAGAAACGGATTAGTATTGCACGAGGTTTTGTTTGGTTTCTTTCCCCGATAAGTGTTTGACTGCTTTTTATATTTGGACGACCAACTCGGTAACAATATTCGGTGTTCGCTGCTACATTTATTTTTAATTTCATGGTTTTATTAATTAAATTATGCATAAGATCTTCCGTGTTCTCACCCTCACTTTCTTGTATGCCAAATATACGCAGACAGTTTCGTCTCTGGAACTGATCGTGTTTGTCTAACTGAGTTTGTAGATTCTCATTTTCACTTTGAAGTGATTTGATCTTGGTTTCACATTCTTCTATCTTCTGTTGTTGTTTTGACATTATTTCATCCAGTTTGCCATTCAGATGATCAGTAACATTTCTTATTAATGACTCCATGAAGGTTTGATCGGACATAATCGCCTTCATGGTATCTTTAATTAACTTTTGAAAGTCCTTCGGATTTAGGGCCATATTGAGTTTCCAATTTCACAAACGTGGTACTTACAGTTTTATTCACAGTATACTTCACTTCAATATTCGGCAAGATTTAAATATTTAACTCGAAAGAATATCAATCGCTTGCGGAGCTCACAATCAACGCGTCTACTCGCTATGACTGCTCATTGTAGATTATGAATATGTCTTGTAGACGTAATGCAAATCAGTTGAAGCATTGAATAAAACTAATTGTTTTAATTATCCAGTCATCGTTATTTTATTTATCCAAAGTTATAACAAATTGGCGACGAGTTGTGTTTTGGAACCTACGGCAGCATTTATTTTTAGGTCAATTTTCAGAAAGAGTTCTGATCTGTGGCCAACAGGAATTGAGGTTATATCACGTTTCTCGATATTTGCTCAACAAGAATGCTGGAACCTGGTCTGGCTTCGCAGGCTGTAAATGTTAATGTATTAACTGGAAATGTGGCCAACTTGAGCATTTTCAAGCTTGGAGATGACTGGGATATTTTTAGTGAACGATTGGAGCAATACATGCTGGCAAATCGTATTGAGGATGATCGGAAGGTAACAATTTTATTAACTCTCATTAGTGAGGAGGTTTACAAGGTACTAAGGAATATTTGTGATCCTGGGAAGCCAAGTGCTAAGTCATTTGCAATATTAGTAGGCATGTTGTCTGCTCAGTTCACAGTTAAAGTATCATTATATCGAAAGCTGCAGATTGTGAGTTTGGGGCTCAATTGGAATCACGGGTTTTGGACAAATTTGTAGTTGGATTGAAACCGGGACCCATATTAGATAGACTGTGTGAGGAATCCACTAATAAAGGACTGAATGAGATGTTGGAATCAGCTCTGGTAAGGGAATCCACCTTGAAAGAAACAAGAAGTATTAAAATTAATAGAATACAAAAAACTACTGAAAGAATTACACACATGGAGAAAGGTGCAGGGCGATCACAGTGGAATAGTGAGAAGGTTAGTGAAGAATTGTGTTTTGCTTGTGGGGGCACCAAGCATGATTTCAAAAGGTGTAAATAAAAGAAATTCAAATGTAATAAATGTCAGAGGAAGGGGCACATAATGAAGGCTTGTAAAGCAAGAATGGACAAAAATAATTATTTAGAGGCAGAAACTGAGTCAATGATTGAAATTTTCAGCAATGAAATCATAGTACTTGTGCAAGACCTTAATTATGTAACACCTATAGTAGTTGATGTTCTTATAGAGTCAGTACCTATCAAGACGGAGGTTGATACTGGTGCAGAAATGTCATGTATTCCATTCAAGCTATATGAACAATATTTCTCAAATATTGAGCTTGAAGCTTCTCGGGTTCTAGTGAAAGTTTATCATGGGCCTGTAATTGTACCCAAAGGTCAAATGAAGGTTAAATTGAAAGTTTTGAATGTGACAAAGGTTTGTACCCTGTTAGTGGTAGAAGGTGCCACTAAGTCTTTGATTGGTAGGAATATGTGGGTGAAATTTGGACTGAATCTAAATGGAGATAAAATTTCTATGAATAATCAAATGTTGAGCGAGATTGAGGTTCAAAGTTTTTCAGTCAATAACACATTGGATTCAACTCCTGGTAGGTTACAAGAAGTTTTAGATGATTTTCCAGATCTTTTTAAAAATGAATTGGGTAGGTAGATATAATGGTGGAACGGTTAGGTTGGAAATTATTCCAGGTACAATTCCACATTTTAGAAGATCACCACCGATACCCTTTGCCTATAGGGAGAAAGTTTTGAAAGAGTTAGGTAGATTAGAACGTGAAGGAGTAATAGAAAAAGTGGAAAATGCTAGTTGGGGAACTCCATTGGTTCCAGTTCTGAAGGCAAATGGGGTTGATGTAAGAGTATGTGCAAACTATAAAGTAACCATCAATAAATACTTGAGAGATTTTAATCACCCTTTACCACGTATTGAAGAAATTTTTGTGGCCTTACAGGGTGGACAACATTTTAGTAAGCTTGACTTTTTGAATGCTTATAATCAACTTATGGTAGATGATGAGACTGCTGAATTGTTAACATGGAGCACTCCATCTGGAATTTATAAGGTAAAAAGGTTACCTTATGGGACATAGCCTGCATGTGCCATTTTTCAAGCTATAGTTGAGAAAAGACTTCAAGGGTGCAAGGAAACTGTGAATTATCTGGATGATATAGTCGTTACAGGTAAAGATGACAATGAACACTTGGAAAACCTGTATGAAGTTTTGAAAAGATTAAATAATGCAGGGTTTAGATTAAATAAAAAAAAAATGCGATTTTTTTCAAAATAAAATTTTTTATTTGGGACATGTAATATCAGCTAGTGGCTTAGAAAAAGATGATAAAAAGGTGGAAGCTATCTTAAAAACTCCTAGGCCTAAAAATAAAACAGAAATTCGAGCTTTCACTGGAATGATAAACTATTACTCTAAATTTATTCCAAATTTAAATGTCAAGTTGAAACCTCTGTATGATCTTTTAAAAAAAATTCACTTTTTCAATGAACAACTGCATGTAATGATGCATATGAGTGGGCAAAGAAAGAAATTATTTCAGAAAAAGTTTTAGTACATTTTGACCAGAATAAACCAATACGATTGGCCTGTGATAGCAGTGAATATGGATTGGGGGCAGTATTGTTACATGTCATGCCAAATAATATTGAAAGACCAATTGTGTTTATTTCAAGGACACTTAGTAAAACTGAAATTAATTACAGCATGGTATGTAAAGAAGCCCTTAGCATTTACTGGGCTGTATCTAAACTATATGAATACTTAGCTGGTAGAAAATTCGAGATATTAACGGATCATAAGTCACTACAGACTCTGTTTGGGGAGCATAAGAGTTTGCCCAAGATGGCAGCGGGGAGATTACAGAGATGGTCTCTATTTTTATCAGGGTTTGATTACACAATCAAATATAGCAGACAATGTTAAAGCAGATGCGTTGAGTAGGTTACCCTTATTAAATTCTGAAGATACAACTAGCATCGCAGACAATGTTGATTATTTAAATTTCTTAGAAAATATTGCACCTATTGATTCATCTAAATTAAGATCAGAGACAAGGCGAGATGTGTTATTAGGATTTGTGTTTAATTTTGTACGGTATGGATTTCCAGAGCACACTGCAAATGAGTTATTAAAACCATATTTTGTCAGAAAACAAGAGCTTTCAATAGATGAGGGTATAATCATGTGGGGTTACAGGGTAGTAGTGCCAACTAAGTTGAGAAATCAACTATTACTAGAGTTACATAGTACACATGAAGGTATCAGTAAGATGAAGGCTAATGCAAGAGCACATTTCTGGTGGCCGTCACTAGATGAAGATATAGAGAAAATAGTTTACAGTTGTAGGGTGTGTATGAGCTCAAGACCAGAACCAAACAAAGCAGTTCTTTTCACAGGTATAAAAACCAACCATTTCTATGAACGAATACATGCGGACTTTGCAGGGCCTATTAGAGGCAAAATGATTCTTATTATTATTGACCATTTCTCAAAATGGCCAGAGATATTCATAAAGAAAAGCACTGATGCTATTTCAACAATTCAAAAATTCAGGGAATGTTTTGCTCGTTTTGGTCTAGCAAAGGTTTGTGTTACGGATAACGGTTCTCCTTTTTGTTCTAATGAATTTTCTAGATACCTTAGCTTGAATGGGGTTAAACAATTGACCTCGCCCCCATATCATCCTGCCACGAATGGATTTGTCGAAAATGCGGTCCGGACGTTTAAAAATAGTATTTATAAAGCTTTCAAAGATGAAACCCAGGCGAATATGTTTAGAAACTATTATTCATAGATTTTTATTTCACTATCGAAATTCCATACATGTAACAACCGGAGTTTCACCTGCTAGTTTAATTTTCAAGCAAAAGCTTAGAAATAGATTAGATTTTCTAGTGGAAAAAGATATTAAAGTAGATAATGCTGTAAAAAAATTATAGAGGAAATAGAACTGAAAAATTTTTAGAAGGAGAGAAAGTGTGGGTTAGGGATTACAGAAATCCTAATAGGAAATGTTGGGTAGAAGGAAAGATAGATGAAGTGTTAGGTGATAGAATTTATTTGTGTAGTATTAAAAATGAAGAATCGATATGGAAAAGACATATGAACCAAATTTTGAGATTTGAGGAGCAAGGTGAAGCGGAGAATGTGAATATTAGTCCTAATGCTGTTCAGAATAATTGTCCAGTTCAACAGAATGTACCTATTGTTCAACAAAACTTACCTGTTTCACTGGTTAGGAATGAAGTAAAGGAAACAAATGAGCCAGTTCATAGTTCAGATAGCATAATTAGACTACCTAGTACTGTAAGTAGTGAAATAGTAGATGAATGTTCTGAGCGGAATACGGAAATTACGACTCCATTAGTTGTTAGAACTCCGGTGGTGGAGAATCCGTCAAATGTGAAAGAGAGACCGAGGAGAGCAATAAAACCGCCCACACGCCTCAATTTATGAGGGAGGGTATTGTGATATATCATGTGAACATACCTTCAAATGCTATGGCAAAAGTATTGTTCTATTTTTCTAT
This sequence comes from Phaedon cochleariae, assembly GCA_918026855.4. Classification (NCBI taxonomy): domain Eukaryota; kingdom Metazoa; phylum Arthropoda; class Insecta; order Coleoptera; family Chrysomelidae; genus Phaedon; species Phaedon cochleariae. Next base: position 23,284,804 of record OU896710.1, read on the forward strand.
ATTTCCATGTATTTTGTCAAGTGTCAATGAAAACCTCTGGTCATCTGTAATTTGAATATGTCTTGTAGACGTAATGCAAATCAGTTGAAGCATTGAATAAAACTAATTGTTTCAATTATCCAGTCATCGTTATTTTATTTATCCAAAGTTATAACACATTGTATCTTGTTGAATTTGAATAAATTCAGCTTTATGATTAGGAGTAGCTGTTTTAGTAGACATACCCTTCTAATAATTTTCCATTTTTTCCATACTTTTTTGTTTGTAGATGTTAACTTTTTGAAAGAAATAGTTCAATTTTACATTTTTACCTGCTTCCATAAGACATTTTCCAGCATTGGTGATCAAAAATGTCTCAAAAGCCAGACTCTCTTGAGTGCTGCTCCGTATTCTTCTTAATTTGGAGAACTTGGCAGTCTTGAATGCTTCTTGGATCGTATCCAGGTTTGATGGACCAAATGTTATGAATGAGTGGACTGTATTTTTCTGGTGAATGTATTTTTTATATTCTATAATAATTTTGTTTCGTCAGTTTGTCAAATTGTTTATTCTGAATTGTTTTTTCCGTTTTATATGACAACAACCTTCAATTTTTATATATAAAGACGATGAACAAGTGAATCACTAAATCTACAGAATGATGTTGAACAATTATAAATATATTATTCCTTTCTAATACATATACTTCCATCATAAATGTGTTATTTTTTCATCTACTTCTCGAAAGCTCCAATTCGAGAATCTATTTTATGAATTTCATAAATTCAATCTCACTCAGGCCTGCGTGTGTTGTATTACCTTAATATCGAACATGAATAGAAAATACACTAGGCCGACTTGATATTCTGGTAAAGATTAGTTGCCATCTACAATAGAGAATCAAAGAAATAAATTCCTGAGTGATCGACTCTACAGTAGCTGAAATGAATATAATTATTGAGCTCTTTCTGAACATTCTTGTAGATCAGCATCAATACTTGAAAATCAGAACGCTTCATGATCTACTTCGTACGAATTTCTTGATATTGTATCATATCGTAGTCACGATCACGAGTAGTATATACTCACATGTGAAATATCAGAAGACATTTCACGAGAAACCTATTTTCCATTTTATATGTTGAAAACAGGAGCAGATTCGTTCCCGACACGTCCAAAGATAAGTGGAGATTTGATGATTTTTCTGTATACCTATATATCTCTTTTGATTATCCAAAACACAGTGTCACTGACAAACGAATGAATTATATTTTTTGACTCTTGGATAGAAAAATGTTCATTGACAATAATTATTAGTCTTCAAACATTTATATGTTTTCCTACGAGCGTGCGGAGAAGTAACTTTCCCGCACGATTTTTACTTTTCCGCACGATTTTTACTTCTACGCACGATTTTCTCCAAAGCACAATTTTTCAATCCAAGATATACTATTTCGTACTTCAAATCAAATTATTATATAACTATAGATATGGATCTGTGTATCGAAAAAATCGTGCGAGAAAGTTACTTTCCGAACTAGTGCTGAGAAGTTAAGATAATGACATAGTTGAAAAGACGAACAAAAAACAGGATCAATCACAATTGAATGAACTTAGTTAAATTGTAAAATGTTGAAGATGTGAGAACATGTGAAAAAAAATGTTCTCACATTTTCAACATTTTACAAATTAACTAAGTTCATACAATTGTGATTGATCCTGTTTTTTGTTCGTCTTTTCAACTATGTCATTATCGTCTTATACAATTTTATCATAATCAACATTAATGTGAACCAACCCCAACAAAGTTGTAAATAAAAAAAATCTCTTGCTATGATTATTGTGACCTAATGGAAAATTGTTGTAGTACCCTGATGATAAAAATATATTCGCAATATCACTATATGAAATATTTTGTGGACAATTTGAATTTGAATAAACAGATTATTATTATCATTATTATTATTCCACTCCGACGAATTTTCGTCCCTCTTCTCAACGTTTCTCGTGGTAAGATTAACAGCGATTCTTGTAGTTTGCTCTATTCTCTTTTCTGCGTGTAGAATATGGAGTGAATGTTCTTCGGACATCCTAAATATCCAATATTTATATCGATACTGATGAAATGTGCTACGTTTCAAGAATTAACATTTCGAGTTTCAGAGCATCGATCAGAGATTGTTTGAAATAAAACACGAATCGCCACTAACGCCGATCTTATGAATTCTCGTCGATTTCGCGCTGAACAATTCACCATCTGAGTAGGTTGATAAAATCGGTAAGATAAACCAGAACCTAGTGAAATAAACTCTCACTCCTAGTTTTCATCGCTATAGTAGAAGTAGGAATTCTCAGGCATACATTCATGAACTATTTCAGAAAATCATATCGAACTCTTCAATATTGCAGGCAAAATTTATAATCAAAGCTGAATGAATGGATAGCATCGATATTCACCTGACGATGTGATCTCACTAATTCTTCTTCGGCTATATTCATCATTTCTGTATTAGAAGTTTGAATTCTAGAGTGATTCATCTTCTCATACGAAAACACTAGTTCACTGTATCCACAAACAATATACGAAACAATTATTTCTATCGATATTTCTGTATGAGAACAGATGTGATGCCGGTTATTTACATGTTGCTTGGTTACGTAAGGAGTGGAGCCAGATTAGGGCAACTACTAATGAATATATCACATTCTTCCGCAGAAACCATGACATGGTAGGGTGTGATGAATGGATATTTAGTTCATTCACCACTTTACGGGTTGATGTACATTTGTAGGTTCTCATATTTCAATTCAATTATGAATATCAATATATTCAGGGTGATTCATATGGAGACTCACATAAAAAGTGAATAGGGGATCACGACGAGGATCACGACGAGTTGATGTATACACAACACACTGTGTCCAAGATAAATAGCGTTGAGAGATTTTCCGTACAACATTTCGTTGGACACACTGTTTATATGGAATATTTCGTTGGCCATCCATACCGAACATGTGAAATTGCCATATAACTTTGACGATCGATATTTCAGACATGATTCGACGTAATTTGCAGCGATGTTTCTCTAGTGAAACTATTTGAAATGGCATATTATGAAGGAAAGAAATGAGATCTGGACATGTAGAAAATTCATGTCTTATTGTTTTATCAGAAAAAAACAGAGTGCCATCACTTTTCTCGAAAAAATTCATCAGATTCAGAAAGATCAGACAAAATGCCAAAAGGACTGATCTCCAATTTCCACGGTACACTTTGATTGGTTCAATGAAAATATATGAAACGAAAACGTTCGAATCAATTTTCCATTTCAACGTGTCTGATAATTTTTAACTTTCGACTGAATTCAAGGAAATCGATTTTTCGTAGATTTTCGTTGGGTAGGAATTGACAGGGAATCTCAGCTGAGAAAAAAAGGTAGTTTCTTTCATAATTTGAAATTTTCATATCGAAATTCTAGATAGATAGTATTTTTCGTCACTTTGTTGTATGAATTGAAATTTTTTTATAGCTTGGTGCGCACGAAAGAATATTCCTATAATGTGCCAAGAACATCGTGCGTACAAAGGGAGGATAAGGACAGGTGGTTGGTGTTAAACATTTTTTGAACTTCTGAGGATTATGAGTTCGTGGAAATACTACCTCAGGCATTGAATTCCAGAGGTTTGCCGTTCTACAGAGGAACGAAGTAATAATGAAAAAGTGGCCCTGTTTTTCATTATGGGACGTGGAGTTCGTTGATAATTATATTTCAACTAGTTGACTTATGGCATGAGGATTTCAAAATGTGATTCATCAAATTATTCATGCCATCACGCGACTGTAATAACTCGAGTTCTGGTTATTAAGTTAATACCTAGGTCAAATCGATGTGAACAGTACAAATATTCAGCCAAGACTAAACTACACAAGAAATGAATTATTAAAATGCAGATTCAATACTTGAAGTCTTTCTCGCCTCTTGAGGGAACGCTTCGAAGTGCTGAGATGCGGAATTGATGATAAAGCCTACTTTCCAGGGGTTCTCTGAGATTGTGGTATATACCTTCTCCCATCCCAGAAAAATCCATACAAGGGGTGGATCGATTATTCGTCGTCTTCAGTACTTGGGCAGGGTTGGAGTCTTCTGGCGGGTTGTCTTGGTTTTTCATGCACCCTATAGTTGCTGTTTCCTGCAAGAGACTTTTCTATTTGCAGTTGAAAGAAATTACATAGTCACAGCAAAATATCTTCATAAAATAAGCGCGAAAGCGATTCATTCGGTGAATTGAATAAATTGATTCAAAAAACCAAATGGAATATTGCATTGTTCAAAACCTGCCTGTCACAAATAAAGATTTGACTGTGAGTAAAAGGTCGTACTAACTCCTATAAAAAGGTTGACTGATTAACAATAATCATTACTTTGTAACTACCTATAGATCGTCGAATAACTGCTGGAAATTAATATGTTCTAGATAGATTAGTTTATTGTCATGAATAGATTTTTTAACAGCTTCATTAGGGTCGTGTGTATTTTGTGTCGGCCTGTACTTGAAGAAAACCTTCGTTCAAATCAGTATTGAAACTGCATTCAGATGGGACTCTATTGAAGTAGGGTCCTTTGAGAATTGTCAAATTGATTTTATGACATTCGATCTTGATTTTTGTTTCGTCCCGAAATATAGCTATGTAGTGGCAATGACGGCATAATATCAAGTGAGCTGCCTGAATGTCATAACAGCACAATAACTTAGTTCAGTGTATGATTGCTTGGTGGCAGCACATACTGGTAGTCGCAAAGATTTCATTTGTTTTCTGTTGGTTCACGAGAATTTTCTCAAATTATTGGTTATGTATCTCATGAAATGTCAAACTATTGTCATTTGCCTGTCGCTGCTGAGCTAATCTCGCGATTTCATTGATATTTCCTTCTATTTCGCAGTTTTTTTTATCGTTTTATCATATTATACAGGGTCGCTGATATGTATGGAAACAGGTGAATATCTCGGCAATCTGTTGTTAGATTTTTTTGAATTTATGTACAGTGTGATTTCAAAACGTGGCGGATTTGAAAATGTTATAGCCTCTGTTGCCACTTTTTCAGTTATTCCGGATTTTTAGTAACTTCCTTAATTCGAATGAAACACCCTGTACTTTATTGGATTTCCAGATTCTCCTTGAAGAGCTGATTCTATCGATCTATCACACTTGGGGTCGAGCGGGAATGATTACATAGGTATAGGGTGTTTAAAATCTAGGTTTTTCAAATTCAAGATTTTTTTGTGTAGAAACTATCCATTATCGATCAAAACCGCTTCAATGTTCCTATCTTCACTTTTGATTTACCATCTACTGAATATTTAATTGGTACAGATACAGAGGGTGATCAGAATTCTGAATCTTGAACCACCCTGTATTTGTTTCAATTAAATGTCAGTAGATAGTAAATCAGAAGTAGAGATGAGAACATTGGAGCGGTTTTGATCGATAATGAATAGTTTCGACACAAAAAAATACTAAAGTTGAAAAATCTAGATTTTAAACACCCTATACCTATGTATTCATTCCTGCTAGACCCCAAGTGAGATAGATCGATGAAATTAGCTCTTCAGGGAGAATCTGAAAATCCAATAAATTACAGGGTGTTATATTCAAAATAAGGTAGTTAATAAAAAATCCGGTATAACTGAAAAAGTGGCAACATTGGCTATAACATTTTCAAATCTGCCACGTTTTGAAATCACACAGTACATAAATTCAAAAAATCCAACAACAGGTTACCGGGATATTCACCTGTTTCCATACATATCAGCGACCCTGTATATCTACTATGGATTTCCAAAGAGTAACGGACGAGTCAAGTCAAAAAAATGAAAAATTTATGTTTAAAATAAGTTTTAGCAACCGGCAGATGCCTGGATGGAGTTCACTTCATCCACTGGGGAAAATTTCAGAACTGCAGATTCGGTGTTCTTGAATGTAAGTAACACCTAGTGACTCTAAATTGATTTTTTTCATGAACATGATTCAACCCTTAACCAATCTGAGCAGGTTGAGAATTGATGATATGAATCAGGATGGCAAATTGATGTATTTACCGGTTCACAAAATACGCATCAAGCCATAGTGCCCTTACTGTCTATACCACTGAATGGAGAAAGATTGATGAATAACTGTTCAAGTACTATATTATGAGGAGGTACTCGTTTTATTCAATTGGAATCAGGCTTCCTGATTTTATTCAAGGAGTCATCTTATTTCTTTTTCATTCATTGAATTTGGAGGAATAAATAAGAGTGGTATGGTTTCAGGTTTTTCTATCAGTCAGTCTGTATATTCAATATACAGGGTGTCTGCTAAATGGAGGTCAATCTATTAACCATATATTCCTTGAACAAAAACAATATGAGTTTCTCAATACCATTTTTCATTTTAGCCATTCATATTCGATACACAGGGTGTCAAAGTTGAAAATTAAAAACTGTTTTTTATTAATTACTCACGTATTTAATAAGATATTAATCTCAAAATTGGTACATTACTTCAGCACAAAGAGTTACATCGTATGAGGAAAACAAAACAGAAAATAACTATCAAATTTTCAAAATACTAGGGGTCTAGTACACACTTACCCCCATTTTTTTTTACGTGCGCTAATGACTATTTATTTTTCTTCAAGTGTTCAATCATTTTTGAGTATTTTTTGTCTTATGTAAAATTTCGATGAAATTATTTGTTTTTAAGATAATTCGAAGAGTACTGGTTATTGTTTGATGCCTATGCGACTTACGGTAATCTCATAATGTTCACAAACACAAACACACATATTTATTTCGTCGAAATTGGAAGAGGGCGTGAATTTTTACGTACGAAAGGGTAAATATGGATATACCGGGTACTCAGGAGTGAATGTATTAAGATGATTTTCACCGAAAACAAATTGATATAAAGTCAACACGTCTAAATAAATTGCTCGATATGACCTCCAATTTATTGAAAACACATGCGAGCCCTTTAAATTAAAGAAAATCTCAGCCTTTGAAAAATATGTGGCTTATACACAAAATCTTTCAAACAATCCTGATCTGCTTTATTTCATCAAGTAGCTATTAAAATCATGGATATCATAATTTCACCTAAAATTTCCGAAAATGTATTTTTTTTATTATTCCTGATTTGAGTTTCCAATCGTTCGCGCCCGAAATCCCATACGGGGGGAAGGGCTCGAAAATAGTTTTAAAAAATTCCGCATCCCCCAAAACCACTCAAACCAATTTAATTTTTTTCTTAATTTGCTGTAAAAATTATTTTAATACATTCGCTCTGAGCACCCGGTATTTCCATATTAACCTCTCCGTACGTAAAAATTTACGCCTTCTTCCAATTTCGACGAAATGAATAGGAGTACCTATGTGAACATTATGAGATTACCGTAAGCCGCATAAGCATCAAACAATAACCAGTACTTTTCGAATTATCTTGAAAATAAATGAGTTTATCGAAATTTTACCAGAAACAAAAAATACTCAAAAATGATTGAACACTTGAAGAAAAATAGATAGGAAATCATTAGCGTTCTTACAAAAAAATATAGGGGTAAGTGTGTACTTGATCCCCAGTATTTTTGATATGTGACAGTTATTTTTTGTTTTTTTTCCTTCACACGATGTAACTCTTTGTGCTGAAGTAATGTACCAATTTTGAGATTAATATCTCATTAAATACGCGAGTAATTGAAAAAAAAACAGTTCCTAATTTCCAACTTTGACATTCTGTATATCGAATATGAAGGGCTTAAATGAAAAATGGTATTTAGAAACTCATATTGTTTTTGTTCAAGGAATATATGATTAGTGAATTGACCTGCCTTCAGCGGACAGCCCTGTATAAACTGTTTCCAACAAGAAAAACTCAATTCATTGACCGTGAATTCATTCTTGTTTCTGAATTCGGTACTCACTTCCAGTTGAAGTATACGTTCTGAAGATGTAGTAGGTTAATAAACTTGGGAAAACAGTGGCTGCAGGAAAAAAAATTTATATGTTGTAACATTCAGTCAGAAAATTTTGTGGAAATTCAGTAACGACCAAAGATATGGACATGATTCATAGAAGAATGGGACATTCATCGTTATATCCTTCGGGGAATCTATGTGAAGTGTGTTTGGAAGGAAAACAAACTCGAGACAGTTTCAGAAATCTACCTGATGGGGCAAAAACCTCAAGGATATTGGAAACCATATCTTCTGATGTTGCTGGTCCTGTTACTCCTGCAACACATGATGGATTGCGTTACTATGTCACATTTATAGATCATTTTTCTCACTCCACACATGTATATCTGATGAAAAATAAGAGTGAAGTAGTACAAAAGTTCAAGGAATATGAAGCAATGGTAACCGCTAAGCATGGAACTAGAATTGCTAACTTACGGTGTGATAATGGCGGGGAATATACCTCTGCTAAATTCAAGACATTTTGTGCAGAAAAACGAATTGTAATACAGTACACTGCACCAAGAAACCCTGAACAAAATGGTGTCAGTGAACGATACAATCGTTCTGTGATGAATATGGCTCGCTGTTCACTGTTGGAATCAAACCAACCCAAAATACAATGATGAGAAGCGGTAATATGTGCATATATTATAAATCGTTTGTCAACCTCTGCGATTGATAATAAAAAGGCACCTGCGGAACTTTGGCACGATGAAACGATCAATCTGAACAAATTCAAAATATTTGGTTACCAAGGCCATGTGCATGAACCAAAGGAAGACCGTAGAAAACTAGATGCACGGAGTGAATCAATGATTATGGTTAGATATGCACCAAATGGATACAGAATGTGGAACCCTAGAAAGACGAAAGTGATTGTAGCCAACAGTGTAGTTTTTGAGGACAACACTTCCGATTTTGAAACAAGAAAAAATGACAATCAAAATATTATCCAACTAAAAGAAGACACAGGAGGACCAGATATTGAAAACGAGAATGAAGAAGAGAATGAAGAAGAGAATGATTCAGGAAATCGAAGTCAGAATTTGGAAAATGTGGATGAAGAACCAAGAAGAAGAAGTATTCGAGAAAAGAAGAAACCAGTACGTTTTGCTGATTATGAAACAAATCTAGTTATGGATGATTTTATGACAGCTTTATCGGCTGGACTACTACTAACACATACTAAGTACCTAGTGAATATAATCAAGCCGTGAAAGACAAGGCATGATTTGAAGCGATTCAAGAAGAACTAACAATGTTGAAGAGAAATAAGACATGGGAACTAGTTCTACCTCCAGATGATTCAAATATAATAGATTCGAAGTGGGTAATCACTCAAAAAGAAGTTCAAGGGACATGTTAGAAAAAAGCAAGATTGGTGGCTAGAGGTTTCAAGCAGGAAGTTTCTCCAGAAGAAAATATTCACACACCTGTTGCTAGGATGATCACTTTGATAGTTCTGCTGGTTTTGGCTCAAGAAACCAACTCCAAAATCCACCCGATGGATGTTAAATCTGCATTTCTCAATGGGGAACTGAAGAGCCCAGTATATATATGTATCCACCTTGTGGATTACAGGATGTTGAACCAGGTTATGTATGTAAACTCAAGAAGGCTCTCTATGGTCTTAAACAGAATCGGTATGATCGTTTACATGTATTCTTGATTGGTAAAAAGTTTTGTAGATCATATTCTGTAGATCCATGTTTGTATATAAAGGATGATATTTATTTATTGATATGGGTTGATGATATGATAATAATTGATGAAAGATCTTACTAGCACTGTAGATAGTAATGTATTTTTAGGTATTGAAATTGAAAAGGTAGGAAGTACATTGTATATTTCTCAGAAAACATTGATCAGGAGAGTTTCAACTCACTTTGGTATGGATAATTGTAATCCTTGAAATCTACCAATACAACCGAAGTTGAATTTATTGATAGAAAATAAATATATACCGAGTGTTCCTCACAAGCAACTTATTGGTTCATTCATAATGTTAGGAACTCGACCTGATTTATGCTTTGCAGTTATGTACTTTAGCTAATTTCAGAATTGTTCTAGTAAAAATCATTGGAATCATTTGAAAGATATTTTGAGATACTTGAAGAAAACAAAAAATCATGTTCTGAAATATACAAAAACTTGTAATCCTAAATTGAATGTAAGTGCATATGTTGATTCTGATTTTGCTTACAATATTAATGATCGTAAAAGTATTAGTGATTTTATGTTGAAGTTGAATAATAATTGTTGCATTATCTAGTTCAGAAGCAGATTACGTAGCTTTGTCAAACTGCATTACTGAGTGTTAATTTATTAAACAACTTTCGTCATAATACATGGAACTATTGATCCTATGATGATTTATGAAGACAATCAATCTTGTATAAAGATAGCCACAACTTTAGAGACAAAGAGATCCAAACATATTGATGTTCGGCATCACTTTATCAGAAATTGTATTCTTGATAATATAGTTAAGATTGTGTATTTGCCCACAGATCATCAATATGCTGATATAATGACTGAACCTTCACAATGTACTAAATTTGTAAACTTTAGGGAATGTATTGGCCTCTATGATGTTGATTAATAGAAATAAAATTATTGAATATTTATTGTACTCGGTGTTTAGATTTGATTGGATTCGTTTGCAGAATTGGGAGGAAGTGTTGATATTCTGTTTAATATTGTGAATCACTATGTATACAATTCTGTAAAGTATGGTTTGTCATATAACAAATGAGAAGCGTAGTTATTGTCGATTATTCGCCATTACAAATGTATAGACTTCTATAATATATTTATTAAATAAAGTCAAGAAGTTTGAACGTGTTTATTGTTTTAAATACATGTACTTCAAGATGAAACAACTGCAATCAGCAAGTGTAAACTATACCAGGTATTTGTATCATTTATCTGACTGAGTGTTCTCTACGTACATAATTCATGATTTTTTCACTAGAATATTTCCTAGTGGTATATTCTCTCCACTCAGGTTGATACAACTGTGAGAAAAGTCCTGGCAACGCTAAATAGGGTGCAACTCCGTCTAAACCAGCAAGCATCGTATCCATGATTTGTTGAAATGTACATGAAGCGATTTTGATACCTTGTGATAATCTTTTGAATATAGTTTGGTATAGTCCTGTGTGGGTATTCCTTTGATAATTCGTCCACTTCAACTTGAAAGTAGGCATGAGATAATCAATATTTGTGAAAATCACTGCTTTGCTGATTAAGAGAAATTTCTTCAGGTGAAGGTGATGGATAACAATGTGATTCCAAAGCATCTTTTAGTCCTGTGGAATAATCAGCGCAAATAAGGATTCTTTCATCTGGCTTCTGAATAACAACTATCGATGCTGCTTATTTGGAAAAATCAGTGGCTGTTATGGTTTTTTCTTTTTCGAGTCGATATAATTCTGTAATTTTGCCTCTGAAACAGCTCGAACAATACATGCAACAGGACGTTTTGGACAAAAAACTGGCTCAACATCTTGCTTCAGATATAACTTGACTTTCGTTTTGGTGCAATGACCCAATCCTGTTTGGAAAATATCTTGAAAGTTTTTCTGAAGTTCATCCACTGTAATAGGGACATTTGAAGATAAATTCTCTTTATTGCAAACTGAATTGAGCGGAATATCCCATAACCCTAATTTCTCAATCCAATCAATACCAAGTAGGTTCAAATCTTCAACTGCAGGTACTAAACATGTGCCATGATGTTTTTCCTGTTGATTCAGTGAAAATTCACAGTTGATTGTTCCTTACGAAATGACTTCATGCCCTGAAGCATTAACTGCTACATGCTCTGTTTCAGAGTGATTTCCATGTCTCATCACTTATTATAGTGATATCTGGGGCTAAAGCTGATTGAAGTGAAATAGGAGTACTATTGATAGATAATTGAATGAACTTCCTAGAACAATTTGATGAAACTTCATTGAGAATGGAAATTCCGTTCTCTGAAGACTCTCTTTGTTGATTTTTTCTCTCAAAATCCTTGTTTTTGTAATTGTTAGTGCTACCTGAACTGGTTGAATGGACAGATTTTCGAAAACAAGAACAGTACCCTTCTTTGTGGTGAATCTTTCCACAAGTTCTACATTTGTGATTGGTATAAAAACAATCCTTGGCGTAATGCATTTCCCCGCACTGCAAACAAAAAGTTCGAGGCTTCTTTGATTTTTCATATTCGAACTGGGTTGAATGAGACATATGTTTAGTTTGAAAAGCGTTGACATTGATTTCTTTATGTTGAATAAGAACAACGTCTTCTTTCATACTATGCATTTTGTGACATTCATCAACTCAATTCTCCAGTGAAATGTCATCTTTTTGATCCTTGTCAATTTTAGGAAGGAGTTTTGTGGTGATATCTAAATATTCTGATGACTCCAACCCAATAATAAACAGATTTGAATTGGTTCTCTGATAGCTCTTTCATTTTGAAAGCTTCACAGTGTTTGTTCACGATACCTGCATATGTTGAAAAGTCATCTGAATCGCGTTTATTCATCTGGAAACATATTTAATTCGTACTGAATACAGAAGTCCTGTGTCCAATTTTCTACATCATATTTATTGTTCCTTCCGAATTGATTTCACGTGAATTCTAAGGAAGACTGAAATTCATGTATCGCTCGTGAACTGGAGCTGCATCAGAAAGTTTGTCTCCATCTAATACAAAAAGGTCTCCATACCGTTTGAACCATGCTCCAAATGAGATGTTGTTTTCAATACCGGTAACGAATTCTGCAACATTTCTTGCGAGAGATTCGATATTGAATTCTGAGTTATCAGTTTTGTCAGCCACTAATTTCACTGGAACCTTTTTGGCAAGTGTTTAAATCACCTGGGTTTGTTTTCCTCAAGAGCTGTTGTATTTGATTTGCTTCAGCTTGTACAGTGCTTTCATTTCAAAACTTATCAGCCCGAATATCTTCTGATCTGCGAAGATTACAATTCTGGAAAAAAACAGGTCGATTTAGATATCGAGCGGGAAGTGAAATAACAGTATCAATTGAATGCTATGTTCATCCCTTCCACCCCCAGACACCCTTACTATGAAATCTCAAATGGCACCCCCTACTTTGAGATACATAAAATGTCAGGTCCATCATTGATCAAATCAACCATGTGGAAAAATATTCATTTCGTATACAGTGTGAGTCATGAGATACTGAACATTCACCTACAACGAACAGAAACCCCTGAGTGAAAATCGAATGTTCATCTGGAGTTTTCCTCCTCTTCTGCAATAATAAACAGGGTGATTCATAGGATTGGGCGAAAAAATATTCTTGTCACAACTTTCCAACAGCTTCTTTGATTCATTTTATTTTTTCATGAAGAATTAGGCACTCCAACACCAAGGACATATTCTCTGTCAATCAGAACAAAATGTGTTGGTGCTTCATCCACCTGAGAATGGTATACCCTACTAGTTCCTTTCAAAAACAAATAGAATGATTTATTTTGAAGAATCTTGTCTAAAAATAAATGCAATTTTCTATAATGGTATTCGGAGCAATTGCCCAAAATGTGCTTCATTATTGTCTAGACAATAGTACAGCCTATTTTCGAAATATTCACGAACTTTCTGAAACGTTTCCCGATTGATTTGTCTGCATTCTGAAATGAATCTTTTTTTGAGTTCATCAATATCTTCTGGTGGAGTTTTATGAAACATTGTTTCCAAGTGACCGTACAAATGATAGTCAAGAGGTGTCAGATCTGGAGATCTTGCTGGCCATTCTACGGCACCTCTTTTGCAAATCCACTGCCTAGAAAATCGTTGATTCAACCATTCTCTCACCTCTAGAAAAACATGTGGTGGAGCTCCATCCTGCTGAAAGAACAGGTTATTTTCGTCCAGCAAAATATTTTCATGATCATCGATTGGCCTCTCTAAAGATTGTGTAGTGAGGGGATCAATTGTTTTTTCCAATGAATCCAGGTACAATTATCCATTTGAACTGTCTTCAATGAAGAGTGATCCGATCATCTCATTTCCTAGAATACTAGCCCACACGTTGATTTTCTCAGGAAACTGAGTATCGTCCTGTCGAAATATGTGTGGATTTTCATGGTCTCAAAATTTTCAATTATGTTTATCAACAGAGCCGTTCAAATGGAACGTTGATTCATCACTGAAACAGATGTACTTGAGAAAACTGGCATCTTGTTGAATCTTTCCAGACATCATCTCGCAAAATTCGATTTTGCGGTCATGATCGTCTTCTGTAAGTGAGACACGATTCGTCAAAATGAATCATTCTAGTTGGTTTTGAAAGGAACTATGTAGTAGGGTAAATCATTCTCAGCTGGATGAAGCACCAACACATTTTGTTCTGATTGACAGAAAATATGTAATTGTTCACTGAAACCATATACAGAGTGAACTCATTGATAGCTGGCAACATTTCACTAGTACGGTCATGGATTTTTTTCAATTCTGTATACGTTAGTCTATTCGTGTTGGAGTGCTTGATGTTCCATGAAAAAATGGAATGAATCAAAGAATCTGTTGAAAGGTTGTGACAAAAATATTTTTTCGCTCAATCCTATGAATTACCCTGTTTATTATTGCAAAAGAGGAGGAAAACTCCAGATGACCATTCGGTATTCCCCTCAGAAGCGTTTGTTCGTGGTAGGTGTATGTACAGTACCTAATGACTCACCCTGTATACGAAATGAATATTTTTTCACCTGGTTGATTTGATCAATGATAGACCTACAATTTTATGTATCTCAAAGTAGGGAGTGCCATTTGAGATTTCAAAGTAGGGGTTTCTGGGGTTGAAGAGGATGAACATAGAATTCAATTGATACTGTTATTTCACTTCCCCCTCGAGATCTAAATCGACCTGTTTTTCCCCAAAATTGTAATCATCGCAGATAAGAAGATATGCAGGGTGGTAAGTTTTGAAATAAAAGCACTGTGCAGATGTGACTTTCTCAGTTATCATTTTCAGTATTTTCTTCTGCTGTTCCAGCTAGCTTCTCAGTGTGCATGATCCTCGTCGCTAACTGTTAACGACTCAGATATACAACTATGAGACGTTATCGAATAATTAATCAAATACTTAACTTTGATAATGAATATCGAATCTATTTCTGACAACTGTCAACATAACATTTTCGCCATATGTATGTAGGGTGCACAAGTCTATCCTGCCAACAATTAAGCAGATTGATTAGAAGTTGAAAAACCAGAGGTAATGATAGCAAGACTGGGTCGGATATTCCTGAAAACTATTATGAACATAAAAGATGGCTAGACACAAGGTAGAGTCCTGGAAAGGGGTTATTGGAGAGTGGAAATATACATTCGGCACCAGAAGGTCATTGGTTGCTAGCACAGTCGAAAACTTCTTTTTCGTAATGGCCAATTCTAAGAGACCCTGGAGCAGTGGTGTTGGTATGTTATGAATATATCATTACTTCTTTCATTTTATCAACTAGAAATCCACAAATGTCAAATAATGGCTCTAGTAAAATTAAACATATTAGTTTTTCAGGTAACAGTTCATTTCATTCTCTGAATCTGTCTGTTTTATGCAACTTTTGGACACAACTATATATATCTAATTATTGTCTATTGTCATATTTTACAATCTGGTTTCTCTGATATATCCACATTGATAATTTTTTTTTGTCAGATCAACATAGATTATGATTTGATTTTTCCTAATGCAGGAGTTGTGAATTTACAGATAGATTGGTTCCAGTTTAAGGAAAAATAATTGAGGCTAAAAAGATCTACAATTGAGGTTAAAAAAACTCTTCAACTATTAGAAACACTTGAACTAGAGGACCATTTGAGAGGTGATATAAACTTCATTATTTCATTATGACATGAACTAAGATGAGATGTAACGAAATCTTGTTTGTTCTATGACTGAATCATGATCATATTCAATGATGGAATTACTTAGTTGCCTACTCACATTCCAATTTCCACAACTTTTTTTTCAATGATCGAAAATCATCGGAGGTACATGTTCCGGGTTTATATAAGAACTTATACAGGGTGAGTCAAAGATGTGTACTTAACTTTCTGAATGTTTTTGTACATTGAAAAATTAGTTATGTTTGGTGAATGAATAATGGCCCAAAATGTATATTAGGGAGATAATTCATCCTTCTGAAGTTGATCAAATGGAAATATTTTCACGCATATCCATTTCTTTGGTACACTTCTACATTTCAGATATTGTGATAAAGTTTGTTTTCAGAGGATGGATCATGATTTCCTGACGATGAATGTTTTTCTCGTATTCTGTTCGGTGAAGAAACTGAAGCATTTGATAGAGCGAACAAGAAGATATAAAAACCGTACTCTCATCAAAATACAAAAATTGTTACCGTTTTCGATGTTTTTGAGTTTTTGTAGTGACATGATATCAGCAGATTAATTCATCAGTAGTTCTATTTCAGGATGCCTCTAACTTCTTGGCCAAACACCATCCATATTTTTCGTTTTGAAACATTATTTCGACGCAATCTTCGCACAATCCTCAAAATTGTTCTAGAATTTGGAACGCATCAAGCTGAAATCGGCATAATGAATAACCTGCAATTTTTAAAAATCTCAGTTGAAAATTGCAGTAATATTATTACTAAGCGAAAAAGCTGAACAGGGAGATGAATTGACAATAACAATGTTTATGTCATGAACGTCAAAATTGAGATCAAAATTGATCTCGGCATCCTAAAACATTGTTACCTATGAATTGATTTGCTGATATAATGTGACTGCAAAAACTCGAATATCTCTAAAACAGATACAGTTTTTGTATTTTGATAATAGTATCGTTTTTATGTATTCTTGTTCGCTCTTTCGAATGCTTTTATTTTCTCGTTTCTGAAAATATTTTACCAATTTGAATCAGCACTTATATTGATTTCTACACTGATAATGAATTCATCAGATAGATTGATTCCAGTTCATGTAAAAATCACTGAGGCTGAAAAGATCTACAATTGAGGTTAAAAAACTCTTCAACTATTAGAATCACTTGAACTAAAGGACCATTTGGGAGGTGAGATAAACTTCATCATTTTATTATGACATAAACTGAGATGAGATGTAACGGAATCTCGTTTGTTCTATGACTAAAGGAAATCATGATCATACTCGATGATAAAATTACTTAGTTGCCTACTCACATTCCAATTTCCACAACTTTTTTCACAATGATCGAAAATCATCGAAGGTACATGTTTCGGGTTTATATAAGAACTTATACAGGGTGAGTCAAAAATGTTTACTGAACTTTCTGAATGATTTGTACATCGAAAAATTAGTATAGTTTGATGAATGCATAATGACCCAAAATGTATATTAGGGAGATAATATATCCTTCTGAAGTTGATCAACTGGAAATATTTTCACGCATATCCATTTTTTTTATATACTTCTATATTTTTTAGATATTGTAATAAAGTGTGTTTCTAGAGGATGGGTGATGATTCTTTGAGGATAAATGTTGTTTCCGTATTCTGTTCGCTGAAGGAACTGAAGCATTTGATAGAGCGAACAAAAATACATAAAAACGGTACTCTCATCAAAATACAAAAATTTTTACCGTTTTCGACGTATTTGAGTTTTTGTAGTGACATGATATCAGCAGATTAATTCATCAGTAGTCCTATTCCAGGATGCCTCTAACTTCTTGGCCAAACACTATCCAAATTTTTCGTTTTGAAACATTCTTCCGACGCAATCTTCGCACAATCCTCAAAATTGTTCTAGAATTTGGAACGCATCAAGCTGAAATCGGCATAATGAATAACCTGCAATTTTTGAAAAACCCAGTTGAGAATTGCAGTAATATTATTACTGAGCGAAAAAACTGAACAAGGAGATAGATTGGCAATAACAATTTTTATGTCATGAACGTCAAAATTGAGAACAAAATTGATCTCGGCATCCTAATATATTGTTACCTATGAATTGATCTGCTGATATAATGTGACTGCAAAAACTCGAATATCTCGAAAACAGCTACAGTTTTTTGTATTTTGATAATAGTATCGTTTTTATGTATTCTTGTTCGCTCTTTCGAATGCTTTTATTTTCTCGTTTTTGAAAATATTTAACCAATTTGAATCAGCTCTTATATTGATTTCTACACTGATAATGAATTCATCAAATAGATTGATTCCAGTTTATGGAAAAATTACAAACAACATCCATATTTTTCGTTTTGAAACATTTTTTCGTCGCAATCTCCGCACAATCCTCAAAATTGTTCTAGAATTTGGAACGCATCAAGCTGAAATCGGCATAATGAATAACTCGCAATTTTTAAAAATCTCAGTTGAATATTGCAGTAATAATATTACTAAGCGAAAAAACTGAACAAGGAGATAGATTGACAATAACAATGTTTATTTTGAATTGACTCGGCCGTTACTTGATGGAAATTCACGATAAATGTAAAAACTTCACAAACGATAAGATTTCCACAAAATTTATCAAACACACGACATGTTTCGCTAACACAGTAGCTTCGTCAGGTGATATACTGGTACAATGAACTAAACTAACGTTGGCTTGCTTAACTTTTATATCTAACCTTCCCAACCTGAAGGATTAGTTACCTGTGGACAGGTACGATAAACCTCCATTTTCGGAAATTAGGCACAATATCTACATTAAATTACGGTATACCGGATTAACTTGAAAGAGTTGATATCAAATACATATTATTACTTACTAAGAAAACAAATGCAACAGTAGTGAACTATTGAGGTCTACTTGATCATTAAGTAAAATGTCAAAATTTTTGAGTTTGCTGATATCTAATGATTCAAAATGATTGAGTTTCCGTCCTTTATTTTCTACGTGCAGAATTTCGAAATCATCATCGAAACTATGGTTTTCTTCTAATGTATGGTTGGCGTATGTTGAATTTGTTTTCTTTTTCATAAAATTCATCTTATGTTCATGAATGCGCTGATTAAACGTACGACCTGTCTGACCGATATATACCTTAGGACAAGATCCACATTTGAGTTTGTATACCCCTGATTTTTCGAATTTAGAAGTTTTGTCTTTATTATTCTTGATAAACCGTCCCAACGTGTTATTTGTTCTATATGCCACTTTTAAGTCCTCCTACATAAGCAGATCGTCAAAACAAATCGTACTCCTCTGCTTGGGTTAACGGTGTTTTCGGTTAGAAGCAATTTTACGCAAACTATACTTGACCATGAAAAGTCACAGCAGCATATGAATGCCTCACTTTCTTATAATAATTGGTTACAAGGAAATACCATCGATACTCTATTGCAAAGTGTAATCAATAGTAAAATTACATTCTGGAGAGATGTACTGCATCGTATAATTAATGTTATAATTACTTTAGCATCTTGTAATCTATCTTTGAGAGGGCATGATTCTGATTCTGGAAATTTTATGGCAATTTTACGTTTGCTATCTAACTATGATGCAACTTTAAAAGAACTTCTTCTTAAACCGAAAGGCGAAATAAATTATTTAAGCCCTACGATTCAAAAGGAAATTATTAGTTTGCTTGGTACCACCATTAGGAACAATATTATCTCAGAAATTAAAAAAGCTCCATTTCTGACAATAATTCTGGATACAACACAAGACTTGTCAAAAATTGACCAACTTTCTGATGTTTTTCGATATATCTCGGTTACAGAAAATGATGATAATGTGCCTAAAGAAATAAAAATCTGTGAGTCCTTTTTAGGATTTATAGCAGTAACCGATTGCAGTGCTGCAGGTCTGAAAACTGACATTTTAAATTTGACTAAAGAATATGGAATTGATTTGACTAAATGTAGAGGACAGGGTTGCGATGGAGCAAATGTTATGTCGGGTGTTTATGGAGGATTACAAACCCTAATAAAAGAGCATGCTCCAAATGCCGATTATGTTCATTGTGCTGCGCACGCTTTAAACTTAGTTTTGAACGATGCTGCGAGACACGTTCGTGAAGTATTGACTTTTTTCGATAATTTAGAAAAAATATATACTTTTTTTGGCAATAGTATAAAACGCTGGGCTATGCTAAGTGACGATCCATCTGAAAAATATTTGATTACTCTTAAAAAGGTATGTCCAACCAGATGGTCTTCTAGGAACGACGCTCTATTAGCGGTAAAGAAAATTTTTTTACTAATCATGAAAACTTTGTACCAACTAAATTTAATTTCTAATAATAAAGATGAACGTGAAGAATGCAAAAATATAATTAAAATTTTAGAGAGTTATGATTTCTTAGTGCTTGTTACATTTTTTTCTTCACTATTTGAAATTATTAATCCTATTTCTGAAGCTCTACAGCATGAAAATAATGACTTACAGAAATCTAGTATTATATTAAGTAATCTTTTAAATAGACTGTGCCAATTAAGAAATCAGATTTCATTTAATAGTTTGCTAAATGAGTCCAAAGATTTAGCAAAAGAGTGGGGGGGTAACAACTGTTTTTAAAAACAGTAGGCGAAAGATAACGAAGCGTTTTTTTGATGAGTTATCACAAGATGAGAGAATTTCCGACCCGGAATCCTATTACAAAGTCAATGTATACTATTGCTGTTTAGATATATTAATTTCTCAAACTGAACAAAGATTTCAGAGCCTTTGCGACCTGAGTAGTATGTTCTAAATATTACAACCGGAGAAACTCTTATATCCTTCAAACGAAGAGATATTAATCGCTTCCGGGAAACTGTCGGTTAAATACAGTGAAGACATATCAGTTAATCTTTGTGACCAATTGAAGGCTCTAAAAACATGCTTTAAATCTGAAATTCAGAAAATTTATTCCATTAAAGAACTCATCGAATTATTGCTAGTAAAATTCAATAGTCTTGCATCTAGTTTTCCCGAGGTAATCACAGCATGCTTTTTATTCGTGACCCTTCCAGTTACAACGCCAACTGCTGAAAGAAGTTTTTTAAAATTAAAACTTATAAAAAATTACTTAAGAACTTCGATGGGACAAGAACGGCTGTCAGACCTCTCACTATTGTCCATAGAGGTAGAAACTTTAGAAAAACTAAAATCATCATCAGCCATGAATGATTTAATGAATCAGTTTGCCGAAAAAAAGGCAAGGAGAAAGAATATTTGAAATTTGATTTTTATTAGTAAAATGGTTGAATTATGTTATGATAAATAAATATTTCTTTTCACAATATTTTTTTTCTTTTGTGAAAAATCTTTACCCCCAAACAATATAAGGGCCCCCAAACAATTTTTTATACGGGTTCCCGTCAATGCACGCTACGCCACTGGAGTAAGTAGTAGTCTGTAGTAGTAGCATAGTAGGTATTCATATTTGCCATCTTCTTCAGAAGACAAGATTTTCAAGGCAACTTCCTGTGTTCCAGCAAAGAATAATAATTCAGATACTGAAACTCTAATTGATGATTTAAGAAGTAATAGCAATATTATTATTGATTGGTCTGATAATTCTGATTTAGACCTAACATACACACAAGAAACAGATGTAAGCAGCAGTTCTGACTCATCTTACTCTGATGAGTCTGAAACAGAGAATAGTTTTCACAAGGTAAGTAGGTATTATAGTCAAGAACTGATCATAATATCTAGGAAAGGAATTCATACACATCTAGAAACAAAACTTGTTATATATTTTCCAGATACCAAAGAAACGTAGAAAATTGCAGCAAATATTGGTCAAGAAGAAAAACATTCACAAGAAATTTAAGAGCAAAGAAAAAAATATAGGGGTTAGTGAACATGATGAGAATACAGAATATGACAAGATATCAGAGAAAACACAGATTCATGATAACAAGGAAGAAAATATGACTTGCAGTGGAAAATTCAGTACACAGGATGATGGATATAATGATGAGAAAGAAAATGTAAATAATTCACTGAGAATGATGGATAAGAATTTGGAAATGAACAAAATCATTACAACAATGAAGAGGAAAATGATACAAATAAAAAAGAACAGGATGAGAACATTGAACCTAATAATGATCAGATGAGACAAAATAATGAAGGTATAGGAAGAAAAGGGGAAGAAAAAGGAAATATGGAGGACTTTTACGTGAAGACAGGTCTAAAAACAAATACATGCATAAAGAATATTCAAATTATAAAAAACAAGTCATTCCAGCAAGAGAATTTGAAGATATCCACTGTCAGTGCAAACAAAAATGTTGGGAAAAGGTTTCTCTAGAAATAAGGAAAAATGAGAGACAAAAATTTTTGGAATTAGGGTCATATTTGGCTCAAAGTTTCTATATAAAAAGTAACATAAGTGAATATCATAAGAAAAAATGCTATGTAAAGAATTTTCAGGAACAAAATGTCACCAAGAAAAAAGAATTCTCAAGAATTTACAAGATTCAGGGCACACAGGTATGTAGGGACTTATTTGTCCAAACTTATGGAATATCACCAAATCGGGTTAATACAATTTTGAAGAATACTCGGACATCTGATTCACTCACTGACCAAAGAGGTGTCAAACAAGGTGGCTTCAATAGATTGAATGAAAAAGAAGTCACAGGAGAGATTAACCAGATTAGAAAAGTCCCTACATTCAAATCCCACTATGCAAGAGCTGAATCAGACATTAAATCCTCTGCAAGTGATATCCCCAGTAGCACAGAATATCGGCTGCAAATCGGCTCTGCATTGGCCCAATATTTGAATATCGTAAATCGGTCGGATGATATTGTAACGATATTGAATAAATGTGCTGGATGGATCAATTTATATACAATGTTGATAGGCTTACATTTTTCAGGATCTTGAGAATCCTACATTGTATCGATATTCATAATGACATATGTGATGAAATCTATATTCCTCCTATATCCTGATGATTTATGTCTCGATATTGACAAACCTTCATGATAGATATATTGATTGCCTGATATCAGTTCATATTACAACTGGATATGTAACCTATATCGATAGAATGTATCTTGGAGGATATTGCCATAAAACATCAGGTTCAATATCGTAACGTGGACTTCTTGATTTACTATATGTATTCCATATCGAATACAAAACCGCTATTCAATGATGAAATCTCGATATTGCACCAATATTGTTTGTGTGGATATTGGTAAATTATATGTATACAATAAAGAGTTGTATTCTTATGACACCATCATCTGTTTAATAATGAAGCAATATTGGAAAATGGAGATGACCTCGATATTGCAAAGAATCATCACGTTGGATATCGTGAGGTCGATGAATCCATTCTATATATGTGTACCATATCACAAACTCTATATGGATTCAATGATCAAATCCCAATATCCCAGCGATATTGCTCTAGTGGATTTCAACAGGATGAGCAATATTGAGAAATGCAGATGATTTAGATATTGCGAAATATCATTATGTTCAATATTGTGAAACCGACTTCCTGATTTCATATATTTGTACCATAAACAGATCCCAATATTTATTCGATGTTGTGATCACAATGTGCAAGCATCCATACGAAGTTCGGTCAAATATACAGATATAATATTGAGGTGTGATGTTTTGATACTATTAACATGATGATAAAGAAGCGATATTGAGGAATGAAGATAATTCGATATTGGAAATAACTATTAGGATCGATATCGTGAGGTTTGATTCTTGTTTCCATTCATGTTAAACATATCGAAAACCCAAGGTCAATTCAATGATAAAATCTCAATATTAAAGCAATATTACCTATGCATATTTCAGTAAACTTCATGTATACAATGTTGTGTTGTAATCTCTTGCAAGTATCATCAAGATGATGAAAAAGCGATATTGTTGAATGAATATGATCATCATATTGCAAATAATCATTGTGTGCAATATTGTGAATCCAACTTCCTGATTCCATATATTTGTACCATAATCAGATCCCAATATTATTTCGATGTTGTCATCACAATGTGCAAGCAATATTATCCATCTTGAGTTCAGTCAGTTAAATTGATATAATATTGAGGTATAATCACTTGATACTATCAACAGGATGATAAAGGGGTAATATTGAGAAATGAAGATGATTCGATATTGCAAATGATCATTCGGTTCAATATCGTGAGTTCAACTTCTTGATTCCATTTATGTGTACCATATCAAAAACTCAGTGTCAATTCGATGATACAATCTCAATAATATCAGAGCAATATTCCTCATGCATATTCCAGTCAACTTTATGTATACAATATTGTGCTGTTATCTCTTGAAACTATCATCAAGATGATAATAGAGCAATCTTGATAAATGAATATGATCATCATATTGCAAATAATCATTGTGTTCAATATTGTGAAACCAACTTCCTGATTCCATATATTTGTACCATAATCAGATACCAATATCAATTCGATGTTGTCATTACAATGTGCGAGCAATATTATCCATCCTGAGTTCAGTCAGTTATATTGATATAATATTGAGGCGTAATCTCTAGATACTATCAACATGATGATAATGGAGCAATATTGAGAAATGAAGATGAGTTCAATATTGCAAGCAAACATCAGGTTCAATATAGTGAAGTCACCTTCTAGATTCCATATATGTGTACCATATCAAACACCTAATATCAATTCAATGATGAAATCTCAATATTAGAGCAATATTATTGATGCATATTCCAGTCAATTTTATGTTTACAATATTGTGTTGTTATCTCTTGAAACTATCATTAAGGGATTGTAGAGCCATATTGATGAATGAAAATAATAATGATATTGCAAATAATCATTGTGTTCAATGCTTTAGGACCGACTTCCTGATTCTATTTAATTGTAACATGAATAAATTTCAATATCTATCCGATGATGTGATCTCAATGGGCAAGCAATATTATTCGGTCGAAAATCAGTAGATTATACGTTCTTAATATTGAGTTGTGATCTTTTGATAATATCAACAGAATAGCAATGAAGCAATATCGAGAAATTGAGATGACTTAGGTAATGCGAAGAAGCATTAGCTTCAACATTGTGAGGTCAACGTCTTGATTTCAAATATGTGTACCATCTCACATCACAATGTTTAAGCAATATTATTCGTTCGAAATTCAGACGGAAATATATGTAACACTTCTTATTCATATCAATTATTGAGTTATAATATCTCGATATCATCAACAGGATGATAATGGTGCAATATTGAGATATCAAATTGATTTCAATATTGCATAAAATCATTAGGTTCAATATCGTAATGTCGACTTTTGATTCCATATAATATGTGTACCATACCAAAAACTCGATATGAATTCGATGATGAGATAACAATATTTCATCAGTGTCACTTATGTGAACTTCATCAGAATGATAATGCAGCAGTATAAAGAAATTCAAATGATTTTGATATTGCAAATAATCATTGTGTTAAATATTGGGTAATATACTTCCTGATTTCATTTATTTGTAGCATTACTAGATCCCAATATTTCTTCGTTGTTGTGATTATACAGTGTGTCCCACTTACCATGCTCACCATGGGTATCTTTTTAACGGTGAGAGATACGAGGTCGGTTGAATGACACCAAATGTGAAGTTTGTCAAGGCCAACTATGATGTGGAAAAATATTTTGATAAAATCTATTCGATTTTGTTTTATACGCAAAAAACAGATTTTGATCATTTTCATGTCTCCTCCGTAACTTCTTTATTTATGAAAATATTCAAATAGGAATTTCACATTCTCATGGCAGTTTTCCGAAGTGATTTCGAAATGAATATGAAATTTATACCAACTCTTCTAGAATTTGAGATATCAGCACCAACTTTAGTTATTCAAATGTAGGTCATAGCTCACTATGACTTAGTCACGAATACCTTTTTTTTTCCTCTTTCAGATGATGTGTTGCAGTAATAGTTTTGTGTCGATAACAACGGAGTTATCGTCATTTATACAAAAACAAAAAATTATTTGGAAGCCGCCATCTTGAATTTATAAATTTCAACAAAAAAATCATGATCTCCGACCTCAAAAACCCCCACTCACCAACTTTGAAAGGAATCGGACCAAATCTTGTCCGCCATCTTGGAGCAGCCATTTTTTTAATTTCAACAAAAAATCCATAACTCCGATCAACTTGAAATTTGGCAGGTGTTCAGTATTTCGGTGACAATACATTATGGAATTTTTGTTGAAATTAAAAAAAATGGCTGCTCCAAGATGGCGGACAAGATTTGGTCCGATTCCATTCAAAATTGGTGAGTAGGGGTTTTTGAGGTCGCAGATCATGATTTTATTGTTGAAATTCATAAATTCAAGATGGCGGCTTCCAAATAATTTTTTGTTTTCGTATAAATGACGATAACTCCGTTGTTATCAACACAAAACTATTACTGCAACATATCATCGGAAAGAAGAAAAAAAGTTATCTGACACTAAGTCATAGTGAGCTATGACCTACATTCGAAAAACTAAAGTTGGTGCTGATATCTCAAATTCTAGAAGAGTTGGTATAAATTTCATATTTTTTTCAAAATCACTTTGAAAAACTGCCATGAGAATATGATAAATAAAGAAGTTACGGAGGAGACATGAGAATGATCAAAATCTGTTTTTGCGTATAAAACAAAAACGAATAGATTTTATCAAAATATTTCTTCACATTATAGTTGGCCTTGACAAACTCCACATTCGGTGTCATTTAACCGACCTCGTATCTCTCACCGTTAAAAAGAAACCCATGGTGAGCATGGTAAGTGAGACACACTGTACAATGTGTGAGCAATATTATCTTTCTGAAGTTCAGTCAAATATACGAATATAATATTGAGGTGTTATGTCTTGATACTGTCAACCGAGCTGTCAACATGATGATAATGGAGCAATATTGATATGAATGAAGATGAGTTCAATATTGCCAGCAATCATCAGGTTCAATATAGTAAAATCACCTTCTTGATTTCATACACGGTGAGTCATTGAAATGGGAAAGTGGGATAACGGCCCCGTTATTTGAGATAGATGAATACAAATTTTTGTGATGGTCTAGTCTCATGAGCAGCATATTTCTGAATTACTTTGCGTATATAGGGTGACTCAAATATGCGTGGCGTATCAAAGTTATGCTTTTTATCATAGGACACCATTTATTTTATTGCATTTTCGGATTCTCCTTTCTGAGCTGATTCCATCAATACATCAAACTCAGAGGATCTAGCGGCTCCGCTGTTTTCGATAGATGAACAACAAATTATGTGATGGTCTAGATCCATGAGCAGCAGATATCCAAAATATTTCGCGTTATGCAGGGCGACTCAAAAATTCGTGACGTATCAAAGTTATTTTTTCCTTAGGGCCACCCTATATTTCATTGCATTTTCGGATTTTCCTTTGTGATCTGACTCCATCGATGCATCACACTTGGGGTCTAGCGAGAATGATTACAGAGATATAGGGTGTTCAAAATCGAGATTTTTCAACTATAGAATTTTTTTGTGTCGAAACTATTAATTTTTGGTCACAACTGCTCACATGTCCTTATCTTATACTTCGATTCACTATCTACTGATATTTAATTCAGACGAATACAGGGTAGTTCAAAATTCAGAATTATGAACCACCCTGTATTCTCCAAATTGAATATCAGTAGATAGTTGATCAAAAGTCAAGATAGAGACATGTAGGCCGTTTTGACTCTCGGTCTTCTGTATGTTGTAAAAAACTGACTTTTTTAATCTGAATAATTTTTGACATCTATCTTGATGAAATAATTCATACAGTATTCGAAAAACAATGGAGCAAGAAGTATCCAAATGGAATAGAGAATATGAATAAATGATTCATTGAAAGAAGATGCAGAAAGAAAAAAAAATCGAGAGGATTAAATTGGGTACGACTCACAAAAGTGTATCACCCTGGTAGGTATTCGAAAGGGCTTGATAACACCAAAAAAAATTTTTTGAATGGTCATTGAATACAACTATGATGAATTCGAATTTCAGGAGAAAACTTGAAATCACACAAAAATAAATAAAACGCTGGTACTTTGTATATCGAAGACGAAGCTCCCATTAACATGAGGATGTCTTTGAAAAAATGTATTTCTTGAGCTGTTGAAGTCCTGCTTCAAAAAACGGACTCACCCTGAGTATGAAATAGAGTTATAATATTTTGATACTACCAAAACAGTATGATACCCAGATAGCACAATGTCATTCATAGAACGTTCATAGAATATTGCGCGAGAATATTTGAATATTCTCAGAATATTCTCACAATGTGGTTAAAATATTCTGGGGACGTTCTATAAACATTCGGAATGGACTGTTTCAAATATTCTAAGAATATTCCTAAACCTACTACCTTGTGATTGCATTTTTACCAACCTGAAACCTTGTCCACTTCTCCACGAAGCTCATTGATTAATGAAATGGATAGCAAGATGACAATATTGAATTAGTGGAAAAAGAATACATGAGGCGAGAGAAAAATAAGTAGTATCAGGGTAAACATTATAAATATTGATACAAGAATAGGAATATTATCAATATAATATATTTTGATATGATTCTGAATATTCTCACAATATTCTAAAGAATATTCTCAGAACATTCAGAAAGAATATTCTGAGAATATTTGAACATTAATGGTCATAGAATATTCTTTGCAGGATGAGAATATTCTATGATCATTCTGAGAACATTCTTCGAGAATATTCTTAAATAAGTATATTTGAACGTTGTCAGAATATTCATAGAATATTCTGTGCTGTCTGGGTAAAGGAGCAATATTGATGGGAAATGAAGATGATGTCGATTATGCGAAGTCTCATTAGGTTCGATATCGTAAGATCGACTTCCTGATTCTATATTTGTGTACCATATCGAAAACGCCTTTTAGTAACGAGTATTTCAAACACGTGCGCAGGTATAACAATCATTATTGTGGAATTTTTAATATCGTAAAAATATGTAATATTATTTTTGCAAAAATGTAGGCATAGGTATGTCATACCTATATTGTATGTAGATACATAGATCCAATATTTGTTAACTATAATCGTTCGGACTAGAATAATCTTATTCATTGACTATTTTGCCCTAACGCTCAGTAGCCCCTGGCCTAGAGCAAGCTATCATGGAAAAAAACACATACAAGCGTAGGACTAGCGTCTGCGGACGGCCGCAAGTAATAACTCCGTGGTAGGGGAACGTTAGTTAACTTGTGTCGAGTCTAATATAAGGAAGGAATTTTTTTTTAACAATCAATCGACCTAGATGAACCTTTTTTCTTGAAGAAGGAGAATTTTTCTTGAGGAAGGAAAATATTGTTTCTGCATAAAAAATGAGAAAACCTATCCTATCTATTTTATGAGTATATCTGTACTTGTTTCGTTGACCTGTGTAAAACTCAATGTTTATTAACACCAAATAAAATATTCTATTCTATTCTAACCTAACCTAACCGAACCTCACCTGTGGCCTAAACATAGAAAACCCCTAAATGAACCTATTTCCCATAGAGAATATTCTTCAGAAATCACTTGAGAACAAGAAAAAAATTAAAAAAAGATGAGCCTCGCACGGATTCGAACCACGGCCCGCCGGCTTGGCATGCCGATGCTCTGCTTACTAAGCCAACCAGTTGCTTACGAAAGGAAGTATGATGAAGTCATTCAGTCGGCGCCGCATAACGCCAGTCGCATCTACTGCCCACTATAATGTTCTTCCACCAAGGAGTTATTACTTGCGGCCGTCCGCAGACGCTAATCAAGCGTAGGTACGCGAGGAAGGCGTGGTTGCGCGGTAGCATTAGTCTCGCGCACCAGCGCACGTTCGAGTGTTACCGTGAACGACAAGACTAGTCACCACTGTTGCCATCTTGGTTTTGTCGCTGAATCTAATATTTTCAGTAGATTAGGGTTAAACATCGATAACTTTTGTTGCATAATTACGAATCAGTTTAATAGTTGAAATAATCCGACCACGATGCGAAAGGATTATTTTTTTGAACGGACACGATCATTTGTAATTGTGCAGGAAGTTTAAGATGCATAACCTTGAAGATTTTGAAGTTCGAATTGTATTCGATGCGATTATTTTTTGCGTAGTCCTGAACGAACGTCTAAATTTGACGACGCGCTTTGTTTGTATGTAACAATATGAATTGATAAGTAAATGGAAATGGAAATAATTCTAAATTTCTGCTTGGTGAAGTTACCTACTCAATGTATATCCAGGTATATTCGAAATTATACAAGGAACCTTGAGCAATTGAAGTTCTGATTGGTGTGAATTCATACGAAGAAAATAATCAGGGTGCAAGAATTAAAACAACCATGACTTTCGGTATGGACACATTTTTAAACCAATCAAATCGATTCTAGAGTTCATGGCGGTCAAATTGATACTGTGTATCTTCCCCTCACCTACCCCGAATCTAGTTTTTCCAGGGTAGGTCACTGTATGCGACATATGAACTCGATTTGCAACGTGTCAGAATTCTAGTGTTTTTCACTTGATAGAGCGATTTTTCCAGATATTTTAATCATTTCATTCTCAATTGATTGATTTTCTGAAAACTCGTTTTTGCACGGACTATTTGTTGCGCCCTGTCTCTTTGCGTTCTGTCTCTAGATGGCTCATTTCAGGTCAGAATATATTCTTGCTCGCAAAAATGCGCGCATCGCAACTGCAGTGAGTGGGTGAAAGTTATTTTATCTAATTTGATATGTAATTTGACACTATTCGAAACTGGCGGAAGGTTTTAAACGTCCTACTTTACGTATACAGGGTGTTCATTTCAGGACTTCCCACCCTAATTTTCTCGAAATGTGTGTATGTTTTTGAAAAATCCCGAGACACATCAACTACATTTTCGAGGGGGACATGGTTCTAAAATATTTTCAGCCCCGCGGCGTTGCCGCTTCTAACGAAAAGAAGCAACGACTTTGTTATTTCGAATGGAACACCCTGTATTTCATTGCATTTTTAGATTCTCCCTGAAAAGCTGATTTCATCAATGTATCACACTTGGGGTCTAGCAGAAATGATTACAGAGATAAAGGGTGTTCAAAATCGAGATTTTACAACTTTAGGATTTTTTTGAGTCGAAACTATTCATTATTGGTCAAAACGGCTTCTATGTCCCTATCTCAACTTATGATTTACTATCTATTGACATTTATTTGAAACAAATACAGGGTGGTTCAAGATTCAGACTTTTGATCACCCTGTATTTGTTTCAAATAAATGTCAGTAGATAGTAAATCAAAAGTTGAGATAGGGACATGAAAGCCGTTTTGACCAATAATGAATAGTTTCGACTCAAAAAAATCCTAAAGTTGTAAAATCTCGATTTTGAACACCCTATATCTCTGTAATCATTCCTGCTAGACCCCAAGTGTGATACATTGATGAAATCAGCTTTCCAGGGAGAATCTAAAAATGCAATAAAATACAGGGTGTTCCATTTGAAATAACAAAGTTGTTGCTTCTTTTCGTTAGAAGCGGCAACGCCGCGGGGCTGAAAATATTTTAGAACCATGTCCTCCTCGAAAATGTAGTTGACGTGTCTCGGGATTTTTCAAAAACATACACACATTTCGAGAAAATTAGGGTGGGAAGTCCTGAAATGAACACCCGTATAAACAAATGCGCAAAGCGGAATGATACATAATTGGTGATGAAATGTTCATTTCAACAAAAGTTATGAAATGAAATGAAATTATGAAGGGATGAATAAGAGAATAGTGCATTTTGTGTTGCTTCCCCCATATCACTTGGGAATCCTGAACTTGTGCACAAATATTACATCAAACAAATGATTTTATTTATTGTGGAATTTTAATTCAAGATACACCTAGGTAGGCATTCTAGTTTTTTCGCATTATTCTGATATTCTTGTCAGAACAAGAAACGTATGTTTCTAGTATAACGTGTCTACTAGTACACCCGACAACACTGTCGGGCAAATACCTCAGCCAGGGTCATATGGTTTGTTCGCGTTCAGAATATGAACAGTCCGAAACCATCAGAAGCATGCGCAGTTCCACGAAATTCGAAAAGTCCGTACTGTTCTGTGAAATTATTCAAGTTGGCCCTGTTGGCCCAACTTTGATAAAAATTTGATACGTATATACAGGAAATTCAAGATGAATATGAAAGAATATACAGGGTTTCCTATCCAAACATAAAAAGTTCAGGTTGATTCCGGTTAAAACGGAATTAATGTTATCAATAAATGATTAATTTGGTATACCTAGTTGCTACCCACGAAATTTCGAAATCCTATCTCGATTGATTCAGAAGTTACAGCGCTGGCCGTTTTCTGTGCACTTATCCGTCTATGAAGTAACACAAATGATATCTATATCAATCTTCGACGAGGGTCAAGGGATAATAATTACCCCCTTTACCGCTCCCTGGATCGGCCACTGGCCGCAAACAGATTTCTCACAGGTCTGCCTTTCACAGTGGCGTATTTATTTGACCTCCATAAATGATTATTGTTCAGAAAATGAAGCCAACATAAATTCTTTTCGAATGAGACATCAGTATGTTCATGTATAGTTGAACTCAGGTTTTTTAAAATAGTACAGTGATGTGAAAACCGCAACGCTGTATATCCAAATACAACTGAGATATCTAAGAAAATCTTAGGAAATGGGATGATATGTACTTACCTAAACAGGGTGAAGCAATAATATGTTCTCCTTCGATATTAGCCAAACGTCAGATATACAGGGTGTTTCCAAAGTTGGGGCGATGAATGGAATGCGGTGTTCTATGAGACAGAAAAAATTTGTTCTGGAATTTTGTCAAAATATGTGCGCTCACACCATAATTCATCTTTCAACTATTTTTGAACGTCCGGCAACATTGCAAAAGTCATTGGTACTTCCGGTGCTTGTGATCTCGCAGAAAGCAAATTAACGCTTGAATTGGGCTATTTACCTTCGATCAATGATTTACAAAAGTTTTAGGCAAACTTTGGAGCTCAATATCTTCCAAAATATTTTTTTTCGACAAAAATGTATTCTTTCATTTCGTTTTGTTTTTTCGTCTCCTAGTTAGGAAACACCCAGTATAGAAAAAATTCAAATACAATAATTATAAATTATAATGTTCCATGAGAACTGTCACCTGAAATTATTTTCAAATCTATAGGGTGTTAGCATTCCAAGATATATCGGCCGATGATGTGTTTTTTTGAATGGGACACGCATATATTTTCGCATTTATAGATTTTCCCTGGAGGGCTGGTTTTAGAAATGCATAACACTTGGGGTCTAGCGAAAATGATTACAGAGGTATAGGGTGTTCAAAATCTAGATATTTCAATTTCAAGATTTTTTTGTGTCGAAAGTATTCATTATCGATCAAAACGGCTCACATGTTCTTAATTTGACTATCGATTTACTATTTACTGACATTTAATTGGAACAGATACATTGTTAGTGATTCACACGAGACCAACGAGACGAGACTTTCATAAAGTCTCGTCTCGTCTCGCCGATGAAATATGAAGTCTTGTCTCGAGTCTCGTCTCGCAACGTCCAGTCTCGTCTTGTCTCGCGTCTCGTACGAGAGTCTCGCAAATGTATCGCAATTTCGTCAATCATAATCTTTTTCCAGTCTAGTACGTGATAGTTACCTTCACTTACTTTTTAGGTATAACGTAGAAGTAGGAAGAGAAAATTACAACAAAAATAACATTATTTATTGAAAAATAATAAAAATACTAAACACGAGTTACGAGAAGTCTTGCACGAGACTCAAGACGAGACTAATAAAAGTCTCGTCTCGTCTTGTCCGAGTCTAGTCTCGAGTCTTGTCTCGCAAACGAGACAAGACCATGCGAGACTCTCGAAAACGAGACTTTCGCGGGCACCACTATACATTGTGGTTCAAGATTCAGAATTCTGATCACCATGTATCTGTTCCAATTAAATGTCAGTAGATAGTAACTCGAAAGTTAACTATACAGGGTGTTCATTTCAGGACTTCCCACCCTAATTTCCTCGAAATGTGTGTATGTTTTTGAAAAATCCCGAGACACGTCAACTACATTTTCGAGGGAAACATGGTTCTAAAATATTTTCAGCCCCGCGGCGTTGCCGCTTCTAACGAAAAGAAGCAACAACTTTGTTATTTCAAATGGAACACCCTGTATTTTATTGCATTTTTAGATTCTCCCTGAAAAGCTGATTTCATCAATGTATCACACTTGGGGTCTAGCAGGAATGATTACAGAGATATAGGGTGTTCAAAATCGAGATTTTACAACTTTAGGATTTTTTTGAGTCGAAACTATTCATTATTGGTCAAAACGGCTTTCATGTCCCTATCTCAACTTTTGATTTACTATCTACTGACATTTATTTGAAACAAATACAGGGTGATCAAAAGTCTGAATCTTGAACCACCCTGTATTTGTTTCAAATAAATGTCAGTAGATAGTAAATCAAAAGTTGAGATAGGGACATGAAAGCCGTTTTGACCAATAATAAATAGTTTCGACTCAAAAAAATCCTAAAGTTGTAAAATCTCGATTTTGAACACCTTATATCTCTGTAATCATTCCTGGTAGACCCCAAGTGTGATGCATTGATGAAATCAGATTTTCAGGGAGAATCTAAAAATGTAATAAAATACAGGGTGTTCCATTTGAAATAACAAAGTTGTTGCTTCTTTTCGTTAGAAGCGGCAACGCCGCGGGTCTGAAAATATTTTAGAACCATGTCCCCCTCGAAAATGTAGTTGACGTTTCTCGGGATTTTTCAAAAACATACACACATTTCGAGAAAATCAGGGTGGGAAGTCCTGAAATGAACACCCTGTATATCTGTTATCAGTTCCCCTAGACCCCAAGAGTGATACATTTTTGAAATCAGTTCTTCAGGAGGAATCTAAGAATGTATTGATATACAGGGAAGTGGGTGCCATATAGAAAACCCATCATCAGCCGATATCTTGGAACTTGAACATCTTATCGAGCATTCTATAGATATATAAAAATAGTTTTAGGTCCGGTTTTGGATGATAGTTTTCATGAAACCCTATAACTGTTGTGTTCGATATTTTATTTCCGACGGTTTGGCTCATATTGATGGAGAACACACTATTGACTCACTCTGTATGTGAACCATGGAAAAAATCATTACCTCCCGAAATCACATAAGAATATTTCATGCAACCACAGAAGCTAGAAACAAAAATAGTAAAAAAACTTCATATAATTATAGGTCCAGAAATGGCCCCCTGGGAGGCTATATTTTGAATCGGACATCGAAAGTAGATGTTGAAAGGAGGGGAATCTTTCATGAAACCATAATTTTTGGGACTATTTTCATCATGCAGCAATATTTTGAAATCGACTTAGCTAGAAAATGGTGAATGCTATCAAAAATAAAAAAGGATACCATTTTCTAGTGGAAGGAAATCCTTATAATGTTCTAGTAAAACTGCCGAAAAGTGCATGAACAAACTTGGGAGAAAAAGGGCCCCCAAACCCCACCTTTTTCCTACGCCACTGTTAAAGCTTCTCAACATTTCCTAATCAAGTATGAAAAGACGATTTTTGGATCTATGTTTATATGAACCATTTTTCGTGCCTAGAATATGTGGTTTGAATCTTTTCATGTAATTTCTGGACATCTTGTATATAGCTCTGGTCATGTATGGACAAAGTTCATTCATTCTGAATACAACCTATCATTAGATCAAATTTTCTTTTCATCAATAATTCATTGTTATATTCATTGTTTCCTAGAAAACAAAATTTCTTTTATTTTGTGTTGTTGTTTTGTTGATTTTGTTTTCAGTATCGATGAAATATAATTAGTTTCTAGTATTGCCTCATTTATATTTTTGTTGGACATGAGTTTTCATTCTTATTGAGATTATATTATATGTATGTACATAACGTACTTGTTGGTGTGCGAATACACACCAACTGGCCATCGACCTTACGAGAGGTCCTACAACCAAAAGTGTTTTGTGTAGGCTTTGTTACTGACTCTATTCGGCACCTCAGGAGCAGTACTGTTAATTTGTTTATTGGAACAGTGAATCTCATGGAATCATCTCTTGCCGAGGTTTCGAAATTTCTCTGCTCTGTCGGGATTCGAACCAACAAACTTTCAATGTTCTGATTATCAGTCGAGGTCTCTTCCACTGGGCTATTCCGCTGTCCTATTTGTCAGCTTATGAATTCACATTTTCCTTCTTCATGAAACAACACAAAACTGAAAATGCCAAATATGAGAAACTTTTTATTCGAAAATGATATCGGATATTGGGGCCGAAAGATTTGCTGGGGCCTCGGAGCCCAACTCAATCTGAAATAGCCCCTGCTGGAATCACTTTCTGATGGAAAAGTGACATATTCGAAGATGAAGGCCATAATTATTTGGATGCGAAAAATTCTCAGGAACTAAACATTTGAACACCTTATGTTTCTACTTTATTCCTCGCTTTATTCGTTATGAAATCACGAGGGCTCTCACCTGTGAAGCGATGTCGATCTAATTTCGCAACTCCCTGTATATTGAAAAGAGTGGAAAATAGTGAATTTTTGGAAAATCTAATCAATTTTCTTCTACGATATCATTTGAGATAGAGAAAAACCGCATCAACTTTTGCTGAGATTTAAGAGGCCATATGCCCCTCGAAATTATTCGAATGTTCCCAGTTTTCTGTCGTATCCCTTCCACTTCGGAAGGGGCGGGATCAAACTGAAGAATTCGTAGAAACCTCGATATAGTATACCTGTCGAGCGGCATATCAAGGGCGAGGTAAAAACAGAAAGCGCTACTCCTTCACGATTCCTTTTTGCCGCTCGCTAAATTGGCAAACAATCAGTTGGTTATTCCAGCGTACATACAATGTATGTACGCTGGTTATTCGTCGAAGACAGTCAAATGGTTTGCTTTTTGCTTGTAGCCCGATTGACTGAACTCCCCGATAGATAGATAGATGGATAGATTTATTTGACTATGTTACTCATACATATTATGGTTTATAGCACGTCAGGGTTACAGAATCATGTAGAAAATAAATCACAGAAAATGTTATACAACTAAATAAAGTACAATCATACACAAATAATAGTAGTCACAGAAAAAAAACAAACATTGAATAAAAAACAACGAATAAAACAAGAACACGATTATAAAATTGATGTTCGATAAAATTCATCAACAGAGTAAAAGCAATGTCCAAGAAGGATTTTCTTAACATTATTTTTGAAACATTCTTCATCCATAGATCTAACAAAATGAGGTAGTTTATTATACAATTTGAAATTCAATGAATTTTTTTCTGATTTGACCAATCTGTATCGAGGCACAATTAAATCATCTGAACTAGCAGAGCGTGTATATTGTGATCATGAATGCTAGCAATTTTGAGAGTGATATTTTGATATTGATATTGATATTTACGTCATAATATAATACATTCGATACACTATATTCAATATACAGGGTGTTCCATCACAGACGAGCCACCCCTTATATTTCTTTTCCCATGGTGGGTGGAAAAATTTCTTGAAACACGTCGAATGATTCTGTTTTTGATTGGGGGACATCTTCTGACGTATATTTTAGACTTGAACGAGCAACCCCCTAATAGGAGGCGCTTCGCCCCTCGAACTTGAATAGGGGAGAGGGGTTGAGTGAAACTCCATTTGAAAGGATTGGAAACCCCTTTACAACGGGGTATGAAAAACGTAAATTTGATGATAGTCAAGGTGATGGCTCATTCGACATACAAAATTGATTTTAGGCGAAAAACGGTTCATCAAATTTACGTTTTTCATACCCCGTTGTGAAGAGGCTTCTATAAGAATGAAGTATCAGTCAACCCCTCTCCCCTATTCAAGTTTGAGGATTGGAAGCACCCCCTGTCAGGGGATTGCTCGTTCAAGCCTAAAGTATACGTCGAAAGAGGTCCCCCAAACAAAATGTGTTTTGCAAAATTTTTCCACTAACTATGGGATAAGAAATATATATATACGGTGGCTTGTTTGAGATGGAACACCCTGTATAAATAAATATGCATGGGACATAATATTTTGATCGAATACTTTGCGACTGCTACGTCGAAGAGATTGGTGTAGTCGTTAATCTATGGTTCAACTTTGAGCCGTCAAAATACGCTAGTTCGCTAGATAAAAAAGCGATTTTCAGAATTTTACATGAATCGCTAGCGAATATATCGAAAACAATGAGAGATAGGAGAAAAAAGTACTCATACAATTCTGTAGACAATTTCATCAGCTACAATTTTTAATAGGCTGACTTTTTTGGTTTGACTTACCGTTTTTGATATATGAACGATAAATCAAAATAAGGGACCTTCTAATACGTCGCCCCCTGTACTTGGCTCACCTTGTAAGTTCGGGGACTTTTGGAATTTCGTCTTCCTATCTACTCTGAATATATTTCTAGTTCAAAAAATTGTTCTCTTTCATTTACTGACTGAATTATAATTATTGATTTATTTAGTTTCGACATAGGAAGGCTCTCTAATTTCCATGCCTCTGTTGATTCTGCTATCGACTAGTTCAGTGATCATACAATCAAAATAAAATTTTTTCAGAGCTGGTTCCATTTTTGATGACCAGAAATCGTCATCTTTAGGGATAGATAAATAAATGAATGCATAAATGAATGGATAAATTATGAATGAATAAGAGAATAAATAAAGATGAATAAGTTCAGATCGATAGCATTACCCAAAATTCAATTTTTCTAATCACTGCACTAATGTTATATGTCGACTTTCGTCTTTTATATCGAGGTACCCAGGTTCTCTTCCCATATTTATCACCATTCCTATAATCACTGGAATCGATCTTTCGATGCGCAGGCATTATACAGGCACACTTCTCAAAAACTGATATAAACGAATATCAAACAGATGCACTAGCCTCAGACGTATTTCGAATAAACATCAATCTGAAATGAAGTACTCGAGACAGACGCACTGAAAAACTGACCTATGACTCCTATGAGACTAATGATTGCTAATGACGAGTTCATTTTCCGACTGTCGGCGTCTTTGTAATCGCCGTCTTATTGTACCCGTCAACCTGCCGCTACCGTTTGGCGGTGCGATGATTTTTTGCAAAGCAAAAAACACATTATAACAAAAGGAATCAATCCACCAATGCCATATAATTATTATTACTCAGAATATATTTTTTTGAATAGGTAAATCAGTATTTCATGATTTTTATTCCCAAAATAATAGATATAACAAATGTAAAATGTCTCATTAATCATTTCCTTTATAGGTATCACCTATTCTATAGAGAAGGCGGTATGACTTTCGGACCACCTGTGCTACTTGTCGGCTCAACTTTGGAAATAATTCGTCCACAGTAAAAATCGCTGTGATTCATGTAATCATTATAGAATGATGTTTCTTATATATCTATCAATTTGTTGGACTATTAGAAAATAGACTAATAAAAATATCGTTAAGAACATTCCGGCACTTCCCTGTGTTCGAGGAAATCTATGAACTGAGTAGATATGACACAGTTGCTTTGTTGATTCCATAATACCTATACCTACATTTATGATAATATCAGGTATAATATAAATTGGATCACAGACTATTTCTTGATAAAATTAAATACCATATTTCATCTTAGGACCATTGACTATCAATAATTCATTTGAACTTTATGGGAGGAGCTTATTTTCGTTAAATGCCGCGCCTACAGGAAATTTTGTTGTTCACGGTGCCTCCGCTCCCAATTTCCCATGAGAAAACCAAATGAGATTTCAGTGAATAAAAATTATTTTTGAATAGTACTTCATCTGATCTGTGCATCTTATCGACTAGTTTTCCAATTTTTGATTCCGTTACGTAGAAAAAAAATCACGAAATCGGTCAAAAACGCGCTACTTCACAGGTGTTTATAAATTAGTCTATACAAAAAAATGAAAATCCATTCGATAAGATGCATCGATTGCACCTTCGACTACCCAGAAAAAAATAATTGAGCCTCTAGGACGATCCATAAACATAGGGGAACTTGGGAGCGGTACCTATTTTATTGGCGGAGGCGCTGCGGAATATGGCCTCTTAACGTGTTTATATTGATTTCTTTTCGAGAAGTGTTTAGATAAGACATGGTCGTATTTAGAATGGAAAAAAGCTTTGGGAATCTGTGAATATTTGACCAGGACCGTATTTAGAAATAAAATTGATGTTCCTAACTTTTATCGATATACACATACACAGTGTGTAAATTGGCTGTATTATAAGGACGCCAATATCTGAAACATATCAAATTTACAGAAAAAGTAGCCGAAAGCCATTTTCAGTACTGAATGCTCAATGAGTGTGACGGCGCAATATCGAAACTTCTTTCTCTGTCACACTCATTGAGCATATGGAAATTTCGGATACGAACATCGTCGTAATCATTTGAAATAACCCTATGAAAACTGGTAACGTTGAATTCGTTATGATAGTCCCTAACCGATTATGGAATAAAATAGAGGGTGTCCCTGTTGAAAATCGAAAGTTGGGGGTCATTTCCGGTCAAACCGGTAGTTCTGATGAGCAACTAGGTATGTCACGAAATGCAAGATGAACTATAATTCACAACCCTCAAATTTGGCATATCGGTATGCACAGGGTTCAAAATTGAATTGTTTTTCAAGTGGCTGGTTTTTGCAGGGCAGTTTATACAGGGTGACATGAAACAGAATACATATATTATTCAAACCGTGATAAAATACCTCTTAGAAGGCTCAAGGTAGGTATAGGTATTCTATCGAATGTCACAAGCATTATATATTTCTTATAGCTCGACTATGGAAGGAACTGAGAAGACTCGTGATTCATTCCAGACGACAAGTGGTGATAACAAGAAATTGTCTGAACAGAATCAGGATAAAGATAATGGTAATTGAATTCATCCTTGGTGTACATTATGAAGCCCTCTGCTTGATTGTTTTTATTTGAAGAAAATTAATACTCAACTCATTCACCCAAAAAAAGATTTCATCCTCTTCTTTTCAAGAATTTTTGCAAACAAAAGAAAGATTATGACTTCCAAACACCCTATTTCATCGTACTTATTCTTTATGAAAAGAACGACTTATGCAACTAACAACACTTTTTACTAACACGCAGCATACATTGGAAATTCAGGAGACGTAATCGGTTTTCGAGTAAAATCAATCATATTATACGTATATGACCATGCAAGCAATCAATGCAGACCTTCATCATTATCTTGATTTGAGAAAAACAAATTCAATTTTCGAATGGTAATGAAAGAAGGGAGAACTGATTTTTCTTCGTATAGCTACATCTACCAACACACTTTCTCAAAAATAATATGTAATGTAGTTATTTTACGCCGATTTTAGGATCATATCGTCGATCAACGCGACATCCTCCAGCAACGAATGAGATGAACACGGGCAGGCCGCAGAGAGACAATATCGATAAAACTCGCTCAAATCGAATTAGAAATGAAAAATATTATAAATTTCACGATTTAATCTGCTATAGTGAATAGAAAACACTCCACTTGACAAGATCAGGTAGTTGTCTCAATTTGTAGCATCCATTTCACCCCTCTTTCACCCTCTTATCAATATAATTCAAATTCCAACTTTGAGCTCAGAAATAAACTTTTGGAAGATTTTTTTCATGAAACAGATGTTCAATAGCTTCCTGAACACGATCAGATAGTTGTCTGATTTTGTAGCATCCATTCCAACTTTGAGCTCAGGAATTAATTTTTGGAAGATTTTCCTCTTGAAACAGATGTTGAATACCTTCCTGAACACGATCAGATACTTGTCGTCTGATTTTGTAGCATCCATCCTACCCCTCTTTCACTCTCATCAATATAATTCAAATTCCAACTTTTAGCTCAGGAATCAACTTTTGGAAGATTTTTTTCTTGAAACAGATGTTCAATAGCTTCCTGAGCACGATCAGATACTTGTCTGATTTTGTAGCATCCATCCTGTACTCTTTCACCCTCTTATCAATTCAATTCAAATTCCAACTTTTGAGCTCAGGAATTGATTTTTGGAAGTTTTTGGTTTGAAACAGATGTTAAATATCTTCCTGAACACGATCAGATACTTGTCGGATTTTGTAGCATACATCCAATCTTCCAAAAATTAATTCCTGAGCTCAAAGTTGGAATTTGAATTATATTGATAAGAGGGTGAAAGAGGGATGGAATGGATGCTAGAAAATCAGACAACTATCTTATCGTTTTCAGGAAGCTATTCAACATCTGTTTCAAGAAAAAAATCTTACAAAAATTAATTCCTGAGCTCCAAGTTGGAATTTGAATTATATTGATAAGAGGGTAGTAGAGGGGTAATATGGATGCTACAAAATCAGACAAGTATCTTTTCCGTCGACCTCGTATTAACGACTAAGTTTAATGTATTTAAAATCGTTCATTAATGACCCCTATTAATGAACGATTTGTTTATTAATACACGATTGTTTTATAGGCAACCAAACATACACCGCGTGCATTCATTGTATATGCTATAACTTACGGAATCTGCATTTAAATCGAAAATATGAATTTCATCGACGATTTTCCGTTAACGGGTTCGCCTTTTCAAGTTTCTGACACGATATTAATCCCTGTTTTCTAACACAAGGAATTTATTTCCTATGTTGATCATTTCGACAAATGTCAAATGTGTCTAATGTCAGTAACAAGGCTACTGGGTGATTCTTAGCAGTTTCCGAATGGATGATGATTTGGCGAACCAAGTTTTCTTCATTGCAGGAGAAATGAGAAATATTGTCGACGGAAAAATTTTGTAACCAACTTGTATATTAAAAGGCGATTAATGATCTCGAACATTAACGCACTCGCTTCGCTCGCACGTTAAAATATCTCGATCATTAATCGCCCTCATTAATACACTAGTTGGTTAAATAACTATATCGTGTTCAGGTAGCTATTAAACATCTGTTTCAAGAAAAAAGTCTTCCAAAAGTTCATTCCTGAGCTCAAAGTTGGAATTTGAATTATATTGATAAAAGGGTGAAAGAGGGGTGGAATGGATGCTACAAATCCAGAAAATTATTTGGTCTGATTGAGTGAAGTGTTTTCTATTTATTATAGCAGACTAGATCGTGAAATTCATAATATTTTCATTTCTAATTCGATTTGAGCGAGTTTTATCGATATCATCTCTCTGCGGCCTGCCCGTGTTGATCTCATTCGTTGCTAGATGATGTCGCGTTGCTGCTTTCACACCGATCAATTCTGGACTTACTTGTATAACAAATTCATATGAAATATTATTTCCGTAATTTCTGGAAATATTTGGGTTCCAGAGATGGAATGATTACGATGAGAACTTTATTAACGATGATTAAGAACCTTCAGTCGATGATATAAAATCAATCTCTTATTCAATGGAAGTTATAAATTTAACGAATATAATGATATTTTCAGATATTATATGCAGATTGAGAATGTGGGCTGTTGAAGAAAATGTAACGCATAAGCAATTGAATAGATTGCTGAAAGAATTGAAGGACTTTTTCCCGAAACTACCCCTCGATAGCAGGACACTTTTGAGAACCACAAGAACGGTACCTATGATGAAAATGATGTCAGCAAGAAATACCGATGGAGGGTTCATATACCTTGGTCTTGAACAGGCATTACTGAGAGAACTCATGAAAGGTGTATTCAATGTCATGAATGAACACAATAATCATTTGAATATAATCTTCAATATAGATGGGTTACCATTACATAAAAGCACCTCTTCACAACTGTGGCCAATTTGTGGAATGATAATAGATAAACGTAGGAAACTTGATGTATTCGACGTTGCTTACTATAATGGTGACTCGAAACCAAATGAATTGGATGGATTTCTGCAATCATTCGTAGAAGAAATCAAAATATTATTACAAAACGGTATATTTTTTGAGGGAAGACGAATTTCTATTGGACTAAAAGGTTTTATTTGTGATGCACTAGCCAGATCCTATTTGAAATGCATAAAATCACACAACTCCGTGGACGGTTGTGAATTTTGTACCATAAAAGGTAGGAGACAAAATTTCAGGATACTGTTTTATGACAATGAAGAACTTTCAGTGAAGAGGAATGGTGAATCGTTCAGAAACCAAGAGTATGAGCAACACCAACAGGGTATATCGCCGCTCAGTTCTATAGATAACTTCGATATAATAGAGGGATTTCCATTAGATTACATGCATATGGCATGCTTAGGAACAATGAGAAGACTACTCAACTATTGGATGAAATCTACTTCAGGGTTCTCTATTGCTCCATCGCTCCGTAAAGAGGTATCAAAAAGGATGATTTCAATCAAACTACCTAAAGATTTCAACAGAAAAACGAGGTCACTATTGGAACTCGATAGATTCAAAGCTTCTGAACTCAGAACAATGCTGATTTATTTGGGGCCATTTATACTGCATAAACTTCTTCCCTCCAACCAATACAAACATTTTTTTTATCTGCATTGTGCAATGAGAATTTGCTGCAGTGATGATTTTCTGAAAGGTCTGGGTGACCGGGCCATCACTTTGATAAAGAAATTCATAGAGCAATCGAAGCAGATTTATGAAGACCACGAACCTGTGTATAACACTCATTCACTATTACATCTTATTGAAAATTCGGTCAGGAAGCAAGAAAATTTGGAGGAAATCAATTGTTTTCCATTTGAAAATCACCTCGGACAATTGAAAAAGCTATTGAGGTCACCGAATAGACCCCTACAGCAGCTGTACAAAAGAATAAAAGAGAAATCAACATGTTATGAGAAATATGAGGAAAATATTGCATTGAAAGTGCTACGTCGAAATTCTATCATACATTCGATTGCATATAAAAATACTGAGATCATTCCACATGGCGAGAATTCTTATATTCTTTTGAAATGCGGAAAAATTATGAAAGTGCG
Organism: Phaedon cochleariae; assembly: GCA_918026855.4. Lineage (NCBI taxonomy): Eukaryota > Metazoa > Arthropoda > Insecta > Coleoptera > Chrysomelidae > Phaedon > Phaedon cochleariae. Next base: position 23,329,715 of record OU896710.1, read on the forward strand.
AAAAATCATTGAAAACGAAAATGAATACTTTCTTCAAGGTTGTGTGTTTCAAGAAATAAAAGATATATATTCTTCACCAATTGAATCGAGTTTGATCGGAGCATGGACTGTAAACAAGCTTTCTACACACTTATTCACTGTTCATTTGACTGAATATTGGAGAAAATGTGTATTCATTCAAGTGGAAGGAAAACAAAATGTTTTGACCCTTGTGCATTCAGAAACTTGATCTGTTATTGTTTATACTCATTCATTCTTGCTGTATTTATACAGTGTGCTCTAGATGGAATGCGTGACATCGATATAATACCAACAAATTCTACAGAAGAATAATTATCGGACAGGTTAATTTTGAAATTTGAAAACATTTGCAGTTTTTTTGAAAATCTGTGTCTGTATGTGAATATGAACGGGAAAGCTATTCAAAGTATTTTTTCATATTATATAACATCATATCTATTTAATGAATCACCTAATTAAAAACTGATGTATTATTATTGTGATACAACTTTCTTGTTATAATAAAAATTAGGTATTGAATAAGACAATGATTTTTTATTATAAAAATTCAAATCTAATATAAACCTCAGATTATTTCTGAGGTTTTCCTGTAAAAATTGTCCTTTCTTATCGAAATAGCTCCTACCTATGCAGTTCTCATCTTATAAACATTGTTAACATAAGATTATAGAAGATACAGTTGACTACTCTTGAATGATACATTTTTTGTATTTAATTATCACGAATCAATTAAAAATATTAGAAAAATAGATAGGTAGGTACATATCAGGAAATGTGATAGAACTCACAGTCACAGTTCCACCACAAATTTGCTGTGTATTCATCAGCACATTTTTATTATTTTATTTTTTACTCATTTTCAGTTTTGCTATCTATGAAAGCGTGTTGAACGTTGAAATAAGAATTTATCATGTTGCCTTTCGTTGAATCTATGTCAAAATAATCTGATTTCGTCAAATAGACAAAATGCATATATATCGAAGACTGAAACCTTTGGCACGATAATACACTACACTGTTTTACCACTAACCAAACCGATTTTTTAACGCCTCGACACGTGTTTCGCTAACTATGTTAGTGTCGAGGCGTTAAAAAATCGGTTTGGTTAGTGGTAAAACAGTGTAGTGTAAAATGCATATGATTGATTGAACAATGAATTTGAAATGAAATGAACGCTGAATTTTGTTCAATTCATCAAAAACAGATTCAAAATAATTTGGTTGGTGCAACAAAACTTTGTTTTTCGTGTTCGATTTCAGAATCACAATTATATAGATATTACGGTAATACGTACTTTATACAAAACATATAGGAAATTATATTTATATTATATTCCGTTTTGATGCGACAGAATATAGCTATTCCAAACAACAGTTCTAAAATGTCCACTTCATCTTTCGTCGGTTGATTCTTCAAGTACATATACTCACGGAGGTGGTAATACTATTGGAAGTTGGATTGATCATATTCTCATAATTCTATTTTCAGATTGATATCACTATGATGCGCTGGGATGTTGTAGTATGGTTATCCGAAGAAGGAACTTGCGAGATCGTGCCATCTACATGGCGAGTAAATAACAGTAAAGAACTATACTTGTGGCCAAAATTATCAAAAAGCAAAATTATAAAACTAATCAACTCATGCTCTCCTCCGAGCATTGAGATTGAATATGAGGAATATAGAGGTGTGTGTGAGGGGTCTTTCAACCAGCTGAAAAAGGCAGAAGAAAGGGTTGAGTCCCTGAAATTCTCAACAAGTTCTGACTCATCCGAACAGTCATTATTCAATAGTGAGAACTCCATCACTAACGACATCAACATGGATCTAGAAGGAGAATGCCAAAATAACATGAGCGACGAGGACACAATATTAAATGAAACTTCATTATTCAAATGTCATGGTATGTTGTAGATTGTAGATATATGCAGAGTTCGTCAATCTCATTGTCCTTTATACAGGGAGACCGAATTTTAATGATTAATAATTTAGAAATTGACAGAATCGCATGACTAATATGACTGCTTTGATGGAACAAAAGTTATTATTACCATTAACCATAATAATATGTATGAAACGCATCGTTTCGAGATATACAGGGTACGGTAGCATAATTTCTTATTTTCTAAACGTAATAAAACCAATCGTATAAGTCAGAACAATAATTTAATTTGGTTTTTAAAATGTAGGCGCAAACCTGAAGTTTTGCTTCACATAGTTTTGAAGATCAAATCAGATAGATGGAGTCCTCCATCCTCCATACACTGAGTTGACCGATTTCTGGCATTTGCCATGACTTGCCAGAATAACAGGCGTTGAGTTGGCTATTTCTTCCTGTTTTTTTAGAGGTTTTCTCCAATTTCCGTGTTTATATGAACCGTCCAAGGACCCTACGAGATTTATAGACCAACAACAAGGAAAAAGTTGCCAACTTAACCCCTGCTATTCCGACAAGTCATGAGAAAAGCCAGATATCGGTATACTCAATGTACATGGAATGAGAGACGTCATCTATTTGATTGGATATTCAAAACTTTGTTAATCAAAATTTTAGGTAGATTATAAAAGTCAAATAAAATTGTTCAGATTCATACAATGGGTTTTATCAAGTTTTAAAATAAGGAAATTATGCTGCCGCACTCGGTAACCATATGGCGTCAAAGTTCAATACAAAATTATGTTTTCAAAAACATCTGAAAAAAACTTTGACAAATTCATCCAGTAGGTGATGCCATCAGGAGCATGACCGCGGGGCAAGTCGCATCCGGTAATTCGTTTTCAGGAAGAAAATAACATAGTAATAATGATGATGATATTGATGATGATGATGATGATGATGATGATGATGATGATGATGATGATGATGATGATGATGATGATGATGATGATGATGATGATGATGATGATGATGATGATGATGATGATGATGATGATGATGATGATGATGATTCTTTACAGAGTGCTCCAGGGTAGCTGAAAAAATACCCATCCTGATTGATTCACTAGAATCAATAAAAAGTGAATTAGCAAATATCAAAACATTTTTTGAACTCATCGACGTGAAACTTGATGGGTTAAAATCAACGACAGAGGAGGTCAACCAATATACAACAATTCTACCAATCGAGACGGAAGATCAGCTCAAGACTTTCGAGACCAAATTATCTGTTGATGAATCCTTCTACAACAAAACCGTAAGTTTCAATACTTGATAACAAAGCACGAAGGAAAAAACTTCTACGAATCAACAAAAATTTCGTTAAGTCAACAAAATCTCAGGTTCATATATCCACAACCAAATATTTCGTTACCGCAATATTTTTTTTGTCAGTTTTCAACTCAAAATGTATGTGATGTAACTCATTATTCATTCAGATCAACAGTGAATATTGGTTCATTGAACAAATACTATTTTGTTCCGATATATTTGATACAATATCTACTCTATAATGAACACATCTTGTTGACGGAAATGATAAAGTAATTTCATTCAAGTAACATAATTTCCAGTTTTTAAGAGAATAAATATATCAAATTAACAATTTCTGGTATCCAAGATCTATTCATAAAGTCAATAACTCGGTTATGCTGCCTGGACTTCACTTCACTTCACTTCAACAATGTATCACATTTGATATTTTGACAAATGTGATACTTCCAAACTTACAATATTCCAAGGATACAGTATCTGGTATAGATCATTTTTTACGTTATTCGCGTACTCGTCATTCAGGCAGTTTTTTTGACAGTTGCTCGCGTCTTTTAGCCAATTTGTAGGTACATTCAACTAAGACAATGTCTTTTACGTTTACTCCGAATCAGTATTCTGTCAATTGGACATCAGGCAAATTATTAAGTGTGATGCATTATTGAAATGAGAATTGATTGCACTTCAATGATGTTGGATTGAAAAACACCATATGATTAATTGAACAATGAAATGAATGTTGGAATAACAAAATATTATGTTCTTCTGCGTTTGATGTTTGTCAAGAATAATGTGATTAGGAATAATCTGATTTTGTGGAATAGACAAAATGCATATGCTTGATGGAACAATGAAATAATAGTTGAATCAAAAAATCTTTTTCAAGCCAACTATAAATGTTGTTGAATGAAATGAAACTTTGTTAAAATAAGAAAATATCTCAATTAAAACATTTTGTATTTCTGAATAAGCCGCTTATTTGGAATGGATATATATTTTATTGATTTCGCTGAATTTTGTTCAATTCAACAAAAAAAAATTGACCACAATATTTTGGTTGGTGCATCAACACTTTTTTTCTGTGTGGTTTCTCATTAAACTGATACATTTGATTCGTGTTTCAGGTTTCTATCCTATCACTGATCTCCTCAGGTCCGGCGCCAAAAAAAGTCATACATGGAATTATGAGGCGATTACTAGGAAGGAATTTAAGTATGACTCTTTCGGGTCTGGGGAGAAAAGGGAAGTGCAACTTTTCGAAACTGGTCACATTCAAAGTGGTAATAGGTACGTTGTTTCATCTGTGATTCAATAGATTGAATAATTATTGATTCAGTTCGTTCTCATATTTTTATATTACTATTATCATTCACGTAAGTCACCTTTATGGACTTACCACCCTTTATTTTTTTTATGAATCTTGATAAAATCGTTTCATTAGGTATCTGAAATGCAAATTTAACAATTGGGTGACTTCATTTCCTGGCTCTTATCACCAACCACGACAATTTTTTTTTGGAATCAATAACAGTCCAAAATTAAACTCATTCATTTGTAACTACTTATTTCAAAAACAAACGAAAATCATTTTGTTCGATCAAAATACCAAAGTTTCACAGGGGTTTGAGCCTTTAGACATACGTGACAAAACTAATTCGTAGAGGGCATTATTTCAGAATTTTTCATTCTTGAATATGTATAGGGTAAAACGGGAACCGGCCAACCAAACATAATACCTATATAAAATAATAGAAATGTATTGCCCTTCACTACAATTTTCACAAAAAATGAGTTAAATCACTCAGCTTATAGTAAATACGACATTTTCAGACGCTACAAGAGTAGTTATTCCAACTGCCTGCGAAAACGAAATTCTGAAGCATGTCAGTTCTTGCTTGGCGCAAGCAGCTGATAGAGATGGGGAAAGAAAGTCCAGGCCTTCAGAATGAAATAATGAAGGGGAAGGAAATAATTTTTTTAATATTTCTCTATAAGAATTTCAGATTTTATTTTTTCATTTTATTATACAGGGTGTTTGGTAGTACACCGACGTATATCTGGAAAGTTGATATTGAATTTATTCCACTGTATATACTATCATACAAAGTGTTTCCCATTTCGAGATATTGCCGTTTTTATTTGTCACGACGAGCGTACATTAACCTCATATCGATAATCGGTCACAAGGAATTTATGAAAATGTGCATGCTTATATAATATGAGATCAAACCCTTTTTGTTGAAAATATTTTAGACAATGCAGTGTTGCCGCTTCTACTAGAAAGAAGCAACAACTTTTGATATTTCTAATGAAATTCCCTGTTTTTCATTTCATTTTTGAAGAGCTGATTTCATCATCATTGCATAATACTTGGGGTCTAGCCAAAATAATTACAGAGGTGAAGGGTGTTCAAACTCGATATTTTTCAACTAGGATTATTTTTTTTCAAATTATTCATTAATGGTCAGAACGTCCTACATGTTCCCATATCAAATTACGATTCAATATCTACTGACATTTAATTAGAACAAATTCATGGTGGTTCAAGATTCAGAATTCTGATCACCCTGAATTTGTTTCAATTAAATGTTAGTAGATAGTAAATCAAAATCAGAATAGTTTCGACACAAGAAATCCCAAAGTTGAAAAATCTCGATTTTGAACACCCTGTATATCTCTGTAATCATTCCCGCTAGACCCCAAGTGTGCAACATTGATGAAATCAGCTCTTCAGGAAAAATCCAAAAATGCAATGAAATACAGAGTATTTTATTTGAAATAACAAAGTTGTTGCTATTTTCAAGTACCAGCAGCGGCAATAATGCATTGTCGGAAATATCATACGAAGAAAGCGTAATCACAAATATGAGCACACACATTTTCATAAATTTCTTGCGAGTGATTCTCGATAACAAGAAAATGTAAGCTTGTCGTGACATACCCTGTATTTAATATAATAATATTATAGTGTATTATTCATACACGTTTGGTTGTATGATGTTCCTATAGAGAAATCGTATTCATATGCAGCATGTTGCCATTTGATTCGTATCTCGTTAACAACTCCTTCGAGCGAGTCAATTTTTCGGCGCAATCGCAAAGATTATTGTTTGCCACACGTGCCAAAATAGGTGGTGCAACGACGCCGATGAATCGTTTCTGTATGGAAGAAATATTTTTGCCAGACGGGTATACAGGGTTAGGCAAAAGTATGGAAACAGGTAACCGTTTGTCGAACTATTTTGAATTAATGTACAGGGTAAATCCAAAACGTAACGGAATTGAAAATTCCATCGCCAATGTTGCCACTTCGTCAGTTATTTCGGAATTATTATCAATTTCCTTATTTTAAATGGAACACCCTCTATTTTATGGGATTCTCAGATCCTTTCTGAAAAACTGATTTCATCGATCTGGCACACTTGAGGTCTAGCGGCAATGATAACAGATATAAGGTGTTCAAAATCGAGATTATCCAATTTTAGGATTTTTTTGTGTAGAAACTATTTATCAAAACGGTCCCTACCATAACTTTCGATTCACTATCTACTGATATTTGATTAAAACAAATACAGACTGGATCAAGATTCAGATTTCTGATCATCTTGTATCTGTTACAATTAAATATCAGTAGATATCGAATGAAAAGTTGGGCTAGGAACATGAAGCCGTTTCGATCGATAATGAATAGTTTCGACACAAAAAATTCTAGAGTTGACAAAATTCGATTTTGAACTCCCTATATCTCTGTGATGATTTCCGCTAAACACCAAGTGCGATAGATCGTTGAAATCAGCTTTTTGAAGAGAATCTGAAGATTTAATAAAATACAGGGTGTTCTATTTGAAATAACAAAGTTAATGATGATCCGGAATGACTGAAAAAGTGGCAACATTGGCGATAACAATTTAAATTCCGCGTCGTTTTGAAATCACCATGTACCTAAATTCGAAGAAAAATCTAACGAAAGATTACCGAGATATTCACCTGTTTCCTTACTTTTGCGCAACCCTGTATGTATAATATGTATATTATTTCCGTACAAGAAATATGTTTTTCATCGTTATGAAACACGTAATGGAATCTATATGTGATTATACACGTTTGTGGATCAGTAGAATTCACAAAACAAATTACTCTAACATCCAACTTTGATTTTATAAGCGAATAAAATGAAGTGGATAAAAAATAGGTAGAATATTTTTCAATACTTACTTAGTTAATGATAATATGTATGATAACATACGTAGACTTCAATGTTTAAGTTGCACAGGATGATTAATTGGAACAAATTATGATTTCTCAGAAAAAAAATCACTGATCAACAAAATGAAATATCAATATTATCAGCAGATAACAATTATTTATGAGTTTTGTAATTCATGCTCGAAACGAAAACATGTTCATTGCATCTCTGTAGTGGTTACGCTTATAGCCTCATATTACACCTTCGTTATTTCTGCTGCCACATTAATTTATTCGAATAACATTTCGTCGATCACAAATTTCCTCATTGTAAATCAGTCCCTTCATTCGTCCCCGGACATGATAGTCGTTTTCGTTTATGGTATGTTCTCTCACATCCAAGGCAAATAAATCATTTAACATTCTAGATGATGGTTTACAAAATCATTTTTTGTTTTTAATGAATCATCAACGTAAAATCACTGAAGTTTATGTATTTTATGATGTTATGTTATGTTGTCACATGTCATTCGAGAGGGTTAAGGAAGTTTCGATATAAATAATATAAGTACACAGTACACACTTCATTAAATCCCCCATGAATTCGAAGTTGGATTTTACAGTAACCCATACAACACGGGATATCCTATGGACGTCCAAATCATGTCCAATTCATGTCGGGATATCCTTGGACCTTTTTGGATATCCATAGGATATCCAAAATTCACCCGCGCGGATATAATCAATGTAATAAATTGTGAATATGAATTAAATTGATGAAAATTCAAATCTATGTGTGTACATAGTTATATTACTAGGAAATATATAATATATCGAATATGGAATTTTTCAACATCTTCTTGGATATCCAATGGATATCCATGGGATATCCTGTATTGGAGCATTGAACCACGTCGTTGAACAATAACGCCCAGAATAACATAGAGATGTCGACAAAGTCGGCAGTGTCGGACTCACCAAACATATTTTGGATGTCCATGTGGGTCCCATATATTTAATAACAACTATATGGGTAACGTCCTATCCTTTCCTTGTTCAAAATTGAAGCCAGTTTTGAGAAACAAATGACAGTCTGCGAGACAATGAATAATCATACGTTCACTCGCCAGCTAACAGATGCGCATAGAACAGAGTAGAAATGATGTCGTTTATTGTGTTCGGCTCATGCGCCTTAGTATCAATTTGCCCGTAGACTGTCTTTTGTTATCAATTTTTTGGCTTCAATTCAGAGATCTTGTCACCCATATAGATGTTATTAGATATATGGTGGGTCCATGACGCGAACGCAGACTACAGAACTCAAATAAGTTCTGACTTCTGTGCCACTGTCATTTTCTATCCAATGTGACTTGTGACAGTTGTGACTGTGACCTGAGAGTCCTGAGACTGTGACAATAAAGGTCAACAGCATCAGAGCATCAGCACGCATTACGCATCAGACTGTTTTCATATTTTATCTGAATGTTGATATCAATGATATCTTGATTTGATTATTTTTGTCGTTTTTTGAGATTACCCAAAAGTTTATCGTTTGAGACAATTTTTCGTGTACGGTGACGGGTGTATTTCCAGGATATTGATGAGGTAAGTGAGATTTTTTATTTCCTGTCTCACATCAGTATTTATATATATCATTATTCATTAAAGATGGAAATAGCTAGTAGAAAAAAGATGCTCAATAAAATTTACAAGAGAACTAGGAAAGAGCTAGAGTCAATAGAGTCGGAGGAAGCAATGGAAGCTGGTTTAGATTCATCATCCTACTTGTTATCTAGCTCTTTGGATAGACCATCACAAGGTCTATCAGCACCCATTATGGGTGACGGAGTGGGTGATTCTTTAATCTCAGAGAATTCTACTTATTTCTCTGATGTTGAAATATGTTATTCTCATAAAAGCAGTAACTCTTCTTTCGAAAGTGATGAACAGAATAATATAATGCCGAACGCTTTGATAATTCCATCTGTAAATGAAACTCATACTTCTGATCAAACTGAACAGGAGCCATTGACTTCTCAGTTGAGACAATGGGCATTGCAACATAATGTACCCCAAGCAGCATTTACCCACCTTCTTCATATATTAAAGCCATCTCATCCAGAACTTCCTCTTGATGCAAGAACTTTATTAAATACTCCTAGAACTGTTGTTTTGGAAGTAGTGAAACCTGGTCAATATTATCATTTTGGCTTGAAAAGATGTATCGAAAAATTCATTGTGAACTCACAACTTGCAAATCATGATTCAGTGATAGAGTTACTTATCAATATTGATGGGTTACCTCTATCCAAAAGCTCAGGAAGCCAATTATACCCAATTTTGTTCAGTGTATTTGGACACCATGATATCATTGATATAATAGGTATATATCATGGAAATGAGAAACCATCAGATGCAAATGAGTTTCTTAATGCATTTGTGACTGAAGGAATAGATATACTCAATGATGGTGTTACATGTAATGGTTATGTTTTTCTTGTAAAAATAAAGGCATTTGTGTGTGATGTACCAGCGAAATCGTTTATAAAGTACACGAAAGGACATACTGGATATAGCTCCTGTACAAAGTGTACAGTTGTTGGGACTTTCATCAACAACAAAGTCTGTTTCCCTGAAGTAGAAAATTTGTGCCTACGTACTGACCAAAATTTTCGATCAAAGGTTGATGAAGAACACCACACTGGCACTTCAATTCTAGAGCTTTTACCAGGACTTGATATGATAAAAAATTTTCCCTTGGATTATATGCACATGATTTGTCTAGGTGTAGTAAAAAAGTTGCTAGTATCATTATGGGCTGGTGGAAAACCAGGAAGCAAATTATCATACCATCAGGTTGCAACATTATCAACTTCACCTTTAAGTCATGCTTCAGAAATCCCATCTGAATTTACTAGGAAACCAAGATCTTTGAATGAAGCAAAGCGATGGAAAGCAACAGAATTTAGATTTTTTTATTTTATCTAGGTCCTGTTGTATTGCGCCCAGTTTTGGATCAAGATAGATATGTGAATTTTTTAACATTACATGTTGCTATCACACTGTTGTCTAGTATGTCATTTATGAAGCACTTACAATATGCTGAATCTCTGTTAAAGTATTTTGTTGAGACTTTCATAACTTTGTATGGACCAGAAAATGTTTCTCATAATATTCATAACCTTTTACATTTGTGTGAGGATGTAAGATACTTGGGTCCATTAGATCAGTTCAGTGCCTTTCCATTTGAAAACCATATGCAGGTATTTAAAAAATTGGTTAGGAAAGGTGAGAAGCCTCTTCAGCAAATAACAAGGAGAATATATGAACAAGAAAATATTTCAAATAATTATTCAAATTGTAAAAGCTCTAAATTTCCCCAACAATCTATGGAACATTCTGATGGGCCCCTCATCTCAAACCTCATCAGTTCAAAGCAGTATAAGAAAGTTGAATTTTCCAATTATGTTCTAAGGATCTCTGAACCTGATAACTGTTGTTGTCTTCGAAATAAGTCGATAATATTAATTAAGAATATTATTAATCATGAGGGTGAAATGAAAATTATTGGAAACATATTCACGAATGTGTCAAATTTCTATACTTCTCCTTGTGAATCATCACAATTAGGAATAATGAATGTAAACAATCTTGGCCCTCTCGAATCATGGTCATTGCAACAAATTGCCTATAAATGCATGAAACTCAAATTAAAAGATAATCATGTTGTTTTTCCATTATTGCATCTACACTAGATCCAACTTCACTATAAACATTGGGCATAATTATAAAAATATTGAAAACTACTTATTTGTATAATGAGAGTTGTAGTTGTATGTCATTAGTTTTTTTATTGTTCATTTTTAATGTTGAAATATTATTTTTTGAATGCATTTTATTTTATGCATGTTCATTTATATTTATTACAGGTAGTGTGTGGAGGAGTTTTATTTTTGAATTTTGTCATAATAACTTTAATTAATCATTTGAATTTTTAACCCCATTAAAATATCAAAGGATGGAGACTACGTGGACTGTAGTTAAATTTATTGATGAAGACACAGTGGAAGCAGTCCCTACTACTTGGCTGTTTGGGAGTGGAAAATGTTATTGGCCACCATTCCCTAAAGATAAAATAATGATGAGTATAAGAAGACTTGAAAGACCCAACAGTTGCTGGCCCCTACATGATATTATCACATTTAGGAATGGAACATATGGTAATCCGAAATCTTAGAGATTGTAGAATTGTGTGCAAATAATATTTTTAATGTTTCAGATGATTATCTATTGGCAAGAAACAAAGCCAGGAAAGCTGAAAGCCAAAGTGATCTGAACTCAGATAGTGACAGAAGTCTAGAAAATTGAAGAAGAAAAAACCTATTTCATCTTCTGATGAAGAGAATGACCGAGGGGAAATTCGCTGAGGAATTTTGGTGTACACTTGTGTGGAATTACGAGGAATTACAGTGGAATTGTATGGCATTGCGAGGAATTGCGAGGCATTACGAGGAATTGCGAGGCATTGCGAGGAATTGCGTGGCATTACGAGGAATTGTGTGGCATTACGAGGAATTGCGTGGCATTGCAAGGAATTATGAAGCATTATTGGCATTATAGTATGAATTGCGCATGCGTTAATTTCTCGATTGCGTCATCGCTCGCCACGTGTTCCAAGTTGTGTTAACGGAAAACGTGAAATCCTTCAGTAGACTGTTAGCTAGGCTAGGAAAAAGACATCACGATATTACACATACGCTGTTCTGGTATCTGTGCTCTGAAATAAACAAGGTAAGTGACGAATAAACGTTATTTACTCGGTTATTTATTTAATTGGTTGTTCTTATTTTGGGTGTTATTGTACAAGTTTTATCATAAAGAGTTAATTAGTCCTTCAGTTAATTAGGTTGGTATTTACTAGATATACAGGGTATCCGGAGATAACGACAAAACCCGTGGGGTTATATAGGAACTGCCAATATGATTGCAAAATGCCATATATACAAATGTCCAAAATCGCTTCGTTACTGACATACAGAGTGATTTGTTAGTTTGGACAACAAATTAAATCTTCCATATTAAATGCCGATTTGGGTTAAATTTGGTACATGAATTAAACTGAAAGGCCTTAACAAGTAGCCCTTTGAAGAAACCAATATCAGGACCGGAGTATTCTCTTTTTATCATGTTAAGTTACCCTGTATAATTATTATCAAAAATCTGATCTCAGATTCAAAATCTACGGAAAAATACCAATTTATTAGCGTTTATTAGTAAGCAAATATAATCCACAAACAATTCAGTCAATTCCTTTTTGAAAAAGTTCCTATAAGATTTTTTTTAGTAGATTTCAAATCTGCTATCAGATTATTGATGATTGTTTTACTAGGTCAGTTATTCCTACAAGAACTGAACATAATAAAGATTCATTCCGGCCTTGATACGAATTTATTCTCAAGTTTTTTTGGATAAGTACTTCATCAGACAATTAAATTCCTTCAGTGAAAAAATTGAAAATACCTAATTCATTACGGAATAACATCCTTCATCCGAATCAGTTTTGCGGTACTGGATTATCACTTTTTGTTTTGATTTGCAGATCCTGTTTCTGTATCTTCTATCTGAAATGGCTGATTTCGTAGATGACATATTCAGTGATGCAGAGAGGGAATTAAATTTGAAAATTCCAACCACTCTCAAAAATTTATTACTCATTAACGGCTATGAAAACCTAAAAATCATGCAAGACTTCAGTGAAGATGATATTGATAACATTGAACTTTTTGCAAGGACAGAACTCTACCATAATTTACAAAAAGAAGAACTAATTAATTTCTATGGAAGATTATATGTGAACAATCCTATGAATTTCAAAGTCGTGATAGGACATCGGAAAATATTACGATTACTATCTACATATTTCAAAAATAAAAATCGTAAATATAAAGATCAGTCGACGATGACTATTCAAGAATGCTCGAAGAACATCAGTCCATGTGTAAAAAAATTGATGTCAGACACATCCTCGTGCACATCATTGTCAGTGGACTTGCCATTGGTGGATATCACCGAGGACATTACAGAAGAAACTACGATTGTTTCTAAGTTTCTGAAGAAATGGCTGGAATCGAAAATGGAAAAAAGTAAATGGTCTTCTTTCGACTTTAGCACTATCACATTTTCCACGTCACTGAATGAAACAAATCAGTTGACTTGTAAAATTAAATGTATATGCGGTTCAGTATATAGGATACATAAAATATCCAAAAAAGGAAATAATCTTGTAAGTTATGCTCCCAGATGGATCTATTCGAATTTCCAAGTTCATTTTCTGAAAAAACATATAGAAAATGATCCTCAGGGTGAATCACCTAAAAAAAATAAACAGAAGAATCTCAAAATAACAAATTATTTAATAGAGAACAAAAAACAAAGCCGTAAGATTAATGTTGTTCAAACTGTCAACTTGAGGAATTTTGAACCAGTTCCTACTCTCCCGTCTTCATCCCTATCATCTGACTACAACGAGGACTGCAACTTGAGCCACTCTGATGACCAATACACACCACAGCTTACTACTTCTGATATGCAACCCACGGATGGCGAGTATGAGGAAAACAATCACATTATCACAATGGACGAATGTAATATTGAAAAATCGATTGAATTAAAATCAGATGAAAATGTCTCCGAAGTACAACCAATTGAAATTGGAGTCTTGGATGAAAAAGTTATTTGTAAAAATAGTATTTCTAAAGGAACCACGGATATCACCATAACTAATTCAAAGTGGACATCCCCTAAATATACTCGCGAAGCACGAAGAAGACGAAAGCGCGAGAGATTCATATTAGGTCAACAGTTGATTACAAATTATGTTCGTCTCTTACAAAGTGTCTCTAACGTTTTAGAAGAAAATCCAGATATAGAACAAACCTTTGAGGATAGTATAAAAGATATCCAAATTAAAAATAGCTTATCACATGAGCCATTATCTACAAATATGTTTTTGAATAGTCTTTTAGAAATCTGTGATCAGAATTCAACAAATCAAAGTAATAGAAATGCTTTCAACAAAACTATAAAGCAATTTTCTTTGTATATTTTATATGTAGGTGGACGTTTACTTTACGAAACATTACATGCTAATCTGACAAATGTTCTACCGTCTATATCGACATTACATCGATATGTATCTCAAAGTTACAACAAAATGCAGGAAGGGCAATTCAATTTTGAAGGATTGAAATGTTTCTTGGAAGATAGAAATTTACCGAAAATTGTTTGGGTGTCTGAGGATGCAACACGTATTACAGAAAAAATTGAATATGATTCTAGTACAAATAAAATTACAGGATTTGTTTTACCTCTCAAAAATGGTCTTCCCTGTACAGATGCATATATTGCTACGTCAGCAGACACTATACAATCGTTTTTTAGAGATGGCAAGATAGCTAATTATGCACAAGTCATAATGGCTCAAGCCCTAGGACGTAACGTACCGGCATTCTGTCTTTCAGTATTTGGTACAGATAATAAATTCTCATATATTGATGTTCAGTTGAGATGGGCATATCTATCAGAAAAGGCAAAAATGTTTGGTATAACAATTCTAGGATTTTCCTCTGACGGTGACACACGTTTTCTCAAAGCCATGAAATTGAATACTTTCGAAAGTCCTATTCAGAGAGTCAAGGATAATAACTCGAATAATTATCGTGATATTTTCAATTCAAATTTAAGAAAAGACTTCAATGATACATTTTATATTCAAGATCAAATACATATTATAACTAAATTAAGAACAAGGCTACTAAAACCTGGCATATGTTTGCCTTTTGGCAAATTTGTAGCAAATGTTGGTCATCTGCGACAAATTATTGAATCAAAATCGAAAGATAAACATTTTTTAGTAGCATCTGACTTGATTCCTGAAGACAAAATGAATTATGAATCAGCTAATAAAATGAGTAGCTCGAAAGTTATTCACCTACTGAAGGAAATTCCTGAATCTATCGGGACCCAACTTTTTCTTGAGATGAAGAGATCTCTTACAATATCCTTGATAGAGAAGAATGTATCTCTGAGTGAAAGAATTTATCACATATGGTTCACGATATTTGTCTTAAGGTACTGGCGCAAATGGATTAAAGATCATCAGGTATTTAAAATTCAGGATAATTTTATATCGACGAATTGTTATGTTTGTATCGAGTTAAATGGCCACATTTTACTCGAAATAATTGACACTTTTAAGGAAAATAAAGATTTGAATCCAGACATGTTCTTGCCGTGGCTCTTCAGCAGTCAACCATGCGAGAGATTATTTAGAACAGCTAGGTCAATAACTTCGACTTTTTCAACGGTCATAAATTTTAGTATCAAAAGTTTCATCTCCAGAATCGATAGAATCACTACCCTTAATAACATATTGAATGATCTACAAGATACATTCATTTTTCCTAGGGAAAAAAAGAAATGTCAAAATTATGACAATAATACTCATTTTATAGAGTCAATGGCCGATTTTGAATCTGTTGATATCGAAGAAATACTTTCAAACTCCCAAAAACATGCGTTTGAACGCATACAACAAGTTGAAATGGAAGTAGACGCGGAAGCATACATGTCGTTTGATATTCCATTTGATAAACGGGATCTCGTAAGGAATAATGAATTTTATGATGGTGATATTCGTGGAGATCCTCTAGAACATGAAATGAATGAATGTGAAGTAAACAGTGGCATCGAGAATATTCAAAATAGATTATTTGTGGAATTTCTTGATGACAATTCCAAACCAGATCTTGACTTGAAAGATTACAGCAATAAAGATGTTGATACTTCGGAAAATAGTCCTTATCTTAAAATGTCTTTAGACAAAGATAGATCGATTATTATAAAAAAATCAACATTTGTTTGGTTACTAGATGAAGGAAATGGCAGAGTGAGTTCTGATCGCCTGAAGAGATTTGTGGTTACGAAAAAACGAAGTAGCAGTACCGGTACAGATGCAAAAGCAAGTAAGCAAGTGAAAAATAAATCCAGACAAGAAAGTGAAACTGATCCCGATGATGACGAGGTGGTATATGATGACTCAACTGATACTGAACATTTCTCCGATGATGCTCATGATCCTACTGAAATGAATAATTCAACCCAACTGGATATTGAGCTATCACAGGAAAAATATTATGCTGTTATGTATGAAACAGAATGGTTTATAGATAGAATTACAAGCAAGGTTAGCGAAAAATATAAAATGAAATTTTTGAAAAAAGAACTACATTCATTTATTTGGCCCAAGACACCAGATATAGCCGATGTAGATAGAAAATATATATTTTGTGGCCCTTTGGAATTAATTGGAACTGGACCATTTGAATTGAAAAGGGCTGATTTACTTAACGTGAACAAAAAATATAAGGCATTGAAGAAAAATCTCATCTGTTAATGAGTTCTATTTTTCCTGGATTGAAGCTAGAATGACAATTATTTTAATATATTTTTTTAATATTTTAATATTTACCAAGTACCTGTTTACTTGTGATATGTATTTATGTTCCTAATTTTTAGTTTTAAGAATTATTTTTGTGTTTATTTTTTGTAAATGTTACTATTATAGCTACCTATATTTGAGAATTATACCGTTTTTTTCATGGAAATAAATACTATGTTTTTTACACTTCTTAACCGATTTCTGCATGAATCTATTTTGATAGAACACTATATTCTTTCAATTTCATCTTTGATTTGTCTATGCCACCCTATGAACATAGATTTGTAGACGTCTTGAAATCACTCTTCTACTCTGAGAAGCGTTTCCTTGTGTAATATTGCAGTATAGAGTTATACCTATAGCTCAGATCAACAAAAATATGTTGATAGCTCGGTTGATTGAGTTGAAAGAGCTTTCGAGTACCTTCACTATTTTCTGTCAGAGAAGTATTATTGGATACACACAAAATTTATTTATTGCCAAATATCATTGAGTATTTCAAATTTCTTTAACATTTTGTGATAACAAAAAAATTAAAGTCATATACCTAATCCCTAATATTAATATATCCATATTAGGTATAAAAATAAATTGGAATAAATATGAGGAATTGCAAAGAATTGCAGTGGAATTGCGAGGAATTACAGTGGAATTGCGAGGAATTGCAAGGCATTACGGGGCATTAGGAGGCATTACGAGGCATTACAAGGCATTTCGAGGCATTACGAGGAATTACGAAGCATTACTAGTCAATATAGTGAATTAAGGAGCATTATTTTGGCATTGAGGAATTAGTGTACATCATTCTGCTCAGCGAATTGCCCCTCGAGAATGACTTTACTTCAAAATTGCCATCACCTCCCAGAATGCCCATAAGTGCTGCAAGGAATCATGAATCTCCAGATAGGATTGATTCAGATGAAACCAATATTTATGGTTCAATAGAACCTTTACAGGAAATAACAAATGTTGATCTAAGAGCATCTGCCACAGAAATAACAACAGGTTTGTTCTTCCTAGAAATAACTGTATATCATTTTGATGATGACATCACTTCTGTTTTTATATTATATCTCCTATTATATAAAAGGCTTGCTCTAATATAAAGCGAATTTTATGTATTTCTTTCATACTATATATTAGGTGTAGAACAAAAACATTACCAATTTTCTCTTTTCAGATGTTAGATCTTGTTGTTGCTGTGATGACCATAAAATGGGTAAATATTCATCAATATATTGCTGGTTTTTGAACATATGACAAGAAATATCTATATTTGGTCGATTAATGAACTATTATTGGAAACATTCACAATCAATAATCCTATTAATTTTTTTACAGGTGACACCCTGAAGAATTTACTAAAACAACAGGTTTTAACTCGGCATATACTAAATGAGTTACTTGATGAAGTGCGCAAAATAAAACTAGATGCTGGTAATAATACTGATTCAACAAAAAGTAAAGTTCAGTCAATCTTCATTGCTTTTCAACATTTCCCTATCAATTCGGAAGAGACTTTGAGAATGCTAGAGGAATACCTATCTGAAAATGAGCATTTCAAAGCTGCTGTGAGTGATATTTGTTGTCAACTTTTGTTCGATTTTGACCTTTGTACATTTGTTTTCAGGTAACAGAACTTTCAAAAATTGGAGGAGCTACTTCATATGATTTTATGAAACGGAGCCTATCTTCCATGTTTACAAATGATTTTGCATCACAATTCAGTTGGCTGGGTGCAAAAAAGAAGAAAGTTTTTGGAAAGTTGAAGATAGCTGAACTTTTGCTAGGTGAGATATTGATTACATAATTATATCTGTAGGGGTAATTTCTTGATTTTCAATTCGGGCTACAGTTTCAAAATAGTATATTATCTTGTGTTATAAAGATCAATTTGTTTAGGATTATTTTAAGCACCACTTTTAACAGAAACACAGGGTTTATTTCCCTTCGTAAGAGTCTAGTAGTTGGAAAATATATGTTTTTATTTATATAAAAGGACTTCATATAATTTCAGAAGCAGCCCAAGTCTGTGGACTATCAAAAGATAGGAAATCTTCTGAAGATGGTATTAAAACTTGGTTGCGGAGAGCTAGGGAGAGACATATGTCTTCTTTGAAGAAAGAAGTTCCACGAAAAGAAGATGCCAGTAAAGATGACAACAGTATTTTATTTTTGCCATAAAAATTCTTCCATTTTACCAAATGATTTAATTTTTTTTATTTCACTGTTTTAGGATTTCTTTTATTAATTTTTTGTGTGCTGGTTGGATTTTTAGTCTATGTTCTGCTGTGTTATACATATTTTTTCTCACATTCTACCAGAATATAATATATTTGAGTTATTTGTACCTTTCTGGTCGAAGGACCTCGGTCGATGGCCTGTTGAGTATTAATTTATACTCAATAAAGTTCATTTATCATTATCATTATTGTACCTTTTCACAGAGATTTCCATTTTTTGACATGTTTTGGGTGATGTTTGATTTTATTTATGTTATTTTTTGTGTGTGCTGATTGGATTTCTAGTCTGTGTTTTTGCTGTGTTTTAATTTTTTTCTCATATTCTACCTTTATACAGTGCGTCCATAAAGTAACGCATAAATTCTATATATCTCTGTTATACACAGTATTTGCGAAAAAGCCTCAGACAGGTCGATTTTATTTTTCGATGACGCATTTTTACAATATACAGGATACGTATTTGAGTAAAATCTGAGTTGACAGTTTTTTCAAATGAAAACACCTGTATTTTATTGCATTTCACGATTCTCCCTGAAGAGCTGATTTGATCGATGTATCACACTTGGGGTCTAGCAGAAATGATTACAGAGATATTGTAGGTGAACTTCAGGAATGTTTTGTGTCGAAACTATTCGTTATTGGTCAAAACGACTTTTATGTCCCTATCTCAACTCTTGATTTACTATCTACTGACATTTAATTGAAACAAATACAGGGTGATTCAGAATTCTGCACAACCCTGTATCTGTTTAAATTGAATATCAATTGATAGTAAATAAAAAGTTAAGATATATGTATAGGTATATGAAATCCGTTTTGAGCAATAATGAATAGTTTCGACACAAAAAATTCCTGAATAAGTTGAGAAATCTCGATTTTTCACCTACAAGACCCCAAGTGCGTGAAACATCGATCAAATGAGCTCTTCAGGGAGAATCATGAAATGCAATAAAATACAGGTGTTTTCATTCGGAAAAACTGTCAACTCAGATTTTTCTCAAATACGTATCATCCTGTCTGAGGCTTTTTCGCAAACATTGTATCACAGAGATATAGAATTTATGCGTTATACTTCTATTGACGCACTGTATACATTATATTAAGTTATTTGTCCCTTCCCACAATAAAGGATTTAATTTTTTTTGTGATCAATATATTGCAGGTAATGTTTAATTTCATTCTTTATTAAATATTATTATTATAATTATTGTTCATTATCATACCCAGTGAACCATTATCATAATATTTCAAACCATGAAATCAAATCATGGACATCCGAATGTCATCTGGAAATTAATTCAGGGATTATGGAAATGGACATCTAAATAGTATCCAAAGGATATCCTATGGACGACCAATGGATATCCTAGTCCGCCAACCTGGATGTCCATAGGATATCCTATATGAACACCCATGAAAACATAAGGGATATCTTATGGACGTCCATGAAGGATATCGTATGGACGTTCTTGAACGATGTTCTATGGACGTCATTGAAGGATATTTTATGGACGTCCGTGAAGGATATCCTATGGACGTACAAGTTGGTGGCCTCAGGACATCCATTGGACGTTATTTGGATGTCCATTGGATATCCAAAATATCCTGAATGGATATCCTATGGACATCCATCGGATGTCCATGTGTTGTATGGGAAGTAATTCGTTTTGGTAATTCTACGGACCCTTAAAATCACAACAAGATCCCATTATGTGTTCCATATCGATAAAATACGTATCTATCCTTGTAGGGGAAAAAAATCCATTTGAAATATGCCTGACAGAAGGTTCATAATTTTTTGAATCTATTCACCAAATTTGACACAATTTAAAACTCGAAGTGGGCAACACTTTGTATGACAGTATACCGGGAGTGTCAACGAATCTATCAGACAAGCCATAACTTCTTGGATATTCGGTGTATCTGAATTAATTTTGATATGGGTGTATCAGATGTGGAGAGGAAAGTTATCACATATTTTTGAGTTCCCGGTCGCTTCTGATTTCACCGGAAATGGTTCCGGTTTTGATTTTTTCAATGGGACACCCGTTATATCATAACATTTTTCAATTTCTAAGTCGTTTCTGGATCAGAATATGACATTTTCAGTAGTTTTTACGCCTTCTTCATTTTCGAGTCATTTTTGATATTGCAAATAAGTTAACCGAAATCGGATGTAAACCTATTTAATGACCTCGGCAAAAAATTATAATCGCAAAGTTTCAGTTATCAGTATGATAGTTGGAAGAAGACAAGATGACAAAATCACATTTCTGTATCTAACTATTTTTTTTTTCGATTGGCAACCATTTTCCGAAAAGCATTTTCTGAAAAAAGAATTTTTTGACGAATCTAATGATACAAATTTATTTACGATTGGATTTAAAGTAAGAACCTAAAGTTAATATTAGTATAGAAAATACTGAATATTTATTCATTCACATTTGTCAAGTGTGCAATGGATAGCCATGATGCATAATTATTCTGCAGTTATTTATTCGAGTCTTCTTCGAAATAGAAAACATTCAGGTATACACTTTCCACTTTGATTACACATAATTTTGACAGAAAATTAAATAAAAAAAAATTCAACCTAAATAGGGAAACTTTCGTTTCGAGAAGACTCTAATGAAATGACTGAAAAATATTATGCTTCATGGCTATATATGGCACACTTGACAAATGTGGATGAATCAATATCTAGTATTTCCTTGGTAACATTGAATCCATTTTCTCATTTTCCATCTAATCGCACATGAATTACTATTGTTAGTTTCCTCAAAAAATCCTCTTTTCGGAAAGTGCTTGTCAAAAAATAGTTGCCATTTGAAAAATAATAGTTAAGATAGGAAAATGTAATTTTGTCAACTTGTCTTCTTCTTATATATCAAACTAGTCACTAAAACTTTATGATTATAATTTTTTCACATCACCTGAGGTCCTCTGACGAATTTACGTTGAATCATGGCCACCTAGATGCCATATTGATAGTAACTCCAATAAAATGAAGTAGGCGTAGAAACTCATGAAAATGTCATGTTCTGATCCAGAATTATCTCAAGAATTCAAAAACGTTACAAAATATACAGGGTATTCAAATTGAAAATTTGAATCTGGAGTCATTTCCGGGGAAGCCAGAAGTGACCGGGAAGTGGGAAGTATTCGACACCTTTCCTTTTCACATACTCCATGAAAGTATTGAATTTCATTTCAATTTACCCAATTTTCTAGAAATTTTGGCTTGTCCAATAGATTCGTTAACACCCGGTTTATGAATAAGTATGGTCAAGATTATTTCAACTATCACCCTTTCCCAGATATGCGTTGGTGAACCAAACACCGTGTAGACTAATTTGGTATTTAGAATTCTACAAATACCTAAGAATTGTTATTTATTTTATTTTTATATTAGTTAATAAAGGCATTATTAATCATGAATATTCCTAGTGGAGCCTACCATTCCATAAAGAAATCACAAAAAAAATTCAAAGTATAACTCTCGATCTGAGATCAACAAAAATAAGAAATTAACGAAATGAAATTCATTTCGAGGAACAACAAAATTGCACACTTAAGAGTAGATTTTTTTTCAGTGACTACGTGCTGACCATCATAATTTTTCACATTTGTGAGAAGAGTTAACCTTCTGTTGCTCAAAAATAATATGATAAAATTTCTTTGGGTTATCATTTTGATTTTATCTCGATAGATTTTATGAGCGCACAATTTTAATGTTTTCACATATATGTCGAAAATTATTATATATGGTCAGTTCATATAATCACTTGGGAAAAAACCTTCTTGAAATTTGAATCAAGCGAAACTATCGTTTTCAAAAATGTTCTTCAATTAATTTGTCAATTCGTACCTTTCAGTCTCAATTTTGTCAATTCCATACAATTGAAGAAATAATAATATCTTTCCATTTCGGAAGATAAAGTCTGACTCATGTCCTGAATCTTGATTTTTGTAATTGATCAGCTAGTTCATTCCATCAAAATAATATGATCATTGAAAATTTTTCTACTTCTTAGTGCAATTTGCTCGCATGATAAAAACCATTTTTATGATGTAGCATTACAAATTTGAGTTTCACATTTCTTGGAGCATTATTTTTGGTCCACCCGATATCCAGTTTACCAGACACATTCTGAGGTAGGCAGGTACTCACCTACTTATATAGTTGCATACACATCTTTGAATAACAACACCTTGAAGATAATTCCATTTATTCTATCAATATCAGGATCAGTTTTACGAAGCTTCGAAAAGAAAATTATCAGTATATTATATTCATTGCGGCCGGCACAAACTGTAGAAGTTTTTAACTGACCTCTTTGAATGATACATACTCACCAGTACCTAAACAGTTTGTTGCGAAATTTAATATCTTCCAGTGACGCACCACAAGGAGGTGTAACTTTTTCTTCCATATTTTCTTCGTCACTGATGGAATTTTGATTATTTACAATTTTCCGAATTCCCTGTTAAATTTTGCTAAGAAACACATCACTATCAACTGAGCTGAACCCAACAGTTTTCGAGATATCTAACTAAAAATTGAAGCTTGCAAAGGCATTTTTCATCATCTTCGATGTTAGAAATTCGGAAAAGGTTGGCCACTGATTGCAAAATTGGCCCATAGTTCATATCATGCGGTAGCTATAAGGCAGAAAAACAATTAACGAAAAATAATTAATGATAAAATGTCACTTCAATTCATATTTTTCACATTTTCACCCAAAAATTGTCCTCTTCCCTGCATGAATACGCGAAAGTAGCAGCATTTCATTATATTATATTCTATACAAAGTAGTCAGGATCCATGTGGGTTTAATAACATGTATTCTGGAGAGTTGGTTCTTGGTTCTTCTCATTGGTAAATGATTATATTTCATGTATGGGTACCATGTTGCAGTCTGCTCTCGGAGTTGAAAGCATAACTAACTCCTGGTCCTTCATTTGCCGTAATGCTCATAATATGTAAATACTAAATGTCTCTCCTCTGATCGTCAATGCCGAGTTTTAGATTGATAAAAAGATACTCAACATTTTCGGTCAAATATTTCGTAAAATTATTGTTTTTATGCTATACACGGTGTTCCTGAAAGGTGTTTACAGAAACTCAACACATTATCCTCAGACCAAAACAATTAGATACCTACAAGCAAACTTACCTTAGTACAAAGTTGCTCAGTTTTGTCTCTAGACGGCTATGGAGTTACAAATTTCAAATAGGTTATGCTTCATAACTTCGAAACAGCTCGTGAGATTTTATTCAAATTGGATAGGATCGTATAGCTTCATTGTGCAATAAAACCCATATCATGATTATGATAAATATCATTCCATGGGCATAGAACTTGATTTTTTCACTAAACATCTGAAACTTCAACGGCAATGGGAAGAAAGTAATGAAAAAATGAATTTTTGTTTGCGTAACTTGTCTACTATGAAATAGGTACTCCTGATAAAATTCTATTACTCTCATGGTTTCGACAAAATTTGAATTTTAGTAATTCGGTACATCATACTTAAAAGAATAACAAGATATTTCATAAAAATTGTTCAAAAGTGTCATTCTCACGTATACAAAGACTTATACGACGAGAAAATATGAGATATGCCGTCAGCTATTTCTGGTTGTTTTTTTTTATATTGAGTAAGCCAGACCCGTCTAGAGCTCAGACTGAGCAACAATTGTAGGTACTAGGTGACACAGACTCATATAATTTTATTAGGAATGCCCTTTTTGTAGTAAACAAGTTACGCAATCGAAATTTTATTTTCTCATCACTTTCTTTCCATTGGCGTAGAAGTTTCAGATGATTATTCACTGAAAAATTCAAATTCTACGCCCATGGAATGATATTCATCATATTTGTAATATGGGTTTCGTTTCTCAATGAAGCATTGCGGAACTTATCAAATTTTAATGGAATCTCAAGAGTCGTTTCGGAGTTATGAAGCAAAAACGATTCGAAAATTGTAATTTCAGAGCCGTCTAACGTCGAAACTAAGCAACTTTATACTGAGCAGAGATTCACGGCTTGACTTGATATTCAAGCTACTTGACTTGACTTGACTTGAAATCAAGTCAAGTTCAAGTCAAGCGAAAGTTTTTTAATGTCAAGTCAAGTCAAGTAATTATTTATCAAGTACTTGAAAAATCAAGTAGTTCTATCAAGCTACTTGATTTTCAGCAGTTTTAATGTGTATCTATACAGCGTGACTCACGGTCGATGTTATAGGTTAGACGTTTATGGAGAACGCGACGCGGGATTTTTCTGAAAATTTCGCATACACAAAAAATTCCTGAAGTTGAAAAATCTCGATTTTTCGCACTCTATATCTCCATAATCATTTCCGCTATACCCCGAGTGTGATGTATCGATGGAATCAACTCTTCAAGGAGAATCTGAAAATGCAATAAAATACAGGGTGTTCAATTCGAAATAACAAAGTGGTTTCTACTTTTCTATAGAAGCGGCACGTCGTGATTTTGAAAATATATTAGATCGATAGTACCGGTGATGAAATGTGAGATGCGAAATTTTCAGAAAAATCCTGCGTTGCGTTCCTATCATAAACGTGAACGTCTAACCTACCATCGACCGTGAGTCACCATGTATATAACTGATGAAATGAAAATGGCATCGTAAGACTGACTGCGCGATCGATTCAGTCAGCTCGGATCTCGGGGAACCCCCGTATTTTGTCTAAGCGTGAGCGAGCTTACAGAAATATACGCCGTGCGACTCGTGCGTATCAAGATCAAGTATTATCAAGTAGCTTGATTTCAAGTCAAGTAATAAATATCTCAAATTCAAGTCAAGTCAAGTACGTAATTTGCCACGAGCTTGATTTTCAAGTCAAGTCAAGTAGTTTGTTAAAATATCAAGCTACTTGACTTGATGAATCTCTGATACTGAGGTAAGTTTGCTTGTATCGAATTGTTTTGGTTTGAGGAATATGTGGTGGATTTCTGTGAAGATCTTTCAGGGACACGGGACACCCTGATTTCTGGGATTATTTCGGACATATGTCAATATTCATTTCCAACATAGGTTCAGTATCGAATATTATCTCATAAACTTTCCAGTATGTGAGGTTAATCGATATACATTCTAACATTCAATGTGAAATCAGTCTTATTCCGTAGACATTTGGAAATATACATTTCTAACTCAATATATATAATTATATTGTATATAAGCTTTCGAACTAATTTCAGGCATCCTCCTCGATACAAAATGTCAACATATCTTTTCAATATATTCACAACACTACAAATCATTGTTGTATAAATGGTTGAATGAGACATTGATCAATTTGATCAAATAATATGCCAGCTTAGTGATGTTCAATATGAAACAAATATTATATGTATTAGGGAGTTTGAATCTCAATTGCCAATACCATATCACCATATATCACTCGATATCTATATTGTATGAATATAAACCATCCATATAAATTTTGAGGATTATTTTGATTAAATTTCAAAATCTATTTCCAACAAATTCGCAATATTGAACATCAATATCATTTCACTATTCAAATTCGAGAGTGATCCATATGATCTATCAATATTCCGAGCATAGTGATGTTTAACATGGAATGAATATTTCCCTTAGATATACTGAGAATATTGAATTTCAATGGTGATTCAATATCTGCATAGTTAAATGGTATGTGTATGATTGATCGATATTATCTGGGGCATTATTCTGTATATGTGCCGATAATTATCTCTAGTCTAATGCTGATATTAAAAGTCAACGTTGTGGCAACATTTCAGTTGAATATTAATGAATATGTGTCATCAATAACTATGCATAGTGATGTTTAATATGAAATAGATATATCTCGTGAAACTATTAGGAAGATATACTTCCAATAGCCACTCCATATTGTCACCCAATTTCAACTCAAATTGTCTTTTGATATTAAACGGATATTAGCAATGGATATGATTTCAGACTTCATTTCGAATATGTTGCAATATTCATTCCAGATATATCCCTAACATTCAGATTCGAAAATGTATCAACATATGAATGAGCGATTGGTCGATATAATTCTTCAATATCTGATCATCGTGATGGTCAATATAGAATAGATTTTTTTGTAGACATATTGTGCAGATAGATCTCTTCATCCTCATTCAATATCTAGATACTTATATTGTATGGATATGAGTATTCGATATACTTTTTGACGATATTGTGTATATAAATGTATATTTCTCTCCAACTTTTTCCCAATATTGGAAATGAATGTTGAATCAACTTCGAAGTGTGAAAATAATCAATATAATGTAATAATGCCCTATCAATATTATTAATCGATATTCTAGTAAAGTGCTGTTCAATATGTTGCAGATATTGTTTGTAGATATTTCTGGAAAATTAGATTTCAAATGCTACTAGATATTTTCTGATAATATCTACATATATGTTTTTATATATATTGTAAGAATAAATGCCATCGATATGGTTTCTGGCAATATTTTCAATATGTGTCAATATTTGTTTTCAATGTATCCCTTACATTCAGAATCGAAGGTGTATCAACATATAAATGAGAGATTGATCGTGATTATTCATTAATATCCTATCATCGTGAATGTTCGATATAAAATAACAATTTTTCGAAGATATATTGTGGAGATTGTTCCTGGATAACTACCCTATATCTTCATTCAATATCTGGATGATGATATTGTGTGAATATCTATCTTAGATATTATTAAGGGCAATATTTTGAATATATAAGTATATTTCACTTCGACATTTTTCGCGCATTGAAAATGAATGTTGTATCAACTTCAAAGTGTGAGAATGATCAATATGATTTATCAATATCCTGAAAAGGCGCTGTTCAATATGTTATAGATATTGTTTGTAGATATTGCTGTATACTTCTTTCTCAATAGCTACTAGATATTATTCGCCAATATCCACATACATATATGTAATAATATTGGCCATCGATATTATTTCCGACATTATTTTAAATATGTGTCAATATTTGTAATCAATATACTACTTTCATTCATTATCTATCTCGTATTAACTTTCAGTTATGACATTATTCAATGGGATCCATCAATATCACATCATACTGATGTTCAATATGGAAGATATATATTTTGGAGATATATACGGTATTTCGATTCTCGATAGTTACTCCATATTGTCACTCAATATCAATTCAACTATATTGTTTATATATTAGTTTTCGATATAGCTCTGAGCTCTATTTTTGATATTTGTCAATATTTTTTTTCAATTCACTACCCACATTGGAATATCATTGTTCCATGAACTTTCAAATACGACATTATTCCATATAGGTTGTAGTTGATGAAGAAAAAAAAATACTATTATTGAAGCATTTAATGAGCATAAAGCGAAAGCTTATGTAGCTCGTGATAAAATGAGATATGAACTTGAAAGAGCAGCAGAAATAAATTAAGTAGAAACCCTCACCTTCGATTTACAAAAAACTCTTCCATTACCAAGAATCCCTACAATCCTGGTATATTATAAAATACAGCTCTGGGTATATAATTGTGGTATTCACTCTGGAAAAGAGAATCAAGGGTACTGTTACTTATGGATAGAAGGGACTGCTGGCAGGGGATCACAGGAAGTCAGTTCCTGCCTGAAAAAACATTTAACTGGAAGAGTTTCTAAAGATATAGAGGAAGCCATATTTTGGAGTGACTCTTGTGGGGGACAAAATCGGAACATAAAGAAAGTTCTTATGTGCAAAACATTCTTCAGCATCCTGCCAAACCTGAAGCGAATCTTCTTGAGGTTTTTGATTCCAGGACATACATATTTGCCAAATGATGACGATTTTGGGAAAATTTAGTCAAAAATCAAGAAACAAGAACGAATATATACAGTTGAAGAGTATGCAGATATAATGAAACAAGCAAGAATAAAGAGGGCTTTGAGGATTTCATTGATGCAGAAAGAAGTATTTTTAGGCACTGCGGCTATGGAAAGCAAAGTTACTAATAGAAAAATATCATGTGATGAAACCCCAGTGAATTGGTTGAAGACAAGGGAGATTTTGCTGGAGAGAGATAAACCCTATATAATCAGTATGAACCCTACTTTCGATCAAGAATGTAGAGTGGAGGTAAATATAAAAAAAAGAAGATTTAATCAGCCTTTGGCCAGAAGGAAAACCCATCAACCCTAAAAAAATCGAAGATTTGAAGGCAATATACCCTTTCATACCCCAACAAGCAATCAACAATTTGTACAAAAAGTTAATTCCTGCAGAACAAGATACTGGGGCAGATATTGATGGCTTCAATGGTCCACTGGATTTTGAACTCATGAATGAAAAAGAGTTATAGTTTAACATGTGTAATACTTTGATGATATTTTTTAGTTTTTATAAGTTCCGAAGTTTTAAAAAATTGCAGAAAAAATTGTTTTGGGTTTTTCTCAGTAGGTAGCTATAAAATCATAGTATTGAGCAGCATTCAGTTGTTGATGCTGTTTTGTGTATCTGTTCAGGAAAATAAAGTTCTTGAATAAACAATAAAATACATGATCTTTTCCTGCAAATATCAGTTCGAATGCTTTTATTTCCTCGTTTTCGAAAATATTTCACCAATTTGAATCAGCTCTTATATTGATTTCTACACTGATAAGAATTTATCTTTGTTGTATGACTTATTCTGATTCAGGGAGTTTCAAAAAATCTACCATTTGGTTTTTCAGATGAAAAAGTAACACTTCATCTGAGTTTACTACCTACCTTGATTCCTCCGAAGAGTAGAACACTTTTGATGAACCGCAAGCATTGGAAGTTTTCAGTAGCCGAAGCTTTGGACAGAATAGAAGAGAATAGAATATAAAACTTCCTTCAAACTTGGATTACCAAGTATTGAAAATTGTCAGCTCTCGTCTATGATTACACTCATTTTAAAAATAATCTGAAACAAACTAATATACATAATTTAAAATTAATGCTTGACATATATGGTATGCTAAAATAACAATGAGTAAAATAACAATACATTGAAAATACATGTGAGAATACGAACAAAGGAAACAATAATCAACCATATTCAACACAATTTTTATTATTCATTTCCAATGGACCATTATGAGTCGAAGAAAAATTCGTCCAAAGAATAAAACCATCTAGCAACTAAAATGTTTTCAATATTTTTCCTAGAAATGTAGGGGCTGATTGAAATTTTCAGAGATTCGGGTAGATGATTGAATAACTTCCTCGAGGTATGAATAGGCCCCTTCGTTATCTGAGCAATTGAGAAATATGGTAAATACAGTTCATGAGCATTCTTCGTTACATAAATATTCTTTTGTCCACATAATTTGTATTTGTTTAGATTTTTGAAAATGTAACATGCTCCTTCTAGAATGTAAAGATTTTATACAGTTCCATATTCAATAAACAATAGTCTACAGGAATTCATTGGTCTTATATAAGTCTAATTATACGTTTTTGGCTCAGAAATACTCTATTTGCTCGTTCACTATTATCCCAACGAAGTCACCCATATCTTAGGGCAGATTCACACATGCATAATAATAGGACAACAAAACTCCTCTACTGGTGACCTTCTTAAGCTTAAAAATGTCAAAATTCATCTTGGATAATATTTTCATCATTCATTGAGTATGTGCATTCCAGGAAAGGTTTTGGTCGACAAGTGAGCCTAATAATTTGACAGTTTCACTCTGTTTGATGGAAACATCTGATATACCTCATCTTACCAGAAGGCTTAGGTCAGACTTGGACCTGATTGGTGAAAACAACAGCGATACAGTTTTTGCAACATTCAAGATGATACCATTTTCATGACAGTAGTTCTCTATTCCATTTTTTAATTGATACATGTATTGGTGAGATTTATTGGGATGATAATGTGCTTGGATTTCTTGAGTATGAATTATGTTGTCTATTTAAACTAATTTAAAAATTTTCAGTTCTATACTCATGTTTTCTCATGTAGATTCTTGACTAAGATTTTTCAACGTATCGTGACTACACATATTCAACCAATAGGTGGTTGTTATACCCCATCAGTTAACATTCATGTGACTAAAATGATTATTGAATTTCAATACTGGGTGCTGAAGGGATGGAGAAGTTAATCACACGCTTCCACCTGAATGAACTGATACTCCAACCTGGTCGTTCATAGGGTAAGGTTGCCGATATCGCACTGGTTCCTAAATTGTACCACTGTTGATTTACAGACAATCATCTGACATATTTGCCATCTAACAGCTATTTCGAGAACCAACCATATGTATGAAGTCATGCAACAAGCGCCACGCGAGTGCTATTTCCCATTTTGAATTTATACCGTCAGTAATATTGAGGTGTACATTGCTATAATAATCAGTTGCCCGCCGTAAGGAATTATTCACGGGGTAAGTGGAAATATTGAATTATTTTGAGTTTACGGTGACAATATCACTTATATTTCGTCGATTCCAAATGCAAAAACCATATTTTGATTGAAATTTTGAGGTTTAAAATGTTATTTTATCATGAATTGCGAAGTGTCCTATATCGCACCACCTGTGAGTTGCTCAAATCGCACTAGTGCTATTAGGGAAACGATTGATGGTTAAGGAATTATTCAATGATTTTAGGTTCCAAGGATGGAAAAGCCGCAGTACGGTAAATAGAGTCCTCAAGCTATGGAAAATGCTATTGAAGAGTACAAAAAAGGTAATATTGGACTTAATAAATGTTGCGAAAAGTATGATGTTCCTGAAAAACATTCATCAGGCATTTGAAAGGTCAAGTAAAAAGAAGAGTAGTACCTAGAGGCCCAAACTCGTTGAATGGAAGATTATCAGCTTTGCCCCCTGATGTTGAGGGGGAATTAGTTTCCCACATTTTAAAAATGGAGGATCTACTCTTCGGAATGACAATTATCGATATCCGAAAACTTGCATACGATTTTGCAGAAACAAATCCAAATTTTAACAATCCATTCAGCCGAGAAAAGAAATGCGCGGGAAAGAAATGGTACTATTCCTTTATGAAACGGCACCCAAATATAAGTTTACGTCAACCAGAGAGTATTTCGATGGCTCGTTGCAAGGGATTCAACAGAGCCAATGTCAACCGATTCTTCGACTTATTAGAAAGGATTGTAGATGAAAATCACTTAGATGCTCAAACCATCTATAATGTTGACGAATCAGGGTTTTCAACTGTGCAGAAAAGATGCTCGAAAGTCCTCGCTAAACGGGGAAAACACCAAATAGGCGCCCTTTCCAGTGGAGAAAGAGGAGTCAATACGACTCTGGTTGCCTGCACCAGTGCTTCTGGAAATTTTGTTCCGCCGATGATTATCTTCAAGAGGAAGAGGTTTCACCCTGCACTTGCGAATGGTGCTCCACCTGGAAGTTTGATTGAGGTTTCAGATTCTGGGTATATCAACTCCGAGCTCTTTGTTAAATGGTTCAGACATTTTATATCATACGTAAAGCCAAGTAAAGATTCCAGAGTTTTATTAGTATTTGATGGACATACCACGCATTCCAGAAACTTGGAAGCTATCAATCTGGCACGCGAAAATGGTGTAATAATGCTACAGCTACCTGGTCATACGACACATAGATTACAACCTCTAGATTGTTGCCATCTTCAAACCATTAGAAACCTATTATGATCGGGCAATAAGTGGATGCGCTGCAATCCGGGACGGCAGGTAACACAGCTAGAGGTTGCAGGACTCATTTCTGAAGCATATGAGAAAGCTGCAACTTTAAGCAATGCAGCAAGTGGTTTTCGAGCAACAGGGATTTGGCCAGTTGATCGTTCTGTATTTTCTGATGCTGACTTCGCAGCGAGTGAAAATCTGAACTCTCAGGTCCTTGTCTCTGAAGTTGAAGAAGATAAAGAAAACAACGTGCCACATGTGAAAGAAATCTCTCCAGGAACAGAAGATGTTGAGCCAGAAAAGGAAGATGTTGAAATTTCTTCTGTAGAAAATGATAGGGTTACCAAAACAACTACTACCACAAA
This sequence comes from Phaedon cochleariae, assembly GCA_918026855.4. NCBI lineage: Eukaryota > Metazoa > Arthropoda > Insecta > Coleoptera > Chrysomelidae > Phaedon > Phaedon cochleariae. Next base: position 23,362,917 of record OU896710.1, read on the forward strand.
TGTTGTTTTCAAAGCAAATGAACTTGAAACTCCATCAGATAGAACTCTTTCTAGGTTACAAGTTCCCATTGCAAAATTAAGCCCACTGCCAACAGTAACAAGAAAGTATGAAGAGCGAAGGAAAAAAGGAGCTCAAAAGGCGATAGTCGTAACTTGGAGTCCATATAAAACTGATTTAGAAATATCGAAAGAGACCCAAGCAAAGAAGAAAGCGAAGAAGAGAGCTAAGACTATAGCAAGTAATGTATTTTCGAAGGAAAAAGATGAGAAGCGCGCAAACATCGATGAAATTGAGGAAGCAGGTCCTAGTGGAATTGGGGGGAAGAAGAAAAAAGCAGAAATTGCCTCCAGCATAGCAAAAGTGGACATTGTAATGGATAACGAAGAATGGTACTGTTTCCTTTGTAATGAAACCAATATTGAAGATATGGTACGGTGTCCAGTGTGCAACCAATGGGCACATAAGAAGTGTGTGGGGTGTGATGACGAAACATCCAGAAATAATTTTATTTGCGATCTATGTTTATCTAGAAATGTCTAAAAATTATATTTTTTTATTTATTTATTTATTTATTTATCCAATGAAAATGGGATACAAACAGACAGAAGCCCAGAACTGCATCCACTAGTTACGCAGAATACTCTGATGCTTACATTTTACAAAGTTAATATCACAATAATATTAAACATTCAGTACCTGAAAAAAAAAAAAAAAAATTCGAATTCAGATCAATCAGACGAATATATGGTTTCTAATGAGTGCCCTGAACTGATTCAATGATGTACAGTGTATATCTACGTTGCTGCAGTATTTATTAAAATAATCACTCATTCTACTCATTGGCGAGTTCAGTCCCAAATTGGTATGACAAAAATTGACATTCAAAAATATTTTAGGTCTTGTGGGTCTAGACAGTACATAGAATGATATAAGAGATAACAACATAGAAGAACTAAAATGATTCCTCATTATTTTCTAGATGAATAATACATCAGACATAATTCTACGTTGCTCCAAGGTTATAAGTCCAAAAGAGCGTCTGGTTTGGTTAATACTCTCTACAACAAATGAATTGTTCACTCTAAAGTTCAGAAATCTCACAAAATTATTTTGAACTCTCTCCAATCGGACTTTGTGGTTGGTATAATAAGGACTCCAAATGACACTTGCAAAACATAATCGGCTATATACGTAGGCATAATATAATGTTTTGATTGAATTTTGAGTCCGGAAATATTTACAAGTTCTTTTAATAAAACCTAACATTCTATTGCATTTGTTAGTAACATAATCAATATGCATTGCAAAACTTAATTTGGAATCGAAAATAACTCCAAGGTCCTTAATAAAAGATGGATACCATTCAGATTATAATCAAATGTAATAGGGTTCTGGTTCCTAGCAAAGCTTATACTGCAACATTTCCTTGAGTTCAAAAGTAATCTATTCTTTTTACAATACACATCTAACCTATCGAGATCGTTCTGGAGTTTCATACAATCGTCCAACGACATAATTCTTGTGAAAAGTTTCAGTTCATCAGTGATTTGTAGTGGACTGTAGTTTTCTTTTTATTTTTATTTTAATCACGCTGAATCAATCGCGGGAAAGTACTTCCTACCTTAAACAGTTGAAATCTGCACCATTCCAGGGAATCCAGGTTCCAGGGCTGCTCCAGAAGTGGAATTTTAATATGCGAACGCGGTGCACCGAAAAACGCGGGTTTTAAATCACTAGAATTGGTTTTCTATCGATTTTTATTTTAGGAGTCAACTGCGCGCTCGATCCCGCCCGTTGCGTCTGTGTCGTTCTCTCTTCTCCGGCAGGGGTCGCTGTCCACAGGATTGGAAGTAACTTTCATGAACGCGAAACGGCGGTTAAATTTAAAAAGTGAATCTTTGTGCACCAAATATATGTATATATGTATATATATCAAATAACTATATGAATACTATACAAACTAAAACTAGACAAAAAGAAGGGTAAAAACGTTCTTGAACATTCTCCCCACCTTTTTGTTAAATGCTTTTAACAAAAATTAAACTAAAGAGGTGGGAACGGACAAAGTTTGACCAAAGGCCGTTTATAGGTCCCAGAACTTGTGTGAACCGTCGCCACACGAGCCACACCGTCCTTACCAGGATGTAGTTCGGTGTACGCCACTGCAAGGGAGGAACATTTTCATGTTTTATTAAAACTAGATCCCCAGGTTTGACGATTGATTCTGGTGAATCCCATTTATAGCGGTTTTGTAGATTGGTCAGATACTCGTGATGCCATCGGGCCCAGAAATCTGCGTGCATCCTCTGAAGGAGCTGCCATCTGTTCAAGCGATTGAGACTCAAATGCGACAAATCGGGGTCTGGTAAACAGGTAAGAGGCTCGGTTGTTAAAAAATGACCAGGCGTGAGGACAGATAAATCGCGAGGGTCTGTGCTCAAGGGGCAGAGCGGGCGAGAATTTAACATGGATTCGATTTGAGTGATCACCGTGTATAATTCTTCAAAAGTGAGAATCTGTGATCCGATCACACGTGCTAAATGCGTTTTCAAAGATTTAACGCCAGCTTCCACCAATCCGGAAAAATGGCTAGCAGCGGGAGGATGAAATGACCAGATGAGTTTCTCAGACTCAGCTGCATTCTTCATAATTTCTAAAATGTATTTATTTGCACCTACGAAATTGGTGCCGCAATCACTGAAAATTCTGGAACAGCGCCCTCGGCGTGCGATGAAACGGCGCAGGCCAGCCAGAAAAGCGTCTGATGTCAAGTCGGATACAAGTTCAAGGTGTAACGCCTTTGTAGCAAAGCACACAAACACGCAAACATATGCTTTCAGGGTTTTCGACCCACGAAGTTTTGCCATAGTGACAAAAAAAGGGCCACAAAAATCCACAGAAACAATGTGAAATGCTTTTATTTGTGAAACGCGGGGAGCTGGTAAATTGCCCATTAGGGGTTGCAGCGGCTGGGGGTTCAAATGCCAACATTTGAAGCATTTAGATAAAATTTGTCTGATAGCGCGACGAGACGATAGTATCCAATAGTTTTGCAAAATTAAATGATGTAACGTTTGTAAACCAGGATGGAAATTTTGTTTGTGCGTGTCTGTTATTATTAACTCCGTGAGACGGCTAGAGCGAGGTAAAAGAATAGGATGCTTCCTATCATACTCGAGGAGAGAGTTTTGAAGTCGCCCTCCAACTCTCAAGATTCCATCTTTGTCTAGGAAAACAAGGAGCCTCTTCAAAGGCTTAGAAGGACTTTTATTTTTCAACAACTGACGAATGTCATTCTCAAATGAAAGATATTGCGTATATTTGACTAAAATTAACAAAGCAGAATTCAATTCCATATAATCAAAGTTATGGCCTAACTTTCGATTTCGAGGATTTTTTGTATTTGATACGAAACGTAACACATAACCAATAATTGTCTTAATTTTCTCTAAGGAAGAAAATTTGTTTAATAAATTCTGTATTGTGTCACAATCTACAAATGCTGACAAAGTGATTTTTCGCTCTTCCAGATTCAATGAATCTGAAGAAGGTTCTTCAAAGCGCGAAACGGGCCATAGGTCAGCGGAGCACCGCAACCAATTCGGCCCTCCCCACCATGAGTGGTGGTTTGGGAGCTCACTAGGCAATATACCTCGAGATCCGCAATCCGCGGGATTATGTTCAGATCGAACATGATGCCAACACATAGGTGAAATTCGATCTTGGATTAAGGATATTCTATTGCCTACAAAAGTTCGGTTATTTTTTGGGTTCGACCGTACCCAATGAAGCACAATTGACGAATCACTCCAAGCAAAAATACGACTAATCGTGATTTTGGCTTGGTAATTTGTTAAAACGAAAGAAAGCAATTTGGACAGAAGGTGAGCTGCACACAGTTCTATTCGAGGAACAGACAAGCATTTTGTTAGTGCAACTTTTGATTTTGCACACAGTAAAAACACAGAAATGCGATCATTTTCGATAAGCCTCAAATAGACACAACAAGCATATGCCTTTTCCGAGCCATCACAGAAAGCGTGAATCTCAGCACCGCTCGTACCATTAGGAAACAGAAAACGCGGTATTTTAACTCCGGAAAGTTGCGGTAATTCTCTTTTATAAGAATTCGAGAGACGTAAAATATCCTTTGGTGGGGATTCATCCCAACCAATGCCTAGAATCCACAATTTTTGTATTATTATTTTAGCTAAAACAGTAACGGGGGTTAAAAACCCCAAGGGATCAAAGACCCTGGCGATCTCTGAAAGTATGTATCTTTTTGTACACGGTCTATCATGCAGAGTGATAGAATATGAAAAGTTGTCTGCAGAAGGATCCCACTTCAAACCTAAAATTTTCACTGTGGCCATATTATCGCTTTTGTCAAGCGAATATGATTGATTATAAAGGAAATCAGTTGGCAAATTCGATAAAAATTCCGGGCTATTACTAGACCACTTTCTTAGAGAAAATCCACCTTTTTCACATATAGAAATTAACTGTCTTTGAATTTCAAGAGCGCTTTCCATTGAATCGGATCCACAGATAATGTCATCGACGTAAATACTATCGGATAAGAGAATTTCGGATGCAAGAGGAAAGTTTGATTTTTCATCCAAGGCGAGTTGTTTGATCGTTCTTAACGCCAGCCAAGGAGCACTAAAAATTCCGAAACTTACGGTTAATAGTCTATAATCCAATAGCGGGTCATTGGGAGAGAATCTCCAAAGAATGCGGTGAACATCTTTATTCTTTTCGTTTATCCAAATTTGCCTATACATTTGGCGAATGTCGGCAGTAAAGGCAATAGCGTACAAGCGAAAGTTCAATATAATACTCATAATATCTTTCTGTAGCTTAGGACCCGTCAAGAGAATGTCATTAAGTGACATATTATTAGAACACCTGGCAGAGGCGTCAAAAACTACGCGTAATTTCGTTGTAGTACTATCGGGTTTTATGACACAAGAATGCGGGATATAATAGTTTGATACCGAGGAATCAATTTCAGATGGTGGAATAATTTCCATGTGAGAACTATCCAAATAGTCTCGCATGAATGCGGAGTACTCAGAATATAAAGCGGGATTTTTAACAAGTCGTTTTTCTAAACTAAAAAAGCGGCGACGAGCTATATCTCTGGAATTATCAAATGTCAATTGACAGTTATCATCTTTTAGCGGTAAGGCAACCACATATTTGCCCGAATCTGTTCGAAATGTCGTATCTGAATAGAATTTTTCGCATTTGGCATCTTCTGGAGAAAAAACATTTGGCGGTTGAATGTCTTCGCACTCCCAAAATTTTGTAACAATTTTCTCCAATGATGAAATTTCAATTGAACTAAACAACGAATTTAAAGTACTGGGCGGCGGAATTTCAACATTTCCGATCAGAACCCAACCGAAAGTTGTATTCAAAGCAGTTGGTAGGCCGGCCTCACCCTCAACGCGGCCGTAACATAACATTTGTTGAAACAAGTCGGCTCCTAATAGTAAGTCAATAGTAGCGGGAACAGCAAATTGCGGATCAGCGAGATTCAAATTGGCGATATGCGACCAACTTGTTGAATTTAAAGCAAAAGAGGGCATATTTGAACAAATGTTCTTCAAAATTAGCGACTCGAATTTTAAAGTAGGTTCTGGTGAATTTCTAGGGGAAATACAACACTGTACAGTACCCGAATTTGCCAGAGTGTTCATATCCCCTAGACCCAATATTGAGATGGACGACTTATACGACTTGAGACCTAAACGGCGTACGCATCTTTCTGAGATGAAATTTGCTTGAGAACCGGGATCTAGAAGCGCTCGTGCAGTTTGAAAATTCCCGCGCGTATCGCGAATATTTATCTGCGCTGTGGCCAGCAATACAGTTCGTCTGGCAGCAGCATGAGCAGCGCACGCGACAGGGTCGGCTTCAGTGCTAATCGAAGCGGTCAAAGCAGAATTTGAAATATTATTTTGGCTAGTGGAAGGAGTGTCGATGGAAGATGGCGGATTTACGTCTACAGAACGATTATTGTCAAAATGTAATGTGGAATGATGAGAATTAGACTGGCAAAGGCGACATGTAGATGTTGAAGAGCAATTTTTAAATAAATGTGTGTGACTAAGGCAATTGACACACCATCGTTTATCTTTGACTAATTTATACCGATCTTTAGGCGATTTTTCCAAAAATATCGGACATTTATACACAGCGTGCGGCGCTGTGCAGAGCGGACAATCGCGAGAATAACTAGGTGAATTATTTGTATTTGTTAAAAATGACGAACTTTGACGTGTTTGATAATTTGAATTATTTCTCGAGTTAGGTGGAGCGGAACTTAGCGGTTTGGGTTTCATACGCGGGGTTGAAAAAGAAAGCGTTTCATAGGCGTTGCACTGTTTAATTAGAAAATCTTTCAAACTCGAATAGGATGGCATATTGTTGGACCCATGTTCGAGTTCAAAGCGCGAAATAATAGTATTGTCTAATTTTTTCATCATTAAATGAAATAACACAAAATCCCATTGATCAATAGGATATTTCAGATTTTTTAGAGCGGCCAAATTTTCCGTGAAGGTGTCGACCAATTTACGGAGTTGGTGTGGATTTTCCGAAGATATTCGCGGACTATTGTCGATTTCATGCCAATGCGCGGTAGCCAATAGGCGAGTGTTTGCATATCTGTCAACCAGAGCCTGATATGCGATGGGATAATTATCGGCAGATAACGGAGTGCATTGGATTAAAGCTTTTGGCGGGCCATCTAGAGATGCAAGCAGATGAGAAAATTTCTCAATGTTCGACAATGAAATGTTTTTATGAACGATAACATTGAACAGATCTATAAAAGAAGTGAAGCTTTTAATGTCCCCATTGAATTTGGGTAACTTCATTTCAGGTAACTTCACCCTTGGAGCAGAATCCTCCTCAGGTGATGACTTTACCCGAACACTCCGATCAAACAGATCTGAAAAAAGTGCCTTTATGCTGAAATAAATATCTTCGAATTCAGAACGGATTTCTTCTTCCTTATTTAAATCTGCTTCTGTAAATTCATCCGAATTGCACATGACAGTTATGATGGCTACCTGTTTTTCATCAAAATTACTCCAAATAGAATCGATGCTCTGATATCTTTGCTTGAACACAGAAAGAACAGAATGACCTGCCTGAGGATCTGCAGCCTTGTGAGATACATTTGCAAGTTCTTTTAACCGAACTATTTCCGTATTTCGCAAGGCTTTATATTTTTTAAGCTTATCTTTCGAACTCATGAAGGCAAACTAAATTTAACAATCACAGGCGAAGTAATATATTTCAAAGACGGACCTGTGTAAAAGTAAAGACGGGCGGCTCGAGCGCGAGAAAGCAAAAAAGTGCGGATACTAGAGAACCCAAGATAGGTAAATTATAAAAACCGGGTAATTGAGAACTTAATAAAAACTGGACCTCAAACCACCAAAAAACTGACGGACTAATGATAGTGCACAAATAATTACAACTGAATAATGAAATTAGTACTTCAAAATGTTCAAACTGATAATTTTGAAATAAGCTATTCAGGCTCGAAGGATCAAAATGATTTGTAGTGGACTGTAGTTTTCATTTTATTTTTATTTTTATCACGCTGAATCAATCGCGGGAAAGTACTTCCTACCTTAAACAGTTGAAATCTGCACCATTCCAGGGAATCCAGGTTCCATACAACAAAAATTTTGAATCATGGAAGCATTGATCGATGTCATTAATGAAAATAATGAATAATAAAGGTCCAAGATTTGACCCTTGGGGCACCCCCGAGGTAACTATAATTGGGTAAGAGTTAAATCCATTGATACTAATGATCTGAGACCTATTGAATATGTAAGATGAAAACCATCGTAATATATACCAATTTCAGCAAGTTTCATCAACAAAATATTATGATCAATCTTGTCGAATGCCTTGCTGAAATCTGTATAGATAGAGTCAGTTTGAATACGATTATCGAGTGAATCTGATATAAACTGGTTATAAATCATAAGATTGGTTTCTATGGATCTTCTAGAAAAGAATCCATGTTGTTCTTCCAGAATTATGTGTTTGAGGCTGTCGAAGATTAGATCATATGATATGCTCTCGAGGATTTTACTAAAAATACAAAGTTTACTGATACCTCTATAATTAGTGACATCTCTTTTGTCTCCAGAATTCTTGTATATTGGTACAAGAAGCGCAATTTTCCATAGATCTGGGAATTCACCTTCAGAAATATATTCATTATATATCAGTGTAAGAGGAGTGCGAAGACTATAGGAGCATTGTTTTACAAAGTAAGCAGGAAAATTGTCAAAACCACATCCCTTCCTATCATCTATAGAGTTCAATTTGTTGAAAACTATTTCCTCAGTGAGTTCTACTCTATCCAATAATGTAGAGTTGGGAGTATTATTATATTTTAAACGGGTTCGTTTAACAGGTTCATAAACGCTTTTGAAATATTTCGAAAATAAGTTAGTGATCTCAGAACCACCTGACGCTTCCTCCCCCTCAAAAATGACAGAGGAAGGTATGCCAATATTATGCTTACTATTCGACGCAAATCGCCAAAACTTCTTGACGTCCACCAGTATTGCATTTTCAATTTGAGTGAGGTAGTTTTGATAATCTTGTGAAATTAGTCGTTTACTCCGCTGTCTCAACATTCATCAGTTTCAATAAAAGTGATTTCAAGTCGATACTTATTGTTTCATGTTTTCTCACTCAAAACGATGAAAATGTAGACTTAAATCACACACTCTATACTGTTTCAACCAGAGGTGCGATTCAAAAAACCCATAGTGTGATTTGGGAAACTAGTTACTCAAATCGCACCACTTGTAGTCTCTTACAAATTCACGAGAAATATATATATATATATATATATATATATATATATTTATTAACGTCATAAATTCATCAAACTTTGGAATCACCTGCCAAAAATATCATATTGATTGATAGCGATGACGATTTGGAAGAAAACCATCAATCCTATTTTAAATCTGTGAAAAATAGAAAAGTGGTGCAATATAGGCAACCTTACCCTATTATCTTTTTCATTTTTTTATATTTACAGATCCCTGGAGATATTGAGAGGTCAATATGTGACTATAGGAATAAGATGTTTTAGTTGAATCAAACTGCCAACCCTGCTACGAATCATTTCCGTTTATGTAGTAGTAGTTGAAATTAGGTATGAGCCAGAAACCCTCCTGAAGGCACTGGATTTGTTGCACGAGATTTTTCATGTGACAAATGCTTGCTACCCAATCAAATCCGAATATATGTTGCTCATAATTCAGAAATGAATAAACAATATCACCACACTTCGAGATAAGGTTATACCATATATATTAGACATCATTGAAAGTATCAAAGAGTTGAAAGTGATATCGTGAAAATAAATAGTAAGAGGAATAAAAATGTATGTTTCACCATTGGACAGATCCATTTCTGAGACTCAAGAATGAAATGGTACTTATGCAACTCCAAATTTTCAAATCCAAATTCATTTATATCGCACTCGACTTATCAACATGGCATATCTGACAACTATAAGTGCTATGAACCTCATTGCCACGTGTATTAAACATATGAAATGCTTTCAAGAGACACATTATTTTGAATCATTCACGCGATGATCAAGTTCATGTTTCTTTATCAGAAACACATAATCCTGAAATATTTGATCCAGTTTTAACGCCAATAGACATTGGTGAATACAATATTCCTAATCTGAATCAATCTGAAATGGAAACTCCCATGCTGCGTACCAGTAAGATATGCCAGAAGTTGGAAATTCCTTAGTTTGATATAAATAATGTATTCTGTTGTGTCAGCACATTGTATCCAGCGTCTCTGGCAACACCGCACCTGGCGGTGCTAGTAGTGAGTCAGGCATTTCCGAAAGATCGATAGGGGACTGCGCGGTGGGTGCTGGACGGCGATGGCATGGCATGATTCATGATGGTTGTATCTGAATTAATGAAGGAATAAAAGTGAATAGTAAATTTCTATTCAAGCATTTTATTCCGAGAACCCCCAACATACATAGTGGCAGCTTGGTGGTCTTCTGTAGTGAATAATCCCGTAAAATACCCGTGAAATAATCGGGAAAATCTCTGTCTGCTGTGCGTTCCCGCTTTGCTGTTGGGTTAATAGCACGAGTCGCTAGATTGCCATATACAACGGGACGTGATCAGTACATGTTGAAATCATGCATACAGACAAAATCAAAATGCCTTCACGGGAGTTCTGCTCCTGGGACAACACAACAGGTACAAGTTATGGCTCCCATTCAGGTCACACCCCCGAAAAAATTCAACTTCTCAGTACCTGCTGCATGGCCAACCTGGAGAAAAAGGTTCGAGAGATATATGTCAGTTTCAGGGCAGCTCTCAAAACCAGAGAAGGAAGAAATCGACATCCTCATGTATATTATGGGAGATGAATCAGAAGAGGTAGCTGTACAGTTCGAAACTCAGCCAACATTCTATCAAGAAGCTTTGGACAGCTTTCAAAAACACTTCATTCCAAGAAGGAATATAATATTTGAACGTTTCAAATTCAATTCCAGAACGCAAAAACCTGGGAAATTAGTAGACTCTTTCATCACCAGTCTTCGCAGCCTGGCAGAACACTGCAATTATAGGCAATTGAAGGAAGAACTTATTAGAGACAGAATTGTAGTAGGGATGTTGGAAACCCGAACATCTGAGAGGCTTCAATTGAAAGAGACATTGACACTACAACAGTGTACATTGGAAGCAGAGCAAGCTGAAATTCAGGCTCTACAAAATAAAGAGCTTTCGAGTAGCCATAGACAAATAGGTCGTGTGCAAGCTGTGGACAAAAATAGTGCTGGTTCACAAGGTAGTACTTCCTGGAAAAAAGGCAGAAGGCCATCTTAGTGTGGTTTTTGTGGTCTTCAGCCTCTTGAGAGGGATAAATGTCCTGCAAATCAATCAACTTGCAAGAAATGACAGAAAAAGGGACATTGGGCTTCTGCCTGCAAGAAATATAATCAGGTCAGATCTATCCAAGTTCAAAGTTTGTTAGAGTTAGAAAATGAATATAATGTAGATTACCAGTCTTCTGCTGATGTGTCAGAAGTCGAGGCAGACAATTTCTTAGGATCAATTACAATTAATCATGTAGATTCTGACCAGTGGGTTGCTTTGATTTTCGTTTCTAAACTGAACAAAAGTTTCGAATTCTTAATTGATAGTGGTGCAGATATAACCTGTATGTCTAAAAATTCAATTAGTTCTAAGTTAATTAAGGATATAAAGACTTCCAACAGAGTTGTTATAGGTCCATCTGGGATTAAATTGTCAGTACTTGGAACCCTTGGAACTAATCTACATTATACAAATCAAAATCTCCAAACTCAAATTCACATTATTGAAGGCTTAACAAAGCCAATTCTAGGAAGAACAGCTATTCTAGAATTGAAAGTTCTTAATTTATTTAATCAAGTTGCACCAGTAAAATTGACCGATTCTGTCATAACTTGAGAACAAATTTCTGAAAATTTTCCAAAAATATTTGATGGTATAGGAAAATTTAAAACCGAATTACAAATTGAGCTTGTTGAAAATCTTCAAACATATATCCAGTCTGTGCCAAGAGTAGTTCCTATACCACTTTTGAAACCATTAAAAGAAGAGCTGATTAGATTACAAGGTTTGGACATAATTGAGCCCATAGATTATCCTACAGACTGGGTTAGCCCTATAGTTGTGGTTCAAAATAATAATAAAATAAGGTTGTGTGTTGATTATACACAATTAAATAAATTTGTTCTAAGATCACATTTCCCTATAGGAAAAGTTGAGACAATTTTAGCAAAAATTTTTGGTTCTAACTATTTTTCAAAATTGGATACAAACTCTGGTTTTTACCAGATCAAATTGAGTATGGAGTCTCAACTTTTGACTACCTTTATAACACCCTTTGGTAGGTGTTTCTTCAAACGTCTGCCCTTTGGAATCACATGTGCTCCTGAATATTTTTCTTGTCTCCTTAATAAAATTTTATCTGATATAGAAGGCGTTGTAAGTCACGTTGACGACATTTCAATAAATGCTCCTACACTTGAACAGCATGATGAAATTTTATTTGAAGTACTGAAGAGAATTGAACAAGAGGGCATTACATTAAACCAAAATGAATGTATCTTTGCAGTCCAATCCTTGACATTTCTAGGTCATCACATTTCAAACATGGGAATATCAATTGATAGGGAAAGAATTCGTGCTATTTGTGAATTTCCGCAACCAAAAAATTGAAAACAAATTCTACAATATTTAGGCATGTTGAATTTTTCATGCAGATTCATTCCTAACCGATCACAAACTTTAGAACCTTCAACATCTTTGCTAAAAAGCCCTGTCATGGCCTACTTTGACCACACGAGACAAATTTCAATCCAGGCAGATGCATCCTCATATGGACTAGGGGCAAGTCTTATGCAAACCAACAAAGGAAAAACTGGAATAGTTGCTTATGCATCTCGTTTACTGTCTTACACCGAAAAAAGGTATGCTCAGATTGAACGAGAGGCCCTAGCTTCAACGTGGAGTACAGATTTGCGGAATATGTCACCGGTCTACCATTTCTCTTGCTCCAAACTGAGCACCGTCCCTTGTTACAGGTTTTGCAAACGAAACCAATTGATGAATTGACTCCGCGATTACAACGATTTAGGATACGCTTAATGCGCTTTAACTACCAACTTTATCATTCCCCGGGAAAAGACCTTACTATAGCCGACGCTCTGTCTCGATATTTTCCGGAAGAAGCTAAAAAACCGGATGAAGAAGAATTAACATCGGAAGCAGAAGCACACGTGCATCTCATTTCGCAGTCAATTCAAGTGAGATCAAAATAATGACGCAATTTTGACTAAGAATAAACAATACACAAAGGAAGGGTGGTCAAACAAAAATAAATTAACCTATGAGTTGCAACCTTACTATCAATATCGCTTTGATTTTCCTCATTCTGAAGATATCTCACTAAGAAATTCAAGAATTGTTATTCCATACACATTGCAACTCACAGTATTAAAATCTATTCATGATGGGCATTTTGGAATTGTGAAATGTCGAAATAGAGCAAAAACATCTGTTTGGTGGCTTTGGCTTTCCGCTAAAATCGAAAATTTAGTCAGAAATTGTCCTCAATGTATAGAGCACCGGTCAAATCCCAAGGAGCCTATGATGATAGATAAATTTCCGGATAGGCCTTGGCAAAAAGCTGCTTTAGGGCCGATTCCACACCTCCTCCCTAAATCTTCTCCTTAGGTAAGTTCCGCTTAAAGTTGAGTGCTACTTGAACCTAATTCCTATTCCACCAGTTTTTTTTAAACCTGTTCTTAGTTAAGTGACAGTCATCATTTTGGCGATGACTGTCCTCAGCTGTGGCTAACTTCATCATTGACGGAAATTTTATATTCTGTGGTAGCATTCTGGTGTTCTTTGGTTTTGTGTCGATTTAGTTCGTATTTGTACCACTCTTTTTATTTGTTTTCATTCATGATTTTCAAATCCATGGTGATCTTGTATAGGGTTGCCAATTTGTGAGTTATAACTCACATTTGTGAGTTATTTCAGGGACTGTGAGTGATTTTGTGAGTTGATGGCCAATTGTGAGTTATTTGTGAGTTATCTGAGGTCAGTGACATTTGAGTCGGAAATCCACGTGTTAGAGACAGTAATTTATTTTTTCATTCATTTCTCATTCATTCGAAAATGTACGCGCCGCCACTGAAACTTCAACGTTCATGAACAGGAAAAATCGAAGAAGACAGTGACAGGACGGACAGGGTGACAAGTGACAGTCTGACAGCACAGCTGACAGTATGACTAGTATGACGTATGACAGTAAGACAGTATACGAGATACCTGCAGTGCTTGATGTGCTGTGCACTCTGCATTTAATTAATTTTTTAATTTTTTTTACAAACAATAACAAATTAATAAAATATGTGATCATGATGATATGAATGTCAATATTTATTTTATTATGGATGAATGGGTCAGAAGAAATAAAGTTCCCACTGAACAAACAAATATCACCGAAAAACATGCGATTCAGGTAAATGGACTGGAGCGAATTTTTTTTTCAAATTTGTTCAGAAACATTCTATAACTTCCTTATTTCCAGAAAACGAAGGATGCAATTGATTCGATACCAAAGCAAAACAATAACGATGATGATGAAAACAATAGTGTTTCAGATGCTTCTGACTCTGAATCAGAACATTCACGATACAAGTTGTATCGTATTTGTCTGTCTGTCTGTAGTTTTTGCAATCTTCATTATTTAGTTATCGGTTTTTGTTCTTTTTCGGTTGTGCATATATTTGAAAGTGTGTTTCTCATTCATATATAAACTCGTATATGAATAATATTTTCAGCTGTGATTTTCACACATTAATACCAATGATTTTCAGAAAAAATGAGTGATGATGAAAATAAACCATCAAAGAGACCTAGGTCCTCCAACTATACTAAACAGGAGAAGAACTTGCTGCTTAATATTGTTTTGAGATTTAAACATGTCATTGAATCTAAAAAAACTGATGCAGTGACCTGGCGTGAAAAAACTATGACATGGACTAAGATAGCCAATATGTTCAACTCTCAGTCGCCATCTGGTATTCATAGAGACATGGCTTCACTGAAAAAAGTATATGACAATATCAAGAAGAATGTTCCCAGCAAACATTTTCGGTCGTTATTACGTCGGCCCAAAACCTGCTCGCCAGAAGTTGCCGACGCGGCAAAAGAGCGGCAAACGACGTCGGTCAGACATCAATAGGTCACTCTAGCCGGACCAATGTCTGTATACAGTCGGACCTAAAATTAAAAAAAGAAGTGACCGGTCGCCGCGTTCGAACTTGCGACCTTTGGATTACGAAGCCGCAATCTTACCAACTGAGCCATTTTTACTTCTTGTTAGATATTGACTACGGATGACCTATGAGTACTATCAATGAATACGTATAATAATCATATAACAGAGGACAAAACTGTCTAATTCTCCGATGAAGTAGACGAGAACAGTTAAAGTGGGGACACGTTTGTCAACATTCAACAATCAGGTTCACTCAATTCACCCACTATCTACATTAGAAAACTATTATTAATCAGAGTTTGCAGAAAAAATATTTCGTTATTTACAATAATCGTATCATATATTATGTAGTAACCAGTTTGAATACTCAAAGGTACTATCTGATTAAGTGTTCCCCAATATTTCGTTTTACATTTTTTTATCATAAAGTATAGATATTTTCTCATCGAAATTATACAAGCGAGGGATGATGTGTAGGTTATATCATATGATGAAGTCTGGTAAAGCGCGGATGCCTTTATTGCCTTCTATTGGCCAGGTGCCGGCTGGACTATAGTTGAATGATTTCAATATACCATACAAAGGGCCGATGTTTAGACGACGTAGTGGAATGCCATCACGATTTGATACTACTGGTCCAGTGCTGGCTGGATTATGGATAAACGATTACAATATACCATACAATGGGCCGACGTTCACCCGTTGCAGCTCAGCCGTTGCCAGCACTCTGCCGACTGATCTTGCATTGGGCCAGAAGGCGGCCAGAGATTCGATGTTTGCTGGGTTAGGAAAACAGTTGCTGATGAGAAAATTTCATTAAAACGGACAGGTGGTGGAGAAGGTCACTTCAATGATGATCCTGCATTAGACTTGGCACTAGACATTATCAATCCGAAGACTGTATTCGGTTTACAAAACCAATTTGATAGTGACAGTCAGAATGATGCACAGACCACAAAACAGAATCCTTGCCAGAATAGTATTGAGGAAGCTGCAGAAGATAATGTTGATCAACATTTTCATCCCAGTAATGATCTAGAAACTTTAATTATTCGAGTGGAAGATGATTCGGTCAGAACACAGTACATCTTGTGAACTGTTCAGTTCAACAAAGTACAAAGTATGTCAGAGACTACCAGAATATCTACTTTCCTTTTCACATGCACATTAAATAGAGCATAAACATGAAAAATGTAATAGAGCAAAATTACCATTTTCATTCTAGGACACCTCTGCTGTTGAAAGCATTGATTGGGGTGATTTCAAAACATCTCACCTTCGTACTGTAACTGATGCAAAAATCAAACCAAAAGTTTCAAGGTCAAGTCAGAAAAATACAAAAAACAGAACAGAAGAAGTATCAGTTGAACAGGGACCTTCAACATCTTGGTCTGCAAAGAGGAGGCCAATCACCACTGCTTTATCTTCTTCAGATATTTCTAAAAAATACATCATTCTGGCAGATTTGAAAATTGAACTAGTTGAAAAGGAGTTGGAGCAACTAGAAACAGCAAGAATAAGAAGAGACGAAATGGAAGCAATTGAATTTAATCTTAAAAAAAAAATCTTTGGAACTTGATCTGAAAATAAAGGGGGCTATTTTAGAAAAAATAGCTTCTTCCACAAATTCAGTTGATTTACTTTCTTTTCTAAAATAGTATGAGATATATTTGACTGATTTTTTTCAAATGTTATATTTTAGAAATGGATTTTGTATATCAATGGTTTGTACCTGAATTCTATAGTGAGTGTTATCGACAAGAGATTTATGTCTGTTATTTCTTTACTTTGATTTTAAAAATGAACACTGACTTCTGTGTATCAATTATGTGAAATATGTACCTGAACATTCATTTTGCATAAGTATTTAGCTTTTGTTTATTAGTTTCAAGTAGTTAGAGTTATCTGTTGAAAAATGTGATAATTTTATAATCATAAAGAGGTGATTTGTATTTGTTGTCCCCAGGGACCCGGACCGGAACCGTTATGAACCGAAAACCGTAACGGAACCCATATTATTTTGTGAACCGAAACCCAAACTGAACCCATATTCAAACTTCTATTATTCAGTGGTACCGAACCGGAACCCCTAAAAGTCAAAACGGTTTTTCCAGTTAATTTCGGTTCTCTCCAAGATTTATAAGGGGTGATATCAGAGCTTGTATGTTCTGTGAGTTCTATGAAAAACCTTCATTTTGTTTCATGACTTTTTAATGCCGACTGTCTTTTAGTGTTTTTTGTATAAGTTTGTACATTTACCTGTGGAAGTGTGCAAGTGTGCATTCACTTTTAGACAAAATATTGGGCGTAAAATAACCAGCGAAGCTCACCAACATTTCAATTACATACAGGTAGAGGACAAATCAGTGTGTAAACTATGTAAAGATGTGATAAAGGTTAGTACCATCGCAGAATTCTCAAACTGACCTCTTATCAATTTTTTATCATTCTTTATCATGTAGGGTCACCATGCAACAAATCTTAAAAAACATCTGATTCGGTCTCACAATTTCACTGAGGATCAGTTTGGAACAATAACATCAGTGAATAAATCATCTAATCAACCAAATGTCAAAGAAATGAATACAATCAAAATTGAAATCACAAAAGAAATATTGATTGATGCCTGTGTTGAACTAGTGACTGTTAATGGAAGGCCCTTCAGTTTGATGGAAGATTCTGGTTTCAAGAAAATATTGGAGCCAATAAAAGCAGGTCTTTCACGAAAAACGAAAGACAAGCATTTTTCTCTATCATCTGAATCTATTCAGAAATATGTGACCAGGGAAGCTGATGATGTAAGGAGAAAAATCATAGAAGAAGTAACAAACTGTATGGTTTCAGTGAAGGTTGATGGTGTCACTAGAATAGATCGCTCATTTCTGGGGATAAACATTCAATACATCAAGAATGGTCAAATTGTGTTGAGAACTTTAGCACTGAAGAAAATCACTAATCAACATACAGGTAACAAAATATATAATATACATAAACAACTCCCTACTCTCTAATTTTTCAGGAGCTAATTTGAAGACAATGATCATGGATGCATGCAATTCATTTCAAATTGGCCTTGGTAACATTTACAGTATAACAACAGATAATGGATCCAATTTGTTGAAAGCCATTAAAATCATTGCCTCCGAAATTGGAGAATATGATGTAATTGAGAATGAAGTAGATAATGATGATCAAGATGAATTCAGTGAAAATATTGAAATAGTTGTAGAGGATGACTCAGACATGGAAGGAAATTCTAGGTCAGGGGCTGGGCTGGAATTTGGAAGTGATGCATTTTTTAAAATATTTTATAAAAATTTTCAAGATTTCAATAATGATGGTTCTTCAACTTCTACTTTACCAAATCTAAGATTGAAGGTGACAGGTTGGTATCAAAAATGTCAATGATCTTCTTTTGAGATCACATGATGTGTTTCTTTCAAAGGTATGCGTTGTGCTGCACATACATTGCAGTTGGCAATTGAAGATACCCGGAAGCAGGATACAATAGTTGGAAAGTTGTTATTAGAAGTGAGAAGAGTGGTGAAGACTTTAAGAACCCAAACATTCATGTAAATGTTGAAGAAACAAAAATTAAAAAAACCTATCATAGACTGTCCAACCCGATGGGGATCTACATTTGATATGCTTGAGGTACTCTTGGAATTGAGAGAATTTTGCAGGGAAATGGAGGTGACTAGCTTCAATAAATTTAAGAACATATGTGATTCCGACTGGACAAAAATTGAAGACATTGTTTGTGGTTTAGAACCAGCAAGAAAATGCACCAAGAAATTGCAGTATTAACAACTAACTTTAGGCTCATTCTATGGCTACTGGCAAGAATGCAAATTAGCAACAGAACAAATTGGATCATCATTTGCAAGAACTTTATTAAGAAACATGACACACAGGGAATCCAAGTTGTTGGATAATGATGTTGTCCTGGCAGGGATTTTTCTGGATCCAAGATTCAAAGTAGTTCTAAATATTGATGAAATGGAGAGAGCAAAAAGTCATTTGAAGCAGCTGTGGGCTAGGTTATTGTCTTTGAAAAAGATTGCATCTGAAGATACAGAAAATGAAGATCCTGATGCTCAGACAATGTCAGTTGCATCCAACTTTTCCAATGATGAAATGGAGGCTTTTTTAAAAAAGAAACTGAACATAAATTGGAACAGGGATTTGGAACTCCATCCAAGAATTCTTTAATGACAACAAACAGAATTGATAATATTTTAAATTCTTTCCAAATTGAACAGGAACGTATACGTTTAACAAAAATTTCCACCGTATTTCAATTCTGGGAGGCAAAAGAAGAAATCATGCCAGAATTATATATGCTGGCACAAGTACTATTGGGGTTACCTGCAACACAGGTCAGTGTAGAAAGGCTTTTTTCAGGGCTGAAATTTCTTTTGCCTCCCACAAGAACTAATATTAAGGAAAAAATTTTAGAAGAGCAATTATTCATCAGAACTAACAGGATATTTGAGAGAAAAGAAGAAAAAATTAGGTGAGCTTTCATTCAGAATTTTGTTTATCTTCATTTAATTTATGAATTTTCAGTTTTGCTATCACAAAAAAGAACCCATCAATGCCACCATCACCCCAAGGAGAAAATGGGAGTAGTGGAAATAAAAATGATGAAGGAAATACTTCTCCTGGGGAGAAGGAATCCCATTCCAAGGGAAATAAAAGAAAATCGATGGAGAGACAGGAGAATAATATGGAGTTATTTTGAAAAAAAAAGAAAAAATCAATAATTATTATATTGTATTCAATATTTTTGTAATCTAAATAATAAAGATACTGTTCAGTGTTCAGTCCTGTGTTTTCTGCATGTATATTAATTTTTGGAAAAACAGCTAAATTTTCCTTGAGGTTGCAGTCAAGGGGATTGTTCGATGTAGATCAACTGTTGAATTGTCCAGCTTTCGAAAAATTTCATTTTCATTGACATAAGCATGGTATCTTTGAAATATACATATGACGTAGGTACCGAAAAGAACCCTTTGGACCGAAAAAAATTGCCAGAACCGAATCGAAATTATATTCTGGGAACCGTAACTGAATCGGAACCGAAATTTCCCATTTCCCTTGGACCCGAACCCGAACCGAAACCGATATTTCATTTGGGTCGCCGACAAGTTGTCCCCTTATGATAATAACATATTTTTATTTATTTTATTTATTCATTTATCAAACATATCTTCCAGTCAGAACACGTTCTGGTATGAGGAAGAGCATAATTATAAAATAATAAGTAATAAATATCTATGAACTCTATGAATAATAAATCATAATATAAATCAGGATATCACAATAATAAATCACAATAAAACATTCAATGAACAAAGAAAATAATTCTAGTCGAGGACATAACACACTGATAAATTTTAAACATTTCTCTCAGAAATAAACAGTTTTTTTACTTTTTTTTTCAAATGTACCTATATTTCTGCAGTTTTTTAATTTCATCTGGTAGTTTATTGAACTCAGATAAGGCTGCATGAGTGAATCTTTTTTGTCCGAGTGTAGAACTAGCAGCATCAAGGTGAAATAAGTTATATTGTCTAGTTTGATTACTATGAATTTCAAAATTTCTTGTCAAAATAATATTAGATTTCATTTTTTTATTTATGATATTGATGAAATATTCAGTCTCTAATCTGTAGATATTGATATCAGGCTTAATTGTCCTAATTTTTTAATGAGAAAATGTAAAATAAAAACAAATGAACTTTTGAGTAATTATATATAATAATGTAAATTTGAGGAAAATATAATATAGCTGAATGTTATAATCTAGCAAAATAGTGATCTATAAGGTCTCTTCTGACTCTTGGTCCTAAAAATTGTTGTTGATTAGCATAGGGTACTGGTGGAACATCTCCTTCTCTAATTAATTGTTGCAGTATGTGGTCATCTACTTGTTCAGGTAATGGTGGTTCTGGTTCATTCCTTCTTCTAGCAATGTTATTAAGAATTGCTGTAGCCACAATTACTGTGAGAGTATTCCTCAATTTTAGCCTGCTTCCATAGGCTAAAATTGGGAATCTCCTTTTCCAAGCACCAAATAGCCTTTCTACTACGGTCCTTGTCCTTATGTGGGACTCATTATATCGCTGCTCTGCAACGGGAACACACAAATCACCAGAATGTAAAATCGCAGATCCGTAATCCATCAGAATATACATTTTCAAATCAGTAACTTAACAGAACAATATTTTATAGGAATCGTATTTATCTCTACTGTAGATGCACAGAACCGCAATCCCTCAAACCGTATTTCGTATACTGTACATGAGCATACCAGACAATAACAGATTGCAAATGCGCAGATGTGTATTTTTCTATAATAGCAATATCGCAGATCCGCAAATATACAGAATCGAAAACTAACAAACCAACATCACAGCAGAATGATATTTCGTCAGAATCATAACAACACAGACCGTAATTCGTCAGAATCGCAGAATGACAGACCGCACATTAGCAGACCGTACTTTATCAGAATCGAAATACAACAGACCGTTTATCGACAGAATAGTAAAATGTCAGAACCGTACATTGACAGAATAGCAAAAAATCAGAACAGGATATTCACAGAATCTCGAAATATCAGAACTGTAAATTGAAAGAATCGTAAAATGCTAAAACCGTACATCGACAGACTCGTAATACAACAGACCGTATTCCATCAGAATCATATTATATCAGAACGTACAATGACAGAATGTACTTCATCAGACTGTAATGTCATATACTGTATTGTGATAGAATCGTAAACTATCAGAACCGTAATTCAGCAGAATAGTAAAATGTTAGATCCGTAAAATAACAGAATCGTAAAAATTCAGAACCGTACATCGACAGAATCGTGAAATATAGGAACTGTACGTCAGCAGAACCGTAAAAAATCAAAACCGTACATTGTCAGAATCGTAATTCATCAGAATGTAATGCAGCAGAACCGTAAAATGACAGACTGCAGAGAGGCCTACCAGCCACGCGCAGAGCGAACGCCGGTCACAGTGTTGCCTGCTCTCACGTCATGTGGGGATTCTACGTATACTTTCAGTTCGACCTGCTTTTATGTTCCTATTGCTCTTGTACACTCGAGAATAAGATCGTTCATATGATATGAAGTGATGAATGACCACATTTCAATATGAAATATATGAACGTCACCCAACTTTTTTGCTATATGAAGAAGAAAGTGTTTATTTGAAGTATTTCCTTAAAAACTACAATTTCTTGAAGTCAGTTGAGAGAAGGGTTCGAGAAATAGGTGTTTGGCATGTTACAAGTGTTTGGGATCACACGTTAAAAGGTAAGGCCCCCGTCATTCCTTGCTCGCACAAGACTTTCGAAGACTTCTGAGGGTTGCTCGTAAGGGAGCAACCAAATGACGGATGAAACAATTTTACAATTTTTTTTACAACAAACTTTGGAGTTTTCAAAGTTTGATTATAGATACAAGATATTGGATGTTCTTTATATGAATCTATGTCATACCCAAATTCATTCATTTTGTATTTTGTACTCATATTTCTAGAAAAAGGAAGAAGGTGATACGAAACTAGATTGAAATCGAAGTTCAGCTACGGAATTTAGTTTCGAGAATTCTTTATTAACGATAATTAGTGCGATGCTGTAGATAGGGATTGATGAAAAAATGCTTATACATACATACATACACATGGAAGCCATTGAATAAACGTTCTTGTAAAACTCACTATGGAAGCTATTAAATAAACGTTCTTGTCTATCTGATTCTGATTCTGATCTATATCAGGTGATCTTGGACCATAGGTGCCACCAGATAAAAATAGGATATAGGGCGGACAAAATTCGAAGATGAAATCGGGTAACCTACGAATGAAAACTGAGTGTGAATACTCAAAGCTAATATTAATCTGTGTAATTCTCGAAATGTCATCTCCAACCATTCAGAACTTGAAGACTAATTTTCCATGATATTGACCATATCCACTCGTCAAAACTGAACCCATCACCAGTTCCTAAGCAGTTTTTCGAACAGCCTCTGTGAATCTGAGATAGAACAATCAATAAAACAATAATTGATCTTCGCATTGTCGAGTTAAGACGAAAATGTAGTTTACCTAACAAATGCCGAAAGTCATACTTTTCCGCACCTGTTTATTTAGATATAAAGAAATACATAGAGAATTCGCATTCGGTATGTGATGAAATTATCAATTCTTTCTCAGTATATTCAACAGAAAACAACTACTTTCCTGGCTGCGATTTTACTAAATATACTGTACGCTAGCACAAACCACGCCGACCGTAATATCTCATCTTCGAAGTACTTAGGCAAAACTCAGAAACTATTTATCCTTAACGAACTAACCTATCCCTGATTGCAATATTTTTGTGGAAGGAAAACCGAATGGAGTGTAGAAACACATTGATTAATAATATATTTCAAAAGTTGAGTTCTTCAACAAAATTGAATAAAATGAGACTGTTTATCCTAAACGCACTAACCTATTTGACTTCAAATATTTTATGAAAAAGAAAAACCAGAATGAAGTAAAAAAACAAAAAAGTTGCAAAAAAAAGTTCAAGTTCACAGCGATTCGAACCATGGACCTTCAGACTGAAAGTCGACAGCGCTAATAACCAGTAGACCATTTGGGTGTATGAATTTACTGCGTACAGAAAAAACATGTTCAACACAGAAGTGCATTTGCAAAACAGAGGATGTATTTTGTTGTACTGAATGTAAATGTAACGCTCATTGTAAGAATATTGAAAAATCCGATGACGAAGACCATCAATAAATGTACATTGTTCACTTTTCTGTAAGATGTTTCTTGTAAAATCCGCCTAATTTGCATTTGTGACAATCAACTATACATTCGAAGATATCTAGTTAAATATAAATTGCTCACCATATCTTCCACTTCGACAAAATGAGCATATTTTGATGAAGAATACGGTCTAAGCGCGCGACGCGAGGCGCGACGAGTGAAAGTTTCATCGATCGTTACGCTTAGAATGGTTTATTGATTTCACATTTTTGCTCCGACGAAACGCCTCGACTGTGGTGCGCTGTCCTAAAAATTCAATTGCAGAACAAAAACTGTTAGGAATATCCATACCATTGATCGAGATGAAATGTTCCTCATGAAATTACGCAGTTTTTGATGGGAAAATATGATGTAGTTCATTTGGAAAATAATCGAGTTCTTGCTTGTTGAAGATTAATGAAATATTGAAAAATTATATAGGATAGTCGAGGATAGTTTTTGAAAGTGGTGAAATTTTTAGATATTCGGATGATAAAATATGAATTGTCAATACACCATTCGATTGGTTATACTTCAGGCTACAAAATGAGCCCTCATATGTTTTTTTAGCTTCATTCCCATTATTGTTAGACTGCTATTTTTCAGACATATTGAAAAACGCGATCTTCGAACATTTTTCCCTGTAGAAAATCTCTCGACCATGGGGCGATGTCGTAATTTCTCATTATATATGTGGATGATGATGACAAAGAATGTCCTTGATGTTCAATTAAGTTATAACCCGTGATTGGGTTATTGAACGATAGACCGCACCGTCTGCCGTACTAAAACATGTTCCATTTTTATGTTGAATACGGAAGCAAATTCGCTCCAGAAACGTCAATGTGAAAATGTACCTAATATTTTTATGGTATTCTTCCTCAAACATTCTTCAAAACAAGGTGTCACTCGTTTTTTCAACAGAATTGAACAAGGATTTCGAGAAATTGGATGAAACCAAAATTGTAGTACTTTTGATCCCGATGCGAAAAGTTGGTAGCTCGACCAGAGTAGGCCGGCTATATAGATTTCGAAAATAAAAAAAAGATTACATTCAGTATTGAGTGATATAATAAATAAGGAGAGTGCCGTAGGCGATTTTTTACCTTATTCAAGGTCAATGAGAATTGGATTTTCTCCTACCCTTCGAATAAGTGATTATTTTCACCAAAATCATGAGTCAAAAAATTTAAATGGAAAACATATTCATTGATTTTAGAAACTGAACAGGTACAAATCTGGTACACCTATACCTTCATTCATACACGTATTGAAAGAACCAGAGAATATCGAATGACATCGGTCTACGAATGATGAAACAAATTTATTTCCTTCTTGATCTTCTTTCAGTTTGTTCGTATTCCTTATTATCCTAATATCAGTCCCGTGGTATATATACTATTTTTTCCACCACTAGCTATAAAACCTACCATTATTTCATAGATGAAAACCCAAAGTCATCTCCACAACTTTCATTTAATGATCATAGATCATATAAGGGAACATGTTTCGGGCTTATATAAGCCCATCATCAGCCAAGAAAATGTAAAGTTCTAAAAAAGGGCAGATTTGACCTATGGTATGATACAATAATATTTTACTTACATGGAAGTGAAAAATGTTGCAATGTGTATAAAATAAGCAATAACGGAGCAAGCAAAAGCCATTGCTCCATGATCTGGAAAAGGAACAGTGAAAATTTTTGAAAAAATATCAATATGAGCGAAACTTACTGTTTATATGATAAAAATGTTTTTTAAAAATTTTTAATAAAGTTGAAGGTTGGGGCTCTGGAACATATTCAATAAGGGCCCACGGTACCCTTAAATCACCGATAAGTGGTAATTAAACTTGAAAATATCAATCTTTTATAATAAGAAAGATGTGGCTTCGGAAATAACCAAGAAAAGAATCACATGTGCGGAAGCACTGAACAGTAAAATTTTTTGCTGTCAACTGTCAAGTCAACCAGAGATCATGGAACAACTAGTTACATAGATAGACAGAATAGGTGATGGGGGGCAACACCATAGCACAGCACTACGTCAGATTGGCAACAAAACTGAAAACAAGATTGGTACAATCAGAAATCTTACGATCCAAAAATCTAGAAAAAAGTGTACATGGCAAATGACAATTATTTAGCAAAATTCAATGAATTGAAAAATTTGTTGCAATCATATTGAGTTTGTTCATTCTAAGAAGTTACATTATTATTATTTAATGACAAATTTATCTCATAAGTTTCCAAAAGATTTAATAAACGGCCTTTTTGGCATATGTGTAGGATTTCTAAACTATTGTCAACGTTAAAACTGTGTTTGGAGTTGAGAACGTGGTCAGAAAAGGAACTACCAGTTTTAAATACACCCAGAGGGGGAGGAAAAGTGGCTTTTTCTATGTATTCAATATGCTCATTTACTCTGGTTTGAATCCGTCTACCACTCTGGCCTATGTACTGGGAATTGCAATTGGGATGTGAACAAGATAATTTATATACACCTGGTTTATGGAGAGGGGGAATTTTATCCTTATTATTGACAAACATACGTGATATCGAGTTTGTGGTGTAGGAAGACATGTTCAGATCATCACAGAATCTAAGAAAAATATTGCTGATATCTTGAGAAACTTTACCCAAGTATGGAATTGAAGCAAACCATCTCCTTTGATTAGTAGTTGGTAGTAAACTACGGTTAGCAAACTTGTTTAAATGGCGATTGTAAATTTTATCAATTAAATGAAAGGGAAACCCATTGTTATGTGTTATTTGTTTAATAATGTTCAATTCAGCAATGAAATTTTCAGGAGAGAGTGGAATGTTGAAAAGCCTATGGAAAAAACTATTGAAAGCTGCAAATTTATGAGAATTAGGGTGACAAGAAGAGAAAGGAATTACATAGTCAGTGTGTGTGGGTTTCCTATATATAGCGAAACTAAATTTGTCAACATTTTTAGTGATTAATAAATCTAGAAATGGTAGAGTGTTATTTTGTGCAATTTCCATTGTGAATTTGATGGCCGGATGTAATGAATTCAGAAAATCTAGGAGTAGATGAACTTCATTTGGATCACCATCATAAAGCACCAAACAATCATCTACATATCTGTACCAGAATTTAATTTTGGCAAAAAAAGAATTTTAAATTTTCTTCAGGATTTTGAAGAAAATTTAAAATTGTTTCCTTTTTCTGCGACATGATTTCTGCATACCAGTGTACTTGTACCTGTTGAGGAATTGTGTCAATTGTGTGATAGAGAAAAGGGACATCAATTCGAATAATTCAATGAATAAGTTACTGAATGATTTCGAAATTCAATTGTTTTAGTAAATATTGAAACAGCTGCTTATTCAACATTATGTATACTTCTTATTACTATTTATTTGTTGCTATCTGGTACCTACGTTTTGTTTTGTGTTAGTTATTCAGTGTTGGAATTGTTTTTTTCTCTTCATGGTAAAATCAAAAGTTCAAGTGGAACTTTTTTATTTAAAAAATCTATATCACTATGAAAGTCCATGCTTCATTGATTTTGGAGCATCTTTGAAAATTTTATATTCATAACATTATACATAATTCGAAAGGAAAGAAAACAAGGAATTTGATGAGCGGATGAAATACAGGGTGTTCTACTGAAAAAATCATAAGTTTGATGCGTACTCATCTCCAAAATCATATACTTACCCCGAAAAAAAAAAATGAGTGCGCCACTAGTTTCTGAGTGACATTCTCTATGAGATAAAATTTCAATTAGTCATTATCGCATTTTTCATCACTGAGGAACTTCGTTGATATGGAGATGGTCGACATAGTGTGAAATGTACAGTGCTTTATACGTAACCAGTTAGGAAACGCGTCATTTTGTTTGACGACGGGATTATGCGAGACGAACGAACGTATTACGTGTAATTTTTTTTCTAATTTTGCTAGAAATTTTCGCTCGAACAGATAATATGATGACCATCATTTCTACATGAATTCTACCGATTATGTACAAAAATTGAGTATAGGCAAGTCGACTCCGCCCGTTACTTCGAAGTATCCGACTATCCGTCATAAAATAATATGGTCGCAAATTAGTGACCAAATTCACGAAAAAGACTCGTTCGATACTTCCATCAGTGAAAAATGGCTGATTCAAGTTCAGTTTTTCCAACTGATATTGAGAAAGCAGCTTGAAATACATTATTCTTTTCGTCCAACCACATATTCAATAACGTAACTGGTGCTGTAGTGAATAATATTTCATCACCAGTTGAACCAGTTATGTTATATTTCACTTTACACCACAGGTTATACGAAAAGTGAGAAGTTTCAATATTTCCGTAGTTTTGAGAAGTTCCACATCACATGTCAAATTGAATAAAAAAGAATTTCGAGCCAAACTCAATATTTCCAAGGGATATCCTGAAACAGGTTGATTTTCATTCTCAATTTCCACATTTATAATAGACAATTTCTCGAATGGAACATCCTATCAACTATTGAATTCTCGAAATCTTCATGGAAAGCTGAATTCAGGGTGTTCCATTGAAAAAAAAAACACAAAGCTATTAGCCTACCCGAAAAAACGAATGACACTGTGTATAAAACAACTACACAAAATAAAAGTTTGGGTGGTTTCAAACTTTTTCATAATATTCCTATAAAAACAACATAATGACCTCTTTATACTGAACTTTCCTTGAATAAAGTACCATTCCTATTTCACATTCCTGGGGGGAATTTGAGACTAAGAAAATTGTTTGAAATGATGACTTAATAAAAACAAATTATCATAGGGATTTCCTTTCGTGCGCTTCGAGCGTTGAAAAATATGTTCCATCAATAACTAATCCAAGTGCTTCGTAAATTTTTTATTTTATAAGGATGCTTGCCAAAAATTCGACGGATGACGTCACAATGTGTACATGATGATTGCAGACAAAAAGGTTCCTGCATGATCCGCCATTTTGAAAACAAATGTCATTTGAAAGGTATTTTTTCGCTCTATCGACTTACGTAAAATTATTCATACAGAGTGCCATCTGAATTTCAGTAAAATTTTGGGGCAAATCCTCTGTAGGTACTTGTACAGTGTGCAACATATGGAAATTTTTTTGATGAATTGCACAACCAAAATACAGATAGTGTCAAAGGTTGGTGCATGTTCGGTAATCATTTAAGGTGCACTTAGAATCGTTGCAAGTCAAACAGCATACAGGGTAGGTCAAAAAAAATAAAAAATGCTCAGGAGTAAAGTACCCTTATTTCAGAAAATTCAGCAAACTGTTATGGAAAAGAGTTCTTTACAATTGAAAGTTTTTCCTGAATACCAAAACATGGCCTCCTAAGACATATTTTAGTGTTTCGATTTGTTCCATTAATAACTTCCCAATTTGTATTTTTTTTTATATTCACCCTAAACACTTTCATAATTTGATCATAAAAAAATCAGTTGATCATACTTTTGTTGAAATTAATGCACTTTTGTGCAATCAACTTGGATTTTATTTTTTTAGGGAATCACAAACTTGATGTTTGTTGCAACGATATACAGCTTAATTTTGAGATTTCGCAAACCATATTTTCAACAAGGTAAAACATCATTAGATAAGGAGTATGTCACCAAACTGCCTCAATATTTACTGTCAACCCTCATTTGTTCTGTTCCTTGGGTGTCCGTGATTTTTCAAAAGATATCATGGTTGTCGATCAATTTGTTCAGCTTTTTCCCTACAAGGTGGTCAAAAAATCTAAATTTATAATTTGTTTCGATTAAATGTCAATTGAACACCAATTGATAGTGAGTGAAAAGTTGACATAGGGACATGTAAACCGTTTTGACGAATAATGAACAGTTTCGACAGAAAAAAATCCTGAACTTGGAAAATCTCGATTTTGCACACCCTATATGTCAGTAACTTTCACTGCTAGACCCTAAGTATGATACGTCGTTGAAATCAGATCGTCAGGGAGAATTTAAAAATAAAATAAAATATAGGGTGTTCGAATGAAAAAAACATAGCTTTGATGTGCTGTGACCTTACGGAACACCCTGTGTATTTCAAAGAAATTTCGAAATGTGAAGCTCGGTTATCACTTCGATTTGATTGCGAAACTTTTTTTTGTATCTCTCAAGACAACAGAGGTATCGAACTCTGGATTCTTAGTTGGCCACCCTGTACATCTACTTCGACAGAAACAAGACGCTGTTAAAAGGTGTCGTCTTCAGACAATACGGGAAACCGTGCACTGAATATTCTAGGAATCACCTTTCAGTTATAATTTCATTCTCTTTCCCACATTCTGTGGACAGTCAAGATACATTGTTCATGTAAGACAGTTGACAAATATATTAATAAACCATCAATAAAACTCGGACCTTGTGGCATCATAAGTTATTTCCTGTCATCACTCATCTGTCAGTTTAGCGGCGTACGTACGAAACTGGCAATATCTCTGTTTCGAAACGCAGAATAGTGTCAATCTAATGCCAATAAAATCGCCTGTAATAGTGCCTACCGTTTTTGCAATATCTCTCTAATATCTCTGTTTCGAAACGCAGAATAGTGTCAATCTAATGCCAATAAAATCGCCTGTAATACTGCCTACCGTTTTTGCAATATCTCTCTATTATTTCAAGTATCATGTTTTGTGCTGATTGCAGGCTCCTTATCGTATTATTGAGAGTAAAAATCATTAGATTTTTTCGGGAAGGAATATCTCTGAGAACATAGAACTTATGCATGAGTAGCCTCATTTTTTTTGTAATATATGTTCATTCCACTTCATATACTGATCCAGAATGAGTCCTAGATATTTGATAGATTCAGTTCTCTCGATTTTAGAGCAGTTACAGTTTTTTTCATTTTTACAAATAGTCAGTAGAAGTTGAAGAGAAAGTCATATTTTTTTGTTTTTTTCACATGGAGACTTAACAAATTGTCATTGAGCCACATATATATATATATATATATATATATATATATATATATATATATATATATATTTGCGGCCAGCTATCAAAGTGAGGACACACCACACAGTCGACGTTGTGAGGACTATCAGAAGGAATCATGCTAGACGCTCTCTAAGCCTTCTCCGTCCTTATTCAATAATGGACGTCATGGGGTTCTGAAATATACGCGTAAAATATTTACTATTTAGGATTTAGTTTTCACGCCAATATATGAACGAAGTGAGGACTGTACACCACAATATCAAAGTGAGGTCCGTTTACTTTTTTCATGCCCCTACCAGAGTGAGGTCCATTTATTGTGTATATAGCCTTGAAGCGTATGAAGTGAGGACCACACAATGTTGCCATATGTCACTGCGCATGCCTTATGTGTCTCAGTTGAGCACGCGAAGTTCGCAGGAATACGAATAACGAATAACATAACTGTTGATGTTATTCTGCGCTGCACTGTAGTGTGAGTGAGTTGTGTTGGGAGGTTGGGAGTAAAAGCGTGGGTCGCGTTTATTATTTGACGAAGAAAGGTAAATATTATTCAACTTTGATTTGTGAGTTCGATGTCATATATGTGTTTGATTATTTTCAGGATGGATCGTAAAACAAGGATCCTGAAGAAGGCTCTAAGCGATGGAGATAAAACCACAATGAGATATTTACAGATCCCAAAATATGAAAGTACGAAGGGTCTTGATACAAATGAAATTGAAAACTTGCTCAAAAGTGAGTATGATATGCATGGATAATGTTGTTCATTTATCAAATTCTATTCATTTTTGAAACTGAATAATTATTCGTTTTCATACAGTGTGTCCAAAATTCGATACTCACAATCGGAATCTCCGTAAGTATGGTAGATAGAACAAAGGTTGAATGAAAAAAGTGTTTATAAATCTAATGGAGATGTAAATTCTGTAGAGAAGGCCGACATGAGTTTGATTGTTTTCGAGTTATTTGAAAGAAAACAGAATTGCTTATATTCTATTTTATTTTCAATGATTGTCAATTTCCGAGAACGCCACTATCACGAATTATTCAGCATGAAATTTCCCTCCATCAGACTAATAGTTTTCATTTAGGTATAAATTATGACATGGGAGTCAAAACTTGAGGATCTAGATATTGGTGAACAATTCTAATTAAGTAAGCATGAATTGAAATACAAGGAAATTTAATGCTGATTCCAAATTTGTCAAAATTCAATAAGGCGTGTGAGAGGAAAATTGAAGTTGTCATAAGTAAAATCACGATGTTCTGAATATTTGAGACGATTCTGTCGCTTCATTGTTCACGAAATCGTGTTGCCAAGCAACACCACGAGTCCGTCAGGACGAGTGGTATTGCTGTTCGGCAACACAATCAAAACTGTGAGTAAACCTTTCACGAAATTGAAAGATAAAACTCCAAATATTGATAGAGCTGGTGTAGTATATGAGATAAATTGTAAAGAATGTGATCTAAAATATATTGGAGAGACATCTAGAAATTTGAAATCAAGAATTACATCGCATAAAAGTGATATTCGTGTAAAACCAAATGCATGCGCTTTATCCCAACATGTTAATGATACTGGACATCCAATGGATTTTGATAACATCTCGATATTAGTATCAGAGAAAAATACTTTCAAGAGATGTTTCTTAGAAATGATTTATATAAAAAATGAAAAATGCTCAATGAATAAAAAAACAGATATTCAAAATTTAAATGTAATTTATTCAAATATTCTAGAAATAGAGAATAAAAGGCATGATAGACACAATATATCCATAAATTCATTTCCATCTTGATCAACCTTTTACCTATCTAATTTTTCAACCCCATGTATTTTTTCATGTTACATATTGTCACTTTGACAAAGTTATATTAGTTTTATATCCATCAATTTATGCATTTTTTACAATTTTATACTACATATTATTCTGATTTGCAATTCTACAACCTCATATACTGTAAGTAATTTTTAATACCCATTTCTTCTGAATATTATAATTGTGCATTTCATTTTAGAGAGACTGACGAAGGAATTAAATAAATTCCGAAAGCTTTCTCAAAAGTAAAAAGAGTTTTCTTTTGAGTCCCACATCAGCTGCATCCCCACAAAACCTATACCTAATCTATTGATTTATACAGCTACTAATATTAATTGAATATAACAATTGTAATGGGGTTCTACCAGAATATTTCATCACGATATGGAATTGACTGTATGAGACATCTCAAGAAATGGGCGAATTTCAACATCAAATTAGCATCTCAGAATAACAGGAAGATTTTCCTACTACAATGCAGAACTCTTGGATTGATACCTAGACATATACAAGATCAGACTAAAAATATATATGGTTGTATAGATATACAAGACGGAAGAACTGGTCAAGTTATCAAAAATGCAAGTAAAAGGTTGAACAAGAACATATTAAATATTGAAATCAATGTTAATCATACTAACATAAATCGAATCACTAATGAAAAGAACAAATTAGAAACAATCATTTGTGAAATTATCCCAAATAATATTTGGAACGATTTCAAAGCTAGACAAACAATTTCATATAATAGAAGGTTCCATGAAATTAAAAAGATTAATTTGAATGAAATACAGAAATTGAAATCTGTTTCGAAAAGTAATATTAAAATCAAAACAAATTGGTTCAAAAACTTAACTTCAGTAGAAATTCCTACCGAAGTAATCAATTTATTATCACTAGGACCTAAATTTAGTATCCAACCAACCATCAATGATATTTCTATAAAACATCTTTTGGCAGATATCGAGTTTTCAATTAGTCACATCAATAATCCTGATCAAAAAAATATCTATATTTCTCAGATTACTAATATAATTACTAACTTTTTACATAACAATCCTTCAGAATACTCTGAATTTAATACATGGTTTGATAAAACAAGAAAATTCTTGAAAGAACATCCTGAAATATATATCACTAAGTCAGATAAAGGAAATGTAACAGTAGCAATTAATAGAGATCAATATAATGAATTAGCTGAAAATAATGTGAGTGATGAGAATTATTACAAAAAAATTCGTAAAGATCCTACATCAGGAACACAACGAAGAGCTAATAAGCTAGTTAGTCAACTGAAGAAAACTGGAGAAATAAGTGATGTTATCGCCAAAACACTAACAATTTACAACTCCATATCTCCAAAATTCTATGGACTACCCAAAATACATAAACCCACACTATCTCTCAGACCAATTATTGCTTCTATCGATGCTCCTACCAGTAAACTGACAAAATTTGTAACTGATATTTTAACATCTTCATATAATTTTGATAATCAATATTATATTGAAGATTCTTTCAAGTTTTCTGAATTCATTAATGACTTTCAACTACCAGAAAATTATGTTATTATAAGTCTTGATGCAGTATCACTCTTTACAAATATTTCTGAAGACTTAGTTATAGATAGTATCAATAATAATTGGGTTAGAATTGAAGAATATTGCACATTGAGTAAAAATTCATTAATCAATGTAATTAAATTCATTTTTAAAAATACATTCTTCTCTTTGAATGGACAATTTTATCAACAAATTTTTGGAACTCCAATGGGTTCAAAAATATCACCTATTCTGGCACAATACGTTTTAGATGATTTATTAAATTATTGCATACCTAAATTGTCATTCGAATTACCATTTTTAAAAAAATATGTAGATGATATAATTTGTGCTATTCCCAAAGGCTCAGAAAATGAAATTCTCGATGTATTTAACAGTTATAATGAATATTTACAATTTACTATTGAAAATGAAAGTAATAATAGTGTACCATTTCTTGACACCAGACTTATTAGGACAGAAGAAAATAAAATTATATTAGACTGGTATATCAAACCTACTAGTTCAGGAAGATATATGAATTATTTCTCTTATCACACAGAGAAAACTAAAATAAATTTGATTCTTGGAATGAAAAATAGAATAATAAAAATATGTCATCCAAATCTTAAACAACAAAATTTGAGAAAATTATTCGATTTATTGATTGAAAATTCCTATCCAAAACATTTACTCAA
Organism: Phaedon cochleariae; assembly: GCA_918026855.4. Lineage (NCBI taxonomy): Eukaryota > Metazoa > Arthropoda > Insecta > Coleoptera > Chrysomelidae > Phaedon > Phaedon cochleariae. The sequence continues at coordinate 23,397,624 of OU896710.1, forward strand.
CAAATTACTCTTTTCAACTCCAAATATTTCAGATAATAGAACCACTCAATTACATAACAATGATATAAACATTAGAAATACACAGCCTGATATTATTTAAAAAAAATATAGATCATTACCATATATCAGGGATCTGACTTCAAAAATTAATAATGTACTAAAACAACAAGATGAAATTGTAATGACTAACAAACCAATCAAAACTGTGAGTAAACTTTTCACGAAATTGAAAGATAAAACTCCAAATATTGATAGAGCTGGTGTAGTATATGAGATAAATTGTAAAGAATGTGATCTAAAATATATTGGAGAGACATCTAGAAATTTGAAATCAAGAATTACATCGCATAAAAGTGATATTCGTGTAAAACCAAATGCATGCGCTTTATCCCAACATGTTAATGATACTGGACATCCAATGGATTTTGATAACATCTCGATATTAGTATCAGAGAAAAATACTTTCAAGAGATGTTTCTTAGAAATGATTTATATAAAAAATGAAAAATGCTCAATGAATAAAAAAACAGATATTCAAAATTTAAATGTAATTTATTCAAATATTCTAGAAATAGAGAATAAAAGGCATGATAGACACAATATATCCATAAATTCAATTCCATCTTGATCAACCTTTTACCTATCTAATTTTTCAACCCCATGTATTTTTTCATGTTACATATTGTCACTTTGACAAAGTTATATTAGTTTTATATCCATCAATTTATGCATTTTTTACAATTTTATACTACATATTATTCTGATTTGCAATTCTACAACCTCATATACTGTAAGTAATTTTTAATACCCATTTCTTCTGAATATTATAATTGTGCATTCCATTTTAGAGAGACTGACGAAGGAATTAAATAAATTCCGAAAGCTTTCTCAAAAGTAAAAAGAGTTTTCTTTTGAGTCCCACATCAGCTGCATCCCCACAAAACCTATACCTAATCTATTGATTTATACAGCTACTAATATTAATTGAATATATATATATATATATATATATATAAAAATACATTAACTTTAGAAACAGTTCCAAAGGAAATCTTTCTAGGTGAGGTTGCAGTCAAAATTTTGGCCTTAATGAGAGGACTCTTTGTTACATAGCCGAGCTTTCGGAAATGTTTATTTCCTTTATCAAGACATCTATAAAGGAAATAAACATTTCCGAAAGCTCGGCTATGTAACAAAGAGTCCTCTCATTAAGGCCAAAATTTTGACTGCAACCTCACCTAGAAAGATTTCCTTTGGAACTGTTTCTAAAGTTAATGTATTTTTACCTTAACTAGTCAGTCACGACTACCCTCCTCCTAACTATATATATATATATATATATATATATATATATATATATATATATATATATATATATATATATATATATATATATATATATATATATATACGTTTTAAAACCAAGTCGAGATCCGGATAAATCTTGGACAACCTGAGATCCACCCTAACCAATATGAATTTCCGAATATATATTCCATATATTTTGAAGAAATCAGCTTTTTAATGTTTACCACCACAGAGGGGTAACATTTTCATGAAATAAATTTTATGATGAAATGAAACCTAGGCGAGATCTACGGAATAATACACGTAAGTTGAGATCCAATCATGTATATACTGACGTTTACTGATTAAGGTGAGATCCCGCGCTGTTGCCAATAGTAATATAACCCAAGAATTGACTAACCGCATTTTTGTCCCTTACGCGCATTTTCTTCTTACATTATGTGGATGTATGAATGTATGTTAGTTCGAGTGGTATCTTTGAACTCAATTTTGAAGTAGATATCTTCTACCGATGAGCCTGAAATTTTGTATACACGTTTAGTTTGGATGACAATGCACGAAAAGGTGTGTGCAATTATTTAAAATCCAATATGGCGAACCATCCAAGATGGCGGACCATCCAAGATGGCGGAATAGGTATTTTCATTGTACTTCTACAATATGGGTATCAAATGGAAGGGCTCGTTGGGAGTAACTCGAAAAATAATGTGACGTCATTCTGAATTCAATATTGCGGACCATACAAGATAACGGGATAGTTATTTTCGATGCACTTCTACAATATGGGTATCAAATGGAAAGGCTCGTCGAGAATCACTCAAGAAATAATGTGACGTCATTCTGAATCCAATATGGCAGACCCTTCAAGATGGCGAAATAGTTATTTTCAATGCACTTCCACAAAATGTGTATCAAATGAAGAGACTTGTTGAGAGTAATTCGCAATATAATGTGACGTCATTTTATATCCAATATGGTGGACCATCCAGGACGGCGAAATAGTCATTTTTAATGTACTCCTACAATATTGGTGTCAAATGAGAGGGCTTGTTGAGAGTAACTTATTGAAAAGCTGGACTGTTCGGAATTTACCGGCAAACTCTTCTATTTGAACGCTAATTACAACTATCAACTCATAACCTCATTATACACAATTTATATGATCATAAAAGCTTGTCGCGATGATCAATATTCAATTAAATCGAAATTTCATAAATTTAAACTCAGTTGATTTCACAAACTTAAATTATTACTAGGTTACTTTTAAATTATTCGACTTGTTAGTTTAGTTCAGACCCAGGATGAGTGAGCTACTTATTGATTCTGCGAAAAAGTTAAGTGCTCGTAGTGATAGGCTGGTGGAATTAGCTTTGAAAGAGGAAGTAGTGCATACTTGTGAAAAAGGGGGTAGGTTGAATAATAATGATTCATTCTATTCTGCATTCAAATTTTTATGGGACTGACTTGTCTTTTGACTGATTCTAGTAGAATCATGTAGTATGGATGAGAAGCATTCTCAGACCACTGAAGACGAAAATTCGTTTTCTGAGGAATGCGTAGTCGATGGACTAGGAAGATAAGATGTTTGGAAAGAATTCAATGAATGGAAACCGAAGCAGAAAGATATAAACGAAAAAGTCGAATCAAACCACACTGAAGAACAATATGAATCATTAACTAATTTCATACACAAAAAATAACCTATGTGAAACGATCAAGGAAATTACCTTTCCCTTTCCTGCACTTGTCTTCATGAATTTGTTTTTTACTATAGTATTAAAATTTTTCTTGAATCAATAGTCACAATCACCAAATTGAGTTTAGACAAAAAATGGTGATTCACGACCCCAAAACTCTTGATAGAATCGGCTGCCATCTTTAATTTCCTGAATATCGACAAAATGCTCATGATCCCTGAGCCTGAAACCTCACATGTATAAATTTCCAATGAATTCAGACAATCATGAAACCCATTTCTCAATAATTTTATGACAAAAGATACATAATCTCTGAACCTGAAAATTCTCACATAGCAATTTTCAATCGGATCAGACCATAAACACAAAACTCGTCAGCCATCTTGAAGCCACCATCTTGAATTCATCGATTTTGACAAAATATTCATGATCTCCGACCCTGAAAAACCCCCATATGCCAATTTTGGAACGAATCGGACCATAAACATGAAACACGTTTGTCATCTTGGAGCCGCCATCTTGAATTCATGAATTTTGACAGATTTATAATCTCTCACCCAGAAAACCCCTACGTACCAATTTTCAATCAAATCAGACCAGAATCACAAAACTCGCCCGCCATCTGGGAGCCGCCATCTTGAATTAATGAATTTTGACGAAGAGTTCATAATCTTCGACCCTGAAAACCCCAACATACTAATTTTGAATCGAATCGGACAATAATCATACAACTCGTCCGCCATCTTGGAGCAGCCATACTGAAATCTTGACATCTGATTAAAAAAATACTAATTTCCATTTCTCCAATAGTAACAAAAAAATTGTTATCTCAGACCTCGAAAACCCTCAGATTCTAATTTTGAATGAAATCGGACCATAATCATAGAACTCGTCCGCCATCTTGGATTCATGAGCTACGACCCGAAAACCCCCATGTACCAATTTGTTATCGAATCGAAACACAATCACTATACTCGTTTGCCATCTAGGAGTCGCCATTTTGAATTAATGAATTTTGATAAAGAATCAAATCAAATTTGAATAGAATCGGGCTATATTCACAAAACCCGTGCACCATCTTGAATATATCAGGCAGATCGCTTCACGTGGTGGTGGACGGTGTATCGTCTGATACCATTGGCATCAATTCCGGCGTTCCACAAGGATCAATTTTGGCACCAACATTATTCCTGCTTCATATCAATGATTTGTTGGGGGTAACAACTTGCCCCATCCACAGCTTTGCAGATGATAGTACCCTCCATACTGCGTTCTCTTCCAGAATTCCCATTTCTTCCCAGGAAACTAAGAACTCATGGCGCAGGCAGGTCAATGCTGTCAATGAAGATCTTGCTGAAATCACAGCCTGGGGAACAAACAACCTAGTTGAATTCAACGCCACCAAAACTCAGGCCTGCATTTTCTCTAGAAAGGCAGAACTCAGTATTCCCGATATTGTAATGTCTGGCTCCACCATCCCCACCAAGCCCACCATATCTATGCTCGGTATTTCCATCAGCAACACTCTTTCATGGGATAATCATGTCAGATCCATCGCAAAAGCTGCTTCACAAAAACTCGGATTCTTGTTCCGTGCGAAAAGCTACTTTACACCTCAACAGCTTTTCATGAACTACAAAGCGCAGATACGGCCTGTTCTAGAATACTGTTCCCACATATGGGGTTCAGCACCAAAACATACGCTGATGCTCTTAGATTCCATCCAGAGAAGAGCCATTCGCCTGGTGGGTGACGCCACACTCACTCCCTATTTGACATCATTGGAACAACGTATAAAGGTCGGCGACCTTTCACTTTTCTATCGATACTTCCACGGGAAATGTTCTTCGGAAATCTCTGCTATCATCCCTTCACTAGCAATACCAATCAGACGAACTAGACAAGCTCAGTCAGCACATCTTTTCGTTGTCAACCTCGAAAGATGTCGAACAGCACTTTATCAAGAGTCCTTCATCCATAGAACGGCTAGGCTCTGGAATTCATTGCCTGTGGAAGTATTCCCAACAAGATATTATAATCTCCAAAAGTTCAAAAAAAATTCCAATACCTATCTCCTGTCCCTATCCTCCCTAGGAACGCACGATGTTCTTTGAACATTATAGGGATTCCCTTTCGTGCGCTCCAAGCGATAAGAAAAAATATGAATTTTGGGACACAATAATACATCTGACATCGAAAACTGCCACACCAATTCTGAATAGGAACAGACCATGTTCACGAAAATCTTCCGCCATCTTGAATTAATTATACCTACTTTTCCTCGAAAAACTCACTATCCCCGACAACCCACAAATATCAATTTTGAATAGAATCAGACCATATTAATTATGAAATTCATCCACTCTCCTGAATTCTTGATTATGTCTAAAATAATAATCCCATTTCAAAAAAAATCGCAGCTACTTATGCCATATTAGTCATCACGAATTCTTCATTTGATTGTTGAAAAAATCAATATCACAGACAATTTTTTGCAGGATATTCAATATTGTGTTGCCAACAATCTCCTACCTTCCTATTTCTATGCTATAGATAAACAGTTAAAAAATGTACGTAGCAGGATACAAGATATATTAAGATAACATGAGCTCCACGACGTTGCCGGATTCTCGGATCTCACTTTTGTTCGAATATCTCTAGTTATATACTCCGTCGTGAGCGACCCCTACCTTCAACAGTCATGAACTACTGATGTATAAAATCGGTGAAAAATTGTTCAGATGAGATCCGGCATGAAATTCAAAACAGAACTCTATCGTATCGATATTGTCTGAAAAACTCTGATATACACATTGAAAAAGGCGAGATCCGAAAATGGATCTCGACTTTCCAAAATGATCTCACCTTGGTAATCATTTATATACAAATGATCTCATCTTTCCTCTTTATGAATCTAAAGAGAGAGAGATTCATAAAGAGGAAAGATGAGATCATTTGTATATAAATGATTGCCAAGGCGAGATCATTTTGGAACAATATCGATACGATAGAGTTCTATTTTGAATTTCATGCCGGATCTCATCTGAACAATTTTTCACCGATTTTATACATCAGTTGTTCATGACTGTTGAAGGTAGGGGGCGCTCACGAGGGAGTATATAAGTAGAGACATTTGAACAAAAGTGAGATCCGAGAATCCGGCAACGTCGTGGAGCTCCATTGACATTCCACTCACGGAACGGATTAAACCTACAATCTTTTACTTCATACTCTGGCTCTGTGTTCATACACATTATCTTTCTTCTTCTTTACTCTGTCTGTGGTCCATACCACACTATCGAGGTGCAGTCGGGGGACGTAGGTGTAGTAACAGAGATATCTGTACTCCTGCGTCGTTGCCCGAAGAGCACGTTTCTGTCTAGTGCTAGTAGGTGGCACTGTACCAAACATCCGTATTCCGCACTGTTGAAGACTACCTGTTGGTCTTCAAATAGTGACCGGTCCGTGAGTGGATTGTCGATTGGCCTAGTGCAACTGATGATGCTTGGCGAGCTGAAACAGACTGTCTTGCCTAACCTAACCTAACCTAACCTGCCCCGTTTCCGTCTGTACTTCAAACGTCAAAAATTTACTTCCTCTTCCCTAAATTGCGAATTTTAAGGTTATGAATGTTATGATCTTCACTGATTTTGTTTTGATTTTTTGATATTATAGTTTTTATCATGAATAAAGTGAATATTTATTGAAAATAGAAATTTCTGGTGGTCATAATATAGAGCGATACAAAGTAAAAATCCAAGTCATCGATTCTATTGATCCCTATTCTCTGCAGAATAATGGAAACTCAGGCTCCGATGTTTCCTGGAGTCACTTCAATAGATATCTTGACATCATGATATAATTGTCCTCCTCCTAGTTTTTATACTGCAGAGCAAACGAAAGCTCATGAAAGTTTGAGTGGGTATAAATTTTCTGAGACATGTTTTGTACAAATTCCTATGTGGAGTGAAGAAAATCAGTGGCATATGTTTGTTGTTCTAGGCAGTCATACTATGAGTGGATAATTGATAGTACCTGTTAAATATTTGATATTTTTGTAGGTGAAACATTTGGAAATAATTATTTTACCCTCACTATAGAAGTCTGATGGGTATTGTGTAAAAGTGATCAAGGAATATATACAGAGCCCATTCCACCTGCATGGCTTGGCTGTCAGAAGTTAGGACAACAGTAACTCATATTCAACATAGAAGGCAACAGCTCTCAGAAATCTTTGAGAGAAATTGACCTAGCAAATATCTGATATCCCTGCCATGCATAAGCAATTAATCATATTGATTTCTCAATCATTTTCACACAAAAGAGGCATATTATAGTGAGTGTAGGTACTTTCCTCCTTTGATGCCCTTTTACTTACAAGGACAATACCAATGCATATCACTGATTCCCTCCACTTTACCTATTTGTGCAAATCCTGTTTGGAAAATTTGTATCAGACTCTTGTAAGCTCTCTGATCTGCAAGGATTCAAACTATTATGATTCAACTCTGAATATCTAAAAATGTATACTGACCATAGTAACTCCAGAAAATATTTTGATGTTAGTCTTGCTCTGCAATATCACTACTGGAAATTTATGTCAAAAATATTCACTTTGTTCTTAAATACTAGACAAATAAGAAAATTCACAAATAGGATATTGACACAATTCCCCCCATACATCTACACAAAAATTAAGCTATATTGTAAATAGTTTCTTTTAACCTTATAATTCATTAAAACACTGCATATTCATGCTTCATGATTTTATTTATCTTAGCTATAGTTTTCTCAAACACATTTCAATGTAATACCTGTAATAATAATTATACAGTCAACAGAATGTCTTGTTTGCTGTATTGACCAACAATTAATTGAAAAACAGATCAACCTTGTTCATCATGCAATAATTCTTCTTGAATTTGAAATTTAGAAATTTTGACTATCATCACAATTCCTCAAAGTATCTATAGATATCATAATCACACAAAATACTCATTAATAATTACAAACATTTGCTATCATAATGACTACCTATCATTCATACACATAATACAAAATACAAAGAATATTTTTCTCAACAATTTGATTATGAATTGACATATGAATCCACTGTTCATTGATGTTTCATGAAGAAATTGTGATAATTGACCAACCAAAACTGTTGGCACAAAGAAAAATGTCTCACAACAATATAATAAATTTCAATTTTGTTCATTAGTGTGTTAGAAAAACTGAGTATTTCTACTCCTGTGTTCCCAAATATCTACCAATCATGATTCATTGTTTAGGTGAGTTGTGAGTGAGAAGAAAGTCCACTCATGGGCAATAAAAACAAGCAAACCAGTTTTGTTCAAAATTCAAAAACAGGCATATCTAAATATCAATTTTGCAAATGTAATCTTATCATTATTTACTCTGAAATGGTGACTTCAACATAAAATATTGTATATTTTTTCACTCCACATGAATTCTCACATTGGCAGTAGCTCTAGTTCCCACAATCTCAGTAGGATGTAATTGTTTCTTTCCTTTTGTAAAAGCTTGAATCTTCACTTGGGCATTTAAAATTTGTACATAGTCACCAACCAAACAGCCATAGTCACCTAAAATCAAATCACCTACAAATTGAATTTGTATTAATTGAAAGTTGGATAGATACTGTTTGAAATTCGGATGGGTTAAGGAAGATTGTTAGAACAGTAGTCATACATGAATAGATTGAAAGTCAAGACAAGTGCATGCTATTTAATAAAGTTTTTCCATGCATATAAAAGATTTCTAGCTTCTAGTCAATAAAACTAATTCAAAAAGTTTATTCTCTTTCAGTAATTCTGGATTCAATAAAGATTGGTATCAATTATATTCAATTGATCTTGTACAGAAACTTGGAATAATATTATCTATTAATTTTGAATTGATTGTTATGGGATAATCAGATGCTCTTTCTCCACAAGCCTCACTGATCAAACATACTGTTCCTTGTGGGGTGATTCCTGTCAAATTATAATTAGATCAGCACTAGGCTGACAGCTCTGATATTTGTTTGTGAATATTTATCACATTCAGGAACTATACTAAGGTTCTCATCTTGAAAATCTGATGATCCTACAGCCTGTTCATTAGATGGCCCTGCAGCCTGTTTGAAATCAGATGGTCGTGCAGCCTCACCTTGGCATTCTGATGTTTCCATATCATTGATAGTTTCCTTAGATTGGTTGTCAGAGGCTAAGCTATCATATCCCGAGAATAAACTGGGAGCCCAGTTAGGATTATTAACATCTGATATGTAGGTTTCCCTAAAATTTCCATTATACCTATTATATTTACTACTATTCATTACCTGTTTCAGTGAACTCACTAAGTAGGTAGGAAATGTTTGCTGCAAACTCTCAACATTTTGAGTTTCTGCTCCATCAAACCATATCTATTTATCCACTTGTCTCTTCTTTTGATAATTCATTGTTCCAATTTATGTCTAAATTTCAAGACACTCAGGATTCGATGAAACTTCATGCTATCACGATATTACCAACTCTTACAATTGATTATTCCACAATAAAACATTGTTATAACACAAACACCAAGCAAAACCTATCCAAATATTGTCCAGAATACACCACAGGAATACACATTAACTATTCAATAATTTTCATAAAGATGATGCAATCCTAATAAAACTAAGTATATAAAGTTCAATTATCAACTAGAGAAGCGAAGAAAGCAGCATTTAACACATTATAAATTCAATTGAAATTATGGTTAAAAAAGTCACGGAATGACAGCTATTTGTTTGGGTACAGCAACCATCTTGAATCTGATTTTGACAGCATTCCGAAATACCTAATTTCACGAATAGTTGCCAAACATCCTCTTCAAACTAGCTTCAAACCAAAACCCTAGAGAGGGGAAGAGATTTTTCAATTTGAATTTTTGTGATACCAGAGATTATACCAAAGAACCTACTATTCTTTGATTATACACACATATAATCTCTGGTGATACTATTCAAACAATGAGAGATCCGATACAAATTCATGCAAGTTGAGATCCGGAAATGTATATTTTGATATTTAAAACACAAGTTGAGATCCTGCAATGTTGTCATATCTGATGTTCGAGGAAAGGACACGAACATCTATATTTCTCAATCTATTTTATATTTCCATCACGCACACATGATGGAATTCCATCATTTCTATAGCAAAACAAATATTTTTGAAAATGATGGCGGCGTGATGCGGCACCCTAATGCTGACAATGAACTAAAATCACATGTAGGGATGAGCGACAGCTTTTTTGGAAGTATTTCTGTATAGAAAAAGCCTGTTCGATAGTATTCAACCAGAAAATCAATACATTGTATAGTGGTACATCATTTAATGAAAAATCTTTCACTTCCCAGCATTCAAACCAATCAGATTGTTTAATCTGATTTTGAGGAGAGTTTACTATTTTCCATCTCTTGGAGCGCAAGAAAAAAATCCCTATTATGTTCGAGGACCATCGTGTGTACTCAGGGATAATTGAGGGAGAAAGTAGATATTGAGATTTTCTTGGAACCTCTGAGGATAATAAGTTCTTGAGAATATACTTCCTGTTGTGAAGAATTCGAAAGACTTGCCATTCTATTGACAAACGAGTTTCGATAAAGAATTGTTCGGTATATTTCGAGGATAACGACACAAAAATGTGCTGATTGAGCTCATCGAGTACGTCTAACTGGTTTTGCAAGTGAAAGATATCTCTGAAGAACATTTTCCGTGAAAGTATCATTAGAGAAGTGTAAGGTTACCGACTTCCTTATGGTGTTACGATAGTGTCAAAGAATCAGTGAGTGTGGCATCAGCCACCAGACGGATGACTGGTCTCTGCATGGAAGATGAATCTAACTGTATCAGCATATGTTAAGGTGCTGAATTTCATATGTGAAAAACATATTTCTGAAACGGGTCGTATCTGTGCTTTGTAGATCATCAGAAGCTGTCATCGTGTGGAGTTGAATTTCCTTATTTTGATGAAAAAACCATAATCTCCGACCCCAAGAACCCCCTTATAGCAATTTTGAACTAGACAAGCCCAATCAGCACATCCTTCCGTTGTCAACCTCGGAAGATGTCGAACAGCACTTGATCAAGACACCTTCATCCACATAGAACGGCTAGGCTCTGGAATTCATTGCCTGTGGAAGTATTCCCAACAACATATAATCTAGCCTGTCCCTATCTTCCCTAAGAACGCACGATGTTCTTTGAACATTATAGGGATTCCCTTTCGTGCGCTCCAAGCGATAAAAAAAAAGAATCGGATCGTAATTAAAAAACTCGTTCGCCATATCGGATCTGCTATCCCGTATTTCCTAATTTCAATAACGGAATCATAATCTCCGACTCCGACACCAATTTTGAATAGAATCGGATCATAATAACGAAAATCGTCCGCCATATTGGATCTGCATTCTTGAATTTCCCGATTTTTATGGAATAGTCGTAATTTCCAACTCGAAAAACACCCACATACACAATTTGAATAGAATCGGATCATACTCACAAAACTCGTCCGCCAAATTGGATCCGCAATCTTGAATTTCCTAATTTTGACCAAGAAATTCATGATCTCCGACCCTGACAACCCCCATATACCAATTTTGACTCGTCAGCCATATTGGATCTGCCATTTTGAATTTCATAATTTTTACAGAATAATCATCATCACTGACTCCAAAAACTCCCACATACAAAATTTTGATAGAATCAGATCAAACCTACAAAAGTAGTTCGCCATATCAGATCCGCCATCTTGAATTCCCTAATTCGCCTAAGGCTCGTTAAACAATATACTATTTTCTACGGCAATAACACAAAATTAATCTTGTCTCACTGTGTTCGATACATTTCTGAGGTACTTTGTATGTCATCAATTTTATTTCCGTATCTGATATCACAATGACTCCATTGTGATATTATTTCAAAAAAATCCAATCGTCCATGGAATGTAAAATCACAAGCAATGCGACAGCTCTGTCTGATAGATGAAGCATTACTTGAGGGAAAATCAGATGACTACAAGACGAAGAAATCAAGAATGTCGCTGTAGCCTGTTACAGCCGTAGAAAAATTATAGTGTATAACTCGCACGGAAAGCTGATTTTCCCCTCGAATGATTGCAGAATTCGCCTAAGGCTCATGCTGCAAACTTCATTCTCGTGGGAAATGACGATATTTCGTGATCGTTGAACAATATACACCCTTCAACTTTTACAACCAAGTTGTAATTGAAAGATGAAGAGTTCAATAAATGATATATTGCCTCCGATGTACTCGTACGAGATTATCATCAGATTTGATGAAGGTAACATGTGAATCAATTAATATACCAACATGAGGAACACATTCTGAAAATATTGAATTTGCCGCCGAAATAGACTAACAAAATGAAGCTCAAATGCATAACACAACACTGACTCAGTTGAGAGATCTCTGATGCGACGTTGTCGAGTGAATATCATATACAAGGCGCACAGCGCAGCGCCCCCTTCAGAGCGCTAGATAGAACTACGAGTGTATAAAAATTGACAAAAATGGACAAATGGAGATCCGGACTAAAATTTGTGTACCCCTTTCCCTGACCTAGGATAAGGTAACTAAGATGATATACACATAGAAACAAGTCGAGATCCGTTTCGGATCTCGGCTGGTCGAAACGGATCTCCACTTGTTCAGCTTATATCACCAAATGATCTCGTCTTGTTGTGGCCAACTTTTAATATAAAAGGATGAAATTATTAAAATTTCAAACACATTTGCTATCGGCAGCTGTACATCGGAGAACAGATAAGTGAGTTCGAATTATAGGCTAGATGGTGAAGAAAATTCAAGTTCTTGGACGCCACTCAATTTATAAAAATCCTACAATTTGGATAATTAAGAAAACCAAATTACTTTTCCAATAATCTGTTTTTCAAAAATCTGAAGGTTGTTCAAGATATATTTTCTTAGAAGGCTGGGCTGGACATATGGAAGAATGAAAACCAACATAAAATTCAAGACCTATTATATTTCACACCACCAGAAACAAGGTTATATATGGACCTATGTAGAGGCCTGCAGTTTCATGATGAAAAATAATCACTAAAGTACTGTACTATTTCAATAGTGTAGGTTAAGTAAATTGCATGGTGATTCTATCATAATTTTCCTACCTGTACCAGGACAATTATCATATTTTTAGAATAAGTGAGAATAAGTATAGTAACAATCCTATATGAACTATAAAACGGAATGTATAACTAGTCAAGGAATGATAGCGCAATGAACTGTTAAGCAACCGCAGTCACATAGTACCTATACTATGGGAGAGCTTCACAAGAGCTTCACCAGTTAGTGAATTAATACCGTAAAAAAAGTGATTACTCAACCAGTCTCAGATGTGAAAAAAATGTAGATAATTATGTAGCAAAATGTGAAACACTGAAGGTGGAACAAAAAAACCTGATTGTGGTCCAAGGGTCCTCTGCAATGGTCCAGATCACCCCTATCCAAGGTCCCAAGTGGTATGAGTGTAGATGTGCAGCATAGGTCACTGCATGTGAAGACAACACAAACGAGGAATACTGAACCTCCACGGTCAGCAGAGTTCCAGGATGCAGTGTAACGAGGGGTCAGTCTCTACCAGCTGCTACTGGGCTCCATCTGGTGTCTCCATGGTCGACTCTGGCCAAGATCCGAAGACCTTGCAGGATTACTCAGATCCACTGGGGGATCTTGACAAGGGTAGAGTAGAGTATCCTGAGGGCCGGTCGCTACCAGGAGTCCGAAGCACAGCTAAGCTGCACCCTAGCACCCTATGAAATGATCTGAATATAGCCTCCTGAGAGGGCACACAGAGCACGTGGAGACAACAGAAAAAAACTGAAGATCAGGATATATTTTCGAAGATTTACTGCTGAATCTGCTATGGCTGTGACTTACCTTCTGAGAAGGGAGGTAGGATTGAAGAATTTTTTAGATCTTGCTTTTTAAGGACTGCAACAGGCCGGGCTGCATGGCTTCTAAAACTTCATGGCAGTCTCCAGGAACAAATCCCACAATTGGCTTCCTGACGGAGATTCCATCTACTAACCGATAAGCAACGGCTTCCCGAAATCAAATACCCCTAAGGGTTTCTACGGTTTTCACTGAGAAAATCAAAATCACTTTTCACAGGTCAAGTGCACGCCACCATGGCTAACCGAGAAAAAGTGAGGTAGCTACGTGCCGGAAATTCTCTTACCCTCGATTTAACTAGTCAAGAAACCCTAGTTTCCTGTTAAAATCCCAAATTAGCGCCAAATATGAAATCCAAGAATCCTATTGGTCGAAGAAATGCTTACGCCCTAATTATTAAGAAGAATTGTTCTTCTTCTTCTGTCTTCATAGGAATAATCTCCAAATCCTTCACAGAAGACAAATGACAGTCCACAATGACTGCAGTATGACAACAGTAGCAGTGACATCCTGATGACACATGAAAATATAAACCTGAAATATTATCCCAAAAATAAACAAAGAAATTTATCCAAATTGAAACCAATTCAGAATGAACAACATCATAAATCCTGAGATATTCCAGCGAAAAAGGATTTATCGCCCTGAAGAACATCAACGGTAAGTTGTCTGTCTACTTTTGAATGGATTACGATATTAAATATTTCCTTCGATTCTAGGGCCTTAGGATCAGAACGCCAGAAATTAAAGACTCCTGCAGCTTACATCATCACTTCCTATTAGCACATAGAATATCAGAGGAAATGAGTACTCTACTATTGGAATTTGTTTGTTGAAAGATCTCATTCAAAACTGTGTGTGATATGATATGGTTGTTTAATTAAATGTTCTATTACTCAAGGAATATTTACTGTAGTAGATTGTAATTTGAATTTACCGCGCACAAGCGCTGTCATATGAAAGGTCTAGAGGGGGGGCTAGGAGAAGAAGGACAGTCAGTCGATGTACGAACCTTGTACAATCCACATGAAAGATAATAATGTAATAATAATCGTAAATGTAAATAAATCAGTATGTCGAATAAAGTACGATCGAGAGTTAAATGTGTTTATTTAAAGTAACGACGAAATATAAAATTGGCGACGAGAGAAAACGGAAAGCGGACAGTAAAGTAAAAGTGGGTAACTCATATCTGCCGGCGTACTCGTGTTGAAGCCACGGGGATCCAATATGGCGCTGCAAGGAACAATAAAAGAATTCCAGCCAGAATTGGAAGATTGGACAATATACAACGAAAGACTAGAACAGTTTTTCCTAGCAAATGGAATAAGTGATGAGAAAATCCAAGCTGCAACGTTGCTAAGTCTAGTAGGAAGTGCAGTTTATAAAACATTACGGGACCTAACTTCACCGAATTTACCGAAGCAGAAAACCTATAATGAATTAACAGAGCTGTTGAGAAAACAGTATAGCCCGCATGTAAGTGTATATAGAGAACGCATAAAGTTTTATGCAACACATCAGGAACAAGAGACTATAAATGAATGGAACATAAAAATAAGGAGGATGGCAGTAAATTGTAAATTTGGTGCTATCTTGGACAACGTACTCAAAGACAGGTTCATAGCACGCATGAAAAAAGGTCGCATACAAGACAGGCTGTGCGAGGAAGACGAAACAAGAAGTTTCAAGGAGATATTGGAAATAGCAGTTAAAACGGAGACAAACTTGCAAGAAAAAACTGCAGATGTCCATGTGCTACGAAGCAACGAGGGGCAGTTCAACGCAAGGTTTGGCAACAAGGCATTTCCAAATCGTAACCGCTACGGAAGAGGATACGACGGCGAGAGCGCAGAGCAAGCGCAACCGCAAAGGCAGTTTGGAAAGAGGGGAGAAACAAAATGGACAACATCGACAACAACAAGGAATGGAGGAAAAAGATGGAATGTACAAGGACAAGGTCCAACAGAGGTTAAATGTTGTTTGTGTTGTGGAAAAAGACATGTAAGTGACTGTATATATAAATCGTATAAATGTAGAAACTGTCATAAAATAGGGCATTTAGAAAGTGTTTGTAAACAGAGAAAAATTAGGAACCAAAACTTCATTGACCAGTATGTAGATGAAGAAGAAACTGAAACAATAAGAGAAAATTACGAAATGTACTGTATAGCTAGCAGTAGTAGGGAAAACCCATATGAAGTGGAAGTTAAAATAGGTAATAAATGGTTCAAATTAGCAGTAGACACAGGAGCTGCAATAACAGCCCTCAGTAATGAATTTTATATGGAAAATTTTAATGAATATGAACTAGAAAAGGACGACATTATTTTAAAAGGATATACAGGACATATGATCAAACCATTAGGCTATTTTTATGCAAGTACCATTTTTAATAAAGTTATGAAACTAGTAAAATATCATGTCATAGACAATAAGGGACCAAACTTATTAGGTAGGAACTTTTTGCATGATTTTAATGTTCAATTGACAGTGACAGAGGTGAATAACCTCGAAGATGAAAAAGATAAAATTATAAAAGACTACCCAGAGGTATTCACAGAGAAATTGGGAGAATATAAATTTTTAAAAGTTGCTATACCACTGAAGGAGAATACTAATGCAATTTTTCTGAAACCTAGGCCTGTTCCATTAATATATAAATCCAAGATTGAAGAGGAATTGGAGAGGCTAACTAAGGAAGGAGTGATTCAACCAGTAATGGCTAGTGAATGGGGCACACCAATCGTCCCAGTGCTGAAAACCAACAACACACTGAGGATCTGTGGTAACTACAAGATCACCGTCAACAAACACCTGGAAAATGTCAGATATCCGTTACCAAAAATCGAGGATATGTACACAAAACTGAATGGAGGTATGTTATATACAAAACTGGATTTGAATCAAGCATATACGCAACTGGTGTTGGAGCCAAAAGCACAAGAATTGTTAACATGGTCAACACATAAGGGACTATATAGGATGCAGAGAATGCCATATGGGATAGCATCAGCCAGCGCAATTTTCCAGAAAACTCTGGAACAGCTATTTCAAGGTATGACAGAAGTTATTAACTACTTAGATGATATAATAATAACGGGGCGAACAATGGAAAGTCACATACAAAACCTAACAAAAGTGCTAGATAAATTAAAAGAAGCAGGGTTAACTTTGAAAACAGAGAAATGTGAATTTTTCAAAAAAGAAATCGAATATTTAGGGCATGTTCTTACTAGTGAAGGATTAAGAAAATCTGAATCAAAAGTAAAAGCAATAATAAAAGCACAAAGACCAAGCACAGTAACGCAAGTAAGGTCTTTTTGTGGAATGGTAAATTACTATGCCAAATTTGTACCGAATATTTCTCAAATTTTATCTCCAATTTACCAATTGCTATTGAAAGAGAATGAATTTGAGTGGACAGAAAAATGTGAACAAGCTTTTGTCACTATTAAAGATATGATTGCCCAAAACATCACCCTAACCCATTTCGACCCAGATAAACCTATTATTTTAGTGACTGATGCATCAAAGGAAGGAATTGCAGCCATAATGTATCAGAGGGATGACCAAGGAGTGGAAAGACCAGTAGCCTGCACATCAAGAACATTGATGCCAGCAGAAAAAGGGTATGCCACAATCGACCTGGAAGCATTAGCAATAATACATGGAGTTCGAAAATTTTCCACCTATTTACAAGGGATTCCATTCACTATAAGAACTGACCACAAACCACTGATAGGGTTATTCAAAGAAACCAGAGAAATACCGTTGAGGCATAAGGACAGATTACAAAGATGGGCAGTGTTTTTGTCAGGTTACAATTATGTTCTAGAATACATGCCTTCATCTCCAAAGTGATATGAATGCTGCTCATTCATGGTCCCTTATAAATGATCTGCCATTCAACAAATCGAAATGTATGGTATTGTCCTGTACAAGAAAGAAGGGAACACTAAAACACCAATACACCATCGAAGACGACAGATTAGTGAGAGTAGAGAAAATAAAAGACTTAGGTATCGAGTATGATACTACACTGTCATTCAAATCACACATTGACCGGGTTTGCGCACAAGCACTAAAAAGTCTGGGGTTTGTACTTAGGAATAGCAAACATTTTCGAAACTGGGAAACAGTTCGGTTTTTATATAATTCACTGGTTAGACCTAAGCTAGAGTATTGTTCTGTAATTTGGCACCCAACATCAATAGTACAAACTCAGACATTAGAAAAAGTGCAGAATCGCTTATTACGTTACCTTTATCTTAAAAAATATAATGAATACCCAGACTACGTAACTATACGATCACTCAGGCTTCGAAATGAGTTCAATATAAAGAGCTTGGAAACTAGAAGACAATTATCACTTGTGACCATGTGCTATAAATTGTATAAAAAAATGTATAACTGTCCTAAACTAAAATTACTTCTAACGGTAAGAATCCCCTCTCGTGCAACCAGACTCCAACAATTTTTCGAAATACCTCTCCCTCCCACACGTAATTATTGTTCACCTGTTACTACCATGGTGAAACAAACTAACAATACGTTGCAATTATCAGATCTCAGTTTTGATCTCACTCCGAAGAAATTTTTTGTTGGACTCCATCAATATCTATCTGGACCTACCTTAATTTAATATATATACTATGTCAATTTACTTTCAACCGGTTTTTTGAGTATTAATTATTACCTGTAAGTATGTTATTAGCTTCGATTATTAGCTGTAGATAAATACTATTTTTCTCATGTAATTAAGTTCTTGTAACTTGTTTGAGAAATAAATAAATAAATAAATAAATAAAAGGATCACAAAATTATTTTGCAGACTGTATGTCCAGAATACCAATGAAAATAAATACAGTGTCAGACGAACATAATTGGGAGGGATACCTGAATTTTGCTGAAACCACCAATGAATGGCCTGTAGATAATAACAAAGTAAGGGAAGAAACAGAGAAGGATGAAGAATTACAACAGGTGAAAACTTTTATACAAGAGGGATGGCCAAGAAAGGTACACGAAAAATATAGACCTTACTTCAATAGACGAGAAGAACTAACTATGGACAATGGATGTATAGTATGGGGAAAACGAATCATAATCCCTAAATCACTGCAGAAAATGATGTTAGATGAGCTTCATAGTGGACATTTAGGCATAACCAAGACCAAATCACTAGGACGATCATACCTATGGTGGCCAAAAATGGACGAGGCTATAGAAGTGAGGACAAAAGCATGTGTAGCATGTTTGAAAAGTCTACCCGACCCACCTAAAGCCGAACCAACACCATGGCCCATAGCGGAAAGAGCATGGGAACGAATACATATTGATTTTTTTGAGCTAAGACATGGTGAGAATTAGGGCGAAGTGGGGTAAATGTGAACTCGGGGTAATTGAAAACACCGTTGGGTATAACAGAGTATTCAAAATTGGCCAGTTTCGCGCGTTCACGCTAGCCGACACACCTCTGCCGGCAACGCTTCCGCTCATTTCAGTTCAGTTGAGTTGATCCGATGTTCGCATTGACGAAAAGTTTTTGACGGTTTCATAAGATTAATTGTTCGTTTCGATCACTAGTATTGGTAGTTCGTGTTCATAGTGCTTTGAGGTAAGTTTTCAATTGGATATTGCTTACTATGGTACTGATATGATGTGAATAAGTGTATTCCATAGATCTAACCTCTAAATTCATATTGTGAACAGAGCAAATTAGCGTTTACAATTACCCCTACGAAATCTGCTCGAGGGGTAAATGTGAACACCGGTTTGGGGTAAATGTAAACAACAAATCCACATAACCAAATCATATTCATTCAATTCCAGGAAAACAAAAAGATGCCCAGAAAGTATATTAAGAAGAAAACTGCGGGGAGGTACACTCAAGACGATATCCTGAGGGCAGTCAGTGACGTGAAGAACAAAAATTCAACTTATCGTCAGGTTTCACGAGAATATAATATTCCGGTAGCAGTTATCTTCCATAGAATAAAAGGCAGAAGTGTACCTGAAACCAAAATGGGAGCAGGACGCTCCACTGCTTTAAGTGCCGAAGTAGAAGAGCAAATAGTAGAATGTTTGAAGGCTCGAGCACGGATGGGTTATCCATGTAACAAGGAAGAGTTGCGAGATCTAGTTGCAACATTTGTTCAACAAAGAAATATAAAAACACCTTTCAAGGACGGCCGGCCTGGTTTAGACTGGTATTATAGCTTCATGAATCGCAATAAAACTCTGTCCTTCAAGAAGCCTGAGCATCTTCAGAAAGCAAGAAAGGATCAGAGAAAACCAGAAGTCATCTATAATTTCTATAAAAAATTAGAAGAGGTGGTTATCAAAGAACAAATTGATGATGCTGAGTTTGTTTTCAATGCTGATGAAAGTGGCTTTGGAAATGATCCCTCAAGGATAAAGGCTATTGGGGAACGTGGAAAGACCCTGTCAAGAGTTTCTGGTGGCTCTGGAAGAGAATCAACAAGTGTTCTTGCTTGCGTAGCTGCTAATGGTTCATTTTTGCCACCGTTCATCATTTTCAAAGGTGGTGCTGTACAGGCTAGATGGACCTCACCCAAGGCATATCCAGGAACTGTTTATTCTGTGTCTACAAATGGATGGATGGAGGAACCGCAGTTCTTCAATTGGTTTGAATCTGTCTTTGTTAAGTGGGTGAAAAACTTAAGAATAGCAAAAAAATTACCAGACCAGAATGCCTTACTGTTGTTCGATGGACATAAGAGTCACATAAGTTTGAGAATCATTGAATGTGCAGTGGAAAATAAAATCATATTAGTCAAGTTTCCAAGCCATTTGACAGACAGGCTTCAGCCGTTGGATAAGTGCGTTTTCGGACCGGTGAAAACTTGCTGGGAGAAAAAACTAATTGCCCATGGGAAGAAACATATGGGGCACGGAGCAGGGCGATTGAAGAAGAATGAATTCACTGAAATTCTGGCAGAGGTCTGGGAGGAAGCTTTTACAGAAAAAAATATCATTTCCGGATTTGTTTCTACAGGAATATTTCCAGTCAACGCTGAGAAATTTCCAGAAGATGAATTCAATCCTACTGATCTGGCAAGATTCAAAGAAAAGCAGCGAAAAATTGCGCAAAATGCTGGAGTTCAACAGGGTGAATTCACTGATATCGAAGGAGGAACAAACGACACTGAAGAAACTCAAGAAGACGCAAGATTAGAACGACTTCAATCAATTCCGTCCACATCTGCTTGTTCAAGTACTAATCATATTAGTGTTGCTTCAAATATTGTTGCTGTGTTTTCATCAGCAATCGTTAAAACTTTGAATGTTGACTCAACCAGAAATTCTGCTGAGCCAAAGAAAGTCATACCAAGATTGAAACAGGCCCAATATGGAGAGATATTAACAACTGCTGAAGTTATCGAACGACTCAAAGAAGCAGAACGTCAGAAAGAAGAAAAAGCCTCTCGACAATGTAAATTCCGCTCGAAGAAGATCTCCAATGAAAAACAGAAAGGAAAACGCAAACAAGATATTGGAAGCGAAGAAGAGCACGAAGTTGTTCCTTACGATGAAAACTCGGATGGAGAGATCAATGCGGATGAATGGGCAGAAGAAGTGGTAGCTGAAAACTATCCAGAGGTAGAATATGAACTGCCAGAGTGGCCCTCGATTCAGCCTGGAATGTACCTACTGGTAAAATCTCTTGGGGGATCCAGGAATAGCATAACCTATAAATATGTCTGTCGCGTGCGTGATGTAGATGAAGAAACTGGAGACATTGAAGTTGTCGGATTCAGACGCAATGATAGATTTGGAGCTGAATATGTCGAGAAAGAAAATGATATTTCTTCAATTGACTTCGGAATGATCGAGGCCGTGCCACCTGATCCGGAAACTTCATACAGAGATAGAAAAGTGATTCACATTTTTCCTGGATCTGTGAGTGTTTTTGAAAAATAAACTTTGTTTTGACTCATTTCGGCCATTGAACTTTAGCTAATTGATTTTTGTAATCATTAAACTTATTTTCACTATGATGCCTTTCACTATTTCGATAGCTCATAGGTCATAACATGGCCCATACGTATATAAAATATCATAGGGGTAATTGCGAACATGCATATAAAAGTACATTACATATATTTAAAATGTTAACTAACGGTGCTGTTCACATTTCCCCCGTCAAGTTTCATCAATAGACGAATAGAACATCAAGAGGCATGTTTCCATTTACCCCTACATTTGGAACAGTCTGATTTTTTGTTGGGGTAATTGTAAACAGCTTTTGAATCTACTATAATCACTAACCGGGAGATGAAACTTGAAGAAAATGCATAAAACATATCAAAGTATATGGGAATCATGGAAATATTCAATAATTTTTTGTTCGACACAACATATAATATTTTCAATTAAGAAATGCAAAAATCGTTTCCATTTACCCCACTTAGCCCTACTTACTAATAGTAGATGCATTAACCAAGTGGATAGAAGTGTTCCCGATGAAGAACATGACAAGCAGAGAAACCGAAGAAAAGTTGAGGGAGACATTCAGCAGATTTGGAATACCAAATACAGTGGTATCAGATAATGGTAGACAACTAGTTTCCAAGGAATTAGAAACATTTTTTACTAAAAATGGCATAAAACATCTTACATCCCCACCATTTAATCCAGCCAGCAATGGCGCGGCTGAAAATGCTGTAAAAACTGTGAAGTACAAACTTAAAGCAGCAATAGCAGCAAATAAATCAGCAGAACCAGTAACAACACTATTGGCAAGATTTCTTTTGAACTATAGAAATACAATGCACTGTTCAACAGGAAAAACACCAGCAGAATTAATGTTCCAGAGGAAATTAAGAACGAGGCTGGATCTATTGTTGAAATCAAGTAAGGGAAGTGGAAATAATCAAGAAGCTGTTGAAAACATGAGAAAAAAAGAAGAAAGTAACTCGAAAAGGGGAGGAAGAAGAATAAAATATGCCATCGGGGAAGCAGTCATAGTCAGGGACTACAGGAAGATGAACACAAAAGGATGGACAACAGCAGAAGTGGAAAAACAAGTAGGAAACGCAATCTACCTATGCAGACTAAATACAGGTGAACTATGGAAAAGACATAAAAATCAAATGAGAAGGAGACATGCAGAAATTCAGGACAAAGTTGAACAAGGGACAACACTGAGGGAGAGCAAGGTACATACACATGAATTCCACAGAGTCAACTATGAAAATGCATCAAAAAGTATAGCAAATGAAAATAGAGGAGAAAGTCATGAGAGAAACAATACCTCTGTCACTGAAACAATTGAAGAACAAAATGTAGATATTGAACAAAATGTAAATAATGAACAAAAGGTAGATAGGGAACAAAATGTAAATAGGGAACAAAATGTAGAGATAGAACAAAAACAAAATAATGAAAAGGTACAAACTCTGAATAGCAAAGTAACCCCTAGACCAAGGTCAACCAGAGTTAGAAAGGCACCTAATTTCTTGAGGGAATATGAAATTGATTACATTGAATTATATAAGAGATAGGATAGGTAGAGGATAGGTAATAAAACCAGAAACAAATGTAGGTAAACAGATTTAAGAAGGAAGGAGTTGTAGTAGATTGTAATTTGAATTTACCGCGCACAAGCGCTGTCATATGAAAGGTCTAGAGGGGGGGCTAGGAGAACAAGGACAGTCAGTCGATGTACGAACCTTGTACAATCCACATGAAAGATAATAATGTAATAATAATCGAAAATGTAAATAAATCAGTATGTCGAATAAAGTACGATCGAGAGTTAAATGTGTTTATTTAAAGTAACGACGAAATATAAAATTTACTATATGTCAGACTGAATGTTCACTGTGAGTATGGTTTCTTCTCAAATTCATAAGGTAAGAATTTGAAGACTATGTTTATTACACCAAAGAAAAATAAAAGCAAATCTTAGCACACCACAGTGCTACTCTACTGTAATTTGATAAGTTTCATCAAAATAATCAGCTAATATTATCTTGTAGCAAATTCAAATGCTACATTGTATCGAAAACATATCTATATATATATATATATAGAGAAGGGAAGTCGTTGCTGACAAGTTAGAGATGAAACTTAGTAGTGGGGAAGCAGCAAGTAAAAGTGAAACTCATGCAAGTTCGTCCAAGCTTTCGGAAAGTTATATTTCCATCATCAGGGCCAGACTACAAAATGTTATAACAATTATAAGCAAAGCTAGTTGACTAAGTGGTGCAGTACTTACAACTCATTGAGGTTGGTTACATTGATGTTACTAACAAGGTATGTATAAATAAAAAAACGTTTGTATAACATATCTGGAACATGACAAATTCAAAAAATTAAAATATTAGGTCAATATCAAAAACGTTGTTGATTTAAAACCATGATGAAACTTTTCTTTTCACAACGTGTGTCAGAATAAAAATCTTTGGTTAGGAAAACTGAACCTTATTCTTCCAATTCACTGGTGATATGGAGCTTAAGTGTGATGACCTTGGTCTTATGGTACCTAGTGCTATTGTGTGTTAGTCACAAGAGTATTGGAAGGAGAAAGTTTTTGAGTTACTAGTAAAACTGGTAAGATTCTTGCAGGCAATATGTGCATCACATCAAGATTATTAGAAAGTTGTTTATTGTTGGTTATGTTGAGTTGTTATTATTTAACACCGTATTGGGGTCATCAATTGATAAAAGATATGAATAAATTTCACTAAGATGGTTAATTTCCGATCTTTTGTTGATACAATTTGGTTCTTGGGCAATGAAAGACATTTCCAAAAAAGTTCTTTTTTTGTGGTTACTTTCTGTAGCTAAAATTCTTGCTGATTGAAAATCCATTTTGTGATCAGAGGAATTAACATGGTCCGCCAAAGCACATCTTTCTTGATGAAGCCTACAGTCGCTCCTGTGGGATGTGATTCTGTTGGCTAATGATCTCTTTGATTTCCCGATGTATATTTTATCACAATCCTGACAGGGGATGCTGTACACCACATTCGTCTGTGCAGTAAGAGGTACTTTGTCTTTGACTTTGGTGTAAATTGATCTAATTGTTAAAACTGTTTTATTGGCAATTTTTAGGTTGGGATTTGGAAGAAAAATTCTTGTGAGTTTTGGAGATAAATCTGATATGTACGGAAGTGAAGAAAAAATTGTATGAATTGGAGGAGTATCAGTAACAACATTCTCATGCAATTGATTGTTGATTTCAGGTGGAGCTGTCTGTGTCATGGGTGCACTGTGTAGAATTTTTTTGACTAATTGTGGTGGATATGAATTTTCTATGAATAAAGATTGTAAAATATTTAAATTCTTCTTCTGATACATCATTTCACAGGAAGAATTTGAATATTTTACAATCTTTATTCATAGAAAATTCATATCCACCACAATTAGTCAAAAAAATTCTACACAGTGCACCCATGACACAGACAGCTCCACCTGAAATCAACAATCAATTGCATGAGACTGTTGTTACTGATACTCCTCCAATTCATACAATTTTTTCTTCACTTCCGTACATATCAGATTTAACTCCAAAACTCACAAGAATTTTTCTTCCAAATCCCAACCTAAAAATTGCCAATAAAACAGTTTTAACAATTAGATCAATTTACACCAGAGTCAAAGACAAAGTACCTACCTCTTACTGCACAGACGAATGTGGTGTACAGCATCCCCTGTCAGGATTGTGATAAAATATACATCGGGCAATCAAAGAGATCATTAGCCAACAGAATCACATCCCACAGGAGCGACTGTAGGCTTCATACAGAAAGATGTGCTTTGGCGGACCATGTTAATTCCTCTGATCACAAAATGGATTTTCAATCAGCAAGAATTTTAGCTACAGAAAGTAACCACAAAAAAAGAACTTTTTTGGAAATGTCTTTCATTGCCCAAGAACCAAATTGTATCAACAAAAGATCGGACATTAACCATCTTAGTGAAATTCATTCATATCTTTTATCAATTGATAACCCCAATACGGTGTTAAATAATAACAACTCAACATAACCAACAATAAACAACTTTCTAATAATCTTGATGTGATGCACATATTGCCTGCAAGAATCTTACCAGTTTTACTAGTAACTCAAAAACTTTCTCCTTCCAATACTCTTGTGACTAACACACAATAGCACTAGGTACCATAAGACCAAGGTCATCACACTTAAGCTCCATGTCACCAGTGAATTGGAAGAATAAGGTTCAGTTTTCCAAACCAAAGATTTTTATTCTGACACACGTTGTGAAAAGAAAAGTTTCATCATGATTTTAAATCAACAACGTTTTTGATATTGACCTAATATTTTAATTTTTTGAATTTGTCATGTTCCAGATATGTTATACAAACGTTTTTTTATTTATACATACCTTGTTAGTAACATCAATGTAACCAACCTGAATGAGTTGAAAGTACTGCACCACTTAGTCAACTAGCTTTGCTTATAATTGTTATAACATTTTGTAGTCTGGCCCTGATGATGGAAATATAACTTTCCGAAAGCTTGGACGAACTTGCATGAGTTTCACTTTTACTTGCTGCTTCCCCACTACTAAGTTTCATATATATATATATATATATATATATATACCGGGTGTCCCAGTATACCTGTTCCAATAGATTATCTCAGTCATTTCGAAAGTAACAAATTTGAAAATTTCATGATCTCCAATTCGTTCAAGGAACCTTCAGCTGAGAAAAACGAAAATTGAAAGTCACTTCCGGTTTGACCGGAAGTGACCCTAACTTCTTTATTTCGAATGGCACCCTGTATATTTTTTGCAATTTTTGCTTTCTACTCAAAATTGCCTTTCCAACGATGTATCACACTTTGTATTTTACATTTGATATGATGAAGAAAACGACAAATTGGAATTTGGAATTAAAATCAGTATCATATCCAATTTCTGTTGAATTGTGAAGTTATCATATCATTTTTATACGTCCATGATTTTCACGGTTATTCATTATTGAATGTCGCGCACAACCATTGAGAATTATTAACTGTCGAAGATACAAACAAATGTATTCAAATGTTTCCATGACACACTGAGGTTTTCATTTAAGAATGATTAATTCTTCCAGTTCTACTACATATTCCTATAATAATTTGAAATTTGTAGTTCTCTTCATCATCTCGAATGCAAAATTGTTCATGAATCATCAATTATTGAGGAACAAATCATTATGTACACAAAATATCGTAGTCTACTGCAATTCTTTCGATTTCAAATTAAAATTTTCGTTTTCTCTATCAAATCAATTGTAAAATGCAAAGTGTGATACATCGTTGGAAAGATAATTTTGAGTAGAAAGCAAAAATTGCAAAAAATATACAGGGTGCTATTTGAAAAGAAGAAGTTAGGGTCACTTCCGGCCAAACCGGAAGTGACTTTCAATTTTCGTTTTTCTCAGTTGAAGGTTCCTTGAACGAATTGAAGATCATAAAACTTTCAAATTTGTTACTTCCGAAATGATTGAGATAATCCATTGGAACAGGTATACTGGGACACCCGGTATATATATTCTCAGCTTCGAGGGTATTATCTGGTCTCTTCGGATTTTCCTCAATTCGCGCCGTTGAATAGGTACTCAATTCCCCACAGACGAACCGTGAATTCCTGTCACCCAGAAACCTTGCATAAGTGTTGACTGCATTATGGTTTAGATCCCAGTCACCGTCATCGGGAGGCCTTTCAATTCACGCTTTTCAGGTACTCAGTTCCCCAAATATAGCTCGTGAACTATTCGCCTCTCCCGTATAACTTTGATTGTGCGATTTTCCTCTTCACCTCCTCATGTAGATTTGAAATCTCGATGATTCCAATCGCATCCAGCCAACCCCGCACGCTTCCTTACTGCATCCCAGATAGCCATCACCATTTCGTGACTTGTTTGATCTCTTATAGTGTCCAACGCCTCGAACTCGTTGTGATTGGTCCTCCGTTACATGAAACAAAATTGTGCCAGTAAGTCCTTATTGTACATAACAGTTAGTTCAAGATAATTGTTCATTAAATTATTCGAGAAAAAAAAAATTGATTAAAAAAAAATTGGTTTCATTTCACGTTACTACCTAACCCAATATTAAGGCGAAGAAATAGAAATAAAATCTTGCTTATACTATGGATTTGGCCAGCTTGGTAACCCCTAATTACTCAACTAACTACATACTATCTACAAAAAAAATCTAAATTGTTCTAAAATTGTTTCTACATCTACAAGAACGTTCATTTGAAAGGATTAATATATTGTATATATATTTTGTGTACAATTCACATTCTTCATTACATAATTTCACATTTGAATTTTTTTTTCCCATTATCTCTATATACATTCGGATTTTGTTTTTTTATTTTCTCGCTATTGAATACTATTCCCCTTTCACTTATACTATATTCATTACTCAATATTTTCCAAATATCCATTTACTCTCACCATTCTTTCAATTCTTGAGTCAGTTTCGACTTGGAACAGAAATAAAACATCCACCGCAGGCGTGTATGCCTCAAACTATATTCTTATGAATTTTCATCAGTGATCAATCAAATGACACGAGTGTATTTTCCGGAAGATTATGGTATTCTTAATTCACACAAACAGGAAATCTTATCCAAGATTTCGTATTTGCTCATATTTCTGTGGAGAAATATCGTTCCACAAAATCTTCAATTAATAAACATTTCGCACCCTTAAATAGAAAATCTTTCAGTATTATTGCAACCATCTTTCAAGATTTTCTATTGACCAACTTCATGTGGAGAAATATCTTTCCACAAATTTGTAAATTACCATCACATTCCTTGAATAGGAAATCTTTCAGTATCTTTCAACCATCTTCCAAGATTTCCTATAAGCCAATCTTACTTGTAGAACCCATGTTCTACCGTCCCTATTCATTTGCTATCTTAAAGAACTATTATCTATATTATCGATACCTAATCTTATAACAATAAAGGTGGGTATTCAGTCCTACTGAACTATCCTCCATACCCTTCTTCTTGTAATCTTCCGGGGAATACTTCATTTATAACACTTATATTTCCTTGTCTACTTCATGTAGAATACAATTAAAACTTTGACTTTCTGATAGTTCCGGCAATTCGTTCCTAACCTCCCAAACATATTCTTTATTAGGTAAATTATTTACATTTTTCCTTGGGACTGGTTTTGGATTTCCGTGTGTTTTTTCTATTTTTGGCGATCGTAGTCTTCGGTACAATATTCTGATTAAAAGGTATAAAATGAAAGATACTAGTGCCAAACATATAAGGGAGAACAGAAATTCGTGTTGCCATGTCGATTCACCAAGGCCCACAACTGGTTGAATTATTTGGGGAAGCATCGCTAAATTGGGGCGTCTACCGAAAAGTAGATATGCGACACATACTGATAAAATAATATTCCAGGCGAGGAATATACCGTCCCCATGATGACCATAGCTATCACCGTAAGTAAACGACGAAAAATCCCCAAGTTGATTCACAATTTCTTGTATGTTTTCTTTATTCGATGTCAGGTTTATGTGTCGTGTGTCTATTGTCCAGTTAGTGTTAATGCATTCAGTACTATTACGGAAAGTAGGAAGGTTTAGTTGAGATTTGGGGTTCAAAATGAAGGATTTGAAGTGAGACCAGGATGCCGAAATTATATGGGTGATTTGGGCAGTATATGGTAGATTTTCAGGACATGGAAATCGTTTTGGTATTATTATTTCTGTTTTCATTATAAGTTCACAGTTACATGGAATTTTAATTTCTATTGCACCTGGTATGCTATGATCATGTAAGGGGATGGTTTTTGTATTATTAGGACACACAATATTCGTTACGGGTTTGGGGTGGGTCAGTATGTATTGTTCTTCTTCGATTTCGGATATAATTGTTGTTGTCGATTTATGACAGCTCATAGGGCAATGTTGATTGATTTCTTTGACCGTGGCTCCTTCATATAATTTTTTCGCGCATTGGGGACCGTGGTATGAGTCCGCAGAAAAACGGGGTAAGAAACATAACTTATCATGAAAGGGGTTGCAATGTCTTAGTCCAGTTCCTGAAATCTGTCTGATTTGTCGTGATCCGTTGTCGGCATTTTCCGATACTGCTATAAACATGGTACCATGAAGAATTTTACATGTTTGGTTCTCCCAAGCAAAAGGGGTCGTGATCAATTCGAAAAGATTCCAGGAATTCGACATTTGTGTGATTGGAATTTTCAAGTGGATAATGATGTTTTGTTCTGTAAAGGAGCAATCACAAAGAGGCAATTGATAAAATTTCGATAGGTCTGATAAAGGAATAGCTAGAATTTGATTTTCTGAATGAATCTCTGTCTCTAAGTTTTGTAGGTCATGTCGTAAGATGGCCGGTTCGAGGATGTTAATCGGTATCAGATGTTGCCTGCATGATGCTATGATATTTTGTCTTTTGACTGCTCTTGTAAGATCTATCATATTTTTTAAATTCTGGAATTGATGATTCAATACTGTTAATATTATTTCCGATTCTCCCCTTTCATGCGCAGATATTTCTTTTTCCATACCATTTAGGAAAGACTCTATTTTGTGAATACGCTTTTCTGTTGATTTCATAGAATCTGACATTGCATCCGAGTATTTCGTGAATTTTATTGAATTACTACTTATCACTTTCAATGATGCAGATAAACCTTTATGAAGTTTTGCAATTTGTTCTTGTAAGATATTTTCGTTAGAAACTAAAGAATCCAGTTTGTGTTGAGTGGCAACACCGCAACACCACGATAGTCCCTCGCCCAAGAAATCTAAAGAGCGTTTCTGTCGAGTTTTTGTCTTAGTTGAATACGAATAATTTTTCAAATAATCGACACTCCATGTCTTAGCAATTGAATCAGATTCTTCCTTATAAGCATTTTGTAACTCTTCTAGATGTTGACTTATTATACATTCTGGGGTAACTTGACTTACCCTATTTTTACAAGTATCAAATGGTTCGGCAACATTAAATGATTTTTCATACCATGTGGCTTCGTAAATCAAGGGGATAGTAGCTTCATAGATTATGGTGTCGGGTAGGGCCTTCCAGAACGCTCCGGCTGTCACCTCAAGATTAGGACTAGCGTCACCCGATACCATCACAGTGAGATAAATTGGGAAAATCCTGTGCAAACATAGAGAAAATGAATCTCACTTAATAATTGACTAATTCACTATTTGTGCTTGGTGGTGTACTCTGAATAGAAAAATCATTTCGACAGTCCACTTTGTACAATATCCTATAATTGTCTATATACTATATACTATACAATACTATACTACAGTATCATCCGTTAAAAGGACTATTTATTGTATATTCATCACTTATGCCCCACTCTCTGACATTATACATATTTTATTATCCGGACTCATCCGGTACCACTTCGGGGGTCCAAGGATCGTTGTAAGGAAGTATTCGACTCACGTGGACAATATCCTTTTTACTTTTATTCGTTGGCCCTTTCTGGATTTCATAATCCACTTTCCCTATTTTTTTGATGATGAAGTATGGTCCGAACCACCTCAACAGTAATTTTTCGCTCCGGCCCACCTTTCTCACTGGTGTGAAAACTTAGCCTGTCGGTTTCCTTTATTCTCTACGGCCTGGTTCCTTACTGCCAGGGCCTTTTCTCTTATTTCACGTGCGTCATTTGAATTGATCGGTTCCAGCATGAGGTTTGCTTCTGTCGGTAGTATCGGTTCTCTATCATGAACTAGCATGAACGGAGAATACTTAGTTGTATCCTGACGGCTAGTATTGTAAGCGAATGTGACATGAGGCAGAAACTGATCCCAGTCCGATTGCTGAGTGTTTGTATATACAGGGTGTAACTTAATAAGTGTAAAACATTTAAGGAGATGATTCCTCATCGAAAAAAAGATAGGATCTTTCATATAAAGAAACTTCATTGGAGCATCCCTTGTTAAGATACAGCCCCTTAAAGGGGGTACATAAAATTTGCCGACGTCTAGACGCATGCGTAATGTTTGAAGGTAGACATATTGAACATTCACTATGATTTCTACATGTTGTGTGTTTTGTTATTAATAACTTAGTTTTGTTTATTACCCTTTAATCGTTTAATGCAGGTACTAACTACAAAATAACAATAAATCCAGTTCGCATTTATGACGATGTATCTCTGTAGTTGTTTGTAAAATAATGTTTTGCTGCTTACTGGTTTATTTTGGGCAAAAAACCCAAGAGACATTTTTTGTTTAGAATGAAACAGGCTATCGGAAATAAATTTTTAAATGGTAAACAAATAATAAGACAAAAAGTTACATTGGAAATTAATTTTAGGGGTTGCGTTTTTCACCCCTTACAACCATGGGGTAAACCAAATAAATTACTGGCTAAGTGTCTTTTTGGTAGTACAAAACGTCAGGTTAATTTCAATATTGTAACTTTTTCAGTGCTTGTGAAAAAAATTGTTATACAAATTTTATGTACCCCCTTTAAGGGGCTGTATCTTAACAAGGGATGCTCCAATGAAGTTTCTTTATATGAAAGATCCTATCTTTTTTTCGATGAGGAATCACCTCCTTAAATGTTTTACACTTATTCAGTTACACCCTGTATAGAGAGCATGTCCGCC
Organism: Phaedon cochleariae; assembly: GCA_918026855.4. Lineage (NCBI taxonomy): Eukaryota > Metazoa > Arthropoda > Insecta > Coleoptera > Chrysomelidae > Phaedon > Phaedon cochleariae. Next base: position 23,430,236 of record OU896710.1, read on the forward strand.
AAGGTTTTGTTAAATCTTTCGGTCAATACATTACAAGCCGGGTGATATGCTGTTGTGAACTGATTTCTCGTTCCCATGACATGAAGTAGTTCCCTAACTAATTCGGATCTGAATGTTTGTCCTCTGTCACTTAGGATGTGTCTAGGAGCTCCATGTCGAGTCATGATTTTGTCCAGTATGAATTTTGCGACTGGTCCTGCTTTTCCGTTCGGAAGTGCTTCTGTTTCGGCCCACCTCGTAGCATAGTCAGTTGCTACTATTATAACCGTTTTTCTATTCTTACTCATTCGAAAAGGGCCTAGGATATCAATACCTATTTTTTCGAACGGTGTACCAATAGGAATTGGTTGTAGCAGGCCCACAGGTTTTCTATCAGATTGACCTTTTCTTGCTTGACAATCTGTGCATCCTTTTACGAATCTTCCTATATCCTTGAACATGTTAGTCCAATAGTATCTTGTCTTTATTTTATGAATTGTTTTCGCAAGGCCAAGGTGTCCTGACATAGGCTCAGAATGATGCGAAAATAGTATCTCCCCTACTAAGTGTTTAGGGATTACTAGAAGATTTTCTTCTCCTTCGGTATAAGGGTTAATTTTGTATAATACTTTGTTAATTATTCTGAAGTTTTTTGCCCTTCTCGCTCGTCCCATGGTCGCCGCTACTGTGTTCAGATTCTTAAGCACTTCATATATTCCCTTCAACTCTTCATCTTTTCTTTGTTCTCTAGATAAATCCACTGTACTTAATAAAAATGTTGGAATTTCATCTAAGTCGATATCATGATTAACCCATTTGGTAGGATTTCGTGACAAACAATCTGCGTCTGAGTGATTTTTCCCGTTTTTGTGGATCACTTTGTAGTCAAATTCGGAAAGTTTGAGGGACCATCTTGCAAGTTTTCCAGTAGCATCTTTTAATGACTGAATCCAGCATAATGCGTGATGATCCGTGACGATAGTTACTGGTCTTCCATGGATTAAATGTCGTAGGTATGTCAGGCACCATACTGCCGCGAGTCCTTCGAGCTCTGTAATTGTATAATTTTGTTCGCATTTCGACAAACTTCTACTAATGTATGCCACCGGATGTTTTTTCATATCCTCACCCTCTTGAAGTAAAATTCCTCCGATACCAATCTGACTTGCGTCCACCCTCAATTCTGAAGCCTTATTAGGGTTGAAATGCTGTAATACAGGAGCTGTCACTAATTTATCCTTCAGGAGTTCGAATGCATTTTGCTGTTGTTCGTTCCATTTGAACCCAGATTTTTTTGTGGCTTCATGTAGTGGTTTTGCTAATCTCGCAAAGTTTTCAATGAACTTTCTATAGAAGTTGCAGAGGCCTATAAAGCTTTGTGTTTGTTTGATATTTTTTGGTATAGGAAAATCTTTTATTGCAGTTAGAAGGGATTCATCTGGGGCAATACCGTTATCACTTACGATGTGTCCTAAAATTTTGATCTTTGTTTTAATGTATATGCACTTGCTTGGCTTCAGAGTCAGTCCCGAATTTCTGAGTCTTTCAAATACTCTTTCCAATTTTTGCAGATGTTCTTCTAACGTTTCAGAGAAGATAATTACGTCGTCCAGGTATATGAGTATGTCTTTCCATTTCATACCTTTGAACACTTTATCGGCTAATTCGGAGGACGTTGCAGGTGCATTACATAAGCCGAAGCTCAGGACATTAAACTCGTATAATCCGTGGCCCTGCGCTGAGAATGCTGTATATGGTTTGGATTCTTAATCTATTCGCACTTGCCAATAGCCGCTGAACATGTCCAGGGTTGAAAAATATTTCGCACCTCCCATGTATGTGAGAATGTCGTCAATATTAGGCATTGGGTACGAGGATTTCTTTGTGGCATTGTTTAATTTTCGGTAATCTACGCAAAATCTTACTGTATTATCTTTTTTCCTCACGAGGACCACTGGACTTTCCCAGGGTGAGTGACAAGGTCGAATGACGTTGGCTTCTCGCATCTCTTTTATCTGCTTGTCTATCACTTCTCGTTCCATTTGCGAAACTCGGTACGGGCGGCTTTTTATTGGCGTAGCATTTCCAACGTCGATTTTATGCGTTGTTCAGTGAGTCCCATTTGCTTCATTGTTTTTGAAAAGACATCCTTATATTCTTCTAATAAACCTCTCAAGTTTTCCTTAAATAGGTACCCCTTCTTCGATATGGTTCAAATCGTGGTCCGCTAGTGTGATTTGTTCATCATTCTCTTTGGTGTATAGGACGATCATATTTTCAGCTGGAATATCGTGTGCTGTGTACATGTAGCCTATTGCTGATCCCTCAAGTAATTTCAGCTTCTATGAATTCCGGGAAAGGATTTTCAAAATTGGATTTTCTGGATAGTCAGGTTCTTCCAAACATATCAGTCCCTTTGTCAGAAAATATGATTCTTTCGTCTGGAACTGGCAGAGTGTACCGTCTTCGTTATTGAGTGCAGGCCATTTCACAGGAAGGCTATACGTTTCATTCGGCAAAATAGTGATATTTTCAAGTAAGACTACTTTCATTTTGTCTAACACGTTATCCCTACTTTCCTGAGTGTATTCTTCACTAGTATGCAAGGTACTTTCAGGAAGATTTTGGTTGGTTTCTGGTATGGGCAATGTGCAAATTAATATCTCAACTGCAATATCATGGAATGTTTCGAAAATTATACTTTTCACTGATTTCCATTCTAATGTATCCAAACCACAACCGAGTCTCGGTATCGCTAGCTTATTTATTCCTTTTGCTAGTAATATATCTTTCAAATTCTTCAGAGTCTCGCTGAGTGTATTCAGTGATGGCTTATCATAGTGATTACGTTTATCTATTAAGTAGAATATGTATCTCTGTTCCATTTGCAGTGATGCTACTTCGCCTATCTTCTTCTCCTGATACATTAGTTTCTGAACATTCCCGAATTTTTCCCGGAATGTAGCAGCGATTCCTTTTTCCATTTTCATATCTTCTGAGACACAGTGTGCTAGAGAGTAGTAAGATGGCACCTCAAAAATATCCTGTTCTATTTCTTTGATTTCTGCTTTCGAAATATGATTGCTTTTAGGTATTTCTATTGGCTTTGAAAGAGGACTGTTATTTCTCAATTCATTGAGTGTAACGGATTGTTGGTGGTGTAACATTTTATTTTTTGTATTAGTCCTCGATTCCTTAAGCAAATTCTTACTCGTGACCCTTATCCACTCTTTCTGTATGTTTTCCAAACACTCGGACCAGTATGCGTTTCTATAATGCAAAATTATGTCGTTTTGTGATTCTTCATAGATTTTATGCGGCGGGACTATGAGTTTGACGACAGTAGTATTTTCCGACATGCTATCAGTAAATTCGACTGTGTTCTCTTTGAGGTTTATTATTGTTTGATATTTCTCCAAAAAATCCATTCCTAAAATGATTGGTACCGGCGAATCCTCGACTACGGTGGCTTCAGTTGAGACATGGAAATCATTTATGTTGATTTTGGCTATCGTTACTCCAATTGTAGGAATCTGTCTGTTTCCTACTGATAACAAGACCCGTGTTTGCCTGTCTGTACGAATTTTTCCATCTAATTTTTTGGAGATTATATTCAATTCCGCCCCTGTATCCAATATTACTTTTTCCTTCGTCCTATTCATTATCGCTGTGATTGTCAGAGTTTTAGATTGTGTAACGTTTTTTGAGGCCCCATGACTCGAAAGGACGACGCCGGGGTCTATTGACGACGTCCGGTTACGTTTGGGTTAATATTTTGGTTTCCGCGACATGCCGAAGCGTAGTTACCCGTACGATTGCAAATATAGCACTTTGGTCTGCCGTCTGGTGTCCTAGTGTTCGGAATGAATGATTGGTTTCTGTTTGAGTAATGGTTATCATTTTGTCTCGGGTTTTGGTTATGATGTTCCCGGATAGTTCCCTGATTTCTATCAGTGTTTCCTTGATTGTAACCGTAGTTATTCCCATAATTGTTTCTGTCATTGGTCCTATAGTTGAATCTGAAGTTTTGTTGTCTATTGAAATTCGGGATTCTAGGGTTGTAAGCTTGGTTTCTCTGTTGATATCCTTGACTTCTCTGTTGGTATCCTTGTTGGGGGTAACGCTGGTTGAAAAAATTCCTGGGGGTGAAGTTTCGATATTCCGTATTCTCACTTGACAGCTGTTCTTGTCTAGGGTGATGAAATTCGCAATCCGGTTGGATACCGAAATGCGATGGAATGTGCATAGTTGGTGTATTTGTTATATTTGTACACATAAGATTAAGAGGATCTAATGCTGTTCTTGTGGAAATGTCTTCTAGCTTATTTATTATCAATTTGAACTTATCCATGGTCATGTTGTCATCTTTCAACAGACAATAAGCTCCGTAAAGATTTGATCTAATTCCATTTTCGAAGAATTTTCTGAACATTTCCGCATCCAAATTTGGATCATACTCATAAAATAACGCTTTCAATTCGTAAAAGTATTGTCTGATCGATTCGTTTTCACCTTGTTTTCTTTGTAGCAAATTAATTTCGAGGATTCTTTTTGAGTCTTCGTAGTCGAATTCTTTGAGTAGTTCTTCACATACTTTTTGCCAAGTTTTGTCATTATTTGCTTGGTTTTCGCAGAATATTTTATACCAAATATTGGCTGATCCTTCCAAAAATGAACCGAGATATTTTATTTTCAGGTTGTTATCCCAACCATTAGCAATTGCAGTGCGCTCGTATATTTTCAGAAAATAACTTGCATTTCCTGTGCTAGGGTTGAATGTTGGAGGACTTATGAAGTTGGGTATTGCTGGACATTTTGCATTGTTAAAAGCAGTCGATAGGGTGGTGTCTGCCATCATGCGAGGAGGTTCTGTCGAATTATTGTTCTTTGTGTTGCCTTTCTGGTATGTTGCATCCGATGAGTGTAGGTCTTTAGTAATCTTTTCTGGGACTAGCTTATCTTCCTGAGCAGAATCTGATGATGAGTTACTCTTTATGGACTCAGCTCCTTCATCTGAAGATGGGATACTTTCACACTCTATAACTGTCAGATCCTGGAGGTCTTCTAGGTCTTGATTTGTCTCTTCTGATGGGGAACCTGTGTTATAAGAGGTGATGCCTCGGTTACTGAAGTCGAATGAGAATTTTCTGCTTGGTGGTGATCTCGGTACTCCAGATGTTCGCGCGAAAGGGTCTGAATGTTCGTAGCCGCTACTGTGCGCTGAAGAAACGAATTCCGCTATCGACTGTTGAGTGTTAAAACTTGGTGATATTCCTTCACGTGGGGCCGCCTCCAGATTTACTAATAATTTGATTTTATCTCCTCTTGCGAAAGGTTTATTCCCCGACATATAAAGATTTTATACCATTGGGAGTTACTCAATATGATATGTATATAAATATGTGTAAATGTTAAAATGTATATATAAGTATTGTCAACATAATATTATAGTGCAAAACAAATTCTCTTTCATAGCATATCCACCTAGCTTCTCAGAATTTTTGATAAAGTGAATAACTATACCAACTCAAACTTCAATATTGAGGTGAAAAGCTTCGATTTTCAATCTATCCTCGTGAGTTACTTCGCCAAATAGTTTGATAAATGTTATTATAGTTTTATTTATAGCAGAATTTATTTGATTTCTTGCTTCTCTTCTGGCATGACGTTCTCTTTTCCCCAGTTTTCTACGTGTCATAATATAAAAAAATATCTATACAGGGTATATATGGAAAATTATTACCAACCTGGAACACTAGCACGGTAATAGGGTGGGAAATTGATATACCAACCAGTGGATCACTAGCACGGTGATATAGGTTAGGAGATTAGTATACCAACCAGTGGATCACTAGCATAGGTATACCTATTCATATTGAAAAGTGAGCAAAAAAAAATGTTTTAAGTAATGGAAATCAGAATAATGAACAGAATTCATGGAAATGAGTTTTACGACAACACAAGATTCCTAATGAATTGCGAAATAAAACAGTGGTATACAACTTTATTTAATATGAACTAGATACTTAACAACACGTGCAAGGTCGTTTCAGACATAGTTTTACCTTGAACGTACATGATCATCCTTGTCTACTAAGCTAAAATGGATGGAGAGGAATGAATCCAGGACCTATCCCACTACTAGGGTTCACTGAAACTGGTATCGCGATAAAAAGTAGACCACTGCGTGATTATATGTTTCGCATTTCATAGGATACTGTTCAATTGTTTGAGAAAAAAAAAAGATTATTTGATTATATTGACCTCAGGATTCCAAGTCATGTGCAATGTTGGTACAAAAATTGTTGTTTTTTTCAAACATATTGTGACGAATATGTTTGCAGAAATCGAAAACCGGCGCCTCCACCATATGTCACACCTGTGAATAGTGTTCGGTCTAGGGCGTAGCTTTAGGGGTAGTTTTATGCATTCATGACTTGGAAATAACGAGGCAAGTACGTAGAAATGTAAAACAGTTTATTTGAATCAAATGAAGCAAAGTGGAAAACACTAGAATGAATAGTTTATTTGAATTGAATGAACCAAAAAGAAAATACTAAAATGACCACAAAACCTGAACAACATATGAAATAAATCCTATCTGACACAAGGGTTACTCATCAGGGTAGAAATGTGTCAAACCACGACCTCATCGTTGGGCTCGGCAAGTACGACTGTCCCTCTAATTGATTTCCCTACTCCTCAGGTTGAATATGATTATTGATGATCAATGCAGTATCAGCAAGCAAGTACAATGCCCGCAGGGAATGAACTCGCCTAGCTGAGACTGCATATCGGAAATGGAAGCGAAATATGAATTTAACAAATAATATCTATACTGTTGAATAAAATGATTTTAGGAATTGATTTTATATTTGGTTCGTGAAATCAATCAGATTATGGGATTTTTCCTCAAGCTTGACAATATTGATAACCGATGGGTTGTCACTTTCGCTATATTGGAGGGCAACCTGACCTCCGGGTCATAGAAATACTTTTTCCGAGGAAAAATAACGTATATATGCGTATATATACTCAATCTACCCGTTTTCCAGAAGAGGGGAAACGATTTCGAATTTGAAAAATTTCACGTTTTTTGTATAAAATTCCAATACCTACCTCCTGTCCCTATCCTCCCTAGGAACGCACGATGTTCTTTGAACATTAAAGGAATTCCCTTTCGTGCGCTTCAAGCGATAAAAAAAAAATAAAAAAAATATATATATAAGATATAAAGTGACCTCCGCTGAATTTTCTATATACGCATCATATATTGAACTTAGTCACTTCCGGCAGTGCTGCCACATTTCTGGAAGTGACTTCAACCGAAACGTGTGAGGAAAGCAATATAATAGAGAAATATATACGATAAATAGCTGACCCAGCAAACGTTGTTTCGCCATATACATTATTCGAAAAAAACATTCTTTCAGTAGAATATTTGTCAACACACTTCCATTATTTAAATTTTTTATTGTCTAGTTCTTTTCAGTTCCACAATCTCTTCAGTTTCCCAAGCAAATATTTATCACAAAGCGCGTTCGGCATATTGGATCCGCCATCTTGAATTTCCAAAATTTTGACGCAAAAACCATAATCTCCGACCCCAAAAAGTTCCAGAAACAAATTTTGAATAAAATTGGATCATTATTAGATATCCCGTTCGCCATATTCGATCCGAAATCTTTAATGTTTCAATTTTGTCGAATGAATCATATAATCTCCGACCTTGGAAACCTCCAGGTACCGCTATGTTGAATAGAATCAAAATTACAAAAGTCCTCCGCCATATCGAATCCACCATCTTGAATTTCCAAGTTCTGATGAAAATATCATAATCAACGACCCAATGTCGAATTTTAGATTCAATAAATAGCTTACGACCGATTCCCAGACCTATCAGATATTAACAAAAATGTTCATGAGAATCGGTCGGGCCGTTTCGGACGAGTTTGGCGACAAACACAGTGCATGACATAAGAATTCCATAATATAGTAGATATTCATTTCACAGAGGTCGCTAGGTTCGATGCCCGACAGAGCAGATAATTTTTATTCATAAAACGAGTTAAAAAATTCCAATTTTCGTAGCCTCGGCCGGAGCTGATTCCGCAGGATTCGTTGTTGCGTTCAAATTATTCGTGCTGCTCTTGAGGTGGCGTATGGAGTTAGTAACAAACACACACAATGGCTGAAGGACCTGTCGTGAGGTTAATAGTCTGTTGGTTTGTACATACAACTAAGTATTAATACTACTACTACTACCCATTCCACAGTTTATCAATGACTCAATACACAACAGGAGTACTTGATTTTCATAGGTAGATATTGTGGTACTTCTACAAATATTCAATAATTTTTTCATTACCCAAACGTATTTTTTGCAGAATTTACTCAGTCAGCTTTGTCGTTCCATCATTGCACATGATGACACATGAAAATAGTAATAGTCTCTACTCATTACTGGTAAGGTAGGGAAATCAGATCGACCCAGCTCATCAACGGACAACTTGTCAATTCTCATGCTATCAATGGTCATCTCATCAACGACCCAATTCTTTAACGACTCAAATCATCAGGCCGTCCACTTCATCAATACCCAACTCAGCCTCGATCCATCTCATCAACGATCCATCTCATCAACGATCCATGTCATCAACCCCCATATTTCGTCAACACTTAACTTGTTAACGACCCTACTGATCAACAACCAGTCATCAACCTATACATTTCATCAATACTCATCTCATAAACCACCTCTATCTCATCAACCATTCCACATTCAACTAACCTAATTTTTATTACATCAACACTCAAGTCAGCGACAAGACAAATCATCACCGACCCATATCATGAACGCACTAATTTTATCAACACCCATATCACCAACGACCCAACAATCGAACTTATCAGAGAGGTTCGATTCACCAACTTACCAACTTCATCCACAGCCAATTTATCAACCTCACAACTGGTCAAGGACCCAACTGATCACTGAGTTTAATCATCACTTATGCAGGTCATCAACGAACCAACTCATCAACGACAAAGCTCATCGACGACACAACTCATCAAAATAAGTTCTCCTTCCATCAACACACAACTCATCAACCCACCACTTTCATCCACACCTGACCCAACACAACAAAGTGCTAATTATTCAACTTTGCAACTCGTTGTGTCGTTGATAATTTGGAGCGTTGATGAGTTGAAACGTTGATGAGTTGGAACGTTGATGAGTCGAAACGTTGATGAGTCGAAATGATGACGAGTTAGCTCGTTGACGAGTAGGGTTGTCAATAAGTTAGGCCGTTGATGTGTTGGGTCGTTGATGATCTGAATCACTTATTATTTGGAACGTTAATGAGTTGAAACTTTTATGAGTTGGATTGTTAACCAGATGAGTAGTTGACTAGCCGAGTCATTGATTATTCGGTTCGTTGACGAGTCGGGTGTTGATGAAATGGGTACAAAGACGAATTTGGTTTAAGAGTTGGTTTATTCATGAGTTGATTCATTGATGAAATGGGTACGTTGATGAGTTGGGTGATAATTGGTGAGTTGGATCGTTGATGAAAAGGGTATTGATGGAATTGGTAAGTTGATGAGGTGATAAGTTGATCATTTGGGTAGTTGGTGATTTGGGTCATTGATGAGTCGGCTCGTTGGAGCGTTGCGTATTGGCGAGATTGGTGCTACGATGAGTTGGGTCATCGATGAGTTGGATTATCGATGAGTTGTGCTGATGACGAAGTGGTTGTCGATAAAAGGGGTGTAATCGAGGGTGTAATGATGAGTTGGGTCGAGATCGACCTTGGATTAATATGGATTGTGTTGATGGGTACGGTCGTTGATGAATTGGGTATTGGTATTGGTATTGGTAGGTTGGATGGTGACAGATGCGCTGCGACCTAATTAGATCTATTATGCCCCATCTGCTCCTGCTATATCAAGGGTTTCCTGTTCATAGCAGCCCCTCGAGATTCAATTCCTTCAGGAATTTGAGGATTTTGAGGGGGTCTAGCTGTGGTATTTCTTCCACAGTCAGCTGGTGTGTTCCCAGTATGTTCAATCTTTTGTGATGTACAGCGTCACACTCCATCAGTATGTGATGGGGTGTTTCTGGTTCTTCCTCACAGAGTCTACAGGTGCCGTCCTCCTGTAAGCCTAGCTTCCTCAGGTGTTCTTTGAGTCTGCAATGCCCCGTTAGAAATCCCGTTATTGCTTTGAGACTTCCTTTTCTGAGGTTTGTCAGTGTCTTAGATCTTTCTCGGTTGAAATTTCCAAGGAGATCTCTAGCCTGCCGTAGTCCTGGAAGTCTTCTCCATTGTCTGGCTCTCCAGGCTCCTTCCGCCTTCTCAAGTTCTCCTTGGAAATAGGAATTTCCAAGGCCGCAGAATGGCTCTGGTCCGATCAGTGGCGTTGAAGCCCCTTGTCGTGCCAGAGCGTCTGCTTGTTCATTCCCCTCCACTCCGATGTTCCCTGGCACCCAGAGGAGGATAACTTTATTGTTGCTGCCTAGCTCATTCAATTTGCTTAGGCATTCCCATATCATCTTCGAGTTGATGTAGGGAGAGCTCAACGCTTTGATGGCTGCTTGGCTATCGGATAAAATCGCGATGTCCTACTTCTGGTATTTCCTGTCTAGGTTGAACTGGATGCATCTTTCTATGGCGTGTATTTCCGCTTGAAAAATGCTGGGGAATTGTCCCATGGATTCGAAGTATTTGGTGCGAGGCCCAAAGACTCCTGCTCCAGTTCCCTCGGGTGTTTTAGACCCGTCCGTATACCAAGTAATGGTGTTCCTTCCCAGTGATTCGATGGATTCTGTGCTCCATTCGCGCTTGTTGCTCAGCTCCACTGGGAAGTTCTTCTCAAAACTGAACTTCCTAATGATTTGATCTGTTGGAAGATCGGCGAGGTGTGCGATCTCAGTGGGGGGTGAGCCCCTTACACTGTGCGTTTTCCCTCTTAGTCCGACCTTGGCTAACCTGAGATGTGCTCCATAGGCAGTTTTCCTCACCACGATGTGTAGAGGTGTGAGATCCAAAATGACCTCTAGTGCTGCTGTTGGAGCTGATCTCATTGCTCCTGTTATGTAAAGACATGCCAGTCTCTGCACCTTCTCTAATATTTTCCTTGTAGTGGCGAGTTCGGTTCTGCCGTGCCACACTACTGCTCCGTAGGTGATCATTGGTCTCACTAGCATGGTGTACATCCATTGCAGTATTGATGAGTTACACCCCCACGTTTTGCCTGCAAAGTTCCTGCACACCATCAGTGATGATTTTGCCTTACTGGCGATCTTTTCTACGTGTCTATTCCAGAGAAGCTTTGAGTCAAGGATGAGCCCTAGATACTTCACTTCTTGCTGCCATTTTAGGTCTTCTCCGTTTAGACGGACGACCCTTAAGTGCTGAACCTTCGTTCTTCTAGTAAAAGGTACCAATGTGGTTTTCGTTGAGTTAATTCTCAACCCCACCGAATGGCACCATCTTCTGGTAGTCTCTAGCTCTCTCTCTATGAGGTCGCAGAGGGTCCCTTCAAATTTGCCTTTGGCCATGATGACTATGTCGTCCGCATATCCAAAGCAAGTTACTCCGTTCTCAGTAAGAATCCCGAGTAGTTCGTCTACTACTAGACTCCACATCAAGGGTGACAGTACCCCTCCTTGTGGACAGCCCCTGTTCGTACTGATTTGAAAGCTGCTCTCGCCCACTTTCGTTTCCGCTGTTCTCGTGGTCAACATTTGACACATCCATCTGGATGTGGTTCTGTCCACTCCCTTGTTCATTAGAGCTCTCTTTATTGCTTCATGAGAGGTGTTGTCAAATGCCCCCTCTATGTCTAGAAATGCGCATATGGCGATTTCTTTATGTTCAAGTGATCTCTGGATGTTTTCGGTAAGCACGAAAAGGGCGGTCTCGGTTGATCTGCCCGCCCTATATGCATGCTGTCCTAGGTGCAAGGGCACCCTCTCCAGTATCTCACATCTGATGTAGTTATCTACGATCTTCTCCAGTGTCTTCAGTAAGAAGAATGTGAGACAGATCGGTCTGAATGACTTCGGAAGGGTAGGGTCCTTCTTCCCTACTTTGGGAATGAAAGTCACACGCGCTCTCGTCCAGCTGCTCGGTATGTACCCGGATGCCAGACTGAGTTTGGCTGCCTTGATAATAAACGGCAGTAGTTCCTTATGCCCTTTTTGTAAAAGGGCTGGAAATATGCCGTCGATTCCAGGAGACTTGAATGGTTGGAAAGAGTCGATTGCCCACTTCAACCTTGCCGGAGTGCAAATGGTTTTTGCAGCATCCCAGTCTTCTCGTTTTGCTCTGCCTGGTTCTTCCAGTGTTCTTTCGGGATCATAGGGTGTACTACCTGGAAAGTGCGTCTCCAGTAAAAGGAGAGCTCGTTGCTCTTCATCTTCTGTATAGTTACCATCTGATCTTCTGAGAGACATTGGTCCTTGCTCCCTGCCCCGCGCCATGGCCTTGTACAGTCTGGCTGCAGGTGGACTTGAAGTGATTGTCTCACAACAAAAGTTCCTGAAGCTATTTCTCTTAGCTTTCCTCAATTCTTTGTTATAAATTGTCAGCCTTTCGGTGTAACCCTGCCAATCTCCGTCCCGCTTGGCCTTGTTGAATAGCCGGCGGACCTCGGATCTTAGATTTGACAGGTGTTCGTTCCACCAAATAGTACCACTGTGTGATTTCTTTTCTCTAATGGGGCAGCTGGATTCGTATGCATCCATTATTGCCCCATTAACTGCTTCTAATGTCTGCTCAAATTCGACGTGACTTTTGCCATTGAACTTGATTTGTTCTAAATTACATTTAAGATTGGTGGTGTATTTTTCCCAGTCTGTGTTTCTAGGATTTCTAATGAAGGTGGTTTCTGTCACAAGCCCTTCTACATTGAACATTATGATTCTGTGGTCAGAGAGGGAGGGTTCGTCTGAGACCCTCCAATGTCTAACCCTTCTACTAATGCTCGGGCTGCCGAGCGTTATATCTAATACTTCTTGTCTAGCCCTAGTTACAAAGGTGGGGGTAGACCCCACATTCAGTATACTTATGTTAGCCGCAAGTATGAATTCTAGCAATTGCTTACCTCTTTGATTGGTGTCCGTACTTCCCCAGATGGTGTTATGGGCATTGGCATCGCAGCCCAGCAGGAGGGGTAGTTTGCTCCTGCTGCAGTAGTCGGATAGCCTCTGTACTTCTTCTGGTGGTGCTTGCCCATCTCCAGCGAAGTAACCTGAGGCTATTACTATGTCGAGGTGTAAGTGCCCTGTGTGGATCTTGGCCCGAACAGGCACTAAGTCCCTCGTCATAAATTCTGAAAGACAAACATAATTAATGTCATTTCTGATCAGTATGCAAGCTCTAGGGTTGTCATGCCTGACATCCCAGATAGCCTTACCTCCTTTATTCGGCAGTCCTTTAATCTGCCCTCTGTTGACCCAAGGTTCTTGGATCAACACAACTCCCAAGTGTGCCCCGGTGAACACCCTTGATAAGGCGGCTGATGCCCCCTTAGCGTGGTGAGTATTCACCTGGGCAAACCTGACTGATGCTGTGTTAGCCATTGCTGCTAGTGTGTTGGAGTGCTTGCCTCCTCATCATCCAGCAGCATTAGCTCTTCTTCGCTGGGAATGACCGTGGTATCCTGGTCCATACTCCCAGTCGATTCGGCTTCGCTGGCCACAGTAGTTTCTGTGGCAGTGGGAGCTGATGGTCTCTTGCTTCCCTCTTCTACCTTTTTCTTCTCACTCGAGTCCTTGCGAAGGCCATGAACGGGGATTTTCCCGAACCTGTAGAATATGGTGTAACCCATATTCTTGATGGCCTCGCAGGACTCGTCTTCTATTCCAAGGTTAAGGAGCTGGCCGTTGCCCTCCTTCTTGCTTCCTAGTGTTTTCCACAGCTGGGTTCGAAGCCCCCTATTCTGTGCGCTCACTAGGGTGAGCAACTTCTCTGGTTCGAGGTTCGTGCTCCTGGGAAAGAACACTGTGATGGTTTTCGCCCTTGGGATGTCGTCTCCCAGGCACACCATCAGCTCTGAACCTTCCCAGGTGCTCAAACTGGGGGCCTTTGCCCTCATCCAGTCCGCCGTTTCCTGGTTGACGCAGTCTACCACGAGCATACTGGGGCGGAAGTGAATTCCCCCGAATTGGAGTTTGCATTCCGCGCCCAGTATCATCTCCTGCACGATTGCGTCCTCCAGTGCTGTAAGCTGCTCCGCACTCAGCGTCTCCTCCGGGTAGTTTTTTGGGAGGATTGCTATTTTTATTGTGCTGACTGCCTCAGCATAGCTGGTGGTTTGCCCAGTTTGCTTAGCAGTGGCGGTGCTACTTCCCGCTTCAGTTTTCCTCCTCTTCGTATTCGGACGTTGAGGGGGCGTTTGAGTTTTAGGCCCCCTCTTCTCCGTTTGTTGAGGTGGCAACTCCTGGGGTTTCTTCCTTCCGACAGCTTTCCTTCTTGCTTCTTCAGGTGTCAAGCCCTGTTCGAGGAAGCGAAGGTACCATCTTACTCCTGCCCCGCTGAGGCCCCTTCTCAGCGGATCGTCGATACCTCCGGGCTTGCCTGGAGGTGGCAGCGGCATTTGTCTCCTCCGGTTCTTCGCGAAGGATTTTCTGGAGGAGGAACCCTTGTCGGATGCTTGCTCCGCTGGTTCTCCCTCTTTCTTCTGTTTCTCCCTCTCTGTGTCCCGAGGTGAGCTCGGTGCATGAGAGGTGCCAGGACGCGGTTGAGCGTCCTGGGTTGCGGTCACATCCCGCTCTATCTTCCCTTTCTTTTTATTCTGAATTGGGTACTGAAAGAATGAATCCATAGATGAAACAAATCAATGAGTTTTTATGATAAGTGTATCATTAAAAGAAGGCAAGTTGAAGCCCATTCTAAAATGAATGTGGGTAATGTTCAATTTTATTCCTTTTAGAACCATTTCAACTTCAATATTGATCAAAAACAATGCACCATGTGATAGGCCAGCACAAAAACCGTCCTCACAAGCATCATGTTCAGTGTGGAGCATGCTGGACGTCGTATTATCTTCAGGGTCATCAGAGGATCCTGAAGTTTCGTCTCAAGAGTCCCCAGCGTTATGAGAGACTCCTGAAACACAGGAGGAAGAAATGGGAATGATAGAAATGAACGAAGAAACACCAATGACGCCTCTGAGGAAGAAGAAATGTGAGTTTTTATATTCTTGTGATTTCAAAAATAACTATATGAATAGAAGGAGTACATACTCTTCTATACCATATATTCCAACATAGTTATTGTTACGTTCACGAGTTCTGTATCATAGACACTCATTACCGACTAGCGGGAATAGAGACATAGCGGTTAGGATTCATAAGGACTTGACACTTCTAACCTTCTTAACCTATGTAGGGAAGTGGGAACGACAACCACATGTACGAGTTCAATGTACAGTAAGGTTATTACAAGTTTCAATATATCGGGAGGATTGGAGAACAACTTCTGAGTCTCATTATTCCTCTCCTTACATACTACAAACACAACAGTTGGCGACGAGGATATAGAGACATAGCGGTTAGGATTCACAAGGACTTGACACTTCTAACCTTCTTAACCTATGTAGGGAAGTGGGAACGACAACCACATGTACGAGTACAATGTACAGTAAGGTAATTACATGTTTTAATATATCGGGAGGATTGGAGAACAACTTCTGAGTCTCATTATTCCTCTCCTTACATACTACAAACACAACAAATGGCGACGAGGACAGTCGAATCCATATCAAGACTTAGAGGAAGCCAGCAATTCCTGCTGATATATACGACCACGCCGGAGGAGAAAATACAGTAGGATAATGGCACCACCACCACTTGCACGACCCTCTACAACAGAGACCACTGTCCATTCAGTACAGACAGTTTTCTCAATAGAAACGTACGATACTTCAAAGAAGTTTGACCGATGGCTCATGCGGCTTGAAAGTGCTTTCAAAGTATTCGCAGTCCCTGAGGATAAGCAAGGTGCCTACCTTCTACATTATATGGGACCTGATGCATACGATGTGCTTTGCGATAAAATATCCCCAGAAAGCCCAGACAACAAAACATATAATGAATTGGTAGATACGATGAAGGCCCATTACAATCCTGAACCATTGGAAATTGCAGAGAACTTTCGTTTCTTGCAAAGGAAACAGCAGGAGGGTGAAAGTGCGAGTGAGTACTTGACAGCACTACAGAGATTGGCCACTACATGCAAATTTGGTACATATCTCAAAAAGGCTTCACGAAATCAATTCGTTTTTGGTCTACGAAACCAGAATATCCAGAGCAGACTGCTAGAATGCAGGGAACTAACAATAGAACGAGCTTTGGAGTGTAACGTTCTCAACTTTGTGGCAAATTGAAAAGCTACTATCCCGTTAGCGATGTAGTCTAGAGAGCATGGAGGTCGGGGTCATTATACTATTGTGTAATCTCATTTATATAATAAGTTTTAAACCATATAAAAAAATTATGGAAACTTACCCAGGCGCCACTTGACTTGTATAGTACTTAGATTAGTTGGTCTTGTTCAAGTCAAGAAAACAAGATCCAGTGAAATAGGTCTAGTTGGATAAAATTAGAAATGTCACTTTCTTTTATTTTCATACAGTCAAACCAATTTTCAAACAACTTAGGGAGAGGTGGAATGTAAGAAATAGCACTGATAATTCCCCAGATATTTACATTTAATTATAAACCTACAATTACAATAGCTGACCTGAAGATTCGTGGAACTGCTAATATATCACCCTGTATGTAGATTATGAAAAGTTTGGCAAAACAATGTGACCGATAATATATCTCTCTGTATATAGATTATGAAAAATTTGGCAAAACAATATGACCGATAATATATCACTCTGTATATAGATTATGAAAAATTTGGCAAAACAATATGCATATTATTATGTACTTTAACTCACCCTGGTAACTCACTTACATGATACATAGGTAATAAATGTAAAGTGCAATGTCAGTGAAAGGTAGAATAAGTAATGTAAAGTATGATGAACACCCCTGAGTGTTATCTTACATTAAACTGGAAAATTGATACTTATGGGCATCCGCACAGTACTGGGCGAAGGCTTCACAGGTTTAAAAGTATCTTCATGTTACATTATAGGTGTTGAAATTGTTATGCAAAAAGTTCCAGGTGATACAAATATGAATGTTGAATAAATTAGGAAGTGAAATTTAGAAAAAGGTTATATCTGGCCTTGTTACTGGAGTTTGAAGTCCATATCCAAATTCATCAAACCATGGCAGCTTTACAGGTTCAGGTTCAGGTTCAGTACAACAAAAAAACAATTCTTGATCCTTCTGGTTCAAAACTAACCCTAGACTCGGCTCAAGAGTCTGGTACTTGGGATAATCCTACTTAGGTATTATCACCACCGGCATGGAAAAGATGGCAACACAAGGGGTTGGTAATATTACCCTGCAGTTTTCCCTTTTCAAAATAAAATTACATTTTGTCCTGGTAGTGGTGCCTACATGGACACGGTTTAGGTTCAACCCTACCTAAAACCCTAAATAACAAGAATGTTAACTCTGACATTCCTATCCTAAAAAAATATCTACTTACCCCTTGCAGAGGGTTTTACAACAAATGGACCAGGTTAATCCCATCTGGTTTCCCATATTTTAAAATATCTAAGGTATCAAATGAAGAATATTTGAATCACCAACTGAAATCAATGAAAAGAAAACTCATGAAGACATTTTGAGGAATTTGAAGGAAAGAAAAACTTACGACTGGTGTCAAGAAAAAATGCCGGCACGTATTCGGTATCTCTGGATTCGGGAAGTACTGAAGAATTCACTCTCGGTTAATAATCACCATTTGTGAATTGATTGGAGACGAACCACAACAATGAGGAGCTGATCCCTGGAAATTGTTGGCACTAATCCCGAAGATATCGGTTGGAAGCCATTTTACAACCTCTCAAATCAACAAGCTCTTGCAGCTCATGGCATGGCCCTCATGGACGCTAATCGAAGTCCCCCGAAACGAATCGAAGCTTCCCCTCTCCCGAAAATACGCAGAACCGCCAGGCAGAACCGTTGGTCGACCGAGCTGTCACAGCGACGGTCGCGCCACCTTTGTGTTTGATTCTTCCTATTCAGTTTCATGAAGATTGGAAAATTTCCAGAAATAACAACAACTCCTATCCAGGTATTTTACAAGACAAACATATGTATACTAGAAGAAGAATAAACGATGGAAAATGGGTTTTTATCTAATTTACTGATTTTTCGTTCAAATTTGGCTAGCGCCATCTCTGATCGAATTGCCAAACCAAACTAGGTAACTAGCTGTAATATAAGAGTCCCAATCTGTACCTGCCAACCGTATCTTTCCTGCAATATCTACCTGTGGGTTTGTTCCGAAATCAAAGGAGGGTATTGTTAGAGTACATTCTGTGCTCTGAGCATTTGCGAATGTTACACTACCCCTTTCCAATAAAAAAAAAAAGTCATGCCATGACATTTTTTTTCATGTTTCTTCTTCATGGTTCCCTTATACACAAATAAACCACTTCTTGCAAATGCGAAACGGTAACTTCGCGTACCATACGTCCTTTTGAGAAGGCAAATTAGGGAGAGTCATAATAAGTGAAAGTCATAATCGGTACGAGTCAAGTTTGGGGAAAGTCTTAACGCAAAGATATTTCGAAATGGCAGAACAAAGTCACGTTGTTCTAATTTAGTATGGACTTAAGATATCAATACCTAGGATGCTATATCTAAAATACGTAGCGATCATTATATACAAAATATCTCTATCAGAGATTCTCTATACAAAAGCGCTTTATTGAGTACACTAAATAACTTATGGTGGCCAACCATTAGTTTGAAGTATTGAATTAGTGCGAAAAAAAATTAAAATTGAAAATGATCATAACCGAAATATCAATATTACTGCACCAGTAGTAACATACAACACAGGGCAGTTTCACCAGTGTGAGTAACCATTACCCCACTGAAATGTCTTCATTGGAACCTATGTAAGGTTTTAAATCCTTCACGTGCCAGTCACCTCCCGGTGAACCATTGGCATTTCTCAATGTATACACAAGACGTGAAACTTTCTCAACTATCGTACAGAGTACGTATTTAGGTGCAAGTTTGGCAGTAAATTTGGAAGCGGCGTCGGAAAGGACTTTGTTTCTCCTCCAGACCTTCTCGCCTACTACGAACGAGTGATCTCTCCGACGGAGGTTATACTTGGAAGCATTTTTTTCATAAGAACGATGCAAATTTTGACGTACTTCTTCGAAAACGTTTCTCAAAGAGTGAAGCTCAGCTGCATAGGAATTTCTATCACCTGGTAAAATTTCTAAATCATCGTTTGACAGTACTTCCCCATAGTAGTTATCTGACAAAGGTACATGGCGAGCAAAATTCAAAAAGCACGGTGAATAACCTGTAACTTCGTGACGAGACGTGTTAATGGCGTGTTGAATTTGTGGCAACTGTAAGTCCCAATCCTTATGTTCCTCAACAAAACATCTTATCGCGGTTCCGATTGTTTTATTCATACGCTCAACAAAATTCACTTGAGGATGGTATCTGGCGTTGAACCATATCTTTTGTACTTGATATTTCTGACATAAGCTCTTGAAAATCGTACCAGCGAACTGGGTACCGTTGTCAACTATAAAAAATTGTGGGACTCCAAAAACCAAGAACACATTGTTTTCAACGAATTTAACTACATTCTGCGCAGTAGCTTTACGCATTGGAAATGTGAGGGTGTATTTGCTAAACCAGTCACCGACCACCAGGAGATAGGAATTACCTCGGCTTGAACGTGGGAAAGGACCCATTATGTCCGCAGCAATCACTTGCCATGGAAAATCAACTGATTTCTCAGAACCCATCAAACCTAGGCGTCCTGAAAGTGATAACTTTTGAGAAGCACATATTTTGCACTTACGTACATATCTTAAAACGTCTTGGCGCATCTTCGGCCAGTAATACAGTTCTTGCAATCGAGCTAACGTTTTAAAAAAACCGAAGTGACCACTGGTCACTGTGTCATGTAATGACTTCATAACTTGTTGTCTATGAGGCTTAGGTACCAAGAGTTTCCACTCTTTTATATTTGAATGTAAAGGTAATGAACTAGGGATGAACTTATAGAGTTTTTCGCCCTCTACTTTCCATTGAGGGAAAAGTTCGGGACTTTCTAAAATTTTTAATTTCAAAGAATTATACCAAGCGTCTGGCGTATCCAAATCAACGTCTAAGTTAGCTACCTGATCCGAATCGTGAGGAATTCGCGATAATGCATCTGGCACGACATTTGCAGAACCTTTACGGTGTTTCAAGTCGAAGGAATATTGTCGTAACTTAACCGACCATCGGGCAAGTTTTCCTGTGGGATTTTTCATGTTATTCAGCCATAACAGAGAATAGTGGTCTGTTATTATTGTGAAGTGAGTGCCTTCTACGTATGAGCGGAATTTCTCTATACAGAAAATGACAGCCATGAGTTCTCTTTGAGTGACAGTCCAGTTTCGTTCGGTTTTTGTAAGGGACCTACTGGCATACGCTATAACCCTTTCATCACCGTCAAATTCCTGCGTTAAAATTCCTCCCACACCCGTGTCACTTGCGTCACATTGTATCGTGAACGGCCTAGAAAAATCAGGGCTACTTAGGATCGGAGCTGAAACTAAGGCTTCCTTGATACGAATAAATGATGATTCTGCTTCATCGTTCCACGAAATGGTTTGATTTTTCTTCTTACCAGTTAATAATGCGTTAATAGGTGCAATTAGAGTAGAAAAATTGTTAACGAATCGTCGATACCACGAGCACAAGCCTATGAAACGTTTGACTTCTGTAGCTGTAGTTGGTCGGGGGTAGTTCACCATTGCCGCTACTTTTTCGGTATCTGTCCGAATTCCGCGTTCGTCGATGACAAAACCGAGATATTTGAGCGAAGGTTTGAGAAACTCACATTTCTTCAAGTTCACGGTCAACCCGGCGTCTTCTAAACATTGCCTAACTTCTTTCAAAATTTTAAGATGTTCTTCTAAAGTTGAAGATACGACAATTATGTCGTCTAAGTAGGTGAAGACGTTCGGCTCAAACTTTGGACCGAAAATTGCATCGATTAAACGACAAAGTGTCTGTGCTGAATTTCTCAGACCAAACGGTACGACTTTAAAGTGGAAAAGGCCCCTACCAGCTACACTGAAAGCTGTCTTTTCGCGTGAAGCTAAATCTAAAGGCATTTGCCAAAATGCTTTACGCAAGTCTATGGAAGAAATACATTTTGCGTTTCGCAACATGCTTAAAATTCTATCTACTCGAGGTAGTGGATAACTGTCGTGCTTAGTGAGCTCATTTAGTTTTCTTCCATCGAAGCATAATCGCATCTCTCCATTACCTTTTTTAATTAAGAGTACCGGTGAACACCAATCACTACGCGAAGGTTCAACGACTCCTAAACGCAACATCTCATCTAATTCATCGTTGAGTATTTTCAACATATAAGGCGATAAAGGATACTGTCTCTGACGAAATGGGCGCGCATCTCCCGTGTCAATATGTAAACAGATTCTATCTGTGAGGCCAAGTTTGCCTTCATTACTAATTCTTTCAAAGGACTTTATCACTTCATCGACCTGTGCCTCCTGTATCGACGATAAGTTATCTATGGTACACAAGTTATAATTGGATTTAAAATTTGGAAAATTATCTACGGTTTTGATTTCAATATTGTTCAAAGAACTCCTGATGTTTCAAGTATTTGCTTCGAAATCTAATACTATGCCAAATTGCTTAGCGAAATCGCTACCAAGAATAAAGGGTTGTTTGACGGAAGGTACAACTAGTGCCTTCACCAAACGACATATGTCACCTACGCATAGGGGTAAATCAACTAATCCCGTTACGGTATTTTTAGTCCCATCTGCTGTGGTGATATGCCTGATGCAAACATTTTGCGACGAAACGTCGAGTCCTAGTTGTGTGAGGCGGTTCACACCGACACTCCTAACTATACTCACAGTCGAACCGGAGTCAAAAAGTGCCGTAATAAATTGGTCAAAAACCTTCACATTGATATACGGTCTATTATCACTTTTGACATTAACAAATACAGGAGCTACCTGATGTTTAACATTTTCCGGACGAGTTTTATAAAAAGTTTTAACTTTTTCCAACCAAAGTTTCCAACTTACAGATCTGCGATCCGACGCATCAGAACCATTCAACTCAACGGCCTCCTTACGTACAGGAGATGAATGCCGGCCTACAGAACATCCACTCCTTCCTAATTTACCGAACAATTTGTGCACGACTTCGTCATAACACCTTGTGCGCCGCATTTATAACAAAAAATAGTTCTTTTCATAGTACACCCATGATAAGTGTGGTTTGGAAATCGGCAGTTCCAACATATTAATGATTTAGGACCACTGGTGGAAACATCACTTTCTATATTCTGAGAAGTTGATTCTTTAATTTTATCGGAAGATTTCTTGAATTTATTATTTTTATTATGGAATCTATTTTTATTTTTATTATCAAATTTGGAAGAATTTATTTTACCTACGCCACTGGAATTATTAGAAGAGCTTGGGCCACTATATGAAACTGCATTATTCGAAGCCTGACATGAACAAGTAATTTCGGAAATTTTTAATTTAGAATTCATCTTATTTTTCAAGTAGTTGGCTTCCTCCAATCTCTTGCACATTTTTACTAATTCTTCAACAGTAAAAATTTCTGAAAGGGCTAAGTGTGAAATATGTTCTGGAAGCAAATTTTGTCTCAAAATTTTAACTTTTGTCGTTTCATGAGGTTGACGAGGAAGTCTACTAAATAAATTGTCCATTATAGCTGTAAAAATTACAATTGATTCATTCTTGCCTTGTTTTCGACTTTTAATACTGTCCCAGATATCATCTTCTGCATGAGGAGGTAAAAAATCAATTTTCAAACGTTCAACTAAACTGTCCCAGTTATTTAAATTTGATCGAACTTGTAAAAACCACATAAAAGCATTTCCCGAAAATAATTCAGCCGCTGACCTGAATAGTTCTGAATTGTCTAGACCACGAGCTTGAGCATATGCGGTCAACCTATCAAGAAAAGAATAAAGTTCTTTACTATCCCCACTAAATTTCAAGCCCCAATCTGAAATAGGAACTTGGCGGGTATTATATGTGACCACTGGTGCAGGAATACTAATAACAGGTTGGGTATAGTTACTTGAGGGTCCAGCCTGTGGTGTACCAGCACCAACTTGAACTTTGTCATTTAAGTCAGCATCTAACAATAAACAGGAAGCTAAGGTCTCATTTTTATAAACAGTTACTTCATCCCTCTTATTCTCAGGTATGGGCATTCTTTTAACTCGACCAGTGACATGGGCTATTCTAGATACTGCACGTTTGTATGAAGAATCTTCTGCATTTCCCTCAAACTCTCTTATTAAAGCTGCTATAGATTCAATTGTGCCATCAATAGCAGTTTTCTCTGTCTCAAAGTCAAAACGATAGAGTGTCATAGTGATCATACTTCCCGGACTATCTTTTTCCCTATCTAACATACGTCCTAAAATTTTACGTTTTTCCACTTGAGTTTTATTTGTGACTAAACCTCTGATAGCTAACTCATAATTCAATTCTTCACACAACAAATGAATTGGCTTTATAGTATCCTCCATTTTGAAAAAAAAATGTCTTACTAAGAAATATTTTCTAGCTCAACAGTCACTGTAGTAATATGTATTTCAAGTTCCGAAAGAAAATTTCGAGTTCCAAAAAAAATCTAAATAATGAAATATTATTATTTGTCCACCCTGTATGTGAAATCCTGAAATAAATCCATCACTCACCAAAGTACGTTGGAATTCCACGAAGTCCCAAAAAAAACAAGAAAGAATGACGAGAAAAGGAATTGTGCTGATGTATACAAAAACACTAATTATCTGGATTGATAAAAACTGGTTTTCAATGCAAAGGCATCTCTTCAAAACATCTGTTTAAATGATCCATCTCAAACATTCATCTCTCTCCATGAAAGTTGCATTGGAATTGACTATATGAAAATTTTTCAAAAAATTATTACACAATTATTTTTTCGGGGCCCCACGTTGGCAGCGCCACTTGTAACGTTCTCAACTTTGTGGCAAATTGAAAAGCTACTATCCCGTTAGCGATGTAGTCTAGAGAGCATGGAGGTCGGGGTCATTATACTATTGTGTAATCTCATTTATTTAATAAGTTTTAAACCATATAAAAAAATTATGGAAACTTACCCAGGCGCCACTTGACTTGTATAGTACTTAGATTAGTTGGTCTTGTTCAAGTCAAGAAAACAAGATCCAGTGAAATAGGTCTAGTTGGATAAAATTAGAAATGTCACTTTCTTTTATTTTCATACAGTCAAACCAATTTTCAAACAACTTAGGGAGAGGTGGAATGTAAGAAATAGCACTGATAATTCCCCAGATATTTACATTTAATTATAAACCTACAATTACAATAGCTGACCTGAAGATTCGTGGAACTGCTAATATATCACCCTGTATGTAGATTATGAAAAGTTTGGCAAAACAATGTGACCGATAATATATCTCTCTGTATATAGATTATGAAAAATTTGGCAAAACAATATGACCGATAATATATCACTCTGTATATAGATTATGAAAAATTTGGCAAAACAATATGCATATTATTATGTACTTTAACTCACCCTGGTAACTCACTTACATGATACATAGGTAATAAATGTAAAGTGCAATGTCAGTGAAAGGTAGAATAAGTAATGTAAAGTATGATGAACACCCCTGAGTGTTATCTTACATTAAACTGGAAAATTGATACTTATGGGCATCCGCACAGTACTGGGCGAAGGCTTCACAGGTTTAAAAGTATCTTCATGTTACATTATAGGTGTTGAAATTGTTATGCAAAAAGTTCCAGGTGATACAAATATGAATGTTGAATAAATTAGGAAGTGAAATTTAGGAAAAGGTTATATCTGGCCTTGTTACTGGAGTTTGAAGTCCATATCCAAATTCATCAAACCATGGCAGCTTTACAGGTTCAGGTTCAGGTTCAGTACAACAAAAAAACAATTCTTGATCCTTCTGGTTCAAAACTAACCCTAGACTCGGCTCAAGAGTCTGGTACTTGGGATAATCCTACTTAGGTATTATCACCACCGGCATGGAAAAGATGGCAACACAAGGGGTTGGTAATATTACCCTGCAGTTTTACCTTTTCAAAATAAAATTACATTTTGTCCTGGTAGTGGTGCCTACATGGACACGGTTTAGGTTCAACCCTACCTAAAACCCTAAATAACAAGAATGTTAACTCTGACATTCCTATCCTAAAAAAATATCTACTTACCCCTTGCAGAGGGTTTTACAACAAATGGACCAGGTTAATCCCATCTGGTTTCCCATATTTTAAAATATCTAAGGTATCAAATGAAGAATATTTGAATCACCAACTGAAATCAATGAAAAGAAAACTCATGAAGACATTTTGAGGAATTTGAAGGAAAGAAAAACTTACGACTGGTGTCAAGAAAAAATGCCGGCACGTATTCGGTATCTCTGGATTCGGGAAGTACTGAAGAATTCACTCTCGGTTAATAATCACCATTTGTGAATTGATTGGAGACGAACCACAACAATGAGGAGCTGATCCCTGGAAATTGTTGGCACTAATCCCGAAGATATCGGTTGGAAGCCATTTTACAACCTCTCAAATCAACAAGCTCTTGCAGCTCATGGCATGGCCCTCATGGACGCTAATCGAAGTCCCCCGAAACGAATCGAAGCTTCCCCTCTCCCGAAAATACGCAGAACCGCCAGGCAGAACCGTTGGTCGACCGAGCTGTCACAGCGACGGTCGCGCCACCTTTGTGTTTGATTCTTCCTATTCAGTTTCATGAAGATTGGAAAATTTCCAGAAATAACAACAACCACTATCCAGGTATTTTACAAGACAAACATATGTATACTAGAAGAAGAATAAACGATGGAAAATGGGTTTTTATCTAATTTACTGATTTTTCGTTCAAATTTGGCTAGCGCCATCTCTGATCGAATTGCCAAACCAAACTAGGTAACTAGCTGTAATATAGAGTCCCAATCTGTACCTGCCAACCGTATCTTTCCTGCAATATCTACCTGTGGGTTTGTTCCGAAATCAAAGGAGGGTATTGTTAGAGTACATTCTGTGCTCTGAGCATTTGCGAATGTTACAGGAGGTTGCTGTTAGTATGGAGACTTCAGCTCGTGATGCTGCTCAGCTACATAAGAACAATAACTCAGTTAATATACATAAAGTTAACAGTGCCAAAACACATGAAAGGAAATATTCAGACAATACAGGGACTAGTGGTGGAAATAATAAAAATTCGAAAAATTTTGTCCAGCCCATAAGAAAATACCATTCATCAAATAATAATGTAAAATGTTTAAGGTGTGGATCAGACCAACATTTAGCAAACAAATGTAACAAAACTAACTTGGTCTGTTCACAATGCAAACGACGAGGTCATCTAAGCAAGGTATGCATGAAAGGAAATAGAATGAACAGTTTGGATCAAATAGAAGATGTAGGTGAGGTAGAAGATATCTGGTCCATAAATACTGATCACACAGAATATAGAGAAAAAATTACTATTTCTCTTGAAGTTAATCAGGTAAGGATATTATTTGAAATTGATTCAGGTGCTGCAGTCACTCTGATGAATTCCATTGATTTCAAAAACTTGTTTCCTGGATTAAACTTGCAGATGACAAATTTGAAATTACTTACATATTGCTCGCAATCACTGGATGTGATTGGTTTTGCAGAGGTTACAGTAAATTACAATAACACTACAAATAAATTGAACCTTCATGTAGTGCATTCAAAAAAACAGCCACTCTTAGGACGGGAATGGATTAGGCAATTGGGGCTAGGTTTCACCAACATATCCTATGTTTCTCAAATTAACTTAGATACAAGGTTGGAAAGTTTGTTTTCCAAGTATCCTAAAGTATTCAGTGGTGCTATGGGAAAAATTGTGGGTTTGCAAGCCAGGTTGAAAGTTGAGAAAGAGATGCAACCATTTTTTATCAAAGCAAGGAAGGTGCCCTATGCACTATTGCCAAAAGTTGAGGAAGAGTTAGACTTTTTAGAAAAAGAGGGAATCTTGGAAAAAGTTACTAGTTCAGAATACGCTACTCCCATTGTACCAGTGGTGAAAGCAACTGGTAAAATACGAATTTGTGGAGATTCCAAAAGTACATTAAATAAATATTTAGTTATTGATGAATACCCTTTGCCAGCCATTGAAGAGAACAATGATAAATTTACAAAGCTTGACCTTCAGCAAGCATACTTATAGATGGAGGTACATCCTGAGGATAGAAAATTCTCAACACTTAGTACACCAAAAGGACTATATCGTAGTACACGTTTAATGTATGAGATTGCTAGTGCACCAGCAATCTGGCAAAGAGAGATTGAAAATATATTGAAGGATATACAGGGGGTTTCGATTTTCCTAGATGACATAAAATTACAGCTCCAGATGACGAAACCCATTTTCAGAGACTTGAATTAGTACTTTCCAGACTTTCAAAGTACAACATTAGAATAAATTCTCAGAAATGTCTATTTTTTGCAAATAAAATAGATTATTGTGGTCACATAGTGGACAGATATGGCATACACAAAACAAAAGAAAAAATGGAGGCAATTCAAAATGCTAAAACGCCTTCAAATAAAACCGAGGTGAGGGCTTTTGTAGGACTCATAAATTATTATGGCCGTTTTTTGAAAAATTTGAGCCATAAATTGCATCCTATTTATAACTTACTCAAAGAAGGAGTACCTTTTGTGTGGGATAAAAATTGCCAACAAGCATTTTCAATTGTTAAGAAAGAAATTATATCAGATAGAGTTCTTGCTCATTTTGACCCAACTTTACCTTTAGTACTGGCCACAGATGCCAGTCCATATGCTGTTGGTGCAGTATTATCACACATATACCCTGACGGTTCTGAGCATCCAATACAGTTTGCTTCCCAAACACTTACAAGTGTACAGCAAAAATATGCTCAGATAGATAAGGAAGCTTATGCAATAATTTTTGGCATTAAAAAGTTTTTCTATTATCTGTTTGGTAGACCCTTCACTTTATTTGTTGACCACCAACCGCTTGTACAAATCTTTTCACCGTCAAAATGCTTGCCCACTCTCACTACAACACGTATGCAGCATTATGCATTATTCCTACAAAGCTTCAATTACAATATAAAATATAAAAATACAAAGTGTCATTCAAATGCAGACGCGATGTCACGGTTACCACTAGAGACTACAAGTCAATTCAAATATGATGTTACTGACAAATTTGAAATTTTTCAGATTGAAACATTACCTATTACATTTCAAGAATTGCGCAACGAGACGATGAAAGATTCAAGTTTCAAATTATTGTTGGAAGGTTCACAAAACGGTAAAACTATTCAAGCAAAACACAGATTCAATATTCCACAGATGGAATTCACGTTGCAAAATAATTGTATTTTCCGACAGCAAATGGCTGTGATTCCAGAAAAATTGCGTAACAGAGTATTACAAGAACTGCATGCTGCACATTTTGGAATTAACAAAATGAAAGCTCTTGCAAGGGGACACTGTTGGTGGCCAGGTATTTCTTATGATATAGAAAACATATGCAAAAATTGTACCGAATGTGATGAAGATCAAAAATAACCCGGAAAAAGTTCCAGTGCATCCCTGGGAAACACCAACAATGGCCTTTGAAAGAGTGCATATTGATTTTGCTGGCCCTTTTATGTACTCTTACTTCTTCATCTTAGTTGATGGGTATACAAGATGGCCAGAAATTCATATGGTAAAAGACATGACTAGTCTTACCACAATTGGTTTGCTCAGAAAGATATTCAGCACTTTTGGCTTACCAAATTGTTTAGTATCGGATAATGCACATTCATTTGTGTCCTATGAATTCAAACGTTTTCTACAAGAAAATGGTATTGTACATAAACTAAGTGCACCGTACCACCCTGCAACTAACGGTTTGGCAGAGAGGTATGTGCAAACTTTTAAGCAAGCTTTAAGAGCTTTGAAGGGAAACAATAATGAAAGAGAAAGACAACTTTGTAAATTTTTATTTCAATATAGAAAAACACCCCATACAATAACTGGTATTAGTCCTTCAAATTTAATGTTTGGCAGAGAAATTAGATCACGTTTAGACTTATTAAAACCAAATATAAAAAATGATAGAACCCTCAGACCAGATTCAACTTTTATTAGGATAAGAGAATTACAGGTGGGAGACAGAGTTGAAGTCAGGGATTATATACATGGGGATAAAAGGGAATTTGGTCGAATTGAAGAGAGACTAGGGACCCTACATTACTGTATAAAATTAGATGATGGTAGAGTGTGGAGAAGACACATAGACCAAATTAGGTCCATCGGGGAAAATACACCGGTATTAACCAGAAAAGAAATTCATTTACCAGAAGACTTATGCAGAACCAGACACATACCAGATATTGCGAGCGAGACTGAGAGAGGGAGAGACAGTTCTAGTTTTCAACAAAAAAAAATGATCACTAGTAGTCAACCTGGAAAAAAAAATCCATTATTAACAAATGAACAATTCAAACCAACAGATCATCAGAGTGAAATACAAGTTGACTTACCTGATGACTTGCATGACTTACCACCTTCACTAAGCATTTCTCATGATCCTGTGATGCCTTCCTGCTCAGATGACTCGTCTGTTCTGCGAAGATCAAAGCGCAAGGTTAGACCCCCAATGAAGTTGAATCTTTATTTGTAAGAGTTGTAAGTATGTTCATTCTCATAATCATATTGAGTGATAAGTAATGTATTCAAATTTCCCACGAAGAGGAGAGTGTTACGTTCACGAGTTCTGTATCATAGACACTCATTACCGACTAGCGGGAATAGAGACATAGCGGTTAGGATTCACAAGGACTTGACACTTCTAACCTTCTTAACCTATGTAGGGAAGTGGGAACGACAACCACATGTACGAGTACAATGTACAGTAAAGTTATTACAAGTTCCAATATATCGGGAGGATTGGAGAACAACTTCTAAGTCTCATTATTCCTCTTCTTACATACTACGAACACAACAGTTATCATTCCATGCTAATTTTTTTTTCTCCTCTCAGGTACTCCGAAGACGTCCAAAAAGGATGAAGATATCAAAGAAATGATCAATATTGCCAAGACCATTATGTCAACTCTCGGAGCTGAAGTAACCAATTCGAATACCTCCTTTGGAAAATATATGTGGTAGATACTCTGAACAAAAAAAGTGAAGCAGAAGCCAAAGAACTACGAAAAAAAATCGTTCTTTTGTTAGAGGATTAGTTTTGTATTGTATGTTTAATAATAATTTTTTGGTGAAATGTAACATGTTTTGAATTTTAGTAAAAGATTGCAATTATTGAGGTATTATTTCATTTCAAATCCAATATGATTTAATACAAAATGAAACTCAGAAGTAATAATTATCATTCCATATTTACTGAATATAAATGACAAAAATATGAACAATGAGATTAATATAGATAGATTAGTATATAAAGGTTCATTCATAAACTTGACGTTCCGTTCGCCGTTGCCGTTGCCGTCTGCGTTCGCCGTTCCGTTCGCACTTCAATATACTGAAATGCAAAGGTATGGTTTCCTTCACGCCGTCAGCGGCTGCCGTTGGAAGCATGCCGCCAAACGCATCCACTACTTGAATTGAAAATACGTACAAGCGGTTTCCCCGACGCAGCGCGTTCGCTAGAAGCGACCGCCGACAGCGTGCGTCTGCGGTTGCACTGCTGGTCGAGGAGTCAGAACGCATCGCAAAGTCGCCGCAGCGTGTTTCAACTTGTATTATTTTCGACCAATAAAATGTCTACCGGACTGAGATTTTCGGCACGCGAAGATGAAAATTTAGTTCATGCAATGGCTTCACATCCTTGCATATATAATAGTGAGAACAAGGATTATAAAAATTTGCAAATGAAATCAAATGTGTGGAAGGCGATTTCAGAGATTGTTGGGAGATCAGGTTAGTACAATTATTAATTAGTTATTTTCATTTACACAACAAATGTTCATTTACTTATTTACATACAATTTATGTGGTTGACAAACGAGTTACATATTTATTCTGCCAATCTAATACTCCAATTTGATTGAAGAAAGTTGTGAACTTGTCCCTGATTTCAAGTCCTTCTTGATTTGCGAATCCGCCTATTCTTGTGAAAGATGCCAAACCACCTGGTGAATCTTCATTTGGATCGTACGTGTAATACGGTTTCCCATTTTCTTCTAAATAAGAATTTCTTAATAAATTGTGGAAACAACAAGCAGCAAGTATCAGTTTATCACATGTTTCCGGATTTATTGCAATTGGAGTAAAAAATACTCTAAACGTTTGGGAAAGAATTCCAAATGCATTTTCTGTTACTCTTCTGGCCCTGCAAAGCCTATAATTATATATCGCCTTTGCTTCATCTGTATGTGCAGTTTCTTTTGTATAAGGCTTCATCAAATGTTTATGAAGACGAAATGCTTCATCCCCAACAACCACGTAGGGCATCGTTTCATTCAAACCTGCCAGATCTTCATCCGGTGGGAACAAATCTCCGGAGTAAACTTGTTTTCCCAAGTTGGATTTTGCAAAGATACCACTGTCTCCTTCCTTGCCATACGAGCCTACATCAACAGCTAAGAATCTGTAGTTTGCGTCAACCATAGCAAGTAAAAGATGATCCTCATAGTTATGGCCATGAATCAGAAAGAGAAACTACCAGTGTTCGTTCTTCATGCAACAAGACTGCTTCTATGTCTGAAAGAAATGAAAACGATGAGGCAGGTGAATCTTCTGCGCCAAGCACTTCTAAAAAAAGGCGAACACAAAACATTGTGCTAGCAACATTAGAAAAACGGGCTGCGGAAAGAACAAAAATTCTCCAAGAGATATGTTCAAACGATGAAGATGACGTAGATATGTTTATGAAAAGTGTTGCGGCCACAGTGAAAAAGCTATCACCAAGACAAATTGCAGACGTAAAAATGCGAATTTTAGCACTCATTACAGAAATACAATTTCCTCCAGAAGCTCCTGTTCAGCAGAATCATGCCTCTGTGACGGTTCCTTCTAGTAATGTACAAAATCCACAATACATTACAATACTACCGCCTAATTATGCAGTACAACAACCACAGAGTACACCGCCACAACCATCACTTCAGCCTGATGACGATTCCACAGAATTTTCTGATAGAGTTTTGCGGTGCCTCTACTAGTTTTTTATTTTCACATGTTCAGTTCATCACTGCTTATATTTACTACAGAAAAAGAATGATACAGTTTTTGTTTTTGAAAAGTCCCATTTGTATTTTGTGTTAATGGTGAATTTGCAGTTTTTACTATAAAAAAATCGAATTAGGTATATTTTTTTTTTGGAGTTTCAGACATTTTTCATTCACAGCAATATAAAACTTGAATAAATAATTAGTTATTCAATACTTACCTCAGAGTAACTGCAAGTTTCTCTTCTGGTGTGATAGGATTTTTAACAACATAAGTCGCCTCCTTTCTGAGATCTTCTCCAATCAGACTAGTTACGAAAGAAAACTGTTCGCGATTTAACCGAAAAAATTGTCGAAATTTAACTTCATCACTTGTCAGTCTCCTATTGATTAATATGTTGAAAAATCCTTCTGTTTCGCGGTTTTCAAACAAGTCATGGTGAGGTTTTCTTTTTCCAGTTAATTCATTCACAAGCACTTCATCATCTTCCTCCTCTTCTTGTAGCAAAACGAGACAAATAGCCTTTCTTTTCTGATCATTCCTCATTTTGCTCCCCGGCGACACAATACAACCATCCATGGACGTTGACATTAAAAACTAGATAAAATATATACTGTTGACGGTGTAGGGGAAACTAGCCAATCAAACCGTCAGCGGCAACCTTCAGCGGCATGCTTCCAACGGCAGCCGCTGACGGCGTGAAGGAAACCATACCTTAAGAGCATTCATAAACGCCGTCGGCCGATGCCGTCTGCCGTTCAGCCTGCCGTCGGTGCCGTTCAACATAAACCAATTTTATCTTTTGCCGTTCGCCGTTCGTAGCAGGTCGTGATAGCCAATCAAATACATTTTCAGCTGTCATTCTTGTCACTTGACAATCTTGACATTATTTTGATGTTTCATATCTTGTTTATATTTTTCATTTGAAAAAATAAATGAAAATGGTCAAGATGGTCATGTTATTTGAGATTTGGGATAGTGATATTGTTCCCTCATTAAAGTTCAAGGAATTTCCCTTATGTGATAATCCGATTACCTACCTGCTACCCTTGTTGCTACCTACTCTCATGAGGATATAATGAGTTTCTAATCTACTTAGATTGCAGATGGTATAAAATGAGTTATTTCAATGATAATATTCATTTTATATTCTACCTCAGTGAGTGTATTTTATTATAAAATAGAACTGTGTTTACAAGCGATCTGCGAGTTTTTTGCATTATGGAGTTTTCCCAAGAGTCTGATATAGAGAATAGAGAGAGCCAGGAGACCATTGGTAAGGAACATACAAATTTCACAAAAGTTTATGTATATTATAAATATATATAGTATATTATAATAATTTCCCATATAATTTCTAGAAGACCAAGTCCAGATATCTGCAGTAGGAATAGAATATGGACTCTTGATAGAGGCCATTCAGAGCTATCCTTATCTTTATGATTTAAGTCATAAACTATATAAGGATACAAAGAAGAAGTACCAGGCATGGCAACAAATCAGTGGAATGCTGAATTGCAATGGTTATTATACATAATATTCTACAAATTTAACTGAATAATGATTTATTTTTTATTGTATCTTGAATATGTTTTTTTCTATGTTTCAGTTGAAGACTGCATGAGAGCATGGAAAAATTTGAGGGACAGATTTGTTAAGGAAAAAATAGGAGGCCTTCAGGTTCAGGAGCCAGTGAAACTGATTGGCCATATTTTCAGGCTATGTTATTTTATAGCACATTAACAAAGCCAAGAAAGTAGGTTTGCCTACATATAGTATTATTTTCTTATTATTGATTAATTTATTGTTATAGAACATATACAAGCACAACAAAAAGACATGCCAGCAGAGAACCTCTGTTGGAAAATTTGGAAAGGCCCTCAACTTCCACCAGACCCTCAAGTTCCACGAGCAACCAGTCTCTAAGGAGCAGCATCACAATTGAATCGATAACTTCTCCTGAGCTTGTGGTAGAAACACCTTACAATCGTCCAACTCAACGAGTGGTGCTTCTCCGTATTTTCCCGGTTTAATTTGCACTCCGACAATGGGGTGTTGAATGGATATGATCCAAGAAGTAACGGCTCTATACATATAAACCTCAAGTTTTTGTTCCTTATAGGACAGCCTTGATCACATGTTGACGCTTCCTGGATGCTTGGAAGATTTCCAAATATATTTGTTACAACGGTGATTATATTTGATTCGCAGTTAACCAAATAATGATTTTCCAGGAGAACATTTGTCGATTCTTTATAAATCTCCTTCAATATTTCACCTCTCAACCTGTATGCATGTTGGTTGATTCCATTGTTCGAAATGTATAGAACCAGCTCGGCAAATTTCATATCTTTTTGTAATCTTAGCAATACTTCTCTAAGTTGTGGGTGGTCAAAAACTCCTACTAGGAAAATCTGCAATAAACTATCAAAAGCACACGTATTGCCAAAAGAGAATTCTTCTTTCTTGAATTTTATTGCCTGAAATATTTTGAAATATTATATACAGGATGAAATAATTTCATTGATTGATACTTCAAGGATCCATATAACTCGATATTATAATGATGGCTTATTTCTTTGGGTGAGCTCGAAAATAAAATTCCATCTGAATTCATATATCGATTCCTTAAATCTACTTATTTCAATTTAAAAAATGTTGAATCATCCATCAACATCAGCGGAATATGAATGAGAAAGCAAATTCTCAATATCAGATGATATTTTATCCACAGATTGATCATTCATCCTCAGATTGTTAATACTGGGTGTTCAGATTTAGTTCAATAGCCTTTAATGGGTAGCATTATCCAGGAATATAGTCTTCGATTTCTGTTGAATACACTTTCAATAATACTTCGACTTTTCATAAATATGATTGTACGACAATGGTGAATCCAGGGGCAGGGCGCAGGGAGAGTGCATTCCCCCCTGGGCTAGCAAATGAAAGCATACACCCAAAATATGTACCTATATCTACTGATGGTTCAGTCAATGAACGGGTTGTAGAGGTCATGAAAGGGGACCGTTTTTTTTTCAATAGGAATCTGTTCGGGGTATATAGGAAGTAAAAATTCCAACAAGTCCCCGAGCTTAAAAGGTGAGCGAAGTACAGGGGGCTACGTTCCCTCTTTTAGATGTATAGTTCATATCTCGAAAACGGTTCGTCACAGCAAAAAAATCAATTCATTCAAAATTATAGCTGATAAAATTGTCCATCAAATTGTATCAATGGGTTTTTCCCATATCTTTCTTTGTTTTCGAGATATTCGCTATAGATTCATATTAATTTTTGAAAATCGCAATTTTGCTGTGACCTACCGTTTCTTGAGATATGTATAACGATGAATAAAAAAAAAAACTTCTACGTCGCCCCCTGTGCTTGACTCACCTTTGACAACTGGATTATTACTACTGAAAAATGGAATTATTTTACAAATCAACACAAAAGTCCTTATTAATTAAATAATAATCATCGGAGATGTTAACTGGAAAATCCCCACGAAATACTAAATTATTTATTCATATTGTTAATACTTGAATCAGTAGAAAAAAAATTAGCTGATTTATTCAATTGTTCATATAAATACTTACTTGTAAGCTCGATATATTACCATTCTTCATAATTGGAATTTTCTGTAATTTTTTGTTTTCATTTGTAGCCTGAAATAGATCGTAATTCTTGGTAAGGTATCTTGAACCACGACTTTTGACTGCTGTCGCCAATCCACCCCAATCTTCTACTTCCTGGATCGCTTTTATAGCTTCAAAAGTCCTCCCCGATGTTTCATCTGGATCATATTCTCCAGTCACTACATCCACATCCATTATTTCTGTAAGTTCAGCATCTATAATTTTACATTTCCCTTTCATGTATTCCGAATATTTTTCTACAAACACATCGGGTCGGATAGGCTTCGGAAACATTTTGAAAACATGATTCTTTACAATGTTGAACTCTCCCTCTACCGGAGCACTGGAAGCTGGAACTCTTGCAGATTTGAATTTGCTGTGATAAATGTTGGACCACAATGGAAACCATCGCAAACTTTTCAATAACTTTTCAGAAAATTGTGGGAGAAAATGAGCATTATCATCATCTGCATTTTCCTGGTTGACGACGTTTTTGACTTCTTCATCAATTTGTGAACCCCAACGAAGCCAAATATTTTCAACTTCTTCATTGTCATTGAAGAGAATACTTTCAGTATCAATATCTCCACTATCGATATCTCCAGTTTCTTCCATATCGTATGCAGTATCGTAGGCAGTATTGGGATCCAATAATGATTTCAAATATTTTTTACTGGTCGAACATCTAGAAATTTCACCGGATGGCAGATTCCCACACCTTTTACTCTTCGATATCAGTAACAGATGAAATATAATTGTTTTTGCCATGTTTTCATCTTTACACATAATTATTTGACCAATTATTCCCAAGTATAAAGATTTAACGGACTTATTACATGTTTTCAAAAAAACTGCATACATTTTAATGAAATGAGCTACGTCTATTCTGATGTAACAAGCAATATGCCTTGTGCACAAAGCATCAACGTAATCAGAAATCGTCAAAAAACCAGTGAAAACTCGTGTACATGCAGTCAACAGTGCTATAGATGAATCACATATGACTTCAACAGGAAGAGGATTACCTGATCTCAACCATTCCCCCAGCCAATAGGATATCATGTTGGTATTATGCTTTTCTGTAAGCATATGGAAAATTGGAATTTGTTTATTTCGAGTATACATGACAGCATTGTATAAAAATATGTTGTTACTTTGGGATCCATCAGGTTTTTTATTTTTTTTTATTATGCTTCCCGTGGCGTCTATTGAAATTGCACAGTGATCATTCTTCATACAAGATCTGTATATGTGTTGTTGGTGGATTGACCAGAAATGTACAAAAAAAGGATCCAAGCCTATATTATGTATCGATCCTTGTAACGAGCCAACTTTTAGGAAATGCAGAGCAGTTATGGGGTTCTTGGATAGATACGTCTTGGATATAATTTGATTTTTGGCTGTTGATAAGACCTCAGCTCTATATAGATGAGGAGGTTCCACATCTCCTTCTTCCATCAACTTATTAGCCTCTTCAGATCGAAATACAACCGTTGATTTTATTTTCAATTTTTCTACCATCTTCGTTCTTAATGGTTCCCTGAGGTATCTCTTTCCACATATACCTTTAACTTTGAAGATGTTTGTAATTCTACATTCGATTCTCACTTTATCATCGGATTGTTTCATGAGATCAACATTTATTATATTCCCACAATCACAGTGACCTGCAGAATAGAATGAGAAACATTATGAATATGAAAAAAATCATGAAACTCAATAGAGTATATTATTCATTTGGAACTGAGCACCATTAATATCTAATTACTGGGAATTCTTTGTTGCAGTAAAAATAGTTATTTATTATACAAGGGAAAAATGTTGTAGATTTTAGCTCGAGATTGTCTTATTGTCTCCCGTCGAGTAGCGGAGGCAGACAAAAAACCGTGAGCTAAAATCTAATATCTCTACCGTGTATAATACACTATTTTTTTCTGTGACAGGAAAAAAAAACGGATCGATATTGAGAATATCTCACATTATATGAAGATCAGAAAATTATCAACTATAATCTCCCTAGAGAATGAATAATCGCCGGAAATTTTTTGAGAATTATCACGAGTCGCGAAGCGACGAGGGATAATTATTGTTATAATAAGAAGCATATTGCGTAATTGGATCACAACACGCATTATTAACTACAATTTACCTACGGCCATATACATCAGCGTGTCTGGACATTTATTATAATGTGTCCACCTTAAGGACTCACCACACCTGTAAAATCGTTAGTATCTGACTGATTTCAAAAAACTTTCTTTTGTTGGATACTTGGATAGGTATTTTAAATGTTCATCCAACAAGAGAGTGATTTCATTCTTGGACTATTAGGGCTTATTTTTCACAAAAAATAATAATAGATTCTGAATCACGATGACTTGAAATATTCCTGTACCGATTTTCATCATCTTGAAACGCAGGGTATCCAAAAAAGCAATTTTTGTTTTAATAGGTGATCAGAAAATGTAGTATTGTGTTATTTTTGGGACGAAATGATGACACATCATTATTGAGGATTACTTCAAACGAATCTGTGAAAATTTTTAGCATTCGAATATACAATATATGTCTGAGAAAAAAAAATTAAAAAGGATAAGTAAGCAATATTTTTCAAGATGACTTCACTGTACCAATTTTCATCATCATTCATCATTAAACATAGAGTATGTCCGAAAAAACGAATTAATAAATTTGTACTGTCGTATTTTTGGAAAGAATTGATGAGACAGTATTATTGAGGACTATTTCGAACATATCTGTACCGATTTTTATCATTGAAATATAGGATGTGTATAAGAAAAAATTTTTAAAAGAATAAGTAGACAATATTTCATATTCAATTAAAAAAAAAATAATTTGATCTTTCAGACACCCTGTGTTTGATTATGAAAATCAGTACTGGTATGTTTCAACTGATCCTGATTTAGAATCCATCATTATTTTTCTTGAAATAAATCCCTAATTGTACTTTCTGAAATATGGATCAATAAAATTGGTCGCAGTTGGCCATTGATCAAACAATAGAAGTTTTTCGAAATCGATCAGATAATTAATAACACTTCAACAGGGGTGGTGAGTCCTTGAGGTGGACACACTATATGACAGGGTACCTCATTTCTTTCAAATTGGACACCTTATCAATTTTATTCCGAACCATTTTAGCAAATTATATAAAGGATATATGGTAGGTATGTCTGAAAAAGTTGGCAACTAATAAAACACTTTTTCAATATCAATTTCAGGAGAAAGTCATTTTCCATAAAAAATTCTGCGAGGTCTAAAACCCAAAATTCTATAATTTTAGTCGGACTATTCTCTATTTATCAATAATGATTTTCGATATTCTCGAAAAAAGAAAGTAGGTAAAGTATATCCATTTTCAATTGTAAAATACCTCGCACTGTGCCGCTTCGGCGTGTCTGAAGTTTCCTTTGAAGTGACTGCAGGTGCGGCACAAGATTCTGCAATTGTTTTTGGATAAACTATACCTACATTCATTTTACTTGGTTCTTTGGGATTTTCTCTCCTCGTTTCTATAAAATAAAAGTATTCGTATTATTTCAATATATTTGTAGAGGGACAAATCAGATGATTTGCCCCAAAATGTCACTGCGTTTAACAAATTTCTCTATCAGGTAATCTAAAAGAAAAATCCAGTAGCTTGTCAGTGACAATTTGTTTGAAAAAATTTTTGAAGGAAAGAAATATAGATATATTGAAAAAATATCGAATTTGTACTTATCTTTGGACGTTTCGGGACCGATTCTGCTCCCGTTCTCAACATGTAAATGCAAATTATTTTTCTATACGCAGCACAACTTTCAAAGAAAAATAATTTGCATTTACATGTTGAGAACGGGAGCAGAATCGGTCCCGAAACGTCCAAAGATAAGTACAAATTCGATATTTTTTCAATATATCTATATTTCTTTCCTTCAAAAATTTTTTCAAACAAATTGTCACTGACAAGCTACTGGATTTTTCTTTTAGATTACCTGATAGAGAAATTTGTTAAACGCAGTGACATTTTGGGGCAAATCATCTGATTTGTCCCTCTACAAATATATTGAAATAATACGAATACTTTTATTTTATAGAAACGAGGAGAGAAAATCCCAAAGAACCAAGTAAAATGAATGTACCACCTCCTCGATTAACCTACAGACAGTATTTAAACTATACCTACTTTACACTTGAACAAAATTAACATTTTCAGACATACCTCGTATACAACTGAAAAAAAAAAAAAAAGATATCTGATATTCGTATTTTCGGTTTAAAGCCTTGCAAAACTACACACACTGGCACAATTAGGGGAACGGGCAAAATTTACACTAAGTTTGACATCAATTATCTTTCGAACCGATCGCTCGATTCAAATATTTTCTTCACGAAATGTAGCTTCATTCTTCACAAATACATCTGAGAAATAATTACCTTCAGACGATGAGTCTTTCCATCATATACAGGGGTGTAAAGAAAGTACGGAAAATACAGAGTTTCAAAGGAATGGTGGATATTGGTATCAATTTTACACCTCAAAACTCAAATTGTATGTGGATGTGTCGTTTCTTGACTAACCTAACCATGACTAAACCTCTGCCATAGGAGACAGAAGCAGTAGAATCAAATTGTTCATTTTGTTCACCTCGGCGATATAGTCTTTCCCTGCCATCTATTGAATTGGTGCAGATGCGGCTTTCATATGTTAAAAGAACATTGGCCCACTGGTCATTTTCAATTGATGATACAGCCCTCGCCACATCAGTAGGAGTCAAATCTCTCACGTTGAATTTTCATTAATCAAATTTATGAATTGTGAATCGCTTGACTTAAACAATAATTAATGACAAAATAGCCAACGTTGATTAACAAAAATAGCATTTCACCAAAAGAACATTGGAGCAACTTTTATCACCCCTGCATATTCATGAGAGTATTCGTATATGTGTCTTTAAACAGTAAACCGATAGGTAAAACTGTGAACAATTCTCATCTTGAAGTAAAAATCCTCACAGACACAAGTTGAAAAACGACACGTTCTCCCCAGTTCGAGTTTCGAGGTGGTAAAATTAATACCAATATCCACCATTTCTTTGAAACTCTATATCTTCTTGGATAATTGGGATATCAAGATGAATAAAAAACGAAAATATTTGGGATAGATTGGGCTATAATTTGGTGTTGAAAAATCGTTCCAATTATCAGTGGTTCACTCCACTGGATGTCTCCGTACTTTCTTTACACCCCTGTATATGATATAAAGACGAATCGTTTGGGGGTGGTTATTGCTCGGATGTATTCATGAAGAATGAAGCTACATTTCGTGAAAAACGAATTTGAATCGGGTGATCGGTTCGAGAGAAAATTGATGTCAAACTTAGTGTAAATTTTACCCGTTCCCTTAATAGTGCCAGTGTGTGTATTTAATATTTGTATATAAAATAAATTATCGACCTAACCAATATATTTCTGAAATCAGGATAAAAATACAGTGTGTCTCATTTTAAACGGCCTCCCATTTAAATTTCGGCTATTAATCGTGCCATTCTTACCTTTCCTATATAAAATTGCGTCATTTACTGTATACTGTAATATATACCAGAAATTCGTGAAATTCGACAGGACGCCATTTTTATATAGAAAAAGTCGGGAGAAGTGCAGGCTCCTTTGGACTGGTATCAATAATCATGAATAGGCATGGTGGGCGAGTCATTGAAATGGAAAAAGTGAGATAAGGGCTCCGCTGTTTGGGATAGATCGATAAACAATCCTGTGATGATCTAGGCTCATCAGCAGCACAATTCTAAAATATTTTTTGTTTTACGACTCAAAAATGCGTGGCGTATCAAAGTTATACTTTTTCTAATGGGACACCCTGTATTTGATTGCTTTTTCGGATTCTCTTTTGTGAGCAGATTCCATCAATGTAACACACTTGGGGTGCAGAGGGTATGATTACAGAGATATGGTGTGTTCAAAATCGTGATTTTTACAACTTTGGGATTTTTTTGTGTCGAAACTATACATTATCGGTCAAAACGGCCCACATGTCCCTATCTCAACTTCTGATTTTCTATCTACCGATATTTAATTTGAACGAATACAGGTTGGTTCGAAATTCAGAATTATCTATACCCTGTATTCGTTCAGATTAAATATCATTGAAAGTGAATCGAAAGTTAAGACAGGGACATGTGAGCCTTTTCAATCAATAATGAATAGTTTCGACACGAAAAAATCCTAAAGTTGAAAAATCTCGATTTCGAACACTCTATATCTTTGTAATCATTCCTTCTAGACCCCGAGTGTGATGCATTGATGAAATCAGCTCACAAAGGAGAATCCGAAAATGCAATGAAATACAGGGTGTCCCATTAGAAAAAGTATATCTTTGATACGCCACGCATTTTTGAGTCACCCTGTATAACGCAAAATATTTTAGAAATGTGCTGCTGATGAGCCGAGACCATCACAAGATTTTTTATCCATCTATCTTAAACAGCGAAGCCCTTATCTCACTTTCCCATTTCAATGACTCACCCGGTATATGTGTATTTGTAAGGTTTGTTTTTATCGGTATTTATCTTTTTATCTATAATATGTTGGTTATGGATGTTCTTATAGGTATATCCACACTTTGTGAATTACGAAGAGAATAATTATTTTTATATTTAGGAAAAAGATCATGTAAGTATGAACACTCGAAAAGCGCCCCTTTTTCGCATTCGCGAGAAGTTGAAAAAGTGAGTAAAAGGTCGTGAGGCACGAGCTTCTAATTAGATATTTCACACGGTATATGCATTTCAATTATATAAATGGCATCCAAATCTGTTGTTAATTTCACTCTAGAAAACGCACATTAAATCGCCTTATTAAAAATTATTTCATTTACCAAATAATAGCCCCAAATAATAAAATCATGACATAGATTAAACATGTCTACAATAGTGCCAACCCAAATGATAAATGTTACAATAAATATAAAAAAAAAACTTACCCTTTATTTTTGCATGTGTTGTATCGGATGTAACATAGTTATATTCATAGTTGAAGCCACATTTGACTTTAAAATGTAACCAAAGTTCGTTTGTTATCCAGAATTGCCATATTCCCTTCTTTAATTTTATATTTGTTCTGGTGAACCGTTTTCCCCTGAGATTATCTCTTCTAACGGATTTTCTGGTCTCCAAGAGATTTTCGAAGTCTTCTGCAGGAACTTCTAAGCAAAACAGTTCTTCGGATGAAAGTTCCGAGGTGTTTAAGCTTGTTTGCAGAGATTCTTCACTATCCCCTGCACTATTATCGTGAAGGGAAGTACTGCTGTTCCCATCGATTTCACTGAGCAAATTTTCTTTCTCCTTGAATGCCATAACATACAGAGATA
This sequence comes from Phaedon cochleariae, assembly GCA_918026855.4. Taxonomy (NCBI): domain Eukaryota; kingdom Metazoa; phylum Arthropoda; class Insecta; order Coleoptera; family Chrysomelidae; genus Phaedon; species Phaedon cochleariae. Next base: position 23,473,631 of record OU896710.1, read on the forward strand.
TTGCTGAGATTTTGGAATCTAATTTTCTTGATAAAACACTCCAAACAGGATATTTTTTAGGAACAATTTTTCTATCCACGATAATTTGATCCTTATGTTGAAGAAGGATATCACGAATCACACATTTGTCCACATTCGCTGGCCGCCCTGGACGCACATATTCAAAATCGTTCATCATGAAATGTTTATAATGACACTTCGAGAAAGACACTTAGGTACTCACTTAGTCGTATTTTAAATACTGCTTACTAAATAACGATACAAGAGCGATTGGAACAAATGGAAAATGGGGGTATATTATATACTACAGGAAAATGTGGAAGGGGTTTTGCTTGATTAGAAAAACACTTCTAAGAATTTTCTTAGAGTCTCAATTTCATCTATCAGAGAGCGGCCGCAATAGGGCGGCAACCCTCTGTCGGCTGTCTTTTCCTGGAGCACTTGCTCCTCTTCTGGATAGTATTTTACCGCTTTTCGTTGTCCAATTTTGAAAATGCCTTTGCTATTGAACTCGCCGCCGCCGACGAATTCGAAACTCGGCGAGTTGGCGCTGCCCTCCACCGCCGCCTTTGCTTTTAAACTCGCCACCGCCGCCGCCTTTGCTGTTGAACTCGCCGCTGCCGCGCCCGTGTTGTTAAAAATGCCGCCGCCGCCTTTGCTTTTGTACTCGCCGCCGCCGGCTCTGCTTTTGTACTCACCGCTGCCGCTGGTATTACGTGATTTCAATATACCTACTCACCTCAAAGTTTTACACTTTTTTCAGAATAATTGAAAAAACCTATTCAAACCTTCAAACGAAATTGAACAATCTCGGAATAATGTAAAGTTGTTGGGAAAACTAAATAGGATAAATTTTTACTAATATAAGATTATTAAAGTTTAAGTTTTAGAAAAATGCAGGATCTTGGGATTGTTCTATGATTGTGTCGTCTCTGAAACATATTTGAAAGTATCAAAAACAACATTATGTAGGTATATTCTTTACAAAGTCAGTTGAGACCAGCTTCATCGAAATACTTATGTCGCGCGGCGTCGGCCCCTTATAAAAGATCAAAAGGGCCGGCGGCGCGCGGCGATATTTTTGCCGAAATGATTCGTGATTTTTTGTCTCAACCAAAGAGACTGCTGCTCACTCGTTCATTTTTCTACTAATGTTGAGCGGTCTAGCCGCCTGCTCGCCGCTCACTGGGTTTTGTCTTGTCGCCTTGTCGGTAACCGCCTGCCGATGCGATACAGTGTGTTCAAGTGTGTTGCCACAGTTGAGAGAATATTAAATATATTCTATAGTCTGTTCGTTTAGAAGGCGAAGTAATGGAATGTGGTAATGGAATTTTGTCGCAAATTTTCAAAGAGAAAACTACCAGAGTAACCACTAGAGCGGCGTTGACATTTTGCGAATTATACCTATAACTTTTCCTGAATGAAATTGATAATGCCGCTTCTAAACAACGGTGGTACGGCCAACGGTGAGCCCAGAATAGCCGACATACGAGCGGCTTCGCCGACCCCTCGCCGACAAACGTGCCGCGTTCGGCCGCGCTATCAAAGTCAAAGAAAATGATGGTCCCTCCCAGTTCTTTCCTGCAACCATGAGCGTAGGGGAGATATTATAACATGGGATCAACCCTATTATTGAAGATAATGGAATAGGTTGAAACAATATCAAAATAATCGGTCGAACACACACATTTTCAGACTATAGTAATCTAGATAACCGAAATGTATAGAATGAAATAGGATGATCACATACATATTATTATTGAAAAAAAATCAAGCCTGGAAATGACTGTACATATTCTCTTGAGGCATGAGTTTGCTTTTCAATTATCACAAATAATACCTCATTGTGAGAAACAAAACATTCCAACATGAAGCTCAATAAGGATATTGAAATTTTTTCCGGATTTACAAAAAACCAAAATTCAAATTGAGGTGTTATAACTCACTGTTCCTCTTGGTAAAGTTTTTTTTGTTGAAGTAACTATTTTTTTTTAAGATCTCTCTTTCCTAACCTGATGATCCCCGGAAGTCGAAGCATGTCGCTATGATTGTTATATTTATTGATAAAAGATTGAAGTGAGACTTACGGCGTTTCTGTTCCTTTGTATATAATTAACTCCAATTTGAGCATGGACTACTAATTCAAAATAATATAATAATATGAAATAATAATGAGACTCACCATGGATCGATTAAATGCGTGTTATTCCTGAGTGCAGCCAGTAGCCATTATGTACATTGAAAAATAAAAACAAATTTGAAAAATAAAGAATGTTAGCAAAACTGTTCAGCACCGCACAGATCAAGAAGATGACTCTGAGTCTGTATAGAGATCAGAAGAACTGTCAGAATCACTTAGGTTCACATCAATAACAATTGGTTCAACTGTCACCTCAATGTGATTATCAAGTTCCCACATGCGACGCTCTTCTTCTGTCGTGTGTTTGATGCAATTTTTCCACAATGTTGCATCAACGGCCGATATAGCTTCCACTAATAAATTCTTCACATCTTTCAATTTGAAAGTCACATTATTACGGGCAACATATCCCTTCACTTGGGCCCAGATCAACTCAATGGGGTTCAACTCGCAATGATAGGGCGGCAATCGTAATACTGTTACGCCACGAGCAAAAGCCATTTCATCCACAGCATATTTCAAATGTTTGACTTTATGTTGTTTTGCAAGTGACAAGAGCTCCGATTTCAATGAATCTCTGTTGAATGGAATACTTTTGCTGTCCAACCATGCTGCAATTTCTCCTTTCCGCCAAGATGTCGTTGGTAAACGTTCGAGTCGTCGACTGTGATAAGAAGCATTATCAAGAACGATGACTGCATTTTCAGGAACTTTACTGAGTATTTTTTCGAACCATTCTTCGAAAACCTTAGCGTTCATCTCTTCATGGTAGTCCCTCGTGGTCTTGGACTCAAATAGAAGGAGTCCATCATCTACGAAGCCATCAGCACTTCCTATATGCGTCAGTATCAATCGACGCCCTTTTCCAGATGGATTTTTGATACCAGTAGACCATCCTTCTGAAAACGCTTGTCTTCTGCTGCGGATATCTCCATCCTGCCAAACTTTCGGAACAGTGTGGCCTTCATTCAGCCAGGTCTCATCTAAATAGAAAATATGTTTTCCGCTCTCTCTTGCAGCTTTTATACTGCGTAAATACTTTCTGCGCCAAACAATGATTTCTTCCTTGTCAGTGAGAAAGCTTTTACGGTTTCTTTTCAGAAAGCGGAAGTTGATTTTTCTTAATGTTCTCCACAATGTCCATTTGGTGATATTGGGTAAATCAGGATCTTGATGAATAGCGGCCAATACTTTCTTCAAAGTGGGTAGTTCATTTTTGAAAAAGAAAGAATGCACATGACGACGAATGCCATTTGTCTCAAATTCATCAAGCTTGATTTCCCTCCTTCCACTATGCTTCATTGGAGCAGCCAACGTTCCTGTTCGTTTATTTTCTCTCAATATTTTATAAATTGTTGTTTTTCCCACGCCTGTCATATTAGAACATATAGTTATAACATTATCTACTGATACCTCCAAGTACGACTTATCTTTTCGCAGAGAATTATATACATTAAGTACAATTGTTTTTTCATTCACACTCAAGGCAGAACATTTTGGACGTTTTACAACACCAGAACAACCAGGAATAGCTTCCATGTTGACAGCAATCTTACCTCAACGACACTTCGAATGCGACTGGAGACAATTCGTGCATACACAGTTATAGTTTATCCAAAAACAATTGCAGAATCTTGTGCCGCACCTGCAGTCACTTCAAAGAAAACTTCAAACACGCCGACGCCGCACAGTGCGGGATATTCTGCAATTGATATTGGATATACTTTATTATTATAAGGAAACATAAGCTACACGCTGTTTGTGGAGAAATGCCGACAAGCCGACAAATAGTTTCCGACTATGATCTTAACGACAAACGGTTTTAAAATATCCTTAGTTCAAGCCGAAGCAAGAATCAATGGTACGCCCATGATGAGCACATTCCAATGCTGTGCCTTCTTAACGAACAGACTATAAACTGTGGTGTTGCCTTCAGCTATATATGCCTATTTTACCAGTTGTCGACCCGTTTCCTTTTGGGAGTTTTGATACCTATAATACTCAATAATTTTACATATCAATGTTTCAAGCGAGGTTTCAAGTTCAGTTTATTCTCAGTAATATTATACAAAATCATTCCATATTACATTGTTCACTTTACAACCCTCTGTGGAGGGATGAATGCACCTAAGCAATTCATTTGCTTGTGTTGTGCTCTCCATCCCCCACTAAAGGCATTCGAAAGTTGCCTACGTGATTAACACATGAACGGAATTAGGAGATTTTTGCAAAACGAAAAATGACACCCAAGTCACCCCACAATTTACACCAAAGAGAAAACTAATGAAAGAGATAACAATGAGAATTTGCTAAACATCCTGTAACTAATTTTAAAATTTTAGGACCAGTACTTTGGTACACATACACACCCTCCCTCACATACACACATATGCACATGCATGCAGGTTCAATTAAATATATTGAACCTTTCATAATTGAGCCTAATGAAGTTTTTGATTGTTTGTTTGAATTTATTGATGTTGCTAATATTTCTTATGTTTACTGGTAAGAGATTGAATAATTTAGGACCATGATAGAAGATACATCTGTGTGTGTGTCTTTTCTCGAATAATGAAGAATCAATATAAACCGTTCACCTTGAAATATCGTTATGGAATGAGAAATTAGTTTGTCAATCTACTTCTTACTCACCCGCACTATGTTTTCAATGTTCTCCACATAAAAAGCTTTTTTTTTAACGCTCTAAAAAGAAGAAAATAAAATTTTTCTTGATAATCTCAACTATTAACTTATATCCTCATTATACAAAATTTATATGATCATAAAAGTTTGTCAGGAAACAAAAACGGAGGAATATGTAGTCGATGAACTCTTTGGAGCACACGGCCATAGTGTCTTACGATTGCCCCCATATTACTGTGTTTTTAACTAACTGCTATCAAAAGCCAAGTACGTGAAAATAACCAATCACCGCAATTTAGCGAGTCAGTTTTAACCATCATCGAGACAGTATCCAATGATCATTAGGGTAAATAAAGATTCAAGTCATGAAGAGTCCGATAGTGACTAGTGATATATCATCTAGTAATTGTGCATAACAGTTACGAAAACGAATAAGTGGTGTGTTGTGAATCATAATGTTATTATAATAACCAAAGTGTGAAGTTTAGGAAAGTTGACATGTGTAGTGAAATTGTGTAGAGTGTAGGAAAGTGATGAGACATGTAAATTGAAACTGTGGAACTGTACCTATTTCTAATTTCACAAAAAAAACCTTTCAGAATATAGCATTTATTTGCAATTTCATTAGGTCCAATGTTATTCATATTTTATTATTTTGATTATTTTCTTCGTATGATTTTGAACCAATCAGAACAATGTTCAATTGAGTTACCTTGTATAATCTCAAATATACGTGTATATACATAGAGTAACTCTACCAATCAGAAATTCAGAATTGTTGGCATTTCCATAGCACTTATCTACGAAAGCGCTGAACGGACATGATACTTTTTTTCTTATAATTGACAGTTTAAACTGGCATTTAGCCATAATTGCCAGTTTGATCTGGCAATTAGCTATAATTGCCAGTTTGAATTGGCAATTAGCCATAATTGCCAGTTTGAACTGGCATTTAGCCATAATTGCCAGTTTGATTTGGCAATTAGCTATAATTGCCAGTTTGAACTGGCAATTAGCCATAATTGCCAGTTTAAACTGGCATTTAGCCATAATTGCCAGTTTGATCTGGCAATTAGCTATAATTGCCAGTTTGAACCGGCAATTAGTCATAATTGCCAGTTTAAACTGGCATTTAGCCATAATTGCCAGTTTGAACTGGCATTTAGCTATAATTGCCAGTTTGAACTGGCATTTAGCCATAATTGCCAGTTTGAACTGGCATTTAGTGCTTTCGTACGAAAGTACCATGCAAATGTAATGTCACAGTTCAAGCCATGACAGCTCTGTCTAATAGATGCGCATTACTTGAGACGAAATCAGATGGCTACAAGACGAAGAAATCAAAAATGTCGCTGTTATCTGTCACAGCCGTAGAAAAATTATGGTGTATAACTCGCAGGGAATGCTAATTTCCCACTCGAATGATCACTATCATTCCGTTCTCAGTCCACTCACCCTTTCACTAGATGGCGATAACATGACTAGATCCTTTCGTACGGAAGCGCTAAATGCCAGTTCAAACTGGCAATTATAGCTAAATGCCAGTTCAAACTGGCAATTATAGCTAAATGCCAGTTCAAACTGGCAATTATAGCTAAATGCCAGTTCAAACTGGCAATTATGGCTAATTGCCAGTTCAAACTGGCAATTATAAAAAAAAAAGTATCATGTCCGTTCAGCGCTTTCGTACTTATCTTATTCATATTGTTACATACATATCTTGACGTTCCTTATACTACTGATAATTTTTATCAAGTTCAATGTTTTATTTTTTTTAATTTCGTTGAGATTTTTTGAAAAGTTCATTGTTATGTTCATATTTTATTGTGGAGAATTCTGATTTTGTTTAATTTAATATTCATATTTCGAATGTGGGACGATAGGGCTATTGGCGAACACCCACTAAAAACAGGTAACCAGTCATGGGTGCCTCATGGGTGGTCTGGAAACTGGAATATTCGATACTATCATGTTCCAAAATGGATGTATAGGTAATTTTCGAACAATCTAAAATCCATTTAAAAAACAGCTTTAATTTTTGTTAACGAAAAAAATATTTTAGCCGCCGCTGTGAGCTGCGGCATGTCAAAGGATTGCCGACATGCAGCCGGTTAAAATTTTTTTTGACTTGAAAGATTATTCACTGGATTATGGCACAGTTGAGAGAATATATATATATATATATATATGTAATATTCTCTCAACTGTGATTATGGTGCCTGAAGTGGTCTTCACCGACAAATGTCAAGTATAAGCAGGCAATTAGCGGCTGTCGTTTGAATCTTTTTTTGCCAATTTTTCATGTTCATAATACCTCGAGGGCCACATACCACCACAGTTGAGAGAATACATATTCTCTCAACTGTGCTCGTAGTTATTCAATATGAAAAAGGAAGAAATATCATGTGTAGTGAACATTTTTGCGATCACGGCGAAAGCCGACTGGCGATCCTGGGTGTTGTCACCGAACATAAACTTCAAATAATATGCGTTCCGCACCTGCACTCAGTTCAAACGGAACTTCAAACCCGCCGACGCCGCGCGGTGCGGTGTATTCTGCAATTGATTTTGGAAATATTTTTAGTAGTGTCCAAGATTACTGCATGATTAGGAGATAGTTCACTTATATACTGGGATCCGTTTGTCGGTACGCTCGAACATTACGTTTTTTGCTTTTCCCGGAAATCTTCGGGAAAACAAACGGTAGCGGCATGAAGCGGTCGACGAAGACGCGCTTGACGGTTATACGGGGGCGATTGCATTTCTAGCGCTCTTACACGGGACGTTTGGTAACGTTCACTGTTCACTCAAAAATCGAAAATTAGAATGGAAGTGGTTTTTGATATTTAAGAATAACTCAATTTGTATCAATCGAATAATAGTTGCTAATGATTCACTCTCAAATGATACACATTCGTTCTGAAAAACCTAATTTATTTATTTAATTTAATTTGAACATGTGATTTGAGTTTTGGTTCTGCTAGGTTAAGATCTAGATAGTCAAATCGTCGTTTTTTCCCTTGAAATGATGAGTGAAATACTCATGATTATAGTTATAAGTTAGTAATAAAATAGTAATAAATTATGGAATATTTGGAGTTTTCAAAATAATAATTGTTTAGCTATGGCTCTGCTAGGTTGACAGCAAGCTAGCAGAGCCGTTGGTTTACCCTGTTGAATGAAGTGTTAGAAATCTGCGAATGTGGCAATAAACTAGTAATAAATTAGTAACTTATCGATGATACAACAGAATTTCAAAAAGCATGTGATTTGAGTTTTTTTCCTTGAAATGATGAGTAAACAATTCCTGATTATAGTTATAAGTTAGTAATAAAATAGTAACAAATTATGGTATATTTGAAGTTTTGAAAATAATAATTGTTTAGCTATGGCTCTGCTAGGTTGACAGCAAGCTAGCAGAGCCGTTGGTTTACCCTGTTGAATGAAGTGTTAGAAATCTGCGAATGTGGTAATAAACTAGTAATAAATTAGTAACTTATCGATGATACAACAGAATTTCAAAAAGCATTTGATTTGAGTTTTGGTTTTGCTAGGTTGAGTTCGAGATAGACAAATCGTCGTTTTTTTCCTTGAAATGATGAGTAAATAATTCGTGATTATAGTTTTATGTTAGAAATAAAATAGTAATAAAATATGGTATATTCGAAGTTTTCCAAATGATAATTGTTTAGCTACTTATGGCTCTGCTAGGTTGACAGCAAGCTAGCAGAGCCGTTGGTTTTTCCTGTTGAATGAAGTGTTAGAAATCTGCGAATATGGTAATGAATTAGTAATAAATTAGTAACTTATCGATGATACAACAGAATTTCAAAAAGCATGTGATTTGAGTTTTGGTGTTGCTACGTTGAGTTCGAGATAGACAAATCGTCGTTTTTTTCCTTGAAATGATGAGTAAACAATTCGTGATCATAGTTATAAGTTAGTAATAAAATAGTAATAAATTATGGTTTATTTGAGGTTTTCAAAATAATAATTGTTTAACTATGGCTCTGCTAGGTTGACAGCAAGCTAGCAGAGCCGTTGGTTTTCCCTGTTGAATGAAGTGTTAGAAATCTGCGAATGTGGTGATAAATTAGTAATAAATTAGTAACTTATCGATGATACAACAGAATTTCAAGAAGCATGTGATTTGAGTTTTGCTTTTGCTAGGTTGAGTTCGAGATAGACAAATTGTCGTTTTTTCCTTGAAATGATGAGTAAACAATTCTTGACTATTGTTATAAGTTAGTAATAAAATAGTAATAAATTATGGTATATTTGAAGTTTTCAAAATAATAATTGTCTAGTTATGGCCTCGGTTATGGCTCTGCTAGATTGACAGCAAGCTAGCAGAGCCGTTGGTTTTCCCTGTTGAATGAAGTGTTAGAAATCTGCGAATGTGGTAATAAATTAGTAATAAATTAGTAACTCATCGATGTTACAACAGAATTCCAAAAAACATGTGATTTGAGTTTTGATTCTGCTAGGTTGAGATCGAGATAGACAAATCGTCGTTTTTTTCATCGAAATGATGGGTAAAAAATTCGTGATTATAGTTATATGTCAGTAATAAAATAGTTATAAATTCTGGTATATTTAAAATTTTCAAAATATCAAATTTTCAGCTATGGTTCCGCTAGGTTGACATAAAGCTAGCAGAGCCGTTGGTTTTCCCTATTGAATGAAGTGTTAGAAATTTGCGAATGTGGTAATAAATTAGTAATAAATTAGTAACTTATCGATGATACAACAGAATTTCAAAAAGCATGTGATTTGAGTTTTGGTTTTGTTAGGTTGAGTTCGAGATAGACAAATCGTCGTTTTTCTCCTTTAAATGATGAGTAAACAATTCGTGATTATAGTTATAAGTTAGTAATAAAATAGTAATAAATTATGGTATATCTGAAGTTTTCAAATTAATAATTGTTTAGCTATGGCTCTGCTAGGTTGACAGCAAGCTAACAGAGCCGTTGGTTTCTCCTGTTGAATGAAGTGTTAGAAATCTGCGAATGTGGTAATAAACTAGTAATAAATTAGTAACTCATCGATGATAAAACAGAATTTCAAAAATTATTTGATTTGAGTTCTGGTTTTGCTAGGTTGAGTTCGAGATAGACAAATCGTCGTTTTTTTCCTTGAAATGATGAGTAAATAATTCGTGATTATAGTTTTAAGTTAGTAATAAAATAGTAATAAATTATGGTATATTTGAAGTTTTCCAAATAATAATTGTTTAGCTATGGCTCTGCTAGGTTGACAGCAAGCTAGCAGAGCCGTTGGTTTTCCCTGTTGAATGAAGTGTTAGAAATCTGCGAATGTGGTAATGAATTAGTAATAAATTAGTAACTTATCGATGATACAACAGAATTTCAAAAAGCATCTGATTTGAGTTTTGGTTTTGCTAGGTTGAGTTCGAGATAGACAAATCGTCGTTTTTCTCCTTGAAATGATGAGTAAACAATTCGTGATTATAGTTATAAGTTAGTAATAAAATAGTAATAAATTATGGTATATTTGAAGTTTTCAAAATAATAATTGTTTAGCTATGGCTCTGCTAGGTTGACAGCAAGCTAGCAGAGCCGTTGGTTTCTCCTGTTGAATGAAGTGTTAGAAATCTGCGAATGTGGTAATAAATTAGTAATAAATTAGTAACTTATCGATGATACAACAGAATTTCAAAAAGCATCTGATTTGAGTTTTGGTTTTGCTAGGTTGAGTTCGAGATAGACAAATCGTCGTTTTTCTCCTTGAAATGATGAGTAAACAATTCGTGATTATAGTTATAAGTTAGTAATAAAATAGTAATAAATTATGGTATATTTGAAGTTTTCAAAATAATAATTGTTTAGCTATGGCTCTGCTAGGTTGACAGCAAGCTAGCAGAGCCGTTGGTTTCTCCTGTTGAATGAAGTGTTAGAAATTTGCGAATGTGGTAATAAATTAGTAATAAATTAGTAACTTATCGATGATACAACAGAATTTCAAAAAGCATCTGATTTGAGTTTTGGTTTTGCTAGGTTGAGTTCGAGATAGACAAATCGTCGTTTTTCTCCTTGAAATGATGAGTAAACAATTCGTGATTATAGTTATGAGTTAGTAATAAAATAGTAATAAATTATGTTATATTTGAAGTTTTCAAAATAATAATTGTTTAGCTATGGCTCTGCTAGGTTGACAGCAAGCTAGCAGAGCCGTTGGTTTCTCCTGTTGAATGAAGTGTTAGAAATCTGCGAATGTGGTAATAAATTAGTAATAAATTAGTAACTTATCGATGATACAACAGAATTTCAAAAAACATGTGATTTGAGTTTTGGTTCTGCTAGGTTGAGATCGAGATAGACAAATCGTCGATTTTTTCCTTGAAGTGATGGGTAAAGAATTCGTGATTATAGTTATAAGTTAGTAATGAAATAGTTATAAATTATGATATATTTAAAATTTTCAAAATATCAAAATTTCAGCTATGGTTCTGCTAGGTTGACATAAAGCTAGCAGAGCCGTTGGTTTTTTCTGTTTAATGAAGGGTAATAAATTTGCGAATATGGTAATAAATTAGTAATAAATTAGTAACAAATTATAGTACTATTGCAAATCCGAAATATTGAAGTGGTTCTGCTAAGTTTATTGGGGTCAATTATCGAAGTATCCTAATTTTCAGAATGTTCTGTTCTTTCGTTCTCCAGATACTTCTAATAGGCCATCCACCGTGACCCACCCTGTATAAGAGGGTAGAAGAGAGGTGAATTGAATGCTACAAAATTAGACAACTATCTGATCATGTTCAGTGAATAGTTTTCCATTCATTACCATAGAATAATCATTGAATTTGCAGAATTTCCGCTTGGATTTCCACTTATAATTATAAATGATAATAATAAGATTGGCTTGCACTCAGAAGTAGCAGTTTCGGATAATATTTGGGATCGTAGATCTCTGTAGACCCATCCAGAATTTCAAGAAATATCTTTTGAAATCAACAACAATGCGCATGGCGGAACAGTAAACACGCTTTCGTTCCTGCTGTTGAATAATTCAATTTATTTCTATAAAAGTGATGAAATCATCATTAGCAGTCCTGTAATCTGTGAATCTGGTGTTCGTTGTCATCTAATAGCTTAAAAAAGTTTGTGGCAGAACAAATAACATCCATTGAATAACATACGAAGTGCATGTATCAGCTCCTAACCTATAAATATGGGCCTTACAAGAAGAGATCTTGATGAGATCGCTGGCATTGTGGAATCAAAAATTAAAAATATCATGAACGATGATAATTTGCAGAAGTTCGCTGATAAAATTATAAGTAATATCTCGAGAAAGTATGATGAAATCATTTCAGACCTGAAGTTGGAGATGGAAGAACTCAAAAACAACAATAAAAAACTTGCACTAGGCAATGATAATCTAGAACAACAAGCAAGACTGAAAAACATTCGAATATTTGGTATTCAGGTTAATGAATCTGAAAATCTGAGAAGTGTAACTCTCAAAATCATTCAGGAGAAGCTGAAAATAAAATCAGTAAATGATTCAGATATTACAAAATATCACAGAATTCCCAGCAGAAATATAAACAATGATGGCTCAAAACCTCCTAGTCCACCTGCTGTTTTGATGAGGTTAAGTGACATATCAGTCCGTGAATCTATTCTCAAAAATCGAAAATTACTGAAATCCACTGGTATTTCTATCCAGGAAGACCTTACAAGATATAGACTCACTCTAATGCAGAATGCAGTTCGTAAATTTGAAAGAAAAAATGTGTGAAGCCGAAATGGTAACTTGTACTACAAGCACAATGATGAAGTTCGAAGAATTTTTGATGAAGATGATATAGCAGTCACCACTTCATAATAAATTGTACAATCCTCTGGAAATTTGATTGCATTAGTATTTTATGATTACTAATTTTTGTTTTCTGTGGCCACATATATGATTTGGTGCCTAATTGAACATTCATTCATATGTTGATAAAAATCATTTTATGTTTAGAATTTATTACTATGTAGATGTCACAAATATGTTGATTGTACCTTAACTTATTCGGAATATTAATTTTTATGTTTATATATCAAGTGTTTATTCCAAGGTGAATTCCAAATATATGTTTAAGAAAAACAAAATTCTACCTGGAATAGAAGTTATTTATCTATCCTACAGAATGATTATGATAAGAACATTTTTATTTCGTTTACGTAGCTGTCACAATGCACAAGAATTGTTTAATTCAATTAAGTTTAAACTGCTTAATTATTGGGTTTTTTTTTTGGTTGCTGGTGTAGTCATAGGCATAAAAAAAGTCTTCATGAATAAGCATACTTATGCATCTTTTTTTTTTAGCCAACCACATTTGTTTCACTTTTTTATAACTAAAATGTTTCATTGGAAATTATTGTACCTTCACAGGGTCATTCAAACATTGTATACATTTACATTTATTCTTTTTTTTTTTTTCTCTCTCTTTTTCAACTTATACATTTTTTTCATTTTCTTCTCTCCTTTTCTAGATGTCTCTGAACGTCTCACATGTGAATGTGAGATCTCTTATTCCACATTTTAATGATTTTCAGAGTCGTATCATTGATGCAGACTATGATGTAGTGGGAGTCACGGAAACTTGGTTGCATGCAGAAATTAGTAGTGAAACTGTACATCTCAATCAGTATACTTTTATTCGTAATGATAGACCAACTCATGGCGGTGGTGTTGGTATGTATGTTAAAAACAAATATAAATTTGAGATAATTCTTTATGAACAAAAAGATAACATTGAGCACATATGGTTAAAATTAATAATTTTAAAAGACATTACAATAATTATCGGTACTGTATATAGGCCTCCTAAATCTAAATTGAGTAATTTTTTCAATGAGATAGAAGATACATTCTCTAATATTTTCTCATCTTTTAATAACATAATATGTGTTGGAGATTTTAATATCAATATGTTTGATGTTGACTGCAAGAATACTCAGCAATTCAACTCTATTCTGGAATCGTTCAATTTTATCCAGTTGATAAATGAGCCTACAAGATATACCACTATTTTAGACCTTATCATCACTAACTTTGATATTTCTGACTGTATTCCAAGAGTTGATGATAACTTGATAGCTGATCATTGCCTTATTGCATGTCAAGTTAAACTGAACATTGCCAGCTTCTATCGATAAGATTGACATTGATAAATTCCAACTTGATCTTATTTCAATGCCTTGGCATGTCATATTAACAGCAACTGACATTGAATCAAAAATTAAACTTCTTACAGACAATATTATTAATTTATTGAATATTCATGCACCCAAAAAATCTTGTTTTGTAAATAGGAAAAAGTATTCACCATGGATTACAGAGAATATAAGACTCATGCAGAAATTGAGAGATAAGGCACTGAAAAGATTTAAGAACACTCATGTTCCAGAACATTGGTCTTATTATAAACAACTTAGAAATTTCACTACCAATGCCATAAACGCAGGAAAAAAAGCTTTTTTGAATTTTAAATTTCGTAATTCTGAATATAAAGAACAGTGGAAAGAACTGAAAAAACTCAATGTATCAAAGACTAAAAATAACGAGATACCGGAATCTTTACTAAATGCTGAAGACATCAATGCATTCTTTATCTCATCATCAAAAAGTATTAGACCTATTGATGAACAACTAATCAACTATTATAGTAATAACTTGAAGCAAGGTATTAATTCAACATTTAGCTTCCAGCCTGTTTCTGAGGAAACTATTTATAAGGTTATTAAAAACATTAAATCTAAGGCCGTTGGTGTTGATGATTTAATATTACAATTTTTGATTTATGCTGCCCTTTTATAATTCCTTTCATCACACACATAATTAACCAATGCCTTGAAAATAATTACTTTTTCATCACATGGAAGATTGCTAAAGTAATACCTCTACCTAAAATTCAACTACCAACATGTTTCAATGACTTGCGTTCTATAAGTGTTTTACCCACTTTCTCTAAAATAATTGAAAGGATAATGGAATCTCAAATGAAGGAATACATCGAAACCCAAAACATTCTTCCCTTGAAACAATCTGGGTTCAGAAGAGGTTATAGCTGCAATAGTGCTCTTGCTGACGTAACTGACGAAATCATCCATTCACTGGATAAAAACAAAATATTCATATTGATTTTACTGGATTATTCCAAAGCCTTTGATCTAATAAATCACAATATACTCATTTCAATGCTAAATTATTTCGGTTTCAGTGTATCAGCTTGCTCTTTATTAGGCTCATATCTCAAAGATAGGGTACAGTTTGTACAAATTGGTGATGAAAAATCCTCAACTCTGGAGGTAC
Source organism: Phaedon cochleariae (assembly GCA_918026855.4). Classification (NCBI taxonomy): domain Eukaryota; kingdom Metazoa; phylum Arthropoda; class Insecta; order Coleoptera; family Chrysomelidae; genus Phaedon; species Phaedon cochleariae. The sequence continues at coordinate 23,488,743 of OU896710.1, forward strand.
TGTCTGGAGTTCCTCAAGGAAGTATTTTAGGTCCATTATTATTTACATTATATACCTCTAACTTTATCAACTGTTTACATAACTGCAATTATCATTTTTATGCGGATGATACGCAATTGTATTATTATTTCGACATCTCAGAAATAAAAGATGCTGAAACTTCTATTAATAATGATCTATCTGCACTTCATACGTTATCACTTGACCATGCTCTCGTACTTAATCCAAATAAATGTTCTGCACTGATTTTTTGTAAAGAAACTCGAAAGCAGCATTGTAATGAAAATATTTCACTCAAAATCGGCGACACACTAATACCTTTCAAAACTCAGTGTAAAAATCTTGGATCAACTTTAGATACTAGACTAAGTTTCACTTCACATATCAATAATAAACTTAAAGCTGCGTATGCCTCCCTAAAACTAATATATCCACAACGTCAATTTTTAACTACTGATGTTAAAAAAATGCTTTGTGATAGTCTAGTTCTTTCCCATTTTAATCATTGTGATGCAGTTTATGGTCCCTGTCTAGGTAGTATTGAGTCTCGTCGCATTCAAAAAGTGCAGAATTCATGTATTCGCCTTATTTATGTAATTAGAAAAGGTCAACACACTTCACATAAATTGACTGAACTAAAGTGGTTGAACATGTATAACCGAAGACAGCTGCACTTGGCCTGTCTATGCTTCAATTTACTGAAAACAAAAACTCCTCCTTACCTTCATGAGAAACTTTCATTCAGAACAGATGTACATAACTTGAATATTCGACGACAAACTCTTATAAGTATACCCAAACATTCAAAGGCACTGTTCAAATGCAGCTTTACATATGCTTCAGCGGTCTGTATCAATGATATCTTCAAATTCTTCAAAATGAATAACTCGTTTCTAGAAATTACATGTGGAAAATTCAAAATTATGTTTGAGAAACACTTACTGAGCGTTCAGTGACCCCCTCTCTCTTTCTCTCTCTCTCTCTTTCTCACTTTCTCTTTTTCTCTCTCTATCTGTCTCTCTCTCTCTCTCTGTGTCTCTTGTTTTGTAAATTGCATATATATGTATATATTATTTATATAATTCTTGCCATCAAAAAGGTAATTTGAATTATTGAATAAAGGTGTCGGTGGAAGAACAGATTTGGCTGTTGCTGAAAGCTGAACCGAAAACCTATTACCTTCATAATTATTGTATTTGTATGTATTGCCATGTAACATATTTTGATGGGGTAATAAAAGTATTATTATTATTATTATTATTATTAACTTTTAGTTATTATAATAATAATAATGATAATAATAATAATAATTTCCAGGCAAATGACCTAGAAGTCGAAGCCTGAAACAAATACAGGGTGGTGCAGAATTCAGAATCTTGATCACCCGGTATATGTCCCAATTAAATATCAGTAGATTGTTAATAAAAAGTTGGGATAGGGACATGTGAGCCGTTTTGACCAATTATGAGTAGTTTCGACACAAAAAATTCTTGAACTTAAAAAATCTCGATTTTTCACACCCTATATTTCAGTAATTATAACTGCTAGACCCCAAGTATGATGGGTCGTTGAAATCAGCTCATCAGGGAGAATCTCGAAATGGAATAATATATGGGGTGTTCCATAAAAAAAGTTTAACTTCAGTGTTTTATGGTTTTTGGGGACACCCTGTATGTTTCGAAATAATTTCAAATGGTAGCCTATGTTTACATGCAACTTCCTAGAGAGGAAGAATTCCAAGAAGATAAGTGGTTAGCCTTCTAGAGACCGAGGCGTTACTGGTGGCCCACCCTGTATATAGGAATAGTCAAAGTCAAAAGACTCATGAGGAGAAAAATTCTCCTACACTATAAAAGCATTTTTCAAGTAAGGAACATCTTAGTTTTCGTTTGAACAAGGAAATGGATACAATATTTTTTAAAACATCAGGTAGATGGTTAAACATTTTTGGTCCTATATGGTTTGGAGCAACAGAAGTTATTTTATATTTGGCATATGGTATATATGAAATAAGTTTTTACATCTAGTATTGATATTATTTCAGTATCATGAGAAATATCAAGAATACCATGTTTTCCTTGGTAGAATTCGATAATGGAGATAATGTTTGTATACCCTTCATATAAAGTCCAAACTATTGAAGGTTCAGTAGTGACAGTGAGCCATTAGGGCAGAGGTAAATACAGAGCTAGACTCCTTTGTGAAAATAGTGATGAAAAATTTTCAAATAATCTCAAGGATGACATCGAGAACAAACGATTGTACATTTCAATAACAGCTGGAGAATATCATAGCTTGGATCGTTCATTTGTGAGAAAATGCTTATTCGAGCAAAATATTCCACAGGCTATTCCAAATGATTCATTCGAACAATTTAACCAAGAGTCAGAAAATAATCAGGAAAGTTCTTTAAGCAGATATTATGAGATAATTGAGAAGATTTATGATAAGAATGATCAAGATATTGATTCATATGATCATGATGACAGTGGATCAGAATGGCTACCAGATGAAGAACAGGAACAAGAACAATGGGATGTCCTATTTGGAGATCCAAAAATTTCATCCATATCATCAGAGCATGCATCGACATATAAAACAGGTGAGTTATTTGATTTTTCTGAACTTTTCATACTGCCAAAATGACTTATCAAACAGTTAGATGCGGAAATGGGCAAGACTGCACATTCCTGATTTCAAAATCGTCTGATTTGATAATACTTATCAATATTCAATGTAGGTTATAAGAAATTGGATGAATGTCTCTGGAATCATAGTTTTGTTTTGCTCCTCGTTTCCATGAATGAAAATATAAGTATTATTCCAAAATGTCACTGTGCCCGAAATTTCACCATTAAGAACCTGAAAGAGAAATTCAATCGGTAGTCAGTGACACCCGAGGTAACATCTTTTACGAAAAATATTTGAAGCAAAGAAATATAGATACCTATATTGAAAAAATATAAAATATTAACTTCTCTTCAGACGTTTTGGAAACGACTCTGATTCCATTTTCAACATGAAAATAGAAATTCTTCTCTACACAATATTTTCGTATTCATAGAAATTGACATTTTTCAGTGAAAACTAGTTATAATTTTCGAAAATGAGGGTTACCAGGTGTTTTCATTAATTGATCTCGAATTTACCATTTCCATACTCAGTCTTCAGAAGTGAATACCATAATCTATCTATATCAACTGAACAGGAAACATGTAATTAATATTGTTGATCCTTTGATTTTTCGTTTGTGATTATTATCTTATTTTCCTATAATTCTGATATTTTCCAATCTGCCACATGTTGCCCATTTCCAGTAGGTAAATCTTAGCCGAGAAATCAGAATTACCTGAACATATCCTTACTGCAGTTATATTGAAATAATACTAAAATATTTTCATTTATGAAAACGAGAGAAAAATCTAGAAAATCTAGAGAAATGAACATTCCTCAATCAAACCATAGACAGTATCAGGAGAGATTTTCATCTGAAATCAGTACAGAGGTTAAATTAGGAAATATAATTTCAGTAATAATGGTATAGAGGCTAAAACGAATTCCCTACTCATAATCTGGATCTCATATATGGAGAGAGAAATCAAGTAAGTTGAATAAAGCTGAAATTTAGGATTTAGGAGCCCTTCAATATGCCATTGAGAAAGATGCGAAATTTCGAAATGAAGAATTTCGAGAAAATTGAAAGTTAAAAATCTCTCATTCATCCTTCCCTAGCCTTATTTGAGATGATTTTTTTAATATCACATAAAAATGAATAACACATTACCATAGTAGTGTACCTACCTTCGCCTCAGCTCAAGATGGCCGCCGCCGGAAGTGACGTCACAACCGTTCCTGTGGTAGAAGGTGTTGGCTGCACGGAAGTGACGTCACAAGATGGCCGCCACCGGAAGTGACAGATGACAGATGACAAGTGACAGATGACAAGTGACAGATGACAAGTGACAGATGACAAGTGACAGATGACAAGCGACAGATGACAAGTGACAGATGACAAGCGGCAGATGACAAGTTACAGGTGACAAGCGACAGATGACAAGTGACAGATGACAAGTGACAGATGACATGGAACACAAGGAGTGACAGATGGCATGAAACACAAAGAGTGACAGGTGACCGACAAGTGACAGATGACAAGTGACAGATGACATGGAACACAAGGAATGACACGTGCAAGTACTCTGAACTTAGCCTTCTAGACTCTGGACTCCGGACTCTAGACACTAATGCTTATGAGCGTGTCCTCTTCTTCTTATTTTTGAAAGGTGGTGGATGACGTCACAATCTAGTGACTTCGCCCACCAGATTTAGGTTGGTATTACTACAATTGGTAGCACTTTGTTTCAAGGTCACCCGATATGCATGTTGCAGGTGGCCGATGAGTCATCCTTATCTCGACTTCGTAGAACAATGCCTCCTTTGTTTGCCATATGTTATCTAGCCTTCCTCTAGAACAATGCCGCCTTTGTTCTCTCTATGCCACTGTCAGCGTTTCTTGGAATTCCGGCTATTGGGAAATTGCGACGCAATATTATACGAGAACAATGCCGCCTTTGTTTGCAGGTGTCCGATTACGTAACAACCTCATCCGATTGCATCATCCTTATCTGTGAGAGAACAATGGGTATATTGTCCTGACGCAGGTGGCCGATGAGTCATCCAATAATGCTAGCTGGGAGACATCCTGAAAGAGTACCTCTATCTACTTCCTGTCACCACTGACTGTCAGCGTTTCTTGGAATTTCGTCGAGTCAGCTATTGGGAAATTTGCCTCAAGAACAATACCTCCGTTGTTTGCAGGTGGTTGATGACGTCACAACCTCAAGCCCTATATAAGGCGGTCAGAACGTTCGTAGGCGTCATTCCATTCTGAACTTTGACACTGGTCGGTCGATCTGTTCCTTTCTGTTCGGTTGCTCCTGTCCGTTCGGTTGCTCCTGTCTGCTTTATTATATCCTGTGTGGGTTGTGCCAGCTGATCATAAAAGGTGAGTTCTTTATTTATTACGTTTCAAGGCCATGTGGTCGACCCTATTTGTGAGTAGTGATCATTCCACCCAATACTAGCAGTGTTAGAATATTTTAATTCTCATCAGATGGATGTTTCAGCTATTAACGCTCAAGCTGCTGCCTTCAAACCAACTATAGCACTAAGTAGCTTGCCCATCAACCAGCCCCACCCCATTGAAAATATCAGGGTGGTCCAGACACGGTTTGGGGAGGCTATTGTGGTGGAACTCGAGGCATCTAGCGTTTTTCTGCCAAGGAGGGTAGTTGGCATCTTCAAGCCCCAGCCTCCGGCTTTCACCCCAGGCAAATACAGCCTGATTCACAAGAGGAGTGACACCGGACCTGCAGTCCTCTTTGAGATTACTTTAAATTAGTGGTGAGTAAAATATTATTTTCTGTTTGATATTTCTCGCAACATGAATGTCAATAGTATTGCTTCTACTAGTGATGCCGTTGTTGAGGAATGTAGAAGAAAAGTGGAAATTTTGAGAAAGAAGACGAACATATCTGCAGAAGAGAGACTGTTATGGAATAGGCAAATAGGGACGCATATAAGAGAATTGAATAGGGCAATCAGGGGGACCAATTCGACAGCAGGGGTTTTGAGAAAATTAGAAACAAATGTGGGGCATTTGAAACGTTTTCAAAGTTTGATTAGGAAGAAGAATCATATTGGGGCGGGACTTGGCAATCGTAAAAATAGAGTTAGATGGAGACTTGTTTAATCTGTTTTTGAGAGTAGAGTAAGGACGGCTGTTATAATCAATTTGAGTCATAAGGAGTTGATGCAATTCTTGCAGGACGCATCGCATATTTTCAAAATTCAAATTAAAAAAATATTGAGGGAATTAACCATGCTCAAAGTCAACACCACCTTCTGTGGTGAGTTTATCAATACAAAGAATGCTACAATGGATGAGGGAACGGATTTAGATTGTTGGTTCACGGAAAATGTGATTGATGCCATAGTGAATAAACTTTCGGAATTCCAGGAGAAGGGTAGTGGCTGGGCCTTGAGAGAAATTGTTTCTTTAGAGGTTAATGTTAACAAATTAGAAATTGGCAATGGTTCATCATTCATTGCACTACCTGACCAAATCTCCAAAAAGCGTGCTTGTATCAATGTGAAGAACACTGATGAGGCATGCTTCTTCTGGAGTATCGTGAGCGCTTTACATCCTGCCAACCGTAATGTAGACAGGCCCAGCTCGTATCCTCATTACAGCCAAGTTTTAAATACCGCAGGCTTGGATGTACCCATCACTCTCAACAATATCCCTAAATTTGAAAAACTCAATGATGTTTCGGTGAACGTTTACGCCTTGGAACTGATTCATGTTAGAAAGACAGAGCATTTCGAAGTAGTACCCGTAAAACTCACAAAACATAAGCAGCCCAGACATGTCAATCTACTTCTCATTCAAAGTGAATATTTCCCCAAGCCCAACGATCATGATGTCTTGCCTGAAGATGATTACGACGAAGACCTCAGGTATCATTATTGTTGGATTAAAGACATGTCCAGGCTGCTATCTTCACAACTCAGTAAAGACCATGGAAAAAAACATTTCTGTGATAGATGTTTAAATTATTTTTCGAGCGAATCCAAATTGGCAGATCACAGTGGTGTATGCGAAAATGTCAACGAATGCAAAATTTCATTCCCCAAATACGATTCAGTTGTTTTCAAAAATCACATTTATAAGCAAAAGGCCGAATTCATCATCTACGGTGATTTTGAATCGGTTTTGGAGCACTGTGATGACAAAATTTCTCAAAAAATGGCAAAATATCAAAAACACACAGCCTTCAGCGCAGGGTACTATTTCAAATGCTCATATGATGATAGCTTGTCCTATTACAAGAGTCATCGAGGTCCTGACTGCATGGATTGGTTTGCCACAGAAATGGCAGATATCGCGAAATTTGTACAGTCTAAAATCAAAGACATTATTCCTCTGACTCATTTCCCAGATAAGGTTGGTGTAACACACTGCCATATCTGTGAAAAGGCGTTTGCGGGCACTGATATCATTGTTAAAGACCACCATCATTTCACTGGTGCCTTCAGGGGGTGGGCACATCAATCTTGTAATTTGGGGTACCGCAAGTCCTTCGTAGTGCCCATAGTATTCCACGATTTTTCTGGATACGATTCTCATTTCCTTCTGAGAGAGATTTCCAAACGTGGACAGGTGAGCGTACTTCCGATAAATATGGGGAAATACATTTCTTTCACCCAACACAACTCTGAAACCGGTATCAAATTTAGATTCATCGACTCTTTGAGATTTCTGGGTGCTAGTTTGGATGAATTAGCCTCCAATTTAACGAAGGATAGCTTTCAAAATTTAAGAAAAGAATTCAACCAATTGGACGCATTTAAATTCGATCTACTCACAAAGAAAGGTGTTTTCCCATATGACCACATCAATAGTCCGAGCAAATTAGACGAAACTGAACTTCCACCCATTGAGAACTTTTATAATAAATTGAACGATGAACATATCGATGATGTGAAGTACGCTCATGCTCAAAACGTATGGCAACAATTTGAATGTCAAAATTTAGGTGAATACTCGGATTTATACATGAAAACAGATATCCTTCTTCTGGCAGATGTTTTCGAACAATTCAGAGAAGCTGCTTTGAGGACGTATACCTTAGATCCGGCTTGGTATTACACCCTTCCAGGTTATACGTGGGATTGCATGCTGAAGTACACGAAATGTTCCTTACAAATTTTAAAAGATGTTGACATGCTGATGTTTGTCGAAAAGGCGATAAGAGGCGGTATTTCGGTTTGTTGTAACCGCTATTCTGAAGCCAACCATAAGTACACTTCAACATATGATCCTACCAAACCACCAAAGCATCTTCTCTACTTGGACGTTAACAATCTATATGGATGGGCAATGTCAAAGTCCCTCCCTTATGGGGGGTTTGAATGGACTGATGCCAACATTGACATCACATTGATTCCTGACGATGCGCCAGAAGGATATATCTTACAAGTAGATCTGGAATATCCGGAAAACTTGCACAATCTACATAAAGACTTTCCGTTCTGTGCCGAACACCGCAAGCCACCTGGTTCCAAGTTGGCAAAATTGATGACCACGTTACACCATAAAAAGGAATACATCATCCATTATGTTAATTTGAAACAAGCTCTGGCTAATGGCTTGAAGCTCACCAAAATTCACAGAGTAGCGAAATTTAAACAGTCCACGTGGTTGAAGCCCTACATTGATCTGAATACTGGATTGAGGGCTGCAGCCACCAACACATTCGAAAAAAACCTATATAAACTTATGAATAATGCCGTGTTTGGAAAGACGATGGAAAACATCCGTAAACATCGCGTCGTCAAATTATGTAGATCATGGAATGGACCCTATGGGGCTAAAAATATGATCGCCAGTTCAAAGTTTCGTGGCCGGACGATTTTGGGTGACGATCTGATTGCTATCGAATTGGCTAAATCTGAAATAGTCTTCAACAAACCCCTATACACAGGGATGGCTATTTTGGATTTATCCAAGACGTGCATGTATAATTTCCATTACGATTTCATGCTTCCAACAATGGGGGTGGAGAAATGTAAGTTAATGTATACAGACACCGATAGTTTTATTTACGAACTTGGCTGTGATGATGTATATGCGGAACTTATAAAAAATAACTTGTCCAAATTCGACACATCCGACTACCCTTCTGACAACCCGTATGGAATTCCGCAAGTGAATAAAAAGGTCTTGGGAATGATGAAGGATGAGGCAAATTCGAAAATAATAACACACTTTGTAGGCTTACGTTCAAAAATGTATGCCTACAAAGTGCAGGGGGGTAAAGTCACCAAAAAATCCAAAGGGGTTAAATTTAATGTGGTTAGGAATAAGATATCCTTCAATGATTATGTGGCTTGCTTGAAAGACTTCAAGGAGCAGACAGTCACACAGCGGACAATCCGTTCCTTCAACCATCAAGTATTCAGTATTGAACAGTCGAAAATTGCGCTAAGTCCTTATGACACCAAGAGACACCTACTTCCAAATTGTTATGACACCCTGCCTTTCGGACATTCCTCCATAGCTGACATATGATTCTCCTTCCATATACATTCCTCAACAATATCACCTTCATGTTCTGGGAAATGTCAACTGATAATATTTTACCCCCACCACTGATTTTTTCAATCTAGTTGTATATACGCTTACTAATTTTTATACACTCTATTTATTATATAATGTAGATTTTGTATTTCAGTTTTTGTATACACTATGTATTTTCCACTATGTTCAATAAAAGTTTCTTGAAAATTTGGTTGTGTCATTACTGCAAACGAATGAACCTGCTACAAAACGTCGAAAAAACGTCACAAACGTCAAAAACGTTCAAAAACGTCAAAAACGTCGAAATCGTCAAAAACGTCGAAAAACGTCACGTCAAGAACGTCAAAAAACGTCGAAAAACGTCGAAAAACGTCGAAAAGCGTCAAAAAACGTCAAAAACGTCGAAAAACGTCGAAAAGTGACAAAAAACGTCGAAAAACGTCGAAAAAACGTCGAAAAGCGCCAAAAAACGTCGAAAAACGTCGAAAAGTGACAAAAACGTCGAAAAACGTCGAAAAGCGTCAAAAAACGTCGAAAAACGTCGAAAAGCGTCAAAAAACGTCGAAAAACGTCAAAAAACGTCGAAAAACGTCAAAAACGTCAGGTTTTCCACGTTTCCAACGAAAGTCAACGATACCAGACTAGGAGTAAAGAAAAGCTGAGCTATTTCCATATTTTACTGTTCCAAATCATTCAGTACATTGTTTTTAAAGTAATACAAATATTCTCTAAGTGCCATGCTCAACAAACTATTATCAGATATTTCACAAAATGCATGTAATGCATCAAAACAGCTTTTATTATTGAAATGAGTCCTTGTCAAATTCAGAATATTGTGATAATAAGCACAAAAGTTAATATCTTCCAACCAAGCCACTCGATGGGCCACTAGTCTTTGGTCGGCTTCAAGGATCTGGGTGACATCTCTTTCGTCCATGTGGAACTCAACCTCGTGTTTTCTGACCAGTAGGAATTTTGTATCATCATACACGAGTTGTGTGATTTCACAAAAATCTCCGCATTGAAAGGTGATCGGATCATACTCATCTGCATGGGTTGGTAACTGTTCGAGGAAGAAATCCATCAATTTCTGTCGCAGCAAGTCGATGAAGATGTTCCACTCCAACACACCAAAAGATATTTTGTTTGGTGTCATGTAAGGTAATATAACTATGGCTGGACTGAATATTCTCGCTGGACTCAAACCGACTTTCAATTCAAAGCCACTCACTGGGAACGATGTGCTGAGCAGATGATGTTTTTCGGCTTTGGCTGCATTCTCGTACATTTCCAACATACTGTCTACGTCTCGATCATAATCACCACTGGATATAGGCGAGAATGGGATATTACTGCTAACTACCGATATACCACTATCTTGACTCGACATGTCGATTAAAACTGAGACTGAAACCGGCTTCGAGCAGCTATTTATATCCCTCCATCTCTCCATGATGATCACACGAAAGGCCCCTGACTTGTTGAAATCTGTCTGTATTTTCCATAAGAATCTACACTAAATCGACATTATCTATCCAACTGTTATGTTTCTTGTCGAGTCCCAACCACTTGACGTACATTCTCTTTCCTCTTTTCTTCAGCACTTTTTCAATGAGGTAAATGTCGGGATTCTTTGTCTTTTGTAATTCCTCCTCATAGAATGCGCCACTGATTGGCTGTCCATGCATGTCTTCGAGTAGGTAAGTAACAGGATTGGTTATCTTCACATTGACAATTTTGAATAACTCTGTCGTCCAGCTAGGTGTATAGCCTTTTTCGAAAATATGTTTCGCCTTAGATATGCGTACAATGTTGCCAACTTTCAGTTTACGTGGACCTGCGATTTTCAAATGGCTAAAGCTTTGGTGTAAAATATCTTTCTCGTTTTCCTTGTTCACCTCTGAGGGTTTGAATCGAGTCGTTGTGTGCTTGGTATGATTGTATTCATCAACGATCTGACGTAATATATCAATCCATTTGTAGGTGCCATTCAGACTGAAATATTTGTATAGTTTGTTTTTCAGCGTTCTTATTACTCGTTCAGCAATGGCAGCCTTTTTAATGCTGAATGTGTTGTAATGGTTGATGTCATATTTTTTCATCAATTTTTTAAACTTGCTGTTGAAGAATTCCGTTCCTTGATCAGACTGTAGATTTACTGGTATGCGCTTTGCATGTACCAATATATCGGCGAAAGATTTGGCAACCTCTTCTCCTGTCTTAGTTTTTAGTGGGCGTGTCCAGAGGTACTTGGAAAAGCAGTCAATCACTACCAGAATCATTTTATATCCTTTATTCTGATGGGCATACGGTCTCATCTCAGCCAAATCCATTTGCCATAAATTGTCCAATCCTTTGATTATGGTTCGTCGTCTGGGGTAATTTTTGCGAGCTGGAGCATGCAGCTCATTAACAAGTTGAATCTTGTCTCTCGAAGCCATAACGGTATATCAACTATTTTTATGTCAATTTTTTCATCTCATTGGTGGTCAATTGTGTCTGTTCCATCGATTCTTCATTCAATATCTCCTCTCTGTCAACAGCTCTCTCAGCCAGCTTGAAATCAGATCTCATTCGTGAAATAACACCATCTAAATGATTTTTCGTAGCCATATGTTCCGTTGGAGGATGTCTTGAAATAAACTTTTCAATATCCTTTATTTTGCTATCAATCATTCTCAATGTATCAGTCGACTGCCTGATGATGGTATCCAATGAGACGAGTTTATGTTTCAATTGGACTAATTCGATGATGTTACCGCTGCTGCCAGCTGATCTGCGGCCGAACTTGTCAAGACTCATGATTGACGACTCTCAGTATATAAGGTTAGCTTCACGAAGTTCATCAACGATTGCCACTATTTCATTATCGAGTGATGTGTTTCCAGCTTCCTTAGAAGCAATGAGTAGTTTCAAGCGGTCTACGAGTTCATTCGGATCGTCCCAATAGATATATTCCACGGGGTTTTCGTTGTACGTCAAACCACTACCAATCGTTGAACGCCTACCGCTGTTTTTTCGTATCTGTACAATAAGTGGCTTGATGACGTTCGTATACTTCCATCTCTTAGACCCTTTCAATTTTCCATCCTTGTTTATATAGCGATCACTCAGCTTCAAAATTTCCTTGTAAGCCTGCATATCTTCATCGTTATAATCTGAAGGATCATCATAGAAAATGAGCTGATACACCCCTGGAGTTCCTCGTACTTGTTTACCACCAATCTTTATGAATCCAGTTCTTTTATCAAAGTCAATTTCCTGCGTCCCCAGAAACCATTTCGACGTTTGAGGATCGTAAGTTGGACCATACATCTGATCTATTTTGTCGCTGTAATCCCAATGTTCTCTGAGATATGGATGCACCATGACTGGGTATTGGTCTAGGTATTCATCGATTACATCATACGGGATACTTTGTTCTGGAGTGATATTTTCGTTCAACAGGATATCATCATCATATTCGTATTGATCATCATCATCCACAATACTTCCGGTTCCACCCACCTCTTCCATTGGAATAAACTGCGTTTGCTGAGCCTGTTCTTCTTCTTTTTTCAGTTCAGGTGGCTCTTCTTTCTTCATACTGGTGCTAAACTGGGCTCTTGCCAGTAAATCACGATTGGCCTTTGACGTTTTCACAATTTCTTCCAATGGTTTGGATATGGGCTTGAACATTTTGTTTAGCGATTCGTCCTCCTCAGATTTACCCAGTTTCAAGGCCAAGTACTTTTTTCTGATTGTACGCGTGAGCTCTGCAATTTTCCGTTTACGTGCTGCAGCCTGATCGTCATCACGTTTGGATGGCATTCTTCTTCTGCGCATGACTTGACTTGACGACCTCATGATGTCGAATGACGTGTCTACACTTTTATATATTTGTCGAAACCTTGGCGATATCTGCCGTTATGCAAATCAAAATCCTTGACAATCACTAGAGTACCATATGTGACACTCCAACATTCGGAGCACAATTTTTTAAAGACGTCAAAGCTCATGTCTGGAGAGACATGTTCATCAAACACATGCTTCAAGTTGATCTCGTCCTGTTTGAACAGCACCACCATGTTACAATTGTCTCTCAATAATTGCTTAGGAATTTTAGAGTAAGTTTGGCAAAGGTAGGCAGCATCGATATCTTTGTGTCTACACATTGAAAAATATTCTCGAATTTTTTGTTGCTCATCACACGCCACATCGTCAAATATGAAAATCGAGTTGGGTTTCGCCTCAGATGGGCTTATTATTTCATTGTTGTCTCTGTACGGAAAATAGCCCACCTCCTTCACTGCATCCAACACCTCTTGAAGTAGCTGATATTCCGGTTGATACAACGACTTGGAGTACACGTAGACATTTTTGAATCTCGCGCCATTTCGATTGAAGAGTAACGATAGCATGGCGTTTGTCTTGCCACAACCACTCGGTCCACACATGATTGCTCGAAACGAGTTGGGTAATAATTTTCCATGTTTATTCGGTGTCCTTGGTGACGTGTGAAGGTCCAAATTTTCGATAGGTAGCGTCTGGTCTTGTTGAATGACTTTCATCTCGTGATAGAGGTGCAAAGACTCCAATGATTGTGTACAAGGGAGACGGTGTTTTGAATTTTCTTATAAACAAATTACCATTCGAGGTACACCTACCTGGTGGCTATCAATACTGTGGACGTAAGTACAAAAGTGAGGTTAGAGATTGAATAACTGATTTTACGTTACAGCTGGAACAAAACTTCAGAAACGGCTTGCACGTGGTGATCCTGGCATCAATCCCTTAGACGTTGCCTGCAAACAACACGACATTGCATATTCACAGAACACGTCTTTGGAAGAACGTCATAAAGCGGATTCGGTGTTGGAGAACGCTGCCTGGGAACGTGTGAGGTCAGAGAACTTGTCCAATATCTGGGCAAAGTCAAACTCTATTACAATAACGATCCATTCCAGAAATATAACCAAATCAACTGTGGTCATCTCTGTCTGGAGTTCCTGTACAATGGAAGCCGTTTTAGCATATCTCCACCGTGAGAAGGCGTTGCAAGACTTTTCCGCAAAAGAGTTGGCACTCTTCCCCATCAACTATCTGATCCAACATGTTAGACCTTGGGAACTCTTGGATGTTTGGCATAAATTACCACAGGACTATAGGAAGAACTTTGATCTGAGAATTCTTTTGCCTTGTTACATCCACTATAATAGACCTGATGCTCGAACCCACGTTGATGGACCGGTCAGCTCACAGTTTGAATGTCATGGTTGTAATTATTTCTTGAAGTGTAGAGTTGTCTTGGAATAAATATTCATAATTATAGCTGTGTGTCATTAGGTACGTCATGTCTCTACTGTTGACCTTGACGAGTACCACCAACCAGTTCTCTTTCACACCCTCCTCACCGATACTACTGCACCCTCTGAAAAGCTATTACATAGCTGTACTAGGATTTCACAGCTATCATTCCATACCGAATATTGATGGTGAAAAGTTCTACTACTACGAGAACGATAATCGTGAAGTGCTGAAGGAGATTCAGTTTCCGACCGGCTGTTATGAGATAGAAAATATTGAGGATTACATTCGGAGACAAATTCAAGAAGCTGATGCAGATTTCACTTTGAAGCCCAACAACAATACTTTGAAGTGTGAAATCTATAGTCGACAACATACCATCAGTTTTGAGGAAGATAACAGCTTTGGTGAGTTGTTGGGATTTTCGAAGAGGATCTTGGAACCTGGCCGAATTCACTGTTCAGATCGTCCTGTGAACATTCTGAAAGTATCAAGCCTACATTTCGATTGCAACATCACTGAAGGGTCGTTTTATGCAGACAGGCCTGCTCACACTATATTAAGCTTCCCCATCACCGTAGATCCTGGTTACGCTATCAACGAACGTCCAAATACCCCTCTCTATTTACCTGTGAGAAGTAGCCTGAGAGACATCACTAACATTACCGTTACAGTGCTGGATCAGGACCTAAGACCTGTTAATTTCCGAGGAGAAAAGGGCACCCTACACTTGGACTTGCAAGAACGTTGAATGGGTCTAGTAGTTGATAATGAAAGATTAACCACAAACTCCTCAGTATCAACGGGACCTCCGAAGAGACAGGAGCTCACTCCAGAAAACGTTCTCTTTCTGCTAGCAATCGGATTACGAGTGAAAAATGAACAAGCGCAAGT
The DNA here is from genome assembly GCA_918026855.4 of Phaedon cochleariae. Taxonomy (NCBI): domain Eukaryota; kingdom Metazoa; phylum Arthropoda; class Insecta; order Coleoptera; family Chrysomelidae; genus Phaedon; species Phaedon cochleariae. The sequence continues at coordinate 23,504,065 of OU896710.1, forward strand.
ATATTCGTTCGGAAGAATCAACAGCACCAACATTCAACCACACAAACCCAATTTTCGATCTGTATCGTCGGCCCAGATATGATGAAACTATTCGAAAAGAAGAATATCGCTCCTACATCCCATACGTCAAATCCTTCAATAACAATGATATGGTGGAAATCAACATAAATCAAGCAGACACATTTTTTGCAATGCATGAGTCTTTGCTGGAAATCAAAGGAACGTTGAATGTGCAAGGAGCTGGAAATGTGTACTTGGTCCCCAACTGTGGAGCATTTCTATTCGATTCTTGCAGTTATGTGCAGAGTGCAAGAGAGATAGAAGTAGTCAGAGATCCAGGGATCGTGAGTAGTGTGCGAGGATTCATGTGCTATAAACCTGATGATTCCAAACACTTATCCACAGCCGGATGGACGTATCCTGATAAACCGCTTTTGAATGCAATTGACAAGACATTTAGTTTGTTGATACCACTAAAGCACCTGTTCAACGTTTTCAATGACTACACCTCAATCACCTATGGAAAACAAACAATCCGACTGATTCGAGCTCGTAATGATAACGATTGCGTGATAGTACAGGAACTCCCCAATGGACCTACAACCACTACTACTACAGTTGAAGTACAAATACATAGTGTAGTGCTAAAAGTGAAGCACGTATTTCCGAACGATGAAATCAAACTACAACTGATGCAACCCATCAAAAATGATACACCTATACTGATTCCATTCAGGAAATGGGACCTCAACCAATTGCCTGCTCTTACCAAAAGGCGCAAAAAGTGAAATTTGGGCAGTCAAAACGAGCGCTTCGGTGGAACGTCCTCGGTACGTTATTGTGTGCTTCCAGAAATCTAAACGTGACAATGCAGAAGCTGATGCTACCCACTTTGATAACACGAGCATAGTTAGTATCAGATTAGCCCTCAATGGTGAATATTGGCCTAATGAGAGAATGCAGCTGGATTTCGCTAAACAAGACTACACCCTTGCTTACTACAACTATACCAGGTTCTATTCGAGCTATTCACATTCGACGGAGGTTCACCCAATCTTGGATTATGGGGAATTCAAACAGCATGCATTATTTGTGATTGATTGCTCGAGGCAGGAAGAGACCATGAAATCATCGACAGTTGATATAAAGCTTGAAATCGAAGCCGATAAAGGATTCCCTGCTGACACCAAAGCCTATTGCATCATCGTACATGACGGTCTGCTAGAGTACTTCCCTCTAACGGAAGTCGTCAGAACCTTGATTTGAGTATAAATACCAGCTGCAAACTGCTCGAGCTCGCATTCGATCGTCAGCCGTCATGAGGATCGCACTTGTCGACATTCAAGGCTTCACTCTTGACAGTGTTTTCCACCCGAAAGAGCTGACCATTCAAATTGGCCGCCAGAGATCCAACTTCCTATTCAAACCGCCTACACCGTTTGCTACCATTTGTGGACGTGACAAGAAAACTACACGTTATGTGGAGAAATTCGTCCATGAAATACCATATGATGCTGGTGATGTTGAATATACGGAGCTGAACGACATTTTGGAAAAATATCTGTTGCATTCGGTTGAATGTATGTACGTGAGGGGCAATCAGAAAACTGACTTTTTGAAGACGAAATGTGAAGAACTTGAAGTATTCCCAACTGTATACGATGTTGCTTTGTATGATGGAATACCCTGTTCCAGTAAAACCTACCAGCAAACTATATCGTACTGCCCCAACCACGCCAATGGAAAATATATGTGTGCCCAGCGGAACGTTGATCAACTTTACCAGTGGTTTATAAATGTAATATTACCTAAATGAAGATGTACTGTGTTTGGCTCAATAAACATTATGATAAGGATGGGAGTTTTATTGAAACACCTTGCATAAGTTCCATCATTTTATTCACGATATATGTACCCAGCTTTAATTAGGCCTTTCACAATCAAAACGAACGTAGCTGCTAATGTCAAACCTAGTAATATGAACATTTTATTAAATTCATTCTGTATTCCTGTTGTGGGGGCTCCTATAGTTTGCCAGTCGGTATCCTCTTCAGATCCACCGGAAAACATCAACTTGAGTTTGAAGAAGGAATTATTCGTCTCTGGTATCTCTTTGTAGAATACTGGTAGACATCCATTGTTCACCAACTTATTTCGCATCGCTGTCCACGATGATCGATTGCAATCTTCTTTCGAGTCATTGAAACATATCGCCATGTTCTTGACATCCTTGGGAAATTTTGTATACAATACGTTATTCAAAATTGCTGTCAGAACTATGAATGCCACCCGTGACATTTTGAGGCTGGATGTGTCGTCTCTGCTCAACAGGCACCTCTACTGCTGGTACTCTTCCACAGCTGCTGAAGACTTTATCCCACAAACTCAGATTCTCCAATTGATTCAACACTTTGGTTTTATCTTCGTACAATGTTATGTCTTTGTTCATCTGTCGAACCCGTTCCCCAAATTCCTCCAACTTGCTTCTGTACTCTTCTAAGGACATTGTAACACTGATTCAGAGGTCAAGTCTGAATAGTGGTAGTGGTAGCTACGCATGCGCACAGCTGATATAAGCTATTGGGCAGATTCGGCAAACGTTCTTTGAGACACATCCAGTATCCATGATTGAATGGCTCGAGACAAGTTTGAACATGTCTGTTGGATGACTCATCGGCCACCTGCGTCAGAACAATGGACCCATTGTTTTCACACAGATAAGGATGATGCAATCGGATGAGGTTGTTACGTAATCGGACACCTGCAAACAAAGGCGGCATTGTTCTCGTATAATATTGCGTCGCAATTTCCCAATAGCCGGAATTCCAAGAAACGCTGTGGCATAGAGAAAACAAAGGCGGCATTGTTCTAGAGGAAGGCTAGATAACATATGGCAAACAAAGGAGGCATTGTTCTATGAAGTCGAGATAAGGATGACTCATCGACCACCTGCAACATGCATATCGGGTGACCTTGAAACAAAGTGCTACCAATTGTAGTAATACCAACCTAAATCTGGTGGGCAAAGTCACTAGATTGTGACGTCATCCACCACCTTTCAAAAATAAGAAGAAGAGGACACGCCCATAAGCATTAGTGTTCAGAGTACTTGCACGTGTCATCCCTTGTGTTCCATGTCATCTGTCACTTGTCATGTCACTTGTCGGTCACCTGTCACTCTTTGTGTTCCATGCCACCTGTCACTTGCCATCTGTCACCTGCCACTTGTCATCTGTCACCTGTCACTTGTCACCTGTCACTTGTCATCTGTCACTTGTCACCTGTCACTTGTCATCTGTCACTTGTCATCTGTCACTTGTCATCTGTCATCTGTCACTTCCGGCGGCGGCCATCTTGTGACGTCACTTTCGTGCAGCCAACACCTTCTACCACAGGAACGGTTGTGACGTCACTTCCGGCGGCGGCCATCTTGAGCTGAGGCGAAGGTAGGTACACTACTTACCATTGCTTCTTCTTCTCATCAATTGATGAACTATGTTTTCCTGAATACGGAACTATACAGGGTGGCCCACGGTTGATGGTACCTTAGACGTTTACGGAGAACGGGACATTGGATCATTTTGAAAATTTGGTATCTTGGAAAATCAGTTATGTTCTATTGATCTGAAATATTTGCAGCTCTGCGGCGTTGCCGGTTCTATCTGAAAGAAGCAACAACTTTCATTATTTCGAATGGAACATCCTGTATTTCATTCCATTTTTAGATTCTGACTGAATAGCTTATTTCATCAACATATCACGCTGAGGGGTTTATGGGAAATGATTACAGATGTATAATATATAGAATTTTTCGTGTCAAAAGTACTTATTATCGGTCAAAACGGCTTACATGTCCCTATCTAAACTTTTGATTCCCTATCTACTGACATTCGATTGGGACAGATACAGGCAGATCAAAATTCTGAATTCTGCATCACCCTGTATTTTTTTCAATCAAATGTCAGTAGATAGTGGAACAAAAGTTGAGATAGGGTCAGGTTGAACGTGTTGACTAGTAATCATTACTTTCAATTCAAGAAATGCTTGAAAAATCTTGATTTCTCACACCCTATATCTCTGTAACCGTTTCCGTTAAACCTAAAGTATGATATATCGATGAAATCAGCTCTTTAGTGAGAATCTAGAAATGGAATAAAAAACAGGTTGTTCCATATCAAATTGTTGCTACTTTTTGATTAAAGCGGCAAAGCCGCAGAACTGATAATATTTTGGATCAATAGATCAGAACTGATTATCCAAGAAACAAAATTTTCAGAATAATCCTATGTTCCGTTCTCCGTAAACGTCTAAGGTCATCGACCGTGGGCCACCCTGTATAGTTTTCTTCATATTTTCAACGGCACATGAATAAGTTTCTAAATCCTCAACTAGCTCCCAGTTAACCGACTCCAAATCAAAATAGAGATGCAATCTGAAGTTTCTGAATCTGAAAAGTCCTCTCATCCATGTGCATTGTGTGCATAAACAAGTCTTACAGCAGTCATAGGCTATTGTGAGTCAGGCTTTTCAATCTTGATTAATCTTCTTGTCGACTTTGACAAGTAGCTTCGAAATTCAAAATATATTCATATATATTTTATCTCTTGGGACGCACGAAAGAAAATTCCTATAATATGTACTACTTTTTTATGAATCCTGTAACATCATAGGAAGGCTTGCACTATACAAACCATGTACGACTTGTTTATGCACACTACTGTACATACTCACGAATATGACTGATCAGATCTGGAACTGAATTTGAAGAATTTCCACAGAATTAGTTACTCAATCTCCATGTCACTGTGTTTGAACTTCTCAATTTTTTATAGGGAAATCTGATTATACAATCCTGAAATAAATAGGGTGGTGCAATAATCAGAAATGCTGACCCCTATTTCTTGCCATATAGAAAGTCTGAAATATACATAACATAATTGCATTATTATGACATATATTTTCATTTCTAGCTAAAAGAAATGAAATAACGGTTTTGGACAATGTTCTCCTGAAACCTGGAACCTCAACTGATTCATCGATGATGAAAGGTATTCAATATTCAGTTTTGCAGCCCTCAATTTTTTTCAATTCTGACATTTTATGCTCAACTCATGCAGGGGAATTCCTATGGGACGAGATATAATCAGAAGTGATACTATAAGACTAGAGTCTCGAGATCATACCCGTGTGTTCACCGAACACGCCCGATCGTTACCTAAGCGGTGGGGAGACCGAGACGTAAGAAGGCAGCCATGATGCTGCCTCCGTTTTTTTGTAGTACGGGGTGGGCCACCAACAGTTTTCTTGATCACATTCCACCTTTTTTTTTTCGAATAAATAAGAAACATTTGATAGGCATCGAGTGATCTACTGCGACCTATCAGATAATGAAAGCGATGATTTGATTTGCAATAATTCGCTATGTCACGACGAGTCCTACATGTAAATAGCGAACCACTCATCGAAAATCATGAAACTATATGTACATATTATATGCTTATGTCTTGTTGGCAAGGACGCTCGTTTTATTCAAATTATTTTCGATAATGTTCATCTGCTTCACTAGAAATCATTATTATTAGTAGCAGCTTTGTTATTCAAAATGGAACACCTTATATTTTATTACATTTTTGGATTCTTCTAATTGAGCTATGATTTCGTTGATCAAGCTCAAGGTATACCTATATATACGTAGAATGTGAAAAATCGAGATTTTTTTGTATCGAAACTATACAAATACCTATATTGATTTGTCAAAATGGCTTACATGTGTCCCTATCCTAACATTTTATTTACTATCTACTGATGCCATTTAATTGAAACAAATATAGGGTGGATCAGATTTCAGAATTATATAAAGTGCTCAAAGAAACAAGTGGACCACTGGAAATTTTGACAATTTTCAAACTGCTATAACTTTTCAAAAAATGAATGGATTTTCAATCGGAATGCAGTGTTCGGAAGATGCAGTCTTTCTGTTCAAGATTCACTGTTCAAAACTCGTCGAAGTTTTTCTGCCATTATACACCAAGTGTTCGAAAAAAGTATTACAAAAATGAAAAAGTTCAAACGCTTCCGTATTCCAAGGAAATTTTTTTATTTTTCTACAAATCATTTTTTCTGAACGTTCAAGCCAATATCTCGAAACGGTTTTGGAATTTTTCATATTCCTCATACAGGATGTTGAAAATCGATTTTTTTTCATTTTTTGGTTTTTATCGCATCATTTCCGATTTTAAAATCATGCATGCCACATTCGAAGCATTTTGCTACGCATACGACGATGAAACATCATGGAGAATGGATTCACATTGCTTTGAAGTCATCGACAATCTCAACAGAAGAAAAATTCATTTTTTTTGGGAATGTTCAGAATTTGGCGAAATCGTCTGTTCAGTTTGGTGCTGCCATAACCATATGCTATGCTAAACACAATTCCTTCATTTGGGTCGATTGCTCTGCTCAATATCTCGGATTGATTTTGTGATTTTTCAGATAAGTCAATCTAAGGGGGCGTAAGGGGGCCCTTTTGGATTTTCCTGATCAATTCAAACGATAACGAAGATACAATGGTTTTAAGATATTCCTGAGCTGGCATGAAGTCAAGAAACCTCTTTAAAACAAGTTTTTTCATCGGATAGTCGAAAATTAATCGAAAAGTCAATTTTATGTAATCAACACCCATTCACGCAATTGATACCACTGCAACACCCAATATAATACCTCATGTCGAACCTTTGACAACTGTCATCATCCTACAACAATATCTTTATATTCAAATTCAACCAAAAGAAAGATCCGCTTTTAAACTTTGGGTGCATCAAAAATCATTATTTCTTGAACAAGTTTTTATTTCTGAAATTAAGTACCCAATAATTATCATTATAAATATATTCAATATTTTGTTGGTCCACCTCGTCGACTCAATAAATGTTGACATCTTCGAGGCATTGATTCTATCAAGGATCGAATGAAATCTTGTGGAATTCTGGCCCATTCATCACGAATTATGTTTTCCAAATGATTCAAATCATCTGGAATTCGTTGCCTTTCTGATAATCGGAGCTTTAATCGACTCCAAACATGTTCTATTATGTTCATGTCTGGGGAATTAGCTGGCCACTCCATATGATTGATGCCGTGCTGTTGGATAAATTCATGAACGATTGCCGCCCTATGTGGACGAGCATTATCGTCTATGAAGACGAATTCGTTTCCTCGAGCAATAGCTTCTGGCAGAAGTATAGGGCCAAGACATTGCTCGATATAAACCCTTGCATTCATAGTCCTCCTCAAGATGACAAGATCTGTTTTTCCGTGCCATGAAACACCGCCCCAAATTGTTAGCCCACCTCCACCAAAAGCAACTTTCGCACACATATTCAACTCCACATGTCTGTCGTTTGGTTGACGCCAAACCAACATCCTGCCGTCAGATTGATGCTTTGTCACCCTACATTCGTCCGTGAATAAACAATGCCGCCATTCCATATCCCATTCCAAATGTTGTCTTGCCCATTCCAGTCTTGCCGTTCTATGATGTGCTGTTAGAAACGGACAGCTCTCCTGCCTTCTAGCACGAAGGTTTCTTCTGTGAAGTGTGTTCCGAAGTGTTTGAGAACTGACGTTCAAACCTGCAGCTTGTCGAAGGTCTTCATTCAACAAGGATGCATTTCTCCTGGGGTTTCTTCTAGCGAGAACTTGCACATATCTGCTTTGAGCATTGCTGAGCTTTCGAGGTCTGCCACCTCCAAACCTATAACTCACAATGCCGGTCTCTTGTAATCGACTTTTCGCTCTCACCAAAACACTGTGGGAGACTCCATACATTTGGGCTGTAGCTCTTATTGATAAACCATTCTCAATAAGTCTAAGAGCATTTTCGAGTTCATTCCGAGACAATCGCGGCATAATTTTCGAGCACAATAATACCAGCAAAGATATTGTTGTAGGATGATGACAGTTGTCAAAGGTTCGACAGGAGGTATTATATTGGGTGTTGCAGTAGTATTAATTGCGTGAATGGGTGTTGATTACATAAAATCGACTTTTTCGAACAATTTTCGATTATGCGATGAAAAAACTTGTAATGAAGAGGTTTCTTGACTTCATGCCAGCTCAGGAATATCTTAAAACCATTGCAGCTTCGTTATCGTTTGAATTGATCAGGGAAATCCAAAAGGGCCCCCTTGCGCCCCCTTGGATTGACTTATCTGAAAAATCACAAAATTGATTCGAGATATTAAGCAGAGGAATCGACCCAAATGAAGGAATTGTGTTTAGCATAGCATATGGTTATGGCAGCATCAAACTGAACACACGATCTCGCCAAATTCTGAACATTTCTCAAAAAAAATTAATTTTTTTTCTGTTGAGATTGTCGATGACTTCAAAGCAATGTGAATCCATTCTCCATGATGTTCCATCGTAATATGCGTAGCAAAATGCTCCGAATGTGGCATGCATAATTTCAAAATCGGAAATAATGCGATAAAAACCAAAAAATGAAAAAAAATCGATTTTCAACATCCTGTATGAGGAATATGGAAAATTCCAAAACCGTTTCGAGATATTGGCTTGAACGTTCAGAAAAAACGATTTGTAGAAAAATAAAAAAAATTCCCTGAAATACGGAAGCGTTTGAACATTTTCATTTTTGTAATACTTTTTTCGAGCACTTGGTGTATAATGGCAGAAAAACTTCAACGAGTTTTGAACAGTGAATCTTGAACAGGAAGACAGCATCTTCCAAGCACTGCATTCCGATTGAAAATCCATTCATTTTTTCAAAAGTTATGGCAGTTTGAAAATTGTCAAAAAATTCAGTGGTCCACTTGTTTCTTTGAGCACTTTAAAAGAAGTACTATACCTTTTCAACTTCAATTTCGGAATCGGTGAGATATATTTCGGAAAAAGTAATCTCGATTTCAGAATTGGTTAGTTCGATTTCAGAAATGGTGAACGTAATTTCAGAATCGGTGAGATGAATTTCAGAATTGGTAGGTTCAATTTCAGAAGATGAATCCTTATATATGTTTGAAATGTTCTCAATTGCAAAAGAGAAGATTTTTTTAATGGACATCTTGCAGATACCATAGTGGTAGTTCTGGATAATGCACCTGCACATTCAAGAATAGAAGAGATATGCATAGAGGAAGAATTTCAAGATGTTATATTTCGTAGATTGGCACCTTACAGCCCTATGTTGAATTCGATTGAACATATATGGAGTGCCTTCAAGTCAGAAATGAAGAGCTTTTTGCAAGAGCATCGCCAAAGGGTCATAGCTGGGGATCCGAACAGATTGCTCAACCAGATAGAATTCAGTCTGTGATGTCTTGAAGAATGTGCAGATCATTCAATGAGAATGATAACACCTCAAAAGTGTTTGCATTCTCATAATCATGTGCAACGCTACTATCCTTCTGGGATTCGGATGGAAGACATCTGTGGATCAAATTGAGATTATAATTATGTTATTGAATTGTTTTTGAACAGTTGAATATTGTAATATGGTTGGTTAATCACACAAGCAATTGGAAATATTTCGAACAAACAAAAGGATTTATTTTCTGAAATTGAACTTACAAATTCTGAAATACAACTTACCATTTCTGAAATTGAATGGACTTTATCTGAAATTCAACTCACCGATTCTGAAATTGAGTTTACCATTTCTGAAATCGAAGTAACCAATTCCGAAATCAAGATTACTTTTTCCGAAATATAAGTTACCGATTCCGAAATTGAAGTTGAAAAGGTATAGTATGCCTACTAAAAATATATATATATTTGAAATAAACAAAACAAATACATCACATAAAAAAACACACTCTAATATTCGACATAAAATAAAATTCAATCCCACTGGATGTATTTAAAAATATAAACAGTGTGCATGTCACTTCTAATGAAATCAACCCGTATATCTAACGTAACTGTTCAATTTTCAGGAGCGATAGATATATATACCAACTATGACCAAAGTGAGGTAATCTTCAGTGAAATACACTGCTCGGGTCATGGACCCACCAACATTTCCGGAAAATGATATTAGGAGGCAAGATAGGTTGAAAATCACTTCGGATTCGAAATCAGGACGTAACCCTGTACCTCGAAAACGAAGCAAGTTTAGGACACATGTTTATATGACCTTTATTCATCATATTATATCACAAGGAATCACCCCTTGAATTATTTCGGTGTTATTTAGATACACTCTGTATAGATCATTCTGCATCCCAATATAGTTATTCAACATTTTTCCCCATGTTTTTCCCATAGCGAAGTTCAGCAAATACCGATGGCGAGAGCACTATGTTTATTGATTTGATGTCTACCTATAATATATGTAGAACAAGAAGGCACAACTACTAGTGTTCCTCTTCGAAGTACAATTGACAAATTTGACTGCAAAATAATTCTGGCACGCGCCAATATTCATAACGTAGTTACGTCTCCCCACTAACGATCGGGCGTGTTCGGTGAACACACGGGTATGATCTCGAGACTCTAGTTACTATAAGTACTTCTGAATATTCGGGTTATACATCGATAACTTTTTGCATAATTATTACAAAGAGTGTCAGTTTAACAACTGTCAAACTGACATGATTCGTAATTATTGTGCAGGAAGTTTTAGATGTATAACCTTGAAGATTTTGAAGTTCGAATTGTATTCGATACGATTATTTTTTGAGTAGTCTGAACAAACGTCACAATTTAACGGTGCGCTTTGTTTGTATGTAACAATATGAATTGGTTACTATGGACATTTGAATAATTCTAAATTTCGGATTGGTAGAGTTACTCTATGTATAATCATGTATAATCGAAATTATACATGGTAGCTTAGCTCGATCGAACCAATCGAAACGGTTCAAAATCATACGAAGAAAATAATCAATATCAGAAAGTGTGGAGATCAGATTCAATATTCGATTGAACATGCTGAACATTCAAAATGATTTGATTTTCAGTAGTATAGCTTTCAACTGAGACACATGACAACTTCAACAATTTAAAAAAAATAGGTAGGTACCCTCTGTAGGACATTCCATTCTTCTAAAACATATGCTGATTTCACTTCCACTATATTTAACTTTATGGTATACTTAATCTAGAGCCGTGTTCGATATAATAAGTAACCTCGGAATTTTTAGCAAAATAATGTACCTACTCAAGATGAATTCAAATTCTTTCAAATTACGCAACATTCGGAAGCTGAGCTTGAGTTATAGAGTTATAGAGAATCAAAAAAGTGGCTATAATCTTGTTTTATGTCTTAGTTGATAATACATCTATAGTTCGGTAATATCGAAATAATTTCAACATGTTGTGTCTTAACTTGCTTTATTTTAGACATATTATTATACGGTGTAAAAGTTTTTAGAAAAAATCAGTTTTTCATCAATTACGCGAAAACCTTTGGGCTGATTTCGATAAAAACTCAAATGAGCCTTTCAAGTTTTATCAAAATCAGCCTAAAGGTTTTTGAGTAATCAATGAAACACTTTTTTTTTTAAACTTTGTCACCCTATATTTCAGAAAAGAAGCAAGTTAGGACACATGCTCATATGAATAAAAACTTTTATTTTTGCATAAAAAATCGATCCTAAACGTTTGGCGGTTTAACCCTCGTTCTCTCTGTATATTCATAGTGAAAAGTCGTCAAGATTCCGAAGTAGATTTATTTGGAAAATGAAATAATCCACATGGGGTTCCAGTGAGAAAAAGTTGCCTTTTGTTTACGATAAGAACGGCAACACTGGATTGATGAAAATATTGAAGATGGATAGAGCATATATCCGATTATTCACACAAATAAATTTTCAATCTTAGTTTTCTCGCTCTTTGGTGACTTCTACTGCTCTATCCAATGGTTCACAAAGATAATTTGATTTCAGAAATGGAAGATCAATCATCATCTGTTCCTGGTACATATTACTAGTATATTTACATCAGTAATCGTGGAAGACTACCGATGTCCATCTGATATCGTCCGGAGTATTTCGAATATCCCTGTGGTACTTGCTAAAGCTGAAACATCATCATCATCAGTACCTGGTAGTCGAAATTAAAATATATATTGGAGACCGTAAATTTTCCAAAGCTTTGATATTTTCAGATCAATCTGTTCAAAAAAAGATAAGTGCAAAAAAACACAGTTGCCTGTTTTGTGGCACATTAGTAGTCAATTTGCCTAGACACCTGAGATCGATGCATATAGAAGAGGAAAGTGTGAAAGCTGCAGTTGATGCTTCAACAAAATTTCTGCAAGGTGCCTACATAATTAAACTCATGTACCACAATATACAGAGTATCCCAGTTTCGATATACCAGAGGTTCCTCCAATGGATCCGAAACTTTATTCCAAATATATTGCATGAAAATTTGGATCCGATGTTTATTTGCTAAATGGGATATTTTTATTTCAATTATTATTGAAATTGAAAGCTTGCTATGAAGGATATCTCTTGAAGGTATTTACAAAAACCTATGAGACCAACACAATTCGATACAAACAAATTACAAATTTGCATAGTTTGGGCGCTGGACAGTTGAAATTTTCAATTCGTTAGCTTTATAACTTTGAAACGGATCATGCCATTTTACTCAAGTTTGGTACGTTAGGATACCTTTATAGGGTTCTTGATTTTTTTCTGTAAATTAACATTTAAAACTTCAACGGCAATGGGAAAAAAAGAGTTCAAGTAATAGATTTGGATTGCCCAACTTCATAAAAAATTTCCAAAATGTTCACCACCTTCACGTATACAGAGATTCATAGGACGAAAAAATTTGAAATATAATATCAGCTGTTTGAGTTGTTTTCTGTACTGAGTTAGCCAAAACGGTATAGCGTCCAAACTGAGCAACTCTACTGAAGTGAGTTTACTTGTATCCATTTTTTCGTCGTTTAAATCTTTGTATACGTGGAGGAGGAGAACATTTTGATAAAAATTTAATGGAATATCTGTTATTTGGTTTAATATTTGCATATGCTCCTAAATACTGGAATTTTATTTTTTTTTCAAACCCATGGAAGTAATCGAATTTTATCAAGAGTATATTTTCGTAGTGAATGAATTGCCCAATGCAAATTCCATAATGAAACTCCTGTTTTTCGATTGGAGTTGAAGTTTTATATGTGTATTTACTGACAAAATCGAGTTCTAGGAATGATATTAATAGATTTTATTGCTCCATAAAGAAATCCTAAGGAACAAAATTTTAGTGAAATCGCATAAGCTGTTTCAAAGTTTTAAATCAAAAAAGATTTGAAAATTGTAACTTCAGAGCCGTCTAGCGCTCAAATAAGCAACTTTGTACTAAGTTTGCTTGTATAGAATTGTTTGGGTCTGAGGAATATTTGATAGGTTATTTTTCTAAAGACCTTTCAGAGACACCCAACTACCGGGTGCCCAAAGTTATCGTATTTCTTTTGAAAAAAAGATTCTGTTTTTTATTCTATTCTCATAATCAATGAAGATTTTCATCAATTGTGAATGTCCTACCTATCCAAATGAGGATACTCTGTATAGAAATATTTATATCTGATTTTGCAATTGACCGGCCAAATAACATTTCTTCGGACGACATCAACGATTTTCCTTATAGCTCGAACGTCAATTCATATAAAATATTTTCATATCCTCAGTTGGAACTCAAATTCACAAAAAGAACTACCGGGTGCCCAAAGTTATCGTATACAGGCAATATCTCGCTAATTTGACAAGAAAATAATGAATAATAATACTTTGAATAACATCAAAGTATCTTCCCAATGATGTATAAAAAAGGTTGACAGCCCTGTGGTAGCTACCCCTCATTTTTTGTTTCCAAATGGAACTGGAATTTGGAATACAGTGAGACACAAATGAAACCTAATCTGTGGATTTAGATGATCTGAAAGAAAGTATTTGTGAAGCATGTCGTAGCGTTACACCAGCTATGATTCAGGCGGCGTGCACAAGAACGTTATTAACACGTTTTGCAACTTGCACGGATTCTGCAGGAAATAATGTTAAACACTTGCTTTGAATGTTTGTTTGTTTTTTGAATTGCATAGTAGCTATTTTCTTTGCAATTCATACTTCACAAAATGTTAGTGCTAGTAGGGTTATTGGTGAACGATTTTTACGAAAAAATCTTCGAAGTTCATCAAAATCCAATGAATATGTTTTTCTGATTTGTGATTACCCCAACTAGCACAAATATTTCTGTTGTTATTAATGACAAAATACCAAGTATGTTCTATCGTTGAATGACATGCAACTTTCACTGACAATATACAGTAGGTGCAATTTGAAATTAGAAAGTTAGGGTTAGCGACCACAGGGCTGTCAAATTTAAGAAACTTTTTATACATCATTGGGAAGATACTTTGAACTTGAAACATGAGCTGAAGATGGACTTTTCTAAGTCCGAAACATGTCCCTAAACATTTAACAAGAAGATTATATATGTGTGGAGATAACTTTGAGCTTTTCTTCATCCCTTTGGGGCACTTTGAAGTTATTCAATATAACTTGGGACACTCAGTATAGATGTGAATGAACAGTGCATCCCATTTTTGTTGAGACTGTCAGGTTTCTAGGTCATTATTGAAGATAAAGCCTTGCGGTTTTCACGTCCCTTTCCTCCTTTTTTATGAAACTCAAAATTGCCTAATCAGATTTTACATAACTGTTTCCGTTTATAAGATACAGGGCGATTTCGGTTTTTTACCCCATCATATCTACGAAGTCATAAGAAATTATGTTCAGAGAACTACGTCTGACAGAGAATTCTGTGCAGAATCCAGTGGCGTACTCAATTATTTTTTCAGGGCGTGGCGTCGGAGACCGCAGAGTCGTGACTGGAATTGAAATAAATTCAAAATAATAATATGTACATCTGCAAATTCTGTAATTCAACATTGGTGAATCACAGAAGTGTATGAACTATGTATTTCTATTTATCAGTTGCTTTTGGATACCTACGTTTTGTGATTCGTGTTAGTGAATTAGTGTTGGTACATAAGTTTGTGTCGTATCTCTACGACCATATCCCGAAGAAAAAAGACTCGAGTTCGACACTGGATTCTGCTCAGAATTCTCTGTTAGGCATAGTTTTCAGATGAACATTATTCTTTATTTTATAACTTCGTAGGTATAGAAGAGGTCAAGGAATATATATTTTGAAAATCGCCCTGTATCTCATAAACGGTAAAAGTTCTGCAGAATATAATCAGGACATCTTGAGTTCCACAAAAAAGGACAGCCACCTGAAAACCACAAGGTTGTATGTTCAATGGAAACCGAGAAACCTGGCAGTCTCAACCAAAATGGGATACACTGAACACTAAACTTGAGATAGGTCTAGAAATCAAGATGAATTTGGCATTATTTTCAGGAGAAAGGAATCCGAAATACAGAAACCACACTGCATTTGAGGAATTGAGGAAACGTGGCGATCACCACTACAATTATCTGAATAATTGTGAAAATATCATCCCTGTCAGGAATTCTCCTAAACCTGATCATACTTCCTATGTTTGTTGTCCTCTATGTAAAGGTTTTTACTCACATAAATCTTTCAAGGGCCACTTCAGAGATTGTCGTATGAGGACAGAAAAAAAAGATCTACTTCTTACTATTACAAATGCAATGGGTGAGGCAAGAGTCAACGGTCGAGCAGTTAACAAAAAAGCATCACCAGAACTCATCAAGTACTTTTTCCCTTATTTTACGAAACCAGCTCAAGCTGAAATTTTATTCAGAGACGATACTGCTGTAGAATATGGGAATAAGTTAGTTACGAAATATTATAGAACTAATGCAGGTGGTAAACATCACATACACATCGCTTCTCAATTAGGACTTCTTGCAGATATTTTTATTAATGCCAAAGTCATTGATACCCATATAAGAGATATTGCAGATCTATTACATCCAAAGCACTATGACAACATAATCAAAGCCATCCAATTACGATGTGGTTACAACAATGGTATATTCAAATCACCTACAACTGCTAGCAATTGTTGCACATTACTTCTCAAAGTAGGCAAATTCCTCAAATGTGAGGCAATAAAACGCATTGATAATATTGCCGAAAAGAGATATGTAAACTTTGAATACCTCTTAGCAAATAGCCAGAACCATGATATAACAAGACAAGCACAAGATAACAAAACACAATTTCAACGACAAAAAAAGGAGATTTTGCCTTCCACTGAAGAGATCAATGGTTTACTGAAAGTACTCGATATAGAAGTGACCTCAGCATATGAAAAGGCTTGTTCTAATTTCGACCCAGAAAGTTATACTGCCCTAGCGAAGGCCTCCTTGGCATACTTATTAGTATTCAATAGGAAGCGGCCTGGTGACGTTGAAAAGACACAATTACTGGAAATTCGTAGCATGGCAAGAGTTGATCAAGAACATTTATCGAAATTGCCTGGTGATGATAAGAAACATGCAGAGCAATTTGCCAGATACATCACTCAAGGAAAACTCAATAAAAAGGCATCAAATTTAATCCCGAAAAAAGTTGAGCAAGCTATTGATCTCCTTGTACAAAAACGTAATGAAATTGGGATACCAACTGAAAATCAATACTTATTTGCTCGGATAGGATCAAGTTCTACCAGGTTGCCATACTTCAAAGCTGATGAAGCACTGAAGCTCATCTGTCAACGCAACGAATTGAATTATAATAGGCTCAATGCTAACAAACTGAGAAAACATTTGGCAACATGTACGGCAATGTTATCATCTAATGTTCAAAATATCATCAGTGACTTCATGGGCCATACAATGGCTGTTCATCAGAATGTTTATCAACAGAAACAGGCACATACTGACATTGTAGTCATGGGGAAAGTGCTGTTGGAGGCTTCTGGTGTATCTCAAAATGATAACTTGGCACCTGTTATCCCAGATAATAATGATCCGGGAATAGAGATGACGTTGGTGCTGATCTGTCTAGTGCTTTCAACGAACAGGATCTACCTGGCTCATCTAAAACCCATCTCGACTTAGATGATCACGAATCCCTTCGAGACGAGCCGTTCGAACTTTCTACTATTCTGGAAGAATCAAATAACAATGTGGAAATCAAGAGTGAAAGTCGTTTCGAAACGAAACGGAAAATATTGAACACTATCTCCATTCCGAGGCGTACTTCGCGAACTCCGGAAAAGAGAGGAATTCGAAATCTCTTTCAGGAATACATAGAAGATCTCAAGGTGCCACCAATACATGAGGTACAAGATATACTGGTCAATAAGGCCCCTCATATATCTAGAAATATAACGAAGGTTCGCAGTTGGATTCACGCTGAAATCAACCGAATAAAAAAACGAAGGTGTAAGTCACATTTTGAAATACATAAGTTCAGTTCATTAAGTCAATTTACTTAAAAAAACGATACCAATATGGATGCATTTTTTCTGGTATTTAGTCCTGAAGAAAATGAGTCAAGAAACTTATCATCAACAATTTCCCCAAATGTCACTAGTTCTAGGTCATACTTCTTATAGTCTGATGCATTAATAATTTCAAATTGCTGTATTTTGGAAATCGGAATGATTTTAATAATTTCAACAGTCATCCTTGGCAGCAAAAACATAGGAAATTACCTCTCTCAATTTTCGTTTACTCAATGAATGAATTCCTCTATTTTCCAGGCGGTACTCGAGTACATCGCTGGACAACACCGGAAAGACACAAAGTGAGGGATCATTTCAGAACATATTTTGATGGATTCAAAGAAACTTTCAATCGAAATTATCCATCCAATGAAGAGCTCAATGAAGCCATTAAAACTATCCCAGAGATCAAAAACAAAAGTGCTGCTTTATTGAGATCAAAAATCCAACATGAGTTCAGAGATATCGAGCGACTTCAACATACGGAACTAGAAGCAGAAACTTCATTTAGTTCTGAATCATCTTGAATCTTGATTCTCTATTCAAACTGCTTAGGTACTCCTGTTTGTTGTATTGAATGTGTTATTATAATGAAACTACCCAACTTTGTTCTTATCAATATATGCCGTTTTCACACGGATCCAGTTTTCAAGAAAAAAAAAAAAAAAGTTCTAAGTTTTAGATTCCATCCCTGAAAATGGGTAGGTGATTTATACTGTAATCTCTATGACAACTGAAAGAATCACGTGATCGGTGAAATTGAGAAAACCTGACATTCGTTCGTCGCTTAAAACCGTCAAGAATTCATCAAAAAAATACATTCAAGGTGTTTCAGTTCGGTTTGTAATACAAAAAATTCCACAGTGTCTTATACTTGTTGAAATAATGAAATCCTATAAGCATATACTTTTGAAGGCGTCGTTTTTGATGTATAGATGTGCATTTCTTTCTCTGAAAATAAATAGGCCTGCGTGAAAAAGAACACTTGTGAGTTTTTGTTTCGTTTCGCCATTTTCGGATTATATCGGTTCAATTTAATATCGTAACGTTTTCAGTTCAATAATAATATTTGATCTAAATTAAAACAAGTGTGCTATGCTCACTGTTCAGATGTGCTGCCACTTTCACAGGTCTGCCAGTGGAATAAAAAACTGGCATTATTGCGTGAATTTCATCAAAACGTGTACCAGTCGATTTTTTTTGTAAATTGAAGCTTTATTATAATTTTTCCATTGTTTATTAGCCTAATTTCTCATATCGTTGATCCGTTTCAATTCGGAAACATTGTAACGCATTGAAAAAATATAACAGAACTATCATACGCGGAATTGTATTTGTTTTCACATTTTGTATTTGAAAATGAGAAATTTGATGCACATAACAATTGGGGTGATTTTTTTCTTCACCACCCCCAGATTCAGCCGCCGCTGATTTACTTCATGAAATGACTTTTATTCTATCTCATAGAGCGTAAAAGTATCTGTGAGGAATTTTGTTCTTTTATCTCAAACCGTTTCGAACTTTCCATCAAAAAACAATATCGTATTTTCAACACCCTATATCTCGGAAACGACGCATTTAAAAGTATATATGTTTATGTGCACATTTTTTTTTTATCATTTCAACGAATATTTTGTATTACAAACCGGACCACCTTCAATTAAATATCTCATTTATATATTCGGAGAGACAAACATTTTAAATTATTTCAATTTGTTATATGTATATAGCTACAGTGTCATTCATGAAGTCGGCATCATGTGGAAAAAACTTATTAATTATTTATTTTGAAACTCGACTTGGGCGTAAAGTTTTGCTTAAAAAAAGATGGAAAATGACCTACTCGATCGGGGTCACGTGACTCGTTACATGTCAAGAGTTACATTTTCTCAAAATAATCGCTGAAATTGGGCAAATTTGTTTGAATATCAACACACTTGTGTTTTGAATTTGAACTTTACATTGCAACTTATGATTTTTAGATTTTTTACAATTTCTCGAAATTTCTGTAGTATTTGAATAATTGTTAATTCCACAAAACTACTCTATACCAGTAGGTTCTACATGCTACTAATCGAGATACACCGTTTTTTACCCTTAAAACTCCCCCCCTTTTTCACTTCCCGACCTCAGATCGCCCGTAAATTATTTTTCGTCATTTTTTGACGAGTTTCATCCTACTATAAGTTTTTTGGTTTGAAAACTGATCGGCCCTGGTCTAAATGGTAAAATTCCAGGTATAACGAATCGAAGCACCCTCTGTGGCTTGGATTCCAGGGGGTCATGTAACAGTTTTCGTGCACTTCAGGGATTTAAAGGGTACTTCAGATCCTTATGTTCGGGGAAAAAGTAGTACTTCAAATCCATAGGAAATCAAATCCCTATGGAATTGAAGTACACTTTAAATCACTATAGGGATTTAAAGAACCACGTTTCTCCCCGAAATCTGGATCACCATAGTTACTGAGGTCATTGATATGGTGACAATTAGCCCCTTCGATGATGTTTTGGAAATAGAGTACCTACCTACTGTTTAGTGGCATTTATTAATTTTTTCGTTATTCTCAACGTTTCACCTATCCTAAAGAAAGTACATAAAATAGTACATACACCTCAGGAATAAAGTGATTCTGAATCCCTCGACAAATTATAGCCCGACCAACGGGAGGGGTATAAACTTTTAATCTCGGGATTCAAAATACCACTTCAGTCCCTAGGTGTATAATGTACTATTATATGCACTTCATGGATTCGAAGGCTACCTTTATTCCCTATTTTCGAGAAAAAAAGTGATACTTTAAATCCCTAGGGTATTGAAGTTACTTTAAATCCCTACAATTGTTTTCCCCGAAATCTGGATCACCATAGTTACTGAGGTATGGTTACTATGGTAATAATCAGCCCCTTCGATGACGTTTTAGAAATAGTCGAGTACCTACCTAGCGTTTAGTGGCATTTTCGTTATTTTCAACGTTATACCTATTCTAAAGTGCATAAAATAGTATATACACCTCAGGATTAAAGTGTTTTTGAATCCCTCGACAAATTACAGCTCCTTGTTGGTCGAGCTATAACCTTTTGTCACGGGATTTGAAATACCACGTATTCACTATTAATTGTCACTCAAATAATCACGCCTTGAAGTTTGGTCACATATTTGAATAACACCCTGTATAAGAACAATCGAAATGAAACTCGCTTTTATTGATTATTGATATTTCTATTTGAAAAAGCTTCACAAAATTAGACTTATCGATACATATAATAGATGACGACAATAGCGATCTACAGAACTCAGCACTCTCCTGGAATCAATCAAACTAACATCAATGACCTTTGTTCACCAAACTCAACTGCCTCAACAGGTTTCGCACCCATATGCAGTCAAAGTTGATACATCTAGAACATCATGTTTCTCCCTCTTCTGTAGGACATCTTCAGTCTGGAATTCTTCACCATCTGATGTACTTCCAGAAAAACTACAACCAATCCACCGACCACCTTTAGAAGAAAGATCCACCGACATAATGTTCCTCTTTAGTGTTCGCAGTTCCGCCGCAGGATTATAGGTCCAACCTTTCGCGAGCAAATACGAATAAAAAAAATCCTTGGTATTAAGTACTACATTTCATACATGTTGAAAAAATAATCATTTCGAATTATATCATTGGATTGAGGCGAATCAGACTTATGTCCACTGTTTCTTCCTGTATTCTGAAAAACTATACTCATCACTAGCTTCGACTTGAGATATTCCATATTACTGCGAGTTCTCAAAGTTTTTTGTTGAGATGACAACCACGATGACATCTGTTAATATATTATATTTATTCTTTGTCACAATAAACTTCACTTTCTTCTGGTTCAGACTAGCTTATCAGGTTATGGGCCTATTGCTGATTTAGTACGTTCATTTCGAGGCAAAATTCATCAGGAAATCGGCACTGATTAAGCGTGAGTCGTAGGACAATTTGAGGATGGCGACTTTCAACACAGGAGGAGTTTCTATCGAGAAACTTCTTGGTCACGAAAATTACAACACGTGGCTGGAGACGATTCAAGCTGTTTTGGAGCTGGAGGATCTATGGACTGGCGTTGTGGAAGTGAGAGTTGATAGTGATGGGAAAGTCACGTCTCAAAAGGATGAAACGAAAGATAGGAAAGCGCGTGCAGAGATTAAATTAGCGATTGACCCTTCCCTTTATTCTCATCTCAAGGACAAGAACACCGCTTATTGTTTTTTTTTTTTGGCGTGACGCTGGCTTTGCATTCGATGAGGAAATGGTGGGAGCTTTCATGCTTGCGGGTCTCACTGAAGAGTACAAACCAATGATTATGGCGTTGGAAAATTCAGGTTTGAAGATTTCAAGCCTTACCATCAAGACAAAACTGCTGCAGGAGAACATACCAACCATTAATAATGGGGCTCTTTACACAAATCGTAAGAAAAATCGTAAGCCATCACAGTTTTCACCTATATGTCGTCAATGTCATAACTACGGTCACCTCAAACGAGACTGCCGTATGCTCCAACCACCGCAACTCTCAAATCTCAATCTGGAAGAAGACTCAGATCCGGAAGACGCTTGATGCACCGTTCTTTCAGCAATATCAAAAACTACCGAAGGTGATTGGTATTTCGATTCCGGTGCAACTTCCCACATGACACCTGTATTGACTTCTTTGATTGACGCTCGAAATACAAATGGAAAAGTCAATGCAGCCAATGATAAATCAATGCAAATCACGGCTATTGGCAAAGTTTATATTCACCCGTCAAATACAGGAAAGAAGCTGGCACTTCAAGATGTTTTATGCGTTCCAGAACTCTCAACGAATCTTTTGTCCATTAGCAAAATCACAAGAATGGGGTACAATGTGAAGTTTGATAATTGTGCTTGTTATGTTTATAGTCGCAAGGGAACTTTGACTGCTACAGGAGTCCTCGAAGACAATTTGTATCGACTTCTTCAAGTCCCAACAAATCGAGCAAATTTTACTTCCAAAGCTCCTATCGATATTTTGCATCGACGAATGGGACATATGAATTACGGAGCTCTACAAAAACTGACAAATATTGCATCTGGGCTGCAAATCTCTACTTCATCACATGATGACTGCGAAACATGTCCTCGAGGCAAAGCTACACGAAAGCCATTTCCGAAAGAAGGAACAAGAGCCACAGAGTTGTTAGAGCTCGTACACTCTGATATTTGTGGACCATTACAGGTTACTTCACTTGGTGGTGCACGATATATGCTATCATTCATCGATGATTTTTCACGTAAGATTTTTGTTTATCTGTTGAAGACAAAATCCGCCACTGAAGTTAAGAACGCTTTTGATGCTTTTCGGGCATACGCTGAGACTCAGACGGGCAATAAGATGAAGAAACTGCGACAATGGTTTGGAATATATGAATGCCGAAATGCAACAAAATCTTCGTCAAGCCGGTATTGAGCACCAGTCCACTTGCACATACAATCCCGAGCAAAATGGAATGGCCGAGAGACTTAATCGTTCAATTATGGAAAAAGTTGAATGTATGCTGGAAGACGCAAAACTCCCGCATCCATTTTGGGGCGAAGCTGTTCAATACGCTGCATATCTCCTCAATAGATCTCCAAGCAGGAACACTGCTGGTGTGACTCCCGAAGAAATTTGGACCGGTGAGATTCCAGATTCGAGTCATATTCGCATTTTTGGAACACTAGTTGAAGCTCAAATTCCCAAAGAGAAGCGTAAGAAATTAGATTCTCATTCAAAGCCGTGTATTTTTGTTGGAATTAACTCTACTATTAAGGGATACAGGCTTTTTGACCAGACAACTGGAAAAGTGATCACAAATCGGAATGTGGTTTTCCTGAATGAAGGTAGAATGAAAATACATTCACCTCCCATGGAAGCGACCGAAGTTGTTCCTTTCCCATTCGAAAAATCAAAAGAAAAAGACATTGGCAACATTCCTTCCGAAGAATCAGTCGAAGAAGAATCCAATGCGATATCTTCGAAATCAGAATCAGATGTCGAAACAATCGAAGCAAAGCGCAATGTTCGTGAACGTTTTCCATCGAAGAAATTACAAGATTTTATCGTCGATATTCCTGGATACTCACGTCAACTAATTTCAAAGAAGGATGAAAACCTCGGGGATACAATAGATGAGATAGCACATCATGTTGTTGAAACAAAGGTGTTTACTTTGCAATCATATGATAAAGATACTTCGGAATCCCAACTAACTTTCGAGCGCTACGTTGAAAGGTGCCAGCACAATGGCAAGAATACAGAATGTTCTGATGAACGATATTCCGATACTGCAGAAGACATTCTCGCAATCAAAGAAATTCAATCAGATGCAGCAACCATGGAGCCCTTATTGCTTTCGAATCAACAAGAGGAACATTCAACAGAGCAACTGTTTCAGCGTGACGTGGCAAACGATCCTCAAACACTGAAAGAAGCACTTGCATCTCCCAATGCACATTTTTGGAAAATCGCCATGCATAAGGAATTTGAAGCTTTGCAGGCCAATCAAACGTGGGACTTTTGCGATCTCCCTTTGGGACGAAAAGCAATCAAGTGCAAATGGGTGTTTAAGACCAAACTTGATGTCGTTGGTAAAGTTGAGCGATACAAAGCTAGATTGGTGATTAAAGGATGTTCCCAACGGAAAGGAATTGATTACGAGAAGACTTTTTCACCTGTTATTCGTCATGGATCTCTACGATTTTTTTTCGCTTTGGCAGCTCAATACAACTTAGACATTCAGCAGATGGACGTCGTCACAGCTTTCCTTCAAGGAAAATTGCATGAAGAGGTATATATGGAACAACCGCCATTTTTTTGTGATGAACAAAATCCCAACAAAGTTTGTAGATTGAAGAGAGCTTTGTATGGACTTAAACAGTCTAGCCGTGTCTGGAATGAAGAACTAGACAAAGCCTTGAAAGATTTTGATTTACAACGTTCTCATTACGATCCATGTGTATATTTTCGTGTTCATGGCAAGAAGATGCTCATTGTTGCTGTCTACGTCGATGACATTTCATTATTTTCGAATTGCATCGAATGGACCACCGAAGCAAAGACGAAATTAGGTAATACATTCAGAATGAAAGATTTGGGTGATGCTAATCACGTTCTAGGAATGAGGGTTATAAAATCCGGCGTAAAAGTGACTCTCGATCAAGAATTATATATACAACAGATTCTTGACCGATTTGGCATGATCGATTGTCATACAGTGAGTACTCCAATCAACATAGCTACAAGTATTTCTAAGCAAGACTGTCTCGTCACTGAAGAAGAAAAAGCAAGAATGCGAAATGTCCCATACCAGGAACTTGTGGGATGCATGATGTATTTGGCGAATTGCACAAGACCAGATATTTGTTATGGTGTAAATCTTCTTGGTCGATACAGCTCAAATCCTGGATGGAATCATTGGATCGCCACCAAGCACATGCTACGTTACTTGAAAGGAACATCCTCAATAAAGTTGACATTTAGTAAGGGTGATAATATTTGCATCAACGGATTCTCCGACGCCGATCATGCAGCAAACCATGATGACCGGAAATCAGTCACTGGGTTTGTCTTCGTGGCTTCAAGAGGAGCCATATCATGGTGCTCTAAGAAGCAACCAACCGTATCTATTTCTTCGTGCGAAGCAGAATATATTTCCCTCTCATCGGCAATGCAAGAGGCTATCTGGTGGCGGGGTTTTACTCAAGAATTGGGAATCGACTCCCAATTGATGATGCACTGTGACAATCAAAGTGCAATTTCAATTGCAACTAACTGCGGATTCAATCCGAAGACCAAACATATAGATATTCGGTACCATTTTGTACAAGACATTCTGGCACAAGGAGAAATTCGTTTGGATTACGTCAAAACCGAAAACCAGACAGCCGATATTCTCACAAAAGCTTTGGGAAAACCCAAAGTTGAAAAATTCCGAGCCCAGCTAGGGCTGAAGTCACATGGTTGAGGAGGAGTGTTGAGATGACAACCACGATGACATCTGTTAATATATTATATTTATTCTTTGTCACAATAAACTTCACTTTCTTCTGGTTCAGACTAGCTTATCATTTTTCTACAGTTCTCGACACATGAAACGGACTGCTTATAAGAGGGTGTAATGTAGAACCAATACACTATGGTCAATTTTTGCCATGCTATCTGGCCTCAAGAAAAAATTTTTTGATTTATGATCAGTCAGAGTTAGAAACCTGAGGCTATATTTCGGAACCACTTCTATGAATTCGCTACAGGAGAAGAATATTGTTTTTCTTCTAGTCATGTTAATCACATTTTTTTAGACCATAGCTGAGTATACCAGAAGTGGACGCAAAATATAGAAAAATCATTTTTGGCAAAAATGTATTTTGATAGATTCAGACAAAATGGCTCATTTCATATCAAATATTCGTGAACGTCGTATTTTTAAGTGTTCTTTGTTCATTATTACACTTTCAGCTCGAGACGGTTTTGGAAGTTTATCTTCAATTGCCATAACCCTAATAACACAATAACATCTGTAAGACGTCGTAGAAACATCCATATGGAATGATAGGAACATCTCTGGAAAAGCCCGATGTTCCTTGGGATGTTGCTGGCAACACCCGTGTCAGCATTTGCGATGTCTTATAAACATCCCATCAGGATGTTTGTGGGATGATACGGGATGTACCAGAGACATTCAGGGTACTTGATATGGAACAAAGAAACTTTTGTATAGGATGTTTTTTGTTTGATGACAGTAATGGATGACACGGTATGAATTATTTTCAATCTGAAATCCTGAAAATGACCGACCTATTTCCAGATATCAAGTAACAATCCGAATTCGAAAATATAAGGTCGGTGCGGTCCAATAACTAATGGAAGATGAAACCAGTTGTTTGAGGCTCATATTTGTTGGCGCTGGGCCGACGCCTGTTAGTAACTCTTAGCAACGTAGTTGTACCGCCATCTATCGGCTGGTATAACAAATAAAGTCAGCAATAAATATGCTGAGGAAATATATTTTGATTTTGTCGTTTATTACATGGTTCATGAAGTTAAGCAGGTACTTTGGTAATCTTATTGAGGAATATTTAGTTTAATTATTTCAATTTGTTATCGATGAAATTAGCCGGCTTTGGTATATGTATAAGTATATATCTACGAATACAGTTTTAATTTCCATTTTTTATCAACTTTTCAATGTTTCAAATGTCACAATTGTTTGAACTGTTCAATCGTGTCAATCATCATTATCAGATATGGAACCATGATATTGTTTATAAAAAAAGATCAAATGGGATGTTTCTGGAACATCCAATGAAAACATCTGATGGATGTCCCAAGAGAAACATATCTGGGATATCGTACCTAAGTCTGAAACATTGGGACATTTGAAGGACCTTAGCGGGATGTACCAGCAAGATCCCGTGTTGTTAGGGAATGGACGATATTTTCAACCTTGAACTTGTCAACGATTCTTATCAATATTTCGAACATTGGGACCGATTGATGCCGAGTATGAGCCATCATAGGAAAACGTGGTCATGAATATTATACACGGTGGTCACTATAGTGCAAGAGATAGCACACGAAAGGTTTGAAAATTAAATAAAGAATGTATTATAATCGTTTGAACATGGGAATTTTATCAAAGATCTGATCAAATTATTATACCACCGTGTTTGATATTGATGACAACGTTTCTCGATAATTACTCATACTGGGCATCAATCGGTCCTTTTGGGTCCTAGAAATTGACAAAAATTGTCGACAAGTTCAAAATTGAAAATATCGTTCTGTATGGCAATTTTGAAGATGAATTTCCAAAACAATCTCGAGCGAACAGTCCAAAATGGATAGTGAAATCATATTTGGGACAATATATACCTATACCTATGATTAAATGATATTCCATCTTTTTTTTTTCTGAAGCCAGACAGCATCGCATTAATTGACCATATATAGTTAGCCATAGTGTATTGGTTCTACTTTACACCCTGTGTATGATTATTTGATGTGCTGATTCTCATATATTTTCGTAACTATGTAATTTATTTCAAAAGTTTGTCAATTTCTGAGTTGTATCTGTTCCATATATGTTGAGAACTGTATTGAATTCTGTAGAAAAAAAAAGATTGATTGAGACATATATTCCACAGTGATACAGTTTACTCGAAAAATATATTTTTTTCTGTGACGGCAAGGACCAGTGTGAATTTTTCGTAAATTTCATTCGCTTACTAATGACATTGAATTTTTGAAAACGAACAATAACTGTTCGTAATGAACATAAAACAAATAAATTCTTAAAAAACTTTCACTACCCAGTATAACGACACATTTTCGCAGTGGAGCCCTCCAGCATCAGTAGGTACATTTTTGAAAGCGTGCTATTAGATGGATTCATTGACTTGCGAATTATTTGAGGGCTACTTCTAACACTATCACAGGCAGCAGTAATTTTCTTCAAAAAATGTTCTCCATTTCTAATTTCTTCATTATAAACTCCTGACTTCAAATGATTTCATTAAAAATAATCAAGCGGAGTTAGATAAGGGGATCGCGATGGCCAATTTACCTCCACGGCCAATCGACCTATTGAGGTGAGTGGCATCAGGATGGTTTCTAACTGGAACTGAAAAGTGAGGTCTAGCACCATCATGCTAAAATCACATACCTCAGGTATTCACACCTTGCAATAGATCCGGTGAAGTATTGACCAGGAAATTTAGGTAAACATCACCAGTTAACCGTCCGTCAATAACGTGAGGTCCTATCAAATGATTATCAATAATTCCACACCATACATTGACATAAAACCTGTATTGGCAGTTTTTCCGAACAATGGAATTCGGGTTTTCGTCTGCCCAAATATGCATATTTCTAGCATTATCAATTCCATCCCTGGTAAATTGGCTCTCGTCGGTAAATATCATTCTGTTGATGGTGTGCTGAATACCATCTCGAAAACGATACTCGTGGTACATGATCAACATCTCCAAGCATTTGCACTTTTTGTATGTGGTATGGATGCAAACTATTTTCTTTATATGTATTCCACACATGCATACGAGATAGCGCCAATTGCATACTTATTCTTCCTACGGTTCTGAAAGGATTATCATTTTTTATAGCTTCCAGTATTTGCTCTTCTTGCTGAATATCATTTCTTCGAGCACCTTCTCGTTCTTCATTCGATGGAACTTTCCATTTTTCCCTAATACACTTTTATGTACCAAAGCAAATGTTGAGTGGGGTGATACGCCATAGCGACACAAAAAAAATTTCTGCGTGTTCCTCATTAGTGAAATGAAATGGCAGCATAAACACACTCTCAAAACACTGAAATAATGAACACCAATAAAACGAACGCTAATGACAGCTGAAAAATAGTTTTCCATAATGAAATTCTGAATTTGACAAAAGAAGCCTACTGTATTATTTGTACACAAACATTATGAGCTAAAAGCATATGGATTTATTATTTGTAAGTTCAGTCCGATCTTTTTTCAACAAGTTTTTAACTTATCTCAGTGGATTTTCCAATCTGCGATCAGATTATTGTTATACTTGATCAGTCATTCTAACAGGAATATAATTATAAAAAACCTCATTCCAGTCCTGATACGAATTTATTCTTCAGTTTTTGCGGGTTATGATAGTATTTCATTTTACTACGATTTACGAACTGATAGAAGAAAATAACTACATTCATGTCGTGGTTTCGTGAATATTCATTATATTACCAATTTTGATGGTTCTTTATCCGACGATAATTGATTTCTGAATAAAAAAACTGAAATAATAATTCATAATATTGACAGTCCCTATAACAACATGAGTTTTGTCGGTTTCATCTCCGGACACCCTGTATATCAACGTTCACAGCATTTTTCAAAAAATCTCTTGGAGAAGAATCTTGGTAACCGGAATCGAACCCACACAGAAAAAAATGCTAGTTTACATTTGAGTACAAAGTTAGTCTTAAAAAAACATTCTCAAAATAAGTGTTTTTACATTCGAATTGAAAATATCTCTATTGAGAGAAGAATAAAGGTACTACTATCATTATAAAAAGACAGATACTCTTGATCATCAAGATTAGGATACATTTTCTTGGACATTTTTATTCTCAATCCAACAAAATAACTTGTCTGAAAACAAGAACAGATATAAAGTACATTTCAAAATTAATTCATTTCTTTCTAATAAAATGCAAAACTTGCGCCAATAGATTCTATCGTTAATTTGCTATTATGTCAACATTGATTTGAAATAAATGCATTCTTCGAACCAAGATATGCATTCTTAATTGTAAGGAACATACTCTTCATCGAGAAGTTCCGTTCATTATATCAAGAATAGCTATTGTTATGTTTAGAATCAAATAAATCTCATATGAATATTAGTTACAATTTCACCCAAGAATACGCTACTCTTGATCCGAATGTCATATACTTGGATCACAGACTAGCTAAACTTCAAGGCAGACCATGAAAAATTCGTGCGAGGGAGTATTGCGGGAGTATCCCGAGACTCGGGAAGTCGGGACAGTTGAGTTTTGTGAGGCAATAAGCGGCAGAAAGGAAAACTGAACAACAAACACCTATTTAGTTTTGCCGGTGATTTTGTCGTTTATGGCAATGGAAGTGTTGAAAAATATGGAGGAGCTCTTACGAGAATGGGAAATGAAAGAATTCTTTTCAGTATTCAACGGTAAGAATTATTAAATTGAAAGTTGGTTATGAAAAAAAAATCATGGCGACCAGTGAGCTGATGGTGCCTGGTCATCATAATACCTAGGTAAAAGCGTTGCACAAAATTCTGTGGCATGTGTTAGTTCGCAAATTGAAAAACTAAAAATGTTTCTTATATTATTCCTAGTAGAATAATGGATATAGGTAACAAGATAGGTAACAGATTAAATTATTCATAATGATTGGCCAGGTATATATCCAGACTTTCAGGAAAATCTAATTTGCTCATCAGCAAGTTACTAGATAATATTGTTAGTTTTGTCATACCTGGTTATAATTATAATATTCATAGTACGGTCACTCGATTTATAAAACTTGATTATCATGCAAAAATTACAATATCAATATGCAGATTGACAGGAAAGGTAACTTATAAGATCCATCAACATTTTTTCATGCCTTGCGACTATATTGTCTACTGCAAAAATGTCAATCAAATACATATTACGATTTTCGATACAAGTTCGTTGCTTTCTCTAGAATATGAAATAACGGAAAACAATATGTCAATGCTATCCGAAGATTAGATTAAAGAATTGTTCCTTGAAAAATGAAGAAAAATGAAAGAAAAATCAGCGGTATGTATATAGGGCGAAGTGGGGTAAATGTGAACTCGGGGTAATTGAAAACACCGTTGGGTATAACAGAGTATTCAAAATTGGCCAGTTTCGCGCGTTCACGCTAGCCGACACACCTCTGCCGGCAACGCTTCCGCTCATTTCAGTTCAGTTGAGTTGATCCGATGTTCGCATTGACGAAAAGTTTTTGACGGTTTCATAAGATTAATTGTTCGTTTCGATCACTAGTATTGGTAGTTCGTGTTCATAGTGCTTTGAGGTAAGTTTTCAATTGGATATTGCTTACTATGGTACTGATATGATGTGAATAAGTGTATTCCATAGATCTAACCTCTAAATTCATATTGTGAACAGAGCAAATTAGCGTTTACAATTACCCCTACGAAATCTGCTCGAGGGGTAAATGTGAACACCGGTTTGGGGTAAATGTAAACAACAAATCCACATAACCAAATCATATTCATTCAATTCCAGGAAAACAAAAAGATGCCCAGAAAGTATATTAAGAAGAAAACTGCGGGGAGGTACACTCAAGACGATATCCTGAGGGCAGTCAGTGACGTGAAGAACAAAAATTCAACTTATCGTCAGGCTTCACGAGAATATAATATTCCGGTAGCAGTTATCTTCCATAGAATAAAAGGCAGAAGTGTACCTGAAACCAAAATGGGAGCAGGACGCTCCACTGCTTTAAGTGCCGAAGTAGAAGAGCAAATAGTAGAATGTTTGAAGGCTCGAGCACGGATGGGTTATCCATGTAACAAGGAAGAGTTGCGAGATCTAGTTGCAACATTTGTTCAACAAAGAAATATAAAAACACCTTTCAAGGACGGCCGGCCTGGTTTAGACTGGTATTATAGCTTCATGAATCGCAATAAAACTCTGTCCTTCAAGAAGCCTGAGCATCTTCAGAAAGCAAGAAAGGATCAGAGAAAACCAGAAGTCATCTATAATTTCTATAAAAAATTAGAAGAGGTGGTTATCAAAGAACAAATTGATGATGCTGAGTTTGTTTTCAATGCTGATGAAAGTGGCTTTGCAAATGATCCCTCAAGGATAAAGGCTATTGGGGAACGTGGAAAGACCCTGTCAAGAGTTTCTGGTGGCTCTGGAAGAGAATCAACAAGTGTTCTTGCTTGCGTAGCTGCTAATGGTTCATTTTTGCCACCGTTCATCATTTTCAAAGGTGGTGCTGTACAGGCTAGATGGACCTCACCCAAGGCATATCCAGGAACTGTTTATTCTGTGTCTACAAATGGATGGATGGAGGAACCGCAGTTCTTCAATTGGTTTGAATCTGTCTTTGTTAAGTGGGTGAAAAACTTAAGAATAGCAAAAAAATTACCAGACCAGAATGCCTTACTGTTGTTCGATGGACATAAGAGTCACATAAGTTTGAGAATCATTGAATGTGCAGTGGAAAATAAAATCATATTAGTCAAGTTTCCAAGCCATTTGACAGACAGGCTTCAGCCGTTGGATAAGTGCGTTTTCGGACCGGTGAAAACTTGCTGGGAGAAAAAACTAATTGCCCATGGGAAGAAACATATGGGGCACGGAGCAGGGCGATTGAAGAAGAATGAATTCACTGAAATTCTGGCAGAGGTCTGGGAGGAAGCTTCTACAGAAAAAAATATCATTTCCGGATTTGTTTCTACAGGAATATTTCCAGTCAACGCTGAGAAATTTCCAGAAGATGAATTCAATCCTACTGATCTGGCAAGATTCAAAGAAAAGCAGCGAAAAATTGCGCAAAATGCTGGAGTTCAACAGGGTGAATTCACTGATATCGAAGGAGAAACAAACGACACTGAAGAAACTCAAGAAGACGCAAGATTAGAACGACTTCAATCAATTCCGTCCACATCTGCTTGTTCAAGTACTAATCATATTAGTGTTGCTTCAAATATTGTTGCTGTGTTTTCATCAGCAATCGTTAAAACTTTGAATGTTGACTCAACCAGAAATTCTGCTGAGCCAAAGAAAGTCATACCAAGATTGAAACAGGCCCAATATGGAGAGATATTAACAACTGCTGAAGTTATCGAACGACTCAAAGAAGCAGAACGTCAGAAAGAAGAAAAAGCCTCTCGACAATGTAAATTCCGCTCGAAGAAGATCTCCAATGAAAAACAGAAAGGAAAACGCAAACAAGATATTGGAAGCGAAGAAGAGCACGAAGTTGTTCCTTACGATGAAAACTCGGATGGAGAGATCAATGCGGATGAATGGGCAGAAGAAGTGGTAGCTGAAAACTATCCAGAGGTAGAATATGAACTGCCAGAGTGGCCCTCGATTCAGCCTGGAATGTACCTACTGGTAAAATCTCTTGGGGGATCCAGGAATAGCATAACCTATAAATATGTCTGTCGCGTGCGTGATGTAGATGAAGAAACTGGAGACATTGAAGTTGTCGGATTCAGACGCAATGATAGATTTGGAGCTGAATATGTCGAGAAAGAAAATGATATTTCTTCAATTGACTTCGGAATGATCGAGGCCGTGCCACCTGATCCGGAAACTTCATACAGAGATAGAAAAGTGATTCACATTTTTCCTGGATCTGTGAGTGTTTTTGAAAAATAAACTTTGTTTTGACTCATTTCGGCCATTGAACTTTAGCTAATTGATTTTTGTAATCATTAAACTTATTTTCACTATGATGCCTTTCACTATTTCGATAGCTCATAGGTCATAACATGGCCCATACGTATATAAAATATCATAGGGGTAATTGCGAACATGCATATAAAAGTACATTACATATATTTAAAATGTTAACTAACGGTGCTGTTCACATTTCCCCCGTCAAGTTTCATCAATAGACGAATAGAACATCAATAGACGAATAGAACATCCATTTACCCCTACATTTGGAACAGTCTGATTTTTTGTTGGGGTAATTGTAAACAGCTTTTGAATCTACTATAATCACTAACCGGGAGATGAAACTTGAAGAAAATGCATAAAACATATCAAAGTATATGGGAATCATGGAAATATTCAATAATTTTTTGTTCGACACAACATATAATATTTTCAATTAAGAAATGCAAAAATCGTTTCCATTTACCCCACTTAGCCCTACATATATTAATATTTATCTGAAGTCGGGACAGTTGAGTTTTGTGAGGCAATAAGCGGCAGAAGGAAAAACTGAACAACAAACACCTATTTAGTTTTGCCGGTGATTTTGTCGTTTATGGCAATGGAAGTGTTGAAAAATATGGAGGAGCTCTTACGAGAATGAAAAATGAAAGAATTCATTTCAGTATTCAACGGTAAGAATTATTAAATTGAAAGTTGTTTATGAAAAAAAAACATGGCGACCAGTGAGCTGATGGTGCCTGGTCATCATAATACCTAGGTAAAAGCGTTGCACAAAATTCTGTGGCATGTGTTAGTTCGCAAATTGAAAAACTAAAAATGTTTCTTATATTATTCCTAGTAGAATAATGGATATAGGTAACAAGATAGGTAACAGATTAAATTATTCATAATGATTGGCCAGGTATATATCCAGACTTTCAGGAAAATCTAATTTGCTCATCAGCAAGTTACTAGATAATATTGTTAGTTTTGTCATACCTGGTTATAATTATAATATTCATAGTACGGTCACTCGATTTATGTAACTTGATTATCATGCAAACATTACAATATCAATATGCAGATTGACAGGAAAGGTAACTTATAAGATCCATCAACATTTTTTCATGCCTTGCGACTATATTGTCTACTGCAAAAATGTCAATCAAATACATATTACGATTTTCGATACAAGTTCGTTGCTTTTTCTAGAATATGAAATAACGGAAAACAATATGTCAATGCTATCCGAAGATTAGATTAAAGAATTGATTCCTAGTATAGGAAAACGAATAATGTTCCTTGAAAAATGAAGAAAAATGAAAGAAAAATCATCGGTATGTATATACATATATTAATATTTATCTGAAGTCGGGACAGTTGAGTTTTGTGAGCCAATAAGCGGCAGAAGGAAAAACTGAACAACAAACACCTATTTAGTTTTGCCGGTGATTTTGTCGTTTATGGCAATGGAAGTGTTGAAAAATATGGAGGAGCTCTTACGAGAATGGAAAATGTAAGAATTCATTCCAGTATTCAACGGTAAGAATTATTAAATTGAAAGTTGGTTATGAAAAAAAAACATGGCGACCAGTGAGCTGATGGTGCCTGGTCATCATAATACCTAGGTAAAAGCGTTGCACCAAATTCTGTGGCATGTGTTAGATCGCAAATTGAAAAACTAAAAATGTTTCTTATATTATTCCTAGTAAAATAATGGATATAGATAACAAGATAGGTAACAGATTAAATTATTCATAATGATTGGCCAGGTATATATCCAGACTTTTAAGAAAATATAATTTGCTCATCAGCAAGTTACTATATAATATTGTTAGTTTTGTCATACCTGGTTATAATTATAATATACATTAAGCATACCTACCCATTTTTGCTCTGAGAATGAAGAATGGTTCACTTATTTGAAGATTTCTTAGCTTTCAATCAAGTGTGGAAAATCATTCAATATGAATGTATCTTGAGTTATTTTGATTTGATTAATTCTTTGTTCGAGATGAAATTGTAATTACGATCAATAATTCTTATACTTATGACAAGTAATCATCATTTACAGTAAAACTAAGAATCAATTTGCTGGAAGAATATACTATTTTTAATCATATTTGGCTTGCTATGAATTGGAGTTTTGTTAAGGTTTAGAATAATTATTACTATACTTAGGTTAAGTTCACTTTTAATTATTACCAATAAAATGTACAGATCGGTATGAGAGTAATGTGCATTTCAAATTAAGTATAGTTGTCTTTGCGGATATATGAGTCTAACTTACCTTTCAGTCAAGACTACTATTCTTGCATATAATATTATATTTTTTTATGTGCAGTACCTCTCCGACGAATCTATAAAAACTTCTTATTCCAGACAGCACAGAATATTCTATGAATATTCTGACAACGTTTATTGTTCAACGTTTTGTATTTATTGTTTTATACTCTTGAATATATAAGGTTTTTGCAGCACAGAAACTGACCGCCATAATGTTTTAATCGGTCTAAAATTGCATCTTTACCGAATGTCATGTTCATCTGAATTCATGCGACTTCTTGCCGTTGAAAACGTTACAATTCGAATTTTTCGAACTAGTCGAACTCCAACCTCAATTCGGTTAAGTCGGTGAGGTGAAGGCCTCTGAAGCTCTGAAGGGAGGGACGCCCATCCATCACGCCATCCCACCATGTAATGATGCTGTTAATTTATTATTAAGAAATATTGTTTTATTGCATTTTGCAATGTTTGTTTTAACTGATGAAAGTGAATCATAATATACTAAAAATGTGGGTATATGTGAAGTTTTTGAAAGATGATGTCTGTGAAATAGTTGAAGCGTCCAACATAAAAAGGTTCGACAAGGATGATATAAAATATAATGAAAAATATTCAGTGAAATGAAAGGATGGGGACTACTATAAGGCCCAAATAATATATGCCAAAGGTAAATACCTGTAAATATACCTAATATCAACTAAGTCTATTTGAGTGCTATCTGATATGGAAATATATGGACGAGATATTCGATTCAAGTTTCTTTCATTATATAAGTTGAATGTATGTAGGGTCAGTTTAGTTATTATTGTTCACAGTAGAGAAATCAAGAATAACTTGACGCCAATAAGGTATAACAAGCATTTTTGTGGGTCTAAGTGTCTATAAATTGTTACTTCAAAAATATACCCAATGAGTATTATGCTCTGGTTTATAGATTCTTTAAAAGAATTAACAGATGTAATATTGACTCGAAGAGTCAGGATTGTTAGGAAACAACTCTTAAAGAGTGGAGATGAGAGCAGCTCAGAGGAAGGAACAACACCAGGAACATATGAAGAGAAAAAAACAAGAAGTAACTTGATTTGAATGAGGCTGTGAGCATTCAGAATGAACAGAGGATATTCCTGATGAGTATTTAGGTGTAAATGTGTAGGGATAGATAATTCACTAGAATGTCTCTTGGCTTATTTCATATGAAAAGTGCTTACAGAAGGTAATGTCCTTTTGAGGTTCAATAGGAATTCATTGACAAAAAAATCATTTAGTTCTCATCAAATCACCTACTATTATAGATTATGCATGATGTGTTTTTAATAACAATAATAACAGGACTCTCTCATACTTTAAGGAGTTGAAAATTGCTTACAGGCCATGTAAAATGCAAGAAAGAAGAATGAGATAAATATTCTCTATAAACATGCATCTCAACATATGGAAAAAGCTCAGTCATACTTCCATACCTCATGACATCCAACCATTTACCAACTGAAAAAAGAGAATGATGTGTTGAAGAAAGAAAACAGCATTTTGAAAAGGGAGAAGGAGTCATTGAAAACAGAAAAAACATTATGAAAATCTAAATGTGTCACTTCAAAAAGTTGTTACTGCAAATTAGTGCTAATTTACAGTTGCAACTGTAAATTAGGCAAATATTCGTGGAAAAAAGTTTTTCAAGGATGGCAGTTCAGACGCGTCGTACAGAACAAATTTCTACGATTAATTTTAGAAAAACCCTAACGATATTCTACAGATCTTTCATATAAGGAATGCGGGGTACTGGATCTGAGACAACTATATTGTATGAATGTTATATTGAGATATGAAAAAATAAAAAATCACACCAGTCTACCTAAGCATACCTATGGTACCCGACAAAGACACCACTATGTTATTCCACAGATGAGTAAAACTGTCTGTCAGCGATCATTTTCTTACATAGCACCCAAGACGTTCAACTCCATTCCTGACAATATAGAAGAAATAATGAACTTTTCCATTTTAAGAATAATGTGAAACGTTTCATTCACGAAATACCAAGAGCCAAATGTAAGGAGATTGTTGAATCAAATCTCTCCAACTGACTGTTTTTTTTTACTAGTCTTGTTTATACTAGTCTTTAATCCTGTTGTACCCGGGTCTTGACATCATAACTATTTTTTTAATTTTAAATTTGTTGTCATTTTAAGATGATCTTATTTCTATGTTGTCTTCATTTTATTCACTTATTGAATTATAATGTTACCTATCCCCATTTATATTTATATTTTTTTATATTTTTTTTATGTGTGCTGCTCATCTTATACTGTATAGATTCTATGAATAGTTTTCATGTATTGAGTGAGATACATCTACCTTGAAACAAGTGTTTAATCACTTATCGAGTGTGTATCACTTATGCATTATTACGTAATGTTATTGTATTTCATTGTATTGGAAAAACCTGGTATAGTTGAATAAGATATTTTTATATTTTTATTTCGAAGCAAGTGGTTGCTCACGTATCATTTATGCATTTCTTTTTTACTGTATATTTCTTTCTCTCATCAATAAATGATATTATTATTATAATTATTATATATATACCACTGCCTGATATGGATTTTCAAAAATCAGAAACGGTTTGAAACAACTAATGTCAGAACCACTAGATTTACTGAGAATAGGTCGGTTACTGTCCCGCTTTTCAAAAAGAACCACACTCACAGGTTAATTTTTTTTCTACAACCCAGAGCTATACAATTTGCTTTCGATTGACCTCAAAAATACAAGTGAATTAAATATTTTCAAAAAAAATTCAAGAATAGTTTTGTTCCAAAATCCATCCATTAAGGCCGTGTGACACTAATCATTTCTGATGTCAAATTTGCTGGTAAATTTGATGACAAAAATATTTGCACAAAAAAATATTGATGAAAGAAAAATAGCAGTTTGACACTATCAACATTTTTGTTGATACAATAACATGTCAAATCATATAAGAACATGCAGCCTAACCTCACTTAAAGCAGTATCTGAAGGATATTTTTTAAAGAAATGAAATAATGAAAACAAACAATTTGAACTCATTATTAATTGGTGGTGCAACGGCAGCAACAATTATCGTGCTGAGCATGATGCTGAAAAAAAAAGGGCAGGAAGATTATGGTGCAGACCTTGGCTTCTCAGAAGAACTAGTGGTAGAGGTATCTTGCATCTATTGAATGATGAATTGAGGGTAGAAGATCCTTCATGTTATAAAAACTATTTACGGATCAATTCAGCACAGTTTGAGAGTTTATTAAATTGTATCACACCTTTGATCAAGCAACAGAATACAAGAATGTGGGACTGCATCCCTGAGAGAAGCAGGTATGTGTACCTACCTGAAGTTTAGTTTTCTTAGTTTTTTGAGCATCCTATATAGGTATACCTACCAATTAATGTATTTTCGTTGGCAGGTTGGATATTACACTTAGATTCCTGGCCACTGGTGAATCATATAGGTCTTTGATGTATTCCACAAGAATTCATGAATCAACTATATCCAAATTTGTACCTGAAGTATGTGATGCAATAAGTGTGAAATTTAAGAGATATCTGAAGGTAAGCCCAAATATTTCTATGATATTCATACTTACTATTCATTTCAATAATAATAATTTATTATTCATTTCATTATTCCATATAGACACCATCTACAGCAGAGGAATGGAAAGCAGTAGCTGAAGAGTTTGATGAGTTCTGGCAATTTCCAAATTGCCTTGAAGCTTTAGATGGTAAACATATATCATTTCGACCACCATCTTCTGAAGGCTCCTACTATTACAATTATAAAGGTACAAACAGTATTGTTCTCCTAGCTT
Source organism: Phaedon cochleariae (assembly GCA_918026855.4). Classification (NCBI taxonomy): domain Eukaryota; kingdom Metazoa; phylum Arthropoda; class Insecta; order Coleoptera; family Chrysomelidae; genus Phaedon; species Phaedon cochleariae. The sequence continues at coordinate 23,543,549 of OU896710.1, forward strand.
TGGCTGATGCTAAGTGCAAATTTATATATGTCAACATTGGTGTCAATGGAAGAATCAGTGTTCCATCAAAGCAACTTGGGAAAAATGTTAGAAAATGGAGAACTACATTTTCCAAACAAAATACCACTTCCAGGGCAACAGGATTTAACACCATATGTGATAATAGCAGATGATGCATTTCCAATGTGCGACAATCTCATCAAACCTTATCCACAAAAAGGCTTGACTTTGGATAAGAAAATCTTCAACTACAGGCTTTCTAGGGCTAGGAGAGTTGTTGAAAATAGCTTTGGAATTTTGGCTAATAGGTTCAGAGTGCCTTTAACCCCTATACATCTATCTCCAGATAGGGTAGAATTGATAACTTTGTGTTGTGTTATTCTACACAACTATTTAATAGATGACTATGGGGATGTAAAAAAAAGTGATATGGAAGAATCTCTGAAGAGAATGTGTAATATAAGCCAACAAGGTGGCAATAGATCAGCTTCATCTTCCAAAGGAGATAATTTCAAAACTTTTTTCAACTCTCAATTAGGGACAGTACCATGGCAAGACAGGCAGGTGGAAAAATACAATTTCTAAAGAATAATTTTTTCATTGATGTAGCTTTCAGTGGATATTGATCTTATAAAATAAATATATGGGGTGAATACAAACAAAAATCAAGCACTGAACAAAGTGAATTTCTGCATGTTCTCATGGTTTATTGAATATTGTTATGTTAGTGGAGGTCCTTACTTTCTCCTATGTGCTGTAAAAGTATATTTAATCCTGCTAATAGTTTCGAGAACTGTAAATGAAATGCTGATTGAAATACTCTGCTCTTTATTTGAACTTTTTGAATCACTATCAATAATTGCATTATAGCAATGCTTTATAACATAACTTCTATAATTCTAGATGAGATCAATTAGCAACTGATACAAACATATATATTATTACACACACATGGTTGAAATGAAAAGAATATAAATTGGTGACAAACATTCAAAAATTGACATATTTCACTAGAGATCACATCATAACTTCAATTTTTAATAAAATGCCTAGATGAACTCAAAATTCATCAAGTCTCCTCTTCCTACAGTCTTTTATTGCTGAAAATAGTTCCATTGTTATTGTTTCTTCCAGCTGTAACCTAATGTCTGGATATTCAATTTTATGGAGTTTTGAAACAATAAAATTTGCCAAGGCTCTATCCTCAGAATAAATATCAGTTTGTTCGTCTTTTGATGCAGATCCTGTTCCCAAATTATTAACTTCCTGAAGAGTTTTGCTTATAGTCTTCAAAGTATTGGAAGCTTCTTCAACTATATAATCATGGTCATTGGATTTCTTCTTTTTATGTTTTGGAGCCTTTGCTGATGCACAACTATACACTGACTTTGGTAGATCTGAAGTGCTTTCAGACTGCTTTTGTTTTGTATCAATGCTATGCACATCATCAGACAAATAACTAACCTATCTATATTGGAATCATTTTCAGCTTCTTCTATTCTGTACCCCTCATCTATCACCTCATATTCCACTTCATCTACAGTTGATTCATGAAGATTTACAGAGTCGATGGACTGCCTAACTTCAATATGGTCATTGATAAAATGTAAATGTTTGAAGTACCACAAACTTGGAAAGTATACCTGAAAAAGAGCAATGGTTCATTTGGTGTTGACAATTTTGCTACTGAAAATTGAAGGTTAAATAAGAATAAATATCATCTCATATTTTACTTACATCATCAGATCCTTGACCACTTTTCAAACTGTTTACATGTTTCTTATACTCTGATATGTAAGTAGCCCTCAAACCTGCAAGCTTAACTTTAATCTCCATCACTGTTACTGATGACCTAAGGGATTTCAGTGCTGATTCGATTTTTTCGAACGCCTCTTGTCGGGCATGTTTATTTGAATATAATTTAGACTTGACTGCATATAGGCAGGGGTACTTTCTATATTCGTCAATGAGACAAATCACCTGTTCTTTTGACCACGACATGATGAAAGTTGAACAGAAAAAAAAAGGGAAAATAACAAATATTAAATATTTGAGGTTATGAAGGTATTTTGACTTGACAGATGGCATACAGAATTGCGTTCATTTTGCGCAGATTTGCGGACATTTTTATGAAAATATAGGACTGGTTCTAATTATTTTGATATTATAAATATTTATAGTGTATGACACATTGAAAATATTTTTGTTATCATTTTTGTTATTATTTTTGTTATTAAATTTAACAGGTGTCATACAGCCTTTACGAAAGACATTTTTTGAAAACTCACTCTCCAGGATGTTTGGAATCTTATATGCAGTGTATACCAGTCCAATTCGACTGGTTTGGATACAGACACTTTTTGCCCGGGTGTGACATCAGTGGGAATGCCTGTAGGAAGAGGAAAGCGCTATGCGAAAAGGGATCATCTCTATCAATAATAAAGACAATTTTTGTCTGCCTCGGGCACTAGTTGTAGCCATTGCTGCAGCTAATAAAGATCCTGAGTATCGCAAAATTCGACGATACATTGGAAAGATGCAAACACAACGAACTGTACAACTCATGAAGTATGCAAAAATTTCAATTCCTGAGGAGGGTGCTGGAATAATTGAGCGCAAAAATTCCAACAGTGCCTCTCAGATGATTTCAAAATTGTTGTCTATAGCTATAAGGGTCGTAGCATACTTTTCAAAGGAATGTCAAGCAGCAATCAAAATATCAACCTCCTTCATCACAACGGCCACTAGAATGTAATAACTTCGCTAACTGCAGCTTTCTGTTGTAGTTACTATTGTGAGGATTGTAATATTCCATACAATAATCAGAATGATCATAGATGCGGCGGAACATATTTGGGGTGTCATCAGACTTCTTCTTGTCCTCAAGATCAAGTGAACATTAAGTTTAGAATTTGCAATAGATCAGAGGACCTGTATGTCATGAAAATCATCTGAAACCAAAATCAATGGGTATAAGTACGGTTTGTGGAAAGATGTTCGAAGACGATGAAGAGCGATAGACAACATGTGTGTGGTGAAATATATTGCAAAATATGTAAGAAACATGCACCCGAGGGCCATTTGTGCTCTATACAACCAGACACTATGACTCCGAGAATCAAAGAAACCCTGTTCGTCTTTTACGATCTAGAAACACAGCAGAAAAAGGTATTGTTTGAGTACTGACAAAAAAATATGTGCGAAATGTGGAGTTCGACTACATATACTGAAATCAGAACCCTTGGAAAAATTCGTTGAATTTATTCTGAACCAAAGAAAAATATTCAAAAATATAGTAGTTATAGCACACAATGGAGGAGGGTTTGATCATCAGTTCATTCTCAACAACATTCTGGTCAAAACTGATCTGAAGCCAGAATTGGTGATGCGAGGTACCAAGCTGGTGATGATGGTGGTGGGAATGTCAAGTTCTTAGATTCGTTGAATTATTTACCCATGGCTCTATCGAAGCTTCCGAAAGCTTTTGGGCTCGCCGACGAACTCAAGAAAAGATACTTCTTACACCTCTTCGATACCTCAGAAAATCAAGGTTATGTCGGTCCACTGCCATCAGTTGAATTCTACGACACTAATAACATGAAGGGTTGTGATCGCGATATCTTCCTTGCATGGTACGAATCTCATAAGGATGATGAATTCAATATGCAACGGGAGATGATAGACTATTGCATATCAGACGTCGAGATTCTCACCCATGCTTGTTTGAAATTCAGACAACAACTACTGGAAACCACTAATGTATGTCCCTTCACAGAGGCTTGTACCATAGCTTCTGCATGTCATGAAGTATATCGTCAAAACTTCCTCCAATCTAATACCATCGGTATTATACCAAAAAATGGTTACAGATGGCGAGATAATCAGTCAGAAGTAGCGATTGAGTGGTTATTGTGGGAAGAGCATCAAAGAGGTAACAACATTATACACGCCGGTAAAGAACAAGAAGCTCGTGTACATGGAGCGAAGGTCGATGGTTTCTGTGCGGATACCGATCAAGTATTCGAATTCCATGGCTGCAGGTATCACGGGTGGCCGCAGTGCTATAAATATCGAAGAAGTGATCCTCTACTTGAGAATCCCACTGAGTCTCTAGATTTAAGATTTGAATCTACCATAGCAAAGTTTGAAAGACTGCGTAATTTCGGTTGCGAAGTGATTGAAATTTGTGAGTGCGAATTCAGGAAGAAACTGACAGTTGAAATGAAAACATATACTGAAAACCATCCAATCCTCAGAAATTCATCTCTCGATGCCAGAGATGCTTTCTTTGGCGGACGTACTGGTAATGCAGTTGAATATTACAAATGTAAGGAAGATTCGGGAATCTGAATCTGAAGTGAAAATAAGCCCATTTGAAGCAACTTACCTCTGTCCAAAATTTTCCGAGTTACAGGTGAAGATGAAAAACAAAATTCAGTTAAATATTTTCAATATAATTCCAAAGGAAAACCCAAAAAAACTCATGAAACTACTATTACAATGGAACATATAATACAATTTTTTAATCCTAATCTACAGGGTGTCCCTGGAAGGTCTGTACACAATGTCAGCACATAGTCCTGAAGTGAAAATAAGCCCATTTGAAGCAACTTACCTCTGTCCAAAATTTTCCGAGTTACAGGTGAAGATGAAAAACAAAATTCACTGACCAAATTACATCCACAAAGGTTATAGCAAAAATGTTTTATTCATTGAACACTAAAAATCGAAATATCTGGAAATCGCTTACTCAAGCGGATTTTCACAGGAGAATATTTTTTGCTTGAAGGTGATCAAAACATTATTTTCTCAACAAATATGTGGGGAAATACACTGAAAAAGAAGTAATGTCGTTTCTAATCTATGAAAAGTCCATTGCCCTCTGATAGCTATAGTGAAAAGGTGTCTGTATTTGTGTTTCACATCCAAGAAATACCTGTTTATGAATTCTTGAAGTTATATCTTTGGAATTGTTCATAAATTCTGAGAAATTGGATTTTTATTCTTTAAGTTTACCACTGTGTATCTTAGAAATGGAGCAGTTTTGGACTTGGCTCATTTTGATCTCAGGAATATCCTGTATCCGGTAATGAAAGATTTTTTGTAACGTTTTTAAATGTATTCAACTCTCAAGTAATGATTTTCATGGGTTTTCAACATGTCCTAGACAATTATCGGTTTGTACTCGCATACACCGGCGTCACCAATCAAATTTTAATTTCCATTGAAAATTGATGATTTTGAATGATTTTTGAATGTATACAAATTGGTTTTTGTTTGAATTTGAAAAAAATTACACTACGAAAGAAATTGCATACTCTGCACTCGTGTGGGAAGACCCGAAACTATTAACTGAACATGTGATGAAGAGGGGGTATCTTTGGACAATTATTCAACGTATGCTCTTTCCCAGATATATTTTTGATGTTACTTTTGTATCATGATTAACTAGTTTGCATACAATTGTGGCGCGCACATGTGTTGTAGTAATGTTTTGAACATGCACTGTTTTTTGTAATCACAATAAAAGTCAAAAAGCCAAAATCAATATTATTGTTTCTAGCCATTAGTAGAATTTATATATTTGTTTCGATTTTTTTATGTTACCTGGAATGCCAATCTGGTGCACATTTTCTTACCACTCTAGGATTTATATGACTCTGAGTCAATTTATAGGCAATTCAAAATTAATTTTTCAGCTCATATTCAAACAAACTCTTGAAATGCTTATGTTCAACTCTCATAAACTGCTATTTGCAGATGACATAAAGATATACTGTGGAATACAAAATGAAGCAGACTGTCACACATTGCAGGAGGACTTAAACTCATTGACTAATTGGTGTGCCCGTAATAAATTGTACTTGAATACAAATAAATGTAAAATCCTACCAGTAACATTCAACTATGTACTAGATGGCGAAAGCTTAATGCGGATCACGGAATCAACGGATCTAGGAGTTCTGATCAAAAACTCACGTTCTCCAATCATATTCAGAATGTGATATCAACTTCAATGAAAAGTTTGGGCTTTTTGATACGCAACTGCAAGGAATTTAGGACCTTTGATGCCTTGAAAACCATTTATTTCACACTGATCAGAAGCAAATTGGAGTACTGCAGTGTCATTTGGAATCCGTCCCATATGAAACATATATCTAGCTTAGAAAATGTTCAAAAAAAGTTTTTGAAAAATGCATTTTTCAAAAAACACGGCGCTTACCCCGAGAGAGGTTATAGCTATGATTCATTGTTGGACGAGTTTCATATGATATCTTTAAAGAAATTCAGGGAAAGCCGAGATATGTGTTTTACATATAAAATCATACATGGACTAATAGATTGTTCACCCCTATTGTCTCATTGCTATTCAGTGTACCGCGTATCTCATCTAGGTTCTGTAGCACATTTCATATTCCTGTTTCCAATACAGTGCATCATTTTCATTTTCCTATAGCTACTATATCTAGAAGTGTTAATAAGGTTCCTAGTGTAGATATATTTTTTTTAACATTCAAACAATTCAAGAAACAGATTCTCCATTTCATTCAGAATTGACTCTGCTATATGTATAATTATTTATAATGCAAATTGTATACACCTGTAAATGGGCTTTTGGGCCTGCTGGATGTATTGTACCAATAAATAAATGAATAAATAAAGAAATAAATAAATAAATTACTTCTGAAACCTGAAATTGATTTTACTTTTTCAAATTTAGTTTTTTTCTTTTTGAGGTTTATAGGTACTCGAAATGCCCTTTTATTTTCCAGGTTATTGCGCGAGCATTTATTCAGATGTGGAAAATCGGAGCACATCCTCAGCTTCCTTGTCGAATCTACTGGGTGTTCACACCAGGGCTCCAAAGGATACTGAACTCCAAATTGCCTCCACATTGTTCTGTTCCATGTAGCCCCATCATTTGTCACAACATCGATGAATAATCCAACATTTTCGCATAGAATGAATAATACATTCCAGTATTATTTTAGCTTGGATGTTACCATTTATATCGCCATTAGTCAAGAAACATGCCAGAGCTTGAAGGCCTTTCCCCGCAAAAGGTTGGAACATGATGACAAAAGCATGATTTCCCAGAGTATTCTCCATTTCCTTTGGTGTATGATCCCCAACATCCACGAAACCAACGAATTCCAACGTGTTTTTGTCGCATTCCTTGGTGGCAGTTATCATGCACCAATCTATGAGAAGGCAACCGCCGTGCCTTTCAAAATCACCAAGATTTTGTGTTTCCACTTTAATCGAATCAAATACTTGCTCTCTGAAGCCAAAACTTCCATATACATTCCTAATAAAACCCTATTTTAGTTGTGGAAAAGTTATTTCGTCAGCATTTCATGTGGATACAAATATCTATATTGTACTTGTTACAGTTGTATTCAATGAAAAAGCGTACATGTATTGAAAAGAGGGGTCAATGTCATCCTAGTTCTAGTTGTGTTGAACTGGCTCAGCCAATGTTTCGTATTTTTGACAACCTATGACAACTGACAACATATAATTAAATATTTTCTTATTCACAGGCAATACCATTTTGTGAACTTTTGAACTGTTAATCAAATTATTGTTCTAAGGGTAACAATCATCAACATCGAGCATTCTAAATGTAGGTGAAGATCTAATGAATCTATACCTGTGAAAACGGAAGAGTGGGGATTGGAGTAGTAAATATCAAAATATGGTAAACAATTATTTCCGATAGTCCGTTTTATGCAAATTGGATGACGGTAATTTCTGTCTAATCTTTGTACGTTTTTCTTTTATACAACTGTTCTTCATTGGGCGATGAAGAACGTATGCTCAGCTTCATAATCTATAATCTTGAAACATCGGAATGATAATAGCTTCCAATTGAATTTTTAAGATGACTCACAGAGTTTTCTTCCTTCATCAGGCCAATTCACTTTGAGTTTGAGAGCGCATCACTCCTATTCAATGCATATTTCATTATAGTTGTCATACTATTATAATATTTTAATAGTTGCAAAATGAATCACATTTGCACTAGATGTGGAAATTGAAACATGAGCCTAGCTGCTGTTCTAGATTGTCGTGTGCAAGAAAAAACTCATATCGCAACTGTTATTCAATTCAATGTTTTCAATGAATAACATTTTGTTGTTGCAGGCAATACAAATTCATATTCATTTGTTTTGTTGAATTATAAGCGCACCATCGCAATAATGACTATCTTTTTCCAGAAAAAAAACTATATTCTGGCACATTTGAAAAGAGTTGATTTTTATGAAAATATTTTCTTTGAAAAATATTATAATCATAACGGAATAATGATAATTATGATTATACCTAAGTGACCAATAATGTTCGATACATCAAATGGAAAACTTTTGCATTAATAATTTTCGAAAAACAAGATATTGAAAACACAATTATCAGATTTTTTCAGTCCTATATGAGGTATATAAAAAATATCAATTCTGCTCAGAAGTGAACTATCTTTATTTTCGAAAATATAGAAAATTTCATTCGAAAAAAAGTTGACTATAATTAAAAACAACATTCAAAGATATTATTTCGATTTGCTCGTGATGAAAGTCAGGTTTTATTATTTTTTACAATTTCTTCAAGATATTTCGACTACGACTGAAAAAATTATACATCTTGTAATTACATTCTCGGTTTCAAAAAAAAAAAAGAAGACCATTTGTTCCTTAATGCTGGATGAGATGGCTATCAAAAAACAAATTGAACTTCGTGGGAATCGAACTTGGGGGTATGAGGATTTTGGAGCTGGAATCAACAATGATTCATTACATTGTGCTACTGAAGCTCTTGTTCTTATGATGGTTTCTGTTAATAGTAATTGGAGAATTCCCATCGCCTATTTCTTTATCCGTTCCATGAGTGGTTCTGAAAAGGCGAATATCGTCTTAGAGGCCTTAAAGAAGCTCCATGGAACTGGGGTCACTATTTTGTCTGTGACATGTGACGGTCCCAGTGCTCATTTTGCTATGGCACAAAAATTGGGAGTTAATGTGAATTTGTCAAGTCTACAACCATATTTCAAACACCCTATGAACAACTCCAATGTTTATATAATATTTATTTTGATGCCTGCCATATGTTGACATTAGTAAGGAATAACTGGGCCAGTTGTCAAATTTTTGTCAATGGTGATGGAGAAAAAATTGACTTCAACCTTATCAAGAAACTGTACGATATTGAAGAGAACGAATTCTGCAGGCTTGGAACTAAGCTAAGGAAGGCACATCTTGAATGGCAAAAACAAAAAATGAAGGTATGAAAAATGTTATTTTGTAAATTCCTATTAACTTGCCTATAATTGATAATCAGTCTCAGATAGTTTTCAGTAATCAAAATTTTGACTTTTTTTAGCACAATCTCATGAATGAGAATCCAAATGAAATAGATGAATTATTCAATATAGCTGTGATAGTTAGCTGTGACCAATGACGAAGAAATTACATAAATGCAGTACCTTTATATTAGACATAATATATTATTATTATTATTATTATTATTGAGTACTATAGTTCATGGAATTCTTTTTTCACTTTTTCAGTTTTTCATCACTTTGTTTATATATAATTCGAATTGCCAGACATTATTTTCACGAATGATCAGTGATGGACATACCCTTCTCACAAACTGTATATCTCATTTATTTAAGGTGAATTTAGCAGCACAGACTTTAAGTGCAAGTGTAGCAGATGCATTAGAATTTCTGATGGTCGATATGCAGCATCCACACGCAAGAGCCACAATTCAGTTTGTGAGGCTCATTGACAGAATATTTGATTTATTGAACTCCAGGAATCCATTTGGTCGTGGATATAAGACTCCTTTGAAACTGGCCAATGAGAAGTTTTGGAGACCAATTCTCGATGAAACATTAATTTATTTGAAGTCATTGGCAACACTAAAAGGAGAACTAATTTTAAAAACCAGGAATAAAACACCAATTCTCGGACTGAGCATAACTATTTCATCATTTTTGGGAATATATGATGATTATGTCAAGAAAAGTGGATCACCATTATAATATATACAAACTTACAAATCCAGTCAAGATCATTTGGAATTATTCTTCTGCTGCCTGAGGTGAGATTATTATTTCATTAAATCTATTCAGCTGATTATAATTACTTTTCAGGGGAAAAATGGCTGGAATAATAACCCAACAACATATCAATTTTATTATATATTCAAACGAATGGCATGATATAAGCAATCTGAAAGGAAATTGTGTTGAACTTGACAACACTCATATATTAACCACTACAAGCTTGAAGAAAGATAGGACATATCCTGAAATAAGCTTAGATGATATTAATATTATAAAAAGATACAACATTGACATCAACGATATGATAATTGAAGATGAAGAATTCTATTCAATCATCTCATTCTTGCCAGAATTGTCAAAACTGACAGAGAATGTTGTGACATATATAGCAGGATTTGTTGTCAAATCTGTCAAAAAAATCATCATGTGCAGAACTTGCTCATCGGAAATTGAAGATATCAATAGCTACAGCATGGAAGAAGAGCATTTCAAACTTTTGAATAGGAAAAATAGAGGTATCTTATCAAACCTTCATCAGGTGTGGTTGATGTATGATTCCTTACAGAGAAGAAAATACAACAAGTCCTTGATATTGCAGAGAACTGCATGTCCCATGAAAACAAATTTCTTGAAACGTTCGTCCTAAGATTATCCATAATATTGTTTCAAGATTCAAAAATATTTGAAAACTTAGGAGATCATATTTTTGATACTGCAGTATATGAAGATAATTATAAGATGAAACAAATAAAAGTGATTTTGAGATTATATTCAAAAATAAGATTTTACAATATTGCTAAGGAACAAACTGAAAAGATCAGAGGAGAGTTGGAGAGAAAAGAGCTTTCAAAGCTGATCCTATTTTCCCATCAGTGAGTGCATCATACCACAACAGTATGAATCAAAAGTTGATACTTAAGTGGTTTTATTTCCAAACATACCATTTTTTTTTTTAAATTATTTGCGTTTTATCACCTTCCATCTATTATGATCCAAATTTCTCAATATGTAAGGAACTACGAATTTCTGTATGAATCCAAGGAAGGTATTATTTCCAAACATAACATATTATTTTGTAGAATTATGAAATTTTCATTACAATTTAGCATATTTGTTATTTTTGAATAGATGATTCAACTATTTAATTATTGCGTTTTATCACTTTCCATCTATTATCTTCGAAATTCCTCAATATATTAGCAACTACGAATTTCTGTATGACATTAAACGTCTGTATGTTGAATAAAATAAAATCAGAATTATGGAGGCCGGTACTGACCTCATTCGAATAACGCGGTATCATTGTTGCATACTGCGCAAGCTCAGAAGTGCAGGTGCGCGAAATCAATTTGAGTCATAAAATTTTCCATGCATTGACATTCTAGATGAAAATATGATTTCTGTGAATTCATCTCTAGTGAGTTATAATGAGGACGATCATTTTTGTAACTTGTTATAGGGAGAAACATCGTTTTATCAAAATTTATTTTGAGTAACTTATGACTAAACCAATCAAATATGGTACTGATTTCGTACTGAATTTTGTTCTTTGGGTTCTCCCAACTATTTGATGCATAGAATATCACAGTATCGTCTGCGAAGCTTACTGTAACATCATAACATTATGTATATCATGATACTCAATGATAGGTATCCATGTCACGGACAGTGATTGAACTAGACAATAAATAAAGTTAATGTCATAAAATCACAAGATTATTATTCTGAAGATATTACATGGTGTCAGAATAGTGTATATCACCAAGAGATTCAATTTTGAAAACTGTTAGGAATCAGTAAAAGTTTGGGCGAGTTTTCGACGCAATCAGACGATGTTACAGGGGTATCAGGTATTCGACCACCCGAAAATTTTATCATATCTACTGAAAATATGACAGTGATATGGAGAAACTGGATCCAACAATACAAGTGGAATGCTGTAGCAACTCAGTTAATGAAAAAATCTAGAGAAGTTTAGGCTGAAACTGAGAATTCTACATCATCCTGTATTTGTTTCAATTAAATACGAGTAAAGAGTAAATCAAAAGTTAGGATACGGTCATGCAATCCGTTTTTACCGATAATGAATAGTTTTGACACAAAAAATTCACAAAAATGAAAAATCTCGATTTTCCACACCCTATATCTCGGAAATCATTCCCACTAGACCCCAAGTATGCTAGGTCGTTGAATTCAGCTCTTCAAGGAGAATATGAAAATGCAATGAAATACAGGGTGTTCCATTTGAAAAAATTGATGATCGATTTTGTGAGCCTTTCTTGCGCCCCTCGTAGAAAATATAGTCATTCCTGAAGTTAGCACTCATAATGCGATATGATGTGGAATTATAATATTTTGTAAATTCCTATTGGTTCAGGAGATATTCAACTGTCCCACTGGTCTAGGGACACCCTGTATATATCTATGGGAAAAAACTCACGATTGAAAGTGATCACAAACCACTTCAATCGATTTTCAAAAAGCCACTGCAATCGGCTCCACCCAGGTTACAAAGGATTATATTCGATGTTCTACAGTACTCTCCCAAAGTACAATAAAAAAAGGGCAAAGATATTCCGCTAGCTGATATACTGAGTCGTGATTGCATGGATCAAAGTAAAGATGAAGATTTTGAAAAAGATGAATTACATTCTCGAAACAGATAATGGTCCACAGTATAGTTCAAGAGAGATCGAAGAATTCGTGAAGCAATGGTTGTCCTATAAGGTAGACTATTAGGCAACCAACATTGCAGCTATGCATTGGGATATTTACATTATTGTAAGTTGGCAGCACTGATCATTCTCAGGAGAGAGAGCAGTCGAATCAAAGTTTATGCACAAAGTGTGACTATCATCATAAAACTGCAAAATGTCCAGCACTTGGCAAAACTTGTGCAAAATGTCAAAACCGAAATCATTTTGCATCAGTTCGTCCCTTTGAAGAAAAACCTGAAGATAAGCAAAGGAAGAAATATACAAGGACAAAACGAGTCCATGAAGTTGAGGAGGATCAAGAAAAACAGAGTGCTAGGAGAGCAGTGAGAGTGATGAGTTTTTTGTGGATTCAATCAAGTTAGTTGGGTCAGTGAAATCAAAGGATGTGAAATCTAGTGAAGAGAATAGAGTGTGGAAACAAAAAGTTAGAATAGGGAAAGGTCAAGTAGAATTTAAATTGGACACAGGAGCCGAAGTAAGCATTTTACCATGTTATGTTTTGAAACAGTTAAAGCTTGAAAATCAATTAAAGTCAACCAAAGTAACTCTTGTGTCTTATGGTAGTGAAAAATTCAAAATTAGACCTCTTGAATAAGTTAATTTGTTGTGTAGAGTCAATAACAATGAGAGTCTAGTCAACTTTGTCATTGTTGATACAGAAAATCAATTACCTTTACTGGGATTACCAGGTTGCACAGCCCTTAGGTAAATACAGAGAGTTGCTTCTGTTAGTCAGGGTATAAACCCAAACATTTAGCTCATTAGATAATGTTATTAAGGCATTCAAGTCAGTTTTTGACACATTAGGTGGAAAGAGTGATGCCATACCTCATGTTCAGCCCCCCCCCCAGAAAGGTTCCTAGAGCTCTTCATGAGAAATTAAAACGAAAACTTAATCAATTTGAGAGGTGTTATCCAAAAAATTCAAAAACCTACTGAGTGGTTAAATCCATTAGTGATAGTTGAGAAAAAGAACGGCGATTTAAGGTTATATTTGGATCCGAACTACCTGAACAATGCTATACAGCGTGAACATTTTTTAATTCCTACAGCAGAAGAAATTCCTGCGAAATTGTGTGACAAAGAATACTTTTCTGTTTTGGATATGAAAGATGGATACTTTCAAGTAAAAATAGATAATGAAAGCGCTGATTATACTGCTTTTGGGACGCCTTTTGAGCGATATAGATTCCTTAGATTGCCATTTGGAATTTGTTCTGCGCCGGAAGTCTTTCAGAGAAAGAATTTTGAATTATTTGGTGATTTAGAGGGAGTGGGACTGTACTTTGACGACCTTATTGTGACAGGTTCAAATGAGTTAGAGCATGATCGAAACCCCCAGTTAGTTCTAGAACGTGCTCTTAAATATAACGTTAAATTTAATAGCTCAAAAATTCAATTCAAACCAAAAGCAGTCAAATTCATGGGACAAATGTATTCAAAAAATGGTGTTGAACCGAATAAAGCTTATATAAAAGCCATAGCTGAACTACCAAAACCGGAGAATAGAAATGACTTGCTCAGAATTCTGGGTGTGGCTAAATATTTGGGTAAATTTGTACCAAATATGTCTAAAATAACAGCACCATTACGCAATCTTACCAGAAAAGATGTCACTTGGGAATGAGATCATAATCATGAACAGTCTCTAACCCAACTTAAGCATATGTAAACAACAGCACCCGTATTGAAATATTTTGATTCATCAAAAGAAATAGAAATTGAGACTGACGCACCCTGTTGCATTCGCGTCTAGGAGCTTAACGGTAACTGAGCAAAAATACGCCCAAATTGAGAAAGAGATGCTCGCAATAATTGTCTTCAGTATTCAAAAATTTCACTATTTTATATACGGACTTGAAATGAAAGTGAATTCAGACCATAAACCATTAGAATGCATTTTCAAAAAAGATTCAGCACGCATGTCACCACGGCTCCAAAGAATGCGGTTGAGGTTATTAAATTATGATTTGACAGTAGCATATAACCCTGGAAAATCTATATATTGCGGACACGCTCTCACGGGCATTCTTAAATGAATATGGTTTAAAAAGCGATAATGAATTTGAATATGCAATTCACTCAGTAGTTCAAAACATTCCAATGGCAGATATAAGGAAAACACAGTTCAAAAATGAAACAAAAAGTGACCCACAGTTGAGAATAGTAATTCAGTTTTGCATAGATGGTTGGCCTCAGAACAAACAAGAAGTACCAGAGTCAGCCAGGCATTATTTCAAATTACGAGATAGGTTGAATTTTGCTGACGGGGGCTACTATTATTATCTGACAAAATTGTAGTTCCCCAGTCATTATGGTCAGAAATGTTGAAATTATTAAAATCAAAATCACGAGCTCGACAAATATTCTACTGGCCAGGCATCAATGAGGATATTGAGAATAATAACAAAAAGTGTAAATTATGTGAAGTAAATGCTAATAAACAACAGAAAGAATCATTGTTATTATATCCATTACCTGAGCGTCCATGGGAACGCCTTGGCATTGATATCTTCACATATGCAGGAAAGAGTTATCTAGTAATTTTCGACTCATTCTCAAAAATAAGTCAACAAGAGCTGTTTGTCAATCATTGAATAAGATTTTTTCTGTATTTGGTGCCCCAGATTTTATATCATGTGATAATGTACCATTTGATAGTTTTGAATTCAAGGAAAGCATGGAATTCCAAAATCATCACCGTATTACCCACGTTCAAATGGCCTTGCTGACAAAGGAGTAGGAATTGGAAAAAAGATTGTTAAGAAATCATTAGAGGGAAATGAAGATATCGAAATTGCATTGCTTCAATACCTCAATTGGTCTCTCAAGCACATTGGATACTCCCCTTCACAATTATTGATGAGTCGAATATGTAAAACCAAATTACCTATCAGTACAACACTCTTACATCCTAAAGTGTGTGAAAATGTGCATGAGAAGTTGCAATATAAACATAGTATGTATGAAAAATACTTTGTTAAGGATTGCAAAGATTTGAAACCATTGAAAACTGATGTAGACGTAACCGTGTACAATCATGCCCAGAAGCATTGGGACCCAGGTCACATTGTGAGTGTTCACAATGCGCCGAGTTCATATCTGGTACAAAATAAATTTGGAGAAACAGTATTCAAACCATCTTCTGTATATGATTTGCACATCACAACACAATGTGTTGATAATTATGTTAGTAACAAAAGTAACGAACAGACCCAGTTAACTAATTTACCTAACGTGGACAATGGTGGAATTTGTGATAATCAGACCCAAGTATCTGATGCTGATACAATTCCTAGAGCAATACTGAAGTCAAATTATCAACCAATAGCAAAGTTCACTAGGTCTGGTCGTACTATTAAAGCACCTGATAGGCTTGATCTTTGAGAGGAAAGATGTCCTATAAGGTAGACTATTGGGCAACCAACATTGCAGCTATGCATTGGGTTATTTACATTATTGGAAGTTGGCAGCACTGACCACTCTCAGGAGAGACAGCAGACACTTTTGTAAGCCACTTCACCTGAAGCTCTAGTGAATAAATAACTACTCGATAATACGCTGGTTGTATTTGTTATTTATTGGAATTGCTCTATCCTGGTACCGTCACTTGGATATGACAATGGTCATTACAGCATTCCACAAGTACTCCATACCATCCCAGAGGAAACGGTTTAGCAGAGAGAGGTGTAAAGATATCAAAGAACATTTTGAGAAAATGCTATTCGGGTGAATCTGACATACACTTAGCAGTACTTAATTACAGAAATACACCTCGAGATAAGATAGGATCCCCTTGCCAGAGATTATATAGTAGGATGACTAGAACCCTAATACCTACCACGGAAAATGTACTGAAACCCAATGTTATAGAAGGAGTGTCTGAATAACTGAAGAAGCTGAGAGAAAGGCAGAAGTCGTATGCTGATCGTCAAACTAAGGACGCTCATCACTTCAAAATTGGAGAAAAAGTTAAAGTGCAAGTATCACATCGCCAATAGAAGGGTGCAGACGTGATCGGACATGGTAGTACTCCAAGACAAGTTACACTGAAAGATAATGATGGTCAATTTATGAAAAGAAATACTAGCCATGTACAAAAAGAAAACAATGCTGACTTATCTAATGGTCAGAATAATCAAGATACCTATTTAGAACCAGATGTCAGCAGTGGAATAAACATTCCAGATATTTCCAACAGAACTTCAGAAGTGTCTGCTCCATCAACAAGTCGAACAGTTACTAGATCAGGAAGAGTAATCAAACCAATCCAAAGACTCAACCTCTAATCAAATTATATTTTTATTGTAAGGGGGATGTAACATTTTAACATTATGTATATCATGATACTCAATGATAGGTATCCATGTCACGGACATTGATTGAACTAGACAATAAATAAAGTTAATGTCATAAAATCACAAGATTATTATTCAAATATCTAAAGATATTACACTTACTATGGTTCTAGTTGTTCTGATAGCAAGGATATTATTGATATAAATTATGAATAATATGTACAAATATACACAAGATGATGGTATTGGATTCATTGTATTATTGGACACTATTCCAGATGATATGATCCATTTACAAATATGAACAAAATAAATAGGTATATATGCAGGGTGTTGCGAAATTCGATCGACAACGCTTCACAGGTGATAGTTCTCGTGATACAATGAAGAATGAGTAAGCAACATGAGGCCGTGATGTGCTTTGTTCTTGAGATATAGGGTATTGATGTTGAATGATTGGAATAGTTTTTTGCAATAACAAGAACGGCTAAATACTTCCTATTCTAACAATACACGAATTATACTCCAGAATCCTCAATTCCTGATGGAAAGTTATCTTATAATTGAATTAAAAGAATCATTCAAAGTTTATATTCAAGATTTATTCAAGATTTATTCAAGATTCATACAAAGATTTGATGATACAGTACAACAATTTTTTTTTCGTAGATTTTTTTTCTCCTGTGGACATAAGCGAGAAAAACCTAGGCAACAGGCTGCCTGTTTTGCATTTCCCCCCATGTAGCATGGGAGGGCTTATCATGTTAAAATACATAACAAATGTTTTATTCTATGAACAAAAACAGTGCTTCTCTATACTTATAATTATTGGAAGGAAAAGAGGAGAAGATGAGTGAGAGATAGAGATAACATTATTTTTTCAGAAGATTTTGAACACAGATGCATTATGAAGCATAAATTGCTTGAGAGCAATTTTGAGATGTTTCATTTCATTTGTGCTTTTTGAACATTCAGGCAGAAGGTTATATAGTCTTGGTCCAAAGTAGAAAACAAAACGTTGTGTATGGCTCTTTTTATATAGAGGAATTTGAATAATTGAATTTTCACTGGATCGGGATATCCTAGAACTTTGCAATCTGAAATTAGGAATATTTATGTACATCCAGATTAGGGACCGATAAGTGTATAAGATCCTTATGTCAAATACATTTGTTTCCTCATATAGTATCTCTGCTGAAAATAGTTTACGTTTTCTCGTTATTATTTCAAGTATCATGTTTTGTGCTGATTCTAGGCTCCTTATCGTAATAATGAAATTACCTTTATGCAATAATTTATTATTGACCCTACTAATACATTGTATAAAATCATTAGATTTTTTCGAGAAGGAATATCTCTGAGAACATAGAACTTATACATGAGTAGCCTCATTTTTTTTTGTAATATAATAATAATGTAATATATAATATATGTACATTCCACCTCATATACTGATCCAGAATGAGTCCTATAGCGAATTCCATTGGTAAAACTGGCTCGCACTGAGTGCATATTTTGTATTCCATTGGTAAAACTGGTGTCGGATTTTGAATTCCATTGGAAAACTGGTTCACATAGTTTAGAGCTCGGTGCAAAAATTCTCGCACGAGCTCTAATAGGTCGTGCGAAGTCAGTGCAGTTTTTGCGGAAACATTGAATATGCATGGATTAAAAACCAAAATTGAGTGGCAATCTAATCATCATCATCATCGAGTAGTGATGAAAATTTGAAGGTTTCAAGAAAATAAGGAGAGATTACTTCCCAGAATTCATAATTTTGTTGAGTGTTTTGCACTATAATTCAATGATGAAGAGGTACTTATTAAAAAAACTGCTCAAAATTATTTCCATGAAACATCTACTTTGTTCTTAATTGAAGTTAAGATGGCTTGTAGCCATCTTAATTGAAGTCAAGAAAGAATTTCAGGATGCGGACAAGTTATAAACAAAGACAAACCAATTTATCCGATTTAACCTCCAACAATAAAATTTTATCATACTATGTCGTATTCCATTGGGAATGCACTAGTTCACATTTTGGAGAGAACTAACGTAGTGCGGGTGCAAAACTGGTGCAAAACCAGTGCACCACCAGGTTTACGAATGGAATTCGCTACTAGATATTTGATAGATTCAGTTTTCTCGATTTCAGAGCAGTTACAGTTTTTTCATTTTTACAACTAGGTTTGTGGATACTCATCTTTGATGTATCAGATTGGTCAGTAGAAGTTGAAGAGAAAGTCATATTTTTTGTTTTTTTCACATGGAGATTTAACAAATTGTTATTGAGCCATATATATATATGAATATAAATATATATTTATTTATTTATTTATTTATTGAACAACTTTAGGATACAAACAGACAAAGTCCAAAACAGCATCCACAATTATTATAAACGTGAGTTAAACGTTGATATATACAAAATACAATATAGCAAATATAACAAATAAAAATTATCATAAACATCAGTTATGAGCATAAATTCAATTTTAAAAAGACTAAATACACTTAAAAATTGTGTTAGGAATTACTGAATATTCTTTTGATATCTCTTTTTATTGCTACCACAGACTTATCAAATAAATTCGAGCTACTGCAGTACATGTTAAATTCCTTCTGACACCTGATAATAGGGCAATTATAATTCCTAAATTAGTTCTACGATATGGCAAGTTGAAAAAGACAAAATTACGAAGAGATCTTGATGGAACATTGAAATTCAGTTTTGATAACAGTTCAGGAGGATCAATTTCATTGATAACAATTTTAGATATAAAGACAAGATCGCTAACAATTCTTCTATCTACCAACCTTAAAATGTTGAATTTGTTCCTTATAATGGTGTAGTTGCTGTTTTCAAAGGGTGTGTTATTTTTATATGCTAAATATCTCAAGAATCTATTCTGAATTCTTTCGAGCCTATTAATATTCACCGCATACAACGGGTTCCATACAATCGATGCAAAGCTAAGTTTACTGTGGATAAATGCGTAATATAAGGATATGATTGTTTTAGGATTCTTGAAGCTTTTACTATTCCTTATAATAAAACCGAGCATTTTGCTTGCGATTTTATCTACATGAGAATTAAATGTTAGTTTTTTGTCTACTATAACTCCCAGATCTATAATTTCATTAACCTTTGTGATGTCATTTTGTTTAAGTTTGTATACATGATTATATTTGGTCTTATTATTAGAAAATGAGATCGAAAAGCATTTCTTCAAATTCAGAAATAGACTATTTTGATCACAGTATTGTGTAAACAGATTCAGGTCACTCTGGACTGCAGCGCAGTCATTTGGGTTCTTTATCTCAGCAAATATCTTCAAATCATCAGCATATAGCAATATTTGAGAGTGCTCAAAGCATTTGATGATGTCATTAATATAAATTATAAATAGTAATGGACCCAAATCACTTCCCTGAGGTACACCAGAAGTACTCTGGTATGGCCGAGACCTGAACCCATCCACCGTCACTATCTGTGATCGACCCGTTATTTAGGACCATATCCATCTTGAAATATTATCACCTAAACCGATATCAGCAAGTTTGTCCATTAGAATGCCATGATCAATTTTGTCGAAGGCTTTGCTGAAATCGGTGTAGACTGAATCAACCTGTGTACCTGAGTCCATACATTTACCGATAAAATCTGTATATATTATCAGATTGCATTCAATTGAGCGCTTTGGAAAAAAACATGTTGTTCTGTGATGACAGAATTCTTTACTATATACAGGATTTGCTCGTATATTACTTTTTCGAGAAGCTTGGCGAAAATTGACAGTTTGCTAATGGGTCTATAGTTTTCAATATTGCATTTGTCTCCACTCTTATGAATGAGAACTACATGTGTTGTTTTCCAAATTTCGGGGAACGTAGTTTAGGTAGACAAGTTGAAAAGGATAGTTAGTGGTTTACATAGAGTATTCACACACTTTTTTACAAAAATTGGTGGTATTTTGTCTGGTCCTGGACATTTCTTGATGTCGAGAAAAATAATCAAGTCTTTTATTTGAGTTTCAGTGACCAATAGTTCATTCTTATTCCTAGAAAAATGCTTTGTCATATTTTTGGACTTCACGTATACACTCTCAAAAAAGTTGGCGAAAAGATTACATATATCAACACCATTATCAGCGCTCTTGTCATTATGCACAACATTATTGGGAATAGCTGACTGACTTTTTTTTTTGTTGGAAATATATTTCCAAAAACTCTTTTTTGTTTCCGGGATTTCTGACTCGATACTATTTATGTAGTCACTGTAGTCCCGATGTATCAGTTCTTTGGACCTCTTTCTTAATAAATCAAATAAATTGTAGTAGTTAATGTCATAATATATTTTTTATTTTGTGTGATATAATTGCTTTTGTTTGATCGTTCTAATGGTTTCATTTTTGAAATGACTAGGAAATTTATTGTTAACTTTTATTTCAGGAACCTCACTATGTATTATCGTATTTATCTTCATGTAAAAAACAGCAACTGCATCATTGATATCTAGATTATTAAATACTTCTTCCCATGAAATGTTTCCTAATTTGGTATTTATATTATCGTAATTTGCCTTCTTGAAATTTAGTATCGATTTGATAGATTTGGTCAATGGTTTCAAGTTCTCAATTTTTAATATGATTTCCAAACATGGATGATAAATATTTTCTGTTACAAATGGATCTATTGAGTGTTGGATGCTATTAATGATACTTTTGTTCGACAATACAAGATCCAACAGTCTGTGATTGTTATTATATATGTTGTTAAATTGCATTAGTTCAAAAAACGAAAAGCAATCAATTGTTTCGGCTGATTTACGATCTGTATGGAATGGTTCTAAGTATACTTCGTTGTTTACAGGTACCCAGTTTACATTAGGCAAATTGAAGTCCCCTAAAATTACTACTGTATTTTCACGCAAAACATTTTCATTTTCATTGAGTTTGTTTAAAAAATTATTGTAAGAAGTAATATCATCACCTGGCAGATATACACAAGCGAAGTAAATTCGTTCTTGACAGCCAGTATCGACCGATACCCAGACATCCTCCGCGTTGGATTGTAATTCCGGATGATGTACTGCTGGGAATTTGGTATGAACTGCTATTAACGCTCCTCCTCCATCTGATTTGGATGATGTGGAACGATTCCGATCCCGTCTAAACACCTGATATTCATAAGCAAACAGTTCACTGCTATTAATGCTACTTTTGAGCCACGTTTCAGTAATACATATCACATCAAAATCACTAGAACCAATGTTGTGGAAAAATTCCGATGTTTTGGTGCGTAGTCCTTGGGTGTTTTGGTATTTAATTTTCAGAAAATTAGCCATTTTGAAACATAATTTTCTGATTGATCTTGACAGAGAAAAATATTATCCTAATTTTTGGAGAGTCTCAGCTGACTTCACATGAATTACACGAGAAACTTCATCTTTTCTCAGAAAAATATTTCCATTTTTGGTCCATGAGAATTTGAAGCCCTTTGATTTTGCAAACATTCGAGATTCTTTATATAAGATCTTGTTTGTCAGAGTGAGATGTTCATTTATGAAAATCTGTTCAGATATGTTATCTATTTTCAGTGGTCCATTCCTGTTATCTTGAGTTCGCATATTTTTTGCTGCTGTAATGAAGTTATCTCGGTCCTTACGGGAGTTCAGTCTAACAATTATATTTTTCACCTGACTATTCGAATTTCTCTTTATAGGGACGCGGTGGATAGTATCGACATTTTTAGCTTCGATTTTGTATTTTATGTGCTCACCAATTCTATCGAAAATCTGAAGAAGATTTTCATTGGTCTTTTCCGGTATACCAACAATTTCTATGTTGTTCATGCGGGACATTTGATCCATTTCATTTAATCGTAAATCAATTACCTGAATTTGTTCCTGCATTTTTTTATACCCTTTGACCAACTTATCGGTTTCTGAGACGTATCCTCGCATTTCTTTCAACTGAGATTCGAAATTAGTGATTTTATCATTGCAAAATTAAATTGATGCTACAATTTCTTCCTGCTGCCGTCGTACCAATTGCATATCCGCCTGAATATCTCTGATCGCTGACATCAGGTTCCTGTTGGAAGAAGCGAAATCCGCAGTATCCGTTTCAGCAGAAGCCGGTCCTGATGAGGATCTACCACTGAGCGAGTCCGAACTGTCGCGGCAGCTTACGCATTTCCACGAGACACCTTCTGCACGTAGGATTTCAAATCTTTCAGGTGACAATTGTAAACACGGCGCATGAAAGAGTCTAGCACAAAAACCTTGGCATTGGAGGCCAGGATTTTTTCGTCCAACTGCATTGTTACAAAGTTTACAGTTTTTGTTGCTCACACTCATTATGATGTTTTTCAAATTGATATTTTGATACGAAATATCACTATTAACACGAAGCCAGACGAACGGAGCAGAACACGTCTTGCTCGCACGACGGACGGTTATTAATTATATATATGTATATATATATATATGAAACTGTTTCCTTCGGGTATGCATTCAAAGAGAAAAACAAAGTGTACTCTTGTTTCTCTTCAAGCTTTCGAGTCTTTTATTGGCTCTTCATCAGGAACTCTATAAAACAATCAAAATTGATATGGAAATTAAATCCTTGTTATCGATTATGAATTTCCATATCAATTTCAATTGTTTTATAGAGTTCCTGATGAAGAGCCAATAAAGACTCGAAAGCTTGAACAGAAACAAGAGTGCACTTTGTTTTTCTCTTTGACTGCATACCCGAAGGAAATTCAACAGTTTCATCCTTAACTTAGACAGTCGTCTAATCCTCTCCTCTATATATATATATATATATATAAATACAATAACTTTAGAAAAAGTTCCACAGGAAATCTTTCTAGGTGAGGTTGCAGTCAAAATTTTGGCCTTAATGAGAGGACTCTTTGTTACATAGCCGAGCTTTCGGAAATGTTTATTTCCTTTATCAAGACATCTATAAAAAATGGGTAAGTGAAAGAACTTTGTCAATAATACATTTAAAAAAAGTACTTACTAACGTGAGATTGGTGTAAAACACAATGAAATACATAACAGTAGCATCTTCAGCTGAATTTGACGATTAAAACATTTTTTAATTTTATAATTTTAGGATAAAAAGCAATAGGAAACAATCCACAGGTTTCATTTCTTTTCCGTAACGGACCTTTGAAAACAAAATGGACGGTTGGAAGAGTCGGAAATGCCAACTACTTCGGTGGAAATCGTTTCAGACCGACGACCGTTGTGAGAGAAGAAAGGGAACCGTGGCGGTAAATTTGAAAAATAATTGGGTGATGAGACAAGAGATTAAGGTTGAGGAATTGTTTGTGATAATCTAGATATGTTATTAGGAATACAATTTTTTTGTTCTATTGCAAGTAAATAATTATAAATGCTACTCAAGTTGCCAATGTCTGTTCTTTTATTCATTTTCGAAAGTTCATTGTTG
This sequence comes from Phaedon cochleariae, assembly GCA_918026855.4. Taxonomy (NCBI): domain Eukaryota; kingdom Metazoa; phylum Arthropoda; class Insecta; order Coleoptera; family Chrysomelidae; genus Phaedon; species Phaedon cochleariae. The sequence goes on from OU896710.1 coordinate 23,568,096, forward strand.
ATAAAAACCATTTCGTTTGAGATAATTATTTTCATGAGCTAAAATTTTGATATCATTGAAATTCATATGGTGACCCTCATCATTAACATGCTCTGCTAATGCACAAGTTCTTTTATTGCATTTACTGTCACTCTTATGTGAAATTATGCGTCCTGATAAATTACTGGAAGTTTGGCCAATATAAGTCAATTCACAATTCTGACAAGGAATTCTGTATACTACATTAGTCATTTCTAATTTATTCATGGGAGATTTTGTTTTGGAGAAAAGAGAGGAGACTGTTTTGATAGTTTTTTTAGCAATTATGAAGTTTTCATTTTTGAAAATGTTAGCGAGTTTAGGAGTTAAATCTTCTATGTAAGGAAGTGATGTATATTTAGGAATTTCTATATTTTGAGGAGCAACTGGAAGAATTTGTGAATTTGGAAGATTATTATCATTATTTTCTATGATTCTAATTTCTGAATTGAACAAAATGTTATTGATTATTTTAATTGGATAAGAATTCTCAAGTAATATGTTCCTTAATTCATTCAAACTATTTTGCCTGTGCAGAGGATGTGTCAACTTGACCACTCTGTCTTTCAAGGCCTTGATCAAATTTAACTTCATTTTCATAGGATGGTAAGAGTAGACACTCATGAAACGATTACTGCACATGGGTTTTCTGTACCATTTGGTGCGTAAGACATTGTCATTAGCTCTAATGACAGTCATGTCTAAGAAGGGTAGCATGTTGTCAACTTCAGATTCACTGGTGAACTGTAAGTTGAGGTCGAAGGAGTTGAAGTAGAACAGTGTTTGATCAGTCCAACCATTTGGAAGACAAAGAATCAAGTCATCTACATATCTTTTCACAAAAGGAATTTCATAAGGAATGATATCTAGACAATACTTAACCAAATCATCTAAGACATAATTAACAAGAATGGGAGAAATGGAGGAGCTCATAGGAGTACCAAAAATTTGTTTATAAAACGAATTCTCAAACATTAAGAAGTTAGAATCAAAAATAAATTCTAAAATGGTCCTGAAAGTAGGCCAATCTAAGTTACAATGGTTTGAAATTGTATCCCATTTTTTATGTAGACTGCTGAGTACAGTTTCAAGAGGTAAATTTGTGAAAAGTGAAACTACATCAAAGCTGACAATGATGTAATTTTCTGGAATTTGAAAATCATTGATGAAATCACTAAATTGAAATGAATCTTTAATATAGAAATCGTTGTCAGTGTCATATGCAAGAGTCAAAATATTAGCTAAAAAAGATGCTAAAGGCCCATTTGGAGAATTTATCGAAGAAACAATAGGTCTCATTGATAATGTTGGTTTGTGTATTTTTGGGAGAGAATAAAACCGTGGTGCAGTAGCATTGTATGTTTTTTAAGTTTTTTTGCTGCAACGGAGTCAATCATCTTGTCATTTTCTAATTTTTGAACTAATTTATTGGCTTTCTGTTGTAAGGTACAAGTGGGATTGTTATTAAGCTTTTTGTAATATTTTTCATCATTAAGAAGATCTTGGCTTTTGTTGAGGTAATCCTCTTTTGACATTACAACAGTGACATTACCTTTGTCACTTTTCACAATGCAAAGATTAGGATGAGATTTTAAGAATTTTTTACATTTGTTAAATAATGAAGTTAGGAAATGTTTTTTGAAAAAATTTGTATGTAAGTGGTTTGTTATAATATTGGTGAATTGAGCTCTGTAGATATTTTTTAAGGATTCATTGCAATGGGCAATCATTGCTTCAAGATCAGATAATAGAGAGGAGATTTTGAAGTCTTGAATGGAGGGAGTGATGCTAAATTTGGGACCTAGAGAAAGAATGAATTTGATGTCATTTGGGAAAACTACATCTGTTAGGTTTTTGAACCATTCATCTTGAACTAATATTTTATCAAATTCATCAGATTTGAGTCTATTGAATTTGTTATTATGTGTTGACTTGATTTTGTGAAAATTTCTATCAAATTTAATTTTTAATCTATGTTCGTACTCAGTGAAAATGTGGAAAGGTAAAATAGCCCTCAACTTGGTTTTTATACTTAACAATTCTTTTTCTAGATGATTGAGTTCGCTGAAAGTGATTTTAATTTCTAAATTTAGAATATTTTTCCTCAACCTTAAATTGAAACCTTGAATCTTGCGTCCAATCTGTCCTCTTGTGTGGTGCAACAGTGAGTTCACATTGTTAATGCCATTGGAGACATGGTTTGGAAAGACGTCGGATTTTCTGCATTTCAGCAAGAAAATTTTTCTGTTATGCATGGCACTTAGTTTGATGTTAGAATTGGCCCATTTCTTCAACAATTTGACACAAGCTGGTCCATATTGTTGGCGAATGTTGTTGAAAAACCCCATATCTGTAATGTTGTTAGGAGGAGGGTAGTCGTGACTGACTAGTTAAGGTAAAAATACAATAACTTTAGAAAAAGTTCCACAGGAAATCTTTCTAGGTGAGGTTGCAGTCAAAATTTTGGCCTTATGTATTTCATTGTGTTTTACACCAATCTCACGTTAGTAAGTACTTTTTTAAATGTATTATTGACAAAGTTTTTTCACTTACCCATTTTTTATAGATGTCTTGATAAAGGAAATAAACATTTCCGAAAGCTCGGCTATGTAACAAAGAGTCCTCTCATTAAGGCCAAAATTTTGACTGCAACCTCACCTAGAAAGATTTCCTGTGGAACTTTTTCTAAAGTTATTGTATTTTTACCTCAACTAGTCAGTCACGACTACCCTCCTCCTAACTATATATATATATATATATATAGTTTAAGAGAAGGGTAGTCTATGACTGACTAGTTGAGGTAAAATACTAGTGATTTAGAAACAAACACTGTGGTTCAATTCTTCATAGGGTTGCAGTCAAAATTTGAGGCATCAAATAAGTGAACTCTTCGTTATTTAGCCGAGCTTTCGGAAATGTTTATTTCCTTTTTCAAGACATCTATAAGAAAAATGGTATGCATAAAAAACAAAATCAAACTCATATGAAACTAAGTTCTTACTTAACATGAGATTGGTTTAGAGTTGGAACAATTGAAGAACAGACGATTCATTTGCTGAATTTGTTACACAAACTGGAAGACATTAGGATTTGTAAAACGTAGAAAACAATTTAAAAAACAGTAAACCACCGGTGCTTTTTCATAGGATTTGTTATTGATAATCCAGATTATCAATAACAAATCCTCAATAATAAGTTGGCTCACCACCCAATTATCAATTCAAATTTCCCACCATCCGTACCTTTTCGTAATCGATATCGAAATCGATTCGGCTCTTTCCGTATTATTTGAATCATCTGTGGCCGTTTGTTAGCTTCCATCTTGTTGAGATATCGAAGTCGACTATGAAAAAGCACCGGTGGTTTACTGTTTTTAAATTGTTTTCTACGTTTTACAAATCCTAATGTCTTTCAGTTTGTGTAACAAATTCAGCAAATGAATCGTCTGTTCTTTAATTGTTCCAACTTTAAACCAATCTCATGTTAAGTAAGTACTTAGTTTCATATGAGTTTGATTTTGTTTTTTATGCATACCATTTTTCTTATAGATGTCTTGAAAAAGGAAATAAACATTTCCGAAAGCTCGGCTAAATAACGAAGAGTTCACTTATTTGATGCCTAAAATTTTGACTGCAACCCTATGAAGAATTGAACCACAGTGTTTGTTTCTAAATCACTAGTATATATATATATATAACATATTCGGTAGTATCAGTTCCATGGATGTGTCTGTATGATGAAAATTCAAAGGCACACTTTCTCTCTGCCAATCACAAATCATGATGAAATCGTTAAAGAAAGTAAATTTGGAAAACACGGAATTTTGTTCGGTGGCCAGTGGAAAAGAGGTTTACTAGTAGGATCTAGCGGATCAGGAAAAACGAATCTAATGATATCCTCAATTGAACATCCAAATGATCTCCGTTTCGAAAATATTTGTTTGTTTTCTAAATCACTCCATCAGCCCAAATATTCATACCTGATGACATTATTGAAACCATGATATAATCGCGTCAGAAAGTATTCGAGATAATTCCATTATAATACTCGACGATGTTCCTAGCTGTGACCAAGATTTGATGAAGAGTTACTTTTGCTTTGGACGACAAAAACACAGATTGTTTTTATTTAGGCCAAACTTCGAAATAATTCCAACTTGATCATTGTCTTTCAACAAGACATGACCAATTTGAAACACATTTATGATGATCATATGAATATTGATATGTCCTTTCAACAATATAAAGAGCTTAACGCACTCTGCTGGGGCGCATAATTCGGATTTCTTGTTATCGATATAGATCCTCCATTAACCTCGGGTAGATATCGCAAAGGGTTCGATGAGTTCATTCATATATGTTAGAGTGAAGAATGAGCAGAAACGTGAATTTAAAAAAGAGTATTACCATACGGTGCCAAATATGGTTTTGGAAGATGAAGAAACATTACTACATCACTCCTCATTAGTAAGACCAGAATATGGAGAAAAGTAATTTGAAGAAACCATACCACCTGGATTGAATTCAATGGTGCAACATGAGATATTTAGAACGATTCAATTCTCCATTGCCTAGAGCATATACTGATGATAAGATACAGGATACTGAAAATGCTCTCGGGGTGTTTATTGTAATAGTCCAATAAATGAAGGAGGAAAAAAAGGCAAAGTTAATGTTAATTACGCACTATTTTCATCTTCCGGTTGAAAGTAGCTTTTGGTACCTCATTAAACATGAGACAAAGTTTGACTGGGAAACGCGTGCGATGGCGGAGAAAATGGCTCCAAAAGACCAGGAAAATAGGTTTTCAGCCAATATCTCCTGAAATATGGCAGTTAGAGATTTTCGGTTCAGATAAAAATTGAAGTTCAGTTAATTTTCTACAAAAATGGTCCTTATCATTTTTCTCGAAAATTTGCCCGTTTTCGAGAAATAAGGCACGAAGCGCACCTCGAATAATGAGCTTCTGTGTTGTATGCCGGAGAGCACAGTCCGTGTATTCACACATCGGCGGGGGGACAAATTATTCAATAACTTTGTTAAAAATGCATATTTTCTCATGATTCAAAGTTCATGTGAAAGAGGAATTCTGCTGCTATCATACCCTGCGTGGCCGCATGGTTTGTAGCAGACGACCAGAGCGTCACATAAAGCACACACGCGGCGGACGACGGAGGAACGATAGTAATAAATTATAGCGTGTACATTTAGATATACTGGTTTTTTTCCGGAATATCAAAGGTATGACTTATATACATCGATGGAAAGGTGGGAATTCCCCCGTTACACTAGTTAAGGTGTTAAAATGTTAGAAATAAAGAGCACGGAGAAAAAAAAACACCGAAAAAAAAGTGCGTTTTTTCCTTGACCCCGCTTTTTCTGATTTTATTGAAAACTGGACGACTTCGTCTAAAAAAGTAATTGCACAATCGAAAAGTAGACCTTCTTAGCTTTCAAATGATGTATCATAGAAACCTATCGGATCATGTATAAATTTTTAATTGATGGTTGTTCACAAAATTTCCCCGCGCTCCAAAAACAGCAAAAAATTGGGATTCAATGAACAAAGATTGAATGAAAATTTAAAAAAATTAGGTTATACAAATTTCAGGGATGACAAAGGACCTTATGAGGACCCATAATCAAGAAAATTTTGAGTAAATTAGTGCAATACAAAAAAAATAGGAACAAATTCCTGGCGAGGTCAAAATTGACAGGGAGCAGAAAGTTTGAACCATGTTCCGATATGGCCAAAAGAGTCAAGCGTTACCCAATTCACAGGGTATGATAGCAGCAGAATTCCTCTTTCACATGAACTTTGAATCATGCGAAAATATGCATTTTTAACAAAGTTATTGAATAATTTTTCCCCCGCCGATGTGTAAATACACGGACTGTGCTCTCCGACATACAACACAGAAGCTCATTATTCGAGGTGCGCTTCGTGCCGTTTTTCTCGAAACCGGGCAAATTTCCGAGAAAAATGATAAGGACCATTCTTGTAGAAAATTAACTGAACTTCAATTTTTATCTGGACCGAAAATCTTTAACTGCCATATTTTAGGAGATATTGGCTGAAAACCTATTTTTCTGGTCTTTTGGGGCCATTTTCTCCGCCATCGCACGCGTTTTACAGTCAAACTTTGTCTCATGTTCAATGAGGTACCAAAAGCTACTTCCAACCGGAAGATGAAAATAGTGCGTAATTAATGTTAACTTTTTCCCTTTATTTATTGGACTATAACCCTTTCACAAAGAAATATGCTATTGGTGATTCTACAATCGATTTTGACGGCCTTGATATCATTATAAATGATACTTTGAAATATAAGGGTACTCCTGGATTATATGACCTCATGCTCAAAAAGTATTATACTGGTATTAAAAACAGCGAAATAGATCAGTTTATTTATATAGTTCGAAGAACCAACACACATTATTTGGGATATAATTTTGTGAAAGGCTATCTACATCGAATTCGCAGAAATTCATTGACATTATCAAACCAAGAATCACTACGCTACATTTTATGAATTTGGAGGGAACTCTAAAAATCAAGACCCTCAGCCCACGTCAATGCCTCCAGTTGTTCGAGGGCAACCAACGAGGCCAAGAAATAGTTCCACTTCTTCAATTATATAACAAAAAGAAGCCGAACGAAACAGGATGAAAAATTGACCATCATGCAACTGACCAAAAAACCTGCGGAAAATAAATATTTTAACGACTTTAATGAATTAGTAGGTAGACTAAGGATTCTAATTGCTTCTGAATCGGCTGGTGATACTGGTCACAATAATGAGATTATTTCTATTATTGAAGACCTGAGGGGAGGCTTAATCATAAAATATATTGATAGTTATTATTTTGAGTAATTCTGATTATAGCACTGTAACGATGTCGATCGATAAGTTTGGAAGACATCTTTTTGACAAAAACCGGAATCCTAGCACATATCCAGAAAAACCATTATTGGCATCATCTATATTTGTCAACTGATATCTCACCATAGTCAATATATAACTACTATTCGTGAATCGGGTTCAGGTCAACAGATTCCAGGAATGGTGAAAAAAAAAAAAAACTGGGTCTTCTTGCAAGAAAACAATAGTGGATCATATGTATTTCCCGTATCCGGACAGATTGAGAAAATTGATGTTTTGCCAGAGGATACAACAATTATGTTGGTAGATAATGACATGCAGGTGAAAGAATTGATAGAAAAAGATATAAATGAAGGTGACTCAATCCCATTGGCCTCTATCAAATAAGATCGATTGGGTTCATTGTATGCTCAAATAGTGCTCCAGTGCCCAGAAGCTGAAAATGAGAAGTGTCAAAGAATAAGTCGTAAACAAATCACATAGGCCTGCTAGGAAAATATTTAATAGACGTCGAGTGATAGTGAAAGGTTTGAATGATTGGTATCAGGCTGATCTAGTTGAAATGATACCCTACGCAAAAATGTATAAGGGATAATGCTGAATATTGGTTGTAATCAATGTTTTCAGTGAATTGGTGTGGTTAATACCGATGAAACGTAAAAATGCGAAAGGTGTCACGGATGCAATGAGAGATATCCATGATTATGTTGAAATTAAACCCAAAAATATTCAAACTGATATGGAGAAAGAATTCTACAACAATGCTTTCAGATTGTTGGGGGAATCTCTCATCAAAAATCACTATAATACATTTTCAAATATGGAAGCTAGTGTGGTTGAGCGGGTGAATCGCACTTTGAAGAATTCAATGTAGAAGAAGTGGCTGAATATCCTGAAGGAGATAGAGGATGTATATAATAACACACCAAATATTTGAATTCTGGAAATGGAATTACATTACTGAAAATTGTGTAAATTCGTTTGAAAATAATTGATCCAAGAAAGAATACATTCAAAATAGGCGACTTTGTGAGAATAAGGAAGTTCAGAGAAGCATTTTCAAAATCGTATCAGCCGTCTTGGTGTTATGAAGTTTTCAGAATTCGACAAGTAAAAAATTGTCAAATCCAACTGATTATTTGCTAAAAGATCAGAATCAAGAAGAAATCCAGGGAGATTTCTACAACGAAGAGCTTCAGAATGTGAAATATCCCAACATCTACTTGGTTGAAAAAGTTTCACAGCAACGTGAAAACAAAATTCGTGTCAGGTGGCTAGGCTTAGATAATTCCCATATTTCATTGATTCATAACTAGGCACTCTTGCGAAATACATCGATATTTTTTGAATTGAAACAATTATTCAGATGACAGGCAATTTTATGCCATACTTGTGGCTGTCTTCAAGGGAAACAATAGACTATACTTTGTGAACCGGTCAGATACTACTAATATATACCGATTTCGTCTTTTCGACAATGGCAACGGGCCCATTAGGTCTGTACTTATTACTTCCTAAGGCCGACTAATTTTCCTAACTGACATTTCCCCGAACGGAGCTCGTTGCTCCGGCTTCTGGGCCTTACAAATTTCGCACGACTTTACATATCGAGCCACATCCGTGTTCATTCCAGGCCAAAAATATAAATTAGCTACTTTTCGCTGGGACTTAAAAATTCCTAAATGTCCGGCTTCAGGAACATCATGACATTCAAGGAAAACACATCTCCGTAACTTCTTTGGGACTGCCAACTTCCAGTCATCTTCCTCTATCAGAGAAGGGCGACCATAATTAACAAATTTATAGATCTTACCGTCCGATATTTTGAACTTAGGAAATTTTTCAGGGTAATCATGAATGGTCCTCTCTTTAAACTTTGATACCACGAGTCCTGATCCTCGTCCGTTATATCTATGTACGAAATAGCGCGAGACAAAGCGTCCGGTACGACATGAGATTTACCTTTCCGATGTATAACTTCAAAGTCGTAACCTTGAAGTTTCAACGACCAGCGCGAGAGTCTCTCCGAGGGATTTTCGAGCTTATAGAGCCACTTCAATGAATAGTGATCGGTAATAATTTTGAAGTGAGTACCCTCGATATAGGCCCTATATTTTTCCTCCCCGAATAGTACGGCCAAACACTCTAATTCTGTTGTCGAATATTTCGACTCTGGTGGCGTCAAGGAACGACTAGCGTACGAGATAACTTTCTCCCCGACCTCAAAAACTTGGGTAAGAACGCACCCCAGACCAACTTGTGACGCATCGGTTTGCAGCGTGAATTCTCTTTCAAAATCCGGACATGTGAGGATTGGTGCTGTTATTGTTTGATGTTATCGAAGCTATCCACGCATTCCTTCGACCAAATGAAAGGTTGATTCTTCCGTGTTAATTTCGACAAAGGTGATACCCGCGTGGCAAAACTAGGTATGAATCGAAGTACCACGAAACCATCCCGATAAAGCGACGGACCTCTTCAACTGTCCTCGGTGTTGGATAAATTCAGCATACATTCAACCTTCTCAGGATCCGTGTGCAATCCATTACGGTCCACGACAAACCCCAAATACTTCAACTCCCTATTTACTGTCAAACCAGCAGCAATAAGTTTATCCAAAACCTTTTCTCAGAACTTCCATATGGGACTGAGAATCTGGGGACACTATCACGATATCATCTAGGTATACGGAAACTGAAATCTCCAACTCCGCTCCCAAAATTTGGTCAATAAAACGTTGCCAACGCGCAGCAGCATTATGGAGGCCGAACGGCATGCGGGTAAATTGATACAGGCCGAGGTTGGGAACTGTAAACGCCGTCTTCTCTTTACTGCTCTCGTCCAGCTCAATTTGCCAATAGGCGCTTTTGATATCGATAGAGGACAAGCACCGTGCATCGCGCAGTCTGTCTAGAATAGCATTGACGTAGGGGAGTGGGTAGGCATCTTCACGAGTTACAGTATTAACCTTCCTGACGTCAACGCAAAATCTATACTCTCCCGAAGATTTCTTCACCATCACCACCGGACTGGACCAGGCGGATTGCGAAGGTTCGATAACTCCTAACTCCAACATATCATCGATCTCTTTATAGATTGCATTTTGGATATAAGGAGAGACATTGTAGTATCTCTGTTTGATGGGAGCACTATCGCCAGTATCTATGACATGTTTTACACCCTTCGCACAACCCAATCCGGTACCCATTCTATCAAAATATGAGGAAACTAGTAGGTCAAGTTCCCTTTCTTGATCCGAGCTAGCCACATCAATTGGAAATGAATTGACATCACCTATATCTTCTCTAAAATTCTATGACCTGTCTGAAAAATTTGAAATTATGTCCATATCACGCCAAAAATCTATTCAAAAAATAATTTCCACGTCTATTCTCATTACTACTAAACATCTCAATAGCTTTAACCAGTGACGGCTCGTCAGGGACGGCAGGGTCGGCCGGGCCGTACCAAATAATTTGGGGAAAATTACTGAACTATTTGATGAATACAATTATTTTCCGAAACTGTTTTCATAATTCATCGTTCATTACTGTTATGCCACTATTATTTCAATTTCATTCACTGGAACCTTTGAGTATGCCATCCGCATATACTCCGAAAATCACGAACTAATTCAGGACCTACAACATCTGGTAATCCCATCGTCAAAACGCCGCTTCAAGTTGAAACGCTCGCGTAGCTCATTACACTGATGCAGACGGCCGGCCGATCGGTGGTTTCTTGTCTCGACGCACCGCCTACAGATTCCCCGCTTCAAGTTTGAATTCTCGCGTATACGCGAACGATACGCGTCATACCTCGGGTGCGGCCAAGCTCTGTTGGCCGTCCGTACGTACGTAATCAGTAGTTTGCAGTGCGCCCGCTGTGCACCGTATCATAGACTACCAATTGGTAGTCTATGCACCGTATCCGACCATTCCGACCTAATTTTTAATATACGGATTGGCATGATTGCCATTCAATTTTCATTTTACATTGTAGGTATTTATAATTTTTTTCCTATACTTATTTGTAAGTTGATGTTGAAATTTGAAATGTACGAACTGAAAAAAAAAATTCGATGTTTTTGTTCACGCTTGCAGTAGTTGCAGTAAAAATGACTGGTGATTTTTGAATTTGCAATTTTTCAGTGATTCATAATTCAACATATCCATCTAATATTGGTATCAGAATTTTCCTTCAGTGCCTCTGAGCGTCAATAAGTTATAATTCAATTTGAATATTGTAATGTAACCTGCTGTGCCTCTGCCTATGTAGGTAATACCTATGGCAAGAAAAATGTCAGCAGTCCAAGAGCTGAGTAGGTATTGAAACATCGTAAAAAGCTCTGGTGACGAAAATGTAATAAATGTATAACTTCCAGAATATCATTTATTTTCAAAGACGCATGTAGCGGTTATGAATAATATTTATGCATCCATCGCGGGAAACATTATACCAGAGATTATACACTCCTGATTATACCTACGGCTGCACGGCGGGCTCGGCCAGCCGAGCCGACTACGAAGGAGTGGGGTGGCTTGTTACAGGAACGGCGTAGACCGCGTAGAGCGTAGACCGATTTAGATTTAGTCATTGTTGTGCTTCTCGCGTTAGGTGAGTGGTTGTCGGTTATGTTGATTTTTTTGAGTTTACGTTACGTTTTCAACAGAATATAAATATTTTTTGTTCACGAGATATTTTATTTTTATTTTCTTTCATTTTATTTTTTCGACTTTCTTGTTATTATTTTTTCATACCAACTAACCCTTATCCACCTCCTTTTCCTTTCCCCATTCCCCCTTTAATTTTTTGGTTATGTGTACAGGGTGATTCACCATAAATGTCTAGCTTAGTTATTTTTAAACCGATTTCAAAATTTGAAATATCATCTTGAATGATTTTTGATTGAGTTTTTTTCCGATACATCAGAAAATACACGGTGCTCAGAACAAACGATCTAGAGGGTACCATTTGATTTTTTTATATGGAACACCCTATTTTTCATTGTATTTTTAGATTCTCCCTGAAAAGCTGATTTGCTCGATGTATCACACTTGAGGTCTATCGGGAATGATTACAGAGATATAGGCTGTTCAAAATCGAGATTTTTCAACTTTAGGATTTTTTTGAGACGAAACTATTCATCATCGGTCAAAACCGCTTTCATGTCCATATCTCAACTTTTGATTTACTATCTACTGACATTTAATAATTGGAACAGATATAGGGTGATCAGAATTCTGAATCTTGAACCACCCTGTAAATGTTCCAATCAAATCTCAATAGACAGTTAATCAAAAATTAAGATATAAACATAGGAGCCGTTCCGACCAATAATGAATAGTTTCGAGAGAAAAGAATCCTAAACTTGAAAAATCTCGATTTTGAACACCCTATATCTCTGTTAACATTCCCGCTAGATGGTGAATCACCCTGTACATGCTTATTTGCCATCGAACTTCACTCAAGCCGCTGACCCAACGTGTTACGTTCGCATTTTAGAGCAATATCTACCCTGGCCGACCCAGGTTCTGAGGGCACGAGCCGTCACTGGCTTTAACTTAGAATTAAGAACCACGGGTACATTAACAGTACCTAAAACATCACACGATTCCCCATTAGCTACTCTAACCGAACCTGGAAATCCTTCTAATGCTAAATTGAACTTACCTAATTTGTCCCAACCCGACTTTCCGATGAGGGACTGCGAGGCCCCAGAATCGAGAAGCCCAAAAAAATTTTCCCCAAAGATCGTGACAGTTAAATAAGGACGAGGATCACCATCCAACGAACAGAATAAACTATCTATTCGCGATTTCTTATATTGTAGGGCTACGAAAGAGAGCCACGACTGCCACGAACCGTCCTCTAGAACAGGATGTTTCTTGTCTAATACGACCGACGACCGGTTGCACGTCGATCGGTTGATTTGTTTTTTGAACACTTCGAGCAAGAATATTTAGTGTGTTCCCCACATCGAAAACAAAAAGACCGATTGCGCTGTCTCTTACATTCATTGAACCTATGTCCCGTTTCTTCACAGTTCCAACAACTAATACTGTTGAGAGATACGGATGGCCTAGCATGTCTGGAACCCGATGACAGGGACATCTGTCGGTCCTCACTACGGCTATCATACGCCAAATCTGGCTCCAAATCCTTGCTTACTTCCAGATTTTGACAAGTCTCTCTAAGTTCTTCTGAATTTCGGACAGCCTCCACTTGTAATCCTAATTTTTCTACATAAAAGGGATCAAGGTTACCATATACTATATCGACCTTTTCTTGGTTGCTTGATTTTTTTGGAAGTCTCTGAAAATATTTCAACATACACGCAAAGAATTCGCTCACGCTTTCCTTGTTCTCTTTCGTTGATTTCTTTCAGCAAGTCTTTCTCAAAAAAAGTATGGTGAATAATTTTCCCTAAGTCGACTAACAAATTCTTGCCAATCACGAATCGTATGCTTGACCGAACGATACCAATTTAACGCTTTCCCCGTTAATAAATCCGTGACTGAGTTATATAACTCGGTTTCAGTAACGCCCCTAGCGACGCGGTATTCTTCAACCCTTTCTATGAAAGCGTTAACACTCAAGCCATCTTTTCCACCTGTGAACCGAACATCCCATTTATAAACCGGTATCGCGTTCCGGCTACCACCCGGAGCTGACACTGAACCGGCGACAGGCGGCAGCAAAAGGGGTGGTACCCCACTCCCTTGAGATTCGCTGAAGATTAACTTTTCATCTAAATTGCTTTCTATGTCTGTTAACCTAATCTTCAAGTTAGTGATACTAGTTGACAATGCTACGACGTCGACCGAAGGAGCTAGTCTCCTCAGCCTTGGATATAAATGTTGTAGCTTCGTTTATATATTGCAAGATTCGTTACTATTAGGTGTGATGGTTTCATTCTCATCCATATAATTCTCTAAACTAACAACTTTATTATTACAAACATTGACCTTCTCCGTAATATCTGGGTTGAAGCTGGGATCAGTAACTTCAACACCAAAAGATTCGTTTTTAATTATATCTTTTAGCTTCCTACGCATGGTCGCATTAGTCTCCGCTTCTGTATTGCCAAAACCACGTACCAATAACTCAATAACTCATACTGGAGTTCGTCTTTAGTAAGCCGGTGCAAATCCATCTTCCACACAACAACAAAAATGCTTTTATCTGTATTTAATAATGATACTGAACAACTCTATACTCGAAAACTTTGAAAGTAATCCCGATTCGAAACTGCAATGCTCAACCGATAATATAACAAATACCACCTCTACTCGCCTCCTATAAAAATGTTCATAAAAAACTTTCCCAGAAAAAAAAATCTTAATCGTTCACCTGACCAATACTAAGAAAACGTATACCCCCTATGATTAAATATGTTCAAGGCTATTATTTAATTATAAACAATACAAAAAAATACCTAATCACACGACGAGCACTAATTTCAAATTTCTATCCCCAAGTGTATACGAGAAAATCTAATATCATCAGGCCCCACGCCAGGGTGCCAATTTCCTATTACCCTTTTTGGTAATCACTGGTACCTCAGCTAGTAAGCTTTCTCAATGGGGGCGGGGTTCAAACAAAACGAACAAAAAAAATTATTACTACCGGATAGTTAAGTGAAAGGTAGTGAAAGGGCGCCAAATGGTTTTGAAATCCATATCCTATATAGGTTCAATTTAATACAGGTATTATACTAGATTATTCTTCGGCCTTACAGTAACCAAACCATTGAATTCCACTGTCAACCAGAATCATCAACAAAACAAAAAGGAAATTCAAGTATGAAACAATTGTTGAATTTATTATAAATCATAGAGGGTTGCAAGTTACAGGTAATTAATTTAATATGGAGAACTCAGAGGGTGATCGCTTAGAAATGGGGAAAACTCTTGCAAGAGCTTGAGATTTTGGGCCAGGGAGTGTCGTGCGATATAACAAAAGCCCTGTCCCACAACCCTTCACAACCCCTTCGACTAAAACTATACTATTAGGCACATTGATAGCGATGGTACATAACGTTCATTCAATATTGGTCAGATAGAAACATAACCCGCGTAAACTCCCAGTCGACACAAAATAAAATTTTCACTATATGGTACTTATCGTCCGTCCTTTTCCGTTCTCTCGGACAATCACATTAGCTTCGTTATGACTCCCAGGAAACACCACCCATCAGCCCTGATGGCCTAACCTAGACCTTGGCTTTAGAGACGAAAAACAGCCTTATTTCTCTGACCGGTATGGCAAGTGATGACAGCAACCGGCCTACTAGACCAACATCCATTAATTGTTCTTTCCTTCCACCACTAAAACGCCTAAAATATTACGATCAATTAAATGATACGAGAGTGGAATCGTGTGTATTTATCTGAGCAAGTATCTGACTGCTAAAATGGCTCACCTCTTTTGCCGCGTACCCTAACAACAGAGACGTTCCCCAAACGAACAGTGTACTGGTGGCACTAATCTAACAACTCCTCCAAAAACGTTCACCAATCTGAGCCCAAACAACCATAAATCAATAATTACATACAACCATTCCTGATATTAACTGAATGTGGTGGTTACATCCGTTCAAACGAAATTTTCCAAAATATCACACACACACATTAGTTAGCCACCTCGACTGAATGTTTCTCGCTCACGAAAAAGCACAACGATTTCTATCGGATTCCTATGATTCGTACCGATATCTTTTTACTCGCCGTATCGATACCACGTTCTTTTTCTTGTCCTCCCGAGTTTCCTTCTTCACTCCGTTCTCTGTTGAACGAAATTACTATACTGGGCGATGGCCCCAATATTTCCGACGCGTTGTCAACTATACACCACAATTTAATAATTGAATACGCGTTTGTTTATATGAATAAAAAAAAAATCGTAACAATATTTTCATTTCGTAACTAATTACAATATTGATAATTGAATACGTGACAACAACAACAAACTATCAATTTTTTTATATTCGTCGAAATCTTCACAGGCTGAATTCTTTTCCTAAGGTGAAGCGCCTTAACATGCCGCCCGCCTTGAAACTGGAAAGTTTCAATCCTCATTTGTGTCATTTGACAGAGGACATATATTGGTTACTGCACGTTTGATAACTCCATTCGGACATTGGATACTAACTACGTAAACGATGTTGTCGGGACCAGGATGAAGTTCGCAGACACGACCCATAGACCATTTCAGTCTTGGTGACTTCTCATCCTTGATGAGCACCAACGATCCAATTCGAAGAAGATTTTCTTGATTCTTCTTCCATTTGATTCTGGTTTGGAGTTTGCCAATATATTCATGACTCCCTCTTCCAAAAACGCTGGGCCATTTGCTGCTGTCCAAAATGAGGTGACCTTTGTAACATGAAAATTTACCTTTATTCAAACTCAATTATCAGAATGGTACAGTTTCCTCTTTTTGGTGCTCAGACTTGAGTCAAGTATCAATCCATAGTAAACAGCTAGGCATATAGTTCACATTTTATTACAGGAATTTACAAGATGTGAATTACATTACATAACAATTATGGGTATTTCATCATGTTCTTGTACCTGTTGGATTGGTTGGCTCACTGCTTATGTTTTTGGGAATATTGATGCCTAAAATTGAATTAAACATGTAGATTTTTACGCAAAGTCACAGTCATAACTTACCTGTAGTCAGTCCCTGTATTCTTCAAACTGATGTGATCATCTCCAAGCAATCCTTGAACTCCAGGAACAATCTGGAAAGAAAAACAAAAGATTAGGTGAAATCATAAAGAAAGTATCTGAGCTTCAACAAGCATTATACTTACCAAGTGAGTCTTACTACAGGTGTTAGGACTTTCTTTATTTTTCCCCAAATTCGTTTCTTTGGAAAGTTATTTCCAAATTCGAATTTGTTTATTTATTTTCATTGGCTGTCAACATGATGAATTACAATTTGTCCAAAGTCAAATATCAAATTGTTTCATGTCAATGTCATAGGTCACAAGTCACGTCAGGCTTGTTTCTTTGTTCCTTTTAGTGCTGTTCGTTTGCACTTAGGGAAATCAGTCTTAAGTCAGGTAGATCTGAATTTTCGGTGACACGTCATGTCATTACAAAGTCGAGTGTCATAAGTCGAATGTCACAAAACCACGTGGGGTAAATCCAATTTTCTCATTGGCTAGAGTTTTAAAGCTTCGATAACCTATGATTGGCTGATAACTCAACCCGTTGCTCACGCATGGGCGGCGTTGGTGCGCAGTGTGCATAGTTGGCTGTGCATGTTTTTTTAAAATAGGTTTTCCTATATTACGATTTTGTTTCTGCGACAACTAGATTTTTCTGGAAGGGATTGTCCTTTTCCGTTTTGGCTTTAACGACGCCATGATGATGGTGAAAAGCACATTGGTACTTTTGCCTTTCGAGGTGATAAAACACCGACTCTACTTGAATTTTTCATGTGAAGCCGATCCACCATGGGAGGTGAGTTTTTCAAATCATTAGTTGATATAAATTCTTGGCATTAAGGAAGGTCGTTCTCAATTATAGATCTGCCGGCTTCCACGTGAAGTTTTAATTCCAAATTTTGGTTTGTGGCTACCCTGTCTCGCCACAGACCACGAATTGGTTTCACTGGACCACCGATCATTCCCAGGATTAGATTTTGGCTTTTCGTTTGATTTCGATGAACCCACCAAGTCAGGTTTCTTACCTGGTTTCAACCCTCAAGACTCTGAAGGTGAAAGGAACCACCAGTCTGGGAACCTGCAGGAAAGCATTGACTACCTGCTTGGCCTGCTGAAACTATCACTCTTCAGTGGACCCTTCAAGAAAGATAGTCCTAGAGCTTTAAAGGAAGTAATGGGGGCCCAATTGACAACGGCATTTTCCGGTGAGCTCCACCCTAATCTAAATGTGTTCATTCTTTTTCCTTTTCATATTCCTAGTATAACTTATTCACAAACATTTATTTAATTTCACCAATATTGTGCCATTCACTGATATTTATTGTATTCATACTTGAAAGACAGGCGTGAATCAAGGTTAGTTTTTCCTCTCATTTTTAATATGCATTTAGTCAGCAGGTGATTCTTATTCATGACAACATATAAGAGTATAGAATTAATATATTTTTGATTTAATTTTTATATGGTTATGCAATGGTCCATGTGAACCACATGCAGCTGCAGGCGGTACCCATTGAATTCCCACTAGGTTTTAACTAGGGATTGCATTAAAGTTAAGAGTGTGGTTGGTTTGAAAGGAGTCAAAGTTCACTCCCCTTTCTGGCTATATATATTTTAGTTAATAAACTACCTATGACTAAATATCACACTGTTTGGTTTTCTTATTTTTCTTCACATCAAATTTAAGTGGCGCCCCTTTCAAAATAAAAAAAAACTGTTTGATGAACATCTGACCAACCCACGTCCCAGCTCTCCAGACACATTGGCTGCCGTTTCCTTGACAACACCATTTTGCTGTTTTTGGTATTTATTTTGGGGTAAGTCTCTAGAAAATGCAAAAGGTGGTGACACCTTGCTGAAATATGTTTCCAAGAAATACCTTCAAAACTGAATTCTTCAACTAAAGAATTTTTATTTCTTTGTAAAAATATTTTCATTTATTTCAATGTATTGTGACAACCTACGAAAGTGGTTGCGTTATCTGATAGCATTGTATGCGGTTTTTTTCTCTGGGAAGAAAATCTCCGAAGAGCCAAAACAAAGTTTTCTGTCGTTAAATCTGTGATTACTTCAAAATGAATAGGTCTATTTTTGAAACAGATGATACAATCATGAACAATTTTTTTAATCAAATTTCTTTCTGATTTAGGCCAAAATTCATCTCTTAAAGAACACAATAGTTGTTGAGGTCCGCAATGGAAGAGTCTTACATGTTCATGTCTAGCAATTAAGTTACTCAAAACGTGATTAGGTGATAAAATCAATGGATGCTTCTTTTCATAAGAAAAATCAGAATTTTGCAATCTTCCAGCTACTCGAATGTTGCCTTTTTCATCGAGGAAAGAATACAGAGAGTATAAGTTGCTCTTGGGATGAACCGAATCATTTTTCTTCAGCGTTTTGATCTCTTTATGGAATGATTCTGTGTCTGTGTCATTTTTATCAATATCAATAACGAGTTTCTCAATTCTGAAACTGAAAGTTTTTCACACTCCTTTGATAATTTTGAACTTGAATTATCAAATTGTATCATGTAGGCAAATACTCTTTGAGCCTTAGTGGAGAAAACTTCGTGAATAATTCAAAATCGAGTATTTCTACTAGACATGAAAATTCATTTCTCATTTTTAATTCAGACAAATTTGAGTCCATCATCTTTATCATTATTAACCATTCTGGACCTTGGAACCAAAGTAAATTATTTAATAATTTCACAGGAAGTACGCCCCGCGATATCAAATCAGCAGGATTGGATTTACTTCAGATATGATTCCAACTCTCAATTTCAGAAAAATGCGAAATTTGAGCAACACGGTTTGAAACAAATGTTTTCAATTCTTGAGGTGGTTTTCTAATCCAACCTAAAACAATTGTAGAGTCGGTCCAATAATAATATTTAATGATATTCAATGTCAGCTGTTTCAAACCTTTTCACATAAATTAACTGATAACGTAGCAACACACAATTATTATCTAAAAAGTGTTATCTTTTTTAGTGGCGCTACTTCAGATTTGGAACATAACAAGTCCACTCTACAAGGCTTGTTGCTCGCATCTATGGATCGTACATAAATACAAGCATCAAAAGCTGTCTCTGATGCATCGGAAAATCCATATCTTTCAAAGTACAATGCATTCATTGACAATATTTGACGGGGAATTTGGATTTTATTAAGCTCTTTGAACTGACTTCGCAGTTCTTACCATTTTTGGTTAATAAACAATTGGACTCCTCCGTCCCAAGACAACTTCGATTGTCAAAATTTTTTAATTATATTATTTTTGCAAGTACTGTTAATGGGCTCAGTAGTCCGAGGGGGTCAAAAAGTTATAGAAACAATATTTCTTTTCGTAATTTTTGCTTGATTTTCGAAAGTTATTATTGAATATCCTAATGTATCTGTTTTCGAGTGCCAAAGAATATCTAAGGTTTTATTTCTTTTGTCACTATCAGAAATGTGCGAAATACCATGCACTGTCATAAAACTCGATACATCTATCATAATCTTCGTTAAAATTTGTTAGTTCAATATCTGGAAGCTTCACATTCAATAAATGTTGATTTCTAGAAGTATGTGATCCTACATTATTTGGATCGATATATTCTGATCCAACTGGCTATCGGTGTTTTGCTCCAAATTGTTAAATTGCCTCTCTTTTGATTTATTATAATCATCAATGGTGAACTGAAAATCCGCTTTAACATCAAGGTAAGTTCATTCAAAATAGTCCCTTTCTAAATACTCTGCAACAAAATTTCCACTCAATGGCTCAATTTCTGATTGTAGTTCTTGAAAGTCATGCCACAATGGTTGCACCTGTTCTAGTCTAGAGTTAAGACGAACTATTCTATAACTTTATCATAAAATATCTTGGAACGACCAAGTTGACCCTTAATTATCTCTCTTTCACTAATCAATCTTTTAAACTTTGAGGTCATAATAGTGTGCTATCTCAAATGTGGCTACACTGAATATGTCTAACACAAAACGATACGAGATCGGAGTTCACTTTATTTATGGTACCGACACCTGCTCACCTCTACTATAATATATCCTCCTTGTCCTACACAATATTCCAGCTTCGAAGATAAAGAGCTTCTATTTTTGTTGATGAGTAGATGAGATTCCCAAATTCCAATATTTTATTCTACCGGCAATCCGGCTCGAAGGAACGATGTTTTGAAGACTGTGCTGATAAAGTATACTGATGGAAAAATTGTACCAATCAACAGGAAAAACT
The DNA here is from genome assembly GCA_918026855.4 of Phaedon cochleariae. NCBI lineage: Eukaryota > Metazoa > Arthropoda > Insecta > Coleoptera > Chrysomelidae > Phaedon > Phaedon cochleariae. The sequence goes on from OU896710.1 coordinate 23,588,918, forward strand.
TGAAAAATGATTGCAGACAAAAACTATTCAAAGTCATCATTAATGAACTGATATCAATTTGTGGGCCAGAGTGAGTATATTGAAGCTATATTCCTTCTTTGATCAAAAATTCGTGAGATTCAGGTACTGACTATAATAGTCAATATATATTGAATGTTTCTGATGAATCAAACAAACAGATTGCAGTCATTAAAATCGAAAAATAGTCAAAAGCATGATATGGTCACACATATTTCTTGCTATTTTTGGCCTATATTCCGAAATGTATTGTTTAGTCAGGTATTCAATTTTCGAAGACTCTTTACCCATACTCATTTTAATTTATAGAAACGGAGATAGAAAATCGCAAAGAATCTTGAAAATTGAGTTTCTCTATTTTTTCTTTTGCAGGATAAAGTCAACCACATTCATTGAAGTAGCAGAAGAAATTGATCCTATATTCGAAAATCAACATGCTAGGATTCTGACTCAGACCCAACAAAAAAAAATTCCTTAGAGGTACCTCACCTAGAAGAAAATTGTGGTCCCTATATTTTCAAATCAGGACAGCCCTGAGAATGACTAATGCTCAAAAAAGTATTAGGTCAGGAAACTTTGTTGCTGGAATTCCTGAAAGTTGGCACTGAGCCCCATGTTAAAGTGCTGGAGGCATGGGAACAAACATTCAAAATGCGAAGAAAGATATATGTGAATTGCGAGCTTTCTAACATTTTTGAAGAATTTGTCTGCCTTCAGCTGAATAGTGGAATAGAGTTTGTATGCTATGCTAGAAAAAAAATTACTTTCATCAATTAGCCTCAGAAGGCTACTGGTTCCTTTTATTGTCTTCAAGCATGCCAACAAATGTCATTGAATTGTTTTCATTTCCAGCTAGAAGCTGACTTCAACAACGGCTATCGCGCGCGCGAAATTTGTATTTTTTTTGCTGACTGACGGTCGTATTCCCGCAGAATTGATGACTCACCATTTTTTTCATGATTGATATAACAACAAATATCCTCACAAAAATTTTGAAGTGTAGTAAATGAATTGCAATTCATTTATTTTTTGCATACATTGGGGCTGACTGACCAGCTCCCGTCCCCACAGTCCGCTGACTGACTTCCATAACTTTCATTCATATGCAATATAGGAACGACAACTTCGATAGTATACCAGGGACACCTGTTCTCAGCTTCGCTTGACTGACCGCAGGATGTTTGTGTACAAAACTATTGTGACAAACTGTGAACAAACTAGGCTTAGTAAATTCAGAGAATCTTTCTGGCGCTAGCTCTAACCACGATCTGCTATGTTCAAGTCTTCAAAAATAGTTTTTCGTTTTATTTACATCAGTTCGGAACTCATAGTTACGAGAAACCAAAACGAGGCTATATACCGGGTGTCAACGTATTCATTAGACGAGAGTAGGGATGGCGGCACTATGGCCTGAGAAAATTTCGAGGACCGTGGGAAAATTCCTATCCCGTTGATGTTGCCGTTGTTCCGCTCTGTGCTAATTAATTGGATTCCAATTCCTTTGATGCTACCGCCTTACCGCGAGGTACTAATTAATTGTTTTTTAATTGAAGTCTTACAGAGTCATTGAACTATGTAGCGAACAAATTTGAACGTGAATCGGGGTGTATATATGAAATAGGCCTCAATTATTTAGGGGTCGTCTAGAGTAGAATATTGTGAAATTCCAGAATAAGAACACTATATTACACAGGTTGGAACATTGGTAGATAAATACGGGGTTGATGATATCAAGTTTCCAATGAAAAATATAGAACGACAGATAAATCCAAATGTCTGTTTGATATTTATTGTTGTCTAATAGAATGGAATAATAAAGAGGATAGGATTTTGGTGGATATACAGGGTTGATGAAATTGAGTAAATTCGATTAAAGATTAATCGAGATGTCTGCTTGCTATTGGTTGGAGTGTAATGTAATGGAATTGAGAGGATGGCACATTGGTAGATATGTACGGGGTTTAGGAATTTAATTATCATTTATTATTTATTGCTTGCTATTGGTTGGTGTGTAATGGAATGGGATAATACAAAGGATGAGAAATAATGACACACTGTCAAACCGATATGTCAATAGTAGACGAACTTAAATCTTTGGAGAAAAACATTACCTACGAAAAATTATCATTCCCGGTATGATGAATGTTGATTAACAAGTTCTTATGATATACCTACAAAGTTGACATATGCCAACCGTTTTTAAGATACAAATTAATGAGGGAACTATACAATCATCAATGAATGGTGATGGCTATTTTATTCATGCGAACATACCTACACACAAAGTGATATCGTTTTCGAGATACCCTTTGGAATCCACTTCCACCCACCATTTTTCAAGATACAAAGGGTGTGATGGATACTACTTCAAATGATAGATTTTTGACGGGAATTAAATTCAAGCATACTCACATATACAAAGTATTACCGTTCTCAATATATTTCATTCAGTATACCTACTTTGAAACATTATTTCAAAATCATCAGAACTACTGGTACCTACCTACATATAATATATTCATAATTCTCATGGTACACAGAGTTGAAAATATGCCACTTTTGTTCCTACTTCCACTACTCAATCATTGTCTATTAAATCTATGCACAGAGTGTCTCTATTCCCGAGAAATCCCATTCAGAACACTATGAGATATTATCCTTCAAAACTGATAGTATCTATATATTCGCAATCAGAATAACTCATCACTACAGAAAAATGCAAAGAAATATATATCATTTCATAGCGTTTCTCGATAGATCATCGAATATTCGCTGATTCTCAACAAGACAAGAGACTTGAGAGAGGTATCACAGGGTATATCATAAAATGTGAAAATCGCTACCTAGTGACTGGTAACTTATAAAAGCGATAAATCATTTTATGAAACGAATTGATTCTAGGATTATGCCAAAGATCCATGATTTCATTGAATATTTATGCATTTATTGACGTGGATAATATTAAAAGCCCAGATGTCGAATGAAAAAAGAATACTTATGGACAAGATTCAACTTGTTCAGTATTATAGAGGACCTTTTATTGCCTTACACTGAACGACAGGTAGATTTTCTCGTCACTTCTACCCATTTCGACCCCATAAAAGCCAAACATTTTCATTCAAATTTTGGATGTCGAGGTATTCGGTTGACCGTGGATCGTGTCTACTTGCATTGTTCTATCAGTGATTGCGTTGGTGTGTATAATCTTCGTCAGGTTCAAATAATTCGGTAAGTTTACGACATAATCTCATTGCATGAAAACAGGTTCGTCTTGATATTGAAGAAAAAAAAGTTATTTTTCACCATTCTTGAAACAGAATAATTATGTTCATATATTGAATAATATAAACCTATATTCCATTTAATATATTATGTTATAAATATTAGAGAATTAATGATTCAAGATAGGTTGGTATATTCATCAGAAAACAATGAGGTAGGTAGGTACTAGGTAACAAAATAGGTTATATGTCATTTTATTGTAAACTGATATACATATATGTTGATCAAGGGTTAATCCACTGGTGAAAATACTTTTATATTTCGTCGTCAATTCGGGTACAGACAATATACATAAAAGGGAATATTTTGGAAAAACAAGCAATTTCTCGGAAAAATAAGCTTCACATCTGAAAATAGACGCATTATATGTTTATATAGAATGGCAATACAAAGTGATACTAACAATGAATGCCAATATTTCACTACTTATTTGTCATAATTACCATGCGCACATACTTTTGAACATAATGAGTGTACATTTCAGTAGTTATGGCGTTTCCAGAGCTAGTGCATTGGAATTTATGAAGCTGAACTGTATATAGTTAAATATGTACCTAATTGCATTATTTCAGAGCAATCTTATAATAGAATCAACTGCTACTCGTCAAATTAAAATGTTAGATCCACAGGTTACTTATACTTATAGGTGGGTGATATTTGAGAAGGTGCCATAAAAAATTACTACATCTTGGATCGAAAACGCCTTGGGTGGCTGTTGTTCTCGAGAAAGATACTCTACTGTAGCAGTATCAATTGGGCCGCTTTAGTCTCATTTTATATAACATACTATAGGATACTATAAACAAGTGGAATATAACAAGAGAGAGATAGGGAATGAGGTGAACAAAGACGATAGGGAACATGTGGTAAGACAGTGTAACGTTTTTATTTTCTAATATAACTAGCCTACATCAAAACGTTACTTTTCTACGTGATCTTCTACTATAATTCCAGATAAAACTCTCAAAGGAAACACTATAGAAGTCAGACACTTTTATTGTATATTTTGTAACATAGTTCAAAGAGGTGTGTCTAGTTGAACACACTGTATACCACGCTGCCTCTCCTTGTGTCTCATGAGTTGTGGGTATCCTGAAACAAATTAAATATAAAATCAATCTGAATGTCAACATTGAAAAGCAATACAAATATTTTATCAAATGAAAATCCTACCTGAATCTTTTTGCATGATACGTGAACCATACAATATTATGAATCTGCTTGAGGTAGTCTTCTATTCAATGATGATTATCAAATTTCTGTATATCCAATAGTTTTTCTGAAAATAAAGAAAACAACAATCATAGGAATTCACAAACACTGAAAATCAGACAAGGAATAACAAAAGATACGTGCGATATACTCCTCCCGTGTTTATATGTAAATATTGTATAGTTAGATATAGTTGTGGGAAATTGGTTGAAATATCCTTTCATTGCTTTTCATAAATATCCCAGCGAGTTATTCAATATCCAATGTTTACTTCTTTACTGCTTGGTTATGTCGTGACCGTGACCTTGTGACCGTACTGTACTGACCGTCAGACAATTTCTACTCTTATTCTTCCTTCATATTTGGCGAATTCCTCTGCCGTGAATTAGTCGTTCTACGCATGAATATCTCAATTCCGATGCCTCGTTCAGACCTTGCTCGAAAGGGACTCCACTATGCATGGATTTTAGCATTCGTACGTTGTTCAAAGCATACTCAACTATGTAAGGATTTTGGCATTTTCGCTGTCGCCATCTCCTGGTGTTCGTTAGATCTATCAAGTAAAATTAGGTCATGACTGACAAAACTGTGTCAATGTCAAGGTCGTATCGATTTCGGTTTCCGCTTTCCGGCGAGGACTTTTCTCAGTTGGCCATGATTCTTCTCCCAAGGTGGTTGTCCTCGCAGCAGCAGCAGCAGCAGCACGCGAACTAGCTGGTGAGTCAATGTTTTTTCTTGAAATCTTTTGGTAGCATTTCAATGCTGGAAATCTTCATCCCTTCAAGGCACTATTTATTCTGCTCACCTTTATAGGGCCTAACCGAGTTGCCCAAATGCAGTATAAGAGACCCAGATGTCCCGACTTCGACCACGTGACTCTTATGCCGACCGGACCCTCATCGCCACGTTCCTGCTCACCAATGTTCAACAAGGTTTTTTTGTTAAAACCCTCGATCTAAAAGAGGTGAGTTATTTTGTCTCCCCATCAGTGATCCAGGCGGTCTCTATACGCCCCATAAATTATTTTAGGGTTTTATGTTGGAGTTTTGAAGGCCACCCATCCACGTGTCCCGTACCTCATTCAGGGGCTATGTATGCAGCAGGGGGCCCTATCAGTCTACCGAATGTCGTGGAGACCATGATTTGCATTTCCCAACTTCAAGGCGCAGGTTTTTGAGTCACCTCGGACCTGAATAGCTGTTTTTTAATCCTCCAGCCACCAATTTTGAAGCTGCCCTTCAATGTCGCCATCTCGCGACCATCTTCCATGTCCAGTAACAGTCGACATCTAGCAGATACCTGCATATTGGATAACTCAGGTTTTTCTATTATTAAGTCCATTAAATATTAATTTTACATAATTTTTACATAATTTTTACATAATTTTTACATATTTACATATGAATTATCATGGAGTTATAACTTTTCAAATTTCAACACACAGTATATGTTCAAACCCTACTTGAATTTCTGACACCATTAACAGCGGACATGAAACATCGACATAGCGGAAAATGCGCAATAAGACTCTCCAAAATTCATGAATTTTCAGGGTTAATCAATATCATAGCCAATTATAGTCCAATAACAATCTTCTTCAAAATGGGTTTACTCATAGGGAATTGAACAATATGTCAATAAAATATTATGAATATAATATCTGATAAAATCAAGAATTGAAAAGTATCCATAATATTCTACCAATGTATATAATAAATATTGTTAATGTATCTCATGAAAAACATTTTCATCATTAAATTTGTATGTATTGTTGAAGTTTCCATGTTTTTACTGATATCTCTCTCTGAACTCAAGCTACAGGTTTCTGATTTTATCCTAGACATTCTATCTATGTTCTAAAAGAATCAGTGGCGTCCAAAATAAAATTACAGAAATATATATATTCTTATAAATTCCACATGTTACTTAGTTGAAAGATTTTACTATTGATATATTTGAGGATTAGCAAAGGTATCAACCCACACCCATATGCCACCGACGAAAAGCTACCAGGTGCAGTGTGAAAGGTAAAATTTTACGTTACAACAGAGATCTAATTTGATTCTACAGGGGCTCCAGAATTTTTTATACGAGGGGAAATTTGTATACTGAACATAAAAATACTACGACATTAATCAAAATAGCGACTCCGAGAAAACCCCACATAGTGACAGATTCAAACAGCATATAAGAGTAAATCAGCTCGAAAAGAAGAAGAATAACAATGTCATTCCGGCCCACAAACAAATGAAAAAAAAAGATGCAATTAATTACTCTTCAACTTGAAGTCCATGTGGAAGTCAATGTTTCTATAGCTATTTTGGTGCCTGCATTTGAATATTGCTTCCCTATCATCATACCTAATTATGGAGATACCATAACTTGTTAATTATGGCAGATAAAAAAATCGTATGGAAATCAAACATTTATTTTCGAAGTAACCATATATTTCATACTAGTCTAGCCATTTCCTCTATTCAAACATGTATCACAAATCATGTAGTGAAAGTGGTTTTCCCCTTGACATTTGAAGTTTATTTCATTCAAAAACGTCAGATACTCAAAGTTGGTGATTTTTCACTGCTTAGCATGCTTGGAGATGGGAAATAAAATATCTGAAAGCAGCTGACCATAGATAGCTATTATTGTGGAAACGTAGAAAGAAACAGTATACTTCTCCAATTCGGTTGATATTACAAAAAAAAAACTTATTCTAGTAATTATGTCAATTTTATATAGGAAGGAAAAATGAACTGGCTACCAAGCTTACTATATAATTGGGAAGCAGTCTATTTTTCTCATGTAAGTACTATAGCTGACACCGTAAACGTTATTTTGCTATATACATTATTTCTAGAAGATATGTTTTCACTTGATAAACTAATATCATTTTATTCTCTACTTCTTCCTAGTTAGGATACAATAAATGTGTTTCTTTAGTTTTTCAAACTAGTATTAATTTTCCAATCATTTTTAGCCCACTTGAAATTCCCAATTTAGACGAAAGAATCATAATTACAAAATTCGTCCGCCATATTGGATCCATCATCTTCAATTCCCTAATTTTGACGAAGGAATTATGATTTCCGATGCTGAAATCTCCCAAAAATTTTCACTGCATTTTGGGCATGGCAAGTTTAGTTCTTGTACCAAATTGCATCAGTTTATCACATAGCGTTTGAGAATATTCAAGAAATATCATCTTCAGGAGCTGTAGCTTCCTTAGGATAAATTTTAAGACTCATGTTCACTGAAACTTTTCTTCCTTTTTATTAAAGAAGAAACCGCAGGTGAAGTTTGGCTGGCTAATTCCGGGAAAACCTGTATAGGTTATAGGTTTATAGAAAGGTTGGGAATAGAACATTTTCAAAAATAAGTACCAAGATCAGTACTCCCTTCACCATATTTTGAGGGTACCTTCATTTAACAATGAAAAATAATTATGGGACCGGCTGATATCATCAAATATTGTGAAATATTGAAAGTGTAGAGTGTTATCAGAAGAAAAGAGATTTATAGATAATCTTCCAAAAATGATTGATGAAATATTGAGGCTATACCTCGGATTATTGAAAATACGCACAATATTCTTCGATTAGACCATTTTCAGCCACTGACTCACTCTCGTAATATAATTACAAAGATAATTCTATGGAAATATCATACTTTTTGGCATTTCCTCATTGAAAACGGCATGTATACCTTGAATAAGATGAAATGACGAAAATAGTGAATATATCTACATATATAAATTTCCTGATACGTTTCGTTTTACAGTGGAAGTATCAACATTTCAACCAGATTAAACTGTGAATATTCAAGAAATTATTGATTATTCAACAGCTGACTATTGAAATCAAACGCTGTTTTTACAAATACAGTTTACATAAAATTGAAAGACTTTCAATTCATCGAAACATTATGAATTACGACACTTCGTTTCAATGTTCTTATTTTCGATTTTAGAATTCTCTCTAGAAAAACAGTTAATCTTACCGAGTTCAAACAAGAAATTTTGAATGTTTTGCATGAGATGGAGTTGATCATACACACCGGTCATATCAGCTGGAAAGTATCGATATCTCCGTTCGGCGGGTTCGTTAGTGATTGAAAAAAATAACATTCTTTTGTGAAGGTTCATAGAATTTTTAGGGCTCTTCGGGTGACAAATCGCCTAATACCAAATGGCACTAAGTCGTAAATTATTACTATTTGATTGGTTTATATAAATAACTTTGAAATGGAGCAAATAGAAATGGATTTCGATCACTCTGATAATCAGTGGACATTCGAAAATCCTCTCTGAATCTCGAAATGACTATTATAATATGAATATAATCTGTGAGTTTTTATCATACATATGTTTGGTTAATAATAATTTTTTTCTTACATTTCACTGATCTAATACCTGGTTCTCTTCACCAATGACAGCTCCTTAATCTTATCTACTGGTGTTTGTTTTCTCATTTCAATCATGTTTCCCTGATCAAGCATAAAAATTATCGATGAGAGCAACTAATAAAGTACACAGTGTTAACATAGTGCATATATTGATGCCGACTATATCGAGAATGGAATCTGGTGGTTTGAATTGAATAAAGGAAAGATCTTGTTGAATTTTGTGCATTATATTATTATACATAATTCAACATCGAAAAATATTTTTAGTATACTCATATTCTCACTGAAGATCAATAGTGGGAAGTTTCCAATTAGGAATTCAATGAAATAGTTTAGTATAGGGTATGGAATCATAAAAAGAGAAGAGATTTGGCAAACAGTTTTTATTAGAAATAAACTAAAATACACGTTGTCCTCTACAGAATCTACGAGTTAACAAAATTTCATCTTCTTTTCTGGAACCTGCAGTTATTCCTTCTCGTCGTAGAATGCCCAGTTTCAGAAGGATTTCAGCATTATAGTTTTTATCTGACTGCCATATTTGTCTCAATCTGCCCACCAATTGTGTGGGGTCCAACATATCCCCATGAGAGATTGAATCATTGTTGTTATTTCTGTTATAATTATCATCATTGTCATCATAATCATGGTCATCACTGTCATTGCTGTCATAAAAGTTATTGTTTTCGACTCCTGGTGAATACTGAGTAGTTATATCGTCGAGAAAACAGTTGCATATTTTCATCATCAAATATTGAATGAACTTCGGATTCATTGTTTTCAGACGATGCTTTACTTATAGCTGCTCAGTTTCTTCTCTGCATGCCCCTTGATATTCTGATCAATCTTACTTTTCGATTCATGTTCAACCTCACAGGTGCTTGACTCGCTTTGATGGATTGATTGTCGATAGTTTTTAGCAGCCTCAGAAACTGTTGGTTTGTACTTCTTCAATACATGTTTTCTCATAGAGTCCACTCTTGTGAATGTCTGAGTACAAACTTCACATTCGAACGTTTTTCTGTTATGCTTGTTCATACGCCAGTTCAGACTCTTGAGTTGAACGTGGACCCACAAACTGAGCACTGAAACATTTTCGAACTCTTTCGACCCTAGAAATTTCTGTTCCGTGTTGAATGATGTGTACTGTACGAAGTCAGAACAGCAACTGATCCGTCTCATAAATTACCACTAGGTACTTAAACCCTCACTGGTAACGATATACTCATCATCACTTGTGATGTCACAACCAGGAATGAATTAATGAGAGAAAATCAATTTCACGAACGCGAATCATGTTTTATGACACGCATAACGACCCACGTTTATGACTTAAACACATTAGTGAAGAATTTTTCAGCTCAAGAATCAGATCCGTTGTCACCTCGAAAAGCGCTTACAACCGCTCATAAATTGGTTCCATGGCCCAGAAAGCAGTTCCATGTCTCAGAAAGCGGTTTCATGGCTCAGAAAGCGGTTCCATACCTCAGAAAGCGGCACCATGGCACAGAAAGCGGTTCCAGGGCTCGGAAAGCGGCTCCATGGCTCGGAAAGCGGTTCCATGGCTCAGAAAGCGGTTCCATAGCTCGGAAAGCGGTTCCACGGCTCAGAAAGTGGTACCATGGCTCAGATAGCGGTTGCATGATTCAGAAAGCGGTTCTGAGTCTCAGACATCGATTCCGATAGCTCATTAAAACGATTTCAATAGTTCAGAATACGGTTTCACTGCACAAAAAGTACTTCTGTCAGTTCAGAAAGTGGATTCAATAGCTCAGGAAATAGTTTTTGTCAACTCAGAGAGCAGAGTCTGTCAATAATAACCCTTTAAGCACTTTCCTGAATTGTCTGCTCGAATAAGTTGAAGCAGAATACATTTCCGAAATTCTATCTATTAAGCCTCATTCATCACAATTCTCACACTGTGAGGCAGAATCCACAATCTTTTTCAATTCCACTCAGTACGGAGAGGGAATATGGAGGATAAGCTATATAAAGTTCTATAATCTATGTAGATGTAAAGGGTGGGCCATCTATTGATCCGATTTTGAACAGCCAGTCGATAATGGCGCTGTCAACTTTAGCGCCATAAGTTGATGATTCTAGGTTAGTTCTAACCTTCCGCTGAACGAATATGGATCGGTTTTCTTTGGACCAACGCTTTGAAATTCTGAAAACTTATTTTGAATGTGGTTCTGTCATGAGTGAAACATTGCGAAAATTGCGTACAAAATTTGGAAGAAATGCAGCGCCTACCGCGCGTGCAATTCGAAAGTTGGTGCATAAAGTTCGTGAAACTGGGATGCTGGTCGATGCCAGACGTGTGCCGCATACACGTCCGGTGCGTACAGCAGAAGCAATTGCTGCTGTGACCGAAAGTGTTCGTCAAAACCCCATCGACTCGGCGCAGAAGTCAACAAGTCGGCATTTCACGAACCACTCTGAGGAGGATTTTGCACAAAGAGCTTGGTATGTTTGCGTATAAAATCCAACTCGTTCAGGAACTGGAACCGAATGACCTTCCACGTGCACGCTTCGCTGAGTGGGCTTTAAATGAGTTGAACGATGACCCAAATTTCGCACGAAAAATCATCTTTTCTGACGAAGCGCATTTTCACCTCGGAGGCTACGTCAACAAACAAAATTGCAGAATTTGGGGAACGGACAATCCACACGTTGTCGTCCAAAAGCCTATGCATCCAGCTCGAGTCATTGTGTGGTGCGGATTTTGGAGTGGTGGCGTGATAGGTCCTTTCTTTTCCGAAAATGCGGAAGGGCGCGCCGTGAATATCGATGGTGAACGTTATCGCGACATGATAACTGACTTCTTGTGGCAGGAATTGGAAGATATCGATCTCGATGAATTATGGTTTCAACAAGATGGCGCAACTTGTCATACCACCGCGCGTAGCATCAACCTTCTGCGCACAAGATTCAACATCCGTGTGATTAGCCGTTTCGGCGATGTCCACTGGCCTGCTCGCAGCTGCGATTTGACGCCGCTGGACTTTTTTCTGTGGGGTACATTGAAGAGTAAAGTTTATGCCGACAATCCCCAAACAATTGATCACTTGAAACAGAATATTCGTGCCAAAATTGCCCAAATTGACCAGGAAACAGTGAACAAAGTGCTTGAAAATTGGTGTTCCAGGATGGCCTACTGCCGAGCCAGCCGTGGCCAACATTTCAATGAAATCATTTTCCATACTTAATCGGAAGAAACACTGTAGCAAATTAAGCGAAATTCGATGCAAAAGAATCAGCTTTTGTTTATTTAATGATCTACTCAAAATCAGACCAATAGATGGCCCACCCTTTATAATGCTCACACAAAATGATTATAGTAGATACTCCAGCACTCTGTTGAATTTCCAATGAATTGATATGCTTCATGAGATATAATTGAACAATTGTCACAGTTTGTTTCCAACTCATCAATTGTAGCAATTCCACACGTTTTTTTATGGTTGTGAATGCACAGATCCATTAACAGTCAGGGGTCTTTGGAAATAATTGGAATCGTTTAAAGTCATCGATTACGGTACTACTGCACTTCATATAAGTGTATTGACCTCTTTGCTGACTTGTGTAACTACTTGAATGTATATTAACACCAATAAACCTACCTAGTCATGAAACTACGAATGAATCGATATGCTTCAATAAAAGATACTTATAAGATAATTGTGACAGTTCGATTCAAATTCATCAAAGGTAGCAATTCATCATGTTTTCTCATGCCAGTGAATGCACAAATCCATCAAATGTCAGGGGCCCTTTGAAAATAATTGGAGTCGTTTGGAGTCGTCGATTATGGTACTCTGGCATTTTATGGAATTTAGAATGAATTGAGGAGCTTCAACGAGATATACTTGAATAATTGTTACAATTTATTCAAATTTGTCAAATGTAGCAATTTAACATGTTTTCTTATGGCAGTGAATGCGCAAATTTATAACAAATCAGAGGTGTTTTGAAAATTGCTGGAATCGTTCAGTCGTCCGTACGACCTAAAGTTCACCTTATACACAAACACACAACTAATCTCGATCATTTTGTTCCAGATTGCTGAACGGTGCGGTTGTGTTTTTGTGGTGATATATTTTTGGTCTATTTAGGGCTTGATTTGATTGTGACCATATTGGATTTTTGATTTCATATAGATTTCGAATTCACAATGACAACCATCGAAAGATTCAATATTATCAAAGATAACTTGAAGAAAATCCGACGTTTTTGCCTTCAGGGACGTACCCTGGAGTTCAAAATCAAGGATATACCCAGAGGTACAGAGCCTGTCATGTGGGTGGAAGATGCAAGGACAGAAGGTATGGAGTCATCCAACCAAGTTGGTTTTACCTTCTGCTTCAAGGATTTTGCCAGAGGGCAAGGGTGGATGCACTTCAAGCCTGCTGCAGAGGTGACAGTTGATGATGTATGGCAGAGGATTTCTGCCATATATCAATCCAACTCCACCGGACTGAACACAGAAACATTTTGTTTGGGGGTTACTTCAGTTAGAATGCCAAAGGAGCAAGGCCATGGCAAGTTGTACAACTCTTTTAACGAAGTGTGTGCAAAACGTCGCGGGCTTGTTTCAATTATGAACAAAGATAATATGTGTCTACCGCGTTCTCTTGTGGTCGCCAAAGCCTACGTAGATAAAGATCCTGAGCTGAGGAAAGTTCGACAAGACATCGGCAAGTTGCAAGGGCAAAGAGCTCAGGAGCTGATAGTTGCTGCTGGTGTCTCCATCCCTCAAGAAGGGGCTGGAATACCTGAACTCCAGCAATTCCAAAGATATATGGAAGAATACAAGATCACCGAATATGCTTATGGTTCAAAAGGGCGTGACGTAATTTTTACAGGTAGTGGTATTGGTCCTTCTTCAAATTTACTTCATCACGAGGGACATTACAACGTCATTACCTCATTAACTGCAGCCTTTTGTTGTAGCTTTTACTGTGAAGAATGTCATGAACCTTTTGACCATAAAGATAAACATCGATGTGGGGGAAAATGTCCTGGATGTCGACAGTCACCTTCCTGCTCTACTGGCGAGCTGCCCGTTAAATGCGATTCTTGCAAGATATCTTTCCGGGGACAGGCGTGTTATAATAATCATCTGCAAAACCATATTTGCAAGCAGATACGGCGTTGTGAAAAATGTTTCAAAGTTGTAGAAACTAACAGAACACACACTTGCGGAGAAATATTTTGTAAGATCTGCAATAAACAGTGTCCATCAGATCATCTTTGCTTCATTCTGCCAGATTCTAAGTCCCCACCATCAAGAGATTTTTTTTTCATTTTCTACGATCTCGAAACTCGCCAAGAGACACATCGTCGAGTAGAATTTCAAGGAATGCTAAAGATGAAGTAAAAAGGTCTCTTCTCCATGAACCCAATCTCTGCGTCTACTCCCAACGCTGTCACCTTTGTATACACGAGAAGAAACTGTGTTTTTTTTGTCAGTCTTGCGGTTTCCGATAAAAAGTATTCAATGACGATGATGTTATTTCCAAATTCATGGATCATGTACTTCGCATTCGAAGAAAGTTCAAGAATATCACAGTCCTAGCTCATAACGGTGGTGGATTTGACCACTAGTTTATTCTCAATCATATTCTAAGTGAGACTGATATCACTCCTGATCTCATTATGCGAGGAGCAAAGTTGATATCTATGACTGTCGGCAATGTGAAATTCCTAGACTCTCTCAATTATTTTCCCATGGCCCTCTTTAAGCTTTCGAAGGCGTTCGGATCCGAAAGGATTTTCGGAATTAAAAAAGGATACTTTCCCCACCTTTTCAATACAGTAGATCATCAAGATTACAAAGGGCCAATACCTCCTCTTGGATATTACGATCCAGATAATTCGAAAGATGACGGAAGCAGAGAAAGACTGATGAAATGGCATGCTGAAAAAGTCGCAGCAAATTACTCTTTTGACTTTCAAAGAAAAATTATCGAGTATTGTACTTCGGACGTCGACATTCTAACACAGTCCTGTTTGAAATTCAGAGAACTCACGATAACTGAAACAAACGTATGCCCATTCATGGAAGCGGCAACTATAGCCTCAGCATGTAATAAAGTATACCGGCGTAATTTCCTCGAATCTGACTCCATTGGCATAATTCCTCGAAGAGGGTACAGGTGGCGCAATAATCAGTCTAAAATTGCCATTCAATGGTTAGTCTGGAAAGAAAAAGAGAGAGCCATGAGTATTCAACATGCAGCAAAAGATCAAGAAGCCCGAGTGGCTGGGGTAAAAGTTGATGGGTATAACGAGGAAACCAAACAAGTGTTCGAGTTTCAAGGTTGCTATTACCACGGATGCACCCAATGTTTTACACATCAAAGAGATATGCCCCCTTCTGTGACAATAAATCTCAGGTATGGATGTACCATTGCTAAAAATGAGAGGTTAAAATCTCTAGGATACGATGTAATCGAGATGTGGGAGTGTGAATTCAGGCGCCGCATAGCTGACAAGCAAGAGATACTAGAATTTACCGAAAATCACCCAATGGTATTGGAAGTACCTCTCGATCCTAGCGATTCATTTTTCGGGGGTCGTACAGGAAACACTTCGGCATATTACCAGGCTCAAGGTGCTGAAATAATTAAATATGTAGACGTTTGCTCGCTGTATCGTTGGGTCTGTAAATACGGTAAGTTTCCAGTAGGGCACCCGAAAGTCTTCGTAGGCCCAGAATGTCCAGCATTATCGTCGGTTTCAGGGCTTGTTAAATGTAAAGTGCTTACTCCTCGAGACTTATTCCATCCTGTCCTGCCTCAGAAAATGAATAATAAGGTGATGTTCGTTCTTTGGCGAGAATGTGGACAAACTCTCAATTACGAGGAATGCCTACATTCCGATGAAGAACGAGCGTTAACAGGTACATGGATTGTTGACGAGGTGCTCAAAGCTGTTGAAAAAGGATACAAAATATTGGAAACATATGGAATATGGGCATACGAAACAGTTCAGTTTCGAAATGATGTTACTGGCCTTTTTACGGGTATGATGAATATATTCATAAAAATTAAACAAGAGTCATCTGACTGGCCTTCAAACTGTCGAACAGAATCCGAAATAGATCAGTACATCGAAAAATTCATGTTTTGGGAAGATATTCAACTGGAATTTTCAAAAGTTGTGGACAATCCTGGTTCACGGTCATTGGCAAAACTGATGTTGAACTCTTTCGTGGGAAAATTCGGCCAACCTGAAAATCAACCCAAAACTTCAGTTGTCAATAACCCAGCAGAGTTTTTCAGTATGATGTCAAATCCTGCAATATATGTTAATACGGTACTTCCCATAAATGAAAATACTCTGGTTGTGAATTGGGAGCACAGAGAGGAGGCAATAGATTCTCTATCTACTGTGAACGTGGTAATAGCAGCTTTTGTCACAGCACAAGCTAGACTCAAGTTATATAGTTCCCTGGAACAACTTGATCAAAGGGTTTCATATTATGACACGGATTCTGTAATATATGTTTCGAGACCTGGGGAATATGATGTTCCCACTGGAGAGTTTGTTGGTGACATGACCGATGAACTTGAAAAAGAGGGTATTGGGTCATATATTACGGAATTTGTATCTGGAGGACCAAAAAATTATAGTTATAAGTTGTGGTCAACTAAAGATCTGGAACACAAGACAATTTGTAAAGTCGAGGGTATATCTCTGACTTGTGCAGCGTCTCAAAAAATAAACTTTGACGCCATTAAAGAGATGGTTTTCAATCCTGGGGAGCCCATTCACATCATCAGTAGAGAGATACGGCGAACAAAAGAGCATGAGGTGGTCACTCGAGAACTCAGGAAGAAGTATCAGCCGATGTCTCTCAAACGAAAGTTTCTACCGGATCACAGCTCGGTACCTTTCGGGTATAAAAAAATTAGATTGTTATAAAACAAGAAAAATCAGTCGTTTTCACGGCTATTTCCCCTTTTATCCCATCCTTATTATGGATGATGAAGTCAATAGATATTTGATCAGATCGGAATGTAATAAAAGTTTTGAGAAATGAAGAGGTTAGAAGAATATCTCCTGATTAACTTTGGGAATCTGTGTATTCACTCCTCATTACGAGATTACAAGGTTAGAAGAATATCTCCTAATTGACTTCAGGAATCTGTGTATTCACTCCTTGTGATTTTTTTTAAACTAAAAAGGAAATAATTCATGTCCAAGTGTGTCGTCTACAACAAAAAATAAAGAATCACAAACTGGTAAAATCTGCAACATTTATGTACTGTCTTCACTATCGATATCCTGTTTTCTCGAGGAAGAAGTGCTTAACCTCCACGTGGTCCCCCTTGGACGGCTTTGGCTGACTAATAAGCACATAACCCGTATTTTTCCAATCCCATTCTCGAACAAATATGATACTCAGATAAAAACCAGACTGCTAATGAAATATTAATCTGCAGGAAAGTAGATTTGAAATAATCTGTTCTGTTTTGTCGGTTATGTTCCAAGATTTTTTGCCCTCCCTGAAGATGAGCATATATTAAATTACGCGAATTGATCACTCAAAATATAGGTACAGAGAAACCAATGCTATCACGAGATCAAAGTAAAAAACTGTTGGACCCTATTAGGCATGAAGCAAAGTTATCAGAAGTTTTATACTAAGTTCCGGAGGTCTGAGTCACGATTTTTCTCAAGTCCTACCCACATAGTAGTATGAGGCATTATGACGACACCGACAAATCAGTGCTACCACAGTATCGAAATGGATTAGTTTTAGAACCTTTCTTTTTTTTTCAATTTCCCGTGACACCTCTGCTATCAAGTATTTTGTCATGTTGAGAATCAGCGGACATTCGATCGCTATGAAACGAATATATCGATACAATCAGTTCTGAAGAATAACATCTCATAGCAGTACACTTTGAGATATCTCATAGTGTTCTGAATGGGATATCTCGGGAATAGAGACACTCTGTGCATAGATTGAATAGACAATGATTGAGTAGTGGAAGTAGGAACAGAAGTGACATATTTTTAACTCTGTGTACCATGAGAATTATGAATATATATATTATAGGTAGGTACCAGTAGTTTTGATGATTATGAAATAATGTTTATAAGTAGGTATACTGAATGGAATATATTGAGAACGGTAATACTTTGTATATGTGAGTATGCTTGCATGAATTCAATGCCCGTCAAAAATCTATCATTTGAAGTACTATCCACTACCCCCTTTGTATCTTGAAAAACGGTGGGTGGAAGTGGATTCAAAAGGGTATCTCGAAAACGATATCACTTTGTGTATGTGTATGTTCGCAGGAATAAAATAGCCATCACCATCCATTGATGATTGTATAGTACCCTCATCAGTTGGTATCTTGAAAACGGTTGGCATATTTCAACTCTGTAGGTATATCATAAGAACTTGTTAATCAACATTCATCATACCGGGAATGATAATTTTTCGTAGGTAATGTTTTTCTCCAAATATTTAAGTTCATCTACTATTGACATATCAGTTTGACAGTGTGTCATATAATAACAAGCAATAAATAATAAATAATAATCAAATTCTTAAACCCCGTATATATCTACCAATGTGCCATCCTCTCTATTATTCCATTACATTACACTCCAACCAATAGCAAGCAGACATCTTGATCAATCTTTAATTTCATCAACCCTGTATATCCACCAAAATCCTATACTCTGTATTATTTCATTCTATTAGACAACAATAAATATCAAACAGACATTTGGATTTATCTGTCGTTCTATATTTTTCATTGGAAACTTAATATCATCAACCCCATATATATCTACCAATGTCCCAACCTGTGTAATATAGTTTTCTTATTCTGGAATTTTACACTATTCTACTCTAGACGACCCCTAGAAAAATTAAGGCCTATTTTATATATACACCACGATTCACGTTCTAATTTCTTCGCTATATAGTTCAATGACTCTGTAAGACTTCATTTGATAGTACGCCAATTAAAAAACAATTGATTATTACCTCGCGGTAAGGCGGCAGCATCAAAGGAGTTGAAATCCAATTAATTAGCGCAGGGCGGAACAGCGGCAACATCAAAGGGATAGGAATTTTCCCACGGTCCTCGAAATTTTCCCAGGCCATAGTGCGGCCATCCCTACTGACGAGCCATAGTTTCCAGCATTCTGAAGGTATGATATTGACACTTGGCAGGAATTCATTAATTGTGAAATTTGTCGATATTTCATACTCTCTCATCACTTCCGTTTTCACCTGGCGACTCCAACTTCTGATTTCCAAATAGGATACCTTGTATTCTATTCTATAATCAGTAAGGGGTAACATAACAAATTCAACGATACAGGATTTGATAGGATTTATTTGTGTTCGAAGTTTCCATAATGCTCAATGTGTGTGACAGCGCAATATCCAAACGTTTATATCTCTGTCACACTCATTGAGCATATGGAAAATTTTAAGTCGAAGTTATCCGTAATCTTTTGGAATAACCCTCTCAAACCCGGTATCGTTGACTTCGTTATGATAGTCCCTAACCGATTGTGGGATTGAATACAGGGGTATCGTATTTCGAAATCGGAAGTTGGGGTAGTTTCTGGTGAAACCGAAGGTGATGGGAAAGTATGAAATAATGGAGAATTGTTCAATTCTCGTATACTATACCCCCGCCAAATTTGAATCTCATACCAGAACTCCGGAAACCATTTCTTGTCTAAGTTGTCTAAGTTGTTTTGATAAATCACACTACAATAGGTATAAATCAAGAATTTGTAAGCCAGGAGTCTATTGATGCCGAAACTGCGACGCAAACTGAATTTGTTTATAAACCTATATATGGAGATGAAATAAATGAATGAATAAATAAATGGATTAATTATAAAATCATTATATTTTCAATCAAAATCTGGTGTGAAATTATTTTCCGGAAGTATTTTGAGCTCATGAATATTTTGCCATATATCACTCGTCTTCGACTCGGAATAATTTTCAAAATATTCATGAGCGGTATTACAAGTGAAAATATTGTTCCGAATGTTCCCGTTATGTATCCGAGTTCGCTGGTAAGATACTCGCGTACACGCGGATCACGGTTTTAGCGAGACAGCAGGGAAACAAACATCAAGGCGGCGGGTGGCAACAGTACTCACGGCAATAACATACACCCCTGCATGGTATGATTGAAACGATTAATTCGAAGGTGGCTGTGACTGTTCGGCCTTCAGCACGCCTTTAGAAACTATTCTAGATGACAACAATAATCATTATTAGTGCATGATGCTTGGTAATTTGAAAACTGTTACTGTGCAAATTTGAAAACGAGAAGAAAAATGTTTTTATATCATTGATGAGTCAAATTGTTAGTCCACATAGTTTTAGTATTGTGTTCGAAAATATAACTTTTATAGTTGAATACAAAATGGCATCATCCTCAGGAAAAAGGAATCAAACAAATAGAAAGTATTCAGAATAAATTCATTGCTTATATCAACAAAAAATATTTCAATAACACGCCACAAAATCACTTCGTGATTCGAAAACTTAATTTGATTAGTCTTGTTGACAGAAGAGCTATGGCCGATATCAAATTCTCTTTCAAAATTATAAATGGAATCATCCATTCCTCATCTAAATAACTTGATCCATTACAATGTTCCACAATATTCCACTCGCTATTATAACTTGTTCCATACATCCATACCGAACACAAACTACTATTTCAACTCCCCTTTACATCGATGCTTGAAAAGTTATAACGCCATTTCAAACATAATAGAGATTGATATTTTTTCCGACTCTTTAACAATATTTGTAAACAAACTCAAGAAACCTTTTGTTCCAGCATCTAATTGATGATATATCGACAATTTTTTCATATAAAATAAATGAATAAATATCTATAGAATCAGACAGTGATGATGACTACGATTCTGGAAAGGGTGCATATGAGCTACGTGATTGTGAAGAACATATTGATGCTCAAGATGAAGATACTGAGAAAGTGGAAAGTGGGATTGAAGAAGGCAGTGGAAATAAGGAGGAACTTGAAAGACAAATAATAAGGATTTACGACTGGAATGAAGGAGGTGGGACCCAAACGATGAACAGTTCAGAAGAGTGTCTTTCACAGCCAATAGTGGATACAAACCCCTAGTCAACAGACCAGAAACAGAATTAGAATTTTTTCTGTTGTTTTTCACTGATGATCTTCTACAAGAAATCGTAACAGAAACTAATATATTCGGTGCAGAAAAAATACGAAAAGCGACACCATTACAAAAAAACTCAATGTGGCATAAAAATGAAAATGTGACTCTCACAGAAATGAAGGAATTTTTGGGCGTAGTTATGAATATGGCATTACACGACAAATGATCTCTGAAAGAATACTTTAGTGAAGAATGGAGTGACAAGCAACCGTTTTTCAAAAACGTTTTCGGTAGACGTCGTTTCCTTCAAATATACTAGGTTCTTCATTTGAATTCACCTCCAGCCAATCCTACACCAAACATATCATGTAGGGGAACAAAAGTGAAAAATCTTGTTGACTATATCGACACCAAATGTCGAGAGCATTTCATTCCTGGACCGAACATTGCTGTTGATGAAATCACAGTGGCATTCAAAGGGAATATAATTTTCAAAATGTTTAGTCCTTACAAGCCTACAAAATGGGGTCTGAGAGTGAATGCCTCAGCAGATCCAGCGAAAGGATTCATCACCGTATTATGGAGCTAGTACAACAAGAGGACTCATTCGCACAGACTTGAATTCCACATCCAGAATAACGTTACATTTATATAACACTTTATTAGCTACGGCAAATGGGAGCTAGTGTCAGTTATATACGGACAGGTTTTATACAGGAGTAGAAAGAGCTATTGAATATTGATATTCACTCAACAGGTACAATAATGCCGAATAGAAGTGGTTTACCAGAAGACATTAGGAAAAAATAAGGTTGCCGCTGCACAACACCGTTATATATAGAAAAAATGATAGAATAATGGTATTGACGTGGAAAGATGAACGGAATGTTCATGAACTTTCCACTTTTTTGCTGCAGGAGCCCAACTACAGTGCCCCACAATTGAAATGAGACACCTGAAATTTTCGCTCGAGTTTGTGAGACTATAACTTCTGAGAAAATGATCCGATTTCAATTCGGTTTCCAGAATTCAGAAGCTTATTCTATTGTCTCGAGACCCATGGATTCGAAAAATTAGAAATATCATAAATTGAAATTGTATAGGGCGATTAATGGTACACTGTAAATCTGCATCGACTTTGGGGTCACCCCATTCCGCCCAAAAATTTTTTATCTGCTTTCTTCATGATGTTCCATGGAGTTCAATGTTATATTTCGAAATGAATTTTGATTTCCATTGATTGATCACATTGTCTCGACAATATGATTTTTTAGTGGAATGTGTCAAAAATAGGAAATTTTTGTTTCAAAAATTGTTGCGAGAGGATTTTCACCGTTGCGTACTCCATAAAAATATCGAATCACTTTATTTCCATACAATGGCCAATACAGAGTGGTTTTCCCGAAAATAAGATGATAGAGTTATCACCTGGGTTGATTCTGAGTCTTGACTATGCTAAGTAACGTAGGCTATTCAAAATATTTCACCACAAAAAATATTCAAACTCCACCTAATTCCTGTATCACTAAATATTTGGTCCCCTAATGAACATACACTATAACACCTATATTATATGTGTTACCTAACACTGAAAATTAACTAAAAATACATACATGTATTAAGGTCCCACGTTGGGCGCCAATTAACTGTTACGTAACTTCCGAACAGCGGTGGTAGCAAGTCCAATTATGCTCCGACTATACTCAATGGAGTCGGGTGTGAGTACTGGAGTGTACGAATTCCAAAAGATGAGAAATGATAAGCCAGGGCGCCAAGTGATTTATGAACATACCGGTATAAGATAAAATCACTAAACCTCATATAGCCATGAATAGTTAGAAAAGTGTCAACACCAAATAATTCTTATTGAAAAAAAAGAATGCAGTAATATACTAACAGATTTTAATGAATGAAATTCAAGCGTTTGATGTCAACTTAGAAATTATCATCATCAATCTATAGGAGCACCGTATGAATGTTCAAAATTCTCCTACTCAACAAAACAATAATCTTATATCTGATACTAAGTTATCTAGATGCTCATGAACAAAGTCAGTACGTTCAACAAATACTGAACGGTAGAGAGGTGAAATATTTCGAATCACAGCCGCAGTCTCCAAATTTCGCAGAATGACAGCGATACTCTTTATCGGTACTCAAGTAGACGATCAAGTTAAAAAAATGTCCACTATGTGGTACTTATCACTGCGCTGATCCCTCCGGAAGAATTGATTCCGGTAATGGTATCTGCGCCACTCGCCGACCTAATAATTAGAGGGAACGTCGATGTTGTTGATGATTTTCTCCGGTATCATGAGACACTCATGTTCCTCTAGCTTGCCAACGAGATAAACAGAAATTATCGGATACAAAACGTCTGTAATAATAATAATACCATATCAATAATTCAATAGAATAGTCTAGGCCTGAGTATAAATTCTACTTTACATCCTTGGAACTAAAATAAACTCACCTCGAGTACGGAATCCCTATGACACTCCGAGACGTTTTATTGAACTGAACAAAACGATGAATTATCTGATCCACTACCTGAATGAAAATCACGCCGAATTTATATACACCTAATTTAACCCAAACAAATAAATTTGGATTATGTGGTGAACTAGTGAAAAATCCGTTTTCAAACGAAATGCACGTTGCTTCACTGTCACCTTTTTGTTTTTTTTCAATTTAAGATTTTTTTTCAATTTAATAGAAAAAATCAAACAAAAATTCCAAATCATCAGCAGGCGGCTGTTTCCAATCCCGATTATTATTTCTTTCACGAGCCTTTTTTGCAATATAAAGAAACGATTCAGCGACAGTTCGGTTTGTTCATTCCTTCATGTTCGTGTCTGTGTTAAGGTCTTTCAAGAACCTGTAGGTACGTATTTATACTTTATATCGATTTTATTCAAATCACTATTTTTGAACCCAGAAAGCCACCCTAAATGTAAGTACCTATCAATGTTGTTTTCTGTAAAGTGTGAGAAGTGTTTTAACGATTGTTATTTTACATAATTTATTTAGCTTTTATCAAAACCCCTCATTTTAAAATATCATTTTAATATGTATGATCTTGTTTTTACTCCAGTGTCCTGAAGATGAAACAATAAAGTTTCGAAACGTCGACAATTCAAAAATTGGTTTTCTTCAACATTTCGACCGAATTCTCGCCAACTCAACACCAGAAATCATATTCAACGGTCGCCATTCTATTCAACAAAAACAAGTCTTCTACTGGTTTTTTATTTCATTCCCTTATATTCAGCTGCGAGTTATTATATTATTCCTCAGTCTCTTCATTCTTCGAGTAATCATCACAAATATTGATATATGTTGTAGGTTGTGGAAAATCACAATCTCTGCTACCCCAACAACCAATTTAAATTTTTATTAGAATCGGACCATAATCACATGTCTTCTGCTATCTCAGAGCTATCAAAAGTTGTCCGCCATCTTCCAGCCACCATTTTGAATTAATGAATTCCGAAAATTCATCATGTCCTACTCCGAAAATTCCCGCGTACCAATTCTGAATAAAATCGGATCATAATTACAAAACTCGTCCGCTATATAGAAGCCGCCATATTGAATTTCCCAATTTTGACGAAAGAATCGTCATCTCCGACCGCGAAATCCTCCAGATACCAATTTTGAATAGAATCGGATCATAATTACAAAACTCGTCCGACACATTGGAGCCGCCATATTGAATTTCCCAATTTTGACGAAAGAATCGTCATCTCCGACCGCGAAATCCCCAAGATACCAATTTTGAATAGAATCGGATCATAATTACAAAACTCGTCCGCCATATTGGAGCCGCCATCTTGTTTTTTTTTTCTCTAACAAAAACTTCATGATGCATTGTCACCAGAATTATGTACACCTGCCAAATTTCAAATCTATCGGACGTTTTGAAGTGGACCTAACTCACCATCGAAAACTCGTCCGCCAATTTCAATAAATAATGCCCGTAATAAAAAGGACCCAGGAGGAGAGGTAACGAGAATATAATTGGACCCAAGAAGACAGGTCATGAAAAAATAATTGGACCGCAAAGGGTTGATAGAAACGATCGTATCTCTGGAAATAATTATTCGACTTCAATTTTCTTGGGCTCAAATGAGAGGTCACATTGTACTTTATTCTTGAATCTGTTCAGAGATTTTTGATACTTGCAGCCGTTAATTGATAAAACACGGATACATATTTTTTTTAACCCTTCTGCTCCTGCGGGGACGTATATGTCCCACTAAGTTAAAAAAAAACCTTATGTTCCATATTAGTCCCAGAACTTATGCATTAACAGTATGCCCGTATTCTTTAGAACTTCTATAGTATATGCAGCCAATAATACATCTACATAGCCTCATAATTTTCATCCTGTTGATACGTTTTAACGGTTCCGCCTCGATTTTCTAAGTGTTTCGAGGTATTTAGATTTTATTTCAACTCGTATCATCTGAAACTGTTTCTGTAAGTAAAAATAGTATTGGTTTTTTATCTTCTTCATGGAATTCGTAGCTCGGGACAGCGCTGTCCCACTAGTATTTTCACCTGGGTTGAAATTGTCCCAACAGTATTTTATGGGTTCACAGATTCCTTATCATGGCAAGACGTGGGCTGAGTCATAAAGAATTAGCAGAAGCTCTGTAACATATCAGTTCTTCCGAACACGAACCCTTCTCTTCCTCAGGATCGGAGTATATGCCCAGTGATGTTGAGTATGAGCAACAACAAAATTTAGCCACGCCATTTGAATCAGATTTTGAAGAAGTGGAAAATACTGAACAACAAAATCTTGGTGAAACGGCAAATGTCTCTGAAACATCTGAGGAAGAAGAAGAATCAAATTCTCATAGAGATGCGCCGACTGCACCTTTTTTGTATCCTGGAAAGACCCCAGTAGTGATTTCAAACCAAAATTGACAGTTCCAGATGAAAGGAAGGGAGTCGTTACTTTGAATGTTAATAGAAGTGCACGCGAAATGGATATATTCCTCAATTTATTTCCTCGCAGTCAATTCATGCACATTGCTTCATGTACCAATGAGCGAATTCAGTTACTTCAGAAAAAGAAAAACAAAAGACTGAATGTAAAAGAGACTGACATGCATGAAATAATGCTTGTGCCAGAAAGGGGGCGAAGGGTTCAGTGATAGGCCCAGAGCCAATCTTAGGGGTCACTCGATCCTGGAGCAACTTCAAGATGAAGGAAATCCTGACGAAAAGGTTTCAGGACAGCTGGAGAAAGGCTCCTGAAATGAGGCAGTCCAAACTCCATATAGGGAACCCGTCACGAAGACAGACCAATGCCCTATTGGCTTTGAACAGGAAGGAGCTGAAACTGGTGGTGGGCCTTCTGACAGGGCACTGCCACCTGAACAAACATCTCAGCACGATCGGGATTGTGGAGGATCCTGAATGCAGATGGTGCCTAGAGGATGAAGAGACTTCTACTAACATCCTCACTGAATGCCCGGCAGTAGTGACAGCAAGGGATATCCATTTTGGGAGCAGTATCCTGGACCCAGAGGATGTTAGAAAGATTTGGCCTAGAAAGTTGGTCTCTTTTGCTCGCGAGATCGGCCTCCTCCATGGCTGACTTGCGATCCCAGGAATGTGAGTGCACAATGGGCCCGAAAAGGGAGGCCTAAATGCGTTAGGTCCCGGACCGCCCACACACCTACATACATACATACATACATACATACATACATACATACAAGGAACCTGCAATCGCCCATTATTGGTCAAACAATGAGTCTCTCGCTAACAGCGTTATCAGAATAGCTAAAGCTAGAGGTCGCTGCTTATTTTTGCTTTCGAAAATGTATTATACCAATCCGCAGAAACCAGCTGATGCATCCAAAATATACTACATTGAAGAAGTAGTTTCCTGTTTGAAGTATACGTTCCAAAAGGCCAGGACAGAAAGTTCCCACCAGTCGATTGACGAGTCTATGACAAAGTTCAAGGGGAGATCGACGTTGAAGCAATACCTGTCATTGAAGCCCATAAAAAGAGGGATAAAGCTTTGGCAGAGTTGTGATTCCTTGACAGGTTACATCTATGACTTCAACATTCATGGTGGATTTATGCAGCAGTCATAAGTCATAAATCATAAGTCATAAGTCATAAGTCATGAGGAAGTTCAAGCTTCGATTTTCTACGAGAATGTTTATACACTTTGTCATAAGTCTTAAGTTTCTGTCATAAGTCTGAAGTCATAAGGAAAGTTGGCCAACATTCATCTTTTATGACTAAAGACTCATGACAAAGTTACATTGCGCATGTGTATGAAGAATTTCACGCTCTGTGCTCTGTGAATTCTGTCATTAATTTCAAACTTGCTCAGTTCTTTCATTATTTTCGAAACATTCAGTTGAGTGAAATTTTCCTGTATTTCTGAAAATATTTTGAATCTAAAATGATAGATGATGGTCAGTTGATAGAATTGGTCAGACATTTTTCAATTCTTTATGACCCCCAAAAATAAGGACTTCAGAAACAACGAACAAAAATATAATGCATGGAAATCCATATCATCAGTTATGAACGTACCAGGTAAAGAATTATTTCTATAATTTATTCCTATTAAATATAGCATCTGTTCAACATTATAGCTGATCAATGTAGAGACCGATGGACGACATTGAGGCAAATATTCAGCAGGGAATCGAAAAAAAATAGGACAATACCTTCTGGATCTGGTGCTGACATAAAACCATGGCTTTGGTAGATGAAATGAGCTTTCTTTCAGACCATGTTCGAAGACGAAAGTATGTATAGTTTGTTTCAATCGTGATTGCATATTAAATCATTATCAAAACGTTTGTAGGACCCAAGGTAATGTGCCGAAAATGGTCTCCTGTGATGAGTCGCCAAAACCTGGTTCTTCAAAATCTGAAGAAAATCCTTGGGAGACTATGTCTGTGATTCTCCAGACCCAAGACGAGACTCAAGATTCCCAAGAGAGTCAAGAATCTGTCCAGGAATCAGAGGAGGAGATTGCCATGGAAGGAGAATTTGTTGCAGACACAAATACAGTGGCTGGCAACTCATCTCTGGCAGAATGATGATTTGGAAAAAACAGAGAACCCAGACATACTATTTGGAAAAATGGTGGGCCTAGAAATGGCCACCATTACTGATGTGCATAAGAATTTTCTTGCAAAGCAAAAAAATTCAGCTATAATCCATGAGGCAAAGTCATAATAGGTTGTCTTTCCTATTTTTTTTTCATGTATTTGTGCACCTAATTTATATTTTTCATTTAAGGATAGTATGTTTCATTTCTTGTCATGATGTATTTTATATTTTTTTGTAAGAATAAATTTTTGTTTTAAAATCCTTTCAATCCATTAGCTAAAGATAAGGTCAATATTTGTATCCTGGTATTTGAATCCAGGTATCATAAAAAACACTACAAGAAATACTGACTTGAAAGATGGTTTTCAATAGATTAATAAAACTAAATACTGTTTGTGCAAATTAATGGTATTCAATGAAGTAACACAAAGTGAATACTGTTGGTATCAAGTTTAGAAGTTATCTGGTAATGATCCTCTCAGTATGATATCTTCTTGCCATGGCACACTACCTTCATTGCTATTGAAATAATCAGTTAAGGTGTCCCTATTGGCTCTAACACTAGCTTGAAAATTGTTTGCTCCTAAGCGGCCAACACTTCTAATATTAAAATTTTCATTTCTCCATGCGCCTGGTATAATTTTGCCATTAGAACATTGAGAATCTACATATCCTGTTGGCGAGTAATATCTTTCTGCTTCAGGAATATCTTCTTTAGCCCTTTGGATAAAATTGTGTAATACAACTGTTGCTAATATTATTTTTTCGGCAGTAACCACATCAGCAACAATTGGCTTTCTTAAAATTCTCCACCTTTGCACCAATACCCCAAAAGTATTCTCTATAGTTCGTCTAGCCCTTCACAGACGGTAATTGAAAATGCGATTCTTCTCAGAAATATTTTCTCCAGGATATGGCCTCATAATATTTTGGTTCAAGGGAAAGGCAGCATCAGCAACAAAAAAAAAAGGCAAAATGGTATTTGTTTTCGGCAGTTGACGATTTGGGGGCAATCCACATTTGTTTTTTAGTACAGCATGTCCAAAACCAGATTCCTTGAACACTGTGGAATCATGGTTAGTGCTAGCTGCACCTACATCAACAGCAGTGAAACTATAAAAAGCATCACAACTTGCCATTAAGACAATGCTGTGATGTTTTTTATAGTTGAAGTATTGGGAACCCCCATGATATGGTGCCTGGATACTTATATGCTTCCCATCAATAGCTCCTACACAGTTGGGCATGTTCCATCTGTTGTAAAACCCATTTGATATGTTTATCCATTCTTCCGCTGATGAGGGCGGTTTCAGGTAAATGGGTGATAGAACATCCCATAATAATCGAGTGGTCTCATGAATAATTTTCCATACAGTGGAATGCCCTATCATATGTCCCCAAGCCAGTTCTTGCATTGAACATCCTTCAGCCAAGTAACTAGAGCAAATTATGAATTATTACAAAACATATTCCTAACTGCCAATATCATACTAACTGTAAGGTTATGATCAAACGCTAAGCTACAACTAGTGGGCGCTTTGATTTATCTTTCTGCAGATGAGGCTCAACTAATTTTAGCAGATGTAGAAAAAGTTTTGGGGTCATCCTGCAATACTTGAAGAAACTTTCGTGATCAAACTTTAGCATATTCAGCAAAACGTTATCAAACATTCCTTTTTCTTTCCGCTGTCGATTGATTGGTCTTACAGCATATCGCCTAGGTTTCCTCGCTTTACTTGATATTAAATATAATGTTGTTGTCGTCAACAACGTTAGTAACAACATCGTGAGTAATTCGTCTTCCATGATTTTGATGAATTAACTATCAACTCAACTCTCCTAAAGATACAGAATATAAAAAAAATTCAAAGATATAACCTCAGTTCTCAAGAATTAGACAGCTGATAATTATGACATTTAACATTTTAATGCGCTTGCTCGAAATCGACCAATGAAACATAATATCCTTATGATATGACAATGTTGCTTATATGGCATTTGGTTTTCTTGTGACATAAGCCTTGTGACTTATGACTTATGATTTATGACTTATGACTGCTGCATAAATCCACCATCATTCTGGCAAGGAGACTGATGCTGTGGATGGGACACTGGGAGTACGTGTTGTTGGAAAGCTAGCGAGTACTATACAGTCCCCTGATGTGTGCCTCTTCTTTGATAGATTTTTCACTTTCTACGAATTATTGAATACGCTCAATTACCCATGTCTCGGCACATACATGCGCAATCGCAAGCATGTACCGGAATTCGCAAAGAAGAACATGCTGAGAGGGGAGTCTGATATTCTGGTCTCAGATGACGGTATTCTAGCCACTAGATGAAAAGATACGAAAGACGTGCTTCTAATGTCTAATTGTCATGGAGCGCCTACTGATTTGGCGAAGAGAACCCTCAAAACTGGAGATAAAACAGAGATCGACTGTCCTGAAGCGATCATCTTCTATACTAAATTCATGGGTGGAGTGAACCTCGCAGATCAGCGAAATGGTGGAGGAAGGTTTTCTATAAACTTTTGATGTCATGGATCATATACAATGATGTCCAGAATAAAAAATCCTTTGTTGACTTTTCTAGTACCCTTGGCAGAACAACTCATCGAACTTGGACGATCTGGTACCAGGATGAAGTGAAGCCTGAGTGGTCGATCCGGACGGCATTCACAACGAAGATTGGGAATGATGAATGTTGGAGATCATTTGCCGAAACAAATTACGGTAAGGCGACGATGCCACCGATGTTCCCAAGCTAAGAAAGGAGCACGAACCAAGACAGTCTGCGTGGCCTGTGACCTTAATTTGTGCAAAGAATGGTTTTTTATTATACATACATGAAAGAATGTAGTGTTATATTTTTTTGAAAAACCTGTTTCTTTCGTATCCCTAATAAATTACTAGTCGGACAATTGTATCCCAATGAAAAATACTGCTGGGACATATCGTGCCATGTCCTTATCAAGTACCTTGAGCTTCGAAAAAAATTACATGATCATTTTCGACCATTTCAAATCCATAAATGCAATGAATCTGTTATGAATAAAACCTATTCAGGACATATTCCGGAGCAAAAGAGTGAATACATCAAAATAATCAATTGTTTTATTGGGAGTTACTCAAAAACGACGAGTTACCTGAAGAAAAATATGTTCAAATTAAGATATTAGTATAGGCAATCATTAATATTTGCCATATATCTAAGAATTTTCAGGGTTTTCCTTTATACACAACCCTTGATCGGCTAATCAGGTAATTAATTAATGGAATGAACAGTGAAAAGTGAAAGAGAACAGGTTTGTTTATTGAAACAAATGAAACACTCTTAAATCATCCAAATATTTGTTACAAACAAAGAGTACAATCTCAAAAATTTTCATTATTTGGTATAATTCCGAATTCTATTCATCTCCTTCATCATCACTCATAACTGTCATTAAAGTTAGAATCTTCTTCTCAACATTCTTCAGGTTCACTCATATTTTCACATGTTGCTCATTTTTATGCATCGGTACATTCCAACTGTTTTATCATACATTTACAGGATGGTAATCGGCATATATTTGAGCAAGAACAGCTCAAAAGCTTCAGGAGATGGTGCACCTGTCATCCATTTGATGGAAAGTTGGCAATCTTCCTCAAGCATCCATCCATGATCTTCTGGCTCTGGAACTTCAGAAAAAATTTACAAACATCTTTTCCATATAGCTGTTTGATAGTTAGCTCTCAGAGAATGTTGACGAAGATAGTCTTCACATGGAGGAAGCTGGTTTCACTCAACTGCACCTTGTCGACTTCGGAACATTTGGTATCTCACTTCATCAATATTTTCTGTTTTGGTTCTTGGATATAGCAGACTAAAAAACTTTTGTAATTAACAATGGTCTTCGTCTGATAATGAAAACTGGCCCCATAGTATGGAAAACAGTGAGACGAACTCATCATTTTTTGGTAGAAGTTTCAGAGCTTCGAACACGCCTCGTCCAGAAAAAGCACTGACTGTATCACAACCAGTTCATGCATGCAAACCAGGTAATGCTGAGGTGTAATGAGGGCCAACTGCGGATCGACAGAGAGCTAGCCACGGAAATAGGGCAGCAATTTATAGAACGATTGGAACCACCTAATCAGTCTGACTTAACACCATTATTAATTGATTTGGGCGCCTGGCAGCTTTTCATTGGTGGGGATGGGCGTGGTACGGCCGTTAAGGGGTTGAAAAATCAATTGAAGGTGTTCAATTTATAGAGAGCTGGTTTTTGGTGTGATTGTAGCTAATTATGTTCACTAATACTGTTTCTGTTGGGGGAGTTGAGAATGAAGCAGCTTCAGGTTCTTTCACTTTGGGAACTGCTGTTTCATGGATTGATGACAGTAATTTTCTTAAAGGATCCGTTATCGGTTCATATGTTTTTTTCAATGAAGATTCCGATTGTGCAATATCTGACTTGAGCCCTTGATATTTTTTCTTGACAGATTGTCTGGTTTTCACCAACTTTTCAGCTAGATTAACCTCCATAACTATACTGATACTTGGCAAATGTTTCACATCAATTTAAACTATCAGAATTTCATTGAATCCTTTTCTATATCTACCTTTTCCAATATCTCCATCTTTGTCAAACACGACAAATCCATGATTTTCCTTCCAACAAAATGAACAAAGGTCAGGGAATTTCTGTATTGCCATATCAACATTGACATAATCATCGTAAATATGTTTGAAAATGATGATGAGGTTGCTATTATCTCTTATCAATTGCTTTGGTATGGAACTATCAGTCTGACATAAATAGCATACATCTGTGTTTTTGTGTCGTCCAAAACGAAAAAAATCTCTGATAACGTTTTGTTGTGTTATGTGGCTACGTCATCGAATATAATAATTGAATTTGGAGCTACTTCATTTGGAGTTTTTACTTCATCTCCATCATGGTATTCAAAATATCCAATCTCCTTTAACGGTTTAATCATAGTGACGTGAAAGGATCAGGTTTATTGAATTCTCTCATAGATAAACTTCCTTTCGAATTGCATCTACCTGGTTAACATTTTTGTGGACCGGTAACAAAGTTATCTGAGCCACTTGCCCGTGGAGACAAAGGAATCAATCAATTAGACGAAACCTGTGAAGAACACGATATATCATATTCCAAATACAGAGATTTGAATAGAAGAAACAAAGCCGATCGTATTTTGGCTGAGCGAGCATTGAGCCGTTTGGAGATTCAGAACTCTAATCTTGGTGAAAAAATCGCATCACTAAGAATCGCAGGAATAATGAAAACTAACAGTAACCTAGGAATGAGATTGAAAAAAAGGAGGTGCGATTACTTTCAAGCAAGCGATTCGAAAAGCACGAAATAGTGTCAAAGGTAAAAATATTGATATACTTCGCGCTGCACACAAGGCATTATCCTCTATTGGCAATAGGAAAGTTTTGAAACCAAAGAAAATGATCATTCCTATTCCCAAATCTGGAGGGTTCATTCCACTAATTCCTGTAATATCCTGGGATATAGTGCAGCCCTACTTTTATGAAAAATAGGTGCATTTGCGAACGGCAGTTCTTCGTCAGTAGGCACTATGGGTTCGAGTTATCAAAATGAGTTAAAATAGCAAAAATTCAGTTATCTAGCAATCATAAGGTTAAGCAAAAAAGATGGGGCGCCACTGCAACTTTTAATTCAAATGAAATGTTACCTGGGAAGTTGAGCAACCAGATAATGAATAATATTAGTTGTTCTCCCAGACTAAAAGACCTAAATTCACCTTAGAGATGTTGTGAGTTGGAGTGTCATGTCAATAAACAAATAACACAGTCATATACAATACCCAAAACATTTAATTATGATGATAGGACTCATATATCACATCACAGGTTCTGACAAATATGCATAATAAAAAATATTAGATACTTATTTCTTGTTAAGAAAATACACTGTTGTTGCCTGCTATTATGTGGATGAAAATATCTATAAATCAACCTTATATTGTACTTGAAAAATCAAGAGCTCCTGTAAAGACGTTTTATAGTCATAGCAGATTCAAAAAAATATTATATATGGAAGAATTCTACCAGCGCATAGTATACTATGTGGAGGGGAAGTATATGTACCTTTCATGTGTGATTTCATCAATTTATGACCTAGCTATGATTACATGACACTAGCAATAGGCATTATGAGTGAATAAAAATGAAAAATAAAAATATATTTTTATGTCAAAAACCTGTATGGTGTGTCCTACACCAGTTATCCTTGATAAACGGCTTTAGTGCCACCAGATGAAGCTTCTGAGGGGAAGATTGGCGGAGAGCAGGGTGCTGACTTCACATCCCTGGATGTCAGATGACATTGACAGAGCTGTCGTATTTCCACCTTGAAAATCCATCATATCAGGAACAAGTAGGGGACGATATCCAGATTCCAGACTACTATATAGCCACCAAAGGCCTTGTAGAATTAACAGATCCTGGTCGAGCAATGACTCCTGGGAAGAATAGTGCTCCTGGTAGGATAACTCCCGTTGTTGAACTCCCGGTAAAAAAACTCCAGGTAGAAAACTCCCGGTGAAAAAACTCCCGGTGAAAAAACCCTTAAATATTTCATGAAAATGAGGTTCTGAATTTCTGGACTGCAGAAAGAAAAAACGTAATAATGCGAGACTCACCTTCTATGAAGGGTTAGGGATTGAAATGACGATGAAGGTAGGCACGTGGCTGCCTGGGTGATGAACCATGAAGATCCTGCCTCTTGAACCAAAACCAGAAAAATCTGTAGAGTCCAGCAGTTCTTTTAGATCAGCAGCAAATCCAGGATATCCTGATGTGATCCAGAACGCCAGGCGGTACAGGACTTCAGAAGCCGGTTCACACCACAAAAATGGCACTTGACCACCACGAAGAATTTTTCTGAAGTGAGCTCTTGTCTCACGACCAGAAAGGAAATCCCTTCTCCAAATTTCCAGAAACTTCGAGAACAACTTAACAGTTTCCGCTTTTCAAATTGGCGGAAAATTTGAATATCCAAAATAAAAGACGTTATCGCTACTCCCTCCAGAGACTTGATTCTTCCCAGATGACTATCTGAACCAATCAGAATTGATGACCAAAATGACGTCACACCTTTCTTCACGCATACTCGTCTTGTTGGTTCGACGATGATGATCTAAGGACATATCAATCCGAATCGGCGTTTGGCGCATGACAAGTTTGACACTGTTGACATGGTGTCATGACCGACAGCTAATTGACGTAAAGCGGAATAACAGATCAACAAGATCAAAACATCAACCTGAATTTATCAAATGCATCAATCAAGAAAACAATGCCAAACGAAGTTAATTGATTCACAAAGGTCGATTCCTAGTGAAACCATCCGCCTCAGTATTCCTGGAAAATCCAATACCTATCGTTCTACTGTGATGAAGTTTCAAGTGGAAATAGCAGTGTGAAAAGTGAGTATGACAATGTCTCTGAAATGGTATTTCATATCACTTTATATTATTTATCTCTTTCAGATAAGTTCCTGTAAAAACCATCTGAATCATCCTTCTACTTGGATCACAACAAAGCAGATATAGCAAGAGATATCAATGTATTTATAGAAATTGTATTTTTATTATATGTACAGTGTGAAATCTCAGGTGTGTATCCACATATCAGGTTTGAGAATAATTAAATAATATGAAGCAGATTGAGTTCAATTTATGTTATTGAAAAATGTTAACCATGTTATTGTGACAAAATATCCTGTCAGATGTGCTCAGCATTACAGAATATTATAGAATCAGACAAAATATACAGTAATGAAAATTTACATGCTACATCACCTCTCTCCCAAGAAAAAATTTGAATCTGGATTGATTTAAATTTTCAAAAAAATCACAATATTAACAATGGATACAGAGGGATAAGTACTTCAGATCACCGAGACGAATATCAGTATCCAAATATTGAAATTGCATTCAGAATCAATCAGTGAGATGTCAACTCCTAAGCGAACGAAGGCAACTCACTAAAAAATCCCGAGGTGGAAACAAAAAAGAAAGTTTGAAATTTTAAATTTTGATTTAACCAGCTGTCCACCGTTCAACTGGGGTGACATACGGCCACCAACCTTAAACAGGCCGAACCTGAAACAAAAAGATTCAACAAAAAACGTTCGGGAGTATTCCTATTCACGTAGAGTTAGGTCGTCCCTAGAGACTACTCAAGTGCAGAAGCAAAAGAGCGGTACTTTCGAGAAATATGCCCATTGAACCCGCCTAAACAAAAATTCAACAAGACATACATCTCGTCAGCCCAACCTGTCATGAGACAACCATGACGACCCACATCACGTTGTTGTCCACGACCCCTACGCTTCCAAGGTCCCTACAGACAAAAAATAGCTCTTGGCTTTTCAAAATTTACTCAAAAATACTGTGGGAAATGTAAGTATCAAAAATTGAATAATATCCCACAGCAAATGTGAAGTATCAGCATCAAAAGTGCTGATCACTTCCAAAAAGTTAGGGTGGAGCAGTGCATGGACCATCACAGGTTATGACTGTCCACATAACCAGTGGCAAAAATGAAAAACAGCGATGTTACTGCCGTGATAAAATCACTAGCTGGGAACATGTCCAAGTTCAGGTAGCTTTAGGAACAATTCCAGGGATAACCAGCTCTTAGCCCAACCGAAAAAGAAATGGAACAGTATTTGGACCATCACTGGTTATGTCTGTCCACATAACACAGTGGAAATACATGACAGCGGTGTTACTGCCGTGATAACACTAGTTGGGAACATGTCCAAGTTCAGGTAGCTTTAGGAATAATCCAGGGATAACCAACCTTTACCCCAAAAAATATGACCATAAAGATCAAAGGCATACCTCTATTCAGGGATTAACTTGGGGTAGTAGCTATGCGTACTAAACATCCTAAGGGAGGTCACGATCGGGAAGTCTAAGTCGGTAGAATTCAAAATCGAGTAAAATTCCAAAATCGGTAAAGTCTATCCAAAATTATCCGGAATAGAGATATTTACATAATATTTACATAACTAACTCTAAATACTGTACAAAAAGGAAAATCTCATTACTCGTCAGCAATGAGAAAAATTGAAAACTGTTGCAATCTGACAGTTTCAATTCAGGGGCTAAATTTTCAAATTTCCATAAATTCGAAATGCTAAATACAAAATACTGAATGTCACAATGTAGAACATTCCAAAGGTGTTTTTGTGAACTTCCACATTCACGGTAGCTACCAAAAAGTTCCTAAAAACTTGCAAAAAATTTCAAAAAAGTTCAAAAATTTTCGAAAAATTTTCAAAAAATTTCGAAAATATATCTCAAAAAATCTCAAAAAACTAACCGACAGAAATGTCCGAGTTAGACCCAAAATAAGGTTTCAAATCCTTAATATGCCAGTCTCCTGCTGGACTACCATTCTCATATTCCAGAGAATAAACTAAACGTGAAACCTTTCTTTTAACTACACAAAAAACATATTTGGGTGCTAGTTTTGAACTAAATTTTACTGCAGCTTCTGAAAGTACCTTGTTTCGACGCCAAACTTTATCTCCAATGTTAAAAGAAAAATCTTTCTTTCTCAAATTGTATGCTCGTGAATTTCGTTGGTAAGCCTGATGCAATTTATTCTTTACTTCCTTAAAAACTGTACCTAAATTAGAAATATTTTCCACAAACTCAGATCTACTTTGAGGATTTAACTCTATCCCTACTGTATCAGATATATTACTATAATAGTTACCTGAGTGAGGAATATTTCTAGCAAAATTCAAAAATGCTGGGGCATAATTATGCACTTCATGTACAGATGTATTAATAGCAAATTGAATCTTAGATAACTCTTTGTCCCAATCCTTATGTTCAACTATATAGCTACGTATTGCTTGTCCAACTGTCTTGTTATTACGTTCAACAAAGTTGCACTGCGCTGAATAGCGAGGCGTAAACCAAATTTTTACTTTATACGTATCTGTTAACTTTTTTAAGATTTTTCCTGCAAATTGGGTACCATTGTCCGCAATGATAATCTGAGGTACACCGTATACTAAAAACACTTGATTTTCTAGAAATTTAACTATGTTTGGTGCTGTCGCGTCTCTTAGGGGACATAGAATGGTAAATTTCGAAAACCAGTCTCCAATTACGAGTAAATATGTAAATCCACGGGGTGATCGAGGAAATGGTCCCATAAGATCGACAGCTAGGACTTGAAAAGGAAAGTTTACCTGCTTTTCACAGCCCATTAAACCTAAACGTGAGGTGTTAGCTAACTTTTGTGATTGACAAACTTTACATTGACGAATGTATCTCAAAATATCAGGGCGCATCTTTGGCCAATAATAATTTTCCTGAATTCTACTAAAAGTTTTGTAAAAACCAAAATGTGAACATGTGGGTGGATCATGAGAGTTTCTAATAACATCATTCCTTTGGGACTTAGGAACAACGGTCTTCCATTCTTTTTCATTAGTTTGAATTATGCCCTTTGAGGGAATAAATTTGAAAAGCAAATTTCCTGAAACTTTCCATTGTGGAAACAGTTCCGGTTTCTCTAAAATTCTCCTCTTAAGTGAAGTGTACCATTTATCGGATATTTCGTCCTTTATGTCTATCAACAAAATTTCTTGGTTATCATCAGGCAAATCACTAGGAGGAATTCTGGACAGAAAATCAGGTAAGACATTTGAAGCTCCGGGCTTGTGTATTAGTTCAAAATTATGTTGTCTGAGCTTCACAGCCCACCTAGCAAGTCCTCCACAAGGATCCTTGAGATTGTTGATCCACAAAAGGCTACTGTGGTCAGTGATTACCTTGAATTTTGTGCCTTCTACATAAGGTCGAAATTTATCTATCAAAAATATCAAACTGAGAAGTTCTCTTTCCGTCACAGTATAATTACGTTCTGCACGAGATAAGGAACGAGAAGCATAAGCTATAACTCTTTCTTGTGAATCAATATTCTGAGTCAAAACACCTCCAATACCATAATCACTGGCATCACACTGTATTACAAAAGGTTGATCAAAGTCTGGTGAACTTAGTATATGAGACGATATCAAAGCATTTTTAACACGGATGAAAGCATCTTCCGCCTCTGGAGACCAAGTTATTGGTTGCCCCTTCTTTTTCCCTTTAAGGATGCCTGAGATAGGTGCGATCAAACTTGAAAAATTTGCGATGAATCTTCTATACCATGAACACATTCCGATAAAACGTTTGATTTCAGTGCTGGTAGTAGGGCGAGAATAATTGACCATGACTGCTACTTTATCAGTATCTGTGCGGAGTCCTTCTCTATCAATAACATAACCAAGATACTTGAGGGATGTTTTAAAAAATTCACATTTTTTAATGTTCACTGTTAAATTTGCATTTTCTAAAATATTCTTTACCTCAGCAAGAAGTGATACATGTTCATCAAAAGTTTTTGAAGTAATAATTATATCATCCAGATATGTGAAAATATGTGGTTCAAACTTAGGTCCAAATAGAGCGTCACAGAGCCTCTGCTGAGTCTGAGCACTATTACATAAGCCAAATGGCATGACTGTGAATTGAAAAGATCCTCTACCAGGCACACTGAATGAAGTTTTCTCACGTGACGACACATCCAAAGGGATCTGCCAAAAAGCTTTACGTAGATCAATACTCGAGATGTATTTTGCATCTCTGAGCAAATTCAAAATTCTGTCTATGCGAGGTAGTGGATAGCTATCGTGCTTAGTTACTTCATTGAGTTTTCTCCCGTCAAAACAAAACCTGTACTCACCGGATGACTTTTTTACTAAAAGGACTGGACTATTATAGGGACTCTGAGATGGTTCAACCACCTTTAACTTCAGCATGTCATCAAGTTCTCTATTTAAAATTTTCAACATAAATGGTGACATAAGGTACTGCTTTACTCGAAATGGCTTTGAATCACCAGTGTCAATTGTCATTTTAATTTTATCTGTAAGACCAATTCGACTTTCACTGCTAATTTCTTTAAAATGCTCTATAATTTGTTCTGCTTGAACACTCTCTGAAGGAGATAAATCTGACAAATTACTTAAATCTGAATTCTCAATCTCATTAACATGACTAGAGACAACCTGTATAGAATTATGCGTTACTGCACTATGCACATTCCAAATCCTATTTTTGAAGTCGATCTTGATCTTGAACTGATTGCAAAAATCGTTTCCAAAAATAATTGAGTGGGGCAGTGAAGGCACTACTATAGTAGGAACAACCTGAACAATGTTATCTACACAAACTGGTAGATCAACAACACCCTTGACTTCCCGTTCAGTTCCATCAACTGTTGTCACATGTTTCAAAAAAGATTTATTCCATTTCAGATTAAGTTTTTTCAGTAAATCTACTGATTTTTGACCACAAACCGAAACATTGGCACCACTGTCCAAAAGACAAACTACTTTCTGATCAAAAATTTTTACAGAAATATATGGTCTATTATCACGTGACTTCTGTACAAAAAGAGGTGCAACATTTAAATTTTTATGGAAAACATAATTTTTATGAAAATCTCTTACAGTATTTTTCCAATCATTCCATTCCTTGGGATTGAAAAAATTTGATCGTGAAATTGGGTTGACTCTTTTTAATAATGGAGGGAAACAAGAGTCGTAATACTTCACCTCCCTTACTAGTTTCCCTGACATTTTGTACATTCCTTCGAAGTTACATCTGCACAACCGCATTTTAAACAAAATTTCTTGATGATATTGTCAGTAGCTCTACAGTTCCTGAAGGTATGGTTTGGTTGTAAACACCTCCAACATAACACTGATGAACTTGATGAATTTGCATTTGAACAAGTAACATTAACTTGTTTATTCGTACTGACATTTTTATTCGATTTCTTTATGTTGAAATTTCGATTTCGAGGTTGAAAATTCCTCCGAAAATTCTGATCATTGCGAGAAGTCTGAGAAAGGGTATCTGAAAAATGTGTCAACTCAGGATCAATCATACATTGAAAAGGTTTCTGATAGTGATGTGACTGTGAACCAGATGCCAAGCTAAGAATATCAGCTTCTTCAAGCTTTTTACAAAGTGTACTCAAGGTAGAAACACTATCAATATCACTAAGTGCAAGTCTTTTAAGGTATTCACCCTGTAGTCCCATTTTAATATATTTAACCTTTGTGAGCTCTGCGGCTCCACGACTGAGTCTACTGAATAAAGTTTCCATACAAGCTATGAAAATTACTACAGGTTCATTTCTTCCTTGTTTTCGTGATTTTATTTGGTTCCACACTTCATCATCAAGGTCTGACATCAAAAAATCCCTCTTCAATTTTATAACCAAAGTTTCCCAACTATTAACTTGTGTTCTGATTTGTCTGAACCAAAATGTAGCCTTACCACTGAATAAGTCACTAGCAGATTCAAAAAGTTCAGCTTCACTAACATGCCTTGCCTGAGCTACTTCTTCTATGCGTTCAATAAATGAAAGGAGATTTTTTGGTTCACCATCAAATTGAATATTCAATTTATAGACAGGAACTGACTTATGAGAATTCACAATTGTATTACTAAAGGTGTTAGCAGTAGTAGAAGCACTAGCTTGTGGTGTTAAAATAGTGACATTAACATCATCATCCTGAACATTCTCATTTAATTCAGCATCAAATTGCAGGGCTGTAGCATAAGCTTCATTCTTGAAATTCAATACGTCCCTATAATTTAAATCTTCCCGCTCTAACTTAATTCTGTTTATGCGAAAACTGACATGATTAATTCTAGAGGTTGCTCTTTTGTACACAGAATCTGATGAAGGACCTTCAAAACCTTCAATAAGTGATTTAATAGAATCTGAAGTGGACTGAATTTCTACTCGCTCTGTATCAAAGTTATAAGCTTCATCAACTAAAGTCATTACATTCGTACCACTTTGTTTTTCTTTAAACAGAAGTCTTCCAAGAATTTTACGTTTTTCATCTTGATTCCGTTCAGAAATTACACCTCGAATTCTCAACTCATAATTCAGTTCAGCCTGCAGCAAGTGATTAGCTTTAAAATTTTGATCCATTTTGAATCAGTTCAAAATCAAAATCAAGTATCAAAAATATCAAAATTGTTGTTCCAACTTCTGAGGAAATTATTTAAATGTGGCAACACTGTACGTAGTATTGTCTGAAGCACTGTCTGCAGCAGTCAAACTGATTTAATTAAATATTAAATCACAAAACTGGATTCTCAAATATTATGAAACCTGATATGTGTATACTCACCATTCAGTTCATAAAAACCCATAAATTTTTTACCTACCAAAACAAAATGTGGTAAAAACAACTCTCCTGGCTCTCCGTCAAGCTATCAGCTGTTTCCAAACCATAAACATTTTATTCATTCATCAACAAGACACTCACAACTGTTGATTACTAATAACCTAACTAAAAACTCGGGCCCCCACGTTCGGACGTCATCTTTGCAGCCCTACTTTTATGAAAAATAGGTGCATTTGCGAACGGCAGTTCTTCGTCAGTAGGCACTATGGGTTCGAGTTATCAAAATGAGTTAAAATAGCAAAAATTCAGTTATCTAGCAATCATAAGGTTAAGCAAAAAAGATGGGGCGCCACTGCAACTTTTAATTCAAATGAAATGTTACCTGGAAAGTTGAGCAACCAGATAATGAATAATATTAGTTGTTCTCCCAGACTAAAAGACCTAAATTCACCTTAGAGATGTTGTGAGTTGGAGTGTCATGTCAATAAAAAAATAAAACAGTCATATACAATACCCAAAACATTTAATTATGATGATAGGACTCATATATCACATCACAGGTTTTGACAAATATGCATAATAAAAAATATTAGATACTTATTTCCTGTTAAGAAAATACACTGTTGTTGCCTGCTATTATGTGGATGAAAATATCTATAAATCAACCTTATATTGTACTTGAAAAATCAAGAGCTCCTGTAAAGACGTTTTATAGTCATAGCAGTTCAAAAAAATATTATATATGGAAGAATTCTACCAGCGCATAGTATACTATGTGGAGGGGAAGTATATGTACCTTTCATGTGTGATTTCATCAATTTATGACCTAGCTATGATTACATGACACTAGCAATAGGCATTATGAGTGAATAAAAATGAAAAATAAAAATATATTTTTATGTCAAAAACCTGTATGGTGTGTCCTACACCAGTTATCCTTGATAAACGGCTTTAGTGCCACCAGATGAAGCTTCTGAGGGGAAGATTGGCGGAGAGCAGGGTGCTGACTTCACATCCCTGGATGTCAGATGACATTGACAGAGCTGTCGTATTTCCACCTTGAAAATCCATCATATCAGGAACAAGTAGGGGACGATATCCAGATTCCAGACTACTATATAGCCACCAAAGGCCTTGTAGAATTAACAGATCCTGGTCGAGCAATGACTCCTGGGAAGAATAGTGCTCCTGGTAGGATAACTCCCGTTGTTGAACTCCCGGTAAAAAAACTCCCGGTAGAAAACTCCCGGTGAAAAAACTCCCGGTGAAAAAACCCTTAAATATTTCATGAAAATGAGGTTCTGAATTTCTGGACTGCAGAAAGAAAAAACGTAATAATGCGAGACTCACCTTCTATGAAGGGTTAGGGATTGAAATGACGATGAAGGTAGGCACGTGGCTGCCTGGGTGATGAACCATGAAGATCCTGCCTCTTGAACCAAAACCAGAAAAATCTGTAGAGTCCAGCAGTTCTTTTAGATCAGCAGCAAATCCAGGATATCCTGATGTGATCCAGAACGCCAGGCGGTACAGGACTTCAGAAGCCGGTTCACATCACAAAAATGGCACTTGACCACCACGAAGAATTTTTCTGAAGTGAGCTCTTGTCTCACGACCAGAAAGGAAATCCCTTCTCCAAATTTCCAGAAACTTCGAGAACAACTTAACAGTTTCCGCTTTTCAAATTGGCGGAAAATTTGAATATCCAAAATAAAAGACGTTATCGCTACTCCCTCCAGAGACTTGATTCTTCCCAGATGACTATCTGAACCAATCAGAATTGATGACCAAAATGACGTCACACCTTTCTTCACGCATACTCGTCTTGTTGGTTCGACGATGATGATCTAAGGACATATCAATCCGAATCGGCGTTTGGCGCATGACAAGTTTGACACTGTTGACATGGTGTCATGACCGACAGCTAATTGACGTAAAGCGAAATAACAGATCAACAAGATCAAAACATCAACCTGAATTTATCAAATGCATCAATCAAGAAAATAATGCCAAACGAAGTTAATTGATTCACAAAGGTCGATTCCTAGTGAAACCATCCGCCTCAGTATTCCTGGAAAATCCAATACCTATCGTCCTACTGTGATGAAGTTTCAAGTGGAAATAGCAGTGTGAAAAGTGAG
The DNA here is from genome assembly GCA_918026855.4 of Phaedon cochleariae. Lineage (NCBI taxonomy): Eukaryota > Metazoa > Arthropoda > Insecta > Coleoptera > Chrysomelidae > Phaedon > Phaedon cochleariae. The sequence goes on from OU896710.1 coordinate 23,633,498, forward strand.
TATGACAATGTCTCTGAAATGGTATTTCATATCACTTTATATTATCTATCTCTTTCAGATAAGTTCCTGTAAAAACCATCTGAATCATCCTTCTACTTGGATCACAACAAAGCAGATATAGCAAGAGATATCAATGTATTTATAGAAAAACGAAAAATAACTGGGTCAGCGACCAGATTTTGGGCAAATTAGGTCGGTCCGGCGAAAGAATCGCGAAGTGGTCGTGTTAGAAAAAAGATTCATTTTTGAGTATCAGGGTAGTTTCGTTCGTGTTGAATCCGGGAGTGTCTCGAGATCCAAAAAAAAAACTGAGACGACGACGTCGCAGAATCGGTAAGTCTTTCGACATTTTCGTGACTAATACGCATTTGATTTTCTGATCCCAGATTCTTTTATATTTATTATTTTTTCTGATCCCAGATTCTTTTATATGTACTATCTACCAGTACTGTATGTACGTTGCCACCCTACACCGGGTAGTTTTGGTTACTGGTACATATAAGCGGCGTCTGGCCCTTTTCTCGGTGCAATTAATGCAAAATTTAAATATCAAGATATCGTAGACTCGCACGTTTATATTGGCCAGAAAACAATCGAAATGTTACCATTCTTTACTGCCCGGTATTAGAATTAGTTCAAAGTCAATCTAGCTCTATGTACGCTGCGTGTAGCATGAGAAGATTTTTTTTTCTTTCGTTTTGTCTCCCAATTAAGCTACTTAACTCTGAATAACTTGCCTACTGTCGTTCCATATTTTTTTAATAAACTTGTGAAATCTCATTCAGTTGTTTCACTCAGAAATCAAACCCGTGAAAAGAAATATCAATATAGCGAGTCTACATTGCCGTAACTGCTAAGGAGGTATCACCTGATTTTTTTGACCACCCATAAACGCTCCCCCCATAGTGATCCTAAAAAGACCCCTTTAACCATTCATAGGGGGCACGAATCCACTACAGCCCTTAGGACGCAGGAAGCCGAAGCCGTAGCCTTATCTGGGAGCTGGAGGGTAGCAGATTGGTACATCACCCTCGTGGTAAAGGAGCCCCTCTGTATATTTCGTTTGGTGACGGCTTTGTCATTTCGTTTGGTGACGGCGTAGGTATTACATTTGGTGACAGCGGTTTCCAGATTTTTAGGTCATCTGGGACACGGAGAGAAGAAATATTCGTTGTTATCTACAGGAGACGAACGGACGAGTTTTTGTTGTTTCTTCAAAAGGGCCGATATATAGATGAGTTTATAGATATTTCATTGTTCATTCAATTATTTTCAGGTGGAATTAGATGAACCAGTTGAATTTCGAGAGAAAAATAATTTTGCAATAAAAATTGTTTCTGTCGGATAAATATATAGGTATCTTATATATATATAGTAAACGCGAATCAGCTGAATCAGGGCACTCGTAAAAAGAAATGTTGTCTATTGAACCAGATGAGTTTTGATATGTAAACAGAACATAACAGCACAATAACAAAACGAATAGTTGCCCAAGTACCTCATTCAAACCAATAAAATATTATTTGGATAAACCAAAAGATAGTCCAGAATTAATTTTTCAAGAAAATATTCGAGTTAATTAATTTATATGAGCTAGATTGTTTCGGATACAGATGTGTCATATTATTTCGGTATGACAGTGATCTGATTTTGATTGTTTGAGAGATATATTTCCTAATTAAAGGACCGGGTTTTCTTTTCTGATTATTTTGTTTCGGTAATAATTCAATTTTGGTTTCGAAAAGCATTGGCGTCCCATAAATAGTTCTTGAAAATATTCTATTGTGACTTTGATTTTTTTTCAAGGACCAAAGCATAGGCGTATAGTTTGTATCATTGATTGATCTCAAGTATCTCTATTGATTAACATATAGACGTGCCATGAAATAGTTTTGTAAAAATATATTTTGTTGAAGTAATTTAGATCCATTTTCTGAAAAAACATACTCATGCGTTGCTTTGGATATATCAAGCCATGTATTCTGATTTGATTTGATTTCTTTTTAAATCATAGGCGTAGCATGGTATTGTCATTCTGTAGATTTTTTTTTCCTCTCAAAAATCAATCAACAAGACATAGGCGTATCAATTTCCGCTAGTAAAGGTTTTGTCTATAAATGATTATACAGATATAGATACATAAAATTTGGAGCTAATAATTTCGTATTTCTTTTTTTGTTAATGGGTTCAATCTAACAAACAAGAATATTTTTTAAATAAACAATTCGACCTCAAAAAAAAAATCATAGGCGTGCTCGGGATATCATTGATACCAATAATTGATATTATATTTCAGTGTGGAACAATTGGACTCTCTTTCAGTTTATAGACAAGCGAACGTGGTAGCAGAGGTGGACTCGGGCATTTTCTTACTACTTTCAGGAACGGTCTTTAATAATTGCGTGCATAGACGTACACGGATATTTTGCTTTGGGTTTGTTCAATAGTAAAGCTTAGACGTTCAGGAATGTTGCAGTTTTAGGGTTGTTATAAAGGCATATGTGAACGAGAGGGGTAGTTCTGTGTCAAGAGAAACAACGAGGTCAAGGGCGTACCAAGGGTTACGTCACCTTGCAGAGTGGAGCTGGAGAACATAAACCATAGCCAGGAGACATAACAGGAATAAATGTTGCTTTTGAATGTTGGATGCGGCTTCGAGGTTTAGGAGGTTTTCCATAGTCGAACAGATCTTTTGAATACTCTGATTAGGTTTTGTTGTGTTTGGCAAACAGAGGCGTACCAATAGGAGTATCATAAAGATACGTACTGTCTATTTTGGGCCAGTGTCCCGAATCCTTTATCCTACGAAATCCAAACCTAACTTTCTTACAGGAAGAGCACCTAAAGGTAAGGTAGTTTAGTGCTGTGTGCTTAATTTTGTCGATCAGAAAATCAATATGCCAAATACTACTAACAATACAACAACGCCAACCACGGGGGCAGGCTCAACGATAGCAGCCAGTTTACCTGGACCAATGGTAGTTCAGCTACACGACATTAGCAGACTTTTACGGAAAGGAAGCGGCTAGATATTTTGAAAAATTAAAACAGCATGCAGAGTTAGATAACTGGTCGCAAGACGACACTTTGGAACTTTTGAAATTTAATTTAGTAGGACCGGCTTATCAATTCTTTAAATCAGATTCATTATTAGATAAACTAGTTTATGCGGAACTTAAAGATAAATTGTTGCGCAAATTCACTCTAAAACGGTTACTGGGAGATACATTATTGCAATTGAGTAGTTGTTACCAGAGACACGACGAAAATGTCGCGGACTTTGCTACTAGGCTACGACTTCTGTCAGCTAAGGCACTGGAGGACGACTTAGGAGGAGCAAAACCGGAAGAATATCCAGGAATCAAAAAGAAGAATCAAGATCTTCTACTGAATCAATTTAAAATGGGCCTACGTAAGGATCTAATGAAGGAAACAGGAGTATTGCTACTAAAGGATTTAGAAAAAGCAGAAGAGATTGTCAGCTTACAAGAAATGAATTATATGATGTTGAAGGGAAGAACGTACTCAGCCAGAGTAGCTTTCATAGAAGAAATAAGGTGTTATAACTGCAACAGAATCGGTCATCGAACAAAAGACTGTAGAAGCAGGACCAATATGCCAACAAGACAGCCACAGAAAAAGGAGTGCTTCAAATGTGGGAGACATGGACACTGGGCTAAAGAATGTTGGGCGAGTCCAACTCATACTCAGGAGAAAAGAGAAGAAGAATGTCGTAACTGCGGAAAAATGGGTCATCGAACAAAGGAATGCTGGAGCAATTCAACACAGAGAAACAGAGAAGAGTGTTTCAACTGCGGAAAAATGGGTCACTGGGCACAGGAATGCCAGTCAATGCAGTCAAACAGGAACTCGAGGCCAGAAAGAAGGTCAACCAACGACAGAACCAGGAGAGAACAGAGTATGAACAGGAACGAAGATGCAAGACCAAGTAACAGCTATCATGGAGGGAACTTCAATGGAGCTAGACCCAGGAATGACCAAGGTAATAGAACAACAACCTACTTCAACCAGACAAGGAACAATGGTCAGTACAACGGACACCGTAACGACGGCAACTATTTAAACTAAAGTTGGCCTATGAAAAACCCCGTTCAGTAGGCATACAGGTAAATAAGGAAAGGGGGAAATACAATAACATAACTAAATTTCGCAGACAATGACACAAGCCACATACCATATGTAGTCATGCTTAGAATAAATGGCGTAAGACGCTCATGTATGTTAGATACAGGAGGTTCGTACTCTCTTATAAAAGAATCATTGATTCCCAACGAAAAAATTGATTCAATCATCTTAAACACACTATGTTTACGAGGAATAACAGGACATGAAATAAAAATGTATGGAACAACATATGTTACAGTACAAACAGAAAACAAGGAACACAACGGAAAAGCCCAGCTGATAGTATGTGAAGATCACATGTTAGGAGAGGTATCAGTGCTTCTGGGAAGAGATTTTCTAGCACAACAGGAAGCAATCATCTCTTATGAGGGAGAATCATCATTGATGATATGGGGCCAAAACGTACCAATGAAAACAACAGGAGAAATAATGGAAGTTATGACAGTGATTGGACGTAAACTTCATCAAAAAGTACGAAAAGAGGAGTGGTAACAATGGCTACATGAGGTAAACTCATTCATGGTCAGAGAACGTCAAGTAAAAACCATCAACAAGGTACAGAAGAGGACAGAAATCAAACCACTGGAAAAACATAGTAAAGACCCAAAACAATACACCAAAGAATATAGCGACTGGATACAAGTAGTAAAGAACTTCCTTGAAAAATCTAATAACAAAATAGTGCAGCAGAACAGTCCAGAATTGAACAGAAAGGTACAAAACTGAGAAACAAGATAATCTGGACAAGAGAAAATCCAGATTGGGAATGGATCAGCTCAAAATGAAACCGAAAATCGAACAGATCAACAGCCAGAACTTGATATCACTAAGGAAAATAAACAAGAACAGAAAGAAACCCAGATAAACAAAAAACCACTAACAGAATCAGAAATAGTCCTGGACGAAGAATTGCTGATTCCAGCAAGAACAGAAATATGCACTCTAGAAAAAAAAATGGAAGGTGAAACTGTGGTATGCGAACCACTAGAAACAGGCATACAGTTTGTACGTATGGCAAACTCTATCACTCAAAACAAAAAGATGGTATCAATTAAGTTAATCAATGCTTCATTCAGTGACATTACTCTAAAGAAAGGTGAAAAGGTAGGGAAAGCTTGCCAATGCGAAGAAGAACCAGAAATGAAAGTGGCGAAAATAGCTAAATTCGACTACTCAAATGACAAATGGATTGAAGAAGGCTTCGACCTATCACACATATCAAAAAAAGTACAACAGGAATTATTGAAACTGCTAAGAAAATATCATTATCTCTTCAAAGATGACGACGAAATCATCACGAGCACAACAAAAGTAAAACATAATATTATCCTCGAACCAGGTGCTCAGCCCATCTGCAAAGCCCCATATAGAATACCATATCAACAGAGGGAAGTACTGAAACAGGAAGTAAACAGATTGCTAGAAGCCAAAGTGATACAACCATCGTCAAGTCCATGGTCGGCACCAGTAGTATTAGTCGTCAAGAGAAAATCTGATGGCACGGAAAAAGTGAGAATGTGCATCGATTACAGAGGATTGAAGGCTGTAACGAAAAAAGAGTATTACCCATTACCTAATATCAAAGACCTACTTCAAGGATACCAAGCAGGAGAAAAAACTCTATTTTCTGTTAATGATGTGGCCGAAGCTTATCACCAAGTAGACACGGACGAGAAAGATATACCTCTTACAGGATTCAGCACGTACCATGGCCATTTCGAGTACACAAAGATGCCATTCGGTCTAGTCAACGCACCGGACACGTTCCAAAGGTTCATGAACGTAACTCTAGCAGGACTCACAGGAACAAGCTTTATGGTATATTTAGATGATATAATATTCAACTATTTAGGAGAAATGGACCACATCAGAAAATTGGAGAACATATTTGAAAGACTCAGCATAGCAAACATCAAGCTGAAACCGAAGAAATGCTACTTTATACTACAAAAAGTCAAATATTTAGGACATGTGATTACTCAAGAAGGAATTTCACCAGACCCCGAAACCATAGAAGCTGTACACAAATATCCGCTACCCAAAAACGTGAAAGGAGTCAGAGGTTTCTTAGGATTAGTAAACTGGTATAGAGAGTTTGTACCAAACATAACAGAAATATCAGCGCCATTAGTAGAACTAACAAAAAACGACGTTGAATTCAAAATAACAGAAGACATTATAAAAGCAATTGATACCCTGAAAGGAATTCTAACATCAGAAAAATTTTTAATTTTCCCAGATTTCACAAAACCTTTTATTCTATCAACAGACGCATCAGGCATAGGAATAGGTGCAATTCTAAGCCAAATAAGGGAAGGCAAAGAAAAACCAATTGCGTATGCAAGCAGAAAGCTGAACAGAGCAGAATTGAACTACTGCACTACTGAAAAAGAGCTACTAGCTATAATATATGGCGTAAGAACCTTCAGATGTTACCTCTATGGAAAAAATTTCACCATTATAACAGACCATAGACCATTAAAGTGGGTTCTATCACTTAAGGACCCCAGTTCCAGGCTTACCAGATGGGCCTTAACACTAGCAGAGTACGACTTCGAAGTTATCCACAGACCAGGAAGAAAACACGCTAACGCCGACGCACTAAGTCGAATGTACGACCCAACGAATAATTACATCAACATTGGCTATGAGGAGTATTTAGAATATAAAAAATGTAACACCATACCGATAGCAAATGTGCTAATTAAAGAAGTGAACCCCCTAACAACACCAGATAATCAACCATTAGCAATATTCATTCCAAGACAGGGACAGTTAAAGGACAAAACATTAACAAAAATTAGAGAAATTATGGGAAAACCGGAAGTACCTGAAGATCAAGGAATAGGAACAATAATAGAATGGAATATACCAGAAGAACGTGTATATTACATAATAGAAAAACCACTACCAGAAGATGAATCCTCATATCAAACCATCTGGGAATGTCTCAAGAACTTGAAAAGTCATTGCGAACTAAACAAAGAAACCTCTATAGCTCTAATACAAACGGAAGGCCAATTAGTGGGATTGAACTGGGAAGAAATCAAAGGGAGAAAAACAATAACTCAAAGTCGGTCGACCACAAAATTTAATAAAAGGAGTGACTATAGTTTCGGCTCAACGGCCATCTTCAGACATAATGTAAAAAAGTACCTAGAAAATTATAAGTTGTTAAATCTAGACAATATGGTGGCTGCGAAAGAACATACCTTATGGAGAAAAGTATACTAATTAAAAACTAACTAGTAGGTCAGCATCGAATCATCCGTCCAAATTGGAACTAGTAAAATTTAAAACGGCTGAAAAGCCAAAAGAACATTACGATGAGTAAGTTCAACATTAGAAAATTCAAAAATTTTGATTAATTAATCAACTCAACGGAGCTTCATCAGCGGTCAGGCCATCAACAGGAAAGACAACGCCGTAGGTGAAATGGAAGTGATGATTTGACATTGACATCACAAAATGACAATTTCAAAGTCAGCGTAAAACATTTTGAATGACAGTCAAACATATGAAAGATGAGTTTCAAATTCAAAAATTGACATTATTGACGCTAAAAAGTTATACAATTCAATAAAACTATGTAAACAAAAACAATAATTGATGATAGAGATGCACGCGAAAAGGGTCAAGAAGAGCAAACAAAATTCAAGAAAGAAGAATAAATGATTATGATAAAGAAAGAGAAGCAGAAGAACCAACATTCTGTCAAGATAAAGGATACAGGACAGGCTCTAGCGCAGGGAAACCAATGTGTGATTATTATGAAAATTGTAATGTACGGAAAATATGATTACGGTCAAAGTTGGTCTGATCATTTAAACAAATACTCTGAGGATTATTGATGCATTTTTGAATTTCTAAAATCTCAAGAAGGTTAAGCCGTGGACCTTTGTTGCAAACATGTATAATATCCATATTAGAATTAACATTAAAACTATGGTTTGAATCAATGATATGGTTGACAAAAGAAGATGTGGTATTGTGATTTTCTGAGTTCAGAAATTTGTGGATAAGTCTATTGTGTTCAGAGGCCCGAATCTCAAAACTCCTACCTGTCTGACCAATGTAGGATGCATTACAATCATTGCAATTGAGTCTGTAAACACCAGATTTCTTTACAAGCGGAATTTTATCTTTGGAGTTAAATAATAAATGTTTCAAATTAGAAGAAGTTTTGTAAGAAATAGAAATGTTAAGAGATTTGAACATTTTTGCTAGTTGAATGGAATAATGGCCAAAATAGTGTAATGATTTAAAAGGGAGGGTCAGCGACTTGACTGGATGTGACATTAAATGTTAATCTATGTTTAGTGTAAAATTTGAAATATAACTTCATGATCAAATCAAGTGGGAAATGGTTATTCAAGGCAATCTGTTTGATAATATTGATCTCTTTATCAAAGGCTGTTTGAGAAAGAGGTAATGAAAAAGTTCTGTGGAAAAAACAATTGAAGGATGCCATTTTTTGTGAAAAAGGATGATTGGAATTAAATGGTATGACTGAATCTGTGGCTGTTGGTTTCCTGTAAATTTCAAAATCAAACCTATGAGTATGTGAATTTTTTATAATTAATAAATCCAAAAAGGGCAAAGAATTATCAATTTCTGATTCCATAGTAAATGTGATATTAGGATGCAGTGTGTTAATGTAATTTAGGAAATTGAGAACAACCCTAATGTCGCCTTCAAAAAGTAATAAGCAATCGTCAACATATCTATAATAAAATACTAAGTTTGAATTGTAATTAGGATTATTTAAAAATTGCTTCTCGAAGTTGTTCATAAAAATTTCTGCTAATAGTGGAGAAAGATTACTACCCATTGCCAGGCCAGTTGTTTGTCTGTAAAATTCATCAATGAATTGAAAAAAATTTTGATTGAGAACTAAGCTTAATAGGTCACAAATGTTCAAGGTGTGGTGAGTTGGGATGTTGTTATCAAACAGTAAGTTTCTAACTAATGAAATACACTCATCAGGAGGAATACTAGGAAACAAGTTGGTCACATCAAAAGATACTAAAACTGAGTTAATGGGAATAGGAATATTCTTAATTTTATTAGCTAAGTCTATTGAGTTTCTAACAGCATAGCAGTTATCAAAAGCAGTGAGATCTCTAAGTAATTGATTCAAGAAAGGTGCTAATTTGCAACAAGGGGAATTAATGAACGAAACAACAGGTCTGATAGGTACATTTGTTTTGTGAATCTTAGGTAAGCCATATAATAAAGGTGTAGCAGGGCACATAGGGTATAACTTAAATATTGATTGACCCAAAATTCTGTAAGGAAATAGATGTATTATTTAGTACTTTCTTCAATTTTGTGAAATAATTTCTAGTAGGATCAATACTTATAACAGTGAATGAATCACCACTTAAAAAATCTTCAACTTTAGAAATATAATCAATTCTATTCTTGTTAACCCCAACAATCAGTATTATAATTCACACAACAATTGCACTATTCGTTCTATTAAAAATAAACTTGAAGATAATGATCTGGTATTGTCGAAAGCAGACAAAGGTAATTGCATAGTGGTCCTTGACAGACATGATTATATTTCTAAAGTTGAAGATTTTTTAAGTGGTGATTCATTCACTGTTATAAGTATTGATCCTACTAGAAATTATTTCACAAAATTGAAGAAAGTACTAAATAATACATCTATTTCCTTACAGAATTTTGGTCAATCAATATTTAAGTTATACCCTATGTGCCCTGCTACACCTTTATTATATGGCTTACCTAAAATTCACAAAACAAATGTACCTATCAGACCTGTTGTTTCGTTCATTAATTCCCCTTGTTGCAAATTAGCACCTTTCTTGAATCAATTACTTAGAGATCTCACTGCTTTTGATAACTGCTATGCTGTTAGAAACTCAATAGACTTAGCTAATAAAATTAAGAATATTCCTATTCCCATTAACTCAGTTTTAGTATCTTTTGATGTGACCAACTTGTTTCCTAGTATTCCTCCTGATGAGTGTATTTCATTAGTTAGAAACTTACTGTTTGATAACAACATCCCAACTCACCACACCTTGAACATTTGTGACCTATTAAGCTTAGTTCTCAATCAAAATTTTTTTCAATTCATTGATGAATTTTACAGACAAACAACTGGCCTGGCAATGGGTAGTAATCTTTCTCCACTATTAGCAGAAATTTTTATGAACAACTTCGAGAAGCAATTTTTAAATAATCCTAATTACAATTCAAACTTAGTATTTTATTATAGATATGTTGACGATTGCTTATTACTTTTTGAAGGCGACATTAGGGTTGTTCTCAATTTCCTAAATTACATTAACACACTGCATCCTAATATCACATTTACTATGGAATCAGAAATTGATAATTCTTTGCCCTTTTTGGATTTATTAATTATAAAAAATTCACATACTCATAGGTTTGATTTTGAAATTTACAGGAAACCAACAGCCACAGATTCAGTCATACCATTTAATTCCAATCATCCTTTTTCACAAAAAATGGCATCCTTCAATTGTTTTTTCCACAGAACTTTTTCATTACCTCTTTCTCAAACAGCCTTTGATAAAGAGATCAATATTATCAAACAGATTGCCTTGAATAACCATTTCCCACTTGATTTGATCATGAAGTTATATTTCAAATTTTACACTAAACATAGATTAACATTTAATGTCACATCCAGTCAAGTCGCTGACCCTCCCTTATTAAATCATTACACTATTTTGGCCATTATTCCATTCAACCAGCAAAAATGTTCAAATCTCTTAACATTTCTATTTCTTACAAAACTTCTTCTAATTTGAAACATTTATTATTTAACTCCAAAGATAAAATTCCGCTTGTAAAGAAATCTGGTGTTTACAGACTCAATTGCAATGATTGTAATGCATCCTACATTGGTCAGACAGGTAGGAGTTTTGAGATTCGGGCCTCTGAACACAATAGACTTATCCACAAATTTCTGAACTCAGAAAATCACAATACCACATCTTCTTTTGCCAACCATATCATTGATTCAAACCATAGTTTCAATGTTAATTCTAATATGGATATTATACATGTTTGCAACAAAGGTCCACGGCTTAACCTTCTTGAGATTTTAGAAATTCAAAAATGCATCAATAATCCTCAGAGTATTTGTTTAAATGATCAGACCAACTTTGACCGTAATCATATTTTCCGTACATTACAATTTTCATAATAATCACACATTGGTTTCCCTGCGCTAGAGCCTGTCCTGTATCCTTTATCTTGACAGAATGTTGGTTCTTCTGCTTCTCTTTCTTTATCATAATCATTTATTCTTCTTTCTTGAATTTTGTTTGCTCTTCTTGACCCTTTTCGCGTGCATCTCTATCATCAATTATTGTTTTTGTTTACATAGTTTTATTGAATTGTATAACTTTTTAGCGTCAATAATGTCAATTTTTGAATTTGAAACTCATCTTTCATATGTTTGACTGTCATTCAAAATGTTTTACGCTGACTTTGAAATTGTCATTTTGTGATGTCAATGTCAAATCATCACTTCCATTTCACCTACGGCGTTGTCTTTCCTGTTGATGGCCTGACCGCTGATGAAGCTCCGTTGAGTTGATTAATTAATCAAAATTTTTGAATTTTCTAATGTTGAACTTACTCATCGTAATGTTCTTTTGGCTTTTCAGCCGTTTTAAATTTTACTAGTTCCAATTTGGACGGATGATTCGATGCTGACCTACTAGTTAGTTTTTAATTAGTATACTTTTCTCCATAAGGTATGTTCTTTCGCAGCCACCATATTGTCTAGATTTAACAACTTATAATTTTCTAGGTACTTTTTTACATTATGTCTGAAGATGGCCGTTGAGCCGAAACTATAGTCACTCCTTTTATTAAATTTTGTGGTCGACCGACTTTGAGTTATTGTTTTTCTCCCTTTGAAAAATACTGGGCCACTTTGAGAATGGATGGTTTCCATGACTTGGGAAGAAATCAGTGAAATGAGTAACTTTATATCTTATAAACACAAACATTAAAGTAGAGGTATTAAAAGAAATAACAACCCCAACGAAGAAGTGCGCAGATATAAGCGTAATTACCGAAGAAGACACATCGGAACCGATATGGGATAAAGAATATATCGAGAGAGAACAACTCAAAGATACTTTCTGTAACGCAATAAGGGTACTTCTTACACAAAAAGATGAGAACACAGCCCGAATGTACTATTTAGATACAAAAGGAATATTATATAAAATAGATAAACGTCGAGGTACAGATAAACTGGTTGTACCAAAAACAATAGTTAGAAAAATTTTGGAAGACTTTCACGACACACCCTTCTACTGTCATCAGGGACAACAAAAAACAATGGATGCAATTTCCAGAAGATTCTACTGGCCAACTTTGAGGCAGATGTAACAAAGTACTGTCAGAAATGTGACTCATGCAACAGAAGAAAGACGTCACCACATTTCAAGAAAGCTCCACTGCAGAAATTCACGGCAGTAACGAAACCATGGGAAATTACTTCAATGGATATAGTGGGACCTCTAGTAACATCTGATAAAGGAAATAAATATCTGTTAACATTTCAGGACCACTTGACAAAATATTGCGAGGCAATACCGTTACCCGAACAAAAAGCTACTACGATTGCAAGGGTATTCGTAGAAGAAATAGTATGCAGACACGGCGCACCAAGCAGACTACTCACAGACAGAGGAAGCAATTTCATGTCAGAAGTCATGAAAGAAGTTTGTGAAATACTCAAGATAAAGAGATTACACACAGCTAGTTATGCACCGACCACAAATGGACAAATTGAGCGAATGCATAGAGTTTTGAAAGACATGCTCTCTCACTACATTGCGCGCAATCAGAGAGACTGGGATCAGTGGATACCATATGTACTAATGGCTTATAGAGGAAGTACACACACATCCACAGGGTACAGCCCTTATTACTTGTTACACGGTAGAGAACAAACCCTACCCATAGACCACTTCGTAAAGCCGAGAAGAATAAGATATGACATAGATGAAAACTATGCAGCTGAATTGGAGACTAGATTAGCACAGGTGTATACGAAAACACAAGAGAATCTAGACAAGGCAAGAGAGGCCAGGATAAAAAGATACAACGAAACGACAGAATTAAGGGAATTTGAAACAGGGGACATGGTGTATTTGAGAGATTATTTAAGCACCACAAAAGGAATATCTAAAAAGCTACAGAAGAAATGGATTGGCCCATTCGAAATTCAGAGTAAAGTTGGACCGGTAACATACCGAATAGCAACTTCTAAAGGAAAAACCGAGCAAGTAGTGCATATAAACAGACTCTAGAGATATTATGGAGGAGATGAAGAAGATTTCGTCACAGAGGACGAAGAAGAAGTACACGAAGGCGAAAATGAGGAACAAGAGGAAGAAAATACAGTAGACCCAGCCAAAGTAGCAACATTACCATTCTGGGGTAAGGCAGTGCGCTGCAACCCAGAACCGACCAAGCGAGCAGCAAGGAGGAGGATAAAAAGTAACATAGAAGATGTACCGTTGCGACGGTCAAATCGAATCCGAAAGCGTCCTCCAAGCCTAACAGATTACGTGTGCTATATATGCAGCAACAAGGGGCGTAGCCAAAGTAGTAAAGGCAATGTAAGATTTAATGTAAGAAAAAAAGAATTAGACTGAGAGGTAACCGAACAATTTTTACAGAGGAAGGGCCGGAAGTGTACTATGATGCACAAGAATATTGTGAGTCATAAACAAGCTAGAAGAAGCAATTGTGTCACTCGCGCAGGGTGTCGAATATTTTCAATTTAGCGACACATTTTAATTATTTATGAATCACTACGCCTGTAAAGTCTAGCTAAAATTTTGGGTCACACAAGTAGCGATACAAAGGACGACTGAGGGCAGGATTATCGGTTGCTATAGACTGGTTAGCAATCAACAGATTACGACCGATGTTGAAGATTTGAAATAGCTCAATATGTTTTACTTGGCTCAAAAAGTCGATACAGCTGCCTCGAGTTTGTCAATTTTCTCGGCTCTAAAAAAATCGTAGACGAGTATCAGCACTCATCTACTTTTACGTTCTACACAGCCTTACTGAGGATATTGTTTCCTAAGGAAAATTTCAGCGTCATGGATGATCGAATCATTTATCAACCCGATGAGTTGATTTACCTTGTTATTTTGTTCGTATACGCAACATGACACTGAAAAGAAAATGGTAGAATAGTTTAGATAAAATGATGGTTATATATAACATGGAAAAGGGGATTGAAAACTATACGTGGAAATATTTTGGGTATAAACAGGGATATAATCGGCCAAATTATGAATATTTGGTACAGTAGGATATAGTCGAGTAAAAGTCAATGGGCCCTCACGCGGATTGTAGGCTAATTATAGTACATTTAGGGTTTCTATTCTCTTGCAATTTTGACTATTATACTTTGGAATTTTGTGGAAACTGACAAAAATAAGGAAGTTGAGTAATGAATGGGTACAAAGACAACATATCGTACGTGCGGTCAAGAATTAGTCAAGTAGAACATGGAAAAAAAAACAAGGCAAGTAATTCTCAAGATAGCCGATGTGAAAATGTGTGACTGAAGGAATTTCTGTATGAGTGATATAAAAAAAAAGTTCATTATTCAGTAAACGAGAGAGAAACGTTAACCATCTCCATATAACTAGTAATGATTTGTCCTGCGTTGATTTCCTATTAGATTTTTCAAATAACCCAAGAAGGCGAGAATGGAGATAATTAACTGAGTGTGGATATTTTGTTTTGGTATCGCGAGCCAAAAGAGAAAAAGTATTGCATGAATGTGGTATAAACGATGAAATGAATAATGGACTAACTGTGAATTGAGAGTTATTCGCCCAAAAGTAATGAGGAAAAAAAAAGTAAGCATAAAATAAAATAATAGTGAAGATGCATGGATAGACATAATTTCACTGAAAACACTATTGTACGAAAAAAAAAATAGTTGACAGGCATGAAAGTAAAGAAAATATTAGTTAAAATGGAAGTATGTTGAAAGTTATTATGGAAAAGTAGAATAATGAAATGACTGAAAGTACTAATTAACATCAAATAAAAAGAAATGAAGTATAAATGTCAGAGTATGAAGAGAATGAGAGTCACGATAGCAGATAATATTGTATAGAATTATGAGAATAGGAATGAAGTAGTGTAGTCAATCGATTCAACGTTACTGTAGATCGATGCACGAACCTGACAATCATTAGTGAGTTATAGTCAGGAATAATGATAATGAACGATTGTAGTGTAGATTGTTATGTTAGGCATTCATTGTCACATTAGTTTAGCGAATAAGTAGAAAGACTATCAGTGTAGGGAATCTTGTATGTGTTTTGACGTTAAATAATTGTTGTAGAACATTGCTCGCTGAAGAAGAATGAAGAAGAAGAAAAATGGAGAAAGTATGAAAATGGTTACTTCACATAACTACCCTTACTCTTGCTCTGAGCAAGCTACAGACGACTGAAGGACTCATCGCCTACGATGGTGCAGACACCAAAGCTAATGTGACCGGCGTATCACTAAAAGACAATAAAACGTGTTCACCACCGGAAATATCGTACGACAGTAAAAACGTGACGGTCCAAGTTATACAAAGAAACGAATTCCACGTGCAGAAAGTGCGGACTTGCCTAGTTGACATCTCCAGAATTATATTCTACTGTGGAATGCACAGCCACACATCAATTGTAGATGGTGGACTAAACAGTTACATTGAAAAACTTGGAGCAGAAGAATGCAACAATATGCATAGATACAGGACAGTACAATTGTATCAAAAAACAATCGGAAATATACTCATGAACGGAACCACAACCACATCGGTAACCCTTCACGGCCACTTAGAGGACAGCGGAGCATGTAAAGGGATAGAATATCAGGAAAATGGAAAAAACATGGAGAGATGTAGTTGTCATAGCATCAGTAAAAATCCGAACATCCGACTACCTGGCGAGTGTTAGTTTGGATGATAACGAAATACACCTGAAAGGAGAAGTAACATGCCAATCCACAAAAGGCTACTGCTTCGACTCATCATTAGGAGAAACAACTTGGGATAAATACGAACCACCATCATGTGAAAACCACCTGAGTCAGCAATACCAAAGGACCAATAAACAGACAAAAGAAGAGGTAATCGTCGTCGAAAAAGGTTCCAAGTTATTTGCACTGACTCTGCGAAAAAGAGCATATATGTGTGGAATAGAAGCTTGGCAAACGGAACATCCCAGGCTATTGATAAACTTCGTCGAACAAAACCACAGAATTCAACCAGAAATGCCCATCCTACCACAAAATGTAGACTTGATGAGCTACGTGAACAGCAAATTCCTATACATCGAGCAAGTTTACCAAAGACAGCTAGAAAGGTTATACATAGACACAGTACATAGAAGATGCCAAACAAAAAGGGAAATACTGAAGAACCGACTACCGATGGCACCGTCATTACCAAATGCAGTGAGCCAACTGATGCAACACACACCAGGATACACAGGGCGAGTACTAGGTGAAGTTCTATACATCATGCAATGTATCCCAAAATCTGTTACCATCAGAAGAACGAACAAATGCTACCATGAGCTACCAATAACCATAAGCAACCAGTCGAAATTTATGGCACCAATAACGAAGATTATTCAAGAATATGCAGAAGAAATGGATTGCAATAATCTAATCCCCCCACTATACTTCATAGATGAACAGTGGATCGGATTAACACCAACACCTACCAAAGTGACCCCACCAAGCGAAGTCTCAGTAGAAGTCGAGGAATTAATGAACCTATTCCCCCTACAACCCATAGGTTCAGAAGGTTTATATACCCAGGAGGAAATGAAGGAGGCCCGAAGAATATTGACTTTTGGTGCAGAAAGAAGAGCTGTAGAGAAAATTATAACAAGAAGGACCGCAGGTTTGCAAGCATCAGGTCAAGGATATGCAATGACCAATATTTTCAACGAAGAGGAAATAAAACATTTCACGCATTCTACCATAAAAGACATATGGGGTTGGTTCTCGGACATAGGAATATTCACGAGCGGACTCATTGGGTTTTATTTCATATTCAAAGTTGTCCAATACATATGTGTGGTGATAATAAATAGCCTGAGGATATACCAGACGTTAGGATGTACAGTCCATATATTAGCCAGCATCTGGACAAGTCTGACATCATGGGTCCTGCACCAAGGCCAAAGGAAAAGGAGCAGTAAAGAAGATGTGCAGTTAACAGAGCAAATCAGTGAACAGGAAGGAATAATCAACAAATACATGCAACGAAACCATTGGACGCGTTCGCAAGACATCGTGAGCAACCCGTAAATAACCCTAACATGAACAATAAACACGTGAGTGATAGACATTTTCAGTGGTGCATGGACCTTAAAATCACCAAAATAGTGCGAAATATAACGTAAGGACTCAAGAAATTGTCATCCGCCCAGAGATATCATAATATTTCACCTGCCCATTTTGCTTATCAGTGAGCAACCAAAATTCTCTTAGTCCACAATTTATAAGTTGACCCCAGGCCCCAATCCAAGTTGCCTAGGCAAATATATTTATATCTTCCTACAATATTCTAGGAGCAATAGAACTCTATAAATATACATCTAATCCCCGTATCTCTCTAAAGTTAAAGTAATTAGCGCAACTCTTCTAAAAAAAAAAAAATGTTGATCACGAGGAGGAAGGCAGCATACCGACCAGCTACAGCACAAGTGCTTAGTGTACTAGTGGATTCGCGTATACAGTGTGTGTTAACGGAGCAATCAGGACTCCTCAGTTATCAAGGGTAATTTGTAATGAGAAATATTTTTTTAATGTCAAAGAATCGGCGAAAAATTTGTACATGGGACGTAGTTAGGTATTTAGAGGAAATACGTATGGAAAAGGTATTGGACAGGTAAATCCAATACTTTTTCAAAGGGGGTGGCAATGTAATATCCTGGGATATAGAAAGAAAATATAACACCTGGTACATTGATTTTATGATAATTATTATTGAATAAATTTGTTGAAGAATAAGATCAAGGATTTCCATAGCTAAACAATTCGAATTATCGACCCAATAAAATAATATAAAGATGCAAGTTCAGCAAAAACTGTTGTTTAATTTTTGGTAGCTACGGCTGACGCAATGCTGCTACAAAAAATTGTCGAGATTGAAGAACGAAAAATAACTGGGACAGTCAGCGACCAGATTTTGGGCAAATCAGGTCGGTCCGGCGAAAGAATCGCGAAGTGGTCGCGTTAGAAAAAAGAGTCATTTTTGAGTATCAGGGTAGTTTCGTTCGTGTTGAATCCGGGAGTGTCTCGAGATCAAAGAAAAAAAACTGAGACGACGACGACGTCGCAGAATCGGTAAGTCTTTTGACATTTTCGTGACTAATACTGTGGGGTTGCATTTGATTTTCTGATCCCAGATTCTTTTATATGTACTATCTACCTACTGTATGTACGTTGCCACCCTACACCGGGTAGTTTTGGTTACTGGTACATATAAGCGGCGTCTGGCCCTTTTCTCGGTGCAATTGATGGCAAAATTTGAATATCAAGATATCGTAGACTCGCACGTTTATTTTGGCCAGAAAACAATCGGAATTTTACCATTTTTTACTGCCTGGTATTAGAATTTGTTCAAAGTCAATCTAGCTCTTTGTACGCTGCGTGTAGCATGAGAAGATTTTTTTTTCTTTCGTTTTGTCTCCCAATTAAGCTACTTAACTCTGAATAACTTGCCTACTTTCGTTCCATATTTTTTTAATAAACTTGTAAAATCTCATTCAGTTGTTTCACTCAGAAATCAAACCCGTGAAAAGAAATATCAGCCATTAGCGGCGAGTCTACACTGCCGTAACTGCTAAGGAGATATCACCTGATTTTTTTGACCACCCATAAACTCTCCCCCCATAGTGATCCTAAAAAGACCCCTTTAACCATTCATAGGGGGCACGAATCCACTACAGCCCTTAGGACGCAGGAAGCCGAAGCCGTAGCCTTATCTGGGAGCTGGAGGGTAGCAGATTGGTACATCACCCTCGTGGTAAAGGAGCCCCTCTGTATATTTCGTTTGGTGACGGCTTTGTCATTTCGTTTGATGACGGCGTAGGTAGTACATTCCTCTTTTTGCCGCTCTTGGTGCTCTTGGTAGTCTTGGAGGAAGGGCAGCAGGAATCGCTCAAGGGGGTGGCAATGTCACTAAAATTTATTCCAATGAAACGATTTTTGAAAAGAATGTAGCTATGATATTGGGAGATTTCAACATGCCTACTATCAACTGGGAAATTAAAACGAATGAAGGGTTCCTGGAACCTCTGCAAGTAGATGATAAATCTTCTGAAATTATAGATACATTTTCATATATGGAGTTGAGACAATTCAATTCAGTTCGAAACAACAATAACAGAACTCTTGATCTGATATTATGTAACAAAAATCTTATAAAGAACCTGCATCACTCACAAAATCCTCTGGTCCCAGAGAATTTTCACCACCCCTCTTTGGAGTGTTTCCTTGACGTCAAATTGAATAAAATGCTGGCTCGAGACGA
This sequence comes from Phaedon cochleariae, assembly GCA_918026855.4. NCBI lineage: Eukaryota > Metazoa > Arthropoda > Insecta > Coleoptera > Chrysomelidae > Phaedon > Phaedon cochleariae. The sequence goes on from OU896710.1 coordinate 23,653,248, forward strand.
CAAGTTCGTTTATAATTTCAAAAAAGCTAATTATGACGATATCAATCATTCTTTATCACTTCTCAACTGGGATCAACTTTTCAAGGATAAAGATGTCGACGAATCAGTTGAGGCTTTTACAACAGAAATAAAAAATACAGTGGAAGAGTTTGTTCCTAGCTATAAAATTAAAGGTAACTACCCTGTTTATTTCAAGGCTGACACTATCAAAACTATAGTAAAGAAAAACAAAATTCATAAAAAATTCAAATCCACGAATAATCTAGAACACTACAACACCTTTGCCAACCTCAGACGACAATCGAAACAGTTCATAAGCCGGGACTTTCAAACGTATGTTCGAAATATTGAAAATGAAATAAAACATGATTCAAAAAAATTCTGGAAATTTGTTTCCAATAAGACAAAAACTGACACTGCTATACCACAAACTATGCATTACGACGATGCAATAGCTCAGGGCGGACGAGCCGTCAGTGGTCTATTCGCTGAATTTTTTAGTAGCGTATTTGTTGAAAATAATAGTGGTACTCCAGATTTGACCGACAATTTACCAAATTGTATTGGGACGATCAGTGCGGAATCCGTTCTTTCCATACTTACATCATTAGACGAAAACAAATCGGCTGGGCCTGATAACATTTCACCACTATTCATTAAGAATTGTAAAAACACTCTATGTTATCCGTTAACAAAAATTCTCAACAAATCACTTGAAACAAGCACTTTTCCGTCTCAATGGAAAGTGGCAATTATTACACCATTATACAAAAGTGGACACAGACATTTGGTAAAAAATTATAGACCAATTAGCAAAATATGGATTTTCGCAAAGATATTCGAGAAGATCATTTATCAAGAGATATTAGCATCCGTGAGAAATGTAATCGTAGAAGAGCAGCACGGCTTCTTTCCCAAAAAAAGCATCGAGACGAACTTACTATGTTTTTCTGATTTTATTTCCGATGCTCTTGATAAAAGAATTCACGTAGACACTGTGTACACCGACTTCAGCAAAGCATTCGATAAGATAGACCACTCTATTCTTGTGGAAAGGCTGGCGGGGGTCGGTGTACACAGATCGCTGTTGAAATGGATCTGGTCCTACTTAACTAATAGGGAGATGATGGTGTCAGTAAATGGTTTCAATTCGCATACCTTCAAAGCAGTTTCCGGTGTTCCGCAGGGTAGCCACCTTGGTCCATTATTTTTCATCATCTACATAAATAATATAAAAAACTGTTTTGAACACTGTCGAATACTACTATATGCTGATGATTTGAAAATATTTTCATTGGTAAAGGGTGTCGACGACTGCTTGAAAATTCAAAGTGACCTTGATAGGCTTGCCGATTATTGCGACAATAATAGTCTCTTTTTAAACCCAACCAAATGTTTCGCCATAACATATTCAAGAAATAGAAATCTCATCCAGCATACCTACAAAATTAACAATAACAACCTTGAATATATCACCGAAATCAAAGATCTAGGCGTCACACTGGACACAAAATGGACTTTTAACAGTCACATAGACAAACTGATCAACGGGACGAACAGGATGGTTGGGTTCATAAAAAGAAACGGAAAGTATTTTCATAATTCTGAGACTATCATCTCACTATATTATGCATTCGTCAACAGCAAGCTTTCTTTTGCGTCGGCTATTTGGAATCCTCAATATGCCGTACACTCAAGAAGGATAGAAAGTGTTCAAAATAAACTGTTAAGATTCCTAGCCTTTCAAAACAAGATTAGCGTTCAGGACCACAATTATCAGCCGATTCGGAATCAATTTAAAATTATGCCACTTAGTAAAAGACGTACTCTCTCAGACTTATCTATTCTTTTCAAAATTATTAGACATGAAATCGACTGCCCATACTTACTTGCAAAAATAAATTTCAATGTTCCCAGTAGAAACAATCTCCGATATTATACCCCATTCAATATCCCTTATTGTAGAACCAATCTAGGACGAAACTCGCCACTAGTTCGTATGCAAAAAGCATTCAACACACACTGTCACGATCCCAATTCATCTCTCGACATTTTCTCGACATCTTTGCCTAGTTTCAAATCTTTTTTGAAAAATATATTTCTCAACTCAGATCAATAGTTAAAATGGTTCCTCATTTCCTGTACTCGTTCTATTATGATCTATTATATCCCACAATTTTTACTATATTATTAACATAAAAACATCTTCATACCATATTTTTTAAATCACATTTGATTATTGCCAGATAATTTTATATCGATAAAAAACCTTTATTTATGTATAATTGTAGAAATAACTTAGAATAATTCTTACATAGTGGATGCTGTTTTTTGGAACTTTGTTCTGTTAGCAACCTAAAATGGTAAATAAATAAATAAATAAATGTAATATCCTGGGATATAGAAAGAAAATGCAACACCTGGTACATTGATTTTATGATAATTATTATTGAATGAATTTGTTGAAGAATAAGATCAAGGATTTCCATAGCTAAACAATTCGAATTATCGACCCAATAAAATAATATAAAGATGCAAGTTCAGCAAAAACTGTTGTTTAATTTTTGGTAGCTACGGCTGACGCAATGCTGTTACAAAAAATTGTCGAGATTGAAGAACGAAAAATAACTGGGACAGTCAGCGACCAGATTTTGGGCAAATCAGGTCGGTCCGGCGAAAGAATCGCGAAGTGGTCGCGTTAGAAAAAAGAGTCATTTTTGAGTATCAGGGTAGCCGTAGCCTTATCTGGGAGCTGGAGGGTAGCAGATTGGTACATCACCCTCGTGGTAAAGGAGCCCCTCTGTATATTTCGTTTGGTGACGGCTTTGTCATTTCGTTTGGTGACGGCGTAGGTAGTACATTCCTCTTTTTGCCGCTCTTGGTGCTCTTGGTAGTCTTGGAGGAAGGGCAGCAGGAATCGCTCAAGCCAAAAACAAAGCTAAAGCGGCATAAGAACAGCTGGATGAACAAAAACGTCATAATTTGAAGATGGAGCACCAATCATTGGGAAAAGGGTTGTTCTTGAAACCTTACAAACGTGGTTATGGATTATTCCTCAAACCATATTCAAAAAAACTGAAAATGAAGCTACCACGCCGTCTATTGACAAAAGTAGATTCATTGAAATATGTTAAAAAACTGCAAATAGCACATTTCCGAGGAGTGTACATGTTGGATGAATTACCCAATAAAATCAGAAGATACGAGAGCGGTATTGCCAATCTTGACAAAAAAAGAGGTGCAAGATCACATTGGGTATGTTATATCAAATCAAGAAAACATATCTTGTACTCTGATAGTTATGGCAACTTGAGACCTCCTCTCGAAGTTATCAAATATTTCTACAGCGATGGTAGGTCTAACAACGTAGATTTCCAGTTGGACAATCCTTATAACTGTGGTCAACTCTGCCTTCTTCTTATACAATATGTTCCACACTTGAAAATCATGTAGTACATCATAGATAATGTCGCTAGCATTTTCAGTATCTGGTTCATCCTCTGTGCTCAGTTCGAATCCCAATCCGGCTATACATCTGGAGCAAAATACTCAATATGAATAGGACTAACTAGTTTCAAAACTTTCAATGTCATTCCCAATGTTGATGAACAAAATAATCAATTCGTTTTTGGTGATAATAATAATTCCATCACGATTCCAGTGGGATCCTATGAAATCAGTGATCTCCAGGACATTATATCTTCGAGAGTCAAAGATATCGACAGAGATGCAAGAATCGATATCATTCCTAATTTCAACACTCTATCAGTGACCATAAATACAAATAGGAGGACCAATTTCACTGATAATTCAATTGGTGGATTATTGGGATTCAGTAATCGTATCTTGGAAGCAGATCAAATTTACACATCGGATACCACAGTGAACATTTTGAGTGTCAATGCTATCAATATACAGGGTGATCCACGGTGGATAGCCTATTAGAAGTACCTGGAGAACGAAGAGACAGAACATTGTGAAAATTGGGATCCTTCGATAATTGAACTTCTCTATCCGCCTAAAATATTTTCATCGATACAGTGTTGCCACTTTTATCAGAAACAACTAGCAACTTTGTTATTTTTAAATGGAACACCCTGTATTTTATTGCATTTTTAGATTCCTCCTGAAGAGCTGATTTCATCAATGCATCACACTTGGGGTCTAGCAGGAATGATTACACAGATATAGGGTGTTCAAAATCGGAATTTTTCAATTTTAGGATTTTATTGTGTCGAAACTATTGATTATCGATCAAAACGGCACACATGTCCCTATCTCAACTTTTGATTCACTATCTACTGGAATTCAATTGAAAAAAATACAGGGTGGTCCAAGATTCAGAATTTTGATCACCCTGTATCTGTTCCAATTAAATGTCAGTAGATAGTGAATCAGAAGTTAAGATAGGGACATGTAAGCCGTTTTGATCGATAATGAATAGTTTCGACACAAAAAATTCCTGAAATTGAAAAATCTCGATTTTGAACACCCTATATCTAGATAGATAGATAGATAGATAGATAGATAGATAGATAGTTTATTGATCATAAAATACCAATTACAAACTGGATTGACAAGTCAAGGGAATGCGAAATTTGAATTATATATAGGTACAATTCAAAAAACTTAAAAATTTATACACATTAACATTCTGGTATATCCTAAAAGAACATATAAACACATGAATAAAAAAATGAATACAATATTAAAGTGAAATAAATTTTTCAATATACATTATAATCATAAGGATACACGTTGACAGTATAAAACATATTCTTGTGTATTATAAAAAACATTAGCAATGAGAAACAGTTTCAGTTTGCGTTTGAACTGAAACAAGTTCGCTTGATTTTTCAGTTCAGGAGGTAGAAAATTGAAAAAATATGTACCAGCGTATTTTGGAGACTTTTTACAGCTAGCAAAGGACAAAGGCTCGAGTCTAAATTCGTTTTTGCGTCGTGTATGGTAGTCATGATAATCACGATTCATCTTGAGGTTGTTTCTATTTTTATAAATATAGATTAGTAATTTATATAAATAAATTCCGGTGTACGTCAATATTTTATTGTCTCTGAATACATTCCTGCAAGAATCTCGAGGATTAATTTTGAAGATGAGGCGAACAATTCTTTTTTGTGCCATGAATACTCTATTGCTACTTGTGGCGAGACCGTACGTGATGATGTTATAGTTAATCGTGGAGTATACCAATGCATAGTACACTGACATGATTCCCTCTTCATTCAGGCAATTGATTAAGTTCCTAAGAGCAAAATATTGTCGATTCAGTTTCGAACAGATATAATTGATATTTTCGTCCCATCTAAGATTTTCATCCAATAATGTACCCAGGAACTTACAAGTGTTGCTTGGTGTGAGCGAGTACTTGTTTGTGTAGAAATTCTCAATGTCAAGTCGTTCTACAGATGGTCTGTGAAATTGCAATGTAACAGTTTTGGAATAGTTTATAATTAGTCTATTTTTATGACACCAGTTATTAAATTGATCTAAAACATTTTTTATTTTTGTGTTCAATTCGGCTTTGTCGACACTTGATACAATTATCGATGTGTCATCCGCGTACATAAATACTGTTCCATCAGTTTTGTAGGCAGGAAGATCGTTGATGAACAACAAAAAAATCAGTGGTCCCAAGACACTTCCTTGTGGAACTCCTGTATCCACTAGGAATTCTCCTGATGTTTGGTCATTCACCTTGACTATCAGCTTCCGTCCATTTAAGAATGATTTTATCCAGTTCAGTATTGGTCCACGAAATCCTATCGTTGAAAGTTTCGATAAAATAAATGCATAATTCAGACAATCAAAAGCACGTGATAAGTCAAAAAATAAGCCAACAATGTACTCCTCGTTTTCCATTTTTTCATAAACCATTTGTACAAAATCAGTAATAGCTGTTTCCGTTGAATATTTTCCTCTGAAACCATGTTGGTTCGGGCTTAGAATATTATATTTCTCGAGAAATTCGTGTATCTTTCTGGATACTGCTTTTTCTAATATTTTTGATAAAATACTCAATAAGGCTATAGGCCTATAGTTCAAAATAGAAAGTCGATCGCCTTTTTTGAAGATTGGAGAAACAACTGACAACTTGAGACGACATGGAAATTCGCCCTTTTCTAGTGAAATATTCAAAATATGAGCAAGTATTGGAGCGATGACTGCGCTACATTTCTTTATTAAGAATACAGGCACTTCATCGATACCAGTTGATTTTTTGTTTTTCAAATGTATGATAATATTCTCTATCTCATTAGCAGTACAAGGTATGAACGCGAAAGAATTGCTTACCAATCGGTTTGAAGTTGTACAAGAACCAGATAGTTGATTTTCAAAGTGTGAGAGTAGCTGTTTGTTTACAATTGTTACAAAAAAGTTCCCAAAAATATTTGCTACTTCGAATTCGTTTGTGATTATTTCATGTTCATAGTTGAGCACTATATTTTGGCGATGTTTTGATTTATTGAGTCTTGAATTCACTATACTCCAAATTGTAGAACTTTTGTTAGATGATGAATTTATCATTTCTGAGTAATAGTTTTTTTTAGCTTTGACTATATTGGCATTGTATATTTTCTTAGCGATTTTATAATTTTCATTATAGGTAGGAGCTTCTTTGCGCAGGTCATTCAATTGCCTGAGCCGATTCGCCTCGATTTTAAGTGTGTTGGTGTACCAAGTATTTGATATTGTTGATTTCTGAATATTTGTACCAGCAGGAATCTTCGGAAAAGATGATTCGAATGCATAAGAGAAGTGGTCCCAAAATGATTCAAAACATTCATTTATTGTTGGAAGGTTGAGATCCGTCAGGATCAGATTTGACATAGTATATTCGAATTGACTAATATTTAAGTCAGTAAATTTCCTTTTGAAGCTATAGGAAATTTTCGAATTGCGCTTTTCTGCAGGAATTGAGAACTGAATAATCTGTGCCATATGATCCGATAAACATGGATCAACAATTTCAAATTTTATGTTATCTCTTGAGTTCGTTATTATATAATCGATCGCGGTGACGCTTTTGATATTACCTCTACATGCAATTCGTGTAGGAGTAGTGACGAGGGAATCGAGATCATGACATTCCAATATATCACAGAGAATTTTCTTGGGCATACTCTGTTCTAAATAATTTATATTCAAGTCTCCACAAATCAGAATGTTTTTGAACGAGTCAATTAGAATTCCAAGAATCTTGCAGAACTGAATGAAAAATAAATCCAAGTCACTATTTGGTGATCTATATATAACAGCAATACACGTATTTTCTGTAATAATTCCTGCTAGACCCCCAATGTGATGCATTGATGAAATCAGCTCTTCAAGAAGAATCTAGAAACGAAAAAAAATACAGGGTGTTCCATTTGGAATAACAAAGTTGCTAGTTGTTTCTGATAGAAGTAGCAACACTGTATCGATGAATATATTTTAGACGGATAGAGAATGTTCAATTATCAAAGCATCTCAATTTTCAGAATGTGTTGTCTTTTCGTTCTCCAGATACTTCTAATAGGCCATCCACCGTGGATCACCTTGTATATTGTAATACAGCAACACAAAGTTCTCATACCGATCAGGAAAACCATTCGATTCACACTTTCAGTCCCTTAGTTCCTCCAGGATACAAGATTATCGTAACTGTAGATTCAATTATTTATTTCAAGATAAGTGTACAGACTATAGACAACATCACCATCAAAATATTGGATCAGGCTGAAAGACTCGTTAATTTTCGAGGTGAAACCATAACTAACAGCCTTCATTTAAAAAAACTCGAATAATTATGGTTATGAAGTACAATAGGATGGTCGACCCCATTTGGTATAAGGGAGCAAAGATTTTAGGAAAACCCACCAGTGTGAAGAAAAACACCAAGAGACTAACACGTTCCAATCGCCTTTTTTTGAAGTCTTTAGGATTCACGTTTCTAATATAATGGATATTTTGAATATCAACCAGAAGCCGTTAGTTGACCAACCAATTCATGAAAAGGACTATCACACCTACCAACCATTTCTACAAAATTTTTAATGCAATGACGAAATGAGAATGTCAATTCAGGAGCTTGATACATATACTTTGCCATTGTAACATGAAAATTTACTGTGAAAGTATCTCACTTAAGTTTATCTGACTATACCTTTGTATCAATGATAATTATGGAATATTCTAGTAACCTTTTATATCTCTCAGCCATAAAAGAATCGGAGGTTCCGTCTGTACTGTTTATTGAATGAAAAGTTACAACTAACTCATGAAATGTTTTGATGATGGTTCACTCTGTACGTCCAACACTGCTGCATACCTGATGCGGAATATGTCCTGGGCTGATCGAACTGAAATCGAAGTAGCCAGAGTTATTTATTTTACAGCATGCACTCGTATATATTTAAACACTATACCTTTCAGAATCTCTTATCTTTTCTACAATGTGATCCGGTCCCTGTAGATGAGTAATTCAGTCATAATTTGTGATGTTTTCATCTGACATTCCTTAAACCTGAAACATAAACAAGTAGGTTAGAGAATGTTAGTATAAATGTTATGGGAGATGTTTGTCAATACATTAATAATTGCGATTCATGATGAATTCTACTTACTGGTGAGATTCAGTGTGACTAGCCCGATTTATCACTTATAAATTCTCTAATTGATTTGTTGTGTTTTGTTTATGTCAAAAGGTTGAACTTTGACGTCAATCGTCAAGGAATGTCAAAACCGTCAATAGAATGAGTGACGACGCTGTCAAGTGTCCGGATGACGTGGTAGAAATCGGGTAGCGAGATTGGTTGATACCGACCGCGTCCTTCTTTCTGATTCGCCGATATTTTGAAGATGACAGTAACATTTAATCAAGATTGGTCAATATTAGTCATGTGTTCATGACGTCAATGCGCAAAGTGTGTGATTTTACATTTGAGATTTTTTTGAAATAGTTTTGAAAGCATTGTGCGCTTCGGAATTTTTGAGGGGTTTTCATGAAGGAAACTAAGAGGCAGACTGAAAAGCGGAGATTTTTGATTTTGCTCTGGTACTGACGCCGATCTGTTGAGTTTTTAAAATCAAATTTTGAGGAAGCTTTTCTCTCAGAGGATTTGCTGCTTCCTTTTTATTGGGGTTTTCGAGTTAGCATATCGAAAGTTATATGGATAAAAGCTAGAAGTACCGATAAAACTGTAATGTGGAGAGATCGGGCTCTGATTTAGAATTCAAGATCATAAATCCAATTCACGGCAATATACTCTCAGTATGATCAGAAGTTGAACTCAAGATTTTACATCGAAGGGGAATCCGATACCTTATGTAATAACGAAGAGATAATGTGCGCAGAAAGAAGGAACGGTTGGAGGAAGCCATTTTGATACCTTTGATATGAGTTGACACAGAAGATTGAGGGTGAGAACTTTCCATTTTACTCTATAATTTCCAAAGAAAACCACGAGACATCCAGGGGGGTTCTCAAGTACACACCATCATCAGTATTATCACTTTTGCTAATGGGAAGATTAGCAGGAATAATAATTCGCCGGGGTCAACAGACATGTTTATTATACATAACCAAAATATGAATTTAATGGATTAAAGCTAATTTTTAATCTCACTGTAAACCGATCGCAGCTGTGAAAGGGTGATTAATAATATTGGTTGAATGATGCAACCAATCCTTTCATGATATTCGTAATGTTATAAGTAGGTACAAGCAAAACGTACTGTCTATAAATGTTAATCCCGCAGAAAATGCTAGTGGCATAATAAATTGAATTTGACCTAAGTTGGCAATTTATTTTCTTTTTCTTAATCTAAATATCATCAAAATTAGGTGGCGCCCTTTTCCAGAAATCAATTCACCATCTACAACCCAGCTCTCCAGACTATATGACTGCCGTATGCCTTGTTACCTTCCTGATAATCAGGGATAAAAAAAATCTTGTTAATTGGTGAATTCTATAAATCATATTCTCATGACAAAAGGGTGGTAACACCATGTGGAAGGTACCTATACATTGAAGGTCGTTTGACGCAATCGAATGGAACGCCTATCGAGAAACTCAGATTCATCAATAATGCAATAAACTTTCTTTTCAAAGAGATAAGGTATGAATTGAATGGTATAACAATTGATTCAGTTAGAAATATTGGACTCGTATGGACAATAAAGGGGTATTTATCATACAATGCAAATGAAAGTACCAACTTGGGAAACACAGGTTGGTTTCTAAAAGTGAATTTCACCACAAAGGATGAAAAATTTCTAGTAGATGCTAAAGGGAATATCAGCGTATGCATCCCACTTTCCTTCATCATGGGTTTCTTCGAAGACTATCGAAAGGTGCATTTGAACATGAAACAGGAATTGGTGTTGATTCGAAGCAATGATGAGATCGACGTGACATACAGTTCCGAAAGTACACATCGACAAGATATTCTGGAGAGTGCCTCACGTTTTATTAGATATTCCACAACAATTGTTGTTCACTAAAATGATGGAAAAGAAACAAGAGATATTTCTAGCATTCCGGAGTTGGGAGCTAATAGAATACCCCAAACTGCCTACATCTACAGAAACGACATGGCCTGTCAAAACGGCAAATCAATTGGAAACGCCAAAAAATAATATAGAATCAGATTCGAGTAAATTCGATGATTGCGACTTGACTAATATTAGAGTTTTCTTGAATAGTGACAGATACCCATAGAATGACCTATATCTGAATTGCAATGCTGATAAAACATCTCAATTATATTCAATGTTCGCAAATTCCAGACCAACGTATTATGGATCTAATAAGGAACGTATATTTTCACCGAAGGAGTTTGTAGTGAACATCCCTATGGCATACATTGACTATTTCCATCAGAAAGAATCTTTGCAGCGTGGATCAGTTGTGATGAAAATAGAGTTTGAAACAGCCAAAGCGATTCCAGACAACACTTCAGCATTCTGTACAATTTTACATTATGAAATGTTTAGCTACAGTCCTTTGACAAAAATTGTTAAGCAATCGTAAAATAAATTCATCAGTCCCACTCCTCTTTTAATTTAAAGATAGCATTCGAGAAGTTAAAATAGTTTCAGTTGTGTATCATCATCCACGCAATGAAGTTGTGAAGTATAGATATCCGAGGGTTCTCGTTATCCAATGTGTTCTACCCCTAAGAACTATCAATTTCGAATGGTTATCAAATCAACAACTATTTATTCAAAGCAGCCGTTCCCTTTCGTGCACTCCAGGGAGCAGACAAAAAACAAGTTCGTTGGCTAGAACAAAATTTTCATGGGCTAACAGACTCTTCTGGGTTGATAGACTATGATGAATTGCCTAATATACTATCAGAACATCTCAAAGATGTCGAATTAGTTTATGTAAGAGGACACCAAAAACTTGAATTTATAAATTCGCTGCTAACGTCATCTCACAGACCCAAAATAGTCAATATCGAAATTTTTGACAATGTAATGGATACCATTGAATTCAAGGCTGATGATAGTCCTCTCTGTATGCACCATAATTCCAGTGACAACAGAATGTGCAGTTTTCGAAATTGCAGGGATTTACATAAATGGATAAGTAGTCTACTACCCCAATTGACTTTCCATTTGTTTGCTTGTGACGTAATTTCAACAAGAAATGAAATTATGGCCTTACTACACGGTTGCCATTTAGTGGTAGAGATGGTCGTGAATTCATCAGAAGTAAGGTATTATTTTTCTCAATTGATTTTCATAAAAATAGGTAAAAGTGGGCGCCACCCAGTAGTTTTTCTGAAACTATGCTATAATGACCGAATTTTCTCAAAATTCAAATATGAATTGGACCCAACACCTGAAGTATTTGAAGAATTAACTTAAGCTCAATAAATTACTGGGAGTGAATAATCTGTTAGTATATAATCTTATGGATAATCGCATCAGTTCTGTTATTTCTTATGATTCAATAGTATACAAAACTGTATCAGTCAGAATTCGTCAGTACAAATAGATACTAAGATAAGCAGTAATCAAATCTTGAACTTAGGCTCACTGTGGCTTCAAAAGGAAACATTGAGAACTGTATAAATGGTCCGCAGGTGTCACATAAATTCTGGAGAATATAACCAAGTCCTATGAAATGGACTATCAGCGCTGATGCTCCCTTTCTCACAAAGGATAGGGTATATAATGGCAGACAGTAATAAGTAATAGTATTAAATTCAAATCAAATGGTGCAGTCCATCTTCTCATCAGGTTGGCAAAATTATCTGAAAAGTCTACTTACAGAGTATGTCATCCCTATAAGTGTGGCGTAGCTTTTACCAAACGGATCTCAGCATCCATAACGAAGATACCAAATTCGAAGGAACTGTTCTCAGTGGCAGGTACTAAAGCATATCAGCATGGGTCCAGAAAAATACTTTTCAGAAACAGGAACAAAGAATAAACATAATATTGCACCAGTAGCAATTGTGGTTGAAATCACAAGGATTTTAAACCTTGTTCACCATCATAATGGCGTCGTGTATTACAACGACACGACTATACTAAAATGGCGGTACCTATAACATGAAGGCCTGAAAAGAAATCATCATGATGCATGTGTTTTTCGATGTATTTTGTTATTGTTAGATATTTAAATTTCAGTGGCACTTTATTGCAGAAGTTTTTAATACTTGCCTTAAGGTGTTAATTGGCCTTCATCACCAGAATTTCTATCATTTTGTGTAAAAGTTCAGCAGCACGAACTTTTCGTGGCATTTCAGGAAAATTGCCCCTAGAGAGAGAGAGAGAGAGAATCGTCGTTCTTCCCGGAGGTACTCTGACATTTCAAAAACCCTATTTACATCAGGCTGCTCGCTCACAGGACACTTCGGAAACCGTGACAGGTGCCTAGTGTGGTGTGAGTAGTGCTTTGTCTTGAAGACCTTGCTTGCTTAGTCCATTACTGGCAATATATAATCAGGTTTTACGCTTTCTTCGACTAGGTCACAGATGTGCCAAACGAATATAAAACGGGAAGAATAAGACGTGACAGTCTACACAGCTGTTCGCTAATATTTATTTGCAAAATAAACATAACCCCTTGGAGGAATAATATATGAGATCGAAAACACACCCGATGAAATATTTTACAGAGTACAGGCAGGACCCTGATTTAATTACAATGAGAAAACAGTTTTACGGGAGTTCAATGTAAGTACGATTCATTTTGATTATTACTGGGTGTTGACACTGACATGGTTAGTCCCAAAGTAGTTTCTAAGTAGGATTTTCAGCGATCAAGTCTCTGAAAACGATGCATCCCGCAGCATAACATGAGTGAATATAACTATGATGGACAGGAGTTATGAATGATCCACTAGTGGACCGTTACATGCTGATCGCTAAGATGATCATCAACGACTTATTGAATAAACATATCGAAAACCTGAAGGAACTCATAATGACTATCGACATTTTTGAAATGACGAAGAATTTCAACAGCATCAAGATAAGCTAAAGAGAAAAAGAAAAATAGAACCAACAGGTTTTCTCCAATTTCAAACGTTTCCAACAAAACACCATGGCCACCCCCACCAAACGAATTACTTTGAAATGTCCTACCTTCAGTAAATAAAATTATCGAATATTTGTTACCACGCCGCCCCTGTAGAACCATAATGTACCTACATGAGATGATGATTCAGGAGGAGGTGACTAAGGGTTACGTGATCGGGTCTTGGTAGGATATGGAATGTTAGAATTAGTCAGTCTTTATTTGAATTACATGTAGTGCAGTCAGAAAATATAAATTGAAGTTAGTTATCTACAAGAGTTTCGCTAATTTACAAACCCCATTACGAATTCAGTTCTAACATCAGATAGTGGGATATTCCACGTGCCTCTAAAAGTGTAGGAATTGTGGTAATAAATACAGTGACATCGAATTTCCAAAATGAGTGATAACGAAAATGAGCTATATCGCGAACTGTTGGAAAAACATATAGACAAGAAAATAAGTGATGCTATCAAAAGACGATTTAGTTCGAGTTTGTCAGCGTCGGATGCCATTGAAATAAACAGTGACTTCACGTTACCCTCAACATCTAGGGCGGCCGGTGATATCGTACCAGTATTTGATCCAGATGACAAGACAATGACAATTACAGGGTGGATACAAAAAATTGATCAGCTCGGAGATATTCATAGTTGGAGCGACTATCAAAAAACTACATTCATGCAACAGAAACTGCGTGGATCAGCGCGAAATTGGTTTAACCGGCTGGACGATTATAGAAAGTCTTGGTGCGAGTGGAAAACAGCGTTGGCACGTGCCTTTCCTAGATGTACAGACTACGCAACGGTGTTAGAAGATTTGGTCATGCGGAAAAAGAGATCCGGTGAGACAATGACGCATTATTATCATGACAAATTGGCCCTGATCCAGCAGTGTAGGTTAGACGAAGATGCAGCGATTTCATGTATCATAAAAGGCTTGCCGTTGGAACTTCAAGCCAATGCCAGGGCCTTTCAATGCTCAACAATTGATGAACTTTATGCAGGATTTATTGCTCCCCTCGAAAACTATCAGAGCCCACGAGAAGAACCAAAAGCTAAAAGGATCAGATTGGACAGTAGTACTAATAGAACTGGAGAATGCTTCAACTGTGGAAAATTAGGTCACGTGGCTACGGTGCTACTCTTGCAACCGATTTGGGCATAAGAAAGAAGATTGCCGACTTCGAAAAAATAATCCGGGCCCGTCAAGCAAGTCGACGGATGCCCCTGAACCGAAATCAGTTAGGGTGATAAATGCACGAGAAATCAATGACACATATACAAAAAGGTGCACTATAAATGGAAATCAAATTATTGCCTACCTAGATAGCGGATCACAGGTGAATATCATTCACAGTATTGTTGTGGAAAAACTCCGACTTCCAGTGTTTCCGGTATCAAGCAGCCTGAAGTCTTTTGGAGGATCTCTCATACATATAGACAAGGCAACCAAATTCATTTTGGAGGTCGATGATTTCCAGACTGAAACCTCAGCCCTAGTGACCACTGCAAATATGGATAATTTTGACATGATCATCGGCCAGCCAATTATTAACGCCGAGGGGGTATCACTTTTCGTTTATTCAGGGAAGGCTATGCTAACCAAGGACAATGGAGATTTGTTGGCCAGTATTACTCTAGACGGAACGAAGGGGCGGCCGCATCTTTTCACTTCAGAGGACATCACGCTACAGCCCAAGACAACGTCGATCGTATCAGTGAATATAACAGAAGTCGACGATTCTGAAGACATCTATACAGATAATAAGCGATTCCAAACAGGGCGGAGTTTGATCAGCATTCCAGGAATGATTCTACGCGGTTCCAAGGGCGTGATTCCAGTTTCTAATATGGGTGATCGAGAAGTGACCTGGCATGAGGGAAGGTTGATTGGTCGAGGTTGGAGGTGTATCGATTCCACAACGATGAATAACTATAAGGTGAGCCTGATTGAAAATAGTAAGTTGAAATCATTTTGTATGGGTGATCTAGACATTAATACTGATTTGGATTTGAGAACACGAAATAATGTTTTGAATATTCTGAATAAGTGGAGAAATTGTTTTGCTGAAAATTCTGCAGAGCTGGGAACCGTTAAGGGTTGCTCACTAGAAATTAAACTAAAAGATGAGTCCAAACCTGTTTGTTATCGACCATACAGGCTCTCCATCAGAGAGAGGGAGTTAGTTAGAGATAAGGTAGAAGAACTAGTAGATGCCGGTATTGTGAGAGAGTCACACTCCGATTTTGCTAGCCCCATAGTATTGGTTAAAAAGAAAGATAGCTCCTTTAGGTTATGCTGCGATTACAGGGCTCTTAATAAAGCTACCATCAAACAAATGTATCCAATGCCCAACATAGAAGAGCATCTGAATTTATTATGTGGTAAATTTTATTTCACTTCTTTGGATTGTAATCAGGGATTCCATCAAATAGCTGTAGAACCGAAATCGATTCCAAAAACGGCCTTTGTGACACCGGATGGACATTATGAGTTTCTCAAAATGCCTTTCGGTTTGATTAACGCGCCTGCGGTATTTCAAAGAGCCATAAATAACGCACTGGGGGGTCTCCGTTACAGCCAGGTGTTGGTATATATGGATGATTTGTTGCTACCTTCAACATCCATTGATGAGGGCTTGAAGCTACTGGAGACAGTTCTCAAAATTCTTAGTGAATCTGGTTTCAGATTAAAATTGAAAAAATGTTCATTCTTGAAGAATTCAGTAAATTTTTTGGGACATGAAATTGGTCCGAAAGGTATATCCCCTGGATCGGCAAAAGTTGAATGTGTTAAAAATTTTAGGCAGCCGGAAAATGTCCATGAGGTCCGCCAATTCCTGGGACTCGCCGGATATTTTAGGAAGTTTGTTCAAAATTTTGCAATTATTGCTTTGCCATTAACCAAGTTAACAAAAAAGAATACGCCATTTGAATGGGGCCGAGATCAGGAGACAGCTTTTTCTAAACTGAAGGAATGTCTGATTCACAAACCAATTTTAACATCGTACGATCCACGCCTAGAAATAGAGATACATACGGATGCAAGTGCCAAAGGACTGGCTGGCATATTTTTCCAAACAACGGAAGACAAAAGCTTAAAACCAGTTGCATACTTCAGCCGGGTAACTTCACCCGCCGAAAAATATTATCACAGCTACGAACTAGAAACTCTCGCCGTGGTTGAAAGTTTGAAACGTTTTCGTATCTATCTGGTCGGACAAACTTTTAGAATTGTAACAGATTGCTCAGCGGTACGCTATACCTTTTCAAAAAAGGACCTGAATCCTAGAATCGCTAGATGGTGGTTGTCTATTCAAGATTATCACTTCGAAATTATTCATAAACCAGGTCATTCTATGAAGCATGTTGATGCGCTTAGTAGAAATCCGCCTAACATTTTACAAATCGAAGTGGAGGACTGGTTTTTAACTATACAACTACAGGACGATGCTCTGCAAAACGTCATAAAGCGAATTAAAGCTAATCCTGGAGAACACTTGGCTAGGGAATATACGTATGAGAATAACCGTTTATATCGAAAAACACTTCTTGGAAAACGACTCATTATACCAAAATTTGCTAGATTCCAGTTGCTAAGAAAATATCATGATGAAGTAGGTCATCCAGGATTTGATCGATGCCTAAAGTTGATCAAGGATCAGTTTTGGTTTGCAAAAATGTCTTCTTTTATAAAGAAATATGTAAATTCCTGTTTGCAATGTAGTTACGGTAAGGGCAATTATGGTAAGGCCGAAGGTTTCCTACATCCTATTCCCAAGCCAAGCATTCCAATGGACACTGTTCACATAGATCACATTGGACCATTTCCTAAAACGAAAACAGGCTTTGTTTATATTTTGACTTTGGTAGACTCTTTCACAAAATTTTTTGTTGCTAGACCATCAAAAACACTAGGCTCAGCGGAGTGCATCAAGAATTTACGGATCATTTTTGGGGAATATCTTGGATATCCCAAGCGCATCATATCAGACAATGGTTTAGCCTTTACTAGTAGACATTTTAAAGATTTCGTGAATAGTAAGCAAATCAAACATGTTCGGACAGCTACCGCAACACCAAGGGCCAATGGACAAGTAGAACGATTTCACCGTACACTGCTAGATGCCTTAAGGGCTGTGAGTAGTGACGATGATCGGAGCTGGGATGATAAAATTCCTGAAGTTGTATGGGGTATTAATAACAGCGTGCACAGTAGTACGAAACATACACCGTTTGAGCTTTTGTTTGGGTATAAGGGAAATCTTTTGAGTAACTTAGAGACGGGTTCTGATTCGGTCGAGTTTAGTAAAAAACGGCAGAACGCTCAAAAACACCTTGCCAGTGTAACGAAACAAATGAAATCCAGGTATGACCGGAAAAGAAAAACACCACGAACATATAAAAAGGGTGATCTTGTTTTATGGAATGGAGGTATATCAGGTAATGAAAAGGGGGTAAACAAAAAGTTAAACAAGAAGTATTCTGGCCCTTATAAGATAGTGAAGGTGTTTGAGGGCGATAGATATAAGCTAAGAAGCGTCAAAGGTATGAGGGGTTACAAGAGCTTTAGCACATTGGTCGCAGTTGACTCCCTCAGACCTTATCAGAGTTGTATGGGAAATAGTGATACCGCTGATAGTGATGATGAATTGAGAGATAGAGAAGACCTAATTGATCTTCTCGAAAGTTAACAGTCGAGCAGGACGACTTTAAAGGCAATCTGTGGGTGTATAGTAATAGTAGAGTCGGACAGGACGACTTTAAAGGCAACCTGTGGGTGTATAGTAACAGTAGAGTCGGACAGGACGACTTTGAAGGGAACCTGTGCATATATTATAGTGTGAAGGCCGGGCAGGACGAGTATAAAGTGTACCTGTGAAGCGAGGGAATATCACTACCCGGTTGTGGGCTGCACCAAGGCAGCTACTAGTAGATATTTGTTATTTGGAGGGTTGCCAACACTAGGTTAAACGTCATACAGGCACCTCAATGAATACATTCATCGAAGATACACTGTGCCCCTCGATACTGCTATTATTTCTCTGTCCCAGGTCCCGCAAGCGTACAACCAACTATAGAGCACTTGCCGAGGACGGAAGTGTATACAGGATGGCCGAAATGTTACCACGCCGCCCCTGTAGAACCATAATGTACCTACATGAGATGATGATTCAGGAGGAGGTGACTAAGGGTTACGTGATCGGGTCTTGGTAGGATATGGAATGTTAGAATTAGTCAGTCTTTATTTGAATTACATGTAGTGCAGTCAGAAAATATAAATTGAAGTTAGTTATCTACAAGAGTTTCGCTAATTTACAGACCCCATTACGAATTCAGTTCTAACATATTAATTATTCTTTGTTTTATTTCCTCCCTCAGGTTCCATCAAAAATGTACAGTACCAAAAGTACTGCGAGTGTGGCTCAGAAACCATGATACTGTGACCAGCAGCGTTGAGAATCAGTGTACCTGTCTGGAGATTCCCGAGATCACCTGGAGATAATCCCGTGCTCCCCAGAATTGATCCCATCAGCGATACTAACCCGTACCAGAATCGAATGGCGATTCTAAGATCAAGACCTTGTAGTCACCAGAACATATAGGTCCATTCAAGGATCAAAGAAACCATGCGAGGTTTTGATCTCTGAATAGACTAGCGATACTAGAATCAACACTCCAATGTAGGAACTTGATACCAGAATCGAATGGCGATTCTACGATCAAGACCACAACATATAGGTCGATTCAAGGATCAAAGAACCAATGCATGGTTTTGATCTGTGGGTAGACCTTGTCTATCCCAGAACATATAGGTCGGTTCAAGAATCAAAGAACCAATGCATGGTTTCGATCTCTCAATCGACCTTGTCTATCCCAGAACATATAGATCAAAAGGATCAAAGAACCAATGCATGGTTTTGATCTCTCAATCGACCTTGTCTATCTACTCGGGTTACCTCTCGAAAATGGCTGTTATACTGCTTTATTCACTTATAGAGTCTGATGGAACGAGATCTTCAGACAAATAAGCTGAAAATACTGAAATGGATATTTTTATAGGCTTTGTGTTGATAGCACCACAAAGATTCCAGAAGTGAACTATTTGCTCGACGATAGAAAGTGGAAGTCCATTCCTAAAATTCCACTCATTGAGTATAGACAAGTGAATTACTTTCTTGTTGAGATATCGAAGCCAATCATTGAATTCGCTATATTTATTTGGTCAAACTCACTCAGATCATACAGAAGATTATATGTGATATATTTCCCCTCTCAATGACGAAGTGCTGAATGGAGCCATTGAGAGCTTTATCTACTTGTTTATTGATTATGTACCACCTAAGACAACAGTTCAAAGTTTAGTAGACTTTCCATACATTGTTGAGCAATTTGCATTGAATAATGATAATATTCCAATTTTAGGAACTTCAATATACCCAATTATGTGATAGGAGACTGTGATAAAAGTAAAATCCTGATGGAATTCTTCAATATATGCAACTGAAACCAATATAATAATGTGATGATATATATAAATAGGATACTTGATCTCATAATATCTAATGAGAATATTTCAGACTGATCTAGAGGTGAGCAGCCACTAGTGAGTAGGGATAAATATCATCCTGGACTGAAATCCTCTGTGCTTAAATTTGAAAGAAGTACTAATAATGAAAATGTACATTCCTTTTATGAATATGATTACCCAAGAGGTGATCACTATGCACTATATGGACTGATTAAATCAACCAACTGTGCCGATTTGCATAAAACTGGATATGTCAACCAATGCATTGAAATTTTCTGTACCAAATTATTTCCTTGTATAAATCAGTCTTTACCAAAAAGAACAGTTAGTAAACGGGAATGTGAATACCCAGAGTTTTCTTCAATAGATCTGATATACTAAGGTGTCATGATCTCAGAGATAGTATCAAAATACTAACTGAGAATGAGTATGCAGCTCATCAATAAATTGTGGAGAATGATATTTCAGTGGATGGCAGTGATTTTTGGGCATATATTGATTCTAAGAAAGGTACTAGTGGTAAACCTGCAACGATGAAATATCGTCGGAGAAAAAACAAAACCGCCTAAGTCTGGAAAAGTCTTGCCAATTGTTCAGGAGATTGAAAAAATTGCGTAGTATCAACAAAATAGGAGGTTTCGTCTATTGTTTCCTTATATTCCATGAACATGGTCTTATTGATTTTATTGTAATGATAAATTGTCATATTTTTGTATTATGTGATATTTGTGGTAGTTAGGCGGTATTAGGAAGAATCAATGAATACAAATTCGATATAGGCGGTTTTTATTGCAGGAAGAAAAGGTTGAGAAATCACAACAAGAACTTGAACAGCAGGACAAAGATGTTTTTTTTTTAATTTCGAATAAATTAAGAAATATTCTAATCTGATAGAAATCTTGCGAATAGAGTAATATTGTAGGCACTCAACTCAAATACAATTTTCCAGAAGTGACGATCTTCAGCCTGCCTTCATGGGGTATTTGTTCGTAAAAAGAGTGACAGCAAAATGTCAAGACAATCTTTAATTCATGAAGATGAAGCCACTTGGATTTAGAGATTTTTCGTCTTTCAAGGTGAAGAGGAGGTGCACTTTCCAGAGAACTCCACGAACTTTCCAGTTTTTATAATTAATTCCTTTCTGCTTCTTTTGCGCATGTGCGTTTCCATCAAAAGGTACATCTTCGAACGATCTTTCAACCGAAGTTGCTGAGTCTGAATTTTCTGCATCCGGCTGATTAATATCATCTGCCGTTGGAGATAACTCGATCGAAATGTAATCATTTGCGATTTGAGCATTATTCGTGATTTGGGCATCGTTCGTGATTTGGGCATCGTTCGTGATTTGAGCATCATTAGTGATTCGAGCATCGTCTGTCGTCAAGGTTTGCGATTCGCGAAAAATCAAGGAAGAGCTTCGATCTGTAACATATACTATGATTGAATGAGATGGCTCCACAGAGTTCTCATTCCTCAATGTGTCAGCCCGTCCTGGTATTTCAGTTGTAGTGAGAGGAACATCGTCTATTTCCAAGGGTTGCTTTTCATCAAGTGTCGGCGAATAGTCAATAAACCTTCATTCAATGAGAACTTAGCACGTTTTGGAGAAACACTGACCGCTGTATTGGTAGAATGCCGTTTACCTCTATATTCTTCAAGAGCCTGCATCGACTCCGAATCCGAAAACATGTAGTCATCATTTTGTTCCACTTCATTTGTGCTTGAATCGCTTTCTTCATAGCCATCGATATCAATCTGCAAAATCAGAATGCCTTTAGATTTCCTCTATACCTACTGTATCGGTAATTTTATTCAAGTTTTTTCCGAACAGGAAGATTTTGCGTCTTCATTAGTACGAAGTTAACTTAAAAATGAATTATAGCGATGAGGATGAATAAGTGGGAAAAAGTTATTTATCTTCTGTGTCATATTATGAGGAAACTATTATAAAAAAGTTGCCGTTTTACGATAGTGTAGAACGTGAAGCAGTTCTCAACTCAACATTTTTTTTTTATGTTGGTAAATTTAGAAACCAAAACAAACTTTCATTATCGTTCTCTCCAGTTTCAATCCATGAATGGAATAACATTAAAATAATCAATGTTACTCATTTCAAACACTTGAGAACAACAACAATGCAGTATAACCTCAAAAACCGAGTGTATCCGTTGGATATAGGCGGAATTCTCAATACGAAAATCTTAGGTGGTAGTATTATTAGTCGATTTGTCGCCAAACCATTCAAGTAAGAAATATTTCACTTTAACGACATAGAATAATGAAAATGGGCGGTATACATCGACTGAACCTGAAATCTCGATTTCCAAAATAAATGCGACTATGGCGGTATTGTTTCTTCGCCGACGATATATAGATAGTCAGTAGACAAACCCAGATGACATATCAAATGCCTTCGCTTCAGTTTAGTCTAGGAGAGCTCTGAAATATCCGATGATGATATTCGCAACATGGGTAAATTTGAGTTCTCAACTATAACAAAAATGAAGTCAGTATTAGTATAAAATGATCAAAAAACGAGGAAGCAACGGGCGAAGATAACATATCATCATACATTTTCAAAGGGTATAATATGATAGTTCTGATACGAGTTCTGATACAAATATAACGGGAATGAAGTTGAAATTGGTTTCATTTCAATGTTATATGTGTTTCCTTCAGTTTATGATTATTTTATTTTATTCTCTTTGATATTTGGGGCATTTCAATAGGCTGTTTTCAATATAATCGAGACCGATATATTTTTTTCGGCACAACTCCATTGGCTTGAATTCATTCTGTTAGTAAGATTTTTTGCAATAAATTGTAGTGGGAGAATTTTCAGTCAGTTCGAAAATCTTAATTTCCGGAATTTTCAAGGATTTGAATCCAGTGAGACTAATACCATCAACTAATGTTTTCAATGCATATAAATTTCTCTACGATAACTCGTTCATATGATAGGGGTCTTCTTCGCCATGCGTATTATTTGTGCATACTGACTTGGCACATTGATGGGACCTGATTCCAAACATTTTTTGATTTCCTTTTCAATGGTCGATTGAACAGCCTCACCT
This sequence comes from Phaedon cochleariae, assembly GCA_918026855.4. Taxonomy (NCBI): domain Eukaryota; kingdom Metazoa; phylum Arthropoda; class Insecta; order Coleoptera; family Chrysomelidae; genus Phaedon; species Phaedon cochleariae. Next base: position 23,676,394 of record OU896710.1, read on the forward strand.
TCGTTTTGTGTGTGTTCAGTTATTTGATATTTATGTGTGATCAAATTTATTTCAGGATACTTCTTCAAGGCATAAATGTACATCGCAACCAAAAATCGATTTTTCTGCTGACCACAGCATCGGAGTAAAACACGAAATCCACAATAGTTTCTTCCATCTTGTGGACAGTTTTCTCAATGAAATTCAAAACACAAGAACCTATCTCGTCCGCTCCATTATAATCCTGGGCCTCATGCCACAGATTACATTGTGTGTCGACAGTTTTCAATTCGGATACATACATACATAATTCGAAAATGATTTTTTCTTGTCTCCCTCTTTTTTTAACCGTGATGATACTTTTTTTATGATGCAATTCGAACTTCTGTTTTAATGACTCTTTCGCGTTTTCTCAACTGTCGCACAAGATTCACATGAGGATCATTGTTGTTTTCGCATACAAGCTCATTATCATTGTTAATGTCGGTAAGATTTTTGTCACCATCAATATAGTGCCTTGTTGTTTGATTCCTCAAATAATGACTCTCTATGCGAGGTATTGAGTCTATGTGAGAATGTACTCCCTCTTTGACTGCAGAATCAATTTTTTTATTATTGTGGTGCTTGCCTCTCTGATCTGCCATCAGGAAACCATTATTGCTTTTTCAAATGACAGTTCTTATAGTGCATGTGTTAATATCTAATGTGGCCATAAAAAAATATTCACACACGCGCACCTTCTGTTCATTGATATAAAAATTGAAGGCGTGATTGTATTTGCGTGGTTTCTAGGTCTTACTATATGAATAGGTGGGTTTGATCGGTATCATACAATTGTGAAGAAAATCTCTTTGTCTATTTATATCCGCCAGAGACCAGTAATTTCCAAAAAGCCTACATCTTGTATCATAATCTATTTTGGTGGTACATTTGAGTCAACACTTTTCACCACACGGTGTTCTAATCATTCTTGTTTCGAATTTTTTGTGTGATGTCGATCTTGAAGTATATACCGAATATTATCAACAATGAAATGTGCATTACTGATTTTTTCGAATTTTTCATCTTTATATCCTCTACTGACCAACTAAAAATAGAACATTTCGGTCATTTGAATGGTTTTGATATTTTGCTTCGTTTCCGCTGAAGAAAATTAATACCAATTTATTGTGCGAATTTGTGCAAAACATCTCTTCACAAACAGGAGTGAAAATGAATGTGTGATCCATGTCTGTAGACATAAAATAAGGAAGTAGATTGATTTTCTTCAAATATTTCATAGTACATGTTTGACACACTTTGTATCATTGAAAACTACGTCTGGACCGTATGGACATGAATCATGAAGTGTTTAAAAAAGATGAATCCTCATTCCTATTCTATATCTATGGACATGGATCACGCATTTATTTTCACCCCAGTTTCTCAAGGATTTTTTGGCACAAAGTTAAACAATAAATTGGTATTTATTTTTTTCCCTGGAAATGAAGCGAAATATTACAACAATTTGTGAGACCCGAATGTTGTATTTTCAGTTGGTCGATAGGTTATGGAGATACAGAATTCAAAATAATCAGTAGCGCACATTTAATTGACAATAATATTTGGTAGGTTGTCCCCCGGGACGCCACTGGATTTTGAAATTTAAATTGAAATATGGCTATATCATGACGAAAAATATCATTGCCAGATTTCAAGAATATCAGAACAAGGACATTTCAGATATTCATAAAAAAACGATTTTTTTAAATAAGTTTGATGCACTGTATGTTGAGAACTCATTTCCGGACACACGTATATATGAAAAAAATTTCTCATTTTGTCATGTAGAATCACCCCCTTGTTTTGCGCATAATTTACGGACACTCTGTATATTTATTAAAAAACAACTATTTTCTCGACTATATAGAATTACATCTACTGAACACAAACAAAATTAATTTTCTGGAATTGCATTCTTTCAGATATATATACACATACATAACATCATTCAAAACATTATGGGAAAGTGTGTATTTAGTTCGCGTCTAGCTATACTATAGCTATATATTTAGGCCAACTTACCTATATCCAAAATCGTCTCGTTGAGTTGGTACAAGGCGTTGATGTTTTTTTGGAAAAAAATAATTTTGCTAAAAAAAGTGGGCTGAGATCGTTTTTCATAGTTTTTGACATAGCATCTTTTGTGACTGTAAGTCACGTTTTGAGATGTTCTTAATCATCATCAGTGACCTGCAAGTATTTCAAACAACCATGTTGCCGTACACATTTGGTGAGGTCAGACTGAAATCTTCCAGTTTTTTTTCCAGAAAGATATTTCCTTTTTTCCAGAAAGATATTTCCTTAAGAACTATTTTGTGTATCGTGTTAATTTTTGATGAGTCTCGAGGTTCGTTTGCAAATGAATAATTTCTGATATGAGGCATCCTGCGCATTTTTGAAAATTGATTTAATTAGTCGGACTGTTTATTGATTATGGCTACACTGTATTCTTATTGTGAACAAACTGAAAAGTTGCTGGTCCTCGCGGGCTTTACAAGAACTCTCGCGTTACAAATGTGGTGATAACTATTCAGGACCTGCGGTGATAACTTTAACGCCTTGTACCAACCCAACGAAACGATTTTGGATATAGGTTAGTTGTCTAAAATCAACTTATTTTTATCTCAGAAGTCTACAATCAAGCCATGTTCCAACCATGATAATTATTTTTCATATGCATAAGATGCAGATATTATTTATTTGCAAATGAATTTCGAGACTTATCAGAAATTAACACGATACAAAAAATATTTCTGAAAGGAATATCTTTCTGGATAAAAAAACTGAAAGTTTTCATTCTGACCTCTGAAAAGTTATCATCACATTGGTATGGCAACATGGTTGTTTGAAACACTTGTAGGTCACTGATGATGATCAAAACCATCTCAAAACGTAACTTACAGTCACAGAACATGCCACGCCAAAAATTAGGGAAATCGATCTCAGTCCACTCTTTTTATGAGCAGAATTGTTTTTTTCCACAAAAAACATTTTACATCCTTGTACCAACTGAACGAGACGATTTTGTATGAAGGTGAGTTGGCCTAAATCAACTTGTTTTTATCCCAGGAGTCCACCGCCGAGCCATGTCCCATCCTTTTACAGACACCCTGTATAATGTTATAACTTCATAATGAAAACTATGAATATTGTTACCACGCCGCCCCTGTAGAACCATAATGTACCTACAGAGATGATGATTCAGGAGGAGGTGACTAAGGGTTACGTGATCGGGTCTTGGTAGGATATGGAATGTTTGAATTAGTCAGTCTTTATTTGAATTACATGTAGTGCAGTCAGAAGATATAAATTGAAGTTAGTTATCTACTAGAGTTTCGCTAATTTACAAACCCCATTACGAATTCAGTTTTAACATCAGATAGTGGGATATTCCACGTGCCTCTAAAAGTGTAGGAATTGTGGTAATAAATACAGTGACATCGAATTTCCAAAATGAGTGATAACGAAAATGAGCTATATCGCGAACTGTTGGAAAAACATATAGACAAGAAAATAAGTGATGCTATCAAAAGACGATTTAGTTCGAGTTTGTCAGCGTCGGATGCCATTGAAATAAACAGTGACTTCACGTTACCCTCAACATCTAGGGCGGCCGGTGATATCGTACCAGTATTTGATCCAGATGACAAGACAATGACAATTACAGGGTGGATACAAAAAATTGATCAGCTCGGAGATATTCATAGTTGGAGCGACTATCAAAAAACTACATTCATGCAACAGAAACTGCGTGGATCAGCGCGAAATTGGTTTAACCGGCTGGACGATTATAGAAAGTCTTGGTGCGAGTGGAAAACAGCGTTGGCACGTGCCTTTCCTAGATGTACAGACTACGCAACGGTGTTAGAAGATTTGGTCATGCGGAAAAAGAGATCCGGTGAGACAATGACGCATTATTATCATGACAAATTGGCCCTGATCCAGCAGTGTAGGTTAGACGAAGATGCAGCGATTTCATGTATCATAAAAGGCTTGCCGTTGGAACTTCAAGCCAATGCCAGGGCCTTTCAATGCTCAACAATTGATGAACTTTATGCAGGATTTATTGCTCCCCTCGAAAACTATCAGAGCCCACGAGAAGAACCAAAAGCTAAAAGGATCAGATTGGACAGTAGTACTAATAGAACTGGAGAATGCTTCAACTGTGGAAAATTAGGTCACGTGGCTAGAGATTGTCGTCTCAAGGGATCCTTAAGGTGCTACTCTTGCAACCGATTTGGGCATAAGAAAGAAGATTGCCCACTTCGAAAAAATAATCCGGGCCCGTCAAGCAAGTCGACGGATGCCCCTGAACCGAAATCAGTTAGGGTGATAAATGCACGAGAAATCAATGACACATATACAAAAAGGTGCACTATAAATGGAAATCAAATTATTGCCTACCTAGATAGCGGATCACAGGTGAATATCATTCACAGTATTGTTGTGGAAAAACTCCGACTTCCAGTGTTTCCGGTATCAAGCAGCCTGAAGTCTTTTGGAGGATCTCTCATACATATAGACAAGGCAACCAAATTCATTTTGGAGGTCGATGATTTCCAGACTGAAACCTCAGCCCTAGTGACCACTGCAAATATGGATAATTTTGACATGATCATCGGCCAGCCAATTATTAACGCCGAGGGGGTATCACTTTTCGTTTCTTCATGGAAGGCTATGCTAACCAAGGACAATGGAGATTTGTTGGCCAGTATTACTCTAAACGGAACGAAGGGGCGGCCGCATCTTTTCACTTCAGAGGACATCACGCTACAGCCCAAGACAACGTCGATCGTATCAGTGAATATAACAGAAGTCGACGATTCTGAAGACATCTATACAGATAATAAGCGATTCCAAACAGGGCGGAGTTTGATCAGCATTCCAGGAATGATTCTACGCGGTTCCAAGGGCGTGATTCCAGTTTCTAATATGGGTGATCGAGAAGTGACCTGGCATGAGGGAAGGTTGATTGGTCGAGGTTGGAGGTGTATCGATTCCACGACGATGAATAACTATAAGGTGAGCCTGATTGAAAATAGTAAGTTGAAATCATTTTGTATGGGTGATCTAGACATTAATACTGATTTGGATTTGAGAACACGAAATAATGTTTTGAATATTCTGAATAAGTGGAGAAATTGTTTTGCTGAAAATTCTGCAGAGCTGGGAACCGTTAAGGGTTGCTCACTAGAAATTAAACTAAAAGATGAGTCCAAACCTGTTTGTTATCGACCATACAGGCTCTCCATCAGAGAGAGGGAGTTAGTTAGAGATAAGGTAGAAGAACTAGTAGATGCCAGTATTGTGAGAGAGTCACACTCCGATTTTGCTAGCCCCATAGTATTGGTTAAAAAGAAAGATAGCTCCTTTAGGTTATGCTGCGATTACAGGGCTCTTAATAAAGCTACCATCAAAAAAATGTATCCAATGCCCAACATAGAAGAGCATCTGAATTTATTATGTGGTAAATTTTATTTCACTTCTTTGGATTGTAATCAGGGATTCCATCAAATAGCTGTAGAACCGAAATCGATTCCAAAAACGGCCTTTGTGACACCGGATGGACATTATGAGTTTCTCAAAATGCCTTTCGGTTTGATTAACGCGCCTGCGGTATTTCAAAGAGCCATAAATAACGCACTGGGGGGTCTCCGTTACAGCCAGGTGTTGGTATATATGGATGATTTGTTGCTACCTTCAACATCCATTGATGAGGGCTTGAAGCTACTGGAGACAGTTCTCAAAATTCTTAGTGAATCTGGTTTCAAATTAAAATTGAAAAAATGTTCATTCTTGAAGAATTCAGTAAATTTTTTGGGACATGAAATTGGTCCGAAAGGTATATCCCCTGGATCGGCAAAAGTTGAATGTGTTAAAAATTTTAGGCAGCCGGAAAATGTCCATGAGGTTCGCCAATTCCTGGGACTCGCCGGATATTTTAGGAAGTTTGTTCAGAATTTTGCAATTATTGCTTTGCCATTAACCAAGTTAACAAAAAAGAATACGCCATTTGAATGGGGCCGAGATCAGGAGACAGCTTTTTCTAAACTGAAGGAATGTCTGATTCACAAACCAATTTTAACATCGTACGATCCACGCCTAGAAATAGAGATACATACGGATGCAAGTGCCAAAGGACTGGCTGGCATATTTTTCCAAACAACGGAAGACAAAAGCTTAAAACCAGTTGCATACTTCAGCCGGGTAACTTCACCCGCCGAAAAATATTATCACAGCTACGAACTAGAAACTCTCGCCGTGGTTGAAAGTTTGAAACGTTTTCGTATCTATCTGGTCGGACAAACTTTCAGAATTGTAACAGATTGCTCAGCGGTACGCAAACCTTTTTAAAAAAGGACCTGAATCCTAGAATCGCTAGATGGTGGTTGTCTATTCAAGATTATCACTTAGAAATTATTCATAAACCAGGTCATTCTATGAAGCATGTTGATGCGCTTAGTAGAAATCCGCCTAACATTTTACAAATCGAAGTGGAGGACTGGTTTTTAACTATACAACTACAGGACGATGCTCTGCAAAACGTCATGAAGCGAATTAAAGCTAATCCTGGAGAACACTTGGCTAGGGAATATACGTATGAGAATAACCGTTTATATCGAAAAACACTTCTTGGAAAACGACTCATTATACCAAAATTTGCTAGATTCCAGTTGCTAAGAAAATATCATGATGAAGTAGGTCATCCAGGATTTGATCGATGCCTGAAGTTGATCAAGGATCAGTTTTGGTTTGCAAAAATGTCTTCTTTAATAAAGAAATATGTAAATTCCTGTTTGCAATGTAGTTACGGTAAGGGCAATTATGGTAAGGCCGAAGGTTTCCTACATCCTATTCCCAAGCCAAGCATTCCAATGGACACTGTTCACATAGATCACATTGGACCATTTCCTAAAACGAAAACAGGCTTTGTTTATATTTTGACTTTGGTAGACTCTTTCACAAAAATTTTTGTAGTTAGACCATCAAAAACACTAGGCTCAGCGGAGTGCATCAAGAATTTACGGATCATTTTTGGGGAATATCTTGGATATCCCAAGCGCATCATATCAGACAATGGTTTAGCCTTTACTAGTAGACATTTTAAAGATTTCGTGAATAGTAAGCAAATCAAACATGTTCGGACAGCTACCGCAACACCAAGGGCCAATGGACAAGTAGAACGATTTCACCGTACACTACTAGATGCCTTAAGGGCTGTGAGTAGTGACGATGATCGGAGCTGGGATGATAAAATTCCTGAAGTTGTATGGGGTATAAATAACAGCGTGCACAGTAGTACGAAACATACACCGTTTGAGCTTTTGTTTGGGTATAAGGGAAATCTTTTGAGTAACTTAGAGACGGGTTCTGATTCGGTCGAGTTTAGTAAAAAACGGCAGAACGCTCAAAAACACCTTGCCAGTGTAACGAAACAAATGAAATCCAGGTATGACCGGAAAAGAAAAACACCACGAACATATAAAAAGGGTGATCTTGTTTTATGGAATGGAGGTATATCAGGTAATGAAAAGGGGGTAAACAAGAAGTTAAACAAGAAGTATTCTGGCCCTTATAAGATAGTGAAGGTGTTTGAGGGCGATAGATATAAGCTAAGAAGCGTCAAAGGTATGAGGGGTTACAAGAGCTTTAGCACATTGGTCGCAGTTGACTCCCTCAGACCTTATCAGAGTTGTATGGGAAATAGTGATACCGCCGATAGTGATGATGAATTGAGAGATAGAGAAGACCTAATTGATCTTCTCGAAAGTTAACAGTCGGGCAGGACGACTTTAAAGGCAATCTGTGGGTGTATAGTAATAGTAGAGTCGGACAGGACGACTTTAAAGGCAACCTGTGGGTGTATAGTAACAGTAGAGTCGGACAGGACGACTTTAAAGGGAACCTGTGCATATATTATAGTGTGAAGGCCGGGCAGGACGACTATAAAGTGTACCTGTGAAGCGAGGGAATATCACTACCCGGTTGTGGGCTGCACCAAGGCAGCTACTAGTAGATATTTGTTATTTGGAGGGTTGCCAACACTAGGTTAAACGTCATACAGGCACCTCAATGAATACATTCATCGAAGATACACTGTGCCCCTCGATACTGCTATTATTTCTCTGTCCCAGGTCCCGCAAGCGTACAACCAACTATAGAGCACTTGCCGAGGACGGAAGTGTATACAGGATGGCCAAAATGTTACCACGCCGCCCCTGTAGAACCATAATGTACCTACATGAGATGATGATTCAGGAGGAGGTGACTAAGGGATCGGGTCTTGGTAGGATATGGAATGTTTGAATTAGTCAAACCCCATTACGAATTCAGTTTTAATAAATATAAAAAAGGTGAGTAGGTTTACCTGTACATTCACTAAATATTCGATGCTCGATTGAATGGAATGAAAATCAGTCCAAAATTGAACACCTACAAAGAAGGTAGGGCGGTAGTGGCGCAAATAACCTCAACTTTTTTGTACATTGTTTTGTCGGTCTCAACATTTTTTCAGGTGCTGTCAGAAAATGGTTTCTTGTTATGAAAATGGAATTTGAAGAATATGTGGCAGCTTGGTTCCGCTAATCAGGTCTCAGGTTAGCCAGAGAAAAGGAGAATATTGAATGAAATGGTTTTTTATTATAATAAGTTATTTCATCGTATGAAATCCACTAAAACGGATTTTTTTATTCAGCCTGCTTTTTTTCCATACCTATACCTATATTAATACCAATTGACTACATTACACACGATGTTAATTAGGGTTCACTTTCATTATGAGTAAGTGATATCAATTAATTGCTGTGATAATGTAGTCTTGGCATGAACTAAAAATGGTTCCATATTCAAAATGTTCCAGTATAAGCAACAGTGAGATATATCGAAAATGTTCCAGAAAAGTCATGTTGGAAATGTTGCAAATAGTGCAATAAGAAAATGTTCCTAAGACACTATTTGTGAAACATTTACATGAATTGCAATAGTGATATATCTCAAAGATGATCATGTATACTGTTCATTAAATGGTCCATGGGGATTTGGGTTGAAACATCCCAATGAAACATAACTAGAACTAGAATGTCTCATGAATGTTTTGGAGTATATAGGTGGAAATGTTTCATATATTTACCAGTATTTGTTTAATCAGGAAAGGTTTACTGGGATAATATTGTTTCAGTGAAATTTGCCTTTCACCTATCAGAATATCATGAATAAGTGCCTTGATACGGAAAATGTTGAATAATGACCCGGAAATAATGTTTGAGCTGAGACTGCTCTCTGCCATGTAGATATATAGGGATTCCCTTTCGTGCGCTCCAAGCGATAATATATATATATATATATATAATTGTGATCTCAAATCAACAATGACTGATGATAACATATAAACATAACCAGAGAATGATGGATAACCTATATTTTAATAAAATGTCATTTACTTAAAGAAACTCCACAAACTTGGCAACACAGCAAAGCCGTAAAATTTCATCACATTTTTTGAGCAGAGCTGGAGGGACATGATGGAAATGTGATAATGAAAAGGATTGATATATAATTTCATTTTTAAAATCATATTTCCATTAGGTATGTCCCTTCAGAGCTGTTATAAAATGTGGAAAATATTATTTCTCGAATGTTCTACTATGTCCCTTCAGACCTGACGTAGAATGCCTACCTACCACTAGTACCACCACGCTATACCTACCTATTTCGAAATATTTCAATACTCTGATCAAATTCCATTTCCTACTAGGACCTATATTTCACGATTCAGTGACGATCAGAATGAACGAAAAATGATAGAATTCACTTTCTGTAATACATCAGAATTGACCAAGTTACCTATTTCGGTAAAATTAAGATTTTCGATAACATGTTCCATTCTTCTAGTCTACTAGAATTTTTTTCAGAATTCCAAACAAAGAACCAAAACCATTTCTTTGCGTAGGATTTTTAGGATCAAATCAAGAGTGCATCGTATCGTAGGTCACGTAGGTCAATACTAAGGTTGAATAGGTCGGTCGATACAATGACTCTCAGATGCCAGTGTTTCCCAAAAATATGCCCAGCAAACATTTTGATATAGGGCATCAATGGCCTAATAAATGTTTCCCCTACCTGACATCAGCGACCCAGTGAATGGTCTCATATGCGGGACTAAAAAATAAAAATTGTTCTATCCGTCATTCGGTTGCCCCCTTACGAGCAACCCTCAGAAGCCTTCGAGAGTCTTGTGCGAGCAAGGAATGACGGGGGCCATACCTTTTATCGTGTGATCCCAAACACTTTCTTGGGCCATCAGAAAAATGTCTGCAGTCGACGGGAATCGAACCCACGACCGGCAAGCGAATGCGAATTAGAATATAGACACTCTGTCCGCACGGCTACCTGGCCTACGACTATATCAGTACACTGCGGCCGGCAGCTGGTCCCAGTGCTGGGTACCCAGCAATCATATTCATTTTCCCGGAAAAGGCCAGTACAACATAATCGACACATTGAGTTTCCCATAGCAAGCCCAGCATATACATAAATGATGGGGCTGTAATGGCCAATTAACCTCTTTATTTCATAATATAACCCTCTCATCATAAATCAGACACCAACCAGATTCCAAAAATAACAATTTTATGAATGACACAATGATATCTTCTAAACCTCTCTGTCCTTCAATAATTAAACTTCTCGGAGTGACTGCTTACTGATTGGCTGATTCTTCCTTGTGAGGTACTTCTGAAATGCATCATTAGTTATATATTGGTGGCCTATGAGTTGCATGAGATTAAAGCTTGATAATGTAGTCGGATGACGTGATAACATGGAGCTTTTCAATTCTCATTATTTTCTTTGCACTGGTATTTCTGTAGCTGAAACCTTATAGTAGAGTGCCAATCGAATCCTATCGTTCACCCCGTGAGAAATCGGAGGTAAAAAGCTGTGACATGGCTAGAATTGTTACCTACCATCTCCAGATCATGGAGCCACTTGTCGTCAAAAAATCGTCCTGTACGTTTGGGGGGAGGGGGTATTTTATAAAAAAATATGGATTTTTTTTATTCGTGGAAAATATTGATGGGGATCAGAACTTCCACCCTGTTGAATCTTGATTTCGTGTGACGAGTAGGACAAATAATGGAAAATTTTGAAATTTACTAATTACATTACGATATATGAAAAAATCATATTTCGAACGCCTATAACTCGAAACTTGTAAATTTTCGTTAAATTGTTTTTGATATACCTCACATTCTCCCAGTAACTACAACGTTTATCAAAAAAATACTTCGAATAATGTCGATGCGCCTATGTTTCAAGATGCCAATGGTTCTTCGATTTTGAAAATCGAAGCATAAATAAGGAAGATATTGAGAAAATCATCACATTGAGGCGATTACCATTGCATTTACTGGTGACTTATTGTGAATTAATCATTAGATATTTGGTACTGTGTGCTCTGTTTCAATAATTTAATAAGTATTAGTGTAAGAAACGACATTGGCTAGATACAAGGTGATTCCGATCGAAACGCCGGTTTTTAAAAATAACATCGTTTTATTTCCTTCAGAATTACATACATAAAAGGATATAACAGGCATTTCCTAGTCAGTCTATAATTCATTCATATCAATCTACGAGAACTCGAATATGAAGACATATCTTCATAATGAATGTGATAATCAGATCATATTCAAAGCTATGAATAGAAAACAACTTCCACATATAAAACTTGATAGTAGAAATATAATATTTATTCACTAGGGTGATGAAGCCAACACTACGAATCGACATATGTATAATTCACATTCTCTACAATGCCCTAACGAACACTGGACAGAATGATATAACTGACATTCACTACAGTGCCCTAACGAACACTGGACAGAATGATATAACTGACATTCACTACAGTGCCCTAACGAACACTGGACAAAATGATATAACTGACATTCACTACAGTGCCCTAACCAACACTGGACAGAATGATATAACTGACATTCACTACAGTGTCCTAACGAACACTGGACAGAATGATATAACTGACGTTCACTACAGTGCCCTAACGAACACTGGACAGAATGATATAACTGACATTCACTACAGTGCCCTAATGAACACTGGACAGAATGATATAACTGACATTCACTACAGTGCCCTAACGAACACTGGACAGAATGATGAAACAATAATGATAATAATACAAAATAGAATAAACATATGAATATAACATTATAATATTCATAACCTTGCCCAATAACATGAATCTTCGTATACCTGTCTTCAACAATTATATAATAATTTCACAAAGGGGAAAAGTACTCACGGTTTTCACTTCAGCACACTGAATTATAACAATAAATATAAATATAAACACGATAATATCAGAGAACTGCCCTAATAATAATTTCGAAGCCGTCAAACGACAACTGACTAACGTTACTCGCTCACACCCGCTTGCTCACTATCTCCGTATTTTGCCTTGTGTCACCAGCTCAGCTTTTACCGTGACGCATGGTAATATTATGTGTTACAACTGTACTGGGTGTCCCGCGGGTGTTTCTTACAATCGGCCATCCTGTACAGATCTCGCCTCGAGATCACTATCACCGCTCCTGTTATCGGGATCTGTTAACACAATATCGCCGTTGCCTTCGCTAGCAATACTCGTGTCATCTGATAATCCACCCGTTGGTACCCATGGTTTCATTTTGTCGACAGCGACTATCTTTTTGTAGTTACTCCTGTTGTTCCTATTTGAACCATCCAGATCGGACACCAAGTATCGATCATTCGGTAGAGCTTCTTTCACCACCATCGGCCCACTATAAGGAGGTAATAGTTAACGACTGGTGTTTTCGGCCTGTGTCTGTTTCTCGATTAGCACAAGGTCACCAGTTTTATATTCCTTCGGACGTTTCCTTTTTTATCATAACGGGTCTTCTGCTTCTTCTGATCTTCGATTATCTTATTAGACGCTTCCTTCCTAATCTCTAGTAAATCTTCAATTACTTTAGGGACCTTTGAAATCTCGTCTATAAGTATTTGATCATCACACCCCCTTGGTTTGTATCCTAGTAAGAGCTCACTAGGTGTCTTACCTGTCGTCTTCTTCGGAACATTATTGATGTAGAATTGAATACGGTCGACCTCCTGGTCCCACATGTCTTCGTCTGTCATGCCTGTCTTTAGGGCTCCTAAAATGGTTCTGTTGAACCTTTCGACTTGCCCATTGGCTCTAGGCGTTGCTACTGCATTCATTACATGTAGTATACCCCTATTAGTGCAATACCGCATGAACTCTCGACACGTGAAAGAAGAACCTTGGTCTGTGATGATCGATTTGGGTAATCCATAAAGATTGGTTATGGTCTCTAGGAACGGTATAACATAAGCAGCTTTAGTAGATTTTACAGCTTTCAAAAACACAAATTTGGTGAAGGCATCGACACATACGATCAAATGGACATTAGCTTTCTTGGACTTTGGAAACGGTCCAAGGTGGTCAATATGTAGTACGTTCATCGGTATAGGTTCTTTTGGTATGGGATGAAGGAAACCTTCCTTCTTTCCAGAGGCTTTCTTATTATATAAACAACGTATGCAGCACCTGATGTATTTCTCGACATATTGACGCATTCTAGGAAACCAGTAATGTTCACATAACCGAACGAGTGTTTTTTCCACTGCGAAATGCCCAAACTCATCGTGTGCGGCTTTCACAACCTGTTGGCGCATTCCTCTTGGTACCACCCACTGGATTCCTCTTGCTGTAATGCGATATACTTTACCGTCTCGAAGTGGTAGTTTTTATATACATCATGATCTGATTCCGTTGCTGGAGGTTTGGATAGTGTTTGTTGGATCTGTTTTATTTTCTCATCTGTCAGTTGGCCCGATAGAACCCAATCTGCTTGTTCAATTCGAAATACGATTTCTTCGGATCAAGCTTCTCTAGCTGTGGCATTTCGACTTAATGCATCCACATGTTCCATCCGATTCCCTGGTCGACACTTTAGTGTGAAGGTGTACTCTTGCAGTTTTAGCCACCATCGTGCAATCCGGGGAAGTAAGTCTTTCTTTTCACCAGTCATTTTTAACGCATTACAATCAGTAACAACTGGGAAATCTTTTCCAATTAAATATACTCGAAATTTCTTGAGAGTCTCTACAACGGCAAGAGTTTCTAACTCATCTGACTGATATTTACATTCGTTGTCCAGCGTTTGTCGGCTATAATAACACACAGGGTGCAGTTTTGAATCCTGTTGTCGTTGGAGCAATATTCCTCCAAGACCCTTTGCACAAGCATCCGTATGAACTTCTGTTTCCGATTGAGGATTGTATAGCGCCAGGGTTGGTCTTTCAGTTAATGTTTTTTTTTTTAGTTTTCAAAAGAGTCCTGCTCAATGCTCGTCCATTTCCAAACTGTATTTTTCCTCAGAAGCTGTGTTATGGGTTTGGATATCAGAGCATAATTTTTGACAAATTGTCGAAAGTACCCAGTAAGACCAAGAAATTGTCGAACTTGATGCACATTTCGAGGTGGCAGAAAATCTTCGATAGCTTTAGACTTTGGTTCTCCTGGTCTGACTTGACTTTCAATTATCTGGTACCCTAGGTAAGATACAGATGACATTGAGAAAGTACATTTTTGAAGATTGAGGGTCAGGCCCTCTCCTCCTAATAATTTGAAAATTTGTTCCAAAGCAAAGATTCCTTCTTGCACTGTCGACGTGTGAACCAATATGTCATCTAGATAAATAGCTGCGAATCTCTCAACAGGCGCAAGAACCTTATTCATTAGTCGTTGAAATACACTAGGAGCATTAGTTAGACCGAATGGCATCCTATTGAATTCGTACTGTCCTTGTGGTGTTACAGAAGCAGTGTAGGGCCTTGCTTTCTCTTTCATCGGAATTTGATAGTAACCTGATCGTAGATCTGAGCTCGTGTAGTGTTTACTGCCGTGTAGTCTATCCAGCTGATCATCTATGCGAGGTAATGGATAACGATCCTTTGAATTTTGAGAATTAAGCTTTCTGTAGTCAATACATAGGCGATGATCCCCAGTTTTCTTTTTCACCAGTAATACCGGTGAACAGAACGGAGAACTTGACTCGCTAACTATTCCGGCATCGAGCAATTCTTTCACCATATTCTCGACAACATTTTGTTCATGCTCGGACATTCGGTATGGGCGATAGGTGAATGTCTTGCTATTCTCCAGCTCTATGTCCATCTCAATTGAATTTGCACAACCCAACTCCTTGATATCATCAGCAAAGCAATCACGGTATTGTAGTATGAGTTGTTCTAAATTCTTCCTATCCGCTAGTGTTATAGGGCCAGTTTCTATTTTCTCCAAGTTCAAAGGAGGCAAATTCTTGATAGAAACTCGCTGTACCATTTCCGTGGGCTCATGTCGCCCCTCTGTACAAGGCCATGCCCGAACAATAAGTTTCGATGCTGGTATAAATATATCGTTCTCTGATAAATTCACAAATGAAACTAGTGAAGGGATGTTTTTTACAATTCTCAAAATAGTGTTAGGAATACAACACTCCTTGCCTTCTCCATATCTGAGGCTTGTTTCTACGAAAAGATCACCATTGTAACCGTTCAGTGGGCTGACGCTGATATTAGCTGCACAATTTGGGGGTACTATTGTTTCTTCTCTAGTGAATAGGGGTATCTTCCTAATGGAACTCAGGTTATCGAATTCGTTGGAATTTTTGACGAATCGCAAGGCTTTATCATCTTTGACAATTATGACCCCTTGTTTCTCAGTGAAAGGGTGGCCGATCAGGAGAGGGACATCTTGAACAGTGTTTGGAACAACATTGGCATCTACCTGTGCACCAACATCATCGACCTTCAAGTGAAACGTAACACTTCCAAGTGTACATACCTCCCCTCCACCAAACCCACGTACGAGGGTTTCATCTTGGTAGTTAACAGGAAGTGAGAGACGGGATACTTCGTCATGACGAATTATATTACAAGTACTGCCTAGATCGACATAGGCTGTAGAGTGCACATCCTTGTAGTATTTCTGATTTGTGGTTTTACGAGTGCCTTCATATAGTCATTTAGTCCGATTCACCGTCGCGGTAGAATTCGGTTTGCTGTAACATGTGTCTTCAATGTGACCAGGTTTCTTGCAGTAGTTGCAGACAAGGGTCGTCTTGTCCTTTCTTTGGGAGCACGATGAAGATATATGACCAGGTCGCCCACAGGTGAAGCATTTTTTTCGTCCTTGATTCGAATGGAAATTTGTAGGTGGCTTACGTTTGGACCCTTGAATTTCAATGTGCGTGGATCTCATATGGGTTCTTCCAGTATCAGGAAGAGTTTTCAAGTAGGCAAGAAGTTTAGCGGGTTCTGGAAAGTTACTGGCCTTAGCCGCCATTTTTACATGCGGATCATCTATTCCACCCACAAGGCATGAAACGGCATCCTTATGAAAAATCCTGCAACGGTTCAACAACACCAGCTTCTCATAGTAATATTTCAGGTACGTTTCGTCGTAACTCTTCCTCCTCATCATCATTTTCTCGAGAGTTGAGTGATTATCATCAACTGACGGAAATGCTTCCTGAAGTTTCTCCTTCCACTCCAACCATGTATATCTGAGTGTTTCCAAACTTTTGTACTATGTCTCGGATAATCCTTTCAGTTTATTCAACGCATAGTAATTCGTTGTCTCTTCGTTCCATTGATAGATTTCCCTTAGCTCATCAACCTTACGACACCACTTTGTCACTGATAACTCCCCATTCTTTGGATTGAAATATGGGACGACATCGCCCCGGTATCCAACATACTTTGGTCGTTCCGGCATAGCCTGGATAAGTCTGGTAACAGCATCACTCAATCTATCAATTGACGTATTGCTTCTGGACACACTTCCTCTTGACCTACGTTGATGAGGACGGTTAGATATTCTTCTAGGTTTGTGAAAACGTTCAGGACTTGGACGGGATTGACTACTGGACGAGGAAGTCGAACGCCGTTTCCTCGATCTGCTACGTCTTGTTGGAGTACTACCGTCATACTCAGAGGTATCTGAGACGGCCCTGCTCAGTCGCCTACTCCAACGTTCCATTTTCAAATAATAATTCCAAAAACCTATAAATAATCGAGATCATGTATAATTGTACAAGATGTTTCTCAGAATGACCTAGACTTCCTTAGGAAATGTTCGTCATATTTATAATCATATCGATTCTCAGTGGCACTATGGCAATAGGAACTATCCCACTTTTGATTTGTAAGAAACGACATTGGCTAGATACAAGGTGATCCAGATCGAAACGCCGGTTTTTAAAAATAACATCGTTTTATTTCATTCAGAATTACATACATAAAAGGATATAACAGGCATTTCCTAGTCAGTCTATAATTCATTCATATCAATCTACGAGAACTCGAATATAAAGACATATCTTCATAATGAATGTGATAATCAGATCATATTCAAAGCTATGAATAGAAAACAACTTCCACCTATAAAAATTGATAGTAGAAATATAATATTTATTCACTGGGGTGATGAAGCCAACACTACGAATCGACATATGTATAATTCACATTCACTACAATGCCCTAACGAACACTGGACAGAATGATATAACTGACATTCACTACAGTGCCCTAACGAACACTGGACAGAATTATATAACTGACATTCACTACAGTGCCCTAACGAACACTGGACAGAATGATATGACTGACATTCACTACAGTGCCCTAACGAACACTGGACAAAATGATATAACTGACATTCACTACAGTGCCCTAACGAACACTGGACAGAATGATATAACTGACATTCACTACAGTGCCCTAACGAACACTGGACAGAATGATATAACTGACATTCACTACAGTGCCCTAATGAACACTGGACAGGATGATATAACTGACATTCACTACAGTGCCCTAACGAACACTGGACAGAATGAAATAACTGACATTCACTACAGTGCCCTAATGAACACTGGACAGAATGATATAACTGACATTCACTACAGTGCCCTAACGAACACTAGACAGAATGATGAAACAATAATGATAATAATACAAAATAGAATAAACATATGAATATAACATTATAATATTCATAACCTTGCCCAATAACATGAATCTTCGTATACCTGTCTTCAACAATTATATAATAATTTCACAAAGGGGAAAGGTACTCACGGTTTTCACTTCAGCACACTGAATTATAACAATAATTATAAATATAAACACAATAATATCAGAGAACTGCCCTCATAATAATTTCGAAGCCGTCAAACCACAACTGACTAACGTTACTCGCTCACACTCGCTTGCTCACTATCTCCGTATTTTGCCTTGCGCCACCAGCTCAGCTTTTACCGTGACGCATGGTAATATTATGTGTCACAACTGTACTGGGTGTCCCGCGGGTGTTTCTTACATTAGTTAGCTAACGACATCTATTATTGTAAATTTATCATAAAATATATTATGTTTCTCTAGATAAAAGATGGAAAGTACTAGCAATTCAGGCACTGATCTTGAATATGTCTTGAAGTTGAAGATTCCTTTCCAGCAGAGTACAGAATCATCGAGACAATGTTTCATTTGTGGAAAAGATGGTCAACTCCTTCGTTGAACAGAATTATCGATAAAAACATTAGAAAGATGTAGGAATATAAAAAAAAACCTCGGAAAAAACTATGCGAGGCAAATCGATGTGGAACTTCTGAGAATTGATGATATTTTCAATTGATCTTCTGGCACAGGAATATTGAAAACTGGAGACAATAGTGTCAGGAATATATCGCTTCCCGTAGTGAAATTGATGTGAATTATATGAATCAGATGTAATTCTGCCAAAAGAAATAACACTTCGTAAATATTGTATTTTTGATGTGTCTAAATGTATTTTCTACCAAAAACGTTCAAATAAGAGTCAAGTTTTGAACTAGTATTGACTACCAACATTGTTTATTGCCATGGAAGTGAAGTATCATAGCCAATGCTTTGTATCAAATTGGAAACTGAGTGAGAATAAAGTTGTCAATACCACACATGACAGAGAATTCGATAATCTGATAAAATTAATAGATAGTGCAGTTTTTCTAATAGAAAAGGGTATACTTTCAACTGTTCATATCAAAAATATGTCGAACTTGGTGGCAAAACTGGTATAGGAAGATCATTATCGAAGAATACTGTCTAGGTTAATCGAGGAAGTGAAACATTCAATTTACTTGATTTTTTGGGATTTTCTCTCCTCGTTTCTTTGGGCGTTCCGGCAACGAATCTGCTTCCGTCCTCAACATGAGAATTCAACTTCCAAAGGAAAATGTTTTGCATTTTCATGTTGAGAACGGGAGGAGATTCGTTCCCGAAACGTCCAAAACAACGAGGAGAGAAAATCTCAAAAACTCAAGTAAAATGAATTTATCGAAGAAATCAGATAGAAAGCATAACTCCCCTGACTTTGCATGCATCAGATATGACCCAGATACACAAATTTTTTCAACATATTCAGCAAGATATGAGAGATATTCCAGATTAAAAGCTGCTCCACAAAAACTCGGATTCTTGTTCCATGCGAAAAGCTACTTTACACCTCAACAGCTTCTCATGATCTACAAAGCGCAGATACGGCCTGTTTTAGAATACTGTTCCCACATATGGGGTTAAGCACCAAAATATACGCTGATGCTCTTATATTCCATCCAGAGAAGAGCCATTCGCCTGGTGGGTGACGCCACACTCACTCACTCTTCGACATCATTGGAACACCGTAGAAAGGTCGGCGACCTTTCACTATTCTATCGATACTTCCACGGGAAATGTTCTACGGAAATCTCTGCTATCATCCCTTCACTAGCAATACCAATCAGACGAACTAGACAAGCCCAGTCAGCACATCCTTTCGTTGTCAACCTCGAAAGATGTCGAACAGCACTTTATCAAGACTCCTTCATCCATAGAACGGCTAGGCTCTGGAATTCATTGCCTGTGGAAGTATTCCTAACAACATATAATCTCCAAAAGTTCGAAAAGAATTCAAATACCTACCTCCTGTCCCTATCCTCCCAAGGAAGGCACGATGTTCTTTGAACATTATAGGGATTCCCTTTCGTGCGCTCCAAGCGATAAAAAAAAACTCAAAAATATGGATGTCAAGGCTTACGGATATCATACCAAAAAACTTTTTTAAATTAGTTGCCTTATACACGATAAAGTTGATTCAGTTGAGTCAAAGGTGTTGAGTATCTGATGTCGAGGTATAATACTCGCTAATTCAAAATTCAAAAAACTCACACCAAAACACGTTGGTTTTTAAATAATGATTCATCAAGAGACATGATCGGAAAAAATTATTGAAGCTTTGTGTTCTTGTGGACACTGTATCGTATAAATATTTACAACTTCGCAATTCGATAGGTATCAAATAATGTTTTTTTCAAGTCTCCACAAGGATATCTTATTCTTATTTCAATATTATATGCATCATGTTCTGTTTCAATATTTCTCAAATTGTTAATAAATGAGATGGGTGACATTTTACTCTGATGGATAAAAAATGTACTTTCTAGATAGAATCATTCATAAAATAAAGTGAGGTCACTTCCAATCAAACAGCAAGTTGAAAGAAATTTCTGTTAACTTGCAAAATAGCGATCGATTCCATTTCTCCCGTGAATTCCAAAATCGTAATTCTGTAACACTCAGTAATTCATATTTACGGTGATCGTACTATGACGGCCGCCGGCGTTGCGGGGAGAATCGGGGTATGAAAGCAGGGAATCGCGGTCCTTCGTACTACCGGCATTGGATTATGATTTTCCCAATATCTTCCTTATCTATGCTTCGATTCTCAAAATCGAAGAACCATTCGCATCTTGAAACATAGGCGCATCGACATTATTTGAAGTATTTTTTTGATAAACGTTGCAGTTACTGAGATAATGCGAGGCATATGAAAAGCAATTCAACGAAAATTTACAAGTTTCGAGTTATAGCCGTTTGAAATATGATTTTCTCATATTATATCGTAATGTAATTGGTGAATTTCAAAATTTTCTATAATTTGTTCTACTTGTCACACGAAATCAAGATTCAACAGGGTGGAAGTTCTGGAACCCTTCAATATTTTCAACGAATAAAAAAAATCCATATTTTTTTATAAATTACCCCCTACCCCCCAAACGCACAGGACGATTTTTTGACGACAAGTGGATCCATGATCTGGAGATGGTAGGTAACAATTCTAGCCATGTCACAGCTTTTTACCTCCGATTTCCCACCAACTTTTGATCTAAGCGACTTACGATTCGTTTGGCACTCTACTATTATTGTTATTTAGTTCTTCAATATATAGACAGGTTCACATAACCTAAGATTGTTTTTGATAGCAACAAACGAGTAAAAAATGATAGTTGCCTTTGGAGAAGAACACATGCATTTAATAATGAAATTCGAAACACTATGTAGGTAGATTGTTACTTACTCGATATTATCATAATTGAAGAATCAGTCTTTTATTATTATCAATTGAAAATACTCCTGCCATCATAAATAAACACCAGGGAAAGAGAGGACCACATTAATTCGACATAAACAAACTAGTATGCGATCACCACTCACGAGAGTCAGTCATCTTAGTCACATATAATATTGATCAGCTGATTGTTGCCGTATGTAGACGTTAGCAGAACATCCACCAGGGGGACGAGTAGTGAACATGAAATTGGCTAGCAAAGGGCCAGATCTCGTTAGTATTGAATTAGTTCCAGACATCTTACCATCACAAGGCCATCACCGTATTTTTAACTGATGGTTACTTGGCATGGGAAAATCATCGGCCCATTTCCAATACCCCGGCATCGTCAGTTTCCCAGAATAGCCTGCACTAGGCCGGACTTCTACCGCTAGTTCAATGTTTGCTGGGTGCATTAATCCGCGAAAACGTATCTGTTTTCCGGGTGAAACGGTCATTCATCGTCTGTTTGTCTTTAATTGTTAGATTATGCCGATCAGAGAAATTCCATTCAGCAATTTTCGAATTCTTTGTTAATACCGGTGACAAATGTTTCTCAAAATGGAATGTCCCTTTATCCCTAGTGAAATATAAACTTTCCTGTAATAGGGATATATCCCTGGAGTTGGCAACATCGGTGTGCATCGGAATGCAAAATACAAGAGAAAATAAATGCTTATTTCGGAGTCGCCGGTACAGATCTGACGCTCCTCTGGATGATATGTTCTTCCTCCCATTGGTTTCCGGTGAAAGCGTGGTTATTCATTGGTTATTTCTTAGGCGTCCCTGCGCAGTGTCTTTCTGAGTATCCGTCTGACGTCACTTGAGCTTCGTCAAGTCTGCACCGGCGGCTCCTTCGGCTAATTCGGCTTGGCACCTCTTCAGCATCTCTGATGCTTTTTCATCTCAGTCGCAGACCATCCACTCGCAGTCTCAGTCATGCAATGTTTTCCATCGTAAATAATTATGATGGTGGTGAATTTGTCGTGATTCCCACAAAAGAAATTGATCAGAACGGAAGACTAGGAAGTGTCAAATGGAAGGGGAAGAGAGTGGAAATGAAGATTCTACATTCCAATGGTTAGTAAAGAGAATACGAAGCTATTTGAATTATTTTCAACAATGTACTTTGTTGCCGCTTCAATTGGGAAGCAGTCTCGACTCTTCCCTTGGTATATTCTTGGTCAAGTCAGTTGGCACAAATCGGGTGAAAAGATCGCCGTGGGCCGCCGTTCCCTTTGAAAACTTCAGAGAGAGCGAGCGTAGGAATTCTTTTGATGACCCTGTTCGAATTGACTGCAGAGACTTTAATAATATGTATGATCTTTGAAGATATCGAATTCCAGATACCTATGTCTACTTCACATTTTCTTGGTGCCCATCAGGTACTTTTGACTGTTTTTTGAATAATTATTTTTCTTTTTTTTTCGAAAATCCTCTTGAAATGCTGATCATATTGAACCGAATCACTGGGATCCTGATATTTGATTAAGGCGGGCCTTTCGCGACAGCTTTCCGACCGAATATAGCCTATATACTAGTTCAACAACTATTTGTAGGTGTCAGTGTGATGTCGAAATCGGAATAAAATAATTAAATTACAGCTTTCACAGCTATTGTAGATTTCTTCGATTTCGTCTGTTACAGCAGGTCACCAATAGGTGGCACAAAATTGAATGCGATCGTAGGTAATTGTATTATGTACGTGCAGTGTTGCCAGAGCTACTGCTGCACGGGCCTGTTCAACATGATTCCACTTTTCACTCCCTTCAAGTCAAGCAATTACCTATATCTCGCTACAATGAGAATTTATGTCATGAGACATTTTTGAAACTGTCTCCGAATATTTCTTTTCCTTTTTAAATTATTGGCGTCGCCAGAAAAACTTCCAAGGAAGGGGATCGAAATTATTGTTCAGGGCAAAAATAGTCTGTCTAATTAAGAAATAATGTGTGCAAATTTTTTATTAAGTTCAGATTGCTACAAATAGAAATTTCGTGTTTTCTGTTTAGGGTATATACGTAGACGATAGCCTGATTTTAAATATTTTCATTCTTACGAATTCACACTGCTATTATACTGATATAAGGGTTATTTTAATATATATACAGTGTGTAGAATGAAAGAAATCCTTGATTCAAATTTCATGTTCTTTAATTCAGACCTGCTTGCTGAAATACAAATCTCGATCATAATTACAGTTATGAAAAATCCAATTTTTTCGAAGTGTGAACTTCTAGGAGCGTTGAGAACTTTTTTGGGTGAAGAAAAACATTGGATTTCGCATCATCGTCACGACCCGTCCCGTGTCCTGTCAAGGCAAGGTCAATGAACAATGAATAGCAATTAATTTGAAGGGTGTATCTCATCTCCCACATTATGTTGTATTTTGTAATAATGATTCGATTCTATTCAAAATTGGTATATGGAGGTTTTCGGGGTCGGAGATTATGATTCCTTTGTGAAAATTAGGATATTCAAGATGGCTGACGAGTTTTATAATAATTATGATACGATATATTCTATTCAAAATTGGCGTCTGAGGGTTTCGGCGTCGGAGATTATGATTCTTTCATTAAAATTTGAAAATTCAAGATGGCGACACCAATATGGCGCACGAGTTTTGTAATTATGATTCGATGCCATTTGGAATTTGTATCTGGGGTTTTTTGGGGTTATAAATCCTTCGTCGAAATTAGGAAATAATTGAAGATGACGGATTCAATATGGCGGACGAGTTATGTGATATGATGATTCGATCCTATTCAAAATTTATATCTGAGAGTGTTCGGGGTCGCAGATTATGACTCCATTGTCAAAATTGGGAAATTCAGGATTGCAGATCCAATATGGCGGACAAGTTTTCTAATTTTTATTATCCGATTCTATTCAAAATTTTCATCTGGTATTTTCGGGGTCGGATATTTTGTATCATTTGTCAAAATTGGGAGATTCAAGCGAACACCATCTCAAAAATTTTCGTTAGTCTATCTCAGACAGCGAAGCCATTTATCTCACTTCCTCGCACTAATATATATGGGCCACTCAGGTATAAACGGTTCACAACTTACGGTATAATTATAGTTTACTCATATGAAGTTCGAAATGATAAAACTACTGGAAAAATCCTGTGATATATCTTCAAATTGTTAGAAAAAATATCAATAATCACCAATAATAACATATCGTGGAAAAAACTCAATCGTCCTGTATCTGCACTCGAACAAACCCTCGTATCCGTAGATACTAATTATGTTTTTGGGTAATAAAGTTTGTCGAGGCGATAAAAATTCTGTTTGATTAGTGATGAAACAGTATGTATAGTGTGAGTGTGATTATATATCGTGCCAAAGTTTCCAGAATTCCCAGGTTTCGGTCTTCGACATAACGGTAAGATATTGATTTGCCATCATATATGCTTTCTATATAAAAAAAAATATGTTCATGCTGTTATAAAACTTACAGAGCTATTGCATGAGGAATTTTAAAATGGAATATTTTTCTTGAACACCCTGTTTCTCCAAAACCAACAACATTTTCTATGAGAGATGTGAGGCTAAATCTTAATTAATATTCTGATATTCACTATTTATAGCTCACACATTGATCATTTTGAATGAATCACCCTGTCTATATGTCAAAGAAAATTTTGATATCACGGCATTCATTGAATTTCAAAAATTTTCCCCAAAGAAGATGCATGGTATATATAATATATGAAGTGTATCTAACTACGATTTTTTGAAATTATGGTGGATACTCGGGTGGATACGTTCTGTTACATTTTTACTAGGTATACCTACGCATTATAAACTATTTTGGGAAAAAGAAACGAAGATCTTATGTTGAATATTGAATGGGTTGAAGATTACCTAGTTAATTTGCGGCAAAAACTTTTATTTCTTTATAACGCAGCGTAGGTATACACCCCCGTGAATAAACGTGAATGAATTCGCCAGGATTTCTGTGCCTTGAATTCGTGTCTTATACCGCGCCTTATTATACCTTTCGCGTTTCTGGATTTTTTCACTCATATCAAAGCATACGCCTGTCCGTTTGTGTTTGCCCTACCTGCTAAACTCGATTTTTTTTCTAGGACTTCCTCTGTTCACATCATGCCAAGAACAGAGACAACCAAGGAACAAAAATCAACTCTGGCAAGTTCAGCGATACATACGAACATACCTATTACCTAATAAAAGTAATAAATAAATAAATAAATCAAGGGGGACAAAGCGATATTTTACCAAAAGCTAAACGAATTCGGGCGAATTCTCAATCGTTGGTTCTCGTGCCTTTTTACCACGCTTTTGCCGACCCCTAGATATATTTTTCCCAGTGTTGCCATGTTAGCGGTTTTGTCGCTGAATCTAGCGTTTTCAGGGCAGGTCAATGCGAGATTTGAACTCGATTTGCGTCGCGTCGGAATTCTAGCGTTCTCCACATTGTCGAATAATGTTGAAACGATTTTTGAAAATAATTCGATCATTTGAATTTGTGACAGTATAATGCCAATAATTCACTAAAACATGAACCGGATGTTCAATAACGTCTCCAAAAGTCTCGAAAAGCGGTTGCTATATTTTTAAAAATTTCGTCTGTGACGGACTTTTCCGTTGCCTCTCTTTTCTGCCCATTTTTATGAATATTTGCGAAATATCATTTGCAGCAGCTTGCAACACTGGTTTTTCCATCAATTCTTGATTTTTTTCTCATTCAAACGACGCTGGTTGTACTATTCGTATTTATTGATAATCGTTTTTTCGTTTTCATAATATTATATGATTGTACAACTGAACGATCTTCGATTTTTGGGATTGTGCTTCGTGTTGATTGTGTGTGAACTGTGATTCATCGAGAATATCGGTGATTTTGAAAAAGTTCATAACTCCTACGATATAGACTAATTAGGAAGTGAACATGACTCGAACCAAAGGACGCTGTAAGAAACGAAATAAACGGGCAAAAAGTATGAAGCTTTCATGGGTATCGGGAAAAAGGTAAGATTTTTAGATATACGAGTTACGTCACATATTACATAGATAGGTACTTGTACTTGAACCCTAAGTCTGAGTATAGAAAATTGAAAGATTATCAGATATATTGGCTTTACCAAAATGAAATGAGGCTTGAATACCTAGATATAGGTTATTTTTTGTATTTGCATATAGTTCGCCAACCGATACAACATTATGAAATATTTTCATTTTGGTAGGTACTTCAGATTCCTCTAGGGGCACATTTAGTCGTGTGTTCTTTTATAAAAATCTTGCGAACTGGATGAATAGGATGTTCTCGGATATTCGAGCAAAAAACAACGCCGTATTATATTATATTATGCTGTCGTTTAGTTTCAAGTTCATCTGAAGTTCATAGTTCATGCAATTCAAAGTGGCACGTGGCGGACTGCAGGAAAGACGGGGAATCACCGCGCGAGTATTGATTTTCCCTCCGGTTCGCCGCGGGAGGTGAGAGACATATAACGACCTCTCGCTCAGTTTTGTCATGTTTTGTTTTGTTGCCGTGGAGGTATCCTTTGTGAATATCGAAAATACGGAAGAAAATATTCTTTCTTCATGAGGAGACTATTTTTTCGAACAATCTTACTCAGCTCAAAATTTCAGGGGCTGGCTCACTTATTTTCAGGTCAGAAATGACTTTTCCCTATAAACATGTTTCCAAAAACGCTCCGTTACTCTACAAGCAGTGTTCTAAGCTTCGATTTTTTTCATTCATTTTGCAGTTACAAATTGCAGTAAGGGTGGACGACCACGAAAAAACAATGTGACGGTTCAGAAAATAAAAATAAAAAACATTGAAATTAAAAGAAATAACTCTTCAACATTCGAGTAATTATGGCTTGAATGCAAAAAAAAACCTTATGGAAGAAATACAATCCTAGGTGAAGTAGAAAGTTGTATTATTAATAATAACACACAACTTTAATCAATCATCTGGGTTAATTATATTATATATTATTATATTATACATGTAATATTTCTTTAAATCATGAGTTTTTTAATTTTATGAATTCTATAATAGTATACCGGGTGACACAGGGTATCGGGCCACCCCTGTAACTTCTGCATTCGTCAACGGATTTTCCTGAAATTCGGTACAGTTATATAAGCAATTATTTCGGATTTGATCACATTACAATCCAATATGGCGGACTCACGGTTTTTCTGGAAATGCCAGCAATTTTGTTTTTTTCAAATGGAACACCCTGTATATTTTTACATATTCAAGTTCAACAGGTCGAAACAAGTGCAATCTTTATTCCAAATGTCATTTTTTCGGAAAAATTTAAATTAAAATTGTGTTTTCATTTTACCTCATGGATAAATGAAATGTGGTCAAGACTATTCACAATGAGTCACACATAACAGAAGAACATAATTTTTTCTGAAAATTTGTTTTTTGTGTCACTTATCCAGGAATCAATTCAGCCACATCACTTTTTGATCAAAAATTTTTTTTTTCAAATGGAACCCCTATGGGCCACCTACCCGTCTTTCTAGAACATACATCAAGGAACAAAATGGCATATCCTTTTCGTTTTTCGGTGCAGTAACAAATTGTATACATTCAAAAATCAACAACTAGTTTATGAATTTCCTTGCAGTTAGAATAATTTTTCAACTAGGTAGGCTGTGGAATAAATGACATTTGACATCAAGATTGCACTTGTTTTGAACTGTTGAACTTGAATATGTGAAAATATACAGGGTGTTCCATTTGAGAAAACAAAATTGCTGGCATTTCCAGAAAAACCGTGAGTCCGCCATATTGGATTGTAATGTGATCAAATCCGAAATAGTTGCTTATATAACTGTACAGAATTCCAGAAAAATCCGTTGACGAATGCAGAAGTTATAGGGGTGGCCCGATAACCTGTGTCACCCGGTACCTATAGGTAGAATTCAGCGAGTGGCGATAGCACTCTGATGGCAATAAATTATTTGAAATTGTGAATTTTTCTCCAAACCGAACACTTGAGTGATGAGAGGTCATAATATATCCTTCTCTCTCCCGCAAGGAACCGAGGCGATATTCAATACTGGTCGTATTTTTATACTGATAAATGGAATTTTAGGAACAAAAAGTTGATATATATCTGGATAAATATCGTCGCATAAATATTATGATATTTATCAAGATATATATCCCAATATTTATCATTGATATACAGGGTGTTTCGCAATATGTGGGACACACTTCAAGGGGTGATAGAGGGCATCTCAAAAAAATTGAAAAAGTTCCCATAAACATATATAGGTCGTAGAAGGCTTCGTTTCCGAGATACAGGGTGATGAGTTGAAAATAAAAAATAATTTTCATAGAATTCTAGACAGCCGCCCAACAAAAATACTTGATGTTCTGTTGAATCACTAAGTAGGTACATGAGAGTTATTGAATCGATAGCATTATTTAGTGAATCTGACTCTCAGTGGCAACGTTATTTATGTGTATTGATATGTGATTTTTCAGAAAAAAACATGGGGTGGCGATGAAACTTTTCGAAATTTTATTCAAAAATATGAAAGAAGATATGTAATGTTGTAGAAATAATCACAACGAATTGAAACTCGTACAGATACGCAGTTTTCGAGAAAAAACCAATAACCAAATTCAGCTCCATCAAAATTTGATGTATATACAGGTATCATTTGATTTCATAAATTTATGCCCCCCCCCCTGTATAAGCGTCCATGGTATCATCCCTTCACTAGTAATACCAGTCAGACGAACTAGACAAGCCCACTCAGTACATCATTTCGTTGTCAACCTCGAAAGATGTCGAACAGCACTTTATCAAAACTCCTTCATCCATAGAACGACTAGGCTCTGGAATTCATTGCCTGAGGAAGTATCCCTATCCTCCCTAGAAACGCACGATGTTCTTTGAACATTATAGGGATTCCCTTTCGTGCGCTCCAAGCGATAAAAAAACTCAGAATGTCCCAAAATTCCAAAATGATTGTAATTGGGGTTATCGAGTAATCTCAATGGAAGTCTTGAAACACCTACATTAAAATTTGAAGTCAAATCGGAGTTTTATTGTTTCCTCAGAAACTGAGCTTGATACTGAAATCATACAAAGGCTAAGAAAGTTTTTATTTCAATAGTTCAATCTAATGAAAACATATCACAAGGAATTGCCTCTTGAATTTTTTTGTTGTTTTTTAGATACACCCTGTATAATAATAGGTGTCGGATAGTCGATCCATTCAAGACATCTACTGTTCAGATTTCTATCTATAACCATGATAGATATCATTTTGTGATTGTGGCACTGTGCCAGTCATATAACAGACTAAATTTTGTCACCACAATAAGCCATACAGGGTGGACATGAATAAAATTCTATCAATATTTGCAACTTTTAACGCCCTGTATCTGGCAAATGAGGCCGTAGAAGGCCTTTGTTTACGTGAACTTTTTTCATTATCTTGAGACGCCCTATCACCTCTAGAAGTGCGTCCCACATATTACGAAACACCCTGTATATTCTGCCAACCTTGATAATTTCCATGAAAAATATGTATCTACTAAATTGAATGCATGTTCAATTATATTTTGGTTAGTCTTTATAAAATGAATATACCATCAGATGGATTGAAGAAATATACAGGGTGACGTTTGGAAAAAAATTGGGGTCAGGTTAAGCAAAAAGTTGTTATTTATTATATTCCTCCTGTGACCTCTTGTAAATTTCAAAATTTTATCTTTTCAAAAAAATGGTTGGTTGCAGGGGTGATGCCTTCAAGAATCGCACAATGGAACTCTCTGGGAATGTTGATGAAGGTGCAATGGTTGATCCAAATCCTATCGCAAATTCTCATATCGATCAAATCTCAGAAAGGTGTGTATGAGAAACTCACTTGTTTTATTTATTATAATACCAATGGTTTTCAATTTTAGTTCTGAATGGGAAGCGGATATATTTTCTGAAAGGTTTGTATGACATTGAAATGACAATCGTAGGTAAGACCGACCCATTACATAGTAGGTTCACAGTGGTTATTGATATATCGAATTTGGAATGAATGATTATGGAAATTCGAGTTATGTTCACGCATATTTATAACCAGTTTGATGATCAACGGTGTCCAGGCAACCAGATGACGTTTCACTGAAACCTTTTTTACGTCAGTCAGATGATCAAGGTGACGTCATGAGTTTTCACGTCATTTGACGTGATAAATGACGTAAATAAGTTACAGCGCAATGACGTCCTATTACTCACCTTACGGTGACGTCGATATTGGGAATAAAAGTTTTGAGAAGGTATATTCTCAGATATCTACACAGAAAAAAAATCATTTGAATTAACAGTATATTTTGTCCTATATCTAAGTGCGACAAAAAGTTTAGTCACAATGACAAAATATTGAGCATAAATAATGCAAAGAAACGAATAATTCCTTCAAGTAACAAAATGTTTTTTAGTAAGTAGAATGAAAAATTTTGTAACAGTTACAAAATATTTTGTCGTTTTTTTTTTTTTTTTTTTTTTTTTTTTTTTTTTTTTTTTTTTTTTTTTTTTATCGATTGGAGCGCACGAAAGGGAATCCCTATAATGTTCAAAGAACATCGTGCGTTCCTAGGGAGGATAGGGACAGGAGGTAGGTATTGGAATTTTTTTTGAATTTTTGGAGATTATATGTTGTTGGGAATACTTCCACAGGCAATCAATTCCAGAGCCTAGCCGTTCTATGGATGAAGGAGTCTTGATAAAGTGCTGTTCGACATCTTTCGAGGTTGACAACGAAAGGATGTGCTGACTGGGCTTGTCTTGTTCGTCTGATTGGTATTGCTAGTGAAGGGATGATTGCAGAGATTTCCGAAGAACATTTCCCGTGGAAGTATCGATAGAAAAGTGAAAGGTCGCCGACCTTTCTACGGTGTTCCAATGATGTCAAAGAGTGAGTGAGTGTGGCGTCACCCACCAGGCGAATGGCTCTTCTCTGGATGGAATCTAAGAGCATCAGCGTATGTTTTGGTGCTGAACCCCATATGTGGGAACAGTATTCTAGAACAGGCCGTATCTGCGCTTTGTAGATCATGAAGAGCTGTTCAGGTGTGAAGTAGCTTTTCGCACGGAACAAGAATCCGAGTTTTTGTGAAGCAGCTTTTGCGATGGATCTGACATGATCATCCCATGAAAGAGTGTTGCTGATGGTAATACCGAGCATAGATATGGTGGGCTTGGTGGGGATGGTGGAGCCAGACATTACAATATCGGGCATACTGAGTTCCGCCTTTCTAGAGAAAATGCAGGCTTGAGTTTTGGTGGCGTTGAATTCAACTAGGTTGTTCGTTCCCCAGGCTGTGATTTCAGCAAGATCTTCATTGACAGCATTGACCTGCCTGCGCCGTGAGTTCTTAGTTTCCTGGGAAGAAATGGGAATTCTGGAAGAGAACGCAGTATGGAGGGTACTATCATCTGCAAAGCTGTGGATGGGGCAAGTTGTTACTCCCAACAGATCATTGATATGAAGCAGGAATAATGTTGGTGCCAAAATTGATCCTTGTGGAACGCCGGAATTGATGCCAATGGTATCAGACGATACACCGTCCACCACCACGTGAAGCGATCTGCCTGAAAGAAAACTCGATAAGAGATGGCATAGCTGAGGTGGTAAGCCGTATGATGGTAGTTTGTGGAGGAGTCCTTCGTGCCAAACACGGTCGAATGCTTTCGATATGTCCAACGCGACAGCTAGAGATTCCCCGTGTTTTTCTATTGAAGATTGCCATAAATGGGTGACGTAGGCAAGTAGATCTCCAGTAGATCTTCGGTGGCGAAAGCCGTATTGTCTATCATTGATGATTCCTGAGCTCTCCAGATATTTGATAAGCTCAATATTGATGGCTTTCTCCATTACTTTGGAGATTACTGATAACAGGGCAATGGGCCTGTAGTTGTTGGGCAGGTTCTTGTTCCCTTTTTTGGGAATTGGTTGGATTCTAGCTGTCTTCCAGCATGATGGAAAAATACCCGACCTGTACGAGATGGTAAACAACTTGCAGAGAATCGGTGTTAATTCTGGTGCACATTTTTTGAGGATAATGGGTGGAATTCCATCAGGACCGTTAGCCTTATTCGTTTTGAGACCAAGCAAAATTCGTCTGATAGTGCGTTGACGAAAGACGATTTCGGGCATTCGACTCTCAACGGGTGGAATGTCTGGCGGCAGTTTTCCTTGGGAATCTAAAGTAGAGTTTGCTGCGAACATCTCTGCAAAAATATTCGCTTTCTCCTGCGATGTTGTTGCTAATGTGCCGTCGGATTTGGACAGTGGTGGAAATGAACTATTAGTGAAATTTCTTCCGACCGCTTTGGCAAGGGACCAAAACGAACGGGAGCCATTGGGGCAATCTATGAGTTTCGATCTTATCTTGGCATTGTATGTTTCTTTCGAAGCATCTATTGTTTGGCTGCAGTTATTCCTGGCATCAACGTATTCTGCTCTAGTCGCGAGGTTAGGGTTTTTGCGCCAGCGATGGTAGGCTGTTTGTTTCAAGGCAACAGTTCTAGAACAGTTTTTGTTGAACCAGGGTTTCGAAGGTGATGATCTTTTCGAAAAATGAGGTATGTATGTGTCCATTCCGAGCATGATGATCTGGGATATTTCCGCAGCACACTGTGAAGGGTCCTCAGAGTCAAAGCATACTCTATGCCAAGGAAACTCGGAGAAAAACATGCGGAGACCGTCCCAATCTCCTGAATTGTAATGCCATATAAGACGTGGAGGTGCCGGAGCAGTTGATGGAATGAAAAATGGGCAGGTTGTGGAGATGAGTGTGTGGTCAGAATTGCCAAGTGGAGCTCGTACATCTATGGTGTAGGGTGCTGAATTATTAGTGAGGAATAAGTCAAGTATGTTAGCTGAATGGTTATTGGCATCGGGAATTCGTGTGGGTTCTTTGATAAGCTGCTCTAAGCCGTGAGTGATGGCGAAAGCTTCGGCTTGTCGCCCAGCTTCATCCGTTCTGTTAGAGTGTACGAGCCAAGCAGTGTTGTGTACATTGAAATCGCCCATGATGATGATTTCTGCTGCTGGATGGTTCTGTTGAATTTGGTCAAGCTTCAGAGACAAGAATTCGAAGAGCTCTTCATAGGATGGATCATTTGGTGATAAGTAGAGACAACAAAGGTATTTGGTCTGTTTCTGGCTATCGAGTTTGAACCACATGATACAAACTTATTTGGTTCCAAAGTTTTTTCTCGTTGACATGAGAGATTCGTTTTAGAGTAGAGGCAGAGACCCCCCTTGAATCTGAAACGTGTGTGAGTTCGTACCCAGGACAGAGCAGATAGGTCGTATTGGTGGATGAATTGACCTGTGTCTCAGTAAGAGCCAATATGTCTGGCTTTTCAATTTGAAGGTGTCGATGGACATCGTTGATGTTCTTACTTAGACCTCGGATGTTGCATAGGTCTATCTTGAGGTTTTTTTGAGCCGATGGTGAACCCCCTCTAGCACCTCTCGCCCGGAAATCCGAATGGAGAGGTATTTTACTTCCGGATAATTGATGTAGCACATAATATTTCGTTGATTCAATAATTTTTTTTCCGTGTAGTACCCACTTATTAGGTATACCGGGTGTCCCAGTATACCTGTTCCAATGGATTATGTCAGTCATTTCGAGTGATGAAAATTTGAAAAGTTCATGATCTCCAGAAAAAATTGAATGTCAGTTATAACTGATTTCAATTTCAAATTTTAATTGTCATTTTCTCCGTCAAATCAAATGTGAAATACAAAGTGTGGTACATCATTGGAAATGTAATTTTGAGTGGAAAGCAAAAATTGTAAAAAATATACAGGGTGCCGGTCAAACCGGAAGTGACGTTCAATTTTTGTCTTTCTCAGTTGAAGGTGCCCTGAACGAATTGAAGATCATAGAATTTTCAAATTTAATTGTATCCTTCGAAATGGCTGAGATGATTCATTGAAACATGTACTGGAACAACCGGTATATGAACATTGCAAAATATTTACGTAGGCCATCTCACAATATACCTTCATCATAAACATGTTTGTATAATTCAAGATATGATTTCCAGAATACCTGCATGGGTGTCCACGAAATATGTCCCACAACATCCACAGCAACTGGGTGTAATTTCGTCTGATGAATATGAAAAGTGAGTAAGTGGTTGATCATGAAGAGATTGAAATTACTATTGAATTCATGAATAGACATATAGACATAAAGAATATAACTACCTAACTATAACATCTAAAGTTAAGAGATACATTTTTTTAGGATAATGAAACATGAACTAGAATATGAAGTTGAACCAAGAGCAGAACCTGTGATCACTGGAAACCGGATTGTTGAACTAGGTTACGTTTTAGACTGGGCCATTGGACTTCAGTTCAATCATTCCAAAATATGTACAATAGGTATTCTATCTGTAAAAAGAGAGACTCGCAATGGTTTGACAAGTACCATAGAATTTGTGTGCAATGCTTGTGATCGTCAATTCAGTTACAACACTGAGGATCCAAGCCGGGAAAAGTCTGTAATAAA
This sequence comes from Phaedon cochleariae, assembly GCA_918026855.4. Taxonomy (NCBI): domain Eukaryota; kingdom Metazoa; phylum Arthropoda; class Insecta; order Coleoptera; family Chrysomelidae; genus Phaedon; species Phaedon cochleariae. Next base: position 23,711,492 of record OU896710.1, read on the forward strand.
TGTCGGAGCAGTATGGGGAACATTGGCTTCAGGGGGCACTTATACACATATGAGCAAGATACTTAGTTCAATGGACATACCAACCATGTCTACAAGGCTATTTCATCGTTTAGAAAATGAACTAGGAAAGGTAAATATTACTTATTCTAGTTGTCCTCCTTCAAGTATAGAGATTGAAAATATGTAGATATATACAAATACAGTTGATTTACATTTTGAGTCGACATCTTTCAATGATTACACAACTATGCATGTAATCCATACCTTCTATTTTACCCCTGTACTTCCAAATGATATATTGGACATTATATCTAACCTGAAAAATACGAACTCAGTAGGGGTAGATTGCATTTCCACAAAAATCATCAAAAATATCAGAAACTTCATTTGCGAACCACTGGCATTTTTGATAAATTCTTCTATTGAAAAGGGGGAGTTCCCCAACAAACTAAAAGTTGGGTCAATAACACCAATTTTAAAAAAAGGTGAGTCAACATTAATTGAGAACTACAGACCTGTAACAGTTCCTACAGTGTTATGTAAAATTTTTGAGAGATGTGTTTATCAGAAGATGCTAGCGTTTCTCGATCAATTCGATATCATATCTAAATTTCAACACGGATTCCGCCCAGGTAGGTCAACGGAAAGTGCATTCTGCAGCTTTTTCAAGTATGTTTATGACTCACTTGACAAAAGACGATACGTTGGTGCACTTTTCTTTGATTTGTCGAGAGCATTTGACATCATCGACCCCGGTATTATTTGCAAAAAACTATATTCCCTTGGTTTTCGAGGTACTTTCAATTCGTGGCTTGAGTCGTATTTGACTTCTAGGAAAATACATGTGAAAGTTGATGAATGTCGATCACAGTCGTATGATATGGACTTAGGAGTTCCTCAGGGGTCTATATTGGGTCCCCTAATCTTTCTCCTTTTTATTAATGATATGCCAAATCATATAAGCACAGATTATATAGTTCTGTATGCTGATGATACTACGCTTGCCGCGGATGCCGCTACCCCAGAGGAACTTCAAGAAAAATTGAATTTGCTAAGTTTGGAGTTCACAAGCTGGTGTATAAAGAATTGTTTGGTAGTAAATTCGAGAAAAACAGTTTTAATGCAGTTTTTCTCCAAAGCTACAAAAAAAATTGATAATTTCAACGTAAGAGTAGGCGATGAGAAAATTGAATCATCAAATGAAGTGAAATTTCTGGGTACCTACATCGATAGTAACATGACCTGGGAGTCGACTATGAATCAAGTTACCAAGAAAGTAAACACTGGATATTATGCAATTAGACAGTTGAAGTCAACATTCAGTAAGGCACAGCTCTTGAATGTATATTTTGCAATTGTATACTCCCATATTTCTTACAACATTGCTGTGTGGGGCTGTTGCACAAAACTAAATAAAATATTCATCTCTCAGAAAAGGGTTATACGATTGATATTTGGATTAAATTACAGAGAATCATGTAGACAATACTTTATTCGAAATAAAATCATGTGCGTTCCATGCATTTATATATACAAATGCATTTTATTATTCAAAACAAATATCCATGACTACAACCGAAATTGTGATTTTCATGCATACCCTACCAGGCATGGTGAACTGATACGGCTCCAAAAACATTCAACTCGTCTCTATGAGAACTGTCCGTCATATGTGGGAGCAAAACTGTTCAATCATCTACCGGATGATATAAAAAACCGAAGTAGTAAACATATTTTCAAGGCAGAACTGAAAGAATTTTTGATTGAAGGTTGTTTCTATAGTACTGATGAATATCTTAGTTATTAGGACCCATTTCTTTATTTTATTTATACTCATTTTATATCTACTTTTGATGTATAACTGTAATGTTACTAATTTATGTTTAAAATGTTTGTGTATCATCTGTTGTCTGACGTATCCTATATCATTTTTTTTGATCATGAAGGATTTAATAAATTTATTTATTATTTATTATTTATTTATTTATACCTACCTAGTATAACTAGGATAAACTAAATTTTATAATCTAAAGAGTCTTGAATTCGCATCAAACCTTTTTTTCACAAAAATTCAAATGAATAATGATGAATAATATGAATGGATTGTTTGCCATCTCAACTGAGTATGTAAAAATCCTTACCAGATTATTCGCTCATTTGAAGAGTTGCTTATGCTCAATCCAGAGATAAATTAGGAATTCATTACATAAAAATGACGCGATTCTTAGAATTCTTTTACTGAAACCATTCAGTTATCTTCACCTAATAAGACTATACTGAGATGAGTAATGAATTTTATTCGAATAATTCGTAGGAATGGGAGGGATCGCTATTACGATCCATGAAATCTGCCGGGGAAATAGAGAGGCAAGCTGCTATAGAAAACAGTCAAATTTGTTCTGATGGTACCCCTTGGATCACGGTTTATGTTGATGGATCTTGAAGTAAACGTTCCTATGGTACCAATTATGATGCTTTGTCGGGTATGATAGGAATAATTGGAAAACATACTGGAGAATTACTTTTTGTTGGAGTACGGAACAAATATTGTACAATCTGTGCCAGATCTGAAAATGCAGGTGAAGCTGTCGGTGACCATATATGTTACAAAAATTGGTCTGGTTCTGCCTCAGCAATGGAGGCGGATATGGTAGTTGATGGCTTCAACCAAAGTGAAGCAATGCACGGAGTTCGCTACATGAAGTTCATCGGCGATGGAGACTCTAGTGTGTTTTCAAAAATTCAGAATTCTGTAACGTATGGCAAGGAGGTCCAAAAATGTGAATGCACCAACCATGCTCTCAAAAATTATGGTAAACGCCTCAGAACTATAAAAGCTGACACTCAAATCAATTAGAAAGGACGGAAATTATTGACAAATTTAAAAATTAAACTGCTAACCAAGAGAGCGAAATGTTCCATTTACGAGCATGCTAAAAGTGGCACTTCTAGTGTTGATCTCCTGCGCTTCGATTTGAGAAACGGTTTGCATCATGTGTTTGGTGAGCATTCCAATTGTCGGGAAGGCATATGTAATACTGTGCATGACGTCTCAGGCAGTATGATTCCTGAACTCAAATCTACTACAATTTATCATCATCTGAATGGTACGTAATTAAAGTGAGAAACATTTTTTCAGTTTTCGCTGTTTCTTCTTGTCATATCATAAGAAGCAATATTTGGGAAATAACTGTTTTCACATTTCAGGTGCTCTAGATCTCCTCGTAAGAAAAGCTCATTTATTGATAGAGAATGAAATTAACAATCGTGCTGAGAGGTTAATGAATATAGTTTCTAGGTTCAATCAAGGAAAAAGATTGAATTTAATTCAGAGGAGTTCGTATCAGAGACGAGTACATTTATCTGGACTACGACACAATAAACAATTCAACTGGCATTCTGACCCTCACAAGAATTATATGAGCTCTAGTCCTGGTAAACATTTCAAAAAATTCATTGCTAGGAATTGTCGGTCCCAGGAGTTGAAATGCCGTAGGAGATTACTTTCAACTGTTTCAAAGAACGATAATGATCATAGTAAAAGAAAGAAAACATCCTCAAGCATGAAACAGAGAGATGTGAATACCGACTATGGACCTCACGCTGATCAGCAGATGATTGACCAATCATTGTTGGCCGAAGAAGTAGATGTGATTCTGAGAAGATTACAGGTAATATTCGAATTGATTATTACTCACTTCTGAAAATGTCTTACTCAATATATCAGACTCATGTTTATCACCTCTCAGTTTGAATCACGTTCGTTTGGATCTATATAACTCATATTTCATTTAAGGTGTCTGAAGCAGAACGGGATCGAATCCAAACTGAATCAGTAGGACAGTTTGGCAATGCGATATTCGAAACTGAACGAAAACTGAGGCTGACAGCATCAATGTTTGGTAAGGTGATCAAGCGAAGACCATACACGTCGTGCCATAATATGGTGAAGGAATGTTTGAAACCTAGTTTCTTTTGGTCAGAGGCGACTGACTATGGCATAGCTAAGGAGAAAGTTGCCATTGGTATATTTGAGAGGATAAAGAGTCTGCATGTCCAGGATTCTGGTTTTTGGATCGATCTTCAATATGGATTCTTGGGTGCTTCTCCTGATGGTACACCTCAGTATAACATAATCTGTTTCTTATTCATTATAATTCTTACATCAATTCTAGGAATCGTTTTGAGTGAAGATTCGATGATAGAAGTCAAATGTATTTATTCAGCTAGTAAATTAGAACTGAAAAAACACACATTGGATGAAGTAATAGACATTATGAAAAGTAAAATATGCTTGGAAAGACATGATGATCAAATAAGATTGAAACGAACTCACAACTATTACTATCAAGTAAGTTTGAAATTAAATTTCTTGCTTATTATCAATATTCAATATCTAGAAATATCAAGTTCACTGAACACTATATTTTACGAAATTTTTCATTTATATTCCAGATTCAAGGACAACTGAACATTGCGCGAAAATCGAAATGTTACTTCATCGTTTATATCAACGATGCTATTGATTTATTCGTGGAGGAGATAGAGAGGGATGCCAAACTTTGGGAAGAAAAAATGTGTCCACTTTTAGTACAGTTTTACAAGGAATGTATCTGCCCAGAAATTATTATGGATAATATAGGAAAAGGTAGAAGATGCAATGATCCGCCATTCATTTCAGAAGCGATAACTTTGCAAGAAGAGAAGAAAAGGAAAATATCGAAGGTCATCAATCCCGTGATTGTAAACTCTGCTGACAAAGAAAGTATTCAAATATTGAGACATGTGGTAGTTCCCTTTGAATTAACATCTGTTTTTCAAAAAATTGCTGAGAACAATACATCTGAAAATATTGAATGCTGTGGAATTTTGGCAGGGCGATTAGAGAATAATAAACTCAAAATATCCCATATGATCGTACCAAAGCAGACAGGCACTTCTGACTCATGTACGGCATCCCATGAAGAAGAAATACTCCTGTATCAAGAGCAACATGATTTGATAACCATTGGATGGATACATACTCATCCCACACAAACTGCATTCCTCTCCAGTGTGGACCTTCATACCCATTGCTCCTATCAACTATTGATACCAGAAGCCATTGCAATTGTTTGTGCACCAAAATATAAACAAATTGAATATTTCAATCTCACCCCAACGAACGGCATGACAGTCATCAGTAAATGTAAAAAATCTGGTTTCCATCCCCATCCAAGTGAACCACCACTTTTCAAATCAGCAGACCACGTTAGAATAGAGAATGATGCAACTCTGGAAGTTATTGACCTTCGAATGCTCGAGTGATTGATTCGTTATAGTTCTGTCCTAGAATAAACAAAAGGAGACAACATTTTCCCTACGAAAATGATAACTCTCAATAACTTAGTAATTCTCTCCAATATGAGAAGACATTGAGTGAGTAAGTATTCTAATTCAATTTTGATTCAGATTTCAGAATGAAAGTAAATTCTGATACTCTTTAGGCGGCCCCAATATCAGGAAAGTTCAACTCCTAGCATATATGACACTCATAATTCATCGAATTCAATGCAGGATCATAGGCTCACTGTTAGAGGACATTGAGTGAGTATTGAGTATTCAATCACAATCTGTATTTCACATGACAGCAAGTTTCGATATTTTTTCATAGCCAAAATCTGATGACCTGTCAGAAAATTGTTCTGTATGATCTCCGAAGCCAAAATAACCTCTGAGGCGTTTGATGAAGTTGTTTCGAACAACTGTGCCAAAGAAATATAGGAATGGACCTGACAAAATTCTCAAAACGAGTACACACAGAGCAGATAAAATGTTTCAGAATGAGAATCATAACTATCAGTATTCTATGAGAACACATTGAGTAAGTATTCTATAACAGTTTCAATCAAGAATAAAAATAACGTCTGATTCTTTTGGAGGCCAAATTTCCAGGAAAGTTCAACTCCTATCATGTGACAATTCCTCACTCATGATTCATGGAGATTGAGTGAGTATTATGAGTATTCAATCACAATCTGTATTTAGCAAGTTTCGTTATTTTTTTACAGCCAAAATCTGATGACCTTTGAGAACATTGTTTTGTATGAACTTGAAAAAATATTACTTGAGGCGCTTTTCTAAAGTTGTTCTGTACAACTGATGTGCCAAAGAAATTGGATGTACCCTACAAATTTTCATTAATTAGTAAACAGAGGTGATACAATTTTTCAGTATGAAAATTATAACTCTAATATTGTTTCAATACAAAATTAAGATAACTTCTGGTACTTTTTAAGGGACAAATTTCACAGAAGCTCAACTTCAAACATGTGATAATTCATCACCTATGATTCAACGAATCAATACAGGGATCACAATATGCCCACTGTTAGGAGAGATTGAGTTAGTATTGAGTATTTTACCACAATATTCATTTCACTCAACAAGGTTTGATACTTCTCTTAGCCAAGATCTGATGACTTTTAAGACCCTTGTTTTGTATGAATGGTGAAGCAATACAGGGTGTTACAGAACTATGGGATCAAACTTCTAGGGGTTATTCAGTGCAACAGTAGAAAACATTTGAGTATTGGAACCCATGTCCGGAAAAGTGTCACTACGGCACTACGGCCTAAGACGCGTTAAAATTCAGAAAGACGATGAATTGCCTAAATAGGATTTAATGCATTTAATTTTTGCCTTTTGTACATGATATCATCGCAACAATTGTTCAAAATGTCAATGTCAATGTTTAAAAATTAGCTGATGATTTTAAACAATTTACCGGCGCTTGTGTGTTGTTATCTTTAAAAACGATAAAAGAGGTTGTTTTTTGTGGCTGCATTCCATATCGCTTTAGTCGTGCTATCGTATTTGTGAAGTTTGCAAGAATTCAACAAAAATTAATTGTTGCTAATGGAAAACTTTACCAATCAAGAATTGGCGGATATGCATTTGGCATACGGAGCAACAAGCTGCAATGCACGAGCAGCAGCGCGGTTGTATCAAGAACGTTATCCCGAACGACAGCATCCGGGATACAAAAAGTTTATTGCTATTCATCGGCGGCTCTCCGAGACAGGCATGTTTAGAACCAACATGCATGATACTGGTGTTGCTCGAACCGTAAGAACGGTCGAATTTGAAGAAGAGGTCCTTCAGCGAGTTGCCGACGAACCATCAAGTAGCACACGTCACATTGCTATGGATATGAATTCGACTAACGCTTCCGTCTGGCGGGTGCTACACGAGCAACAACTTTATCCTTACCACTTTCAGAAAGTTCAAGGATTGACTGCAGCCGATTATCATCCTAGAGTTCAATTTTGTCAATGGCTTCTTCATCAAATCGCTGCACAACCAAATTTTTTATGCTATGTTTTATGGACCGATGAAGCCTCTTTCACAAGAGACGGTATTTTTAATAGTAGGAATAGCCATGTTTGGGACGAAGAAAATCCCCATGAAATTTTTCCTAGGAAACATCAGCAACGTTGGTCCGTCAACGTATGGGCAGGCATTGTTGATGATTATTCGATTGGGCCATACCTTCTACCGGAACGGTTAACAGGACCTATTTACCGGCGTTTCTTGGAGGAAGTTCTTCCAGAACTTCTTGAAAATGTTCCACTAAACGTTCGACAGCAAATGTGGTTTCAGCATGATGGAGCGCCGGCTCACTTTGCTGTACAAGTACGTGAGGATTTGGCTCAGCGGTTTGGGCACCGTTGGATTGCCAGAGGTGGAGCAGTTTCTTGGCCTCCTAGGTCACCCGATTTAACGCCGCTAGATTTTTTCCTGTGGGGACATGTGAAGTCTTTGGTCTACGAAACTCCAGTAGAAACAGAGCAAGACTTAATTGGACGAATTATAGCAGCATTTGAAATCATTCAAAACAATGATCAAATTTTTATTCAAGTCCGCCGAAATCATGTGCGACGTTTAAATCGGTGTATTCAGGTTGGAGGAAGACATTTTGAACAATTGTTGTGATGATATTATGTACAAAAGGCAAAATAAATGCATTAAATCCTATTTAGGCAATTCATAGTCTTTCTGAATTTTAAGGCGTCTTAGGCCGTAGTGCCGTAGTGACACTTTTCCGGACATGGGTTCCAATACTCAAATGTTTTCTACTGTTGCACTGAATAACCCCTAGAAGTTTGATCCCATAGTTCTGTAACACCCTGTATAACAAGAGACCTATAAAGTTGGTTGATGGAGATTAGAACTGACAATTCATCACAACTTACCGAAGTATTGATGGAATGAGTGGACTTCTTTTACCACCGCTCACATAAAGGGCTTTCAGCATGAAATTGAATAAATTATGAAGAATTCGGTTTCAACTATGAGCAGCTGCAGAGATGAATAATTTGTATCCTTTTTGTTTGAATTTCAGAAGATAACCATAAGAAGACATTATTTGATTGAAGGAAGCAATACAAGTAACTCAAATATGTATACCTATGTGCCAACTCCTAGGTAGACAACATGACCGATCAATCATGAGATTGATAATATAAAGACTTTATGAATTCAAGAGAATATTGGTTATTCCAAACGAATACAACTTTTGTGAGAACCGTTTCCCTGGAACGGGGGTGGTAGATGGCGGTTATGGCTGCTTTTAGTCACATATTTTGACTAGAAGTGTCCTGTACCGGGGCCTCACGCCGTATCTATGGATCCAAGATCTGATAACCCTACTTTGAGAATAATGTTTTTTTATGAGTTATATATAGTTATCAACTCAAAGATGGTTTGGGAATGCCGTGAAAAAATGAACGAGCTAGCCAACAGGAATACAGTCACTCTTTTATGGGTTCCTGGCTTTTATGGGTTCCTGGACATTCCGGAGTAGAAGGAGATGCAGTAGCGGACAAACTTGGCTAGGAAAGTAGCTCAAACACTCTTCGTGGAACCAAAAACCTTCAAACGGAGATCAGACATCTGGTAAAATCTTCAAGGTCTCAGACAGGCTAAGGTACTACTGGGTACATAAAACCACAAAAGATCGAACGTATATGTCTGCCTAAGTAAAAATAAACTTCGATAACTAACGGAAGTCCTAACAACAGACCACTGCCGGTTGAGAAGGTACCTCAGGAAGCTCGGCTCAGAAGAGGAAGACGAATGCAGGGTCTGTGGGAAGAGGAGGAAACCTTAATCCACATACTTTTACGAAATGTAAAGAATCCACTGGCAAGAAACCTATATATAGGAGCACACATGGTAGAGGAGGAGGAGCTCCTCTAGCTGGAGAATAACCTCATCGTCTGTAGCAAGAGATGGTTCCACAATATTCTGACAATCTGACAAGATTGGTCTCTTGCATGGAATTGAATAAATATTGCTAAATTTGTTTGTTTGAATTTTCAGGTCTATATAATTATTTTTCAGTGACTTATTCTGGGCCGTTTGAACAGTTATATAGGAATAGTAGAAGATTACCATTAGGAGATATTATTTGATGAAAGAAAGCAATGCAAGCTACGAATATATAACTATAGGTTCCAACTCCAAGATAGATATGTCCGTTCCATCATGGATCATATGACTATGAATTCGGCTTATTCGAATCAGAGGATATTGGTTATTCCAAACCGAGACCATTTTAGTGAGGACCGTTTCGCTGGAACGGGGGTGGTGGATGGCGGTTATGGCTGCCTTTAGTCACATATTTTGACTAGAGGTGTCCTGTACCGGGGCCTCACGCCACATCTATGGATCCAAAATCTGAAAACTTTACTTTGGGACGAATGTTTTTGCGTTTAGAGTGAAATAATCTGAGACTTTTGAAGTTTGTTCCACAATCCTCAAATTATTGGAGTAAAAGCGTACCTTCCTATTTCCATCTATGCTGACATAATTATCAATCTCATGAATAGAATTGAATAAATTCTGCTGAATTTGTATGTTTGAATTTTCAGGTCTACTTATATAATTATTTTTCAGTGGCTAATTCTAGGCCGTTTGAACAGGTAAAAACAGGAATGGTAGAAGATTACCATTAGAAGATATTATTTGATAAAAATAATCAATGCAAACAACAAATACCTATATACCTAGATTCCGAATCCAAGATAGACATTTCCGGTCCATCATGAGCTTGATAACATGACTATGAATGGAGTTTTTTGAACGAAGAGTATATTGGTTATTTCAAACGGATACAATTTTAGTGAGGACCGTTTCGCTGGAACGGGGGTGGTGGATGGCGGTTATGGCTGCCTTTAGTCACATATTTTGACTAGAGGTGTCCTGTACCGGGGCCTCACGCCACATCTATGGATCCAAAATCTGATAACCCCATACTCTGAGACCGATGAATTTGTATTGGTTTTAGAGTAAAATAAGCTGAGATGTTCGAAGTTGGTTCCACAACTGTGCCAAAAAAAACAAGAATATATAAGATTATTGACAACTCTTCTCGAATTATTGGAGTATCAATAAGATTGAGTGGACTTTTCTATTTTCAAGACTGTTGATATGATTGTTCTCATGAATTGAATTGTATAAATTATGAATGGATTTGTATATTTTAGTTTTCAGGATTACTTTTATATGATTATTTTTCAGTACTGATTTTGGGCCGTTTGAACAGTTATATAATCAGAAATGGTAGATGACTATAATTTATTCCATGAAAGGAAGCAATTCAATAAGCAGATATGCCTGCCAACTCTCAGATAGACATCTCCGATCTATCATGACTATGAATTCAATTTTTTTTACACTGAATGTCATTCATATATCTCAAAAAATAAAGATGCTTATTTATTTTGATCACGATTTTTTTCAATTTTATAAGACCATTGAAATTAAAACGGTATATAGGTTTGATCTTGTCAAAAAAGAACAATAAAGGTCAATTAAAATAATATACGATGTTTCAATTTCAAAACCATTCCTGGGTGACTAAATTGTTATTCAAGGCAAAGAATCAGAGCTTATTGTAGTAAATAAGAATAATTATAAGTTATCTAAGCTGAATATAATATGGAACGTAAACCTACAAGCTTCCAATCTAAATGAGAGTATATTCACTCAAAGTTTATAACATGTACAGGGTGTTATTCAGGTTAATGGCGAATCGAATCGAAAAAATATATATGAATATATAGGTCTGGTAATGATTCTTTTTCAATAGAAAGATATGGTGTCCAACAATGAAAAAAAATAGTGTTTCAATAAACCTTGAGCCGATTTTGTTGAAAGCCTGACTAGGTTGAGATTATAAAATCCAGTGACATCCCTGAAATCACCTTGACCACTATATTTTCGTCAAAAATGTGCGCCTATATTTTTTTTGGAATTTTGCATTTTTTTCAAAACGGAAGTATAATTATCATATTTCTACAGCTTTTTATTTTCATAATATATATCTGCTTCGTCAAAAATCACTATTATTTATGACATATTCATGAGAAAACATAAAAATTCAAAACTACCGAACCATCAAAAGCTGGGGTATACCTGTTATTCTTCTCCATATCAAGTCTCTCCTAATTTGTCATGGGAATTGATGAGAGTAATAAAATAAATTGGGTTTCATTTGATTGAAAAGGTTTTAATTATTTTTTCAATATGTTTGACACGACCCTGAGTATCATTGAATGGTATTGAAAACAAAGCATTAAACCTATACATATTCATAAAATGATTTTTTCGTCTTACAAACACTGGGAGAACCAGAACTTGAAATATGCCCAGATAATTGAATATTATTATTATTATTAGGTCGCCTAGATTTTATAATATGTCCGAGTAATCATCTCTTGTGGGTTTAATCCACACTTAGGTGTAGTAACAGAGATATCTGTACTCCTGTGTCGCTGCCCGAAAAGCACGGTTCTGTCTAGTGCTAGTAGGTGGCACTGTACCAAACATCCGTATTCCGCACTGTTGAAGACTACATGTTGGTCTTCAAATAGTGACCGGTCCGTGAGTGGATTGTCGATTGGCCTAGTGCAACTGTTGATGCTTGGCGAGCTGAAACAAACTGTCTTGCACCAATTGACATTCCACTCACGGAACGGATTAAACCTACAATCTTTTACTCCATACTCTGGCTCTGTGTTCATACACAATATCTTTCCTCTTCTCTCTCTCTCTCTCTATATATATATATATATATATATATATATATATAGGGGACTGCAGCAAAGTCAAAAGAGTACTCTTTAAAGTTGGTCCAAGCTTTCGAAAATCTTTATTTTCATCATCAGGGAGTCTGTAAAGTGATTATTCATGAGTATCATGTAGTTAAAGTAATGAAATCTTTGTGTACTTACAACTTTGTTGAGGATGGCTGACATGATGTTCATGTATAATTTCTTTATGTGTCTTGGTAACATAACATGAAAAAGCCGAAAAATCATCGATAAAAATACAATTACATTACATTGAATCACACGTTAAAATATTATAAACTAGTTAAAAGTCACATCTTCCACCACATGGTTGGAATTGTTAGCAGATAAGGTTATTGCAAATGGTGCCGGGAAATGAGTTTTTTTGAAAAATGAATATGACTGACATATGACAGTGTGTGTGAAGACAATTGTCATGTCAAAATGTACGAAACAGTGGTACCAACAGACAATGTGTACCAACGTTGAAAACTGAAATTTGAATTGATTATGAGTTATCTAAAGACAGTAAAAAGGAATAAATCTCACTCAAATGATTGATATCCGTTTTTTTATTTATGCAATTATTGCATTGTGATATAAAGGCCATTTCTAAGAAAGTTCTTTTCATCAGATGTTTTTCTCGTGCAAGGATTTTAACATCATCAAAATTCATGCGGTGATCATATTTATTCACATGTTCTGCAAGTGCACATCTTTCTGGGTGCAGTCTGCAATCACTCCTATGTGAGATTATTCTATTGGATAGTGACCTCGATGTTTGGCCTATATATTGGTTGTTACAATCATGGCACGGAATACTATAGATTACATTTGTGTTAGGTAACAAGGGCACTTTATCTTTGATTTTAGTGTGCAAGGATTTGATAGTTACTACTGTTCTGTATGCTATTTTTAAGTTACATGTTGATGGAAATAATCTGGTCAGTTGTGGTGTTACCTCTCTTATATAGGGCAGTGAAGTGAAAATGATTGGCGCTGGAATTGTCTCAGGGATTGTTGCAATTTGTTGTGGATCTGGGTTGTTAATTGGATTTTCAGGTTGATCAATGGATGGTGCATTAAATAATATTGATTTTACTAATTTGACCGGATATGAGTTGTCAACGAAAAGTTGTAAAAGAATTTTCAAATTTTTATTGTGGAAAGTATTGTCTGAGATTCTCATCACTCTGGTTTTCATTTGCTTGACCAAGTTTACTTTCATAGATCTTTTGTGGTACGATTCGAAGTTCATGTACCTGCCAGAGCTGCAAGGTTTCCTGTACCAGTCTATCAGGATCTTGTTCTCATTAGTGCGAATGAATTTTGTGTCGAGAAAAGGTACAGAACAGTTCGTATCTTCCTTTTCAATTGTAAATTGAATGTGTGGGTCATAGCTGTTGAATGTGAAAAGAACCTCATCAATATTTTCTTCTGGGATTGCTAAGATGATGTCATCCACATATTTTTTTAAAAATAAGGGTTCAACTGATAAAACGGGAATCACAGTATCTAACAGATCATCCATGACATAGGCTGCTAAAATTGGAGATATTGATGCACCCATGGGAGTGCCAAAAACTTGTTTGAAAAATTTATTATCAAATGAAAAATATGTGTTATCAAAAAGGAATTTTAAAATTGTTAGACAACTTTCCAAGTTCAAATTGCAAAACTCACTGATACGGTCCCAGTTTTTTTGTACTGATCTTAAGCATGTTTCTAAGTATACATTGCTAAAAAGAGAGACAACATCCAAACTAGCCAAAACATAACCAGGAGGTAATCTCATGTTGTTGAATTTTTCTGATACTTCAAAAGAATCTTTAATATAGTATTCATTGTCATAGTTGTAAGCTTTAGTTAAAATGTTGGTTAAGAATGCAGCTAAAGGCTCAGTGGGAGCACTAATTGATGCCACTATTGGTCTCACTGATAAAGTCGGTTTATGGATTTTTGGTAAAGCATAAAATTTTGGTGAAATTCCATTATAGCTAGTGAGCTTCTTTTTTGTACTGTCATCAATCTGTTTCGTGGAGTTCAAAGTTTTCACTAATTCATTGGATTTTCTCTGTATTGAAGCAGTTGGATCTTTATTGAGTTCAATATATGAATTACTATTAGTAATGATTTCGTTGGATAAGTTAAAATATTGTTCTTTTTCCATAATGACCGTGACATTCCCTTTGTCTGATTGTGTTAAGATCAGATTTGGGTTTTCTTTGAGAAATTTTCTTGATTTAATTAATAAATTGTGAAAAATTGATGGTTGTTCTTGACTCGATGTTTGAATGTAATTTGTTATTATGTTAGTTGCTCTAGCTATAGTGATATTTCTCTGTACTTGATCAGTGATAGAGGAAGTGATGCAATCAACATCTGCTAAAATGTCCTTTATCGAAATGTCCTTCTTTATCACAGGTTCGATACTAAATTTAGGTCCTAAGGCTAAAAATTGTAAAATGTCATCTGGAATTACAGTATTTGAAATGTTTTTTATCCAATTTGGTTTACTTTTTAATTTTTCTTTCAGTTGAGTGGATTTTAAATTATTGAGTTTTGTAATATTTTTGAATTTGACTCTATGGAACAGTTTATTATAGGACAATTGTTGTTTGTGTGAGAAATTTTGAAAGATTAATTCATTCGTGAGTGAGATGATTTCTGTTTTTAATGTCTTTAGAGAAGTTTCTAGGTTATTGATTAATGAATGGTTTGATACAATTTCAATATTCAAAAGTTTTGTTCCTAACCTGTAATTTTGTTCTTTAATATTGGTCTGAGCCTCCTGTCTCAGTAATAGGTTTTCTATTGGTTTGGTTGAAGATGTGATGTGGTTTGGTAAAATTCCTAATTTCCTGCATTGGAGCAAGAAACATCGTCTATTGTATTCCTTTGCAAGCTTCCTTTTTGATTTTGACCATGACTTCAGCTTCTCCACTGCTATGTCTCCAAATGTTGTCGAGATGTTCCGATAAAACCCCATATCTGTGGATTATTTGTAGAAGGGTAGTCGTTGCTGACTAGTTAGGAATAAAACTAGGGAATATTGGGGACTGCAGCAAAGTCAAAAGAGTACTCTTTAAAGTTGGTCCAAGCTTTCGAAAATCTTTATTTTCATCATCAGGGAGTCTGTAAAGTGATTATTCATGAGTATCATGTAGTTAAAGTAATGAAATCTTTGTGTACTTACAACTTTGTTGAGGATGGCTGACATGATGTTCATGTATAATTTCTTTATGTGTCTTGGTAACATAACATGAAAAAGCCGAAAAATCATCGATAAAAATACAATTACATTACATTGAATCACACGTTAAAATATTATAAACTAGTTAAAAGTCACATCTTCCACCACATGGTTGGAATTGTTAGCAGATAAGGTTATTGCAAATGGTGCCGGGAAATGAGTTTTTTTGAAAAATGAATATGACTGACATATGACAGTGTGTGTGAAGACAATTGTCATGTCAAAATGTACGAAACAGTGGTACCAACAGACAATGTGTACCAACGTTGAAAACTGAAATTTGAATTGATTATGAGTTATCTAAAGACAGTAAAAAGGAATAAATCTCACTCAAATGATTGATATCCGTTTTTTTATT
Organism: Phaedon cochleariae; assembly: GCA_918026855.4. Lineage (NCBI taxonomy): Eukaryota > Metazoa > Arthropoda > Insecta > Coleoptera > Chrysomelidae > Phaedon > Phaedon cochleariae. Next base: position 23,727,219 of record OU896710.1, read on the forward strand.
TATGCAATTATTGCATTGTGATATAAAGGCCATTTCTAAGAAAGTTCTTTTCATCAGATGTTTTTCTCGTGCAAGGATTTTAACATCATCAAAATTCATGCGGTGATCATATTTATTCACATGTTCTGCAAGTGCACATCTTTCTGGGTGCAGTCTGCAATCACTCCTATGTGAGATTATTCTATTGGATAGTGACCTCGATGTTTGGCCTATATATTGGTTGTTACAATCATGGCACGGAATACTATAGATTACATTTGTGTTAGATAACAAGGGCACTTTATCTTTGATTTTAGTGTGCAAGGATTTGATAGTTACTACTGTTCTGTATGCTATTTTTAAGTTACATGTTGATGGAAATAATCTGGTCAGTTGTGGTGTTACCTCTCTTATATAGGGCAGTGAAGTGAAAATGATTGGCGCTGGAATTGTCTCAGGGATTGTTGCAATTTGTTGTGGATCTGGGTTGTTAATTGGATTTTCAGGTTGATCAATGGATGGTGCATTAAATAATATTGATTTTACTAATTTGACCGGATATGAGTTGTCAACGAAAAGTTGTAAAAGAATTTTCAAATTTTTATTGTGGAAAGTATTGTCTGAGATTCTCATCACTCTGGTTTTCATTTGCTTGACCAAGTTTACTTTCATAGATCTTTTGTGGTACGATTCGAAGTTCATGTACCTGCCAGAGCTGCAAGGTTTCCTGTACCAGTCTATCAGGATCTTGTTCTCATTAGTGCGAATGAATTTTGTGTCGAGAAAAGGTACAGAACAGTTCGTATCTTCCTTTTCAATTGTAAATTGAATGTGTGGGTCATAGCTGTTGAATGTGAAAAGAACCTCATCAATATTTTCTTCTGGGATTGCTAAGATGATGTCATCCACATATTTTTTTAAAAATAAGGGTTCAACTGATAAAACGGGAATCACAGTATCTAACAGATCATCCATGACATAGGCTGCTAAAATTGGAGATATTGATGCACCCATGGGAGTGCCAAAAACTTGTTTGAAAAATTTATTATCAAATGAAAAATATGTGTTATCAAAAAGGAATTTTAAAATTGTTAGACAACTTTCCAAGTTCAAATTGCAAAACTCACTGATACGGTCCCAGTTTTTTTGTACTGATCTTAAGCATGTTTCTAAGTATACATTGCTAAAAAGAGAGACAACATCCAAACTAGCCAAAACATAACCAGGAGGTAATCTCATGTTGTTGAATTTTTCTGATACTTCAAAAGAATCTTTAATATAGTATTCATTGTCATAGTTGTAAGCTTTAGTTAAAATGTTGGTTAAGAATGCAGCTAAAGGCTCAGTGGGAGCACTAATTGATGCCACTATTGGTCTCACTGATAAAGTCGGTTTATGGATTTTTGGTAAAGCATAAGCAAGTTTTTGGCACTCCCATGGGTGCATCAATATCTCCAATTTTAGCAGCCTATGTCATGGATGATCTGTTAGATACTGTGATTCCCGTTTTATCAGTTGAACCCTTATTTTTAAAAAAATATGTGGATGACATCATCTTAGCAATCCCAGAAGAAAATATTGATGAGGTTCTTTTCACATTCAACAGCTATGACCCACACATTCAATTTACAATTGAAAAGGAAGATACGAACTGTTCTGTACCTTTTCTCGACACAAAATTCATTCGCACTAATGAGAACAAGATCCTGATAGACTGGTACAGGAAACCTTGCAGCTCTGGCAGGTACATGAACTTCGAATCGTACCACAAAAGATCTATGAAAGTAAACTTGGTCAAGCAAATGAAAACCAGAGTGATGAGAATCTCAGACAATACTTTCCACAATAAAAATTTGAAAATTCTTTTACAACTTTTCGTTGACAACTCATATCCGGTCAAATTAGTAAAATCAATATTATTTAATGCACCATCCATTGATCAACCTGAAAATCCAATTAACAACCCAGATCCACAACAAATTGCAACAATCCCTGAGACAATTCCAGCGCCAATCATTTTCACTTCACTGCCCTATATAAGAGAGGTAACACCACAACTGACCAGATTATTTCCATCAACATGTAACTTAAAAATAGCATACAGAACAGTAGTAACTATCAAATCCTTGCACACTAAAATCAAAGATAAAGTGCCCTTGTTATCTAACACAAATGTAATCTATAGTATTCCGTGCCATGATTGTAACAACCAATATATAGGCCAAACATCGAGGTCACTATCCAATAGAATAATCTCACATAGGAGTGATTGCAGACTGCACCCAGAAAGATGTGCACTTGCAGAACATGTGAATAAATATGATCACCGCATGAATTTTGATGATGTTAAAATCCTTGCACGAGAAAAACATCTGATGAAAAGAACTTTCTTAGAAATGGCCTTTATATCACAATGCAATAATTGCATAAATAAAAAAACGGATATCAATCATTTGAGTGAGATTTATTCCTTTTTACTGTCTTTAGATAACTCATAATCAATTCAAATTTCAGTTTTCAACGTTGGTACACATTGTCTGTTGGTACCACTGTTTCGTACATTTTGACATGACAATTGTCTTCACACACACTGTCATATGTCAGTCATATTCATTTTTCAAAAAAACTCATTTCCCGGCACCATTTGCAATAACCTTATCTGCTAACAATTCCAACCATGTGGTGGAAGATGTGACTTTTAACTAGTTTATAATATTTTAACGTGTGATTCAATGTAATGTAATTGTATTTTTATCGATGATTTTTCGGCTTTTTCATGTTATGTTACCAAGACACATAAAGAAATTATACATGAACATCATGTCAGCCATCCTCAACAAAGTTGTAAGTACACAAAGATTTCATTACTTTAACTACATGATACTCATGAATAATCACTTTACAGACTCCCTGATGATGAAAATAAAGATTTTCGAAAGCTTGGACCAACTTTAAAGAGTACTCTTTTGACTTTGCTGCAGTCCCCAATATTCCCTAGTTTTATTCCTAACTAGTCAGCAACGACTACCCTTCTACAAATAATCCACAGATATGGGGTTTTATCGGAACATCTCGACAACATTTGGAGACATAGCAGTGGAGAAGCTGAAGTCATGGTCAAAATCAAAAAGGAAGCTTGCAAAGGAATACAATAGACGATGTTTCTTGCTCCAATGCAGGAAATTAGGAATTTTACCAAACCACATCACATCTTCAACCAAACCAATAGAAAACCTATTACTGAGACAGGAGGCTCAGACCAATATTAAAGAACAAAATTACAGGTTAGGAACAAAACTTTTGAATATTGAAATTGTATCAAACCATTCATTAATCAATAACCTAGAAACTTCTCTAAAGACATTAAAAACAGAAATCATCTCACTCACGAATGAATTAATCTTTCAAAATTTCTCACACAAACAACAATTGTCCTATAATAAACTGTTCCATAGAGTCAAATTCAAAAATATTACAAAACTCAATAATTTAAAATCCACTCAACTGAAAGAAAAATTAAAAAGTAAACCAAATTGGATAAAAAACATTTCAAATACTGTAATTCCAGATGACATTTTACAATTTTTAGCCTTAGGACCTAAATTTAGTATCGAACCTGTGATAAAGAAGGACATTTCGATAAAGGACATTTTAGCAGATGTTGATTGCATCACTTCCTCTATCACTGATCAAGTACAGAGAAATATCACTATAGCTAGAGCAACTAACATAATAACAAATTACATTCAAACATCGAGTCAAGAACAACCATCAATTTTTCACAATTTATTAATTAAATCAAGAAAATTTCTCAAAGAAAACCCAAATCTGATCTTAACACAATCAGACAAAGGGAATGTCACGGTCATTATGGAAAAAGAACAATATTTTAACTTATCCAACGAAATCATTACTAATAGTAATTCATATATTGAACTCAATAAAGATCCAACTGCTTCAATACAGAGAAAATCCAATGAATTAGTGAAAACTTTGAACTCCACGAAACAGATTGATGACAGTACAAAAAAGAAGCTCACTAGCTATAATGGAATTTCACCAAAATTTTATGCTTTACCAAAAATCCATAAACCGACTTTATCAGTGAGACCAATAGTGGCATCAATTAGTGCTCCCACTGAGCCTTTAGCTGCATTCTTAACCAACATTTTAACTAAAGCTTACAACTATGACAATGAATACTATATTAAAGATTCTTTTGAAGTATCAGAAAAATTCAACAACATGAGATTACCTCCTGGTTATGTTTTGGCTAGTTTGGATGTTGTCTCTCTTTTTAGCAATGTATACTTAGAAACATGCTTAAGATCAGTACAAAAAAACTGGGACCGTATCAGTGAGTTTTGCAATTTGAACTTGGAAAGTTGTCTAACAATTTTAAAATTCCTTTTTGATAACACATATTTTTCATTTGATAATAAATTTTTCAAACAAGTTTTTGGCACTCCCATGGGTGCATCAATATCTCCAATTTTAGCAGCCTATGTCATGGATGATCTGTTAGATACTGTGATTCCCGTTTTATCAGTTGAACCCTTATTTTTAAAAAAATATGTGGATGACATCATCTTAGCAATCCCAGAAGAAAATATTGATGAGGTTCTTTTCACATTCAACAGCTATGACCCACACATTCAATTTACAATTGAAAAGGAAGATACGAACTGTTCTGTACCTTTTCTCGACACAAAATTCATTCGCACTAATGAGAACAAGATCCTGATAGACTGGTACAGGAAACCTTGCAGCTCTGGCAGGTACATGAACTTCGAATCGTACCACAAAAGATCTATGAAAGTAAACTTGGTCAAGCAAATGAAAACCAGAGTGATGAGAATCTCAGACAATACTTTCCACAATAAAAATTTGAAAATTCTTTTACAACTTTTCGTTGACAACTCATATCCGGTCAAATTAGTAAAATCAATATTATTTAATGCACCATCCATTGATCAACCTGAAAATCCAATTAACAACCCAGATCCACAACAAATTGCAACAATCCCTGAGACAATTCCAGCGCCAATCATTTTCACTTCACTGCCCTATATAAGAGAGGTAACACCACAACTGACCAGATTATTTCCATCAACATGTAACTTAAAAATAGCATACAGAACAGTAGTAACTATCAAATCCTTGCACACTAAAATCAAAGATAAAGTGCCCTTGTTATCTAACACAAATGTAATCTATAGTATTCCGTGCCATGATTGTAACAACCAATATATAGGCCAAACATCGAGGTCACTATCCAATAGAATAATCTCACATAGGAGTGATTGCAGACTGCACCCAGAAAGATGTGCACTTGCAGAACATGTGAATAAATATGATCACCGCATGAATTTTGATGATGTTAAAATCCTTGCACGAGAAAAACATCTGATGAAAAGAACTTTCTTAGAAATGGCCTTTATATCACAATGCAATAATTGCATAAATAAAAAAACGGATATCAATCATTTGAGTGAGATTTATTCCTTTTTACTGTCTTTAGATAACTCATAATCAATTCAAATTTCAGTTTTCAACGTTGGTACACATTGTCTGTTGGTACCACTGTTTCGTACATTTTGACATGACAATTGTCTTCACACACACTGTCATATGTCAGTCATATTCATTTTTCAAAAAAACTCATTTCCCGGCACCATTTGCAATAACCTTATCTGCTAACAATTCCAACCATGTGGTGGAAGATGTGACTTTTAACTAGTTTATAATATTTTAACGTGTGATTCAATGTAATGTAATTGTATTTTTATCGATGATTTTTCGGCTTTTTCATGTTATGTTACCAAGACACATAAAGAAATTATACATGAACATCATGTCAGCCATCCTCAACAAAGTTGTAAGTACACAAAGATTTCATTACTTTAACTACATGATACTCATGAATAATCACTTTACAGACTCCCTGATGATGAAAATAAAGATTTTCGAAAGCTTGGACCAACTTTAAAGAGTACTCTTTTGACTTTGCTGCAGTCCCCAATATTCCCTAGTTTTATTCCTAACTAGTCAGCAACGACTACCCTTCTACATATATATATATATATATATATATATATTTGCATATGTATTGAAGATCCAGAGAGATTCACGATCATTTTTCCTTTTCGATTATCTTCAAAGCTGAAGCAGATAAAACTACTCATTTTGAGTATTTATTTTGTTAATCATTGATTAAAGTATTGAATGAATTTGTACCTATTCTGAACCAGATGGTTCTGATTGTATTTCTTCCTTACTCTGTGGTAGTGCACATACTACTGTAGATATTGTCTGTACAGGAATTTCAAGAATACTCCATTCCGGAATGAAGCAAAGTTGGAGACTGAAGTTGTCCATGAGCCATATCACAAGCTGAAGCACTCACCTTAGCTGAAGCCCGACTCAGAAATATCAGGAGGCCATTAAAGCTACAACTACAGATCCTGAACACTGAGAAATCGTCAGCAGATCGAAGGTGGGCCAATATATACCTGAGGGCTGGGACAGAGTAAGTCTCACTTTGAGGAGGTCATATCAATGAGGCAGCTGGTCCCAGACAGAAGAAAACTGCATACCAAAAGAGTAAAATTTTCCTGAGAGACAAATTCATTAATATTCCTTAATAATATTGAATAGTAGTTGATCATCGTAATTCATATTTTTTATCCAGAAATATAATTTGACAATCATTATTTTGATTGAGTGACATACGGGTCGATTCTGTTTGCAAATAGCAATATGGTTGTAGAAAAGATATTGCTATCATAGCAATATTCGAAAAAGTGGAATTCTAATCATCGATTTTTGGCGATATGATCTGTCAATTACAATGACATCTGGTCAGCTTTCTTGCTATCTCGGCAACATCAATTTTGTGCTTGCCATCTTATAACAAGGTAGTGGATTCTTTGTTTTTGCACTACAAATTCTTCCAACTGCAAGAAAATTTAGAAAATAATCGATTGAAAACATATGAGTTCAGTTGTGTCACTGATGACTACTTGGAAAGCTTTCCTCGAAGTTTCAATTCCTAGAAGAATTATTGAAAAACTAAGAATGGTGATTACAAACATATAGGATAGGTTCACTACTGTGACCAACTACTTGAAAACCTTTTCTTGAAGTTCTAATTTGTAAAGGAAATATGAGACTACAATTTCGGCATATTAGAGAAATTTCAGTTGCCTGATGGATAGTTTATCAAGCTATTTTGCTAAAATGTTGAAAAAAATCACGATTATTTTCGTCCGACTTTTAGTAGTTTTCTCATTTCGGGGACATGATTGATTACTTGCACCAGTTGCACAACGACGACCAGATTCAGCAAATACAAAATCTCTCGATTTGAACAATATGATTTTGTAAAATGTCAGTGGACTGACTATATTGAGAGGGTTAGATAATCATGAACTCTTCTCCCTCATGAAATAATGACAAAATCGATACCTAACACTTAAACAATGAGTTGAAAACAGTGTTGTCAGCTCAAAAATTCTCCATTTTTCAACAATATTGCTATCACTTGAACTTATTACCAGTCTTGCAGTTACTCTGCAAACAGAATACAGAACTTCATAGCGATATTAATATATGTTATGATCATAACAATATTATTATCTTAGCAATGTTATAACAAGATCCGAACAGAATCGACCCGATAGTCAATTGTAAAACAGTATTTTCTTGTTGTACAGAAATCGATCATGGATAGTAGTTGATCGTCGTAATTCATTTTTTTAATCCAGGAATATAATCTGAATCATTTTGATTAAGTGGAATAGTCAATTGTAAATAATAATTTCTTATTGTACAGAAATCGATCATTCGAGTTTTTTTGTAAATATAATGTTAGTATGAATCTGATTTATTTATTCTATTAGAGAATATTCATACCGTCTGAGGTGAGAATTTCTGTTTCCCAAGTGATTTTCTTCTTAAGGAGTAGATATATATTGAGAGAATCATTACCGGCATCACGGCATCAGGCAACCAATCACAGCGCTCGATATATATTGAGAGAATCATTACAGCTTCAATTGATATTTATTAATGTTAATTGATGACCGGGCAAAGGTTATCAGACTAATTTATATTGATTAACGAAATGCTCCATCAGATGAATTAATCAATGGATTCATCAGACTAATTATCTTCAATAGTGTGATAATTTTCAAATTGAACACTCCCTTCTAGTTTGGCTATAAATACTCTGGTGTAGTCTTGATTTCATTAGTGAACATGCAAGATAGAGACTTATTGGATATATTTATACAAAGTGGTGATTATCGTGTGGTCGAAACAAAACAGTGTTGTGTTGTTGTTGTGCAAAAAAATTATCAATCGAACATATCTATCAAGTGGTTGTTGGTTGAGCAGACCAAAATTGACAATTGAATTGTGCAAACGTCTTTGCAAGCAAACGAGGCCAATAAAAGTCGTCAGATCTTACGCGAAGGATCCTTTATTAGTACTGCTGTCCCCCAACCATGAACATTTCTGAAAAAACGGAGAAAATTGAAGAGAACTGGGATAATGATGATTATTCCACTTATGTACCGAATGTCGAGGACAAAGACATTATCAGATGTCCACCACCTGGCAAGAGCAGAAGGGAAAAACGGAAATTCCGAATGGATGAGAGAATACGGCATAGTCAAATTAAAAATATGCTGACCCTAGAAGAACAGCAAGTCTGGGATGAAGAAGTATTTCAGAATCAGCATAGATTTTCTAATGTAACGGGAAAATGAGACTTTGATAAATGAAATGAATATCCTGTATCTTACCAGTTTCAATAAATATGACTTGAAAGTAGATGATGATTTCAGTTTATCAGAAGTTGTGACCATGATCACACCACAATGTTTAGTTTTACAAGTGATTCTTCAAGGCTTTCTCTATATCGCAAAACCTTATAATATAAGAGAAGTATTCATATGTTTCGATAGTGATGGTACACGAAATGAAAGTTGGCCTTCTAAATGGGCAAGAATGGAATCAACTACAATAAATAATGTTTCAACTCTCAAATCACTCATACCCAGCAATAGCACTATGTACAAGTTGCGATTGCGAAAGGGCAGTGGCTCCACCATTGATTCTGACTGGTGTGAACTAAATCCCTCCCCCCCACTACACCATGATACAAATATAATGAAGGATGATGCGGAATTCAGAATAGTCGATTGGGTTACGTACTACACAGCAGTGTGTGCATCATTGTTGCTGTTCAACCTCATTGTTACAACATGTCTAAAGATTGCCCTAACTGTTTATTGACCGAACTCGTGAATAAACACCGAAACCGAAATAAAAAATTGTACGATTTTACCGAAGAAGAGCTCCAGAATTTTCAAATACATTATCTTATTAAAAATGTAGGTCCGATGGAACTTCTCTATGCATGGGACAAACTGCCATCAAAATATACAGAGAATTTTGAACTTCGTATCCAGCTACCATGCTTTGTCCACTTCAATCGCCCTGAATGGAGAGATCATGTAGACGGCCTTCCTCAAGCACAATCAAGCTGTCATGTTTGTAGATGGGGCCTCGAGCGATGTGGATAATATTAATATTTTGTATTGAATAAATGTAATAAAACAAATTCACTCGATAATGATTTTTATTTCATATGTCACAAATACTACATATTATAATCCATAATTACAATATACAAATGAAAATCACATCAAAACTATTGGTCAGAGTCTTCCTCGTCAATCAAATCTTGAGCTATTTCCAAAAACTCATCTAAAGTTCCAGTGATAGCTCCTGGTGTTATAAGGAAATGACCCCAAGCCAAAGTTTTCACATCAGAAGGAATTTTATAACGCTTATCATCAGCAGATGACAAAGCGACTTTATTTCTTAATTCCGTATGAATGGTGTGGAGAGAAGAAGTGAACATATACATCTTACGTAATATTGTTCCACCATTTTCTACAATATTCACATAGTCTGAAAACTGAATTTGGTTTTTGACCACGTTTTTTGAGACACCTTTGGTTTTTTTCATCACATCACCTGCTTTTACACAGTATGCTTTCGCACCAGTACCATAGAAAGATTCAATAGGTCTTGCGGCATATTCATCTTTCATGCGTCCTATAACAGATTTCGATTTGGGGATTTGGTGTATATTGTCTATGGGATAATTTGACGTATCGAAAAATTGGATATTTTCTTTCATATCATTATAGAAATTTTCTGTGAATATTTCTAGAATTAATGAATCCGTATCGGTGTAGCATAATGTTGCTTTATCACCATATTTTGCTTCGATATATCCATAGAAAAAATCGTAAATGACAGTTTTCGAAATATACCGAAAATCCAACATACATCGGTTTATCATAACATACACTAGTCTTTTCCAACTGAATTGCAACCAAGTTCTCACTGAATTCTGTACTGCATTTAAAATGTGGTTTGGCTATCAAAGCCCTTGCCCCCAGAGAATTTGTCTTATTTTCCCAGCGTGAGCAAAGTTGCAAGTCAATTCTTTTGTCGACATTTTCCATGGTTTTTCCAAATATTGAATTTATCAATAATTTGAAGAGTTCTCGTTCAAATTCGTTTACTGCGGAATTCCGGAGGTGCGTGTTCAGGTCAATATATGGCCTCAACCACGCCGATTGGGAGAATTCTAAGATTCTATGGATTTTCTCTAGTTTCAAACCATATATCAAACACTGCTTCAAATTTCGGTAATGTATGATGTATTTGCATTTGTTTCGTAAATTGGGGATCAGTTTGGCACTCTTACTCTTTGGCGGGATCATTTGTTCTGGGCAAAATGGTAAATCGTTGTGATCATGGTGTAGGTTGGCTGGATATTCCAAGTCCACTTCTAAAACGTATCCTTTTGATGAGTCGTCCTCGATCGCGTGACAGTCAAAGTTTTCGATATCCTCAGACTCAACCCACTTAAAATCACCTGTTGGAAGATGACTTGCCATACTTGCTCCATATAAATTTGTTGCATCCAAATACATGATGTATGATGTTGGTTTCTGAGAATCAAAGTTTGGTAGGAATTTGTTATTTGCCACAGCTCTTCTTTTGCTACATTGTGCCACCCCTCCTCGAATACCCTTCTTGAAAAAATGTATCATATCTATATCAGTCAAGAGCTGAAGTTCAATTTGTGTATAACGTAACATAGCATCCCAGCTCAGTGCAGGTGCTGTCAGATAGTGGGCAGGATCTAGCTTGTATTGTTGCATGCAGCATTTTCTGAAATTCTCAAAAACGTCCGCTAGCAGCAGACAATCGGATTTCAAATAAACATCGGCGTAATCTCCCAATGTTTTACATTCGAAGGTATTCCACACATCTATAGCTCTATTATAATCCATGTCTGAAAGTGATTCGCCGGTTAATTCATTATAGAACTTTTCTTTCGGCGGTAGTTGAGTTTCTTTCAATTTTTCCAAGCAGTCCACATAGTTGTAAGGAAAAACTCCTTTTTGTCTTATTAGATCAAATTGTTTGTTATCTTGGAAGTATTTCCGAACCTCGTTACACTGCTGCACCTCTAAATTTTTGCTGAGTTTGTCGAGAGATTTTGGTAAAAATCGAAAGGAGTCTACAAATCTCAACTGAATATATTCATCAAATACTCTTGACACTTCAGATTTATTAACCAATACTGACTTGGAGAACGAAATATACTTTTCTTTAGTTTGGGCTATCACTGATATTCTTTCTCCTTTCGTTGCTACATTCTTGATGAAAAGATGAGAATCATAATTTGTGAGGTTGTGGAAGAATACTGGAATAGTCTTTGAGGTCTTGTAGTTCAAATTACAAACACTATGGGCAGCTGCACGAAATTTTCCAGTGTGGTGGCAGTGATCACGAACTTTGATATCTGTTGGCTTGAATGGCTTTCCACAAATATGGCACGTAGTACTATTTTGGAAACCTTGCTTCTCTATCTCAGTAAGTGGATGCATTTCACGAACATCCTTCATGTGATTCATGTATAAATCTTGAACGGTTTCATCCAAAACGTCAGCAGCATCTGCACCGCGATAAAGTACATACCTTGAGTAACGGTCATCAAAACTACATTTTACATAAAACGCGAACGAATATGGTTCATGTTCACATACTTTAACTGAAAATAATTTATCGTCACAGGGTTCATTGTGTTGAATTGGTTTGAGTAAACTTTCGAAGTCAGCATAAATCACAAACGGTGGTGACAGTTGTTTTTCAAAGTTAGTGAATTTGAGGATGTTTTCAGGCACTGATTCACCATATTTATTGATTTTCAAATTGGTGGTGGGTATCTTTGTGCTCGTATGATTACAGTCATTTTCCTCATGACTTCCCAACTGCGCCAGTGTTGCGAACGATTGTAGGCATCCATCGCAAATATATATTTTACCATTGTGATTCGATTTTTGTTTCCCAACTAATTTGCCTAGGTCTTTTATTAGGCAATAATGTGTGTTGCCAACCTTATCGGCCACAAGTATCAAATTCACATGTGTTGCTTGACGACACGATGTAAAATGTAGAGGTCCAATTATTTCACTTATCATCTTTCCATCATTGAAAGACGATTCAAGACCGAACACATTAACTGAGATATTGTTGAGTCGCTCGAACTTTGGGATAGCCTTCAATTTCATGGGAAAGTCAAGCCCTTGAAAATTCAACAGGGTATTGTAATGTGGATATGATGACGTTCTAATTGGATTACCGTCTGCAGGAAAGATCGCAGCAATGATGGACCATGCAAAGCAGTCTCTATCCTTGTTTTTAATATTCAGAACAGCTAGTCTCGATTAAATGGCTTTGGGCAGCTTGATGTATGAAGAGGCCGAAATCGATGAGAATTTATTAATGTTCACATCCAAAAACATTGCATGTTTTAATATCCACCCAGAATCACGTTCTTGAAATTCTGACGCCTTCACAATCATTTCTTCCTTGAAGTCATCATAATCGTGGTCAATGTTCGATGATTTTGTTAAAGTTTTATTTCTGGTGTTGAATGACTTTATATCAGATAGTTCCTTTTCTGGTATGACATACAACCCAAAAAGTTCGAGATTTATCTTCAAGCTGTGATGAGTCCCCAAATATTCAGTCAGGACTGCCAGTACTTTCGGTTCCACTTCTTGCAAGAATTCGAGAAGATCGGTGTGGGTTTTATCACTGGAAAATCGATAGGTGGCTATCCTGTTCATGAGAGCACAACGGAGTTTCACTATCCCATTCCCCAAATTATTTTCAACAGGTCGATCTACTCTCTTTCGTTTTTCAGCACCCTGAGTATTATGCTCATGTAAAGGAAAATAGTTGAACAATGTGTTGGTCGAAGTAGATGCTTGCTGATTCTCCGCACTATTATACTTTGCATCATGCCTGCATTTATAGTAATTGAACATCTGCCACCCAGATGTTTGCGAAAACAAACATCTGGTACCCGCATGTGCAAATGCGTCACGGCTGCATTGAAGACCAGATGTTCAGAAAATTTATTATACAATTAATGGAACAAAACAAATTCATTTTGATATTATACTTTATTGCATAAAAATTTTTTCATACAAATAAAAAACATTTGTTAATGCACACATACAATTTGAATTCATATGATAAAAACATTTTGGTTCAGACTGTTGTAAAATAGGTTGCTCATCGAATTCCACTACTGGAACAGAAGTGAACCGTCGAATATATTCAGCTTTCTCCTTTCCTTTGATATGTATTAGATCGACTCCATCACTCAGACTTTTCAAGATATTTCCGAACTGATGCAATGGTGTAAATCCATCCTTCCATTCCAGGCAGTGAAGATTACGAACCAGCCAATTAGCCTGCTTTTGTAGATTCGGAGGTGGAAAATTGAGTGAAAATGGTGGTTTGAAAATATAATGGCAAATTTTCACCCCATCGAAGGCTGCAAACTCCTTGACAATAAATTTGTTGTTTTCTATCTTGAATCCTTGCATATCCATGATTATACTCATATTGTGATATTTGAGAAATTTTTGAAAACTGATTGCTTGGTAGAGTACAATTCTATCACCCTTTTTAGGATCTTAATGTTTTCTTGATGTTTTCTCAGGCGTAATTTATAGCTGGATAACATTATATCTACTGAATAAAAAATAATGGGTACCCCAATATATGACAAATTCTGATCATGCGCATCAAAGCTGCTTTACGATTTTCGTTAGAGGGTTATAGGAATATTCTTTTTCATGTAGAATGAGACAAAAAGCAGTGGTTTCTTTTTGAGTATTACTACCAGTTTCGAATTCAATCCGCATAACTATTGATCCTGTTTGGATGACTTCTTTCTGTCGTGAACAATCAATGTGAACAATTGGTGCTTTATCTTTGAACTCTTTCGGGGTCAATATTGGCTCGTTATTTTTCAGATGATAGTAGTTTTCTTGAAAGTTTGAGTACATCTCATACAGTGTAGCATACTTGTTGTTTTTGAAATCTAGATGTAAATCATTGTATGGATATCTTTCAGAATTAAGGAACACTCTGATATTGGTGAGGTCGATATGATCAAACTTACTCATATCACTCGTTATTTTCCCTTTTCTACTAGTCTGAAATGCTATAATTACATGTCTAGGCGTTTCGACCTTGGTAGTGGCCTTCACTGGCCACGTATGTCTATTTGATTCACTCAAAGATGGATACTCAATCAACTCCCAGCTCCTGAACCTAATTGGAAGTTCTATACTTTTATTAGTAATTTTCGTGATTCGAAGTTATTCTTGAATGCTTGGGGTTATGTGAGGAACTCTCCAAAATACTTTTGTAAGCTCCACTTTGGGTTTTTCTGAATCATCTCTGCTAGTTACTGCATCTAAATCATTACTAGATCTTATTAAGACTAATTCTTGCCTCATATTAACTATTATTCTCCTAAAGTCTTCAAAAAACCCAGCAAACATTTTTAAAGGAACACACACGTTGAATTGACCGTTAGTACCAATTAGAATTTTTTCTTGGTTCGATATTTTTGGGAACCACCCAGCATTTTGCATAGAGACGCTTTCGTTTTCATTTAACGATAAATAATTTTTCAATGTTGATGACAATCCCAAATTTCTCACTGAATCAATCACAATACCGTTCAATTCATATCGAAGTTCTCGGAAAAGGAATGCTATTGCATTATTAATGAATTTCAGTTTGGTTGGAACGGCATTTTTTTCATCTAGGAGAGTACCTTCTATGTATAAATAACTGTTACAATGCAAAGTGAATGATTCAAGGTCAGCAATTGGCACTCTTATCTCGTCGTTATAATTGAGGTTTCCAGCGATGTAAGGCTGATATGTATGAAACTGATAGTCTTAAATTGTAGTGTCGCTGAAAGGTTGACCAGTGATATTCAATAATTCCATTATTTCAAAACTTCAAATCCAAGAGATATCAAAAACTGACGATTTTCTGATGTTAATATTCCGGAGGTCTTCTTCATACTAGCACGTTTCTTTTCATTGTCATGTCTTTTATAGTATTGTTCAGGGGAGTAAAACGGTGTTGGATGGATGAATCTCCACACCATGATCAAAGATCCTTCTTTCGAAGGTGAAGTCGAACGGTGATTTCTTCTTTACGGAAATCTATAATATTTCCTGATTGATCAATAATTTTCACAGTTATATTGTTGATAGTCTTCACGGAAACTGGATAATACAGGATCGTAACAGGTGATTCGATGATCTTGTATCCGGTGGGGACTTTGGCATTGAACTGATGAATTAAATGAACTGGTTCACCATTTGAATAGCTTCCGATGGCCAAGTTACAATCTACACAGATGGTATTGACGTTAAGAATCTTGACCTGGTGGTCCGAAACACTTTTTTCATCCGCATTCAACATTCGTTTTCTGAATCCTAGTAGTGATCCAATTGTGTTGTCCACTCCAAAATTGATTCGACGATTAGTTTTTATAGTCACCTTGGAAGTATTCAAATCAGGTGTAATTCGAAGAACTGCTTGGTTATATTTATCATTCATAGCATTTTGAATAACGTTTGCTAGATCATCAATTTCATATGATCCAGTAGGAATTTCAAATCTATATCTATCGTTCTCACTCCAAACGAAGATATTATTGGTATTATCAATATTTGGTATTGAGTTGAAACTGTCAAAATTAGCTAACCCAATTTCATATTCGTTTTCATCATTCAAATATATTGGAGGATTGAAATCGTAAGTAAGAATCGATGAACAGCCACTTAAAGTAAAAGTCAAAGACATATTGTTTGAAAGTTTAATTTCAAATGACGCTCCATTTTACAAATTCTGGTTATATAAAAAAAGTAAACAATGTTGCCCACATTGATATGAATTGAATGATTGTACTGAATCATAATTATACATAATATAATTGTTGCCACCGTCGCTTGAAAAATATTGAATCAGTTCTAAAGGTGGAGATAAATCTCCATAACTATTGAAATAAACTATTTCATTATCGCGCTTGATATAAGCAGTCCAATGTGTTCCTTCACCTACATTCGAATCTAGATTCAAGATTCCAGACTCGTTCTTTCTTATTTTTTCAGGAAGGGTATCTCTCATGAAAATTCCCCTAAAGTATGGTATTTTGAGAATTTTCACATATTTGCGCAAGTCAATATTAGTCAGTGGTCGGCGAGGTAGCTTTATCGGGAGTTTTTTGCGTATGGCTTCAAATACATGCCATAGCCCTTATATGGTCTCAAATATAGCCCTTTTCCAGTAGCTGCCTTCTCCATTTCTCGATTATGTCGCTGTTCTTCAGCTAGTCGTTCCCGATCAGCTTTCGCATCATTAACCGCTTTGGCGATACCCGCGGCACCTCCACCTACTGCTCCAAGTGCTCCTAGAAGTGGGAGTAAAAATGGTAGAAATCCTCCAATTTTAGGCGCTGGAATGATTCTTTGTTTTTTAGTTTTCTTCGTAGGTCGCTTGGCCAATAGATTCAAAGCACCACCTTTTTTCTTCCGTGATACCTTCTTTTTCCGTTTCAGCCCCATACCCATCTTGCTCTTTAATTTCATAGCTCCCGTAACCCCTAATGCTGCGATTTTCTCACCCACACCAGCATCAGATGCCTTGAAACGCTGTGCAGCTACTTCGGCCAGACGCCTATCAGCAATATTTCTAGTTTGTATGTCTTTGAAATTCGAATAAGCTATATCGTGTTGTTTGCAAGCCTCATCTAGTTCGTTAACACCTTTATCGCCTCTTAGTAGTCTTTTTTCAAATTTAGTCCCAGGTCTACAATAATTATATCCTGGCACATGAAGTTCTATTGGAAGCTTATTAATTAGAGTATTGAGGAGTCCTCGACCTTTCCGTTTTACGCTTCGACAACGACTGACTGAGTTATTCCTTCGTTTCATTTTATAATGTTCAGAACACTGTCGGTTGAATAATAACTGATTTGCTATATGAATTCCTTTATATATAGAACTGAAACATGTTCGGTAGTGTCAGTTCCATGGATGTGTCTGTGTCTGCATAATGAAGATTCAAAAGCAGACATTCTCTCTACCAATCACAAATCATGATGAAATCGCTCACGAGAGTAAATTTAGGAAACACGGAATTTTGTTCGGTGGCCAGTCAAAAAGAGGTTTACTAGTAGGATCTAGCGGATCGGGGAAAACGAATGTAATGATATCCTTAATTGAACATCCAAATGGTCTCCGTTTCGAAAATATTTATTTGTATTCTAAATCACTCCATCAGCCAAAATATTCATATCTGAGGACATTATTGACACCGTTGAAAGAAATAGGCTACATGGAATATAGTGACAAAGATGATATAATTGCACCAGAGAATATTCGAGATAATTCCATTATAATATTTGACGATGTTCCTAGCTTTGACCAAGATTTGATGAAAAGTTACTTTTGCTTTGGACGACATAGAAACACAGATTGTTTCTATTTGTGTCAAACTTATTCTGCTGTTTGCAAACAATTTATCCGAGATAATTCGAACTTGATTATTGTCTTTCAACAAGACATGACCAATTTGAAACACATTTATGATGACCATGTGAATATTGATATGTCCTTTCAACAATTTAAAGAGCTTTGCGCACTCTGCTGGGGCGAAAAATTCGGATTTCTTGTTATCGATAAAGATTCTCCATTGAGCTCAGGTAGATACCGCAAAGGGTTCGATGAGTTCATTCATATATAAATGGAATCATTTTCAAATCATGTTTATTCATGATGAATAACCGCACGGTAGCGGAGCTATTGAAAACACGGAAGGCTTTGAAAAAAAAATATAGAACCTTGAAAGGCGATATTGTGAAATCTCAATCTGATTTAGAGAAAACCTATCAGCCTATTACGCAACCTCTCAAAGAATTACTCGCAACCATTGGCAAATCTGATCAAGGAACGTTTGTAAAACATGAGCCGAAACGTGAATTTAAAGAAGAGTATTACCATACGACACCAACTATGGATTTGGAAGATGAAGAAACATTTCTACACGACCCCTCATTAGTAAGACCAGAATATGGGGAAAGTTTCTTTGAGGAAACAATACCACCTGGATTGGATTCAATGGCGCAACATGAGAGATATTTAGAACAATTCAATTCTCCACTACCTAGGGCATATATTGACGATAAAATACTGGATACTGAAAATGCTTTTGATGATACTTTTGGTGTTTATTTTGATCCGTTCACAAAGGAATATGCTATTGGTGATTCTACAATAGATTTTGACGGTCCTGATTTCATTATAAATGGTACTTTGAAATATAAGGGTACTCCTGGATTATATGAGCTCATGTTTAAAAAATATCCTACTGGTATGAAAAACAGTGATATAGATCAGTATATTGATATAGTTCGAAGAACTAACACACATTATTTAGGCTATAATCCTGTGAAAGGGCTATCTACATCAAATTCGCAAAAATTCATTGACATTATCAAACCAAGAATCACTACGCTACATTCCATGAATTTGGAGAAAACTGTAAAAAACAAGACCCCTAAGCCCACATCAATACCTTCAGTTGTTCGAGGGCAACCAACGAGACCAAGAAGTGGTTCCACTCCTTCAATCATAACGACAAGAAGCCGAACAAAACAGGGAGGAAAATTGACCTTGATGCAACTGAACAAAAAACCTGCGGAATATAAATATTTTAACGACTTTAATGAATTAGTAGATAGACTAAGGCTTCTAATTGCTTCTGAATCGGCTGGTGATACTGGTCACAATAATGAGATTATTTCTATTATTGAAGAGCTGAGGGAAGGCAAGATCATAAAATAGATTGAAAGTTATTATTTTGAGTCATTCTGATTATAGCACTGTAATGATGCCGATCGATAAGTTTGGAAGACATCTTTTTAACAAAAACCGAAATCCTAGCACATCTCCAGAAGAACCATTATTGGCATCAACGCAGCCTATACAGTTACAATCACCTTTCTATATCTGTCAACCAATATCTTACCATAGTAAATGTATAATTACTATTCGTGGATCGGGTTCAGGTCAACAAGTTCCAGGAATGGTGAAAAAAAACTGGGTCTTCTTACAAGAAAACAACAGTGGATCATATGTCTTTCCGGTATCTGGAAAAATTGAGAAAATTGATGTTTTACCAAAGGATACAACAATTATGTTGGGGGATAATGACATACAGGTGAAAGAATTGATAGAAAAAGAGATAAATAAAGGTGACACGATCTCATTTGCCTCTATCAAAAGAGATCGATTGGGTTTATTGTATGCTCAAATAGTGCTCCAGTGCCCATTAACTAAAAATGAGTAGTGTCAAAGAATCAGTCGTAAACGAATTACATAAGCCTGCTAGGAAAACATTTAGAAGACGTCGAGTGATAGTGAAAGGTTTGAATGACTTGTATCAGGCTGATCTAGTTGAAATGATACCCTACGCAAAAATTAATAAAGGATACCGCTACATATTGGTTGTAATCAATGTTTTTAGTAAATTGGTATGGTTAAGACCGGTAAAACGTAAAAACGCAAAAGATGTCACGGAAGCAATGAGAGATATCCTTGATAATGTTGAAATTAAACCTAAAAATATTCAAACAGATATGGGGAAAGAATTCTACAACAAAGATTTCAGATCGTTGATGGAATCTCTCAACATAAATCACTATAGTACATTTTCAAATTTGAAAGCTAGTGTGGTTGAGCGGGTGAATCGCACTTTGAAGAATTCAATGTGGAAGAAATTCAGTTTGCAGGGTACTTATAAGTGGTTGAATATCCTGAAGGAAATAGAAGATGTATATAATAACACAAAACACAGCACAATTGGAATGAAACCTAAAGATGTGAATTCTGGGAATGAAAATACATTACTGAAAACTGTATATAGTCATTTGAAAACAATTGATCCTAGAAAGAATAAATTCAAAGTAGGTGACTTTGTGAGAATAAGCAAGTTCAGAGAAGCATTTTCAAAATCGTATCAGCTTTCTTGGTCAAATGAAGTCTTCAGAATTCGACAAGTCAAATTGTCAAACCCAACTACCTACTTGCTAGAAGATCAGAATCAAGAAGAAATTCGGGGAGGTTTCTACAGCGAAGAGCTTCAGAAAGTGAAATATCCCAACATCTACTTGGTTGAAAAAGTTTTACAGCGACGTGGAAACAAAATTCGTGTCAAGTGGCTAGGCTTAGATGATTCTCATGATTCATGGATTGATAAAAAGGAACTTTCGTGAAATACATTTATATTTTTTGGAATAAAACAATTATTCAGATGATTTTAATTTTTTTATTACGTAATTCCTAGTGGGTACAACTATTCGTATGATAATTTCTATTGTACATTATTCAGGTCTTCAGAAAAAACGTCAGGGTATATGTGGATGAATTCTAATACTAAACTGATATTTTCACTACTTGGGTTCTCCTGTGGCCTATCAAGATTAAGTGCATTGTTCACTACATCTCCATCTTGATTTTGAAGAGCTCTCTGCAAAACTGTGAGGTAATTCGTAAACTGCAGTCTCCCCATCATTTCCATTTGATATTTGATGAGCGGCAATAGAGTCCACAACTTGCAAAGGGATTCATAACCCAAGAAAATATAAAAGTTATTTTTCTGAATCTTAACAACACTCGTTTCCGAAATTTTCATGAAGTATATCTGGAAGGATTCACCATCTAACGATTTTGGATGGTCACTAGGATAGAAATAATTTGTAATGATTTCTTGATATTTGAGAAAATCCATCCACTCACGATCATTGAAAGTGATTGCATCATTCTTGAGTCCTGATATCTGGATGCAAGGCCTAAAGCCAAATTCATAGCATAATCCTATGGAAACGTACTTGCTTCTTGATTTATTCAAAGGCAATCTCTTCTCTCCCAACAATATTGATTTATGTTTATTCTCATGATGTTCTTTCAGATTATATCTAACTCCCGAGTCACTGGTAGGAACACTTGATGTATAGTAGCCCTGCCCACTTGAATTCACAGTTGATTTCGACAAGTCCATTTCAGAATAATATGTGTTTCACAACTAGAATTCGAAAACTGAGTGAAGGATCTCATTGTGAAAAGTTATATACCTTTGAATTTGAGAAGTGGGGGTATGATTAACGAATCATCACATTGATCATTCTGAATCATGTTGCACACATGTTCCCAATTGCTCAATCATCGAAATTAATGAGTTCGTTGATTAATATAAATTAGTCTGATGAATCATGTTCCACATGTTCATAATTGCTCAGTCATCAAAATCAATGAGTTCGTTGATTAATATCAATTGATCTGATGAATCATTATGGACCAATGTACTTGATTGTTTTGATGCATTGTTTTGTTAATCTACAATTCGTATGTCCACTTTTGTTTCAATGGATACAATTATAATCATATTCCCGTGGGGGTATTCCCTATATATTGTCACGAAAGGATATTTTCCAAATTATTCTCAAATATTACTACTACTATTATTATTATTTCACTGTTCTAATTTATCGAGTTTGTTATATTTCTCAGCAATTCAACTGTCCTCATTCGTGACAAAACATTTTTCAATAAAATAAACATTTGAGGTGATCTATCGGAATCCACGTACCAAGAGGGACTTGACTTTTGGTCCGAATAGCGGACGGTTGCTTGTGGCAACGGGGATGTCCCAATTGGGACATCCCCAAGTTTTTGTGTTAGATTATTGTAAGTACCATTTTAATTATTCATTAAATCTTCAACCAAATGCCTCTTCAAGGAATGTCAAAATTGTAATTCATCATTAATAAATCCTTATTTCCTTTTGTTGTTCAAACTTAAGTCCTTTTTTATTGAGTATCAACCCTCAGCAAATCCCAACTAGCAAAGGCAATAAGTCACATTCGTGACATATGGTGGAGGCGCCGTGTTTCGTTCCCGAGGTTGGTTCTTCATAACCAGCCTCAACATTTATTTTTATTCTTTGTCCTTAGTTTTTTTTTTAATAAATGATGTATATATATCTTGTGAGTGGTCAAATTGGAATTCTCGTATAAGGCACTGGCCAGTAAAAGCTCACATTTCGGCATGCCAAAACCGAAATGCTTCCGCATGGGAGTTTCCCCATGTAAGGCCTTTTCTGGTAGTGCGTTACAGATCGGCATGCTAAAACCGTCTGTACTCATACGGGAGAAAATTTTGAATTCAGGGGTTGTTTTTCAAAATTCGAATTCAATGTATTCTGAAAGGGGAAATATTTGGATTCTTGTGTGAGGCACTGGCCAAATTAGCTCACAGTTCAGCATGCTAAAACTGAACTGCTTCTACATAGGAATTTTTCCATGTAAGGCCTTTTTTGGTAGTGCGTTACAGTTCGGCATGCTAAAACCGTCTGTACTCATACAAGAGTAAATTTGGTTTCTGGGGGTAATAAGACGTTTTTTTAGAATTATAGAGTATAAAAGTACCTCATTCTGACTTGTTAAATATTTGAAGAAATAATCATCAATTCATTGTTTGAAAAAAGAATACGAGTAGCTGCAGTTGGGATTTCTGCTGACGGAGAATTTGCAAAGAAACTTGAAGAGTGCATTACATATAGGTAGCAATAATGATTTTTGAAGTAGGTCAAGTTCAATGAATTTTTCGTTTTTATTCGAATGTATAGTATAGAAAAAGTTGATAGTGATTTATTTGATAATTGATTTCGGAGACTGAAATTCATTTTGAGATAACAAATTATGCTCATTATTGCTATCTGCGGGTTGGGTATAATGATGTTATATTTTAGAGAGTTCTGGTACATAACATACAGTAGGTACCTTATAATGTACCATGTGAATGATATGTGAGAAATTTGATATAATGATTATCCTTGATGGGAAGGATCATATGGATTACCTAATAGTATATGTTAGTCTGAAGTGCAAGGCTATATGAGGGTGAATAGTGAAAATCTTCATGATTCTCACGTATCTTTTGTGGATCTAGCTATAGGAAATAATAATTGATTATTATGTTTCAGGGAGTTTTATTATTGTTGTCTGGCTGAGCAAATGAGCTGCCGTTGAATAGTGAGACAGTGTGAAAATATGGCCATATAGACGGCGAGTTAAATTAATATGAATAAAAACTTGAATTCGATCCCTGTCGAGTATCTGGATGATTCTGAGTATTGTTGAAAAATGATGTCATATCCATAATTGATTATGGTAAGGTGACGAGATCGTAGTGTCTGAATTGTTCCTAGGTTCTGATGATTTCTAAAAATTTGAAGATTAATATTGGTGTGGTATTTGTGAAGAGGAGTTATTCAGTCCCTTACTTCAGGGCGAATCTGGATATATTCTGTTATTGAAGAGAGTACTTATCAGTGAAATGTAGGTACATGGATATAGGTAATTAGTTGATATGATTTTGAAAAAGTAAGAAAGTGTGTTGATCCTAGATGAAAATAATATAATAGTTCTAATATAGGTTTCATTAATTATCCAGGGTGGTTTTGATTGTTATTTTTTATGGGTTTTATATATATATATATAGATATAGAAACTTGAAGTTTTTGAGGAGCTCCAAAAACTTCTGAGTGGTTCAATGAACTTGATTTGCTATATTGTTATTTCAAAAATCGTAAATTGAAATAAATGGTATAGCATTTCATCAATAATTCGACCGTCTCAATTTATTGTAAGTTGAGTATGCCTCAAAATGGCATACCGAAATGGGTAATGCTCAGTAGGAATTTTTTTGTCATTAAATGGAAATGTATACTTATCTGAAAATCAGAATGGGATTTTTCACATCGTTATACTCATATACACGATGGAATGATGGATGATTTTTCGTTGGTTTTATTAGGTACATTTTTGCATTGCAGTTTTCAATCTATTAAAATTACAATGTTTGATTATATAATTCATTTTAGGACTACTTATACATCGTGTTGATACTGAAGGCAGGTGGAATGAATAATTATGTAACCAAAGTAGCAGAAACATGATAGAGTCCACCAGGCTGTTGGCTCAGATGTATCAGTGCTTGTATACAACCCCATCCATATATCAACATAAAAATGTCTAACCAAGGACTTGAAGTTCAAGGAACAAGTGAGCTCGCATTGATGATAATGATTTGGAGGAAATGGATGAATTGGAAATCGAAGCACCTAAACCATAATTTTGAAGTGGAGAAGCAAATTATGTTGATGATTTGGAGGAAAAGGGTGAAGGCAATACTCCGATCGGAGAATTGGAAATCGGAATACCCAAACCATAATAAACCTCTGTCGAATATCATTGCTGAAGCCGGTTGTAGCCAAATTTGGAATATATAATGGACTCAAATATGGATTAGGTATAGACAAAATCATGTTGGTATCATGGTATTATGGATGAAGAAGCTGATCATCTGAGTATGTAAGCCGAGAAGAAGACCTCAACATTTGTACTGTTTGTAAACCTGTTTTCAGTAATGTATTGTAATTTCGTCTCTTGGTATGTGGATGGTATTTTTTCAAAATTTCCAATCACTCGGGGCGAGTGATTTTTGGAGGGGGGAGTAATGTCACGGAAGGATATTTTCCAAATTATTCTCAAATATTACTACTACTATTATTATTATCTCACTGTTCTAATTTATCGAGTTTGTTATATTTCTCAGCAATTCAACTGTCCTCATTCGTGACAAAACATTTTTCAATAAAATAAACATTTGAGGTGATCTATCGGAATCCACGTACCAAGAGGGACTTGACTTTTGGTCCGAATAGCGGACGGTTGCTTGTGGCAACGGGGATGTCCCAATTGGGACATCCCCAAGTTTTTGTGTTAGATTATTGTAAGTACCATTTTAATTATTCATTAAATCTTCAACCAAATGCCTCTTCAAGGAATGTCAAAATTGTAATTCATCATTAATAAATCCTTATTTCCTTTTGTTGTTCAAACTTAAGTCCTTTTTTATTGAGTATCAACCCTCAGCAAATCCCAACTAGCAAAGGCAATAAGTCACATTCGTGACAATATATATATAAATTCATTCTCAGTTTATATTCCATATATGTGTTCGAAATGAATGTGGACGATGCATTGAATGTTGACGATGAATTCTTGGAATCAGATGAGATCGAGTTGGATGGAGAACAAGTGATCCGAATCCAATATAGTGTCGACAGTTTGCAGTTTCTCAACGGGTGGTCACAAGACTATGTCTGCCTTATTCAACATTATTATCGAATAACCATGTTGGAAGAAGAAAAATTTTGTACGAGCTGTTACTTCGACACAGTGGCAGAATACCCAGACACCAATATTGACAGTAAACAAGAGTCTTTACATATAACAAATTTTCCAGTACACCTGGTAGCATATAGGGATACTTGCTACATTTGTAGTGTTCCGATATATATATATTGTTTAACTAGATTTTGTCTATTGTGCAATAGCTGAAAGATTGATTTCCAATAAGATATATTTTCATTTGATACCATTTTTATGTTCCATCTGTGTCTAAGAGAGAATAATACAATTGAATTGTTATTTTCAATACTCGAAATTCCAATAAAATTTATTCTCAGCCATATTTTTCCATTCATTATAGTCTCCAACATACAGTATATTTTGTATGGTGTAAATATCACAATTATCGTTTGTCTTACTGAATAATCAATATACAGGGTATACCTAAATAACACCGGAAAAATTCGAGATAGGTTTCCTTGTGACATTCTAGCAAATAAAGTTTATATAAACATGTGTCCCAACTTTCTACGTTTTTGAGATATAGGATGTTGAAGTTGGAAGTATTAATTGTTTTTATTTATAACCCCCCTGTATAAGCTTTCATGGTGCCAAAATTCAGTATGGATGGGGACAGAAAAAGTCCCAAAATTTCAAAATGATTCTAAATGGGATTATTGAGTAATCTCAATGGAAGTCTCGAAAACACCTACATTTAAATTTGGAGTGACAACGAATTCTTATTGTTTCCTCAAAAACCAAGCTAGATACAAAAATCACACAGAGAATGAAAAAGTTGTTATTTCGATAGTTCAATCTGATAAAAATATGAAACTCACAAAAACCGGTGGCGTACAATGACATTCACCATGAATATCGATAAATTTAACCTGTGTCACGCCACTGGCAAAATTATTCCGAATCCAATTGCATTAGAAGAAGCTCCATATTACTATTAACAAAAGCACAACTTTTTATTGAAATTGATGATACGACAATTGAGAAATGAATAGAAATAAGATTTTTCATGAAAATATCAATACCCTGTATCTAGAAAACGAAGCCACTTAAGACACATGTTTATATGAACTTTATTTCCTGAAATATCACGAGGAATCACCCCTTGAATTTTTCCGGTGTTATTTAGGTACACCCTGTATAGTAGCTGGTGTCACCTCTTTTGAAAATAACCAAGCCTACAAAATTGTACAACTCACTCCCTCTGTTATAGAAACACTCGTATTGAACCAAACAAAAAGCAGCTCCCAAATTTGTTACAGAGATCATGAATAATTAACTATTAATTGGAGACATCTGGCCATGCATCTCTGGGTCAGTTAATTCAGTCAGTTTTCCGGTCGGCGATCGTAACATGAAATCATGTTTTTTTCGTATTGTTTCCATAAAAGAATTATTTCTGTGTATCGAAATGTGAGAGAAAAGTGATGTTTTTGTATTTCTTATGTGAATGAAAAAAGTGTAATAGTTCTTTGTATCAAGATGGATTTGAAAGGATGTACCTATCGAAAGTGATAGAAAAGTGAGTATTTGAATATGTTCATACATCACACAGTTTATTTCTTCGAAACGTTCATTTACCAAATTCTACTAGTTAAGTAATGATTTTCAATCTCAAACACTTTGATTCAAAATAATTCCAGTAATGCAAAGTCATTTGTATTATAATTTTATTTGGTGAAAATACGAGTCATTCTAGTACCGTTCAGAGTATCGCATACCTACCAAGAAAACTAAAGTTTCAACAAATTCAGAAAGTATCAATCATAAAACATTTGAAAAATACAAATTACATGTTTTAGTTAAAATTTCCCTTATAATATCAACAAACTAATTACATTACTTTTCTGAGTTTTGTAGAAACAATTACAACTTCATCTAAATCTTTTATAACTTCACAAATCTTTCTAAGTTTTTTTTGATATTTCTTCTTCTTCTTCTCAAGCTTTTTCCTTATTTCTAGTTTTCTTTTCACTAATTCATCCATATCCCTCTGATTTTCTTCTCGTATATCAGCAAGGAAATCCGCGGTAGTATTGAGATCCCCATCTTGTATAGTATATTCTGAATCTTCGTTATCTGTTTCATTTTCCGCTTCAGACTTTTCTTCATCTCGTTCTTCAATTATTGAATTACCACTTTCTGCTTTTTCCGTTTCACGGTCATCACCTTCCTTTTTAATGAAATTTGCATCCGTTTCTTCATCTCCTCTGTCATCTTGAACTTCTTCGTCATCCGACGAAACATCTGAGATGTCTTCAAATTCTGGCTGCACTAACACTTTTCCACGTCGAGGGGTTGATTCTGCTAATGGCCGAAACGGCATTGCTTTGTGATCACTAAATGAGCCGCTTACGAATTCGACACTCTGGTTTAATTGTGGTGAAATATTTCGAAACGTATCTGAGTTTTTGTCACGTTTGAGATACTGTAAAATATCAATTTTTTTCCTCTGAATTGGTACGGTCAGAACTTTTGTCTTCATTTTTTCAGTATCTGAGTTTTTTTTTAAATTTGTTGAAACTTTAGTTTTCTTGGTATGCGATCTCTGAACGGTACTAGAATGACTTCGACTGCTTGTGCGAGTACTATTTATTTGTTCAGGGCTAATCCCCCATCAAGATCAAAACATTTACCAAACAACTCGCATCTTGCAAATTTACTGCACCATATGGGTACAATTACATATTCATTGTTTCAATTTTCCTATCAGTACGATTAACTTTTCGCTTCAAAAATTAAATCAACTGTAATGAGATAAAAAGGAATACATGACCTATCTTAACTGAAACTAAATGGGTCTAATTAACCATGAATAAAACATTCATTACTACCAATTCACCAAACTCGCATCTTGCAAATTTATTTCACCCCATTTTGATATCAGCGCGATTAATTTTTTTCGCCTACATATGTTGAACATCAGTTAAGACATGACCTATCCTAACTGAAACTGAATTGGACTAATTAACCATCTGCTGGTATATTAAAGATGATTATTCCACATGGCACAATTGTCTCATATTTGCGAAACTCGTTTCAATTTACCTATTCGTTATACTCTCGCTAATAAGAATCACCATCACTTGCTGAATAATTTGCGAATTAAATCCTATTTGAAAATATTAACCCACTTCAAGCCATCTGTTGAAAAATAATTATTTCAATGAACGTCATGAACGTCTCATGAAAAGCCTTCGCGTTAGTTATTTGTGGAAAGAATAAATATTTCTGCTTTCTTATGAAAAGTTGAATAGGTAGATGCAATATTGAAGATTTTTTTCTTGGGGCGTACAAAAGTAATCCCTATAATATTCGAAGAACATCGTGCTAGGGAAAGGAGGTAGGTATTGTGATTTTTTAGCTTTTGGAAGTTCTTGGCAAATTATTGCCTATAGATAAACGAGTTTTGGTAGAGTGTTGTTCGACATATTTGAATGAAAGGATGCGCTGACTGAGTTTGTCGGTCCTGGCTGTTATTGATAGTGATGAAATGATAGCACAGATATCCCGCGGAATATTGAAGAGTGATTAGTCTTAAATGAATTATATAACTCATTCTCGTATTTTCACGTACTTAATGATTAATTGAATGAAATGCTGTGATTGGCTGCCTGATGCCGTGATGCCGGTAATGATTCTCTCAATATATATCGAGCGCTGTGATTGGTTGCCTGATGCCGTGATGCCGGTAATGATTCTCTCAATATATATCTACTTTAAGGAATTCTTTTTTTTTGGCATCTTTCTTTTTCAAAAAGGTCCTGGCGCCCACAAAAATTTAACGTATCTTGACCTATCTCAATATAACTTAACTAACATATCTTATCTTAAATAATAACCTTGTAATTAACTTATCTCATCAAAGAGGTATTAGCGCAATTTTCTGATAAATTGGCCAATAAAGGGAATTCTCACACCAGACGAAGATCCTTACCCCGATCCTCCCGTATCAATTCTGAGCAGCCCAAAGGCAAGAGCAATAAAAGCTCCACAAACCTCTTTTAGTATTTTCGAATATAAAAAGGGAGTTACATATTTCAGTGGAAGATTTTCTCACCGAATACCACTTTAGCTTCAATTAATATCCAGGAATTCTTTCTCAAACAGGAATATTTAGAAAATTTTCCCTCGTCTGGAGAGATTATACACACCATAGATAAACACTGTAAATGGCATGAGAGGCAACGACTTTCGAGGTGTGAATGTGTTTCAACAGATGTCGCTGTCTATCGCGGATAGAATGTTGAAGCTGTAGTAAAATCGATATTTACTACGTCCATTCACAGGTATTTACATCGTTGCCAAGACTCCTAATATATTGGTAGTGCTAATTTATTATATCTGAGATGACCGAGACGATGATTATTTTAAAGGCGAATTTGGATTCACGACGTGACTACTTAAAAATATTAACATTTATTTATGAAATACGAATGATAATCAATTTATATTTCGAAATTACGAATTATCTAGGTACTCTAATTATCTATATAAAAGTGAGTCCAATATATTTGATTATTTTCGGATTTGTCTTAGTCCGGAATGGGATAATAAGTATTAAAATTCGTGAAAATTAGAAAATTCAAGATGGCGGATCCGATATGACGGACGAGTTTTGTAATCATGATCCGATTCTATTCAATATTTGTATCAGGGGGTTTGCGGGGTCGGAGATTATGATTCTCCGACAAAATTAGAGAATTCAAGATGGCGGAACCAATATGGCGGACAAGTTTTTTAATATTATGATCCGATTCTATTCAAAATTGGTATCTGGAGGTTTTTGGGGTCGAAGATTATGATCCTTTGGTCAAAATAAAGAAATACAAGATGGCGAAACCAATATATGACGGACGAGTTTTGTAATTTTGATTCTATTCTCTTCAAAATTTGTATGTGGGGGCTTTCGGGGTCGAAGATTATGAATCTTTCGTCAAAATTAGGAAATTCAAGATGGCGGACGAGTTTTGTAGTTATGATCCGATTCTATTCAAAATTGATATCTGGAGGTTTTCGGGGTCGAAGATTATGATTCTTTAGTGAAAATCAGGAAAAACAAGATCGCGGAACCAATATATGGCGGACTACTTTTGTAATTATGATCCGATTCTATTAAAAATGTATCTGAGGGTTTTCGGGATCGGAGATTATGATTCTTTCGTGAAAATTAGGAAATACAAAATGGCGGACGAGTTTCGTAATTATGATCCGATTCTATTCAAAATTTGTATTTGGGAGTTTTCGGGGTCGGAGATTATAATTCTTCCGTAAAAATTAGGAAATACAAGATGGCAGACAGAACCAATATGGTAGACGAGTTTTGTGATTATGATCCGATTCTATTCCACAAACAAATTCATCTCTTCATTGATTACTTTTGGAAAAGAAAAAATGTTTCTATGCACGACATATTTAATTACTCGTGTGGTTATGAATGAAAGCTGAAGACACCAAATAAGGTACCTACAATTATCACTTCAAACGATAACTCCAGTGTCATGCACATTCAAAACATGCCCAAGCTTATAGTTTAAGTGTAATAGGTAGGTGTGAGAAACAGATGTAAAAAAAACTTTCGAATCACTTCAAAATTGGTATTTATTTCAGAAAAGGTCTCAAATATAAAAATAAAGGGATTTTAGTAACATATATCTAAAATGGCTGGCTAGGTCGGAGTCACGTGAATTTCACAAGATGTTAAAAGAAAGGATTTTTCAAATCAATCATTTAAAGTACCTACGCTTACTCGTTTGACTTTCAAAAACATTCACTACGCGAAATTATTTCTTTCCCGATTTTACACATTCCTCTCAAATTTGAATGTTCTATTGCAACATTTAGTTTTTGGTATTTTTCAATTTTTTGGTATGAAACAGTTTTGTCGAAGTAACAAGTTTCAAATTACAGAAATTGGGGTGTGTATAATTTGCGGACTGGAATAAAATGCTGCGGACTGGCTATTTCCAGCAAAAAAAAATCGTTGTTTTGATTGCATATCTGGATTCAGCTTATTGAACTACACGATAAAAAGTTTCAGATTTTTTTCACTGACCTTCCTGGAGAGCACTTTAATCGTGTGTTTTTTCATATAATCATGCGGACTGGGTATTTTTGTGGGTCAAATCAATTCAATTTTACTGAAAATCAATTTTCCTCATGAGAATACACGATAATATGTTTTTGAAATTTCTCCCTAGCCTCCCTGGGGAGCACTTTACTCGTGTGTTTTTTCATAAAATCTTGCGGCATGTTTACATTCCCCTATTTCAAATATGCGATACTGACAATACTGACAAATGTGATATAATTTCTGTTGTTACCAAATTTATTTTTTTTTGTTTTGATATTATACTTTTTTTATGTTCTGGTTCCCACGAAAAGGGATATCCTGTAATGTTCAGAGAACATCGTGAGAACCAAGGGAAATAAGGTGGGAATTGGTGTTCTTCTCTCTCTCATCTATGTTAGGATGTTTTTTTTTGTACCCTATTTTGCCTATTCAAATGACGCCTCATCAGCGTCCGCAAGATTTTATGAAAAAACACACGAGTAAAGTGCTCCCCGGGGGGCTAGGAAGAAATTTTAAAAACTATTCATCGTGTATTTTTATGAGCTAAATCGATTTTTAGTAAAATTGAGTTGATGTGACTCACAAAAATACCCAGTCCGCGAGATTTTATGAAAAAACACACGAGTGAAGTGCTCCCCGGGGGGCTAGGGAGAAAACTATTTATCGTGTAAACTAATGGGATGGAACGATTTTTGAGGAAACTGAGATGATTTTACTGTTAAAAATGCCAAGTTCGCAAGATTTTATGAAAAAATACACGAGTAAAGTGCTCCCCAGAGGGGCTAGGGAGAAACTTTAAAAACTATTCATCGTCTAAGCTAATGGGATGAATCGATTTTTGAGAAAATTGAGATGATT
Organism: Phaedon cochleariae; assembly: GCA_918026855.4. Taxonomy (NCBI): domain Eukaryota; kingdom Metazoa; phylum Arthropoda; class Insecta; order Coleoptera; family Chrysomelidae; genus Phaedon; species Phaedon cochleariae. The sequence continues at coordinate 23,759,882 of OU896710.1, forward strand.
TTATTGTTAAAAATACCCAGTCCGCAAGATTTTATGAAAAAATAAACGAGTAAAGTGCTCCCAGGGGGACTGGGAAAAAATTTCGTGAACTTTTTATCGTTTAGGTCGATAAGCTCAATCCAGATATGAAATGAAAACAACGATTTGTTCACTGGAAATAGCCAGTCCGCAGCATTTTTTCCAGTCCGCCAATTATACACACCCCAGAAAATGCGTTCAAACTTGAAACAAATGTGTAAAATCTAAATAGACACAAACTTTCCAGAGATTTTTTAAAGTGCTATAATGTTATCAGTTTTTTGCTAAGAAAAACCATGATATCAATAATTGATCATTTCGCATTTTCTATCGTCCAGTAATAGGGCAATGTGAAAATGGAATAGGTAGGTACCAAAAAATGTAGATCGCATTCTTTTAGAAAAACATCGAATCGGAAAACGAATTAGAAAATACAAGGGCGAGGCTGCTCAAATAAGTGGGACACCACTGTATATAACAAAAGGGCATTTCAAATAATTATTTGTTATACTCAATGTATCTAGGATGTTCATTTATATATTTAAAAACCTAAACCTATCTGAATAACATCAAAAAATATATTAGGGGTGATTTTTGATAAACCTCTTCCCGAAAAAGTTACACCCCTCCGAAGATGATAAAACATTTTTTTTTCGTTTTGTTTTTATTTTCCCTGTATATTAGGCTGAAAGATACGAAACTTGGTTAATATTATTTGTCATTAATGTTTTCAACCTTATATAAAGTATGCTTAGAAGGGGTTGTAATATTAATTCAACCTGCTCTTGATATTTTTTTACAACTATTTTATTGGATGAAATTTTGAAAAAACATGGCTGAAAAGCCCAATTGATTTACTAACTTTTTTATCTCTAAAAGTTATGTCGAGAACTTCAAAGAATTTGACATCTTTTTGAAAGCAAATTTTGTATCCAAGAAAAGTTGTAAGAAAAAATGTCCTAGGGGTTGAATATTTCAGCCCCTTCTAAGCATACCTACTTCAGGATTGAAAAGATTCAAATTATACGTATTTTTGAAAAAAAAAACAATAACGCTCTCTGTTATAACTTGAGGTTTGTTGAAAAAAATTATCAAAACTTACAACTAACCACAATTTAAAATCCACTGTTCGGCACGAGTATCACTAGGAACACGGAACATTTGTAAAGTTTCATTCCACAGTTGAAAAAACTACATTTATTTCCACTACGGTGGTCCTGAGGGCGATTCATGATCGTCAAAGTAGAGAATATCTGGTCACAGTGAACAATACAGCAATAACCAGATAGGTAAACATAATAATGAGAAATAAAAGAGAACAATCGAAATCACATACAACAATAATTCATTAATAAGTAATAAAATGGCAAGATATGTCCAGCCTCCAGACGCCTCCAGATTTGAAAATTATACCTGCTCTAGAGATGAAAGGAAAGGATAGGCGGCACGTGTGCGGAAGGACGGGCGAGGGGGAAGGGACGGTCGAGCGGTAGCTGTATTTGGGTCGAGCGAGAGTTCCAAAGAAGATTTGGCATACACGCATTTTGTGAGTCGGGACTGGTCGGGGATTCGGTAGTCTTCAGTAGATACGCGACGATTTTCATGAATGAATTTCACAGAGCTTCAAATGGCGAAAACGAAACTGGATTTGTGGCTCCATTCGGAGCGCGGCCAGTTTCAATACAGGCGTTGTCTATCTAGGGGAGTGTATAATGTCTGAAGGTTGTAAAACCATATGAGAGATAACAAAATATTATCACTCCCAGCTCCCAGTACCCTAAGTCAAGTTTATTCTACAGTATGTCTGAAAAAGTTGGCAACGAATGGAAAACTTTTGGATAATTAATTTAAGGAAAAAAATTTTCCTTTAAACAAAGTTCTGCAAGACCTAAAACGGAGAATGCAAATATCAGATCGAATTTTTCCAGTCGTATACGAGGTATGCCAAAAAGTATAAATTTTGCTTGAGTCAAGAGTAAAGAATTTTTATTCTTGATAATATCGAAAATTATTATGAAAAAAAGTTGTCTCGAATTGATAGTACCTTCAAATATCTAATAACACATTTCTTTGATGAAAATCATGTTTTATTATATTTTACAATTTCTGATCCATTTATATGGACATACAACTTTTGTATTATTCATTTTACGGAATTCCTCAGAAAAAGTCATGCAAGGTCTAAAACCAAGAATGCAAATATCAGATATAAAATGTTTTCACTCCTATATAAAAAAATCTTAAATACATCTTAGATGAATTAGATATCTTTGATTTTAGTCAAAGTTATTCAATAACAGTTTTTGATATTGTTGTGAATAAATTTACTTTACTCTAGAGCAGAATCAATGTTTTTGGAATACCTCATATACGACTGACAAAAAAAAGAAATCTATAATTATTGTATTTTCGGCCTTGCAGAACTTTTGATGAAAAATTACTTTTTTTATTAAAATTGATGATAAAATAGTTTTTCATTTGTTGCCAACTTTTTCAGACATATTATTGTGATTAGTTCAATTGAATATTCTTGGATATTCGAGAATTCATCACATTAATATAATATACAGGGTAGATACTTTAACTGGAATAAATTTGCTAGGTATGTTGATGGTTTTTCTTAAAATTTGCGAGACATCTCAATGTTATAATATATGAACCTACAATTTGATAGCAATATGAAGCATATAATCCTTTAGATGTAGCTGAAATCAGCTCCAACATGTTTTTTTCAAATTCCATACAGGCTTGTGAACTTGTTGGAAAGCTAGTTGAAAGAGGAATCCAGTGTACTGATCAAATATTGGTTTCTAGTGTAGTATGTTTGAGGGTTTCATGAAATCATAACATTATTTTCAAGTTCAAAATTTTTTTGGTATGATGAGAACAGCAGGTGGTAGTAATTCTGATCCAGAATCTGTTCAAGTTGGGTATATATTCAGACTGATGTCTCTTCATTCACTAATCAAACCACCTCGTGGAAGTAATGTCACTGGTGGTGAAATGATAAAGTCACTGCTTCAAGTTGGAGAGCTGAAACCACAAAAAAAAAAGATATATATTTGATGTACAATTGAATGAAGGGATATCAGAAATAGAAGAAGAGTTCGTGGAAGTTGAGGAGGCCATTGCATATTTTTGTGGCTATGTCACAAAAAAAATTAAAAGCACCACAGATAGTATACTCTGCAAACAGAGTATAACTGGACAGGGAAATGAAATATTCAATAGCTACATCAAAAACAAGAGTAGAGGATTCTCAACTTTTCCTTCAGAAAGCATTATTAGCATTCTCAAGGAAGTTGAAAAAGCTATTTCTAGTGTATTTGAAGACAAACTCACTAGAAATGCATTATCAACAATCCTCCATAAATTATCGAATTTTTCTCCAACAAAATTATTAGGCTGTCAAATGCATAAAAATATTTTCACCAGGGATATAATCAAAACATATGTTTTATGTCGATTGAGCATATTATGTTGCTCAAGAGAACAAAAAAAAGGAAAAGTGAAAATAGTTCAAGATATTCTAATAAAATGTCAAAATTACATTGATATATCATTTTCACGAAGTCAAATATTACCAAAGTCCCTGGGAGTACATCAACCGACATAAACACCTGAAGAATTCTGTAACATTTCATCAAATAAGTAATTCTTGACAGCATGCATCAACAGTACCAGTATGAAAACAACAATGCGACATCATCCGGCAGGCCGTAGAGACACGCTTGAAGATAAAACTCCCTCAAATCGAATTAGAAATGGAAATAATATAAATTTCATGAATTAACCTTCTATAATAAATCGAAAACACTTCACTGAACAAGATCAGATAGTTGTCTGTTTTTGTAGAATCCCTTTCCCGCCCTCTTATATAAAAATAATCAAAATTGAAACTTTGAGCTCAGGAATGAATTTTTCTAATATTTTGATAATAGGGTAACATAGGGTTGAAATAGATGCTACAAAATCAGACAACTATCTGATATTGTTCAGTGAAGTGTTCCACATTTATTATAGAAAATTAAATCATGAGATTCATATTATTTTCACTTCTAATTCGATTTGAGCCAGTTTTATTGACATTTTATCTTCAATTAACAACTTTCATCAAAACTTTTTATAGGAAATTGATTATACAGGGTGTCCCGAAATTACATATATACATATATGATCAGTTTTTCAGAGACGAGCATAATTTTTGACAGTGTAGTGTGTTTTCATTGAACAAATAAATGGGTAGATTCTATATGAAATTATGTAAGGAATTTTTTATCAGGAAAACTCACTTCATATCATCGTTCCTCATGCTTTTGAATCTCCACATGCGAAGAATCTCCTCATCCTGATATAACAGGATTGTCCTAATTTTCTTTCATTTTCTTGTGGTTTGGAAAAAGAAACAAGTTATACTATTTTTTGTTAAACTCACCGTTTCCCAGTAAATAATTATTCACCCTCAAAAACATATTATTTAAATGTGCCTGTTTTTTTAGAAACCCTCCATAGATGTCATATGGAAATTTTGCATATAGGGATTTAAAACCATGAAGAATATTATGAGGAAAAAAATTCCTAATATGAGTTCATGAGAAATTGACCCCTTTTCATTATAATAGAAACCCAGGGCATTGTCCAAAATTATGTTTGTTTCAGAAGAACTGATCATATCGATGATTATCCATACTGGTCCAAATTTGATAAGAATCACATTGGGAGATGCTGTATACCTACCTTTTTAAATTAAAAATGTTAAGAATATTTTGGTGCACTTTTTCACAGATTTTCATTATGCAATTTTTAGCAGTTTGACCAGGGAATATAAAAGTTTCAACATTTAGACTTGAACTCTCCATTTGTTTCATTTGCATTAACCATTTACCAGATAAATTGAGTTTAAAACTGTGAAACTTCTAAATCATGACTGCATGTAAAGCTTAAAAATTATGCTTCTAATAGACAAACATGACCAATATATGTTCAAGAATCTTGTGAGAGTTAAAGGCGGCTGCACAATTGCCCGGGAACGAGAACGACAACGGGAAAAATATTAAGCTACACATATTTTAATGTACCCATGCACAACCGATTTCCGGGAACGAGAACGAGAAGATGCCCGGAAACGAGAACTAGAAAGTTGGCCAAGTTTCAACTTTCCCGTTCCCGTTGCATTCCCGGAACCAATCGCAGCACAGATATTGGATGCCATAAAAAGAAGAAGATAACCTAGTTTAGAAACTATTCTAGTCTAGTGGATTGTCAAAAATGAATGACGAAGAATTGATAAACTTGATGGAACAATGTCCTACGACCTATACGATCGGTCTCTGAAAAATTTCAAAGACGAAAAAGCAAAAGAAAATAGCTGGATGTCCATTGCAGAATATGTGAAGTCTGATGGTATGTATGGTTATTATTCATGATGAAATGAAGCACACATTGATTTTAATAATTTTTTTGATTGATTGTAGCGGAATCTGTCAGAAAACGATGGCAGAATTTAAGAGACCGATTTGTTAGGGCTTACAGGGACTATAATAAAAAGCCTCCTTCTGGATCTGCAGGAGGGTCTAAAAAGCCTGTTGAATTTGTTTATTTTCAACAGATGATCTGGCTAGCACCCTTCTTGAGGAAACGAAAGTGAGTACCATCAAGAGGCATGGCAAAAACACACAAATAGCATAGTTTCTATGAAAAATGCCTGTGCTATTTCCATGTCTCTGAATCCAATCAATCCTAGAATGTATCAAAACACAAATTCGAAATAACCATTTATTTTATTTAGATTAACTACTTCAGTAGAAACTACTGAAAGTGAGAATATAGAAGAAGCTGTGGAGGAAACTGAAGAACTAATTAATTTAGGTGAGAATTCTCAGCCCGACCAGGAGCTTGAGGAGGTGGACATTTTTGAAGTTGGGAGAGATGGAATTCTTTCACCAACACCTTCAATTCCGAATCGTCCAGGATCTTCTCATTCACAACAGTCCACTCCATCCTTTCGTCAAGAGAAAACAAAAATACATGAGAAAATGGCAAGAGCAATTGACAGTTTCAATAAAATATGTGAGGCAAGAAATCAAACTGCCCTCCAACAAAAAAACGAAGGTGATATGAACTTTATGAGATCAATTGTAGAGGACATGCAGATACTAATACCATCTAAAAGAGTTAAATTTGAAAGAGAAATTATGGACTTGCTTGTCAAGTACATTGATGATGCAGATTATGACTAGGATATGTAGTGAATAAATATGTGAGATGTTCAAAAACTTGATATATTCTTGACAAAACTTATATTCTAAATGTGTGAAATAAACTATAATTACAAAAAACAAGCAACAATATAATTCAATCAGAACCTTCCTCTTCTTACATATTTTAATTGCCAGGCAAGTTATCATTTCTGACAATTTGTCTCCATTCACCATGAATTACTTCACCACTTTCTGTTATGGTGTCTATGAATGTAGGAGGAATATATAATTGTGACAGTTCAGTGACAGAAATTATGCAAGCATATTGTTGCTTTTACTATTGCCTCACTTGTCTTTATTGAGCATAATAGAGGGGATCTTTAAACTCTCCATCTACTATTCACTATAAGGTAACTTTTGTGCTCCAGGAAGGTTAACTTTTCCATTTTCTAGGTCAGTCCCCATTTTTGATCTTCTAAATACTCCAGCATCATGTTCAGAACCATAAGCCCCAATGTCTACCCATATAAATTTGTAGTCAGCATCACAGCATGCCAACAAGACCATACTACAATGGCTTTTATAGTTATAAAAAGTTGATCCACTATTTATTGGACATTGAAGTTGGACATGCTTTCCATCAATTGCACCAAGGGTGTGAGGAAAATTCCACCGATTTGAAAATTCTTCACTTATTCTAAGCCAATCATCTTCAGTAGGGGTTTTTACATAGATTGGCTGCAGTATCTCCCATATAGCTTCACATGTTTCTTCAATTACATTTGACACTGTAGAATGTCCAACCCTGAACTCCCAAGAGATATTTTGAGAGGATCCTCCATGAGCCAAATATTTTATAGTTATAGCTAGTCTTAGCTCTGGACTGAGCGATTCCCTTCTGCTTCGTTTCAGCAAGTTCCTTTTAACCAGAACTGAAATTCTGTTAAATTGTTCAGGTAGCATTCTGGTATATTTATAAAACATCTCATGGTCATTACTCTTCATATAGGTAAATAAATTAACAAAGGCCCCTTTTTCTTTCCTCTCTCTAAATATAGGTCTAACCCACCATCTAAAAAATATAAAATCAATGATTAATATTATTGAATATTTGTTCATACATACCTTCTATCTGATTGTAAAGTAACTGACTTGTAATAACTGTACAGAATTAGAAGAAAATACATATATAACTCCAACATCTCATCACTAATAACATCCATTATGTAGAATTAGAAGAAAATACATATATAACTCCAACATCTCATCACTAATAACATCCATTATGTTGAAAATTATTTCTAAAGTCAAGCTGACACGGTGACAGTGTTTTGAAATTTTAAAAAATAAATGTAAGAATGTCAAATATCTCTACTATTTCCGTTCTCGTTCTCGTTGTTTGTGCATCTGATAAAATATTTCAGTTCTGGTTTCCGTTCTCGTTCACGTTCTCGTTCCCGGGCAATTGTGCAGCCGCCTTTACTTGAATTGTTCACTTGAACTTCATTCTTGATTCTTCCATAATATATTTCCCTCAATCTTGCAGTATAAAGTTGATAATCCACTTCATATTTTATGTAAGGTACTATTAAATGGTTAGTTTCCTTAGTCTGAAGAATTCTACCAGCTGTATCTGTAACATTCACTATGAATGTGAAATAACACCTTTAAAACCTAATATGTAATTGATCAACTAATAATTGATTCTCAAATAGAATTATAACATTCAAGGTTGAAACATGAACAACACCTCAACATTTATATATTATGTAAAAAAGTTATGGAGGGAAGATAACCATCGATGTGATAAATCTTCGAAGTATATGTACTTACTTGTTAATCGTGAAACATTAAAATTTTTCGTCAAATTTTGTTCCAGCACCTATTATTATTGTTGTTGAACTGCTTCGTGTTGTCCAAAATCGATAGAAAAGATCATTCATCTTATAAAAAATTTCTTCTTGTTAAAATATGATTATAATACCAAGTAAATAAATAATATACACATTACACAATCTCACAATCATAACAATCTTGGAAACATTTGTAAAATCGCTTCCGTGACCTGCCACTACCCAGGTAGCACAGGTTAGTGGAATGACGTCATAATGACGTCTTTTTTAGGTCATTATTGGTCAATGACGTCCTCGACTTCAGAGGGACCTAAAAATGACGTCATATTTCATGACGTCTTATTGACGTTCAATATTGGACGTCTTAATGACGTCCCTACAAAGTCGTATATTCGACCAAATAAGAAAAATCAGTCGCTTTCTTACTTTTTCATCGTTTGTTAATTGTACGTACTAAATTTGTGTTTGTATATAGAGTGTTTTCGTGAGTACTGATGAACAAATTTATTTTCAGCCAAATTATGCATTTTTGAGGAATCTGCTGAAAACGGTCGATTTTCATTTTCAATTTGCCATATATTTATGAGAAAAATTGAATATACATACATGATGATCCACGTTTGAGTTATGACCATAACGACAATTTTTTTGGATAGAGCACCTTATATATATAGAATAGAATAGAATAGAAACTTTATTGTTTACAGAAACACGTGGTTTCATAACAAGGAGTTCATACAGTTGGGGGCAGCAAAAACTTATGACTAATACAGATATACCACCGAATTGATGCAGTGGTGAAAAAGTAAATAATCACATGATAGATTCCAAAAGCGAGTAGGAAGAAAATAATAAGAAAGAACAAGAAACAAAAAAAAAGTATATATATTACTCAATCTTTGGAATAACCATGGGAAGCGGAATTCGAAAATGTTTAACAAAATCATGTGGATTGTATAGGTAAGTGCGTCCAATAAATTAGATGCTCTCGTGAAGTAGTGGAAAAATCCATTATTATTCAATATCTATCTATCTTATATATTTCTGAGAAAACAGGAGAGGCTTTTATTTCTAATTCGTCATTTATACGGAGGAATCATCAAATATACAGGATGATACACGTTTGTATTATGACGTACACGACACATTTTTCAAACGGATATATATTATTGAATTTTCGTAACCAAATGTATATCGCACAAAGGGTTTGTATACAGGGCGTTCGTTAAATTCAGTTCTCTCGTAAAATTGGAACGCCATTAAAATATATAGATGACGTAATTTCTCCTACACGAATCATTCTGTATATATTGATTTAATATGAGATAAAGCTTGAATGAAAATAAAATTCTACGGCTTCGAGCATTATTCTCTGAAAAAAAAAAAAATGTTTTTTTAATTTTCAACAAATTTATTCGCAACTTCGCAAAAGAACTTAATTCAACGAACGCACTGTATACAGACTCATATATTTTTGAATCCAGCTTTAAATAGAGACTCCAAAAATCGAATAATTTATAGGGTGTTCCTTTGAAAAAATGGTCGTGGACGTTTCAACTCAAACTTGAATCACCCTGTATATTCAATTTTTTCTCAATATTGTTGGTAATTCAAAATAAAAATCGACCTATTTTGGGAGATTCCTCAGCAAGGAATGGTATGGTTATAATAGTACATTAATTGCATATGGCTACTTTATTTTCTTCACGCGAAATGACTCAATTTAACGGACACACTGTATACAAACCCTATGTGTAATATATTTTTAAATTCAGATTTCCATGAATATTTCAAAAATTGAATGTATCTTATATAGGTTATTATTATTGTTTCCAATTGAAAAAATTGCCGCGGACGTCTTAACTTAAACGTGGATCACCCTGTATATATATGATTCTTATTTTCAAATGTGGCAAATCGGAAATAAAATCGACCTGCTGCAGAGGATTTTTCAGAAATGGATAGTTTAGCTAAAAATAAGTTTATTAGCTTACATCTCGCCGACGCTCGCTACATAATTTTAGGTACAAATACGAGTAGCTAACAATATTCTCATATAGAGATTCATAGGTAGTAGCGATAGCGCTAGGATTCAACAGGACTGCCCGGGAGGACCATCAACCAAGTTACTACCACAACGTATAGTTACAAAATGAATGTCAGCAAAGGTTTGTGGTGTATTAATCAGTATGTACCAATAATACTACCGTATATATATAAACCTCCTAATTTTTTTTTATTCGTCCTTTATTGGTCATTCTGCGACGTCATTATGACGTCTAAGTATGACGTCATATGGCTGTGACATTTTGACGTCATTATAGGATCTCTCAGACGTCATTTTTAGACGTCCACTTCGTCATTTTATGACCAAAAAATGACGTCAATTGGACGTCACTCTGCTACCTGGGTAGTGCCAATCCGCCATTTTAATTGACGTACGCCAGCGTTGCCACTTCGACATTTGGTAAAGTTTCATAGATTCGCAAGCCTATACGGCAATGTATACGCTGTGCTGCTAGAGGATATGTAACATATCGTGCCGGCTTTCGGTCCAGGAGGCGTAGCATACGACTTTTCCTCATCCTACAACATACTAGAAAAACAGGTTTTGTACCACGACAACTCGATAGGATGCATATTAGAAAAACAGGTTTTGTACCACTATAACTATAGTATTCATACTAGAAGAACAGGTTTTTACAGCTTGATAGTATTCATACTACGAAAACAGGTTTTGCACCACCATCATTCCAGTCCTAATTCGAGAAAAACAGGTATTGTGCCACCTTAACTCGAACGGATTATCATAAAAGAAAAACAGGCTTTGTGCCACTATGGAAAAACAGATTTTGTATCAATGAAAAGAGGCCTTGGCCAACTATTAGTCTAGTGTGGGGTCAAATGGGGAGTACCCATTTGATAGTCCCGGATAGATTCACGAATCGCACTAGCAAACTCTACCAACCTGTCCCTGCTACGCCACTGTGGGGAGGAAATTTCTTGGAGAGAGGTTCTTACGATAGGTACTCTACGAGTACGTACACATTGATTTAGAAGAACCCCCTGCTACGAACCATTGACCTATATTCACTACCTATAATTCCTACGCAAATGTACTGGAGTTTACAATCGCTTGTCTCCCGTACGAGGAAAATATGATTTAAGTAAAATGAATCTGTTTAACCTTTCTATGTGTTTCATTTGCTACAATTTTATTGAACTTCAAAAGAACAAGTGTTAAACAACGGAAAGTGGGGTCCTTACCAAAATTTCATTAATCGATTCTCGATTAATAATTGACGATCACAGCCGAATTAACATGAACAGTACAGGCCCCAGTCTGTCAGGTTACACTGGTGCCGTGACCAGGATTTAGAGTCATTAAATCAATAAAATTGATAGCAAATGGATATTTGTATCCGAGAGACTTTACTGCTTTGAATGTATCTGTCTACGGGAGACGCCGATGACACCACAAATCAACCACCGGGCGCACCGTCCCAACTAGAACTATTGACGAGCGCTATTTTGGAAAATCAAAAGGTCCTCCAGAATCTGGGAAAGAGCTTGATAGCCATGCACCAGGAAAATCTGGCCAATTCCCGGGCACTTCTCAGTCGTCTGGATGATATCGCTGCAAAAAGCACGGGTACGTCGGACACGGCGTCGACTTCTTCCGGGACCAGCGACCGGAATAACCGTCCTGTCTACCTCACAGCAGCACCTATCGCCCCACGATTCCGAGCGGATGGCACCAAACATCTCATGAAGTTTCTAGAGGAGCTTAAAACCTGCCTTAAGAAATTAGACCTCTATGAGCCGCAGAAGCTCGACATGGCCATTGACAGCCTACAAGGATCGGCTCTGGATTGGTCAACAAATACCGGGTGTCCTGGGAGTGTTATCAGGATTTCCGAAAAGATTTCTTGAGTAGCTATTGGTCAGAACTCGAACAGAATAAGTTACGACACCGGCTCAGCACGGCCACTTGGAGTCCCTCGAAAACAGACTGAACTATAGAGAGCCACTTCGCCCACTTCGTCGGAATGGCCCGAATGTTGACCAACCCGTTACCCGAAGAGGTGCTCGTTTCAGAACTGATGCGTCATTTTCCGAATTCTATACAATCACTATGGCTATTGAAGGATAAGAAAACTGTCGCTGCCGCGGCCACGCTTCTCAAGCAACAGGAAACGATTGAGAGAAATTTTGATTCATTGACATCGGCTCCGAATCCGGCCGAAAACCAAATGAAGTTGGCGAATCCACCACCACATCATTCCTATAAACGGTTCAAGGTCGACCACCGCCCATCGAAATCCAATAATCCTGAAAATCGTGCTGCGAAGTCGGGAAACTGCCAGCGGTCGAGTTAATTAGGGCCCCCAACTCGACAACTATCGCCGTTTGCAGGCCCACCCCTGGACAATTTTCTGGGTGGCAGTTCATGCGGAGAATAGGATGGAAGCCCGGCCAAGGCCTCGGACGATACTCGCAAGGCATAGTCGAGCCAATACGAGCGCGAGGACACTCGCGCCACAAAGGCATATGCGAAATAACAGAGCAGTACCCAGATCGAAGCCAAAATATTCATCCCATCAAATGGGTAGCCGCCACGGAGACCGCCACTATTCAGAGACAACGGCCCTGTCCACGACTACTACCAGAAATCTCCGCTGAGATACAGGGAATGCCCGTCACAGCACTCCTTGACAGTGGCAGTGAGGTCACCTGTATATCCGAAGAAATTTTCCTGCAGATCAAACATCAGAGTCCCCTTCCCGCCTTACCACTGAGGGCAGTTCTATTACAAGGTGCCTTTGGGACCAAAAGTAAACGGGTGACCCGACAAGTATTGTTGAGGTTGCTCGTAGATAACAAACCGTTCGATATCTGTTGCCTAATAGTATGTGGATTGATAAAACCATGCATATTAGGAGCAGATTGGATGCAGGAAAATCAATGTCAGCTCGACTTCGAAAATAAACAGCTGGTTGTGTATTCGAATAGTGCCGAGCGGTTCCAAGTACCTTTCGAAACCCTCGTTACCGAGGACCGTACCGAAATTGAGACGGAAAATGCTGAATCATTTACGATCTCCGCTCCTAGGATGGTCCATGACAAAAGTACGCTCATTGCGACGGCTGTAAAAGAGAGCTCCCTCGACTCTGACCAGGGGCGTGCTTTGAGTGAGCTACTGCAAGAGTTTGGCTCCTTGTTTTCCACCGTCCCTGGTTTGACAACCCTTGATAGCCATCGAATCTTGATGCAGGACGAAACTACATTTGTCAAAAAGAGTTATCCGGTTCCTTTCTCCATGAGGACAGCTGTCGAAGAAAACCTCAGGGAAATGGAAGCTCAAAATGTCATTGAGAAGGCTCCTTTCCCCTACTCGAGTCCTATGACAGTCGTAAGGAAAAAATACGGCGGTGTACGTATCTGCCTTGACGCCCGCAGTGTCAACGCGCAAATGATCTCTGATCATGAAAGCCCGCCTGTCATTGAGGTATCACAAAAATTTCACGGAAAACGATTCCTATCCTCTTTGGACTTGGTATCGTCATATTGGCAAATTCCATTGCATAAAGAGAGTCGGAAATACACCGCTCTTCTATACAATGGGAAAAGCTACTGTTATAAGGTACTTCCGCTTGGTCTCAAAACAGCCGTCGCCAGCTTATCACGAGCCATGGATACTGTACTAGGCCCAGAGGTGTGCAGCTTCACGTCCAATTATATTGACGACCTGCTGATTACCTCTGAAACTTACGAAGAGCACCTGGACTATTTGAGAACTGTTTTCCAGCGACTACAAGCTGCTAATATGACCTTGAACCTAGAGAAATGCCATTTCGTCAGGAGAGAAGTACGGTTTCTGGGGCATATCCTAACGTCTGCCGGTATCAAACCTGACCCACAGAAGATAGATTCGATCCAAAATTTTCCTAAACCTACGAAGGTCAAACACCTACGAGCTTTTCTGGGCCTCTGCAATTACTACAGGAAGTTTTGCCCCAACTATAGTAACCATACTAAGCGCCTATCACATCTATTGAAGAAAAGGATACCATGGCAGTGGGGCGACCAAGAAGAAGAATACTTCCACGAGATAAAACAACAATTTCTAAGGGAAATCATGTTGTATCATCCCGACCCAAAAGCCATTTTCATTTTAGAAACGGATAGTTCCAGTTATGGTCTGGGAGCCGCTCTATATCAGCTCGTAGGGGAGGGCCGAAAGGGGGTCGTAGATTCTCAAAGTAGAGGACTGAGGGGCCCTGAGTTGAATTATACCACGACCGAGAAAAAATTGTTGGCTATTGTCTACGCCTTGCAAAAATTCCGACCTCACTGGTACCTGGTTTATCATCCGCACGGACCACAGTGCATTGACGTTCGTTAAAAAATGTCGTTTTTTAAATGAACGAATAACCCGATGGATATTGTTTCTGCAGCAATTCGACTTCGATATCCAACACATACGGGGGACGGCGAACATTGTAGCTGATACCTAATCCCGCTATCCAAAGGATATCACCGATACTGACAAGGAACTACCTTGCCCCCTAATAGCCTTGTTTTCTGTGGAGGGCACCTCAGAAGTACTAAGGGACTTTCGGCAACTTCGAAGGCACCAGGAGGCTGACCCCTACTATGGGCCGATAATCAGAGCACTTTCCTGTGATGCATCCCCAACTCCTCCAGATGTCCGACGATGGATCCAGAACTTCCGATTGTCAAATGGGGTGTTGGTTCACGTCAAAGATGTCGAAGGATCGCAGCGATTAGCTTTACCCATAGCCATTCGGAGCAAGATCATCTCGCAGTACCACCAGGAAATGGGCCATTTCTCCACCACTAAGGTATATCCCATTATGAAGAAACATTTCTACTGGGAAAATATGTAAGTACCAGACGATACACCTCCAAATCCGAGCATCTGTCGATTACTTTGGACCACTGCCACGAAGTCGAGGGGGTTTGACTTACATCTTATTGGCCGTGGACGTGTTTTCAAAATACGTAAAACTATTCCCTGTTAAGAAAGCCAACGCTGTCTCTTCTGTCAACCGCGTACTTGGGGAGTTAGTACCAATTTTGAACCCCCGGAAGATTTTGAGTGACCATGGAACTCAATTCACTTCGAAGGTGTGGAAGCAGCGACTTTCGGAAGCAGGGATCCAAGTAAAGTTCGCCTCCATTCGACATGCCAGTTCGAACCCAGCAGAACGGTATATGAAGGAGATAGGCCGTATGTTCAGAACTCACTGTCACAAACAACACCGTTCCTGGGCTTTATATGTTCGTGACATCGAGAGCTGTCTGAACTCCACCCCAAATTCCAGTATCGGTTACTGCCCGGTGGAAATCGTGCAGGGTCACCCTCCGAAATACCGGCTAGATAATGCTATAGAACAATACATACCTGTAGCAAAAGCTACGGACCCAAATATTTTGGCAATGGTGCGACAACATCTTGTAAAAATGTCCTTGAAGCGACCGAAGCAACAACCAAGGAAAACCACCACTTTCGGCGTAAATGACTGGGTTCTTCTCAAGACCCAAACCGCCTCCAACGCCGCCGAGGGTATTGCAAACAAATTTTCCCTTCTTTATGAAGGCCCGTACCGTATCAGTAGCCAGCCCTATGTGAACGCCCATGTTTTGGCCGACATCAAATCAGAGGAGTTTTTAACACGGCCAATATAATACCATATGTTGGGGATGACCGACCATAGACGGTCGAGCGGCGCCCCCCGAGGCAAGCACCACCCCGACTTTCTGAGGACAGAAACCAATATCAGTCTGTTCTTGCACTTCAACTAGGAGTATACCATGTCTGACATCGATGAGAGGCCAATCACCCCGGGTGCTGGGTTAGAAGAACTATTTGCGTCGCTTTTATACGCGGCACGACTCCGAGAAGTCATCAGATCTGGGTCCCCCGACCCCCGGACGCCTTTCGACGATCGAGTTACGCAAGAGCCGTGTATATTACAAGCAATAATATGGCCAGCGTCCGCGGACCCGCCTGAGAAAGCAACTGTCGATGGGGGCCCGCATACCACCGGAAATTTGAAAAGCTTCCCTAGGAGCGAGACTGGATCATCGACGTTCGCACCTAGCACAGGTAGCGAACCTCTCCGTTCTGCCCAACGGGTCCATATACATCATCAGAACGTATCGACACAGACCGTCGATTAGTAGGAATTTATTTGACTAGAATAGTAAGAAATCAGAATAGCAAATCATCAGAACCATATTTCAGCGACTGCAATATGTACAACCCGTAATTTGTCGAACCGTACTTTGACAGACTGCATTATGTCAGAATGCATAAATCACAATAGTATATCGAAAGACTGCCATATATTCAGAAGTGTACTTTGCCAAACCAGTAAATAAAATACTCTTCATGTCGTCAGAATCATAAAAATATATGATCGTAAAGTCATAGAACCGTAAAAGCACAGACTGTAATTCAGCGACCCGTACTCTGTAGACCACCATTTCATCAGAATGCACATTCCCGACCAGCAAACTGGCAGAATTGTGATGTACAGAATCTGAAAATGGCAGAATGCGAAAAGTTCATACCCGTAAAAAGACAGACTGTCGATTTTTGATACCCGTAAAATGAAAGATCCGTACAATGACAGACTCGTAAAAGCACAGACTGCCAATACTCTAGATCCGTAAAATGCAAGAACCGTACATCGACAGACTCATAATCCATCGGACTACCGGAATTTCCGATCCATAATTCATCAAAACCGTAAAACGACAGACCCGTAAAACAGCAGAATCGTAAAATGACAGACTCGTACAATGGCAGAATCGTGCAGCTACCAAACCCGTAAATTTTCAGAATTTTTTGGATTAAGACCCGTGAAATAGCAGAACCGTAAAATGGCAGAACCGTACATTGACAGACCCGTAAAACATCAGAACCGTACATCGACAGACCGTCAATATACCAGAATGTGTGAGACGCGTGGAGACTCGGAACAAGCGGTAGCGCATTGTTGCCAAGTTGAATCGATAGAAATTCCTTGCTATACCTACTCAAATCTGATTCAAACTGTTTTATGAAGAATTCTAGAGGGCTGAGAAAGGTTCGTACATTGTAGTATTTGTGTTTGATAATCTGTTTGATCCGAATCAGGAAGATATTGACATGATAATTTGATTGTATCAAGATAAAGAAGTATATATCATTCTTCTTGTTGAAAAATTATATAACAAAACTTCAGACATGTGAATATAACGGTGTTTTCTATGTATAATAGGTGAATCTATTCTCGGAGATTCTATAAGGCAGAAATGGAATCATTGTATGTCCATTTCTGAACATATAAATATTGGAGAAAAACATCAAACTTTCAAACTTTTCTATAGTCATGGTCTGAGATTCGGATCAGAGTGTATACCTTTCAATTTGATTCTCCAATTTAATAGTAGATAATATAAATAAAGAACTTGTAGCATTTGTATATCGCTATTTCGTTTCGGGAAACCTACTCCCCAAGAGTTTTCGAATCTAGTGATTTCTTATTGTCAATTGTGCTTAAATCCCTCACATGACTTCAGTTATAGATTATATATAGGGTGTCCCAAAATTGCTCTACTTGAAGTAGAGGTCAAAATAAGTTGATTGGACCCAATTCGTTTATATACCAAAATGTTCCGTTCGTCAATGGGGTACCTACTTTGTATATGATCAATGAGGTACTTTGTATGTGATCAATTTCATTTGCGTTTCGGATATCATAATGACTTCATTCATCTTCCATGAAATGTCAAATCTCAAGCAATGGCGGCTCGAAATACCGCCTGTTGGTTGATTGAGGAGGTGTTACATACATTTTACTTGATTATTTGGGATTTTCCCTCCTCGCTTCTACAAAATTATAATATGAGCATAATTTCAATATACAGTGTGGTCATTTAAGTGTGCAACATATGGGAATCTTCTTAATGAATTGCACAACCAAAATAAAGATAGTGCCAAGAGTTGGTGCATGTTCGATCATCATTTCAGGTGCACTCAGAATAGTTGCAAGTCAAACAGCATACAGGGTAGGTAAAAAGATATAAAAAGTGCTCAGAAGTAAAGTACCCGTATTTCAAAAAATTCAGCAGAATGTTATTGAGAAAAGTTGTTCACAATTAAAATTCATACCTAAATACCAGAACATGGCTTCCTAAGACATTCTTCAGTTCTTCAATTCCTTTCGTTAATAAATTCCCATTTTTTTTTCAAATTCAAGCATATTTTTGCATTCAACTTGGATTTAAATTTTTTTAGGAAATAACAAACTTCATGTTTGTTGCAACGATATTCAGCTCAACTTTGAAATTTTGCGAACCCTATTTTCAACAAGGTAAAACATCATTTATGATAATATGCATATTCAAAAACCTTCATTTTGTATTTGAAATGTTTATGAAAAAGCTGAACAAATTGATCGACAACCATGATATCTTTTGAAAAATCACGGACACCCAAGGAACAGAACAAATGAGGGTTGACAGTAAATATTGAGGCAGTTTGGTGACATACTCCTTCTCTAATGATGTTTTACCTTGTTGAAAATATGTTTTGCGAAATCTCAAAATTAGGCTGTATATCGTTGCAACAAACATCAAGTTTGTGATTCCCTAAAAAAATAAAATCCAAGTTGATTGCACAAAAGTGCATTAATTTCAACAAAAGTATGATCAACTGATTTTGTTATGATCAAATTATGAAAGTGTTTAGGGTGAATATAAAAAAAAATACAAATTGGGAAGTTATTAATGGAACAAATCGAAACACTAAAATATGTCTTAGGATGCCATGTTTTGGTATTCAGGAAAAACTTTCAATTGTAAAGAACTTTTTTCCATAACAGTTTGCTGAATTTTCTGAAATAAGGGTACTTTACTCCTGAGCATTTTTTATATTTTTTGACCTACCCTGTATGCTGTTTGACTTGCAACGATTCTAAGTGCACCTTAAATGATTACCGAACATGCACCAACCTTTGACACTATCTGTATTTTGGTTGTGCAATTCAACAAAAAAATTTCCATATGTTGCACACTGTACAAGTACAGAGGATTTGCCCCAATATTTTACTGAAATTCAAATGACACTCTGTATGAATAATTTTACGTAAGTCGATAGAGCGAAAAAATACCTTTCAAATGACATTTGTTTTCAAAATGGCGGATCATGCAGGAACCTTTGTGACGTCATCCGTCGAATTTTTGGCAAGCATCCTTATAAAATAAAAAATTTACGAAGCACTTGGATTAGTTATTGATGGAACATATTTTTCAACGCTTGAAGCACACGAAAGGAAATCCCTATGATAATTTGTTTTTATTAAGTCATCATTTCAAACAATTTTCTTAGTCTTAAATTCCCCCAAGAATGTGAAATAGGAATGGTACTTTATTCAAGGAAAGTTCAGTATAAAGAGGTCATTATGTTGTTTTTATAGGAATATTGAGGAATGTTAAATGAAAAAAATTTGTAAAAAACCAACCAAACTTTTATTTTGTGTAGTTGTTTTATATACAGTGTCATTCGTTTTTTCGGGTAGGCTAATAGCTTTGTGTTTTTTTTTCAATGGAACACCCTGAATTCAGCTTTCCATGAAGATTTCGAGAATTCAATAGTTGATAGGATGTTCCATTCGAGAAATTGTCTATTATAAATGTGGAAATTGAGAATGAAAATCAACCTGTTTCAGGATATCCCTTGGAAATATTGAGTTTGGCTCGAAATTCTTTTTAATTTAATTTGACATGTGATGTGGAACTTCTCAAAACTACGGAAATATTGAAACTTCTCACTTTTCGTATAACCTGTGGTGTAAAGTGAAATATAACATAACTGGTTTAACTGGTGATGAAACATTATTCACTACAGCACCAGTTACGTTATTGAATAATGTATTTCAAGCTGCTTTCTCAATATCAGTTGGAAAAACTGAACTTGAATCAGCCATTTTTCACTGATGGAAGTATCGAACGAGTCTTTTTCGTGAATTTGGTCACTAATTTGCGACCATATTATTTTATGACGGATACTTCGAAGTGACGGGCGGAGTCGACTTGCCTATACTCAATTTTTGTACATAATCGGTAGAATTCATGTAGAAATGATGGTCATTATATTATCTGTTCGAGCGAAAATTTCTAGCAGAATTAGGAAATAAATTACACGTAATACGTTCGTTTGTCTCGCATAATCCCGTCGTCAAACAAAATGACGCGTTTCCTAACTGGTTACGTATAAAGCACTGTACATTTCACACTATGTCGACCATCTCCATATCAACGAAGTTCCTCAGTGATGAAAAATGCGATAATGACTAATTGAAATTTTATCTCATAGAGAATGTCACTCAGAAACTAGTGGCGCACTCATTTTTTTTTTTTTTCGGGGTAAGTATATGATTTTGGAGATAAGTACGCATCAAACTTATGATTTTTTCAGTAGAACACCCTGTATTTCATCTGCTCATCAAATTCCTTGTTTTCTTTCTTTTCGAATTATGTATAATGTTATGAATATAACATTTTCAAAGATGCTCCAAAATCAATGAAGCATGGACTTCCATAGTGATATAGATTTTTTAAATAAAAAAGTTCCACTTGAACTTTTGATTTTACCATGAACAGAAAAAAACAATTCCAACACTGAAAAGCTGACACAAAACAAAACGTAGGTTGTACCAAATAGCAACAAATAAATAGTAATAAGTAGTATACATAATGTTGAATAGGCAGCTGTTTCAATATTTACTAAAACAATTGAATTTCGAAATCATTCAGTAACTTATTCATTGAATTATTCGAATTGATGTCCCTTTTCTCTATCACACAATTGACACAATTCCTCAACAGGTACAAGTACACTGGTATGCAGAAATCATGTCGCAGTTGGACGGTGTAACCGCTTTTATTGTAGCGGTGATTTAGAGCGCTTACATCGTCCAACTGCGACATGTTTTTTGAATACGAGTGTACGTCTCAATACACTAGGAAGCACAACAATCTTGAAGAAATTCGTGCAAAATGGTGTAACAACAGAGTCAGTTTTTTAGGAATTACAAAGATATCCTTCAATGTTTTTTAATGCGTCTTCAGGTTAGGTGTGTCAATTGTGTCAATTGTGTGGAAAACTGGGCAACAATCAAGTTACTGTATAATTTCGAAATTCAACTGTTTCGGTGAATATTCAATCAGGTGCCTCTTTTACATCATGAATTTATTCTCATTACTATTTATTTGTTGCTATTAGGTACGCCTAGGTACGTTTTGTGTTCTGTTAGGTAATTAGTGTCAGTATATCGTTTCTGTCCTCATCAAAAAAATATCAGAAGTAATATTCCTCCAATTAGACTTTTTCATATAAAAAATCAATAGTCCACTATTGAAATACAATGTTTGAGTGATTTTTGAGCATATTTGAATTTATCTATACAGGGTGTCCCACTAAGGTCGGCGAGGTACGATATTTCGGAAGCCATTAACTTTACAGCTTCGGGAAAAAAAATTTATAGATGAAATTGGCAAAGAGAAATCGATTTTAAATATTTTCAAGTTTCTCAAATGACCGGTAGGGGGCGAAGTTACCATGATAAAACAAAAAATTCAAATTATCTCAGGAAATCGCTCGGTGAGATACTTTTTAGATAACGGAAATGAAAAGATCATTAATTTTGGTTCAGGTTGGTGTATGGACTTTTTTTCGTTTCTTAGATAATAATGGTGGGGGAAGATTGTGAACAAAATATTGTTTGAATTGCTGTATCTTCCATACCCTTCATCCAAATTCAATCAACTTGGGCTCGTTGGAAAGATAATTTCACTCTAATTTCAAAACTGACTTTGTTTATGGTCGCTAGTTCACACCGCGTCTTATAGAGGGCGCAGTTTACTAACTATTACTTTTTTTCGATTTTCCTCGAAAAATTCGAATGGAATGATACATGTTCACATCATTTGTTTAGAAGAGCATCAAAATAGCTACATTTTAGCGCAAACCGCGATTCGATATCTTCATTTGTCTTCAAGTTATTCGCGAATAACTAATTTTTATGTATGGTATCTTCAGTGAGTGGGCCTTGTGAACAAAATAATTAATCATAATCCTAATTCTTTGCTCTAGTAGTGAAAAAGGTTATCCTTACATTCCTCAACCTCTTGTTGCATTTGTGCATTGGATTAATATTTAAATGCCACTTACTTCAAAAACAAAAATGTAGACTATGTCAACAATTGAACTGCAATAACGAAAATTATGATTTATTCAGGAAATTCGACATAAACGACATCTTCAAAATGAATGCATAAAATGATGTCCTCACATCGAGTGTTCGAAATGCATCCCATTATTTTCAATGCAGCGATTCAATCTGCGTTGCAAGCTTGATACTGCTCTTTCAATTTCTACTCTTGGAATACTGACTATAGCATCTCGAATACGTTGCTTCATGATTTCTGCAGTAGTTGGACGAGTTTGAAAAGCAATGTCCTTCAGCTTGCCCCATGAATAAAAATCAAGCACAGTGAGATCCGGGGATCTAGGCGGCCATGGAAACAAACTTCCTCGTCCGATCCAGCGGTTCGGGTATCTTTGGTCCAAAAAGTCACGAACTAACCGAGAATAGTGTGCAGGACACCCATCATGCTGAAACCACATGTCCCTCCTCATTAATAATGGAACATCTTCGAGTAGAAGAGGCAATTGGTTCCTCAAAAATTCTAAATAAATATCTGCATTCAAATGTTCATCGATGAAAAATGGGCCTATAATCCGACCGTCGAAAATGCCACACCACACATTAATACTCCATCGGTTTTGATGGTCAACTTCACGCATCCAGTGGGGATTATCAGCGGACCAGTAATGCATGTTATGCAAATTGACTCCTCCAGTACTTGAGAAAGTAGCTTCATCAGTCCACAATATGCGTGACAAAAAATGCTGTTCTTCGCCAATCATTTTTCTTAGCTAATAGCAGTAATCTAGTCTACGTTCAAAATCCAATTCCGATAGGGCCTGATGTAATTCTACGTGATATGGATGGAAGATATGGTCCATTAAAATCCTATGTACCGATGTTCTATACTAATTCCTAAGTCACGTGCAATTGTCCTTGTGCTAGAATGAGGACTTACCTGGACGTAGGCAAGAACATTAATAATATTATTTTCATTCCTAATGTTCCGATTTCGTATTGGTGGTGGAATAGGATGCACCTGTTCTGTCTTCCGCAGTCGTCTACCCAATCGGGAAAATACTCTTCTAGTAAAATGTCTCCTATCAGGATAGTTAGCTGCGTAAACTCGTTCTGCCACAGCAACATTTTCGAAACATTGAAAATAAACCGCCAACATATCATAGGTAGATCCGCGGTAGAATAAGACATTTTTAAATGAATTTCAAATGCACAAATGTCAGAATACCTCAATATGAAGGTTGCCTGGCAACCAGCTCAGTTGACGTTCAATTATTTTCACAGATATCATGATTGAAGTGAATAAATAGTGTATTCTTTTTGAGAAATGATTTTTCAATGGACAATAAGTTATTCGCGAATAACTCGAAGACAAATGAAGATATCGAATCGCGGTTCTCGCTAAAATGTAGCTATTTTGATGCTCTTCCGAACCAATGATTTGAACATGTATCATTCCATTCGAATTTTTCGAAAAAAATTGAAAAAAGTAATAGTTAGTAAACTGCGCCCTCTATAAGACGCGGTGTGAACTAGCGACCATAAACAAGGTCAGTTTTGAAATAAGAGTGAAATTATCTTTCAAACGAGCCCAAGTTGATTGAATTTGGATGAAGGGTATGGAAGATACAGCAATTCAAAAAATATTTTGTTCAGAAGCTTCCCCCACCATTATTATTCAAGATACGAAAAAAAGTCCATATACCAACCTGATCCAAAATTAATGATCTTTTCATTTCCGTTATGAAAAAAGTACCTCATCGAGCGATTTCCTGAGATAATTTGAATTTCTTGTTTTATCATGGTAACTTCGCCCCCTACCGGTCATTTGAGAAACTTGAAAATATTTTAAGTCAATTTCTCTTTGCCAATTCCATCAATAGATTTTTTTCCCGAAGCTGTAAAGTTAATGGCTTCCGTAATATTGTACCTCGCCGACCTTAGTGGGACTCCCTGTACAATATATATATCATTTTGAAGGAGAAAAGAGGAATTTAATGAGCTAATAAATTGAAAAAATCATAAGTTTGAGTTGAATCTCCAAAACCATACTGTCATCATGACAAAAGATTTGAAAAACTCCGTAAATATAGAGGGTGTCCAAAATGTGAAATAAGTTATACCTAGGCAAAATCTGAGTTTCACAAAAAGTGGCACAGAACCGCAAAAACCGCAAGGTTCCATGTTCCACAACAACAGAGATACCTCAGATGTCTGAACCAAAATGGAATACACTGTACAGGGTGATTCAAACTCCTCGCCCTTGGCTCATAACAAGGAAAGGAAAACTGCAGATGGAAATCTCTCAGAGGGGATATATTTATCCTTATTTGAAAATATCTCAGCTCCTTTCGAAATGGCGGAAATGACGTCTGCAAAATTATTTTTTCCACAGAGTCACAATTTTTCCTCATATTCTGAAAAAACATATATTTTTTCAAACATCTTCCATCGTGAAACTTTCTTTCTTTCTTCATTAAGTATGATAGCTATGATGTGATATATGATTGGCATTTTCAAATAAACTTCAACTGACCCCGCCGTGATAAAACTCAAGTCGACCGGAAAACAAATAGTAAGTAATTTGATATATTTTGCATTCATCATTTAGAACCAATTAAAGCTGAAACCAGCTGACTCGATTTTTGATTACGGCAGGGTCAGTTGATATTCATTCGAAAATATTCTTTGCATAAAGTCACAATTTTTTTCTCATGTTCTGAAAGAAAATATTCCATTCAAAACTTTCAGGAAGGAAATTTTCTCCTATCAACATTTGGTTGATAGCTATCGGGACTTTGATGTTAGCAGTTTTGAATAAATCTTAACTGACCCCGTTGTAATGAAAATCAAGGCAAATCGTTTTGCAAGCAATATGGATTGGGATACATTTTGCATTCATATTTGAACCGATTGAAACGTAAACCTGGCGACTTGTTACGGCGGGGTCAGTTGAGATTTATTTGAAAATACCAAAGATTATTGAAATGGAAATACTAAATCCAGAGTCCCACGGCTTTTAACCAAATGGAGATAGGAGAAACTTGTCATCATGAAAGTTGTTAAAAAAATATGTTCTTTCGGAATATGAGGAAAAAATAGTGGCTTCGTGAAAAAAAATTATCTGACGCTATCTCGGGAAAAGTTGAAATATATTTAAATACGAGAACATATACTTTACACGACACATCCATTCTAATCCTCTCTGCCGTATTTGCATTTGCAGTTTTCCTTTTCCTGTTATGAGCCAAGGGCGGAAAGTTTGAATCACCCTGTACATGATGGTTTCATGCTCACATAGGTCATCTTTTGATCAGAAAATCATTCCGGACATATAAGTATTATTCAGTGTTGCGCTTCAGCGCTACAGGGGCTAAGTTTTCCTCCCATAATTTTTTTATGCACTGTTATGCACATAAGAGCAGGGTACCTAATTTCAATCCTTCATTTGAGGAACTTGGTAGCTCTTTCAATATTTGAGGGATCAAAAGTAAATACTGGCGTTTTTTCTCAAACGCTATAGCAATAATGCTTTCGAAGCAATATGATAACCACGGCCTTTCATTATTTTCTTGCATATTTAATCAATTTTTCCACTCCTCAGGTGCATAATAGTTATTAATACACCAAGGTAGTGAAGAATATTAGTATTACCCAGGGACAGCAATACATTACAATCATTACATTTTTGTGGAACTGAGATATGAACCTATTGCTACTATGAAATAAATACCTATAACAGATTCAAATGCCATCAGAACAGTGAGTTCAGGTTATTATATCAGAGGTGGGTGGCTATGTCTTTATTGACTAGTGGTTATAAAATGACGAAAACTACCTTGGCAGTAAGAGTACACGTCACGCCTCGGGAAGGAGTGAATAATGGTAGGTTTTATAGCTAGTGGTGGAAAAAATAGTATATATACCACGGGACTGATATTAGGATAATAAGGAATACGAACAAACTGAAAGAAGATCAGGAAGGAAAGAAATTTGTTTCATCATTCGTAGACCGATGTCATTCGATATTCTCTGGTTCTTTCAATACGTGTATGAATGAAGGTATAGGTGTACCAGATTTGTACCTGTTCAGTTTCTAAAATCAATGAATATGTTTTCCATTTAAATTTTTTGACTCATGATTTTGGTGAAAATAATCACTCATTCGAAGGGTTGGAGAAAATCCAATTCTCATTTGACCTTGAATAAGGAAAAAAATCGCCTACGGCACTCTCCTTATTTATTATATCACTCAATATTGAATGTAATCTTTTTTTTATTTTCGAAATCTATATAGCCGGCCTACTCCGGTCGAGCTACCAACTTTTCGCATCGGGATCAAAAGTACTACAATTTTGGTTTCATCCAATTTCTCGAAATCCTTGTTCAATTCTGTTGAAAAAACGAGTGACACCTTGTTTTGGAGAATGTTTGAAAAAGGAAGAATACCATAAAAATATTAGGTACATTTTCACATTGACGTTTCTGGAGCGAATTTGCTTCCGTATTCAACATAAAAATGGAACATGTTTTAGTACGGCAGACGGTGCGGTCTATCGTTCAGTAACCCAATCATGGGGTATAACTTAATTGAACATCAAGGACATTTTTTGTCATCATCATCCACATATATAATGAGAAATTACGACATCGCCCCATGGTCGAGAGATTTTCTACAGGGAAAAATGTACGAAGATCGCGTTTTTCAATATGTCTGAAAAATAGCAGTCTAACAATAATGGGGATAAAGCTAAAAAAACATATGAGGGCTCATTTTGTAGCCTGAAGTATAACCAATCGAATGGTGTATTGACAATTCATATTTTATCATCCGAATATCTAAAAATTTCACCACTTTCAAAAACTATCCTATATAATTTTTCAATATTTCATTAATCTTCAACAAGCAAGAACTCGATTATTTTTCAAATTGAACTACATCATATTTTCCCATCAAAAACTGCGTAATTTTATGAGGAACATTTCATCTCGATCAATGGTATGGATATTCCTAACAGTTTTTGTTCTGCAATTAAATTTTTAGGACAGCGCACCACAGTCGAAGCGTTTCGTCGGAGCAAAAATGTAAAATCAATAAACCATTCTAAGCGTAACGATCGATGAAACTTTCACTCGTCGCGCGCTTAGACCGTATTCTTCATCAAAATATGCTCATTTTGTCGAAATGGAAGATATGGTGAGCAATTTATATTCAACTAGATATCTTCGAATGTATAGTTGATTGTCACAAATGCAAATTAGGCGGTTTTTACAAGAAACATCTTACAGAAAAGTAAACAATGTATGTACATTTATTAATGGTCTTCGTCATCGGATTTTTCAATATTCTTACAATGAGCGTTACATTTACATTCAGTACAACAAAATACATCCTCTGTTTTGCGAATGCACTTCTGTGTTGAACATGTTTTTTCTGTACGCAGTAAATTCATACACCCAAAAAATGGTCTACTGGTAAGCGCTGTCGACTTTCAGTCTGAAGGTCCATGGTTCGAATCGCTGTGAACTTGAACTTTTTTTTGCAACTTTTTTGTTTTTTTACTTCATTCTGGTTTTCATTTTTCATAAAATATTTGAAGTCAAATAGGTTAGTCCGTTTAGGATAAACAGTCTCATTTTATTCAATTTTGTTGAAGAACTCAACTTTTGGAATATATTATTAATCAATGTGTTTCTACACTCCATTCGGTATTCCTTCCACAAAAATATTGCAATCAGGGATAGGTTAGTTCGTTAAGGATAAATAGTTTCTGAGTTTTGCCTAAGTACTTCGAAGATGAGATATTACGGTCGGCGTGGTTTGTGCTAGCGTACAGTATATTTAGTAAAATCGCAGCCAGGAAAGTAGTTGTTTCCTGTTGAATATACTGAGAAAGAATTGATAATTTCATCACATACCGAATGCGAATTCTCTATGTATTTCTTTATATCTAAATAAACAGGTGCGGAAAAGTATGACTTTCGGCATTTGTTAGGTAAACTACATTTTCGTCTAAATTCGACAATGCGAAGATCAATTATTGTTTTATTGATTGTTCTATCTCAGATTCACAGAGGCTGTTCAAAAAACTGCTTAGGAACTGGTGATGGGTTCAGTTTTGACGAGTGATGGATATGGTCAATATCATGGAAAATTAGTCTCCAAGTTCTGAATGGTTGGAGATGACATTTCGAGAATTACACAGATTAATATTAGCTTTGAGTATTCACACTCAGTTTTCATTCGTAGGTTACCCGATTTCATCTTCGAATTTTGTCCGCCCTATATCCTATTTTTATCTGGTGGCGCCTATGGTCCAAGATCACCTGATATAGATCAGAATCAGAATCAGATAGACAAGAACGTTTATTCAATAGCTTCCATAGTGAGTTTTACAAGAACGTTTATTCAATGGCTTTCATGTGTATGTATGTATGAATAAGCATTTTTTCATCAATCCCTATCTACAGCACCGCACTAATTATCGTTAATAAAGAATTCTCGAAACTAAATTCCGTAGCTGAACTTCGATTTCAATCTAGTTTCGTATCACCTTCTTCCTTTTTCTAGAAATATGGGTACAAAATACAAAATGAATGAATTTGGGTATGACATAGATTCATATAAAGAACATCCAATATCTTGTATCTATAATCAAACTTTGAAAACTCCAAAGTTTGTTGTAAAAAAAAATTGTAAAATTGTTTCATCCGTCATTTGGTTGCTCCCTTACGAGCAACCCTCAGAAGTCTTCGAAAGTCTTGTGCGAGCAAGGAATGGCAGGGGCCTTTTTTTTTTTTTTTTTTTTTTTTTTTTTATCGATTGGAGCGCACGAAAGGGAATCCCTATAATGTTCAAAGAACATCGTGCGTTCCTAGGGAGGATAGGGACAGGAGGTAGGTATTGGAATTTTTTGAATTTTTGGAGATTATATGTTGTTGGGAATACTTCCACAGGCAATGAATTCCAGAGCCTAGCCGTTCTATGAATGAAGGAGTCTTGATAAAGAGCTGTTCGACATCTTTCGAGGTTGACAACGAAAGGATGTGCTGACTGGGCTTGTCTAGTTCGTCTGATTGGTATTGCTAGTGAAGGGATGATTGCAGAGATTTCCGAAGAACATTTCCCGTGGAAGTATCGATAGAAAAGTGAAAGGTCGCCGACCTTTCTACGGTGTTCCAATGATGTTAAAGAGTGAGTGAGTGTGGCGTCACCCACTAGGCGAATGGCTCTTCTCTGGATGGAATCTAAGAGCATCAGCGTATGTTTTGGTGCTGAACCCCATATGTGGGAACAGTATTCTAGAACAGGCCGTATCTGCGCTTTGTAGATCATAAGAAGCTGTTGAGGTGTAAAGTAGCTTTTCGCACGGAACAAGAATCCGAGTTTTTGTGAAGCAGCTTTTGCGATGGATCTGACATGATTATCCCATGAAAGAGTGTTGCTGATGGAAATACCGAGCATAGATATGGTGGGCTTGGTGGGGATGGTGGAGCCAGACATTACAATATCGGGCATACTGAGTTCCGCCTTTCTAGAGAAAATGCAGGCTTGAGTTTTGGTGGCGTTGAATTCAACTAGGTTGTTCGTTCCCCAGGCTGTGATTTCCGCAAGATCTTCATTGACAGCATTGACCTGCCTGCGCCGTGAGTTCTTAGTTTCCTGGGAAGAAATGGGAATTCTGGAAGAGAACGCAGTATGGAGGGTACTATCATCTGCAAAGCTGTGGATGGGGCAAGTTGTTACTCCCAACAGATCGTTGATATGAAGCAGGAATAATGTTGGTGCCAAAATTGATCCTTGTGGAACGCCGGAATTGATGCCAATGGTATCAGACGATACACCGTCCACCACCACGTGAAGCGATCTGCCTGAAAGAAAACTCGATAAGAGATGGCATAGCTGAGGTGGTAAGCCGTATGATGGTAGTTTGTGGAGGAGTCCTTCGTGCCAAACACGGTCGAATGCTTTCGATATGTCCAACGCGACAGCTAGAGATTCTCCGTGTTTTTCTATTGGAGATTGCCATAAATGGGTGACGTAGGCAAGTAGATCTCCAGTAGATCTTCGGTGGCGAAAGCCGTATTGTCTATCATTGATGATTCCTGAGCTCTCCAGATATTTGATAAGCTCAATATTGATGGCTTTCTCCATCACTTTGGAGATTACTGATAACAGGGCAATGGGCCTGTAGTTGTTGGGCAGGTTCTTGTTCCCTTTTTTGGGGATTGGTTGGACTCTAGCTGTCTTCCAGCATGATGGAAAAATACCCGACCTGTACGAGATGGTAAACAACTTGCAGAGAATCGGTGTTAATTCTGGTGCACATTTTTGAGGATAATGGGTGGAATTCCATCAGGACCGTTAGCCTTATTCGTTTTGAGACCAAGCAAAATTCGTCTGATAGTGCGTTGATGGAAGACGATTTCGGGCATTCGACTCTCAACGGGTGGAATGTCTGGCGGCAGTTTTCCTTGGGAGTCTAAAGTAGAGTTTGCTGCGAACATCTCTGCAAAAATATTCGCTTTCTCCTGCGATGTTGTTGCTAATGTGCCGTCGGATTTGGACAGTGGTGGAAATGAACTATTAGTGAAATTTCTTCCGACCGCTTTAGCAAGGGACCAAAACGAACGGGAGCCATTGGGGCAATCTATGAGTTTCGATCTTATCTTGGCATTGTATGTTTCTTTCGAAGCATCTATTGTCTGGCTGCAGTTATTCCTGGCATCAACGTATTCTGCTCTAGTCGCGTGGTTGGGGTTTTTGCGCCAGCGATGATAGGCTGTTTGTTTCAAGGCAACAGTTCTAGAACAGTTTTTGTTGAACCAGGGTTTCGAAGGTGATGATCTTTTCGAAAAATGAGGTATGTATGTGTCCATTCCGAGCATGATGATCTCGGATATTTCCGCAGCACACTGTGAAGGGTCCTCAGAGTCAAAGCATACTCTATGCCAAGGAAACCCGGAGAAAAACATGCGGAGACCGTCCCAATCTCCTGAATTGTAATGCCATATAAGCCGTGGGGGTGCCGGAGCAGTTGATGGAATGAAAAATGGGCAGGTTGTGGAGATGAGTGTGTGGTCAGAATTGCCAAGTGGAGCTCGTACATCTATGGTGTAGGGTGCTGAATTATTAGTGAGGAATAAGTCAAGTATGTTAGCTGAATGGTTATTGGCATCGGGAATTCGTGTGGGTTCTTTGATGAGCTGCTCTAAGCCGTGAGTGATGGCGAAAGCTTCGGCTTGTCGCCCAGCTTCATCCGTTCTGTTAGAGTGTACGAGCCAAGCAGTGTTGTGTACATTGAAATCGCCCATGATGATGATTTCTGCTGCTGGATGGTTCTGTTGAATTTGGTCAAGCTTCAGAGACAAGAATTCGAAGAGCTCTTCATAGGATGGATCATTTGGTGATAAGTAGAGACAACAAAGGTATTTGGTCTGTTTCTGGCTATCGAGTTTGAACCACATGACATCAAACTTATTTGGTTCCAAAGTTTTTTCTCGTTGGCATGAGAGATTCGTTTTAGAGTAGAGGCAGAGACCTCCCTTGAATCTGAAACGTGTGTGGAGTTCGTACCCAGGACAGAGCAGATAGGTCGTATTGGTGGATGAATCGACCTGTGTCTCAGTAAGAGCCAATATGTCTGGCTTTTCAATTTGAAGGTGTCGATGGACATCGTTGATGTTCTTACTTAGACCTCGGATGTTGCATAGGTCTATCTTGAGGACTTTTTGAGCCGATGGTGAACCCCCTCTAGCACCTCTCGCCCGGAAATCCGAATGGAGAGGTATTTTACTTCCGGATAATTTCACTTGAGGAGAACTCATCATCGCGTATTGTGTATAAAGAAGGGAGGTTGGCGTGGGAGGAAAAGGAAATTGGGTTGGGTTGGGTTGGCCGGAACATCAACCAGCTACTGAAACACGGGTAAGTATACCCATTTCACAGTGCCTATGGTTGATGTGGTGGTATCGCACCGGGCGATGGCGTTAACCATCTTCCACCTATTGGCGTCCTTTTAGTCGCCTTCTACGACAGGCAGGACTTACCGTGGGGTTATTCTAATCCGACCACCACCTTCAAACGTGTGATCCCAAACACTTGTAACATGCCAAACACCTATTTCTCGAACCCTTCTCTCAACTGACTTCAAGGAATTGTAGTTTTTAAGAAAATACTTCAAATAAACACTTTCTTCTCCATATAGCAAAAAAGTTGGGTGACGTTCATATATTTTATATTGAAATGTGGTCATTCATCACTTCATATCATATGAACGATCTTATTCTCGAGTGTACAAGAGCAATAGGAACATAAAAGCAGGTCGAACTGAAAGTATACGTAGAATCCCCACATGACGTGAGAGCAGGCAACACTGTGACCGGCGTTCGCTCTGCGCGTGGCTGGTAGGCCTCTCTGCAGTCTGTCATTTTACGGTTCTGCTGCATTACATTCTGATGAATTACGATTCTGCCAATGTACGGTTTTGATTTTTTACGGTTCTGCTGACGTACAGTTCCTATATTTCACGATTCTGTCGATGTACGGTTCTGAATTTTTACGATTCTGTTATTTTACGGATCTAACATTTTACTATTCTGCTGAATTACGGTTCTGATAGTTTACGATTCTATCACAATACAGTATATGACATTACAGTTTGATGAAGTACATTCTGTTGTACATTGTACGTTCTGATATAATATGATTCTGATGGAATACGGTCTGTTGTATTACGAGTCTGTCGATGTACGGTTTTAGCATTTTACGATTCTTTCAATTTACACTTCTGATATTTTGAGATTCTGTGAATATGCTGTTCTGATTTTTTGCTATTCTGTCAATGTACGGTTCTGACATTTTATTATTCTGTCGATAAACGGTCTGTTGTATTTCGATTCTGACAAAGTACGGTCTGCTAATGTGCGGTCTGTCATTCTGCGATTCTGACGAATTACGGTCTGTGTTGTTATGATTCTGACGAAATATCATTCCGCTGTGATGTTGGTTTGCTAGTTTTCGATTCTGTATATTTGCGGATCTGCGATATTGCTATTATAGAAAAATACACATCTGCGCATTTGCAATCTGTTATTGTCTGGTATGCTCATGTACAGTATACAAAATACGGTTTGAGGGATTGCGGTTCTGTGCATCTACAGTAGAGATAAATACGATTCCTATAAAATATTGTTCTATTGAGTTACTGGTTTGAAATTGTATATTCTGATGGATTACGGATCTGCGATTAGTAGAAAAACAAAGGGACTGCACAGCTGCTCTCTCGTACATGCTTTCTTACCTATGAGAGTGCAGAAATTTTGAACATACAAAATGAGTACCCCTTGCTCTCCCATACATATGTTTCCTTACCTATGGGAGTTCTGATATTTCAATATGAGTACCCCTTGCTCTCTCATACATGTTTTCTTACCTATGAGAGTACACCTTGCTCTCTCGTATATGTTTCCTTACCTATGAGAGTACTCCTTGCTCTCTCATACATGTTTCCTTACCTATGAGAGTACACCTTGCTTCCTCATATATGTTTCCTTACCTATGAGAGTACCCCTTGCTCTCTCATACATGTTTCCTTACCTATGAGATTTCGAACATACAGTATAAGTACACCTTGCTCATATTTCTGGTTGCGCCACTGCCCTCCATTCGAAAACATTCCGAAATAAGTGCACCGAGTAGAAGTGAAAGCAATAGCTGTGACCATTGCGAAATCATTCCGATGTCACTCGTTTATTTAATTTTGCGGAGGCTGGAACTTAATTAGCATATCCACGAGATTCTCGGTCGACAGACGGGATGCTAGTCGATAGAAATGGAAAGTATGTTATTAGTTCATAAAAATGCACTTGGAGGGCAATTGCTTATGCAACTTGTGCTACATACTTCCGAATCCATTTGATTAAATCAACATTATCTAGAACATTGATTTCCTATGATTCGATGTTTTTTTTTATCGGTTGGATCGCACGAAATTCCTGTTCGTTACCCCTTGCTCTCCCATTTACGAGTACTCCTCGAAGGCATTTGCTTATGCAACTTGTGCTACATACTCCCGAATCCATTTGATTAAATCAACATTATCTAGAACATTGATTTCCTATGATTCGATGTTTTTTTTATCGGTTGGATCGCACGAAATTCCTGTTCGTTACACCTTGCTCTCCCATTTGCGAGTATTCCTCGAAGGCAATTGTTTATGCAACTTGTGCTACGTACCTACTTCCATTTGATTTAAACAACATTATCTAGAACATTGATTTTCAATGATTCGATGTTTTCAATGATTTCTATCAGTTGGAGCGCACGAAATTCCTATAATAAGAACATCGTGCGTAACTAGGCAGGATATAGGGAGAGGAGGTAGGTGTTTTTTTTTTACTTTTGGAGATCAAAAATTCTTGTTACTCAGGCAATGAATTACAGAGCTTTACCGTTCTATAGTCGAGTTTTGATAAAGTGCTGTTCGACATATTTCGAGGTTGACAACTAAAGGAAGTGCTGACTTGTCGAGTTCGTCTGACTGGTATTGATAGTGATGGATAGATTCATCTGTCCAGTGCTTTATGTATTCTCAATGATACTCATTGCCGTTGGATTTTTCTTTCAACTTCGCAATGAATTCCAGAGCTCACGAGTTTTGTGCTGGTTCGACATATGTCGAAGTTGATGACAATGAAAGGATGTGCTGAGTTCGTCTAACTGGTATTGATGGATATATTTGGATTTTTTTTCAAGCACGACGCTTTATGTATAGTCAATGATACTCATTGGCGTTGGTTTTTTTTTTGAACTCATGATCTTTTTGTTCAGAATCCCAAGACCTCATTCAATAATTATTTCAGCAGACTCCAATAGTGTCCAGATAGAAAATTGGCTACATATTGAATTCAAGTTTCCACAATAATGTGCTGCTTGTTCGATTAGGCAAAGCCAAGGATATCTAAGGATATAGGGTGCTGACAGGGTGCTTCGATACGAGTTTATTAATTATATTTAAAACTTGATAACAATGCTACTCAAATCCAGCTCTCATTTGGAATCTGCTGAAATAATTATTGAGTGAGGTCTTGGGATTCTGACCAAAAAGATCATTTCCTAAGGCAATGAATTCCCGAGCTTCACCGTTCTATAGTTGAATAATGTGCTGTTCGACATATTTTGAGGTTGACAACAATGAAAGGATGTGCTGACTTGGTCGAGTTTGTCTGACTGGTATAGATAGTGATGGATTTGGATTTTTCTGTCCAGTGCTTTATGTATTCTCATGATTTTAAACTCCCTAGAACTCACCTATGATTTGCCATGAATTCTTTTTTCAATGTTTCCCTACTAAGGTTTGTCATGGAACTCTGGTATTTACCACTTGAAGGCAAATACTATTGCAACTTGCGCTTCAAACGAATTAGTTATGTTTGATCATCGTTTTTCAATGATTCGGTATAATGTAATTAAACTATCTCTACTCTTATTAGGTTTGAAATGCTCATTCCGATGATCTAGAGTTCGGTGTGTCTACACATTGTCAGTATGGATGAATTCTCTAGGCAAGTTCAATATTTCGAGCGTTAGGAGCGCACGGAAGGATATCTCTATCGAAACTGTGATTCTCGATTTGCCTGAGGAGGTTCATGAGGATGTAGATTTTGCAGGTACGTCGAAACAAATTCATTAAATTTTTGTGTGACTTTGTATGACATTGGAGAAATGGATTCATACGGAACTCTCTCTCAATTCCTTGGTATAATTTCCTTTCTCACTCCTCTCTTGTCATGAAGAAAGTCGCTCATGAGTATTTATAATTCGAAACATATTCATTATGTTTTTATAAACTATGGTTGATGAAATTTGGACGAATGGATGATGATCTCTTGATTCGATTTTTTTTCCACTCCTCAGGTATACACCTCTTGAAGCATGCTGTATGGAATTCCATATAAGCTCATCTATTGACAGACAATAATGAAATACTTTTAGAAAAATGGATGATTCTCATGATTTATACAGAATCGCTCATCTATTGACAGACAAAAATGAAATACGGATGATTCTCATGATTTATACAGAATCCCTGGTATAATTTATTACTAGGGCTCCCCATGAGGATGCCTGAAGAAAGTATTTCCAGCATGCTGTGTGAAATTCATTATTATCGATTGGGAGACAATCACTGAACGCCACTATTCAGCAGTCAGATGATTTTCTCTTGTCATTACCAGATGATTTTTTTTTCCACTCCTCAGGTATACACCTCTTGAAGTAGCCAGCATGCTGTATATATGGAATTCCATATAGGCTTACACAGACAATAATGAAATACTTTTATGGATGATTCTCATGATTTATACA
The DNA here is from genome assembly GCA_918026855.4 of Phaedon cochleariae. NCBI lineage: Eukaryota > Metazoa > Arthropoda > Insecta > Coleoptera > Chrysomelidae > Phaedon > Phaedon cochleariae. The sequence continues at coordinate 23,796,564 of OU896710.1, forward strand.
GAATCCCTGTTTATTACTAGGGCTCCCCATGAGGATGCCTGAAGAAAGTATTTCCAGCATGCTGTGTGAAATTCATTATTATCGATTGGGAGACAATCACTGAACGCCACTATTCAGCAGTCAGATGATTTTTTCTTGTCATTACCAGATGATTTTTTTTTCCACTCCTCAGGTATACACCTCTTGAAGTAGCCAGCATGCTGTATATATGGAATTCCATAGAGGCTTACACAGACAATAATGAAATACTTTTATGGATGATTCTCATGATTTATACAGAATCCCTGTTTATTACTAGGGCTCCCCATGAGGATGCCTGAAGAAAGTATTTCCAGCATGCTGTGTGAAATTCATTATTATCGATTGGGAGACAATCACTGAACGCCAGTATTCAGCAGTCAGATGATTTTCTCTTGTCATTACCAGATGATTTTTTTTCCACTCCTCAGGTATACACCTCTTGAAGTAGCCAGCATGCTGTATATATGGAATTCCATATAGGCTTACACAGACAATAATGAAATACTTTTATGGATGATTCTCATGATTTATACAGAATCCCTGTTTATTACTAGGGCTCCTCATGAGGATGCCTGAAGAAAGTATTTCCAGTATGCTTTGTGAAATTCATTATTATCGATTGGGAGATCACTGAACGCCACTGTTCAGCAGTCAGATGATTTTCTCTTGTCATTGCCAGATGCAATACCTCAATGGAAATTTTCTCAAGTTTTCTGGAAATTGCATTACAAAATATTGCAGATTTGTTCACAGGAATTTATTCGTTCTGATCTTGTAGGAGTTGCTAGGCTCCTAATTGTAGCCTGGATGAATATTCATTACAGAACCCGCAACCCGATGTCCAGTGAATTCTTTCAAATTGAGTTTCCACCAGAAATGAATCGCAATCTCTAGTTTCAGTTGAATGTTCACTACAGAATCCCATTTCACATCTCACTCATATCCAATTATTCCAGAAAATTGGGTTTCAAAAAATTGGTTCGTGACGAGTTTCCAGTATGACTTATTAGGAATACCCATGGATATTTGCTAATAGGTTGCTTCAATAGAATGTTCAATCTTCACCGCCTCGATAAAACTCGAATGGGAGCTTGCTGCCACTGTTCAACAAGGAACTTAGAATTTCATGCGAATTCTACACGAATCAATTTGAATGCACGATGAAAAATATATCAGTCAGCAAGTGTAGAAAACGATTCAACACGAATGGAACGAAATATAATAAACAAAAAAAATTTCCATTTCGTCAGGATTTTTCATCATATTGACTAACTCGGAATAATGACTCCAGCCATCTATTGTGACACTGTATGAGAAAGTTGACCCACCATACATCGATATCCGCAACAACACTGCTCACTATAACCAGTTTGATGTATTCGCTTTTGTGGAAACCATGAAGCTAGTAGTGTTATTTTTGAGAACGAAAGATTGCAACTCACCACCGTAATGAATAATTGGATTATTTGGATATCCATCAGGAAATATTTCGCCCTCATCAAAATCATTGGGTTTCGAAACAAAAAATTCTCAGAAAATTAGTTGACTCGACCTTTTGAGTATTGTCAAATTGCACGCTGGAAATCCATCAGGAATATTTTTACCCAGGGCAGAAAATATTGAGTTTCGGAACTAAAATTGCAGAAAATTCCTTGATTCGACGTTTTTTAGTATTGTCAAGATTCATTAGGTAATTTGTGAAATTTTTTTCCGTCTAGATAGACTGACAGACAGCTACACTGCTCAGGAAAATATGTGGATATTCCTAGCCAAATTCTATTGGATATTTCCGTGCAAAAATATTCCACACATTCCCGAAAAAGATTTTACATTTCCATTTGATTTGATATCTTATCGAATAAATTATTCCAATGGCAGGTGTGATTGTCCTTCGGTATCGAGTTATCAATTTATAAAACTGGTTATAGCGAGAAGTGTTGTTGCGGATATCAATCCTAGAATCCTTTTATGCTGATGAAACAATTCCTCCCCGAATAATCATCAGTTCATCATGATTGATCATTTTGTATTCATAGGTAAATGACCGGAAAACTCAGACTGGGAATATCTTTGAATTTTGATTTAATTAAGAAGTATGCACATCACAATGAAAGGTATATATATGAAAAAGAGGAATAAGAAGAAATTCATAAAGATTTGTGCTCGAAACTACACTTGGTGGGTAGTGTATACTTCGAGCCTCTGGAAATTGCAGCCTGCGAGTTGCATGCATTTTTCCCAATAATACTGATAAGAACTATATCCATACATGAAATCACAGTTTATGTAAAATAATGACTGAATGTGGGAAATTTTTCTCCATATGGCTGGTGAAAAACAATTGGCAGTCTGGAATCTGCGTGAAACCAGTGAATTTCGATTGTGTTTGGAAATTATATGGCTAATATTTCGTTTTCGATTCTCGAGATTTTCCATGATTTGAGTAGCTAATAAATCAAATATAGTACATAGTGTGTTCACTATTCTCATGATCGAAATCAACCATACTCAGTAGATATCATTCCAATTATTCTCGGTGAAATTCGAATATAATTCAGAGTATAGTTGATATTCTGATTCAACGAAATTGAAATTCCACAACGGAATCCATATGCCAACAAATTATTGAAAATGATTTGCAAAAATAACTGAAAAAATAATCAAAATGGTCAATTCATAAATCACCTTTCCTTCGCTTTTTTTTTCATGAAAATATATAATCGAAACTAATTGTTGGGTTTAATGTATACTTCAAGTCTGGTGAGTGAAAGTGAAATTTTATGCCCAAGGCAGTTCTCGAGTTGAATAACCAGAACACATGCGTGCATGCAATGCATTTTTACCGACAAATGATCTACGCGCGTGTAATGGTGAAACATTTCCAATTTTGTTCGGTATGTATGAGCAAAAAATATTCTGAAATGCCTATCATGTTGAAAAAAAAATTGGCAATCAATTCACAGCTGTTGAACCAATGAATTTCGCCCAAATATGCATTTGCTTATTTTTCATCAACCGAATTATTTTCGGATGGTTATTGAAACACATGATATTTACCATTAATTTCAGTCCACTTTTCTTCCAGCTAGCAATTTGATATTTCCATAGCAAATAGTACGTCCACTTCATCAAAGTTCCGTTGATATAGGTGGCGCGTGGAATCGTGAACCATATCCAATTTTGTTCGGTATCTATGACTAAGCAAACAAATATTCTGAAATGCCTACTATGTTGGAATTTGTTGAACCAGTGAATTTCGCCCAAATATGCATTTTTGATCAACCGAATTATTTTCAGGTGGTTATTGAAACACAGCCTGTTATTTGATATTTACCATGAATTTCAGTCCATTTTTCTTCCAGCTGCAATATGATTTTTCCATAGAAAATAGTACGTACATTTCAACAAATTCAGCATTTCAAGAAAGTCACTAGGAGTGAATTCTTGTGCAATTTTCGTCCAAAAAGAATATTCGAGAATTTTCATCAACATCTTTTTTATAAAAAATCCGTATTGAAAAAAAATCTTGATGATAGTTTCTGGATACGTTGGATTATTTGAAATGCAAACTTGTAGAAAAGAAGAAGTGGTCATGTGTCATTCGTGAAATTTCCCCGAATGACTGAAAAAAAAATTATACAGGGAGTTTCGAGAATTTTCTTCAACATCTTTTTGATAAAAAATCCAGGTCCGTATTGAAAAAAAAATGTTGATGATGGTTTCTGGATACGTTGGATGAAATGCAAACTTGTAGAAAAGAAGAAGTGGTCATGTGTCATTCGTGAAATTTCCCCGAATGACTAAAAAAAAATTATACAGGGAGTTTCATGTGGGACACACTCCTAGGGGTGTTGGAGCGTATCGAAAGAAATGATAGAAGTACCCATAATCATAGGTCCTGAAAGACTTTGTTTGCTACAGGGCGTTATTTTTTCAATGTGCTCTCGGAATACTTTGGTCGTAATAAACCTTGATGGAATTCAAAATTAAGTGAACTTCAATTCATTGTAAATTGTTATGAATATTTTTCATATTCGCCAACAAAAAAAATTCACAAATTTGCAATTTGTTCCTCAAATTCAAAATTATGGTTAATTCTCCACAAAACGATTTCTATACTTCCAACGTATGGAAAGTCGAGGTTTCTAATTCTTGAGGTTATGTTTGGAAACTGGATATGTACGTTGTCCGTTTGATAATAGGTTCCTCCTTTTTGTTAAAAATATTGATTAAATCTAGCGAACGAAAGATTTTTTTTCCTTGATAACTGTCGTAGGTGCGTTGATATTTCAAGAGACAAAAAAGTTCGCAAATGAAACAAAGAGTAACATCAGAGGCGCACCACAAGAAAGTTTATGAAGCGAAGAAGGGTTTGACCCCCCTGAAGAAATATTTCCCTGTAGATTTTTACAATAACTTGACATACTGTAAATTGTGAGACGTAACCCATTTTTTCAAATTTGATCTGAATATCTCGAGAACTGAAAGAGCTATAAAGAAAAAATATATGAAAATCTTGAAATTTCAACGCTCTGTCGGGGTAACGAAGTGTTTATTCGAAAAGAGCACCTGGAATCTTGATACTGAGTTTTGTCAACACCCTGTATAATTCATCTATATTAGATATTCTGACGATACATGATGACACCTCATCAGACGATACTGAAACAAAAAAGTTTTTCATGAACGGCCTAGCTTGAATGCCTCTGAACATTTCACAACGGAATCTTTAATCCAACAAATTATTGAAAATACATTGAGAATCGACTGAAAAAATAATTCTTCCTCTTGAGGAAAAACTCCGAATTCTATTCCCATGAGGAAATCACAGCATATGAATAATTTTTCGCATTACCAAGAATTATCGCTATTGCAATATAATTTTCCGACAAAGGATTTTTCCATCGGCCTACGTTTGTTAATTATATCGCTGACTGCGAGGACATCATGAAACATGAATACACTCATAAGTTCGTTTTGTTTTACATGATGATGAAATATTTTTTTGCTTGTTCCACTAGGTTTCATTTGAAAAAGGAGATTTTGATGATATCAACAGAAAAAAAATGTGAATTCTCAGTTGGAAACAATTTGTATTCATTCTGCTCGCGAAAGTCTTTGAGAATATTTCAAAAATGTCCTCCGTCATTGCAATAATTTTTTTCTTTCTTTTTTACGGACTTGTCAATTTATATGATGAACAAAGAATTTGTGATTCATGGTGCAAAGATTTAGAAGGTGATCGAAATCAGTGTTATTTTGATAAGAGAAATTGTTTCGAAAAAATTGTGCATTTAGAGAACGAGGTCATCTTGAATTTAAAATCCGAGGTAGAGAATCTTAAATTTTTATTGGAAGGATGTATTGACAATAAAACGTTCACTGTAGATTTGGAAAAAACTATTTGAAAATAAATTACGATAAACTTAAATACAATTGTTCACTCAACTGGGGTACAATGAATAGTGAAATAAATGATTCAAAATCAGAGATAAATTCTAATAACAAAATGATAGAATCTCTTAAACTAAATAATTCTCAAATCATGGAAAATTTGACAAGATGTGATTCTTTCCTCTATAATTCAGACAAAGAAATTATACAGAATAGTGCCATGATTCACAAATTCAGATTGAATTGGAATTTATCAAAATCCAAGAATCTGAAATATCAAAAAATAATAAAGAATTTGAAAAAAAGAATTCAAAATTTGAAAAAAAAACTTGCATCTAAGAAAAAGAAGAATTATTGTATTGAGAATTGATATGTCGTTTGAAAAATTGAAATTGAGAACCGAAAACAGGTAATGTGGATTAGGCCTCAATAAATAGCTTCATATGATATTCTATATAAGCTATCTAATGGGGGAAACCACAATAAAAAAAACGAGCCGATCACTTTACCTCATGGGTGGTTTTGGAAACAAGTGAAATACTTCAACAATTTCAATTCTTCAATCGAAATGTCAATTCACAAGTGGTAACAAATTATTCCTTTGGTTTATAAAAAAGACGGCAAATTATTTTTTATTGCCTTGATTCGACGTACAATGATTGAAATCTTCAGTGAATCAATTTTACAAGTAAAGTTATATATATTGGAGAGGCGCTTGTTCTGCATAACTATTGAAATCGTAGATTTTCTTCAATGAGGCAAAGAATCTCCTTCACCAAGTATGATCGAAATTTGATTTCCATTCTTCCACCAAAATAAAAATTAGCAAACTCACCCAGTAGAAAATGATATTTTCTGGTACACATAAAAATTCAGTGTACGATATTTTGTTTCACTTCGAGCACAGATATTATTTCAGATATGAATTGTTATTATTGAGTCATAAAAACCATCTAAGAATTTTCTCGAAGAACACAAAAATCACCAAGTAGGTGGACCACAAAATTATGTTACACAAAATGTGGCTAGTTTCGGTTCACACGTACAGTACCTGTAAAAAGGAGGAACATTATTGGAAGTTGTACAATCCAAAAATCAGTCCGTTGAACAAATCATTGATTTTTGAACCGACTGAACAGCCAAAAAAAAAACAACAATCATTAACAAAATTGGTACAGAAGTTAGACAAAAATATTATTAATTCACTCAAACGAGTTTTATCTTCGAAGTGGTCATTATTTATCAAAAAATCAAGTGTGAACCGATTTTTTCGATACATCATTTCAGTTTGAATTTGAACGATCATCGATGATCGAAACATAATGCAGATACATGAAAAACGGAACAAAAACTCTCCGGACTTTTCGCGAGTATATCTGTCCTTCTGCTAACATGATTTTTTTCTTGTCAACTGTATTTTTCATGTGCATGAATTTCACTTATGTTCGAGGAACATTGTGGTATCTGAGAATACGTCACAAAAAAATACTTAGGTGAAAAAAATTTTTTTCTTCCAAAATTGTCTCAGACATTTTTTCACTAGATGCCATCTTTTTAGAGACCTGATATTGTGTCAAAATATAGTTATTGCCCTGTATATCATTGGCAACTATCCGAAAATCCGTCACAAAAAATAATTAGGTGGAAATAAATGTTTCTCTCTAGAATCGTCTTAGTTATTTTTTCACTAGATGCCATCTATTCAGAGACCTGAAATTCTGTCAAAATATAGTTATCGCCCTGTATATTGATGGTAACTATCTGAGAATACGTCACAAAAAATACTTAGGTGGAAAAAATGTTTTTTTCCAAAATTGTCTCAGATATTTTTTCACTAGATGCCATCTTTTTAGAGACCTGATATTGTGTCAAAATATAGTTATTGCCCTGTATATCATTGGCAACTATCTGAAAATCCGTCACAAAAAATAATTAGGTGAACAAAAAATGTTTCTCTCTAAAATCGTCTTAGATATTTTTTCACTAGATGCCATCTATTCAGAGACCTGAGATTCTGTCAAATTATAGTTATCGCCCTGTATATTGATAGTAACTATCTGAGAATACGTCACAAAAAATACTTAGGTGAAAAAAATGTTTCTCTCTAAAATCGTCTTAGATATTTTTTCACTAAATACTATCTATTTAGAGACCTGAAACTCTGCCAAAATATAGTTATCTTCCTGTATATCATTGGAAACTATCTGAAAATCCGTCACAAAAAATAATCAGGTGGAAAAAATGTTTCTCTCTGAAATGGTCTTAGATATTTTTCCACTAGATGTCATCTATTGAGAGATTTGAAATTCTGTCAAAATATAGTTATTGCCCTATATATCATTGGTAACTATCTGAAAATCCGTCACACGAAATAATTGGGTGGAAAAAAATGTTTCTCTCTAAAATCGTCTTAGATATTTTTTCACTAAATGCCATCTATTTAGAGACCTGAAATTCTGTCAAAATATAGTTATCGCCCTGTATATCATTGGCAACTATCTGAAAATCCGTCACAAAAAAATAATTAGGTGGAAAAAAATGTTTCTTTCTAAAATCGTCTTAGCTATTTTTTCACTAGATGCCATCTTTTCAGAGACCTGAAATTCTGTCAAAATATAGTTATCGCCCTGTATATCATTGGCAACTATATGAAAATCCGTCACAAAAAATAATTAGGTGGAAAAAAATGTTTCTCTCTAAAATCGTCTTAGATATTTTTTCTTAGCCATATAATTTCTAAACACAATCGAAATTCACTGGTTTCACGCAGATTCCAGACTGCCAATTGTTTTTCACCAGCCATATGGAAAAAAAATTTCCACATTCAGTCATTATTTTACATAAACTGTGATTTCATGTATGGATATAGTTCTTATCAGTATTATTGGGAAAAATGCATGCAACTCGCAGGCTGCAATTTCCAGAGGCTCGAAGTATACACTACCCACCAAGTGTAGTTTCGAGCACAAATCTTTATGAATTTCTTCTTATTCCTCTTTTTCATATATATACCTTTCATTGTGATGTGCATACTTCTTAATTAAATCAAAATTCAAAGATATTCCCAGTCTGAGTTTTCCGGTCATTTACCTATGAATACAAAATGATCAATCATGATGAACTGATGATTATTCGGGGAGGAATTGTTTCATCAGCATAAAAGGATTCTAGGATTGATATCCGCAACAACACTTCTCGCTATAACCAGTTTTATAAATTGATAACTCGATACCGAAGGACAATCACACCTGCCATTGGAATAATTTATTCGATAAGATATCAAATCAAATGGAAATGTAAAATCTTTTTCGGGAATGTGTGGAATATTTTTGCACGGAAATATCCAATAGAATTTGGCTAGGAATATCCACATATTTTCCTGAGCAGTGTAGCTGTCTGTCAGTCTATCTAGACGGAAAAAAATTTCACAAATTACCTAATGAATCTTGACAATACTAAAGAACGTCGAATCAAGGAATTTTCTGCAATTTTAGTTCCGAAACTCAATATTTTCTGCCCTGGGTAAAAATATTCCTGATGGATTTCCAGCGTGCAATTTGACAATACTCAAAAGGTCGAGTCAACTTATTTTCTGGAATTTTTTGTTTCGAAACCCAATGATTCTGATAAGGGCGAAATATTTCCTGATGGATATCCAAATAATCCAATTATTCATTACGGTGGTGAGTTGCAATCTTTCGTTCTCAAAAATAACACTACTAGCTTCATGGTTTCCACAAAAATCGAATACATCAAACTGGTTATAGTGAGCAGTGTTGTTGCGGATATCGATGTATGGTGGGTCAACTTTCTCATACAGTGTCACAATAGATGGCTGGAGTCATTATTCCGAGTTAGTCAATATGATGAAAAATCCTGACGAAATGGAAATTTTTTTGTTTATTATATTTCGCAACCTATTAGCAAATATCCATGGGTATTCCTAATAAGTCATACTGGAAACTCGTCACGAACCAATTTTTTGAAACACAATTTTCTGGAATAATTGAATATAAGTGAGATGTGAAATGGGATTCTGTAGTGAACATTCAACTGAAACTAGAGATTGCGATTCATTTCTGGTGGAAACTCAATTTGAAAGAATTCACTGGACATCGGGTTGCGGGTTCTGTAATAAATATTCATCGAGGCTACAATTAGGAGCCTAGCAACTCCTACAAGATCAGAACGAATAAATTCCTGTGAACAAATCTGCAATATTTTGTAATGCAATTTCCAGAAAACTTGAGAAAATTTCCATTGAGGTATTGCATCTGGTAATGACAAGAGAAAATCATCTGACTGCTGAACAGTGGCGTTCAGTGATCCCCCAATTGATAATAATGAATTTCACAAAGCATACTGGAAATACTTTCTTCAGGCATCCTCATGAGGAGCCCTAGTAATAAACAGGGATTCTGTATAAATCATGAGAATCATCCATAAAAGTATTTCATTATTGTCTGTGTAAGCCTATATGGAATTCCATATATACAGCATGCTGGCTACTTCAAGAGGTGTATACCTGAGGAGTGGAAAAAAAAATCATCTGGTAATGACAAGAGAAAATCATCTGACTGCTGAATACTGGCGTTCAGTGATTGTCTCCCAATCGATAATAATGAATTTCACACAGCATGCTGGAAATACTTTCTTCAGGCATCCTCATGAGGAGCCCTAGTAATAAACAGGGATTCTGTATAAATCATGAGAATCATCCATAAAAGTATTTCATTATTGTCTGTGTAAGCCTATATGGAATTCCATATATACAGCATGCTGGCTACTTCAAGAGGTGTATACCTGAGGAGTGGAAAAAAAAATCATCTGGTAATGACAAGAAAAAATCATCTGACTGCTGAATAGTGGCGTTCAGTGATTGTCTCCCAATCGATAATAATGAATTTCACACAGCATGCTGGAAATACTTTCTTCAGGCATCCTCATGGGGAGCCCTAGTAATAAACAGGGATTCTGTATAAATCATGAGAATCATCCATAAAAGTATTTCATTATTGTCTGTGTAAGCCTATATGGAATTCCATATATACAGCATGCTGGCTACTTCAAGAGGTGTATACCTGAGGAGTGGAAAAAAAATCATCTGGTAATGACAAGAGAAAATCATCTGACTGCTGAATAGTGGCGTTCAGTGATTGTCTCCCAATCGATAATAATGAATTTCACACAGCATGCTGGAAATACTTTCTTCAGGCATCCTCATGGGGAGCCCTAGTAATAAATTATACCAGGGATTCTGTATAAATCATGAGAATCATCCGTATTTCATTTTTGTCTGTCAATAGATGAGCGATTCTGTATAAATCATGAGAATCATCCATTTTTCTAAAAGTATTTCATTATTGTCTGTCAATAGATGAGCTTATATGGAATTCCATACAGCATGCTTCAAGAGGTGTATACCTGAGGAGTGGAAAAAAAATCGAATCAAGAGATCATCATCCATTCGTCCAAATTTCATCAACCATAGTTTATAAAAACATAATGAATATGTTTCGAATTATAAATACTCATGAGCGACTTTCTTCATGACAAGAGAGGAGTGAGAAAGGAAATTATACCAAGGAATTGAGAGAGAGTTCCGTATGAATCCATTTCTCCAATGTCATACAAAGTCACACAAAAATTTAATGAATTTGTTTCGACGTACCTGCAAAATCTACATCCTCATGAACCTCCTCAGGCAAATCGAGAATCACAGTTTCGATAGAGATATCCTTCCGTGCGCTCCTAACGCTCGAAATATTGAACTTGCCTAGAGAATTCATCCATACTGACAATGTGTAGACACACCGAACTCTAGATCATCGGAATGAGCATTTCAAACCTAATAAGAGTAGAGATAGTTTAATTACATTATACCGAATCATTGAAAAACGATGATCAAACATAACTAATTCGTTTGAAGCGCAAGTTGCAATAGTATTTGCCTTCAAGTGGTAAATACCAGAGTTCCATGACAAACCTTAGTAGGGAAACATTGAAAAAAGAATTCATGGCAAATCATAGGTGAGTTCTAGGGAGTTTAAAATCATGAGAATACATAAAGCACTGGACAGAAAAATCCAAATCCATCACTATCTATACCAGTCAGACAAACTCGACCAAGTCAGCACATCCTTTCATTGTTGTCAACCTCAAAATATGTCGAACAGCACATTATTCAACTATAGAACGGTGAAGCTCGGGAATTCATTGCCTTAGGAAATGATCTTTTTGGTCAGAATCCCAAGACCTCACTCAATAATTATTTCAGCAGATTCCAAATGAGAGCTGGATTTGAGTAGCATTGTTATCAAGTTTTAAATATAATTAATAAACTCGTATCGAAGCACCCTGTCAGCACCCTATATCCTTAGATATCCTTGGCTTTGCCTAATCGAACAAGCAGCACATTATTGTGGAAACTTGAATTCAATATGTAGCCAATTTTCTATCTGGACACTATTGGAGTCTGCTGAAATAATTATTGAATGAGGTCTTGGGATTCTGAACAAAAAGATCATGAGTTCAAAAAAAAAACCAACGCCAATGAGTATCATTGACTATACATAAAGCGTCGTGCTTGAAAAAAAATCCAAATATATCCATCAATACCAGTTAGACGAACTCAGCACATCCTTTCATTGTCATCAACTTCGACATATGTCGAACCAGCACAAAACTCGTGAGCTCTGGAATTCATTGCGAAGTTGAAAGAAAAATCCAACGGCAATGAGTATCATTGAGAATACATAAAGCACTGGACAGATGAATCTATCCATCACTATCAATACCAGTCAGACGAACTCGACAAGTCAGCACTTCCTTTAGTTGTCAACCTCGAAATATGTCGAACAGCACTTTATCAAAACTCGACTATAGAACGGTAAAGCTCTGTAATTCATTGCCTGAGTAACAAGAATTTTTGATCTCCAAAAGTAAAAAAAAAAAACACCTACCTCCTCTCCCTATATCCTGCCTAGTTACGCACGATGTTCTTATTATAGGAATTTCGTGCGCTCCAACTGATAGAAATCATTGAAAACATCGAATCATTGAAAATCAATGTTCTAGATAATGTTGTTTAAATCAAATGGAAGTAGGTACGTAGCACAAGTTGCATAAGCAATTGCCTTCGAGGAATACTCGCAAATGGGAGAGCAAGGTGTAACGAACAGGAATTTCGTGCGATCCAACCGATAAAAAAAACATCGAATCATAGGAAATCAATGTTCTAGATAATGTTGATTTAATCAAATGGATTCGGGAGTATGTAGCACAAGTTGCATAAGCAAATGCCTTCGAGGAGTACTCGTAAATGGGAGAGCAAGGGGTAACGAACAGGAATTTCGTGCGATCCAACCGATAAAAAAAAACATCGAATCATAGGAAATCAATGTTCTAGATAATGTTGATTTAATCAAATGGATTCGGAAGTATGTAGCACAAGTTGCATAAGCAATTGCCCTCCAAGTGCATTTTTATGAACTAATAACATACTTTCCATTTCTATCGACTAGCATCCCGTCTGTCGACCGAGAATCTCGTGGATATGCTAATTAAGTTCCAGCCTCCGCAAAATTAAATAAACGAGTGACATCGGAATGATTTCGCAATGGTCACAGCTATTGCTTTCACTTCTACTCGGTGCACTTATTTCGGAATGCTTTCGAATGGAGGGCAGTGGCGCAACCAGAAATATGAGCAAGGTGTACTTATACTGTATGTTCGAACTCTCATAGGTAAGGAAACATGTATGAGAGAGCAAGGGGTACTCTCATAGGTAAGGAAACATATATGAGGAAGCAAGGTGTACTCTCATAGGTAAGGAAACATGTATGAGAGAGCAAGGAGTACTCTCATAGGTAAGGAAACATATACGAGAGAGCAAGGTGTACTCTCATAGGTAAGAAAACATGTATGAGAGAGCAAGGGGTACTCATATTGAAATATCAGAACTCCCATAGGTAAGGAAACATATGTATGGGAGAGCAAGGGGTACTCATTTTGTATGTTCAAAATTTCTGCACTCTCATAGGTAAGAAAGCATGTACGAGAGAGCAGCTGTGCAGTCCCTTTGTTTTTCTACTGCGATTTTACATTCTGGTGATTTGTGTGTTCCCCTGCCCAACCCGTACCACCTGCTCTGGTGTGCATTTCGGTGGCCGTAGAAAAAGTCTCTCGAAAACGGCCCTCTAGAAACGGGAGTCACAAGCGCTTTAGGAAGCAGAAGAAGCAGCGGGGGAAGTGCGCGTGTATATATATGACTCTTATTTTTTTGTTGTTTCGATATGTTCATTTTTTTTATTTGCGCTTCCTCGGTTTCATATATACAGGCTGATTTTAAAATGAGTGCATATATTCAAGACATATATAAGAGAGTGTCTAACAAAAATTACTAAAATATTTGATTTTTCTTCATATTAACGAGAAATTTCATTTTGAAAATTGAACATAAAACGAGTACGCCACTGGGAAGCAAGTGAAATCTGCGGAATCCTAGGGAATCCACAATTCGTCATTCACTAAAGTCAAAACAAAACAGTGATGCCAGATTGTTTCAGAGACGAATATCCTGATAAAAATTTGTCACAGAATGAACATGAATTGAAATAGGTTATGGAAACTAATAGAGGTGAATGAAATATGTACAGGAGCCTTATTTTTAAAGTTTACTGAGAGAACTGTGGGGTGATTATCTCCATGGATCACGAGAGACGAAGAGAAACATGAGGGGAATGATAGAACGTCCCCCTTCCTTCAATTCGAAAATGAGGCCCCAGCGGGTAGATACAAAATTAGCAGACAATAAATAGGTACACAACATACACAAAGTTGAGAATCGACTCACCTAGTAGATTTTCTCATACCTGCTCGAACAGCGAAACTCCCGAGAGCAAACAAATACTAATATCGAGTCCATTCCAGACTAATATCGTCCTGTGTTCTTGTTGGTTCATATTCGCACTTAAACCATCGAAAACGACTCGACGACGACATATCCTTCCTGGCAATCATACATTGAAAAACACGACCACTACCATATCACGATTATCATGACACAAGACACAACATCCAATTATTTTATTTTTTATTTTACGTTTACAATTATTTTTCAAACCAGCAACCACACAAACAAAACTAGTATCATATGATCTGTCAACATCATTTCTCAGAACAGTAGTATCTGTGACCATAGATTTCCTCTTTGCTGTTACCTTTGACAGTACTAACTAGGATTGTTCGCGTTCAGAAAATAAACAATCCGAAACCGTTAGAAGCATGCACAAGTCCACAGAACCCAAAAAAATCATACAGTTCTGTGAAACTGCGCATGCTTCTGACCGTTTCGGACGCAAGAATTCAGATGATCATGAATTACTAATAGGCGATTTCTACGGACCAATCAGAAACAGCAAAGTAGCGCCTGCGTGGTTGCGATTCATCCTGATTGGACACAGCTGATTGGATTTGTGAGATTAGTGTATAGTGAGGAAGTATCATTTCATTGAATTAAGCTAATAGATGTTTTTTCCAAATTAGTTTTTAATGAAAATGGTAGTTTCATTTAAAGATATGATCCTTCCTCACTAATACATTAATCTCAATCACCTGTGCCCAATCAGGATGAATCGCAACCACGCAGGCACTACTTTGCTTTTTCTGATTGGTCCGTAAAAGTCGCCTATTAGTAATTCATGGTCATCTGAATTCTTGCTGCTAGCACACCATAAGAACAATCAAAACAAAGATCCTTTCTTGACAGTTTGTTGTTCTGAGAATGTATTTTATTTTGGAAAACGTCAAAACGTGATACTAGCATACTAGTAAATGTAAACAGTGTGGTCCTTGTCATTACTTTTGTAATAGATCTATTACTATTCCACGGAGATTGTTACAATATTACGATTTGTCATGAATCTATTACTATTGGGTGTTAGCACCATAATATGATGTTTTGTTACTGTTAGCACCAAAATATGATGTTTTGTTACTAAAAAGTATATTTCTGTGTTCAGCGGATAATTATGTTCTGCTCTATGGGTCTATGTTCTATATTTATGTCATAAGTCGGGGGTCAGTTGTTTTTTTTATTTCCATAACGTAACAGGTAGACTATCAAAAAGAAACGTAATATTTTTTTCTCAATTTTTCAAGTCAAAACGCTGATACCCTGTTTACAAGAGAATATACATAGCGACAGACTGGCGCCGCGAAGAAATAGATTGCAACACTCGACTCATCTTAGGGTGGTTTTCTTAGAAATCGTTCTCGCAATATGCCAACCTACGTTGTGGAGGTCCGCAAAATGGGTGGTCCATGTATATGCGTTTCTCTCTCGCATAGAGATTTCCTGACTTCGCATCTCCTACTAAAGCAATATGAATACTGACATTTGAGCTACCAGAGGGATTCATATTCGAACATTCAAACCGAAAACACCACGTTACTTTGAACATCATTTGTATTTCGAGATTATTCGTTTTCATTATTCAAATCAATTTAGACTTTCAAAATTCATTATAAGAGCACATACTTTCTTGCTAAATAGATTTCATGTAATATTGTTTTTTTGTGGGCTCCCTAATCGAGGTCTCTGGATATACTATCATTCGACGACTGTCCGAGCGCTCCGTTCAGTATTGTTGTGGGCTCCCTATTTGGGGTCTCTGATTATAATATTGCTCGGCGCCTATTCGGACACCGCTTCGCTTGATAGTGTATTTTTGTGAGCTCCCCAATCGGGGTCTCTGAAAACTCTATTATTCGGCGTCTATTACAACGCTTCGTTTAGTATCGTCCTTAGTCTCCTTGATCGGGGTCTCTGATTACTTTATTATCCAACGGCTGACGAGGCCTTGCGGGTAATATTGTTTTTTGTGGGCTCCCTAGTCTTGGTCTCTGAGCATTTTATTACCCGACGCGTTTTAACAAATTACAATTACACTCAAAATTCTGTCGGAACCAAGTTCCATTCGAACCTATTTTATTAACAAACGCATCAACGGCAGTAAAAGTAGATTTCATTATGTCACGGCGAGAGCTGAACAACGTAAACTCACCTTCAGATGAAGAATCTCGCGGATCCGAGGGAGTGTTATTATCTACAGTGTATCTGTCTACAGGTAAGCCGATTTTGTTATTACCCTATTTTGCCTATATCGAATCATACCATACTCAAATTTCGTATATCAATGCGCTGATAAAAACAGGGTTCATCTCGCTCTCTCGATCGCCCACTAGATACTTTTGAAGATCAATTCCGTTAGACTGTAGCTTACTTTTTGGTTCATCAATTTTCGCGCATTATTCATTCCTGATTCAGATTAAAGTCGTTTAGTCGCCGCATAAGAAATTGATCAGCTCGGGATCATACAGCAACCATAACCATGTTATATGTTATGTATATGTTCATTTGACCAAGTAACCATTGTTGTAAAAATGTTTGTGGTATATTTTCTCATTGATTTTACGTAGCTATCTTATTCCAAACGTAGCTACCTATATTTTGTTGCATTTTGATATTCCCGCATATTTTCCCTTCAGATTTAAGCCTATAACATGCTATAACTAACTTTTATCTACTTATTATTCGGATTCGGTTTCATGTAAGTTGTATACTTGTCCTATCTCTAATTATGGTTATCCTTTGTCCTATTAGTGAAATTCGCGTATGACTGCTACTGTGTATATAAATTCGATTAGTTAAGATTTGTGTTAAATGCATATCATGTACCGTGTACGAAGTCATTGTCATGATTATAGTAGTCAGGGTTTATTTGTATGTCAATGACCAAATTTGGAAGTATCTGGTTCTCGGGTCCTTGTCTATCTATATAGGGCTATTATTGACCCAACATTACTGACCTACATTTATTTTTGTGTCGCTGTTTTTTACTACCTGAAAATCCTGACAGGGAAAAGTGATTTTAATAATGGTTTTGTTGTAAATATGTCCAGTACTTATTTTAAATGCTACTATATTATCTGATTCACAGTAGAGGGCTCTTCCGCGAACTTCGGGTATTTTTAACCACTGATGGGTTCATCATAAGAAAGTAGGACTTGATGTATAATCCCCTTCAATGACATAGTTAACTGGCAAAAAAGGCAAGGCCATAGAAAAAGAGGCTACATCCCAAAAAAGAAGTTCATAGAAACTCAACTTTGTTTATTAAGAAAAGAGGCTAGACCCGAAAAAGAATCTTCGTTCCATCGATAAAATGTGTCACCAGAAACGAAGATCAACTTTGTAAAATCCCGGTTAAGAAGTTTTCCTCGATGAATACTGACTTTGTCGATTGAAGGTATACCTCACGCTTCTGCTGGCTTTATGTCGATACCTCAGACGTGTGGCATTGTAGCAGGATGTCGATCACAGTGCCGTCCTGAAGGTATCTTCTCGACACTGGACTTAGTGTGGGGTCATTTGGGGAGTACCCACTTGATATACCCGGATAGATTTACGAATCGCACTAGCCAGTCTTCACCAAACCAACAGACGACACTGTTATTTGCAAGCCTATGCGGCAATGTATACGCTGTGCTGCTAGAGGATATGTAACATATCGTGCCGGCTTTCGGTCCAGGAGGCGTAGCATACGACTTTTCCTCATCCTCCAACATACGAGAAAAACAGGTTTTGTACCACGACAACTCGATAGGATGCATATTAGAAAAACAGGTTTTGTACTACTATAACTATAGTATTCATACTAGAAAAACAGGTTTCTACAGCTTGATAGTATTCATACTAAACAGGTTTTGCACCACCATCATTCCAGTCCTAATTCGAGAAAAACAGGTATTGTGCCACCTTGACTCGAACGGATTATCATAAAAGAAAAACAGGCTTTGTGCCACTATGGAAAAACAGATTTTGTATCAATGAAAAGAGGCCTCGGCCAACTATTAGTCTAGTATGGGGTCAAATGGGGAGTACCCATTTGATAGTCCCGGATAGATTCACGAATCGCACTAGCAAACTCTACCAACCTGCCCCTGCTACGCCACTGTGCTCGAAGAGCCTATCTGATATTGCATGATGGTACGACAGGGTTCAAGTGAAAGTGAAAGAATGTGAGGGGAGGAAATTTCTTGGAACAGAGAGGTTCTTACGATAGGTACTCTACGAGTACGTACACATTGATTTAGAAGAACCCCCTGCTGTGAACCATTGACCTATATTCATTACCTATAATTCCTACGCGAACGAACTGGAGTTTACAATCGCTTGGCTCCCGTACGAGGAAAATATGATTTAAGTAAAATAAATCTGTTTAACCTTTCTATGTGTTTCATTTGCCACAATTTTATTGAACTTTAAAAGAACAAGTAATAAACAACGGAAAGTGGGGTCCTGACCAAAATTTCATTAATCGATTCTCGATTAATAATTGACGATCACAGCCGAATTAACATGAACAGTACAGGTCCCAGTCTGTCAGGTTACAGCATCAACTTCAAAAATTATGATGAGCAGACATTGAAAAGTGCGATAAATGATATTGAAAATAGCCGCAAAACTCTGAGACAAGCAGCTGAAGATTACAAAATCCCAAAATCTACATTGCACGATAAAATCAAAAATTAAAAAAAATAAAAAACATGGCGGACAAATTGTGATTCCCGATCGAGAGGAAAGGATGATAGCAGACGGAATCACTAAATTTGCTGAATGGGGGTTTCCTATGACTCGCAGGGATATAAGAATGCTCGTGAAAAATTACCTCGACAGAAAGGGACGAGAAATCACCAAATTCAATGACAATTTACCAGGAATCGAATGGTTTTATAACTTCCTGAAAAGACACAAAATTTTGACTGAAAGATTCGATCAAAATATCAGAAGATGTCGGGCAAATGTCACTAAGGAGACTATAAGAGAATATTTTCAAAATTTAGAAGAAACCCTGGAAAATGTCATGCCCACTCACATCGTCAACCATGACGAAACTAATCTTACGGATGATCCAGGACAACAAAAAGTCTTATGTCGGCGGGGGTCTAAAAGGGTGGAAATGATAATGGACTCGAGCAAATCTAGCATTTCGGTTATGATGGCAGTAATTGCAGCAGGGCAGCCATTGCCACCATATGTCGTTCATAAGGCTGTGCACTTATATCCGACCTGAATAGAAGGGGTACCCGAAGGAACAATGTACAACCGAACCAAGTCCGGATGGTTCGACGCTCCAACATTCGAAAATTGGTTCGATAAGATTCTCCTTCCATATTTTAAAAATCTGCCAGGAAAGAAGGTCCTCATCGGAGACAACCTTGCAAGCCATATCTCAATGCACGTTTTAGAATGCTGCGAGCTGAATGGCATTCATTTCGTGTTACTCCCACCAAATGCATTTGCTTCAGCCTTTAGATGTGTCATTTTTTGCACCACTCAAGAAATCTTGGCGTGCAATTTTAACAAATTGGAAAATGAAGAATAGAGGATGCATACTAAAATCTGACTTCCCTAGAATATTAAAAAACGCTATTGAGAATATCAAAAATTTGGAAAATAACATACGGTCTGGATTCAGAGGATGCGGGATTGTTCCGCTTTCCTCAGATGAGATCTTGGGGAAAATTCCAGATATTGATGTAGCAGAACAAGAAGGAAATGAGAACCACTGGACCAGAACCTTGAAAGAATTTTTGAATGAGAGCAGATTGGCAACGACACAAACCCTGCAAAAACGAGATAAAAAATTGAAGGTGGCCCCTGGTACAGGGATAAGGAGAAGTGACCTCGCTCCTTCAACCGTAGCGCAGATATTGAGGACGAACATGATCACTCACACTGCAGCAGTGATGAGGAGCAAGAAGTAATGTCATATGATGAAAAAAACTCAGGAAGTGTACAGGCCGTGACTGAGACTGAAAACATAGAAGACATTTTACAGACTGATTTTGATATTCACATAAGAACATTTGTATTAGTAAGATTTTCTTGTCCAAACAATAACTATAACCATTTTGTTGGCTGTGTAACTGAGGCGATAGACGAAACCAAACAAATTTATTATGTTTATTTCTTAAGGAGACAAAAGTCTGAAAAAATAGGAGAATATTTCATATATCCAAATACTAAAGATCAAAGCTTGATCGACATTTCGCAAATCATCAGGCCTCTTGCTGATATTAGAATTTTGCGACGCGAGAGATTTCACTTTCCGATATTGCTCAAGTGTAAGAATGTTAGGATTGAATGAACTGTTGTAATAGTTCCTTTTTATAAGTTTTTGTTCTGTTTTTATGGATATTTTATTTTTTTCTGTATTTTCATTAAGACAGAGTTTATACTGTGTTTTTTATATGTCAATGAAGTTTTGTATTTTTGTTTCTCGAAAATAAATGACATTCAGGTATTTGGCCAGGTTTTTTTTTACAATAAATGATTGCATGACCCCTCTCCTGATTTGATTTTTTTTTCTTTCCGAATTCGCCCTTTTATACGTCCAAAGGCGAGTTTTAAAGCAAAATCAATAGGCGTCCGAGTTCACCACACACATAGGGGCGATGGCGGACAGTATTCAGCAAAAAATTGAAAAAGTTGAGTTGAAATTTGAATATTTTTCTTCATCTCGAAGTTGTTCAGAGATATAAAGGTATCTTAATTATTTTTTTCAAATTTTTTGCACCAATGTGATGGACGGTATTCCATAAAAACCGCGAAATTTGGTCCGACTTCACCCCAGATGAATTATCGAAACACGTGTCGAGGTGTGAAAAATCGGTTTGGTTAGTGGTAAAACAGTGTAACTTGTTTTTTTCTCTTCTTTATTGCATTTTTTCCTCAATTTTTCGTAACTTGCAAGAATGCACGGTGGAGAACAGAATTCGAACATACGGATTATTTGTAGCATTGCATCCTTATAACACGGTGGCACGCTTCAGGTAGGTTAGAATTCGTACTGCAAGAATAGGGTCCCTTGATGTGAATTGACGTATTTGTTATCTTGATGAACGATTTGACTAGCATTCATTATTGGAATAGAATACAGAGTGGGCCTTTGAAAACGAAACAGAGGCTCTGTAGGTCGCCAAAACCGGATTATGAAAAGAATCTGAAACACGTCAACTACGTTTTCGAGGGGGACATCGTCCTACAATATTTTCAGCCCTGCGGCGTTGCCGCTGCTAACGAAAAGAAGCAACAACTTTGTTATTTCAAATGGAACACCTTGTATTTCATTGCATTTTTAGATTCTCCCCGAAGAGCTGATTTCATCAATGCATCACACTTGGGGTCTAGCTGTAATGGTTTCAGGGATATAAAGTGTTCAAAATCGAGATTTTTCAACTTTGACATTTTTTTGTGTCGAAACTATTCATTATTGGTCGAAACGGCTCTCATGTCCCTATCTCAACTTGTGATTTACTATCTACTGACATTTAATTAGAACAGATACAGGGTGATCAGAATTCTGAATCTTGAGCCACCCTGTATTTGTTTCAAATAAATGTCAGTAGATAGTAAATCACAAGTTGAGATCGGTACATGAGAGCCGTTTTGACCAATAATGAATAGTTTCGACACAAAAAAATGTTATAGTTGAAAAATCTCGATTTTGAACACTTTATATCCCTGAAACCATTATAGCTAGACCCTAAGTGTGATGCATTGATGAAATCAGCTCTTCGGGGAGAATCTAAAAATGCAATAAAATACAAGGTGTTCCATTTGAAATAACAAAGTTGTTGCTTCTTTCCATTAGAAGCGGCAACGCCGCAGGGCTGAAAATATTTTAGAAAGATGTCCCCCTCGAAAATGTAGTTGACCTGTTTCAGTTTTTTTTGATAATCCGGTTTTGGCGACCTACAGAGCCTCTGTTTCGTTTTCAAAGGCCCACTCTTTATATATGTGCACATATATCTAAATGGAATGATCTGCTGTATTCAAGTTCATAAAATGTTGAATAAAATATAAAAATTTTATGTATCCTCTTATTATTCGACTCATGTTTCAACTAGAATGTAACCTGTGCCGTGCCTTCGTAAATCTGTAGTGGAAATAATTGCATTGCAAACTACTCATGAATCCAATAAACTACCTCCACTGCATATCAGAAAGTTATTTGACCGACACGTCTCACGACGTTAGGTAAGATTTACTAAATTGGCAAGGTGGCGATTCCGATACGACATCTGGTGGGCATATTTGAACCAGTTTGAGACGAAATTCGAGGTCATTTTTGTTATCATAATATTCAATACATTCATATTTTATGTACATCCATTCTACAAATTATGTAATTTTTCTCTTCTTGCCTCTCTTGACTACAGGACTTGAACTTTATGTTTTAATTACCAACTAAATTTTCTATTAATTTATAAGCTATAAATCAAAAAACATCTCCTGACACTGCGAAATCATCTGTTTTCTAGATGGTTGCATGGTCCCAAAAGAAATATGTACCTTGGGCCTAAGATGGCCCTCAACGGTCGATCACCTTGCCAATTGAGTTCAATCAAATGATCTTCGTTCCAATGTGAAATGGCGAACCAATAAAACATGATAAACTTGTGAAAAGATTATATGAGTTGCCGTTAGAGCTCGTTTTTCGTCAAAAGTAGATTTTCGTAGTGAAAACTAGAGACGGTTGATTCGATATGGTGCGTGAAACCATCCCTCATGCATAGTTCAGTGGAAACAATGATGACAGATGGCCTGAGTCAGAATTCTTCCTAGTTTCAAGTCAATTTCTGATTTCAACAAACCATGACTATAAATGTCTAAACTAGTTCTTGCAGTAAATCTAGTTCAGACTGAAATCAGGTTTTCGCGGTAAGATATACCTAAAACTCACAACACGCCAATGATTCCACAGGCATAAAAATACAGTTTCGAATTGTTACCGATAACATGTTTTGTATATTGCAAAGTACTATAAAATTCTCACTACATCGGATTTTTTGCTCGAACCGGCAACTGTGTAATTTGCATTCAAATCATCATCGATAGTGGCGCACCCGCCGCCCCGTGACAGTTTTGGAAAGCATTATCATTTAATTGTAATTTCGTGATATCAAGGTGGCTGGTTGTCGATTTGGTCGTCATGTTGTGGACACGCTCTAGTAAAGGGACTTGACGCACCAGTCCCTTGTAGCCATCTTAGGTGACAGCAAATATCGAACTGAAATTTATGAAAACAGCTTTGAGAATGGTTAACGGTTATGGAACAAGAAATCGAGGGAAAACCCCAAGAAAAGGTTCCAGAATTGTCAACCTTTTGTTTTCATTCTGATTTTAGTGAACTTCATGTTTCAGAAATAGATATGCATGATGCTGGGCCATCAACATCTGCTGTTGCTATGAAATATCACAATGTCAATCCAAGCAAGGAGGAAGATGATGCACAAACAGGTACTGGCATCTCCTATATCAGGTTTTTTTTAATACTTGGGTATCAAATATGTTGAATTTTGTTTTGGGGATGAAATGAAAGGAGGTAAATAGCATTATCAATTGAAATAAATATATATGGTGCGGTACTTCAAATCATTTCTGATATGTGCGAGATCACTCTCAGATATGAAAGAAAGATTAAAGTCGCGTTTTATTGCGCTTCTCTGGGGTTGGAACTGATGAATGAATAAACGGCAATGAATAAATAATGACATTGACGTGATGACAACCTCACACAATGACAACTAAATAACCATGAATGAATAAATCCTCAAAATGTAGATTCTACAGGGTGTCCCATAATTAGCGTGAAATACTTCATTAGCAAATTTTACGATAAAATATAAGAATAAAAGTTATCATTTACATAGGTCAAACAATTGTCCCGCATTTTTCATGTTGTGAAATATCGTGGGTTTCAATAACTATTTGAAAAATTCACAGAAATATAAGGAGAGAACAGTTTGCGATAGTGTACTAGGCTAGGTACTCCAAAATAATGAAATAACATGTTTCACTGAAACAAACTCATTATCAATATGATTGAGTTATAACTACAGAAAATAGCTCATATGACCATAGCGATACGGAAGTTTGAAAGTAAATCGCACACATTACACGCTTAATGTACCTACCTAAAACGAATAAACGATGATAATATCGAAATATATCACTTTCCACACTAGTTATGTAATATACTATCAACCATCTGATCATATTAGGAACAATCCATGAATGTATCTCTTCTTGTTAATGGTAAGCTTCTGAAATATGGAAAATCGTATATTGTTATATGAAATTCCTAATATGAAAGTTCCTCTAGATCATATTTTGGAAGGTTTTTATGATCTTGAACACTGAGAACATTGTCTTTTTAGGTCATGAACGTAGGGGGAATGTGGGTAAAGTGGGTAAAGTGGACACCCGGGGTAAAGTGGTCACATCACTTCACTCCAATACCTTTAACGCCATCTACTTGAATTCAAGGTAATTTTAAAGATTTGTTACAGATCAACTAATAGACGAGCAGTATTTTTTTATCAGTTGAGCCGTTCATGAGCATCGACATATTTTCTTGTTTTTGTCGTGTTTCATCTAAGGTAAGCCATTCATTTAAATTGAGATTACAATTGAAATATCCCTTGAATTATTACGACACCCAGATTTATCAGTAGCTGTATCATTAGACAATATAATTATGTGTGAATTTCTCATTTAAACATTGAAATATTTTTTATACATCACGAAGTGTCTGAAATGGATGATGTGGGGTAAAGTGGCAGGAGGTGGCTGCTTTACCCCATTCCTAGCCACTTCACCCCCGCAGTTTTTTTTCCAATATTTCAATATTAGTTTCAGTTGAAATGCCACGAAAGTATCGAAGACAGACTGACCAATGCAACTGGTCCAGTGAGAATATGATCAGAGCCATTCTTGAGAAAAATAAAAATGCAAAGATGGATATAAAACTTTCGGGTTCAAAATTACCAGTATTTTCAACAGAACAGGAGTTGGAGATAGTGCATCATCCTGATATAAGCATGAGAAAACTAGAAGCTACAAGTGTGGCTCGAGCAAGTGGTTTCAATAAGCCAAATGTTGAAAATTTCTTCCTTTATTAAACGAATGCACATCGAGAAAACATTACAATCCTAGTAGAATTTTCAATGTTGACGAAACAGGAATAACCACGGTGCAATCAAAATCAACAAAAGTTTTTGCCCAAAAAGGTCGAAGACAAGTTGGCGTCATTACCTCTGCGGAAAGAGGAATCCTCTCAACTGCTGTAATCTGTATGTCAGCTGGCGGAACATTCATACCTCCCATGTTAATCTTTCCAAGAGTGAGAATGAAGGAAGAATTGAAGGATAGAGCCCCGCCTGGAACAGACTTCGCTTGTCATCCTTCAGGTTGGATGCAATTAGATATTTTCACTCAATGGTTTCAGCATTTTTTGTAATCAGCGAAGCCTTCGGCAGATGATACATGCCTACTGATACTGGATGGTCACATGACCCATACAAAAAATTTGGACTTCATAAAGTAAGCACGACAAAATTTCGTTACAGTTCTATGCTTGCCTCCTCATTGTAGCCACAAACTACAACCACTAGATGTTTCCTTCATGGGTCCACTGAATACATTTTATGTTCAAGAAATCGAGAAATTCTTGAAGGAACATCCAGGTAGAACTATAACACAATTTCAAGTTTCTAAGTTGTTTGGTAATGCTTACAATCGAGCATCAACCCCATCCACTGCAATCAACGGATTCAGACATTGTGGAATTGTACCATATAACCCACAAGTATTCACAGATTCCGATTTTGCGCATTCTGAAAAGACTGATACTGCTATAGATGATAACGAAGAAACACAAGTTGAACCACAAAATGATAACGATAGAGAAATTGGCGAGGAAATTGGTGAACAAAACCAAAAAGATGATTCTTCTGGCGAAAAAACACCGGAAAAAAGGTATGGAACTGAAAACACAACAAATGAATGTAGACCGAGCACCTCGAGAACACCACAAACAAGGAATAATGGAAAAAAATTCACCACCGATTGTGAACCAAGTACTTCAGGATTGATGATAAGTCCACAAGATATCATTTCATTGCCCAAGCATACCAGAGGTCAAAAAAAAAGTCGAATAATCGAGGATCTACAGCTATAATGACAGACAGTCCATTCACAAATGAACTGGAAATGAAAAAATCAACTACTAAACAAAAGGAACAGTTGAAATGTGTAAAAAGACAAGTTCTGACAAATAAATGTTCAAAAAATAAACCCAAAAAAAGAATCATGAAAGCGGCTCAATCAAGTAGTGTTAGTGAGGAAGAATCGTCAAGTGATACGGAATGTTTATATTGCAATGAATTCTTCTCACAATCTAAACGCGGAGAAGGATGGATCAGATGTTCTTCCTGTGCAAAGTGAGCTCATGAAGAATGTTCCGGCTGTGGAGAGAAAGATGAGTTCACCTGTGAATTATTTTTAGAAAAAACTATGAATCTAACTGTACCTTCACATCAATAAAAATCTTGTTCAGAACATAACATCGTCAAATTGAACATTTATTCAACATTTTTGTAAAGGTTCACCATGGTTGAATTGGTATCCACTTAAGACACATCAATTGGCCACTTTACCCTTACCTATGGGGTAAAACGGCCATTTTGCACTTTTCCATATATTGAGCATTTACCGATTGCACTACATTCGGAGTGAAAGTATTTGACAAGAAGCTGATAGTAGATCGACTGGACAATACTATCAAAGTGTGGTCGACCGTTTTCCCAAATTTTGCTATAATTCCTCAGGGTGGCCGTTTTACCCACATCTCCCCTACTACCCTTCTTGAGAAAATACAGACCTACAGTCCTCCAGCAAATTCATCGAATATTAAAATAAATGGAATAACAAGTTCAAAATCGAATGCAAAGAAATATTTCTGTATTTATTGCAAGCAGCTATTTTCTAAAAATCAGTTCTGCATCTTGAGAGGTTACATAATGATGAACCAGATGTCCAGAAGTTCAAATTATTGCCAAAAGGTATTTTCCAGAAATCTTGAGATATAGTGTTAACTATTGTTTTTTAAGTAGGATGTGAAGGAAGGGGGAACATAATAGAAGTACTTAGAAAAAAGGGATCATTCCTATATAATACCGACGAAAATTTAAATACTGGAGACATGATCGTTTGCATAAGGCCTGAACAAAATTTAAGTAAGAATGAAAGTGACTTCAAGACTTGCCCTTCTTGAAAAGGAATGTATTCAAAAAACTCGATTCGAAAACATTACCCAAAATGTGCCCAATTGGAGAAAAGGTGACAGATTCATAACAGTCATGTCAAAAAGAGTTCGTGCTGATATTCACAAGGATGCATGCTCTGTGTTGAGAGACGTCGTTTTTCCTGTACTCAGAGAAGATGGAATAACGAGTATGATAAGATATGATCAGTTGGTTATTGCATATGGAAACACCTTATGTTCAAAATATAGACTGCCCCATCTGCATAAAATAATCCGTTCAAAGTTTCGACTGATTGGGCGTTTTCTTATTGAAGTCAAAAAAGTTGATCCTCTTATCATAGATTTTGCATCCATATATCAACCAAATAAATTTTATAATGTTGTAGAGGCTGTAAATAACACAGCAAAATTGAATCATTTGCTACAGGAGTATGAATCCCCTGCAACTGCATTAGATTTGGGGACAACTTTGAAAAAATGTGGGAAATTGCTTGTAACCATATGTATAAAGCAGAGTGATAGCAAAAAAAAGTTAGTTGAAGATTTCCTAAAAATTCTTGAAGAAGATTTTGCTTCAACTGTCAATAGAACGGTAATGGAGAATCAGCTTTAACACAAAAGACAAGAACATATCAAATTACCAACAGTAGGAGATATATCATCATTCAATGAGTATTTGAACATTCAATGTGAAATATATTAAAATAAACTATTGGACCATTTTGATTCAACATCATGGAAACTATTGGCATCCTACACGTTAATTCCGTTACAAACTCTCAATAGAAGAAGGGCAGGTGAACTAGAAAGAGCTACAATAGAAGATTTCAAAAATCATCAAACTTTATTAGAGAATGATGATCCTGCGTGTTATCAGTCCTTACCTGAGGATTATCGCGTGAATGCTCAAAAATATACCAGATTTGAAATGAGAAATCATTGGAATGTATTCATTTAATCTTGAGGAATAGGGAAAACACTGGCGTATTGCCTTCTAGTCCATACATATTTGGAATTCCTGGCAAATCATTTGTACCATTGCATCTCAAAGCTTGTGATTTGATGAGAAAATTTGCAGGAGTCAGGTGTCAGAAATCATCATCTGATAACAAGAACTCAATTGCGAAAGCAGTTAGCCACTCAGTCATCAGTACTAAACTTGGGAGAAACCGTTGGCCGGCCAGGTCAACGGACCTAACGTCAGGAATTAGAAGCGGCAGTGATGCAGAGCTTTGCTTCTCTCACTCCCATTGAACTAATCTATGCGACAAGACATGTTCAGAAAAGGTGCCGCCTGTGCGTAGGAGTAGCTGGTAGACTTTTCGATAACCTTCTCTGAAGGAATATTTTGTACTTGTTCGTTCTTTATTCTTGTTGTTGAAGTTTTTTTATCATTTTTAAATAAAGTTTGAATTGTTTTCAGTTCAGTTGTGTCGAACAAATGAGTTTCAATTATACTGCTATGAACAGCTTTCTTAAAATTTGACGACTTTAGAATTCCTTGCCAATGGAAGTATTCAAAGTTTTCAAAGAAAACACCTACCTCCTCTCCCTATCTTCCCTAGGAACGCACGATGCTCCACGAACACTATAGGAATTTCCTTTCATGCGCTTCCTCTTTTATCGCCGCTTCTAAAAACTTAAGAGCACTATGTATTTCAAAAATGACTTCAATAAAATATCAAGTGTGCTATATTTTTGGAATAATGGTTTCAAGCATTGAAATGTGCAGAAATATACAGGGTGTCCCAATTGAAAAAAATATTTTTCCGTTATTAACTATTAATATACAGGGTGATCCACGATGGATGGCCTATAAGAAGTATCTGGAGAACGAAAAGACAGAACATTCTGAAAATTGGTATGCTTCGATAATTGAACATTCTCTATCCGTCTGAAATATTTTCATAGATACAGTGTTGCCACTTCTATCAGAAACAACTAGCAACTTCGTTATTTTAAATGGAACACCCTGTTTATTATTTCATTTTCTGAATCTACGTTGATTTTCCATTATGTTTCACTAATATTTCTCTATACCTATCTTTAGCCGTTTTCGAGATAATAATTAATTTCGGTATTATTTTAACAAAATCTGTCATCGAATAAACTTCAATATTCTCCTTATCCGAAATATTAGGAAGCTAATATTTGAGCAACAAAGGGGTCTAGCCCGAAAGCTTTAGGGCGCTCAGTCAAATCATTATTACAACATACAGGGTGGTTAAAAATCAAGGTGTGTTTATGACATAGAAAAGTGACTGAAAGTCTAGTTTTTCAAATAGACCACCCTGTATATTATTGCTTTTCCTAAATATGCATCGACTACCCAACAACTTTCTATGATAATTCCCTATACCTATCTCAAACCGTTTTTGAGATATAAATTAATTTCGAAAAGTCATAAAAATTTTGTCAATATTTACATATTGTGGAAAAATTATTTCAATAACTCTTTATAGAAACATCTTTTACACTTTTTCGAAGTTCAATTGAAGCAGAAGCATGCTATCAATCTGTAAAGTCTACATAGGCTATACCTACAGTACTCGAATAATCAAGTTATTATTCGATAGACAGAAATATCGTTGCAAATGATTTTACTGTCTCATCAAGCAAGCCTTGGAAGTTTCGACAACTACTTTCAGGTTCATTTGAATTTTGAGTGTAGATGAAATACGTGAAATGGCTGAAAACAATTATTCAAATACGGTTCTTATGAACTTATTCATTATACATGGAAAGTATGATGAAATTATTAGCAGAACCTGCCGACGGTTTAATGAAATGTAAATATTTGCCACCAATGAATCAAAAAAAAATCAGGCGAATCCAGGACAGTTTTATGAATTTTGGTTCAACTCTAAGAACTCCTAAGAATTTACCTAGACCCGTGACAGCTCAGGAAGGCCGAAACATCTGGTACCAACTTGATGGAGCTCCTGCTCACTGCACGGAAGAAGTCAGTTGAGAGTTGAGTCGAATTTTTGACGATAGGTGGATCAGACGCTTGGGGCCCTGGAATTGGCCTCCGAGATCGCCCGATCTAACCCCGTTATATTTTTATTTGTGGGGATCTATTAAGGAAAAAGTTTATAGAACACCAGTAAATTCAAGAGAAGAGTTAGAACGTAGGGTGATCGATACTTTTCAAATTCTGAATCCTGAAGAAATCAGAGCTGCCAGCACTGAAGCTTTCAACACGCGCATTGTCAAATGTCTGGAAGTAAATGGTCAACATTTTGAACATTTATTGTAATATTCTAATTTTCAGTTTGTATTTATAGTTATGTTCTTTTCTTTGTTCTTTTAGAGTTGAAATAAAATTCATAAAATTGGTTTGGATTCGTCTGATTTTTTGATGATTCATTGATGGTGAATTTGATTACATTTCATTTAATTATCTACATAATAAAAGCTCTGTGAGCTTACATCTTTGTCATACAGACCATATCGTCTGACTATTCAGCAATAGCTATGTAATAATATCGAAAACAATTTAGATTATATATATGTTTTTTTAAAGAAATTAATTTATATCTCGAAAACGGTTTGAGATAAGTATAGGGAATTATCATAGAAAGTTGTTGGATAGTCGATGCAGATTAAGGAAATGCAATAATATACAGGGTGGTTCATTTGAAAAACTAGACTTTCAGTCACTTTTCTATGTCATAAACACACCTTGATTTTTTAACCACCCTGTATGTTGTAATGATGATTTGATTGAACGACCTAGAGCTTTCGGGCTTGACCTCTTTGTTGCTCAAATATTAGCTTCCTAGTATTTCGGATAAGGAAAATATTGAAGTTTATTCGATGACAGATTTTGTTAAAAAAATACCGAAATTAATTATTATCTCGGAAACGGCTCAAGATAGGTATAGGGGAATATTAATGAAACATCATGGAAAATCAACGTAGATTCAGAAAATGAAATAATAAACAGGGTGTTCCATTTAAAATAACGAAGTTGCTAGTTGTTTCTGATAGAAGTAGCAACACTGTATCGATGAAAATATTTTAGAAGGATAGAGAGTGATCAATTATCAAAGCATACCAATTTTCAGAATGTTCTGTCTTTTCGTTCTCCAGATACTTCTAATAGGCCATCCACCGTGGATCACCCTGTATACTTTGAAAAAATAAATTACTTATACCATTGAATTCTACATGAAAAAGTGCTTTGGATATATTTTTATAGAAACAACAAATTTTCGACTGGAAAAAAGTGACAGCAAGTTTTCGGAAATGCATATTTTCGAAAAACATGCTGTAACTCAGAAACGATGTGCAGTTTTCACCATTGAGTTTGTCATAAAAATTGACCATTAGACACCGACATCAGGTTTTGTCTATCTAGTTTGGAAATAGGACTTTCCCTTCAAAAGTATCCAATTTGGCCCACCCGGTACATGTTGTGCCATACCTTCAATTGTTGAATTGTTCTGTTTAGGATTTTATTTGTACTGAGAAAAAGAGATTTTCTTTCAGTAGCATATTCAGATGATTTGTTGTTGATTGGGAAAACGAAATCTGAATGTATTCGAAATATTAGAGAAACTGTCTCATTGCTGACTAGCTTAGACTTTATTATAAATTACCAAAAGAGCACCTTGACACCATCAAATGAACTCAAGTTCTTGGGATTTATATATTCTACCAAAAACCTAACTCTGAAACTGCCTTATGAAAAATCAAAAGATATTCGTAATTGTATTCAAGTTTTCTTGAAAAAATCCTATTGTAGGGTGATCGATTTTGCAATGCTAGTAGGAAAATTAGTAGCAGCATGCCGTGCCGTTAAGTATGGCTTGGTATGTAAAAACCCTAGAAAAATGTAAATTCCAAATTTTAAGAGCAAACAATTATAATTATCAAAAGACTATGTGCATATCAGTAGAAATTAGAACAGCTCTTCAATGGTGGTTGAAAAATATAGACAATGGTAAATATTTTGGTACAGTAAATGCTCAGGAAATATTCAGTGATGCTAGTAAAACAGGATGGGGAGCAACAGTTGGAGGACTCAAAGCAAATGGTTTCTGGTCAAGAAAGGAAAATACCATGCATATAAATTATTTGGAACTGTTAGCAGCTTTTTATGGCTTGAAATCATTTACAAAAAATATGTCCAGTTGTTCATTACTATTGCGGATAGATAATGTAACTGCAGTTGCCTGTATAAATAAAATGGGGAGT
This sequence comes from Phaedon cochleariae, assembly GCA_918026855.4. Taxonomy (NCBI): domain Eukaryota; kingdom Metazoa; phylum Arthropoda; class Insecta; order Coleoptera; family Chrysomelidae; genus Phaedon; species Phaedon cochleariae. Next base: position 23,829,359 of record OU896710.1, read on the forward strand.
GTTCAATATGATCATTTGGATAATATAACTAAAGAAATTTGGAGATATTGTGAAGAAAAGAATATATATATACAGGCATCATATGTGAATACCAATGATAATACAGCTGATATTGAATCTAGGAGAACATCAAAGGAAACTGAATATCAATTGTCTGATAAAATATTCCAAAAAATTGTTAAGACATATGGAACTCCTGAAATAGACCTGTTTGCATCATACAACAAAAAATGTGAAAAATATATTTCATGGAAACCAGATCCTGGATCTTTTACAGTAGACGCTTTCACCATTAATTGGGAGTCATATTTCTTTTATGCTTTACCGCCCTTCGCAATTTTGAACAGAGTATTAGAGAAAATTAGGGAGGACAGGGCAACGGGGATATTGGTTGTACCCCACTGGCCTAGTCAACCATGGTATCTGTTCAATAAAGTCCTTGTACAAACTCCTTTAGATGTCAAGCCTAATGCAAATCTTTAACTTTCTCCTTCTAGGGAACAGCATCCCCTCCATCATCATCTTTCCCTGGTTGTGGGGAAGTTATCAGGCAGGGCATGTTGAGACGGCAACTTCCCGAGTGTAGCGTTCCGCTGCTTGTAGCATCACTTTCCACAGCCACTCAAAAACAGTATAACTCCTCTTATAAATCTTGGTGGTTATTTTGTGAGAATGAAGACCTAGATCCTTTCACTTATACCATGGAGAACTTGATGAAATTTTTAACTATGAAGTTCAATGAAGGTGCCTCCTACTCTGTTTTGAATACAACTAAATCGGCACTGTCCTTCATACTGAACATTAAAATTGAACATCAATCGATTCTAAAGAGATTTCTAAGAGGTGTTTATAATACCAGACCAAGTCAACCTAAGTACCTGTTTTCATGGAATCCAACACCAGTCTTGACTTTCTTAAGCAAATGGCATCCTTTGCCAACACTAAAACTAGAGAAAGTTACTCTCAAATTGGTTACTTTAATGGCCCTAACTTCAGCACATAGATGTCAAACATTAACCAAAATTAAATTAAAAAACATTATTTTTTCTTCTGAAAATGTGGGAATCAGAATCTCTGATAGAATTAAAACTTCAGGTCCCGGCAAAAACCAACCTATTATCATTGTGCCTTTTTTCAAAGGAAAGCCAGACCTATGTGTTGCCTCAACTCTAAAATACTATTTAGAAATGACAAAATCATTGAGACCAGAGGGAATCGATGAAATGTTAATTACATATAAAAAGCCATACCATGCGGCAACTAGTCAAACAGTCAGTAGGTGGATCAAAACGGTAATCTCTAGAAGTGGTATAGATACTAATATTTTCAAAACTCATTCCACCAGGCATGCAGCTACTTCCACTGCCTTGAGGGCAGGCGTAAGTATTGATGTAATGAAAAAGACAGCTGGATGGACAGACGCATCTAACGTATTCAATGTATTTTATAATAAAACTGTTAGCCCTGATATCACCCAATTTTCAAGGGCTGTATTAGGTATAGATGAAGCAAATGGGTCTGATGGCCTCAATAATAATGAATGATTTAGTTACCACAGACCTCATAAATTTTTATGTATTTTTGTAACTTTTTTGCTATGGATGTTAGAATGTTATAACATTTATTGTTATTATTGGATTACTCATGTTCTGTATTGTTGATGAAAATATATATTTATATTGAAATAGTCTAAATTGATGAATTTATACAAAAATAATTCTCTCGTGTCAGTTAGATTGCATATTTTTTTTGAACATCTACAGGGTGTTGTAATTATCGAATACAAAACTATGAAGAATAATTTAAAGATTAATCGACTTACCTAAGGAAGATCAATCTGAATTATTCGAATAGTTTTGTACGAAGATAATCACAATCCCACCCACCCACGTACAAAGTTAACCCTTATGCAATCTAGCTATGATAGACAGAAAAATGCAATGACGTATTGGTCAATGGCTGGCAGGGAGGTGGGGATATTTTTTGAAGTGTGAACCGTGCCTGCTTCAGGTTTCGCGAGTGCGACTACAGGGTGTTGTAATTATCATCGTACAAAACTATTCGAATAATCCAGATTGATCTTCCTTAGGTGAGTCGATTAATCTTTAAATTAGTTCAATATAAATGAAAACCGTAGGTACCTAATTAATTTATTTCAAGAGAATCGAATGTACAAAAACAAATCCCAATAGTCAGTAAGTTAGCTATATGTTATTGTTGGATACCAGCATTAGGTAGGTATTGGAATGGTAAACATTTTTTTGTTTTATTGAAACGAATTACAAAACAACGGGATACTTATCAAATTCCATATAGAATATTGTTTATGAAACTAAAGTAAATAGCAGGGCCATTTCTCTTATTCAATTCAAATTATAACTCGATAATTAGATATTTATTACCTCTGCATGTCCACCGAGATCACACCAGCAATACACTAAGGCACTGGCAAAGCATCCCTAAGGAATGAATCACTGTTCAAACCCAATCAACCCCATCAGCGCCTCACAAGGGTAGCACAATGACGAGGAGTGGAAGAATCCCAAAATTTCGGCATTCAAGGAATGGTTGCCATAAAATTGTAATGGAAACGAGACTGCCAACAAACTAATGCCCATTTAGTTTGAAAATTCGACACTTCTACAGTAACCTGGTGAGCTTCGAGTATCTACAAGTCAAACACCGCACTTTGTAAACAAGGTCAAGTTCGCCATCCAACACCCGGTGTACGTGAAACGAAAGTTTGCTGACCACAGGCATGTTATTGGAAACAATAACACTTCACCACGGTACCACACAAGAAAGAAAAAAACCGATAAAAAATTCGAACGATAGGACCAAAAAACTTCATCTTAATTTTTTATCAACCCAGTTAAAGTAATTTCACCGTTTCCAATGATGCCACCAGACGTTCAGTTCAAGGAAAAGGAGACTAGCGTCCGCTATAGCCACAACGCCCTTCAAGAAACCATCCTCATTGGTATAATGATGCCAGTTTTTGTAGTTTCCCAGCTACATCGTGCAACTACAAACAACTTGTAACCCATGAGCATTTTGGCAGCCCGCTCCAGCAGTCCGGAAATTAGCACTCTACTCCCGTCTATCTACATGTACCCAGAGGCCAAAAAATATCTTTCAAGTCCAAAAAAGATATTCCATTAAGGGAACAATGATGTTCTCAAACCTCCCGAAGACCCACAGCTGTCAGATCGCCCCGGAAGCAGCCAGAAGCCCGTAAACAGTGATAGACAATGATGTTAGTGCCGAAACTGAATATAGCCAGTGCCAGACTAAGTAAAAGTGTATATGTGAACATTGGCCGCGTGTTGATTCTCATTTATTAGTATTTTATTGACGATTTTTTTCCATTTTTTAAGTAGACATGTCGACTTTTGCCAGTATTTATGTAAATATGCTGATTTTACCACAGTTTTAGGTAGTAGATTAAAATACTGGGGCCCAGCGTTTCCGGAGAGGGGAGTCATGTCACAATTAAGTAATTTTTCCAAAATCATAATCAAAGTCATTAATAATTCAATATTTCTATAAAATCGTGCTTTTCTCATTGAACCGAAAAGTTTATAAACTTTTCGAACACGTTTTGACATTGACTCGTTAACAACCTGTACGACTGAGTAACCTCCATTAGTAACGTACCGAGAATAACCTAAACAATAATAGTTCTTGAGGATTCAGATAAATACAGATTATGATTATTCAAGAGGCAGTTGATAGCTGATAGTGGATACTTGATTAGCGGGTAGTTGCCGTCGGTCGTGGAATCTAGGGGTTCGCACAGTCGGTCGTCGAGTTAACGAGTTAGGTCTTTGTGCATCCTACCAGACAACCCTCTACGAAATGGCTTATAACCTTCGCCCTGTATGTATTTTAATTTCCAGGTCGAACTGAACTGATAAATTTTGAGAACGACAAGTAATGTGCTTGTTCGTAGTGAAGGGTCATGGGTAATTTTACTATTCGTATAATATATAACCAAGCTAATTCAGAATTCAAGTAATGGGCGCCAAGTGATTTACAAATCCCAACAAAATGTAACGTTCCCTGAGTTGACTCCACTAAACTACCCCAGAGGTATGTGGTACGAATACTACAGATTTTATAAACACGTTGGGCATGTACTGATGTATAAAATGTATATTTGAGATAGTAAAATCACAACAATCGACTGCAGAAATAATGACTATAAGGAATACAGTCACATGTATCAAACATGATAATTCTAAATCGAAAATAGGGATCCCCAAGATATCAAGCAAGAGTTAAAGCCGTTGAACGATCGAGAAAATAACGTTATTTAATAACTCGAACACATAATATGCGCTTAAACATTAATCTAAATCATAAATCTCATGTACTCATATTTATCATCGATAATTATTGAACACTGAACTTCCCAACACAACAATAACACCATACAAAATCGAATTCCCAGCACAGTGAACCTATCAAATAATAGTCCCTTATTGCTTTTGTAACGACAATCCATAAAATAAAATCCTCTATGAGGTACTTATCAACAATTCCTTGGTACGATGTTTCAGCATTGAACTCGATCGAAATTTCCGTTTTAGTAGCTATGTCCCAGCGACATAAGGATGAAAAAGGTCTACAACACCGACCACGACAACTGCTAGTTTGTCGATTTTCCAATTCGACCGCTCAGCACTCGGATATACGGTCGACGTACTTTTAAACACCGTCCCAGAATTGTGGTACGCCGGTAGGTTCGCTATAGAACAATGCGGCCTAACCAAAACATCTTAATAAAGTTAAACCGCGATAAAAACACGAATGCTTTCGAGAAAATAATTGATTATTAATCAGAAAAATTCAAAATTCTAATCTTCTAATAATAATTGTAATAACTCACCTCCCAATGCCGAAACCCTAACACTGACGGAGATGTATGGGAAGCTACTTCGAACAAAATCCGAGATATTATATATCCAAATTATTTCAAACTTGCAACAAGGTATCACACTTCACTTTCTTCAGTGACTCTTCTACAAGACTTGCAATACCCCAAATAGACCAAGTCGGGAAAATATCCGTTAAACACGTAATTTCAACGCTCACGATGTTTTTTTATCGAACAAACAAAAATTGGTCTGAGTCCCAAAGATGATAAGCGGAAACTGATTCACGATTCGTTTGACACACTTCCGTGGGGTCACTACAGTTTGACGGATTGATTTTCTCCTCAGTATTTTTGCACCAAAATTTTTAAACCAACGCTGTGTTGTATTGATGACTTGATTTCCCATGAAAAAAAAATGTAACTTCTTTTATTCATCCAATAATTTACCAAATGTTGTATATATGTATATTTTCAATTATTTTAGTATTATCTAATTATTCCTAATATTCATATTTTATTGTTCAAACTTTTTTTTCATTTTTATTGTATAAACTTTTTTTCATTCATACTATTATACACTTTTACAATTTAGAATATAGAAACAATTATTAGACTTTTCTGTGTATTTTTTTTCCACACCCTTGTCTGGATGATGTGTACGAGAAAGAGAGAGAGACGAAAAAAGAAAAGAGAGAAAGGGAGAGAGAGAGAGGGAAAGAGATGTAATAAGATGTGGGTTGAGAGTATGGATGTAAAAAACAGTTGTATCATGTCTTTTGACGAATACAGACGTGCACTAGAAGAATTTGGGTTGAAAGTTAGAAAGCTCAGTGCAGACATCCAATTGTATGAGCAGAAAGTTTGTTTGTTCAAAGATTTCGAGCAATTGAGTATTTGGGACAAGGTGTTCACAGAACCAAGACGTTCAGTTGCAACGTTTCCTACATCGAGAAGAATCCAACCAACACAGCTAGATGGCGATACTGAAAGCAAGCTTCATTCTATTGACAGCTCTGAGCAACAACGTCTTCTACACAAACATACCATATGATACGAGGAATGCAGCCATATGAATGCATGTCAATGATAACAAACTACCTGTATATTCAATCGACATGCCTTGAGTCAATGGGACCACCATCGACTACAAATTGAAATTATCGTTTTCTGATGGCAGTGACGGCGAAACTGGGGACTGGCAGACATTTACATTGAAGAAATCACCCGCAAAATTAGATGATGATCAAGATTCTGTCAATATCATTGCAATTTTGACACTTTGTTGTACACTAATATGTTCACTCATTTTAATCTCACATGTTATTTTCATTATACTGAGAAATAAGGGATGTGATGAATAAAAACTCTGAAATTACGATATATAGTTTTTATTTAGGTATTAAATTACATAGCTAATCATATAAAGTATCGACATTGTAAAGACTGCACTGGAACCTTCCTCCGCGGAAATGATTCATGCAAGGTGGAATGGATTGTTGAAACGTTATTGGTTGCCACCAAGAATTGTCAAAATCTTCTAAATTCACAATGTGATTGGTCATCTCCAACTCTGCACATTTTCGCTGCAAGAACTGAATCTTTTGGTGTCCTCTAACGTAGATGATATTTGTTTGCTGCAGGTTGTCTTGTAGTATTCCATCGAACTCATGTAAATCCACATAACCACTGGAATATCTCAAACCATGCACATAGCGTTCCAGGTGATTTGCCATCTTTTTATCTTCTCTGCTTAAACTCGAAAATTCTACAGATGGCTTGAATAGAAAATGACTCGTATTTTTGCCAATGCGAATGGTCATTTCCTTTGGAATGAATTCACCATCAACCGTGAATCCTTGAATGTCAACCAGTGCGATCTCCATGACTCTTCGAAGCGAACTGACGTCTGACTGATGCAGCAACACCTAACTAGGCAATATTTCGAACAATTTCGCTGAGTGGGAAATGTTCCATGATTTGATCGTGAATGATGATGCAATAGGCTTTGGTGTCGGGAAGGAAGCCTATAGTCGCTTCAATGTCCAACTTTATGTCAACTGTGGACGACTTTAGACAAGCAATCGATAACAAACATTGGTCGGGATTTGAATTCGGCAAAGTTTACTAGAGAGCGCTTTTCTTGACAGTTATGGTAGCTCTTGTTGAACTCTGTATAGTTGAAGTGAGCGTCAGCATATTGGTCTTTCGAAAAGTCCAATAGCATTCTTTCTAGCGGATAATAGTCGCTATTCAGAGCCAATCGTATGGATTTGATGTTGGCATTATCGAACAAGGTGACGTCTTCATGCAAATTATCAGCTTTTTTCGTTTGGAAAAATACTATAACATATCTTGGACTGTCCAATGCAGAACATGTCTTTACGGACCAGATTTCTATGGTAGATCCTTGTGTGAGTGCTGGTAGCTCGTGCAATTCCCATCGGCGAAACGGTATCATCATAGACTCATCTGCTTTTATACGTGTCAACAACTGCAACTTTATGTCATCGTTGGGTGTGAGATGTGGCACTTTCAAATTGATGCTTTCTATCGTTATTTTAGCAATACTCTGAGTCTGAGGAGATCCTGGCAAAGCAGTATTCGCTCTCTCGACAACCTTCACACTATTGGCATCATTGCGAGCTCTCACTAAACGGACTGACTGCTTGCCCCACGTTGCCACTTGATGATCATTGAAGATGGAAAACAAATGTTTCAGTGGAATGTTCATGCAAAACGTACCATCGGTGTTGAGGAAGGTGCAGGAATCAAAGAGATAAGCTCCAGCATTGTGGGTTAATGTACCAGTACCACCACCGGTCACCTTCAATTTACCCTTGATGGTAATGATACCTTCAAACAAGGCCAACCACGAATCTGCTTGATTAACCGTTATATCGATGACATCATTGTTCTCGAATGATTTCACATATGGATAATAGGTACGCCATTCCACTTTAGTGATGCTTTCGTCGAGTCTGGGTTTGCGGAAAACGTCGAACACGGGTGCTAACAACATTGTAGTCTTTGAGTGATTTCAGAAACAGGACACTGGATAATGTCAATGTTTTTCTGTTGCTGCTGCTGCTCTTCGAAGACACGACTGCTTTGGTGTACGGTGTCGAGAGAACTGGTCCTGATGATGTTGCTGATGATGGTATATCATCTGATTTATAGGAGTAATCAAACACTAGTACCATCTTGCGAGTTTCTTCAATTCCAATCTTATGATGATTTCTTCACCTCTAAAATTCACCTGCCTGAAATCTTGGTCTAGAATCTGGAGTGTAATGTTGGGCAATTCCCGCCTGCTGACTATAGGTAGATAGATTAGATTTCTGGGAGTCTCGTCTATGGCGTAACCAGGATCGACTGCAACTGCAAACTCGTGATGGTCTGTCGTTGTAGAGAGCTCCAGCAGTAACGTTGCTATCAATGTGAATGGTTCTCACTTTGGTTATGCTGACCGGCAAATCGGAAGTGTGGACTTGTTGTGCGTTCAACAATCTATTTGAAAATCCCAAGACTTGAGCTATGCTATCCTTCGGGCGAAAATCGATGGCAAACCTTTGGCTCGAAATCTCACACTTTAGTGTATTATTGTTGGGCTTCAACGAGAATATATCATCAACGTCCTTTGCATTTGAGATGCCCAATTCTTTGCGTATGAATGTCTCAATGTCCACAATGTCGTATGAACCTTCGGGAATATCGATGATCTTTCCCGCCTTGGTCTTATCTTGCAGATAAAACTTTGATCCTTTGTCGATATTTGGTATACTGTTGTATGAATGGAATCCCAATAATGCTAGTCCGTAATCAGAGTCTGGATCAAGTTGAAGTGGTGTCAAAAAGTCTATGGAGAGCGTAGATGTACGACCTTTCAACGTCACAATCAGAGACATGACTGATGCACAATGACCGAGTTACTTGGTCTCATTAAAAAGGAATTCTAAACATAGACGTCCACAATTACTTTGATTGAAATTTTGGTATTGATTGTTATTGTACAAGATTTTCGTGCTGGCACCCAAATATTGCGCCAATTCTCTGGGCGGTTTCATATTACCATAACTATCGAAATATAAGAGTAGGAAGGGGTACGGTATGGGCCACCCCCTCCACTTTTTTCTCTCTCCCCCTCCACCTCTCACCGCCTGCCTGTCGACCAATCAGGAGCCTCTATTTGAAATAAGTCCCGAGCCCTCGCGATTTGGCGGGAAATTCAAACGATGTTCGTGTAATGGTTCGTTTAAATATGAGAATGCTGGCGTTATCATATGGATCCTCGATTTATGTCGTTGGCGCGAAATTCAAACCCTCCATTAAAGAAAGGATCGCACAAAATGTAGACGTATCTGTTTGGCTATAAGCTACGATGCAGCCATCTGTTGTGAAACAATCATTACCTACAGTACCAACATGACGTGCGCGTTCTATGACACAGAACTAACCATTGACCGTACTATAGTGCTGCTATCTGTTGTGAAATATCTATCACCCACAGTACCAACACAGTGTTCGCGTTCTGTGGCATAATTTCAACGGCCGTACTATAGATGCGGCCATCTGTTGTGAAAAAATCATTACCTAGAGTACCAACACAGTGTTCTGTGATATAATTTCAACGACTAAGCATTGGCCGTACTACAGAAATCACCCAGCGTTGTGCTATGCTGAAAACGGCAATTTTCCATACAAGATTCAAGATTCTTTGTAGGATGGGGTATTGAAACTCAATAAGGATATCTGTATTTATTATAGTTACAAAGAAAACAGTTGTCGTTCTCGAAATTACCCTATAGTAATATTTATTATCTTGTATAACTATGACGACCGATGATGACAGCTTCAAACGTTTCAGACGGCTTCAAAGTGCTTCAAAGCGTTTCAGATCGCTTCAGATCACACCTATAGAAGTATTCAGAGGTATTCGGAGGTCTTCAGATCACGCCTTCAGATGTCTTCAGATGTCTTCAGATATCTTCAGATGTCTTCAGAGGTCTTCAGATCACGCCTTCAGATGTCTTCAGATGTCTTCAGATGTCTTCAGATGTCTTCAGAGGTCTTCAGATCACGCCTTCAGATGTCTTCAGATGTCTTCAGAGGTCTTCAGAGGTCTTCAGAGGTATTCAGAGGTATTCAGCCGGCTATAAATAGGATTTGGTAGCAGTCAGACTAGTTTAACAGCAACCGACAAAGGAGCACCACCACCTCGCACCAATGGAGCCTGAGGAAAGAGAAGAGCAGTCAGCAGAGCAAACAGTAGATAAATATCATTGTACAGATTATGATAATGCTTATGGACCGAAATATGTTGACGGCAGATGGAAACTTGAAAATAAGAAACTACGTTTGTCGATAAAGATATAGTTGTAGATGATGTCAATTTTAAAAGTACTTTGGGTCTTTTGGAATTGATATTTTCCAAAAACCCTAAAATATATACGCCTATGGATCACCATACATATAAACAGATATTGGAAAGCACCAATGTTCATCGCGGCGCACTAGACCGTTTGAGGGGACTTGCTAACAAGGCTAAATTCGATAAAATTATCAGACCCCTCTTCAAAAATAAGACCAGACCTAAACGAAGTGTCAGGGTGAGAGAAGAGCCTGATGTCACATCACAACATAGATCGAGAAGGGAGAAGCAGGCTGAAACGATCTACGATATTCTAGATAATTGGGAGGACACAAATATCTTGGTTGACAGACTAAGATATCTGATTGGAGCAAACGAACACGATGATAATGAAGAAATCTCATTGATTATTAACAGACTCAAGAATGCCAATGTAATATCATAATATTTAAATAAACGATATAAAAAGCTTTCGTTTTTCATTACATTTATACGGCTATGGGGTCCTCTTGAGCTGAACCTGTCGACTTGTCGCTGAGGCCATCAAGTCGAATCGACGAGAAGTCTGCAGAGTCAGTCATTTCTCGTAGTTTAGGGCTGTGCTTCATCAGTCCTCAGCTACGGCTGCACCATCAGAAGGCTGAGCTGATGAGTGGGCAACAGGGTAGCGCGACGTCTCCTTATGGCATGGTCTGAAACTGCGGTAGGCTGTGAGACACAAGGTCTCAGTGTGCGTACAACAACAATATTTTTAAAAAGTTCAAGTGAAGAATCCATCACAGGTAATATGTCTCCTGATCAGGATTCGCCTCTCTTTTCATAGACCTCCACAGAAACCCAATGTTTCAATATCGGTTGAATTACGAGGTTCACCTGAACATTTTGAAAATATTTCGAAGAAGTAATAATATACATGACAAAAAATAATATTGTAGAGTATAAGTAAATGTATTGAATAAAAATATACCATAAGGGGCAGAATCTTCTGATATCGCAGGGGATGATAGCAGGCACAGATTCACCTCGGTGAATGCAGTACCCTGTATCTGATGGACCAAAGAATTACGATTATAAAGTCTGGTCAACTAGTGAGCAAACAGTTCCGTCGAACCAAGGAACATGAGGTCATCACAGTTGATGTAACCAAAAAGTACAAGTTTGAAGCGGAAATTTCTCGAAGATCACACTTCTGTACCTTACGGTTTCAAAAGCGGAAATCATTATAAATATTCTATGAATCACAGCATCGTCATTCCTTTTTTTCTCTTTATCAGACAGTGGTAAACAAATTGCGATTGAAGTTTTTTATCAGCGTTCTGTGTAAAATTCGATTAAAAATATGATTCTGAACCCTGGTCCCCCTGTCGAAATTTTGAGCAAACAGTTCCGTCGAACCAAGGAACATGAGGTCATCACAGTTGATGTAACCAAAAAGTACAAGTTTGAAGCGGAAATTTCTCGAAGATCACACTTCTGTACCTTACGGTTTCAAAAAGCGGAAATCATTATAAATATTCTATGAATCACAGCATCGTCATTCCTTTTTTTCTCTTTATCAGACAGTGGTAAACAAATTGCGATTGAAGTTTTTCATCAGCGTTCTGTGTAAAATTCGATTAAAAATATGATCTTGAATCCTGGTCCTCCGTGCAATATCTTGAGCAAGCAGAATCCCCGATTCGAGAAACAGAATAGTATATCGATAAATGTTTATAAAAGAAGAAGATAGTCACCCCGCAGGTAAATCTCTCAAAAATAAGGTAGAGAAGCATGTCAATCTCCTACTCTTTCAGGGTTAATACTTTGATGAGAAAGATGCTTGCGAAAGGCTTTCAGCCCCCCATCAACTATCAGTATGTGTGGAACAAAGATTTCTCCAAGCTTCTTTCGAAACAGCTGAGCAAAGAAAATGGGCGAAAATACATCTATGGTCACTGTTTACACTATTTTTATTCTGAAGATAAGCTCGATAAACATGTTGAGAATTGCGTGAGGATAAATGAGACCGCAATCAGAATGCCTGAGGAGGGGAACAACATTCTGAAATTCAAGAACCATAAAAACAAGGAGAAGGCCCCATTCATAGTTTATGCTGATTTGGAGTCTGTTTTGGAAAATACTGGAGATGCAAAGAAGCCTCAGCACCACGTTCCAGCTGCCGTTGGTTACTTTATGAAATGTTCCTACGACGATTCTCTCTCTCCTTTTATCGCTCATACCGAGGGCAGGACTGTATGGCGTGGTTCGCTGATGAGCTCAACCAGTTGGCCGAGGATATGTCTACGGTGTTCTTATGTCCATACAACATCGACATGACTGCTGAACAGGAAGCAGAATTCAGAAAAGCAACATACTGCCACATTTGTGAACAACCTTTTGGGGCTGATGATAAGAGAGTTCGTGACCATACGCATCTCATTCCGGAAAACAACTACAGAGGTCCTGCACATGAAAGCTGTAACGTTCGATACCAAGACAGCCATGTGGTGCCTGTTGTGTTCCACAATCTGAGTGGTTATGATGCAAATTTCATAATTGAGGATATAGCATCTAAAATGAAGGGTAGAGTTGATTTGTTGCCAATCACCAAAGAAAAATACATCTCCTTCACGAAACACGTCGATGAGACTTCAATTCAGTTCCGTTTCATTGACTCGTTTCGCTTCATGAACTCTTCTCTAGACATGCTGGCATCATATCTAGAGGAATTTCCGAACTTGAGGTCACAATTCAGCGAAATTCCTGAAGAAAATTTCCAAGTATTGACTAAAAAAGGTGTGATGCCGTATGACTACATCGACTCATTTGAACGCTTCATTAAGCTTATGAACAACACCGTCTTTGGGAAGTCCATAGAGAACATGCGAAAGAGGATCAACAAAGCTCAAACTGGAAAGTGGATGATGTATTTCCCAAAACCATCCTAAATTCAAAACGGCAAGACTGCTGGCGTCTATACCAACAAGGAAAGTATCAGCAGAATTGATTTTAAAAAAACTTCCGAGATTTAAAACAAGGCTCAATCAGGAAAATGGATGATGTTCTTTGAAAAACCCATTAGATGAAAAAAAAATGAGAAGACTCGCGCCCATTTCCACGAAGTATCAAACAATCGGAAACAGGACAGGCGTCATGATGTTCGCCCTACACTGATGAGAACCAAAATGCTCGAAACCGATGTGCGAACTGTTAGAGGTATTTTAGTAAAAATTAAGGGGTTCGGAGCTGTAGACAAGATATTATGAGGGGGACGATGTTTGATAGTTGTGAAACTTTACCTTTATGTAAATATGATGCAATATATTCAGGCTATGTCTGAATATGTCGCTTCAATATAGGTTTTGCAACATCAAACGATAACGAACATCGCGTGAAAGAAGGACTTTGCGAATGTCTGAACCCAATAAGTTCACACCCTACCTAGATCATCCTACATAGAGTTACCCCCAAAGATAATGAGGAAACAGACCTCAGCATCATCGTCAAAAAGTCTTGGGATTGATGATGAGGGATAAATCTACATGAGTTAATATTAAGTGTAAAAATAACGAGGATATTTTTCAATAACATAGGTCCGAAGGAGTTGTGCTAGACCGAGCAAACTCTTGCAGCTGAAGACAATGTTGATAATCTGTATGAAGCCTCTCGAGGGCGAGACTGATGATGTATTGTACACACACCTGCAGGCTGCTTCCTCACTCGATGCTGGTCCGCGTGAAGACTTCTCCTATTTCTTGAATATTGCCGTCGCTCTGAAAATTTCAAGTGAAATTAATTTATGCCAGCATATTTGATTGAGATAATATTAATAGAGTCTTTTATCATTTTTTCAACATTTATCATCACTTCATCTTGAAGAAAACATTCAATTTAAACCGTACGAAAGTTCTGTTTATCACGGTTGATTTTGTAAGGCTGAAAACCACAAATATAATGAGGCAAACCGGAAACTGTTGGAAAAAAGCAAGATATCTTTAACTGAAATAACTTGGGAATATTATTTTATCGTTCAGATACGACACTATATAAAAGCAGCCCCAGACCTTCTGTACAATTCAGATTTGAAAAATCATGTGAGTAGTACACATCTCTCTCGGTTTTTAAAATTATATACTGATATTTTGTTATAGGAGTCGCGAATATGTGAGGAGGGTCGTTTGGCCCTACATCGTGGTAGAGCATGAGCCTAGAAGGCTCATTCTGCTACCCGATGAGGCCGTCACCCCGGCTACGGTTAGGGTGACCATTAACCGGCGGACAGGGGCTAGATCTGTCTCGGTGTAGGTGAAGCAAAAATCAAATTGAAGTAATTTTAATAATAATAAATAATTTCAGGGTGGAAGATGCGAGATATGTTTATGTGTAAGTATACAATATATCCACTTTTCGATAATTTACAATTTATTTTTAGCTATAAAATAATAACAAACCCCAACACCATGGAGGAGGTGTTAATCAACTACCCGTAAGTATACTACATGAACAATATAGACATATTTTACCCCTTCTTTTTTAGTATACATCTGATATCCGAATAGAGAGGAAAAGTGGATTAGGCCTCCTGGGGATACCACTATAAAAAAAAACGCGCCAACAGACTTACCTCAAGGGTGGTGAAGGAAACAGTCTGAATACGCTTGGATACAGCATGGAAGAAGCCTCTCTACTCTTCGTGTAACACAGGGCGTTGTGGTTAGGGGCGATGACACGTTCGCCTGTGAAAAAAAAGGAACGTAAATTCGTGGAAGAAAAATACAAAAACCCAACATTCTTCCTCTCCCACATACACACATGCTATCAATTCCATACATAAACTGATGACTCATCCCAACTTCATGTTTTTATCAAGAGCACCCCAATTTCCTAATTATCGTCTGTACATAGGGTGTAAGGAATTTTTATGGAAAATAGATTTGAACGAAATGAATACTCCTGCACAGTCGGAAGTACTTAACGATTATCTTCCGCTATCGTTGAAAAACTCGCAGAGGTTTCTCATGTCTTTCAAAATTCTAAAGTTGTTTAGTTACACTCGTAAATAAAACATATTACGCTGTAGACTTTCCAAATTTACAAATTCGCCACAAAATAATATTTTCTCTCTCCACCAATGCACAGATAAACGCTGTGTTTCAAACTAACAGTGGTCAGTCTTATTTACTATACAATAACGATTCCTACATTGAGTTCGATGAAATTGGAAATACAATCAGTCGTGGGCCTCTCAATTATGCTTTTCCAGGGATCCCATCGGGAATAATATCGGTGTTTCGATATACTGACGGAAACATATACTTTTTCACCAAAAACACATATTACAAGTACAGCGAGTATACAAGGAAGGTTTTGGAGGCTGGAGAATTTAACTGGACTGTTTTTGGAATACCCTGCAATAAGACAGAATTATTATCCCAATTGAAGAGGTTAGTAACAAAAATTGTATCTATTTATGAATAAATTATTATTTCTTGAAGGTTTTTATTTAATGGTATGGAAACCTGGTAATATCAGAATGATGAAAAAAAGTTACAGATTGTATTCTGTATTCTGAGGTAAAACGATAACAAATAGTTGTGTGTGTGTATTCTCTGGCAGAAAATATTGCGTTCTATTTAGCAGCTGCGGTTTGAAATTGCGGTTTTCAAAACGATAACAAACGATAGCGAGCTCGGCGAAAAGTGTGCTTGTTTTCACAATTTGTGTATTTCAAGACCGATATAGGAAATTCAGAAAATAACATGAGTACTTATGGAAAATACGTGAAAATTCTACAGAGGATGGGGCCTTTGAGAACAGACATTATTTAATGAAAATCGCTATCATTCCTGCGGTTTCGCGGGGGACTATAAATATTGGGAACGCTCCAGCAATCGTTCTCTTTATCTGTTTGTATTGCTGACGATTAGAGCTAGGTGAGTATTGTAGGCGAGTTTGTTTTGATCTTGTCATTTGTTTCGTGGGCGTTTATTTAATTACATCTCGCTCACAACCCCTTTTAATTTCGTCTATATATACCAGTCTCGTGGAATGTTTAGCTTATAGTTTGTTCAAGCGTTCTTTGTTACGGTTGTGCGTTTGAAATCTTTGTTTTTTTTTGATTTTTTGAACATATTTGTGTTTTGAGGTGAATATGGAGAAATTTCTAATCGTGAAGGACATTGTCAAGAAAGCTCGTCGTTTCGGTGTGCAGGGGCGTACTTTAGAGTTTAATATCAAACCTATACCTTCGGACGTCGAACCTGTGAGTTGGGTGAAGGATGCAATCACTCAGATTGTGCAGAAAGGAACCGACGGGTTGGAATCATCCGATTACGTTGGTTTCACCTTCTGCTCGAAAGATTTCGCGAGGGGTCAGGGTTGGATGGCATTCAAAAAAGCCTCTGACGTATCGATGGACGATATTTTTGATAGGATATCGTCCATCTATCAGTCAAACTCGTGCGGCTTAAACACCGAAACATTCTGTCTCGGTGTAACATCTGTTCGAATGCCCTCCGGAAAAGGTAATAATAGAAACAGCGTTCACAATTCTTTTAACGAGGAGTGTAGCAACCGCCGAGGCATTATAACTATCAATAATAAAGACAATTTATGTCTTCCTCGAGCGCTTGTTGTGGCTATGGCATACGCCGACAAAGATCCCAAGCGCAACGATGTGCGCAAAGACTATAGAAAACTGCAAAGTCAACGCACTTTACAGTTATTGGCTGATGCTGGGGTCTCTGTGCCTGCTGGTGAGGGCTGTGGTATACCAGAGCTACAACAATTTCAAAGCTATCTCTCCTCGTACAAAATAACTGTATACCAATACGGGAACAAGGGCCGTAACATTATTTTCAAAGGCAGCGATGCTGGTCTATCGCTCAATTTACTGCATCATGATGGACATTATAATGTAATTAACTCACTTACTGCTGCATTTTGCTGCGGTTATTATTGTGAAGAGTGTCATGTTCCCTACAACCAAAAGAGCAAACATCGTTGTGGTGGTTCTTGTTTTTCATGTCAAGAATCCCCGGCCTGTTCTCCTGATGAGGTGAAAATTCGATGCGAATCTTGCAAAAGATCTTTCCGTGGACCGGTATGCTTCGATAATCATGTTCGCAACGAAATTTGTAGTACGATAATGCGTTGTGAAGAATGTTTCAAAATTGTGCCAACCAATAGATCACACACCTGTGGAGAGATTTTTTGCAAAATTTGCAACAAATATTGCCCAGCCGGTCATCTATGTTTCATTCAGCCCGACACAGGGGTACCTCGTACTAATGATCTCTTGTTTGTCTTTTACGACCTGGAGAGTCGTCAGGAGAGTGTACAGCCAGACGGAGCCCTTCTTCATGAGCCCAATCTGTGTGTCTTTCGACAGTGTTGTGATGTTTGTATCGAAACGAATCACCAAATTTGTAAAAAATGCGGTGTTCGTCTTCAAATTCTGAAGTGTAACGACCCCATCCCCCCATTTGTCCATCATTTGCTTACACTGAGGAAGAAGTTCAAGAACGTAGTAGTTATAGCTCACAACGGGGGAAGCTACGACGTACAATTTATTTTGAACTATATCTTGACACAGACTCAACTCACACCCGAACTCATTATGAGGGGTACAAAAATAATTTCGATGACCGTTGGCAACGTAAAGTTTTTGGATTCTCTAAACTATTTTCCTATGGCCTTAAGCAAACTTCCCAAATCTTTTGGATTTTCCGAATTGAAAAAGGGGTATTTCCCCCACCTCTTCAATCGTATGGAAAACCAGAATTATGTTGGCCCAATGCCGGCCGTTGAGTTGTATTCCCCGGACACATTGAAAGCTGAAGATCGTGAAAAGCTATTGAGCTGGCATTCTCAAAAGATTTCCGAGGGTTATGTTTTCGATTTTTCTCGAGAGCTTATAGACTATTGTATTTCGGATGTCGATATTTTGACTCAGGCATGCTTGAAGTTTCGCCAACTTATGTTGAAAGAGACAAATGTGTGTCCGTTTACGGAGGCTGTGACAATAGCTTCCACCTGCAATAAGGTGTTTCGTCGGAACTTCCTCAAGCCCAATACCATCGGTATCATCCCCAAGGGTGGCTA
The DNA here is from genome assembly GCA_918026855.4 of Phaedon cochleariae. Lineage (NCBI taxonomy): Eukaryota > Metazoa > Arthropoda > Insecta > Coleoptera > Chrysomelidae > Phaedon > Phaedon cochleariae. The sequence continues at coordinate 23,847,688 of OU896710.1, forward strand.
CAGACACCGAGATAATCAATCTGTAATAGCTACACAGTGGTTACTTTGGGAGGAGAAACTACGGGATATAAAAATCCAACAGGCCTGCCGATCTTCAGAGGCCCATATAGGTAATCTCAAAGTTGATGGCTATTCGGCGGAAACAAAACAAGTTTTCGAATTTCAAGGCTGCTTCTACCATGGCTGTCCTCGTTGCTTCACTGATCAGAGAGATATTCCTCTCAAAAACTGCCCTTCCGAGACTATGAGCAATCGCTATGACACAACCATTGCAAAAATCAATAAAATCAAATCCTTAGGGTATGAAGTTATTGAAAAATGGGAGTGTGATTTTCGCAAGGAACTTTCCAGTGGTGACGAACTTTGCAACTTTGTCACCAATCATCCCCTGCTTAAAAATCTACCCCTCGATCCTCGAGATGCCTTCTATGGTGGCCGAACGGGAAACATTGTCGAATATTACAAGGCCGGGGATGGTGAACAAATTAAATACGTTGACGTTTGTTCGCTCTACCCATGGGTGTGTAAATATGGCAACTTTCCTGTGGGTCATCCGAAAGTACTCGTTGGTGAGGAGGCTTCTACTGTGTCACTTTCCTCTATCTCTGGACTCGTGAAATGTAAGATTCTCCCGCCCCAAAATCTTTTTCACCCTGTTCTGCCACAGAAAATGAACGATAAATTGATGTTTGTACTTTGTCGCCTGTGTGGTGAGGGCTATAATTCACATAGCTGTCACCACACCGATGAAGAGCGAGCATTGACAGGTACTTGGGTGGCTGAAGAGGTTGTAAAAGCTGTTGGTATGGGTTATCGCATTTTACAGACCATAGAGATTTGGTCTTATGATACTATACAATCTGGCGAGAATGTTTCCGGCCTATTCACTGATATGATGAACAAGTTCATCAAGGTGAAGCAGGAGTCGTCAGATTGGCCTAAATATTGCAAGACCAAGGAGGAAAAAGATCGGTATATTGATGAGTTTTTACAACGGGAGGATGTTTTGCTGGAATTTTCTAAAATCACCGATAATCCCGGGTTGAGAGCACTGGCCAAGCTTATGCTAAATTCCTTCTGGGGTAAGTTTGGTCAGCGAGAAAACCAGCCCAAAACATCAATAGTCAACCAGCCCTCGGAATTCTTTTCCATGATGACAGATCCCTCTATCATTATCAACACAATACTGCCAATTAACGATGATACTCTCATTGTTAATTGGGAGTATAAAGAGGAAAGCTACGAGACTCTGTCCACGGTAAATGTCGTAATAGCCGGTTATGTCACGGCCTTGGCACGGCTAAAACTTTTCAGCTATTTGGAACAGCTTGGGGATAGAGTCTTGTATTATGACACCGATTCGGTAATCTATGTGTCCAGACCTGGGGAGCATGACATCCCTTCGGGGCAGTTTATTGGTGATATGACCGACGAATTAGAATGTTACGGCCCTGGTTCCTATATTTCAGAGTTTGTATCTGGTGGACCGAAGAATTACGCATACAAGCTTTGGTCCACCAAAGACCGTGACTTCAAAATTGTATGCAAGGTTAAAGGTCTATCTCTAAATTATGCCGCATCCCAAGTGATTAATTTTGAATCTATCAAAACTATGATCTTGAACCCTGGCCCGCCGCTCAACATCTTGAGCAATCAGATTCGACGTACGAAGGAGCATAAGGTCATTACGACCGATCTTGTGAAAAAGTACGAACCTGTATGCCTCAAACGACAGTTCCATCCTGACAACACCTCCACACCGTATGGCTTCAAGAAATCAGAAACTCAAAACGACACAACATTGAACGTTTGAACACAAATCAGCTGTTTTCACGGCTAAAATGAATAATCCATTATCGTCCAAGCGGCTAAGATTTGATTAAATATTTTCGATAAAAAGATCCCAACTTCCGGTTTATTATCATTATAATCAGCATATAAGTGAACAAACAAACTGCTCTGATGATAGCTTCAACAGGCGTTTGTTCCAAGAAAAAAAGAGGCAATATCTGACGAATTAATGAAGTGTTTCTATTGATTTAGAAATCGATCTTCGTGCTGTCAGAAGTAGAACAAACAAAAACTGCTCTGATTTTATATTTCAACAGTCACCTGTTCTACTGAAAAAAAAACAATGGGCATTATCTGGCAAATTAATGAAGTGTTTCTATTGATTTAGAAATTAATCTTCGCGCTGTCAGAAGTAGAACTAACAAAAACTGCTCTGAGTATATCAACAGTCACCTGTTCTACATCGAAATTATTTAGTGAAATTTTTAGAGCTTGGACCTATACTATGACTCTGTTTACCTTTCAATCCTTTCCTCTACCCTCTTACCCCTCCCAACATCCCTCCCGCCTGTCCCTATTATTAACAGCTGTTCATTTCATCATTAGGGCACAAAATAATCAAGCGTCTCTATCGATTTTAGCCTCATCTGTGAAAAGGTTTAAAATTAAAAACTGTCACATTACGTAATGTGTCACACACCTGTGTTGATTTGAATAGTTGTTAATAATTTTCCCTGTGGCATACGTGTGTTTACCTCCTCGTGGTGTATGCTGGGCAATAATTTAAAATTATTGGCAAACAAACACACCCCCCTCCATTTTTCACCCAACAATCTTTGTCAATTCCCTTCAATTCTAATGCCAAACATCTATTTTCTGTGTATATTATTCGAAGAAATGTCAAAATTATGGCCCGAAAATTCTATTTTTGAGTTTATGTATGATTTCGTAAAATAATGGTATGTTATAACCCTTTCTGAACCCCTGTATATTTTCGTAAATTTATGATGGTCTGTGATAACTATTTCTGAGTGTATATTATTCGAAGAAATACCAACATTATTGATCCGAAAATTTTATCAACTTCAGCTCTGATTCTAAAATCCTAGTATATTTTCGTACAAATAAAATTATATACATCAAATGAAAATTGTTTTGCACCAAAAACCACAATGAGTAGATTTTCCTAACCTTCATCCGCAGTAGGAGGTTCCCTAATCGACTAACAAGACTGCCTTTTTCGAAAACGATAGCCCGAAGGCCTTGTCGCGAATCGCGAGGGAATTTCATGTATTTGGAGGGCTTGGCAGAAACCAAAAAATCACACACACACAATAAAAACGAACCGGTTGATAAATAAGCCAGCATATTTGACTGTGTATCATTTATCAAAAACGTCACGATCTGAAAATGCAAAATAATAAGCCACTTACATTTTGAAAGTTGAATATCCACGATGACACCGCCTCTCTCTCTCTCGGCCGCCCCTCGTCCTTCTTTGAGCTGTTGCGGCCACAGTTTGCAGTTTGAAACTCCTCAGTTTCAGCCTTTTGCCGTCTTGCTGACACACACTCGCAAAATTCACTCCAAAATAAATGAAAGTTTGCATGGAGGAAAACATTTGAACTGCAGTGTTTAACGATTGAAATTGAATGTTTTCTTCTATCATGAGAACCGTCGTAGCGAAGGGCGGAAGTGGTGTTTTATCGCCGTCCGTTGATGATAATTCTCGTACAATTCCATTCGTATATTGTACGACCGTTATTCATGTGATTTATCGTTTTATGATACAGGGTGGCCGTCGAAAAATAATGAATATTTTTTTCCATGGCTTTCATTGAACCCTTCACCCAGTACCGGTTTAACAGGGGTTTTTGGGTGCCATAGCACCGGGCGGTTAACTTTTTGAGCTTCCCTCCTGCAACACAGCTATCTATAATCTATAAAAATATAACATAAACTTTGCATCAATACAGACGACTGTAAAATAACATACTTTACTATGAATAATAATGTGCCCACTCGACCCTCTACGTAGGCTAGGGCATAGCCCCTATGGACACCAAGGTGGTGGGCACCTTCAGGGATGCTCGCTCCCGGCCAACCCCACAATATCAACAGTGCGTCGTGCTGAATTAACAATTTACTATTAATATAATTATCAAGTACTCATAAATCTAAACTACCCTACGACCCTCCGTTCGACTGCTTCTCATTATCACCCTGCGCTCGTTAATGTACTCATCTACAAAAGTAAAACTGTTTTTGCTCTTAAATTTGAACTAAAATCAACTTACCCATGGTTCTGCTCACAAGCTATACAACAACAACAAATTGTGTGGTTTCCAGCCTTGATAGCTGTGTCGCAAACTTTTATCACATTTCCTATTACAAAGCCATACTTATAGATATCAGTATTTTACAATTCTCGACTGTTAGCCTGTATGATGTTGACTATTGTGGAAAATTACGCCCCTTTTTTTTACGATACATTTTCCTCGCTCCTGGCGGATCTGCTTTTCTTTTTCCTCGGGGCTTCGCTGGTATACAGTGCTACCCCCCTTGTCGGTACCTGTTAAACTATTCTGACTGCTACCAAGTCCTATTTATAGCCGGCTGAATACCTCTGAATACCTCTGAAGACCTCTGAAGACCTCTGAAGACATCTGAAGACATCTGAAGGCGTGATCTGAAGACCTCTGAAGACCTCTGAAGACATCTGAAGACATCTGAAGGCGTGATCTGAAGACCTCTGAAGACATCTTCAGATGTCTGAAGACATCTGAAGACATCTGAAGGCGTGATCTGAAGACCTCCGAATACCTCTGAATACTTCTATAGGTGTGATCTGAAGCGATCTGAAACGCTTTGAAGCACTTTGAAGCCGTCTGAAACGTTTGAAGCTGTCATCATCGGTCGTCATAGTTATACAAGATAATAAATATTACTATAGGGTAATTTCGAGAACGACAACTGTTTTCTTTGTAACTATAATAAATACAGATATCCTTATTGAGTTTCAATACCCCATCCTACAAAGAATCTTGAATCTTGTATGGAAAATTGCCGTTTTCAGCATAGCACAACGCTGGGTGATTTCTGTAGTACGGCCAATGCTTAGTCGTTGAAATTATATCACAGAACACTGTGTTGGTACTCTAGGTAATGATTTTTTCACAACAGATGGCAGCATCTATAGTACGGCCGTTGAAATTATGCCACAGAACGCGAACACTGTGTTGGTACTGTGGGTGATAGATATTTCACAACAGATAGCAGCACTATAGTACGGCCAATGGTTAGTTCTGTGTCATAGAACGCGCACGTCATGTTGGTACTGTAGGTAATGATTGTTTCACAACAGATGGCTGCATCGTAGCTTATAGCCAAACAGATACGTCTACATTTTGTGCGATCCTTTCTTTAATGGAGGGTTTGAATTTCGCGCCAACGACATAAATCGAGGATCCATATGATAACGCCAGCATTCTCATATTTAAACGAACCATTACACGAACATCGTTTGAATTTCCCGCCAAATCGCGAGGGCTCGGGACTTATTTCAAATAGAGGCTCCTGATTGGTCGACAGGCAGGCGGTGAGAGGTGGAGGGGGAGAGAGAAAAAAGTGGAGGGGGTGGCCCATACCGTACCCCTTCCTACTTATAAGGCTTTTTTATCATTTTTTATGTAAGCCACCCAATGAGTGCCCGCATGATTGGAGGTATCCAAATTCAATACAGCACACTCGCGATGCCATGGACCGGTGGAAGGTAGAGTGTCCCGCATAAAAACACCTCGAAAATACGGTATTTCCAGCTGTTTGGCATACTTTATCACATCTTTATCGTACATTGTTTTATTGGGTAGCTTGTCTAGAAGTTTTTTGAGTTTTTTGATTGTTTCTTCAAGTACAACCCGAATCCTCTCGATGTTTTGCGTAGAAATAGGCCGGAACCTTGTTTTCCGATAGCCTCCATTGCTCTATTATGCCTTTGATCTTCTTCGAGCTTTTTCTTTGCATTTTTGGCATCAATGACTGTCTTTGCGACTGCTCCGGCTCCTCCAGCTAGAGATCCTAGGGCTCCCAAGGCGGCAAAGATTGGTATCAATGGTAGGATACCTCCACTGTGTGGAAGAGGTATGATTCTTGGTACTCTGATTCTTTTTTTACCGCCAGCCCTCTTGATTGCCATTCTGGCTGCATGGAGTGCTTTCAATGCAGATTTATTCAGACCACTTCCTGATGTTGTACTACCACCACCACCATCTGACTTTGATAGTACATTTTTTATGAATTTGATAATGTTGGATAGGGATTGCTGTGATACAAGACCCATGCCAAGTTTTCGTTTGACCTTCATTCCGGTGGTGACAAGCCAAGCAGCAGCCTTCTCTTTGAATTTAGCGTTCTTCGACTTGAATCTCTCCCACGCTCTATTTTCCAATATCCAATCAGCTTTGTGTCTGTCTTCTATTGAGGAATTTTGTAAATAGGCGATATCGTGTACTTGACACGCGTCGTCCAACGGATTGATACCGGTGTCTCCTCTTGCAAGTCTTTTATCGAGTTTGGTACCTGGACCACAAAATCTGTAGCCTGGAATGTGTAATTCGATGGGAAGTTTTTCGATCAGAGAATTAAGCACACCCTCTCCGTGGTAGAGCAACATGAAGACTGACGTGTAGGAAGTTCGACAACTCTGCATATATCTAATGAAATGAAAAATATATCATCACATGATGAAGATCATTCAACAAGAACGGATGTTACCCATTGTGAATTTGGATGAAATTTTGTCAACCAAACCACCAGTAAATAGTAAACATGGGAAACTGCTTCCCCATTCGTTCAGAGCAATCTTCTGCGGACCAAGCGGATGTGGAAAGACCAATGCGATGCTTTCCCTGCTGTTCAATCCAAATGGCGCGAAATTCAAGAACGTTTACGTGTATTCAAAGTCGTTGTACCAACCGAAATATCAATTGCTGCAACAAGTGTTGGATTCAGTGAAAGGTGTTGGGTATTTTCCCTTTAAAGAAAATGATGATGTCATTAGTCCATCAGAAGCGAAAAATCATTCGATATTCATTTTTGATGATGTATCATGCGACAAGCAGCAAAAAATTCGAGAATATTTTTCAATGTGTAGACACAAGGATATTGACGTAGCATACCTATGCCAGACTTTTTCTAAGATACCGAAGCAGCTGGTGCGAACAGTAACCTGTTGGTGTTATTTCGACAGGATGAAATGAATTTGAAGCATGTGTTCGACGAGCATGTCTCACCAGACATGTCATTCGATCAATTTAAAGCATTGTGCTCAGAGTGTTGGAATTTCAACCAATAAGGTGCGATGGTGATTGCAAAAACTTTCGATATGAATGCTGGCAGATATAGAAATGGTTTCTATAAGTTCATAAGACTGTGATCTCTAGACCATTCATCAAGATGACGTCAACCAAGATGCATGATGATGTTGCTGATGCGCTGCGCAAGAAAAAAATCAACAAACTATCGAAATCAATCAGAAGAAAATATTTAGCACTAAAATTGGGCAAGTCTGAGGATGATGATGCGTTACAGAAAATATTCCAACCACTGACATCACCTTTGAAACAAATTGCCTCCGCGTCCAAGGTCATAGAAGAAAAACTCGATGGAACACTTTCAAACATCAAGCGAAGCAGAGCAAAGTCGTTGGGGTTGAAGAAGGAGAAGAAGGAGGAAGAGGATGGGGAGGTGGAGAGGGAGCAATCGGATTTGAATCAAACTAATTTCATACCTATGATGGATGTGGCTGATAATGCTGGGCATACTGAAGATGATGATGAGGATGGTTATGACGATGCTGATGATGAACTTTTTGTAGATAGTGAAAATATCTCACCGGCTGCAATACATGATTACGTTGATCAGTATCCTGCGATGGCTCAAAAATATCTGACTGAATACTGGACAAATGATGAAAATATCGATACGGTTAATGGTCCCAAATATGATCCAGTAACATCGAAATGATCTCTCAACGGAAAAGAAATGAATTTCCATCGAAGAACTGGAGATATACTTCTTGATGGCTTTCGGTTCCGTGGCACCTCAGGCCTCTATCAATTACTCTTCTTCTTCTATAATGATCCATCCTTTGCCAAAGATGATACGAACCCATACAAGCAAATACTCTTGCTCACCAAAGCTCATCTGAATTCTGCAGGACGTATGAAGTCCTCCTCTAGACTCAAATACGTAGAAATTATTCGTCCAATGTTCAGATCCAATTCCAGTGGTCGTGGTTTGAAGTTGACATACAACACAGCACCTATCGAATACATGTATTGGGATGATCCAAACGAATTGGTAGATAGATTGAAGTTGCTCATTGCATCACAACAAGCCGGAAATACATCAAACGATAACGAGATTGTTGCCATCTTGAACGAATTAGAAGAGGCAGGCATAATAAAACATGTGTGACGATTCGGTGACATTTCCGTGTTCCGTGATACTTCCGTGACACTTCCTTGACACTTCCGTGACAGTTCCGTGACACTTCCTTGACACTTCCGTGACAGTTCCGTGACACTTCCATGGCATGTCTATGAGTGAAGGGGCTAATAATTGGCGAGGCAAAGTGCCGACCATTATCGATAACGTACAATACTTTAGTCATTAGCATAATGAGTCTCGACAAATTCGGACGTGGTTCGTTTCCACGCTCAGCTCAGATGGTGACAGTCAGATCTGAATTTTCACATACTCCAACCGGTGATATTGATGTTGGTCATTTGAAGATGTGTAACGTAAAACTGCCAACAGATGTCGCTGATTTTGCAAACAAACAATATGTGGATGAAGTTATATCGCAAATAAAGTTAGATTTCAAGATTGCTTTCGATAATTACGGTGAAAAAATCCGAAATTACCTTGCTGGCTTCAGCAACGAAATAATCGAAGAAAGGAAGAGAGTGGATGTACATGATCTTAAACTGACATCGTACAATACAAACTTTGTTCAGTTGTCTGGCATAGTGCACAAGATCAACATACATGTGGAGCAGCTTCGCAACAACTCTCTACCAAAACTCGAAAGCGACATCGACTTGAATGTGAAAAATATTCTAGAACTTGTCGATAAGATTGACAACACTGAGCACCAACACAGCCGTGATAAAGAACGCCAGCTTGCTGATGTCATTGATCAAATGGAAAAAGATCTGGCCAAGATTGCCATCACTCCAAAATCTACGACAACAACACCGCCACCAAAAAGGCAGCCTCCTGTGTGAAACCTATCATATAAACTCCTAATCCAGCGAAGTCAATATGTCACATTCTAAAGAAAAAATCCAACTCGTCACTGAATTACATAGACCTGCTAGGAAAAAATTTCCAAGGCGCAGCATTATCATCAAAGGTTTGGATGACTTATGGCAAATGGATCTAGCCGAAATGCGACCTTATGCCTCTGTTAATAAGGATCACAAGCTGATAATGGTCGTAATTGATTGTTTTTCCAAGTACCTATGGACTAGACCATTAAAATAAAAAACTGGTGCTGAAATCGCTCGTGCATTTGCTGATATTCTATCGCATGCCAACAACAGAATTCCCAAGAATTTGCAAACCGATCAAGGTACCGAATTCTACAACGAAAAGTTTCAAAGTCTGATGAAAAAGTTCTCCATCAACCATTATCATACGTACACCATAATGAAGGCGGCTATTGCTGAACGTGTTAGACGAACATTGAAGGAAAAACTGTACAAATTCTTTAGTTTGAATGGCTCATACCGTTGGATAGATGTCCTGCCTGAAATCACAAAGAATTATAATGGCACGAAACATACGACGATTAGATGAAAGCCCAGTGACGTCACCAAAGCCAACGAACAAGACATTCTCAAATCCGTCTACAATCACATAAAAATTGCTGGAATTAGAAAATTCAACGTTGCTGACATTGTGAGAATCAGCAAAGCCAAACATGTTTTCGAAAAGAATTATACGCCAAATTGGACTACTGAACTATTTGAAATCGTAAAAGTTCGTATTAAGAAACCTACTACATATCTCTTGGAAGATTTACGTGGTACTTTGATCAAAGGCGCTTTTTATCCTGAAGAATTGCAAAAAACTATAAATCCGGACATTCATCTAGTGTAAAAAGTTTTAAGGAAGAAAGGCAAAAAGGTGTTTGTCAAATGGTTAGGATTCGATGATACACACAATAGTTGGATTGATTCCAACAATAAATTATAATGCAAACATATGGAAAAGAAGCACACATTCAATGGGTATGAGAGGGCCTTTCATCGATCACTAACAAATAACCTGTTATTCCAATCTGCCGGATGTTATGATCAGTCAACAGTTATGGTATAAATAATGAGGACTGAAACTTTCAACACATCAGTTCAAGAACAATGAGTGAAGACTCTGGTTATTCATCTAGTGAAGTGCTTTTCGAAGACGGTAGTTCTAGATCATCATCATCAATGATGGGTTATTATGGTGATGTCAATACATATTTGGACATTCCAGTTGTCCACTTACACAATCCAGTGTGGACTCAGTCCAGCTAGACAATTTAGTCCAGCCATCATTCTGAAAAAGCCCTTCCACCCAGCGAAAATTTCATTCAGTACTTACGAATGGGCCACCTTCATCGATTTGCTGCATAAGGCACAACAAGACTTTTTTGAACCACCCCTACCTGGTTTTATTGATGAATATGAGACGATCATTACTGCTTGTGGAGACTATGCTACACATGTAGCCACACATGTCTGCGATGGTGTCAAAATGTTGACCCTCTCCAAATACCACGTCATATTCGATCTGATGGAGGAAGATGTTGCAGACATTTTGAGTGCTGAAATGTGCATTGTTTCACATCGAGTTAATTTAATCAATGACTTGGACTTTTTTGTGTTTTATCAGAATATTATGAATGTAATAGCTGATTGGATAAAAAATAAACTGACTGTTTTCAGTGCACAAGAGCTTATATTAGGGTTTTGTGATGTTTGCGATAGCATGTCTAGTAACGCTCTCAGAGAATATCTATATTACTGTAAAAATGATTTGATGGCTGATTTGAATGAAAACCTGTGAAATATGTGACTCGTTTTTTTTATTTCATCAGTCTACAACTTGACGCGAAACTAGTAGCATCTGAAATATTTTAGCTCTGCTCGAAAAATCATGAAGTCTGAAATAGCTGTGCTATTGGAGTTTATAAAATCTCCCGCTTTGACTCTGACGAAATTCACTGAACAAGAATTGCAGTACATTCCAGTAGAATGTCTCATTGAATATGCAGATCCTTATGGGCTATTGAGAGTGTGGCACAAACTTCCTCAAGAATATCGCAGCAACTTTAACCTCCAAATCAAACTGCCATGCTTCGTTCATTATAATCGTCCCGATTGGACCACACACTGGGATGGACCACCATCTTCTCAAGAGGCATGTTATTTTTGTAGAAAAGGATTACTCAAATAAAATACTTCATTATAATATATAGTTGTTTTCGTATCCTTCCACTCCCTACATACATAATATTGCAAACACCATCTGTCATACGTCATATGTCATGTATTACGCGACATCAGATATTTTTTGAGAATCTGACAACACCTTATCGACTTCATAAATAATAATTTCCAACGTCTGACAACAATGTGACGGTTATCGCTGCACACGACTCTTATCAGCATAATCTTCATTTGGTGTTGTGTGTGTATATTGTCGATAAAACCAACATGGAAATATTTCACCATAAATTCATTTCGATGTAATACTTGTGTCTCATCTCTAGAACGCATCTCTCGCTTTGCTCTACCTCTACAGATCCGTTGCAAAGATAAGCGGGCGCCAGCGATGGATATTATTTTCAACTCGAAGTTTCTTATCTCTGGAATGCATCTCTCGCTTCGCTTTACCTCGATAGATCCGTTCCAAAGATAAGCGCGCGCCAGCGATGGATATTATTTTCGACTCTAAGTTTCTTATCTCTGGAATGCAACTCTCGCTTCACTCTACCTCGATAGATCCGTTGCAAAGATAAGCGCGCGCCAGCGATGGATATCCCGTTTGAATAGCATTAAAATAATTGAAATATCACGGAGGTCGGAATACCACAGTACGTATATACGCTGCCTCATAATGCAAAGGTCCCTGGTTCAATTTCCCAGCGGTGACAGCTTTTTATTAATTTATTTATTCACGATGGCGACGTGACGACGTATGAATAATTTGAATTTCGCGCTGGTTTTTAGTGGGCGTGGCATCCAACCAAATGCTGGTCTCTGATTGGCTTGGGCTGGTACATACATAGCTGCTCTACTTCTCTTCCCTGTTTCGGGCCTCAATCTATTTATTAATAGGTGGCGTACTCGACCTAATTTGGAAATATTATTTATCATTGTTTCGGCATCTAGACACCTGTGGCGGGCGCGAGAGTCTTGAGTAGAAGAAGGCGAGATTTTCCGAAGTTGAGTGTTATTCGAGTAATAAGATAAAAGTATACTAAAAAGAATAATAGCTTATGAATAGTGACTGGCCTTTTGTGTTAAAATCGAGAGTGTCAACGTCAGTTCTGGTATTAGGTAAGTCATCGACGATTTAGTTGATATTCAATATATCAAACGATGGTTGAGACTTCGCAAGTCCGGCTTGTGTGTTAAAATGGCGTTCATAGTGCCACCAGTTGGAAATGTATTTTGTTAATTGTTATTTCGACGACTAGTATATGTGTGGGTATTAGTTGCTTGGCTCAGTACTCGACAGCAAGTGGGAATAAATCATTGGTATTTCAAGAATTGGCGGTCTTTTCATTCTTCCTGCTACCTGGTCTCAGAACCCCCAACCCCTGAGACACCCAAACTTACGTTTTCGGTGCAAAGGTATGACAAGATTTATAAAAAAATACGTTTATGCGTGTCTAGACTGTGCCTATAAAAGGGATCAGTATGGAATGAAGCCAGGGTTTTTATTTCCCATAAATAAGCCAACAGAGCCCTCGCACACTTGGCACATTGATCATTCAGGTCCATATATCAGGAGTGGAGGTGAATTTTGTTAAATATTAATGATAGTAGATTCTTTCTCAAAGTTTTTTTTCGCGCAACCGACAAAAACTACCAACTCAAAAGAGGCCGTACATATTTTGAAAGATCTCTTCAGTATTTTTGCAGTACCCAAAAAAATCATATCTGATCGTGATAAAGCATTCGTCAGTCGAATTTTCAAAGAGTTCACAATGAAATATAAATTTAAACACATTTTCAATAGTGTTTCATCCACTAGATCTAATGGCCAAGTAGAAAGATACAATTTGACATTGAAAACTACTATTAATGCTAGTGTAAATGACGACGATGAGTGGTATTCTGTGCTTCCGGATGTAGTATGGGGTATCAATAATACTGTCAACGCAAGTACAGGATTTACCCCTCATAGACTAATGTTTGGGTTTGACCAAGCGACAAGTGATTTAGATAGAAACATTGACATATGGGTAGATAGAGAATATAATAAACTAATTGCTAAACACAAGATGGACAAACAAGTTGATAAAATGAAACGGATATTGGACGTAAAAAGAAAAACAGCTGAGATCTTAGAGGTTAGCGATCTGGTATTGTGGAGCGGGGGCACTACGTCCAAAAAAGAAGTGACTAGAAAAACTGGAATAAAATTCGGTGGGCCTCATAAAGTAAATGAAGTTAGGGGTAATGATAGTTATGAGATTATTTCCTTGAAGGGAATGAAAGGTTATAAACGCTATATGTCCACAGTACCAGTAGATCAATTAAATAATATACTGGAGGAGTATTGATGGGAAGCGAGTCTGACAGTGAAATTGATAGTACCGACGAACTGTTAGATTTATTAGAGGGTTAATGATCTTGTAAATTATCTGGGATTTACTTATTAGTTCGTAACGAGTCTTCGATGTGAAATGAAGCTATGTAGGCATGAAACACAGCTCTAGAAAGCATAAAATATCATGATAGTGAACAAAGTATGAAAATAGTATTTCAAGCTCTATATAGTGAGCATAAAATTCAATATTATTCCTGAGCTCTAGAGAGCATAATATGAAAATATTAAAAAGAGAGTCGGTGACTCAAATAACATGAAAAAAAACAAATGAGAACTACCAAAAGGTAGCATAAAATTGTTGAAGCTACAACTACTTTGTTTCCTTCTTTTTGCAGAACACTGACACGTAAGCCGTACCAGGAGAAGAAAAAGAAGACGAGGACGTCTGAGCAGTAAGGATGGCCGAATATGATGACTCATCAGTATATAGCACACATGTTTGATACTATTGTTCATATTACTATATTATTCTAAATATTGATGATTATTAATTTAGGTCTAAGAGCACTCTGTAATCAATGAGATCATTATAGCGATAGTTCGTATATATGGAATCTGATATCTGTTGAAGATGCAGCAGTTTGTTTAATTTTTGCCAGGGCCAAATGAGCTCGATGAGTTGGTAATCTCCTGTTCAGTTTTTTTCAATATAGAATATATCGTAGACCCGACAGCAGCGTTTCATTTTTGATAGTAGTGCAATGAGCTATATTCCCAGTCAAGGTCCAAAGAAAAATCGATTTGCTGTCGATCATGTGGATCCTGGTGTTACAATGGAAGTGCTGGCGTTAACAGTCGATGCAAACAATTTGTTTGTGAATTATGTGTTTGATTTTATCCTTTATTATGAGATGTTTGCATTGTTTCCTTCAGTTTTCATCCAGAGATGAGTATTTCATTCGAAATGTTAAATGATAAAAATGAATGTGTCTATATATCTGCGCCAAAGGGGGCCATCATGGGCGTATATGTTCCTATGATGGACCCTTCGAGTAATTTCAGAAAAATGCAAATAGAAGATTTTATTCAATCTTAAATGAAAATAATTGTGAGTGACATAGAAGAACAACTGATGAGGAGTCTATAAATAATCCGATAGTAACGAATAAATGTATAATAAAAAAATAATGAGGCAATTTCCTAGAAGGGGCATCATAGGCACATTTCCCCTATTGTTCTTGTTGTATGGCATTCGGAGGCAAAGATAACGAGAGATTCCACATTTATTACTGGGCACGATGTTACACCAAAACACATTTATAAATCGGTCGAAACTCATTAGAACTCCCATTATAATGAACTTGCGGCCAAGGCAGCTCTTCAATGCCTAAAAGGTCGTGATATTGAGAGTCTTCTAGCGGGGAACCAAACAACGAGAAAGAGGAGTTCACACAAGAAGATTAGTTGTTCAAAGTTTGATTGGCATAGTTTTATTTCTGGGTCAACTAGGCATTGCTTACAGAGGTGACAAAGCAGGAGGAGCCTACTCACTTGACTCTGTAGAAAATCATGGCAATTTTTTCGAACTTTGTAACGTTCATTTTTAGCTATCGTACCTTTTTGATGAATTAATTCACTGATTCTGTGAAGATTTAAAACTTCAACGTTTATTGCCTATTACTTGGTAAAATTCTAACATCGGGTCTCTCGATCAACTTTATCATATCATCCTCTTGTTGTACATAAATTACATAGATACCTGCCTAGACCTCGATACCATAATTTGATTCCTAGTACTCGAGTCTGTTTATTTCCATATCTGCTGCTATCTTTGATCGTAAATTAGCAGTCACCACCATCTGTATTCAGTCTCCTAGAAGAAGAGAACTCAACCATAAAGTATACGTATGGTATGATTAATGAACACTCGGTACTTACTGTTATTTCAAACAGATTCATTATAGGGAATCATATTTTGGATTTAAGATGTTTTTTGTATAGGCTGTCATCAGGTATGGTGTTTACATTTCGCTGTCATCATTAGTAGTAGTATGATCAGCTTTTCCACTATCGTTGAAATGCTGTGTTCGGAATATCAGACACTACCCTCAACAGAACAGGACCGTTCCGATGTGTTCCGTTAACCTCCTGCGCGCTGGACCGAACTCAGGGTGATTTGAATAACCGAATGAACGGGTTCTACTGGTGATAGTGGTGGAACTTGGTACATAGATAGTGCACGTTTGGTGCAATTGAGTGGTGTACCTGGTAGTAGAGCTAAGGGAAATTTATCAACTTGGTTACACTGGATGTCAGGTTTTTTTGTACAGCGAGTTGTAATAAAACTGGGTGATAGATTTCATGTTCTGGTACCCGTTACGCTGCATTCGAGTTCCGACTATTCAGTACCCTGTTCTGATGACGTCATCATGGGTATAGTACCTTCTGGATTATTCAGAGTTGGTAAATATCCTTTCACTACTCTTCTACCTCTAAATATCATTCAAACTAAGAATGGATATATAACCCAGGTAGTGGTTAGGCAATAACGGTTCCTGTCATGTTCTGTGTGTTCTGAGATTTCTGTCCTTGTGCGGGTATATGTACTTACATGGTTTTGTGGATCCGAGATGATCAATGTTCAATGAAGGCTGTAACTTTTATGTCCTGGGCAATGAGCAAGTGAAATGGCTGTTAGCCAATAATATTGAATTTTTCATTCATCCTCGAAATGAGGGATTAAATTTCACTCTCAATTTCCAGTTTCCATGTAGGAAGTTTTGAGTTATCGTTTGTGGTATATATTTTCGGAAACTGTCCATTATTATGGGATTTTGAAGCCTTGGCGAAAAAGTGAGGTTGGAAGCACATGAACCGAAAACCCTTTTCTAAACGAATAAGAGCGGTACATAGTTGAATCGTTGATCGAATCGATAGATTTGGAGATTGATGCCTGATGGGGCCCCTCAGGTGGAATGACGTGGTAGACATATTGTTGAGTCTTGGGTGATAGTGTGTCCTTAGAAAAGGTTTTTTTTATGTGCTGCAGTTTGTCTTCTGACATTCTTGTGGTGACCTGTCCTAGGGTCTGCAAATTTCAAGTATAGCAGCTTATAATGTGCTGATATCTGGAGCTGGATCTGATAATCTGTATCTGGAGCTGTATCTAATACGCGGTATCTGGAGCTGTTTCTGGAGTTGCATTTGAAGCTGTAGCTGTACCTGAAGCAATAGCTGTAGCAAAAATCAAGCCTGTGATTGGGCCATGGCTGTCACGCAAGTTTTTCATAACATTATGTTAACTTTTCATAGTATTTTTTTTGTCTACTTCCATGATATTATTATGATGATTTTTATGATGATTTTTATGATGATTTTTATGATATTCACCTGTTAACGTAACAGGCACGGTTTACGGATTTAGGTATATGAACTGGGTAGGTCATATGATTTTGCATTCCTTATAAAATAGCATAGGTATATTCCTATGAATTTATGAACATTTAGTTTCTGGGTGGGTTTTTATGTGGATTTTGAGGGTATGGGATGAAACTGGGATTTAAATATTATGGGTGATATACAGTCAGGTTTTGATTTGAACATTTAAAGTATTCAGTAGTGAGGAACATTGTTGCTAGTAATATTTAAATATATAGCACTTCAATTTTCAAAGGAGTATTGTGTCAGGCTTTCCAAGAATAATATTTATTAAATGGTATAGTATTGGGAAAATGTTTGTCTTTTAAATTTGCCATGGATATAGCTGTTGAAATAAGATATTAACCATGATAAGTGGGGTTAATATTGAGTCATTGTGAGGGTATGCAGTCCACATTTACCTGGCGCCCTTATTAACATTCATAATTTTGGAGTAGATCTGAACCCACTCCGTCTCCACTGAAGTTCAGTCGCGAGCCCATATCCTCTGTCAGCAAAGGACAGATATATTTGTCAATCTCCAAGTAAGATTGTTACAACTTGTCATGATGGTTGCAAACTATGACGTCATTTTACAAAACCATGTCGAACAGTGCATTGAGGACAGCAAAACGCATAAGCAAAAAACAATAGAGAAAAGAAAACTTGCAGGAAAGACAACCAAAAGACAGTGTGGGCGAGGTTCTTTGATGACATTTTTGTCAAAATCGTTTAGAAACAAGTGAGGTACGTAGTTTTTGAAAGGTATCAGATTAGTATGGATGTAGTTTTCATTAGGTATTAGTCAGATAATTTATACGACGCTGTAAAAGCAGATGATATTTCATCATTGCTCATGTAAGATGGAAGTAGATGCCATGACACCATATCATGAGCATATTTTTATATTGAAACTATCATTGGGCACCAATGATGTGTATACGACGCTATGAAAGTTCAGAGAACTAGAGATTTTTTCCACAAACTATGTACTTAGCCCACTCGACTGACAATATAGGGACCAAAAAAAGAAAAAACAAAAGAAAGTTAAAACAATGTCGACATATTTCTTCTTTGTGGAAAATCAAGACAGTCTAGTGAGGTATGTACGTAGTTCATTGGCAAAAAATTAAGACAGTCGAGTGAGCTAGGTACCTAGTTTATTGGCGAAAAACAAAGACAGTCGAATGAACTAGGTAAGTAGTTTATGGGGAAAAATCAAAACAGTCGAGTGTGCTTTTTTTACTGCATTTTGTTTTCTGTTTTGTTTCCTATTGGCAAGTGATCATCTAGGAACTTGTAAATTTTTTTAGTTTTTTCATTGTATCTCCCGAACTATTGAATTCAAAGAAAAATGTTATTCGGATTTTTCGTAGATTCTATCAAAAGGAATAATTTTGGTTCCATAACATTTTCAGATATTTTCAGTTGTTTTCGAGATATTTGAGATTATCTGAGAATAAAATTCTCAACACTTTTGTTCCATCTTCCAATCAAGAAAATGAAAAAATATTTCATGGTTCAGTGGAAGTCGATGAGCTTCATCTAACGATAATCTATTTTTTTCAATATATCTTCCTAGTACCCTTTGGGTCGTAAAATTTTTTTTTTCATATTTTTCACTTTATTCCCTGTACTATTGGGTTTACAAAAAAAAAATATGGGAAATAATTTGTAGGAAATGTCCCAGCGGATAACTTTGCACTTCTGATAATTTTCGATTTTTCCATTTGTCTTCAATATACAGGGTGTCCCATAATTAGCCTGCCAAACTTCACCAGCGACTTCTACGACCGAAAATAGACAGAAAAGTTCGAATGAACATAGGTCTCAAAATGGCTCCTAAGGGAGCTACGGCCACCTTAAAGGGGGCTTCTGAAGATGTATTTCCTGAATATTTCCGAAACGCCGTGAGATAAAATGATGAAATTTGGTACAAAAACTAAACTTTTCATGCTTAATGCAGTGGAGATAAAATGATTTCAAAATTTGATTTATGAGTATTTAAAACAGGGTGGAGCTACTCTAAATATCACCCTAATTTTTTTGTATGCAATTTTTTCGACGATTTGGTCTCGGATTATGAATATCTGAACATTTTTACAGAAGAAATGTACTCTTGTTCCATGTTGATCAGATGAACCATTTTCGAGTAAAATCGATTTAAAAATATCAATAAATCTCAAGAATAACGCACAATATTGCCAAAATCAAATCGTAGTGGCTATGGAAAAAAAAGGGTAACAGTTAGTTTTGATAGTCGTCATATTTGTTGACACGCATGTTTTGCAGAACACACTAAGCAATTGATATTTGAATGTACATTGTATTGTTACAAAATGCAACAATTCACAAATCAGGAATATGCAGACATACATTTTTTGTACGGATTTTGTAATGGCAATGCACGAGAGGCTGAGCGAGAATATCGGAGGAGATTTCCGAACAAAAGACAAGTATTCGTTAATACTCATAGAAACTTGAGTGATCATAGCAATTTTCAACGTGTTCCTGGGCAAGGAAGACCTTTAAGAGGACATAACATGGAGAATATTCTGAATGTCATCGATAATAATCCGAACATTAGTATAAGGACTGTATCCAGAAATTTTAACGTGCCTAGGGCAACAGTAATGTGGAATGTGAGTACACAGTTTGACAATGAAATATCAGTTGATTGATTTCAGATAGGGAGAATATTACAAATTCAAGGAATTCGTCCATTTCACTACCAACGTGTGCAGGATTTATTGCCAGGCGATTTTCAGCCCAGGATTCAGTTCTGCCAATGGATTTTAGAAAATGAGAACATCAAATCGAACATTCTTTGGAGCGACGAATCCATCTTCACCAGAAACGGAGTGTTCAATATGCACAACACCCATGTATGGGCAAATGATAATCCCAGAGTGGTCCGACGTTCTAATTTTCAACATCGTTTCTCTGTAAATACATGGGCAGGAATGATAGGGGATCAGTTAATTGGTCCTGTCGTCACCCAACCGCCTGAATGCTGATGGGTATCATAACTTTCTTCAGAATAACCTAGGCATACTTTTGGAAGATGTGCCTCTCAATGTACGGCAAAATATGTATTACCAACACGACGGGGCTCCTCCAGCACATTATGGACAGCGCGTTAGGGCATGGTTGAGTGAGATTTTCCTGGAAGGTGGATAGGCCGTAATGGTCCCATTCTTTGGCCACCACGTTCAGCGAACCTGAACCCTCTAGATTATTATTTATGGGGTCATATGAAAGAGTTGATTTATAAAACTGAGGTGAACACACATGAAGAATTACTTCAACGATTAGAGTTGGCAGCAAGTGAACTCAGAGGAAATCGCTTTCAAATTCTGAGAGTCACAAGCGCAATAATAAGTCGTCGAGCGAGATTATGCATTGATAACAATGGAAATTTATTCGAACAATTTCTATGACCATTAATAAGATTTCGCATATTCATATCGAGGACATCATGCAAGAAGGGCGTTCTTCACGTATAATGTATTAATTAGTATTGCCATAGCCACTATGATTTGATATTGCAATATTGTGCGTTATTCTTGAGATTTATTGATATTTTTAAATCGATTTTACTCGAAAATGGTTCATCTGATCAACATGGAACAAAAGTACCTTTCTTCTGGAAAAATGTTTAGATATTCATAATCCGAGACCAAATCGTCGAAGAAATTGCATACAAAAAAATTAGGGTGATATTTAGAGTAGCTCCACCCTGTTTTAAATACTCATAAATCAAATTTTGAAATCATTTTATCTCCACTGCATTAGGCATGAAAAGTTTAGTTTTTGTACCAAATTTCATCATTTTATCTCACGGCGTTTCGGAAATATTCAGGAAATACCATCTTCAGAAGCCCTCTTCAAGGTGGCCGTAGCTCCCTTAGGAGCCATTTTGAGACCTATGTTCATTCGAACTTTTCTATCTATTTTTGGTCGTAGAAGTCGCTGGTGAAGTTTGGCAGGCTAATTATGGGACACCCTGTATATTGAATTGAAAAGATTTCAAATTTTGATGTTTAGATTTTCATTTGTTTTTCCATTTTCCGATGGATGCACGAAAAAATGATTGAATAATAATTTGTTGCGACATCAAAGAGGCATAAGGTGCATTTTTCAAATTTGGATTTAGTCTATCGGTTCAGGAGATATGTCGTTTTAAAGTGAACCGTGTTTTTCGGAAAATCTCCTTGAAAAACCCACTTGGAATTTCCCGATCCTGCTCAATTTCAATAGGCTTCGTCTCTCTCTGATAGAGGTTTTTTTCACAAAAAATGAAATCGATCGGAACACTTTTGCGATTTGTAGAGTGGTTACAAGGAACTTCCGGTAAAAAATCGAAAAAACCCGGAAAAACCACCTTAGAGTTTTCCGATTTCCTTCATATTTTAATGACATAATATTGTTTTGAGTACAATAAGATGGCAAAATTTCAAGTCGATATGCCGAAGGGTTCCGGAGATATATCGATTTATGATTAACACAGAGTACAGACAGACAGACAGACCACACACAAAAACCAAAGTTGCTCAAAATTCGATGGGGATCATTTTCTCCAAAGTAACTATACCTCTATCTCGCTTAGTTTCCGAGATAGCATTTTTGGCAAGGCCGTAGTATACTCCACTATGTATAGCGTCGTATAACAAGTGAGGTACGTAGTTTTTGAAAGGTATCAGATTAGTATAGATGTAGTTTTCATTAGGTATTACATTAGGATAGAGGTCAGATAATTTATACGACGCTATAAAAGCAGATGATATTTTATCATTGCTCATGTAAGATGGAAGAGGAGGCCATGGCACCATTTCATGAGCATATTTTTATATTGAAACTATCATTGGGCACCAAAGATGAGTATACGACGATATGAAAGTTCAGAGAACTGGAGATTTTTCTCACAAACTACGTACTTAGCCCACTCGACTCTTGGTTTTCCCACACAAACTACGTACCTAGCCCACTCGACTGCCAATAGGGACTAAAAAAACAAAAACAAAAAAAAAAGGTAAAACAATGCCAACATATTTCTTCTTTGTGGAAAATCAAGACAATCGAGTAAGCTAGGTACGTAGTTTGTGGGAAAAAAATCAAGACCGTCGAGTGTGCTTTTTTTACTTTCTTTTGTTTTTTGTTTTGTTTTCTATTGGCAAGTGATTATATAGGAACTTTTAGTTTTTTCATCGAATCTCTCGAACTATTGAATTCAGAGAAAAATGTTATACGGATTTTTTGTAGATTTTATCAAATAATTTTGGTTCTATAACATTTTCAGATATTTTCAGTTGTTTTCGAGATATCTGAGAATAAAATTTTCAACACTTTTGTTCCATCTTCCAATCAACAAAAGGAAAAAATATTTCATGGTTCAGTGAAAGTCGATGAGCTTCATCTATCGATGATCTTTGTTTTTCAATTTATCTTCATGGTATCCTTTGAGTCGTTATTTTTTTTTTTTTTTATATTGTTTACTTCATTTCCTGTACTATTGGGTTTACAGAAGAAATTATGGGTGATAATTTGTAGGAAATGTTCCAGTGGATAACTTTGCACTTCTGATAATATTCGATTTTTCCATTTGTTTTCGATAATATATTGAATTGAAAGGATTTTAAATTTTGATGTTTTGATTTTCATTTGTTTTTCCATATGTATGCACGAAAATATGGTAATATAATAATTTGTTGCGTCATCAAAGAGGCATACGGTGCATTTTTCAAATTTGGATTTAGTCTATTGGTTCAGGAGATATGTCGTTTTAAAGCGAACCGAGTGTTTCGGAAAATCTCCTTGAAAAACCCACTTGGAATTTTCCGACCCTGCTCAATTTCAATAGGCTTCGTCTCTCCCTGATAGAGTTTTTTTTCACGAAAAATGAAATCGATCGGACCACTTTTGCGATTTGTAGAGTGGTTACAAGAAACTTCCGGTGAAAAATCGAAAAAACGAGGAAAAACCACCTTAGATTTTTCTGATTTTCTTCATATTTTAATGACATGATATTGTTTTGAGTACAATGAGATGGCGAAATTTCAAGTCGATATGTCAAAGGGTTCCGGAGATATATCGATTTATGATTACCACAGAGTACAGATCGACAGACAGACAGACCACACACAAAAACCAAAGTTGCTCAAAATTCGATGGCGATCATTTTCTCCAAAGTAACTATACCTCTATCTCGCTTAGTTTCCGAGATAGCATTTTTGGCAAGGCCGTAGTATACTCCACTATACAGGGTGTCCGGAAATTATGCGCAAAAAATCAAGAGGGTGATTCTGCATGAGAAAACATCAAATTTATTTCATATACACGTGGGTCCCGAAATGCATAGTTTCCAAGATACAGTGTGTTGAACTTTTCAAAACAAATTTGTTTTTTATGAATATCTCAAATATCTTTCCACCGATTTCATTGAAATTTGGCAATGATATTTTTTGTCATGAGGAGCTAAATAAGCCATAATTGAATTGGAATTATGAAATGTAGTGGCGTCCTGGAGGGCACCCTTCCGTATATCATTGTCAATAAAATATGCGCCACTGATTTTTTCAAATTCTATATCTTTATATCTTATCGACCAAATAAAAATACAACATTTTGGTATCCTGAATTGTTATGATATTTTGCTTCGTTTTCGTCGAAAAAAATAAATACCAATTCATCGTATACATTAGTGCAAAATATTCGTTTTCGAGAAAATAACCGTTTCAAAATCATGCCGTGAAATAGAAGTACATCACTGTGGAACTTTTTTGTAAAGATCATGTACTAATTAGTTATTGAGGAAGTTATTAGTGGAACAGACTGATAATCTCTCACTGAATGAACTTGCTTTTTTTTAATGTTCTTGTCGGTAACGGTTATTTCATCAAGATAGAACAGGAGGACCTTTTTCAAATATTTCCATATTATGTTCTTCAATTTTATAACTTCAAAATCGAAAATAGAATTGAGAATGAGTTATGATCCTATTTTGAAGTTCAAGGGCATCAAAGGGTATTTGGCTGCGAGGGATCCAAGTATAATTCAGACCAAGGGCGCAAAGGAACATTAGTACTACGTGTACCATCAGATTTGAAATAAATCAGTTCCATAGGAAGAAAGTAATAAACGAATATTTATTTCCAAAATATCAACTTTGAAGGCTACTTCATTAGTGAGTTTTCGAAAAAATGTTAGACGATTTTTTTGTACTATTCAAATCGAAGCACCCCTTTGAATTTTTGCACACAATTTCCGGACAAAATGAGATCTTTGTTTCATCGGTGACTAATAGATTGTATAACATACAGTTTATTTACAGCAACTTCACATACAGGGTGATCGGAAATCGTGCGCAAAAATATTTGGAGGTGATTCAACATGAGAGAACATGATTTTTTTTCGTTTGTATCTGGGTCCAGGATGGAGTAGTTTTCAATAGTACAACGTGTGTCAAACATGTATTATGAAATATTCGAAGAAAATCAATCTTCATCTTATTCTTTGTCTATGGACATGTATCACACATTTATTTTTCCCAGTTTTTGAAGGAATCTTTCGCACAAATTCATACCATAAATTGGTATCAATTTTTTTACACGGAAACGAAGCAAAATATCAAAACAATTCAGGAGACCTGAATGTTGTATTTTCAGTTGGACAATAGGATATGGAGATATAGAATTCGAAAAAATCAGTGGCGCACATTTTATTTACAATAATTTTCGGTAGGGTGCCTCCCGGGACGCCACTGGATTTCATGATTCCAATTCAATTATGGCTAAATCAGCCCATTATGACAAAAATTTTCATTGCCAAATTTCAAGAAAATCGGTGGAAGAATATTTGAGATATTCATGAAAAATCGATTCATTTTTGAATGTTTAATACACTGTATGTCGAAAACTATGCATTTCCGGGCCGACGTACATATGAAATGAATTTTATATTTAATATGAAGAATCATCACCCCCTTGATTTTTTGTGCATAATTTCCGGACACCCTGTATAGGTATAGCGTCGTATAACTATATAGGTATAGCGTCGTATAACAAGCTAACAAAAACGATTGCTACGATTGAACGCAATATAATTTCGAAAGACCTCCATATTTACAACGTGATGGTAGACTTTACTCAAGATGTAGCAGTTATGGATCAATTGGCTATTTGCGTACGCTACGTGGTTCAAGGAAAAGTGTATAAAAGATTTCTAGAAATGACTGTAGTTGATGGCTGGAGTGGACAAGCATTGTGCGAACGCATAACTTCGGAATTAGCATAGTACGGAATTTTGGCATCAAATATAGGTGCGTGTTCATTGGACGGAGCAAATAACATGAAAGAGTGTTATAACGGCTTACAGGTTCACTTTGAAAAGGCAAATGATAATATGATTTATACTCACTGTATGGCTCACGTCTGAAACTTAATAGTAGCTGACTCAACAGTAAAGTTGCTACAGGCAGAAAACATGTTTGGATTGGTAGGGAAATCTGCAGTTTCTTTGAGTTCATCTTACAAACAAAAGGCATTGTGGGAGAAAGAAACAAAAAAACAACATACCGCCTATGAATAACAGCGAAAAAAAATAGGAGCCACTAGGTGGTGGAGTAAACATAAGGCTCTGTCATCAATAATTGATGAAAGTGTGTTGAGGAGCGAGGAAATTGCCACAGACAAATTAATGAACGCCTTTACCGTATTCAAAGAAATATCTGTTGGTAATTTTGATTGCAAATCCAGTTATATGGCCAGAAATTTGACAAGTCAATGGGCAAAATTTGAAAACTTATTTATTTCATTCGTTTTACTAGATATCGCCTTGTATCTCCATTTTTACTGAAAATGTATTAATTCCAGAAACATGATGTATTCCAATAGTATTCAATAGCTCGTATGTCGAGAATTAATATTCAATCTTGAATTTAACGAATACCTCGTATAACAGCGAATAACGAAATTGCTCGTATCTCCAGCCATTCCAATATTTCGGTGATACGTAGTATTCTGGCGGGAAAATGGCGGAAGTAGAAGGGACATCCGAGGTATTATCATAGGTATTATAACTATTTTATTATGTCAGTATAGTCTGAATCGCATAGCTGTTAACATGTGTTAATGTTATTAAATGAGAAAGTTACGTTCGAGTTCTCATAAGAAAAGAATTACACAAGGGGCGATGGCTGACGAAGCTCATGGGATGTTGAATGATGATGAAATCATGGAGGCCATTGCAACAAATGAATATGGAGTGACACTAGAAGGTGAATATTTCAATGTTTCATATGTCGAAAAAAAAATGTACAGTGCTGTCCATTAGTAACGAATATGATTTTGTTTGAGGCACCTTAGTGATTAACGATGTCTTTGAACGGTGCAACTCTGAAAAATTTCGACTATCAGAATCTCTTTCAGAAATTTTTCAGATGATGAAATAATAAAATGAAGGGTCATAATTGTCATCATTCGAACAATTTTCAGGAATTCGTGAATAAAGTACATATAGAACAGAAACATAATAATATGTTAGGGTCACACTTAAGATATTGAAAAATAATACTCCATAATAAAATGATAATGATTCTCAGAAATTCATAGATATGATATTTTCTTTCAGATCACCCTTGCAATAGCCGAAATTTTGGGGACGAAAACTCGAAAATAATTCAAGGTAATCGATAAAGATATTTGGGATGGGATACAGACAGGCTCCATTTCAATATCTGATTGTAACACGATGTCTGAAGTTGAAATACAACAGAACCTTCCAGAAGTATATGAGTTAGGCATTGTGAATCTTGATAATACGCGTCCAGAAGTTAACCAGTCCGTCAATGAGATTGGATACGAAGAAATAATGGAACACGAAACTGATATTGCCGAAATACCAATGATGAACAGATTTGAGATAAGTAACCCCAATAATGTCCAAGAAGATCCAAATGGAAGTGATAGTGATCCTGATTATTTACTACCATTGGCTAGACTAGTTAAACCTTAAATGAAGAGGAAGTCTTAACACCAAAAATTGGAAAGCAAACAAAAGCAGAAAGTTGCGAATGAAAGGTCAAGAATACTTAGGGTACAGACGACCAGGAGGCAGCGGCAAAGTGTTTCATGATAAAATGATAAATGCCAGGAAAATGAAGGAGCTATGTAATTCAGAAATGTGTAGAGAGTCTAGATTCTGCAACGAAATAAAAAAGCAAGAGAGACTTGCTCAGTATGGAAAGTTTTGGAATAATATGGACTGGGAACAAGGGAAAGTTTTTGCCTCTTCCCTTGTTGACTGTCAAATTGCTGAAAGAAGATGAACGGCAACAGATAAATCGAGAAGAACTTCAAGTTTGATGTCTCATTTGAAAATAGAAGGAATCAGAAAAAAAGTTTGCAAAAAAACTTTTCTGAACACATTCAGCTTAGGGGAATGGTCTATAAGAAATTGGGTGGTTGATAAAAGAAATGATGCTGGAATGCACATGAGCACAAGAAGAACAGAAAGCAACACTCATAACTTATTTAGGAGGTATGCTCGAACTGCCATCTCACTATTGCAGAACTGACAAACTGTATCTAGAACAATTCTTCACAACTATAACACAATTTTTCAATCATTATATGGACTATTGTAAAGAAAGGCAAATGTCACATCTTAGTAGACAAGTATTTGATAAAACCGTGTCTGAAATGAAAATCTCTATATTCCACCCCAAAAAGATGCTTGTGATATCTGTGTGAAACAAAAGATTGGAAATATGGAAGAAAATGAATATAAACTATACATAGAACGAACGACTGCACTGCACTGCACTGGTGAGGTAAACATCGTGTTTAACGTGCTTCGTTGTAAAACCTAAATTTGGGCTATAACAAGCGTGAAAAAATACGGAAAAACATCAGTGAGTGAAGAATCAATATCGAGTTAGTGATATAAGAAGTGGAAATTTGTGGAAGAGCGAAATTAGAACTGAAAACAGTGAATTCGGAAACGGCGTGATATCGGCAAACAGAAGCTCGGCTATCAGCAGGTAAAAATAATTCGTCCGAAAGGTTGAATTGCGCGTTATCTTTGGCGCCTGGCGATAGGCAGCAAGAACTGACCCGACAGTGGCGTAGCATAGGTACAGAAAGAGCGAGCAGAACACAAACACAGAAAATGGATAGTGATGATTATTTATCAGATAGTAGCGGAAAAAAAAGAAGACCAGTCTACGATGGAAGAGATATATTCGGAAAAAGTTCGAAAGTAACAAGGACACCATCAAAAACAAATAATGAAAATGAGGATAAACTTGATTTATTAATCAGAATGATGCGGGAACTGAAATCGGAATCTAAACAAATAAAAACTGAGCAAGAGGAGTGCCGAGAAGAAATTAAGAAAATCAGAGAAGAAAATCAAACACTATGGAAAGAGAACCAAGAATTGAAAAGAGAAAATAAAGAAATAAAAATAAAAATAGAAGAAATTAGCGACAAGGTAGAATGGCTCGAAAAACAAAGAAAGAAAAATAATGTGGTCATCCAGGGAATGAAGATGGACACAAATGACGCAGAAACAATAAAGAAAACCATAAAAATTATGATGGAGAAAGAACTGGCGATAGACGTGCAGGTGAAGGCGGCTCATAAACTAGGAGAAAAAACATGTCTGATTGAGCTAGAAAAAGAAGAAGACAAAGAGAAAATAATGAAAAATAAACAAACTCAAAAATGACAAAAATGCAAGAATATTTATAAACGAAGATGAAACAAAGAAAGAAAGAGAAAAAGGTAAGCAAATAAGGAAAATTGCTAAAGAAAATAAAAATGAAGGCAAGAATGTGAAAATTGGATATAATAAAATCACCATCGATGGAAAAGTATGGAAGTGGAACAAGGTATATGAAAAATTAGAATTGGAAGAGGCAAAAAACTGAAAATGGAAAATACGAGAAAGGAAAATAAGTTAACGAATGTGGCAAAGAAAAAGGACATGATAAAGAACAACGAAATTAAAGAAGAAACGATATGGAAGATTGGAACATGGAACATTAGGAGTATACGAGGAAAATAGAAAGAACTAGAATCAGAATTTGAAGAGTCAGGACTAGATGTGTTGGCAGTAACAGAAACAAAGAAAAAAGGAAAAGGAATAACAGAGATGGATTCAAAACACTTATTCATTTATAGTGGAGTACAAGAACAAAATAGAGCAGCAGCAGGAGTTGGATGCATATTACATAGAAAATTAACAGACCAAGTACATGGATGGAGAGGATGGTCGGAACGGATACTCTCGGTAGAAATTGAGGACCAGAAGAAGAATACTAAGACAATCATAATTGTATACGGACCCAGCGAAGACGACAGTTGTCAGGTAAAAGATGGTTTTTGGGAAGAACTAACACTGATAACAGAATCAGCAAAAGGTAAAATATTCGTATTAGGTGATTTCAATAGTAGAGTAGGGAAAAAAGATGGAAGACACAACACGGCAATTGGTGCATATGGTGAAAATACCAGTAATAATAATGGTGAAAGAATGCTTGACTATTGTGTGATGCAAAATTTAATCATTACTAACACTTTTTTCGAACATAAAGATATACATAAGTACACACGAGAAGTAAAGAGCAGAAACGAGAAATCTATAATTGATTACATATTGATTGAGAAAGCCTACAGAAACGACGTAATAGACACGCGAGTAAGACGGGGACCAGAAATTGGCAGTGACCATTATTTAGTAGAGACAAAAATTAAAGATAAAATTCCGATGAACAATAATAATAAAGTGAAACCAGAGAACCTTGTTGAATATGAATCGATCAGGTCCTACAAATTACTGAACGCAGACATTGCCAAAGAATACAAGATGGAATTAACACGGAAGTTCGAAGAAAATATGGAAATGATAGAAAATGGTAGTATAGAAACAATATGGAATTATTTCAAAAATACTATACTAAACACAGCAAAAGACATATGCGGAAGTAGTAGAAAAAGTAATAACAGAAAACAAACAGCATGGTGGACAAATGAAATAAAAGACCAAGTGAAAATCAAGAAAGAAAAATGGAAAAAATATTTGAATAACAAAACATCAGACAATTATGAAGCATATAAAGAAGAAAGGAAAAGAGTGAAGGATCTAGTGGCAGTATCAAAGAAACATAAATGGACAGAATTCGGAGAAAAAATGGAAAGAGACAGCAGAGCAGATCAAAAATTATTTTACAAAACATTGAAATCATTAAGAAAAAATAAAATAAATGACATAACTCGAATTAAAAATAAGAACGGAAAAATAATGATGGACGAAGATGAAATAATGAATAGGTGGAAAAAATATTTCCAAGATCTGTTGGGAGCTCAAGGGGCCATACGAGAAGAACATAGGCAAATTGAAATAGGAAGAGGGGAAGATGAAGATTTCATAACACTGAGGGAGCTACAAGAAGTGATAAGTAAATTAAAAAACGGAAAGTCACCTGGATGTGACAAGCTCACAACGGAAATGCTCAAGAATATGGGAGACATAGGTACAGAATTTTTATTTGGACTTTATAGAAGAGTGTGGAGAGAAGAGGAGATACCCGGAGACTGGAAAATAGCATCGATAGTTCCAATACACAAAAAAGGAGATAAAGGAGATTGTAATAATTACAGAGGAATAACTCTACTGAGCACAGCAATGAAAATATATGAACAAATTATTTATAGAAAAATGGAACCAATATTGGAAAATACATTAGAAGAGTCACAAAGTGGATTCAGAAAAGGCAGGAGCATTCAAGACCATATATTCACGATCAAGCAAATAGCAGAAAAGGCATTGCAACAATGTAAAGAAGTGTATTTGGGGTTCATAGATTTGGAGAAAGCATTTGATAAAGTGCCAAGACAGAAATTATGGAATATATTGGCCGAAAGAGGTATCAATAATAAAATAATAAGGATAATAAAAAATATTTACGAAAATAATACTAACCGCATTATTTACCAAAATAAAACATCAGGGTCGTTTTCAACAAGAGATGGATTAAGACAGGGTGGAGGACTAAGCCCCGCATTGTTCACGGTATACATTGATGAGGTAATCAAGAAATTCTCTCTTAGAGCCAAGAAACTCCATGTAGGATATAGATACCTTCGCAGGATAGATATATCAGAAGGAGCATTTGCCGACGATGTAGTGATTATGGCAGAAAAGGAAAAAGACTTACAAAGAAATATGGAGATATGGAACAGTGTACTCGAAGAATACGAAATGAAACTAAATATCAATAAAACGAAAGTAATGGTAATGGGAGACCAACAAAAGACAATCGACATACAACTAGAAGGGATACACATCGAACAAGTGAAGAGTTTCAAATACTTGGGAGTAGAATTAGAAGACAGCGGAGAGCAAGATATAAAAATAAATAATAGGATTGAAAAAACTCTGAATCTTTATTATGCAATGAACAAGTCTTTCATAAACAAAAAGGAAATTTCAAGAAAAACGAAAATTAATATATTTAAAACAATTTATAGACCAATCCTAACATTCGGTTGTGAATCCTGGGTATTGACAGAGAAACAAAAAAGCAGAATACAAGCCACAGAAATGAAATACCTCAGAAGGGTGAGAGGTGTAACAAAAAAAGACAAAATAAGAAACATAAAAATAAGGGAAGATCTAGAGATAAAGTCAACACTCAATTTCATAGAAAAACGTCAACTGAGTTGGTGGGGTCACTTGCAAAGAATGAGTGACTCAAGACCGGTAAAACAAGTATGGAAGTCGGAAATACAAAAAAGGAAGAAACGAGGGAGACCAAGGAAGACATGGGACGGAGTTCTAGGAGAAATACTTAGGAAGAAAGAAAAAACATGGGAAGAAGCAAAACATCTGGCAATAAACAAGAAAGAATGGACGAAATTTGTACATGAAATAGAGAATATTTGAAATGAAATGTTATTTACTCTACACCATTATATGGTAATTGGGTTTTTGATAATATATATATATATAGAACGAAAATAACTAGCAAGGCTGGAAAAAAATGAGGACTAAAAAAAAGGTGAAGAAGGAAAATTTTTGGTGCCTACTGGTGGCAAGAATCTGAAGGTGAGCTAGTAGCCTCAGTTTTTGCTAGCTGTCTCATAGATCATCTCAACAAATATGAAGATTCTGGCAAACCTATCGTCATTTGGACAGATGGTTGTACATACCAACATCGAAATTGCGTATTATCAAGTGCACTTCTCAAATATTCTATTGATAATGGTATATTATATTAGAACAAGAACATTTAGAACGTGGACACACTCAGATGGAATGTGACTCTGTACAGGGTGGGCCAAATTGGACACTTTCGAAGGGAAAGTCCTATTTCCGAACTAGATGGACGAAAATTAATGTCCGTGTCTGATGGTGAATTTTTATGACAAACTTCATAGTGAAAACCGCACATCGATATCTATCATCGTTTCTGAGTTACAGCATGTTTTCCGAAAATGTGCATTTTCGAAAACTTGCTGTAACTTTGTTCCTGTCGAAAATTTGTTGCTCCTATGAAAACATTTCCAAAGCACTTTTTCAATGGTATAAGTAATTAATTTTAAGTATATATCAATAGTTAATAACGGGAAAATATTTTTTTCGAATGGAACACCCTGTATATTTCTGCATATTTCAATAGAGCTTGGAATGGGGCAACGTCAGTGACGTGAGCTGTCACTTGTCGAACAGCTGATGGGGAGACAAACAGAGCATTTTTACATAAGAGTACCCGGTGAACAACTAAGAACGGCTGTCATATCTATCATTCTTCCAACTTTGGTAGTTAATATCTTCCGTTGGCGAAAAGCTATCATGTTGCGGTATCCGTTGGCCTGTTGAGATTGTGTTTCTCTATTACATCGTGTAATGATATGCATACCGTTAGATTTATTCCACTCAAACTTGTATCATTATTCGTTGCTGAGATATGGCCGACAGCCGTTCTTTGTTGTTCACCCAGTACATGTGTTGTTAACAGTTATTTTTGGCGAAAAACAACAATTTGGGTAATTTTTTGTTCAAACATTTCGATTCTTTGTTCATTGTGAATATTGTGAAGAAAGTGCACAGATGTGTAGAGTGTTTTAAACATGGAATATCCGTTTTGAAGATATGTGTTTATGAAGGATCAGTTTTGATTAAAGTACTATGAAGTTTTGTGCGGTTGTGGGTTGTGCAATGTCTAATCGAGACGATGTGAAATTCTATCGATTTCTTTCAATCCGGACAAGGCAGCTGAAGGTAGAACCTTCAAGAGTGGAGAGACGTGCCAGTTGGATTGCCTCTCTTCATAGGGATGATTTCCACGATTCCAGAGTTAAAAATGAGTCCATATGCTCAGCACACTTTATAACAGGTAATACACTGTCAATAGTTGAGAAGAACACTAGACTCTTCAAAGTTCATTAAAATCACAAAAAAACACAAGAATTCACCAAAAAACAATGCAACGCTACATCTCACCACGCTTCCAGATGCTTTGTTTGTCCCCCGATCAGCTGATGTCCGCCATTTTGTGACGTCAGCTGCAATTGCTCTATTACCATTCCAAAAATATAGCACACTCGGTATTTTACTGAAGTCATCTTTGAAATACAGAGCTTATTTGGTTTTCACATCTAAACTTTGAAACGCACATCTTGAACAAGTAGGCTTTGGACGACGCGGTGATAAAACAACAATCGAATGTTTACTGTGCTGTCAAATTATGATCGAAGTAATATTAGAGCAATAAGACGCTCCTCAATTCGTGGTTTTCGTTCAATTCACAAACACATTTTCAATGAAGTTTGAAAATTATATAAAATGGGAAATGATAGTCTGTTTTATACAAACCGGGGAAAATGCAGAAGCAGCAAGCGATTTGTACCACGAGATGTATCTAGAGAAAAAACAACCATTTAGAGATATTTATGCGAAATTGCGACGCAACCTAATTGATGATGGTCAATTCGAGAAGAAAAGGCCAAAGGTATATGAAACAAATAGGGATAGGGATTTGGAAGTAGGAGCTGTTGAAGATTATCCCAGAACTTCAACACGAAATTTGGAAATAATAACAGGCCTGCCAAGAAGTAGCATTAGACGGACTTTAAAGAAGCACAAATTCAAGCCATACAGGACCAGAAAAGTTCATCACCTCATACCAGGAGATTTTGAACGCCGCATGAATTTCTACCAATGGTTTCTAGAGAATTGTAACCTAGTGCGTGATTTTCCGTTAAATTATATTTGGTCAGATGAAGCTTATGTGAGCAGTGCCGGTATTTTCAACCGCTACAATTCGTATACTTGGGCACAACAGACTTCTCATTCTATTGTGGAGCAGAGAATACAAGGAAGATTTGGATTTAGTGTATGGGCAGGTGTTCTTGGGGGTAGAATTATCGGCCCGTATATATATAATGACACTCTCACCTCTCAGAGGTATTTGGAAATTTTGTGACGAAATTTTGTGACGAATTGTCGCTAATGGAGCTCAGGCGAATATATTTTCAGCAAGACGGGGCTCCCCCTCACAACACTGCAATCGTCCACAATTATCAAGCAGCGAATTTTGGCAATAATTGGATAGCCAACCAAGGTCCCAACCGTTGGCCGGCCAGGTCACCGGACCTAACGCCTATAAACTTTTACTTCTGGGGAAGGATGAAAGATCTTATTTTTGAATTGCCGACCAGCTCTAGACAGGAATTGGAAGTGGCAGTGATGCAGTTTTGCTTCTCTCAGCCCATTGAACTAATCAATGCGGCAAGACATGTTCAGAAAAGGTGCCGCCTGTGCGTAGGAGAAGCTGGTAGACATTTTGAACACCTTCTCTGAAAAAATATTTTGTTCTTGCTCGTTCTTTATTATTTATGTTGAAGTTTATTCATCATTTTTAAATATAGTTAGCATATAGTAGCATTGTTTTTAGTTCAGTTGTGTTAAACAAATGAGTTTTAATCCTATTGAGATGAAAAATACTAAATGGCAACGTCTTCAACAGCTGAAAGAAGTTCCACCCAAAGAATGCCATCATTTTTATGATAATCTTCCACATCAGTATTCAGTAATCTAACTTTCCTCATTCTTGGTATTGTCAACCTTTTATTCCACAGTGGAATAGATGTATCGTTTTTTTTTCACAAGTATATTTCATGTGTATCGTAACTATGAGTTTTTGATTGAATAATGATCAAGAAAAAACAATATCTAATGAATAAATCTCTTTCCTACTTATGAAAGAACATATATAAATACACGAGGAATCACAGAATGAATGGTTAGCTATAGCAGTATAGAAGTGTATAGTGTCGAGCTGATGAAATTGCAAGTTTTTGGTACGTTACAGCTATTTTTATTACACCAAAACGAGCAACGCACACGCTAGCGTGTAAGCAGATATAACATAAATTCCGAAACACAACTCAAGGCTTACCGAAATAAAATTGCAAGACCATATATTGAATAAATAAGAACAAAAGGAAGTACAGAGTCATACCACTGTTATCATCAATTAACATAGTTTTTTTTGCCTGAAACTATACCATCCAACATAAAGCAGACCGTATACGTTGAACATGAGCGGTTCCGAAATCACAAACAAAGAAATACTGGAAGAGATGTTCAGGTGTAATAAAGAACTGGAAGCAACGATAGAGGCAGTTGAAGTCAGGATTTCTCTTAAAGTAAAGGAAATGAAACACAAAGTTGAAGAAGTTGAGAGAGAAAATCAAGAACTGAAGAACAACATTGAATACCTCGAAAACGCAGAGAACGAAAATAACATAGTAGTTTTCGGTCTGGAAAGAAACGAGAACGATTTGATTAGTGCAGTTGAAACCATTGATAATTTCAAAAACTTATTAGATATCAACTTAGAAGAATCCGATCTGAACAACGTGTATTCCTTGGAAAAAACAGGTAAGTAAAAGACCAATAAAAATTGAATTCACTCCATATCTAAAGAAGTCTTTGATTCTGAAGAAGGCCAGTAAGTTGAAGGGAACTCAAATACACATAGCGAACGACCTGACACCTAAACAGAGAGAGGAAGCGAATATTTTAAGGAAACATCTATATCTCGCTAGACAGAACGAAGAAAATTGCTATATAAAAAACAACAAGCTGATTGTCAGAAATAGAATCTATACAGCTGCAGAATTAAAAGCAACCGAAGATATTTTCGAAGTCGCAGAAGCAGAAAGTGACCCTGGTACACCGGTGTTTATAAGAAAACAAACCCAAAAGGAAGAAAGTGTAAGAGAACCTCGAAGTATCGAAATATCTTCGAAAAAAAAAACTGTGGAAGTGTCACAAAAACCCCGAAACACCACAAAAACAGGTACAATAAATAAAACAATCAAGGAAAACACCAGCGAACGCCCAAATACAAGACATAATTCATCGTCTAAACGTTTTTGATTATTTGCAAATATCTTGTTCATATAAGTTTATTCATAAGTGGACCACATCATGGATAGTTTTATAAGAGATTTCAAAGACAATATACCAAACACTATTATATGTGAAACTACCGAAGAATGTAATAAAACATTGAATTTTAATGCAAATTTCAGAATACATACTTCACAAAAATATCAAAAAACTTCGAAGATTTCGAAATTTTATTAGCTGAATTTGAAAAAGACATCGACTGCATCGTTCTGACGGAGACTTGGAATATCCGAGACACACGTTTGTATAATATTGCTGGTTATAAACTTATTTACAGTGAAGGGAATCTCAATCAGAACGATGGAGTTGTTGTATACAGTGTGGTCCAACGAAAACTTAACACCTCGATTTTCCGGCGTTAACATGAAAATGTGGAAAATCGCTCGAACCCGTCAATTTCTGATTCGAGGGGGAACAACTTTTCCGCTGTTTTCATCCCCGTGACTTCAACCCCCTAACGGGGGTGAGCACAACCCCTTGATTTTGAATAGGGATGAGGGGTGTTGAGATACCTCATTTTGAAGATCTTATCGTGTACTATCTGACCGTGAAATTTCGCTCCAGAATATCCATCGATAACGAAATGACAGGTAAAATAGTGGAAGAGTACGTACTTTTGTGATTACTTTATTAAATGTTCGAAATGGGCACCATCCACTTCCATGCAGTAATATAAGTTTTGCTGAAAACGTTCACTTACATTACTCAAGATTTCTGGTGTAATTTGACGGCATTCATTAATGATCCGAGTTCGCAAATCATCCAGTGACTCAGGCTGGGTAGCGTAAATCTTGGATTTCAGGTGACCCCATAGAAAAAAGTCCAGTGGAGCCAGATCAGGTGATCTGGGTGGCCACTCAATATGTCCCCTTCTTCCAATCCAGGCGTGAGGAAAATTGTCATCTAAAAACTGACGCACCGGTTGAACAAAGTGAGGTGGTGCGCCATCTTGTTGGAAAATGATCGTTTGATGGTCTTCTGCATTCTCCAATACTTGCACGAGGGCTGGATAAATAGCGTTCTCCAATAGATCAAGATAAATTTGGCCTGTGAGATTACCGGGTAGAAAAAAAGGGCCGATTATGTGATTTCCATAAATACCCGCCCAAACATTTAATTTTTGGGGGCGCTGTGTATACACCTCACGAAATAATCGTGGATTTTCATCTGACCAATACCGACAGTTATGCCGGTTTAAAATGCCGTTAAGGTAAAATGAACACTTGTCCGAAAAACAGATATCGAACATGTAGTTTTGATTGCCGTTAATTATTTCACTGATCACTTCACAGAACTGGAGTCGGCGATCGGGATCATCCTCATTCAGTTCCTGAACCAATCGTATTTTATACGGATGGAATTTATGTTGTTTCAGGATTCTCATGATTGTTGTGCGTGAAACACCAGATACATCGGACAATTTCCTAGTACTAACGGTCGGATCCATTGCTATATGACCTAAGACAGCCACGTCCCTCGCTTCGTCTCTTTCATGCACCCTCTTTCTGTTTCCAACTGAACCAGTAGCGTCAAATTTGGCAACCAGTTGCACAACGTAAGCAGCGGATACATTTTTTCCAGGATGTCGTTCGTTAAATAAAGCCGCTGTTGTGCGCGCAGAGTCGTTATTTCGGAAAAATAATTTTATCATTTCCACCCTTTCTTCTACGGAATACACCATTTTAATTCCACTACAAATTTACAATCGCTTGGACACACTTGTACCGTTCTTAACAATTCACGATAGACTAAGGTACAAAAACAAGGTCCGTCTACTTTTTTGGACAAAAAATTAACCACTCAATACCTTTGAAATGCGTCGGATACGAATAATATTCTCGAGATAAATTCCATATTGCCTCTTTCACTATTTTCGCTGTTATTTCATTATCGATGGATATTTTGAAGTGAAATTTTACGGTCAGATAGTACACGATAAGATCTTCAAAATGAGGTATCTCAACACCCCTCATCCCTATTCAAAATCAAGGGGTTGTGCTCACCCCCGTTAGGGGGTTGAAGTTACGGGGATGAAAACAGCGGAAAAGTTGTTCCCCCTCGTATTAGAAATTGACGGGTTCGAGTGATTTTCCACATTTTCATTTTAAAGCCGGAAAATAGAGGTGTTAAGTTTTCGTTGGACCACACTGTATATAAAGGACCACTATAATCATCAATATGAAATTTGTCAAATATATGAGGTAACAGCTGTGAAGGTGAAAATCAAATTAAATATAGATCTTCTTCATCTTGCCCCAACAATTTCAATCAGAGTTTGAAACATTACATAGAGAATCATTTGAACAAAAAACACTGTAATATTTTCCTAGGATACTTTAACATCAATATACTCGATGAAAACGATACAACTCATGAATACCTGAATATACTCAATGAACATAATTTTGTATCAACTATCAATGAAATAACTAAAGTACAAGGCAATTCCGGCTCTTGTTTGGACCATATATTCGCATCAATATTAAATTCAATAACATATCACCCAGTGTTCGATCTGCCTCGAAACAGTCAACACTACCTGAGTTACCTGCGATTTAGCCAACCGCTCAATGTGTTAGCCGAAATCTAGTATCTCATTATCGAGCGATTATCGAGCGATTACCCCAGCGATCATCAACCAGCGATTATTACTTCGTAATTATATTGTATTAATGATTGAGCCGACCGGTCAATAACTGAGCCAGCCCAATTGAATACCGATAATTTCAATAAATTTATTTTTCTTTGTATATTTACTAACACTGTATTTATTCCAGAGAAAGCAGCGACTTCGAAATCTTATAGCCTGCCGGCTTTTCAGGCAGCTATAAGGCCTCAAAACCCAGCAGTTAGATCTTGTCTACGTGTCTAGGTGTGGAAAGCAAGGAACGGCAAAGTTAGCACTCGGTAACTCACTTTGAGTTACTAGAGACTGTCATTAACCGTAGTGACACAAGGGCTTCCACATCAAGACTCGGCCTGATCTGAGCCTAGCAGAAAAATTAGTAAGGGAACAACCCCTATCAGTAGTAGGGGCTAGAAGAATTCTAAAACACGGGTTCCAAAAATACTCCCTAGAGTCGCTAGTTTTGCTAGTGTCGCTGTGGCTGCGGTCTGCAACTTGGCGGCGGCAAATTCAAATAATATTGGATGGGAATATAATGAATAAAAAAAAGTCGGGCTGTGCGGGCGGCGAGGAATCGAACCCCGGCCACCGGACTGCGAGTCCGAAACGCTACCATAGCGCCATGCCACTATACGAATTTGTGTACGAGTTTGGAGTTTGGTAAGCGGCGATATGGCAGGCTGGATGCTGAAGAGAGCGCGGCTGGCGCTAGCATGTCGACGTTGCCGGACGTTTGAAAAAATCGGATATTGTGCTCCGTAATCTGCATTTCATCGTTTTGGCAATGGCGTAGCGACATATGACGTACGACATATGACGTACGACAGATGACGTTTGACGGATGACGTTTCGTCGATTTGATATTTGGAGTGCAAGGATAGAAAAATTAAAAAAAACATGCCAATATCATCGAAATAATTAATATCTTATAATAAAGCTTTTCTACAGAGATGGCATTTTTCTTGAGAAGGCGGTGCACTGTCATAGTGTGTCTGCTGATTGGGACGATTATGATGTACAAAGCATGGCAGCTTGATTTTTAGGTTAAAGTTGCGACAATATTCTTGAGGAAGTTTGTACCACACCTCTAATAGTCCACAAGGATCTGCAAATTCGATGAGAAATTCTACTG
Source organism: Phaedon cochleariae (assembly GCA_918026855.4). NCBI lineage: Eukaryota > Metazoa > Arthropoda > Insecta > Coleoptera > Chrysomelidae > Phaedon > Phaedon cochleariae. Next base: position 23,887,968 of record OU896710.1, read on the forward strand.
GAATGTACTGCAATTCTTGCTTGGTGAATTTTGTCATAGTGTTGGTGGGATTTTTCAAAAAATCCAAGAGCACTGCTACTTCTGCTTTCATATTTTTTTTCTCTGGTAGTAGTCCATGCTCAAATTGGAGGTGATGAGATAATTAAGAGAACAAACTCACAGTCTCGCTCCAAGTAAATTATAATCAAATCATATATGCTACATGTTTCGACTCCTAGGAGTCATCATCAGGCTAAAATACAACACTTATAAATGAAAGAAGTTACATCACTATTGGAAAATGCGTGACATACCTTGCTAGGTAGGAGGAGAAAAGAAACTATAAAATCGAGAACATAGTTCTTAAGGGTTTTAAGTCCAAAATAATTTTAAGCAACATTTTTGAATTTTGGTTTTTTGAACCCCCAAATAAAAATTTTTCCTAAGATGCTTCTTTTGGATCAGATAAACATTGTGTACAGCAAATGGCGCGGTTATTAAGTGAACAAACCGACAGACTACTTGATTTGAAACAAGTGACAAATGTCATCTATCAAAAACACAAAACATTGAAGTTGACTTAATGGACCATACATCAAAATTCATAACAAACAAGGAAATGTGTCTAGATTGACTAAGTCGAGTATTTAAAATTGTGTTTTTTGAATTAGGAATAACAACGTTGAACAAAGGGATTGCCAATGCAACCAATGAATGGAGAGGAAGATTACAAAATGGAATTGAAAGTGGATAGGCAATCAAATCCAACTTGTTCATTAAGACAAACAGTTGAATTTGAATGGGCAGATCTATTGATTTCTAGAATTTCCAGAAGGTTAAGCTTTTTTCCTTTAGGATGAACATGTAGAACTTCAAAATCTTCTACTATATTATGTTTGTGTTTATTCTCGAGAACATGGTTTGCGAAAGAAGATGTAGTGTTGATAATATCAGAGTTAATATATTTGTCAATTGCCTTTTTATGTTCTGCTATCCTAGTGGAAAAAGCTCTCCCTGTCTGACCAACGTATTCTGCATTGCAATCAGAGCATTTGATCTTGTAAACGCCTGACTTAGAATGTACAGGGTTTTTATATTTGTTATTAACTCTGATATTATCAACACTACATCTTCTTTCGCAAACCATGTTCTCGAGAATAAACACAAACATAATATAGTAGAAGATTTTGAAGTTCTACATGTTCATCCTAAAGGAAAAAAGCTTAACCTTCTGGAAATTCTAGAAATCAATAGATCTGCCCATTCAAATTCAACTGTTTGTCTTAATGAACAAGTTAGATTTGATTGCCTATCCACTTTCAATTCCATTTTGTAATCTTCCTCTCCATTCATTGGTTGCATTGGCAATCCCTTTGTTTAACGTTGTTATTCCTAATTCAAAAAACACAATTCTAAATACCCGACTTAGTCAATCTAGACACATTTCCTTGTTTGTTATGAATTTTGATGTATGGTCCATTAAGTCAACTTCAATGTTTTATGTTTTTGATAGATGACATTTGTCACTTGTTTGTCGAATAATAATTTATTATCTTTCAACTCAAGTAGTCTGTCGGTTTGTTCACTTCATAACCGCGCCATTTGCTGTACACAATGTTTATCTGATCCAAAAGAAGCATCTTAGGAAAAATGTTTATTTGGGGGTTCAAAAAACCAAAATTCAAAAATGTTGCTCAAAATTATTTTGGGCTTAAAACCCTTAAGAACTATGTTCTCAATTTTATAGTTTCTTTTCTCCTCCTACCTAGCAAGGTATGTCACCCATTTTCCAATAGTGATGGAACTTCTTTCATTTATAAGTGTTGTATTTTAGCCTGATGATGACTCCTAGGAGTCGAAACATGTAGCATATATGATTTGATTATAATTTACTTGGAGCGAGACTTTGAGTTTGTTCTCTTAATTATACTTTTTTCGATTTGAGCAGATTTGCAGAAATTCAGATGCTTCTACTGTCACCTCAATTGGTGGAATGATGAAATGAAGAGCAGCAAACGCTTTTTGTTGAAAAATGACCGAAAAATACGGGGCAAGCAAATTGCTAGGAGAATCGGATTGGAATATAGAAATATCGCATGGTTTTTGAAAACGAGTGGATTGGTATAAATCTTCCAGCATAAGTAGTTGATGCGTTATTTCAACTAAACCTTCATCAATGATGGAGAGCTCGTTAGGAGAATTCAATTGTCCTAAAACGTTGAAAACATATTGCTGTAGGAAAAGGTGTTTTTCCATATCTTCTCTAGATGATGTGGTTGATGGAATAGCATGCAGAAAATGTGGGCATTACAGCTACTGCGCCTGCGCATGTACATCGAGACACAAAAATGGAATAGTTGAATGTTTTGTGACAGTTTTCAAATGTCTGCGACGGAGTTCAAACATCAGTTGGAGGAATTCCAGAAGAAAATAAGTGAACTTGACGTAGCAATAAAACGTTTCGAAAATAAACAGCTGATGTTTCGAAATTTTTCGAGAATAACTCTATTGGAAGACGTCATAAGAACCAGAAATATACCACTATCAACTACAGCGAAAAAAACATGGCTATTTTGAAAGCATCATTCGTGTGTGCTGTATTCAATGATAGGAGACATTTTGTACATGAATGTGCCGAAAAAAGTTGACGAAGCAGGAATTTGTTTCGATAATGAGTCATGTCAGTGGATTGCAATGCGAAAAGAATTCATCAATGACGGTCAAATGGAAGTTTTCTCAATGCGAGTACCTGAGAACAAGACGAAATATAAAATCAGATTGATTTTCGACGGTAGGACCTTTGGCGACTTGAATCAATGGCCGTTTTTTGGATTCTCAGCACCAATACAAGCACAACCAGCAAGTCATGAAAAATTCCTTGCTATATTGAACATGTTCGTATATATGAATTTAGCATTTCTAGTTGTAATAATATTGATTAAAATTGTGCAGTTCTTCTGTAGGAAATAAAAAAGAATTTAAACATGCTCAATCTTGTCTGGTTTTGTCGATTCATGTGGGTAAAATGAATATGTTTATGCCTTGGGAATACATTATCAATTTGCATAATGTATTCCAATTAAAAACGCTACGTGACCGCTTTCTATCTATAGACGCGCTCTTCGAGAGTTGTTTACGCAACCAGTTCAGATGACCTTTCATGCACACGAGGATTTATTTTTATGATGATATCTCAAGATTTCCATTCGCTTCATATAATAAGCGATACGATATCTCGAGATTGCCAGACAGTTCACATATGCGCATAATAATTAACAGGACGCGACCGCATGTTCAATCTCTGCAATCCCACGCTATCTGCTCCTATGAAACCGCGTTTCGCACTGCAGTAGCTATCAGTTCATCAGTGAAAGCAGCCAACTTACCACCGACCTACCTACCTACCAGCGTCAGAACCTAGTCTGTTGATTTGTCGCCGGCCGTTATAATACCAATAATAGTAAGTACATCTATTTTATATCAAAGTGCTCATTTCTACCCTGAATCCTACGTATACTCTCGAGTTTGCATTCTTGATGTTCAGCGTATATAATTGACTTTTTTTTCTATCCCATTCTTAGCATTTTTTCTTCTTCTTCAAATAATATAGACATTTTGTGATTCATTTAGAGTTTTGAAATCAATTCCACGATTCCGCGTAGATATATTCAATTTTTTTTCATTTCATATTGAGTTTTGCCAATATTATTGGATTTTCATTATCTTGTGAATAATTTCACCTTTCTGCGAATAGTACAGACCTTAAGTCGTTCCAATTTGATTTTTTCAAACGCAAAAGATGCTTTTTTATCTTATTCTTCTCTCCAGATGGATATCAACTCATTGAACAAAGCGTCCCTCGTGGCCAAGAAGCAAATAAAGAAGCTAACAGAGTTGCCCTTGGGACAAGCGCTCTCGATAGAGGGAGCAAGATTAACCAATACAAGATTCGGCAAGGCTGTTTTACTAGAATTGGAGGACTCGGTGGTGTTCTTACCGAACCGAGTAACAGCAGAGTACGAGCCTCACCTTGGAGAGTTCACCCCAAAGAAATATTCCCTCATCTATAGAAGGAAGATAGACGTGGGAAAGCAGCACCCAGCCACATCTTTCGAAATCACCGAGAATAAAATATAGTGAGTAACTTTTTTTTGGCTTTCTGAAAACGTATATTGGTATAACACAATCATGGAAAATTTCAAAAATACCCTTACCAAAATCGATGAGACACTTTTAGCGATTAAAACAAACAATTCCAAACGACAAGCCTCATTTGCTCTCAAGTCAATCAACTCTCATATAAGAAAATGTATTTTGGCTACGGAAAAATTTCACTTTTCAATTGGACTAAAGCGAAAAATACAAACCAAAATTGGCGAGCTCAAACGAATGAGGTTCCTCATAAAAACAATGCATAAACATCGTCATGTTGGCTCAGGTTTTAGAAAACAAACAGTTAGATGGATAAACCTAAATTCTATATTTGAATCAAGAATTCAAACAGCATCACTTATTCTCAACTTGGGACAAGTCATTGACTTTTTGATGGATTCATTCAAATTATTCGAGAAGAAAATTCAGGAAATTTTCGATAAGTTCCCTATGCTGAAAATCAATTTTTCATTTTGTGGTGATTTCGTGAAAACATCGAATAATGTTGTGGACTGTGGACGTTGGAACGGATTTGGAGGATTGGTTCAAAATTAATGGCATTGATATGATTTTGAATAAATTGAGTGAATTTGCTGAGAAAAACACTGGGTGGGCTTTGAAGAAAATAATTTCGTTAGAAGTGGCTATCAATAAATTTGAAATGGGAAACGGCTCGTCCTTCATTGAATTACCTAGAGACATTTCAAAGAAGCATGCTTGTATCAATGTACAGAACCTTGATAAAGCATGCTTCTGTTGGAGCGTAGTGAGCGCTTTATATCCAACAACACAAAATCCTGGAAGATTGTCAAAATATCCACATCTTTCCACCGTTTTGAATACAAAAGGTCTAGACATACCAATAAAACTACCTCAGATTACAAAATTCGAAAAAATGAATGGTATTTCCATTAATGTGTATGGATTAGAATTGAATAAAATTAAAGAGAAAGAATTTCACGAAGTCGTGCCCATTAGATTGACTAAGCATAAATTAGAAAGGCATGTTAATTTATTATTGATTCAAGACAGATATTTTCCAAAATTAAATGATTATGAAGCTCCGCCTGTTCATGATGAAGATATATCAATCGGATACCACTACTGTTGGATAAAAGACTTGTCACGTTTGCTATCCAGTCAATTCAATAGAAATCAGAACAAAAAATATCTTTGTGACAGATGCCTCAACTATTTCATGAGCCAGGAGAGGCTACATAATCACACCGCTCTGTGTGAAAAAACCAATGATGAAAAAATTTCTTTTCCAAAATATGATTTTGTCGAATTCAAGAACCACATCTATAAACAGACATGCCCCTTTATAATTTATGCGGATTTCGAATCGCTATTACAAAAATGCAATTCAAGAATATCCAAAACAGCTCTAAAGTACCAGCACCATAAGACCTACAGTGCTGGGTATTACCTAAAATGTGCCTATGATGATTCACTTTCATTTTATAAAGGTTATCGAGGTGAGGATTGCATGGATTGGTTTGCGAAAGAAATGTCTGACGTTGCCAAATTAATTCAATCTAAAATCAAAAATATCGTTTCAATGGTGGTGAGGCCGGGTAACACCAGTGGCGTCGCAACTGATATTTGCCATATTTGCGAGAAAAAATTCAAGGAAAAAGACATTGTCGTACGCGAACATAATCATTTCACAGGCGAGTTCAGAGGACTCGCCCACCAAGCTCCATGCAACATCAACTTTAAAAAACTGTTTGTTGTACCAATAGCTTTCCAAAACCTCTCCGGATATGACTCGCATTTCCTAATTCGAGATATTTCCAAGCGTGGGCGTATAAGTGTGCTTCCAGTGAACAAGGAGAAATATATATATTTCACTCAGTATGATTCTGAAACCGATATCAAATTCAGATTTATTGATTATTTCCGTTTTCTGGGAGCAGGTCTCGATGCCTTCGCAAAAACCATGAATAAAGCTGATTTGAAAATTTTAAGGAAAGAATTTAGCAGCGTACATGAGAATCAATTCCAGTTGCTCAAAAGAAAAGCCGTTTTTCCCTATGACTATATTGATAGTGAAGAAAAATTGAATGAAACTGAGTTGCCTTCTATTCAAAATTTTCACAATAGATTATACGATGAAAATATTTCTGATGTTGATTATGCTCATGCTCGAAACGTTTGGACGGCTTTCGAAATAAAGACACTTGGGGAATATAGCGACTTGTACATGCAAACCGATATTCTTCTTCTCGCCGACATAATGAAAAAGTTTCGTGAATCCTCACTAAAGACGTATTCTCTCGACCCAGCCTGGTATTACACCATGCCGGGATATACTTGGGATTGCATGCTAAAGTATACAGGATGTAAATTACAAATTTTGAAAGATATAGATATGGTGATGTTTGTTGAAGAAGCGATAAGAGGAGGATTATCGGTTTGCTGTAGTAGATACAGTGAGGCGAATAATAAATATCAGATCAATTATGATCCTAAAAAGCAATCAAAATATCTACTTTACCTCGATGTGAATAATTTGTATGGTAAAGCCATGAGTGAACCGCTCCCCTATGGAGGCTTCACTTGGGTTGATGACACCAACATTGATGTCACCCAAATTGCTGATGATGCTGACGAAGGCTATATTGTCGATCTGGAGTATCCTGAGGGGTTGCACGATTTGCACAAAGATTTTCCATTTTGTCCCGAACATCGCATTCCACCCAATTCCAAATTACCAAAATTAATGGCCACCCTTCATAACAAAAAACAATACACCCTACAGTATAGAAACTTGAAGCAAGCTCTGCAGCATGGATTGAAATTGACAAAAATTCATAGTCTTAAAATTCGTTCAGTCCCCATTTTTGAAATCATATATCGATTTGAATACGCGACTGAGGACAATGGCTACGAGCAACTTTGAAAAAGACCTTTATAAATTAATGAACAATGCAGTGTTTGGGAAAACAATGGAGAATATTCGTGATCACCGCATCGTGAAATTGGTACAAAAGTATGAAGGCCGTTATGGAATAAAAAATCTGATTGCTAGTCCTAGATTTCAGAATCGAACAGTTTTCGATAAGGACCTCGTAGCTGTTGAATTGAAAAAGTCAGAGTTGATTTTCAACAAGCCCTTGTACATTGGTATGTCTATTCTTGATTTGTCTAAAATCGTAATGTACGATTTCCATTATAATTTTATAAAAAAATTGGATATAGGCGCGGAAAATTGCAAGCTGATGTACACCGACACAGATAGTTTCATTTATGAAATTACATGTGACGATGTATATAAGGAAGTAATTGCTGAAAATATCGATAAATTCGATACATCAGACTATGCTCTGGGGAATGTTTATGGAATTCCTCAAGTCAATAAAAAGGTATTGGGAAAATTGAAAGACGAATCATGTGGTAGGATAATTTCACATTTCGCAGGGTTGCGGGCCAAAATGTATAGCTATAAATTGGAAACAACTGATGAAGACATAGAAAAGGAAAGGAAACGTTTGGAGAGGAAAGGACTCAATAAAGAACGGTTGGATAGTGAATTGAAAAATTTCGGTATAACTAAAAAGTCAAAGGGGGTCAAGAAATGCATAGTTAAGAATAAATTAACATTTGAGGATTTTATGTGGAATGTTTGAAAGATAAAAAAGAAAAGACTATAACCCAACAAACAATTCGTTCCTACGCCCATGATGTTTACTCCATCGAGCAATGTAAAAAAGGTCTGAGTCCACATGACGATAAACGGAAAATTATGAACGACAATTCGTTTGACACTCTACCGTGGGTACATAAAAGTTTGAATTAATTTTTTTCATTTTTCATTACAGAAAAAAATGAATCTTCAAGACATGTGTATCAAAGCTGTATGTGAAAACATGAAAACAGTACTCGGGTTCATTCTCAGATCCCCCCTACCCCCACCATTGACGGGAAAAGTGGTGAAAAATTTCGCAAAGTACAAATGGCTCAAAATTAATCAAGAAACAGTGCCTTACAACGACTTGATTCTGCTGGATTTTCCAGATCAATACTACTATGACATCGACCTTCCTTCAGATTTTCGAAAGGCACTATTAGATGTTTATAATTTAGAGGCTTTTTGCGACAAGGATTGTTATTGTTCACTGAAAAAATGTTATAAAATTGAAGAGTTTAATTTATCTGTTTGTAAAACGTGTAAGAAATTATTCGCCACGTTGATGAAAGAATTTCAAGGCAAAGAATTAAATTTCAGCACTGATAGTGAGCATAAAATTATCACTAGCAATGAAATTCACGATCTATACCGCAACAAGTCAAATTGGTGTCAAAATGATTTTCACAATGTTGTGTTTAAGCTGAAAGATCGCGATGACTGTATTCACGATCTTCATAAATATAAGAAACTTAAATTTTGCTGATTGTGTTTTACCAATGTATAGTTCTCATCAGAAACAAAAAAAATGTTACTTAATTTCTTAGAATTTTTTTGCATTATATAGCATTTTTCATATGATTTTTTTTCAGCGTCATGTATTTTTTGTTTTTAAATGAATATCTTGTAGTGTCATGATGATTTCATGAAAAATAAAAAAAATAGTCAAGAAACTTTGCGCTTTTGATTAAGCTACAGAGTGTTCACACAATAATTGCTTATATATGAATATAGGAAAAATTTCATGAGGTTGAACATTCAAGAAACTCTGTGCTTTTGATCAAGCTACAGAGTCTTCACACTATAGGTATTATAAATATGGGAAGAAATTGCATTAGCTAGGTTCTGACGCTGGTAGGTAGATAGGTAGTATATATATATATATTTCTGGTGTTTACTTTTTAATGAAATAAAATGCGAATTCAAGAAAATTTTGGTGCTTCATTAATTCTACATGACAGCTCATTATCATGGTGACTCGATGTGAAACAAAACCAGTATTAGTATTCAATGATTTTTATTACATGACATTATTTACAATTATCATAAAACAAATATTCTCGTAGAGCCCCCGCATAAATGCTGGTTGGAGCATATGCTTCACAAAGTCCAGTAATGATTTCTGTAAGTGTCAAAGTACATTTATTTTTATACAGCCATGTAGTGGCAATGTTGAAAAGATTGTGGTAATAATCATGAAAGTCCAACGCATCCAACATGGCAATTCGATCAGATGCCACACCCATATGTGTTTTCAAAATTTCCGTGACATCCTCTTCATTCAATGTCATATCGGTGACATCTTTGCGAATGGAAATTTGTTTCACACCGCAATCCATGAATTGATTCAATGTCACAAAGTCTCTTCACACTTTATCATCACAGGTTCATACTCATCGGGATAGCTGCTGTTGTTCCTGCTGACTGTAGCTTTGAAGAAGGATTGTTTGACGTCCCTCAATATATCTATGATGGAAGCCCACTCGTATGTGTTGAAAGATATTTGTTTCGGTGAATATCGTTGTTTTAGGATCACACAGGCAGGAAATCTCTCGTAGGACTGAGGCCACATCGAATTTCATAGCAGGACATAGGAAACACCATCAACAAGAGAGGATTTTCACTTTGTGCTTCAATTTCATACCGAATCATTCCTGTGTACTTAGTACTAACATTGAATTCTTGCTGAGCTGCACTTTCGTACTTGTTCAAAGCATCATCAATAGCATCCAGAGTTTGCCGATAATCATCGCTACTATTACTGCTATCATCAAACTCCATTCTACCACTACTAATGCTGCTGCAATTGCTTATATCACCACTATCACCAGACATTTCGAACTCTCTAATGAAATGACCGTTCAGACTCATGAGATTATTTATAGTTGGAAATCACGCACGTGACACTGATGTGATTTCCTGTTTTTCCAGTTATAAATCTGATGTTGATTCACATGCAACAAAAGGCCCCATCAAACATGTGAAACTGTTCGTATTTTCCATAAGATCCTATACTGAATCGGCGTTTTCGATCCAGCTGTTGTGTGTATTGTCTAAACCCAACCATTTGACGTACATTTTCTTCCCCTTTTTTCTCAAAACCTTTTCAATCAGATAGATTTGAGGGTTCATAGTTTTCTGCAATTCCTCTTCATAGAAAGCACGACTAATTGGTGAACCTTGCATGTCTTCCAGCATGTAGGTGGCATAATTGGTTATTTTGCATTTGATGATTTTGAATAGTTCAGTAGTCCAATTTGGGGTGTATCCTTTTTCAAACACATGCTTAGCCTTTGCTTATGCGAACAATGTCACCAAGTTTGAGTTTTCGAGGGCCAGCAATTTTCAAGTGAGTGAACGTTCTGCTTAGAATTTGCTTTTCGTTGGATTTATCTACTTCACATGGTTTGGCACCGATTTTACTGTGACGTGTATTATTGTAGGTTTCTGTAATGGTGGGTGGTCCTGATTACACGTTCCGCTATGGCTGCTTTCTGGATGCTGTACGTACTATAATGATTAATGTTGTACGTTTTCAGCAGACTGCGGAACTTGCTATTGTAAAATTCCGTTCCTTGATCAGTTTGCAAATTTTTCGGACAGCGTTTTGTGTGCGTCAAAATATTGTCAAGAAGTACAAATGTCTATGAAATACATTCCAATACCTGTCTCGTCAGTATCAGCTTGGGGTTGTGTATCATAAATAAGTCAATGACTACCTAATTGGAAGATAACTGTCCACTTTCAGCTCACTCTAATTTGTAATCATACAGTTGGCACGATACTCAGTCATAGATTTTCTATTCACTTTCCCTAAAATTTCTTTGAATGGCTCGTAATAATCTAAGTCGTCGACAATATTTATTGATTAAGGCGAGAAAAATAAAACTAGACTTGTGAAAAACCCGAGAATCACGTTTATTTCAAACTTTTAAAACTAACTATACATTCTACGCCACTGAACAAATGCCAGTACGCCCTGTAAACCCCACAGTTCAACTAACCCGTGAAGAAATAGCACAGCAAAAATTGAGAAGATTATTTCGTGAATTTTGAAGTTAAAAATAGGTACATTTGGAAAAACAGGTTGAGAAATAACTGACAAACGTGTAGGCTCAGTAATTTTCATTTATAACTTTTGAATTTTGATTTTCAGAATTCGGATTCAATTCCGAACAATTTTTTGCAATCACTCATAATATTTATAGAGTTTTTTTCGAAATATTGACTAGCGAGTTCTCAGTATTCCTTTAGTATTAGTATATTTTCAGAATTCAAGATAAGATTTTTTTGTTTGGGCAATGACTTAGTGATTTTTCCAGCTCGTAGGGAAAAGGGTCGTAGTATTACATATTTGCTAACATATTTAACTAGTTGATATTATGTTAAGATAACATTTTAGTGAATGCTTTATTCAAAAATTCATTTTTTTTCGTTTAGGGCACAACACATAGGTAACATTAGGTTTTAATAACGATCTATAATATAATCGTACATTTGAAAATCATTTCAGGTGGTTTTTCAATACTTTTTTGCTTCAATAATTCTATTTACTGAATTTCCTATAAAAAGTGCTTTCAATTCCAATTATTAAACTACTTCATTTTGAATCATACCTACTTTTTAATACAAATACTTATTAAATATTTTGATGGTAAAACATATAGCATATAGGTATCTTCAGCTTTGTTTAATAAATACACAGGATGATAATTATGTATGATACCTACTCGACTCTTGATTTGATTCAACAACATTTTTAGAGATCTACAGTTAGGTAAACGTAGATATTTTTTATTCATCTATCAAGAACAAAATCGAAGTCAATATTGATTGAAACATTATAGGTTTTTTTTCTATGATTCAACGAATAAGTGCAAGTCCGTAGCATAATGGCCTTAGTAGGCATACCTTTACTTGCGAAATTCAACTTTGCTGACAACAGTTTTGCTTTCTATGAGTTCATAGACCTTGCTTACTTTCAACTGAATAGAAAAATAATAGGCGCTCATTTCTATGATGTGTACAGTATTTAATAAATATACTAGATCTGGGATTTAATAATGGCATCTCGATGAGCATAGGTAGTTTTTTTGAACAATTATATTTATGCATACTTTCCCAGAGATTTCAATGATTTTTTCAGACTGCTATATAATGGTTAGCCACCAGTCAATAAGACTATATAAGAATGATTTTGAAGAGTTCGTAATTTCAATAATTAGGCATGTACTCAAATATTGATAAATCATATTGGTCGAGTTGTTTTCAAGTGAAATTACTCGAATTTAGCTATCAACTTTTTTTTCTTGAGAATTAATAATTATCAACAAAGTGTTGATGAATACAAAGCTTATTCAGTTGAGAAATTTTTGAATGAAACATTGATATAAACTTGAGAAGTGTCTAATGCATTTTTTAAGCATATTTGTTGCATTTCTGCTCTTGTGTATATATCTGATACATATATTTTTTGAAACATTTCGTACTACCAGAATATAACAAATGATATGCTCTCATTTTTATCGGGTTATTTGAGCTAGCTAGTTCTATAATCACGTGTGCTTGGCTACTAGACAAATAATTCAATAAATATTCGAAATTCCGTGAAGTTGAATATTGTTGATAGAATGAATAATGAGAATTGAAGAATTGTATTGGTTATATATTGAGAGTTTCCCCATAGACGAGTAATTACACAGGCAGACGTGGCAGATGACCTAAAGTATAGGTTGAACGTCCACCCGTGTAGGTTTGTCTATTAATGAGTTGATAATGATGAATATTGAGTATAATTGGTTGATTAAACTTTTGGAGAAGCGCGGTATATCAGAGATTGGTCGTGGAAGAATATCCTGATGACTGGATTGAACGACTGCCTCTGATTTGCGTTTTATTATGATGATATGAGATGAGATGATATGATATGATATGATATGAGATGATATGATATGAGATGATATGATATGAGATGATATGATATGAGATGATATATAATTTTTTGAGATGAATATGATATATATGTTTATGAGATGAATATGATTGATATTGAAGCATTGCGGTTTTTGTAGGAATGATCTGATGAAATCAGGTCCTATGAGATATTTGGGAAAAGTTGATATATGAGGAATACAGACAGATGAAAAAGTAATGAGCATGTTGTTTTTTATTGAAGAGTGATAAGTAGAGATTTTTTTTCTGGTGTACGGATTTTGGTAGTATTGGTGATATGAAGTTTTTTTCATGATTCTATAACGAAACAAAACATTTTCAAGAGCAGAAAGTTTTATAAAAGTTATTTATACATATATCAAATGAGAAATAAAAACCGAAGTTGATAATTCAGTGTGAATGATGAAATGTTCTGTGAATGTGATGAATGCTTCAGGTAGTTTGAGGAAAAATAGAGGATTCGAAAAGTAGAAGAATAAGAATAATAATTACACTAAGTTCAGCGCTGAAAGGCCTATTTTTCGAATCGCCTATGGATGATAGAATATCGGATTGAATGAGGTATGGAATGTCAAAAGAATGATAACATGAAGAATTAATGAATAGGAATCTTCGAAAAACTGAATGAAACAAAAATGTGCAAGTTATTTCGTGAAAGAAAAAAAGATTTAGGAAATTTCAATTTATACAATGAAGAACCGCATTATAATAATGACTTTCAACATCTGAATAACCTGTAAAATAATAAAATAAGCTGTTAGTCTGTTAGTGTATTTCAGTTCGGAATGCTAAAACCAACTGAACTCGGATTAACACAATTTCTGTATCGAGTTTAATTCTTCAAAATTAACATTTTTTTTTCACATATCCAGTATACTTATCTGTTGTAGAAAAAAAAATAAGAGTACCAATTATTTCAAAATAAAACTAAGAGATTTTTATTGTTTGATAATACTAATTATATTTTCCAAGAGGTGCCTAACTATAGCCAAATCAAAATCGAGTAGTCAACTAATATGAAAATAACGTAACTAGTAGGAGGTGTATGTACATTCAGAATCAATAAATTCATACATTACAATGAAAATCATTCTCAATCATTGACAAAGAATGTCATGTACTTTGCATGAGTATGGAAATTTCGATTCAAGAGCGACGCAATTTTAAGAAATGAAAAATCAACAATCAACTAGTTACTGAATAATTAAAAAATATTCCTACTGTATATAGCTAAATAGTATATTGCACTTAGCAATACCGAGTCCTATTGAATGACAACTAGTAATCATTAATAAATTTGGAGATAAAACATATACAAGTGTATAAAATAATGGAGAATTTTGTCACTCCCCAAATATTGAACATATTGCGAATATGAACATGACACACCCACACACTAGCACCAAACTATTCAATTATACTTATATTCCTGTATACACAGATGTTACTCAATACTGTATGCGTACCTATACATTTTGACAATTTAGTTCATTTTATGTATTGCAATGTTCAGGTCAAGATCTTTATTTGTTATTTAAATGGTTTGATGTTTATATGTACTTGGAAATAGAATCTCGGGAAAAATACTGAATATGCGAATTACTAGAACATAACAGAAAGTTGTATCTGATGAAGAAAGATTTATTATGGAGAATTATGTTGAAATATGATACGCTTATGACAGATGATAATGCAAGATAAGAGGGACGCCTCGAAGATGAATAACAACAATAGTTGCAAATCAGCTGTCAAGCCATGGTGTATGAATAAGTATAAAGATGTTATTTTGTTATTGTCACGTAGTAAATGTGATGCGTGAAGAGAGAGAGATATAATGACGTGAAGGCACTCGAAAGTGCAAATTGATGTATTCGTTTCAAAGTGAGACGATAGATGTATGAAATAATATGTTTTTCTCGCGATATGAAGAGAAATAGGGACAAAGCAAATTGTCAGATTAGAAGAAATAATGGCAGATACAAAGTTAATGATATTCAGGATGTACGAGATGAAGTTTCCACAGAATACCTAGATATTCATCATATGTAATTCAATGCTCGTCGTTAGGTATTAGCCAGGAGTGTAGTTGTTTTATGATAAATATCATTTAGGAAGATTTGTTTTTTTTTTTCGGTGACAAACCATTTATAATATTAGAAAACAAAAATTGGTAACATTGAGATAACATAGGAATGAGAATTAATTGAATAAATGAAACATTAAAATAAAAATCATTAATACGGGTGTGTCATTCCTATTCCTAATCAAGAAATAATCTCTTTTTTATAATTTGAACAGAAATTGTTCGGCAACACAAACAATTTCATACAGAATGGAAAAGAGATTCTTCAAAAGGGTAGTAGAAGAAGGTATATCTTGATTTTCCTGTACTGAGACCTATCTTTTTGATGAACTCAAGATAAGCAGCAGGAAAATTATGAGAAAATAATTTTGTTTGAACTAATTTAGGAAGTTTTTAGAGATCATTACTCGAGAAAGTTACGTCGATAATATTCAATGATTTTATAACTAGTTAGGTAGTTTAATATGTATTTTTTCTTGTATGAACTCACTGCCGATATTTTTTCTCTCTTGTTACATGTGAAACGGAGAACCACACTCGACGGCACTACAAACATGCAGCCCAGGAATCGACACGAACCGCCAACAGTCACAGGTCCATATACTACGTCAAAGGTGTGTTGGTCCATGAGAAGTTTCATCGTACCTGGAGTTATCGAGTAGATGAAATTCGAATGGTAGAGAGCCCTGGAAAATTGGAAAATGCAGTCATCACGGAATGAATGAGCCGAGTCGATATATCACAACTATAGGATGCATGCCCCAAGCAACTTACTTTGTATCCCGCCTGATGTGCCTCGAAATGGTAGATACGCTGCCCGTGAAGAGCTGCCCAATTCGCATGACGATATGCTTTTCTGACGCTACAGGAGCCCAAAAGGCAGCCAAAATCCACGAAACCTAGACGAAATTTCCACGAGGTTGAGATGGAACGGTGCAGAATAGACAAAACTTACCAGAGCCCCGACTACAGGAAGTCAATACAGTAACCAAAGTAATGTCTATATTCCCAAGCAATTAAGTTCGCACTACTACTCACTATACGAAAATCACGCCGATTATAAGTATGTTGATAGTACCGAACTACCGAAATCATTCCGAAAACGAAGCACTAGTAGCAATGGACGACAAACTACTTATTCAGCAATTCCCGTTATCTGCATATAAAGAGACAGAGATACTCTCCTAAATCTCTTCTCGATTTTTCTCCAGAGACGATAGAGCGCAGCATCCAAAGTACGCAGCAATCGCAGTCTATAAGCTGAACCGTACACTGCCATAGAAAACGTCTCATCAGAGAGCTAGTGTTCCCTCCAAGGCGAGATTGGACGCCATCAGACCTTCTCACAGATCTCACGTGCATCAATCCTACCATGTTATGATCTCAATGTTATGGATGTATCAAGTTACGAGTAAAACAAAACATCGCTGACCTACATTACTAACATATGGAAAATGGAACCGCAACCTCAGATGACTGGAAGGACAGAGTTCAGTGTCAACAAACAATTAAAGTGTAGTGCCGGACCAAGTGATATTCAGTGTGGTCCTCTTTGAAACTCTCACATACGCGGAGAAAATAGACTTATCTAATGAACAGTTATCACAAGTTCTTTTCATTTGTACATCTCCTTTTTCAACTAACGATTTTTTTTTATGAAATGTTTTATTTATCATTGATGTAGGTATGATTTTAACACAATTTTATGTTTTTTAATTCATTCGATTACTTAGATACTTCATTTGATCGACTCATTATTCGATTTGATTATTGTTTTGTATCATGCATATAGGTAGTTATAGACACTTGAAGCTGTGGGGCCAGCTTCGTCAAACAGGGGAGATGTGTCAAGAAGTACAAATGTCTATGAAATAACTTTCGTTCAATTCTAGATCTCTATTCCTAAATTAACTTTTCCAAATTAGAACATCTTGTACAACGTTTCGATCAGGTCAAAGCGGAGTTCATAGACTCTAGTTCCGGTAAAATTTGCATGAAACCGCTTAGCTTGCGATGCGGGCTAAGCTATACGCCCGGTATCGAGCATTGCCATTGCGGAAAATTGCAATGTTAGCATCGATTCCAAATATAAATAGATTCCGAATCGATAAGCCATTCATTACTGATTTTCGATTATTATTGATCATCCATTTCTCAATTACTGATCATTCATTATTATTGACTATTCTTTACTAATTATAATGCATTTCGATAACACTTTACTTTATTCCGTAATTGAGTTACTTATTCACGAGTTACTGCCAAAATGTGTACCGTCTTCCCGACTTTGATCCTGCTGGCCAACCCCATGTTAGATGTCATAATGTAAGTACTGTTTTCCATGTTCTATCTGATTTGTTTTTTCTGTGTTGTGTTCCGGTTGGTAATTCACTATGGTTTGTATCTGCTACTTTGCCATGTGGAAAGCATTTATTCAAGACTTTGCCATTAAATCAATAAATGTTAATTTTATACGAAAACTATCTTGACTCTTCATTTGGGGATGAATATGGTTGGGTGGTGAAATGATCAAAGTTGCGATCCATAGGAGGGCAACATCTGAGTTGCGACATGTGGTGGACACGCCGTTTGCCAAATAATCTACCAAAACCATCTGAGTTGCGACAATATCTGCAAACGTTCTCGTTATTTCCTCACCGGTTTTCGTTTTCAATGGCCGAGTCCAAACGTATTTGGAAAAACAATCAATCACCACCATTATTAGTTTGAAATTCCGATTTTGATGTGCTGCATACTGACGCATTTCAGCCAGATCCATTTGCCATAAGTCATCTATGCCTTTAATGATAGTACGTCGATGTGGATAGTTTTTACGAGCAGGTTTATGTAGCTCATTGACAAGTTTGATTTTTTCCTGAGATTGTGACATAGTATATATATATATATGGGGGGGATGGGAGGTAAGGAGGTAATAGAATGACACAGTTGAAGACAAACATTGTATTTATGTATTTTTCATAGACACTACTTTGCTTGACATTGGTGTTTTCGGATCAACGGTCTGATACACGTTCTTTGCGAGGCCATCTCCGATCTGAGCAACATTATCAGCCAGCTGAATCACTGTCTGATAACTTTGTTGCTGCTCATTCTTCAGAGTACTTATACTTTTAGTATTATCTTCGAGTAATTTCAAAACTTCTGCTATGCCCTTTGCATTCGAGTTCACATCTTTTTCTAGTTTGGGCAACGATTCTTTGAGGAAATGTGTCATTTGCATAGCTGTATTCTGCACCTTGGTGGTCAACTCCACCAACTGGTTATTCTGAGAATCATTCACTTTTGTGAATTTGTCTCTTTTGACATACTCGTCAGTTGCACTCTTGAAATCTGTCTGGATTCGCGCAAGGGACTGTTTCACGTTATTTCTTATCTGGTCCACGTATTCCTTGTTTGCAGCATCCTTTTTCAAAATAGGTGTTTTGACATTGCACAAATTCAAATTACCGAAATCTATATCGCCTTTAGGACTATGTGCTAAGCCGCCGTCTCCTGATGCAATCACCACCAGTTTTCGTTTTCTATCCGAACTACGTCCGAACTTATCGATTGTCATCTTTGAAATGACTGATATTTCATAAGCTTATATCTATTGTATAATGTTTGCCTCCTTCAGTTCAGAAATAATGGATACAATCTCATTGTCGAGAGAAGTATTTCCAGCCTGTTTTGATGCTATGAGCAATCTCAAACGTTCACACAACTCATTAGGATCATCCCAATAGATGTATTCCACAGGCTTGGTATTGTACGTATTCATCATGGGTTCTCTGTTCTTGATATCTTCTTGGATCTTCAAGCTTCGTCCCGTTGAACCACGTCGTGTTCTTGCTTGCGAGGCTGCGGCTGCTGCTGATGGTGGTAGTGGTGGTGGTCTAACGATTTCCCTGTACTTGAATCGTGGACTATGTTTGATCTTCCCATTTACATTCAGATGGGCCTTTGATAGTTCCAAAATTTGTTTGTAGCCATACAGATCATCTTTATTGTAATTTTCAGGGACATCGTAGAATATCAGCTCATATATACCAGGAGTTCCTTTCACTTGTTTCCCATCAATTTTGATGTACCCAGTACGTGCATCAAAATCGATTTCTTTGTAGCCAAGCCTCCATTTTGAATTGCTAGAATCATATATAGGACCATATATCTTGTCTATTTTATCGCTGTTGGTCCAATGTTCTTTCATGAATGGAATGCTCATTGGAGGATATTGTTCCAGATATGCCTCAATAGCTGCAGGATCAAAGCTCTCCGCATCACCTTCATCTTCTCCTACATCTCCTTCGAACACTTCATCACCAAAACTTTTGCCACTCGTAACACGTTCAAGTTTCTGAAACGGTAGTCCATAAGCTTCTTCTTCTTCTCCTCCCTCTTCCATTTGAACTTTCTCTTCCTTTTTCGGTAGCAAAGGTTCATTTTTGATGGCTGTGTTGTATAATGAAGTGTTTGCTGCAATTATTTCTTTCAGTGGTGCAGATACAGGTTTGAAGAATTTCTGCAACGTTTCATCCTCCTCTGATTTGCCTAATTTCAAAGCTTAATATTTCTTTTTTATAGCCTTGGCTATTTCATTGATTTTATTTTTGCGAACGACATCCACTTCTTTGCTGAGTGGTTTCATGTTGACAAATAGGCTTTATCACATCGAGTTCATACTTTTATAAACTTGTCGAAGCCTTGACGATAGCGACCTGCGTTCAGATCGTGATCCTTAACAATAACCATTGCACCATATTTTTCACTCCAACAATCCGCACAAGTTCGCTTGAATTGATCGAATGTCATGTCGGGCGAGACGTGTTCATCAAACACATGCTTCAAATTCACCTCATCCTGTTTGAAGAGCACCACTAGGTTGGTGTTGTCGCGCAACATTTGCTTGGGGGCTTTACTGTACATCTGTCCTATGTATATAGCATCGATACCTCGATGACGACACATGGAATAATCCTCTTGAATTTTCTGTTGTGAATCACACGATATGTCATCGAAAATAAAAATGGAATTTGGTTTTGCTTCATTGGGGCCCATAATTTCCTCATTAGCTTTGAATGGAAAATATCCAACACCTTTGACCATTCTCAGTATCTTTTCAAGCAACTGGTATTTGGGTTGGTACAGCGACATGAGTACACGTATACGTTTTCGAATTTGGCACCATATTGGGATGGAACAACAATGACAGTGCAGCATTCGTTTTTCCACATCCACTTGGACCACAAATAATGGCGCGAAATGAGTGTGGTAAGAGAACACCATGTTTACCTCGATCGATTCCGCTACTGCTGTCATTCAAGTAGTCCAAGTTTTCAATTGGTAGCGTCTTTTTCTGTTGAACGACCCTCATGATGTGTGACAATTCACAGAGCATTGAGGGCTTTTATAAATGGAGATGATTTCCAACATCAGTGCACATTCTTAATGTTGATCTACTGCGGTGAAGGTATTGTCAATACACTCATCAATAAACTACCATTCGAATTACATCTTCCTGGTTATTCGTATTGTGGTCCAGGAACCAAATTACAAGAACGACTAGAACGTGGAGATATAGGCATAAACCCCTTGGACGAAGCCTGTAAAGAGCACGATATCGCCTACTCTCAGAACAACACTTTGGAAGAACGTCATAAGGCTCGAGTGCTGGAAAATAGAGCTTGGGGACGTGTCAAATCAAAAGACGCGAAAATTGGTGAAAAAGCTGCTGCTTGGCTCGTCACCACCGGTATGAAGACAAAACGTAAACTTGCCATGAGGGTGACGAAGCAGCAGCAGCAGCAGCAGCACCCATTCTCCAAAATCGTGAAAAATGTGCTGAATGCTCTGAAAAAAACCTTTGACAGCAACGCTGACGGTGGTAGTCATCAAAGATGTGGTTTAAGTAGATCATCTGCAGCAGCTTTGCTGCGTGCAGCCCATAAGGCAATGAAAAAAGTTGGAGGTCGGAAAAAAATTCGAATTCCCAGAATAATACCTCTGCCTGCCGCAGGAAAAAGCGGTGGATTCCTACCATTGATACCACTATTTGCAGGCCTATCGGCTTTAGGATCGCTGGCTGGGGGAGCAAGCGCTATCGCAAAGACAGTAATCGATACCAAGAGTGCGAGGAAAAAATTGGAAGAGGATAAACGTCACAATCAAGCTATGGAGCATCTGGGTTCCGGTGTGTATCTACGTAAAACACGTAAAGGATATGGACTGTATTTGAAAAAGAGAGGAGGTGGTGGTCGCGGCGGCAGTGGAGGAGGAGGAGGTGGCAGCTGTGGAGCTGGATTATTCTTGAAGAAACAAAAAAACTAATATCCAAGCTACCCAATAGAGCATTATATGATGAAGAGATTGTAAAATACTCCAAACAACTGAAAATACCATATTTTCGAGGAGTTTTCATGCGAGACACGCTACCTACCCGCCCATGGCGACGTCGTGAGTGTGCAGTCATGAATTTAGATTCCTTCATCAATCCTGGTACCCATTGGGTAGCTTATAAGAAACATGAGGATATTGTTCATTATTTCGATTCGTATGGTTGTCTGAAACCGCTGAAGGAATTAGCCGAATATTTCGGAAACAACGTGCAGATATTCTACAGTGTGTCCATTTAGTGCGTAATTCTTCGATATCTCGAAAGCCATAACCTATAGAGAAAAACTTTGGATAAAAAAGTTTTTCAGTTACTAAAGTTGCTCATTTCAAAATTATTTTCATCATTACTGGGTGTTTTATAAAAGCAGGGCAACTCGAAGAAGTGTTTTTTTAAATAGAACACCCAGTATTGTTCATTCGGAATCAATTCCGTCGAGGTTCACCTTCACATCGTCCAACGTATACCAATCCAGTTATTTTGCGACATGTTCTTCAACAGGGTGCTCAATTTTGCATTAAGAATTTTGCAAGATTCAGATGACATTCATCAGAATTTTTCAAATGGAACACCCTGTATTTTTATTCAAAAATTCATTTCGACATCTTTCGCCTTTTTATCGCTGGAAAACAAATCGGAATCGGTTGCGGCGTTGTCAAGTTATGGTTGATTTCCTTATTTTCACTACCATTTCGGGGTAATTTGTACGTCATAGTTCTTTCATTTATTTGTACTGTGGAAATATTGCGTTGCTACGGTATAATCAAATTTGTTTATTGACCATTCATATATTTGTTTACAAAAGGAACATTTACAGGCTCTCCAAGTTTGAATTTTGTTCGAAATATTTGTGTAATGACCTGTCAAACATCTGTGTAATGACCTGTCAAACATCGCTACAATCAAATATATCTTGGATTGATTCGACATTTCGCTGAATTTCCTCCCAAGAGCCGCGTAGTAGAGACATATTGTTTGTATCATTATGTTTACCTTCTTCAAGGAGAATGGAGATTTGGATTGTGGGAATAACGACAATAAAAATGGCCCAAATTTCAAAAAATTCTCCTAATTTTCGCAATCCGCATCTTCATTGTTTGTATTGTAGAAGTTATTTCAAAGACAGGCGTTGCTTTTGGCATGTTTGTTTGTTTCACATATTATTTGAATCATAAGTAGCAAGATTACGGAATATTTCAATTTGGACGATGCACATATTACAAAAATACCTGAATGATCTATGTAGAACCTCGAATGTCATGTGGCAAGCAATATTCCCACACTTAAATCAAATTAAGGAACCATCAGGACGAACAAATTACCCCGAAATAGTAGTAAAAATAAGGAAATTACTCATAACTTGAAAACGCCGCAACCGATTTTAATTTTTTTTTCTGCGATTGAAAGGCGAATTATGTCGAAATAAATCCGTGATGAAAAATACAGGGTGTTCCATTTGAAAATTTTTCATAATCGTCGTCTGAATCTAACAATATTCAGAATGTAAATTTTAGCACCCTGTAGAGGATTATCTCGCAAGATTACTGGATTGGTATACGTGAGACCTTGCTACTACTGTATGCCAAAAATATTTTCGAAATTTCAATAAATAAATATACCATACCCAATTGAACATGACCCTTCAATAGTAGTAAAAATGGGTTTATCAATTATAACTTGGCAACGCCGCAACCAAATTCAATTTTTTTTACAGCGATGTAGAGCTGAACTCGAGCGGAATAAATTTCGAATGAACAATGCTGGGTGTTCCATTTGAAAAAACTCGTCTTCGAGTTGCCCCGCTTTTATGGAACACCCAGTATCGTTGGAAATATTTTCGAAATGAGCAACTTTAGTAACTGAACAAGTTTTTTCTCCAAAGTTTTTCTCTTGTAATAATTAATTTCGAGATATCGAAGAATTACGCACTAAATGGACACACTATAATAATGATGTCTATCAGAAATACAATCAGATCAATTGTGGTCATTTATGTTTAGCATTTCTATTGAATTCGAAATTAAAATGATGAAAATGAAAACCAAACTATTTAAATTATACATACCTCTACACTGATCCATCAGTCATGTCGTTGATATTGACATTGAAGAGTTCTTCGACGCTCTCTATTGATTTTTCACCTCCAATTCCATTAGATTCCGATTATGAATATGGCTTAGCTCTACTAAGTTTCCATTCGTACAACAGCGTTTCCAACATCGAGGCAGGAACAAAGTTCTATTATTTCGAAAACGGTGAAAAAACGAAGAAAAAGTATTGATATTCCTACTGGAGCTTACGAAATTGAAGATATTGAAAAGCTGATCAGAAAACATCTTGTACCACCACCTACATCGAAAAATATGATGTCATTGTCTCCATCGCAGAAGCCTGAAGACCTTTTCTATCTCAAACCGAATAATAATACTTTGAAGAGTGAAATTTTCTGCAAACATCATGTAATCGATTTCACTCAGAACAATAGTTTGGCCAACTTAATGGGATTTTCGTCGAGAATCTTGGAAAATGACATTCATCATGTGTCAGATCAGCCTGTGAATATTATAAAAGTTCGAACAATACATGTCGATAGCAACATTACCTCAGGGGCCTTCTACAACGACAGACCATCTCACACGATCTACGAATTTGCCATCGATGCTGACCCTGATTACGCTATCGACGAAACGCCGAATCACCTCATTTATTTACCCATCGCTGCCCATACAAACGAAATCTACAACATCACGCTCAGAGTGCTCGATCAAAACTTTCAACTGGTCAATTTCCGAAACGAAGAAGTCATCATCCGATTGGAACTGAAAAAATTATGGTCCTGAGTGTTTATAAGAGTCGCACCTCCGTTACTGCTCCTTCAGTCTTCAAGAAGACATTCATCAACCACATTGCCCGCCGCCCACTCAGTACTCGGAATAAAGCATTTCTCAAGTCACTCGGCTATCATGTTATCGTCTCAAGTGTTCAACATATTCCGAAAGCCTCACGTCGACGAGTCCATACAAAAGGTCGAATGGAGAACATACTACCCTTACGTCAAGTCGTTCCGCAATAATGATGTCATAGAAATCAACATCAATCAGTCTGATACTTTCGATGCTCTCTATGAAAGTATCTTACACATCAGTGGAAAAGTTACGAGAACTGAAGGCGCTGGACATGTAGCTTTCGTCAATAATGCCGGTGCCTATATGTTTCAATCCATCAGTTATGATCAGAATGGCAAGGAATTGGAATCAGTACGAGATGTTGGTACTGTGAGCACTGTCAGAGGTTACTTGTGCTACAGTGCTGAAGATACGAAACAATTGGCTATAGCAGGATGGACCTACCCCAATAACATTGATGCCATAAATGCAGCAAGTTTGGCATTTAGTAAGTAAGTAAGTAAGTAAGTAAGTAAGTAAGTAAGTAAGTAAGTAAGTAAGTAAGTAAGTAAGTAAGTAAGTAAGTAAGTAAGTAAGTAAGTAAGTAAGTAAGTAAGTAAGTAAGTAAGTAAGTAAGTAAGTAAGTAAGTAAGTAAGTAAGTAAGTAAGTAAGTAAGTAAGTAAGTAAGTAAGTAAGTAAGTAAGTAAGTAAGTAAGTAAGTAAGTAAGTAAGTAAGTAAGTAAGTAAGTAAGTAAGTAAGTAAGTAAGTAAGTAAGTAAGTAAGTAAGTAAGTAAGTAAGTAAGTAAGTAAGTAAGTAAGTAAGTAAGTAAGTAAGTAAGTAAGTAAGTAAGTAAGTAAGTAAGTAAGTAAGTAAGTAAGTAAGTAAGTAAGTAAGTAAGTAAGTAAGTAAGTAAGTAAGTAAGTAAGTAAGTAAGTAAGTAAGTAAGTAAGTAAGTAAGTAAGTAAGTAAGTAAGTAAGTAAGTAAGTAAGTAAGTAAGTAAGTAAGTAAGTAAGTAAGTAAGTAAGTAAGTAAGTGAGTGAGTGAGTGAGTGAGTGAGTGAGTGAGTGAGTGAGTGAGTGAGTGAGTGAGTGAGTGAGTGAGTGAGTGAGTGAGTGAGTGAGTGAGTGAGTGAGTGAGTGAGTGAGTGAGTGAGTGAGTGAGTGAGTGAGTGAGTGAGTGAGTGAGTGAGTGAGTGAGTGAGTGAGTGAGTGAGTGAGTGAGTGAGTAAGTAAGTAAGTAAGTAAGTAAGTAAGTAAGTAAGTAAGTAAGTAAGTAAGTAAGTAAGTAAGTAAGTAAGTAAGTAAGTAAGTAAGTAAGTAAGTAAGTAAGTAAGTAAGTAAGTAAGTAAGTAAGTAAGTAAGTAAGTAAGTAAGTAAGTAAGTAAGTAAGTAAGTAAGTAAGTAAGTAAGTAAGTAAGTAAGTAAGTAAGTAAGTAAGTAAGTAAGTAAGTAAGTAAGTAAGTAAGTAAGTAAGTAAGTAAGTAAGTAAGTAAGTAAGTAAGTAAGTAAGTAAGTAAGTAAGTAAGTAAGTAAGTAAGTAAGTAAGTAAGTAAGTGAGTGAGTAAGTGAGTGAGTGAGTGAGTGAGTGAGTGAGTGAGTGAGTGAGTGAGTGAGTAAGTAAGTAAGTAAGTAAGTAAGTAAGTAAGTAAGTAAGTAAGTAAGTAAGTAAGTAAGTAAGTAAGTAAGTAAGTAAGTAAGTAAGTAAGTAAGTAAGTAAGTAAGTAAGTAAGTAAGTAAGTACTTTATTTGACCACGTTAATGTATACACATTTTGCAGCAAGTCAGGTTAAAAGTCGATAACTGAGTGATTCGTGATATATGAGATATCAAGTGAGTTAACAAGATACATACAAAAAAATAATATAGATAAAAATACAGATAGAAAGACGATACTAAACAAATAATGCACAGACTAGTTTCGGAACAAAGATATTTCCAGGACAATGATATTTTTAGGAATATTTTGTGGTCAGTGACGATGGTCATATGACGGAGGGGAGTCTATGTACTCTGATACAGAATAAAAACATGATTTTGTCAGAAATTGTCTCACCCATTTTTTGAATTTATTAGCCTCCATGTTTGTAACATGAGTAGGTAGGTGATTATATAGATTTATGTTGAGCGAGTTTCTTGAAGATCTTGCCAACCTGTACCGGGGGGGGGACTAACTTGGCCTGAACCTCGAGTATTATAATCATGGAAATGGGAATTGAGTTGTAGTTTATCCTTATTGTTTTGGATTTCCAGCACTTGATGGTATATATAAAGGGATGGTAAAGAGGCCGACAGTGGTCTCTATTTTTTTTTATCGATTGGAGCGCACGAAAGGGAATCCCTATAATGTTCAAAGAACATCGTGCGTTCCTAGGGAGGATAGGGACAGGAGGTAGGTATTGGAATTTTTTTGAATTTTTGGAGATTATATGTTGTTGGGAATACTTCCACAGGCAATGAATTCCAGAGCCTAGCCGTTCTATGGATGAAGGAGTCTTGATAAAGTGCTGTAATTTGAAGACTTTGAATGAATCCATAGAATTTCCCCATAAGATTATTCCATACGATAAATGAGAATGAAATAATGAATAATACATAGTCAGAAGAACTTCTATATTGATCACTCTTCTCAGTTGTCTCATGATGAAAATCGAACTGAAAAGTTTAGAACAAAGTATTCTGTTTTGACCAGTTTAATGAATCGTCAAGAGTAACTCCTAGAAGTTTGACAGTGTCTCCGTGGTGGACTTTCGATGAAAATGTAATGCGATTTGTTTTGTTATCATTGAGTTTTAACTTGTTTGCAGAAAACCAGTATTTGGCATCCTTTGCAGAAGTTAGAGTAGAATTTATGTGGCAAGTGTTGGTGGGATTGGAGTTTATTAGCGTTGCTGCGAATAGAATGCAAGTTTTGTGTTCCATGTGATAGAGAAAATCGTTGATATAGATGATAAATAAAAGTGGCCCCAAGACAGAGCCTTGGGGTACACCATGATTTATATCTTCGAGATCAGAGGTTTTCCCATTTAGGCCAACTTTTAATATAAAAGGATGAATTTATTAAAAAGTCAAACACATTTGCTATCGGCAGCTGTACATCGGAGAACAGATAAGTGAGTTCGAATTATAGGCTAGATGGTGAAGAAAATTCAAGTTCTTGGACGCCACTCAATTTATAAAAATCCTACAATTTGGATAATTAGGAAAACCAAATTTCTTTCCAAATAATCTGTTTTTCAAAAATCTGAAAGTTGTTCAAGGTATATTTTCTTAGAATAGAAGGCTGGGCTGGACATATGGAAGAATGAAAACCAACATAAAATTCAAGACCTATTATATTTCACACCACCAGAGACAAGGTTATATATGGACCTATGTAGAGGCCTGCAGTTTCATGATGAAAAATAAACACTAAAGTACTGTATTATTTCAATAGTGTAGGTTAAGTAAATTGCATGGTGATTCTATCATAATTTTCCTACCTATACCAGGACAATTACCATATTTTTAGAATAAGTGAAAATAAGTATAGTAACAATCCTATATCAACTATAAAACAGACTGTATAACTAGTCAAGGAATGATAGCGCAATGAACTGTTAAGCAACCGCAGTCACATAGTATACTATGGGAGAGCTTCACAAGAGCTTCACCAGTTTGTGAATTAATACTGTAAAAAAGTGTGATTACTCAACCAGTCTCAGATGTGAAAAAATGTAAATATGTATCAAAAAGGTAAAACACTGAAGGTGGAACAAAAAAACCTGATAGTGGTCCAAGGGTCCTCTGCAATGGTCCAGATCACCCCTATCCAAGGTCCCAAGTGGTATGATTGTAGATGTGCAGCATAGGTCACTGCAAGTGAAGACAACACAAACGAGGAATGCTGAACCTCCACAGTCAGGTTAGTTCCAGGATGCAGTGTAACCAGGGGTCAGTCTCTACCAGCTGCTACTGGGCTCCATCTGGTGTCTCCATGGTCAACTCTGGCCAAGATCCGAAGACCTTGCAGGATTACTCAGATCCACTGGGGGATCTTGACAAGGGTAGAGTAGAGTATCCTGAGGGCCGGTCGCTACCAGGAGTCCGAAGCACAGCTAAGCTGCACCCTAGCACCCTATGAAATAATCTGAATATAGCCTCCTGAGAGGGCACACAGAGCACGTGGAGACAACAGAAAAAAAACTGAAGAACAGGATATTATATTTTCGTTTCACTGCTGAATCTGCTATGGCTGTGACTTACCTTCTGGGAAGGGAGGTAGGATTGAAGAATTTTTAGAACTTGCTTCAAAGGACTGAAACAGAAACAGGCCGGGCTGCATGGCTTCTAAGACTTCATGGCAGTCTCCAGGAACAAATCCCACTAATGGCTTCCTGACGGAGATTCCATCCACTGACCGGTAAGCAACGGCTTCCCAAAATCAAATACCCCTAAGGGTTTCTACGGTTTTCACCAAGAAAATCAAAATCACTTTTCACAGGTCAAGTGCACGCCACCATGGCTAACCGAGAAAAAGTGAGGTAGGTACGTGCCGGAAATTCTCCTACCCTCGATTTAACTCGTCAAAAACCCAAGTTTCCTGTTAAAATCCCAAATCAGCGCCAAATATGAAATCCGAGAATCCTATTGGTCGAAGAAATGCTTACGCCCTAATTATTAAGAAGAATTGTTCTTCTTCTTCTGTCTTCATAGGAATAATCTCCAAATCCTTCACAGAAGACAAATGACAGTCCACAATGACTGCAGTATGACAACAGTGACAGTGACATCCTGATGACACATGAAAATATAACCTGAAATATTATCCCAAAAATAAACAAAGAAATTTATCCAAATTGAAACCAAATCAGAATGAACAACATCATAAATCCTGAGATATTCCAGCGAAATAGGATTTATCGCCCTGGAGAACATCAACGGTAAGTTGTCTGTCTACTTTTGAATGGATTACAATATTAAATATTTTCTTCGATTCTAGGGCCTTAGGATCAGAACGCCAGAAATCAAAGACTCCTGCAGCTTACATCATCACCTCCTATTAGCACATAGAATATCAGAAGAAATGAGTACTCTACTATTGGAATTTGTTTGTTAAAAGATCTCATTCAAAACTGTGTGTGATATGATATGGTTGTTTCATTAAATGTTCTACTACTCAAGGATTATTTACTATATGTCAGACTGAATGTTCACTGTGAGTATGGTTTCTTCTCAAATTCATAAGGTAAGAATTTGAAGACTATGTTTATTACACCAAAGAAAAATAAAAACAAATCTTAGCACACCACAGTGCTACTCTACTGTAATTTGATAAGTTTCATCAAAATAATTAGCTAATATTATCTTGTAGCAAATTCAAATGCTACACATTGTTTCCGATTTGTCAAATACGTGAACAACGACAAATCCAATGGTTTCCCCCTGATGCCATAGCGTCGTAATTTATCAATCAGTAATTCGTGGTTAACACAGTCGAAGGCCTTGCTGAGATCGCAAAAACTTAAAGAAGTTTGGCAACCGCCCTCAAAGCCCTCCCATTGAAGCATCTGCTGAATATTTTCAACGATTATGAATGTGTCTCATATGGTAAACATTCCATTCGTTTGGTGAGAGCTGGAAACGATAACAACTGCTTCAAAATCATTGAAAATGCTGTTGGCACCGCTGTTGTACCCACAAAAGCACAATTGGAAATCGAAAACGTGGAACTCAAAGTGAAAAGACTATTTCCGAACGATCAAATCAAATTGCAACTTTTGAAGGCAATCAAAGCCGACACTCCCATCCTGATACCCTTCAGAAAATGGGAATTGCATATGTTGCCTTCTCTCAAGACAGGCGCCACCAATGAAATATGGGCCGTCAAGACATCTTCGTTTCTCGAAAGTCCTAGATATTGCATCGTTTGCTTTCAAACAGATCATGATCTGACTAAAGTTAATACTGATCCCACGATTTTCAATCACGCAAACATAACGAATATCACATTGACTCTCAACGGGGAAAGTTATCCAAAGGAGAAGATGCAATTGGCCTTCGATAAAGGAGCCTTTCCACAGGCGTACTTCAACTATACGCAATTTGGATATAGCTATAAAAACACCTCCCAACACACTCCGCTCCTAGGCTACCCCGAGTTTGCCAATAAACAACCTCTTTTCGTTATCGATTGTTCGCGACGAGACGAAAGTGTCAAAAGCTCCACTGTCGATGTCAAACTTGAAATTGAAGCATCCCAAGGATTTCCTGCCAACACTCGAGCCTATTGCATCATCATCCATAATAACATCATTGAGCACCTCCCACTCAGTGAAATTATCAAGAAGTGGAATTGAATCTCAGTTTGTCATTCAGTTTGAGTTCGACCAGCATCATGAGAGTAGCGTTCATAGACATTCAAGGGTTCATTATCGAGCACGAATTCCGCCCCAAGGAGATTGCTATCAAAATTGGAGTTCAATGTAGTAATTATCTACTACTTCCATACAAATCCTTCTCTTCTCTCAGCAAAGAAGACCGAACCGGCGCTTGTTTCTTGGAAAAGAACATTCATGGGTTGAGGTATTCTAACGGATTTGTGGCATACAATTTACTCAATGATATCCTTCAGGATAAGCTGAGTGACATCGATATCATCTATGTGCGAGGTCATCAAAAAAAGGAGTTCCTGGACGACAAATTAGCAACATTCAATGTACATGCAAGAGTCGTGAATTTGGAGCAATATGACGATTCCTGGTACATCGTTCCAACTTTCGATAACAACAACACCATCACATCCTGTATGCATCACCTTCGTCGAGAATCCTTCAATTGCAGCCTTCGCAACGTTGATATTTTATACAAATGGTTCGATAATTTGATACCCAAATAGTGTTACTCGATAAATCAATAAAAAAAATTGATATATTTACTAATGATTTTGTTTTTTTCCCTTAATTCTCGATTCTGCACATTGAACAACAAATCATCAAAACGACAAAATATCGAATCGACGAAACGTCATCTGTCAAACGTCATCTGTCGTACGTCATATGTCGTACGTCATATGTCGCTACGCCATTGCCAAAACGACGAAATGCAGATTACGGAGCACGATATCCGATTTTTTCAAACGTCCGCAACGTCGACATGCTAGCGCCAGCCGCGCTCTCTTCAGCATCCAGCCTGCCATCTCGCCGCTTACCAAACTCCAAACTCGTACACAAATTTGTCTAGTGGCGTGGCGCTACGGTAGCGTTTCGGACTCGCAGTCCGGTGGCCGGGGTTCGATTCCTCGCCGCCCGCACAGCCCGACTTTTTTTTATTCATTATATTCCCATCAAATATTATTTGAATTTGCCGCCGCCAAGTTGCAGACCGCAGCCACAGCGACACTAGCGACTCTAGGGAGTATTTTTGGAACCCGTGTTTCAGAATTCTTCTAGCCCCTACTACTCCTATCCCTCAATAGAATTTCGTACACAATAAAAATATTCTCCCAAGGGGACAGCCATGCAAGGCAAACCCTAGGGAGGAACAACATAAACAATAAACCATAAATCGAACACACTTATAAACATGTCTCCCATCCTACCAGGTAGCGACATGTTTGTCGATGAAAGCAACCCCAGCAAGGGGAAAAGAAGAGCTCAGTAAGAGTAGGACGAAACTCGGGCAAAACCAAGGCCAAAGAGACAACTAATATTAATACCCTCATTCAAACGCTGAAAAATCAGAATGAGCAACAGCAGAAACTGATAGAAAGCCTAACCAGGACTATCGAACAGCTGCGCAAGGACCTTAAGAACGCAGCAGATCTAAACCTTTTAAGAAGAAAGAAAGGCGGAAACCTTCCATGCTCTAGGAACAGGAAAAGTCTGCCAACACCGACCTAGTAAACAAGGAAACCACCCCCCCCCTCCCCGAACCCCCTCGAAAACCGTACTTTCCATACCGGAAAATATGGAAATCGAGGAACAACAGAAAGGAACTGAAAGTTAAGCCTCATCAAGCCCTCCTCCAAAAGCCTCAACCTCAGCCCCCACCCCAAAAAGGCAACGACGGGCCAGTCAAAAAAAACAACATTTCCCCGATTGTACTGAAGACACCGGGAGAATGGACCACGGTTGAAAGGAAGTTGGAGTCCAACGGAATCAAAATCAAACAAATGAGAGGAGGTTTGAGAATTCAAACTAAGGATGCCACGGAATATAGAACTGCCACCAGGATTCTGGAAACAGATAATCACGAATATCACACATATTCGCTCCCTGAAGACAAGCTACTGAGCGTAGTTATGAGGGGAATCGATATGAATGTGGAGATTCCCGACATTGAAAATGATTTGAAGAGTAAGGGACTTGAAGTCAAAACAGTCCATAGGATGAAATTCTATAAGACTAAGCTGGATTTACCACTGGTGATCATTCAAGTCCCCAAATCCGAAGCCAGAATTTGGGACGTCAAAGACTGCTGCAGCTATGTAGTGAGAATTGAAGCCCAAAGACAGGCGAAAATCAAATTCCCCAGTGTCACTGATGCCAGAAATTCGGGCACAGTCAACGCAACTGCAGATGTCTATACAGATGCGTCAAGTGCGGAGACCAGCATCCCACATCCACCTGTGAGAAGCCCCGCACAACAGACGCTGAGTGCGCCAACTGCAACGGCAAACACCCTGCCAATTACAGAGGATGCCCGAAGTGTCCCAAGCCAACAACAAGAACAACCCCCCCAAAACCCAACCAAAAACCTACCCCAAAAACCCTCCCTAGAAGTGGAAATACCCAACCAGGGAAATCCTACGCAGCAGAGACTGCCCCCCAACCCCAAAAGGTCAACAGAGCCCCTCAACAAGCCCCAACCTCAACCCTACCCCCGGACTTCATGGATCTCATCCAGAAGGCCATAGAGACCGCAGTGCAACAAACAGTTGCACTTCTCAGCAAGCCATCACCGGTAAGAAATGGCGCATAAGAAGGACTGCTTTTCCATTGGCTCTTGGAACATGAACGGGGCCAAGGCAAAAAAAGTAGAACTGGAAGAATTCCTATCCAGGAATTCTGTGGACATAATGGCGCTCCAGGAGACGCAACTCACTCCAGGTATGACATCCAATATAATTAATTATTTTGTTTGCAGGAACGACCGGATCGGCAGAAGAGGCGGAGGCACCTTTCTGCTGATCAAAAAGGACCTCGATCATTATCCGATCAACACCCCAGCACTGAATTCCCTGAAAACTGTGAAAACACGAAACCACGGCGACATCCAGATAGTTTCAGCTTACCAATCCGATACCCAAATAGATCTCCAATATTACACACAAGATATACACACGGTTATATCTAGTCGAAATCCAACCATAGCAGTCGGTGACTGGAATGCCAGAAACCAAAACTGAAATTGCATTACCTCAAACATGAAAGGGAGACTACTTGTAGAATACCTTGAAGGAAGCGGGGACACCACTGTGCTAGCCCAACCAGATCACATCAGATATGACCACAACTACACTCCGAGCACAATTGATATAGCCCTCCTGCGAGGACTTGAAATGCCAGTTGAAATTGCCACCCACCACGACGGATCATCTGACTACGACCCAATCCTGCTGCATGTCGGAGAAGGAAATGAGCCGAACCAACCCATTGAAAGGAACAAAATCAATTGGACCATGTTCCAGAAAATATTCCATGACCGAATGGGCCCAATGCTCATAATAGTCACAGGAGATGACCTGGAAGAGGCAACAAGAACCTTTGAGCAGGGCATCAAAAATGATCTATGGAAGCAAGCACAACAATCACACACACCACCAGATGGAATCTACAGCATGATCTACCACCAGAACTACGCGAATTGCTGAGGGAAAAACAGAGAGCCAGGAAACTGACCATCAGAACCAGGCAACCCGAACATAACCAATTAGCAAGGCAACTAGCCCGAGAAGTAAGGAGAGAATTGCAAAAACGAACCTTGGCCATATACGTATTAATAATCAATACGGATAATCTCTATCTGTTTCCATAGCGAAACATGAAGCCAATTTTTGAAGAAAAATGACTATTCATAAGGAAAAGTTTTGAAACGATCAGACACATACTGCTTTGATTGAAAGGCTAGTGAACGTCATTGTCCACCGAAACGCATGTCTTTGATGACTACTATAATAGCGCATGGCGCATGCGTATCATGCCACCAAATCCTTATGGATATTCATTTGTTTAATATTTTTGGCTTCATCCTGGCACCCGTGATGATCCGTATTGCTTATTGATACGTTTATGACCTTGGGCCGCAGAAGTTCCTCAGAAACCGTCCCACCCCCATACCACACCTCCAAGGACAGCACGGTATCGCCTACACTAACGAGGATAAGGCATCGGCATTTGCCGACACCTTAGAGCGCCAGTTTGTGGAAAACGTTACCCCAAATGACGATCTGCAGCACGAAGCCCGATGTAGACGAGCAGTTAGGCGACTCAGAGAACATGATGCTCCCGTTGATAACCTGCGACAGGCCACGACGGAGGAAATCAAAAGGATCATCAGGAACCTGAAGACCAAGAAGGCACCAGGGATAGACAATATCCCCAACAAAGCCCTAAAGCAACTTCTCGAAAAGGAATAGCAGCCCTTACTAATATAGCGAACGCCGTTTTGAGACTGAAACACTTCCCAACCACCTGGAAAGAAGCTTCAGTGATCATGCTCAAGAAACCCAATTGAGATGCTACCCTGCCACGGAACTACAGGCCAATCAGCTTACTACCAGCACCCAGCAAAGTGATAGAACGAGTCATACAAAGCAGACTAGAGGAATCCACCACCGATCTTGGCGTTTTACCAAATGAACAGTTTGGCTTTGGAAGCCAACATTCAACGGAGCTCCAAGTAACCAGACTTGTCGACTACGCAGCCGTTGGCCTAAATAGAAGACTAGCCACTGGAGTTGTATTCCTCGACATAGCCAAAGCTTTCGACCGCGTCTTGCACGATGGACTAGTAGCCAAGATGATGATCCTGGATTATCCAATCCCACTCGAGAAGCTGATAGGCTCTTATCTACGAGGAAGATCCTTCAGAACCAAAACCAGTCCAGAAGTTTCATACAGATGAATCATGCAAGCAGGAGTGCCCCAGGGAGCAGTTCTAAGCCCACATATATACTCCATATACAGCTCAGACATCCCAAACAACAATAGACATTGCACCCTGCCATTGTATGCGGACGATACTGCGATAGCAACCAGATCCCGAATCCCAGAATACATCACTAGACGCCTGCAAAGGAGCATTGATGAACTGGAAGAATGGTGTACCAAATGGAAGATACAGATAAACCCAGAAAAAAAGTCAAGCCATCCTGATCAGACACATACGCCAAAACCCCATAGGACATGTCACCATAGGTGGCCAGAATGTGCAGTGGACAAACTTAGCCAAGAATCTGGGAGTAGAGATAGACAAGAGGATGACGTTCAGAACCCATGTGGAAGATCGCTTGCGATTAGCCGCTGGAGCCAGAGCGCATCTGTCTCCCCTCATAGGACGCAACAGCCAAATGAGACTGGACCTGAAACTCCTGCTCATGAAAACAGTTCTCCTGCCCATATTGACCTACGCGTCAGTAGCTTGGGGACACTGTGCTCAGTCACACCTGATGAGTCCAAAGAGTCGAGAATACCACCCTGAGGATGATAGTCAACTCACCCTGGTTCGTCCGGAATGATGCCATCTTCAGAGATCTTAACCACACCAAGATACTGGACAAGATGAAAATCCATGACGTGAAAACATTCGCAGGGATGGAGAATCACGAAAATCCTCGCGTCAGGGAGGCGACAAACTAAGATCCTCGATTCCGGGAAAGGCACAAACGTCCAAGAACCCAACTCTTGGACAGGTAAGCATATTACACATACACATACACAACACAAATCTCCCAAAAGAGAATAGCGGTTGATTCTGGCCCGAAAAAATCACGAATTCTCACATATTTAGATCAAATACAGGAATAGTAATCATTTCACGTAATGCGAAATCTTTATGATTCCTATTTTCAAAAAACCAATGAGCCCAAAAGTCACGTGAACACCACTAGAAGTCAGATTCTAGACGTCAGTCCCTGCGGATTGACTTGCTTTTCAAATTTTTCACCCTCTAAACGACCGACTCCTAAAGTCACAAGCCCCATGTGGACTTTTTGATTATGAGAACCGCTGCGCTGCAGCGGGGGAGGTGGAAGGCGGTTAAGGCTGTTCCTAGTCACCCTCAGTGATTAGTAATGTCCCGTACCGGGGTCTCATAACGATTGGGCATATCATCTCTGTGGTACTAAGGCAGAACCCGATATGTCATAAAATATCGATTTTTCGTTTTTAATGCCAATATATACAGTTAGTGGCAAAGAATATGATGGCAAAACCCGATGAGTATCTGAAGCTCTTGCAAATTGTAAGTCAAGAAAATAAGATTCCGATATGTTCCTTATCTCGCAATTGGTCGATAGCAAAATTCGATATCTGAGACATATCGGGTTCTGGCATCATCGTTTAACAGCGGAACAATTCTGAATCCCGGTATGTCTGACTTGGACTTGACACAGCTTGTCGAGTCAGTCGTTCAAGTGTTCTAGTACAGTGCAGATATGCAACGTAACCCCGAATAATTATTATTGTTTGTTGTTTTGGTGAGGGGTGAGGACTATCTATCTTTTTGGCGGTCTGAGGTTGTACAAAATTTTGTAAAATGGATGGAAATGGTAGAGGGGCTATCATAGCCAAAATGGCTTTAGCAGCAAGTAAGTATGGAAAATACATAACAATGAATCAATTGTGTGGTAGATACTGAATAATAATAATAACTGAACTGTGGCGGATTCAACTTCATGTGATTTTTTTGGTCATATAATTTTTATTTTAGTGTGTGTTCGTTTTAGATAATCCAGTAACACATTCATCGTCAGTGATTGAAGATGATATTATTGTTCTGCAACGTATGGAAACCGTTATGTCGGATAACGAAAAGGAAAATATAACGCCAAATATAATGGCAGCTTCTACAGTTTCTCAAAATATGGAAAGAGGACACTCATTGAAGGTTTCATCCCAATCATGAGGGACACTGCAATGTCAGGTAAAATACATATTCGCTCATACAACTGCATATTCAAATTGCTTTCCCATTGAGAAAACATTGAATTTCATTTATTTTTGCAGATGTTGAAACTCAGGCGGAAGACAACGCAGGATTCACCGGGAATAAAATATCTGATGATGATATCTCTTCGGATGATTCGTTGATAGACAAAAGTTACGAACCATCATCTGAAGAATCAGATCATAATTTGAGCACAATGGAAGGTGAAAATATGAAAGAAAATAGCAGCCCAGAACTAGAAAGGACAGATGAGGAAGATGCAAGTGCAGATAACATTCAAGCAGGTGGTAGCTCTGGACGGAAAAAAAGAAGAAAGAATATTCGGAGAGAACAGAAGCTTTTGCGTGACCATGGAAGAGTCGAAGAATAGAAAGGGCAAAGTCATTCCGGGAAAACAATTCCGGCCCGCTGGCAACTGTTGCCGTAAGAGATGCTTCGAAAAAATAAATGATGAACAGCAAAGGGTTTTCCACGAAAATTTTTATGAATGTTCTAAGGAAGAACAGAATCAAATTCTTGCTGGAGGAATAACAATTTCTAATAAAAGTGGCGAAAAAATGGGTCGTGGCAGAACAGGTATTGTGCATAATCGCCAAGTTACTGCCAAGTATTGTTTGAAATTGAATGGCAGCATCCAAATAGTGTGCAAAAATATGTTCCAATCTGTTTATGGCCTCACGAAGTTCAAAGTTGATTATTTGGTAGAAAAATTGAAACAGTCTTCTGTGCCCGTTACGTCTCTGAAAGACGAATAAGGTCTGCATGTACCGAAAAACAAGAAGATCGAAGAACGG
Organism: Phaedon cochleariae; assembly: GCA_918026855.4. Taxonomy (NCBI): domain Eukaryota; kingdom Metazoa; phylum Arthropoda; class Insecta; order Coleoptera; family Chrysomelidae; genus Phaedon; species Phaedon cochleariae. The sequence continues at coordinate 23,926,264 of OU896710.1, forward strand.
AAAGCTATGTTAGAGCATATAGAGAAGTACCCAAAATATGAAAGTCATTATACACGCAGAGACTCACAGAAAAAGTATTTACAGAGCCACCTCAATATCAGAATGCTTTATAATGAATATAAAGCAGAATATCCAAATGCTGCTTCCTATGACTTATTTCGAGAGGTGTTCAAGTCAACGGGATACTCATTCAAACAACCACAAGTCGATACATGCAGAACATGTGACTCTTTCGTATTGAAAATCAAACAAAGCACTGATCCAAATGAAAAAAAAACAATTAACCATAGAACATAACCAGCACAAGGATATGGCAGACTTAGCATACAACATCGAGGGTTTTGGTATTCGACTAGCAGCAAGTTTCAGACACGCCTTCACTGACGACTAACGTTTCTTTTTACAAACGCCTCCTTTCGACATTCAACTCAACTATCCGTGACTGCACCACATGCGGAGGATTCACTAGCTGCTACATGTGGCACGAAGCAATCGGAAGAAGAGGGTCTGAGGAGATTGCTTCTTGTGTTTTGAAAAAACTTGAAAGTTTTCCCGAAAGTGTTACCCATGTCGTTACATACTCAGATACATGTGGCGGCCAGAATAGAAATATCAATATTCAATTTCAATTCAATTTTTTTTATTGCCATTCTAGTTACAAAATTTACAAGTTATACAAAAATTCATGTTACAAAATTTACAAAATACATGTTATTTCGATTGCTGGTTTATAGCAGCATCTGGTTCAGGGTCGGAATTCGCCTAGGCAAATATGCCTGTATTGCTTTTCCAACCCTTTACATATGCTTTCGAATTTGCAATTACGTGTGTAGTAAGGGCGAGCGTATGATACAAATATTAAATAATATGAAGGTTCATTGTAGCAATGAGGAAGAACCGACGGAACTACAGTGGTTTGGCAATCAGTTTATGCGTTTTAGATACATCATGGAGTCAATAGATTAACTATTCCTTTCTCTGGTTTTAAATCTAACCAAATTTTTCATGGTTTTCTATTATGAATTTTTTTACTAACTTTTTGAAGATCTTGTGGTTTTTTATATCTCTAAGGTCAGCTGGTATAAGATTGAAGAATTTTGGACCAAAATACATAAATGATCTTTGGGTTACAGATTTTTTGAATGAATGAACTTGAATGTTTTTGTTTAGAGTCGATCTGGTCATTCTGTTTTTTTTTTTCACCGTATATTTATTTTGCGTACTGTGCATTCGTTGTAATGATTGGTAAATAAATAGTGTTTATATTAAGCAGGTCAGTATCTTTATAGAGTAGGTGGGTAGAAAATAGTCTGTCTTTTTTTAGTATAATCTTAATTAATATATTTTGTGCTGTCTGTAATACATGTAGTGTGGTAATGAAAGCGCCTCCCCATGCGACTATGCAGTATCTGACAATTGATTCAGCAAGACTATTGTACAAGATAATCAAATTTTTTCTCGAAAGGATGTCTCGTAGAATGTAAAATTTATGAGATAATGCTCTTATTCTTCTTGTCACATGAGATATGTGTTCAGACCAGCGTATATGTTGGTCTATTATTACCCCTAAATATTTAATTGAAGATGTTTTTTCTAAGATCGGGCAGCGACATGTCTCAACATCACAGGTTGGCGAGTGTACTTTAAGAATAAATCGGGTGGGTTGATCAATTATTGTTGGGGAGAAGGTTATATATTTGTTTTTTTTTATATTCAAGCTTAGTGAGTTGTGGTTCAACCATAGTAGTATTTTTTTCAGACCCGACTCAGCTTTGCATTTAACATCTTCCCAATCCCTACCTGTGAAGACTAGAGCTGTGTCATCTGCATAACATATCAGATGTCCCATAAATTCACTTATATGAGAGATACTATTTATGTATACAAGGAACAGTATCGGACCTAACACTGTTCCTTGTGGTACTCCTATTTCGACCTTCGATTCTGAGCTAATTTCCTTTCCGATTTTCACTACTTGGTATCTCTCAGATAAGTAATTCTTTAAGAGATTAAGGGCTGTGCCACGTATGCCATATTTTATAAGTTTATCAAGCAATTTGTTGTGGGAAACCGTATCGAAAGCCTTAGCGAGATCAAGGAAAATCGCAAGGCATTTCGTTGAGTCATCCATGGCTTTTACTGTATGTTCCAGGAAATCAATAACTGCATTTTCTGTGTTCGATTTTTTTATGAAACCATACTGTCTCTCATTTATGATATTGTGGATATCAAAAAATCCAAGCATTCTATTTTTCAGAGCCTGTTCGAATAATTTAGCAAAGTTATTTATAACTGATATCGGTCTATAATTCGTTAACTGACAGGAATCGCCAGCTTTGAAAATTAGAGTGACAATAGATTGTTTCCACTGATTTGGGATTTCCCCATATGCAAATCATGAGTTGATAATATGAACTAGAGGTTGAATTATATGTACATGAATATTTTTTATTGTCACTGAACTAATTTTGTCAGGTCCAGGAGAGCAGTGGTTTTTTAGATTAGATATGAGGATTGTAATCTCATTAGATGTGGTTGGATTTAAAAAGATTGATGAATTGTTTGGAGTTTCATTCAGAAAATGTTCAGGTATGTTAGTTTCCTCTATATTTTCTGCCATTTTCAATCCTAAATTAATAAAGAATTCATTGAAAGTATCTGCTTTTTTCTTATTGTCAGTTATTGGCTCAGTTTTTTCATTTCTAATTATGATGTCTTCTATATTTTTAGTAGGTTTTTTTCCTGATATGTCGTTAATTATTTTCCAGATTTTTTTATAATTTCCCCTTGCATCCTTTATTTTACTTTGATAATAGTCGTTTTTTGTTTTTTTGATTAGACGATTTAGTTTATTTCTGTACTCTCTATACTGATTTTCTAGTTGAATATTGTGATTTTTTAGCAGCTTCTTTTTGAGTTTGTCTCTTTCATTAATAGAGGTAATCAGACCCGCTGTAATCCATGGTTTTATTTTATTATATTTTTTTGGTTGAAAAATGTTTGTGGTAGTCGCGTTACTTATGTAGTTATTCAGTTTATCTATAAAGAGATTGTATGATTCTTGTACTTGTTCACTTGATAATACCTCCCTCCAATTTTCTTTACTCAAAAATTCATTCAATTTTTTATAATTACTTTTTTTCATTATTTGGTCTCTTTCAGCTCTGGATGGATGACTTTCATGGTCGGAAAGTAAGATTGAAATGGTTGGCGTGAAATGATCTGTTATATCAGTGTTAATGATGTAGGGGTCGATTTGGATTTTATTTTCTAAACATTTTTCTTTTCTTATAAAGATATGATCAATAGCAGATTCAGAATTCTGTGTGACTCTAGTTGGTTTGTTAATATATGATATGAAACCCTTCAAGTTCAAAACATTAAAATATCTGTTTGTATCAGGTTGCTCCGGTTGAAGTAAATTTATATTTATATCTCCCGCGTATATTTCTAAATTCTGCTTTTTCAAGTTTTCCAAATATATTTCTAGATCAGTTATGTAACTTTGAACATTTGTTACCGGTGACCTGTAAAAAGCTGTTATACCTATTGTATTGTGTGAATGTAAGAGTTTATTTGTGAAAGTTATCCTGAGAAATTTGGTTTCGTTTATTGGTGAAATTTCGACAATAGCAGAAAGGCTACTTTTTGTATATACAACTACTCCATCACATTTATTGACTGTTGATTCATTATAATGTATATTATAGTTTGGAATAGAAAAATCACTTACATTTTCAATCTTTCTTGTTTCCGATAGAATGATTACGTCTAGGAGATCTTCTGCCATTTGGATATGTATTAGTAATTCATTGTGATGTTTCTGTAGACTTCGTATATTGAAGTGGGCGATACCGATACCTCTCTTGCTTCCGCCGGTTCTACCTTGTACATATTGTTGAAAATTATCTAGTATTTTTGTGTCAATTTGTATGTTTTCATCTAGTGTATCCAAAAGATCTAACATTTAAGTATAACTGATTAGGGCACTGAGATACCCCTTAACGATTAAGTTCAATTTTATGATAAGGTGTGAAATAAAAATTTTTGAAACGAAATTTTGAAAAGAAATGACATCGAATGAGCGTAATTAATAATAAAAACAGTAATAGTAATGTAACAGTAATAGTTTATAATGAAATACAAATTTAAGTTTGAGATAAGAGAAAAAAAAAGAAATTAAGAAAAAATAAGAAAAAAAAAATAATTTATATAATTTAGGTGTCTTCTTAGCCAATAATGCGTATATAGTCTGTTTTGTTTTTTATAATGGACACTTGATTATTTGCTTGAAGATAAATTTTTCCATTTCCAGTCCATACGTTTTTTAATCCAAATTTTTCGATACATTTATTCAGCATTTGAACCCTCATAGTAGTGAGATCTTCTCTTATTACGATACCTGTTCCCTTGAGTAATTTTTTTCTTGAATAAATTCCTTCTTTTGTGTCGAGATTTTTCAGTTTGAGGAAGATTCCTCTATTTTTTGTATCACTTCGTTTACCAACCCGGTAGCACAGTTCGATTTCTTCGTTTCTTAAATTCAAAGACATCTTGGAGTTGAGAAAATTTATTATTTCCTCTCTTGTATTTTCTTGGTATTTTTCTTTAAAACTAAATATTCTAAGATTGGCCTTTCTGTTTTCCTGGTCAATTTTCTCCATAGTTTCTTCGATCTTCTGCTTTTCCACGTTTGTTTCGTTTATTTTATATTCAAGAGTTTTCACTTTGTTTTCACAATCCGATTTCAGTTCAGTAAATTTATTCAGAAGTTCCGCCACTGTCTCTTCCAACTGTGATAATTTCTTCTCCAGAGTTTTTGCGACGGCTTCGGTCACATTGTTCACTATAGTTTTAATGAAAGAGTCGCTTTTTATACACTTGTTAATGGCATGCCCAACTGCTGTTTCTATTTCATCTCTTACTTCGCGTGTTATGACCATATTTGCTTATTTTTCACTGCTTGAGACAAGGCTATTGATTTTTTTCACTCACTGACAATTTAGAAATTGTTTTATAGATTGAAACACCGTTATTTATACTAATTTTGGGGAGCTCAGTTTACACACAGCTATTCAGTTCTCGCCATTGGAAATGGCCAGTATGTTTTCATATTTTGTCAGCAAGAGCCGTCATGTTAATTGCGTTGATCAGAAGTTTCTCTTGCCAGGACACACGCACCTCGAATGTGATGTAGATCATGCTCGCATTGAAAGATCGAAGAAGACTGCTGAAATACCCATCATGGTGCCCCGAGATTGGTTTCAGTTCGTCCGGACTGTGAGAGGTAAAAAGCCATTTCAGGTTTATGAAATTACTCAAGACAACATTATGTCATTTTCGAAGCTAGTTCAGGAATACTTGACACGAAGGAATACTGACACAGAGGGTAGAAAAGTGAACTGACTCGATATGAAATGGATCAGGTATGAGAAAACCTTCGGTCTAATCCAATTCAAAACTTCACTCGATGGTGAAAACTTCCGAGTACTCGACTTGAGACGATTCAAACGGGGCAAACCGCCGACACCCTTATTGATGAAATGTTATGATGGGCCACTTCCCATCAATCCCCTGAAGAAAAAGGACCTACTTAGTCTTCTTTCACTAATTAATTCTGAGTGTCACCGTTTTTATTTAAATCTGGAAACCGGTGCCAGGGTAGCAGAATTGCCGGAAGATCAGTCTGAGGAGAGCGAATAAAGATTTTGTGATTTATTCGAAATGAAAAATAAAGTGTATTGCTGAAATGAAAATAGATTTTTTATTCAATAATTGTTCATATCCAATTATAATATGTCACGAACTGTCTGGTAGTGAGTATGACTTCCCTTTATTCACAAAATGATCCCTACAAAGAATAGTGGGGAAGGCAATAAGTCCAGTGAGAAAGATGGAATGAAGAAGGCAAGCACCGATATGGAGTCATTGTTATTGATATGTCAATTAGCTCGATGAAACTGAGGAAGGCAAAACACTATATGTCAAACTTACTTGGATATTTTCCTTATCTAGAAGAATTTTGTACTGTACCGTCAGGAGAGAGAAGGATATTTGTTGTGAAACACTTTAACGAACTTGCTGCATCAATCTGAATAAAATCTCAATTTCAGTGATACCGCGAACTTTAATAAGCGCTTTCTGAAAAATCTGATATTTTAACATATCGGGTTCTGCCTTATTAGTACCACAGATATATCATATTTAAAACACACATCACCGACCATTTCACTACATTAATTGGACTTCAGACGGACACCAAAGACGCACACGAATATGAACCTGCAAAGAAAAAAAGGTGGACTATAACAAACTTGTGACGATAATGAGGAAAGAAAAATGGGAAGATGTCTACATCATCGAAGATCTGGACCAAGCCACTGACCTTTTCATAGACAAAATAAAAAACGCCGTGAATGATATTGCTCCAAAGACTCAAGTCCAATAAGAGATTCTCTATTATATAAAAAATGGGATAATAATAAAGATGATGACCGTCTACTAAGAGAATTCAGGAAATAGGGGAAACTGTCCTAAAATGACATACCAAGGTAAAACGACACACACCACTTATTTTCTTATTACGCTCAAAGATGAGTTGACTCTTGGCAACACTGCATGCTATACGTAATGGTCAGTTGCTATCTGAAGTTTGGAGGGTTAATACCGCTTGAATTTTTTGCTGCGCAATTATTTCAGTTTCCGAGCCTACTGATATTGCAGTTATATTTTTCGTGTGACCTAACGCTCCGTATATGCGTGGATTGCAGAAGTTCTGAACTAAGGGTGAGTTTAATATGCATATTTCTCATAATATTTGGTTATTCAATTCACTTAACTCCAAAACTGTTTTCTTCAATGAATTTAATTCAAAGTGGCGGTAAATTTCTAAAATGGCATACCAACCACTAGTTTAAAATAACACACTATGTGATTTTAGACCAATAATGAAACAAAAACAATTCAATTGCACCTAGGGACTGTTGACTATTTTTTTTTATTATTCTAGAAGCTGAAATGATTGGGACATATATGAGAAAGACCAACAGGCAGTCATGGGAGCCTGATAGTATTCAAAGAATCATTACAGCAGCTGAAAGTAATGAAATGGGATGGCTTAAAGCTTCTAAAACTTTTGGAGTTCCACAGGCGACACTACGTCGTAGAGCACAAAATTAGAATAAACTAATTACAGGTGTTCAAAAGGGATTAGGAAGGTTTCGAATTACATTCACGCCAGATATGGAAAATGAGCTAGAGGAACACATTTTACTCTCAGAATCAAGACTCTTCGGTGTTACGTGTAATGAGTCAAGGAGCTTAGCATATCAGTTAGCTGCCAGAAATGGTATCAATCACCGTTTCGATGCTGAGAATGGAATAGCTGGATGGGAATGTTGAGGGGATTCAGACAGCGACACCCTAACATTTCTTCAAGAGAACCGGAGCCGACATCGATAGGAAGGGCACAAGCTTTCAATAAGCCGCAAGTGGCTTCAAACTTTTCGATAAAACGGTCAGGATATACAATATTCCGTGAACCAGAATTTGGAATATTGATGAATCGGGACTCTCAACCGTTCAGAGACCCCAAAAAGTATTTGTTCAAAAAGGGAAGAAGCAAGTTGGGGCTATTACTAGCGCAGAGCGCGGTCAACATGTCACCGTTGTTTGTTGTATAGGTTCTGGTGGGGGTTTCATACCACCATTTTTGCTAGAAAGCGATGGAAAAATGAATTGATTGATGGTGCTCCACCAGGAACTCAAGATTTAATGAGTGACTCTGGATGGATGAACGGAGAGGTCTTTCTACAGTGGCTTAATCACTTTATTAAATATGCAAATCTTTCTCCAGAGAACAAGATGCTACTTCTACTGGATGGGTACAAATCACATAAAAATTCGAATGTGTTAACGTTAGCGAAGGAAAAGGGAATAATAATGCTGTCATTTCCTCCTCACTGTACGCACCGCATGCAGCCATTAGATATATTATGTTTCTATGGTCCACTGAAAACATATTATAATCAGGAAGTCACAAAGTGGCTTAAAAACCACTCAGGAAGAATAGTGACCCAATTTCAAGTGGCAGAAATATTTGGAGCAGCTTATGGACAAGCAGCTAGCATTCAAAATATAGTCAATGCTTACAAAAATTCTGGTTTAAGTCCTTACAATCCGGACATTTTTCCTGATAATCTTTATTGCCCTGCTGAAACTACGAACCTGCCTTTGGAAAACATTCAGGAACCTAATGAAGCAGCAATTCGACCTCCAAATACACCATCAAGACCTTGAAACACACCACCACCACCTCTGAATACACCACTACGACCTCCAAATATACCACCACGACAACCACCAGTAAACGCATCACCATCAGCAGACCCTCCTCCAAAACAAGACTTGCCAAGGTCCGATAAAACCAAAAATATATTATCTTCTGTTGATGTGACGAGTTAAGCCTTCATATATTTCGCCATTACCTTCCACTTCCACCATTCAGTGGAGGAAAAGAAATTATAAAGGAGCACAGATTTTCACAGAGAGTCCATTTATAGCCGAACTCAAGGCAAAAGAAGCTGAAAAAAGAGCAGTTGAGTCAAGGCGCGCTGCAAAGAAGGATAAAAACCAAATAGGTCAGCTAATTGATACACAAAATTCTGATGAAGAAAATGAGAACGCTGAAAATGAGAATGAAGGTTTCGGTATCGATGACGAAGATGCTTCATGTTTATACTGCATAGATCTATTCAGCAGATCTAAACCAGGAGAAGCCTGGTTACGTTGTCTCACTTGTTCACTATGGACGCATGCAGAATGTGCTGGGTTATCCACACGCGCCAAAACATTCATTTGCGAAAAATGTAAACCACACTGATTATTTCTCATTTAATTTTTCTTCAAGTTACCTACCGTTATTTTGTTGATGAATTCGATAAAATGACACACTCAGCTTTATTTTTAAGTTTAATAAAAAGTTTATCAATTGTAAATTGTCATAGGCCGTTACTCATATTCGATAAATAAATACATTTCTATATACTGCAACAATTTTTATTTCGAGAGTCCAAAAAACTTGCAAGATATTAACGGATGACCTTAGGGTATGTCATTTTAGGACAGTTTCCCCTATAGAAATGAACTAAATAGTATACTTAAGAAGGCAAAAATAGACTTTTTCGAGAAACAAATTGAAAAGAAAAAAACAAGTCCTAAACAAATATGGAAAACAGTTAAAGATGCATGTTGCACATCCTCAAAAACAATAGAAATCGAAGAAATAAAAAATAAACATAAAGAAACTATAACAACTTCTAAATCAATCGCTGATGAATTTGTCAATCATTACACACAACTAGGAAAAGAGTTAGCTCTTCGCATAAAAAAAAAACAAAAATTATAAAGTATTCAAAAAACTTAATCAAAAATCAATATACCTGCACGAGACAACCATAACAGAAGTTGATGAAATAATCAAACCTGAATCTTCAAGCAATGTAGTATTAAACCCAGGGGCGTAGCTACCGCCGTATCTGCCGTATCAATTATACGGGACCCTCGGGCCACGGGGGCCCCCAAAGTGTGTAAGGAATAAAAAGAAATACAAACTTCCTAATTTATTTTATTTAAGCAATTACTTTTTATCCCGCCTTAAGCGTGCGTTCAAAAGTTGGCAACATTCTACATCGTTATGGCGGGCTGCGGAACTTCCCCGTTTTACTTACTTCATCTGCAACTCAGCGAAGAATCCCTCAATAATGAAATCGATATCGCGATGTACGTGTACGTACATACTATACATTGGATGTTAAACTACGGAGTGCAGTGCAGTGTTTATTTACGCGTTTTATGTAATTGTGCATTACATTGTAATTCAATACAGTAATATTGTTCATCTGGTTTAACAATATTAGTAGCGATTTGTAAAAGAAATGAGTGAAAGGAAAAGAAATTATCCCAGCGGTGCTGAGAAAAGAAAAAGTAAACGGAAAAGGGAATAGGTTATAAAAAAAGTGCCCAAAATTTCTTCATTTTTTCAGAGACAAGATACTGTGAGTGATTTAGAAAGGTAAGTACCCAACCCATTTATTCGGGGTCCGTAGTGATAAACAAGGAAATCTTTTAATTTCGGTCTGTCAATCTGTCCGTCACAAAAAGTGGTCTCCCCCCCCTCGATTTTCACAACTACTGGTCCAAAAATCTAAAAAAGATATTGGAGACTTCTTACTAATTAAACTTTTACATGAAATTGGTTTGGCAAAAATCTTAAATCGGATAAGGTTCAAAAAGAAATGTCAAATTGTAAAATTAGTTCTTCGAAAAACCGAAGTACTTACTAATTTACACAAGTACTATTTTACTCGACGCTAATGTGGATCTGCGTGGTTAGATACGCGCGGTTGGTTTATTATTTACCTGTAGCGAAGGGTGAATTTTGTTTTTAGGGTTCCGTGCCTCGAAACAAAAAAAACAAAACTCAACTTATCTATAGGATCAATTTGTTTTGTTGTTTGTCTATCAGTCTGTCAGTGAATTGCGTGTTGAGAACTTCAGATGTGCAGACTCGCTTTCGGGTTGTTCTCGTTTTGTATGGTCACTACACTACGCGCTGCGTTCAAATAGCACGCAGGTGTAATGTAACGCACGGACGGGCTGCAGGTGATTTTGTATCTACTAATACGAGCACAATCCGCGTAGAGTCTGTGTGCGTCTGAACTGAACACTCTCTAACTGTGACCCTTAGTAAAGTTATTTATTTATATATAACTCTTTTTAGTTTAGTATCAAAGCATTCGTATTTATTTTTTAACGAATACTCGTTTATTTTTAGATTCTTCTGAAGCACGTTCTTCGTCAAATATCCATTCGAAAATAGAAGAAAGCCAAGCACATACTTCATCGGATGTCCATCCAGAAATTGAAGAACACCAAGTCAACGATTCTGATATATTTGAAGATTGTAGTATAATTTCATCAGATAGAGGAAATTTTGGTGACAATTTATCTGAATGCGAACGAAAAATAATTTTTAAATTGGGTCCATTCAAACCACAAGGACCATTTCCAAATTATTCAGAAAGTAACCGACCTTTTTCGGCCTATTATTATTCATATTTCAATCAGGCAGGCATAAAACTTGTAAGACCATGGTTATGTTATTCTAACGTTTTAAACAAACCGTACTGTCACTTCTGTTGGTTATTAGCAGATCGTCAAAACAAATCGTACTCCTCTGCTTGGGTTAACGGTGTTTCGGTTAGAAGCAATTTTACGCAAACTATACTTGACCATGAAAAGTCACAGCAGCATATGAATGCCTCACTCTCTTATAATAATTGGTTGCAAGGAAATACCATCGATACTCTATTGCAAAGTGAAATCAATAGTAAAATTACATTCTGGAGAGATGTACTGCATCGTATAATTAATGTTATAATTACTTTAGCATCTTGTAATCTATCTTTGAGAGGGCATGATTCTGATTCTCGAAATTTTATGGCAATTTTACGTTTGCTATCTAACTATGATGCAACTTTAAAAGAACTTCTTCTAAAACCGAAAGGCGAAATAAATTATTTAAGCCCTACGATTCAATACGAAATTATTAGTTTGCTTGGTACCACCGTTAGGAACAATATTATCTCAGAAATTAAAAAAGCTCCATTTCTGACAATAATTCTGGATACAACACAAGACTTGTCAAAAATTGACCAACTTTCTGTAGTTTTTCGATATATCTCGGTTACAGAAAATGATGATAATGTGCCTAAAGAAATAAAAATCTGTGTCCTTTTTAGGATTTATAGCAGTAACCGATTGCAGCAAATGTTATGTCGGGTGTTAATAGAGGATTACAAACCCTAATAAAAGAGCATGCTCCAAATGCCGATTATGTTCATTGTGCTGCGCACGCTTTAAACCTAGTTTTAAACGATGCTGCGAGACACGTTCGTGAAGTATCGACTTTTTTCGATAAAAGGTATGTCCAACCAGATGGTCTTCTAGGAACGACGCTCTATTAGCGGTAAAGAAAAATGTTTTACTAATCATGAAAACTTTGTACCAACTAAATTTAATTTCAAATAAAAAAGATGAAGGTGAAGAATGTAAAAATATAATTAAAATTTTAGAGAGTTATGATTTCTTAGTGCTGGTTTCATTTTTTTCTTCACTATTTGAAATTATTAATCCTATTTCTAAAGCTCTACAGCATGAAAATAATGACTTACAGAAATCTAGTATTTTATTAAGTAATCTTTTAAATAGACTGTGCCAATTAAGAAATCAGATTTTATTTAATAGTTTGCTAAATGAGTCCAAAGATTTAGCAAAAGAGTGGGGGGTAACAACTGTTTTTAAAAACAGTAGGCGAAAGATAACGAAGCGTTTTTTTGATGAGTTATCACAAGATGAGATAATTTCCGACCCGGAATCCTATTTCAAAGTCAATGTATACTATAGCTCTTTAGATATATTAATTTCTCAAACTAAAGAAATATTTCAGAGCCTTTGCGACCTGAGTAGTATGTTCGAAATATTACAACCGGAGAAACTCTTATCTTCTTCAAACGAAGAGATATTAATCGCTTCCGGAAAACTGTCGGTTAAATACATTAAAGACATCTCAGTTAATCTTTGTGACCAATTAAAGGCTCTAAAAACATGCTTAGAATCTGAAATTCAAAAAATTTATTCCATTAAAGAACTCATTGAATTATTGCTAGTAAAATTCAATAGTCTTGCATCTAGTTTTCCCGAGGTAATCACAGCATGCTTTTTATTCTTGACCCTTCCAGTTACAACCGCAACTGCTGAAAGAAGTTTTTCAAAATTAAAACTGATAAAAAATTACTTAAGAACTTCGATGGGACAAGAACGGCTGTCAGACCTCTCACTATTGTCCATAGAGGTAGAAACTAAAATCATCATCAGCCATAAATGATTCAATAAATCAGTTTGACGAAAAAAAGGCAAGGAGAAAGAATATTTAAAATTTGATTTTTATTTGTAAAATGGTTGAATTATGTTATGATAAATAAATATTCCTTTTCACATTTTTCTTTTGTGAAAAATCTTTACCCCCAAACAATATAAGGGCCCCCAAACATTTTTTTTATACGGGGTCCCGCCAATGCACGCTACGCCACTGATTAAACCCTTATGCTTTGAGGGATGCAGCATCCAACTCTGATGCTTTGAGTAATGCAGCATCAAACTCTAGAGCTTCGAGCGGAGCAACTCCAAACTCTGGATATATTTCATTTAACTCTGAAGTTGGTTCTTCAAACCCTGAAGCCGATATACCAGTTACAGAAGCCCAGGCGACGAAGTATGAAAGTCATCCATCTGTCAATAATATTTCAAAAGAGAAGACTTTGACTGCGCAATTATTTCAGTTTCCGAGTGTGACCTAAAGCTCCGTATATGCGTGAATTGCAGAAGTTCTGAACTAAGGGTGAGTTTAATATGCATATTTCTCATGATATTTGGTTATTCAATTCACTTAACTCCAAAACTGTTTTATTCAAACTCTGAAGTTGGTCCTTCAAACTCTGAAGTTGGTCCTTCAAACCCTGAAGCCGATATAACAGTTACAGAAGCCCAGGCGACGAAGTATGAAAGTCATCCATCTGTCAATAATATTTCAAAAGAGAAGACTTTGATAACTCCATATGACCTATGTTTACTGCCTAAAGCACCTCCTCAGACCAGGAGTTCGAGACCTTCCCAGGAGCAACTGTTTTTACGTTGAAACCAAACTATATATTGATGAAAGAGGCATTTTTGCAGAATAATGGATGAAAAAGAAGTACAAAGATTGACTCGGTTGTTCGAAGAAGTTTCATCTGATCTGGAACATTTCTCCGACTCGGAAGACTCAGTGGCGGACTTACAGCATGAAAATTTCAGTAATCATGAATCTGATAGCGAACAGGAGATAGAAGAACAATTACTCATTCAACCCATCAGTGCTGGTGGGCGCAGTCATCTACAATATGGTTCAAAAGATGGAACAAAGTGGAATAAAATATGCCATACCAGAAATATAAGAACTAGACAAGAAAACATCATTGTCAGACTTCCCGGAGTAATTGGTCCTGCGCGAAAAATGCATCTTCTCCGATCGAAGCCTGGTAGCTTTTTTTCGATGATAATATCATCACGGAACTAGTGGAGAATACAAATATATATATATCGAAAGTATAAGCGATCGATATAAAAACAAATCTGATACAAGATCGACAGATATTTTAGAAATGCGTGCAGTTATTGGGCTTCTTTATCTAGCCGGGGTTTATCACGGAGGCCGAACCTCAATTTTTGAATTTTGGTCTAAGGATGGTACAGGTGTAGAGATCTTTCCGGCAACAATGGCACTCAGGAGATTTCGATTTTTGCTGAGATGTTTGCGTATGGATGACATCAGGACGAGGCAACAAAGAAAGAGTCAGGATAATTTAGCTCCAATAAGAAAAGTATTTGGCGAAGTAGTGAAGAACTGTCAGAAACACTATTCTGTTGGGAAATGTACTACAATCGATGAAATGCTGTGGTCTTTCAGGGGCCGTTTTCGTTTTAGGATGTACATTCCAAATAAGCCCGCTCGATATGGTATAAAGGTATTTTCATTAGTAGATTCAAAGTCATTCTATACTTACAATATGAAAGTTTATTGCGGTAAACAGCCTCCAGGTTCTTTTTGTGTTAGTAACAGTTCATCTGATGTAGTGAATAGGCTCTGTTTACCATTGTCGAAATCTAGGAGAAACGTTACAATGGATAATTGGTTCACTTCCGTTGAAGTGGCTAATAATTTACTGAAAAATCATCAGCTGACAATTGTGGAAACACTTAGAAAAAATAAGAGGCAAATTCCCAATGATTTTTTTACTAAACGACCAGAAAAGTCGAGCATGTTTGGTTTCACAGAAGATATGACTATCGTTTCATACATTCCGAAAAAAAATAAGCAGGTTATTTTATTATCAACCCTTCATCATGATGATTCTATTGATGAGGCATCCGGTGCAGAGGCGAAACCAGAGATAATTACATTTTACAATTCGACCAAATGCGGAGTTGATACAGTAGACCAACTTTCTGCAAAATATAATGTTGCGAGAAATACACGAAGGTGGCCCATGGTAGTTTTATATGGGCTCCTCAATGTTGCTGGTATAAACGCATTGGTTATACAGTGTCACCGTTAAAGTCCGCATCATATGGGATTTTTTTTTATTAGTCAGTTATTGCAAATTTAGAGTTCGTGAACAGTTTGTGCTTTGAAAATTATGCAAAATGACTTTTACGATGTTTTCCTATTCATCGGCTACACCTGTCAAATATGACATTTTTTCTAAAAAATTACTAAATGTCAGGTAATTTCTCAATATTTCGAGAAATATTATATGAAAAAGTTGT
The DNA here is from genome assembly GCA_918026855.4 of Phaedon cochleariae. Lineage (NCBI taxonomy): Eukaryota > Metazoa > Arthropoda > Insecta > Coleoptera > Chrysomelidae > Phaedon > Phaedon cochleariae. The sequence continues at coordinate 23,941,690 of OU896710.1, forward strand.
TTATTTTTAGATTTCCTACCCACCTACCAAATTTGAACCAGTTTGAACAACTTTGATTTTTTTCTCGTTTTCTTAACCTTACAATTTTTCGGCTAATTTAAATTTAGTCAAATCTGAAAAACCAGTTGAGATGTAATACACCCATCTGCTGAAAGAATTTTTTTCTGATTAAAATGTTTCTAATTGGATATTTTCAAATGAATATAAATATGCTGAAAGAATTATGTCTAATACTTGATGCAAAGTGGCTCTAGTTTCAACATAGCAAAATTCACTTTAATAATTTTTATCACATGAAGACATTTCAGATAAGTGCTATAACTCTAGAAATATCAAATCAATTTGCCGTTCAAATTCTTGCTAAATCAATTTCATACAATTATTCTCTCAACTTATACTCAAAAATTAATCATCAATCAAGGTGCTGTTGAAATGGGAAGTATGCTGTGGAAACAATAGAAGTGAATGTTATGGAAATTGATATAAAGTGTTTGACAGTTTCAAGGTTATGAAACAGTAATTTTTATCAAGTAGTAGATTCAAAATGCTGACTTTGCAGGAAAAAATAGAAATTGTACGCATTTGCGGTGAAAATACAAGTCATAGACAAGTTGCGAATATTTTCAATGGACGGCATCCTGAAAGAAATATTCACCAGTCTACTGTGAGCAGGATTATCTCAAAGTTCGAATCGACGGGTTCAGTACAAAATACTTTCAAAAGACCTCATAATCCAAGAGTTTATGATGAAGAAGCTCAATTAAGTGTATGCCTAGATGTGGTAGAGCATGGGCAAACTAGTATAACAGATATTTGTAATAGGACCGGTGCTAAAAGGGAGGCCGTGAGAAAAATATTACACAATAATAAGTTCAAGCCGTTCAAACCAAAATTTATAAACACGTTAAAAGAGCGAGATTTTGACGTACGGTTGGATTTCTCTTTTTGGTTCCAAGGACAACGAGAAGAAAATTCAAATTTTCCTTGTAAAATTTTATGGACAGACGAGGCGACTTTTACCTCGAATGGGGTAGTCAGTTCACAAAACTGTAGGTGGTGGTCAACAGAAAACCCAAAGTTTGTGATAGAATGCCGAGATCAATATCATCATAAATGATACTAAAATCAAGTTCAAATCAGATACAGGAAGTGAAGCTAATATATTACCTTTCCATATTTATAATAAATTAGCCAGGAAGCCTGGTATTAGAAATACAGAAAAATCACTATTAGTATATAACAAAAATAGGTTGAATCTTCTAGGAGTCTGTAAATTGACTGCAAACTACAAAAGTTTAACGAAAGATTTCGATTTTTATATTCTTAAAGAAAGATATGAAACAATCTTAGGCTTGAAGGCATGTGTGGATTTGAATTTGATCAAAAGAATATATAATATTGATGATTGTCAGAATGTCAACGTCAAAGAAGATATAACATCTGCAAAATTAATAATATCTGAATATTCAGATGTTTTCAAAGGACTGGGGTGTTTTGGGAAACCTTGCACTATACGTATACAAAGTGATGCAATTCCTCATATAAGTAGATGTAGGAAAGTGCCTTTGGCTCTGAATGAGAAAGTTAAAGATAGTTTAGATAAATTAGAAACCCAAGGAATAATTATAAAAGCCAAAGAGGCAACCGATTGGGTGAATGCAATGGTAGTGAGAGAGAAAAAAGACGTTAGTGTTAGGCTTTGTATGGACCCCAGACCTCTCAATAGATTCATTATCAGACAACATTTAGATTTACCAACTATGGAAACAATATTTGCTCAGATTGGTAACGCCAAATAGTTTACAGTTCTGGATGCTTCTTCAGAATTCCATCAGATTCCTTTAGATGGAAAAAGTTCTGAATTGTGCACATTTATTACACCATTTGGTCGTTACAAATTCCTTAGACTTCCATATGGCTTATCAAATGCTTCTGAAATTTTTCAAAAATATGTCAATGATCTTATAGAAGGATTGAATGGAACTTTAGCTTATATAGACGATATTTTAATTTATGGTGATAGCTTGGAACAGCATAATCAAAGACTAGAAAGTTTCCTTAGTAAAGCAAGGAAACACAATATAAAATTCAATAATGACAAACTTCAGTTAGCTCTGAACAAACTCAATTTTTTGGGACACACTATATCTGAAAATGGTATTGAGATTGACAAATCCAGAGTTGCAGCTATTCAGAATATGAAAGAACCATTGAACATTAAAGAATTGCAAACATTTCTAGGAACTATAAATTATTTAGGAAGATTCATTAAAAATTTAGCTGAGGAGACTGCACCTCTGAGATTATTATTGAAAAAAGATACTCTGTGGACTTGGGATAAAAATGGACCACAAGATTTAGCCTTCCAGAAATTGAAACGAATCATAACAGATACACCAGTTTTAGCTTATTTCAATAATAACCTTCCAGTTACATTGGCAACTGATGCGAGTCAGTATGGTTTAGGTGGACATATAAGTCAAAATGGACATCCAATTGCTTTTTGGTCAATGTCATTGAATAATTCTCAACAAAATTATGCCCAAATTGAGAAGGAATTATTAGCCATAGTTCTAGGGTGCGAAAAATTTCATTATTATCTATATGGCCGACCATTTATAGCGATCACAGATCACAAGCCATTACTGGGTGTCGTAAAAAAACCCATTGATTCTTTATCACCTAGATTACAGAGATTAGTTATAAAACTTTTGAAATATGACGTAACTTTGAAATATGTGCCTGGCAAAGAACTTTATATTCCTGACTTGCTATCCAGAAGTCCTCTTCAGGATTATAAAAATACTGATGATGTTGATAATTTCCATATTAGGTCGATCATAATGTTGTCAGATAGAAAAAAGAATGAATTATTAAGGAGTATAAATTCTGATGAAGAACTTGAGATTTTGAAAAATTATGTTCAGAATGGGTGGCCAAATCAAATCACATCTGTTTCTAGAGTTGTAAGACCTTATTATCAATTTAAAGATGAAATTTTTGAACAAGATGGATTTTTATTCAAAGGACAGCAACTTATAATTCCAAATGACCAAAGAATAGATATACTTCATAAAATTCATTCAACACATCAGGGAATAGTATCATGTCAAAATAAAGCACGAATATCTGTATTTTGGCCCAATATGATTGATCAAATTTCAAAATTAGTTTCTTCCTGTTTAGTTTGTTTGAAATATTCTAAGTCTAACTCTAGTCAACCATTGCGCTCACATCCTATACCTGAACTTCCTTGGGAGAAAGTTGGGGTAGATTTCATGCAGATAAAAGACAGGCACTTCTTAGTAATATGCGATTATCATTCGAAATTTGTTGAGTTAGTCACAATGACTAGGAAACATTGTGCAGAAGTAATAAAAGCACTACTGAGTGTCTTTAAATCGCATGGATTGCCTATGTGTCTTATGTCAGATAATGGACCTCCATTCGATTCGAAAGATTTCCAAGAGTTTTTGAAAAGCATGGATATCACCCATGTTACATCAAGTCCACACTATAGTCAATCGAATGGTATGATAGAGCGCCACATCCAAACGTTGAAATCTATGATGAATAAGTCCCCAAATAAGAATCCTAACATCATTGTGATGGAATACAACAGCACGCCTAAGCAGCAATTACCTTCTCCAGCAGAGATGTTAATGGGAAGAAGAATCAGAACGCAATTGTTGTTTACTAGAAATCAAATGAAGCCTTTGTTCGATGTTGACAAAAATATTGAAATAATGAAGAAAAAGCAAAACTTAGTCACTGCAAATTATAACAAGAACAAAAAACCCTTACAACCTTTGAAAGGACCAGTTTTAATGCAACAATCTTCAAGAAATTGGATTCCTGGCATGATCTTGAGTGACTGTAACGAACCGGAGAGCTATGTTGTTCAAACAGAAGGCGGGGGAGTGTATCGGCGAAACAGAATACATTTACGCCCTGGACAAGAAATCCGTCAAGAAGAAAGAAGGAGAGAGAAAAGGGTGAAAGTTGTTGAAGAAACAGCATCAGAAGATAGAAGAGAAGATATTGGAGAAAGAAGATTCCAAGCAGAAGAGTCTGCTACGAGGTCTGAGAATAATGTTCGATCAACTTTGAGGCGAATGATCAAACCACCTTCAAGATATCAAGATTATAATTGTTGATTTTATGTTATATTATCTTGAGGGGGCATGTAACATAATACACTCGGTATTATGATAATACTAAGGTGATATTTATTGATTGAATTGTCAATCAAGTACTGTCGTAATTTTTATAAAATATAATATTACAACTCTCTATATGTTCATTAATTGAAGTTAATAAATAACATATACTCTGAACATATAACATGTATTACATCTCAACTGGTTTTTCAGATTTGACTAAATTTAAATTAGCTGAAAAATTGTAAGGTTAAGAAAACGAGAAAAAAATCAAAGTTGTTCAAACTGGTTCAAATTTGGTAGGTGGGTAGGAAATCTAAAAATAAACAACTTTTTCATATAATATTTCTCGAAATATTGAGAAATTACCTGACATTTAGTAATTTTTTAGAAAAAATGTCATATTTGACAGGTGTAGCCGATGAATAGGAAGACATCGTAAAAGTCATTTTGCATAATTTTCAAAGCACAAACTGTTCACGAACTCCAAATTTGCAATAACTGACTAATAAAAAAAAATCCCATATGATGCTGACTTTAACGGTGACACTGTATACAGAAGTAATTCAAATGGAAACAATTCAAAAATTGAAAGAAGAATTTTCCTGAAACAACTTGGTACTGAACTTTTGATGGATTACATGAAAAGCAGAGTGAACTCCCAATATCTGCCAAGAAAAATTCGACAGCTTGCAGCTTTAATCAGTGGTACCGAGTTGGTTGAGCGTATCGAAATTGAACATAATAAACGTGGAAGATGTGCCTTCTGTAAAGATCGAAAAACAAGATATACATGCCGGTTTTGTAAAAAATATATTTGCCTAGAACATTCTGTGTCTGTTTGTCAAGTATGTACGGCGAATTTCTCAGAATAATTCATTATACATGGTCTTTAGTGCAACTCTACCAAAAATACATACCATTTTTATTTTGATTCCTTATATTTTTTGTTATAGAAAATGAATATTATTTTCCGTTCTTTTAATTACCATTTGTCCATATGAATGAACTATGTAACACGTTATCATAAATAAAAATGTATTTAGAAAATTATATTTTTCTACTTTTGGGTATATCAGACCCAACGCGTTCTTTGATGTGAAAATTAATGACGCGTCTCCTGCAGGGTTAATAAAATTCAAACAGCACCATTCATAACAGTTATGACTATAACATATGATATCTGTTGTTATAAGGTTCGTCGATGATCAAGGTTGTCCGAGAGAAAGACTCATTTCTATATCTGAGTCTACTGAAAAAACAGGACTTGGAACAGCTTAAGATATTATGAGGATTTTGAACTTGCAGAATATCGACCTTTCAAAGTTATCTTTCCAATCCTACGACTTTGCTTCGGCAATGTCTGGAAAGTTTTTTGGAACCCAACAAAAAATCAGTGAATTAGTTGGGAGCCACATTCCTTACATACCATGTCAAGCCCATAGAACAAATACGGCAGTGGAACATGGTTCAGAAGCTGCATCACTGGATAGAGTCACAAAATCGAAAGCATTCGGTTTATTTAAACGTATGCTGAATTCTGATTTTGTATGCAGATAGATGTTTTTGAAAGTGAATTTTTATAAATTCAAAATTGTTACACGAATTCTTGAAAGGGGAACATTGAACATTGTTGACGCGATTGCAGAAATAAAAAGTGCGAAAAATTATCTTGAGATGATCTGATCTGGTGAAGAGATTGATGATTTGATCGAGGGGGCTAAAATATTTGTTTGAAGGATGCATATATCGCCAGAAGAAGACTTCCAGAGACACCACCGGAGACGTGAGATTCCTAAAAGATATGATGAGAACAATCATAGTTCCGCTGAATTTAACCTGACACAGTTTTACAGAAAAGAATTCTTGAGCACCTTGGATGTTCTATTGCACTTTCAGACAGCAATATAAACGATGTCATGAAAAACTTGCAACCCATTATAAATATATTTTCTCTGCCGCTGTCAAAAGATGATGTTAATTCTCAATTTCAGAGGATTTTGATCTTTCATGCTCTCTTTTTGGATATTCAACAGATATTATTCAATGTTCGACGTGGCAAATAGCCAGGAAAGTAGTTGTTTTCTGTTGAATATTCAGAATTATATTATATGCATATCTTTATATGAAGGAGAATGCAAATTCTCTACTTCAGAAGATTTTGTTTTCAAATTCTCATCGTGTGTGTTCAATAGATGTAATTCAATATTCGTCGTGGCATATAGCCAGGAAAGTAGTTGTTTTCTGTTGAATAAACCGTGAAAAAATTGATATTTTCATCACATGGAGAATGCGAATTCTCAATGTATTTCTTTATATAAATATATATATCCATTTTTGTATGTTCACAATTTATCTGAGCATATTCCTTTTCAACATTTCTTATATTGTTTAAGTGTTAAAAGAAACACTACGTGCAAACTAATGTAAACATATAATATATTTATCCATTTTTTGTGTTCATAAATATATCGAGAATATTCCTTTTCAATACTTTCACCCAATTAAGGGGTTCAAACTTGAACGCTGAAAACTTAATATTTTCATAGACTTCAATCGCAGATTCGTGATTAGGTTTTTCTCAATTCAGTATTTCTTTCCACGTCCTGTATGATGAATCATACATTTAAAAAACCTTTCTATTGAGAATATTGAAAAATTATTGGCAATGTATCCATCAAGTTCACCCAACAGTTTTTCCCTCCTTTGTGAATTAGAAATATTTTTCGACATATGTGTAGGAAGAAAAGTGTCATCCATGCAAGATATAATGAAAATTGCAGTGGAACGTAAGGAATCTTTAACCCTTTAGTGCGCACTGTAGCATATCTGATACACCACATTTATTATTCAGCTTTAGCTTTATAGTTGAAAATTGAGAAGGTTTCTATTGCCGACTTTCTAGTTTGGAAGTATTCTTTGATTGTACATGTGTTTCTGGAACACAGGTGGCAGCACAAAATCACAGATTTCAGATGTGCAGAGCGAACACGCAGTTGGGTGACAGGTGTGCTTATACCGCGTATTTGATCTGAATTTTGATACTGTTCTTCGATAAATTCAACTTCAAAAAAATTGTGGCTCTTCAGGAAAGGTAAGGATCAAATCATTTTTCACTTGTTACTTATAGAAACCTAAAAATCTTGTTTATAAGTCATTTTAAATCTATGTTGCATATCTGCTACAATGCACATTTCAAGTATGATGAGCATCGTTGCATATATGATACACTGCGCGTATGGTGATGTTTCATTTCTTCTTCAAGGACAATGGACAAAAACATTCGCAGTCTCACGAAAGAAGAATTAGAATATTTTGCTGATAATCTATCCGAATTGAGCGATGATGGTTTGATTAGTAATGAAGATGATGAGGATAGTGATTCGAACCCTCTTCAAATATTCGACAGTCATTACGATCCATGTGAGGAAGAACAAGATGATGTTTTCGACATTGAAAATATGCCTCTATGATAATTCTACCTGATTCGTCACATGATCTATTGAGTATGGATAAAAATACTGATTCTAATTCAAATCAAATGGAAGAAATAAGACCGGTCGAGAATACTATCCCTCCACTACAAGAAAAATACAGAGAAACGGAGGAGGGTAATAAATTATCTTCATCCCCAAATAGAGATAAACAGTCAACACCAACTATGAAAAGTAAAAACTCAAAATGTTATACTCAAAGTAGAAGAACAGGGAAAAGAAAAATAACTGAAGGAAAATATCCCTAGTAATCCCAAAAAGAAGCAAAACACATCACGTGATAAACTAAGAAAAAGTAGAACGAAAGAAACTCTTGAAAAATTACAATGGAGGGAGGGAAATCTGGTGATGCAAAGTGATTCAATAGAGTTCAGAGGCAGTGAAAAGCTAATACAATCACTATACGAGCTGCACACACCTTATGAGTTTTTTCGATATTTTTTTGATGACAATTTGATTTCAATAATTGTGGAACAATCCAATTTATTTTCTACTCAAATTCTCCCAAATGCTCCTGCAAAATTGACAGAGCTGGATATCAAGAGATATATTGGTATATGTATCTTGATGTCTGTTATACATTTACCAAGCGTCAGGAGCTATTGGTCATCATCTATTGCATGGTGTGGACATTATCAAAAACACAATGTCACAAAAGCATTTCGAAAAAATTAGAAGAAATCTGCATTTCAATGATAACACCACAAAATGGTGCCAAGAAATGATGTGAATCATGATCGTCTACATAAAATTCGGCCAGTCATCAACCACCTCATAACAAGATATCAGACTGTTGCCTTCGAGTCCTGTTTGTCAATTGATGAACAGATGTGTGCTACCAAAGCAAAGAATTATCTAAGGCAGTACATGCCCGCTAAACCTCACAAATGGGGTTATAAACTGTTCGTCCTTTCCGGCATTTCAGGATTTTCCTATAATTTTGAAGTCTACACTGGTCAGGAGAATGAGCCGAACACACACCTATTATACAACAATCCCTCTACTCGTACAATTGGCGAATTATGGCATTCACGCACTAGGAACAATGAGAAGAAATCGTATTCCGAATTGTCCTCTTCCGAGTGATGAGATTATGAAGAAGGCAACCCGTGGTGACAGCAGAAAATTTCTAACTGAAATGGATGGTATACCTCTGACTTCTGTTATATGGAAGGATAATAAATCAGTGGTATTGGCCTCTACATATGCTGGAACATTACCAAAATGCAAGGTGGAAAGGTATGACAAGAAAGAGAATACAAGGATCGAAGTTGATTGTCCTCACCTTGTGAGAGAATACAACAAACATATGGGGGGAGTCGACTTATTGGATAGTTTAATTGGACGGTAAGAAATAAAGATTGAGTCTAAGAAGTGGTACTTTCGACTCTTTTATCATCTTTTGGATATGGCGGTTGTTAATTCCTGGCTTTTGTATAAACGTGTTGGAAATGACAGAGGAACATTACTGGGTTTAGCTGATTTTAGAATTGAAGTGGGTCAGGCGCTCTGCATGATGGGGGTCCACAGAAATAGCCAACGTGGACGTAAATCAGACGTAGAGAAAAAACTTCAAGATGGCAGAAAAGTTGGACGAAGTTCATTACCTCCGAAAGATGTTAGAACTGATGATACATCGCACTTTCCTATTTGGATGGATAAGCGTTTGCGATGCAGATTCCCTGAATGTAAGGGATTCACATTCATAAAATGTGAGAAGTGTAATGCCAGTTTATGTTTCAATAAGAACAAAAACTGCTTCAATCGTTTTCATACTAACTAGTTGTTTCATATTTCATAGACTTATTTTTTTTTTTGTAAAACAATAAAATCCTGTTCATTTTTCACGTTTCGTAGCATATATGCTACACAAAAAAAAATTTAAAAAAAAAAATATTGACCATCAATTGCGATTTTTTTATCATTTTCTGTGTTTCTTTGCATAAAAATACATCTCATTTAATTTTTTTGTCGAAATAAAAAAAATTGCGCAGTAAAGGGTTAAAACACACTTTTGTGTTATGTCAGTTCATATTCACAGCTGCAGGTTATTCTGTTGCTTCTAATGAGCGTTCTTTCAGCACTTCAAAATTTATAAAGAATAGTTTGCGATCACAAATGCAAACAGACCGTTCGGAGTCCCTGATGCTCTTGAAAACGGAAAGTAACATCACTGACTCCTTATATCTCACTAGTGTCATCAAAAGTTGAGTTCATTTAAAGAATAGGAGGATAAGGCTGGCAATATAATATTTGAAATTTTAGTTGGTTTGAATATACAATATTCAGATATGTTTCATTATATGCATGTTCTCAGTGTCAAATTAAATGAGTTTCAAGAGAACATTTTTTAATAATCCACAATCCACATATGGTCATATGGTGATCAATTCGTATTATTTATTTTTTGTTCAAAACGAGAATTGCAAAATTTTAAAATGAGTTGGCAGAATTCACTAAGCACCCCCCTCAAAAATCTTCTTTCGGTCCGTCCCTGGCAGTGCTGCTGGCGATAAGGTTCCACCATCCATTATATTTGAAGGAAAGCACATCTGGGATCAATGGACTGCACCGGGAGCAACAGGTTCCCAGTTAACACAGATTGATCTCAGAGATGTCAGTACGCTTCACATTCATGACTGATATCACACCCGTGATTCGTTTTGTGAATTCCACCGACATCTCCAGATCCTCTATTTCGGACCCTTTTGGTCATTTTTAGCTTCACATTTAGATGCTGAATGGGCCTCAAAAGTTAGCTGAATGTGACTCCAGATTTCACGTTGAAATTAGACTCACATTGAGGTTACATTATAATCAGAATGTGAGGTTCAGAAGACCATCGACCATATCTGAATGTGAGGTTCTTTTCGATTATTATACTGGTATCGTAGCGTCCCTGGAAGAATCATATTGTGCGTCCCAGAAATGCTACATACACATTTATTGTTGATAGCTCAAGTGAAATCACATATAGATTGATGAAGGTATTCAATGAGAGGACTTATCGGTCCCGAATCTCTGTCAATTAGATCAATCAAAGGTTTCACAAGGCAACTCGATTTTATTGAAAATTAATCTCATTACACATCAGAATAGCTTAGTACGTACCTACCTACATGTTGAATCGAGCAAAACTACCTAGATATAACAATGATTGAAATAGGAAAAACAGCGCAGGCCTAGACTTTTTCGAATAATTATACAGGGTATAAATCTCCATGAGTTGACGCGATGTATATGGAGAACTGAAAGCGCCACAATTCTGAAAATTCGTAGAATCGGTGGAGGAAACATGAAGAATCCAACCAAGATATTTTCGTTATTGTGAAGCTCTCGGTACGTATCACCGGAAGTGACGCTATCTTCTGTTATTTTCCATGGAACACCGTGAATTTCTCAACATTTTTGTATTCCTCTCATGATTTTGATTCAAATTTATGTATCATACCCTCTACCTGAAATGAGGCGTTTTTGAGATATTAGAGTTTTTCTGGAAAATCGAAAATAAACGCCATTTTCATGCGAATTACAATTTCTAGTGATATGCAGTGATTGAATCGTGAATATTGAAGGTTGAACGGATCACCCACAATGATCATAATAATTTACAGGGTGCGCAGAAAAGTGGGTCCAGAAAGTGAATGTGAAACATTGAATTGAAAATTTCAATAGGGAGGGGAATTCAAACTAGAGCTTATTTTCATTATAGAATTGATTCTGTGATTATGCTGAGAAGAAATGGAGTTTTCATTCGAAAAAATGTTCAATGTTTCAAATTCACTTTTAGGATCAACTTTTCTGCGCACCATGTAAATTCTTCGGTGGTGGTGATCTCGGTCAGTTATCCGTTCAACCTTCAATATTCTCGAATTAATCATGGCATAACACTGAAACTTTCAATTCATATAAAAATTGCCTATGTTCGATAGGCTGCGTTTGTCAGTTTCTCAGGAAAAACTCGAATAATTTAAAAACAGTTCATTTCAGGTATATATATATAGGGTATGATACGATAACTTGAATCAAAATCTTGGGAGGAATTCAAAAATGTTGAACAATACAGGGTGTTCCATTGAAAATAACAAAGATGACGTCACTTCCGAAAAAATCAGGAGCCTGACAATAACGACAATATTTTAGATGCGGATTCTCCATGTTTCTTTTACCATACCTACAATTTTTCAGAATCGTGATACTTTTATTTCTCCATATATAGATCGCGTTAACTCATGGAGATATACCCTGTATAATAGTCAACAAAATTAACTTGAATGATATCAATCCAAATATGAGAACACATGATGTAGCCAAAAGAATCCAATATTTGCTCCTCATCGCGCCTTCCGTTGTAGCATGGTAACCAATCCCTGCTCAGAATTTCAAATTGTTCCAAGGTCGTCCAGATGTCTTGTGATTTGGCATCTGAAAATGAATATGGAAACAATCAATTGATTTCATTCTGCCCATTTCCTGCTGGGAATATCTTATAGAGAGTGAGTATAGAGAACCATAATGAGAGTATTGAAAAATGTTCGAGTCACTTTCATATCTACATGGAGTCGTGTGAGATTGAATTTATATATGAAAGGATGAAATCACACTGCATACCTACTGTTTTATACCGGGTGACAAAGAAGATAGAGAATAGCTGCGGCGAATTTTTTCCTTACATTCATAATATTTCGCACTAATTTTGTTCTCAATCAGACTTCCCTAATATACAATAAGAATATTCATTTTCCGAGGCATTTTCACTTATACCCTGATGCCAAAATGATATATCCCTAGGTATCATTGTAAGTATCATCATAAAGTCTTGAAATGGCGACGTAGTGTCGTCTACCCTGTCTTCATTGTCAACCAGTATAGGTATATATTATTATAACAAGTTATGAACATTGTAGTTACTTACCCTGTAACTTAGATGAGAAACACACATTATCTTTAATCACAATCATGATTTACGATTAGAAAGAGATGCTTCAGTATGAGCAATAACACCAAACACGAACTGCATACTAACACCCTGACACCGAATGAACTGAAACAACGAAATGGATTAGACAAAAGCATGCCGTCGCTAAGGAATTCACAGACACGTGTACATCAGTCAGACCGACACCGGCCGAGTGTGTACGAATCTTAACATAAGTCACATTGTGCGCTACATTCATGAGTATGTGAGTACACTGAGATTTCCAAGTATCGTTGGATATTACTTTCATAAATGAATTTCCTTGAGATGTGAGAGAGATTCACAAATTGAAGCATATTTTCGTTTTTTCATTCCGCACAATGTGAATCAGTTTGTCGTTTCAGATACATCAAATTGTGACTCTCAACTACTGAAATTTCAGATTCTCAAATTATAGTCTTTGTGAAGTTGAGGGGCGTCAAAAATATAATATCCATATTGGTCTCAGATTCAACAGAATGTGATGAAATTTGTGAACTATCTGTCACACAAGGAATTCCTTGTAGATATCAGCGATGCAATATTGTGATTCGCTTTTGTGACATCAACTGCCATGAATGCGACATCTCATAGATGTTTGTGTTAACTGGGTTATCCAGAAACAAAATATGCTGCGACGGATAATGGCTGGATGCAAACTGATGTTTTCACAAATTATTTCAAGTCATCATTTCTTACAACAGTAGGAAATGAGATACATGTGTTACATATATTTGATGGCCACAGTACCCATCTGAGTTTGAATGTATGATTGGAGCTAGCAAGAAGTGAAACTGTACATCATCAAGCTACCGACACATTCGAGCCATCTGCTTCAACCACTTGATCTTAGCGTTTTCAAATCTCTCAAAAGCTTTTGGGATGATGCACTTGTTAAATGGCAACGGAAACATATCTGATAAAAATACCAAGGAGAGTTTTTTCTGAGATTGTTGGAGAATTATGGTTACAAAGTCGGAAATTATTGAGAATGGGTTTAGAAAGGCAGGAATAGTATCATTTGATGATGATGTTATCCCAAAAGAGCAATGTCATCCTGGCACTTGGGAACAAATGGGAAGATGCAGAAAGAATGAAAAATGCAGCAGCAACTGATGATCCATCTGCTGATAAATGTCATCCGTCCGATTCTAATGAAAACAATAATTCACTATCCATTTCGGACTCACCGTCAACCTCAAATGCAAACAATAACTCACCACCGATATCATCAGTGAGAAACAAGCAGAATAAATCAAACGAAAATATGAATGAGCAGCAACTGAATACTCCTGATAAGAAAGAGTTTCAAGAGTTGCTTTTGCAAACAATCAAACAGTGTCAACAGGTCCGTTGATAGCAAATAAGAAAAAAATAGTAGCACATGATGCAGAAATAGTGACAGAAGTAGTTATAGAAAGATTGAGAGAGCAAGAGAAAGCAAAAATAGATAAGGAACAAGTTAAGGCACAGGCTAGATTAAAGAAAACTGAGAATGCAGAGAAGACGACAGTAACAAATAAAAGGAAGAATAATGAACTTGAACGATATCTCGGATGGAAGTGATCATTCAGTACTCATGATAGCGATGACGAAACACTAGAAGAAATAGCAGAATGAGAAGAAGAAGAGATTATGGAAATGGATGAAATTTCAAGAGATATGTAACAAGCAGGCACGAAGGAGACTGCGGTTACTTGTTGAGCTGGGGTAAAAAAAAATCAAATATTTCGTTGCTCAAATTATCGAAATTCTGGATTTTGAGGGACCATTTGTGAAGTTTGCACGATATTTTATACTGAAGGGAACGGATAAGTTTTTAAATTTCCTGAAACGGATGATACGATTTTGATTTCTGTAGATATTGAATGCATTTTGCCCAATCCCTTTGTCTGCCGTAGGAGAGAATATAAATTTCAAATTGATTTTTCCAATCATAACATCCACTGGAAATATTTCTCCCTACTTTACGTTACACTTACAAAGTTATTTATCATTTTGAATAGAGAGAATAACTGTTTTTATCATTCTCGATTTATTAGGTTGTGTTCTTGTTTTGCGTTTCTTTGTGAAAATTTGAAGACAGGAATTTGTTATTTATAAATCCAACTATGCGATCTTGCCCCATATCGCTTCAATATCAGTTCGAGTACGAAACTACAAACCGAGACGCACTTGCCCCATTTTCTGGGGCAAGTGCGTCCGACAGAAGTAAAAATTGAAATGTATTGTTATGTCGATTACCATTATAACGACAATCTTCTATTTATGTCATGACACTCTTCATATTCAGTATATTATCGTATTAAAATTTGGAATCTATGATTCAAAAACCCAACTTTTTATAGCTGTTTATATTTCAATTATGAAATTGTAGCAATCTACCATGGTCAAAGTTATTCCTTCAATTAAATGACCAAAGGTGTCGCCGTGATTTACTTTTACATCAAATTCAACAATGTGTGTCGCCGTATAGTTTTTTGCGCTGTTCAGACTTTTTGTAAAATTTCCTTCGAAGCTTCTATCTGCGTTCGGTCAGTAAAAGATAAAGCTAACAGCCTTGTGGTTTTGAGAGTGATCATGGATGATATACCATCTAGGAGATATTCGTTTGCCTGGTGTTAGGTAAGTGATCTTGCCAGGAATTTGCCTTGTAAATATAATTATCATCCTGAACAAGTTGAGTAATTATGATTCATTCTTTTAGTTTGTTCGATACTCGACTTTGATAGTTGTTAGCCATCCGTTAATTCTAAAAGAATTATACCCAGATCAAGATTTGAGTCTGATTTACTATATATCTGCGAGAACCATAAAATCACCCTGTTACATCTTGGCGCCCAAACGTGACGCAATATATAGAAGAAAGAAACATGGTTCTTGGTCATTCACCGATGGAATCGGATGAAAACGGGTACAATTTGAGGAGCAGAAATCCGGCATCTCAATCAAAAACAGGTGCCATCCCAAGACATATGCTACCAGAGATGAGGGGTTCCGGAGGACCGGTGCCACAAAATATTAATGAAACTACAGGAGGTAATTTGATGGAAACACCAGCATCATCCGGTAGCCAAGGTAGGAGAAAATTTGTTCCTAGTAATTCTGCGCCACCGCCACCTCCAAAAGAAGCCAGAAATAGTTATACACAGGGTACTAGGGAACAAAGCCATTCGTGGGGGGAGAATTTATTCATGCCACAGCAGAATAAATCAAACTTACCTCCAGAACAAAGAAATTTTGCATCAAGTATACCGGTTAATTTCCCCCCACCGAACCATCACACATCTGGACCACAGTCTGGACCAAGAAATTTCGAGGGAAATTATCCGGGATCACAGAGAAACGTGAATTTTGGTGGAGATCAAAATTCGCAGAATTCAAGAAGTGAATATCGCTTAATTGAGTTATTTAATCAAGTATTACAGAATTTTCAAAATGTAAATCACTTACCTAACCAAAATAACATGGGATCAAATCAAAACCATAGAGATATTTTTGAAATATTTAAAAGATTGCCCACTTTCGACAACAAAACCTTACATCCGATTGATTTTTTGCAGCAAATAGAATTCTGTATGAGATCAGAGAATATCAATTTTCAAGATTTTAAATTTGCAATGGCTAATCAATTCAAAGGTGAGGCTTTCCTGTGGAGTCAGGCGTACTTACATGCATTTAATAATTTTAATGAGTTCAAAAGCGCCTTCGTAGAACAATTTTGGTCAGAAACAGTTCAATTGGAAGTTAAACTAAAGCTACAATCTGCTCGTTATTTCGAAGGCTCTTTTGTTCAACATTTCATGAGACATGTGGCAATGGCTAAACATTTGATACCACCCTATCCGGAAAATCTTTTGATAAAAACGATTGCTCGCAGTTTTCCACCAAATATTTCTGCAGTATTAGTAGGAACCACATCGCTAGGGGATGCGATGGATAAATTACGACAAGCCGATTACTACTTTTCTGTGGAGGCACAAAATTCCGCTATGCAATATCAAAATCAGACGAATCAAACGAAACATTTTCATTCTCAAAACGCGTCATCAAGGACAAATAATAATATTATGCAGTCAAATCAAGCTCAATGGTCTAGGCGCGAACGCGATTATTCAAAAAGAACCGATCGTGATTTGACGCAAACGCAGAAATTCGATCGCGGTCAACCGTTGAGCGCGGCCGCTGTTAGGACGATAGAAATATCGGAGAATACGGTGGATACGGGGGACAGCGAAAATTTTGAGGTTTCGGGAAACGGCAATTCGCCTCACGAACTGTAGGTCCGGTCGTGGGGGAAACAGTTTACAGGGCCGAGGCTTGTTTGAACAGTACTAGAGAAGATTTATTGCAGGAATGTGATTTTGATCATATTGAATCGGAAACACGTTCTCCAATAATTCAAATTAATCTGTATGGCATGACATTTCCTGCTCTGATTGATACTGGAAGTATGGTTTCGTGCTTAAATGAAGATGTATGGGAACAATTAGCTCCTTTTTGGAAAAACATTCCAACATTTTCATGTGCCTCAGTCCGAGTAACGGGAGCATTCAAGGCCAAACAGAGACGTGTTAAAAAACAAGTTCTGTTAACTATTTCCATATTACAAATTGAAGTAATTTTTGAATTCTTGATTATTCCGGATCTCGCGTACCAAATAATACTAGGGGTTGATTTGTTGCGTTCGTTATCCACACAAATTGATTTGAAAGCCAAAATCATTTTGATGAAAATCCAAAACCAATAGTTAGAAGTTCCGGAAGTTAGGGCTATTCACGAAAGTAGGTCTGAAGAATCATTGAATATTTCAGCAGTATCCAAGAAAAAAATTAATTATGTCATGTTAGAAACCAACGAGAAAAAATCACCGTTCAACAATATGGTAGTTGACGAAGTTTTGTCCGATTCTGAAAGGCAACAGTTCTATGATTTATTGCAAAAACATTCGAAGATCTTCTCGGAGCGCCCCGGTATAACAAACGAATACTTTCACGAAATTCGTCTGCGTGAAAATAAAGAATTCTGCCTGAAACAATACCCGATCGCGATAGCCCATAAAACTATTATTCAAAAACAATTAGACATGCTCGAGGAGTGGGGAGTGATATGTAAAATGCCAACGCCTTATATTTCCCCCCTCATGGCAGCGCTGAAGAAGGATAATTCGGTTCGTTTGTGTTTGGACGCGCGATTTTTGAATAGTATAATGATCAACGAACACGATACCCCCCGTCCAATCGAAGAGATTTTGGGTTCAATGAAAGGTTTTTCAGTAATGTCTTCTATTGATTTTACCTGTGGATATTATCAAATACCACTGACACCCGAGTCACACAAATATACTGGTTTTAAATACGATGGAACAACTTATTGTTTTAGATGTCTACCATTCGGATTAGCGTCTAGTGTGAGTGTTTTTACTCGATGTCTATCGAAAGTATTTGGGTCGGATTTTCGTGATTTTTTTAACCATTTTCGTGGATGATATTTTAATCACATCAAAAAACGTTAACGATCACCTGCGACATTTAGATCTCGTTTTCACTCGGTTGAAGCAGGCAGGTTTCACTTTAAAACTAAAAAAATGTTCGTTCTTCCGTAAGGAAATGCCCTTTTTGGGATACTTGCTGAGCCCGTTAGGCTACAAGCCGGATCCAAGTCGGATACAAGCCCTTGTAGATTTCACTTCACCTAAAAATCGAAAGCAAGTTCAGAGCTTCCTTGGGCTAGCAAATTATGATAGAGTATTTTGTGAAAATTTATCGTCAATGGCAGAACCGCTGATTGCACTTCTTCGCAAAAATAATAAGTGGAAATGGACGGAGGTTGAAAAATCAGCATTTGAAAAAATTAAAGAAAAATTACAACAGGTCACATTATTGTATCATCCGCGTGAAGACTTGCCGTTCTGTTTAGAAGTCGATGCCTCGGATAGAGGATTAGGTTGCCAACTTTTTCAGATGGTCGGTGGACAGCGGCGCGTAATAGCATGGGCGTCCCGGATTTTATTAGAGCGTGAAACTCGATATCACATAAACGAAAAAGAGGCTTTAGGGATAGTTTGGGCTACAGAACGTTTTAGGAATTTTTTGTTAGGTCGAAAGTTCATCATCTATACTGATAACATGACAGTAACTTATTCAAAAACGTGCAGGCTTTTATCGGCAAGAATAGCGCGTTATGCTTTGGCATTGCAAGAATTTGATTTTGAGTTGGTACATATTGCGGGTAAGAAGAATTTTATTGCGGACGTATTGTCTCGTCAGTCTGCTGTACGGCCTCCCACACCGGAAAACAAATTGTTTAAAATATTACCTTTATTTAAGTTTTCAGATGAATTCCAAGAACAATTACGAAAGATAGGGCAGTTACAAAATGAAGACAAAAAGTTGTCTGATATCAAAGTTCAGTTGCCAAATAGCGAGGCACTTCGCAGTCGATTCTTGGTGAAAAATGGTATACTTTATTGTCGTAGGGATACCGAGGAATATTATCTGTTATGTGTTCCAGCGTCTCTTATGGACACGTTCGCGCGTGAATATCACGAAATTTTGGGCCATTTTGGAGCCTACAAAACGTGGTGTGCCCTTCGAAATGAGGTCTGGTGGTGTAATATTCACAAAACTGTAAAAAAGGTTATACGTACCTGCGATTTATGTCAGAAAACTAAAGGTATTCCTAAGGCAACTTCGGAATATCATTCTATAATTCCAAATAGCAAGGATGAGTTGATTGCGGTAGATTTTTACGGACCTCTTCCCGTCAGTAGGGGCGGAGTCTGTTATATTTTCGTGGTTCTAGACGTATTTTCCAAACTAGTAACGTTTTATCCAGTCAAAAAGGCGACCACCCGGGCAACACTGAATCGTTTAACTCGAGATTATTTCGTTAAGGTAGGCAGGCCGCAAAAGATTTTAAGTGACCACGGTACCCAGTTCACGGCTGGAAAGTGGCGTGAAACCCTCGAGGCTTTAGGGGTCAAGGTGATTTTTAGCTCGGTGAGACACCCACAGGGAAACCCTTCAGAGAGGGTGATGCGGGAATTGGGACGACTATGCCGTGCGTTTTGCCATGACCAACATACCAGGTGGGCGTTCGAATTGAAGAAGTTTGCGGATTTTATAAATAATTTGGTCCACGAATCTACCGGTTTCACCCCGAGAGAACTCCATTTTGGTGATGAAAAGCACCGTCTTCTACCAAAAAAATTGTTAGGTTCATCGACAGGGGTGAATCCTATTACACCAGAGCAAAAATTAATCCTAGCCAAGGAAACACTTTTAGGAAGGGCGGCCCGTAGAAACGCCAAACATCCGGCTATACGTGATTATACGTATCAACCTGGGGATTTAGTTCTTTTGCGAGCCAATACCATTTCATCAGCGGTACGGGCCGAAACTAAAAAGTTTCTCCTTTTATTCGAAGGTCCATACCGGGTGAAAAAAAAAGTTAGTCATGCTACCTATGTTTTGCAAAAGTATGATTCTCCACAGGAAAGGGGCACGTTTCACGCAAGCCACCTTCGGTTATACCACCCTGCCATATGAAATTAGGTTTTTCTTTTTAATTTTTTACTCGTTTTTCTCAGGAAGTAAAACTCTTTTTGAATCGGGGGCAAGTTGTAGCAATCTACCATGGTCAAAGTTATTCCTTCAATTAAATGACCAAAGGTGTCGCCGTGATTTACTTTTACATCAAATTCAACAATGTGTGTCGCCGTATAGTTTTTTGCGCTGTTCAGACTTTTTGTAAAATTTCCTTCGAAGCTTCTATCTGCGTTCGGTCAGTAAAAGATAAAGCTAACAGCCTTGTGGTTTTGAGAGTGATCATGGATGATATACCATCTAGGAGATATTCGTTTGCCTGGTGTTAGGTAAGTGATCTTGCCAGGAATTTGCCTTGTAAATATAATTATCATCCTGAACAAGTTGAGTAATTATGATTCATTCTTTTAGTTTGTTCGATACTCGACTTTGATAGTTGTTAGCCATCCGTTAATTCTAAAAGAATTATACCCAGATCAAGATTTGAGTCTGATTTACTATATATCTGCGAGAACCATAAAATCACCCTGTTACAAAATGTTTGGGTCGCAGTTACCCCAACTTACCTTACTGCCTTAAGTTTTTCCCACATCGTTCTATGCATGTCCCAGAAGATAGGGATGATGTCCCGAGACGATATTAGGACGGCCTAGGAACGTCGTCAGACTCGTCTTCGACGTCCTGAGGACATTATTGTGAACGCCTCAGAAGGGCCTCAAAAGGTATTTGTGCTATCTGGGAATATTTGCAGAAATCTTACACATATGCCAAAACAAATCAATTCAAAAGTATAAAACACATTATAACATATAAAAAAAGAAACAAAATAAAAACTTTATGGTAAATATCTGTTGCTCATTGAGGTATTCCAATTCAATACATTTAGGTTCACAAATCATTACATAAGAACATAGGAAAACACAATTTGAAAAAAATACGTTAAATATTACTAGTTTTTCTGAATCTTTGCAGAATTGTCATTTTTGTCATTTTCTTCTAAACTCCTTTTCAAGCCTGATTCAACCTTGGGCCTTTTCTCTTCGATTTGAGGTAACTCAACTTTCTTAGATAATTCTTCAAGGGTATAGTTCCTGGTTTTTTCAATATTTGCTTGACAATTAGGACAATTCTCCAATTTCGGTTTGCAAACATGACACATGGTATGACCCGAAAGGCACTGAAAAATTGGAGGAGACATATATTCCTTGCACAGCGGGCATTCCAACAACTGAAGAAAAATCTTTTTAGCTTTCCTAATGAGGGCATCCTTCACTTCCACTTTCGAATCATCTTTCATATTTTTATCCGCTGAAAAAAAGTATGTTATTGTATGTAGGAGAAACATAAAATGAGGCAAACAAACCTTCCTCAATGATATTTATGGAATAAGTTATCAATCCTGGGCCGAACATCCTTTTAATGCTATCTCTATTGATTTTTGTAGACATTCTTTTAGAAATTTCCTTTCTATTGTCTTTATAAACATGAAATTTTGATTTACAAGTGCCACTCACACATTTGAAACAATGCTCTCGTTCATTAAACAAGATAATATTTTGATTGGTAATTGAAATGGCGAAATTACTTTTATCAGACTTCAACTGAATTTCATACTGAAAAGTATCAGTCGGATCAGTGGCACATATACTCACTCCAAAATTCACATCGTCAAAGTCAAAGAAGCTGATATAGGTTTTTCCATTTTTTTCCAGAACATCAATGTTATAATAAGCATATACATTCTTGATACAAAAATAGTTTGTATGATATACCTCATTATGCTTCTCTTTGAAATGTGGAGCAATCTTCTGGACCTTGATAGATTCATTACAATTCGATTTTGGACAGATGATAGTTCGTTGTTCACAAACTTTTTCGTGGTCTTTGACATCACTAAATGGAATTTTCTTCGCACAGTCTTTAAAGTTACAAGGAAAAGTCATTAGTTTAGCGAGATGTTCATAAATTGTTGAACGGGTGCTGATAACAGTTTTAATAGAGCTACACCTTCCACATTTGTATTGATTCCCATCTTCCGATATCAACATCACAGGAGAAACTGAAAGGTAGCTGTCACATAAGGAACATTTCAATTGTTCAACTACATTATCTGGTGGAATGAAGTAGGAATCCATATTCAGGCCTGGAATAGAGAAACTCGTATAAAATATCAATGTCAGAAATCTATAGTATCACAAATTGAAGAAGTTGTTGTCTCCACGATTAGTGAACGATATTTAACACTACTAAGCACATATTTAAAGCTTATATGGCTCATTTTCAATTCATATTCGGAATATCAATAGTGGATAGGAAAAGAAATTTAGAAAATTACATCCATATAATGGCATTGGCAATGACGAATATTCAATAAACTAATTCCGTTCAAGAAGGTTTCTAATATTATTAAAATAGTATAAGGGGGTACTTAGGCCCTAAAATATACTTCTACCACAGTTCAGTTTCAGTTCCATTTATTCCACATGAGATGAGATGATACCATACAAAATTTTGAGGCTTTAGTATCCCCAATCTACTTCAAATTTGAATTTGAATAATATGAAAAAAGTTTCTTATCAACATCAGGGTTTCACACTCGAAACATGTAGGTACTATAAATAATTGTAGACGTGTTCCTTTACTACTCATATTATGTTGAGGAATTAATTGAAATAATGGTATGAATCAGCACCTAGATATAGTCGTACTTAAATGATCAACCCCCATAGTCAAAATAGTAAAATAAATTATATAATAAGATAGATATCTTGTTGCATGTTCACAAATATCAAATGAACTATTCTGATTTTCGGTTGATTTAACTCAGCATTGTTAGAAAAATTTATGATCGAAATCTTTCCAGCTCAGGAAACATACTGATTATATATTTGATCTATTCGAATACTGTAGTGTATGCAATAATATGATTCATCAATCATCATAATGATCTGGTTAATGCGAAATGCGGCACTTGTTGAGTAGTGAAAGGATGAAGACGTAAGACAGAAAGCGAGTTTGAATTCAACATTGACGACGAGGAGAAATGAAATTCGAAAAGTTATGAAAAGTGAATAATTAGTGCTCATCAGTGAGTCAAAGAAGAGTAGAACTGTTCAAGGATCTAGTCTGTGTCTGTGCGAACAATAGTATTTTAGGAAACGAGCATGTAATAATATCTGTATCGTAAACCGTGTGCGAGTGTGTTAATATAGCCATTACATGATCGTTGCATATTCACGACCAATAAATAATGGAATGGAAACAAAAAAATTCATCTTTTTTTTTATTGACTCGGCCATTACTTGATGGAAATTCATGGCAAATGAAAAACTTCACAAACGATGAGATTTTCACAAAATTCTCAAACACACGACATGTTTCGCTAACACAGTAGCTTCGTCAGGTGTTATACTAATACAATGAACTAAATTAACCTTGGCTTGCTTAACTTTTATATATCCAACTTTCCCAACCCGAAGGATTAGTTAACTGTGGATAGGTAAAATAAACCTTAATTTTCGGAAATTAGGCACAATAATATGATGCAGTTTTCAAGAAAGAAAACAAATTCAACATACGCCAACCATATATTAAAAGAAAACCATAGTTTTGATGATAATTTTGAAATTCTATACGTAGAAAATGAAGGTATGGGACTCAATCATTTAGAATCATTAGAAACCAACAAACTTAAAAATTATGACATTTCACTCAACGATCAATTAGACCTCAATAGTTCACCATATGATATATGTATTTCTAAATTGAGAATTAGAAATATGATAATTTTTTTATAAGAATGTTGGTTTTGTTTGTTCTTATTTTGTTGGAAACAGGTTACTTTTCTGTTTATCCAAAGTACATAATGTTTTGACCTCATAGGTTCATTTTATTATCCGTTCTTGGGATTTTTACAGCATGAAATAGATCTGGATTTTTGACCCTGGTCCGCGCGGAGAGTGAGTTGACCACAACTGTAATTTGCTGCTATGAAATTAATTATTCACGAAATTTTATAGATTTCACGTGGGAATAGGACCGTGATGTTGATATAAGTGTATGAGGTCGACGAAAAAATGTAACATCATTATGCACCTCGGCGAAAAACTTTGTATTGTCTCGCTTGATTGCTAGCCTCGGCTATCAATTTGCAGACTCGACTATAATACAGTTTTTCGCCCTTGCTACATAAATTACTATTTTGATACCTATTCATTCCAAAGCATAATCAGTTTCGCACCAGAAAACAATATGGGCTGATTTGTAGCACAACATTATGGGGTAGTCCGTTCTTGTGAAGCCTGATAATATATCGAGTCACTATCAGCACACACGAATCCATGTACCCAATTTTATACAGGCATGTACAAACGGAAATAGATATACAATATCAAAATGATTACTGATTCGATGAAAAAATAATTTTGAAGAACAGAACAGTTTTGATAGAAGTTCTGAGTAGCGCTCGACAAGATCTTCAAAATTCATTGTGTTTTAGTGACAAATCCATAATATTTCATTGCTCACCTGTCAAGGTGCTGATCTTAAAAACCCAACATTTTCGATGAAAACGTTATTCCAAAGAACTTAACATTTCTGATGGGAGTTCTAAATAGGGTGTCGCGTCAATTGGACGTGGAAAATTGAACGCACGACTATTGGTCGCAGTCAATTGGACGCGGCGACAATTGGACGCGGCGACAATTGGACGCGGCGACAATTAGACGCGGCGTCAAATAGACGCGGCGACAATTCGACGCGGCGACAATTGGACGCATGCGTGAATAAAAATAATTTTATAATTCTAATGAAATTCATTGTATAAAATATGAAATACTGATGGGCTTATATCCATAATTATAACAAATACCTATGGCCTCGTTTGACAATTATTTTCCTATCTCATATCGTAATATGAATTTACGATACGAATATAGTACAATAGGTTAGGTTAGGTTAGGTTAGGTTAGGTATTTGTTATATTATAGATATGAGCCCTGCATATTCCATGCAATAAATTTCATTGGAATTAAAAAATTATTTTTATTTTCGCATGCGCTCAATTGTCGCCGCGTCCAATTTTCGTCGCGTCCAATTGTCGCCGCGTCCAATTGTCGCAGCGTCCAATTGTCGCCGCGTCCAATTATCCGCGTCCAATTTTCGTGCGTCCAATTGACCACGTCCAATTGTCGGTAATCCCTAAATAGCGCTCGACGAGTTTTTCAAAATAGTCCTATTGTTTTTTAGTGACAAATCATCAGCTGTTATGAGATGCTGACCTCAAAAAACTAACATTTTCGATGAAAACTTAATTCCAAAGAACTGAAGAGTAGGTTTTCATTCTTCAATATAGCATAGATGAACCATATTTATTTTATTTGGTGCATAGACGGTAATATTACTTCTTCGTTTTTTGTTATAATAATAATAATCTTTCCTTCATATGATACGCACTGCATAAGGTGAGGATGTAGGGGGACAGAGGAAACAGTTATTTCAATAATAATTAGGGAGCATAGTGATTCAGAACCAGTGGTTGGTAAGATTTTGCAAGAATTTAAAACGTGAATCAAGTTAAAAGGGTTGTTACGAACTGATGCCAATTCGTACATTGAAACTCGATCATTTGACAACTGAAATCAAACAAAATATGAAGAACAGTGGCGTTCCTAGATTCTTTTCAGCGGAGGGTTATTTTTTTTCAAAAAAATAGAACTAACTTCAATGTTCAAAAGGGGGAAATTATTCAATTTAACACCCTCTTTCAACTTGTTTATTCATTTTTATAGGCGCCAAATTACCTATCAACCTACTCACTATAGGTAGGTACTATATCTTATAAAAGAGGTAACTGTCCTGGAGTGTTGTCACTTTTACATTAGATATTGAATCGGCAGCGACTTACAATATAGATATTGACGTAACCAGTTAGGAAACACGTTATTATGTGTAATGATGTCCGCTTGTCAACATTACATCATCAGTTTTGAAACATACGTACTTATAGTTTGTGTGTCATAAAGTGAGTTAAATGGCGCTGATTTCAAAAATAAATAATCAAGTTGAGAAAAGAATGTTTAATTGAACTATTTCCCCTTTTTAGTGCATCTGTTGAAGTCGGTTAAGTACTCGGTTAAGTACATCTTTTTGTGAAAAAGTTTTAACCATAAATATTTATGGTTTACGAGTTGGTCTACTTTCTTGGGACCCCACGTATCAAATTGTGCAATGTTCAATACCATGTTCAAATTTTTCAGATTGAAAGGAATTGACTCGGAAATGGACACTGATCAGGGCGAGGAAAATGTTGTAGTAGACAACACAGATGAATATGCTACCGCACAAGATACAAACCCCTGAAATGACAAGTCATCGACAAGCAGCTTTACATGGACCGAAGTCGATATGGCCGCAACACAACTAGAAATTCATATACCAGAGGAACTAAAGAATATGCTGATCATCAATGGCTTTTCATCTTTGAGGCTCATTGCAGAACTAACCCAACAGGATATTTCGAATATCGAGACATTTGCAAGAGACAATTTAACAGAAATTATTCCTAATCAACAGTTTAGGAATTATAATGGTATTTATTCGCAGTTTCCTGAAAAATTTTCTAATATTAGTTGTTCTCGTCATTTCATATATAAATGTTAATCTATTATTGATTCGATCATATAGTATATTTTGTTTATGACAGACAGTTGAAAAACTAAAAAATAAAGAGTTGTCACAGATAAAAAAGTGTCATCGAATGATTTCAACATTTTAACGAAATAGAAAGAAATTTAAATATCTGGAAGACAAGATTGAGGAACAATAGTGGTCCTTCGAGCTACAAGAAGAATTCAACTAGGGAATATGCAATCCAACTCATTTATCATGAATGGAAATACCAGTCAGATAGCAGGTATCTATGCTAGACAAGCAGAAACCAGACAGGAAAATACCTGCCGAATAGCAGGTTCTAGTGCGAGTGCAGCAAGTCCTAGTGCCAGAGCGGCAATCGATGATGTCAGACAGGCAAGCATCGATGAACTTGAAGATTTTCTTGGATTTTCAACAAATCCTCTAAACGACAGGAAATCACAAGGATCTTCAAAAGTAAACAACAACAAATCAAATGCATCCAGTAGAAGAATTATTCAATTACAAGCAGCCAAGCAACTGGCAGCAATTGAGGAGAAAAAAGAACAAGAGGAGAAAATTCTGCGAGAGAAGAGATTTCAACGAGAAAAGCAGCTGATTGAAATGGAAATGAATCTGAAACTAAGCCAAGCAGGTAGTACAGCTTTTACTGAAATATATCATGATGAGAAATATCAAGAACCTGAAACTGATATAATGAAAATGAATGATAAAGTGCATAACTGGATGGAAAACAATTATACAAGTACCTAAAATATTCAAACAAGAACCAAAAAGAGAAGAATATCTATCCAACCCAAAAAGAGGTCCTTCGGAAGCATTTCTTAACAGACAGACTATTAAAGACCTACCACTGTTTTCTGGAGATCCAGAAGAGTGGATCATTTTTATTTCACAATTCCGGAAATCTATAGCAGCTTGTAAATTTTCGGATGAAGAAAATTTGATCAGAATCCAAAAATGTGTCCGAGGACGCGCCAGAGAAACAGTAAAGCCATTGTTGATATCTTCAGAGAATTTAGAGACTATTATTGAAACATTAGAAATGACCTACGACAGACCCGAAATAATAATATCCATGTTGGTAGAAAAGGTCAGAAGAACACCACCACCAAAGGAAAGAAAACCGGCAGTGGCGTAACTACCATAAGACAAGCTTGGGGGCCCACTCGTCGGACTACTCATTCTTCATTCTTTAATGAAAAAAAATCTGAAATATGCGAATATTTGTAGCAGTTCCTAATATTGTAGGTTTTGTTTTCAACTGAATCTAGGGACACTTCTGTCAAGCAAACATTATTTTTACTATGCTCTGCATTAGTTCTGGCATTCTCGAACCGTTCGAATTCAAATCGAATACGAATGAAGAAAGATGATCTTACATATGTGATCGATATTGAAGTAGAATAGACGATCGAATTCGTATAGGAAATCACTATTATTATTTTATCACCGGCATTTAACGAATTAGCTTTAGATCATCGTTTTGATTCTAGGGAACAGTTTCTCAAAATTAATGTTTTTTTTTTATCAACTATTGACGTTATACAATCTCAGTTTCAACAAATAGATTTACAGGGTTCAATGAAGTGAGTGATATCTTTTTATTTTTACAACCTAAAAATTTCATAAATTCAATAGAGTCTGAAATCCTTGATAGGTGTGACTATATTAAAAAAAAATATCCTCTAATAATATCGCAAAATTTGTCTTTACAATTCATCAACATGGTAACATTGTTGAAATCAGAGTTAAATCCAGGAATGTATGTAAAAAAATTTGCCGATTTATTGTTAATGAAATATAATTATTTGGAGTGTGACTTTCCGCAAGTTTATATATTGCCCTATTATTATTTTTTACCATGCCAATTACATCTGCGTCAGCTAAAAGATCATTTAGTAAATTGAAACTGATAAAAAGTTATTTGAGGAATCAGATAGGGCGAGAGCGATTAAAATATTTATCTTTGATTCCCATCCAAAGTAAAGCTGCCAACAAATTAGACCTGAGAGATTTGATAAATGGATTTGCAATGTGTAAAGCCAGAAAAAAACATTTTAGCGTTCAATAAGTTTAGTTTGAACGTGGAGTTGAAGTTATTTGAAGTTTTGTTTTTATTCAATGAAAAAACACGTTGAGTTTCATTTTACTCAGAAAATCTGAAGTTATTCTGAAGCTTTTTTTTATTTATGAACAAATTATGTTGTTACTCATTGTTGTTGTTCAATCATGTAAAATAAAATAATAGAAAAATAATGTTCGTTTAGCTCGTTGTTTAATTTTTTTTTCTATTTGTGATTTGTGACTAAAGGGGGGGGGGCTTCTGTATTTCGCGTTGGGGCCAAAAAAATCTAGTTACGCCACTGAAAACCGGACTCAATGATTTTGTTTTCTAATGCAGTCACCAATTTGATCACCACTATGAGGGTTTCTAAATCAATGGGACATTTGTATAATCCCCAACTCCTGGATGAAATCACCCACAAATTACCATATTTTCTGAGGTTGTATTGGGGAGAATTCGCATTAAAAAACAAAGATAATATCAATCTCAAGATGTTCTCTGAATTGTTGAGAGGAAAAGCAAGAATTTCATGCTACGTAGATAACCCACTTTTTGAGAGATACATTTCTTCAGCAAATCAACAAACGAGTAAACGGAAGGAATCAGTAATGGTACTAGACAAGGAGAAGAAGGCTTCAGATTCAAGATGTTTAGTCTGAAAAGAAATACATACCCTAGTAAACTGCCAGCCTTTCAAAGAGATGGATGAAGATGAAAGATGGAAGATAGTTACAGAGAATAAACTGTGCATTTGCTGTCTAAAGCCTTACCATTTCAAGTCAGATTGCCGGAAAAAGAAGAATTGTGGCATTGATAGATGTTTCAGAATTCATCATCCACTACTCCACAAAACAAAAGCAGTGGAAACTCGTCATCAATCATTGTGAGATAGCCAGCAGCCAGCTGAACGTATCAGCACCACAAGACAAGAAAATGAGGTGTTATTGAAGATACTGCCAGTGAAAGTTCGAGGTGCTTCATGTGAAATTGTAACTTATGCATTTTACGACGATGGGGCGACAGTTTCCCTTATAGACTCCAATTTAGCAAATAATCTGGTTCTGGAAGGAACCATCGAACCAAGAAGATAACTCCAGGAAAGTGAATTTTGAAATTTCTAGAACAACAAGAGAGACATATTTTGAACTGACTGGATTGAGGACCATCAAAGATTTGATGTTACCTACCCAAATTGTAGATATGGACAAAATCAAGGCCAACTATCCTTATGTGGAACAACTTGACACAATTGTTTCCTACTATGAAGAAACACCACAAATATTACTTGGACAAGATAACGGGCATCTGATAGCTGCCAGGAAAATGATATCCTTAGAATTTAATGGTCCAATGATATCTAAAACACTATTAGGTTGGGTAATTCATGGAAAATTTCAAGATCCTTCACATCGAAAACAAAACAACTTCTTGTATCACATTTGTAATAAATCAGAATACGAAGATTTACACCAATTAGTGGAAGATTCGTTCAGCACAGAATCTCTAGGTGTCAAAGTCATTGAAACATTCACGAAAACCAAAGAAGAAAAACGATGTGAGAAAATTATGGAAGAAACTACAGTCAGGGTAGGAGAAAGATTCGAAACAAGCCTCCTTTGGAAAAAAGATAAGACCGTTTTTCCAGCGTCCATACATTAGACAAGTAGAATCAAAGTCTGAATTGGGCGAAAATAGCCTGTAATTAGTAAGATTGCGGTTCCTCTATCATCTGATAGATGCCAGCACGCTCGGACGTCGAAGACGACTCGATGTTGCCAAGCTGATTATATCGTGGTAACTTTCGTACTTTTTGAATTCTAGCCTTTCGGGGAAAAATACATTTGAACGATTTATCGTGTGCTGTTGAATTTCTTATGAATTTATTGATTTATTTCAAACTAAGTACATTTTTCTCATTACAGTTTCAACATTATTTGGTGATATGATTATGGACAATATATTCTCAGTCAAATTGCCAAGTAAATCTGTCAACTATGTGAAACAATTTCATGACTTCTCAATTTCTGTGTTTCATGAGTTTTGTGTTTCTTTTCCGTTGTGCTTAGCAGTGGTGTAGCGGTAGATTCATTGTATATGTTGTTGTGAAGGATATTTCATTGGATTGTTCTTTTGCTATTGTGTTTGGTGTTTACAGCGTGTGTTTTTGAATTCTTGTCAATTGCTGTGCTGATTTTTTGAGACTATTCAATGGATCGACCAAGTTACGTGTGTGGTATAGAAGGTTGTTATTCCAACAACCTGTCCATTGGAATACATTTGTTTAGGTTCCCTAAAGATCTTATTAGGTAAGTAAAGAGTGAAAAGGTAAAAATGAAACATTCAATAAATAATAAAAGCTGCTTCTATAGATAGTTGTTGAGTTTTTTGAAGAAGTTTTAACTTCAATTGCATTAGTGTTTAGTGGCAATAAAAGTTCACCATTATGGCTGATTTATTATCTCTAAATCCTCAAGAACATTCTTCGAAGAGTTTTTTTCAATAATCTGAAATGATTTTAAATGCAACTCTGATATCATAATAGGTGTATAATTTTTCGTTACATTCTTTAAGCTGCCGAGAATGGGCCTACAGATGTGGAATCCTTCACAAGTATGAAGGTCAACTCCACATGCTCTATAATTCTTACTATAGGGTATGTTCATTACATTTTGAATCAGAAATGATAGTTGGAGAACTCAGAAAGCATCTGAAAAAGCAAGCTGTACCAATTTTGAACCTGAAAAGTGATGATACTGGTGAGTAAACACATTTCAATTCTCATTTCAGTAATATAACTCTAAAATCAATATTAGTACCAGCATAAATAATTGTATTCTTTGTTACTAAATCCTATTACTCACTTCATTAGGTAGGTAGGTACTTCTACATGCACTTATATTTTATAGTATTCTCACTAAAATATTGTTGTTGCATTTTTCTTCAATTCGACATTATCAACTAATTCATACTTTGAACATAGTTAAAATTTCAATTACTTGTAGGTTAATCAAGTCAATTATAGATAGATGTGGATCATTATTGAAGAATTCCATGAAAAAATCTTATTGTATTTTGTTTTGAGCACCTAACGACTGGAATTATTACAATTACCTTTTATTGTTTTTCAGATCCAAGGGCCATTCAAAATTTGGCAAGTACATCTAAGTGTGATTCATTTTCTGTGGTGCAATCAAACAAAGAGATGGAACTAGCAGAGGGGCCTCTTGAGGGTAATTAATTGCTAATCATTAACAATAATATTCACATTGATAACTCATTGAAAATTTTCATAATGACCAGCTTCTTTAATTTTGTTCTGAGTATCCACAACTGAAATTAATACCATTATTATTTTTCAGATTCCAAGATCTTTCATAATCTGGCAAGGACTTCTAAGTGTGATGTATTTTCTGTAATGCAACTACATGGAGAGATGGAACTAACAGAGAGGCCTATTGAAGGTAATAGCTCATGATCAATTTAGAAAAGCTATGAATGCAGTAGGTACCCACCAAATCATAACTGATATAAAAATGTCATTAATTTTTCAGTTCCAATTACCTCTCAGGATTTCGCTACCACATCTATAAGTGATGTATCTGTTCTAGAGATACCTACATGAAGAAACCATAAAAGCTGAAGAGCCTAATAATGGTAATAAATAACACACTTATATTTGTGTGTTGACTCGTTCATTACTTGATGTGATTTTGAAGGGAAAAAAACTTCACTTTCTAGATTTAATCTGTATTTCACCTGAGGGAGCTATAATGTGTTAGTGGAACATGTTATGGAGAATGATGTAGATATCTCATCGTTTGTGAAGTTTTTTACATACAAAACCTATATATTTCTTTTTTTTTTAATCATGAATTGGCTTGAAGATACTGGGAAGAGGTATTCATTTCCAGATTCAATCAATGTCAGACCAGCTGGATTTTCGAGGATACTTTTGTCACCTCAAGCGACTCAGACAGACATTGTATTAACAGGGAAAACTCCAAGAAAGGAAATAATGCGAAAAAAAATTCGAGATTTACGCAAGGAGAATATGTCTCTGCAAAGAAGTTACACTTGGAGAAAGAGAAGAATATGGGCCCCTTACATGAGAAGATCACTGATGATGATTTCAAGAAATATGTCCAAATTAATTTTCCTGAAAATTTGGCAGCAAAAAAAATTGATGGGTAAAAAGGGTGGCGGAAAAAGATATTCTGAAGAATTCAAATTTTTGTGTTTAAAATTTATTTTCTAGGCCCTAAATGTTTTTATCAACAATTTATCATTTACCATCAAAATCAACGTTAACAAGAATAACAAGAAATATTCAATTGAATCCTGGCCTGAATGAGGCTGTGTTTGAAACGTTAAAATTAAAAGTAGAATCTCTTCAAGACATTGACAGAAATTGTGTTGTTCGTTTTGATGAAATATCCATCAAAGCACATTTATTTTATAATCTCATAGATGATGAAATTATAGGATTTCAGGATATAGGTAACGGTAAATCATTTCGTCCAGCCCTGAATGTTCTTGTTGTGCTTGTGAAGGGGTTGTACAATAATTGGAAACAGCCATTATCATATTATTGTGTCCAGAATTCTTGTTCCCATGAGGACTTGAAGAACATTCTCACTGAAGTGTATTTCAAATTGAAGGGTATTGGGTTGAATGTAAGAGTTTTTACTGAGGACATGGGATCTAGTAACATTGCACTTTGCAATAAGTTGGGTATCACTCCAGAAAACCCCTATTTTCAGTTAGACGACAAATAAATATTTTTTGTATTTGATCGTCCTCATTTAATCAAGGCAACAAGAAACAATTTATATTCTAGTGATTTCAAGTTTAATGATGAAATTGCTTCTTGGTCACAAAGAAAAGATATCTATATCATTGATAAACAGCTCTCCAGCAGATTAGCGCCAAAGTTAAATGACGCACATATTAATCCCATAAGACGACTTGAAATGAAAGTATCATTGGCTACTCAAGTTTTGAGTTTCTCAGTTGCAAATGAGCTTGGCGTTTTGATGTCTTTGGGATTTTTAACTCTACAGGCCACAGAAATGAAAAGAGTTATACAATTATTCGAAAAATCTCTTTGATATGGTCAATTCCGGATCAATGCAATCAACCAAAAAACATAATAGACCTTTTAAAGGAGAACAATTCCAAATCGAATTACTTGAGGAATGTTTGAGATATTTGGAAAATGTTCAAGTTGTTCGAAAAGGAAAAAATATCACCAAAAGAGTAAAATCTCTGAAATGTTGGCAAATATCAATCAAAAGTATTCTGGGACTATGGGAAGAATTGTCTAAAGAAGGTTTCAAATTTTTATCAACACGGAGGTTGAACCAGGATGCGATTGAACATTTTTTTGGTACAGTCAGAAAGCAAAGTGGATGTTCAATAAATCCGACTCCAATTCAGTTTAAAAGAGCAATCACAAAATTGTTTTCTTTGAGAATTTTGAATTCTGGTACTGAAAACTGTAATGACGATTTTGCAAACATCTTAACACACATCAACAATTTTGAAAATTCTCCATCCGAGATTGAAGAAGAAATTGAAAATGGTGAAGTTATCACACCGGATCAAAAACTTTACACGGATTACAGGTTCCATGATATTGAAAGAAATTCGATAAGATACATATGTGGGTATCTGATAAGGAAATGTCTCTTTGTACACACATGTGATTTTTGTCAAGAGTATGTCAATAGACATAGAGAGCTGGATGATTTAACATTACTATGTCATTTGAAAGCTTATGAAACCAAAAAATCATCTACTTTTGGGAGTTTGTACATGCCCAGTAATGATTTCTTTGAATTAGTTTGTGTTTTTGAAGATATTTTCTAAGAAAATTTTGAAAATTATGCAATTGAACGAAATATTCAAAAAACTTGACTCGTTAATTTATTTTCACAGCTAGAATTTACTCACCCTTGTGCTTCATTTCCCTACTTATACTTTATAAAATTATACACTAGGATGTAAATATATTATTCATTGAAATTCGCTAATAAAAATTTCAAAACTATCAACGAAAGTGGAGAAAAATTACATAGAAAAATAGTTATTTGGAGACATGAATGAATTGATACTTGAAGAATACTTTACTCAAGATTAGAAATTTGATATCCATTTGGGGAAGTACAAGAATACTTGTATTGATTTTGTTTTATTTATTTTTACACATTGACATAACTCGTTAATTAGTTGTTTATTTTTGTTATATGTATGTTATATGTATATGTTTATATATCCTTATCATAAACAAGGATGTTTCTACGGGTAACTATGGACAAAACAACAACAATTATATATGAATAAAATTTATAAATGTTACAATAGATATTTTCCTTCATCACATCCCAAAAGTGCAAAGTAATAGTTTCTACTATGATTCCACCCAAAATGAATAATTTGTTAGATCTTCAACAATTACTTGTAGAAACTCGACACAAAAAAATGTGATTGTCCCGTTTATTTATGAATTTTGAATCTGAATAATTACTACCTATGAATAAAAAAGGATAACACAGATTGTCATCCAAAAATACAAATTTTTCTACTTTGTAACATTCTTGATTATATTCGTGATATTTTTGAGAATGTGCCATGAACATCTAAATACTGGTTCAGTTTTGTTTCAAATCTGATTTTCTGAATGACTTAAATGATATTATTTCGAAGTATATCCTGAATTCCTGTAAGAATATAAATTCAATCAAATAAGCTCGAATCCGAAATATGTGGTACGCCCATGGATACAATCAAGAAAGCACATGATCTAGTACAGTTGAAGTACATTTTAACCTTAGAATGTATGTTAGGTGGTTGAAGGTCATTGGGGGCCGTTTTCAGAGATCAAAGGATTTTCAGACTTTGCACCTACTTGTCTGATGTATGTACGCTGGTTTTTCCAGATAATAAAAATTCTGCACTTACTCGGCTTTACTGTATGGAGAGAAAAATGGTTAAGACGAAAAGTTATCTGAACAATATTGCCAGAAAATTGAAGAATACGTAATGAAAGGATGTGCAAGGAAACTATCTCGAGAAGAAATACTGAAGGAAACTGGTAAAGTATGGTATCTACCACACTTTGGCGTAGTCAACGCAAATAAACCAGGGAAATTAAGATTGGTTTTCGACGCTGCATCAAAAACGCAAGGAGTAAGCATGAACACAGAACTTCTATCTGGACCTGACCTAATGAAGTCACTAACTAGAGTCTTGATGAAATTTAGACAGAACAAGATAGCCTATGCGGGTGACATCAAGGAGATGTTTCATCAAGTACAGATAAGAAAACAGGATAGATCAGCGCAACGCTTTCTCTGGAGAGGAAGGAATAGGATTGGAGAGCCAGAAATTTATGAAATGGTGTCTATGACTTTCGGTGCTACTTGTTCACCCTGTCTAGCACAGTATATTAAAAACCGGAATGCCACTGAGTTTGAAATTGAATTTCCAAATGCCAGAAAAGCCATAATCGAAAAACATTATGTCGACGATTACTTGGATAGTAGCGTTTCTGTGGAAGGTGCTATCAAAAAAATAGAAGAAGTCATAGAAGTGCACC
This sequence comes from Phaedon cochleariae, assembly GCA_918026855.4. NCBI lineage: Eukaryota > Metazoa > Arthropoda > Insecta > Coleoptera > Chrysomelidae > Phaedon > Phaedon cochleariae. The sequence goes on from OU896710.1 coordinate 23,978,164, forward strand.
GCAGAGGAGGATTCCAGATTTGCAACTTTATTTCAAGTTCAAAGGAAGTGCTTGACCGTATTCCTGAAGATCTCAGAGCAAAATCAGTCAAAATTATAGCAGAGTTTTCACAAAACAAGATCGAAAGAGTGTTCGGATTGAAATGGTTGCCGGAAACTGATGAATTCATCTTCACCACGAACTTTCACAAAGTCAACCCAAATATTCTGAACGGAAACGATATTCCTACAAAAAGGGACATTTTGAAATTCCTTATGTCTTTATTTGATCCGCTTGGTTTTTTTTGCAACATAATAATAACAATAAAGATCCTTCTACAAGATATTTGGAAATCCAAGATTGGATGAAATACCCAACACGCTATACGGTTCCTGGAATAAATGGATCACACAATTTCAAGGAGTTATAGGCCATGTAAAGATACCAAGATGCTATGGAAATATAGGAAATCTAACCGAATCCCAACAAGTAGAATTACATGGTTTCTGTGATGCCAGTGAAAAGGCTTTCGCAGCTGCGATTTATGTAAGGTTCGGAGATAATGATTTGGAAGTTTCATTGATCGTTGCCAAAACTAGAGTAAGTCCACTTAAACCCACATCAATCCCTCGACTGGAGATCCAGGCAGCTGTAATGTGTTCCCGACTCATGAAGACTGTTCCTTCTGAACTCGAAGTGAACATTGATAAAATTTATATGTGGACCGATTCAAAAACTGTTCTGACATGGCTCAGGAAAGAAAACGTTAGCTATAAAACCTTTGTTGCTCACAGAGTCGGAGAAATATTGGAAAATACTGATAGATAAGTTTGGCATTGGGTCCCGACGAAAGAAAACGTGGCTGATGAAGCAACTCGACCCTTAAAAAAAAATGCATTCTAAGAGATGTTTTGAGGGTCCTTCATTCTTGAAGAAAACTCAGCAAGAATGGAAGTGGTTTGAAGATAATGAAATATTCGAAGATATTCTTGAAGAAGACTTGGAGATAAAGAAATCTGTTTTCATTCTGAAAGTGAATGATGAGGTTTCCGGGAGTTTGCCATATCCAAGAAGATTTTCTAAATATGAAAAATTAGTGAGAACAACGGCATGGATTATGAGATTCCTAGGCAAGTGTAGGAAGACAGATCAAAACAAAAGTTTATCCCTAGAAGTAGAGGAACTGGTGAATGCAGAAAAAATGTGGTATAAAGAAGTATAAAGAATATATCTATATGAAGAAGTAAAGAGTCTGAAGAGTGGAAAAGACATAGAAAAGTCATCTAGAATCTATAAGCTGTCACCATTTCTGGACGAGAACATAATATGCATGAAGGGAAGAATCAACAGCCAGCTGAAAGAAATCACATTAAAAAGAAATCCTATCATTTTGGATGTGAGACATAGATTTACTCAGCTCCTTATAGAAAACAACCACCGAAAGGCTCACCATGATGGATACGAATTTGTAATCAATGAAATTAGACAGTCGTTTTGGATTCCGAAATTAAGAAATGCAGTCAAGAAAATTTGGAAAAACTGTCAATTTTGTAAAAATAGTAGAGCAAAAATTATCGAACCAGAAATGGGATATCTTCCAGAATCCAGACTAGCAGTATTTGAAAAACCATTTTCAAAGACGGGTGTTGATTACTTCGGACCATTTACAGTTACTGTAGGACGAAGACATGAGAAGAGATGGGGAGTGATCTTCACTTGTATGACGACAAGGGCAGTCCACCTTGATATAGCATGGAGCTTGAATACTGCTTCGATGATAATGGCACTGAAAAGATTGATTGGAAGAATAGGAGAAATTAGACAACGGCACGAATTTTAGATGTGCAAATAAAGAACTCACCGAGAAGATACAACAGCTGGATCAGGAAGAGTTTAAGAATCAGATGGCAGGAAGAAGGATTGTGTGGCATTTCAACCCACCAGCAGATTTCCATATGGGGGGATCTTGGGAGAGACTCATACGCGCTGTACGAAGAAGCTTAGATGTTGTTTCAAGTGAAAGAGATGAAGTACTGTTAACGGTGTTAGTTGAAATTGAATTCACACTGAATTCCAGACCGCTAACACTACTTTCTTCTTGCGTATTTGGAAAAGATGATTGTCCAAGCATCCCAACCTAAGCATAAATGACCAACTGCTACAACGCAATTGAAATAAATGCCCACAATCTAATTAAATTGATAAGATTGTTTCGAGATGATCCAAATTTGAATGATGATATGTTTATTCCATATCTTTTCAATAGCCAAATGTGCGAGAAAATAAGTATTCAGAGCCACAAGATCTCTCACTTCAACTTTTTCCACAGTTGTGAATTTCAGCATGAAAGACGTTCTTGACAGAATAAATTGAATATCGACAATAAATTACATTTTGCATGACTTGAGGAACCAATTTATTTTTCCTAGAGAACATGAAAAGGCAAAGCAGTTGGTTCAAGAAACTAACTTGTCAGACTTCACAGATATTTATACAGGGTGTTCCTTAATGATATGCTAATATTCAAGGGGCCGATTCTTCGACCCATTTTAAGAATAACACTTCATATGAACATATGTCGTAAACGTCCTAACTTTTGAGATAGGGTGTCAATGTTGAAAAAATGCATAGATTTTTTTGTCCACCCTGTATAGCTTTTCGTGATGGCAAAATTCAGTCTGCTATGTGACTGAATCGGCAAACAAATTTCAAAATGTTACAAACGGTGGTTATCCAGTAATGGATGTCCTGAATAGAGTACTCAAACATCAAAATTCGAAGTCTGGTCTCGTTTTTCCGTTTTTTCTTGAAAACGAAGCGTTCTATCGAGTATCAACAGGAGGATCTTTTTGTACATAATTAAATAGTCTTTTATAGCATTGTATGAAATTTGAAAATTTTTCATCGTTGCTTACTTTTAAGTAAAATATAAACAATAATTTTCCCGTAACGGTGCCACTGGTAGAGAAAATGAAAATTTTTGTACATAAAAAAAATACACCTTGATACATAAAAGACGTGTACCAAGTTTCAAAAAGATGTATACAATATTGTCTCAGTCATCATCAAAAAACTGAATATTTTTCAAAACTTCATCACCCTGTACCTCAAAAGTTAAGACTTTCAGGACATACGTTCGTATGCAGTTTTCTTCTTGAAATGAGTCAGAGAATCACTCCCTCAAATATTAGCATGTCTTTAAGGAACACCCTGTATACAGAATATTGTTGAAAGAGCATTGAAGGATGTTATTTCTCATCTCCACGATCTGGGAATCCAGGAGGATAATGAAGATAATAAAAAGGTTGACCTTCCTGAGGTGAAAAAGGAAGATATCGAGAATACAATGAATAGATATTGTATTGCAGAGACCGAGGCAGAGACCAATACGTCAGTCTTGAGTAATGTGGAAAGAAACATTTTACAGCGAGAAATGTCACATGACCAAGATATATCGGAAAGACAATCAACTTTGGAAGAAATAATAGAACTGGTTCAAATAGGCTGTGTTAGGGGAGAATTGAAGTTGAAGACATTGAGTAATGAAAATAATTCTATTTCAGTAGATTCCCCATTTGTCGAGGTAGCCATTAACTCGAAAAAAAAACACAATAAAAAAGTCATCTTTGTGTTGGCTATTAGAAAATCCTGGCAAAAGAGTGAGAACGGACAGATTCATAGTCAATAAGTTTAGTATAAGGAACGATTTGCTTCGAAAGATGCAAGGACGTCATTGTAAAACGGTGGAAAGGAAGAACCACATTCTAATAGGAGAATGGTGTATTTTCAACAGCAATCAAGATTTGCCTGTTGCTTCTCATGTTGACTTGAAAAATCACGTGATTGGCTGAATATTATCATTTAAATGTATGAGAAAGAACTCTAAGAAGGGCACTAAAAATAAACGTGTTTCCATAAATAACGCATCCATTTCTACTCAAAAAACCAAACAGGATAATGTAGGATGCATTTGCTCATTTTATTATGTTGGAAGAGATAAGTATTTTTCAAGTTTCTGTCTCGGTTTCTGCCTCGGTTTCTGGGGAAGTCCCCAAGAAATGCTTCACCACCCGCCAAATTAATTCAGATAACTTGTCAGAATCATCAGAAACAGAAGTATCATCGGAAATGTCCCTTGATGATTCAACCGACACGGAAAATTTTAGACGACGCCGATGACGTCGAAAACGACCAGAACGAAATAAAAATTAATGAAGAAATGTATTACGCTGTCCGAGACGCTGTCTATTACGACCAGAAATGGTTCATTGGTAGAGTGATCAACAAATTGGATAATGAGAAATACAAAATTAAATTTCTCCGAGATAATTTAGAGAAGTTTTTTTGGCCCAAGGAAGAGGAAATAAAAATAGGAACCTATTACAAATGAATGAAAAAAAAACACGTGAAGCAGGGGCAGGAAAATTAGAGTAATGTCAGTGTTCCTCTTAACTTAAACAAAATATTTCTATTTTATCTGCTTATAGGAGTTTTGATCACCTAATGTTTTTAGATCTCAGCCTCGATCTCAACTAAAAGGTAGGTAGAAATTTATGTTTAGTTTATCATACAAATGACAGTGAAACCTAGTTTATTGACGTGAGCCACCTCAATGTTATTATATCGCGCAACCTCGATCTCAGCTTATAGGCACCCCGTGGTGCCAGTTATGTTTAATTTATTATACAATTATGGGTGAAACCTACTTTATTGTAAACCAGCTACTAGGTACCAAATATATGTTTAGTTTATCATTCAAATGAAAGAAAAAAAGTACCAAATTTTAGAGTTTGCTATATTCATGAAGTTTTTCAAGGAGTTTATTTTTGATATCTAGTATATTTCAGAGTTTTTGTTGAGTTACGTTTATTTTTGTGAATTGTTATTTGATCATTACAACTTAAACTCGATTGGTGGTCGAACCCACTCATTTGGAATAACATTGTTATTAGAATTGAACTCGTTAAGACTGAACCACCAATTGAGTTCAAGTTGAACGTCAGTGTATCTTCATGCATTGTTCAAGGCTAATGAAAGATTATTTATGTTTGAAATAAATTTTAATTTTTAGATATATTGCATATGTTTTTTCCCGGCTCCTGAGAATTATTGATTGTCAATACAAAACAGTTGAAAATTCTGAGGAATCCCATGGGATTCCGTCGGACTCCAGTGGAATTCCGTCTGATTATAGTGGGATTCCTTGGAATCCCATGGGATTTTTTAGATCAGCACTTGTTACTAAAACACAATGAATTTTGAAGAACTTGTCGAGCGCTATTCAGAACTCCCATCACAACTGTTCAGTCCTTTGAAATAAAATTTTTATCGAAAATGTTAGTTTTTTGAGGTCAGACCCTTATGACAGCTGATAAATGAAAAATTATGGATTTGTCACTAAAACACACTAAGACTAATTTGAAGAACTCGTCGAGCGCTATTCCTAACTCCCATCCGAGCTGTTTAGTTCTTTGGAATCAAGTTTGTATCGAAAATGTCCCTTTTTTGAGGTCAGCACCTTATGACAGCTGATAAATGAAAAAGTCTAGATTGGTTACTAAAACACAATAAGACTATTTTGAAGAACTTGTAGAACGCTATTCAGAACTCCCATCAGAGCTGTTCAGTTCTTTGGAATCAAGTTTCAATCGAAAATGTTTGTTTTTTGAGGTCAGCACCTTATGACAGATGATAAATGAAAAACTATGGATTTGTTACTGAAACACAATAAGACTATTTTGATGAACTCGTAGAGCGCTATTCAGAACTGCCATCAGAACTGTTCAGTTCTTTGGAATTAAGTTTCTATCGAAAATGTTAGTTTTTTGAGATCAGCACCTTATGACAGCTGATGAATGAAAAAGTATTGATTTGACACTAAAACAAAATTGGACTATTTTCAAGAACTTGTAGAGCGCCAGATGATAAATGAAAAAGTATTGATTTGTTACTAAAACACAATAAGAGTATTTTGAAGAACTCATGGGGCGCTACTCAGAACTCCCATCAGAACTTTTCGTTTCTTTGGAATTGAGCTGGGTATTGAGTTTTTATCGAAAATGTTAGGTTTTTGAGATCAGCACCTTGACAGCTGAGAAATGAAAAATTATTAATCTGTCAATAAAACACAATGAATTTTGAAGAACTTGTCGAGCGCTGTTCAGAACTCCCATCAAAACTGTTCAGTACTTTGGAAATAAGTTTTTATCGAAAATGTTGTTTTTTTGAGGTCAGCCCCTTATGACAGCTGATGAATGAAAAAGTTTCGATTTCACTAAAACACAATGAGGCTATTTTGAAGAAATTGTCGAGCGCTATTCAGAACTACCATCAGAACCGAGATCAGAACTGTTCAGGTCTTTGGAATTGAGTTTTTATCGAAAATGTTAGTTTTTTGAGGTCAGCACCTCATGACAGCTGATAAATGAAAAAGTATCGATTCGACACTAAAACACAATTAGACTATTTTGAAGAATTTGTAGAGCGATATTCAGTTCTTTGGAATTGAGAATTGAGTTTCCATCGAAAATGTTTGTTTTTTAAGGTCAGCACCTTATGACAGATGATAAATGAAAAAGTATGGATTTGTTACTGAAACACAATAAGCTCGTAGAGCGCTATTCAGAACTGCCATCAGAACTGTTCAGTTCTTTGGAATTAAGTTTCTATCGAAAATGTTACATTTTTGAGGTCAGCACCCGTCAGCACCTTATGACTGCAGATGAATGAAAAAGACGTACGTTACGCCGGCACGACCACTTCAACAAAATCAAAAAAAAATTATACCAGAATTTAGTGCTTTTTAGTTGCTAATCAGTTCCACTTTACAAAAATTTGTTGCATATTTGTATATAGCAAAAATTGAGTCCATGCCAGCTTCACGAGAAGTTGGCACGGCAACTTTTTCATTTTAACTCCGAATTGGGAAACAAGTATACCAAATTGTAGTGCTAATTTGTTGCTAATTTGTTCCCCCATTCGAATTTCCGCATTTATCTCCATTGAAGAAAAAAATGATTCCTTGCCACTCTTGCCAGCTTCATGAGAAGTTGGCACGGCAACTTTTACATTTTAACACGGATTTCGGAAACAAATATACCAAATTGTAGTGCTAATTTGTTGCTAATTTGTTCCTCTTTTAAAATGTTTGTTACTTATTTTTCGGAAATAATCATTATAGAAGATTTCATGCTAGACTAATGTTTCGAAAACTCCGTTAAATAACATAAAAACGCAAAAACGATCATGACAGAATTTGTTACTTCCTTGTTGTTGATTTGTTCCCTTTTTAGAATTTTTGTTGCTCTTTATTTTTTTTTTGGAAACTATGGTGATTTTTACTTTTTTTACGGAAATGATCATTATAGAAGATGTCATGCTAGACTAATTTTTCGAAAACGCCGTTAAATGACATAAAAACGCAAAAACGATCATGCCAGAATTTGTTGCTTCCTTGTGATTAATTTGTTCCCTCTTTAGAATTTTTGTTGCCCTTTATTTTTTTTTTGGAAACTATGGTGATAGAAGATGCCATGCTAGACTAATTTTTCGAAAACTCCGTTAAATGACATAAAAACGCAAAAACGATTATGTCAGAATTTTTTTGCTTTCTTGTTGTTAATTTGTTCCTCTTTTAAAATGTGTGTTACTTATTTTTCGGAAATGATCATTATAGAAGATTTCATGCTAGACTAATGTTTCGAAAACTCCGTTAAATAACATAAAAACGCAAAAACGATCATGACAGAATTTGTTGCTTCCTTGTTGTTGATTTGTTCCCTTTTTAGAATTTTTGTTGCTCTTTATTTTTTTTTTGGAAACTATGGTGATTTTTACTTTTTTTTTCGGAAATGATCATTATAGAAGATGTCATGCTAGACTAATTTTTCGAAAACTCCGTTAAATGACATAAAAACGCAAAAACGATTATGCCAGAATTTGTTGCTTTCTTGTTGTTAATTTGTTCCTCTTTTAAAATTTTTGTTACCTTTTTTTTTCTGGAAATGATCATTATAGAAGATGTCATGCTAGACTAATTTTTCGAAAACTCTGATAAATGACATAAAAACGCAAAAACGATCATGCCAGAATTTGTTGCTTCCTTGTTGTTGATTTGTTCCCTTTTTAGAATTTTTGATGCTCTTCATTTTTTATTTGGAAACTATGATGATAGAAGATGCCATGCTAGACTAATTTTTCGAAAACTCCGTTAAATGACATACAAACGCAAACACGATTATGCCAGAATTTGTTGCTTTCTTGTTGTTAATTTGTTCCTCTTTTAAATTTTTTTTTACTTTTTTTTCGGAAATGATCATTATAGAAGATGTCATGCTAGACTAATTTTTCGAAAACTCTGTTAAATGACATAAAAACGCAAAACCGATCATGCCAGAATTTGTTGCTTCCTTGTTGTCAAATTGTTCCCTTTTTAGAATTTTTGTTGCTCTTTATTTTTTTTTTTTTTGGAAACTTTGGTTAGATAGAAGATGCCATGCTAGACTAATTTTTCGAAAACTCCGTTAAATGACATAAAAACGCAAAAACGATTATGCCAGAATTTGTTGCTTTCTTGTTGTTATTAATTTGTTCCTCTTTTAAATTTTTTTTTTACTTTTTTTTTTCGGAAATGATCATTATAGGAGATGTCATGCTAGACTAATTTTTCGAAAACTCCGTTAAATGACATAAAAACGCAAAACCGATCATGCCAGAATTTGTTGCTTCCTTGTTGTTAAATTGTTCCCTTTTTAGAATTTTTGTTGCTCTTTATATTTTTTTTTTTTTTTTGAAACTATGGTGATGATAGAAGATGCCATGCTAGACTAATTTTTCGAAAACTCCGTTAAATGACATACAAACGCAAAAACGATTATGCCAGAATTTGTTGCTTTCTTGTTGTTGATTTGTTCCTCTTTTATAATTTTTGTAACATTTTTTTTCCGAAATGATCATTATAGAAGATGTCATGCTAGACTAATTTTTCGAAAACTCCGTTAAATGACATAAAAACGCAAAACCGATCATGCCAGAATTTGTTGATTCCTTGTCGTTAATTTGTTCCCTTTCTAGAATTGTTGTTGCTATTTTTTTTTTTTTTTTGAAATTATGGTAAAAGAAGATGCCATACTAGACTAATTTTTCGAAAACTCCGTTGAATGATATAAAAACGCAACAAATTCTGGCACGATCGTTTTTGCGTTTTTGTCATTTAACGGAGTTTTCGAAAAATTAGTCTAGCATGACATCTTCTATAATGATCATTTCCGAAAAAAAAAAGTAAAAAAAAAATTTGAGAGTGGGAACAAATTAGCAACAAATTAGCACTACAATTTGGTATATTTGTTTCCCAAATCCGTGTTAAAATGTAAAAGTTGCCGTGCCAACATCTCATGAAGCTGACAAGGAATCACTTTTTTCTTTAATGGAGATGAATGCGGAAATTCGAATGAGGGAACAAATTAGCAACAAATTAGCACTACAATTTGGTATACTTGTCTCTCAATTCAGAGTTAAAATGAAAAAGTTGCCGTGCCAACTTCTCGTGAAGCTGGCATGTACTCAATTTTTGCTATATCTGCATAAGCAACAAATTTTTGTAAAGTGGAACAAATTAGCAACTAAAAAGCACTAAATTCTGGTATAATTTTTTTTTGATTTTGTTGAAGTGGTCGTGCCGGCGTAACGTACGTATGAAAAAGTATCGATTTGACACTAAAACACAATTAGACTATTTTGAAGAACTCCTAGAGCGCTATTCAGAACTCCCATCAGAACTGTTCAGTTGGTTGGAATTGAGTTTTAATGGAAAATGTTTGTTTTTTGGGGTCAGCACCTTATGACATATGATAAATGAAAAAGTATGAATTTGTTACTGAAACACAATAAGACTATTTTGAAGAACTCGTTGAGCGCTATTCAGAACACCCATCAGAATTGTTCTGTTCTTTGGAATTAATTTTTCATGCAGATTGATAGTTTGGTAAGGTCGGCACCTTATGGGCACCTCATGACAACTGATTTTTTCAGATTTCATATTTTCTAATGAATTTCCTCCTTTTCGCTCCATTGGTTTTTCTTCAATATGAAAGAGTATATCACTAGGAAATGCCACCTATAGAAACACATTCTCGTATTTTATTTTCTCAGATTATTCAATAATTTGCTTAGTTCACCAGAACTATTGATAAAATAGAACTCAAGAACTCTTTATAATTCAACAAAAAAATATATCAGAACTCATTTTCTCGAAAAAAACGGCGCTTTGTGAAGTTAGGGCTCAAAATTAACTTTCTTCATTTACCTCTGATTTGCTGGAACAGGTTTCTTTCAAAGAATATGCAGCAAAAAATTCAGAAATGCAATAGTTATTCGTCGTTATCGTCATAAAATATGCCTCTAATAGAAATACATGTACAGTGAATGATGTGTATTCTGACAAATTGTCTTATGTATGTAGCAAAAAATTCCAAAATGGGATAGTTATCAAGCTTTCAATCAATACTGACACTTTGCCTTATGAAATCGTCAAAAAATATGCCCTGAATGATGGGTATTTGGACAAATTGTCTTGTATTTTTTCTGTTTGAAACATTGATCAAAAAATTCGAAAATAGGGTAATTAATTAGTCTAAATTTAGCCTTTCAAAACCGATATAACAAATCGGTGAAAAATATGATATTTTCAAAAATGGCTCTGCTGAGTTCTCCCGAAGCCAGCAAAGCCACAGGTTTCTTTTAAAAAATATGTAGCAAAAAATTCCAAAATGTGATTATCATGAAATCATCAAAAAATATGCCTTTGATAAAAATACATAATGTACTGTGAATGATGGGTATTTTGACAAATTGTCTTGTATTTTTTCTGTTTGAAACATTGAGCAAAAAATTCGAAAATAGGGTAATTAACGGTAATTAATTAGCCTAAAATTATCCTTTCAAAACCAATAGATCAAATCCGTGAAAAATATAAAATTTTCAAAAATGGACAGAAGCAAGCAAAGCCACAGGTTTGTTCTGATAAATATGCAGCAAAAAATTCCAAAATGCAATAATTATTGAGCTCATAATCAATACTAACACTTTGCCTTGGAAAATCGTCATAAAATATGCTATTGATAGATATACATAATGTATAGTGAATAAATGAGTATTTTCATGCATTGTTTTGGTTTTTTTTTGCTTGAAACATTTAGGGAAAAATTCGAAAAGAGGGTAATTAATTAGCCTAAAGTTAGCTCTTCAATATTGATATATCAAATCAGTGAAAAATATATTATTTTCAAAAATGACTCTGCTGAGTTTGCCGGAAGCCAGCATAGCCACAGGTTTCTTTTAAAAAAATATGTAGCAAAAAATTCCAAAATGGGATAGTTATCTAGCTCACAATCAATACTAAAACATTGCCTCATGAAATCATAAAAAAATATGCCTCTGATAGAAATACATAATGTACAGTGAATGAGGAGTATGCAGGCATGCCTTCAAAAATAATAATATCTTAACCCTACCATCTATTCTCATATTTGAAACCGAGTTTGAAACCCTCATTTAAGTAGAAAACAACTCACAAAGGTTTTTGAAAAATTCTGCTTATCAAAGATATTCTACCAGGAATGCTCATGATTTTGATATCACTAGACCCAGCTATCTCATACTGAAAAATCCCTGGACTATTTGGGAATAAAACTCTACAATCATTTACCTCAAGAAATCAGAGAAATGAATTTTACCATGTTCAAATCAAATAAAGGGCATATTGACTCAGGGTGCTTATTATAACATAAATGAGTACTATGAATCTAGCTTGCTATAATGGCATAGTGTATTAAATTGGTAGTGTGTACAGGGTGGCCAACTAAGACTCCAGAGTTCGATTTCTCTGTTGTCTTGAGAGATACAAAAAAAAGTCATGTATCAAAATTGAAGTAATAACCGAGCTTCACATTTCAAAATTTCTTTGAAATACACAGGGTGTTCCGTAAGGTCGCAGCACATCAAAGATATGTTTTTTTCATATAAACACCCTATATTTTATTTCATTTTTGAATTCTCCCTGAAGATCTGATTTCAAGGACCCATCATACTTAGGGTCTAGCAGTGAAAGTTACTAACAATTAATAGTGTGTGCAAAATCGAGATTTTCCAAGTTCAGGATGTTTTTCTGTCGAAACTGTTCATTATTCCTCAAAACGGTTTACATGTCCCTATCTCAACTTTTCACTCACTATCAATTGCTGTTCAATTGAAATTGATACAAGGTGGTCAAAAAATCTAAATTTATAATTTGTTCCAATTAAATGTCAATTGAACACCAATTGATAGTGAGTGAAAAGTTGAGATAGGGACATGTAAACCGTTTTGACGAATAATGAACAGTTTCGACAGAAAAAAATCCTAAAGTTGGAAAATCTCGATTTTGCACACCCTATATATCAGTAACTTTCACTGCTAGACCCTAAGTATGATACGTCGTTGAAATCAGATCTTCAGGGAGAATTTGAAAATGAAATAAAATATAGGGTGTTTACATGAAAAAACATATCTTTGATGTGCTGTGACCTTACAGAACACCCTGTGTATTTCAAAGAAATTTTGAAATGTGAAGCTCGGTTATTACTTCAATTTTGATACATGACTTTTTTTTGTATCTCTCAAGACAACAGAGAAATCGAACTCTGGATTCTTAGTTGGCCACCCTGTACACCCCAAATTGTCAATTGGTGTTCTTTTACTCAAATTGTCTTTTCTTTTTACCTCATATGTAAATTTTATTCTATTTACAATATGTGTAAATGTTTTTTCTTTTATCCTAGGTGTGAATCTCAAATTGTAATTGTAATTCTCATCATCTTATGTGTAAATCATAATTTTAAATGTCTTGGCCTATGCTGCATACTTTTTTATAACTGATGTGTATATCTATTTTCGGATGGCTGCTGTATGCTAACAGGAATAAACATTATAATAATAATAATTATTATTATTATTATTTGGACAAATTGTCTTGTATTTTACCTGTTTGAGCAAAAAATTGGAAAATAGGGTAATTAATTAGCCCAAAATTAGCCATTTGATCTCAATATATCAAATGAAAAATCTATGTTTTCAAAAATGGCTCTGCTGAGTTGGGCAGAAGCTAGCAAAGCCACAAATTTTTTTATGATAGAGAGGAGCAAGAAAATCGGGAATAGGGTAATAAATTAGCCTAAAATGAGCACTACATTCTTACTATATCAGATATTCAAAAAATATTGTTCTTTAAAAATGGCTTTGCTGAGTTCAGCCAAAGCTAGCAAAGCCACAGATTTTTCTATGATAGGAAGGAGCAAAAAATTTGGGAATGGGGTAATGAATTAGCCTAAAATGAGCCTATAGATTTATGAGATGTTAAAATTCGAAAGTGGCTTTGCTAGCTTCTTTGGTATGTATAAGTTGGCACTTGACTAGCTTTACTATAAAAAAATGCCTATAGCAATAAACTTTTGTTAAATGAATCTTTTTGTTTTCTCAATATGATGAATTATCTTCAGCTAGAGTGAGTAGTTTTAATAAAGCCACTATACATTTGGCTATGTTTACTTTTCAAAAGCATGCTCATCATCCTAACTTTTCCACTGAATGTTTAGCTACTTCGACATTGTTTCTAAGATCATACACATTTGACTATGGTTATTTGACTACATCTGAGTACTTCATCACCAGTACATTTGAATTCTCAAATTACTTAATTAGGTTAGAATGCTCACTTTTCTCCTGTCTTCCAACTTCCAACTCTTCACAAGGCCTACCAATCGGATAGTTTGTACACAGGTAAGGGTCTATACAGTGGTTGGTATCCTCTTTTATATCCAATAATCTCCCTAATACCCAATGGTTCTCACTACAAGAAGTAGGTAGTTTATCCTAAGATATAAAATCAATGTTTTGGCCAATGGCTAGACCACAGTAGATCACACTGAAGAAATGATACAATGATAATGATACAAAGACTAATAAATTAAGCTAAACACAGTGCTCTTTACGATATCCAAGCCGGAGCCGCTTAACGCAATCTAAAAAGATGCTAAAAATCAATGAAGAAAAATTAAAAATAAAAGTTGAGGTTAAATAGACAAACGCCTCGCGACAGTCGCGCACACTACGTCCATCATTTTGGCTTCCGACATAATAATGTGATGGAAACATGGGTAGATGGTGTACTCACTGGTGCTGATATGGTGCTGATGCTCTTTCGTTCCAGAAATTCTTCTCATCCTCTCGAGAACAATGGTTCCAACGATCATAATCATGATAGATGGCGACATTGCACGATTATGACCAAGGTTCGTAGAACTGATGATCATTCTTGGATTATGACAAAATGTCATTTCCCATTATATTTCCACTTGTCACACTCGTCAAAGCAACATACAAGGTTGGTAGAACTGATGATTATTTTGTAGAAGAAGGTTGCCATTGTTGTTGCCTCGATCGCACCCCGCGAGTAACTCATGACGTAATAGGTCCTTTCTTTTGCACGAAAAGTGTAGCACTTTCGTACATTTCGTGTATGATATATGTACGCCGGCGCATGTATTGAAGTGACAGTTGTCAGTATTTTCGAATATTTGAATCATTTGGAACTTGAAAATGTAAAAATGATAATTTGTTCAGTCACTTCTTGTTGAAATTCGTACAAGTGTAATAAGACTAGTGAATTTGGTTTGTGTTTCCATAAATTTCCACAAGATGAGTCTATTCATGAGAAATGGATTCAATTTTGTGGACGTAATTTTAATTCATTTAATACCAAAACTTGACCAATATGTTCTGCCCATTTCGATGCCGAGGATTTTGAACGACACAAGCAGAATTGCTAAATCACACACCAAAGAGAAGAAAACTCAAGGTAGGAATCCCATCAATAATACCAATTACAACAAGAAAAACGCCATAAAGTATGGAAGTTTGGAAAAATGATCAGAACCAGACCAGTTGTGAATGAGATTCTTGCTGAACGGGTAAAATGGACATCAAAAGATATCGCACGTGTTTTCAAGTTGAGATATTTGAGCAAGAGGACGTTACCCAATGAAGAGGAGCTATGTTTATTTGAGAGATTCCTTGCAAACTATCCTTTACTGTGGGTTCACTTATAATAGTCATTTTACTTGATTCTTTGGGATTTTCTCTCCTCGTTTCTATAAAATAAAAATATTCGTATTATTTCAATATATTTATTGTAGTGGGTCAAATCATATTTTGTTATTTTTTTTATGCCCAAACACTTCAATTGTTCTGTTTTCGACTCTACAATATAATCAAACAATGAAATACTATTTTTTCTGCAACCGACACAAAAGTCGTCCATTTTGATACCAGAATTAGCTCTTGAATTGACGTTTCTATTACTGACACAAAAAAAGGTATGTTGCTAGGCAACATATATTTAGTTCCTAGGAGCTAAAGTTGAATTTTAGTTCCTAGGAGCTAAAGTTGAACTTTTTAGCTCCTAGGAACTAAAAAGGATGTACTGGGCGTCATCAAGAATAAACAACATTGTGACGGTTGGTTATTTGGGTTGAGACGCATACCTGATTTGTTTCCGATTTCAGCAGATTTGGCATTTTATACCCATGCTGGAGATATAAATACACCTTTATAGTTTAGTATTGGAATAATAAACATATTAGTTAAGTATTTTTGTTTTGAGCAGGGAAGCCTTCAAAATTCAAATACTTGCTTGATCTGTATTTCGTTCGTTATTCTCGGGATGGATAACTTGTTTTTGAATAATCACGGCAAGCAATAGTTTTTTTGTCTCAAACAACGATATTTTTTAGCTTCATTCGATTATCAAGTCAAACACAGAGTGTAGTATGGATAGAAATAAATAATCACTATTATCATTGTTGATATGCTCACTAACCTAACATTTTCCACGTCTTGTTCCTATACCTGGCACTGGCGCGGTATTTGCCATTAGAGCACCTGGTCCATACACAAATATGTCACTCTGTGGTTGTATTTATATTGAAACTACAATTCGAACATCCTCGAAAATCTAACCTGCTGTTAATGCAGGTAGAATATTCTCACCACACGGATTATTCGTCAATATTTGTTGCATTGCATACATATATGGCACGGCATTGGTGGTCTTCACATGTTTATTTGAGTTAATTGTATCGGTTGCAGAAAAAATAGCATGGTTCATTCGGATCAAAAGTGACTTTGTTCGACTCGCAAATTTTGCTTTCGCTCGGCTTCGCTGAACGCTCCGCCTCGCAAATACAAAATTCGCTTGTCAAACAAAGTGTCACTTTTTATCCTAATAAAACAATCTATTATTCTCTTGCATTTTCTATAGGTATCTACGGAAGTTTTTCAATTTTTCAGAATACAGAGTTATATTGATAAAATAAGTTATCTAATGTGTACGAATATTGGTCCACTGCTACTACTTCTGGATCATCAGTTGATTATTCTCATATTTTCTGTAGTTTCTTGTTCACTTTATCTGATTTGCAGGATATTTATAGGATGGATAGGTTCATAATCAATGCATAAGTAATCACTAGCTCCATAATTATGCTCCATACCTCAAAACACACATACCTGGTACCACAACCTGGTAAATAGCCCCTGGAACAAAATTTCAGATAGGTCTGGAAGGGATACGAACGTTCTCTCGAATAGCACAAAGTGTGTCAGGGGCAGCTGCAACAAAGATAGCATGATTTACGGATACCTGTCCTCTTCCAACTCGTGTTGTTTAATGGTGGATTGGTGTATAAATTTTCTTTTATCTAATAATTAAAGTAGTAAAACATTTTTTCTGTCATCTACACAGGCAAGAAAGTGAAGACATAAGTTCATTGTCTTAGTTCATGTGGAATACGAGGTGAAATATCTATTCATTTGGCGTGTTTTGTTGTAACAAAAGGACTGAATTTGTTGTTGTGAACACTGAACTGATTGTTGAGAAGGTTTGTGATTAGTATTGATAAACAATGGTGATTCATTGTGTCGCCTTTGGATGCTAGAAGAATGAACAAAACAAAAAGAAATTAGCATTCCATGGGTAAGTTGAATATTGTTCTCAGATTTTTGAAAAATATAAGTAGTTCATGAAATGATCATCAGTTAGGTTTACAATGTCCAGTCTCAGAATATGTTCAAAAACTATACCTATTTTATTTGTCAAAGTTAAATACTTCCATATTGATATTGAGTAATATTATTTATTGCAGTTTTCCATTCAAAAGACCAGACATTCTCGAATTATGGATAAAGGCAGTTACTATAGTGAGAATTGGACTCCAACTAAAAGCAGCAAGCTTTGTGGGGAGCATTTCCTGCCAACAGATTATTCAGGCATACCAGGTACTGCTAGGTTTTTGAAAGCAGATGCTGTACCCAGTATATTTTCATTTCCTCAGCATTTGTTATAAAAAAATGCTGATTCCCCTAGAAAAATAAGAAAACTCATAGGTACCTAGTTGATTAATAATGAAAAAGAAGTATGTTTGCACCTATTTAAAATAAAAAAAACTAGCTAGTAATTTGTTGTAGTTTATCTATGACTTTGACTTGCCTACCACTTATTCCAGCTCCCAAGTTTCGAAGTTGATCAATGAAGGAACTCAAACTGTTTCATTAGAGAAGGATATTGTATTGAGGAGAAAAGTGAACATACTGAGACAAAAAGTAAAAAGGAGAGACCTAAAAATTTCAAACATGAAAGAATAAGTAGTTCAATCAATTTCCAACAGTGGGTATAGTAATGACAATTAATGAGTGACCTAATGGAGGAATGGGAACCTATGGAAATTATGCTCAAAATGCACTCATCAATACCATTCAAGAACCTCTTTTCAAATTTTTCCTATCGTTTTTCTTTTCCTTCTGATAGTTCTGAGACATTGTGCTTTGCTCACCCTGTACAATATATTGTGAAATTTGAATAAAAATATATAATTTCAATTTTGTATTCATTTGACTTCCTGATCCTGTAAGAGTAATATTGAAATTTCATTTTAAAGTCAATAAAAAAATCAGTAATAATTTTTTAATGATATATAATTGATTTTACAACATTATCCTTTTTCCTAACTGAATATTTTTATTTAATCACGTTTGCTCTTAAATAGAAGCAAAAAACGAGAAAATATTTCAAATTATGCGAGCGCTTCCCATTAGCCAACACAAGATAGAGAGAGATAGGTATCCGTAAACACTGCGGGTTGCCTGAAAAATATTTTTGCCTCACTCGTCGTTCACAGTGGGTCCCTTCCAATTGACTACTGATCCATACAAAATTGCCTTCTCATTTCGAAGATTGAAGGTATTATACAGAAGTATATGTAAATATCCATATTTTATAATGGTACTTATATATATACTATAAATTAATATAAATATGCTGAGCAGACCAAAAAGTTTGTATACGCGTGCACGAAGACCGACCCTGGAGGCAAAATATTGAAACACAACCTCATTCTTCTGTGAATTATTGAAACACAACCTCATTCTTCTGTGAATTATTGAAACACAACCTCATTCTTCTGTGAATTATCGAAACACAACCTCACTTTTTTACGCTTTTTTATTTGTTTTACAGAGGAATCAAAAGGTTGAAATAGTTTTTCACAATATTTTGGCATACGAATCGCGTTTCTTGCGTTATTCATTAATTCAAGCATGCCTTTGCATTGTGCTGTTGTACAATGCACAAAAAATGCAGCAAGAGACTAGGGAATATGATTTTTCAGGTTAATAGTTATCTCACATAGTTATTATTATGAAATGTTGTCATTCCTTATCAAAATTCCTTCTGCCTTCTGCCACTTCTGCAATTCAAGCTAATGCTGCTAATAGATTGAAAATGTCTACAACACACACGATCGTCAGCATGTCAGACCAGTCCTCCCGATTGATTGCATGAATCCAATCTTCTTGCATCATTCTAGAAATTTCAGGTATATTTCTGTTAGCTCCTATTGCAGAAGGGATTCCGATGAGAAATCAGAGAAATTACCAAATTTCAAAAATGAAAACTATATGTGAGTGTTATATATAATATTATTTAGGAACCTATGGTATAAGAAAAATATGAGGATCTGTGGTTGTTGATTGTCAGGTATTGTCAAATAAAGATTTATATGAAAATACGAGTTTTGAAAATAAATAATAATAATTATACCATGGCGCAGTCGATGCAGTAAGAACCACCACTCCAGCTGTATTGAAATTTGAAGGAAAATTGGTTAAGTTTCAAACAAGCTTTTGAAATATATCTTGTCGCATCTGCTTTCGATAAAGAAACGAAAGAAAGGCAAGTAGCAATATTTCTGAATGTTGTTGGACAAGAATCAGTGAAGTTATTCAATTCATTGAAGTTGGAGGACGAGGAGAAGAAAGACATAGATGAAGTTTTGAAAGCATTTGAAGAGTACTGTTCACCAAGAAGAAATATACTTCATTCAAGATTCCTTTTCTACAGTAGAAAACATGATGAAATGGAACCATTTGATTCATACCTAATGGACATAAGGAGGTTGTGTCAAGATTCAAGAGATCGTGAATCACAACAAAAGCTAATAAAGAAAGGGTCAGTTACTTTAAAAGAAGCTATAGACACAATTAGATTAGTCGAAGCCCTGAGGGGGCAGAAGGACGATCTAGCCTTCATAGCCATCTAGTGGCTTAAGTGCAAGGTGTATAGGTAGATTCATCAATCATACCTTGCGACTAAGTCGTGCATATAGACCCCTACGTCTATATGCTTACAGAAAAGACATCCATGTCAGATTCTGTAGACTATCGCAACACCTGTAATTCTCAAAGTGGTTTAATGTTCCACTAACAGATGGTGATAAACCTAGAATCTCAAGACTAAGAGATTCTAGAATGATAAACCTAGAATCTCTTAGTCTTGAGATTCTAGGTTTATCACCATCTGTTAGTGGAACATTAAACCACTTTGAGAATTACAGGTGTTGCGATAGTCTACAGAATCTGACATGGATGTCTTTTCTGTAAGCATATAGACGTAGGGGTCTATATGCACGACTTAGTCGCAAGGTATGATTGATGAATCTACCTATACACCTTGCACTTAAGCCACTAGATGGCTATGAAGGCTAGATCGTCCTTCTGCCCCCTCAGGGCTTCGACTTGTTTGATATATGGAGGTACCCTTCGTGAATCGATTGTCAGCTGGCCAGTGCAACTGATGAGACTTATGGCAAGTCGAAACAGTCTGTCTTGCATCAGCTGACAATCGATTCACGAAATTTCCCTAGAATCTCTTAGTCTTGAGATTCTAGGTTTATCACAATTAGATTAGCTGAATTATTAAGAAAACAAACGAAGGAAATTCAAACTTCAGAAATCAACAGAATAGAGAAGCAAGTAGCAACAACAAAGAAAGAAGAAAATGAAAATTCCAATCAGTCGGGGATGAACATCAGCAAATCATACAGGAATACGGAAAACACCAATTATTTCAAGAAACCACAAAGTAATTATCACTCTTCGCGAAAATGTTTCAGGTGTGGATTATCCCATAAATATAAACAATGCCCAGCCTTCGGAACAAAATGTAAGAAGTGTAATTATATGAATCATTTCTGTTCTGTATGTAAGAATATATATACAAATTTTTTTTTTTTTAGTTGAAAATGTAGATATCAAATTCAAAATTGATACAGGGGCAGATGTCAATATAATTCCTTTGAGATATTTGAATCAAATTGAAAATTTCAACAACAAAAAATTTACTTTGAAAAAATCGATGCAATCTTTGGAAGCATATGGTGGCTATAAAATAGATGTATGCGGTGAATTGGTTTTCTCAGTATTTTATAAAAATGTTCACTTCAAAATCGAATTCATCATAACTAATACAAATTCTAGACCGATTCTGGGGCTCAAAACTATACAAAAACTTGGTTTGATACATAGAACTGTGAATGATTTGGAATGTAACTCATTGTTCAAAAATAAAATTATACAAAAATATTCAGATGTATTCGATGGCAATGGGGTAGGAACTTTCAAAAATGAATATAAACTGAAGTTGAAAAATAATGTACAACCTACAAGTAAATCACCCTACAGAATTCCTCTGAAATTAAGAGAGGATGTGAAAATAGAACTTGACAGATTGGAGAATATGGGCATAATAAAAAAATGTTCGGAGCCGACAGAATGGGTACATAGGTTAGTCATAGTTGAAAAACCAAATAAAAAATTAAGATTATGTCTCGACCCCAAAGATTTGAATGATGCAATAGTGAAGAATTATTACAGCATTCCAACAATGAATGATTTGTGTTCTAAAATTAAAAACTCCAAGTATTTTTCAGTTTTAGATTTGAAGGATGGTTTTTGGCAGATATCATTGAATGATGAAAGCCAAAAATTGTGTAGTTTCGGAACGATGTTTGGTTGTTATTCTTTCAAAAAACTACCATTTGGTTTGAATATATCCGCTGAAATATTTCAAAAATATAATGAGAATATGTTTGGAGATATTGAAAATGTGTTTATATATTTGGATGATATCTTGATTTTTGCAGATTCTTTGGAACAACATGATATAATTCTGGAAAAAGTTTTGTCGAGGGCTAAAAATAATAACATCAAATTTAACAAAAAAAAATTCCAATGTCGCGTTAATGAAGTTAGATATTTAGGTCATAAATTCACTGAAGGTACAATGAGGCCTGACGAAGACCGTATAAAATCTATATGTGAATATGATATGCCTCATGATAAAACTTCTCTTCAGAGATTTTTGGGTATAATAAATTATCTAAGAAATTTCATTCCAAATTTATCAGAATTATCGAGTCCTTTGAGGGAACTATTGAAGAAAAATGTAATTTTTCAATGGCTAGATACGCACACAAAATGTTTCAATATGCTCAAATCTATATAATTACTTCGGGTCAAGTACTTCAAAATTTTGATACTTCGAAAGAGATAGTTATTCAAACTGATTCAAGTAAAACGGGGATATATAGGTTGTGTACAGGGTATCCCAATTTGGGCACTTTTGCGGGGTATCTTCCTTATCAGTAAAGATAGAGCATTGCGGTTTTCGCGACAGTGTGCTACTTTTTTATGAAATTAATAATGGCGCAAGCAGAATTGTGATAGCTCTTCCGGTTGTCGAGATACAGGGTGGAATTGAAAAATATCACTTTTCAGGCACCCTCCGTGTCTCAGTTATCTTTGAACTTATCGAAGAAGTTAAAACTTGTTTCTATAGAGTTTTTCTCGTAGAATCCAGTGGCGTAGTTATTTTTTTGCTAGCACCTTTTGTTTTTTAGTTATGGAGCAAACATATGTTTTTTTAAATGGAACACCCTGTATATTATTTCATATATACATTGAGCATGAAGTGGGCTTTCCAAAAATATATAATTGTATACAATTATTTTCCATTTAAAAAAACATATGTTTGCTCCATAACTAAAAAACAAAAGGTGCTAGCAAAAAAATAACTACGCCACTGGATTCTACGAGAAAAACTCTATAAAAACAAGTTTTAACTTCTTCGATAAGTTCAAAGATAACTGAGAGTGAAAAGTGATATTTTTCAATTCCACCCTGTATCTCGACAACCGGAAGAGCTATCACAATTCTGCTGGCGCCATTATTAATTTCATAAAAAAGTAGCACACTGTCGCGAAAACCGCAATGCTCTATCTTTAC
Organism: Phaedon cochleariae; assembly: GCA_918026855.4. Lineage (NCBI taxonomy): Eukaryota > Metazoa > Arthropoda > Insecta > Coleoptera > Chrysomelidae > Phaedon > Phaedon cochleariae. The sequence goes on from OU896710.1 coordinate 24,000,850, forward strand.
TGATAAGGGAGATACCCCGCAAAAGTGCCCAAATTGGGATACCCTGTACTTCTCCAAGAAGGAAAACCAGTATGTTTTGCTTCTAAGAGCTTATCAGAAACTGAAATGAGATATGGTCAAATTGAAAAAGAATTTTTGGCAGTGCTATATTCTTGTATCAAATTTAATCATTATATTTATGGAAGAAAAACTACAATACACACTGACCATTTGCCATTGGTGAGTTTGATGAAAAAAGAAATTAATAAAATTCCATCTAGTAGATTGCAACGAATAAGATTGGAATTAATGAGATATGATATAAACCTAGTGTATAAACCAGGAAAATTGATGTTTATTGCTGATGCAATTTCCAGAGCTTGCTCAAAAGCAGATAAAACGAATACAGATTCATGTTTGAGTGATGTTGTCCACACTATCAATATGAGTAATGCATACAAAACAGAATTCCAGAAAGAGACTGAACTTGATCCAATTCTAAAAAAAAATTATTGAGTATTATAATAATGGTTGGCCAAATTCAAAATCTCAGGTAGATGAAATGTTGAAATTTTTCCTCAATAAACAAAATCAGATTTTTGTTGAAGATGGATTGGTTTATATGGAGGATAGGATAATGGTTCCTTTTCGTTTCAGACAAAAGGTATTGAAAAATTTACATGAGTCACATTTTGGTATATCGAAAACAAAAAGTAGAGCAAAGTCATTATTTTATTGGCCTAGTTTGGACAATGACATTGAAAATTATATCACTAAGTGTGGAATTTGCGAGAAATACCAATCAAGGAATGTGAAGGAACCTATGATTATACAAGAATCATCACCTTCATATCCTTTTGAAAAAATAGCATGTGATATCCTGGAATTTTCGGGTATATCATATTTAGTCCTTATAGACTATTTTTCAAAATGGATAGAACTCGTTAAATTTTATCATCCAAAAATTCCGGTACCATTATTAAGTCTTTGAAAACTATATTCTCAATTCACGGAATACCCAATATACTAGTCGCAGATAATATGCCTTTCAATTCATTCGAATTTAGAAATTTTAGTAAGGATTGGCAGTTTGAAATAAAAACATCAAGCCCATATTATCCGAAAATTAATGGCCTTGCAGAAAAAGCTGTCGGTATCTGTAAAAATATACTGAAAAAATCAATTGAGGGTAACATAAACAAAGAAATTATGCTTTTGGAATATCAAAATATGCCAGTCACTGGACACAATTATTCTCCAGCTCAAATTCTATTCAGTAGAAGAACAAGAACTAAGTTACCAAAAAAAAATAAACTATTGAAACCTGTTATTATTGAAAATTTCACAGAAACATTAGACAAAGTAGCCGAAAGAGATAAATTTTATTATGATAAAAATTCAAAAAGAAAAGTATGCTCATATGGTCCCGGTGATAATGTGGTATATAGAAATAACAATAGGTGGGAACCTGCGTAAGTAATCCAAAATCATACTGCACCACGATCAGTTTTGATTGAGGATGAAAATGGAAGAGTAAAAAGGAGAAATAATTTTGATATACGAAAATCAATGAATGTACCTTTTTTTTGTATGAATGGGAATGAAGATGATAATTTAGAAAATGATGTTGAGCATGGAAGTTCACAAAAGAATGAAAGTTTTAGTGAAAACATAGAAAATGAAAATATTGATATCAGTCCAGATGAAAATGTTGAGATTGGTAATTTTCCGTCTACATCTGGAATGCCACCATCTGAAAATACATTTTATCAGACACGATCAGGAAGGACATCCAAACCTCCACAGAGGTTTGAACATATTATGTGAAACATATTTGCTTTTCTAAAAAAAGGGAGATGTTATATATATTATTATTTAGGAACCTATGATATAAGAAAAATATGAGGATCTGTGGTTGTTGATTGTCAGGTATTGTCAAATAAAGATTTATATGAAAATACGAGTTTTGAAAATAAATAATAATAATTATAACAGTGAGTGACTATAGTAGGTACTTACTTTCAAATCATGATGTACCATCCGGATTGCTTCATCTTCCGCTGCAGTTTTTGTGCATTTTACAACAGCACAATGTGATGGCATGAGCGAATTGATGAATAGCGGAAAAATACGATTTATATGCCAGAATAATTGTGGAAAACTATTTCGATCACTTGTAAACAAATAAGTAAAGTGACGTTGTTTCAATGTTTTGCCTCCAGTGTCGGTCATCTGACAGTTCTTGCACGCAACCCTTTTGGTAAACATTTCATGACATTTTGCTTTAAGGTTGACAACTTGTCATCTTACTGCCTGTGACGTCACGAGTGACCGTTTCCCCCCTTACCGCACTATCGATCGAGGCAACCTCTCGAGTGATTTAGATAAATCGTAGGCTATATTCCGAATTCAACTAATCAGTACTATCAGTAGATCCACTGACTCTGCTGAAAATCTGTGTTCCGAAATATAAAATCAAAAATACAGTGCTGTAATTCGGAACACGTTGTCATGATTTTCATCAGTAGTCAGCAGCAGTTGATCAGCTGGTGAAATTTGTCAGTCTGTAGTTTCTCGTTCGTCTGAACTAGATATTCAGACCCCTGCTTGATATAAATTTAAGGAAATTTCATATCTAACATTGAAGAGCAATCGATTCTTGTAGCCTCCATATTTTCTACGATTGTTGACGATGACGATTCAAGCTCGAGTGATGAAGAGTACTTTATATAAATATAGCTATTTGTTGCCATCAATGTCTGATGATGCACCAGATTGGGAATTGAAAGATTTATGGAAAACGTGATATATGCCATTAATGATGATGAATGTAGGATACATTTCAGGTCCATTTAGTAATTGATTCAGACAATGCTGCTTTTTTTAAAATAATTCTACTACTTTATACTCCATATCATTCTCAGAGTTTATTATTTCGATAACAGGTATTTTCTGATATTGAGAATAATAATATTAACAACGGGAATAAATGTTACATTCCTTCCCCCTCTAAAATAATGACAGTTCACTGAAGCCACACTACCTTTCGATACTCAGCCTATAGTATGCCTGCGCACAAGCATCAGTCACTTTCAGTGAATATTTTGATTTCGGAATGAAAAATCAGCAGATTCAGTACTGTTCAGTTGAATTCGGAATATAGCCATATTAAGCGGTCGAGTGATTGTTCTCAAGTTTTCATTAATTCGTAAAATTGGTCGAGTACGCGCATCATCTAATTATATTTATCATTAACATAATATCAGGAATGTAAAGTATTATATCCCCTATTAATAACACACCCAGGTAACACGGAACTCTCTGCATATCTCTCAGAATGCAAAATCCTCCTGCGAGGTGCCAAAGATCACTATAGGCTGTCACCATGGGAAATACTCTCTGGGAATCGTCCGAAAGAAATTGCGGAGATCTCGCCTCAGATTAGAAATATTCCTCATTATTGCGAATGCTTGAGGTTATCTATATATAACAAGAAATGAATAGGCATTTCTTTCTGCGAGCACCCAAGGATATCCTAAAGTAATCACAAACATTACCTGAATAATTAATGAATATTCCAGAAATAATATTGAGTTGAATATCGAAAACATAGAAAATCTGCATTGAATGGCATTAAATAACCTTCCTAAAATGGCTCATGAAGAATTTGGTATATTTGCAGCCCCCTGATGGTAGATATACTATAATCAGTCTTTATTTTCAAATAGTATATTGTCTCTGAAAATTGCGTGTCAATCTATTTGGAATACAACGATATAACACATACCTGGTGTTCTGTTCATATTGATAACTACAAGAACATGAACATTTTGTGACTTTTTTACGTTACTTAAATGAAAAATTCCAAAAATTTCACAGGTAAGAAGTATTAATGACAGATATTTCATTCTGAAGTGCAGAACATCAATCATTGCAGACAGTAGGTACCTATCTAGTGGTGTATCAATCAATCTACTTTTATTGTGAGAAATTTTTACAAACATGGGAGGAGGCAATTTTCAATCGATGAAACGTAAATAAGGTCAAAGAATTTCATTGTTTTTGTTGTTATTAATGAACAAGATACAAAGTACCGATGTGCCATCGTTCTTTTCCAAAATAGAATGATGTGCAATTCTCAATGACAATAATATACAGGGAGTCCATCCAATAAGAATTGAGGGGTAACTACCAGGGGGCTGTTCGATTCAATAAATTTCTTTCAAGTCATAAACAAAGTACTTTGATGTCATTTGAGGCATATTTACTATTTTTTGATCATCTTGTCGAATACGCGAGTTTTTGCCGATACCTATATATATACAGGCTGATCCACGGTGGATGGCCTATTAGAAGTATCTGGAGAACGAAAAGACAGAACATTCTGAAAATTGGGATGCTTCGATAATTGAACATTCTCTATCCGTCTAAAATATTTTCATCGATACAGTGTTGCCACTTCTATCAGAAACAACTAGCAACTTCGTTAATTAATCTATGATAACAATAATTGTATACTACATACTTAATTTTTTTACTGTCTCAGAGAATTTGTTCAACAGGTCATATTATTATCTCCCCACCATCATGGAAGATTTTTCAAATTTTGCAGTAAATTAATAATGATTATCTGCTCTGACGAAATAGACAAAAATATTTCAATTCAATATCTACTTCAAATTCGTGGGTAAATATCAGACGACCTTTTTTTTAAATGAATACCCGGTCAAGTCCTCAAAGATGTTTATTTCAAGTGAATAAGTTCACTTGATCAATGTCTGGCTATAGAATAATAAATAATTGGAGCTCAATACGTTGATATCTGAAAGTTTGGTAACTTCATCTTCGGCGCTGGAACAAATATCGAGTAAATTCATCTTCACCCGGAAAAATTTAGCTGGCGCTAGTTAGACTTCGCCGATAGGCGACTGCTGATAACCAATGACCTCCGAAAAATTGAACACCATACCATATAAGTGCCTATCATGTGGCGATTGATGCGAATATCGCTCTTGAAGGCCTCGTTATTAGGCGATGTGCACGGATTCTTGAAGAATTCATAGTTGCGAGCACTTGAAGAGTTCGCCATTAGTAATTGATGCAAATTTCCTAAGATATCTTCAGGATCTCAATGTGCTGCATGGGCAAGATGTCCATTATTTGTTCAAGATGTCCATGGACACATTCTGGACAAACGTAGGATGTGTCAACAGGCAACAATCCTATGTTGTCAAACATTGGTGCACGACTGCACGGAGAGAACACCTGAGACTGATAATTTATTTATTCAAATTCAAACCTAGCGTTTTGATGATTTTCATACAATACGTTCGATAGACAGTAAATCAAAAGTTGGGATAGGGACATGAAAGCCATTTTGACCAATAATGAATAGTTTCAACGCAAAAAAATCCTAAAGTTGAAAAATCTGGATTTTGAACACCCAATATCTCTGTAATCATTCTCGCTAGACCCCAAGTGTGATGCAATGATGAAATCAGCTCACAAAGGAGAATGCGAAAATACAATGAAATACAGGGTTTCCCATAAGAAAAAGTATAACTTTAATACGCCACGCATTTCTGAGTTACCCTGTATAAAGCGAAATAATTTGGATATGTGCTGCTCATGATCCTAGATTATCTCTAAAATTTTTATTCATCTATCTCAAAATAGTAAAGCAGTTATCTCACTTTGCCACACTAATGACTAACCCTGTATTTCTCCGAAAACGGTAAAAAATACATAGAATAGTACATATATATGTATATGTTTATTTGAGAAATAAAAACACGAAAATATACTCAGATAGTCGCCAAATATATAGGGTGTTCGATTCACCGACGTATATCTGGAAAGAGGTGGTTGGATAATGTGATTTAGCAAATATTTAAATATATAGGGTCATTCACCTAACAACTTCATGAGATGGTTAAAAAGAACCAAAAGAGATATCAATCTGAATTTTTGGGTACAGCCATTGCGTGATGAGATCTATTTTTCTAAAATATTTACAATTAGCTTCACTTTCGGTTGAACCGAAAGTGACATTAACTTTGTTTTATCAATGGGACAACCTGTACATTACTGCATTTTTAGATCCTCTCTAAAGAGCTGATTTCATCGATACATCACACTTGGTCCAGCGGACATGAGTACAGATGAATAGGGTGTTCAAAATCGAGATTTTTCAATTTTTGAGTTTCTTTGTGTCGAAAATATTCATGATTGGTCAGAACGGCTTACATGCATGTCCTTATTTCTCAACATCTGAATAAATATCTACTGACATTTAACTGGAAAAATACAGAGTGCTCAAGATTCAGAATTCTGATAGTCATGAATTTTCTAATGTTGAAAAATTTCGATTTTGAACACCATGAAATACAGGGTGTTTTATTAAAAACGTAGTTACTGTTACTTCCGGTTCAACCGGAAGTGACAGCAAATTAAAAATATCACGCTATGGCTGATGTACCCGAAATTTCAGATTGATATGCCTCTTTTGGTTCTCTATAAACATCTCATGAATTTGGTAGATGAATGACCCTGTATATATTCCATTCTACAAAGTGGTACACTTCTCGAGCAATCATTGCTCATAGAATTTAAATTGGATGTTATAGTAATACGTTTTCAAGATTTTATATTGCGAGCTTAAAATTTATTTTTATCACTTTTAGATCTCATTCAACTTCACAAGAAAAAAGATACAAATGATACATAATTCGGCGCCAATTGAGGGTATTATTGGCTATTCACCTACCAATAATAATATTATAATATTGTTTCGATCCTTCGCTCCTACGTTCTTCCCGCACGTCGCTAGGTGATCTGTGCCCGCCATAAACAATATCGCGCTTGGCGGGGTTCTCCCACTACGTTGCTCATTTACGTCCTCCTTTCTCCAGACGCTAGTTGAGTGTTTCGTAATGCCATTTCCATAAACAAACTACACTCTAGCCATTTCATTCGCAGAATCGATGAGTCACTTATTCAAGTGAAGGGCCACTCAGGAGATCGAACTGGTGAAACTGATTAATGCGCATTTAGGATCTGTCATGTTACACTCATGAATACGCAAAATCAATACGAGGAAAATAGACGTATCGAAGGAAAAAGTTGGGAGGGGTCTCCTATGGAAGGTTGCTAAAACCATACATAGAGTACCTAGTGAAAAACGAATGAAATATGCCGTATTCAGGTCTCATAGCTTCCAAATACCCAGATATGTGAACTTTATTTCAAAAAACGCAGCGAATTTGCATGTCCTGGATTCGCCTGCAATCATCAGGAAGATATCCTGGGGAATATTCCATTGATTAGATTTATTCAAAACCCATGATCATTGTCAAGTTTCAATCACAGGAGAACGTTAATATTTAACCCCCTGTGTAATATACAATGCATACCTAGTTGCATTTCAGTTGCATTCAATATTATTTGTGACACATATTATAAATGTTGGTGATGCAGAATTATTAACCTCTCAAATACCCTTTTTTAGGCAGTAAATGAATCTAAATTTATTTGTTTGATTTGTTCTCCTGTCCTTCAGCACAGGCAATATCTTTCTACAGGGATTGGCTTGAGAAAGAGGTTTGTTGAACTTTATTGTTTCTGTAGATGGCGTCCAAATACAATCTTATGCCAATTGTTATATTTTTGACAAAGTAACATGATATTGTAAGTAAATGAACCACGACCCATTTGTCCCGACTATATGAGCTGACAGTTCGCACAGTATAACCTGACATTTCTGAATTTCTCACGTTCAAGGGTTATAGTTTGAAAACCAAATTGTTAGCGGGTTTCAAGAAAATAAAGGAGATTCCTTCCCAGTTTTTTGGATGTATGATGAATTGACATTCATCATACAGGACGTGGAAAGAAATTCTGAATTGAGAAAAAAACCTAATCACGAATCTGCGATTGAGAAGGTCTATAAAAATAACAAGTTTCATCGTTTAAGTTTGAACCCCTTGATTGGGTGAAAGTATTGAGAAGGAACATCCTCAGATATATTTATGAACACAAAAAATGGATATATGTATAAAGAAATACATTGAGAATTCGCATTCTTCATGTGATGAAAATATTAATTATTTCTCGTTTTCTTCAACAGAAAACAACTACTTTCCTGGCTATATGCCACGACGACTATTGAATTACTTCTATTGAAATTGAGAATTGACATGAGTATGGGTTCCGGGTCACAGGGGGGTGCCCGGGAACGAGATGGCCGACGAGCTAGCTAGAATCGGATCCGCGACATCGTTCTGGGGGCCGGAGCCTGCACTGGGCATAACCCACTAAACATGATACATAACAAAAATATTTTTCAGTTATAAGTTTTGTGATATTGTTGAGATAACATTGCCATAATATCCTTCTGAAGTATCCAACATAATATTATGAAGTAAAACGTTTATAAGACGTTGCATCAATATTGATATCAATACCATTAGATAATATTTTGATATTATGATTTTAAGTTCATCAGATATATCTCAGACAGAGTTGTTATGTTATTTGTGCAACGTTTTCGTTTCACCACCTTATAACGTAGCTAACATGTATAGGGGATATAATTAAGGGGATAATATTATTCCTCCTACGGCAAAGTAACCTTGTCAATTGTCAAAAGTCGATTCAATTCCATTCCAGCCATTTTGTTTGTTGTCTATTATGGTGAACAGGTCAAACAGTGTGATCAGTGTTAAACTTGATTTTCAGATATTATTCGTAGTTATTAAAGTAAGTCAAGAACTAAAGAATAAGTCTATATAGGACTCAAATAGACTCGAATGAAAATATGAACTGCTCATGATACCTATTTAGATTCCAGGTTTGTTCTGCTGGAATATAGAAATGCAACCAATATGTATCTGCATTTCATAATATGTGAAAAAGTAGGAGGGATTCGTGAATACGTATTGTGTTCATATTTCATGAATTACAAAAATAATGGGTGAGTTATATGTCATAGCTAGAAGAAGAACATAGAAAAGAATTTCAAAATAAGTCAGAAAACTTCCAAAAACCCGGATATATTTACCTATTACTTTTCAGAAAGTCAGTAAGAGATCACTGGACTATGCAGAAATCATAAAGCTATATAAGCTTGGTATGACTGGATTCATGAAGCATAATAACTAAAATGATACATAGATAGATAGTAGTTAATCTGTCTCAAATTATCACTATGCAACTGGATCATACTTATAGTCTCTCAGGAGTACGGTAAGATCAATTCTTATTCAAGGATAGATCATCTTCTCTGTCTTTTGTGAAGATCATTTAGATGATTGTCTTGATGATTCCAGACAAAATAGACATAACCTAAAAACTCCTAGAAAATAATTAGAATGTTAAAATACAATATTGTTTAGATGTATCGAGTAACATTGAATATACGTTATAAAGTAACATCGATTTTATGTGATTCCTGATATATTTATATAATATTTACTATCAACATTACATTGTAATATTTAAAAGAGGCACAAAAGCCTATTCCCACAACGTATCTGTGACATTATGCATCTCTCTGAATAACATCACAAAGTAACAATGTAATATAACTGTAACGAAGTTACTTTTATTTTGAGTGTTATATGAGACATACGGTATAGTAATTAACAACTTTTGTAAATAGTGAGCTAGGAATTCCGTTCTTTTTCGTGAATGATATAAATAATACCCCGGAAGTATTATTCATAGTCTTCATCATCCACGATTTAGTTTTGATCAGTTGTAAATATTTTGATTTGATAATTAATAAAACGCGGAGTGGATATCAGAGCGATATCCATCCAAGTATACGTATCTCGGGTGCGCCCCACCATTTGAGAGAAGTGGTGGAAGCTCGCCTAGCGAGTCGCCGTTGCTCAGAGAGACCGGCGGAGAATCAGGATAGCTTGTGCGCTTAGCCGGCTATACACGCGCAGCCAGCAGACCAGCGGGACCAAGGACGAGCCGACACCGAAGCCAGCCGAGGACTACCGACGGAGAGGGGAGAGCCGCCTAGAAGCCAGAGGACTGGGGACTAGGAAAGGAGTCCAGCGAGAGCAACCGACCAGACAGCCACGCCAGCATACCAGACCGGACCGACCGACAGAGGACAGGAGAATAGAGAAAGAGCGTTAGGTGAGGACAGCGGAGAGTAATACCAAATGGGAGTCTCCGGGATGCAGGATAGTATTGTGTATCTAATATAAGTTCTCTTTCAGCCGTGATTGATCTAAGTGTGACGTATCACCTGATCGTTGAGATGCACGATAGATAACTTGCGTGCATGCATACTCAGTGAGTATCTCCTGTATGCAAGATTTTGTTGCATTTAATATAAGTTCTCTTCCAGCCGTGGTTGATCTAAGTGTGACGTATCACCTGATCATTCAGATGCACGATAGATAACTTGCGTGCATGCATACTCAGTGAGTATCTCCTGTATGCACGATTTTGCTGTATTTAATATAAGTTCTCTTTCAGCCGTGATTGATCTAAGTGTGACGTATCACCTGATCATTGAGATGCACGATAGATAACTTGCGTGCATGCATACTCAGTGAGTATCTCCTGTATGCACGATTTTGTTGTATTTAATATAAGTTCTCTTTCAGCCGTGATTGATCTAAGTGTGACGTATCACCTGATCATTTGAGGTGCACGATAGATAACTTGCGTGCATGCATACTCAGTGAGTATCTCCTGTATGCTAGATGTTGCATGTATGTACAGCATTGATGTAGTGTAATTATTAAAGCTTGCTGCTAGTTTTGCTTTTAATACTATAGACTGCAATTTTCATTAAGTTTAGTTGCTTTGAATAACCCGCGAGCTGGCATTCGAAATTGAATTGAATACCGTATGTCTCGAGAGAGAGGGGGTATTGATCATAGCATCTGATTATTGTATATAATGTAAATTAGATTTGTAAATAAGTAATTGTAAGTAATCTTGTAGATGCATTTAGAATATATAGTTGTAATATATCATTGAGTTTTATTCCATTCACTATTGGTGCAACTAATAATCCAGGGAATAAGTTGAATATAAGGAATGTCACTTTGACAGTTGAAGTCTCAGACCCCTGGAAAATACTATCTCCACTGAAAGTTGCCCGGTGCAAGTGGACCTACCACTATAAAATAGGTGGCGCCCGAGTACATTAGTTATTAACCCGAGTTGGGGCGCTAAACAACTTATCTCAGAGTAGATAACCTTACAAATTTGGCGCCCGAGCAGGGACCGAGTTAAACCGAGTTATACCGAGTTAAACCGAGTTATACCGAGTTAAACCGAGTTATACCAAGTCGGACCGAGTTAAACCGAGTAAAACCGAGTTTAACCGAGATAACCCGAGTAAGCTATTTTTGTATATAGACAAGTAAATATTCTTTCAGTTAGGGCTGGATATCAAGGATTGTATTTTCAAGTTGCTATGATCACTCTGCCTCGAGACATACGTGAAGCTTGAGCATTTTAACCCTAAAACTATTTAGTCACGGTAGGGATTGTTTGGCCATAGTGTTTCAACAGCTGTCAGTTTGACAGCTGTCCAGACAATTGGAGTCATAGTCGTGTGGCACATCGTTTTCTAGGTTTTCAGGGACGAGAAAACCGTTTAGGACATTCCCAAGTTGTTACTGTCGTCTGTTCACGGGATATCCGAGTTCAACCGAAGACCGACGGAAATTATTTGAACTTGGACATCAAGAAAATCGATCGAGGATTCTATCTCGAGATTCTGAAGAAGTCAGACGTGCTGATCAATCGTATACACCGAAAATGAGGAACGAAGACACTACAAAGCCTCCCGAGTCCGCAGAAGGACAGACTTCACCGTCGAAGAGTAAAGAGCCTGTAGATGTCAGAGTGAGCTGGGTTTATCAGCTGAAGAAAGCTGATATAGACGTGGAACTGTCTAAGTTTGGCCTTGAAGTCACTGGAACAGTTGAGGACAAAAGGAGACGACTGGTTAGGTTCCTGAGGGAAGGTCGAGTGGGTACCGCCCCACCCACACCGACTCCAGGGAGTGTCCCACTGACTTCGACTTGGACATTCCCGAATCTGAACACCGTACCCCCTGTGAATGTGACTTCAACCGGAACCGCACAGGCAACAACCGTACCGACTATGGCCGTACCGACCATGATGACAGCTCCATCTACATCAATGGCAACGGCGAGTCCAGAACCGATACGCACTCGAGACTGGAATTTGTCATTTGATGGGCTAGGAGACCCAGTAGCATTTCTGGAGAGGCTCGATGAGATCAGAGTATCCCAGAATATACCAGCTCATCGATTGATAGCCGTATTACCCGATCTGTTCCAAGGGGAAACCGCCCTTTGGTACCGAAACAACCGTTCAGCCTGTACAACGTGGAATGCATTTGTGGAATTGTTTAAAATCTTCTACTTTCCTGTCAACTACCAAGTAGACCTAGAGGTTGCTATTGGTAGACGTCTCCAAGGACCAAACGAGCCTGTACAAGCTTACATAACCGATATCCAGACGCTTGTGCGAAGGCATGGGAGTATGACACCGGAACAAGAGCTGACGTGGCTATACCGGAACTTGCTACCAGAATATCGACAGCATATCAAAAGAAGTGACTTTGCCGATATTGTTACTTTTTCTCGTGCTGTGAAGGAGTTTGAACTTCTCAGAGGAGAGATACAGGAGAGGTACCAAACCTATGCAGTGACTGCCAGGTACCCTGTCGTGTCGAGAGCCCCACCGACATCCCCAGCGACAACCTCTCTGACAGCTCCAGAGATTCCAAGGCCGAAGATGACCTCACCCAGATCGGAGAGGAATGAATCAAGGAGAGTTTTCCAGTCTGTTTCCAACTCCAGGACAGGAACAAGCTCATCAGCACCAGCTGTGTGTTGGAGATGTGGACAGACAGGACATTTGAGGAGTCAGTGCCGATCCACTCCTAAGTTATTTTGCTCCAGATGTGGGAAGGAAGGAGTGATGTCCCGTGACTGTCCCTGTCCTAGGTCGGAAAACTAGGAAGGCATTGCCCTGCACCGAGACCTGAGCAGTGCCATTCCACCAATGTCTCGGAAACGATCCGAACCGTCCGACCTGAAGATGCCCGTCCATTCGTTTCTGTGCATACCCTTGGTGACCGTTTTGAGGCCCTGTTAGATACTGGAGCATCCAGGACGTATATGGGAGATAACGTGGCTAGAAAATGTCAAGATATGGGAGTTCGAAAAGGAGCACCGGATGCTTCCATGGCCAGAATGGCAAATGGCCTCCCAGCTCAAGTTCCCAGCAAATATCACTTGGACTTAGTGATTGGGAACACAACTATTCCCGCCATAGTTGGACATCTTCCTGGCCTATCATCTGATTTTGTCATAGGCATGGATATTCTGAAACCGCAGAAATTCCAACTGGACCTGTCAGATGGGAGTATACGTATGGATGGAAAACAGATAGTCGACCAGAGACCGCAACCGGAACACCTGATTAGTACCGTAGACCGTATTGAAAAGCTTGCACTCACCCCGACTGAGGAAAGAAAACTCCAAGCATTCTTGGACCAGGAGCTAGCTCAATTCGGGAGCATAAAGGGAGTAACGCCGATACTCAAACATGAGATACGTTTGATCAATCCGGAACCGATCAAACAGCGTTACAGACCGCAGAATCCAAGAATGCAGGAGGTAATCAACGACGAAGTTGATAAAATGCTGGAAGAAGGCATAATAGAACCGTCCAATAGCCCCTGGAGCTCACCTGTTGTTATAGTCCGAAAGAAGGATGGCAAACCAAGGTTTTGCATCGACTTCCAGAAAGTCAATGCTGTGACACATAAGGATGCATACCCACTACCCTTCATAAATGCAATTTTAGATAAATTGCGCCGCGCTAGATACATTTCTAGTATTGATTTGAAGCAGGGGTATTGGCAAGTAGCCTTGACCGATGCAAGCAGACCAGTCACAGCATTCACAGTACCTGGCCGAGGGCTGTTCCAGTTCAGGGTAATGCCGTTTGGGCTACATGCAGCTCCAGCCACGTTCCAACGTTTGATGGACCGTATAATAGGACCTGAACTGGATCCGTATTGCTTCGCCTATCTGGACGACATAATCGTACTGGGAGAGACGTTCGAACAGCATCTCAGTATCCTGAAGGAAGTATTCCGCCGCCTCCGAGGTGCTAACCTCCGTTTAAACCCAGAAAAATGTCAGTTTGGCAGGAAGTCGCTAAAGTACCTGGGTCACGTGATTACAGGCGAAGGGATTGCTACAGATCCAGATAAGGTGAAATCCATCCTGGAATTTCCACCACCGAACACCGTGCGACAGCTACGACGATTCCTGGGAATCGCATCCTGGTACAGACGCTTTGTACCTGGATTCTCGAATGTGGCTGCCCCGTTGAACCGACTCCTGAAAAAGGGATACCGTTGGCAGTGGAATACTGAACAAGAAGAAGCATTCGACCACCTCAAGAAATGTCTGACTGAATCACCCGTTCTGGCCTGTCCAGATTTTGAGAGACCCTTCATTTTGCAAACAGATGCAAGTGATCAAGGTTTGGGAGCAGTACTTATCCAGAATAAGGAGGATGGTGACCACATAATCGCTTATGCCAGCCGAACACTGACAACTTCGGAAAAGGCATATTCAGTTACTGAAAAGGAATGCCTGGCTATCGTTTGGGGCATAGAGAAAATGCGTCCATACCTTGAAGGATACCGATTCACCGTCCTCTCTGATCATCAGTCATTGAAGTGGCTCCACAATATCAAAAGCCCAAGTGGTAGACTAGCCAGATGGAGTATGTATCTCCAGCAATTCGATTTTGAGATCAAGTATCGAAAAGGGGTCCTGAACCGAGTGGCTGATGCTTTATCCAGACACCCGTCTCCAGATGAAGAGGGTATTGCTGCCGTCGAGGGAACACTAGATTGTTCGTGGTATTCCCGAAAGAAAACCGAAATCCTGAAGGATCCTGCCGCCAATCCCGACTATTGCATCAAGGAAGACCGACTCTATCGCCATTTTTGGGATTCAACCGACTTTTCTGAACCAGAGCTTTCTGATCCCTGGAAGCTTTGCATCCCGAAACCAGCTCGTTCATCCGTTATGAAGGAGAATCACGATGCTCCCACTGCTGGACATCTCGGGATTGCTAAGACCACGGCCAGAATTGCTAGCCGCTACTACTGGCCTGGCATGTTTAGGGACATAGCTAAATACGTTCGAAGCTGCCAGTCTTGTCAGCAGTACAAGACGTCACAGCAGAAGACTCCAGGGATGATGCAACCGTCAGTGAATAGACAACCATGGGAAACTGTGAGTTCTGATCTGGTTGGACCGCTGCCCCGCTCCAGTAAAGGAAACAACTACCTAGTTGTATTCCAAGACAGATTCACGAAGTGGATCCAGTGCCGTCCCATACGGAAGGCGACAGCGAAGGCAGTGAGTCAAGCTCTCTATGAAGAGATCATCACACGTTTTGGGTGTCCGAAGACCGTTATTACCGATAATGGAACCCAGTACACAGGTACACTGTTCAGAGATCTGCTAAAAGATCTGAAGATTGGCCACCGTCTAACTCCGCCGTATACACCGCAGTCCAATCCAGTAGAGAGGACGAATAAGACCATGAAGACTATGATCTCTCAGTTCTGCGACAAAGATCATCGGAAATGGGACCAGCACATACCAGAACTAATATTTGCTTACAACACAGCCCGACATGACTCCACCGGGTACACTCCGGCATTTCTCAACTATGGGAGAGAGTTGGAAATACCAGGGGCTGTGTACCGTCCTGAGGATCTAGTGCCAGATGATGTTGATGATAATCCAGAGGATACAAGAGACCGAGCCCAAAGACTAGACAAACTCCGGGAAGTCTTCGAGTTTGTTCGAGTCAACCTATCTCGAGCTTTCACGACACAGAGTCATCACTACAATCTCCGTAGACGAGAATGGAGATGTCATGTGGGAGATCAAGTGATGAAAAGGGAGCATCATCTTTCATCTGCTACAAAGGGGTTTGCCGCTAAATTAGCCCCTAAATATTCTGGCCCGTATACCGTTTCAAAAGTTATATCTCCGGTAGTCTATGATCTTAAGAGCAACACTGGCAAGAAGCTACACCATATACACATAAAGGATTTGAAGCCTGCTCATAACCTGATCGATCAAAACAATGAAGCAGTATCATCTCTTCTAGAAAATGCCGAGAAAAGCACCCGTTCCGAAACCCCAGCCGAAGGACGTTCGTTCCCCCGTGGCAGATGCAGCCAAAATGACCGCCAAAGCTCAGCAGAGACTAAGGGCCATCAAAGTGTTGGCACGGGACTTGACCCTGCGACGCCGAGCTTGTCGAACAACGGTTGGCACTCCACCCGGTCGACAACCTTGCCGACCTGCTCCTATGACGAGGCAAACTCCGCCGAAGTTTGCCCCAACAACCTCAGTAGCTCCGTCCTTTTCACTGGTGGCAGTGGCCGACATACCTCTGCCGATAGGTCCTCCGCCCAAAGCCCAGTATGTGGTAGACATGGAAATGTCGCAAACTTCCACGATCTCCGTGGATAGGCAGCAGAGAGCGACTATTGAACACCCGATGGACACGGGGATAGAGGGGCAGAAAACCACACCGACCATCTTGAGAAGCGAAAGAAGCGAAATAGCTGAGGCATTGCTTGAGCATCCCCGAGGAAAACCGTGGCCCCCTGCCTTACAAACCAGGTTGTTCGCCCTTCGAGGTCCGGAAGCAGACCCGAACACCCGCCTTCGTATCAAGCTAACAGCTCCAGATGGCCGTAGCATTAGGGTCACATTGCCACATAAGGCATAGGAAAATTAGTTGCGTTATAATTTTGATCTCGTTGAATGTTGGAGACTGATAATGTTTAAGTTGTTATTTGTTTAGTTTTTTCGAAATAATAAATTGGTTTTGCAAAGTTGGGTTTTCTTTTAGAGTGTTGCCAAGCTCAAAATGCAGAGTCCAGTTTTGGAGATATCCGCCTCTCCACGACAGCTGGAAGACCTAGCAAGAGAACTGGCTGAAGCCCTAGCTGAATCCACCGATGTAGCAGTGACCGCCGCTGAGGAAATGAGGAAGGTGTCAACCACCCCTCCAAGGCCGGAGGCTGACGGCGATGCTGTCGCTGGCCCTTCCACCAAAATGGAGATCACAGACGCGCCCGCTGCTCAACCTCTATCTGCGACAAAGAAACCACCGTTGGTGACGCCCCAACAGACGATTGGGATAGAGGCACTACCGCTCGCTAAAGAGCCGGGTGAAGAAGGACCTCCACCACATTGGAACCCGATGACGGATGAGTATTGGACCCCTGAAGCCAGGGAGTTGAGATTCTCGGAAAACCGACTATCAGAAAAACGTCTGGCGAAAGAGCGGAAGGAACGACAAACCAAGAACCGAGCTACCGAGGATCAGTATGTTCGGATCGAACCGAACTTGTGTTGGCGATGTGCCCGAACCGGACACCAACGACAGGCGTGTTCGCGGCCACCGGTGATGTTCTGTTCTCGATGCGGCCTAGTTGGCGTGATGTCAAGGAAATGTCCATGTAACAGGAGACAGGAAACCGACAGACAATCCCGGAGCCGTCACGAGCCACGTCGGTCTCACAACCGCTGCCCAACATGCGGATGTCCCCATTCGCAGCTGCACCGCCGACGTTCGCCAATGGGAGAGGGAGGCCAACCCAGGCGGTAACCTGGTTTTACCATCACCATACAAAAACCGAGCGCGACGACCGACGAAAATGATGGGAACCTGGAATGGAGTTTATTTTTGTTTATTTCAATATAGTTTACTTTGTTATATTATATTTCATGGATAATTATATGAAAAAAAATAATAATAACTGAAGTTATTTTATTTTTTTTTTAGGAAGTAAGGGGGGGATGTAACGAAGTTACTTTTATTTTGAGTGTTATATGAGACATACGGTATAGTAATTAACAACTTTTGTAAATAGTGAGCTAGGAATTCCGTTCTTTTTCGTGAATGATATAAATAATACCCCGGAAGTATTATTCATAGTCTTCATCATCCACGATTTAGTTTTGATCAGTTGTAAATATTTTGATTTGATAATTAATAAAACGCGGAGTGGATATCAGAGCGATATCCATCCAAGTATACGTATCTCGGGTGCGCCCCACCATTTGAGAGAAGTGGTGGAAGCTCGCCTAGCGAGTCGCCGTTGCTCAGAGAGACCGGCGGAGAATCAGGATAGCTTGTGCGCTTAGCCGGCTATACACGCGCAGCCAGCAGACCAGCGGGACCAAGGACGAGCCGACACCGAAGCCAGCCGAGGACTACCGACGGAGAGGGGAGAGCCGCCTAGAAGCCAGAGGACTGGGGACTAGGAAAGGAGTCCAGCGAGAGCAACCGACCAGACAGCCACGCCAGCATACCAGACCGGACCGACCGACAGAGGACAGGAGAATAGAGAAAGAGCGTTAGGTGAGGACAGCGGAGAGTAATACCAAATGGGAGTCTCCGGGATGCAGGATAGTATTGTGTATCTAATATAAGTTCTCTTTCAGCCGTGATTGATCTAAGTGTGACGTATCACCTGATCGTTGAGATGCACGATAGATAACTTGCGTGCATGCATACTCAGTGAGTATCTCCTGTATGCAAGATTTTGTTGCATTTAATATAAGTTCTCTTCCAGCCGTGGTTGATCTAAGTGTGACGTATCACCTGATCATTCAGATGCACGATAGATAACTTGCGTGCATGCATACTCAGTGAGTATCTCCTGTATGCACGATTTTGCTGTATTTAATATAAGTTCTCTTTCAGCCGTGATTGATCTAAGTGTGACGTATCACCTGATCATTGAGATGCACGATAGATAACTTGCGTGCATGCATACTCAGTGAGTATCTCCTGTATGCACGATTTTGTTGTATTTAATATAAGTTCTCTTTCAGCCGTGATTGATCTAAGTGTGACGTATCACCTGATCATTTGAGGTGCACGATAGATAACTTGCGTGCATGCATACTCAGTGAGTATCTCCTGTATGCTAGATGTTGCATGTATGTACAGCATTGATGTAGTGTAATTATTAAAGCTTGCTGCTAGTTTTGCTTTTAATACTATAGACTGCAATTTTCATTAAGTTTAGTTGCTTTGAATAACCCGCGAGCTGGCATTCGAAATTGAATTGAATACCGTATGTCTCGAGAGAGAGGGGGTATTGATCATAGCATCTGATTATTGTATATAATGTAAATTAGATTTGTAAATAAGTAATTGTAAGTAATCTTGTAGATGCATTTAGAATATATAGTTGTAATATATCATTGAGTTTTATTCCATTCACTATTGGTGCAACTAATAATCCAGGGAATAAGTTGAATATAAGGAATGTCACTTTGACAGTTGAAGTCTCAGACCCCTGGAAAATACTATCTCCACTGAAAGTTGCCCGGTGCAAGTGGACCTACCACTATAAAATAGGTGGCGCCCGAGTACATTAGTTATTAACCCGAGTTGGGGCGCTAAACAACTTATCTCAGAGTAGATAACCTTACATAACATTTATGTTTAAGTTATGTTTTCATGTTTAGTGGGAACAAGAAGCCAAACTTAATCTGCCCCCAACAAATGGGCGGACGAGGCACTAGAAGGATACTGGAGGCTTATAGGCGGCTGCAAGCAATCGAGAGACCTAGTGGCCGGTCCAAGCAAGCCAAAGACGGCTTGGTTACTGGGCAGAGATCGCCAAGTCCTGCGCCTTCGTATAGGGGTACTGGACAGGGCACAACAGGTTACGCAGACACCTATCACTCATGGGTGTAGAAGATAGTCCCACTTGCCGTGAATGCGGAGAAGATGAGGAGACATCACTTCACTTCCTCGGAGAGTGTGAGGCGTATGGAAGGATGAGATTCGAAATTTTTGGAGTAGATAAACTACAACAGGAAGATTTGGTCGAATTAGAGTGGACGGGCATCCTGACGACCTTCATCAGAAGGACGGGAAGGTTCGAAAAGGATAACTGAAAGAGGGATGTGTAGATATGTGGAGAGCAGGGGTTGGCAAAAAGGGCCCATGGAGGCCTAGTTGCCTGGTTATCCCAGTCAACACTGGGCAAACATCCACATCTCAGTTATGTCAATATCGACAAAAATGGGATTTAGATGTCCTTGTGATATCAAATCGTTGACATTACTGCGATATCACAGCGCGACACTCCTTAGATATCAAAATCAATTATAGATGTCCTTGCGATATCATATTGTTGTCATCACTCCGATATCACACTGCGACATCCCTGTGATGGCAAAATTAGCATTCAGATATCCCTGCGATAACAAATTGTTACTTGCCATAGACGTTATACTGTGACATCTTTGTGACATCGAAATCTAATACAGATATCTCTGCGATGTCATATTGTTGACATTACTGCGATATCACACTACGACATCCCTGTAATGTCAAAATTAGCATTTAGATATCCCTGCGATGTCAAATTGTTACTTTCCATAGACGTTATACTGTGACATCCTTGTGACATCAAAATCTAATATAGATATCTCAGCGATGTCGTATTGTTGACTACTCCCAATTATTCGATAAATTCGTTATCATCCGGCCAGAGTACCGGCGTAGAGATAAAAAAGGGAGGTGCTTCACTTGCAAGTGGCCCCCCTCTATGATGACGCCACGTGTCCGCCATCACGGCTGAAAGGCGAATCCTCAATTTGTGTTAAATGATTATTTTGAAATAACGCGGGAAGTTGGCAACACAGATCGTAGGCAATGTTGGCTAATCTGACAGCTGGAGGCGGAGGGCGAGGCTAGAGGTGACGGAAGGTCAAATGGGAGGCATGAATTCACTTTGACATTACTTCCGTATAGGCGCTTTTTATGGACCAATCAGAGCGATTTAGGCTATGGCGGTAAATTCAAATCACACAAATTCGAATCACAAACATTTGCACATATCATTATCGGTATTTACTACCGTAGGTATATACGTTATCAACCTATGTTTATATAGGAGACATTGAAACTATTTCTGAAAACACATTCAATTTGGAATTTTTAGGGAAAGCTAGTTTCCTCGCGTTTTCTTTTCTCGGAATTGTTTTTTCTCCTGTATTTTTGTCGTACTGTTCTTGAAAATACAGCAATGAATGAAACACGATGACTATTTTTGGCTCTTTTGGGAACAGTTTAGGCTCTCAAATATGGTTTATTTCCTGTATTATGTTGACACCTAAAAGCCTTACATCCCGAACGTTTATCAAAAGAACGAACTGCATATGAGCATTGTAATATCTAGCAGCAACCATGAGATACAATTCTTATAAATTATTGTTTGTTTTATGCTCGTATACACCTCCATTATTTTGGTCTTCCTATGAGGAGTGACTGCTACAAAGAAATTATTGTTTTATTGTTATTATCATTATCATTATTAATATTAATTATTGTGTTGTTCACTTAGTGTATTATATACATCTGCTTAGCAGAGTGCACATTTCACGTTTATCAATGATCAAGTGTATACTTTACCTCTATATCCAATTTCTTGATTTTAACTTCATATCGCTGTATCGAAAACATCCATGAATTGGCAAAGCTCTTATTTCTCAAGCAACAATTTTCAACTCAACTCCCAACGAAAAGCACAAAATCGAACCATGTTACTATACTTATATATTTTGAGTCGCCGCTGATTGGTCTATCGGAAGCGCCTATCATACCAAAGTTATGTCAAAGTGTATTATCAAGCAAACGGGAGGTGACCGCGTGGCGTTCTTCGTGATATAAACTGAAAGCTAAAAGTGACCTGTGAGTATTTTAGTGAAGTATCAGAGTGAGATTCCAGTATTCCTTTTCTACTTCATAATAATTATGTCCAAACGTTTTTTTTTTTCATGTTGTTCATACCGACATAAAAGGCGTTTGATAAAGAACGCTTCGGGTATTTTGGATCAACAAAGAATTAATTTTGAATCAAATGTGAGAACATCTGACGATTCTTCACCACTCTCGGAGCACAATCGTGACATCTTTGTGGACTCTTCATCCGAACAATGTTCTCGCAGTGGGGATCAATGTTATACTATAGTGTTTTTGTGTTTTGAAGAGATATGATTTATATTTTTATTGTGAATATATTTTGTACTTTATTGTAAATAATGTAATGTTATGCTAGTGTTTTTATGGTTTGGAGAGATTTCATTTATATTTTTATTGTGAATTTATTCATTTTTTCCTTATTGAAAATATATTTTGTTTTTCTATTTGTTGTTTGTTTTTCGAAAATCGTATAGACGTAGACGTCTCTTTGATATAACAGTAAAGATATCGCAGCTAAGTCTCTCTGTTACATCGCTGCTAAGTCGCTGTGCTACATCCCTGATACGTTATTGGGCGACATCCTTACTACATCTCAGAACTACATAGCATAGACGTCGCAATCATGCATCATGAGTGTGACAAAAGTGAGTCGCTGGGAAGCCGTGAGACGTAACGATGCGAGTCGCATGTCACGAAGTGACATCGCAGCGATATCTCAGAGATGTATCTGTGTTGGCTGGGTAACAGCCTCCCCACAATACTACTACCACTACTACTACTACTACTACTATCCGTTATTCGATTGCCCCCTTACGAGCAACCCTCATAAGTCTTCGAGAGTCTTGTGCGAGCAAGGAATGACGGGGGCCTTACGTTTCAACATGTGATCCCAAACACTTTCATGGGCCATCTCAGAAAAATTTCTGCAGTCGCTGGGAATTGAACCCACGGCCGGCAAGCGAATGCGGATCAGAATATTGATACTCTGTCTAGATGGCTACCTGACCATGGATATATATAATGATGTTATACCCACCGAAGTCAAGTTAATAATTATACTCTTCCTACAACTGTAAAAAAAACTGCACTTCCGTAATCCCCCATACATCATCACCCCCACGTCGAGTCATCAGACATTCCAACAGCCAATGTAAACATTAGACCCACCCTCGTCCAACCCAGTCCAAGCAAGGCCCCAGCTATCAATCATCTTGAAAGGTAAACCCCCACGTCGGCCATAAGACAATCCCAACAGCCAATGAGAACAACGGCCCCACCCACGACCACTCAGGGCCAAGCCCCGCCCCACCAACACCTCTATAGCTCCGCCCCCTGCTAGGCTCTACCTTATATCCCCCCCCTAAGCCCCGCCTTGGCCACGCCTCACCTCGTCCGTCAAACCCATCCCAATACCTACTCGCCTACTAGAGGTGGAGAACTATCGATAGTCACGACTTCCTGACCGATAATTAAAAATAATAATAATAATCGATAATTATCGATAGTTTTCGATAGTAGGAAAATTACTCATATACTTTCACTTCAACTAGTTCCACTTCTATTTATTTACTTGTTGAGTACTTGAGTAGAGTTGAGTAGACATAAGACAATAGACTGAGAGACCGGACCGTGACCGGATAACCGGACACTCATAGCATAGCTGATTCCATTGGTAAAACTAGTGTGCACTCAGTGTATACATTTCTCTTCCTGCTGCACGTCTTAAAGAAGGATAGATATATACACTGAGTGCATAAATACACCACCAGTTCATGCCCGATGAAAACCGCAATAACAGTCGACGTCATGTTATGTTAACTTTTTAACGTGTACGTACATTACATACCAGGAGGAGCGTATTTCGTCGCAGAGATCTACTCTAACCTTACTTTAGCCCAGTGATGGGCAGAAAAGTGAACTATCGAATATTATCGATAGTTGAAAAAAACTATCGATATATTTCGATAGTCAAAACTATCGATAGTTATCGATATGCTATCGATATTGTCCACCTCTATTGCATACTATATGTACTATATCATTTCTGATCGCACTTTTGAATGGTTTATTATGCCTATAGGTGTAACCATAGAGCAGTGACGGCTCGTCAGGGACGGCAGGGTCGGCCGGGCCGTACCAAATAATTTGGGGAAAATTACTGAACTATTTGATGAATAAAATTATTTTGCGAAACTGTTTTCATAATTCATCGCTCATTATCCTACTGTTATGCCACTATTATTTGAATTTCATTCATGGAACCTTTGAGTATGCCATCCGCATATACACCGAAAATCACGAACTAATTCAGGACCTACGACATCTGGTAATCCCATCGTCAAAACGCCGCTTTCAGTCGAAACGCTCGCGTAGCTCATTACACTGATGCAGACGGCCGGCCGATCGGTGATTTCATGTCTCGACGCATCGCCACAGGCATCGCCTACAGATTCCCCGCTTCAAGTTTAAATTTTCGCTTATACGCGTCATACCTTGGGTGCGGCCAAGCTCTGCAGGCCGTCCAACGTATCGATCGTACTATTCGTACTTATCAGTATCAGTTGTTTGCAGTGCGCTCGCTGTGCACCGTATCGAACCATTCCGACCCAATTTTTAATATACGGATTGGCATGATTGACATTCTATTTTCATTTTACATTGTAGGTATTTATAATTTTAATTCCTATACTTATTTGTAAGTTGATGTTGGAATTTGAAATCTACAAACTGAAAAGAAAAATAATTTCCATGTTTTTGTTTACGCTTGCAGTAGTTGCAGTAAAAATGACTGGTGATTTTTAAATTTGCAATTTTTCAGTAATTCATAATTCAACATATCCATCTAATATTGGTATCAGAATTTTCCTTCAGTGCTTCTGAGCGTCAATAAGTTATAATTCAATTTGAATATTGCTGTAATGTAACCTACTGTGCCTCTGCCTATGTAGGTAATATGGCAAGAAAAATGTCAGCAGTCCAAGAGCTGAGTAGGCATTGAAACATCGTAAAAAAGCTCTGGTGACGAAAATGTAATAAATGTATAGGTAACTTCCAGAATA
This sequence comes from Phaedon cochleariae, assembly GCA_918026855.4. Lineage (NCBI taxonomy): Eukaryota > Metazoa > Arthropoda > Insecta > Coleoptera > Chrysomelidae > Phaedon > Phaedon cochleariae. The sequence goes on from OU896710.1 coordinate 24,025,743, forward strand.
TCATTTATTTTCAAAGACGCATGTAGCGGTTATAAACTACCTAAATAATATTTATGCATCCATCGCATCGCGGGAAACATGATACCTACGGCTGCACCCTGCACGCGGGCTCGGCCAGCCGACTACGAAGGAGTGGGGTCAGTGGGGTGGCTTGTTACAGGAACGGCGTAGACCGAGTCATTGTTGTGCTTCTCGCGTTAGGTGAGTGGTTGTCGGTTATGTTGATTTTTTTGAGTTTACGTTACGTTTTCAACAGAATATAAATATTTTTTGTTCTCGAGTTATTTTATTTTTATTTTCTTTCATTTTATTTTTTCGACTTTCTTGTTATTATTTTTTCATACCAACTAACCCTTATCCACCTCCTTTTTCTTTCCCCATTTCCCCTGGCGAGAATGCTCTAACCTCGTGGTTCTTGCTGGACAATTTAATTTTTTGGTTATGTGTACAGGGTGATTCACCATAAATGTCCCCCCCTCTAGCTCAATTATTTTTAAACCGATTTCAAAATTTGAAATATCATCTTGAATGATTTTTGATTGAGTTTTTTTCCGCTACATCAGAAAATACAGGGTGCTCAGAACAAACGATCTACAGGGTACCATTTGATTTTTTTATATGGAACACCCTATTTTTCATTGTATTTTTAGATTCTCCCTGAAAAGCTGATTTGCTCAATGTATCACACTTGGGGTCTATCGGGAATGATTACAGAGATATAGGGTGTTCAAAATCGAGATTTTTCAACTTTAGGATTTTTTTGAGACGAAACTATTCATCATCGGTCAAAACGGCTTTCATGTCCATGTCTCAACTTTTGATTTACTATCTACTGACATTTAATAATTGGAACAGATACAGGGTGATCAGAATTCTGAATCTTGAACCACCCTGTAAATGTTCCAATCAAATCTCAATAGACAGTTATCAAAAATTAAGATGGAAACATAGGAGCCGTTTCGACCAATAATGAATAGTTTCGAGACAAAAAAATCCTAAACTTGAAAAATCTCGATTTTGAACACCCTATATCTCTGTTATCATTCCCGCTAGACCCCAAGTGTGATGCATTGATGAAATCAGCTCTTCAGGAAGAATCTAAAAATACAATGAAATACAGGGTGTTCGATTTGGAAAAATCGAGTAGTACCCTGTAGATCATTTGTTCCGTGCACCCTGTATTTCCTGATGCAACGGGCAAAAAAAATTCTGAGAAATCATTTTAGATCATCCTTCAAATTTTTAAATCGGGTCAAAAATAAGTGAGCTAGAGGGAGAAAGGACAATTATGGTGAATCACCCTGTACATGCTCATTTGCCATCGAACTTCACTCAAGCCGCTGACCCACTTACGTTCGCATTTTAGAGCAATATCTATACCCTGGCCGACCCAGGTTCTGAGGGCACGAGCCGTCACTGCCATAGAGTTATTTTTGGTTTGTCTATGGGTACATCTTCCTTCCAGTTGGGCTCCAGAGTTCTACAGTAGAGGTTGAAATCGACTTTAAAAAATGCACTTGAAAGTGTAGTGGAATGTTTGATATGGTGAGGTAAGGCAAACATCATTTCTTTCAGTTTGCGCGTATCAGTAAAGATACGTAGTACATCAGGATGATTTATCAATCGGATGTGACCAATCGAAGTATAATATCGTGTTATGAGGTTTCCATAAAAACAAAATCAAATATAGGTACTGCGACATTTATTGAATACCTATATATTTATTACTATCAAAGGTACATGCATACATATTCAGAATACAAACGCCTGAAAGATATTACATATTCAATTTCAAAATGAACTACTCATATTCAATATTTCTCTTGAATTCTCAACATTATGACAGATTTTATATGTATTCATTTGTTTCATACGTTTTAAATGATACATTACCATATATCTCTGTATCATTATTTTTTTCATAAAAATCCATTGTCATCGACAATGTTTCACTGTGAGGCACTATAGAAAATCGTCGAACTCATGTGAACTCGTCACTACATATATTTTTTCTTCATCTCTTCGAGCGCACAAAAGAAAATTCGGTAAAACTGCATTAAGCATGCGATGGGTTTTTTTTCGAAAATTTTTTTTGGTACTTACGTATTTTTGTCTCAAAAACACGAATTTGATAATGAAAATGTGAACAAACCACTATTTATCGAGATATTTCACTATAAAGTTACAAATTTCACCTTCTTTTCCACCTGTCTTCTGGATTGAATTTAAAACTATTTACCCTTCTTTTTTCATCATTGGACAAATTTATATATATCACAATGTAAGACACATTTTTTTCTATTATTGAGTCAACTAGAAATATGATTTTCTTGTGATTTATCCATATTTATTGAAAAGAAGGAAGAATATCATTTGAAATAATGGCGTGTGTAATGTCATTCCAAAGCAATTTATTGACATTTGACATCTCGTATTTGGATTGCCTATGGATAAAATGGCCGTCATCTGGTATGCTTGCTCACTAAATAGGAAAAACTCACTATAAAAATCATATTTCCTGTTGAATTTTCTGTATAAAAATGTGTCATTGAAGTACATCATGAGTATTTAAAGTGTCCAATGACAAAATAAGAAGAGCAAGTACCTTAAAATGCATCCAACGCAAGGGGAAAAGAGGAGTCGAAATTTCGAACTTTTTTTTAAATATCTCGATAAATAGTGGTTTGTTCACATTTTCATTATCAAATTCGTGTTTTTGAGACAAAAATACGTAAGTACCAAAAAAAATTTTCGAAAAAAAACCCATCGCATGCTAAATGCAGTTTTACCGAAAATTCCTTTAACGTTTGATGAACATCTGGTGTACCTGGATGAACAGATAATTTTTTTTATCGCTTGGTGCGCACGAAAGGGAATCCCTATAATGTTCAAAGAACATCGTCCGATCCTAGGGAGGATAGGGATAGGAGGTAGGTATCGAATTTTTTTTTGAACTTCTGAAGAAATAATACTCATCATCAAAATTAATAGATATAACGGGATTATTCATTTTTCTATGAAGGAGAAAATGCCTAGTATCTAGCAACTTCGAAGGCAGATATACCGGGTGACAACGAAATCATTGGGCAGGGCAGCATTCATTTGCTGTTAATGTTATACTTTTGACATCTGGATTGAATATATAGTTCATTGAAACCCATATTATTCACGAAAGATTAAGTGATAATCACTTTCGGCAGTTTCATTTGAAACAGACCTAGGGTAAGTATTTTGAATGAGAACCATACTGAAGAACTATTAGCGCCATTCGATAGAGCAAATAATTATTTTTTTGATTTATTTGTTTTTTAAGATTCCACAATCTCAAAGTAAATAGAAACAAGTATCATTGCTTCCAGTAGTATTGCTGATAGATATACACTGTGTCCAAGATAAGAATGAACAGCATGGGGATCTCGGAAACGGTAGGAGATACGAATTCGGTTATATTAGAGAAAAGTAACGCCTTCATGTGCCTAATGATATGCCATCTACAAAGTTTTAATATTCCGAGCAGTATCGGAAATATCCGAGAAAAACCGAAATTTAAGAATTTCGTTTTCATTTTCTCCTAGCTTTATTTTCGACGGAAATGTAAAACAAATAGCACTTCGTCATGGCCACTCTTTGAGTACTACATGATAAAGTGAGCAGATTTTTTCTGCGACGTTTCGTCTTTCAGAAAACATCATCAACTTTGTATTTTTATATTGGCCGAAACTGAAGCATACCCTGTATACGACTCCATTTTTCATTGTGAATTCAGCAACGTATCACACAATATGATTTAAAAACCATTTCTCGCACAAAATGAAAAGTGATTACTCCACCTGTTTTTCTTCAATTTTAGATAGTAGGCGCTGGAAAAAATGACACATAATGTTCTATTGTCATAATAATAGTATGGTAGTATTTTTGACATATTACCGTTCCTACTTTTACATCTTGTTACTTACCTAGATTGTGTTAAAAATGGAAAACGGTAGCTTTTCGAATATTGAAAAATATGATATGTTGTCATGTTACATTTTGTGCCAAAGAAATTGTGTTGATGCTGAACGTGCGTACTCTAATAAGTATCCAGAGAGGCGACATCCTGGTAAATCGATATTCAGACGGTTGGTTTTTAATTTAAAAGAATACGGATCATTTGTAAAACCTGTGGTTTCCCGACAAAAGCAATCTGATGAAGAAAGTCAGCGTGATGTGTTACAGGCCGTTGTTGAAAATCCTGAGATATCCACTCGCACCATTGAAGATAATACCGGAGTAGCCAAATCCACCGCTCACTTCATCTTAAGAAAAAATGAATATCATCCATATAAATTTAGGATTTGTCAAGGACTCAGACCAGGAGGCGATGCAAGGCGAAGAACCTTTTGTGAATGGTACACTAGGAAATGCCAAGACGATGAAAATTTCCCTTTCAAAATAATTTGGTCTGATGAAAGTATGATCAATAACAACGGCATATTTAACACGTTGACTGCCATGTCGGTCTATTAGACCGAGAAAGAAATATCCTGACGTGCCGCCTCGGTCTCATAGACCAAGATTGGAGTTGATACACCAGGCCGGCTCGGCCTATAGGACCGAGTCAATTGAACCGCCCGTGAAGCCGTCGGTCTGAATTATTGTTAATAATATCGCGGAGAGCGACCAAGACGGCTTCAGTGACAAGTTTATATTGTATATCGTCCTCATCAGACACAGCACTAGACCGAGGCCGAACCCAGACGGACCGAGCTAGCGGACCGACGCGGCGTACACGGGTATACATGTATAAACGAGCGCCGACTCGGTCTATAAGACCAAGCCAAATTTCTTCAATTTTTTGGATCCAGTGTCCCAATTTTCAAGAATTTCAACGATATACTATCTTCTGTAGGCTTCAGCTACATAGAGTCACTCATGGTTTCTGGGACAAAATTTTTGATTTTGCTTCGGCTCTGATACCAACAGTGTGTATATGAGCCCGGCAGTCAACGTGTTAATAGGCGGAATGTTCATTATTGGTCACAACAAAATCCGCGTGTACGTAAAGTGTCCAGAAATCAACATCGTTTCGGTTTTAACATGTGGGTTGGGATTCTCGGTACAAATGTAATTGGGCCTTTTATCTACCATGCTAATTTAACAAGAGAGCGGTACATGAATTTGCTAGTAAATGATTTGGAAGACGCTCTAGATAATTTGCCTTTAGCGGTTTCTCACAGCTGTTGGTTTCAACAAGATGGTGCTCCAGCACATAACGCTAGAACTGTTTGTGAATATTTGAACCGTCGCTTCCCAGGACAGTGGATGGGTACTCATAGTGATACATCCTGGCCTGCAAGGTCCCCCGACCTAACCCCACTAGACTTTTCCTTTGGGGTTATATCAAGAATCAAGTGTACTCTAATCATAATTTTCAAAATGAAGATGATTTGCTAAGATTGGTTACTGCAGCCTTTACCAATATTGTTCCGAATATGTTAACTCAACCAGTACGATAGCAACAGCGGTTGAGTATAGACGTATACCAGAGCATATTCCCCTCTAGCTAGAGTAATAAATAGTCAGCGAGCAATATTCGAAAATGCCTGATTCAAGTGACGGTAACTACAGTGAAATGGAAATAGCAGATGATGGATCGTGGAACAAAGTTACCCACAAAAGAAAACCTAGCCGATTGGATAACACTGCTAAGAAAAACAAACCCCTTACCCAAGATGAAATAAACACCATAATTTTGGGCGAGAGCTCCAGTACTAAGGATTCAACAAGACCCACAAAAACACCTGAGGCAACAAAAAGTAACAATCCCACAAAAACCAACACCTACAAAAACCCTTCTACATCAATAATAAAGACTGATATGTCTCAACAAAAACAAAAAAAGTACAAACACTTATTCCAATTAACAACAGATACAGGGTTAGCTAGAATTACTTTAGTTAACACTTGGGAAAAAATATTTCCAAATGCCATGGATGAAATAATCAAAACAAAAATGGGATTCCTATTAAAAACAAATGAGGACAAAACCAAAATAATTGAAACACTACAGAAACTAGTAGCCTTCAAAAGAATAATTAGTTTCAAAGAAACAGCCCCCAACACCAGACCCCAATCACCAACAAGCACCCAAAGTTACTCAGTAGTCTTAGCCCAAATAGAGCAAGAAATCGAAGACAAAGACATAAGTGAACATCTCAATAAAAAACATCTGGAACACCATTTCTGCAAGAGAATAATATCTAGAGCAACCAACAATCCCACCATGCTAATTAGAATTATTACCAGCTCAATACATACTTTTGAAACACTTCTCAAAGAAGGATTATTCTTCAAATACCGACACTATCCAGTGTCCCCTAGCAAACCCCCACCTCCAAGTCCTAAGCCATGCGGCAAATGTTCAGAATTTTCACACCCCACCGAATCTTGCAACAACACTCCTAAATGCCCAAAATGTCTTGGGCCTCATAATCTCAGCAAATGCACTTCAGCCCTTGCCCCTAAATGCACTAGTTGCGGCTCAGAAAATCACCTAGCATGGTCTTTCAAGTGCCCCAACAGACCAACAGCACCAATCCAAGGAGTCCCAAACCTACAGATAAAACCCCTGAACAAAAAATCCATAGATATTCCAATCGAAAAAAAAAACAAATCAAGAATCCATTCACCAGTTACAATTCATGATCTTATCATCAACACATACGTGAACGAGCTGAATGAACCTTCAAACAATAACAGAGAAGAGCTTCTGCAAAAACTCAGAAAACAATTCATCCACAACTACAATGTGGATTCTATTGCAGTTTTTTCCGGAAATAGGGTGTACATATTAATCTTTGAATTAGACTCCGAGAACCCAGAATCTCCCACAGAACCTATAAACTCCACTCAAAATTTGCAGCACATTCATGGCTCAAACAATTAATATGCTGTATAACAACATAAACAGCTACATTTTGAGAAAACAAATAATCGGTAATTACATTGAAGCAAACAATATAGATTGTACACTATTTGTGGAAGCAAAAATAAAAGAAGACTCAAATACCACCTACAAGAATTGGACAGTGGTCCAAAAACATGGAAGCCAAATACATAATAGACCTAGAGGCGAGGAAGCCTGATCCAAGCACGCCCCGGCATAAAATTGGGAAAAGCCAACCCACCAACATTGAATAACGCACTCAATGAATGTCTACATGTAACCATCCCCTTCAATAACGACAAACTACACATATTTTTAGTGTACATACATCCACATTCCAGAATTGAAGAAAATATTTTCACCAAAGCCAACCTCTTCAAATATTCACTAGTAATCGGAGACTTCAATATCAACAATAGAATGAAGAAACGACAACTCAATAATTTTTTGCAGAATTCAAACTTCCAAAAAAGGCAAACAGAACCAACGTTCCTTCTGCCAAATAATAATGACACAACCCCAGACCTCATACTCCACACTGAAAATATTGCAACAAACATAATAAACGTTGAGGAAATTGCAGACCTAGGTTCAGACCATCTGGCCTTCAAAATCACAATAGATATAGAAACACAGCTTGCAGAAGAAGACATAATGAGATACAATTTCAAACAGACCAACATGGACAATGTGAACCAAAACATGATGGAGTATGTTCAATCTTTGGAATCCAATGAAATAGATGATGAACAAATCACCCTCTTCAACCAAAAGCTTAGTACAATAATACTGGAACAAACACCCAAATATAAATATAACTTTTACTCACATGAACTTCCACCTTTCATCGTAAGCCTGATAAGGAAAAAGAGGAGAATATATAGAGAATACAGAACTCATCAAGACCCGATTGCCAAAATTGCTATCAACCAATTAAACAAAAATATACAAAAATTGATACAGGAATACAAAACTCATAAATGGTTAAAAACATGTGAAGAAATCAATATCAAAAAAGGGAAAACATATTGGCAAGAAATACGAAAATTATCTAAATACAAAAGTAAAACAACAAACAATATTAGTATCGAAGAAAATGGTATAAAATATGAAAGCACATCAGAAAAAGCACAAATATTTGCTGCACACTTTGAGAAGGCTTATGAAGAAAGCACAGACGTCGAATTTGATAATGATCAATATGAACTCATAAGTGAATGGTACAACACATACTTTTCAAATGCTCCTGACGATGAATATGAAAACATCAACGAAGAAGAATACTTTGAGATATTGAGTCAAGGCAAAAATACTTCGCCAGGACACGACCATGTAACAAAAAACATGCTCAGAAAACTAGACCACTCAATACATTTATACATCATCAAGATCTTTGACTACTGTATGAAGACACACCATATCCCAAGTGAATGGAAAATAGGCACTATCATCACTATACCAAAGCCAAATATGGATCACTCTAAAACTGTAAGTTATCGACCAATTACTCTACTTCCAGTACTGGGAAAAAACATGGAGAAAATACTGAGAAATCGAATACACCAAAGATATCAATTCGGATTCAGAAATGAATGCTCTACCCTACTCCCTCTCAGTATACTCACAAACAATATCGAGGCCAGCAAGCTTAATAGACGTAAAACAGCAGCAGTATTTTTGGATATAAACAAAGCCTTCGACAGTGTATGGCACAAGGGGCTTTTATACAAACTGAACCAATTAGGATGTTCCAAATATTTAATTTTCCTGATCAAGAGCTTTTTAACAAACCGGAAATTGAAAGTGAAGATTTTATCAAGTCTCTCCAATGAATTCACCCCAAAACAAGGACTACCACAGGGTTCTCCATTATCTCCTCTATTGTACAATGCATACTGCGCCGACATCTATACTCACGCCTATAACGTCCCACAGTTATTCCCCATGCCAACTTACATACTCCAATATGCAGACGACACAGCTTTAGTTTCACATGGAAAATCCCTTGTCAAAACGGTAGAAAACCTACAAAGCCTGATGAACTCAACCACAGTATGGTTCAACAAATGGAGACTAAAACCCAATCCAACCAAATCCCATTTCATCATTTTCAACCATCACCCTTCACCTTCATCGCCTACCATCACTATTCATCAGCACAATCTTCATCCAGAATTGCAAGTTAAATATTTGGGAGTTACCTTCGACAATAAGATAAGTTTTAAACAGCATATAAACCAAAAAAAGAAAAATATGATCTCAAGAGCAACCCACTTTAGGGGACTGACATACCAGAAGAAAGGGATAAATCTGACAACAGCAAGCAGTATTTATAGAATGATATGTCGTCCAATGATAGATTACGCCCATCTGATATTCTTAAACTGCAAAGCAGGCATCAGGAAAAATCTGCAAGTAGCCGAAACATCTGCAATCAGAAAAATAACAAAAATTCGCCACCCCAACAACCCACTACACAATCCACCTAACCCACTGCTCTACGAAATGACTGGCATAAAACCTATTGAGACACGCCTACATGAACTAGCCCAGAGATTCTGTCGAAAACACACCAACATGGAGATACTACAAGAATTCTGTATAAGAAGAAATCCAGAAGTACAGGCCATACACAAGCATCCAGAAGAACCGCTCATTGAAATACTTCTCCGATTGGATCAACAATTTTAACATAACAAAAATGACTTTTTTTTTTTTTTTTTTTTTTTTTTTTCACAATCAACAGTAATTTTTTGAAAAGTCAAGCAGGAATGATTATATTTTATTAGTATAAACTTAAAGGCTGAAGGACCTAGGTCGATAGCCGGTAGAATTGAATAGTAATGATTGTACTTATATGTTATATCATATGTATTCAATTCAATAAAGAACCATTATTATTAGTATTGTTAACTCAAGTTTTAAATTCATCTGTGAGACGAGCGTACTTGTGCTTAGAAAATAACGGCGGGTTATTCGAACACTTGTTATAAGTTTCTGTTCATTTCCTGTGATACATATTATTAGCTCCTTGTTATTACATTAAAACTACATTTATAAACTAAACTTTTAATATTGCACTCAACAACGCAAAAATTCCGGTGGTAATTCATACTTGTATGAATAGGACTAATCAATTTACTTCATGTATCAAAATATGTAATTTTTTTCAGCGCCAACTATCTAAAATTGAAGAAAATCAGGTGGAGTAATCACTTTTCATTTTGTGCGGGAAATGGTTCACAAATCATATTGTCTGATACGTTGCTGTATTCACAATGAAAAATAGAGTCTTATACAGGGTATACTTCAGTTTCGGCCCATATAAAAATACAAAGTTGATGATGTTTTCTGAATGACGAAACGTCGCAGAAAAAATCTGCTCACGTTATCATGTAGTACTCAAAGAGTGACCATGACGAAGTGCTATTTGTTTTACATTTCCGTCGAAAATAAAGCTAGGAGAAAATAAAAACGAAATTCTCAAATTTCGGTTTTCCTCGGATATTTCCAAAACTGCTCGGAATATTGAAACTTTGTAAATGGCATATCATTAGGCACATGAACGCGTTACTTTTCTCTAATTTAACCGAATTCGTATCTCCTACCGTTTCCGAGATCCCCATGCTGTTCATTCTTATCTTGGACACAGTGTATAGGTTAAAATAGGAACGAACAACTTTTAACAATCAAGAAGAAAAATGATATATACTCTTACATTATACATTATATAGAACAAATATACAAGTTCCTCGTAGAGAAACCCCCAGAAACGCAAATGTGAATAAGAAAACACAACAACGCACAGCGAAACAAACCCTAGCTCAAGCCTTTCAGGGCTGAGGAATACCAAATCACAAAACAACTACAAATAGACAGAAGTTTCAATCGAAAATCCGCTAGAGCTGAAATAAATTTGGCCGAGCAAGTTTATCGCGAACGGGCCTAGTTTTTTTCTAGCGACAAAAAAGAGGCGAGCGCTTGATGAATATCCATATGCATCGAACATAGCTGTATACAGTATGTTTCGCCGCAACTTGCCCCCGAAGTCCTTCGAGGGAGGGGAAACCGCAGGAAAAGGGCTTGACCAGATTCAGGAGTTGAAAGGACGGAGGTGACTTACGGGAAAGTACCCTCGATCCAAACCCGTTTCACAATTCTCCAAGGCATATATACATGGTCATCAACAATTTTCTTAACCCGGTATAGGGACCTTCAAAAAGTAACATAAACTTTTTGGTTTTAGAGGTAATTGCTGAGGAAATTGGGTTGGACCGTAACAACACCAAGTAATTAATTGATTTTTTTTTCATGAGGACGAGCGGGATGAGTAGCCATACGACGGTGTGCTTTAGATAAGAAACTTTCCCGAGCCAAAAACAGTTTGACGTGGGCATCGAGTTGGATATGGTCTACTAGGCGAACCTTTTCGGGGGGAAGAATTGACCTAGACGGAGTTCCGAATTGTAACTCTATTGGGGTGACTCCCGTGGTCTCATGGACAACATTATTCAGTAAATAGGCCAACTTGGGCACCTCACATGCTCAACGAGTGTGTTTATCATTACAGAATACTCGATAAAGACGAGAAAGCTCTCGCATCCATCGTTCGGAGGGGTTCGCCTGGGCATGACGTACGGATATAGGAATGGATCACCTGAACTATGTTCGCCTAAGACATTTTTCCAAAGAGCAGAAGTGAATTGGGTTCCTTGATCAGTGAGGATACGCTTCAGAGGGGAATGTTGATGGAAATAGTCTTTGGTCAATCTATTGAGAATAGCCTCCGTTGTCGCCCGTTTGAGACTATACCGGGTGACACAGGAGACATGTAGCAGCCTGTACTTTTTTTTATTTGGAGAGATAAAGTTTTGAAATTCGCAGGGGGTATATAATGAATGGTAGCGCTCTTTACGAACTTAACGAAAATTTTTTTCAACCACCTGTTTGACCGGAAGTGACCCCAACTTTTTTTCTTAATGTCACCCTGTACATTTCTTCAGTCTATCATTTTCGCCTTGAAATTCTCTATCCAACCATGTATCACAAAGTGGCATTTATTTCTTAATTCGCTGTCGAATTGCTTTTTATTCAAAAAGTATAAGTTGGCTGTGACATGAATTCGATGATATATCGACACTTTGTGAGGCTTTGAAATTTAAAGATCATTAGTAAACCGATATTATTCAAAATGTTTTGATATTCTGATCAATGTCTGTAGGTTGTCAAGAGTCAAGATGAAAACCTTCGAAAATAACTCATGATATTGAATAATCTAAGATAGCAACATATTTTTTCGAATCCAGCTACTCGTACAGAAACTATCTGTATTTTATTTTCGCCACATGATCTTCCCATTTGGAATAATAAAACTAAAATTGTTCCTCTTATACGATGATCCACAGGGCTATCAGTCTATTGTTTCATGAATATTTCAATCAGTAGGAGGTGTACCTACACAAAATGTTTGACAGTTAATCGATTGCATCAATGATTTCTCTTCTTCATTTGTGTGATTAAAATTGCATATTATCAATAGAGACGGAAAATGTATTCAAGAAACGAAAAAGTCTATATGTTGTTAATATGCAATTTCAATCAACACACAAATGAAGAAGAAAAATTATTAAATGAATGTGAAAAGCTCACAGTCATTTCCACACAGTGTTCATAAAATAAACAACAATGGTAGATTTCGGGAGAAAAACAACTACTTCCCTGGCTAATGCCACGCAGGATATTGAATTACATCCTCCCGAAATCTATGTAGTTCAATATCCTGCGTGGCATTAGCCAGGGAAGTAGTTGTTTTCTCCCGAAATCTACCATTGTTGTTCATTTTATGAACACTGTGTGGAAATGACTGTGAGCTTTTCACATTCATTCATTACTTCATTCCACTGTGAGCATTGTGGCTATTTCGTAGTTCAGAAAAATTATTGATTCAATCGATTAACTGTCAAACACATTAAACATTTTGTGTAGGTACACCACCTCTACTTAGTGAAATAATTATGAAAAAATAGACTGATAGCCCTGTGGATCATCGTATAAGAGGAACAATTTTACTTTTATTATTCCAAATGGTAGGATCATGTGATGGGTACATGGCGAAAATATAGACAGATAGTTTCTGTACCAGTAGCTGAATTCGGAAAAATATGTTCCTATCTTAGATTCCTCAATATCATGAAATATTTTCGAAGGTTTTCATCTTGACTCAAACAAGCTATTGACAACCTGCAGACATTGATCAGAATATCAAAACATTTTGAATAATATCGGTTTACTAATGATATTCAAATTTCAAAGCCTACCAAGTGTCGATCTATATATTGACTGGTTTTATGAGGAATTTCTCTATGAGGATTCACAACTTTCGTTCAGACAATACATGTTTAATCTGAAATGTATCTAATGAGTTTGTATGAGATGTGTATGTTTCTGAGGATTTGAGAGCTTTGAAAAGGCAATAGTGAACTGCAATGAGTTTTGATTACTCAAAACATGTCAAATCTGAAATGTATTCAATAAGTTTGTATGAGATGTGTATGTTCTGAAGATTCAAGAGATTTCAAGAACAATACTGATCTGAAATGAAAGGTATCTTTATGAGTCAAGATACGGCTAAATGGTGGTAAAGAATGCATGAGTGTTGATGAGGGTAGACTAGACTGTATTGGTATGTAAAGATAATTTATGCGGAGTTCCTTTATGAGGATTTACGAGTTTCGATTAGACAATACGTTTCATTTGGTATGTATTCAATGAGTTTGTATGAGATGTGTACGTTCTGAGGATTTGAGTGCTTTGAAAAGACAATACAGAACTGAAATGGAACGTATCTTATGAGTCAATCTAAGGCAATATATATGTGTTTGGGAATTCATGAGTGTTGATGAGGATAGACAGTAATGGTGTGTTAAGAGGTTTCATGTGGAATTTCTGTATGAGGATCAACGACTTTCGATTAGACAAAACATGTCAAATCTGAAATGTTTCTAATAAGTTTTTATGAGATGTGTTTGTTCTGAAGATTTTGGAGTTTTGATCAGACAATATACTGATGTGTTTCAGAATTCATGGGTGTTGATAAGGATTGCCAATTACTGTATTGGGATATGTCAAGATGTTTCATGCAGAATTTCTGTATGAGGATTCATGCGTTTTGAATAGACAATACATGTCTAATTTGAAATGTATCTAATGAGTTTATATGAGATGTGTATGTTTTGAGAATTTTATAATTTCAAAAAGACAATACTAATACCTGAAATGGAGCGTATCTTATCAATCTGTGTTCTGGAATCCATGTGTGTTGATGTAATTGTGTGTTGAGAGGTTTTATGCGGAATTTCTGTATGAGGATTAACGAGTTTTGATTAGACAAAACATGTCAAATCTGAAATGTATCCAATAAGTTTATACGAGAATGTATGTTCTAAGGATTTCAGTGTTTTCATGAAACAATACTGTTCTGAAATGAGAAGTATTTTATGAGTCAATCTAAGGCATCCAGTATTTTAGAATCCATGAGTGTTGATGAGGGTAGACAGTTATGACTGTAATGTTATGTTATGAGGTTATATGCGGACTTTCTGTATGAGGATTAACGAGTTTTGATCAGATAAAACATGTCAAATCTGAAATGTATCTAATAAGTTTATACGAGAATGTATGTTCTGAGGATTTCAGAGTTTCCATGAAACAATACTGTTCTGAAATGAATAGTATTTTATGAGTCAATCTAAGGCAACCAGTATTTTAGAATCCATGAGTGTTGATGAGGATAGACAGTTATGACTGTAATGTTGTGTTAAGAGGTTTTATGCGGAATTTCTGAATGAGGATCAACGAGTTTTGATTTGACAAAACATGTCAAATCTGAAATGTATCCAATGAGTTTATACGGGATGCATGTTCTGAGGATTTCAGAGTTTTCATGAAACAATACTGTTCTGAAATGAATAGTATTTTATGAGTCAATCTTAGGCAACCAAATATTTTTTATGAGTCAAGCTAGGGCTAGATGTGTTTCAGGATTCATGGGTGTAGACTGTATTGGTCAAGATGTTTCATGCGGAATTTCTTGATGAGGATATACGAGTTTTAATTAGACAATACATGTCTAATCAGACAGATATCTACTCAATAAGTTGTATAGTATTCGAGCATTTGATAGTTTCGAAAAAAACTTGCATAATTTAAAATATTGAGGTTTTTGAGAATTCAGGAATGTCGATAATGAAATGACTATTTCTAACTGTAATGTTATATTAAAAGATTACATGAGAACTGATCAGACAGCAGTGCATGTCTGATCTGAAATGTATTCAATAAATTTGTATAGATTACTCAGTTTATATGTGGAGTACAATTTCTGAGGATTCAAGCAGAGTATACTAATAAGACAACACAGATAATAAACATAAATTTATCCAATGAGTATGAATGGTAAAAATGATTATCATTAAATCAATCATTTATCATCACCAGATTGAAGTATGAATGCAGTACAAAAAACATAATTTGCATGTTGACCATCAGGTAGTAACAATATAGCCGTATAAACAAAATAGTATTAATTGTTGCACCTTGAAGTTAATAAAAAATAAATATCAATAGGTACTGCAAAAAAAACCACTTGATAAGCTAACATGAATAGAAACAGCAAGACTAAAAAACCGATCTATAATATGTATATGATATGTACCTATAATCAAAATCGATGCCGTTCATTTCCCAATATTCATCATTCAAGGATCGAAGTTTGTACAGGATGGTCCAGATTTTTTTTACATTAAAGAGGTGATAGACTCTACCTAACTTAAATAATAAATGACGTTGAAGTTCGATTCTCGATTCTTCATTATATATGCACGATGCATGAATCGAAATAGGCTTATTTGTCAAAATTTCTCCAAAATTCAATAGGAAATTTAGCGAATTACTAATTTTCTCAGAAATATTTTCTGGCATACTTCATGTCTAATTTCTAGAAATGGAATATGGTACCCTAGTATATCGGCGCCTATAACGATTCCTGTAACTATTTTTGACTTGAACTACAAACTAGCAGGGTTATTTTTGTAATAGTTTATTGTACATTGAAAAACTTTTCCGTCAACCTCGTATTAACACGTCAGTTTAACGTATACGAAATTGATCATTAATGACCCCTATTAATGGTCAATTGTACATTAATGCATGATTGTTGTTTAGCATTCATGACCCAACCAAATCAAGGCACGTTTGCGAGTCTCTATATCACGGCTCTTAATAATTCATGTACAAAATCTGCACAACCCTGTATAATGCCTTAATTGCTAATTACAAGAGTTTTCAATCCATTTTCGAATTGATTTAATATTTCAATGACTGATGGTGAACCTTATTTTGATATATTTTATGAGTATCAATAAAAAATAATTTAATAAAAATAATTCAATTTGTTGAATTGGTACTTGCTATAGAGGTTTGTGATCTCGTTGGTGATGCTATTTTAGAAACACCCTGTATAATCTGGAAAAATTTACTGGATTTCAACATGATTTGGAAATTTACTTACATATGAAGTGCCATCTACTTTCATCAACAGAACCTTTTCTGAAATTTGCGATATGTCAATCACTTCTTTACACTGTACATTGTCAACAACCCAACAATTTTCAACAGAATTCTCATGTATGAAAAATAAATCACAATTCATTTTCTGTACTCTCAGTTTGATAGATTCATTCAATTTATAAATCTTCAATATAATAGCAAAATGTCCATCTATGAGCTGAACACATGAATTGTTATTCTTCTTATTTTCACAATAGTTACTACTAGAATATAAAGTATTATTGATAATCACTCTGTTATACACTGTAACGTAGATATCCTCAATTCTTTCTTTACTACCGGCACCCAAAATGCGAATATTATTTTGCAAAGTTCCAGGCAATTCATAACGAGCGATATCATTCAAATAAGTTTTACATGTTGCAGACATATCAGTATATCGTACAATATTTTTAGAAAAACTTTTATAAATTATCTGTTTATCGATGCCCATTGGACCTTTAACTGTCCGTTTGATATTAAAAATTGCAGATTCGAAATGAAAATTCGAAGTGGACCATAAAGGACCACATTTATTTACACATATTGCTAAATGGGTAAGTAGATGTACATTAAAATTCATTGCTGATGACCCATAGTAAATTTCAAATTTTGAAACATATATTTTTAATAAACCCTCTGCAAGTGTGATATCATTTGCTGTTATTTCCCTCTTTAATAGTAAATAAATTGATCTTTGCAATAAAGAAAAGTGTACTAAATATTTATTACCGAGGATTCCACGAAGACAAGGTATACTATAAAATAACAGCCAAGATCTCCATTCACTAGCTTTCCATTTTGCTTTTTCAGACAGTGGTCTGGGTGTGCGATGAATTTCATTTGGAGGATGAATCTTCAATAATCTGTCATTTACAAGTTTTAAAGTAGATGGAGATCCAATATACATTTCATTTCCATAGGTTGTCCAAATTTCCCAACACTGACGCACTACCCCCAAAAGTACCATATGCATATAATCTATGGGGTAGCCCCACACAAGATCAAAACCTGGCAAATTTATAATTGCTGCACTGCCTTTGATACCAAACACTCTTCTTCCTGATATAACTGCTTCTTGCATATGTTTCAATACATCATCTGATGATCGTAAATTATATGGTTGTACATCAGATGAATATTTCACCTGTTTATTTATTACTTTTCCAGGATGATAACAGTAACTGCATCCAAAAAATCCATTAAATTGTGTCGAATTTTGTATCATTGGTCTTGCTACTGAATCCACACAACAAAATAATGGAAAAATTCTGGATGTTTTTGATTCATTATCAAGTTTCCAACAAACCCCTTCATTTGCTATAATGATACAATTGTCAGCAAAAACATTTAGGAAAACATTCATTTTCGGTTCTGATTTTCCAAACCATATTCCAGCTAATATTATGTTTCTATGTCTTTGTTCTGGTGGTAATTCATTGACAGCAAGTTGAATGGGCCACATTGAAAGTTTAGAAGAATGAAATATAGGAGCCCCATCTGTATTGAAATTGAACGAAAAGTCAAAGTTATATTTCTTCTTTGAGGCTTGGTAAAGCTCAGAATCAGTAATATCAGAAATACTAGAATTTATATATTTTTTTTCATAATTAGATAGAATAACCTGTATTTTTACATCCTCCAGAAATTTTTTGAATTGATAGTGCAAATCCAAAGTTATAAAGTAATTGTCTGAAAGTGGTGATAGTACATTCATTGTTTCACATTGCTGGCAGATAACATTTTGATGAATTCTTGAAGACTTTGTAACTTGTGATATTGAGGACTGGCAATTCTTACAATAAAAATTATACTGCACAACTTCATCTGGTGGTAAGGACTGTTTTTCAATAAAATAATTGGTTAATCCAGTTTTTTTACCTGCTAAAGCATCAATCAATTTGATAATGTCTACCATAGCCTCTTTAGATAGAGAATGCCGATAAGACAATCCAACCAGCATTAGTGAAATGTCTTTTCTGGTCATTTCATTTTCAAAACGTATTACTGAATCATCATAGATTGTATTTTCAGTTGTTGTTTCATCTATATTTTCTGGAAATTCTTCCGTTTCCATTTCATCTTCTGCTTCCATCACATCATGAGATATACTACTACAGGTATCACTAAATGTCTTATTACATATTTCAGACAAGTCATTTCCTGTAGAACCATTACTACTATCCAATAAATGTTTTTCTAAAAAAAATGAGATACTTTAGGAACTCCATATTAAGAACAGTAACCCATGAAGGTGAATATTGCCTTTGACTGTGAATATTGACTGAGTGGCTTTTGGTTATTTATTTGTATGAATTGAATTTCACCATTATCAACAAGAATAATATGAGGTTTAGAATTTTTTATATCAAATTCTCCAAAATTATTATCCAATTAAATTGAGAAGTCAATAACCTACCTCTACTGGAGATGAAAAGCTTTTCATTTCGAACTTTCATGCCCTATAACTACTACTCATCTCAAATATGTGTGGTCCCAAAATGAAAAATGGATCATACAACTTCATACTTATTATTTGTTTCAAGGAATTATGGTTGAAAAATTGAGTGAATATAGAAAAATCAGTTTTTTCATTCAAATTGAATGCCCTGTATCTAGAAAACAAAGCATCTTATGACCAATGTTTATGGGAACTTGTCATCTTATTTTTTCAGGTACTATCTGAATCCGAGAGAGATTTCCCACATTTTCCCTGTATACTTAGATAATACAATAGTTATTTGTTTTACAGGCAGAAAGGCACAAATTTAATTCCATAGCTGATGTTTCATAGCAATTAAGGTTATAGGAATCCAGCCATGGCATTGAATCTTCTCTTCTGTCATGTGAAACATATTTTTTCTCCAAATTCATTCCAATTTCATGCAAAGAACATATTTTTCTCCAAATGACATTGAAAGTGGCTTTTTAATTACACTTGATGGATACAAAAGGTGTATTTTTACTGCATAGGCTGGAAAAGTCAACATTTTCTGATAATAGGTAGTAAAAATACACCTTTTATGCCTGTCAAGTGTCACTATAAAGCTTATTGGAAGGAATTTGGAGAAAAAAAAAATATTTCACATGACACAAGAGAAGATTCAATGCCTTGGCTATGAAACACCAGCTGTGGCATTAAATATCTTGTACTTTTTTGCTTGGTAAAATAAATAACTATTATTTATAGACCTATCCAGGAATACCTATTGTTTTATTACTTCATTTATACCAGCTATGTAAATGAAGAAACAAAACTGAATTTGACTGAATTCTACCAGTGGCCATATTGAAAGTCACTTATTTTAGGCAGCCTTATTGAATAATAATATATCTAAGAACTATGATTCAATATTCTACATGCATGAAGATATATTATAGTAAGTAGGCATATATAGTACTCATAGTAGGTAGGGTATATTTTTTGTGGTATGTTAGCCATCATCAGGAAGTATACCTTTTCCCACCTTTGAAATGATCAAAAATATAATTTTTAATTCTTTACCTATATCTACCTACTTGATTTCATTCTAAATACAAGAGTAATGAATATTAATTCACCTCTACCCATCACATCACAGTCAGATTCTACTGAATCTAGTTCTGCAAATTCACTCATTGGTTCCTCCAAACTAAGATGCTTCTCCAAATGAATAGTAGGTTGATTTTGCACAGTTATTCCTTGAGTATGAGTACTATGTTTCCACCGCCACTCTGTTGTTCTTGAAACAATTTGAGAAGATTCTGGGTCAAGAAATAATTTTCTCATTTTCTTTGATGGACCTGGATTCTCCTCTGCCATGATTTAAAATTTAAATTTAAAGTAGGTACGAACTAGAAGTAGGTATAGAGTTTAGGTACCCTTGGTACCTACTTTATTTATTTCGATTTTTTTTGTATTAACTGAACCAAATATCTAATATATATCTAATATCTATTGTAAATATTGAACTCCTAGGTAGGTAGAAGTACCTAGGTACTAGGTAGAGGCACCCATTGGCACCTACCCTACCTACAACAAGCACACCACACACCAGAGACTACGACCGTCGACCGACACTTTGGACACTTTGTAACAAAAAGTATAGTAATAATAATTATCAATATATCAATCTCGATATCAATATTGTTTGGTAAAAGGCAATAAACTATTAGAGGAATGTTTAATCGAAGAATAGTAGAGGTTATGTGGTAAATATTCATTTGGCGATTGGCGGGCATGCGACATTGCGACATGCCGGCGGCGGCGCAGCGCAGAGCAGGAGCAGAGGTACAGGTACTGGTTAATTGGTTATAGTTAGTGGTCCGCATCTAGTACAAATAGAAAATGGAACTTTTTACTTTTTAGGAGTCCCAATCCTCATTCCTCATTGGTCACAATCGTGGTCACAATAAGTTACGTGATTCGTGATATATTGAAATTTGTGTTATTCGATGAGTATTTTTGCGAATATACAGTGGAGGCCGTGATCTGATGAGTATTTTGGTGGTGTCAGAATTTGGTTGGGGTTATAGGGAGTTGTACCTGAGATCACCACATATTTCAATCCGAGCTCTGTACATTCTTCAAATGGTTATCGAAATTCACGATATTTCATATAACAAAAAACCCGGGAAAACGCGTAAAGATATATACTGCGATCAATACAATGCAACTATTATAATATTATATATATACCATACGAGTTATACGATGACGTATATATTATTATGTTTATCTCAGAAAACTTCTACAGTGGAAGTAAAAATTCTTATTGCTATATATGAAATGTGGATATACTTTATTCACTTTGTTGAGGCATCTCGGCGCCCTAGAAGTGGTTCGGATTCCATTATAAGCTGAAGGTCCCGCTCTTATTTCCTAACCCCGCACAATAAGTTTCGACTTCTGGGGAGTTGGTTTCCAACTTCGAAGTAGTGATATATACAAATTTGAAAAATTTAATACGACACTATTGGTGCCTATCGCTCTATCACGTCATCGAGATCTAGCGTTTTTGAGAGGAGATCATTTTCATTATTGGATGAAAGTATTTTTGTGATGATTTTGAATGATGATTGACTGCATCAAATATATATGTATATCATATTAATAACATGAAACGATCGCTATATCAAATAAAGGTATGTGGCGCAAATTCAACTTGTGTGTACCACCCCATAATTGTGGTGTAGGGTGTATATATAGGTAGTATGATGATGATTCGCTGAATTTTCGATATTTCCATAGTTTTTGTCTGGATTTTATAAAAATTAAAATCGATGTCAGCTGATTCCAATCACTCCCATACAATAATATCTTGTTTATTTATTTTTTCATCAGGTTTTCACTTCCTTATAATAATATATAAATATATGAATGAAAGTTTTACAGGATTATATCCGGACAACAACTAGGTATAAAATACAGGTACCTACTGAAGTTTTCTATGAACTTTTTTCGGAGATTTTGTGGTCGCGCAGAAGTCAGAAGTCGGTGATGGTGGTGTATTGGCAGGCAGTATGTGTCATGGAAAAAACTTCACAAACGATAAGATCTCCACAAAATACCTAACATGTGTTTTCAGGAATTTTGTGGAAATTTTATAGTTTGTGAAATTCCGTTTTTCCATCAATGTGTTGTGTATATTCTATTGGTACATCGGTTTCATCATAAATTTCATTATAAATTTCATCAGAACAATTGATGACGTCATGACAAAAATGCGCATTATCAGTGCGGACTTTCTTCGATGGAATGAAAAACGCACCTCTTACATTTGTCTAGGAATTTTACTCATACGTGAGTGCACATCTTCCGTCAAGTTAACCACTTCCAAAATGTGAATATAAGCAAATTGCACAAAATTGACGAAAATAGACACGATACATGTTCTGTGGTCAATTGTCACTCCTGTGTGTTGTGTGCTGTGGTCAAATTGATTTGAAATCGAACGTTAAAATTAGCAAGAATTCATATAACCAGGACATCCTCCATATATACAAAATTCAGACCAATCCTACAACCCGATTGAGATTTTGTCTCCAATTTTCAAGAATTCTCCTCAAAATTCCAAGAATTCTCCTCAAAATTCCAAGAATTCTCCCTGAAATTTCGAATTCTTTTCCCAAAATCTCTAGATTTTTTCTGAAAATCAAAGTGGCCCTGCTTACTCTCATGTTTTTTCATGAAAACGTTTGCGGACTGGTGGGTATTTCTGATGGATATCAAAATAAATATACGTAAGTATAGGTTCTAGTTATCAAATTTGAGAATTGAATTTGTTTCCTATAGCACCCTCCCCCCATCGAGGGCACTTATGTAAATCTTCCGGACTCGATATTTTTATAATATAGAGGACACGTTTTTTTTTATTTTTCCATAGCCAGCCATCAGTCCGCACATGTTTATGAAACAAATGACACGAGTAAAGTAGAGGTACCATCACTTAAGGTTGAGTGAGATAAATTTTTACCTTTACTAGAAAAAAAAGTGATAGTTTTTTTTATCTTGAAGGCCCATAAAACTTCCTTATATTGGTGAGTTACTCTTACCAATATTTTTTGAATATATAATCACCCCCTTCATATTTTGCGTACAATTTCCGGACACGACCCTGTACAGCAGTTGACTGATGCTCTGAATCACTAGAATTCAAATTTTGTCGAAACCATCATAAGGGTAATCGAATTTCATCGAGAGGACCTTTTTTATTGTAGTAAATAATTTCTTCACATTGGCGTAGAAGTTTCAGATGTTTATTTACTGAAAAAATCAAGTTCTACGCCCATGGCATATATGATATATTATTTATCATGCTTATGGGTGGTTTTATCTAGAATTAGGCTATGAAGCCAACGCGTACTGAATTTGAGTGGAATCTATATACTCAATATATGAGCCATTTCAAAGTTATAAAGCAAAAAAATGATTTGAAAATTGTTACTTCTAGTGTAGATAGCTACAACAAACAACTCAGGAAAGTTTGCTCAAAATCCTCATATCTAATTGTGTTGGTCTCAGGAATATATTATATGTGATGCGAGTTTTTGTAGTAGACCTTTCAGACACACCCTGTAATTCGACTGCATTTTTGATTATTTTGTCTATTATCTTTATAAGCAGTCATCCATAGATTAACCATGAAATTATAGCTATAGAGATGAATCTGAAAAAAATAGAGAAACTTGAAATTGAAAATGAAACTAAAAATTTTGAGAAGAAATCTTGAAATTAGGAGACTTGAAATAAATGAAATAAATGAAAGGATTGTGATGCCATGCGCCGTCGCTAGTAGGCATCAATGCAAATTAAAACAATGAAATTTTAATTTCGAATTTACCGCCATGGCAAGAATTATTCTGATTGGTCTAAAAATTCGGCTATGGAGCAAGTCCGGTCGTGTGAATTCTTGCCGTTGAAAGACGTTACAATTCGTTAGTCGGCTTCGGCTCGTGCTGTGCTCGTGCCTCGTGCTCGATTCGAAAACTCGAAAGTCGAACTCGAAACCGGTGACCGGTAGACCGGTACGCACGACGCCATCATGAAGTGAAGTGATAACGCGGTGCCGCGGATTTTTCATGATGGAAATATTGTTGCATTTATTTATGATGTGCGTTACTTTTTAGTCTAGTCTAGGTCGTGAGATTTGAAATATTATATGCGATATATATGAAGCATAATAATACTAAAAATGTGGGTATATGTAAAATTTTTAGAAGATGATGTTTGTGAAATTGTGGAAGCGTCGAACATAAAAAGATTTGACAAAGATGACATAAAATACAACCAAAAATATTCTGTGAAATGGAAGGATGGGGACTATTATAAGGCCCAAATAATATATGCAAAAGGTAAGCAGTTCAGATTGACGAGATTTTTTATTTATAATAGTTCCTTTTATTACTCAAGTCCATCAATCAAGTTGAATGTTATAGTGTTGCTTGATGTAGATTTTCCAATACTGAGTCCTGTGTATAATACCTACCTAGTACCTAGGTATTATCACCAGTTTCGTCACCGGCGATGTTAATTCTTGGTTTTGCTGGGTTTTGCTGTATATAGGTATAGATATCTCTTGTAATTTGCTGTTACTTGATTCAGAACTCCACTGATTGTTGACTGAAACTGATTGTTAAGTAATGAAACAATATACAGATAAGCAGCGAGGTTGCTGATGCTGCTGTACCTACTCTACCATAGTTATGTACTTACAAACTATAAGTATCACAGTATACACCAGTACTTGGTAGGTGTTGGTACATACCTACAAGGTGGTACCTTCCTTATCTATGCTTCCTTGAAACTCTTGAGTTGTTCTTATTGTTGTTTCATACAAATGTTAACAAGAGATTCCTCTCGTGAAAATGGAAAATAAGCAGAGGTCATCAACCCAAGAATATTATCATCATGGTTTTAGAGATGATATTTATCTACAGGGTTTTTACCAGAGCTGTGTTGGTGACATAACTCTTATCCATATAGGTATTTATTCACTCCTTAATTTCGAAGTGTGGCAAATTATTTTCTCAAACCTATAAGTCATGATGCTAATCCCTCAATAATGCAACCATTAATATATTCTGGGAATTGCCTTTCTTTGTGCTTTATAACTTGATATGTCTATCAATGTAATATGAAAATTGCACAGCTTGTGGACAAAAATTGTGGTAGAATTCACTTTCACTACCTGTCCAAAAAGCAGTTGGTTCAGTCATTATCATTCATGGAGAAATTGAAAATACCTAACTTGTCACCAATGAAGAACAAGCATTCTTGTCTCCTGAGTATCTATACATATTTTCAATGAAAATAGTTATACCTATAGGTATTTACTCTGGTTTATAGATTCTTTAAAAGATTTGACTGAAGTAATAGAGACAAGAAGGGTCAGGATGGTGAGGAAGCAGTTATTAAAAAGTGGAGATGAGAGTAGCTCAGAGGAAGGAACAGCAGGAACATCAAGAGACAAAATAGCTATAAAGAAGTCACTTGATTTGAAAAAGGCTGTAAGTATTCAAATTGAACAGGATATTTCTGTAGTTACTTATGTGTACATGTGTAGGTATAGATAATTCACTGGCATTGTCTTTTGGCTTATTTTGCATGAAAAGTATTTACAAAAGATAATGTCCTTTTGAGGCTCAATATTTATTGAGATATGCAGGATATATTGGAAGTTATTGAAAAAAATTAAATTACTTAGTTCTCATTCTCATTAAATTACCTTCTGTTATAGATTATTATGCATATGCTTTTAATAACAATAATATCAGGTCTCTTTTAAAGTTAGAGGTGAATTTAAAATTTTTTACAGGCCATGGAAAATGCTAGAAAGAATAATGAAATTAAAATTCTTAATAAACATTCATCAGAAAAAGCTCAGTTGGAACATACTTCCACTTCCAAACAAACAATATATCAGGACTTCCAGAAGACCATTGACCACCTAAAAAAGGAAAACGATATGTTGAAAAAAGAAAATGGCATGTTGAAAAAAGAGAAGGAGTCATTCAAAACAAAAACAGAGCATTTTGAAGATTTGAATATTTCGCTACAAAAAGAAGTCATAGATCTACTCAAAGGTGAGTTTGTAGAATAAACTAATTATAGGTCAACTCTTCAGGCCAAGGTGTAAAAGTGGGTTCTCACATTGAAATCATTGGGTACTTAATTGCTTAATGGATACTTGATTTACAGATTTCAAAAACAAGTTGACTCCTGACATAGCTATCCATAAACCTGGAGATATAAAGGTGGGACAGATTGTTGATGATGAGGTAAAGTGAAAAAATGTATTGACTCTATTATCATTTATTATGCATCCCCTTATGTATCTTATGAAAGTTTAGTACTGGAGTAATGGCAATTTACCAAATTATTAGTGTTGAATACTGTCTGTAGATTGATTGAAGAGGTGTGCTTACAACTTCATAACTTAACTCTTATTTCTGTGAATTATTGAATTGTAATTTCAAAGAGCTTTCCATAATATATTATTTAGATGTTTCAATTTTATCACAGATTCAAAATGAACCAGCAAGCAGGAGATTACATAAAAAAACATGATTGTGAACATTGAATTATTAACTTGATTATTAGTTATATTCATCAATGTTTGAAAGGATATTTGATAAGTGTTCAGTGTATGTATCACACTGTGATATTGACATTAATCTGATACTATTGAAAATTTCGCAACTAACATTTTCGATCATGAAATTACACTAGAAATTTTTTGACGTTTATAGGTAAACTGACATTTACATTTAACTTCGGATTATGTTGAATTCATTCTTATGTTGATGAGTTCCTCCCAGAATAATATATTTCTACCAACTTTAGCTGACTGAATATGTGAAAAATGGAGAGATTGTGGTAAAATCCTTATTTTTCATTATTTCATTGAACTATAGTTGTTCAATTATATTTTATTTTACCAAATAATATTATGTGAGTGAATTCCATTGATTCTAAATAGTACTCAGAGTTTCTTGTGAGAAAATATATTTCTACCAACTTTAGTGAAACTAATTTGTCATGAACTGAGAAATTGAGCTACTATCCACTTATTTTTCATTATTTTGTGTAACTAAAGTGAGTTAATTGTTTTTTATTTAACATAACAACATGTTATGGATGCGAGTTTCATTAATACTACTACTACATATTGCTTTGAGTTCCTTGTAAAAAAATATGTTTCCACCAACTTTAGTGGATTATAGTTAAGAATAATGGTTTGAACTACCACCAGCTGCCTTATTAATAGTTTGGCTAACTAAAGTTGGTATTTTGTATTTTATTTAGGATAATCTCATACTAGTATTTTTTCAATAAAATTTCAGTGTGAAATTTTCTTACCGAATACCACTTTAGCTCCAATTAATATCCTGTTCTCATGATTTTGCCAAAACTCTTGGGAGTAAATCAGAATAAGTGAATCATGTCCTTTTTTTTAAAGCAATGCTAATTATTATTCATAAGCATTTAAAAAAAATGCATTTTGAAATTATCAAAAATAAGTGCAGAATCAAAATGTATCCTCATTATCTCAAATTATCTTGAATTTTCAGGTGCATATTGGCCAAGATATTTTCCTCAAAAAATCAACATATAATTCATGTCTTGTGTCTGCATGATCTGGGGCCCAATTTGTAAAAAATATAGCAGTTGCCATATTTGGTATTGATGTTCTGAAAAATTCGTCAGTTACTGGAAAAACGAGTAACAGGATTAAAAAGCCAGATGCAAGGCCACCTCTTGACCCTAATAAATTGCAGGCCATAAGAGGTAATTATTTATATTGTATTATTTTTTATGGATAACCATTTTGTGTCATATCATTTTGTATCTTCTCATTTGACCATAATCATTTTGGTATTTCCCACCATCTGAAGACAAGAATTCTGATCTAAATGGTATACGTCAGAAATGAAAATCACTAAAATAATTCCATTTTCTGATATTTTGATAATATGTTTCATTCCTATTTTGAACACAGAGTGTACATGGTGGGCCAAATCGGACACTTTTATAGGGAAAGTCCTATTTCCAAACTAAATAGACGAAAACTGAAGTTATGAGAAACTCCATGGTGAAATCTGTATATCCTTTCAAAGTTACTAGGTATTTTTGAACATGTGCATTTTTGAAAAAAGTTGCTGAAACTCATTTTTTTGGCAAAATTTCTTTCTTTTCATGAAAACATTGCCAAAAAGCACATGAAAATGGATCCTCAGGCACTATCATCAGTTTTCCTATAACTTTGAACGTTTGAAAATAGAATTTCTCCTCAAATATCATGTTGATTTTTAATGAATTACAAAGAAAAATTATAATCATTGTTAGGGCAAATTTATGTAATTTCTCTATCAGAGACCATAGTTGCTATGGTAATTATCTCTGATATAGGATGATTTCCAGATTGCATTTTGGTTTTGATTTCCATTCTGAGCCCCAAAAATTCAATCTATTGTTGAATTGTTCAATTGAGAATTTACAAGTTTCTGTTTTCTTGCTCTTCATTTGATTTTGTCCATATTGTCAAATAAACTGATCGAAAAAAATTAAGGATATTGTGAATCTGAGACATGGTATTAATAGCTATAACACATTTTGTCCAAAGTTAATGTGGTATAGCAAAAACACACTATCCTTAAATTTTTTCTATATTCTATATTTTTCTACAAACGTTGAATAATGACAAGGTTAGCGCATCGATAACAATATGCGAAGTGACACTTTTTTTCAGTTTCCTTCATTACCACGACACCGTGCGCGAAGTAAAACAGTGGGCGAAGCACATACTTCGCTCACTGCATGTAAACTAAAATTTTTTCCACAAACGTCAAAAATGACAAAGGTTCACGCTTTGATAACAATATGCGAAGTGATACATTTTTTTCAGTTTTCTACTATATGGCTGCGCTGCGCCTCGTTAAAAAAATCAGTTCCTGCTCACCAAAGTAGCATTTCGCACCCTAGATTCAAAAATAACTATTGAAGTAAGGAACAGAGGCCCTATTCAAATAATCAGAGCAAATAATTTTTTTCTGCAATTCGATGCTTTTTTGGTATTCATTGATTCATTTGGTTTCATAGGAAACAAGTTATCAATTAGTCATTATTATTAATAATTGAAAATACATCTAAGTAATAATCAATAACTCCTCTTGTTTTCCAAGTAACTAAAAATTTCAGGAAGCAAAGCTGTCAAGTTACTCCAACCGGATAAAAAAATATTCCCTCTGTGGAAAGTAATCAGCTCCTTCATCACTATTATAAAATAAATAAAAATTCTTTTAGTTTGTAATTTGCAATTACAAATGAGTCACAGAAAATACTTCACCCCCAATTAAAACATGCTAGTTTTCTTTGAACAACTAAGATATATTTTCAAATGAATAATTATGGGAAATTGAGTTTTTATTTCCTGCCTCTCGCCACTCATGAGTGGAGGTGAAACGAACAAGTGGCCTCTAGGAAAGCTACTTTTTGCTCTGCTGGTGAATGTCATGGGAATGCCATTATTCAACATCATGTGAATTGACGCAAAAGATGTTATCATTTTCTGAAGTTTGATGAAAAATGTAGTTATACAGGGTGTCCCATAAGTGATGGATCAAAAGAAGTGGGGTGGTAGGGGGGGTCATTTCCAATCAAACTAACCGTATATGTGGTTATCCAATTGTTGATAGTTCAAGAGTTATTCAATTTTTTTGACAAACGCGACCCATTTGAGAAAATTAATAACTAAGAGTCTGTTTTGAATAACCCCATATGTTTTACCATTTCGGAATCTGTATTGAATGGGTAACTGTTTCTGATAGTTGGTCATCTTTGTGGGGTAGTTTTCGAATCTGCCAGCGGCATTGAAAATTCAACTGAATTATTTCATCCAACAAAACTTGAGGAAAACAACATTTTTCTTAATTGATACAAAGTAACACAGGTCATAAAAATCATTTCGTGGGAAAGGTGCATCCAAGCGGATAAAATTTGTAGAAGAAAAAAATCACAAAAGTGACATACTTAGTTATGAATGAAAAAAATTGAATAACTTTTGAACCATCAACAATTGGATAACCACATATACGGTTAGTTTGATTGGAAATGACCCCCCCTACCAACCCACTTCTTTTGATCCATTACTTATGGGAAACCCTGTATATTCAGAAAGCTGTTTCAATTGATCAGGGATTCTATCTTGCTTTTCTGGAACTGCCTGAAGTTCTGAAATAACCAAGTTCGTGGAACATTTTACTGTGAAACATAATTTCACTACTAAAATATTATACCTATATATTTTGAGGTGCTAAAAAATTTTTATATTTCTTTCTTTTCTCAGATATATACAAACATTATCTCCTTCAGAAGGGGCAAGATGAGGTCAGTTTAGACTATGACCTGAGCAAAATTGGGGTACATATTTCCTCAAAGATTTCTGATTTGAATCGAATGACTAGATGTGAGTAGCTATGATGTATGTTTACACTAGAAATTTTTCATGTGTCATTAACATTGTCATCTTTGCAACTGTTCGAGATACTAAGTTGGATGAACTGCAGAAAAGTTGCATTTTTTGAATGTCATTCATTATGTTGACATGGTCATCAAGTTGTTTTCAGTTTCTGAATATTGAGAACAATTCCATGAGAACAATTGTCCAAGAATAATAACAATGAAATGTTCGAAATTAGGGATCTATAATTTTTTTTTAACTGAAAAAATGATTTTCTTGATTATCTCGGACATCTTTTTTTTTTGAGATCTCTTTCAACTTTTTTTTTGTATACATAACTAGATTTTCAATTTGTTTAGTGCTCATTCCTATTCCATTTCCTATTCCTAATGCATTAAAAAATAAACAGGAGTTACAGTAGTACCTATCATTTCAAATTGGAGTGGAACATATGCAATCAATTTTCAACCTTGTGGTCTGTCTTTTTCAGGGTCATTGCAGGTAAACCTTGTTTATTCAAATGGATATCTATATTTTTCTCTACTTAATATTGAATGACAGAAAAGAGTTATCTAACAAATTTTGTCGAAGATATTCTTCTTCAATTATTATATGCACTTCAGGGATTTAAAGGGCACCTTAATTCCCTATTTTCGGGGAAAAAATGGTACTTTAAATCCCTAGGGATTTGAAGTACCACTGTTTTCCCCGAAATCTGGATCACCATAGTTACTAAAGTCGTTGATATGGTAACAATCAGCCCCTTCGATGTTTTAGAAATAGAGTACCTAACATTTTTCTTGATTATTTGGGATTTACTCTCCTCGTGTCTACAAAATTAAAATTTGAGTATTCTTTCAATATAAGTGTAGTAGGACAAATCAGATGATTTGCCCCAAAATGTCACTGCACTAAAAAAATTTGTCTATCAGAGAGCCTGAAAAAGAAATTCAATAATTGGTCAGTGACACTTCGTTTAGAAAAATATTTGAAGAAGATGAATTGAAGATGGAAGTATTGAAAGTATCAAATTTTCACTTATCTTTGGGCGTTTCGGGAACGAATCTGCTCCCGTTTTCAACATGAAAGTGCAAAAAATATTTTCTCAACAAGTAAATGGTAGATTCAAGATCAATCAATGAAACAGTGTAGTGTGATTATCGTGCTGAAGGTTCCAGTCTTCGATTTACCATGTTTTTGAATACAAAATCGCCCAGCATTTTACTACCACGAATTTGCGTCTGTGAACAGGTGACAAAATTTCCTGAATATCATACCTGTTTTACCAGGAAATGATTCACACCCATGTTCTCTCTCGAGTCGTCCTTTATATTTTGTATTGAGTAAATGCAGATTCCCCAAACCATTGCAGAAAAACCATATTTTTTAATCTTGACACTCCACTTTTCACCTAACTCGACCAGCAAAAATATATCCTGTACTGCTTGATCCGTCGATCATTTGAACAAATATTTTCAGCAAAGCCAACTATTCTAAAGCAGAGGCAAATCAATATAGATAGCCAAGAGATTAATTTACTTGAAGAAAGGAATTCTGATGAGAATAATGTGGATGAAATGAACATTGATTTTGAAGAAAAGAGCTCGGATGCAGAGAAGAATTCAGATGAGAAGAACTCGGATGAAGAGAAGGGTTTAGATGAAAAAAACTCGGATGAAGAGAAGGATTTAAATCAAAAAATTCCGGAGGAAGAGAAGTATTTAGAAAACGAAATAATCGATGCATACAAAGGACATAACTTTGTTGAAGATAATATTTTGAAGGAATCTGATCTACATTCAGATGGAGATAGCTCTTGTGAGGAGAATATGGAATGATCATGTTTTGATCCTCATTCGATTCACTTGTAACCCCTTGATTGAATATTTCCAAATTTAAATAGTTATACCTAGTATATTTAATGATGTTGGTTAGAAATATGACATTGAATTCATGATATTCTTTCATTTATGCAACAAGGTAAAATATACATATTTAGTGATTGAATTGACATATTTTTGGTAATGTAGTTACATTAGAATAAAGTGTACTTAAGCCAGTCAAAACAAAAATAGTGTTATGTTTGGTGATTCAGATAATCATCAATGCTATATGGTTCCATATCACATGAACTGTAGAAGTGGTTTCTTTAGTGATTTCAAGTCTGAAATTGCTTTCAAAGATAAAGGGAATTGTTTTAAAATTCATTAAAGAAATCCATAATCATGGATTTTGAAATGTTGGTGACGGATTCTGAATCGGGATCACGTACATACCTGTACCGATTCATATCATTGTGAAATACATACAACAAGAATATTTTATTAGAATGATTAAATCACAGCAGTACTATTTTGATCAATCATTTGAAAAATATGTGATTTATTTTCTCAAATATACTAAATTTTAGAATGATTAATATCGACACAGGTGTGTTTAAAGTGATCCTGAGAACCCGTTGTTAGTTTCTGTGAAAAACTCGATAGTATGCATTAGAAATAACTACCTAACAAAAAAGTTTATCAAGATCAATGAAAAAAACTAAGGTGGTGAAGTCAATGTCGACAAATTCCAATCAATAAAGCAGTTCTATAGGTTGTCTAGGTTGTCACACTAACTGTTTTTTTTTTTACATATCTTGAGTTTGTATAAATGAGTCCTATTGTAAGTACACCCACATTAAAAAAAGAGTATTGAGGTTCACTTCCATATGATTCTGGACACACGGTGTTTTTCAACTCCACTCAAATCTCTTGTGTGCTGATTCCCATTACAAAATTAAGCAATTAATGGATAGAAACGGTTAGAAACGAAACTTGGTACAAACAATAAAGATTTTTTGCTTGGTAAGAATATGGTTTAAGAATATTCTGGAAAAATCATCAAGAAGTGGTTCAAACTTTTTTGTATTATATTTCGAATTTCCGACATGATATTAATAATATTTCAAAATGTTCCTCAAAAAAGGTCTCTTGTTGGCATGCGATAAGATACACGGTTCTCTCGTAAACTCAATTTGAAATTGTTATTGCTAACAATGATTGTTTCCATACAATTTCTGACATCTGATCGAAATTGATTGTTCCAATTTCTGTTTCCATCCAAAATAGTAACGGAAATATTAAATAAAACATTTTCGGACCCATGTTAATATGAACTTTTTTCTTACTTATGTTTGGGGAATCAGCTCACTAGAGATTTCGGTGGAGGATAGAAACACCCTGAATACGTTTATCCTGAATGTGATGCCATGTTCCTAACCGACATCATTTGATATAGCAAGTGGCCAAATCGATATACATGTATAGCTGATACATAAAAATCATCGGTTAGCAAAATTTGAAGATTAGGTTGTTCAACATTTGTGAAGTTGGTGATATTAACAAATGAGTGGCTCATCAATAAAGACAATGTAGAAATTCCTCTAGGACTCCCACATATTCCGAAAGTAGACTAGCAACTGATCTTCAATACATTGCATGTCACATTCCACAATAGTGAGAACATTGATTTATGGAAGAAATACTACAAAATTCAATAGTCAGAGGTTCAAGACCGGGAGCCCACAAAGTATTTTTTGTGTCTCATTTGTTCACACTCAGCAGTTTATGAACCCCTCAAACTATTCCTACCAGAACACGGATATGTGCTCGCCGAATAAAAATCGTTGACCAGAGGGTGGGGGTAGCGTCGGTGAAGTTGTAACACCTTGTGTCTCGAATCATTACTTACCGTTAAGCGTATGTCGCTAAGTAATGGGTTTGAACAAAAATTGGGCGGACGGCATTGTCGAACGTGTCGAACAGCACCACTGCGCGTCGTTATATATCCACCCTACACGGTAGGCAATGCCGTCCGCCCAGTTTTTTTTTTTTTTTTTTTCGAATACATTACCTAGCTTAACGGTAAGTGATGATTCGAGACACAGGGTGTTTTCATACAACTCCACGATTTTTATTCGGCTAGCTCATTTCCGTGGTGGAATTTGAGAGGTTGATTTTGTGGTATACCCTTCAAATTCAGCTAACAGTTTCATGAATCAGAATGTATGTGAAAAGTATACATTTTACCAACTGTGATACCCTTCCTTAAGTATTGAATTAACTTTAAGTGGTATAGGTTGAAAAGAAATTAATAATATTCCATTCTGTATATAGTTATATATTGTGATAATGTTATACAGGTTAACTCGATATCAGACGGTATCATTTCACCAGTGGCTTTCTAGAACTAATAATAGAAAGACAGTATAAACTAATATAGGTCGAGAGACGGCTCCTTTCGTATTTTGTGAAAGAAAGTGTAAAATTCAATATTATCTTGTCTGTAATGTTATGATGAGTTTGATCTTTTTTTAAGATGCTTCTCCTTTATTGGGGCTCATGTTTCGTCACAGTTGGCCATAAATAATGATACAAAAATAGCAATAAGGAAAAAACTCACCTGAGGAATAATTTTCACAAATTCTATTTTGCTCACGACAATTGTTTCGCTAAACATTATCTTCTTCATGATGTATATCACACTGAATTGTTTTCCCATTCAACTTGCTGTCAATGAATTACCACCAGAACAAAGACATAGTAACATAATATTAGCTGGGATATGGTTTGGAAAATCAGAACCGAAAATGAATGTTTTCCTAAATGTTTTTGCTGACAATTGTATCATTATAGCAAATGAAGGGGTTAGTTGGAAAAGCTTTTCATCTCCAGTAGGTAGGTTCACTCTCAATTTAATTAGATAATAATTTTGGAGAATTTGATATCAAAAATTTTAAAATTCATATTATTCTTGTTGATAATGGTGAAATTCAATTCATACAAAATAACCAAAAGCCACTCAGTCAATATTCACAGTCAAAGGCAATATTCACCTTCATGGATTACTGTTCTTAATATGGAGTTCCTATGATATTTCTTTTTTTTTTTAGAAAAACATTTATTGGATTGTAGTAATGGTTCTACAGGAAATGACTTGTCTGAAATATGTAATAAGACATTTAGTGATACCTGTAGTAGTATATCTCATGATGTGATGGAAGCAGAAGATGAAATGGAAACGAAAGAATTTCCAGAAAATATAGATGAAACAACAACTGAAAATACAATCTATAATGATTCAGTAATACGTTTTGAAAATGAAATGACCAGAAAAGACATTTCACTAATGCTGGTTGGATTGTCTTATCAGCATTCTCTATCTAAAGAGGCTATGGTAGACATTATCAAATTGATTGATGCTTTAGCAGGTAAAAAAACTGGATTAACCAATTATTTTATTGAAAAACAGTCCTTACCACCAGATGAAGTTGTGCAGTATAATTTTTATTGTAAGAATTGCCAGTCCTCAATATCACAAGTTACAAAGTCTTCAAGAATTCATCAAAATGTTATCTGCCAGCAATGTGAAACAATGAATGTACTATCACCACTTTCAGACAATTACTTTATAACTTTGGATTCGCACTATCAATTCAAAAAATTTCTGGAGGATGTCAAAATACAGGTTATTCTATCTAATTATGAAAAAAAATATATAAATTCTAGTATTTCTGATATTACTGATTCTGAGCTTTACCAAGCCTCAAAGAAGAAATATAACTTTGACTTTTCGTTCAATTTCAATACAGATGGGGCTCCTATATTTCATTCTTCTAAACTTTCAATGTGGCCCATTCAACTTGCTGTCAATGAATTACCACCAGAACAAAGACATAGAAACATAATATTAGCTGGAATATGGTTTGGAAAATCAGAACCGAAAATGAATGTTTTCCTAAATGTTTTTGCTGACAATTGTATCATTATAGCAAATGAAGGGGTTTGTTGGAAACTTGATAATGAATCAAAAACATCCAGAATTTTTCCATTATTTTGTTGTGTGGATTCAGTAGCAAGACCAATGATACAAAATTCGACACAATTTAATGGATTTTTTGGATGCAGTTACTGTTATCATCCTGGAAAAGTAATAAATAAACAGGTGAAATATTCATCTGATGTACAACCATATAATTTACGATCATCAGATGATGTATTGAAACATATGCAAGAAGCAGTTATATCAGGAAGAAGAGTGTTTGGTATCAAAGGCAGTGCAGCAATTATAAATTTGCCAGGTTTTGATCTTGTGTGGGGCTACCCCATAGAT
The DNA here is from genome assembly GCA_918026855.4 of Phaedon cochleariae. Classification (NCBI taxonomy): domain Eukaryota; kingdom Metazoa; phylum Arthropoda; class Insecta; order Coleoptera; family Chrysomelidae; genus Phaedon; species Phaedon cochleariae. The sequence goes on from OU896710.1 coordinate 24,062,367, forward strand.
TATATGCATATAGTGCGTCAGTGTTGGGAAATTTGGACAACCTATGGAAATGAAATGTATATTGGATCTCCATCTACTTTAAAACTTAAAAATGACAGATTATTGAAGATTCATCCTCCAAATGAAATTCATCGCACACCCAGACCACTGTCTGAAAAAGCAAAATGGAAAGCTAGTGAATGGAGATCTTGGCTGTTATTTTATAGCATACCTTGTCTTCGTGGAATCCTCGGGAATAAATATTTAGTACACTTTTCTTTATTGCAAAGATCAATTTATTTACTATTAAAGAGGGAAATAACATCAAATGATATCACACTTGCAGAGGGTTTATAAAAAATATATGTTTCGAAATGTACTTACCCATTTAGCAATATGTGTAAATAAATGTGGTCCTTTATGGTCCACTTCGAATTTTCATTTCGAATCTTCAATTTTTAATATCAAACAGATAGTTAACGGTCCAATGGGCATCGATAAACAAATAATTTATAAAAGTTTTTCTAAAAATATTGTACGATATACTGATATGTCTGCAACATGTAAAACTTATTTGAATGATATCGCTCGTATGTGAATTGCCTGGAACTTTGCAAAATAATATTCGCATTTTGGGTGCCGGTAGTAAAGAAAGAATTGAGGATATCAACGTTACAGTGTATAACAGAGTGATTATCAATAATACTTAATATTCTAGTAGTAACTATTGTGAAAATAAGAAGAATAACAATTCATGTGTTCAGCTCAAAGATGGACATTTTGCTATTATATTGAAGATTTATAAATTGAATGAATCTATCAAACTGAGAGTACAGAAAATGAATTGTGATTTATTTTTCATACATGAGAATTATGTTGAAAATTGTTGGGTTGTTGACAATGTACAGTGTGAAGATGTGATTGACATATCGCAAATTTTATAAAAGGTTCTGTTGATGAAAGTAGATGGCACTTCATATATAAGTAAATTTCCAAATTATGTTGAAATCCAGTAAATTTTTCCAGATTATATAGTGTTTATAAAATAGCATCACAAACGAAATCACAAACTTCTATAGCAAGTACCAATTCGACAAATTGAAGTATTTTCATTAAATTATTTTTTTATGGAATCATAAAATAAATTAAAATTAGGGTCACCATTGGTCATTGAAAAATTTAATCAATTCGAAAATGGATTGAAAACTTGTAATTAGCAATTAAGGCATTATACAGGGTTGTGCAGAGTTTTGTACATGAATGGAAAGCGGTGATATAGAGACTCGCAAAATAAGTGGATTGTTCTTAGTGAACATTGCAAAATATGCACCATATCTAAGGAAAAACAAAAACAAAAACAAAAGTGATCTTTCTAAAATTAGGCACGACACTATGTTTTTTTGTTCAAAAACTTTATTCAGATAATACCACAGAGAAACTAAATATAGGTATACAGATATGATAAGATAATCAAAGCAGTCTCGGAAAACTTACTAAAACAAAACAAAACAATTGCAGCATATCTGCATATACCATTACAGTTTCGAATTGATTATATCTATACCGGGTGAGTCATTGAAATGGGAAAGTGAGATAACGACTTCGCTGTTTGAGATAGAAGAACAAAAAATTTTGTGATAGTCTAGGCTCATGAGCAGCATATTTCTAAAATATTTTGCATTATATAGGATGACTCAAAAACACGTGGCGTATCGAAGTTATACTTTTTCTAATGGGACACCCTGTATTTCATTGGATTTTCGGATTCTCTTTTGTGAGCTGATTTCATCAATGCATCACACTTGGGGTCTAGAGGGAATGATTACAGAGATATAAGGTGTTCAAAATCGGGATTTTTCAACTTTGGGATTTTTTTGTGTCGAAACTATTCATTATTGGCCAAAACGGCTTACATGTCCGTGTATTAACTTTTGATTCACTTTCGATTGATATTTAATTTGAACGAATACAGGGTGGTTCGAAATTCAGAATTGTGAACCACCCTGTATTCGTTCAAATTAAATATCAATCGAAAGTGAATCAAAAGTTAATACACGGACATGTAAGCCGTTTTGGCCAATAATGAATAGTTTCGACACAAAAAAATCCCAAAGTTGAAAAATCCCGATTTTGAACACCTTATATCTCTGTAATAATTCCCTCTAGACCCCAAGTGTGATGCATTGATGAAATCAACTCACAAAAGAGAATCCGAAAATGCAATGAAATACAGGGTGTCCCATTAGAAAAAGTATAACTTCGATATACGCCACGTGTTTTTGAGTCATCCTATATAATGCAAAATATTTTAGAAATATGCTGCTCATGAGCATAGATTATCACAAAATTTTTTGTTCTTCTATCTCAAACACCGAAGTCGTTATCTCACTTTCCCATTTCAATGACTCACCCTGTATAGTGTGGTTTGTATTCCACTATATGCTGTAGGCCCCGCTCTTCCTAAACCCCGCCCAAGTTTCTACATCTGGGGAGTTGGTTACCAACTTCGAAGTAGCGATATACAAAAATCAAATAAAAATAAACACCGTCAAGATCGAAGCTAATGTTTATCGAAACAATTGTCGTGTGCAAAAGTGAATTTGTGAAAATTATTAGTCAGGTGATTTTTTTCCTCATTGTTATCATGAATTTTCATCAAGTAATAGCCGATTCAATTCAATATATTATACAAAAACAATATTTCATATATACCACCTGATAGGTCTGGAGTACTACTTCCTAAAAAAAAATTTTGAAGTGCCCTATACTCAAAAATACGTTGGTGGTGTATTTTGGAAACAGTCAACTTTATGGTCAATGAATATCAATATTATTTAGTTATTTATTTTTTATGTCGGTTAGACCCATACAATCATGGATTTATTTTATGTTCGTTCGTTTTGTTTGTCATATATTTTGTCGCAAGGCATGTTTTTGTATGTTGAATTTTGTATGTCAATATACTGTGATAACTCCAGGTTGGATTTTATTCCATGAATTAAATGCTTACAATATTTGAAGAGAGGTGAATAACATGTGACAAATAATGATGATGGTGCGCAACGGAAATGAAAGATATCCTATATTTACCAGAAGGATGAACATGATATTGACAGGATGAAGACTAGTGGTGAGTTTGAGAGATGTAAAATAATAGAAATAATCATTAAAATTTAAATAGATTTATTCAGAATGTTTCCAAAATATTCGATTCGGGTCTTCACCGAACAGCCCTGATAAAGAGTTGCATTAATAGGTGTTCGGGACATACCCGAATCGAACCTTGGATCGAATTTAGATGACCATATTTCACGCATCTTCATAATCTGACCTATACAGGGTGGTCCGTTTTTTAATACGGAAAATTTAACAGCGCATAGTACTCGTTGAAATAATAAATGAACTTACTAAGAACATATACTTTTGAACGCTTCGTTTTCGAGATATAGGGTGTTCAAGTTTCTTTAAAAAATCGATTATTTATTGATTTCTCAGAAATAATATAACCGGTTGTGATGAAATTCACATCTATTGTGGAAATATCAATGAGCTAACTTTTAGACCTATTACAGTTCATGAATGAATTACTCATTTTCAGGGCGTGCATTTCAAAATACAATTTTTTTGCCCTCTTAGAGATTTCTTATCTCTCATAGCTTCGTTTCAGAAGGAAAAATAAAAACCAAACCTATGCATGTCTCTAAACCCAATGAAAGAAACATTGTAATGCATTAAATCTAGTTAGCATTGGCCGTTTACCAAACCAATCATGTAACCATTGCAAATCAATAATTAGAAGAGCCACAACAGGCCATAGACCGCAGTGGATATCCTGCTATTTGTCTTCAATGTTGCCGAGCTAGAACATTTTTACTAGTTAGTTTTTGAGATATAAGGTGTCAAAAATACGCTTCAGAATAAATATGGTTTTTTAATCAAAAACGGTTCAAGATGAATTAACGAAATTTTTCACAGATACTAAACTTTTTGAGCTTTATAACTGCGAATAAAGCTAATACGTAAATGATTGATCTGCAATGGTTACATGATTGGTTCGGTAAACGGCCGATGCTAACTAGATTTAATGCATTACAATGTTTCTTTCATTGGGTTTAGAGACATGCATAGGTTTGGTTTTTATTTTTCCTTCTGAAACGAAGCTATAAGAGATAAGAAATCTAAGAGGGCAAGAAAATTGTATTTTGAAATGTACGCCCCTGAAAATATGTTACTCATTCATGAACTGTAATAGGTCTAAAAGTTAGCTCATTGATATTTCCACAATAGATTTTAAAGAAACTTGAACACCCTATATCTCGAAAACGAAGCGTTTAAAAGTATATGTTCATAGGAAGTTTATTTATTATTTCAACGAGTAATATACGCTGTTAAATTTTCCGTATTAAAAATCGGACCACCATGTATATCACAAACCAAAGACAACTTGTATTATCACGATAACACTATAGCTGTTCTTTCAATTCTGATTGGTCAATCAGCGTGGTGTTTTCAACGATACACCCTGGATAGCAAAGCAAAGTTTGACACTTTGACATGAAATAATTATAGCTGTAGGTGTCAGAATGAATCGCTTTGGTTAAATGGATTGTTCATGTTTATAGTATCCTAAGCTTCTAGAAATAATATACCAAAATATCACTTCATTATGAATATCTTCTGACAATTTTGTCTCTTATTTTAACTCAATTGTGTTTGTTGCCTTACAGCAATACCACTCGTCCTGACGGACTCATGTTGTTGCTCGGAAACGCATAATTTCGTGAACAACAAAGCGACAGAATTATACTGTCTGTATGTTAATCTTGATTATTTGGGATTTTTCTCTCCTCGTTGAAAACGGGAGCAAATTCGTTCCCAAAATGTCCAAAGATAAGTAAAAATTTGATATTTTTCAATAGTTCTATCTTCAATTCCTCTTCAGGCTCTCTGATAGAAGAATTTTTAAGCGCAGTGACATCTTGGGGCAAATCATCTGATTTGTCCTACTACACTTATATTAAAAGAATACTCAAATTTTTATTTTGTAGAGACGGCGAGGAGAGAAAATCCCAAATAATCAAGAAAAATCGACAGGATTATCTCGAATATTCAGAACATCGTGATATTACTGTGGAAAATGTATAACTGGGAACTGATTATACAGGGTGTCCGCTAAAAGGAGGTCAATCCATTAACCATATATTCCTTGAACAAAAACAATATGAGTTTCTAAATACCATTTTTCATTTTAGCCCTTCATATTCGATGTACAGGGTGTCAAAGTTGTAAATTAAAAACTGTTTTTTTCTAATTACTCGCGTATTTGATAAGATATTAATCTCAAAATTGGTACATTACTTCAGCACAAAGAGTTACATCGTGTGATGGAAACAAAACAGGAAATAACTGTCAAATATTCAAAATACTGGGAGTCAAGTACACACCTACCCCCATATTTTTTTTGTACGTGCGCTAATGACTTCCTATCTATTTTTCTTCAAGTGTTCAATCATTTTTGAGTATTTTTGTCTCTTGTAGAATTTCGATAAAATTATTTGTTTTTAAGATATTTCGAAAAGTTCTGGTTATTGTTTGATGCCTATGCAGCTCACGGTAATGTCATAATGTTCTCGAAAAAAATCAATTCAATAATTCTTCAAAAGGGTGGGCTCGTCAATCAACCCCCCCCCCCCCTCCCATCCTCCTAAAAACATTATTTTCCCAAAATTCCAAAAAATGTTTTTTTTTTATTTGACCCCGTATTTCTTGTTTTTCATCTCTTTGATTATCTGGATTGCAATCATTCGTATTCATGACAATCAAAACGTGACAGCCACCTACTAGATTTTTTCGATTTATTCAAAAAAGTTTTGCATTGCACCCAATCTGAGGTAATCAATCTAATGAGAACTTACACCAATGACTGGAAACCATTAATAACAAACACTGAAATGAGTAAAACGGAGATTCAATAGAAGTATTTTTCTCAACTTAATGAAAATCCAAATTGCCATTGAACCAGCCAAGAAGAGTCTATTGAACAAACTTTTCAAATACGAATGATTGCAATCCAGATAATCAAAGAGATGAAAAACAAGAAATACGGGGTTACGGGGTCAAATGAAAAAAAAACATTTTTTGGAATTTTGGGAAAATAATGATTTTAGGAGGATGGGGGGGGGGGGGGGGGGAGTTGATTGTCGAGCCCACCCTTTTGAAGAATTATTGAATTGATTTCTCTCGAGAACATTATGAGATTACCGTGAGCTGCATATATAGGCATCAAACAATAACCAGAACTTTTCGAATTATCTTAAAAACAAATAATTTTATCAAATTTCCACAAGAGACAAAAAATTATTGAACACTTGAAGAAAAATAGATAGGAAGTCATTAGCGCACGTACAAAAAAAAAATGGGGGTAGGTGTGTACATGACCCCCAGTATTTTGAATATTTGACAGTTATTTTCTGTTTTGTTTTCCTCACACGATGTAACTCTTTGTGCTGAAGTAATGTACCAATTTTGAGATTAGTATATTAGTAATACGCGAGTAATTAAAAAAAAATCATTTTTAATTTCCAACTTTGACACCCTGTATATCGAATATGAAGGGCTAAAATGAAAAATGGTATCAAGAAACTCATATTGTTTTTGTTCAAGGAATATATGGTTAATGGATTGACCTCCTTTTAGCGGACACCCTGTATATATATGTTTCTTTATAGTACCACTTATACTCATAAATGCCACGGTATTTCATTAGGGAATTCTAATCAGGAACTGAATCTAAATGGATCTGCTAAATACAGTTTATGCCCATAAGTTCGTGAAGATTTGCTATCAGGATCTCATAATGAATGTACCTGTAAAACATGTTCCACTCTCATAAATGCCATGGTATAATTAGGAATTGCCATTAGAAATTGATTATTGATGTATCTGTGCACATATTCAAACCCATGAAGTTCGCTGAGAATTGCCATTTGGAACTCCTTAGAAGTGTATCTGTAAGATACTATTCATACTCATAGGGTTCGTGACAAAACTGCCAATAGAAACTCATTATGTATATACCTGCAAAACCCATTGCAAACTCTTAAATTCCGCGGTATTTCAATAGGGAATTCCAATCAGGAACTGATTCTAAATGTGTCTGCTAAATACAGTTCATGCTCATAGGTTCGTAAAAATTGCTATCAGGATCTCATAATGGATGTACCTGTAAAACATATTTCACTCTCATAAATGCAACGGTTTAAATAGGAATTGCCATTAGAAACTGATTATCAATGTATCTGTGTAACACATTTCAAACTCATGGAGTTCGCTGAGATTTGCCATTAGGAACACCTTAAAAAGGGTATCTGTAAGATATACTATTCACACTCATAGGGTTCGTGACAAAACTGCCAATAGAAACTCATAATGAATATAATCGCAAAACCCATTGCAAACTCATAAATTCCACGGTATTTCAATAGGGAATTCCAATCAGAAACTGATTCCAAATGTATCTGCTAAATACAGTTTATGCTCATAGGTTCGTAAAAATTGCTGTCAGGATCTCATAATGGATGTACCTGTAAAACATATATCACTCTCATAAATGCCACGGTTTAAATAGGAATTGCCATTAGAAACTGATTATCGATGTATCTGTGAAACACATTTCAAACTCATGGAGTTCGCTGAGAATTGCCATTAGGAACTCCTTAAAAGTGTATCTGTACGATACTATTCATAATTATAGGGTTCGTGACGAAACTGCCAATAGAAACTCATTATGAATATACCTGCAAAACCCATTGCAAACTCATAAATTCCACGGTATTTCCATAGGGAATTCCAATCAGGAACTGATTCTAAATGTATCTGCTAACTACAGTTCATGCTCATAGGTTCGTGAAAATTACTATCAAGATCTCATAATGGATGTACCTGTAAAACATATTCCACTCTCATAAATGCTACGGTTAAAATAGGAATTGCTTTTAGAAACTGATTATCAATGTATCTGTGTAACACATTTCAAACTCATGGAGTTCGCTGAGAATTGCCATAAGGATCTCATTGAAAGTGTATCTGTAAGATACTATTCATACTCATAGGGTTCGTGACAAAACTGCCAATAGAAACTCATTATGAATATACCTGCAAAACCCATTGCAAACTCATAAATTCCATGGTATTTCAATAGGGAATTCCAAACAGGAACTGATTCTAAATGTATCTGCTAAATACAGTTCATGCTCATAGGTTCGTTAAAATTGCTATCAGGATCTCATAATGGATGTACCTGTAAAACATATTTCACTCTCATAAATACCACGGTTTAGATAGGAATTGCCATTAGAAACTGATTATCAATGTATCTGTGTAACACATTTCAAACTCATGGAGTTAGCCGAGAATTGCCATTAGGAACTCCTTAAAAGTGTATCTGTAAGATACTATTCATACTCATAGGGTTCGTGACAAACTGCCGATAGAAACTCATTATAAATATACCTGTAAAACCCATTGCAAACTCATAAATTCCACGGTATTTCAATAGGGAATTCCAATCAGGAACTGATTCTAAACGTATCTGCTAAATACAGTTTATGCTCATAGGTTCGTAAAAATTGCTATCAAGATCTCATAATGGATGTACCTGTGAAACATATTTCACTCTCATAAATGTCACGGTATTATATTAGGAATTTCCATCAGAAACAGATTATAAATGTATCTGTGTAACACACTTCAATCCCATATAGTTCGTTGAGAATTGCCGTTAGGAACTTATTATGAATATATTTGCAAAACACAGTTTATACTCATTTAGTTCATAAAGAAACGCCATCAGGAACTGATAATAAATGTAACTGCAAAATACATTTCCAGCTCATAATTACCTCCGTGGTTTTATAAGGAATTACTGTTTCACTATCCAACTTCATTCCCATATATTCTCATATATATTTTTTTTATAAGTTTCTATGTGACATTTTTGGCAGGGCTATCTTCGAATTCATGTCACAGCCAACTGATTCTTATTGAATAAAAAGCAATTCAACAGCGAATTGAGAAATAAATGCCACTTTGTTATTCATGGTTGGATAGAAAATTTCAAGGCGAAGCAGATAGACTGAAGACATATGTACAGGATGATATTTAAAAAAAAGAGTTGGGGTCACTTCCGATCAAACAGGTGGTTGAAAAAAATGGTCGTTAGGTTCGTAAAGTGCGCTACCATTTATTATATACCCCCTGTGAATTTCAAAATTTTATCTCTTCAAATAAAAAAACTACAGGCTGCTACATGTCTCCTGTGTCACCCGGTATAGAGTGACATATTTTGTAAACACGTCCACAATAACACATAGGTGCGAAATACCACCGACAGAGGGAGGTAGGGGCCCATAAAGATCCATGGCCAGTAGGTCATTAGGACCTTCCGGTATTATGGACTTTTGTGGAGGGTTCGGCAACGAGCAATGTTTGGTGACCTGACATATTCGGCACGTCCTAACTCACCGTTTGATGAGGCGGTGCATGTTCTTAAAGTAGACTTCTCGCCTCAAGGCACACCACGTTTTTTATACACCAAAGTGTCCAATGGCGGAGTGGAAGATTCTTATCACCGAAGGAACCAGACATTTCGGAATATACAAAAGAACTGGTTCGGCTTGGGACCTGTTCATGTACAGGATATTATTATGCATAACGAAACGACGATGGTCCTGGTGATCGGCTATTCTCATATTCGATATAACTTTAGACAACTCCTCGTCTTGGGCTTGAGCTTCCAACAAGTTGGCCAGCGCCCTGCGCAGCTGGTTCGTGAAATCTGCAGTGAAGTTCTTATTGGCACTGCATTCGAATATTCTGAAACACTCATCAATGGGGGTTGGATTTCTAGACAAGATGTCAGGGACCACGTTTTCCTTTCCCGAGATCTCTAACAACACAGGGATGTCCTAGGTTCGTCCCTTTTTTGTCCCGCGGTACACCCAGACAGCACCAGATATTCCATGAATCTCCCTATCATATTCCTTTTGGAATATTGGAATATTCTAGAAATAATCTGGAATATTCCGGAATATCTGTGGAATATTCTCTAAATATGCGAATGGGAATTCCTCAGATAATCATAGAATATACCCAAAAGAATATTCTATGTTGAATGTTCCTGGAATATTCCAATAAACATATTCTAAAATAAAAAAAAGTGACCCAAGTAGGGATCGAACTCGCGACCTCAAGACTATCAGAGCAACGCCTTGACCACTAGGCCAGTAATCGAATTGAATAATGTTATACATATCAAGTTCTTGTGAGAGCATTGTTCGAAATCGGATCATAAACACTTTTTGTTTCAAAATCTTCTTACATCAAACTGATGTTCGATACTCACATCTCTGAAATAATAAATGGTATTTATGTGTTGGGAAACATAGGAATATTCATGGAATATTTCATGAATATACACCACAGAATATTCAGTTCAGAATATTTCATGAATATACCGCACAGAATATTCAGTTGGGTATATTTCATGAATATACCGCACAGAATATTCAGTTGGGTATATTTCATGAATATACAACAGAGAATATTCAGTTGGGAATATTCCTGGAAGATTCATACCTGAATATTCCCTGAACATGTCCGACTATTCACTTTCGAATATTCCTTTCAGATGTTCCAGAGGCATGTATATATTCTAGGAATAATCGATGAATATTCGGAATATACTCCTTCTTTTTAGCATATTTAAGGAATATTCTATGAATATCCAGTGCTGTCTGGGCAAGGACATGATTGGGGCATCCAGGGGATGTCGCGCAGTTGTTGTACAGTGGACATCCCGCCCGGTACATCCCTAGGTTATCCTATTCGTGTCCCTGGAATATCTGATATCCATTCACATCAGAGTCATTGAATTTCATCAAAGTATGAAGTTCCCTTTTTTCGAAAATGCTTGTTTTTCTTCCGGACAACTATCGTTATGAAAATAAAGAATGAAGTTTCAGAACTTCTTGAGAAATTACCATTTTTCGCAAACAGAAATCGTAATGCTATTGTCCAAAATAAAAATACGTATCCCTAAACCCAATCTTCGACCAAAACACATTTTATTTCTTACTAGCAAATGTCCTAATCTAATTGATAATATGTGTACACTATACAACAAGTTCTCTGATAAACTAGTGTGCATTGATATTTTCACTATGAACCTTGTTTCTTTCAAAACTTCTATTTGCAATGCCATGATTGGTCTCTGAATATCTCAAATTCTAAACACTCGAATATATTCGACTCAGCTTCTTTCGTCTTAAATAGGTATTAATTATTATAATTTATTACTAATTCGATAGTCTACTTCTCTACCTGTTTCAAGGCATAAACTTAAAATTTAAATTGGTGCTCTTATTGCATGTTAGTGTTAGTTTCAGTTTTTAGAATGCAACCTCTGTGTTGTTCTTAACTTTAATTTTAATTTTAAGATTCAAGATTCATGTAATTAGGTTTCTAGGAACCTGTTTGTAATCTTCTTTAAATAAATAAATAAAAAAATAAATAAATAAATAATCCCCCTCATTTTCAAACACCCAAGAATGATATAATAATTATACCCAAATCCTATCAAAGTTGTATTTATTCAGGTTTCTGTAGTTGAGTCCTGTTTATGAATCTGTGTGGTACATGAATCTTCAGGAGGCTCAATAGCCAATGGAGTAAGATGCGTGCCTAATAAGCCAAAGGTCCCGGGTTCAATCCGTACTCGACCTACATTTTTTCTTTTGTCGATGGGATGTCCCTGGGATATCCTTGGGACGTCCTAGGGATATCCTTTCTTCGTACTTGGTACATCCCAGGGACGTACCAGAAGGACATTCCTATAGGATGCCTCTTTTTGTGGAAAGCGGATGTCCCTGGGACGTCCCTAGTATGTACCATGTCCCGACACAGGAAATCACAGGGACGTCCTCGTAGAAAATGAAGGACGTCCCTGGGACGTACTCGTGTTGTTAGGGATGTATTCGACTATATAGTCAAACTCTTGAAGGGCTAATACCCAACGAGTTATACGCGCAGAAAGCAACCTACATGATTGAAGGTATGATAATGCCTTGTGGTCCGAGAGTACGGTAAAAGGCTGAGCGCCAATACCAAAATCACCCGAGTCTGTCTGTACATAAAAATTCGCAGAATAGTCTGGATGAAACAAAAGGACGTCTTGAGTTCCAGAAACGCAGATTCTTGTGCATGGAGGCCCCCACTTCCATCTATTTTTTTCCGGAGTAGAGACACCAAAGGCTCGGAGACCGTTCCGAAGTTAGGGCAGAAGGCTCTATCATAATTACAAAGTCCGATAAACCCTTGGAGCTGCTTGATATTTTTGGGAATGAGGAAATCCACTATCGCCTGCACCCTTTCGGGATCGCTACGGAGACCTAGGGGTGAAATAATGTACCCGACAAACTTCATTTCCTCTCTAAAAAACTTACACTTTCTTGCGCGAGCGGTAAAACCTATTTGATGGAGCCTAGTCGACACTCTATCGATGTGATCAAGGTGGTCCTCAAATGACTCTGATTTTATCAGAATATCATCAATATACGCAGTAACGAATGACCTGAATTCTGATCCCAAAAGGCTGTCTACGCATCGGGTGAAAGAGGAAGCCGTAGTCTTCAAGCCGAAGGGCAGAACGGTAAATTGATAGCAACGCGTACCCACCACGAAACCGGTATACTTTTTTGCCTCACTTCTGAGTGGTATCTGCCAATAAGAATGTGTGAGATCTAAAGATGACATAAATCGGACTCCCGATAGGCTTAGCACCATTTTGTCAATTTTGTTTGGCAGTTCCGAATCATAAACTGTAACCCTATTCAGTCGGCGAGCGTCCAAGCACACTCGAACGCTTCCGTTCCTCTTAACGCTCGTTACTAAAGGACTGCAGAATGGGGTAGAAGCCATTTCTATAACACCTCATTTCTCCATTCGGTCTAGCTCATCCTGTACTGCCTTTCGGTAAGCCACCGGTATGGAATAAGGCTTAATCTGAAAAGGGGTAACGTCAGTTATATTATGGTGATACCCTTTGACGTGGCCGGGGGTATCTGAAAGAACACGGTGATGTTTTATCAAGAGTTTTCCATATGACTCCTTCTGTGGTGGGGCTGTCTTGCGTGAGAATGTCCAATGTATTTTGGGGGTCACAATTCTTCGATTCTAACTCTGAAGTACCTACGACGCCCGATTCTGATCTGTTGATTGCTAGAAGACGCAAGCTCAATGAAGGAGGTCTGAAATCATGATCAATGGTCATCTCTGGAATGCAAATGTTCGCAATACCTATCTCTAGTTTTCTATGATGCAGGTCTACTTTAGCTTGTACCATCCTAAGCCAATCCGCACCGATGATAACAGGATGAACTAGGTCATGGATTACCATAAATTCGTGACGGAAAGGGTGTGCCGAGAAAGAAAATTCTAGTAAGACTTGATGACTGATGATACGTTGTTTTCCTCGAAATGCCCCCGACACGCGTACACCCGTTACAGGAAACACTGGAATCTTGGGATCCAGATGCTTGAGATGCTGCACTTGATCCCATACTGGACCAGATATACAACAGATATTACTACCGGTATCAACCAGAGGCTAAAATTGATATCGATACTACCGGACACTTAAATCCATGGAATGATCAAACTGACAAGTGTTGTCGCAAAGTTCTTCACTTGGGTTGACATTGTCCAAGCGGTACTTCATTATCGTGTTTGGTAGCCCTACAGGTCAACACCCTCACTCTAGGGCTGAGCGAGTGAAGGCTCTCTCTTTTTCCGACTTGTATTGGTTGTCGTCTTTGAAGGTTACTTTTGAGCGTGCTGGGCTTGGAGATCGGCTCCTTGCCCCAAAGTTCGCCTCGCCTCGGTTATTCTCAGTATATTCTGGCTTGAACTGTCTTCGTTGTTGAATACAATTAACAAAATCAGCCTGCCTTAGACGCTCCAGTGCATCTGAGACTGTTGTAGCCCCTATCAAGGACACCGCAATTTCCGTAGGGTAACCGCGACTTATGATAGCGACTAGAACCTGTTCGGGATAGGGAGGCTCGATATATCTGGCTTTCGCGACAAGGTTCAAAAAATAATCGACAAAATTAGTATTTGTTGCAAGGCTATATCTACTAGTTTCTAACTCTGATCGGCTTAAGGTTTGCTACAATGGGCCCCAGAATCGTTGAATAAAAGCTAGCTTGAAATGATAAAAATCTGGAAATTGGTTCAATAAGGCATTTGCCCAAACTTCTGCGTCAAACATAGCTGTATACAGTATGTTTCGCCGCAACGAAGCATTCTGATAACCATATTGATTCCTTTTAAGATTTCCTTCAAATGACTTACTTCCGTTTGATTCTCCTCGAAAATTTTAAATAGAAAATGCACTTTTTCGAAATCCTTATCAAAGCGTAGGTCAGTATCTACCGATGAATGCTTGACACATTACGCCTCTCGTTTTTATTTTCAACTAAAAAATTCTCTTTTTCATCACACTCAGATGAAAAGGTATGTCTGCATGAAGAATATTTTTTAGAAAACATAACCCAAACCTAAGCCAGAAACGTTCGTGGATGTGTTCACAACAACTTATCAATAAAACATTCGAAGGAGTTTTTCCAGATTAACTGAGGATCGAGATAGTGAAATCATTCCACTTAGAAGGAAATAAGACGGATATGAATTCAGGCCAATCAGTCTATTGACATGCATATCAAAAATAATCGGAATAGCAATGGATTAATAAGTGTGAACTGTGAGAATGGAATTCGAAGACACTCTTACCACTGGTTCGATTCCTATCTGTAAAACAGAAAACTCAAATAAAAAGATATCACGACTAGATCTCTCAGGGCAGTGTTTTCGATCCAATATTTTTCATTTAATTTTTCAATGATATCAATAAGGTTATAGCACTTATAAACACTATCCACATGATGAATTATGCTGATGATACATACCGTCTACCCAGCCAACACATCTGTGACATGACATCTCTTAGATATCGCGTTTAGGTAACAGTGCGATATCACAAACGTTTCATCGCTGCGATGTTCATTAGCAAAAACATCTGCGACATAATATCTCTGAGATGTCGCGATGAGGCAACTGCGACATTACGAATGTTACATCGCTTTGATGTACAGAAGCAAGCACATCTGCGATATGACATCTCTGAGATGTCGCGATGAGGCAACACTGCGATATTACGAATGTTCCATCGCTGCGATGTACTGATGCAAACACATCTGCGACATGACATCTCTAAGATGTCATGAGGAGGCAACAATGGGATATCGCGAATGATATGCATCCCTGCAATGTACAGAAGCACTCATATATACGAGAATATTTTTCAAAAATTTGTTATTCAAATTCTTGTTTGGTTGAAAAGAATAAATTAATGTACGTTACTCAACAAAGTGAAGATAATTTCGCAAATATTCGTTGAATCGTTATCAAACTATTCTTGGTGTGCTTAAATCTCGCCGACACACACTAATTTTTCATACAAAATCGAGTAACATCTCATTCTGATAGAGATTCGTAGGTACAAAGGATAGCGCCGCTGGAAAGACTATTGAAGTGACAGGAGACCCAAGGGGCCACCAACCAGTCACAACAACACACACACCATGTTTGAAGAAACTTTTTTTCGTTTCAAAATACATCGCTTTTCCATCACGAATATAGTGTATGGAAATAACATTCCAAAAATATATCGCTGTTATATCGCAGTGTGACGTCTATACGACATACAATGAGATATCACAGGTAAGAATTGTTACATCGTTGTGATTGCAGGGTAGTAACAGGTACAAACCAGATATCATTGAAAAGGCAAAATAATAGAACAATCCAAAGAATATTTCCTTGAGAATAAGTCAAAGTTTTCAACGCTGGAAAAACAGATTGCATCATGTTCAAAATAAATATCAGTATAAGAAACACCACGAAACTATTATGGACAATCAGAAAAATATTTCCAAGACTTATTGCGTCGTTTATAGGTATGTGTACACAGGGTGTCCTTAAACTCTACGTTTCTGAAGGGCTGATAGTCCAGCTCACGACTCACCAGAATATTATAATATGACCTTAGTAAAGTATCGATAGTTTTGGAGATATCAGCATTTTTATGAATTTCGTGAAAATCGAAACCATTGATCAATATTTCGAGTGCCGCAAGTACAAAAACTTCATAGTTTAAGATTTTAATTTTTGTTCTGCAACCTGTAATAACCCTTTTATTGATTACAATCCAAAATAAAAATGATGGTGCAATACCTTTGGAGAAGAAAACTCGATTCACGGGACAATATATTTCAATAAGCTAATTAGTAACCCAGGTAGCACATGACGACTATATGACGTCTAATTGACGGCATCACATTCGGCCAAAAGACGTCTTTATTTCAGCAAATGCGACGTCCAAATGACGTAAGTAAGACACATCCAAATGACGTCATATTTGAAAGTCTTTTAGACGTCAGTATGTGTTTTCAAATTGGACCTTAAACTGACACTACTGACCGATTTCCGACGTCAATAAGACGTCTGTTTTTTTTTATTAAATTTTGAGGTTAATTGTTATAATCTGGTGAGGAAGGTAATCATTATTTGTGCTATAAAATAAATTTGCTAAGAATGAAGATTTTATTAACAAGATAGTAATGTAAGGTATTACATAAATAGTTGAAAATTTCAGCGTCGATGGCTCCCCTTCACTGAGAGCTCTTTTATATGTTTTGCAGTCTTTAAATGGCGGCCAAAACACTTCCTTTTTCAACGGCGTCAGCCAAGTTTCGTGAACAACAGCTACACTCTGTTGCTTCCACTGTCATCAAATTGTATTACACAATACATCCTGAATACTTTCACGTGAAAAACAGACTGTATAGAAATACCACTCAAACACTCAACATTTTAACATTCTTAACAAATTCAATGGCACAGACGCCGTTCACAAACAACACCCATTCGAACATGGACGATGGACAATGAACATGAACGGGAACGCACCATGCACGATGCAAGCTTGACGCTGAACCACAAAACGGACCGCTGAACGGCACTAACGCCACTAACGGCAGTCGCAAGATGGTCGCGAGTCGCATACAAAATCTCTTCGCGTAATTACTTGATCGCCATTGGCCATCTGGTCGGTAAGTGAGAATTGTCTTTGGCGCTAAATTTAAACATTGAAAATCAAGGAAAGCCTATGGAATAATAGTAGATTATACCACGAGTCAATAATGATAGCTATTATTCTCGAGGATTTTTTACGAATCGAGCCGCGTTAGCGGCGAGGGAGTAACATTCCGAGAGAATAATAGCCATTATTGCGAGTAGTATACTCTACTTTATTTGCGACTAATATATAAACTTGTGGTTTTTGAAGTATAATGCCATATATTAATCCCGCAGGGAATAATGGCGAGGGATTAATAGTCTTTATTCCCTGCGGGATTAATATATGGCATTATACTTCAAAAACCACAAGTATAATATATTAGTCGTGAATAAAGTACATTTTCATCATACATTTATACAGTTATTTGGATAAATTAATTAATTTATTTTATAACTTAGTTTTCCTTTACATACATGATAATACTAATATTAATAATAAAAAAAATAATAATAATAGTAATAATAATAATGATAATGATAATGATAATAATACCCAAAAAAATATGAAGACCATAGATTGACGTCTATACGACGTCAATCAGTGGCTGTCCATAAGACGTCACATTAATGACGTCCGCATGACGTCATAATTTGGTCAAAAGACGTATGAGACCAAAAAAGACCTTAGATAGCGGTCCTATAGACGTCACATTCGTCAGTCTGGCTACCTGGGAAGTATCTACCAGTAGCGCCAATATTTTTATTATGCATGGATTCATTTTATTTCGGATCGTAATCAATAGATAGAAGGGTGGGTTATCACAGGTTGCATACCAAAAATTAGAATAATAAACTATGAAGTTTTGTACCTGCGGCACTCGAAATACTGATCAAAGATTTCGATATTCACGAAATTCATAAACTACCAATATCCTCAGAACTATCAATATTTCACTAAGGTCATATTATGTGATATTCTGATTTTCAATGTACTGGACTTTCAGCCATCCGAAGAATGCGTTGAATTTTGGGAAACCCTGTATACATCATTGATGACAGTTATTGGACTAGTCAGATAGACAATCTTTGCAATAAACTTCCATCGATAACGTGACATGAGAGTTCTGAAGAAAAAAATGTTGACCCTGAAGCACTGATAATAGTATATCATGCGTTTTTTTTTTAAATGATACTAGGAACTTCTGACTGAATCAGTAATCTGAATCTTTCATCTATTAAAATTTCACGATACAAGACAAAAGGAAAGCTACTCATCTTATCCATAGCGTAATTCAATTTTATAACCTCCCAGGAGATATGAAAGATATTGTCGTGGTTACTAACAGATTTCTGGAATCTTTCAGATCATTTTTATGTAAACTATAACCCTATTTAATTTCTTGGCATGTTAAAACTTATGAATAAAATTTTATCCAAATTTTTCGTACTATTGAATTGCGTGAAAATATCTACAGGGTTCCAATCAAAATTCCCGACCTAGGTCTATTTCCAGTGGAATCAGAATATTCAACTGTTTTTTATAGAAAATATGGGCTTGGAAATGTCTTACATAAAGAGAACTGAATATGACGCTCTGACCAATGATTTTATTGTGATTCCGTGTATAACCTTAAATCTAGGGAATCTGGAGATCTAACGATATGGAAAAGAAAAGGAAACGTTGGGTTGTGAGAATGATATACTGCCTTCTTATCGAGCATAAAGAATTGTAATGAAGAATATACTTCATAATAATCTCGGATTTTCAGAATCTACAGTGGTAGAAGAATGGAGATTGTGTCAAGTTTTTTCAAGAAATATTTTTGATAAAACGGAAAGCATATATCTTTATCATATTTTTTAACCAACGCTCTTTATTTCATAACGTTTCTGCTCATCGTCGACGTTGATGAGTACCTAGGTATTACACAGTATTATCTATTATATCCTTCAAACCAAGATGATCAATACTCCTATTCAATATTAAGCTCAAATTTATTAAAATCACAGCTCAATTGATTATTTATTATTTCATATCTGAAATATAGATAGAATTATAAAAAAAACCTTAAAGAAGACACTAAAACAGAGATAGAACTTATAATTTTGTTTTATATTAGGTAACTTTCACATATTCAAACAGATGGCTGAACTTATGCATTTGGAATAAATGGAATCTTGAATAAATTGAGTACTTTACTAATGAACAATTGGAGTGGTCCACCTTCCGTATTCAGATATGTAGATAAATCATAGTATTCGATTTTGGAACGGTTCGTTCCATTTTGAAGTAAAAATCAATAGGTTTTTATGAATTCTTTGCTAGCGAACCTTATGAAGCTTGCAAGATTTCTGTTTGTTTTTTTCTTCGAAAAAAATACATGTTTTCGATTGCAATTGATTTAATGTGAGGTCTGATAATATGTGACAACAAGATCACTTCCGACCACACATTCATTCATGAATGTTGGTGGTGAAAATCAAGACAAACCTTTGATCTATGTTCTTACGAAATAAGCAGAACATGACAATGACAATTGTTATGTATAGAGAACATTCTCTCGGATAAGTTACCATTATTTATATTTCCAGAAGAAAAAATATGGATCATGATGAAAAAATGTACATCTTCAATTTTAACAACTTTTGGTGACCTAATCTTCATGTAGAAGAACAATTTCACCTAGTGTGGGTAGTATGAAAATCAAAAGTCGAAGCCTATTCCGGTGAAACCGGAAGTGACTAGTATAAGTGGAAAATGTGCGAACCTTCTCCTCTTCACTTACCTATACCAAATATCATTTCTAAACACCAAATATTCTGATAGTTATGACTTTTGTCTTATAGATTCGTTGATACTCAGTAGCAAATGGACATTGAACCGTAGGAGGAGGAACAGAAATCGAAATTCGGAAAGGAACTGAAAAATTTAGGTGGACCACTTCATTCGTCTATAATTGATATTGAAGACTGTTTGAAACAATTATCACATAATAATATAGTTCTGTCAGTTATCAAACTGATTATTCAACGTCTCGAGGTTTGAAGCTTCTGCTGAACACTTATCGATGCGCTGAAACAATCCGTTTGATGAATAATTTTGGAGTGTATTACAGTTCATTTTCGATAGTTCTGACTTCGACTAATTGCATATTGTTTCATGAACATTTCAGAAAAATATATGGTCGGTGAATTGTTATATTCTCTTATTAGTTATTCATCATTTGACCTATTTTCATTCGCATTATTGCCTCTCATATATTATTAGTCAACAGGTATATACAACTTGTAAATTATTATGATATGGGATTCTCAACTAGAATAAATATTATCACATATAGTACCTATTAGTAATTTTTTCTCTTAGAATTTCATTCGAAATACATCATGATGGAGCTACTCCTCTCGTTATTTTTAAAGCTACCTAGATGGGAAGGTGTAATCTGGAATGACGGATAGACTATCTTGCTCCTCGAGGGTAATTATGATCCTTATAAGTTTCCCAAGTAAACATAGTGAACTCATTTAGGACTTTTCTGTAAAATCCTAATTTTTCGATCAATTTTGAGAACCTTCTCTTTGTTGGGCAGGTATTTCAGATATTACCTAATTCCACAAGTGGGTGATTTTTGGGATTTAATCGTGAACGACTATAATAATATACAATATTACACAAAATATATATAATTTTCTTCATTTATCTACATGGAATCACAGTAATTTCTTGTCTAAAATCATAAATGAATCATTACTGACTGTTCGAATAATTAAAAATACAAGTATTGAACAAACCATATTATTAAGATATTTCAAAATAACAATACTCATAGTGAACAATAAGAAAGGAAAGGAAACAGAAGAAAAAGAACATTAAAATTCATTGAGTCTGTCAGGTTTAATCATTCCTTTGCGCCAGAATATATTTTTTGACAGAATTTTTGAATTGAATTATATTTGGGCACTTTTTATCATCGGGTATTTTATTGAATTTTGAGATCATCTCATGT
This sequence comes from Phaedon cochleariae, assembly GCA_918026855.4. NCBI lineage: Eukaryota > Metazoa > Arthropoda > Insecta > Coleoptera > Chrysomelidae > Phaedon > Phaedon cochleariae. The sequence goes on from OU896710.1 coordinate 24,083,549, forward strand.
GTGAACTTTTTTGTGTGTAGAAAATGTGTAGAATTTGCAACTTCAAGATAAAACAAAATTATATTGTCTAGTGTGATGATGCTCTTCCATAGAAAATGTGTTTGTTTCTTTATACAATTGATTTGTTGGAGTGTCATATAGAAGATGATATAGTACTTTCAATGCCTTCTTATATAGAACAGAAATTTTGTTGAATACATTTTTGGAACGAGATCCCCGAAAATTCATCAGATATAGTTCGACTAAGGATATGTGAATAAGAATTGAAATTTCAAGTATATGTACTGGGTTTTGGACATATGCAGTACCAATAATGGGAGATATTTTTCCTCTGAGAATGTCAATATGCTTTTTCCATGGTAATTTTTCATCATCCAAAAAACCGCACGGTATTTGGTATGGCAGTTTGTTTGCAACGTTCATTTTTTATTCATATAATAAGATCAATATTTTGTTTATTTCTTTGACGAAAAATTATATAGATATTGAGTTTCACAAGAATTAACAGGAAAAAGATTGGAGTAAAGACATTTTTCATTCTTTTCAATTCCTCATTCAAGATATGTTCTAGACTTACGGGGTTTCTATTCTCATATAAAAGTACTGTATATTGATCCTTGAGGAACCCCTCTGTTTGAATATATAGTGTCTTATATAGATTCACAATAATTAATTCTAGTTCTGATGGTCCTATTCTCAAGAATTGATTTCAAGAGATTGTGTCCAATCCCTCTGTTTCTAATTGGAGCAAGGTTTTTCAGATGTATATTGTAACTGTATCAAAAGTCTTTTTTATATCCATAAAAATTGCTACTGTACATAATTTCCTTCGTCAGGTCTGTCCTGTATGAAATTAATTACTTGTATATAGTACTGCTGATTGTGTACTACTATTTTCTTGAAATGCTTATTGAGGAGCAACTGATGGAAGAGCAAGTTCAGTCTGTGTCTTGAACATGGACTGAAATTGAATCCTGCCTTTTGATAAGTTGGTTTTCTTCTTTGTACTGAGAATTTATTTTGCTTATATGCTTATCAATAAAAACAATTATAATTATTATTATTATCAAACCGCTTCAAATCCATTATATATGATTTATGAATAACAATCTTGGAAAGGTTGGATGGTGATATTTTCCAAACTGAACAGTATGCATTTATTCAACTTTTTTGTTGGATTTATGCCAGTTTGCTAAATCAATGTGTGGATTCATAGCATTTTGCTCAAATATCAATGGATTTATTCCGTTTCGCTCGATCAGTTTTTGGATTTATTGCATTCTGCTCAGACAAAAAAAAATTCTCAATATTTCTTCAATCAAGATGGCCATCTCTAGATAATTTACTCAACTAAACGAAAACACAGATAAATTCCTTGAGAACGAAATCATTCACAGAAAACTTTCCTGTGGATTCATTCCAGTGACAACCAGCGGATGAACTTATGTCAGTTTGTCCAATCATTCATAGGATTTATCGCGTTTTGCTGGAACCTCCATTTTCGATATGGCAAGTTTAAATGGATCTGAAGCGTTTTGCTCGAAGTGAACATTATGGATTGTGAATTGACCAAAATGTATTCCTTATTCAGTAATATTCACTTGAAAAAGTCTATAATAATTTTTCTTCCGAGAATTTTTTCTAGAATTTTGAAGACTTTACTTAATAATGCTATGAGCCTATAATTGACTGGATTTTGAGCATCATCACTATTACATATAGCCCGCCGTGATGAGATATGTTCCAATTCATCTTGAAAAATACATGTAGAAGATTCATTTTGAATAATTTTGTTGGTGGTTTGGCCAAAACGTTTTTCAATTCTATCATATCTTGTGTAATCAAACATTCTGGATCAGGATATGTTTTTTCTATTAGTGTCAATTGTATTTATTATTTCATATTCATCAGTAAGTATCAGAAGTATTTTTTAATCATTAATTGTAATGTGGTAATATATTGTCAATTGGAATATTATTATTGTGATATAGTGTTATTCCTTTTGCAGTATTTTCACAAATACTTGAAAAGTGTGGATTCGTTGCCTCAGTTATTTCTAGAGTGCTAGTGATATTTTGGCCATTAGTTTTTAAGGATTCAATATCGGATTTTCCAAAAAATTCCGATATATTTCTTGAACAGTAATTCATTGTATCCCACACTTTTTTCAGATCACCTACCTCGAGATTCTTTAAATTTTGTATTGATATTTTCAATTGTAGCACTCTTCACCAAGGCATTAAATCTATTCCTGCGATGTTCATAATCAGTGAGGAATTCTTCATTATCAGTGTTTTGTTTGAATATCTGAATTATTTCATTGCTAATTTCTATTTCATGAATTATCACATATTAGTGATTCAGCCATTGTTTTCACGAATTCTCATATTCGTTTCAATATGGGTACTGTCTGATATTTTGATGGATGCATATCATATTCGATGATCAGTTATTGAAGTATATTCTAAATCTATGCTGAAATTCAGGTGGTAGGGCAATTATATAGTCAAAATATGATCAAGAATGCTGAAAGAATAGTTCTGTTTCCTGGTAATACATTGGATCAATTTTATTCATAATATGGAAAACCATTGCTATTTTTTTTTTTAATATAATATTCCTTGTTGCATAAATTGTGAAATTGCAATGATGAAGTGAATAATAGGTGTGATAATACTTCTGATAGTGATGTGATGAATGTTCAATTTAACAAAAAAGAGCCTCAGATATATCATTACTGCCTGTTGAGAAATTAATTCTGAAACCTCTCATTACATTGATTTTTTTATATATATTTTTTTAAATACCATGGTACTATCTATATACAGGGTTTCCCAGAATGACGTTCGTATACTCCGGAAGGTTGATCTACAGATAAAGATAAGAAAAAATGTTCCTATCAACAGGTGTCCGAAAATGCTTCCTAAAAGGGCGCTACAGCCCTTTGAAGGTTGGTCCCTTATGCAGTTTTCTTCAATTATCTTTGTTACCATTGATCCTAGAATCATGAAATTTTGTACCAATAGATAATTTGATCTCATAAATCGTTTGAAGGAATGGAAAAAATGATATAATATACAGGGAGGTGCGAAACTTGTAACCCGTGCTATAAAAATGTCCCAATTTTTTTTGTCTCACACTGTATCATCTTGCTAGTACCAGAATATAATTTTCCAAACACTTCTTGATGAAAAAGGTACTCCTGTTGGAATGCCGTAGAACTAAACGTTTTCAAGAAAACTATAATTTTCATTTTCATGTCCTAAAGAATTCACTTGCTGAATGAGTTTGTCAAATTTCGCCAATTTTCGTTTCGTATAACTACTGTTACCAGACAAAATCATAAACTGAGCAGGAGTAGGCTATGGAATTGCACACTTTTAATTTCGAAGTACCTTGGCGATAAAAAAACCAAGTAGGCTTGCTTCAGTTAGCCACACATGTCAAAAGTTTTCATATTCATAGACTCTTCAATTTACCTCTTTCAGTAAGTTCTTTCAATAATGAACTCAACATAATAAAACAAATTGCACATATAATAACGGTTTTCCACTAAATTTAATAAACAAACTTTTTATAAACACCAATCAAAATTTATTAACAGGAACCTCTTCTGCCATCAATCGAAAAATCCAACAGGATATACAGATCTATGTCCTATTCTGGCCCACATTGCCTCAAATTTTCAAAAATCTTTGCACAACATAACATTTCTTTATCTTTCAAAAACAATGATAGTTTAGGTTCCATTTTCGTAAATAATAATAAAGATAAAAACCCTGTAAATTCTGATATTATCAACACTACATCTTCTTTCGCAAACCATGTCCTCGAGAATAAACACGAACATAATATACTAGAAGATTTTGAAGTCCTACATGTTCATCCTAAGGGCAAAAAGCTTAACCTTCTGGAAATTTTAGAAATCAATAGATCTGCCCATTCAAATCCAACTGAGTGTCTTAATGAACAAGTTAGATTTGATTGCCTATATCCACTTTCAATTCCATTTTGTAATCCTCCTCTCCATTCATCGGTTGCATTGGCAATCTTTTTGTTTAATGTTGTTATTCCTGATTCAAAAAACACAATTTTAAATACCCGACTTATCAATCTAGACACATTTTCTTGTTTGTTATGAACTTTGATGTATGGTCCATTGAGTCAACTTCAATGTTTTGTGTATTTGATAGATGACATTTGTCACTTGTTTGTCAAAAAATAACTTATATCTACCATTTTTATCTCCCGAATCAAGTAGTCTGACGGTTTGTTTACTTCATACTCGCGCCATTTGCTTTACACTATGTTTATTTGATACAAAAAAGAAGCATCTTAAGAAAAATGTTTTTCTGGGGGTTCAAAAAACCAAAATTCAAAAAGGTTTTTTCAATTTTTTTTTTTAATTATTTGGGGCCTAAAACCCTTACGATTTATGTCATCTATTCAATAGTTTCCTTTCTCCTTCTACCTAGCAAGGTATGTCACCCATTTTCCAATAGTGATGGAACTTCTATTTATAAGTTTTTTGTATTTCAGCCTGATAACTAGCACATATGATTTTATTATAATTTACTTGGAGCGAGACTTTGAGTTTGTTCTCTTAATTATCTCATCACCTCCAATTTGAGCATGGACTACTACCAGAGAGAAAAAGTGGAGTTTGATAATTAAAATTTTCTATTTCAGTTAGTTTTGCTTTTTGATCTCGATTTGTTGAGAAAATATCCGCAACAAAATTGTCTAAAGACAGACGACTTATTAATTTCTGACGTGAATTCTTTCGGATATCAAAAAGAAAAATAACAGTTTTCTTGAAAACGGTTCGTTTTACGGCATTCCAACAAGAGTACCTTTTTCATGAAGAAGTGTTTAGAAAATCATATTCTGGAACTAGCAAGAAGATACAATGTGAGACAAAAAAAATTGGGACATTTTTATAGCACGGGTTACAAGTTTCGCACCTCCCTGTATATTATATCACAAAATCTCATGATTCTAGGATCAATAGTAGTAAGATAATTGAAGAAAACTGCATTTAGGGACCAACCTTCAAAGGGCTGTTGCGCCCTTAGGAAGCATTTTCGGACACCTGTTGATAGGAAGATTGTTTCTTATTTTTATCTGTAGATCGACCTCCCGGAGTATACGAACGTTACTCTGGGACACCCTGTATAGTGAAAAAAAAACACAAATTTCTGAATTTGGAGTTGGTAGAGGGCAATTATTTTCAATTTGGAATTGCATTGTGAAATATCAATTCCAATGGTATCGTATTCTTTATTTATATTGTTTCCTATTCTTTGCTAGATCAGGTCATTCTTTGATAAACTACCACCCTACATTCTTGCTTGTTGGATACCATTGAAATGAAGAATATTAACATAATCCCAGTAAAATTAGAGTATGAGTTCCACTATCATTTTTCAATGACTCTTATTTCGCTAGTTCTGTTAGCCATACTTTTTTTATCGCTTGGAGCGCACGAAAGGAAATCCCTATAATGTTCAACGAACATCGTGCGTTCCTAGGGGGGATAGGGACAGGAGGTATAGGAATTTTTTTTTGAACTTCTGGAGATTATATGTTGTTGTTTCTCTAGCTGAGGCTCTTTTTTGTTAAATTGAACATTCATCACATCACTATCAGAAGTATTATCACACCTATTATTCACTTCATCATTGCAATTTCACAATTTATGCAACAAGGAATATTATGATAATCGCATTCATTATGTCTATGATTTCCAGAACATAATGCTTAAGGGATTTCAACAGGTGTCCATGAGCATTTCAGTTAGAACATATATATAAATCTTCTCTAATTTTGAATTAATACCATCATTATAGTTAACCCTTTATTATTATTTTTTTATATGTATTTATGTATCCCTATCATAAACAGAAATGTTTCTTGGGGTAATAAAGACAATCAATCAATTTCGTTAATTGCAATGTTTTACCAATAGTTTCCACATGAATTATATATTTTTTGTTGTATTTTGACTGTCTGGAGAATTCTTCATTCAGAATATCTTCATCATTTATGTAATTGAATATGGGTAGTTCTGCTTTGATTTTTTTCGTGTTTCTATAAATCTTAGTTCTAATGAAAACTAATCTGGGTGGTCTGAGCTTGGATTTTGTGATAATATACTCTTTTCTTATAGCTTTTTCTGTGACTTCTTATAAACGTTTCACTTCTTCCTCGGAACAAGATTTCAGTAGAACTCCTCCGTTTCGAATTTCTTGCATTTTTGTTATGCCAGCTTTGGGTATAACAGGATTAATTGTAGCATAAATATCTTTCTCGGTTTTTTCATGTTTGGATAATTCTTGATTTTATGATCAATGCTGGAGTATTGTGTGGAGGGGTATTCAGCTTCTACTTGTTACCTTTGAGTATATCAAAATGAGTTTTTCCATAGAGTTTACCATTTTGTTCGGATTTATAGAATTTTTGTCGAGTTTTTCATGTATTAAATTCAACTACTTCAATATAATTATCTTGTTTATCACTATGCTCATTGATTATTTTGTTATATTCGTCTGTTAGATAGTCTCTGACTATTGATCGAGACTTTTTATCACTTTCTCATTATTTGAATTGATGCCATTATTCGCTTTTAGTACTTCTTCAAGTGATTATTCTATTTTGCAGATGAAACATTTCATTATTCTTCATCAGCTGTATTGAAAAACATATCTGACGTGATGGGTGTTCTGAGAAAATGATCCATATTTTCAACCCAGTATTCCAGAATGATATGATTGTGCTGATCCTCAATGAGAATCCGTCGCTAATTCTTCCAAAACAACTTCAATCATTGAAAAAGATATGGTTATATTTTCTCGAAACACAAAGGGAACCTAACTGTGAAGAAATTGTTAGTTTTGTGAAAAAATCCCCAAAAGTAGGTAGTTATTCCATAAGATTCCACAGATATTTACGAATAATTGCTATGGTCTGAGGTTATTGAAATGATTTTCAAATATAAAAAGATTGGGAATATTTTATAGAAGAATCAGTGCTTGTTCAACAAAAGAGGGCAAGTCCATACGAAAATAGCATGCACATGAACATATTATCATGAATTTTATAGATTTTCTGAATTTCCCCTGATCGTCTCTTTTATTAATAAAACCATTAGTTTTATTTCAATATTCCTTCAGGGGGATCAAATCAGATGATTTGTCTCAAAATGTCACTGCGCTAAAGATTTCACAATAAGGAACCTGAGAAAGAAATTGATTTGATAATCTTGGTCTCGCGAAGCCCTAATTGTTAGGTGGTTTTGTGATGAAGACTGATATAAATCATGATTATTGATCTTGGTGAATTTTCAGATTCTTATCCTTGTTTGCCCTCCGAATGTTCTTCATGTCTATGTTGTAAACATATTTGTTCAGAGCCAGAGATGCCTGAGTTACTATGAAAAACACACAAAAAAGAAACAAGAAACGTGAAAATCTATCAGCAGAAATTGTACTAGGTTTGTTTTCTTGAGTTCTTGGAATCCCAATGATATTGTGAGTATCTACCCAAACAAATCAGTTGAAGAAGAGCATTGAAAAATAAGTGACCAATGATTGAATGAAAAAAGTCAATGAAAGTCATGAAGTTTCACTCGTTTGATAAGACACTGATGATGCCCTGCCTCTACCAACTAAAGACTCAATCACTACAGGTGAAATAAGTACTTTATGAATTCAGATACTCAAAACCATAAAATTTTGAGTCCTGCCTTTGATTTGAACATTTCTATCATTATACTCAATGACTGGATTTTCTTTTTCACAGGGTCTTTTCTAATACTTTCTCGAATTCCAGCAAATAGTTTCATTCATTAAAGGAAGGATGAAATAGTACAGAACTATTTTATTCCAATTTTGATGATTGCAACTGACTATTGAAGTTTGTGAAAGCAGGTACTAGGGCAACGGTCAGTGGAAGGCATGGAATAATAACGTCAGAATAATGGTAACAGTTTCATAATGAAAGTAGTGAAAGTTTTGAATCAATAACGTCAACAAAATGAACGTTAAAATGCCTTCGTCAGTTGAAACAATAGTTACCTCAATGTAATGCTAATTGGAACATAAAAGTTACCTCAATATGATGGACTTTGTGTAAGGTGAGAAGGATTTTGTTATGTTGAAGGACATACAATGTTACCGGGAGGAACGGGATACTTCATTGTGCCCTATCTATGTGATGAAACTGGCATGATTCTTTACCCAGTGTATTTCAGACTCATCTTTGAATTGAGTTTAAAGAGACATCATGGCGACCGCACGCGGGCGGCAAAGCCCTAGGAACAGCCTTGTCAATTATCGTTGAAAGCGAGTAGCCCCACCAATGAATATATTTTCATCATTTTCACTTTGATTCTGTAGAGAATCATATATTACAATAAATAATCTCAGGAAAATGTCTGCTTGTACAATGATCAATAATATTTCTTTCAATGAACAATTTAAAATCAAGTATCCAGTCTATAAAGATTACTTGGATGAATTCCTAATTATTGTTTCATCGATAAAAAAATCTTAAGAGTTTTCTTTGGGGAGGTGCTATAGGTTCTTCACTAGTCTTTCGCATTTTGATTTCTTGATTTGAAAGTTTGTTCTTGAGCTGTTCATTCAATAGCTCCTCCATGTCCATCTGAAAATATGGAATGATATATCAATACATATACTTAGGTACAAAATGCAACAGATAAGTAAGATAATCAATCGGAGTATCGTCATATCATTCGAAAATCACAATCACTTCATATGACAATGCAAGGTAGAGTCAAATATGCAACTGGATCAAAACTTTCACTGCATGGGGAGTCGATCAGGTTTAGAGCGGAAAAATAATGTACACAGGGCGAGGTACTTTCCCTCCTTATGTAATCATTCTAAGTTCACTCTCTGGTGAACGATCTTTTCATACAGGGGGTGGATTTCCAATACTATGCATATGATCTAGTCCTAATAGTAAGAAGGAAATTTGAAGCGACGATCTCAAACGGCCTACAAGAAGCCTTAGTGTACAGATGGTGCGAGAGGAGGCAGATGTCTGTTAACCTTCGGAAAACTGTAATCATACCTTTCACCAGAAGGCAAAAGCTTAATAAGCTTCGTCAGCCTGTCCTATATGGAGAGAGCATTTCGTTTGCGGCGGAGGTGAAATATCTAGGAGTCACCCTAGGTAAAAGACTCACCTGGAACGCCCACATGGCAAAAACTATTAACAGATTCTCTCTCTGAAACCTCAGAAGGGTATGCGGTAAATCATGGGGAATGAACCTCAAACAGATCTAATGGATTCACCAAACAATGGTAAAACCAATGGTCACGTATAGCTCGGTAGTCTGGTGGACTGGAGGTCTGCAAGGGACAGCCAGGGCAAAGCTTGCTGGTCTCCAGCGACTGGCATACCTGGCCATTACAGGGGCGATGTCCTCTACTCCAACGGAAGCGATAGAAAACCTCCTGAACCACACTTCCCTTCACATTGTCTTGGAGAGGGAAGCCAGGATGGTTTCCTACAGATTCCTGTCACAGCGATTACTAGACAACTCCGGGATAATGTGTTAAATAAAAAATCACCAAACTCTAGGAATGGTTTCCGACATGTTGGCTACTCATGACACAAGTATTTCAAAGTTCTAGCTCTCTCCGAAGAGAGACGAGTGGGTACGTGGATCAGTCCAATTCCCAGAGACCAAACACGTAATGTGCACAGACGGTTCGAAAACCCCTCTTGGAGTTGGCGCCGGTTTGTTCAGCAGAAAACCGAAATCTGTGTCAATATCGGTAAATATGCTACAATCTTCCAGGCGGAGGTCTTCGCAATTGAATTGTGTGCTAGAGAGTTGACGAAGAGACCTATAGTAAACAAAACCATCAGTATTGTATCAGACAGTCAGGTTAGGTTCGAATAAAGGGATTCATGAGGTAGAAACTAGACGTGGAGCGTTTATTTCTACTGAAGATTTATCATGCCTTAGAGCACATATTCCAAATCAATGCAAAATATTCTAAACAGCCAAAATTAAATGATTGACACCCTGTAGCTCGAAAACTGGTCATCATCATCGATCTGTAAATCGGACTGTGTAATAAGGACGATAATATCTGAAACATCCAATTTTCAGAAAAATTAGCCGAAAGCCATTTCACGTACTGAATGTGCGGGGTCCTTTCTCGAACTGGGCATAGGAAAAAAGACTCACGTACTGGTCTAAATTACCATTCGAAGGCGTTTCTGCCTAAACCATCGGAAAATATAACCAGGCAGATCCTAGAATGCAGCATGGGTATCCTGCGAATTCTGACAAGACTGCTTTCGGGACACTGTCGTCTAAGATACCACCTGGGATGGATGGGTCTGAACCAACAAACAAACTGTCGGTTCTGCTGTGTGGAAGACAAAATGGCTGAACACATATTATGTGCATGCTCTTGCTTAGAGAGACTGAGGTTCGACATATTTGGCTTTACCAATTTAGAACCTATCGATTTCGCACAAATCTTACCTAATTCAACCATGGACTTTGTAGACACAATAGACCCATCTGAGGTGACAGTGGAGGGGCGGTATTCGCCCAACTCACCTGGAACCTACCTTTTTATCTATTTCACTAATGTAGAGTATGCGATCAACCCAACGTCGATAATAGTTTTTTACTTCATTGTAAGATGGCACAAACGATTCCAGAAAATCGGGATGGTAGAACTAATTATTATTGTTAGAGGAAGGTTGCCTCGATCAGAAAACGCAAAAAGGGAAAGTGGTAATATGTGACGCGATGGTAAACAAAATTTCATGATGAATTCATAGTAAAGTAGCATGTATTCTTCTATATTTGAGTAAACCAACTGAATTGTTGAATCAATACGAATACATTTATAGAATATAAATTCCCATAACTTCTGAATGAGAATTTTGATGGAATTACATCGTGAATGACCATTGATTACCACTGTACTCAGAATATAAGGATCAAATGATTTTGATTAAATTATCCCGTTTCTAGTATCAGTTCGTTAGCGTCTGCGTTGTGACATCCGGTAGGTATGTCAACGACAGGACGAGACGCAAGCGATGCGCGAAATCTGTGCTCTCCAGTTGGCAACGAGCACTGAACAAATGAGCATGACATATGTATATATATGAGAATAAGCAGGAGGTCAGAATTCTGGTTGATAAATCGTACTAGTAAAGGGAGTATATTATTGCAATGTGCTTTATACCAAAGATATTACGAGTGTCGGCACCAATCAAGGGCTTATACTTTCCTGATTATCTCTGAGAGAGGCAAAAAATAATCCAAAATATTAGAGAGGGTGAGTGAACACAGAACCCATATATTCGAATAATTACTGATTGTATTTAGTCTGATCCTGATCAAAAGATGTAAAGTTGAAGCACTATGATTATCAAATTTGAAATCGATACCTTACTCAATGATTACTCGAGTTAGGTACCTATTGAAAGATATCTGTTTGAAATAACAAACCTCAATGCTTTTTATAGACCATAAGGTAGTGAGAGACTTTTGGATGTGATTTTACCCAGCATGCCTTTTGAAGGGTATCATTTTGAATATATTTTGACGTATAAGAATGATACATGAAATAATCCTCCCGGATGTATAGCACAAACATGTATACTTCTCAAATCCTGTTTGAAAACGAGGAGACATGATTTTTTCAGATGCAACTACACCTGATTGTGATTACCCTTTGGGCTCACGAAACCGGTATGCCTTTGTGAAGTGAAATCATATCGAAACTCTAGATTTGCGAACAGATGATGTTAATTAACCTAAATTCTTGAAGAACCCGGGGAGGATTTTTTCATATATCATCCATTAACATCAAAATATATACATACTGGGTGAAATCACTCTCGTTGATAGGGGACCGAAACAATAGAATGGCAGAAAAATTTATATAGTTATCGAATTGACGTATTTTTCAACAACAAAATATATACCAGACCCATAGTAAGGAACTTTGCATCTAAATATACCGGGTGGCTACGGAAGTATTGCCTACGGAATATCTCAGTTATTGTATGAAGTAGGTTCGTGAAATTCGGAGCGTCGATATAATGACATAAGAGCTAGAATTTGAGCATATTGACATGTCGAAGTTAACTTCCGTTCTGACCGGAAGTAACACCAACTTTCTTATTTTAAATGGAAACCCTATTTTTTTTCTTTTCGCTTTATTCAGCATTCAATTCCCTTTCTCATGACATATCACAAGTTGGTATCTAATCAGAAACTATTTATTATTTTTAATTTTATTTTTGCGTATGGCAATAATCTGTTTTGTTATTTGAAGAATAATAATTGGATTTTTTGGTATTTTATTTCAAAAAATGACTTTTTATTATATCATTAGAAAGGAATGGTTATGCTGAACAGTACAGGCAAGAAAAAGTTGTATGTTCCTATTTAAGTTATGGACCTACTGAGTATTGTTTTTTCCCCAATTTTTTCAATATTTTTTTTGGCGGCTTTTTATAACGCCGACGAATGAAAATAAAATATCGCAGTAGTAGCAACTGTTATCAAGTGACGTATGGTTTCCATAGCCAACTTTTCAATTTTTGGCTTTCATTTTGCTTCCACGGCCTATTCGGTGAATTGTAATAATAATTTTTTTCTGATCTAGTTTCTGGTTAGATACCAACTTGTGATATGTCATCAGAAAGGGAATTGGATGCTGAATCAAGCGAGAAGAAGAAAAAATAGGGTTTCTATTTAAAATAAGAAAGTTGATGTTACTTCCGGTCAGACCGGACGTTAACTTCGACATGTCAATATGCTCAAATTCTAGCTCTTATGTCAATATATCGACGCTCCAAATTTCCCAACCCTACTTCATACAATAACTAAGATATCCAGTAGCCACCCGGTATGTGATATATCATTACCTGCCACTGTTCAAGCTGTTGACTCAATTCGACCTTTTGTTGTATTGACTCTATCAACTGACTACTAGCTTGCATCAGTTCAACCCTTGTTCTGGCTAATTCCACTTCAACCTTTGTACGTCGTTGCACAGCTATATCCCGTTCATCTCTGGCTTTCATCACTGCCTCGTCCTGTGCCAGAGATGAGTAAGAGGCATCGTGACGGGCTCTGTCTCTTTCTTCAACGGCTGCTGCGAGTTCTACTTCACACACAGACGCCTATAATGAAATGATTTCTATTTTCGGTTTTTTCTTTCATTCAACTTCAGAGATTTTTGTTGGGGGCGATGGAAACACTTCTTTTTATCATTGGCGTAACTATATAAGAGAACAGGTGCTGCTGTGTCTACCCCAGACAGCTCTAATGTCCACCTAACAAGATTTCGAGAGTTGAAAATCTCTATAACAACATACATCGCAGTAACACAATGAAATAAAAGAGCAGCGTTACAGTACCCGAATCGACAAATTTAATTTACCGATTTTATCATTCCATTAAGTATACAGGCTGATGACCGTGGATGGCACATTATAGACGTTTCTGGTGACCCAGACAACGGATACATTTGAAAATTTTATGAGGAACATATTCTAATATTTCTCCAAGGAAATTTTTTCGACAATGCGGTGTTGCCACTTCTATTATGAAGTAACTTTAATTTTTCAAAAGGAACACCCAGTAAATGATATTATTTTTAGAATCTCCAACAATTCTCCAACGAAATTTTCCGATATTTTCCTATAGTTATCTATTATCGTTTTTGAAATTGATATCAATTTGAATTTTTTTCATCGTGAATCCTAATAACCTATAGAAATGCTTATATCTTTTAGTTAAGGAGAACCATGATATCGATATTTGGTTTGGAGTCGGTTGAACTTGGAGGCATTCCATATAGCGTTATCATCGTTACTTCAATACAGGGTAGTAAAAAATAAAATTTTTTCGTTCGCCTGAAGAAGTGACTGACAGTTGATTATTTCGGATGGAACATCCTATGCATATATCATTGAAAATTCGGAAAGCTACTGAAACTCGCTTTATTATGTATATCACATCTATACCTAACTGGTCAAAATTTGGACTTATGAGCCTTCATTTGTCAAAATGTCCCTTCAAAATGATATACAATCCTACTACCAACACAATGAATAAGTATGACAATGTTTCTCAAGTTCTTTTCATATGAAAAATTTGATATCGAAATGAGATATTCACATAGTGATATGAGTGATAAATTCACAACCAATCGGATATTTGCCATACTGAAACGGCTGCTGTTCATTTGACAGATACATTTTGAACCTTATCGTATTTCCAACGTTGCAATGATACGCATAGAATTGAAAAACAGAGGAAAAGAACATGACGGATTATGTACATTTTTCTGATCTGTTCATAAGATACTTTCACTTAGAATGGGTCTTGGTCATTCATTTTCCGATATACACAGGCTGTCACGGGATATAGTCGAATGGTGGATGAAGGAATAATGTTTTGTGTTTGATTTATCCGTACCAGAAATAATAAGCAACACCTGCCCCTTGAACTGAATACTGTGATTGCATCATAGCGGCATCTAAGGCCATCTATCCCCAACCTCACCAAGCCAAGGTGTGGTAACGTGCGGTGGGCTGAATGAACACTGGTTCAATATGGCCGCGAATATTTCGCTGGGGGCACCTAGCGAAACCCCCTTGTACCCAGCCTTACTTTTTTATACGTGGCTCTGAAGAGGCAGACACGACTTACCTAGCTTCTCGGGATCAACTATAGAGGAAGAAACATAAAACTAAGGAATTCAACCAACTCAGCGAGAAAACATCGCTACCCAATTCGGACCTACGGAGACTATCATTCGTCAACACCAGACATATGTCAGACGTGAGACATTTCCACGAAAGAGACACAGAAGAAGGATGGATGAAAATGATGAGGAAAAGAAAGGAGAAGCAGAAGTGCATACATGCTCCTTCAACATCCGCCCGAACCTCAAAACAAACAAAAAAACTTACAGAAATGGAAATGGTCCCGTTATCTGAACTGGAAGAACCCGGAGGCAGGGACGACGTGGACTCAGTGGCTCGGGGGTCAAATAGTACCTACGCTACCTTAACCAAGAGCTTGAACCAGAGGAAGCTACATACAGTTCAGAAAAAAGAGAAAAGGAAACGTAATGAGACTAAGCTCACCCCAACCCTCGGGACAGAACTCAAGAAGAGGAAGGTTGTTGCTATTTCCACCCCAGCGAAAAGCAGCAATGCGTCAGAAGTGAATATTGAGAGAATCGACATCCTTCAAGAAGAACAAACCATCATACTGGAAGAGGCACTGATAGAAGATATTAATTCCAGATTGGAACAAAAGCTACTGTTCGGGGGCATCCACTTCAGACCTGGAGTAATCTTCATCAACTGTGATACTGCACAGTCGGCGGACTGCAACAGGGATAGAGTACCCCAACTGAGTTGCTGGGAGACATCTCAGAAGCTTACAGTATCACTCTCCTCCTTTCAAGAAGTCAAGGGCATACTGTCAAGAAGGGCACTTTCCTAAAAAATCTAATTGTATAAAACATTAACGATTTTTCATATGCCAATTTATATTCAATCTTCTTATTATCAAATCATCATTATAAACAAAATATTGCTACCTTCAAGTCTATAGAGAATAAACAATAAATATTCAATAAGCATGTCATTGCCGAAAAACTAAGAACGAGAACATCGTTGTATGGAAATGGAATTAAAAAAAAAAACTGCTAATTCAGGATCGGATAGACTTTGAGCTGGTTGGAGATTTGATGGAATATCTTCAGAGATAGGTCGTGGGTTCGATTCCCAGCACGAGCAAGGAACTTTTTTCAATATTTTATTTACGAATTAAATATTGTAAAGTTTCGGAGCATCGGCTGGGGATAGTCCTGCACGATTCACTGTTGCGTTCCAATTAACAGTGCTGCTCCTAAAGTGGCGCATGGAGTTAGTAACAAAGCCTACACAGAACACGCAGAAAGAGATGATGATGTGATTGTGACCATCAGAGGAGAAGTAGGACGGTGTATGTAGGTGGGTGTAGAAAACTACCAGCTGTGCGTGAGAGCGGGCCAGCTGCTTAGTGGACCCCAGTATCTAACGGGGGTTAACGAGGATAGCTAGAAGGCCTGCCACTACGCATATGGTAGTGAGTACATTACTAGCTTACAAAACACAGCCGAAAAACTCTGAAAGAAAGAGAGCTGATGGGCGGTGCCTGAAAAGGATGTTAGCCAGCTCTCTTGAGCGAACCACACCATTCATTGAAAACACTTGGAGTTTGCAGAAAGGTCCCATTAGGGACTAGTTGCTGACGTGCAAACGTCCCCCACCAGTACCAGTACCAGTTCAGAGATAGGGACACGAGTGAGCCCGCGAGAAGAGGGTGAGGTTACCTTCTGAATAGCGTCGAGTAAAGTACACCGCGCATCTTGAGGAGTTTATGTTGATGATGATTATTTTATCACCTATCCTGATTATGTAACTATACTAAACTACTAGTAGTTGGCAAAAACTGCAATTTTCGAATTATATCTACCGTTTTATTTTCAAATCCACCGCTTTTTTGTCTACCGCTCATCTTATTCTTGAACTGGCCACACTGGCGAAGATGTACGGTAGCCGACCGAATCAGTCTTCATTGCTAGGTTGCCAATTAGATTCATATATTTGATGATTCAGTGAATGATTTGTATATCAAAAGCATGGAGGAGGGCGAAAGTCACCTCTACTCCTAAAGTAGGAAACATTACTTCACAGACCAATCAGCCTTACATGATTTATGTTGAAAACGATGGAAAAGGCTGTAGAGGATTATTCGAGAACAGAGGTCTTCGAGAAGCTTCTCAACTGCCGACAGCATTAAGCGGGTAAATCTACAGTAACTGCACTGCTACAGCTGACAGGAAGTATCCAAGATGCACTGACAAATGAAGATACACTAATATGCGCCTTCTCAGATATAAAAGGAGCTTTGACAAACATCTTCATGAAGCTGTCAAATGAGTAATGGAAGTCAGAGGAGTAGAAGGAACAACTTCTCGACGGATGTCCCAACTGCTGTCTACAAGAATTGCAGAAACGAAGTCTTCATGCATCCCAACAGGAAGAGGCTGCCCGCAAGGAGGAATGCTCTATCCCCCTTAATGTGGAGTATTACAGTAGACAAACTACTCTGTGGGCTGACTGATCTCAGCATATCCTGTCAAGGCTATGCCGATTACACAAAAAGACTAATATCACCTACCATGTGTATGTATTACCGGTGCAATGAGAACGTATCCCACTGCTGCAATGGAGTTGATTCTAGACCTCACTCCCCTACATTTAGTTGTGGAGAATGCGGCAAAGAGAACGACATATATAATGTTTGAAACGAGAAGGAGTGATGAAAGGCATGCCAATCTGTCCACTCAACCAGCAAATTCATGAATTGCTTCAAGATGAGACAAATAAGAAGTACAGCTTTGTGAAACAATTCACTACGAGGCTGAGCTGCAACAAATAATGGAACAGTGAATCCATGGGTATTGAGCTCAAACAAGGAGCCATGATGGAACTGGAATAGGAGTGTAGGGGCCTCTCATACCAAGTAGTCCGAAAGCTTTGGCACATTCCCAAGTATATTACAGACGGGAGTTCACGCTATAGGTGAATGTGTACAGTTCAATCTAGAAAAGAGGACATCTCAGGAAGCTCGACTGAGAAGAGAAAGACGAATGCACGTTCTGTAGAAAATAGGAGGATACCTCTATCCATATATACTCGAGGAGGAGATACCCAATGTACCTCACGAATTTTGCTTGTTTTAAATTTTTTCTTCAGGCCGTTTCATACATTCCTTCCAGAAGAGAATGGTTGATATTTCTTCAGAAAAATTGAATAAATGAAATTCATTCTCTTCAGAACTCCCACAATTCATTACACAGCATGGCATTTTTATTAATGTTTTCTAATAGTTCAAATTCAAACAATTTTGATTGAAAAAGAGCAGGACGACTATAGTGCTCTTGTCACAATGCAAGCTGTGTAAGTTAATAAATCTAAACTTTCAAAAATACTAACAGTTGTTATTTCTGTGTCCGAACTCTTATTGAACTAATAATATCCAGTGACTCAAAACGCGAGTAGACGTATTTGGAATTCTCAAAATGACACTGATCTGAAAATTTGTTTACAGGGGTTATTTTACTACAATTTCCATGAATACAATAGTTATTTGTTTCACTAGGCAGAAAAGTAGTAGATTGGCTGCCGCGGCTGATAATTCATAGCCGAGCGTAGCGAGGCTAGGAATTCAGCCAAGGTAGTAAATCTACATTTGCTGCCGTGTGAAACATATAATTTTTTCTCCAAATGATATTAAACCAATTTTGTGTATTTTTTAATTGAAAACTCCATCATTTCTTGTTCACCCAATGTCAGTGTCAATTTTTATTACTAATTTCATTAGAATTTCTTGGAACGTTGCATAGCAACAAACTTTTTCTGCCTAGGCAGTAAAGGTACACGTTTTCTACTTGTTGAGCGACAGGAAAAAGCCACTATCCCTGCCGCTTGGAGAAAGAATGAATTTATCAAATCTTGATCTGAATATCTTCGATTCTCCATATTTTGTGACAATGAAATAATCTGACATGATTATTCAACAAAATCATATGAATTCTCATGTCCATGACAAACTGTACAAATAAAGTATTAGCTTCTATGAGGCCCTCGCATATCGAGAAAAAAATAATCATCACTTGAAAACTATCACACAAAGGTATAAAAAACATTGACAGAGATCGAAATTATATTCTCCTTAATTTAGTACAAAAACAAAATTGGCATTCCATTCGAAAAAAAAAAATGGTTATTGGTACTCCTCGAACTATCCCAACCGTTTACTCAAATGTGGAAGATTCCTAATCGTTTTTTCATAATCACGAGTCTACAAAAATGAGAAAATGTTTCTGATATATAAAAAAAGACAGAGAATACGAAGGGGCATATTTAGTAAACAGCTAGATTTTGGTGATGGAAAGGCTGATGAAGATGATCTAAACATAATAATAGGAACACGAAGAAGTAATAAAAAATATAGCTTCACATTCAAAATAACGAAGATGATTTACACTTCAGTTATAACCGAAAGTGGAAATCGATAAAGCCAGTATATAAATATTCAGATCATTATCATTTTTGAAACTCCGGATATTTTTCGGAAGGTGTACTAGCAGCTGAGAAAGTTGTGAGAAGGAAAGAAGAGATACTAAGAACAACAAAGAGAAGGATATCAAATTGCATCACGCCCACAGTGACAAGGACATGAAAAAGATGACAAAAATGTGAGAGAATAATGCATGCAAGATTGAAATTTGAAATTGGAGTGGGTCGTCATTATTTTGCCTCACCATGTAGGTACATCAGAAGTTACTTACTTTACTAGTCAATTCTCTGAGCCTTCCACTTCTTCTGTTCAGTTCTTCACCTTGCTCTAGGATTTGTCTCCTGGCTTGTTCCAGACTTTCTAGGATGTTAACAATGTCTGTGTCTAAAACGAGACTAACCAGCTCCTGAGCAACTTCACTTAGTAAACCGGGAGAAAACCTACAAAAATCATTACAATGGAATGGTTGAATAATGAAAATCAAACTCAATTCCGGTGAGATGTGAAACAGTGGCTGGGATTGAAGAAGTTTGAGATTAGAAAACAGAAAGAGACATTTCTTACCAAAAGTCTGTGCTTCAGATATTTCGGTAACGAATTTGTTTCCGTTTTCAACATCAGGGCAGAAAAAATTTTCATTCGCGAATTGTATCTGTGTTTTTGTCAGTTGACCTTTTTCAATGACAATTTGACAAGTACTGCAGGTTACAGAGCTGTTTATGCGCACTCTGTTTCAATGTGACACATTATCGCTCTGATTTGCTTGCGTGAAGTAGTAGACGGAGAGCTGACAACAAATTTCATTGTTCGATAAATAGATCAATATATCCCTCCTTATTATGTTGCCTAACATTATCGATAATTGATCGGGTTGTCTGGCTGGTTTTCAGTGGTGGAGGCAGCCGTGGTATGGCCGCAAAGGGTTGAAAAATGAATCAATGCAACGTAAGATTAATAAAGCGCTGAATTATCGTTGGGTAGTAGCAGATTATGTTTGTTTTTCAATAAGAATTATTCCAGACACATTGAGAGGTGGAATAATTCCGCCAGACAGCGTTAAAGGTGCGTGAAAACGACACTCAATCGTCCGATAAATGGAGACTTTGGTATACTTTTTTCAGTTTGTCATTACAAAAGACCCTCAGTCACTTGAAATCATTTTCATATCTATAGGGTGTTCGAATTCCAAAATATTGGTTGATGATGAATTTCTTCAAATGGGACACCGTGTTTTCGATTACATTTTCGAATTCACCATCAAAATTGCTACACAACTGTTCCTTGTTTGTTGTATTTGACTCCACGGTTGACAAGTTATTCAACTTTCTTGGTCAAAAACTGATTTTGAAGAAGCCTTTAAAGAATGTATTGTGATTTTCATCTGCACATTGGAACAAACGGAATTCACACGAGAAGGGTCCAAGATATGTTCCATTTGTTCTTACAAAATCAGTTCGGATATTGAACACTCTGTCAATGATAGATGGAGAAACTTGAGGAAATTGAAGATGCCACTTCATTATTTCGAATAGTACATCCTGTATTATTTCACGTTAACGGATTCAGATTCACGTTGCGTTCTATTCTTATCAAGTATGTCCCATACCTAAATATTGCCGTTTTCGATATCGACGAATTTTTTAGCAAATACTCTTTAATTGATGAAAACAATTGTTATTTGTGCATTGAATTCAAATTTTGTGATTTTTTCTGCGTGATCCACGTGGAAAACTGACATATCTATAGGTTATAACTAATGTTCTATAAAAGTATTGTTGATAAGAAGAAATTGAGTACGTACAATAATATTCTCGAAAATATCATTCATATTACATTTGTATCTTTATCTTATTTGCATTCTAATGCATTGCCAAATTATAGAAACACTTCGAAAAATAGGTATTTCATTCTGTTGTGTACTAATGAACATTATTTTTCAATTCATTTCAAAAATCACATTTTTTCCATAAAATTATCAATTATCTGCTGAAATATCGATCAATTCCAAAAAGGCTAATTTGAATTGGAAATTATTGGATCTGAAACAGTTAACTATATACATAGTTATTT
This sequence comes from Phaedon cochleariae, assembly GCA_918026855.4. NCBI lineage: Eukaryota > Metazoa > Arthropoda > Insecta > Coleoptera > Chrysomelidae > Phaedon > Phaedon cochleariae. The sequence goes on from OU896710.1 coordinate 24,104,784, forward strand.
ATGTATCAAGGGCGATAAGTTGGCTTTTATGAACCGCAGCGTGTATATTAACACGCATATAGCCAGGAAAGTAGTTGTTTTCTGTTGAATAAACCGAGAAAGAATTGATATTTTCATCACATGGAGAATGCGAATTCTCGATGTATTTCTTTATATATTTATATCCATATTTCCAGGAATTAATTAATGATTTCGAATTTATTTGGCCAAATTATGTCAGTGGCAGAGAAAGATTGAATGATACTGGAAAAAAGGTGAAACTACTTCACCCCCGATCATTTACTTTATCGCCCGCCGAACTACTTTACCACCCGATGTACTCTTTTATCGCCCTAGGGCGCTGAACTGCTACTTCACGCCTGCAAATCCAGGCGACAAAGTGCCGCTTTACACCCGGGTGTGCATTGGAAAGTATAAAGTGTATCATTTGTGTCAATGAAGAAGTTTTGGCATCTTCTACTTCGTAAAGTTTTTCCGTCTATCATTGTGACGGAAAAAAGTTCGAAATTTCAATTTTGTTGACAGGTCACTTTTTATAAATTACTTTTTTCTGAAAGTGAGGAAAATAAGCAAATAACACTGTCTCCGAGAAGAAAGAACTGCAAGTCCTTTTTTCTTCCATTCGACTTAGGGGTTACGTAAATTTTTAAACAACCACTAAATTCGCGGTTTTTTCAAAATCAAATCACAAAATTAGACTGACAGATATTTGATTACTTCAAAAGCACGATAAAGAGGCCTGCGAAATGATGCATGCAACGCAGGTGTTATTCCTGGTAGAAACTTCAAATTTCACGTCGATAATAATATCGATTCCCCCTTCTTCCTGTCACAGAAAGGAAAAGTGTTTTATACATGAGAAAAGTTTCAAATTTTAGCTACGCGTCATGAGACAACATATGCTGAAGGTAAAATCTACCACTTTATTCACTTGTATAATAAATATTTATTTTTCTACTCACATAACTAAAATGGCATTTAGCGTACGGATATGTACCACTCTAAATGATCGATTAATCACGGATTGTCGATCTGTGATTTATTCGAAATATTAAACACGTCACCATGGCAACACGATTTCTTAAACACATTACCATGGCAACACAGTTCATTAAACACAGCCTCAGTAGTTTGAGACATGTCTGGCCTGTCAATTGTATCAACTGTCAACTGTTATTTTCAAATTTTTTATCAGAATTATTCAAACAATATTCGTTTGTATCAGAATTCTTCATTGAAAATATATGCAAAATGTAGACGAAAGCGAAATCAAAGAGAATGTTCTGGTACTTGCATATCTCCAAGAAGTGTAAAAATGAAGCATCCATCTTTGTGAACAATTTATTTATTCTGCGCTAATCATGACAATAAACGTGAAACAAAGGTTAGTAAGCAATGGACTGGACATATCTACAACCAATATCACTTATACGTGTCTCGCTGGTTGCATGCAGTTGCATGTATTATGTTCTCAATTCCCATTCCTTCCGAATTATTCAGTAGGTTAGCAGGAATTGCAGGTATGTTAATGTGATTTTTGGAGTTCGTAGAAAAATCATAGTGTGTAACGCGTTTATAAACTCTTCTAGACACTCGTTTATTAAACACTCGCTCCGCTCTGCTCCGCTCGTGCTTAAAATACTCGTTACTAAAAGGATGTTTATAACACTTTTTACATAATAAACTATTATACAACACTACAAAATCAGTTTTTCACGACAAAAGTTAAACAACTTGGCTATAGTGGAGTCGAATACAGAAAACAAGAAACAGTTTAGCAAATTTTTATGGTGCATTCAAAAATGCAATTGAAAACAGGGTGTCCCATTTCAAAAACTCATCATCAGCCGATATCTTGAAACTCGACCACCCTATAGATATGAAAATAATTGCATGTGACTGAGGGTCCATTGGAACGACGAACAAAAAAAAATTGGCCCAAGTCTCTATTTATCGGGCGATAGAGTGTCGTTTTCCACGCTATCTGGCGTATGATTTCACCACTCAATGTGTCTGGCATAATTGGTCATACCACGGCCGCCTCCACCACTGAAACCTGCCAGACCTCCGATCAGTGTCAAACGATGTCACGGCAGTACAATAAGGTAGGAAATATCGATCTATCAATCGGACAATGAAATTTGTTGTCAGCTCTCAGACTATAAAGACAATGAAGCGGGTACAATAGGCGTTGATGTAGAAGGCAGTGGTAGAAGTAGGTGGACAGGTGTTCCAGTAATTCGAATGATTTTTCAGTATTTTTGGAGTAGTACCATGTTGAACTGAAATTACCAGCGGCAATCATAATTTTGCTAAATAAATTCAGAATCGTTCATAAATTTCCATAATCTGTCATTTCCAGGCTGCGCCATCATATTCACTTATATTTAGGTTGGATAACTTAAAAATCTCCAATTTCAATAATATTCCTCAATGATTATCTAGGCTACTGAACACGACAAGTGAAATTTGCGTTTGCAAAGCGAAGCGATTGCGAAGACGGGCACGAAAATTTGCGATTCAAACATTGTCACTTCTGATCCGAATGAGATATTCGCTATCTAATCTACATCGAGTATAGAGTTGATCATTCATTACCTATTTGATCCTCGATAATGACAGCCATTGTTGCTATGAATTGAGTAATAATGGCAGTATGATTAAGTACTATTGTGATATCCTATCCTAAAGCACAACTGAAATGCTACTGTTTGTGAAACAGGTACAAGCAAATTGAGAAAAAAAAACTACATGCTAAAGTTGAATGCTGTATTGTAAAAAGAGGTCAAATTCATTTCGTTACCAATGATTTTTTCAATGGTGCTATTCGATAGAAGGTCGATAGCAAACATTGAGCCTTCTCATGGTTTGAATTGTATGTTTTTATTTTGATGTATTCAGTCTACAAGATGTTTTGAACTAAACAACGAGAACCAATATTATTCGCATAATATTCAGATAGATATGTTATGAAACCGCAGGATTTGTTGTACAAATACTTTCACGCCAGTAGAGAAATACTAATATGTGTGCCTTTCTGAGAATATTTTGAACCAGACTGAAGATGCAACTAGGTAAGGAACATTTTCCATTATGTAGATAAGATTCCATGAATATTCACCTATCTTGTTGAAATTACCTTGACGAATCATCTAGTGAAGAAGATGAACAATCTGAATGCAGTCCGCTGTCATCGTCAGAATGGGACCTCAGTTGGGATACTAGGGATCTCAGTTGCCGATACACTGATAGACATTCTTGTGATAACGTTGGCTCGGAAACGTCCATTTCTGATAAGAGAGATCGATGTTCACCATCTGGTAAAACATATCCATATATACACGAACAAGAGTTAGTATGTTTGGTTAGTATCACATCATTAGATAACACACAATGAACAATTATACATTTACTGGTAGAACTATATAGACCATAGAATGAAAATAAAAATATTCGCATGTATTCTGAGTTTGATTTCAAATTTACTCGGCCGTTACTTGATCCATAATTGATGTAAAAGGCTAAACAAACGTAAATGATTTGTCAAAATATTGTACGAGTATTGTACACGAGTATTTCACTTGGAGAAGGTACTGTGTTAGCAAAACGTCGTGTTATTATGAGATATGTTAACACCTTATGATAACTCAACATTTGGGAAGTTTCTTATATTAAAAATGAGAAATCAACACATCACCAACAGAAATATTTTTGTATCTAGTGCGCGAAATGCTACTTTGGTGATCAAGAACGGATTTTTTAACGAGGTGCAACCGAGTTGAAAGAATATTTGAGATGACCAAAGTATTTCGCGCACGAGTGGCAAACAAAATTTCTTCTACAAACGTCAAAAAACATAGTTCTGAAGTAGTTATATGCTTGGCACAATACAAAAAATAGTGTTGCACTGACTTGAAAGGCCCCTCCCTATCCTCCCTAGGTACGCACGATGTTCCATGAACATTATAGGAATTTCCTTTCGTGCGGTCCAAGAGATAAGAAAAATGATTGTTGAACATTCAGAAAGAAAGAAATGATTTCTTGGATGTTTTATCGATTGAGGACCATGAAGTTGCAATATAAATATCTCATATAGATTACTTACTTCGTAACTACTAACGTAGGAAACTGAAGAAACGTGTCATTACGCAATTTGTTATCAATGCGCGAACCTTGTCGTTTTTTGACGTTCATAGAAAAAAAAAACACCATAACCACCACATTAAACAGTGTACAGGGTGTCCGGAAAGATCATGTCATAGGGCTAATAGAGCCTGTATTTCATTCCATAATCGGTTAGAGGTTATAATAACGAATTCAACAACGCGTTCGAAGTTTCCATAAGCTCAATGAGTGTGACAGAGAAAGAAGATTCGATATTGCGCTGCTTTGGAGATGAATATATCCGTAATCGTTGGAAATAACCCAATCAAACACGGTATTGTTGAGTTCGTTATAATGTCTAACCGATTATAATATAAAATACAGGGTGTTCCATTCCGAGATCGGAAGTTGATGTCATTTCCAGGAAAACCAGAAGATGAAACAAAATCCTATATTGTGAAAGTGCCCTCTAGAGAGCATATTCGATGTATCAAAGCCTTATTGGATACTTATGTAAAAGGAAATGGAATCAAATTATGCAGGTTATTTTCTTTCAGACAATCTGTATGATATCCGTGAATGTCAGCAGATTCCACTGTCAATAAACTGTCGTGGTATTCGCGATAGAAAATAAACGTTCGTCACCTGAAGGAGTTCTTCAAAGCTGTCAAAACGGCATGTTTGCTCTGTTTTCATCGCTTCACATTCGTTTTTTGTTTGTGCTCATTGGTCGTATCACCAAAACAAACCGCTCAGAAGTGTTTAAGTTGTTGCTGTCAGGTGGGGCGACGTGTTATTTTCTAATGCGAATTTATAATTTTTATGCGACGAAACAATAACTTTGAGAATCACTTTTCGAATGATGCATCATTGAAGTTGAGCACATTATCACCTTCATGACACAGAATAGTCCAAGAGCCGGCTGCAAATTCTGATCGTCATCTGATTACGAAATGAAATTTCCCAACGGCAAGTTAAAACATTGTATTTTATCGAAAGGTGCCTATGCGTTACCACCGATACAACAAGGCCAGCAGACTCTGACGTAAACAGCTCGTGACGTGACCAAGAGAGGCCAGAGTTTTATTTTATCGCTTGTCGACTAACGCGTCAGTTCGTGTTAATTCAACGGTGATTCACGTATGTTTTTGAAACGGTCACGAATTCTTTTGTTGTTTATTCATCAAAATAATTGGCGCAAAAATTACTGTTTTATGGAATATTTTGTGTTGTGATCGGCGAAATAACAATGCCTTTCAAGTGTTGTGTTCCCTTTTGTCGGGGGAATTATGTGGATGGTTCAAAAGTTCATGCTTTTAGTTTCCCGTTGGACGAGGAGCTATCGAAAATGTGGGTATATGCAATTCACCGCGAGGATTTTACTCCATCTGAGTTCAGTAGTAAACAGAGCTTAATTTATAATGATGAATTAATAATAGGAGACAATTACTCTCTCATAAAAAGTATAAGTAGAGGAAAAATAGAGAAGCTTTGATTGAGCAGTTAGTTTTGTATTCGTATATTATAGTCAACAAAATCATCTCTGAATTCGAGGAAATTTTCTTGAATGTTCATAATAAACGGGCATTTTCAATTCTCATTCTCAAATTTCTTTCTGAAAACGGTCATTTGCCTCGTGGCAATGAATGCAGAATTCATTCCAATGATCAAATTGCAACTATCATATTAACATGAACTACAAACACTCTACTTTAAAAGGTAAAACTGCATTCATCATGATATTTATCATGAAGATATTTGACGAAAAAAATCCAAATTTCACCTCCTTTTTCACCTGTCTTCTGGATGGCATTTAGAACAAATTTCCCTTCTTTTTTCATCATATTGGACAATTTATATATAATTCAACTATAAATATGATTTTCTTGAGATTAATCCATATTTAGTGAAAAGAAGGAAGAATATCATTCAAAATAATGGCGTGTGCAATGTCATTCGAAAGCAATCTATTGACATTTGACACTCGTATTTTGATTGACTATTGATTAAATGGTCGTCATCTGGAATGCTTGTTCACTAAATATGAAAAACTCGCCATAAAAATCATACTTCCTGTTGAATTTTCTATATAAAAATGTGCCATCAAAGTACATCATGAGTATATAAAGTGTCCAATGACAAAATAAGAGCAAGTAGCTTCAAATGCCCCCAACACAAGGGGAGAAAGAAGGCGAAATTTCGAACTTTTTCTTGAAATATCTCAATAAATAGTGGTTTGTTCACATTTTCATTATAAAATTTGGTTTATCAGACAAAAATACGTGAGTACCGAAAAAAAATTTCAAAAAAAAACCATAGCATGATAAATGCAGTTTTACCCTTAAAAATTACGGTTTCAAGTGTAACGATCCACTTGGGTGAAAAATCCAACAACATAAAATTGAAAACACTCACTGGTTATTTTTTCAGGTAATAGGAATTCTCCAAGATAAATATAGGTAATTGTAACAAACGGCATGCCAATCAAAATAAAATACATTTTGCACAATTTTCTTTCGATCAATCTCACGATAAGTTTATGTTCTGCGGGCCCTGTATAAGTAGGTGTGAAGTTTACCTTCACCACAATTTTTGCCAATATATTCAATTCGAATGGGTTGCTGTAGGTGGATATTTGTGTTTTATCCTGGTTTTTGCTTTAAAACTTCGTTTTTCCATAATAAAATAGAATGGGGTGCGAAGAAGGGCTCAGTTGACGACTGGCATCCTTTTTCAACCGGAAGCCATTCAAAAAACAGCAAAATCGGCTCAATGATGATCTAAAACTAAAATCGAAATACGCGGTCGCCTTATAGCGCTATAAGCGCTTGTCGTTTCGAGCCGCTGGTTAGGCCTTACTAAGTGACGTCAACCACGGAGCATGCAGGCCTTGTTGTATCGGTGGTAACGACCTATGTCAATCACTTTCCTAAGCAGAATGATTGAAAAAATGGCACTTTCCTAAGCGGTAATTTGTATTCAATTTCTTGATTTCATATCGAAATCAGAATTATTCCATTCCATAACAATTTGATGGTGTATCTCAGAAACCTCTGTGCCACCCTTCAATCCGAGTCAAATCCACAGCACAGCGATTTTTTCAGAGAATATTTTGCTTTCCTCGAAAGATATATTATCCGATGGACTATAGTGTAAAACTCAACAAGTGGATTTGAATACTTGTATAGCGAGCACCACATGCGTTCAACACTGGTCCATCGGGTATTACCTTCCGACAGCGGCGAAATAGTCTCGGAAATATTGAAGTTCTGCTACTAAATTTAGATCAGTTTGAATCGCGGAACGTTGAGATTTTCGCAAAGGGGGCATTATCCCCTCTTATTTGCTTTTAGTTTCAACACATTATCACGACATAACGGAAGTATGTCCGGAATAATGGCAGCGAATAAATCGCTGTGCTGTGGATTTGACTCAGATTGAGGGGTGGCACAGGTAGGTTTTGAGATCTACCATTCAATTGGTATCGGATGGTATAATTCTTATCTTCTTATCAAATCGCGGAATTGGGTGCAACTCATCGAACAAGAATCTGTCATTTTTCAATCAATCATTTCCTCAGGATAGAGACTGGCATGCACAGGTGCCGTTCGATAAAAAAAAATGTTTCCACATGACTTTGGAACATATAACATTTCGTTATTAGATGGCGGTCTGAATTTGCAGCTTCGCGGTTGGATTATTTTAGCAGTGAAACTGACACTATTTGTAATTTGCAACAAGTTATCGATGTACACCTCGGATATTTTGAAGTACTTATCGTATCACTACTGAGAATAATTCAGATTGATCATCGCCATATTGATCAGGTAAGTCGTCGATATTCTGGCTCTTGTGAATTTGCAAGTCATATCCTAATAGCTAGGTGAAAGAATACAGGAGTGTTTCCATGAGAAATGAAACACCCTTGTATGTACACGGTTTCTTTAAGTTACGATCATTCATAGAAACCCTGTGCATACACCGTATAGTGGCCGTTGAAATAGTGCCGCACTCTGCTTATGTTGAGCGACTGCCGAATGTGTTATTGTTCGACATGAGGGAACACTACGATGCTGCGATCATTTATAGAGACCCTGTGTAATTAATATTCATATCTAATCATTTTTTTCGTGGAAATATACCTCAAATAGACTAACAAATCATTATTATTGTCAACACAGTAAAACTAGGGGCCTATTTATTATATTCTAATTACTAGAGAAATACCACAGTTTTCGAAGCTCTCAGGAAAAATATTCCAATTTTTTTCTGCCGTATTCCATCCTGAAATTTGCAGCCAACTCAATTTAGAATTGGATGAGTATAATCAGCTACTCTGGAGAAAAGGCGTCGTCAAGAAGATAAAAAGAAACATAACGTGTTTACCGAGTGTGAATCTGAAGATTTGTATATTTCTTGTAGATAATCTAGTTATTTTTGTTATTATTGTTTTATTGCACAGTGGTTAATGAACTTACTTATTATTATTATAAACAGGAAAATACCCCTCTAGCAGATACTAGACAAATTGATGAGCGAAATATATAACTGGATGAAATGAACGTTTTTAAAACCCAATATGTAATATATACCATTTGCCTGAATACGTACCACTAACTCGTTCTTCAATTGACATTTTCTCCTGAGGTAAACTATATTCTTTGAGGCTTTGTTGGTATCGGGCATCTTGCTCCCTAGCATGCATTTTCATGAGTCTTATTCTGTCTGATGCCTCCTCCAACTCCACAGATATACTATCTCGCTCAGCTTCGGCCATCTGCAATCGAATTTCGATATCCTTGTTTTTTTCAGTAAGCATATCTAATTCGTCTCGCAAACCAACAGTACTCCTTATGTGCTCCTGAAAATATAATGTGTAGTTTAAAAAAAAACCTTAACGAAGAAATCTTCTGATATTTTGACAACATCAAATATGAGAGTTGTTTAATCTCATCTGTAATATTTTTTGTCACTCCTTAAATAATCAAATGCGAATCCCAAAATAGAAGAAAAGAGTCCAAAACAGTTTTTCCAAATAGAACACCCTATATATTTTCAACTGTTGTGAAAGATATTTTTCTCGTGTTAACATATATATAAAGGTTGTCCAGGAAGGTCATGTCGTAAATAAAAGAGATGATAGAGTGAGCCAAAATATTGTTAGTACCTCGGTTAGTACTTCATATAGTACTCCGATACGGAGTTATTGACCTTGAAAGTTAAAATGAAAATAATGAATTCCAGTATGACTTTCAAACGGTTGCCATGGTATCAATGATATTCAGGCAGGTAAATAAACACATACTATTGTTTTTTTCCATATGTAAACGTCTTCTCAGTGAATATGTTTTCAGGATAGGACGAATTTTTGACACGGGTGACAAAAATCACATTTTGTTTCCACCGTTTGGTTCCTTCATCAGTGAAGCCAAGAAGATTATCAAAAATGGTTTTTATCATACTTTTTTGAAATCACCTTATTTTCATCTGAACTGCGGATCAATTGAACCGCATCAAGAACACTATTCCACTCAATTCAACATTAAATATCTTCACGAATAATACACGCCTTTTCTGAGAACCAATGAAATTTCTCACCTATTCAGATATCACCCAGTAGGTTATCATGTCGGAAAGGTAGGATAACGAATATTACAATCTCGAATGGAATTGAAGATTGTTTGATCCAATAAAAATTTTTGCTGGTCCCACTTCAAATGTGACAGAACAGAAAAAAATGGTATTCATACACTAGGGCAGTAGTAGGGACCAAGATTATATCCCGAGGCTTCAGCCGAGGAGTATAAGGCCCCGTGGTAATGATATTCTTCACTACCAAGGTTTATTTTACATTTTTTTTCACAAGCAGCATTATAATTCAATCATTTACAGCACATGACGTCTTTTGAACGTTTATTTCAGGTCCATTTCAATTCCTCGAACCCACTAGAAATTCTCGAAATCAACTCAATCAAACATATTCCGACCGCATTAGATTCTTCAACTCTCCGGACTTTAATCGCCCTTACTCCTACCCTGGTTTTCAACTTCTGATTCACTGCATTTTCACAGATAATTATCATTATTATTATTATTTTCATGTAGATATGTGTTCTCTCACCCCGTCGGTTCAGATTTGAAACTCGCGCTGGCTGTAAAAATCTTATTGGTAAATGTTTCCTTTATAGTATCATAGTATTATAGTATATCAATTGGGAACCCTCCGTTTATTAAAATGTTTGGGCATCGGTCAACAGTTTTGCTACATAGTAATATCGTTTTCCAACATCACGTAGGTTAATGTATTCCCATCACAGTAATCTTCGTTTCATTGTAGAACCTCTAATTAGTCTGAAGATGCGGTCTCCTCCAAGACCGAAATATGCCCCCGACTTGGCAACAATGGAATCGAAACTCGTGGAGATAACCTCATTTCTTCCTTTCCTCGATTGTATAATCACGAGTGCAAAAATACTCTCTTATGTCACTGTTACCATTTAATTTCCACACAGAAACAACAACAATGATTTCGATTATCTTATTCAAGATACACTGAACTACTCAACAATGTATCAACTCCAGTCCACGCCCATTACTGCTACTAGACTGCAAAATAACAACTCATCAGCTAAATCATTCAAACTTATTATTACTGGGAATAATCATCGAAACATTATATTTCAGTTGAAAATTTACTCAAATTGCCACCAAGCAGATTATAGCTCACAACCATGTATGCAGTCTCTCGAAGAGATAGTCTACAGTGCGGACACACTGATATGAATCTCATACCAAGGTTTTGCAAATTTATTTCTTGAATGCAACTGAAATTGCACTAGTTCTTTCAGACTCTAGATATTTCACATATAAGGCAACCATCCACAAACCAAAGTTCAAAACTCAACGAAATTCAAACATTTTATTCATAGTCTTCTCCAAATCACAAGAGCATTGAACATTCTATCAGTTTTCTCTAAGAATTCAAGATTTACAAACTATCTGTTAACCATCAGGCATTTCGCCGTGTACCTTTTAATCGCATGTCTGTCACTAAAACTCATCTGAGCATGCTATTATATATATATTCTATATGTCGAACCGACAGCACATCTGCCTCGTAAACGGCTATCTAGCGAATAGAGCGCCTAAGACAACTCGCATACCGTATTCAGGACGTACACGGTACCAAATTCGTCATCTGAATAGACATGTTCGTTGTGTGAATTTGTTATACCTCTTCTAGTAAAGCACGCTTCATCGGTGAAAAGAATTTTATTATGAAACTGAAGATCTTCAGTCCGACTTTCTTGAATGAATCTACAAATTGTAAGCCGAGATTCGGGATCTGCTGGTAGGAGTTCTTGTAAACTCTGAAGATGATAGGGATGTAGGAGTTGCTTTTTGATAACACTGTGGACTACGTCTTTAGAAACTCCCATTTCATGAGCCGAATCACGTTTACTTCTTCCAGGATGTTCTTCTGAGGTCTTTAGAATGTTCTCTTCCATTTGTGGATTGCGAATTGCGCGAGGGCGTCCACAATTCACATAGGATGGTTTCAATTTACCATTTTCACGAAGACGTCTCTCAATTCTTGCGAATGTCTTATGAGTCGGCACCGGAAGATTAGTAATAAACCTTTCTTGGTAAACTTTAACGCTACTTCGACAATTTTCTTCACAAAAACCAAGAACCAGCAACATATCAGTTTGTTTACCATAAGAATACGTTGTAGCCAATATCTATGAACTCAACAAGGAACAAGAAACTCAAACAAATAATAATAAGAAACAATAAGATACTAAAACAAAAAATAATAATAAGAAACAATAAATTCTAACGGAAAACTCTGGATATTAAAATTCCACAATGAAATTATGTTATTTTGACAAGCAAATGAGGGATATTACTGGTTTGAAGTTTTAAGAATATAGTAGGGAAGCCCAAGCAGGGATTTCGAGATTTACTCGAGCGCGGCAGATTAACATAAGGGGGGTATCCTTGGACCTTGTGAAGTACTCCCACAATACCTGGGCACTTTAAATGGTGTCGAAAGTTTAGGGCAGCCGATCATATTAGTAAAAGAAATCGATCGTCAAAAATACTCGAGCGCATCAGACCAATAGACATGGTACGTTAATTACATGCAGGATAGTGTGCATTTCAATAATCTGACGATTTGAGCGTGACATAAGGAAATGGGAGAGCCACAAGGTTGCAAAAAAAATCGTCACCTGTACATTATCGATTTCTTATTTTGAAGGCAATTAGTCACGGATCACGGAAATAACATAATCTGTCGATTTGCACAAGCCGCAGTAGCGAAAATCATCAATTAAGTGTCGTGCTTGCAGCCACTAGGAACTATGTATGTAATTGTGATAACGTAGGGAACTAAAAAAAAAGTATCACTTCGTATATTGTTATCAATCAGCTCATAAGGATGAATCTGAAAATGCAATAAAATACAAGGTGTGCTATAATAAAAAGTATAACTTTATTGATACGCCACGCATTTTTGAGTAACCCTATATAATGCAAAATATTTCAAAAAAATTTACTGCTCATGAGACTAGACCAAGAATTTTTGTTCATCTATCTCAAACAGCAAAGCCGTTATTTCACTTTGCCACAATATTGGTCCACCTTGTAAGCCTAGATGAGCCTTCCATCTCAAAATTGTGAATTCTTCGAGCTGTTGAAGTCCTGCTACAGAAAACTGACCCACCCTGTATATTTAATATTAGTATTTATTACATTCAGTGAACAAAAAAATCTATCCGTCAGATTAAGGTAATTGATCTACATAATTGTCAGATTATGGGTCGATACGACAAGGACATTAACGCGCTCGAATATTTCAAGGTCACGATTTTTTTTTTAATTTTCAAAAATTGATCATGACTTTTGGTCGCGTCCAAATCGTCAGTCTTTTGAATAGGAGGTACTTGAGGGTTCACTCAACTTCCCCTCTCAATATTTGACGCGATCGAATAATTTTTTTCACCTCTTCTCTATCTTTTCGTACGGCCACCCCCACCATGCAAACTGGCAGATTGATATTTTTCAGTTATCAGAAACACGTGTGGGGCGCATACATTAATAATATCTGATGCGCTTGAGTATTTCTATGTGACTGTTTTTTTTTTCATTTTTGAACACCTGTACACGCTCTCCCCACCAGTGAAAGGTCATATATCATATAAACTTTTTTTTATTTTCTCATCTAATCAATCTAGGCTGTGGAATTCATTGCCTGTGGAAGTATTCCCAACAACATATAATCTTCAAAAGTTCAAAAAAAATTCCAATACCTACCTCTTGTCCCTATCCTTCCTAGGAACGCACGATGTTCTTTGAACATTATAGGGATTCCCTTTCGTGCGCTCCAAGCGATAAAAAAAAAAAAAAAAAAATTACAATCTGATACGTCCCCACGACGCTCGAGTAAATCCCTATTTAGCCTCTTTGCCTCCTCTAGTAATAGATATTTCAGCCAACTTTTTTTTGCAAATGAACCTGGAGACTTGTCAGAAAGTAGCACTATACAAACATATTTCTGGAGGAAATATCTTTACAAAAAATATTTCTGAAGAAAATATCTTTCTCGGAGAAAAGCTTCCAGCCTAACCTCTGAAAAGTTATCACCAAATTTGTACGGCAAGATAGTTGTTTCAAACACTTGAAAATTACTGATGATGACCAAAAACATCTGAAAACGTGACCTACAGTCACAGAACATGACATGCCAAAAATTATAAAAATCGATCTCAGCAGCTTACTCTTTTTATGAGCAAAATAGTTTTTTCCCAAGAAACTTTAACGCCTTGTACCAACTCAACGGAACGATTCTGGATATAGGTAAGTTTTTTATGTTCGGTTCCCACGAAAAGGGATATCCTGTAATGTTCAGAGAACATCGTGAGAAACAAGGGAAATGATGTAGGAATTGGTGTTCTTCTTAAATTTCTGGAGGTTATATGCTTCGGGGAACACCTCCTTTGGCAATGTGTTCCAGAGCCTCGCCGTTCGTTGTATGAACGAGTCTTTGGAAAGAGATATTCTGCAGGTCTCTAGTGACTCTTAAGTGGCCGCGATGGGGTGCGAAGCCTCAACTCGACGGGTTAATCTCGCGGGGACTGCCAAGGGAAGAACAATTGTTGATATTTCAGGAGCATCGTCCATGAAAATATCCAGCCAGATCGGCTAAAAATCGGCTAAATTCAACATATTTTTATCCCAGGAGTCTACAGTCAAGCCATGTTCTAACTAGATTATTTTTCTAAAAAATGCATAAGATCCTCAGAGCAGAAATTAGTCATTTGCAAATGAACCTCGAGGCTTATCAAAAATTAACACAATACGAAGAATATTTCTGAAGGGAATACCTTTCTGAAAAAAAAAAACTAAAAACTGTTAATATCCAGTCTAACCTCTGAAAAATTATTATACCAACCCAACGAAACGATTTTGGATATAGATAAGTTGGCCTAGATCAATTCGTATTTATCCCAGGAGTCTACAGCCGAGCCATGTCCCAACCTTTTACAGACACCCTGTATAAACTTGTGTCCGGGAATGCTTCATTTCGGAGATACAGGGTGTTGAAATTCAGGAAACCAATAATTTCTCGATGAACATTCCATAGAAAAAAAGAAGGTATTTCTGATGAGACCTACTACATATTTAGTTTTTGCAATGTTCGCAGCAACTTCACTTAGCCCTAGAAGCTAAGTAACATGCATCGATATAGAAAATTGTAAATATCTCGAAAACGATCACCTCCACACGGATTAACTCGAAAGGGATGATAGCAAATAAATATTATTACCTACTAAGAAGGAGAATTTGTTTTCCGGTAATCCGGTATACCGTAATTTGATGTAGATATTGTGCCTAATTTCCGAAAATGGAGGTTTATCGATCTTGTCCACGGGTAATAATAATAATAATAATATAATATATCGTCTTTATTATTTCCATATATAAAATAAACATCGATCTCATCTTATAAATACTATAAGTGGAAATAAAGGGCGAAGTTCATTTCCTGTAAATCAAGGATTTCCTCCAAGTTGGGAAAGTAGGATATATAAAAGTAGGATATATAAAAGTTAAGCAAGCCAACGTTGGTTTGGTTCATTGTACCAGTATATCACCTGACGAAGCTACTGTGTTAGCGAAACATGTTGTGTGGAAATCTTATCGTTTGTGAAGTTTTTACATATTTTCGTACCTATCCCGGGATTTAGCAGGTACTGAAATTTCGATTGCTGCATTCGCCGCAATTTCTATATCAAATTATAAACTTTCCTGATCCGAATTCATGCCGCGATTTTTTTTCGAATTGAGATTAACGCGTCAAAGTTGACAGTTCGCCGAATGAGTGACAACCGATAACACAATAGATTCACGACAACCATACGCCCAACCCTTGCAACGCTTGGTTGTTACATATTCCTAATGAATCGTCAGTTCAAGAAATATTGTAGGTAAAATATTGTACTATACTCGGCATTCGGCTCGTTTGACAAACTTTCCACCTCATATCGTAATATGAGTCTTTACGATACTCGTATCGTGAATATCTTTTTTACTACCAAGGTAGTTTTCTCTGTAGTAATCAACCTGAATTCACTGTTCTGATGCGATACTCGCTGGAATGGCACTCGAGTTTAGTAAATAACGACTTGTCATATGCTGTCATGGTCATGAATACTAGATTCAAATTAGAATTGGAGAGAAGTGCTTTCATAGTGACAATACGTCCATAGTTCAGTTTCACAGATCTAGCATGATTGAAATGTATTGCTAGTGATGAAAAAAAATTAATATACACCTCGGTAGTAAAGATCGAATATTCTTGCCACGGGACCTTATACCCCTCGGCGGAAGCTTCAGGATATAATCTTGATCCTGGGTGATGATGATATTCTTTCCTGCCTTCGGCATTTTTTTTTCTCGCAAATGGAAAGGATATCTCATTTTACCGATTGGTTCAAATACAAACCTGAAAATTATGTTTTCCTAACATCAACTGCTCCTTGTATTTATCCAACTCGCTCCTAAGATGTTGCTGTTTCTGCGACTCTTGCTTCAGCTGCGTGGTTAGCCTCGTGTTTTGCGCTGTTAGTTCAGCCACCAAGCTGCTTTTTTCTCGCTCCAGCTGCTTAAGTAAGTTGTCTTTGGCGTTTACCTTCGATGTTAATTCGAGGACATCATTTTGTAGTTCGATGATGCGAGCATCTAATTCGGATTCTTTCGAGTGAAGTTTTCGCCTCAAGATGTGACGATCTTGTTCGACTGCCTGTAACATAAATACAACAGTTCAGATTTTTTCATGATACCTGCATTCACGAATATGATGCAGAAAATTTATGGAGTGATATTATTCCTTCGAATTTGATATTTAGCAACCGCATCTTCTGCAATCTCATCAATAGAGTAAAGTCGCGGGGATTATGGAATACCGCTAAAAATATGGTTTATTAATAAAATAAATCTACATTTCCGCAGGCCGAAAAATGGTAGAGTAAGATAAAATACCCATAGCAGCCCTAATGTGGAACCGAGTGTGGAACTGACTAACGACAAGTATAGCGTTCAGCATGAGCGTACAGTTTATGTTCCCAAAGCTCGCATCTTAGACACCGTATCTACATTTTCTCACGTATTTCTAGTTAAATGCTCACAGTATACAACTTCCAAATAAAACTCAGGTAGTGGGAATACGAGAAACAATAACTTAATAGTTAACTAGTGAGGGAGTTGTTTCAGTTCGAGTGTGGATGGAGTAAGTACTGCACCAAGAGGGGTACTCCTCAATGAGAGTTAATAATTACTTGCATATGTTCTTTGCTCACAAATCTTAGTGGGTTTAGCTACCAACTCACCTTGAGGTATCGATACCAGAAGTGAACAAATGGTAAACTATAGAATACCTATACTAAATTTATGTAAGATAGAGGAAACAAGTATGCAATGTTCAGAATAAGAGGAACTACAAAATAGAAAGCGATACAGCTCACTTGGTCTAATCTCCACTCTGCAGAGATGGCTGTAGACAGAACTCTCTAGGTAGGGGTCCCATATCTCCAACTTGGGTGATCCACCTCTCGTTAATTTACTATGTTGCGGGCGAGTCTCAAGCAGTATTAGGCATATAGCAAGCAGTAAAAGCGTTACACAGGCAAGCCAAGCATACCAGCCAGCAGTAAAAGTTCTGTGCCAGTAAATATTCTGAAGCGAAGGCAATAGTGGTTGCAAGTGGTGGAAAGCAACTAATAAGGTACTACAAGTACGAATAAAAAGGCCCTGCAAATAATGATAATACCTTGTAGAGAATTGTAGGATTTACAGAAATATGGAGAGATTGGCAGGAATATAGTTTGATATATAAGACATACCTTGATATCTGGTGACCTGAGGTAGCAACTACGGTGAGTTGGAAAATATGATATACATATAATCAAATTTTACCAGAAATACTATCCATCTATATGTAGTAGCCAGTGGACCGTCCTTTGACTACTATAATTTCGGTTGATTTTGATTATTGAAATGAAAAATCTGCTAAAATGCGAGGACACGTTTTCTATACCTTCCTAGGTTACAAAAAAGTCGCTTATCAATTCCATTTCATATTCTGGCGGTATTTTGGCGAAATACCCAGGTTATCTTATTTTTAGGTTATTCTTTAAGAGTACCTAAATAGAGAAGAATACAGAAGAAGACAATATGTCGAGCGAATAGTTCTGTAACCTCAATCCTGAATTCAATGTTATTGTCCTCTTGTTCAAGTTCCTACAAGGTAATTATTTATTTTCTTTACGGATTCCTAACTAATCTAGTTTATTTTACAGCTGGTAACGACCCATATCAAGTGGAGCTGGAAACTCAAGGGAATCTGATATTTGCTGGGTAAGTAATTGTGTAATCATACTAAAAAATACCATTATTAATCCATAACTCATTTTTAGGTATCAGGAGAATCGTATAGCAGCCCTGCAACTGGTACATGAAAACCAAGCATACTTTATGGAATGATTATTGACCGTTTTGCTGAATAAATGAATTTTCATCGACTATTCCATTAAGAGTCACTTTCAGGGAATAATTATGATTCAACAAAATTTGAAACCGTAACAATTTCTCCCAAGTCAGCCTGAACACGTCCTGAACAAAAAAGACATTCTGAGTCATCTTGTCATCTTTTTGGTCACTGTCTATATTCGGAAATTCTTCCCCATCAGTCGACTCAAAGTTTCGCTTCGTCATTTGACCTTTTCTTTTCGTCGAACCGAACTTTCCTTTTAGCTGTATCTTCTCCATTTTTAGATAGGATTGATTCTTCCAGTTCATTTTTCTATCTCCAAAGATCGTTCGGTATTTCAAATTGAAAACAATCTGTATATTTCAACTTGAGGAGAGAAATTTGAATCTCTCACGAACAGTGCATGCTGTTGAAGAAACCATACGTTTTTATCTGAGGTAGTTAATACATTTTCTCTCGTCTGGTTCTCTCGTGGTACTGGTAGTACTACCTGTCGCCAACCCTCATTCTAGAAGGATTCCACAAACAGTCTTAGCTGACGTCATGACTTAGTGGTGCTTTGTAAATCTTGGGTTACACAATGCTTAGATATGCGATAGCTCATCCAAAGGCAGCGGACAGAGCTAAGACAAAGCTAGTATACCCCCTTGCAAGTTATAGTAGTGATAACCCTTACCACGCCATCTGGTCCAGGATGTAGTTGCTGCACTCGTCCTAGTAGCCAGCTAATTTAGTCTAGTGCCACTTAACCCGTTGCTGGAGCTCTGCAACATAGACTTCTGACCAACGATGCCAAAATGACTGCTGTAACTGCTGCAGCTTCTGCTATTTGAATGAACGGCTTTTCTTGATATCTCGCATGTCTGGATCAGGTCCTGATATCGAAGATCGCTCGATCAGGAAATGGGCCGATGTCAAAACTTCCATGTCGGCTGGGTCAGGATAGTAGGATCAGGGGACGGGAATTGAGTATTGAATCTATTTGAGTGACGACAGTAGTCAACTCTTCATAAGTTAATTTGTTATCTCCTAATACGCGTTGAGGACTCAACCTCTGCCTCCCAAAGTCCGCCGAAGTGAAAAGAAATAATATGCCATGACACGTTTCCGTTTGAAAATGAGCATTTCATGGTTTATTGATCTTGTATGGAGATTCCTAATTCCAATAATTATATCAACTCCATAATTTGGGAATTTCGCCTAGGATTAAGCATAAAGCACCGTCTTTCTAGCGAGAAGGAGCCACGTAATGGCCATATATTTTCACGAATAGTTGAAAAAAACTTCTGAGGGCCAGCATGACAAAGCCTTCCATGTTCATAGCTAAAAATATCGGGTGAAATGATGATCTGCATTCAATACTACAGGGTGTTGCTCTCGATTTCGTGGACCTAGTTCTCTACAAATCTTATTAATCAATATCTAATGATTTTTCTCATTTTTTGCAAATTTGAAAATGTCTCAATAAGGAAAAATACCTCTCTCTCAGTAATGAGCAATGTTTTTTATTGATTTCTTAGACTCAGGTAAATCTTCCAGAACTTATAATTACTCTTCAGAAATATTGAAAGTAGTCGACTTTACTCTAAGATAAAAATTTAAGCAAGAAAATGAAAAAGTGCTTATACCATGTCGCAATTAGACCAATAGTCACCTATGGAGCTGAAACAATGAGTTCGACAAATGAAGAAGAAGAAAAGCTGAAGATATTCAAGAGAAAAATAATGAGGAGAATACTAAGGACCGTGAGAACAGAAGAAGGGAAACAGAGGATAATAATGAATCATGAAATGAAGGAAGCAGAGGATGGTGCAGACATAGTGAAAATCATCAAAGCACAATGGCTGAAATGGTAGGGACACCTACATAGAAGAGAACCAGGTAGGATGATAAAAAACTGTGGGAATGGAAACCATATATATATCACTGTATCACTCTGCTGGGCCGGTTCCTCAACACCGCTTGAGCTTTTCACCTTGAGGTAGGTACTGAAAACTGCTTTTACCTCCAGGGATCGGACCAAAATTCCACTACTCTTCGTGAAATTCATTAGTTGCAGGGTTCTCTCAATCTCAATGTCTGTCAGCCCATCAATGAATAGTTACAATGCCAGTTGTTCTTTGGTGTCTTCTTGTACACTCGGATAGGATATGGATGGATCAGTCTTTGCACATCAGTTTCGAATTCCTGAAGACTCGCCAGATTTTTGTAGACGTGTCTTCATCTGTGCCCAGTATAGCTGTTCTCTAAGTTGATCATCATACCTGCGTTCTAGTGCAGCGGCGACTAAAAGTCTCTATATTGCTTTTGCTGATCGATACGGATGGTCTGCAAGATCCCCGAAGCTGTTCCTCTAGATGAGACTTCAATATCTCCGTCTACATCCCAGCCATGTTACTCAGGAAATATCATTTCATCGGAAATTTATATGGTAGTTTTTTCGTAGCAAATTTTGATACATATTTTTTTCAAAGAGAAACTTCTCTAGAACCTACAGAAGCAGCATTTTTTCAATATGGCGGCACGAACGACGGTTGCTCGAGATCGTATAGGAATATAATCAGGATCAACAATTATACGATTCTGCCAAAATTGATCTTTTGCACGAAAACACCCTTTTTATGTCGTTATTAGGAGAAATCTGATGCCCTTCCAACTTGGTATGATATAACATTAACAGTTTCAGTGGTTATATCGAATTCTATTAATTTCTCCATGCAGTAGGTATTCGTAGTCTTACCGAATAGATATTATACATATAAACTACCAAATCTATTTCGGTCCCATCAGCTTCGGAAATCAATATAACTCGGATAGATAACCTTGAATGGATGATGATATTCGTTCTTGGTATAGAAAAAAATACAATACACTAGACCAACTGAGCGTGGTGATGCGTACAAATTACTTTTAGTAGATAAAAGTAGGTACTCACATATCGAGCAAGAAATGTTCTTTGAATTGTTAGATAATTCATGAATAAGTAACATGGGTGAAAGAAGGAAAAGGAAATACGCTGAATGAAATTGATGCCGATGATGAACAGAGCTAAAACATCGTTTCGAACATAATACGACATAATAGTATATTGTTTCATTAGGATCAAATGTAACGCTTTGTTTGACAAGCTGTATTTGCGTTTGAGAGGCGAAGCGACCTAATAAAACATTTTTTTGTGCAATCGAAATGATTCATATATAATTATTAAAATGTAAGTGAAGTTTCTACTATTTTGAGTCACTTGAGCATGTCATTGTCAAAGCAGCTATCATATCAGCTGTCATACAACATGTTTTTAGTGCCTATACAGGGTGGGCCACCAGTAACGCCTCGGTCCCTAGAAGGCTAACCACTTATCTTCTTGGAATTCTTCCTCTCTAGGAAGTTGCATGTCAACATAGGCTAAAATTTGAAATTATTTTGAAACATACAGGATGTATCCAAAAATCACAAAACACTGAAGTTGAACTTTTTTCAGTCGAACACCCTATATATTATTTCATTTTGAGATTCTCCCTGGTGAGCTGATTTCAACAATCCATCATACTTGGGGTCTAGCAGTTATAATTACTGAGATATAGGGTGTGAGAAATCGAGATTTTCCAAGTTCAAGAATTTTTTGTGTCTAAACCATTCATAATTGGTCAAAACGGCTCACATGTCCCTATCTCAAATTTTGATCAACTATCTACTGACATTTAATTGAAACAAATGCAGGGTGGTGCAGAATTCAGAATCTTGATCACCCGGTATATGTCCCAATTAAATATCAGTAGATAGTTAATCAAAAGTTGAGATAGTGACATGTAAGCCGTTTTGACCAATTATGAATAGTTTCGACACAAAAAATTCTTGAACTTGGAAAATCTCGATTTTTCACACCCTATATTTCAGTAATTATAACTGCTAGACCCCAAGTATGATGGGTCGTTGAAATCAGCTCATCAGGGAGAATCTCAAAATGAAATAATATATAGGGTGTTCGAAAGAAAAAAGTTCAACTTCAGTGTTTTATGGTTTTTGGGGACACCCTGTATGTTTCGAAATAATTTTAAATGGTAGCCTATGTTGACATGCAACTTATTAGAGAGGAAGAATTCCAAGAAGATAAGTGGTTAGCCTTCTAGAGACCGAGGCGTTACTGGTGGCCCACCCTGTATAGGAGTTAAACTTCAACTTTCCTAGATACTAAAAGTGTTGCCTAGCAACATACATACTAATCATTCTATTGGGTCTGTAAGAGAAAGGTCCACTCCAAAAGCTAATTTGGAACAAAAATGGACGACTTTTGAGCCAATTGCAGAAAAATATATTATTTCAATACCATCATGAATCCTAAACATTGTTAATGAATAAGGATTTGCTATAGCCACTTTCCAATCGGCCTCATTCAGTGAAAATTTTCATTTCATCATTTCGGAAGTAGGTACCTAAACAGTAAAAAGAGGCACGTTATAAAGTTCTTCTTAAAATCAACAAAAAATATTTGATTGCCACAAAATTTGTATTTGTATTAACGAAATAATCCATCTGAGAAGCTAGTCAACTGAACCAAGTAGTCAAAATCATACGTGACTAATATTATTGTGGAAAATGCCAACCGATTCAGTTAAATCGACAATACTGAATTGTTTTAGCTCCAACTTCTAGTGATGTCAAAATAGGAAATTGAATCATCTGAAATATACTTGGCGTTAATAAATATCATTTGGCCACCTTGCTCAACAAAAATCAATCGATTTATTAGTTATATTGAAAAAGTTATAGATCTTATCGTTCATCAATCTTTATTAGAGGAATTTGTATTGTTAATGCTTATTACTACTTGACATCTTCACGGAGCTAAATTGTTATTGCTATATGCTATAACCTTCAGTAATTCTGACGAAATCAAAGTCAAATCATCTAAAACGGACTTGTCATAATCAACAACTCATTTATCCATTTTGTTTGACAAAATTTCATTGATTTGTCGGTGGGTATTTCACCAGAACCCATCGACCAATCAATGAAGTTTCGACCGAAGTTATTATCTTTGTTTTTGAATTTATTCATTATCAGCAGATTTTACAACCTAGTTACATGGATGATTAAACATAAAAATAACATTATAGGGATTTCCTTTCGTGCGTTCCAAGCGATAAAAAAGAATATTTCTAAACATAGATTGATAGTAATGATGCCTATACCTAAATCGAACATATATAGGTATCAAAAATAAAATTAACCTATACACAATGAGTACAATCATTGATCAAGTATTGATCAGCTTCGATATTTATATTTCTACTCGTATTTCTATATAATGATTAATAGATTGATGGATACATTGATGAATGGGGCAACCCCAAATTGATAAAGCTTTAATATTGCAGTTCTATAGGTTTTTTGTCAGTTAGTCCAATCGATATTTATGGACATTATATTCGTTTACCAGGCAAAACATGGATACAAGGGGAGACCTGATGGCGGAGGCTGTTGTGTTACCAGTGGAATGTCAAACAGATGATCGGGTTCTTCTAGAAGGAACACTAAATCGTATTAATGAAAGGATTTCTGAAGAGTTGATTTTATTATTGATAATTTTATGCAAAGAGGTTAGTAGACACAGTTTTCGGCGATTCTATTGCGATAGAAAAGTATAGGTAACGCAGAAATTCATTTCGAATCTTCTCCAATTGATCTAACGCTGCTTGACATTCGCCGAACCAAACCAGGGAGCCGAATTCTAATTAACTTCTAATTACTGTAATATAAAAGTTTGAGCGTATTCAAATTTTTGAAGTTATGTGCTTGCCTGATTATAAATCATAATAGACGTCCAGCCGACTCAATTACAATCTTTATATGCCTGTTGAATGCGAAAAAGTGGTCATAGACTACACCAAGATCTTTAACTTCTGTGGATCTTGTCAGCGTTTCATCAATTAATCTATATTCGAAGAGTATTGGGTCCTTTTGACGAGTTATGGTTCTGATAAGCTCAACTTGTTTATCCTACACCACTCTTTCAGTTCATATAGATATCTCTTTGCAACCTCACAGAGTCTCTAATCGTCTGGATAAGGACTTGACACTCTAATGACTTGAGTAGAGCTGGTAAGTCATTAATGAACATAATGAAGAAAAGAGGCCCCAGGTTTGATCCCTGAGGAACTCTAGATAGTGCCGTGATTCCATCTGAGAATATACCATTATGTTAAACCAATTGATATCTGCTTTCTAAATAGCTCCAAATCAATCTCAAAATGGAATCAGATAATCCAAACCTACTCAATTTATACCATGAAATATCATGACTCAAAACTCAAAATCAAGCCTGCATTTTCTCTAGAAAGGCGGAACTCAGTATGCCCGATATTGTTATGTCTGGCTCCACCATCCCCACCAAGCCCACCATATCTATGCTCGGTATTTCCATCAGCAACACTCTTTCATGGGATAATCATGTCAGATCCATCGCAAAAGCTGCTTCACAAAAACTCGGATTCTTGTTCCGTGCGAAAAGCTACTTTACACCTCAACAGCTTCTCATGATCTACAAAGCGCAAATACGGCCTGTTCTAGAATACTGTTACCACATATGGGGTTCAGCACCAAAACATACGCTGATGCTCTTAGATTCCATCCAGAGAAGAGTCATTCGCCTGGTGGGTGACGCCACACTCACTCACTCTTTGACATCATTGGAACACCGTAGAAAGGTCGGCGACCTTTCACTTTTCTATCGATACTTCCACGGGAAATGTTCTTCGGAAATCTCTGCTATCATCCCTTCACTAGCAATACCAATCAGACGAACAAGACAAGCCCAGTCAGCACATCCTTTCGTTGTCAACCTCGAAAGGTGTCGAACAACACTTTATCAAAACTCCTTCATCCATAGAACGGCTAGGCTCTGGAATTCATTGCCTGAGGAAGTATTCCCAACAACATAAAATCTCCAGAAGTTCAAAAAAAATTCCAATACCTACCTCCTGTCCCTATCCTCCCTAGGAACGCACGATGTTCTTTGAACATTATAGGGATTCCCTTTCGTGCGCTCCAAGCGATAAAACAAAAATGATCTACTTGATCAAATGCTTTTTGGAAATCGGTGTATATGTATAATTACTGTCTTTCGCAAAGGTAAAAAGATTTGTATCAGATCTACTGAGGACAAAGCCGTGCTGTTGTGATGCAATATATTTCTCAGTGTAATTATATAATGCTGAGTTAAGAATCTGTTCGAATAGTTTGGCTGGCGCACAATTATGGACACTGACACAGCCGTCTTCAATGAAGACGGCTGTGACACTGATCTACAGGGTGTCCGGAGATAAAACCGACAAAACTCATGGGGTTATAGGGACTGTCAATATGATTGCAAAATGCCATGATTTAATGTCCAAAACCGCTTCGTTACTGACATACAGAGTGATTTGTAGATTTTGACAAAAAATTCAATCCGCCATATCAAATACAGGGATTAACCGATTAGATTCAAATTTGGTACACGAATTACACTAAAAGGCATCAACAAGTAGCCCTTTGATCGAAACGAATATCAGGACCGGAGTAATATTTTTTCCCTATGTTGAGATATTGTGAGAATAACTCACCCTGTATGATAATAATCAAAAATTTCAACTCAAATTCGAAATCTACGGTGAAAATCGAATAGAAATTTGTTAAGGAATCTTCTGGCACTATCTCGGTTATTTCGTAATTAAATATTATTTTGATTTTTTTCATCCAAAAATCAATTAGGTATTGTCGGATAAAGTACCATCAAAATTGGCAAAATAATGAATATTCACGAAACCATGACATGAATGTCGTTATTTTCTTCAATCAGTTCGTAAATCGTAGTAAAATAAACACTCTCATCATCCGAAAAAACTGAAGAATAAATTCGTATCGGGACTGGAATGAGGTTTTTCTTGTTCATATTAGCTGACCTAGTACATCAATAATTATCAATAATCTGATTGTAGATTCGGAATCTAAAGAAAATCGCATGAGAACTTGTTGAAAAAGAACTAGAGTGAATATTTCGTAAATTATATTCACTCACTAATGAAATTTGAATTTTTGAAAACACAACGAACAATAACTGTTTGTAATGATCATAACAAAACAAATAAATTCGTAAAAAACTTCCATTACCCAGCATTACAAAACATTTTCGCAGTGGAGCCCTCCATCAGTAGGTACATTTTTGAAAGCGTGCTATTAGATGATTCACTGACTTCCGAATTATTTGAGGGTTACTTCCAACACTATCACAGGCAGCAGTAATTTTCTCTAATAAATGTTCTCTATTTATGATGTCTTCATTATAAACTTCTGATTTTAAATGACCCTATTGGAAATAATCAAGCAGAGTTAGATCAGGGGATCGCGGTGGCCAATGTACCTCTACGGCCGATCCATCTATTGGGGTAAGTGGCGTCATTCTTACAGGAATATAATCATAAAAAACCTCATTCCATTCCTGATACGAATTTATTCCTCAGTTTTTTCGGGTTATGAGAGTATTACATTCTACAACAATTTACGAACTGATTGAAGAAAATAACGACATTCATGTTATGGTTACATGAATATTTATTTCATTACCAATTTTGATGGTCCTTTATCCGACAATAATTGATTTTTGAATGAAAAAAATTGAAATAATAATTAATTACGGAATGACTGAGATAGTGCCAGAAGATTCTTGAACAAATTTCTATACAATTTTCACCGTAGATTTCGAATCTTAGTTCGAAATTTTGGTTATTAGTATACAGGGTGAGTTATTCTCACAATAACTCAACATAGGGAAAAAATATTATTCCGGTCCTGATATTGGTTTCGATCAGAGGGCTACTTGTTGATGCCTTCCAGTGTAATTTGTGTACCAAATTTGAATCTAATCGGTCAATCCCTGTATTTGATATGGCGAATTGAATTTTTTCTCAAAATTCACAAATCACTGTGTATGTCAGTAACGAAGCGGTTTTGGACATCTGTTTATGGCACTTTGCAATCATATTGACAGTCCCTATAACCCTACGAGTTTTGTCGGTTTTATCTCCGGACACCCTGTATAATTCTTTGAATTAAATTCATTACCACTTCTGAAAACGGGTCACTATCCTAATTTTCTATTTGGTAGAAAATATTGCAGATGATAGGATGAGATTGAAAATATTATCTATCAGCTGGCTTTTGAGATAGTCGCTGCAAGCTTTTAGTACATACCATCCACCCCAGCTGACTATTTTGGTTTCAACTTCTTTACTGCATCATTATAGTCTACTTCAGTTACCATATTTAGAAATTCTCATCACATATATCCGTGTCAGAATCAAAATTCAAATTATAAGTTGCTCTATCACTATTGAATACAGAGGCAAAGAAACTATAGCGTATGCATCTGCAGTATTTTCCTCTGTAATCGGAATGCCACCAAAGACAAGCGATCTCGACTTATTATCATTACTTTTGGGTGTATGATAAATTGACATTCATCATACAGGGCGTGGAAATGAATTCTGAAATTGAGACTCTATCACGAATCTGCGATTAGAGGTCTATAAAAATCACAAGTTTCCATCGTTCAAGTTTGAACCCCCTGATTGGGTATGAAAGTTTTAAAAAAGGAATATTCTCAGATGAATTATGAACATACAAAAATGGATATATATTTATATAAAGCAATACATTGAGAATTCGCATTCTCTATGTGATGAGAATATTTACTCTTTTTCAGTTAATTCAATAGAAAACAACTACTTCCCTGGCTATATGCCACGACGAACATTGAATTATATCTATTGAACACACACGATAAGAGTTTGAAAATAAACAAAAATATGTATATACACACATCATTCTGAATATTCAACAGAAAACAACTACTTTCCTGGCTATTTGCCACGTCGAACATTGAATTATATCTGATGAATATTCAAAAGGGGAACATGAAAAATAAAGAATAAAATCCTCCGAAATTGAGAATTGACATTCTTCTTCAAATCGGATGAATAATATGATGAATAATGATCTAGAAATATGACTTACCAATATATTCAGCATTGAAATGAAAATTGGAATGTATAGGAGAAGTATACTGGCATGAACTCTGATCTTGCATGATGAGCTTGAAAACGTCCAAAAAATAATCATTCATATCAGTGATATGGGAAATTTTATCTCTCACACACAGGTTATATGACTTTATTGCAATGAACCCATTTCGGATCTCTGAATCCTCATCAGTAACCATGATGTCCACTTATTCTTACAGCCATTCTTCATGATATACACAATTTTCATCTCTATATGATACAACTAAAATCGAGTAAAACTATAACGAAATGACATCTGAGAAATTTGTTGACATTCTATTCCTGTCATTTGGACGTTTTTGCTTTTGGGTGTATGATAAATTGACATTCATCATACAGGGCGTGGAAATGAATTCTGAAATTGAGACTCTATCACGAATCTGCGATTAGAGGTCTATAAAAATCACAAGTTTCCATCGTTCAAGTTTGAAGCCCCTGATTGGGTATGAAAGTTTTAAAAAAGGAATATTCTCAGATGAATTATGAACATACAAAAATGGATATATATTTATATAAAGCAATACATTGAGAATTCGCATTCTCTATGTGATGAGAATATTTACTCTTTTTCAAAAACGTCCAAATGACAGGAATAGAATGTCAACAAATTTCTCAGATGTCATTTCGTTATAGTTTTACTCGATTTTAGTTGTATCATATAGAGATGAAAATTGTGTATATCATGAAGAATGGCTGTAAGAATAAGTGGACATCATGGTTACTGATGAGGATTCAGAGATCCGAAATGGGTTCATTGCAATAAAGTCATATAACCTGTGTGTGAGAGATAAAATTTCCCATATCACTGATATGAATGATTATTTTTTGGACGTTTTCAAGCTCATCATGCAAGATCAGAGTTCATGCCAGTATACTTCTCCTATACATTCCAATTTTCATTTCAATGCTGAATATATTGGTAAGTCATATTTCTAGATCATTATTCATCATATTATTCATCCGATTTGAAGAAGAATGTCAATTCTCAATTTCGGAGGATTTTATTCTTTATTTTTCATGTTCCCCTTTTGAATATTCATCAGATATAATTCAATGTTCGACGTGGCAAATAGCCAGGAAAGTAGTTGTTTTCTGTTGAATATTCAGAATGATGTGTGTATATACATATTTTTGTTTATTTTCAAACTCTTATCGTGTGTGTTCAATAGATATAATTCAATGTTCGTCGTGGCATATAGCCAGGGAAGTAGTTGTTTTCTATTGAATTAACTGAAAAAGAGTAAATATTCTCATCACATAGAGAATGCGAATTCTCAATGTATTGCTTTATATAAATATATATCCATTTTTGTATGTTCATAATTCATCTGAGAATATTCCTTTTTTAAATCATTACTTTTCATCTGATTCATGGTATTCCAGAATTGGTTCATGTCCCCGCTTAAACCCTCTTCTTTTTTTTTATATATAGTAACTTCCTTCTTATTTCATTAATGCCTGCAGTTTCTTCCTCATTTCTACAAACGTTTCTTCATAATGATCACACACACCTCTCAACCTCTCATGCTTACTTTTTTCTTCAAGCAGATCTTTAATTTATTTCGTGAACCAAGGCGGAAGTTTACTGCAGCCTTCATATATTGAACATATGATTTTTAACTATGTTATTCCAAATATTATAAAATTTGTCAATCACTATATTGATATCATCTTTTCCATTAAGAACGCTTTCCCAGTTACAGTCCCTAACTGCATAACTAAATCTAAGGAAATCCGTTTTTTTGTAGTTGTAAATGTAGTTACCTAATTTGCGTTTAGTTGGATTCGATATTGAGTCAGTTGCAATAGTGACATCTAAGGCAGGCGATATCTTCATCTAAACTAATTATCAAATTCAATGTTGTACCTGGAAAATTCTTTATATCGTTTTACAATTTAAAATTATTAAAATTGATGAAATTATTGAAAGTGTTCAAAATATTATTGTTCGTTATAGTGTCGTAATTCATTTCTGTAACTCCTCGTATATTGAAGTCCCTAAAAATGTATATATTGTCGTTAATATTACCTATTTGCTGTTGCAGAAATTCATAAGCTGATTCATATATATTTTCTGCGCTTCCGGGAGGAATATATAGGCTACAAATTGTATATTTACTGCCACCTATCTCAATTTTTGCAACTACTGCCTCAAAGGGAAAGCATTTCTGACGAAACTCAATAATTTATCCCTTTTGCTTATCGCTAGCAGAACCCTTCCTCCTGTAGTTTTTCATAATCATCATGAGATAATTGTATAGTGACAAGTTACATAATAACGATCAACCTACAGACAGTATCTAACGAAACTGAATTGTTTCAGCTATATTCTCAAGTGAATTTGACAGAAACTGAAATAAAATCATCTGAAAAGTTCGCTGCCTGGTGTATCATTAATGATACACCCAGGTAGTGCTTTCCACAGGCCGGGGGTATCCTAAATGATACACGGACTATCATTCTGTCTGAACAGCGGTGTATTCTCTGTAATACACGGGCAATAAGAAATGCATTAGCTAATGATCTCTGCGGCCTGGCAGCATGAAGAGCAACTGAAAGTTTTGGCCTGGAGGGTTTTAGTGGGGAGTTTTGTGTGGGTATAAATTAAATACGTACCTCATTGGTGAAAATTACCTTGGCCCGTGAAGCCATTTTTTTAGATTTCAGCTAGGCAGCGAACGTGTTAACAATAAAAGTGCACATTAGTTTCTCAGACTTATATCTAGTCAAATATAACAAACATTTTTCTGACAATTCCATCATTACGAGTGATCCTCTGGAAACTGAATTGTTTCAGCTATAATTTTTTTGGGAATTTGGAAAACTTAGGCGAACTTCTTCACATTTTTATGAACGAATGCGCATGCGGCGTACAAAATGTGTCTCGTGATTCGTTTCTCGTATAGTCGAGTCCATGAATTATGAAAGAGTTGAAGTGACACTGGTGAGAGTGAAGTTTTGTGTGGTTCAGTCGGATTGTGAGTGTCATGGAGTGAAAAAATACTTACTGATCTCTATTATTCTGATGTTTTGTAAGTTTAGTGTTCATAATTGTATTATACTTCCAGGCTCACTGATAGAGAAATGTGTTAAACGTGGTGACATTATGAGGCAAATCATCTGATTAGTCTTACTACATACACAGGGTGTTCCTCAAAGACATGCTAATATTTTAGGGGGTGATTTTTTGACTCATTTTCAGAATGAAACTTCATATGAACGTATGCCCTAAAAGTCTTAACTTTTGAGATACAGGGTGATGAAGTTTTGAAAAATATTCAGATTTTTTATGATAAATGAGACAATATGGTTTATATCTTCATGACATTTTTTACACATATTTTATTCATCAAGGTGCATTTTCTGATGTACAAAAATTTCCATTTACTCTACCAGTGGCACCGGAACGGGAATATTATTGTTTATATTTTACTCAAAAGTGAGCAACGACGGGAAATTTTCAAATTTTGTTCGATGCTATGAAAGGCTATTCAATTATGTACAAAAAATGTATCTATTCAATACTCGACAGAACGCTTCGTTTTAGAGAAAAAACGAAAAAACGAAAAAACGAGACCAGACTTGAAATTTTGATGTCTGAGTATTCTATCCAGGACATCCATTACTGGATAACCACTGTATTCAACATTTAACATAACGATCCAGTCACATAGCAGACTGAATTTTGCCATCACGAATAGATACAGGGTGGATAAAAAAAATAGTCTATGCATATTTTCAACATTGACACCCTGGTATCTCAAAAGTTGGGACGTTTACGAGATACATTCATATGAAGTTTGATTCTTAAATGGGTCGAATAATCGGCCCCTTGAATATCAGCATATTATTAAGGAACACCCTGTATATTGAAATAATATTCATATTTTTATTTTATAGAAACGAGGAGGGAAAATCCCAAATAATCAAGTAAAATTGATATTCTCATTTGAAGATTCAGGGAGGATTTGTTGAGTCTTATTGATGTTTACATTTCATTATCGACCCACTATGTCAGAATGGAATACGAAGAAGTACGGGAATGGTGTTCACTATATTAATACCATCAACCTACAATACAATTACTATGACAAGTAGGTAGGTAGTTGGAAGTTTTAATTTTTTTTCTTCATTGATCATTTAGTCTTGCATTTGTCAAATTGACCAAGACTTAAAATCTATTCAGGCGAGTGTACGGGGGAATTCAATTGTTACCTGTTGTTTCAACTATTCAAAGTACTTACTTAGACTCAAAGAACTTCTTGCTTCCAAGAGATCGTTTCGAATTATCTATTTACATAATGGGACATGGGGTTCATTCGTCCTGAGAGTAGATTCATCCTTTGCGATCAAAGTGTTGTTTTTTCTTTGTATTTATCATGAATTGTTTCGTATATTTAGAGATGTTTTATGTTGTGTTGTATTTGTTTCAGTATGATATCAATAATATGGAGTAATCTCTATTGTCTTCTATAGTAATACACCTAACCCAAAACAGTAACTTTTTTCATATATAATACCACAAGTGATAATATTTTGCCGGAAATATTCGGTGATTGTTACGACAGCTTGTTGACTAGTAATTTCGTGAATGACATTGTTATCAAAACTATGAGCCGTAGGCGAGTAGTTTTGGATCAATGTCATGAGCGAAATTAGAGCAGCAAGCTGGAGTATGTCAATTGACGAATATTTCCAGGAAAAATAGTATCACGAGTTGTATTCGTATGACTATTTCATGATTGAATGAGACAATATATATAAGAAATAGGAAACATAATTTGAGTATATTCCAACTCAAACTGCGAAGAAGAACATAATGATAGTAACGAAATACAGACTAAATTTTTTTAGAAATCAACTACCTACTTAGAGTAATTCACAAAGTGGAATGTACAATTTTGATGAACAGTATTTTGTTTATTATCTTGGAGATGGTTGCTCTCAAAAGAGTGTATACATTTGCTATCCAATTCGAACAAAATAAATTGAATTTATGTGACATGAAATAATTAAAAAAAAAATTATTGTCGCCGACGGGCTTGAACCACCGACCTTCGTATCACCGCGCAACAACCCTATCAGTTGAGCCACATCACCTGGATTATATTAGTCACAATAACTTGAGTGACTGAAGAAGATTACGTTAAAAAGGAATTTGAATTCTAGTATTGTTGTCAGACCGTCAACAAATATGCAAACTTATTAAATTACACATGAAACGTCCAGCCAGAATGAAATTGTCTCGCCTTTCGTACAAAATGTCTCACTAACGCGAATTATAAGTAAATAAAATGAAGTAGGTACTTAGGTTATTGTCTCTTGTATTGGACTATGGTTATTGAAACACTATTCAAATTCTAACAATTTATATTCACGATGTGTGCTCTCCAAAAGATAAACGATTAATAATCTATATTCTCCAACGACTGTCCTCTTATTCATCATGTAACGTAACCATCTGAGTCATGTCTTACTAATAGAATCAGAAGGTATCGATGTATAGGGTGGTGCGGTGTAATATCCAGTTTCTAACATCCGGCCATCCTACAAAGTCCTTGTCCTCAAGGTATCGATCTGAAACAAAAATCGGTATTGATGAGTATCTGGACAGTCGGTGTCATTAGTTTTTTTTTTTTTTTTTTTTTTTTTTTTTTGGTACTTTACGTGTGTTGATAAATGCTCAGTGTTTGAGACGTTTCTTATTAAACAAATTTCTACGGGACTGCTCCTGTGAGACAGTGTTTTAGAAATTCGCAATGATCCAGGAATGAATTTTCATAAGACTGCACATACAGCGATTCGAAAATGTGTTCGTCATCAATTTCTACCGAATTTCTACAGTACTGACCTGTCGAGGCCAGTGTTTTAGAAATTGCCTAGAATAATGATCTATATAATTTCTTCGTCATCAATTTCTACCGAATTTCTACAGTACTGACCTGTCGAGGCCAGTGTTTTAGAAATTGCCTAGAATAATGATCTATATAATTTCTTCGTCATCAATTTCTACCGAATTTCTACAGTACTGACCTGTCAAGGCCAGTGTTTTAGAAATTGCCTAGAATAATGATCTATATAATTTCTACGGTACTGTCAATGATCCAGTGTTTTAGAAATATATTCGTCATCGATTTCTACCGAATTTCTACAGTACTGACCTGTCGAGGCCAGTGTTTTAGAAATTGCCTAGAATGATGATCTATATCATTTCTACAGTACTGTCATTGATCCAGTGTTTTAGAAATTGCTTACCATATGTCATCGGTTCTTGAAACGAATGGTTTCATGTGTTCCGCTGCTATGACTGCCTCATAGCGTTTGGAAGTTTTGCATCTCTCGGATCCCAAATCGTCCTTGACCTTATAACGATCATTTCCCATTACTTCTTGTACCGTGAATGGTCCTTTGAATTTTTCTCTTAGCTTTTTGCTGGTTCCATCACTTTCGAAGTTCATAACTTTGACAAGCACTTTATCTCCTACTTGATAATCTGGGGCCCTAACACGTTTAGCGTTATGGTATTCATCCTGCTTTCTCCTATTGTCTTCTAGCTTCTTCCCGACTTCTTCTCTTAATTTTGTAACGTCAATTGGTGGTGTTTCCATGACATGATTAACGTAACGATCCCCTGTTGCGCTCAATTTAATGCCAAAAAAAACCTCGGCAGGAGTGCTTCGAGTGGTTTTATTAACTGTACTGTTGAGTCCAAGTTGGATTTTATCGATATTTGTGTCCCACTCATTGGTCTGTACGTTGGCTCCAGTTGCTGCCACCGCATCAAGTATGGTTCTGTTGAAACGTTCTACCTGCCCGTTAGCTCTGGGCATAGCTATGGCTGTATGGTAGTGGCGAATTCCTTTTTCTGTGCAGAACTTTCGGAGTTTTGAAGATGTAAAGGCCTTTCCAGCATCGGAGACCATTCGATAAGGGGATCCAAAAATACTGATAATATTATTCAACTGATCAATCACTGGTTTACTTTTAGTATTGGGTACTGCAGAAACAAAAGTGAATTTTGTGAAAGCGTCTACAATTACCAATAAATATTTGTTACCACTTTTGGTTTCTATGAATGGTCCAACGTGGTCTATATGCAGGGTATGAAACGGGCGGGCATATTTAACAATAGAAAATAAGAAACCAGGCTTTTTACCTGCCTGTACTTTATGGTATTGGCAATGTAGACAAGATCTTACATATTTAGTAATGAACCTCCTCATTTTAGGAAACCAATATCTATCCATAACCCTCTTGAGAGTCTTTTCAGCCGAAAAATGGCCCATTTCATCATGGTTTGCTTGGACTACTTGCCATCGGCAATTTTTAGGGACAACCCACCTACGACCATTCTCCGTCAATTTGAATACCCTACCGGCCCTCAAATCATAGTTATTGAAAATATCTTTCTCTTCTTCAATGAGTCCCGATTCTAAAATTTCTCTTATCTTTTTAATTTCTGGGTCTTCATTCTGCACATTAGCTAACCAATCTCCATCAGATATAAGCATAACTGATTCAACATTAGAGTTTTCATTTTCACTGATCACTGGGTTACGACTGAGCCCATCCACATGATGCATTTGTTGCCCTGGTCTATGCTCAATTTGGTAGGTGAATTCTTGAAGACCAAGAACCCACCTACTTATTCTCGTATTAACATCTTTTTTCTTGAGGGTATTTTTAACAGCATTGCAATCGGTACGAATCACAAATTCAATTCCTAAAAGGTAATGTCTGTACTTTTCAACGCTGGTTACTATTGCAAGGAGTTCGAGCTCGAAAGAATGATATTTTTTTTCTTGTGACGAGGTTTGCCTGCTATAGTACGCCACTGGTTTTTCTCCGCAATGAGTAACTTGCATGAGTATTCCACTTAATCCGTCCCGGCTAGCATCAGTATACAATATTGTTTTCAAATTTGGATCGAATATTATAAGTAGTGGACTTGATATCAAGATCTTTTTAAAATATTCCACAGCCTGAGTATGTTTGTCAGTCCACGACCATTTCTCACCTTTTCGCAATGACTTCGTTAATATGCTTGACTTCTCAGCAAATTTATAAATAAATTTCCTGAAGTAACCCACCAGGCCTAGAAACTGTCGTAGCTGATGGACATTCTTAGGTTGCGGAAATTGTTTTACTGCTTCAATCTTATACATGTCTGGGGATACACCATCTCCTGATATTTGGTGACCCAAAAATGTTATACTTTCTTTAAGGAAAAAGCATTTGGGCAAATTGAGCGTAACTTTATTATCTGCAAGCAGATGAAATACCCTCTTGAGCGTATTCAGGTTCTCTTCTTTCGTTCTAGATACTATGAGTACATCATCCAAATATATTATAACATTTTCAAATGTCATATTACCAAATAGTTTATACATGGCTTTTTGAAACACTGAAGGTGCATTGGAAAGACCAAAAGGAACCCTCAGGTATTCGAAATGACCGTTCGGTGTTATAAATGCAGTTTTCTCCACAGAATCCGGATGCATTGGTATTTGGTGATAGCCTGATTTAAAGTCCAAACTACTGAAATATTTACAGTTTCGTAACCTATCGATAAGATCTTCTATTCTAGGCAGTGGGAACTTATCTCTCACTGTTATGGCATTGAGTGCCCTATAATCAACGCATAGACGTTTTTCGTCAGAATTTTTTTTGTTTACCAAAAGTACAGGGCTAGCGTAAGGAGACTGACTTTCTTGAATGATGTTTGCTTTCAATAATACAGAGATGATTTCATTCAATTTCAGTCTTTCTGTTTCGGCCATCCTATATGGATTTCGAGAAATAGGCTTATCTGTTGTTAAAATTATTCTCATAGGTTCGCAATTCATTTTGCTCAAATTATTACAAGAAACTGAAAGAATACTACGATACTCATATAAAAGATTTTGAATTGCCGTGTCCTCATTGAATTCAATTATCTCATTTATTTTATTCACTCCTTGGTTTGCATAAAAAAAACTCAATTCATCACCAATCCTACAATAATTGATTTCCTTATGTTCTGTGAAATTTCTACCGATGATGCATTCACTGGATTCCAAATATTCATCAATTACATAAAGCTCACAGGGGAGACATACTTCACCGATATCTATGGTGGCTTCGACAAATTGCTGAATGTCTATGCCATGTCCTAAAAATCCGGCTAGAGAAATAGGACGATCTAAATCAAAAGTATGTAGGCCCAGACGCTCAACAGTCTGTCTTTCTAACACAGAACAATCACTTCCGAAATCAATAAAAGCTGACACTTCTTTGTTATTGATTGAAATATTTCTGAAGAATTTGCTTTTCTTTCCAGTTGATATTAACTTGACCTCAAATTTTGACTGAACTTCTCCCTTGAATTCTTTTTGCTGTTGGTTCTTTTTTTTCTTCTGAAAACAGGCAGCTTCAAAATGTCCTGGCTTGTTACAGTATTTACAAGTTTGTTCTTTCGCGATATTTCTGAAGCTACAGTTTTTTTTTATATGCCCCGTTTTACCGCATGTGTGACATTCAATTTTGGTTTGAGTTTGGAATTGATTTTGAAATTTGGCATCCCTCGTAGTATTATGAAAATGCGATTTGGTATTCGTAATAGTACTGGTCGAGGTACTGGTGCTACTATTATCATGTGCTCGATCCTTTAAATAATTAGCTAATGAATTCAGTTTATTTATGCCACTCGCATTTACTGCGGATGATACAGTTTCATTATTAATTGAGCCCAAGATAAGAGAAATTTTGTCGGTTTCGGAAAAATTTAATTTGAGCTTATTTATTTTTGCCAGATGGTCAAAATGGAAAGAATATAAGGACTCCCCACGTCGTGGTTTATGATTGGCCACGTCCATGAACAGGGCGTAAGTATTACGATCTGCCTGGAAAACTTCTCCCAATAGTCTCTTCCATTTTGCCCATGAATAATTAGCCCACCCGATTTCATCTTTGATATAATTGTGGTACCATTTCTCAGCGGTACCTTTGAGTTTGTTGAGTGCTTGGAATTTCACTGTATTTTCATCCCAATCATAGCATTTGGCATGTTCATCGATAATATTCAACCATTCATGAACATTTTCTTTTTTTGGGTCAAAATCAGGTATAACTTTTGCGAGAATATTGCTATTATTTCTTTCACGAAAAGAATTCAATGCAGTACTCACTCCTATTTCGATGAGCTGTTTGTCAGACAATCTTACTCTTTTGGATCCCCGTGAATGTCTCGACCGTTTCGAACTTCTCTTCTTTCTTGACATTTTCTTTTCTTGCCGTTTCCGACGTCTCCCTGTAGTCTGGCTTGAATTAGAAGTTGTGGAACTTGCACTAGAACCTCTCGTTGAATCACAAGAACTCGATGAACTAGGGCTTCGTATTCGTTTATTTCTCGGCATTTTGGCAACTACACACTACACAACAACACAGTTTCACTATGATTTTTTTTTTCACTCCTTAAGCAGTTCTTTATCCACACTTCTGAGATATTGGACTATGGTTATTGAAACACTATTCAAATTCTAACAATTTATATTCACGATGTGTGCTCTCCAAAAGATAAACGATTAATAATCTATATTCTCCAACGACTGTCCTCTTATTCATCATGTAACGTAACCATCTGAGTCATGTCTTACTAATAGAATCAGAAGGTATCGATGTATAGGGTGGTGCGGTGTAATATCCAGTTTCTAACACTTGTGTCAGATTTGAATACAAAGCAATCTTGACCAGACACGATGTCAAAATTTTATCGCTGATAAACGAGGTTTGTTGGTCACGTGTGGGTCAATTCGGCTTCTGTATTGGTAGAGCAAGTCCGATAAAATTTAATAAACAAAAAATATCGCTAGAATACAGAAGAAACCGTGAAAACGGTCGATTCTGATTGGTTCTCGAGATCAAGAGTGGAATAGTCTTTAAAATCCAATTTTTCCTATACAAGGTAAATGTGGGGTGGTTTCATTCTGGCTATATAAGGTAGATTCAGCAGATCGTATTACATGGAAAGGTATGAGAGACAATGGAGATGATCTTGAATTCAAATTTCTTCAATGAAGTTGAATGTTTTTTTATGATTTATTTAGTAGTAATCCTACCTACAAATCTAATGTGACTTATCGAATTAACTTTTATACTGATTTACCTTCATTCATAATAATATGCGTGGTCATTATCATTTTTTCTATTGTGAAATTTTTATTGTGTTGATTCAATGGGGAGAGACTAAAATATTTATCCCTATCAAACCTATAACAACACCAACTCATGTTTCATACTCGATTGCAGTTTTTGTGTGATAAATGATAAATAGGTATCAGATAAAAATGGCAAAAATCTAACTTTGAAGCATTGAAGATCAACAAACTATTGTCATAAGATTATTATCTTTTCTGTATAAATTATTATAATTATGAAAATCAAGACATTATTGTAAATTATTTGCTCCAAATGGAAATTTCCAAAACTCAGATGAATGAGTAATTCTATACCTATACAGTGTTTCTAACTGTGAACTGGATCCATATGAAAAACTTTTTATTATTAATTTTAGGAAAAAAGGTATTCTTCATGAAACGTTCTGTATGTTCTGAAATCTTAAATACAATCATCATCAGATATCAAATTATCTCTGTCATATACGTATTTTCGAATGAAACACCCTGAATTTTATTCCATAATCAGTTAGGGATTATTATAACAAATTCAAGGATACCTGGTTTTAGAGGTTCAATTCAAACGTATTTTCGACACCCTGTATTTTATTCTATAATCAGTTAGGGATGATCATAACAAATTTAACGATACCTGTTTTGAAAGGTTTATTTCAAACCATTTTTGAGTTTGATGTTTCCATTAGCTCAATGGGTGCGACGGCGCATTATTAAAACTTCTTTCTTTGTCACGATCATTGAGCATATGGAAGATTTTAACGCAAATATATTCTGAATAACCCCATCAAACCAGGTATAATCTTCGGTAGAAGCCTATATATATAGTTTCTCAAAGTGGAGTGAAGTAGTAACTACTAAATAATACTCGAAATCATCTCCACGACATTTTAATATGATCCACATCAGATCAGATTACTCGGAACATGTTTCGGACATATATATGTCCATCCTCAGCCTAATGAAATTACTACATCTCTGTCCTAAACTGAAAGTGAATAAGTGGAATGTGCCTTTTATTATCGCCATGTACCCATCACATGATCTCCCCATTTGGAATGATAAAACTAAAATTGTTCCTCTTATACGATGATCCACAGGGCTATCAGTCTATTTTTTCATAATTATTTCACTTAGTAGGCGGTGTACCTACACAAAATGTTTTATGTGTTTGACAGTTAATCGATTGCATCAATAATTTTTCTTCTTCATTTGTGTGTTGATTGAAATCGCATATTATCAATAGAGACGGAAAATGTATTCAAGAAACGAAAAAGTCGATATGTTGTTGATATGCAATTTTAATCAACACACAAATGAAGAAGACAAATTATTGATGCAATCGATTAACTGTCAAACACATAAAACATTTTGTGTAGGTACACCGCCTACTTAGTGAGATAATTATGAAAAAATAGACTGATAGCCCTGTGGATCATCGTATAAGAGGAACAATTTTAGTTTTATCATTCCAAATGGGAAGATCATGTGATAGGTACATGGCGAAAATAAAAGACAGATAGTTTCTGTACGAGTAGCTGAATTGGAAAAAATATATGTTCCTATCTTAGATTCCTCAATATCATGAGTTATTTTCGAAGGTTTTCATCTTGACTCAAACAAGCTATTGACAACCTGCAGACATTGATCAGAATATCAAAACATTTGGAATAATATCGGTTTCCTAATGATATTTGAATTTCAAAGCCTACCAAGTGTCGATATATCATCGAATTCATGTCACAGCCAACTTATTCTGTTTGAATAAAAAGCAATTCAACAGCGAATTGAGAAATAAATGCCACTTTGTGATACATATTTGGATAGAGAATTTCAAGGCAAAAAAGATAGACTGATGAAATGTACAGGGTGACATTTAAAAAAAAAGTTGGGGTCACTTCCGGTCAAACAGGTGGTTGTAAAAAATTGTCGTTAAGTGCGTTATCATTTATTATATACCCCCTGTAAATTTCAGAATTTTATCTCTCCAAATAAAAAAACTACATACTGCTACATGTCTCCTCTGTGTCACCCGGTATATTATTTCATAATTTTTGGAACATCATCCGGTATAATAGTATACAGCGAGGGGTAATTCGCCGAGGCAATGCGGTGTACAGTACATGGCAATTTGTGGCAATACGGGGCAATGCATGGAAATACGTGGCAATGCGTGGCAATGCGTGTCAATGCGCGTCAATGCGTGACAATGCGTGACAATGCGTGGTAATGTGGTGGCAATGTATGGCAATGCGGAAAAATGCGGAGCAGTGAAAAACAATGTCATCCACACTAATTCTCATTTACAACTTGGCAAATAGCGGAACAGGAAGTGAGATGAAAAAAGTTATAGATGAAAAACCCAAAGTCACCTCCACAACTTTTATTAGAATTATCAGAGATCATTGAAGGTACGTGTTTCGGGCGTATAAAAGACCATCATCAGCCCATGAGTAGTTTAAAGTTGAGCAGAAAAAATTATGGAAATGACTTTGGGTTTTTCATCTATGAACATTCCACTTTCGAGTTATAATGGACTTCTTCCAAAGATTAAAAAATTTATTGGTAATCGATCTCACTTCAACATTGCGAATTTCGATCCAGTCATAAAACATGTTACAGAAGCTGGTATAGCCATTCACGAATTTCAACATGATATGAGTCCCCGTATGAGTCACAAAATTTCAGGCTCACTTCAGGCTCATTTATTGCCCCATTACCATTTGGTTGCTCCTCTCTATCCTAGAAAATTCTGTGGCTTGCTAGCAAAGCCATTTTTGAAGATCAATATGACTGATGATTTCATGTAGAGGAAAATGTTGAGCTTATTTTAGGCTAATTTATTACTCTATTCCAATATCTAATTATCCATCTCCTTTATAGAGAAATGGGTAGCTTCGGGCGATCCCAACAGAACCATTTTTGAAAACATACATTTTTAACTGATTGGATATACTGGGATTTCAAGGGTTATTTTACCCCAGGTATTTTTTAATTTTTTGCTTCTCAATATTGAAAGAAAAAATCGCGATATTCACTGCATTTCTATCAAAAGCTCATAATGAATGACAATTTTATGAGTCGAAAGTCGAATCAATGACACTGATTGTAAGTTCAATGTGTGTGTGGCAATGCGTGATGGCAATTTGTGGCAATCCGTAGAAATCCGTGACAATGCGTGGCGAATTGTGGAAATAGGTAGCAATGCGAGGCAATGCATGGCAATGGTGTACAGAATTGAGGCAGCAAATTTCCCCTTGGTATACAGGGTATGTCACGACGAGCTTACAGTCTCTATATCGAGAATCAGTCGGGAGAAATCTATGAAAATATGCATGCTTATATTTCAGAATACGCTTTCTTCATTTGGAATAATTTCAGCAATGCAGTGTTGCCGCTTCTATCAATAAGTAGCAACAACTTTGTTATTTCAAATAGAATCTCCTGTATTCAATCGCATTTTTAGATTCTCATGAAGAGATGATTTCATCGATCCATCACACTTGGGGTCTATCCGAAATGATTACAGAGATATAGAGTGCTCAAAATCGAGATTTATCAACTTTAGGATTTGTTTGAGTCGAAACTATTTATTATTTGCCAAAACGGCTCACATGTCCCTGTCCCAACTTTTGATTCTTACAACTACAGGGTGATCAGAATTCTGAGTCTGGAACCACCCTGTATCTGTACCGATTAAATATTAGTAAATAGCTAGTGAATCAGAAGATGAGATTGAGACATATGAGCCGTCTTGACCGATAATGAATAGTTTCGACACAAAAAAATCCTAAAGTTGAAAAATCTCTATTTTGAAAACCCTATATCTCTGTGATCTTTTTTCGATAGACCTATATCGATGAAATCAGCTCTTCAGGGAGAATTTGAGAATGCGATGAAAAACAGGGTGTTCCATTTGAGATATTAATATTGCTACTACTTTTTATAGAAGCGGCAACACTGCATTGTCGAAAATATTTCAAATAAAGAGAGCATATTCTTAAATGAAAGCTAGCAAATTTCTTTCCGGATGATTCTCGTCGTGACATAGCCTGTTTATCATAATACATCAAATATACCTGAATAGGGAAGCAAATAAAAAATGTTCCTAAATATTAAAAACTTTGGCGCCTTCAGCAA
The DNA here is from genome assembly GCA_918026855.4 of Phaedon cochleariae. Lineage (NCBI taxonomy): Eukaryota > Metazoa > Arthropoda > Insecta > Coleoptera > Chrysomelidae > Phaedon > Phaedon cochleariae. Next base: position 24,148,346 of record OU896710.1, read on the forward strand.
TTAGACAATATCGACGAAATAACGCATACCAAATCATTTACAATAGACTGAGGAGTACTATTTGTGTCTATAAGTGATAGTTGTTGATTCGGAAGAGATGAAGAAATGTTAGTGAATTAAAGAATGTCTCAATTATTTCGAGGTGAAGATAAAATGGATCAGTATCCCCTGCTCGATAAAAATCATTATCCCACCAGTAATTGTTATAATCTTCAACGTCATTGAGATATTGGTATTTAATGAAACTATGAATGAAAATTCAAAAAAAAATCAGAGAACATCTACCTGCTGGATTTACCACAGAGAGTATTCAAAATACTTTTCACTTACTCTTATTGTTGTTACTTTCAGATAATTTTGTATCAATTTACAACAAACTGAGAACACGATACTGAATAATTTATAATATGATAATGTGGTGGAGTTGTTGTTACTCTGGAATAATCAAATTTTCATTTGAATCCCAACAAAAATTTCGCCAGCGGAACATTTTCTACCATACAAAAGTTTCTTGACCCTTCCGTTTGGTATTCACTAAAATGGAGTTGTTATCAATCTGAAATAAATATCATTTTCAATTTTAATGCATTTGACTTTGAAAACAAAAATTTTTCGCCTGCGGCGCAATTTCTTCGCGCGATCATTTTGTCTGATTTTCTTGACCCCCCCTGGTATTCAATGAAATGACGCCCCGGAGTACAGAAAATATTTTGATTTCATGCAAGAATGCTTACGTGGAAATGGAAAAAAAAATAGGAGTAGGGTTTCAGGTACCGTTGAATTCCTTATGATGATGCCTAATGGATTATGGAATGAAATACAGGGTGTCCATTTTGTGCAAGTGATGGGAGAGTATGAAATATTGCAAAAGTTTACAATTTTCGAATGTCACACCTCTGCCGAAATTGAATCTCAAACATTCGGAACTCTGGAAACCATGGCATGTCTTAAAAGTTTGTTGATATCCGGTATAACAGATTTTTGATCAGAATCAAGTTTATCGTGAAATATATCGATGTTAGAGGCTGCATACGATATTTCATTTGAAGCAATTCACTCTATTTTTCTAATTGAGGGTCTATTCCAGACCCGGCATCACCAGTTGTGAATGTTGGGCGCCACTAGGGCGAGGTTATATGCACGTCCTAAGGGCGTCCTTGAGAATGCTCTTAGGACGTTCATGATATACTTCCTCAAGCGGAAGATTTGTGTATCCCACATATGTCCTACGGTTGTCCATAGTGATTTGAACTCTCAATGGATTTTCTGAATGGCCTAAAAGGACGTTCATTAAACGGTATTGTGTTGAAAGTAGTGGATGTATCAATTCACATCATATATGGACATTTAGATTATCACTTGATCATTCGAAAGCTCGAAATGAGTAAATTTTTCAATATGAAAACGAAAGTCTAAATTCGAAATGTCTCTCCATCCGTCTAGAAAGAGCTTGAATGAGTTCAGTGATGTAATAATAATCTTTCAGATCTAAATGCAAAGCAATCAATCGACCGCGAACAATTATGCAGCAAATACGATTGTTAATGTATAAGATTCGAATCTAGGTTACCGTTTTATGTGATTTTATACATAAAAAATCTTTGATATATTGTGTATGAATTCATGATGTTATATAGGTGGGTTTAGAACATTAAACGATATACAGGATGATTAACTTAATGTTGCGAACAATATTATTCAACGGCTCGTCCTCTTCAAAGAAGTTTGAATAATGAAAATTGCAATTATGGGTAAAATTCAAATTTTCTACTAAATTCCAAAATTGTCGTTCATCAATCCATCCATACCTGCTAGAAAGTTTCCCTACATATTATCGAACATATATGTTATATCATATAAAATCACAACATTGATATTCTCGAAAAAAATTAGCGCGACTTATACAGGGTGTTTGGAAAGTTCATGTCACAAATGAAAAGGCTGATAGAGTGTGCCAAAATAATGTCAGTACTTCACTGAAAAAAATTACTATCGGAATTATTGACCTTGTTCGAAATAAAAAAATATATATTTCATGTATAACTTTCAAACGGTTGCCATGATATCAATGATATTCGGTCAACTGAATTAACTTTTAATAATGCTCTTTTTCATATCTAAACGGCTGTTCAGTGATTATGTACGATTTTTCTTGTTTAATGGAGGTATTTTTGACAGAGATGACAAATTTGATATTCTGCTTCTACCGTTTGAATCCTTTATCGTTTTTTTTTTACGAAAATAGTATACTTTATTTCAATTGATATCTTGTATCGTTTCAGAGAGAAGCGCCTTTTGAAAACATACATCCCAACCGTTTCAAAAGTAATATTACCAACTAATATTCATTTAACCGTCGATTTTTATACTTCGAGCGATCATTTTTGATAGTTAAACGAACTTGATGTGTTCATGCCCCTAACCCTTAGCAACCCCAACTTTGGAAAAAAACACCTTACTTTCAACACATCATTTTAAAGCCCTACTAATTGCGAATTCTTTAAAGCATGCATCATCTCTGGAAATCGGTTGAGATTTGACTTTTGATTTATTGAACAAAATCAATACTTGACAATAATTGCCAAACTGACATTCGCGTGATAATTTATAACCAAAATTGCGCCCCGATACCTCTTTTCTCAATATGTTAGATTACTTTACTAAAGTAGCTATAACCAAAATGATTCTGTTATTGTCTTTGTGACTTATACCACCAAACATAAACACTATTCCCACAGGTATACTACTAAAAATCGAACTCATTGTAGGTAAACAGATCGTTTGAATATAATTATGCACTTTATAAATCTCCAGCAAGTCATATTGACGACTTTCTTGACCAGCTTACTGGTATACTCAATAATAAAAATGGAAAAGATGATACAGCATATTTGTGAGGGACATAAATATTAACCTTTTGAAAGAAACTGAAGATTCAAGAAATTATCTCGACATAATGAGTGAGTATATGGTTTTCATTCAACTATTGATACGACTACGAGAACATGGAATGGATCTGAAATATATTTGTCAAGTCCAAACTTCAAAAATACGACAACCTATTACCTGTATCAGTTCTACTAAGTATAACAGATCAATACATGAAGTTATCACAAATTATATTAGATACCAGAAAATATTATCTAATGGATATTGATAATGATAAGAATGATAAATATTTTCGAAAACTCGATGTGTTTCATTACTAAAATCTATTAGTACCATTGATTATGAAAATGAACTTTATCCGACGCAGGATCCCGAATCTACCACAGAAACATTCATCAACATAATAAATGCATGCATACAAAAGTCAACTAAATCCTTCAAAATGAAAAATAGCAAGCGCAGGGGGAGACAAATTAGTAACTAGTCACTAATGAAACATCAATGAAGAAAATGATTTATTGAAATTTTGGAAACAAAATCCGAATGATGAGAAAATGCAAAATGATTATCTAAAAAAACAACAAGAAAAAAACTGGCAGAAAAATGAAGCATGCGAACGAATATTATCATAACAAATTAGTGAAAAATAAACAAAATACTACTGAAAACCTTTTTTTTTAACGATTCAAATACCAACTCTATTTATTTGTGAAACAAACCGAACTAATGCCCTAATGATCAAAAAAATGTATACATACAATTATTATACCGGGTGGCTACGGAAGTATTGCCTACGGAATATCTCAGTTATTGTATGAAGTAGGTTTGTGAAATTTGGAGCGTCGATATAATGACATAAGAGCTAGAATTTGAGCATATTGACATGTCGAAATTAACTACCGGTCTGACCGGAAGTAACATCAACTTTCTTATTTTAAATGGAAACCCTATTTTTTTTTCTTTTCGCTTTATTCAGCATTCAATTCCCTTTCTAATAACATATCTCAAGTTGGTATCTAACCAGAAACTAGATCAGAAAAAAATCATTATTGAAATTCACCGAGTAGGCCGTGGAAGCAAAATGAAAGCCAAAAATTGAAAAGTTGGCTATGGAAACCATACGTCACTTGATAACAGTTGCTACTACTGTGATATTTTATTTTCATTCGTCGGCGTTATAAAAAGCCGCCAAAAAAGATATTGGAAAAATTGGGAAAAAAACAATACTCTGTAGGTCCATAACTTGAATAGGAACATACAACTTTTTCTTGCCTGTACTATTCGGCATAACCAGTTTTTGGCTTTCATTTTGCTTCCACGGCCTACTCGGTGAATTTCAATAATAATTTTTTTCTGATCTAATTCCTGGTTAGATACCAACTTGTGATATGTCATCAGAAAGGGAATTGAATGCTGAATAAAGCGAAAAGAAAAAAAATAGGGTTTCCATTTGAAATAAGGAAGTTGATGTTACTTCCGGTCAGACCGGAAGTTAACTTCGACTTGTCAATATGCTCAAATTCTAGCTCTTATGTCATTATATCGACGCTCCAAATTTCACAAACCTACTTCATACAATAACTGAGATATTCCGTAGGCAATACTTCCGTAGCCACCCGGTATATTCATGATAGGTATCTGTATATATAGGTAAAGTTATGTTTCGTCATATATATATTATATTATTATATTGTTTCACCACATACAAGTATGTATATACTCCAGTGGATGTCTGTTGATGTTCATTCAAAATGACTAATAAATTTCTTGGATATTCTTGTATCATTGAACTCATGTTAAAATGAATAAACTTTATTATTATTATTATTATTATTATTATTACTCATCTGCAGTATCAGTCTTTATTATTTGTTTCATGGTCCCCACTCTCATTGCTTTATTGTCTAGCCCGGTATACTACCTCGAGTCTAGGAAGAATTGCTTTGTGATGATCCAGTGAATCTAGCATCAAGCTCTTTCATATTACGCGATTTCAAATTAGTACCATAAGAAGCAATCACTGATAAGCTCATCTGGTGGTCTTCCGGCAAAACAAAGGCGAATCAATTTTTCACGATCTGATGTAAACGAACATTGGTTGCAATCTTGGGGTTATTTCAATTTTATCAGTAGAATAAAAACAGTTGTAATTAGTGCATGAAACGTTGAATAAGCAGTCCTAAAATCTTCGTGAACTCAAACTCATATTGTTTTCATAACAAAACCACCAACCGGAACGTACACATTCAAGTAGTAGGTACTTGAATAACAATAATTTCAGACAGACAATGTTCCTAAATTAGACCGGAGATCGTATATCCATAACGGACTGCGTAACTCAATCAAAAACTACTTCGAGTAGGTTCATGATTCATGCTTCCTGATTTGAAACAAGTAAGCGCAAACGAACATTCATAATAATTCAGTGCCACGTTGAATCTCAGGTTAGGTTTTTTTTATCGCTTGGAGCGCACGAAAGAAAATCCATCCCTATAATGTTCAAAGAACATCGTGCGTTCCTAGGGAGAATAGGGACAGGAGCTGGGTATGGATTTTTTTTTGAACTTCTGGAGATTATATGTTGTTGGGAATACTTCCTCAGGCAATGAATTCCAGAGCCTAGCCGTTCTATGGATGAAGGAGTTTTGATAAAGTGCTATTCGACATCTTTCGAGGTTGACAACGAAAGGATGTGCTGACTGGGTTTGTCTAGTTCGTCTGACTGGTATTGCGAGTGAAGGGATGATAGCAGAGATTTCCGAAGAATATTTCCGTGGAAGTATCGATAGAAAAGTGAAAGGTCGTTTACCTTTCTACGGTGTTCCAATGATGTCAAAGAGTGAGTGAGTGTGACGTCACCCACCAGGCGAATGACTCTTCTCTGGATGAAATCTAAGAGCATGAGCGTATGTTTTGGTGCTAAACCCCATATGTGAGAACAGTATTCTAGAACAGGCCGTATCTGCGCTTTGTAGATCATGAGAAGAGAGTCTGATAAGCCAGCTTTGTCCAATAGGCCATGCAAATTTTCTTTCAATTTCTCTTGATTATTGCGGCGAAAACATACTCGCTTAAATGGGTGGCTTTGCTCAGCGATATTGTTAAAACCCAAAATTATCTGAGATCGATGGTTCCAACAGTGCTGCTAAAAAATGTTCGCCGACCTTTCTACGGTGTTCCAATGATGTCAAAGACTGAGTGCTGGATGCGATGATTGCTTCAAAATGAATTCAGAGAGTTTTCCAACATATTTTATAAACATTTTTTATACTTATAAGGAGTTGAAAAAGAATTCTAGATTAGTCAACCCAGCAAACAATTCTATAGTTAGTCTTATGCTGCCTATAATATGCTGGCCAGGATTGGCCAGAACGGAATAATTATTACTCTGAACATTGATGGGCCACTTCCAACATAGGAGACTCTGGCCGTCATCAGGACCAGTACATGCGTCTGCCGATACATTCAAATAAAAAAAAGACGACCGCCACGGGATTCGAACCTTGGTCCTCCGCTATCACTTGTTTACAAAGCTGACTTGTTCTACTAGAGCAATTATCAGTAGTGACTTATTCATTTGCGATTAGTTACTTATTCACTTTTCATTTGTGACTTGTATACATTTCATCAGCTAGGTACTATGAAACATTACATATATTGTTCTCTGAAAAATGATAACCTTGGTAAAAAAGCAAACACTCGTGTATCTGAAGATTTTATTGTATAGCTATGATGAATCAAGAAATCACGAAAAGGTTAGGCTGACGACATAATATTGAGACACTAGATACCGCGGGTATATCAGGATCATGCACACGTGAAAAGGTAAGAACCCGTCATTCCTTGCTCGCACAAGTGTCCTGGAAACTTTTGAGGGTTGCCCGTAAGAGGGCAACCAAATGATGAATAAGAACAATTTCAAAACAATTTTAGAATATGCGCCAAGAAAAACGGTCCATCAGATGCACTGGTACACTTTGTTTTTCTGACGAAGATAAAAAAATGAAATTGAAATCAACTTACATACTATAATTAAACGTCACTTTCTCCCACATCGAGTATCATCGGAAACGGACTAGAATGCTGTAGATGTCAACAATTATGTACTTTTCTGGAAGAGTTATGTTTTTTATAATCTTCTTCAAGAGAATAACAGATCAAGAACTCAACAACCTTCAGGTCAGTGCGCGGCACACAACTGAGAATATGATGCATATAGCAGTTGTCCAGACTGTGCATGACTTGGAATTTCAATTTTAAAAACAAGAACGCACGTATAGTTAGAAAATGCTAACAACATGAAGAAGGTAGAAGTGGTCACGTTGGGCGTGGACACCCGAATAATATATCGGAGATGTCCGAGCGAAGAAATGATCTTTAACCACAGATGAGCTGTCACCTGCACCAATCAACTTGATAGATTGTCTTCATCGATGAGATCAATCAGAGCAAGTGATTTTGCCTCAGAAAAATAATTTAATAATGGTGAGTATCCGTCAACCTATCACTATAGTTTAGTGTTTACTAAAAATTAATGACCTTGATTACATATCGACTTGGGTTAATACCAACAAGTATCCTGATCACTTACAGCAAAAACCTAGTTTCAGAAACATTGTTTTGCCTTTCAAGTACCTTATTTTCCTACCGCTGGTGAAACTTTTCTTGTCATAATTAGTCTTTTTTCAAGAAAACTATTTTACTTGACCGAGTTTTCTCAGTGTGGAAGTATGTATATGTGCTTTGTAGATCATGAGGGGCTGTTGATTTGAAAAATAGATTCTCGCACGTACTAAAATTCCGAGTTTTTGTGAAGCAGCTTTCGCGATGGATTTGGCATGATTTTTCCATAATCGGGGATTTTTTGAGTCATCAGAAGGATAGATATGCGGGCTAATTCATTATGTGAACCCTTACTCATTGATGGCACTGTGTACGTTTTCGCAAATCTGATAATTGCTAATCGAAAGTTAGTAGTGAGGAAGGTAGTTCAAATTGGAAGGATTTCTGACATAAACTTTCCAGTTCTTCAGGTCCTTGTGGATCCTCAACATCCATACTCGGGAAGTCCTCAATATTTCGATATCAAGATATATATCGCGAAAAAATCCGATCACCCTGTAGATTGTTGCTGAAATATCAAAATGAGTTTCATGATGATGTTTATGTACACATAAATAATGCCTATATATTGTAGATATATTCTAAATATTATCTATCAGATTATAAGTATCGAATTCATTCATATCAACAAATCAGATTAATAAGATCAAGTTCATCTCAAGATTAACAACATTGTTATCGATCTGCTGTTCTGAAAACTTCCCAGCATTCTTGCATTACCCATTATAGTCGTTTTGAACAAAGGATAATCAGCTTTCGAATTTGCAAACTTCAAGGTGAATGAATTTATTATATTGTGGTTCATGGATATCTTTAGAATTGTGTGCTATGAATCAGGCGATTTATTGATGTTTGCTGGTCTTATCCAACTGAATTGATACGTGGCAACAGACTGGGGTGGACCTCGTTGATATTTGATATTACATGTTTTTTGTTATAAGTCAGTTGGCATTACCATTGTCATGAAAAGTTGAAAACAAATAAAAAAACTGATGACTTTCAATACTTACAATAATACTATAGATGATATAAAACATGGGGCAGTCGCAGGAAAGAATACCATAAGCATTGGAGCTAGAAGGAAACAGCAGATGATTCAAAAACATTCATAACATAATTTTGGATATATTCAATTGCAACAGGAATATATAGGGAGTTAAAGATAAAATGAATACAAAGTTTCATGTTGCATTTTGACGCAATCGAGAATTTGAAAAAATTCAGAAAGAGTGTTGCGGATTTTCTCTTACCAAGAGCATATTATCACCTACAGGAATATTACGATGAGAGATTCTAGGTTGCGACTCATATATAGGTAATTCACTTATTTCAGCCAGAATATTATGATTTTACTACTTTTTCTTCCAATGGTGTTTGTTCAAATTTACATAATGTACCTATTTATATTTTTTCGTATGTTTTTACAATGTTGACTTCATTTGTTTTTATATATGTATACACTAGAGTCACTGGATGGTATTAGTTATACCATCCAGTGACTCTATAGTATACACTTACTTCTTATTACTTCCTACTGGACACAGTGGAAATCCTCTAGAATAATTTTAAACCATGCTTTGTCAATGAGAAATATTATTCTTGGATGATAAAGCACAGTATTGATTGATTGATTGATTGCTATCTTGCAATATCATAGGAGAATAAGCCGTTGAAATATTATTCACTTATTTTGATTTGAGTGAAGAAGATAAAAGTAATTATTTCAATTATACTGCCTTGGTGAAGACATGTTCGTTGACGATTTATTATCACTATACCTTATACAAAAGGAAATTATGGTGATGATCCTGAGATGATAGGAAATATTCATATAATTGAAAAGTACATGTCAATATCGTCACAGAAAAAAGAACAATTTCCACATTGAATAGTAAATGTTACATTCTTGTAGTTAATCATCAATTACATCAAAGAGGATTGGCGTAATGAGTATAGTAGTTTTTGAGTAAATGACTTGTACCAAAACTTTTATTGAATGACATTTTGCACTTTCTTCATGAAAATCATATGTGCATAATAAAAACGAGTTGAGAGCAAAATTCAACTCATATTGGCCTAAAATGAATAATGGAATCGTGAACAGGATTGAGAATATTAGTGAAATTGAAAAATTCAGAGCCATATTTGTATACCTGATAAATTTAGATAATATGCTATACTATCCATGTGAATTGCGAAGTTTCGCAAATGAATAGGAATTTCGAATAGCTACGAGTAGTCCCCATTATAAAAAATCAAATTAAAGAAAAAAAGATGAGATTTTTTTTATTATAGGAATGCAAAAAGTAGAGATCGATTTGTAGAAGGGGAGAAAATTGGGATGAAAAATAAAATTTGATAAATAAAATGAGTGGGAATCAGCCCATATAGAGAAATAATGTAAGGGATACATAATCGGTATTCATTATACAAGGAAAAAAAGTATTAGATTTTAGCTCGAGGTTGTTTTTGTCTCCAGGCACGTAGCGGAAGGATACAAAAAATCGAGAGCTAGAATCTAATATTATCCCGCTTATAATCCACTTTAGGAACGTTCTTTTATTCACCTGTGGCTCCATCAACTCACCAACTGCGTTCATATATTCTTTGGTGGATTCCAGTTTGACTTAACCACGCGTTCATTTCGTGTCAACCAAAATTGTAAACCATTCCACCGATGTACAGAGATGGTAGACGAATTTTTGTGGCTTTCGAAATGACAGCGACAGCATAACCTCAAAAAACTAATGACCAAATATTGTATTCGGAATGAGCTGTTTGCCATTCGTCTAAAAAAAAATATGGATGAGTTAATCGAAATCAGCCTTTAATATGAGAATAAAAGAATAGCTGCATTATTGACACCAACAGAAATTGAAGAAATTTCGAGTGGTAGATACTTTTTTCTTTCCCATCCTGAATTTTTAGGAATTAGTGCAAACCTCGGTGCAAACATTCAGGGAACTTGAGTACCAACAGAGAATACTTATCAATGACTTTATTTATATTATCGTCTACTCCCCAACATAAACAATATTTCATCTACTATCAGAAGAACTGCTAGAACTTTTGGATCTGGAGACAAGGAATACGATAACAATAACTTTCGATATATCCTTTTCCATTTTACATAAGTTTTCGCCAATTCGAGCTTCTAATTGAAAACAATCCGAATCCCCATCAAATAACTAAAATAAAAATGAATAAAGGAAAAACAGTGGTGATTGTCATGTCGAATAACTGCGTTTCTTTCACACTGACAACAATTCGATGCATCAGAGAGTTACGTCATTTCCTTCAATCATGAAAATGTGGTGTAAAAAAAAACATGCCTTATTCATGTGACATACAAAACGACGATTCCTTATTGAGAAGATATTACATTATAACTAATAAAATCAGGAAATTATCGATGCGGAATTTGAAGTGTTTAACTGGTTTAACTGTGTTTGCAGGCATATTTTGTAGTCATCTTGATTGTTGCTACGGAAACCTTTTGAAGTAATCGAATATGTGTCAATTAAATTCTGTGTTTTGATTTTGAAAAATTGCGAACTTAGTGGTCGTTTAGTGATTCACGTTAACGCGAAATGGAATGAAAGTTAAAAAGGACTTTCAGTTCTTTCTCGGAGACGATATTATTGACTTATTTTTCAGAACTGGCACAACAGAAAGCATCAACAGTGCACCTATATATCTTGTGGGGAAAAAGGAATTTACGTAAAGTGACATTTTGTAACCTGTCATCAGAGATAGAAGAAATAGTTCATTTTTGAGAATATCAGTAAATTAATATGAATTGAAAAAGGAAGAAGGAACCAGAAGAAAAAGGTTACCAGAGAGATTCAGGAATCACGAAATGAATTAGATATAATAATTATAATACCTACATTGGGATTTTATATGTTTTCGGCGACTACAAATAGAAATTGAAATGTGTACATTGACATTAATATTGAGGATTGATCAAATAGTACACTATTTGGGGATGATTACAATGGTGTTAAAACATTTTTGAAAGTCCATGTAACATTCTTCGGGCAGGACCGGACAGGACAGTGTCACGAAAAATTGAAAATGTTAAAAGACGAAAAAACAGTTGTTTCATAATTTTTATGGATGGATGATCATAGCTATACAATAAATGATTCAAATGCACTAGTTTTCGTCTTTATACCAAGGTTATCATTTTTTAGAGAACAATATATGTAACTTTTTATAGTACCTAGCTAATGACAGGTAAATATGTTACTGAAGAGAAGTGAATAAGTCACTGATGACAAGTAGATAAGTCAATTATGATATGTAATTAGTTCACTAATGACAAATGAATAAGTCACTTATGACAAGTGCTGTGTTCACTAATGATTATCAATCTGAAATTCAATGAAATAGGTTAATAGTGGTAGGTGTACATTTTTAAGAACACAACTATTCTTGTGATTATTGACCTGTTTCCTTGTCTCAAATAGTATACAAGTTTTTACTTGCAACTATTAAATATTCACTCAGAGTTAGTGATTATTTTTCTCCGTGTACTTAGTCTTGTCGAATATTCTGCAGGTCTGGGAGAGTTCTTGAAAATTAGTATTTTGAAAATCTATTTAAAAATTATACCGTTGTATATATTTTTATCCAGTGCTAAATTCCTCGGAGGCTGTTCAAGAAATGGGTCTAACGTACCTATCAATCCTCTAGTGATGTCTTTGGACATATCGAAAATTTTATTGAATCAACACTAAAATAGGTCCCTTCTAGGCAAACACCTTCTTCTTGGTCATCTAGCAAGGATCTCAGCCACCTCCAAATTTTCTAAAGCCTCTAGATGAGCTATTTCATCTATGTTTGCCATGTTTTGTTATACATCAGATATCTTTTTCCGATATTACACTCAAGGTTCAGTGCCCATCACAAATGAGAATGACTTCGTATTTCATGAACATGTTGTTCCCGTGCATATTACTATGGAAAGCAGTTCTCTTGAAATGTGTAGGAATGCAATGGTTCAAGAAATACATCATCCCAAATTTCCATCATGGGAAATATCGAGTTCTTCCCATGAGAACGAATTTCAACGGATTCAATAATCCCGTAGTTTAGATTTTCATTGCAACGTCATCCAATGACCTTGGCAACCCGAATAGGTCTAAAGAAATGATTAACTCCAGGGATATTAAATGATTTCACGCTGTTATTAAAAATGTGCTCAATAGTATGATCGCCCAGTGACAGTGGGATTGTTAACTTTTTTGATCATTTTCACCAACGTCAATCTCATAAAGCCTCAAAATGTCATTGAAAATTATAAAAAAATTAGATAGTGAATTATTTCAGAACATCTCGGTCTTAAATAATAGATTATCACGCAACTTCGCGAAGAATGTTTCACAAAATCCAAAATCTAGGCTGGAAAAAAATTTATGTTCCATAGAACATAGCAAAAAAACTGCTAAGAAAAAATGGTTCCAAAGGATTTTCAAGGAAACTGAGGACAAGGTTTGCCAAAGGAAGCCAGAAACTCTGCAGGAGGAATGTGGTGAGACATACAATCGACTAGTTATATTTTCTGTTGTATAATATCGAAAAGATATTGTTCTGAAACCTAATTCGCTTCTTGTTCCTCCATCCAACCTCTACATAGGTACAATAACTATAATTTTATACAGGGTGTTTCACAGGTAAAGGGAAATATTTCAATGGTAGATAGGGGTCACCAGGGTGGTTCTGAAAATACCATATTTGATAGGTCTTAGAGTCTTCATAACGGAGATACAGGGCGATTTATAGATTTCGAATAATTCTTCATTCGTCTATAAGTATTGAACTACCCAGTATATTTTTCTAAAATTTGGTATGGAGCGTATACTTGGGACGTTGAATTCATTCACCAATCGGGCGAAGTGAAAATCCAGGTTCGGTTTCAGGAAAAATTTACATTTATTCGAAATATTAAAATAACACACTGTAAGTAATAATTGACAGAGTTCATCAAAGGAATCGTGAAGAAGAGGAAAAACTGAACTGGATTCGATGCTTTTTGTTTTCCCGCCACCAATTCTCAGCGTAAAAATCATAAACAGAAAGCTAGAAGTATGTCAATTTCAAGAGTATCAAAATTATGAAACCACTTCCAATTATGATTATTTGATATATTCTTGTTGAATGATCTTTCAAAAGAACTTACTAAGTCTCACAGTCTTTATAACAGAGATAGATACAAGGTGAATTATCGGTTTCGAATAATCATTCACTCGTCCATAAGTATGGAAATACAGGTTCAGCTTCAGGAAGAGTCTCATAGTCTTTATAACTGAGATACAGGGTGAATTATCGAATTATAATTATTTGGTATTATTTCCATTCCGCCTGATAGGTTAATGAATCCATCGTCCCAAGTAAGCTACATACCAAATTTGAGAAAATGTTACTGGGTAGTTTTATACTTATGGACGAGTGAATAATTATCCAAAACCGATGATTCACCCTGTATCTCCGTTATAAAAACTGTGAGACTTAGTAAGTTCTTTGGAGCGATTTTTTGAGCAAAATATATCGAATAATCATAATTGACACTGGTTTCATAATTTCAATACTCTTGAAACTGACATACTTTTAGCTTCCTGTTTATGATTGTAACGCTGAGAATTGGTGGCGGGAAAACAAAAAGCATCGAATCCAGTTCAGTTTTTCCTCTTCTTCACGATTCCTTTGATGAACTCTGTCAATTATTACTTACGGTGTGTTATTTTAATATTTCGAATAAATGTAATTTTTTCCTGAAGCCGAACCTGGATTTTCACTTCGCCCGATAGGTGAATGAATTCAACGTATACGCTCCATACCAAATTTTAGAAAAATATACTGGGTAGTTCAATACTTATAGACGAATGAAGAATTATTCGAAATCTATAAATCGCCCTGTATCTCCGTTATGAAGACTCTAAGACCTATCAAATATGGTATTTTCAGAACCACCTTGGTGACCCCTATCTACCATTGAAATATTTCCCTTTACCTGTGAAACACCCTGTATATATATCGTTAACAGCAGGAATATTGTAATATTATGGATTCAAACGTTGTGGAAATAATAGAATGCGGCATGATATTGTACATAAGCGAACACAAAAAAATAGACAAGACAAACGGAAAATAAACAGAAAGCAAAAAAATAAAATGAAAATAACATACATATTCGAAAAGGATGTGAAATTTGTGGTAAACACACATTACAGGTTGTTCGAATTGGTGTGTTGTGGGGCTGCCCATGATAATTTGTGGTAATTTGTTGTTTACATAGATCAGATTTCAATTTACGTTTCATTACATTTTTTGATATTCATTTCCTTTATGAGAGATCGGAAGCTGGTTATATAGCCAGTAGCAGTTGTACATGGAGGAACCTTTACCTGGGTGATTTGTATCTTGCCAGAGATATCATACCTTTGAATCCCAAATTGAGGTTTTGCACATCTGCCCTGAAAGTTATTGTGTGTCCCATTGGAAAACGGATAAACTTAGACGGTGGGTAGAAGTTGGTAGAAGTCACCGAGGCGGTTCTGGTTATATATTGAGGACACAACTTACGAACCACCTAGTATATTCTTCTGTAATTTGGTACGCGCATTCTTCCTTTGATATCTAAGCGACTCGACCACAGATTTCGACTATCTGTCAAGGGCAAAATCTAGGTCCGGATTGAAAGAAATTTATCAACTTTCTGAGCCCCAATAAGTACACCCTTCATTTTCGAATTTCGAATTCTGTACTTTCAATTCGCCCGCTTGCTCTTTTACTAAAAACATTTCCTCAGTCGAATAACGGAAATTACCACAATTTGTTCCGATAACCTATTGAACACTATACTAATCGTCAGCATTTGTTACCCTGATGGTGAATAAGTCAGTATGTCTTCACATATTTCAATATCACTAAAAGTATTGAATACTTATATATTTGTGGAGAGATATTGAACAAATCAATTTACATACTTACATTCCACTTTTGAGACAATTTTATTTCCTTGATACAAAACAATCATTGAAATAATAAAAAATCAATCATCTCGAGTTGAAAGATAAGAATTATAAAAATTGCTCAAAGTATACCCTCCATTTCAATCCAATTTTTTTTTGTTTTTCTTCAAATTTCTCACCCGATTTTCGATTCATATTCTGATTGTTTTTGGATGTATGACAAATTGATATTCATCATATACAGGACGCGGAAAGAAATTCTGAATTGAAAAAACCCAATCACGAATCTGCGATTGAAGGTCTATAATAATAAATATAAATATTCCAACGTTCAAGTTTGAACCCCTTGATTGGGTGGAAGTATTGAAATGGAATATTCCCAACGGCACACCCTGTGAAATATACACAGTGACATGTTAATATTATAATTTCTGATTGTGGGATATTCTGCGAATAATTATCAATTTTGTATACAAGATCCATAATCACTGTCTCCCATCGTATACAAATAACCATTTGCTCATGAATGTTTTTTTGAGCAATAAGAAAATCATTGTTCAAATATATAAAGGAAATTTCTACTTTCCTGACTGATGCCACAGAATATTGAATGGGCCTGTTTCAGTGGAAAATGTAACACCATTATTTTGAAGTGAGTACTAACCTTAACTTTTTCCCTGTCGCAAACCATTTTCTCTTCACAGCGCTGTAAAGTTAATTATTGATATACACCATTTTTCGTAACATGAGAAACGCGGGACAACGCGTGACGACATATCTCCCGATCAATCCATTGCAATTATATACGAAATGTATTATTTGTATTTCAGTACATCCCAACTCTGGGAGTGAATTCTCATTTCTAAGTGGAATTTGAAAATATTCTCATTGGTTGTTCAGCAAAAGACACTAATGTTGCTTATCGGTATATCACGTCATCGAGAGCAAGTGTTCTTGAGGAGAATTTTGATTATTGAACATACATTTTTGAGATGATTTTGAAGATAAATTACTGTATCAAGTACTATTCATACATAAAATGATCAAAATAAAATTAAAATATGATGTGAATTCGAATATTGTGTAAAACCCCATTATATCTCTTATGTATCTGGAAATAATATATGTTATTCCGGAAAACATATTTTGAATACAATTTCTTGAAAAAATTTATTTATTCATAACATTATCTAAAATCTATTGGAATTGAATTGATGGACATATTTGTTTAATAGAAATATTCGACCAAAAATCATAGGGGATCAGTGTGTTAGAGATGTCTTTCTGCAGTTCCTTTCCTGTTAGATATTTCAACAATAATCTCCTCATTCCTCAAAAAACTTATTCAGTAAAGTCGTCGTTTCGTAGTTATCATACACAGGATGCTGTTTGGTCAAGAAATTATAATAATTTTCGGAGAATTAGTATGACAAAAAACTAATTCGTTTAGGGAATCTTTATATGCTGAATAACAGAAAAATCTGACGAAATATTGGTACGGAAGATGATCATACGACCGTAAAAGATTCATTGAATAAACCAAATGGCTCAATGCAATCCAAGAAACTTCCCGCCTCAGTCCAAAAACTTACCACTTTCCGGACAAACCCGAAACATTTTCTGGGAAGTGGGTACGGTATAAATAGATCAATATAGGTAGGTAACCAATTTCAGTTCAACGTCAATACGTTGACGAAACTGTTTGTCAAAATTTCGGCAACAACAGGACAATTCATATTCTCTAGTAGATTGTCGATTATTCCGTCATTGTATCAGAATCATGAACTTGCCTCAAGTTTGAGTTTGTCGAAAATGGGGAAAAAGTGAAGAATAATATGAGGGTATGAGTGGGTATGAACCATTTATTCAGTTCTTCTCTGTAAGTATCCCATATACCTACCAGCAGATTGTTACCCTTCGTTCTGATTCATCTGACTAATGGCTGTTTTGCAACAAGGTATTAAGTTGATTCCAATTCCTATAGTTCTCTCTCTTTGGCACTGAAGCTTGGATAATTGCTGGGCGATTTAAGCTTTGGCGATGCTAGCGATGAAACATAGTGATGTTATCATTGGTGAATTTGAATTGGTTAGCTTTCATGTACCAATTATCTCATTATACGATTCACCGTACCGTCAGGATCGCCAAAACCAAAATCGTCAAACAGTAAACCAAGTTTGATCTCAATCTGACTCACACTATAGATCTTGAGTTTACTGACCTGAAAATTGTTGACACGTTCGTCTAACTTTCCGGTCAACTGTAATTGTATACATTCTTATTCATCATTGTTCTCGAGCATGCATGTGATTTTAATTAGCATTCAGAAGATTACTAAAATG
Source organism: Phaedon cochleariae (assembly GCA_918026855.4). NCBI lineage: Eukaryota > Metazoa > Arthropoda > Insecta > Coleoptera > Chrysomelidae > Phaedon > Phaedon cochleariae. Next base: position 24,166,176 of record OU896710.1, read on the forward strand.
CACTTTATTCTCAGAGAACACTATGGGAATCGTACAACTTAATTCTCTAATGAATACTATTCTCCATAAGAATTAAAGCCAATTAATTCGATCAGTTGGTGTTTGAAATTCGTGATAGTATCGCTCAAGGTTTATATCCGTTATAATGCTATAACATATACCTTCATTTTTTTAGATTTTTCGAGTTTATCTCTCCTCTTTTCTATAATATCAGAAGATTTGCCCCAAAATGCCACTGCGTTTAAAATTTTTTAACTATAAGTGATGGGCCGAAAAGAAAACTTCAGTCGATTGTCAGTGACACCTTGTTTTGAAAAATTATATATCGGAAAGATATCGAATTCCCACTTCTCTTTGAACTTTTCGGAAATGAATGTTCAGATTTCAGTACTGATAACCATAAAAAAACAATATATGGCAGAATGGAATAATATTAAAATCATAGGAAAAGAAGATAACAACCAAAAGAGAAATCAATGAATCCGCTTGCATTCTTCTGAAAGAAGACAATACAGCATTGCTTCCTGTTTAGTTCATATAGATAGAACACTACCTACCAAAATCTGTGTCAACATTGAAGTACGAAGACACTTTGTGAGGAGAATATTTTCCATTTTATATATTGAAAACATTCGTACTCAAAACGTGCAAAGTATGAATTTGATATTTTTTCGATATATCTATATTTCTCTTCTTCAAACATCTATCAAAACAAGGTATCACTAAATATCGAGTGAATCATCCCTTAAGGTCCTCTGATTGTTCAATTTTCAAACACATTGATATTTTGGGGCAAACAATCTGATTTGTCCTCTCTACACGTATCTCAAACTGATACTCATATTTTCACTTTATAGAAACGAGGAGAGAAAATTCGAAAAATTCTAGAAAAATGGATGTACCCGTTACCCCAAATGATACTGGAAGACAATGAAATTGTTGTTTTAGGAAGTACCTGTACCTGTATCTCATGAACATTTTATTAAATAGGGCAAGGAAAAATATAATTCATACACTTTGTCTAAGATAAAGATATATCGATAAACGCCGAAGGTCAAAATTCAACGCGGCACCTATTCAAAAAGTGGATTATGTTCTCATGAAGCGTTAGGAGAATTTTGAGAATATTCAGAAAGAACCGCGAAAAGTGAGTTTTTGAATACTTTACTACACCCCAAACAAAAATTCTCGCTTTTTTATCGTTTATGCTCGTTTAAGTCGTTTATTCCCATTCATGCTCGTTCGGGCTCAAAAAATACTTTCTAGAGAATTTATCATCACTACTTATAAATCACAAGTGAGGTAAATTCATGGAAAAACCGCGAGGTTTGCAAGTTAAGGAAAGGGTTCAGATCGAAGAATACCAGAATCCAATTTAATTATGATTTGTTATTTCGAAAATTATGAGTCATCCATCAAATTCACATGATGTGTCGTTCGGAGTTTGAAAGATATCTGCTTCAACTTCACTTTCGACCCCCAAGATTTAGCTGACCCAGAATATAAAGTTGATTAGGCCATCTCAGGTTTTACTAAAAGAGAGGACAGGAATGTGAGAATCACAAGGTTCTATCTCCAATATCAACCTAGAAACCTATTGCAGTCTCAATCAAAATGGGATGCATTGTACACAGATGAATGACGGCTCCAAGATGGCGGATGAGCTCAACGTTATAGCCCGATTCCATTATTGATATGCATTGATTTCAATGAAGAGGATATGTTGAGGAGAGCTCGAGAAAAAATTGAATAAGGTCACAATTCAAATGACGAATACCCCAAATAGCAGACAATTTTTTTTATACTATCATATGATATGGGTATCGAATGAAAGAGTTTTGCTGGGAAGATAACGAAAAAAAAAATATTTCAGGTACTCTGAATTCGACATACAAAATCCATATATCATGTCATAGAACATTGTGAAACTCAAGCAAACAAAGAATGATGTGGACAGAAGATTTGTAGTTACTGAAGAATATATTAAATTTTACCGAACATACATAGCCCCGCGTCCAGCAACAGCAAAGGATCGCCGCCTGTTTTATGCATATCGCAATGGAAAATGTATCAATCAGGTTGTGGGTAAAATCAGTTTTATAAGGTACCTGAAACAGTAGCTAGTTTTCTAAAACTTGAAAATGCTACCTCATATACAGGTCATTCAGTTCAAAGATCGTCTGCTACACTTTTAGTTGAATCTGGGGGAGATTTGCTGACACTGAAGAAACATGGCGGTTGGAAGTCATCAACGGTCGCTGAAGGATATGTTGATGAATCTTTATCACACAGAACAGAAATAGCTAATAAAGTATTCAAAACTTGTGGCATTGCCGAGATAACACCCCATTTGCAACCAGGTACATCTACGGCAGTTGTGTCCATGGCAGAAAGAAATATAATTTCAACACGAGAAAATTCTACTGTTGTTCCGAATACTTCGAAGAATGTGTCATTCATGCAATGCACATTCAATAGTTGTTCTTTTGATATAAAGGAAATGTAACTTTCGTTTAATAAATTTCCCACGGGAATACACTGCACTGTTTTACCACTAACCAAACCGATTTTTTAACGCCTCGACACGTGTTTCGTTAACTATGTTAGCATCTTCAGGAGAAGATTAAAACTCAGTCTAATATTGGATCCGCCCTCTTGAATTTTCCAATTTTGTCGGAAGAATCATAATCTTCGACCACGAAAACCCATCTAGATACAAATCTTGAATAGAATCGGATCATATGTTACATAAATCGTTCGCCATCTCGAACTCCTCAATTTCGAGGGGTCATAATTTTCAACTCTTAACTAACTGAATAAAATCGAAACATACTCACAAAACTCGTCCGCCATATTGGTTCCGCCATCTTCAATTTTCGAATTTTGACGACAGAATCATAATCTCCGACCCCGAAACCCCTTAGAAACAAATTGTGAATTGAATCAGATCATTATTACAAAACTTGTCCGCCATATTGGATACGCCATGTCGAAGTTCTTGATTTTGTCTTCCATTAGAACTTTCTCTTCACAGTAACAAACACAACGAAACAGATATTAGTAACATCGGTCTAGCCGTTCACGCGTTATGGCACGACCAGGAAAGCGTTTCAGGATAAATAAACTTGATTACCCTTTATAATCAGAGATTTTTTTCACTTAGGGCGAGGCAAGGAACAAAGCTTAGACCCAGACCTAACTGGTTTTGGGGGCACACCATATAGAACATGTGGTACGGCTTTCATTATACAGAAAGATAAAGAACCTGCTGGGGAACCAACGGATTCGGAAGACAAGCTTGTAGCAAAATTGGAAAAACATCCTGAGGTCAAGAATATGGATGATACAATGCCACCATTCGAGAGTGTCGAAAAACGAATGATCGACTTGAACGAAAGGAAACTCCATCCACTTTACAAGAAGTATGATGATTTTTTCACTCCCTTGATTCTCGATTGTTTGCCATGACAATAACACTTTCATACAATTAAACATGTATTTATTGATAATTAAATCATCTATTGAATTTACCCCCGATGAATACATGAGAGATTATGTTTATATCGATTAATACATGTTCAAATGTATGAAAAACTTCTCGTCTTATAGCAAACAATCGGGAATCGAGGTAAGGAGAAAATCGTGAGAGCTTGCACGAGCTATTTCATCTATTTCCCTTGATTCGAGATTTTTTGCCAAATGACGATAAAATTTGAATACAATTCGAAATGTATTCATCAATACCAAAATTTCTCGAATGTATTCAAGGTAAATTGATACACAACTACACTATATAAAGACAATTTGGTTTGAAAAAGAAACGAAAAACTCGAAAATTATCTGACGGTATAGGGACGGCGACAGTATATGGAAGTGTGTTGATTAAAAGCAAGGTATGCACATTTATCGGTTATTGGAAAAGCAAGGTAGCTTTTTATCACTACTTCTGCCTGGTGATTAGTCGGTTTCAGGAAATTGAGAAAATTTCATTGGTTCTTAGAATAGGCGTGTATTAATCGAGACAAAAAACAAATATAATCATAATCCAACAGCGATTCAACTCGAAAGTTGAAGTTTGTGAAACATTTCTTCAGGGAGCTTTTTCCAATTCAATCTATATTTGAATTTGTTATTATACCAATTTGTATCGAATTTTTTACACTCAGTATTTATTTTATATTCTCGTTTATTTATACTCCGAATCGGATCAAAATTCCAAGTCGTTGCTGACCTGAGATATAAATATGAAACCTCTTTTGAATTATTTGATGATATACAATTGAACAACATACAAAATCTTGAGAAATATATAATCTAACATAATCATAAAAGGATCGTCAGCTTACAGTCCATAAATAATAACTAATCTTCAGTTCATATTCAACGTCTACGCATGTTTTGTTAGTAATTGCAGAGTTTGCTTCCGGAACTGGCTTACATGAAATCAATTTATGCATGACCAGGCGTAAAGTAGCACTTTAGCGTCCTAGGGCGATAAATGGGTACAGCGGGCGGTAAAGTAGTCAGGCGGGCGGTAAAGTGAGTTATCGGGCAAGAAATTCATCTCACTGTCTTTCTACTAATTTCTAGACTACCATTCGGTCTTTCTTCGACAGAGGCATACATAATTTAGCCAAATGAATTCAAAATAATTAATAAACTCCATATTGACAGTAGATGAATAACTGAAACGGTCGTGCATAAAATGTATCTTGCTTTTATGGACCTAGGCGTGTTATGACACGCTGCGGTACATAAAAGCCTACTTTACGCCCTTGATAACCTATATAACTATTTGATGGAAATTGAGGATTGAGGCTCTGTGAATTTGATTATATCGAAAAAATAATACTTATAGGAACTTGTTGCATTGACTTTGCAATAAGAATCAACCTCCAAGATTTTCTTAATCGTTTCCGCATGATTGTATACATTAATCGTGTACCAATACATTCACTTTCATAATACAAAGTCATGCTTATACCAGAGTTTCAGCTGGTTCGATATATTTGTCAATTGTCAATTATACAAATTACAAATTGAATGATTAATTATCGCTCGAACACCCAATGGTTTTATCAAGTATATTTCGGTGGTGAAGAAAACCAACTGAAAGTTTTCATCCAGAAACATACTTACCCACAGACAAATCTTTGTCGATCAGTTTCTGTGAGCGGAGGAGGCTGCTGTAAAGTGAGCTTAAAAGATTATATCCTCGATCATATTATTATATGATTGAGAACATAATATCACTGACTGAATTTAATACCCTTCTGATGAAACTTTCGAAATCACATCTGCTTAACCATTTCGTTTAATGAAAGAGATCGCGATATTCTATGCGTTGCACTTCATTTCAATAATCATAATAATCTTTATTATTATTCCCAATAAACATTTAGGTTTATGGCAGGGAGAAGTATGAAAGAGCAACTAAAAAAAAATGAAAATAAAATTAGGTAATCAGATAATCATTTTTAAATCATATACATAGTACGTATATAAGGTTGGTTCTACTAGAGACTATTGAATATAAGTTCTTGAATTGATTTAGGATGATATAAAAGAATCAATGACATGAGTATTTTTTTCAGTTCTTTCTTGAATTTCTCAACACTTGATTTTAGTCTGGCAGGTTTTTCATCATAGAAAATTGTACTGTTGTATGAAATAGATCTTTTACCTATATCTGATTCAATTCTGATGAGAGTTAACATATCTTTTTATCTGGTTAGGGGTTCGTGTTTATGACTATTGACTTCAAAATTCAGATTTGAATTTTTATGATTATATTTGACGGAATGTACGAAATTCAACATTTTGAATCCGTATATGGAGTTAATATCTAACAATTGCCTAGGTTCATAAAGATTTCTTGTTGGTTCCAAGTAATCTAGTTTGTATATACATTTAATAACTTTGTGTTGAAGGATTTTGATTGGCTTTATGATTGATAACCTAACGAAAAGAAGCAACAACTTTGTTATTTCAAATGGAACACCTTGTATTTCATTGCATTTTCAGATTCTCCCCAAAGAGCTGATTTCATCAATCACATTTGGGATCTAGCGGCAATGATACCAGAGCTCTAGGGTGTTCAAAATCGATATTGTTCAACTTAAAGATTTTTTTGTGTCGAAGCTATTCATCATTGGTCAAAGCGGCTCATATAACCCTAGCTCAACTTTCGATTCACTATCTACTGACATTTATTTGAAACAGATACAGGGTGGTTCAAGATTCAGAATTCTGATCACCCTGTATCTATCCCAATTAAATGTCAGAAGATAGTAAATCGAAAGTTAGGATAGGGACATAGAAGCCGTTTTAACCAATAATGAATAGTTTCGACACAAAAAAAGGTAAAGTTGAAACATCTCGATTTTGAACACCCTATATCCCTGAAATCATTCCAGCTAGACCCCATGCAAGTGTGATGCATTAATAAAATCAGCTCTTCGGAAAAATCCAAAAATGCAATGAAATACAAGGTGTTCTCATTGAAAAAACAAAGTTGTTGCTTCTTTTCGTTAAGGCAACGCCGCAGGGCTGAAAATATTTTACAACGATGTGCCCCTCGAAAATGTAGTTGACTTGTTTCAGATTTTTTCCATAATCCGGTTTTGGCGACCTAACACACAGAGCCTCGATCTGTTTCGTTTTCAAAGGATCACCCTGTATAATATTTTTTCCACTACTAAAACTGAACAACCAACAGCATTTATCAATTCAGATTTTCATTTCAATTGAAGGGGCAATGCCATTCGCCGGGTATACCTATCCAGCATTGTTCAGCATATTACCTACTATAATTTTGATGTATATCAAGTTTGGCCTAGGAGTTCAGTTGTCAAACAAACCAAAAGGAAATTCCACTTGGCTGTCAGAAAATAAAGCCTGTATCAAATTCTCAGTTGGAATTGTGAATAACTACAAAACCGAGTGAGAATTTGAGTGACATTTATTTTGATAGGAAGTCTACATGAGGTGGAAAATGATACTGATATTACTGATAAATATCGCGAGTAGATATTAAACATTCAGTGTTCATTGAAATTTTTTGGAATATTTAAACCTAATGGATATCGCACATATGATACCATCGAACAATCATTGAATTTCAGCTATGGTGGTCGTGTATAGTAGGTACCATACTATACACGACCACCATAGCTGAAATTGTTTTGATTGGTCAAATAATTTGTCCATTCCGGAAGTTATGACTATTCGAATTCTTGGTCTAATTCACACATGACAGTGACAAATCATGTATGATCTGTGTTGTGACAATTTTAGAATTAATAAAATATTATTTCGAACATTTTTCATACCTCGAAAGATGATTTCAGCTGTGATGAGATTTGTAATTTCAACTTCATTTTGTTTTAAGAATGTAGCATTTTTCGTTGGTTGCATACGCAACGGTATATATGTGTGTATATTGCATACTTAATATCATTCACACTATTGACAGTGTTACGGGTGTGAAAGCAGCAACTGCTTTTCTGGCAACTGTTTTTAAGTTCACTTAAATGGTATATGAAGGAAGGACTTTTTCTATTGCTGAAATTTTTTCATGCGAGTCCATTAATCTGAATAAGGAGTTGAATAAGGCTCCTAACAGTAGAATAATTTGTGATTTTCAAACCACCCCATAACTACTACCACAAAACAAAAGAACTATGAGAAAAGTTGAGAAATCTCTTGATCGCGATTTTATTATGTGAATCAATAATTTTCAACACTCCGGAGTACAAAAATCTAAATTCTGTTGAAATTTCCGTTGCCTGATGTTTTTTTTTATGGAAACGGATCATTCTAGATCTGCTGAAAACACTCTATGAGGTGAAATAATTTGTTAATCAAAAACTACCCCTCCACTACCTTCCTGAGTAGAAAATCATGAATCAGTTGGAATTCCCGTTTTACGAGATCTTTTGATGGAAATGGATTACATTATTATAGACCTGCTGAATATAGGGTGAAATAATTCGTGAACCAACAACTACCCTGTCTGTAGGTTAAGTGTCAAACTATAAGCAGCAAAACTTTCGAAGAAAAATATTTTGCATTTATATGTTGAGAACGGGAGCAGATTCGGTCCCGAAACGTCCAAAAATAAGTAAGAATTCGATATTTTCTGAATATATCTATATTTCTTTCCTTCAAACATTTTTTCGAACAAATTGTCACTGACAAGCTACTGGATTTTTCTTTTAGACTCCCTAATTTGTTGCAAAGAATCAAGTAAAATCAAAAACTACCCCTCCACAACCCTCCAAAGTAGAACATCATAAATCAGTTGCTGAAATTCCCGATACATGAGATTTTTTTATAGAAATGGATTATTATAGACCTGCTGAATACGCTCTAGGGGGTAAAATAATTTGTGAATCAAAAACTACCCCTCCGCAACCCTCCAAAGTAGAAAATCATAAATCAGTTGATATTCTTGTCACACGAGATTTTTTTATAGAAATGGATTATTCTAGACCTGCTGGATACGCTCAATGGGGTGAAATAGTTTGCGAATCAAAAACTACCCCCCAAGAACCCTCCGAAGTAGGAAATCATAAATTAGTCGAAATTGCACAAATCTTTTTTATGTAAATGGATTATTAGAGGCCTGCAGATCTGGAATAATCCATTCCCATCGAGAAAGTTCGAAAATCGGGGATTTTGAATGATTCATGATTTCTATATTTCTGAGGGTCGTTGAGGGGTAGTTTCTGATTGACAAATTATCTCATTCCATAAAGCGTATTCAGCAGGCCAATAATAATTCATTTCCATAAAACAATCTTTTAAATCGGGAATTCCAACTGATTTATGATTTTCCAATTTCTCAGTCGTTTTTGGTTCGCCAATTATATCACTCCATAGAGAAAACTTCGTGCAACGGGAATTTCGACTGATATATGATTTCCCACTCCGAAGGGTTTTTGAGGGGTAGTTTCTAATGCACAAATTACTTCACCTCATAGAGCGTATATCGTACAACGGGAATTTCAGCTGATTTATGATTTTTTTAGTTCTGAGGGTTGTTGCGGGGTAGTATCTGATTCACGAATTATTTCACCTCATAGAACGTATTCAGCAGGTCTAGAATAATCCATTTCTATCGAAAAATTCGTGTAACACGAATTCCAACTGATTTATGATTTTCTACTCCGAAGGGTTATTGAGGGGTAGTTTTTGATTCACAAATTGTTTCACCTCATAGAGCATATTCAGCAGGTATATTAAATCTATTTCCATAAAGAAGACTCGTGCAACGGAAATTCCAACTGATTTATGATTTTCTACTTCGGAGGGTTGTTGAGGGACAGTTTTTCGTTCACAAATTATTCCACCTCATAGAGTGTTTTCAGCAGGTCTAGAATAATCCATTTCTATCGAAAAATTCATGTAACACGAATTCCAACTGATTTATGATTTTCTAATTCGGAGGGTTGTTGAGGGGAAGTTTTTGATTCACAAATTATTCCACCCCATAGAGCATATTCAGCAGTTATATTAAATCTATTTCCGTAAAAAAGACTCGTGCAACGAGAATTCCAACTGATTTGTGATTTTTCTCCTTCCGAGGGTTGTGGAGGGGTAGTTTTTGGTTCACAAATTATATTACCCCATAGAGCGTATTCATCAGATTCAGAATAATCCATTTCCATCGAAAAACTTTGAGCGACGGGAATTTCGACTGATTTATGATGTTCTACTTCGGAGGGTTGTTGAGGGGTAGTTTTTTATTCACAAATTATTTCACCCCATAGAGCGTATTCAGCAGGTTTAGAATAACCCATTTTCATCGAAAAATCTCGTGTAACACAAATTCCAACTGATTTTTGATTTTCTACTCCGGAGGGTTGTTGAGGGGTAGTTTTTCGCTGACAAATTATTTCACCTCCTAGAGCGTATTCAGCAGGTCTAGAGTAATCGATTTCCATCAAAAAATCTCGTGAAACGGGAATTTCAACTGGTTCATGATTTTCTACTTAGGAGGGTTGTGGAGGGGTAGTTTTTGGTTCACAAATTATTTCACCTCATAGATTGTATTCAGCAGGTCTAGAATGATCCGTTTCCATCAAAAAACATCAGGCACTGAAAACTTCAACAGAATTTAGATTTTTGTACTCCGGAGGGTTGAACTACCCATTAGTTTCTGGTTCACAAATCATTTCATTGTATGGAGGGTGTTCGATCTATGTAAAATTATTGATTCACATAATAACATCGCGATCAAGAGATTTCCCAACTGTTCTCATAGTTTTTTTGTTATGTGGGGTAGTTATGGGGTGGTTTGAAAATCACAAATTATTTTACTGTTAGGAGCCTTCTTCAACTCCTTCAGATTAGTGGACTTGTAAAAAAAATTCAGCAATAGAAAAAGTCCTTCCTTCATATACCATATAAGTGAACTTATAAAACAGTTGCCAGAAAAACAGTTGCTGCTTCCACACCCGTGACAGTGTTTTCCACCTAAAGTGGTGCTTCTCATTGGGGGAAATCCTCGAAAGATAGTGATTTCCTCATTTCTCAGGTTAGTGGTGGAAAAAAGTAATTTATGAAAAGTGACATTTCATAACCTGTCAACAGAGATGAAATTTCAGACTTTTTTCACGTCACCGAAAAAATAATAAAATGTTCTATAGTTTTGACGCGTTTTAATTGAATGTCAACTGAAACTGAATGTCAAACAACTCAAGCAAGTGAGATAGAAACTGGGGCTGATAAGTCAAAACATTTCGATATCAATGTATCGATAAATACGATTAATATCGATATATCGATAACTATCGATGACTATCGAAAACTATCGATACCTATCGATAACTATCGATAACTATCGAAATATCGAAATATCGAAATATCGAAATATCGAAATATCGAAATATCGAAATATCGGAATATCTGAATATCTGAATATCTGAATATCTAAATATCTAAATATCTAAATATCTAAATATCTAAATATCTAAATATCTGAATATCTAAATATCTAAATATCTAAATATCTAAATATCTAAATATCTAAATATCTAAATATCTAAATATCTAAATATCTAAATATCTAAATATCTAAATATCTAAATATCTAAATATCTAAATATCTGAATATCTAAATATCTAAATATCTAAATATCTAAATATCTAAATATCTAAATATCTAAATATCTAAATATCTAAATATCTAAATATCTAAATATCTAAATATCTAAATATCTAAATATCTAAATATCTGAATATCTAAATATCTAAATATCTAAATATCTAAATATCTAAATATCTAAACATCTTAATATCTAAATATCTAAATATCTAAATATCTCAATATCTAAATATCTAAATATCTAAATATCTAAATATCTAAATATCTAAATATCTGAATATCTAAATATCTAAATATCTAAATATCTGAATATCTAAATATCTAAATATCTAAATATCTAAATATCTAAATATCTAAATATCTAAATATCTAAATATCTAAATATCTAAATATCTAAATATCTAAATATCTAAATATCTAAATATCTAAATATCTTAATATCTAAATATCTGAATATCTAAATATCTAAATATCTAAATATCTAAATATCTAAATATCTAAATATCTAAATATCTAAATATCTAAATATCTGAATATCTAAATAAATGAATATCTAAATATCTAAATATCTAAATATCTAAATATCTAAATATCTAAATATCTAAATATCTAAATATCTAAATATCTAAATATCTAAATATCTAAATATCTAAATATCTAAATATTTAAATATCTAAATATCTGAATATCTAAATATCTGAATATCTAAATATCTAAATATCTAAATATCTAAATATCTAAATATCTAAATATCTAAATATCTAAATATCTAAATATCTAAATATCTAAATATCTAAATATCTAAATATCTAAATATCTAAATATCGAACTATCGAAATATCGAAATATCGAAATATCGAAATATTGGTATATTCATAACCATCGATATATCGATATATAAGGATCATAAAGTTATCGATATATCGATAACTATTAATTTTTTCGCAAATTCACGATGTTCTGAATATTCGAGATAGTTCTGTCGTTTCATTGTCCACGAAATTATGCTGCTGTACGGCATTTTGAATTTTGTCTGGATATCACGAAAGCGTCTAAGAGTAACACTATTAAAATGAGTTAATTTCTACCGATATGTTGAGAAAAAAATTATAGTTATCGATATATCGATAGTTATCAATAATTCTATAGTTATCGAAATATCGATAAATCGATAGTTATCGATAATTATCGATAGTTATTGACATTTATCGATAATTTCGATATATTCATCGATATATCGATTTTTTTCCCAGGCCTTATAGAAACGTAGACCCACTTGACTATTCCCAGATCTGTTTCTATAGGCCGAAAATCCGTATTATAATGTAAATAACACGTGTTTTCATTGGCCAAAATTTGTATCATAATCATATCATATTCAAATCTATGGCTTGAGCTCATTAGTTCTTGGCCTTTGCTCAATATATGGAAAAAGGATCTCAGTTATGAATACTTTCAAAGTTGCGAAATAGTCCACAGGGAAGTACCTCTGATGATAATATTTCTCATTTCTAGATATATAGATCTTCCAAAAAAGTCACCCAACATAAATATTTCAAAATTCATTTACAAATCGAGAAGTGGACCAGTAAGTGGAGAAGAGATCCCAGCGAGACTGAAAATTAATAAGGAACTTTTGGAGAAGAAGAACATTTTTTCAGACTTCAAGAAAGTGGAACCACCGAGGCAGATTTTGGCTAAAATGTTGGAAATTCAACTCAATGAAAAACCCACGATGGAAACCAAGATTCAATCCAAAAAGAACGTAAAGAATGTGAATGCCTCGATATATTCGAAAACATAATTTCATATTCATAGAATCTTATGTGAATTGTTATCAAATTACCAACCTATCTGATAAGAGAGCAGTAGCAATTATATATTTTCATTATAAGGGCTAGAATAGATGCCTTGACATACAATGATTCACAATTTTGAATGCGAATTGTAAAAAAATCCTCACTATTGTTGTTACAGGGTGTCCGGTACACCAGGGATCATGTACTCTAGCGGGTGATTAACAAGTTAATGACCTATCAAAAAACCACATTTTGACCTCAGTAAGAACCTCACGGTTTTAAAGAAATCGAAACATAAAAAAAAATATTCCTATTTTCATGTTGCCAGCTAAAGTTTTCGATAACTATCACTGAATAGTAGTTGTAACTATCACAGAATACAGATTCTCGATAGCAGCCATTGAGTGCCTACAATAAAAAATTGAACAGTTTCATAATAGAGATTATGAAGGATCCGAATCGAGGTTTTTTTTTAGATCGTGAATGACTGCTATCGAAAAACTGACTTCTGTTATTGTTACAACTACTATTCAGTTATATTTAACGGAAATAAGAATAAGCATAAAACACTTTTTATTACCTTGGAACATGAAAATAGAAATTCAATATTTTTCATATACAAGTTCCTCAAAACCCGTGAGATTCTTACCGAGATCAAATAGTGATTTTCTGATAGGTTATGACGAGGGTTATTATCTTGTTTATCAGCAGCTACAGTATAATCCATATGGTTCACCGGGCACCCTGTATATGTATGAGATATGTGAAGATGAATTTCTGTATAAAACTTTATCTCACAGTTCTGACGACCATGCTAGGCTGTATCTATATCTACAGATCTCCGCGTTTGTCGCCATATTACAAAAAAGGCGCAATAGTCAAATTTGTCGTTGATTATGTCCGTATTCATCGAGGAGGTAATCACGTGGGGAGTTTTGTATACAGGCTAGGGTTAGTCCGGGAAGTTCGAGAAAGTTTAATTAGGTTTGAGGTATTTTAAGGAAGTTCGAGGAAGTTTGAGGAAGTTTGAGGTGGTTCGAGCAAGTCTGGGAATGTTCGAGGAAAGTTGAGGGAGTTCTAGAAGGACAGGGCAGTTGGTAGTTTGAGGAAGTTCGAGAAACGGGTAAGTTCAAGGTGAGGAAGTTTAAGGAGATTCGGAGTAGTTTGGTATAGTTCGAGGTAGTTTGTTTGAGTTTTTAGGTATACAATCATGGACATAATCCCAGGAATGATCTGGGGTTTTCACGAATAAGCCTGTCAATTTGTTATTATGTTTCCTCAATATATGGACAGTGAAAATATTCCGGGTGTAATTTCAATCGAGTGGATTTCAGAAATAACTCCGAGTGAATCAAGACTGGATTAGCAATATAATATCAATATTATTAGAAATTTGATTAAACAGTGAACAGGTGTCAATTCACACCTTCATAAAGAAAAATTATACTGATGTGGTAATTTAGAGGGGTTCTGAAATATCTATTCAAATGAGACACCAAAAGGATGAAAATTAATCACTCTCGATAGTGGTATTATTCAAGTAAACGCAAAAAATACACTTATTATATAAAATTAACACGTAGTTACACCCTGACCAATCACGAATAAATTCCTTGGGTGCTTGCTCTTGGATTTCCTTCAACGAGATGAAGTTCATTTTCTTCAAATCTTGGCACCCGACGGCTTCTTTGTCGTACACAGTTCCTTTTATTAGGCATGAAACTTGCTTTTTGAGCGCGTCTCAATTCGGACAAAAATCCGGTAAGATGGCGTTCGACGATTTGGAAAATGCTGCGAATACAGACGTTTTTCAGATCTTTCATTACTGCGTGATTCACCGTAAATTTTTATCGTGTCAGTATATTTGTTGTTGGTAAAGACATTAATTGTTTTACCACACTCAATTATACACACTTGACATTTGATTGGACTTTTCATTCCGAAGTAATATATTTCCAGTGGTAACTTGATATTTAGACGATTTTCAGAGATACGAGGATTTTGTATGTTTCAATCCATAAATCGCCATTTTTCTCGACAACTGTTGACTGCAGAGCATTGAAGCAAGATGACCTTTTTTCTGTGAAAGATGTTGGCGCTTCAGGATGTGCTTTGAAAATTACAATTTCCCTGACATGTCCAAGGCAATTGATCAAGATCTTAACAAGTAGTCATTATTGATGATGAAGTGTGTACAAAGGCCCAGCTCCGTAGTTTAAACTGTTCCTGAGACAAGACAACAGCGGTGGATAATAAGATGTTTGTTTTCATGGCCTCCGTGATTACTAGACTTGACTTGTGTTGATTTTTATTCATAGGAGCGGTTAAAAGTCATCGTGTTCCAGACTCAACCTACGACCTGGGAAGATATGGAAACCTGGTGATTTGGCTGCCAAGTGAAAATTGGCTGCTAGAAAATGGCTGCTAACTTCACACCGGTAAATCCTCTTGGGTAATGAGTTAATCAACAATAACATTTCAACAAAATTTTTAGGCTTACATATTGAAAACAACCTGCAATTCACTGAACATGTAAATAGCATTGGTAAGAAAGTTTCTTCAGGTTGCTTTGCCGTAAGAGTATCAGCAAATGAACTAGGAACAGTTGCTGCCAAAAGTGTGTATTTTGCACTAGAAGATTCTCACCTACGATATGGTATCTGTTTTTGGGGAACATGCTGCCAATATTTTTTTGATATGGTGTTTGTTTTACAAAAAAGAGTGGTTTGATATATGTGTAAGGCTAAATTTAGGGATTCTTGCAGACCGTTATTCGTAAAGTACAATATTTTGACATTGCCTTGCATTTTTATTTTTCCCAAATCAACGCAAGAAACATACTCAACATACTTTTACCAATTCCAGTATCTTCAAAAGTAAAAAGTTCCTTCATTTACAATGGTAAGGAAATATTTAATCATCTGCCAAATGAGATTAAATGTATTACAATTAAAAAAAAAATTAAAAAAATTGTGAAAAAGCTCCTGTTATCAAAAGCATATTACTCCGTGGACGAATTCTTCGCAGATAGAAATGTTGACAATGGACTACATAATGTTTCATTCAATTCGTAAAATTCTGTTTTATACTTACAATGTGACTGTGCATGTTATTTATTCTTCTTGTTTTTATCCTATTTTGTGTCACGTTATTTTACAAATTGACTGTGTTTATTTAATATTTATTCACTTCACCACATATGAACTTTGTCAATGAGAGTATATCTTCAGACAATAAAGTATATATTTATTATTATTTATTATTTATGAATCAGCTGGAGAAGACGGCGTGTTTCCGGCCCTACTACAAAAGGGCCTTGAACACGTAGCTTTACCTTTGCTGAAAATATTTAGAACATGCCTGGCTCTCGGGTACGTACCAATACTCTGGAGGGCCGCGAGAGTAGTGTTCATCCCAAAGCCAGGGCGAACTGATTACACCCTAGCAAAATCCTTCCGACCTATCAGCTTAACCTCCTTCCTTCTGAAGACACTGGAAAGGCTAATAGACCGGCACATCCGCGATGGTAGTATGAAAAATCTACCCTTACATCGACGACAATACGCATACCAGGCTGGGAAGTCTACCGAGACGGCCCTTCATCACCTCGTTGGTAGAGTGGAGCAGGTGCTAAATCGCAAACAAACTGGCCTAGGTATTTTTATGGACATCGAGGGGGCTTTCGATAACGCGAATTTCAACTCAATGTGCAACGCTGCGGAGAGACATGGCATTGAGGAGACCATCAGCCGATGGATCCGAGCTATGCTCACTCAGAGAACAATCACGGCAAACCGAAATGGTTGTGCTGTTAGAGTGGTCGCTACCAGGGGGTGCCCGCAGGGAGGGGTGCTCTCTCCTCTGCTTTGGTGCCTGGTGGTAGACAGCCTACTTACCCTGCTAACGCAGCAGGGGGTATACGCACAGGCCTACGCAGACGACGTGGTCCTGTTTATTGAAGGGCCTTTCCCAGGGACTGTGTTTGACGTGGCACAAAGGGCCCTTGGACTGGTTGAGGAATGGTGCCAGGAGCAGAGGCTCAGTGTGAATCCTGAGAAGACTGCTTTGGTCCGCTTCACTAGGAAAAGAAACCTTGGGCAACCAAGAGAGCTGATACTCTTTGGGAAACCTATACAACTTTCTAGCTCAGTCAAATATCTAGGGGTGACCATAGATTCTAAGCTAACCTGGAAAGAACATCTGGACTCCAAACTCAGGAAGGCGACAGCAGCCTTTTGGGTATGCAGGAAAACCTTCGGAGCAAAATGGGGACTCCAGCCTAGAGTCCTATATTGGATATATACGGCGATGATAAGGCCGATGATATCATACGCGGCAGTCGTGTGGTGGCCGAGGACCAGGCTGAAAACAGCCAGATCCCAGCTGGCCAAAACACAACGCCTAGCATGTACTTGTATTTCAGGGGCAATGAGGACGGCCCCAACTGAGGCCCTTGAGGTACTGTTGGGACTACCACCACTCCACCTGCATCTTCAGAATGAAGCCAGGAGGGCCGCCTATCGACTCAACTGTACAAAACAGTGGCAGGACCATGGGCGGCTCACAGGACATTCGTTAATATGGAACGAGGCTATTCAAAGCTGTCCAGTCCTCTCAATGGTCCAGGACAGCATGATACCCTGTTACGAATTTACCCAACACTTCTCTGTTCAATTCCCATCTCGGGAAGAATGGAAAGGACCGGGACCGAGTCTGCTTCACCGCGAGGGGCACGTCTGGTTCACAGATGGGTCCAAAATGGATGGTAAAGCAGGTGCGGGAATATATGGACTGCGTCCCAGGGCCGACCTGAGTATCGGTCTGGGGGAGCATGCCTCTGTATTCCAAGCAGAAATACAGGCCATCCTGGTCTGTGCACAAGAAATTCAGAGAAGGGACTACAATAACAGGCTCATCTCGATATGTTCGGACAGCCAAGCGGCTCTGAAAGCTCTGGGATCTCCGAGATTAATCTCAAGATTAACACTCGATTGCAAGTTGGCTCTTAACTCAATAGCGAGAACCAACAAAGTCCACCTACTGTGGGTGCCGGGACATGAAGGCATTGAAGGAAACGAAGGCGCTGACGCCTTAGCAAGGCGGGGCGCCTCAACTCCTCCCATCGGGCCCGAACCAATAGTAGGTGTCCCCCAATGTGTCGGCCGAAAAGCTCTGGATGACCTGCTATGGCGGCAATTCCAGACATCCTGGGCAGAAGCAGGGGGAATGAGGCAAGCACGGCTCCATATTGCGGGGCCATGCAAACGTCAATCACACAGCCTCTTACAATTGAACAGGAGGAAATGCTCTATGATGGTTGGAATTCTAACTGGCCACTGTAGACTCATGAGACACATGGCCCTCATGGGGGTGGTAGAGGACCCAATGTGTCGACTATGCGAAGAAGACGACGAAACTTCATCCCACATCCTTTGCGCATGTCCCGCAGTGGCTCGTCGAAGAAGAAAATGCTCAGGCTCAGCATACCTGGAGCCCGAACAGATAAGAAACATTCCCATCAATAGAGTGCTGACCTTCTGCGAGGGAATAGATCTCTTCAGGGAATGAACAAAAACACATGAGGTGAGGCTTCCTTGTCTCTCCTTGGGGCTCGTACCGTGAAGCCAAGGGACCCCAGAGCTGGGAAATGCGGGCTCGGGTGCCGGACTAGTGAGCGCTCCAACGTTGAGACATGTGCGGGCTCAGCCGATGAGCCGCGTGGGCTCAAATGGGCCTGTGCGGCTCAAAGGGGCCCAACTGGGCTCCGGCGGGGGGATCGTGCGGGCTCGGATGCGGGCCAGCGCGTTCTCCGGCGCTGGACCTATGGGCTCTGGAGCAGGGCCTGCATGAGAGCTCACGATAGGAGCGGGTAGCAGTCGGGCTCTGGACCAGCGAAGGCTCTGGCGGGCTCATCCAGGCTCGCCGGGAGAGCAGATGGGGAGAGCACATGAGGACTCATACGAATGGTAGGTGAACGTCTACTCAGCTGAGGCCGGTTCGGAAGAAATGAGGGACGAAACAACAGAGGTACCACAATGGACCCACCCTAGAGGTCTAAGTGAATTGAGGGCCCCCAGCGGGCTCACCCTCTGTCTTCCAAAATCCAAATCCATTATTGATGATGAAGTGTGTACAAAGGCCCAGCTCCGTAGTTTAAACTGTTCCTGAGACAAGACAACAGCGGTGGATAATAAGATGTTTGTTTTCATGGCCTCCGTGATTACTAGACTTGACTTGTGTTGATTTTTATTCATAGGAGCGGTTAAAAGTCATCGTGTTCCAGACTCAACCTACGACCTGGGAAGATATGGAAACCTGGTGATTTGGCTGCCAAGTGAAAATTGGCTGCTAGAAAATGGCTGCTAACTTCACACCGGTAAATCCTCTTGGGTAATGAGTTAATCAACAATAACATTTCAACAAAATTTTAAGGCTTACATATTGAAAACAACCTGCAATTCACTGAACATGTAAATAGCATTGGTAAGAAAGTTTCTTCAGGTTGCTTTGCCGTAAGAGTATCAGCAAATGAACTAGGAACAGTTGCTGCCAAAAGTGTGTATTTTGCACTAGAAGATTCTCACCTACGATATGGTATCTGTTTTTGGGGAACATGCTGCCAATATTTTTTTGATATGGTGTTTGTTTTACAAAAAAGAGTGGTTTGATATATGTGTAAGGCTAAATTTAGGGATTCTTGCAGACCGTTATTCGTAAAGTACAATATTTTGACATTGCCTTGCATTTTTATTTTTCCCAAATCAACGCAAGAAACATACTCAACATACTTTTACCAATTCCAGTATCTTCAAAAGTAAAAAGTTCCTTCATTTACAATGGTAAGGAAATATTCAATCATCTGCCAAATGAGATTAAATGTATTACAATTAAAAAAAAATTAAAAAAATTGTGAAAAAGCTCCTGTTATCAAAAGCATATTACTCCGTGGACGAATTCTTCGCAGATAGAAATGTTGACAATGGACTACATAATGTTTCATTCAATTCGTAAAATTCTGTTTTATACTTACAATGTGACTGTGCATGTTATTTATTCTTCTTGTTTTTATCCTATTTTGTGTCACGTTATTTTACAAATTGACTGTGTTTATTTAATATTTATTCACTTCACCACATATGAACTTTGTCAATGAGAGTATATCTTCAGACAATAAAGTATATATTTATTATTATTTATTATTTATGAACTATTAGATTATAGGTGGGTCGTATAGATTGGGAGACCTCTCGAACACTGCGACCTAGAAGATCTATTGTGATTACCCTCATCTAGTTCTCTAACAATAGACCTCATATGAAAGCTAGAATTTTTTTGACGGTTGAATTGTCCACCTCAGCAGGCGTCAGATAGACCAGCTGTTCTACGTGATTCAGTTTAAATTGGCAATATATGGGTGTTTATGCAATAACCTTTCATCAGCTGTTTAATCTTTATTCAGCGCGGCTAGTTATTATTTGACGCATGCGCTGTCGTGAATTATGGAAGAAATTAATTTTTTAGTTGAATGTTGCCATCTTCCTTAGTTTTAGGTTTTTAGTTTCTTGCATAAGCACATACATTACATTTCATTGGTTCATTGGTTTTAGTTTGAAATTCATTTAAGTTTCTATTTTGCTTGCAGGAATCCACCTTACATCACATGAGCAAAGTATGTGTTCCGCGGTTTCGGTCGCGTTGTTGCAAAAGCGGCAAGTGCTAGACCCATCTTTTTGAGGTGGTACCTCAGAGGGCAGTGTCCTGTAAGAAAGCCTGTGATAAGTTTGAGCTCTTGTTTGCTGAGGCGTAGCTCTTTGGCTCGGTTTTGCGAATGGTTGGTAAACCTTTCCGCTTGTCGTTGACCTGGAGTTGCTCCAATTTCTCCCAATTCCTTGAGTCCTGCCATTAGGTGACATTTGTTTGTTCCACAGAAAGTCTCAGAACCAAAGAATGAGGACTTATTCATGATCTTTTTCGAAAAATAGTTAAACTACATAGGCCCTCTTCTCTTGTAAAAGGATGATAAAGTGGAATAAATCTGTGAACACTTGGAAGAATTAAATTGAACCTTTTAGGAACGTGACAGATTATATATTTTATTATAAACAACTGAACTATATACATAAAATCAAAAAACATCAAGACCATCTTAGATGATATTATATGGATGAATACAGGGTGGATTTAGTTCTCATTCCTATATCCTCCCTAGAACTGAATCTTCTTTAAACCCATATTAGTCGAACAAAATAATAATTTCTTCTTTCCTACAGACTTCGTTAGCATATCAGCTAACATACTTTCTGTTTGAATATATTCCAATTTGATAAGCCCATCATTAATTTTTTCACGAATGAAATGATGTTTTATGTCTATATGTTTAGTACGGGCATGATGAATGTTACTCGTGGAGAGTTGGAGTGCACTTTTGTTATTACCAAATATCACTACACCAGAAGAATCTCTCTTGCTCTTGTAAATTTCCTCATCTAGTGTTTTTAACCAAAGTGCTTCCTGCGTGGCTGCTGCGAGGGACATGTATTCAGCCTCTGTTGTAGAGAGCGCTACAGTTGGTTGTCGTTTGCAATTCCATGAAACTGCTCCAGATTGCATAATGAAAACATAGCCAGAAGTGGATCTCCTCTCATCAGTATCTGCTGCCCAATCAGCATCACAGTAGCCTAGTATATCAGTATTTCCTTTTATATCATATACAAGTTTATAATCCATTGTTCCAATTAAATATCTGAGAACCCTCTTTGCTGCTGTCCAATATGGTTTACCAGGATTATTATTGTATCTGCTCAACAACGAAACTGCATAACCAATGTCTGGTCTTGTAACCTGTGCAGCGCACATTATTGAACCAATGAGTTCTTGATAAGGGAATTGTTTCATTTCACGAATTTCACCATAACCGTAAAAGGGGAAAATTAAGACTAACGTCTTAAAAATAACTACAGTTTTGATCTTCTGAAGATGCTTACGTAGTTAGCGGAACACGTGTCGAAGCGTTTGATAAATTGGTTTGGTTATAGTGTTGAGACAGTGTACTCAGTGTGAATATCGTGTAAACCGACCTACATCAACGGTGCTATTTTGCACCAAGCGCCGCGAGTCAGAGTTTTCATCCCTCACCCCTCGAGTGGCAATCCTCAAAGGTGGCAGACTCAGGTGGACTATCAGACAAACTATCTCTACCGTCCTACAAATAGGCCAGTCATTGGGGATTTTTACCTGGAAAAAAGTCCGGAAGTTTTGAAACTTTGTAGGATTATAGTTTTGGGTGTCCAGAACTAAAATTCACAAAATGCACATTCCGGGACATGCCGCCGGCGTCGCCATCTTGCCAAGATGGCGCTCAAAAACGGTTTTTTGAAAATATCTCCAAAACGGTGCGTTTTTAGAAAAAATATGAAGATATAAAAATTTAAGATGAAGAAATTTTCTACAAGAAATGTTCTTAGTATATTTTTGCTTAAGTGAGCCGTTTAGGCCCAAGAGCTGATTGAATGACATCATTTTCTGTTAATTTCAATAAACTGCCCCTAACTATCTCCAAATATGCGTATAAATTTATCTTTTATAATGAAACGGGCTATCTAATTGGTTTCTCGTTATATTTATAGCTTGCTGACAGGATATTTCCTATAAAATATGTTCCTAGAATATTCTCGATAAAGTACCCTCGTTAAGGCACAAGTGCCCTTACCAAATTACAAATGTTGCGTAAGTTTTCCGTATATAGTGGCGAGTTTCGGAAATAATTAGGGGTCCCCAAATCTGAATAATCTGATATTTAACGACATTAAAAATATTTATCACGAAACGGTGGATATCCATTATTCAATTAATCGATGAATTCATCAATTAATCCATGTTAATAATTTATGATCAATCAATTTCGATTTTAAATGCTGTACTTTTTCCACACCACCCAAGAGGCTAAGTACACGGCGTGTTTTTTTTTAAGTGGTTTCCCCTGTAGTCCTAATCCACTCAGGTACTGAAATTATTTTTGGCAAAGGCCAGACGGACCTGGCTCGTTGATTTCGATATATTCAACGGGGAAACTGGTTACCTCAGCTCCAGAATCGATGTTAATTTCCTTCATTTCGTCGGATTCTTCTTCTGCAGTCGATAAAGAATCATCATGCAGCGAATGGAGGTCTTCTTCATCGGATTCGTCCAGTGTCACTTGGCTGATATTTTCACAAGTTTTCCCGTTGCAGACACCGCAAATCATCGAACATCGCAATCCTGCTTTCCTGCATCCGCAGGCTCTACCACAAGCCGCCTTGCACTTACAAGATAAAAAAGCAAGTAGTGCTTTGGAAGCAGAATCTTTCAAAGTAGTTATTGGAGTGAGGCCAGTTTGTGTTTTCTTCCAACCCCATTCTTCAACTACTTTCGGACAACCACGCCATAGTTGAACCTGATAGTACGTTCTCAACGAATGCTGTCGTGCAGCTGCGCTTGTCGGTGGTAAAGATGCCAAATTGAATTTACTTTTTGGTACCGACTTCACGAAACACTGGTATCGATATTTATCAAGATTGGTGTAATTTGTGTCTTTGAATCCATAGAGTGCAAGGAAAAATTTCTCACCGGCAAAGGCAACTTGATCAGGGGTGGCATGTTCATTTTTAAAAACTTTAATAAATATGATCTTGTAACTCTTTATGTTTTTCTAATGTTGTTAGAAACTTCATTTTTCCTTGGTTAATTACGGTCTCGCAATTTTTTCATGTCCGTTTTTCTCGTAAAATTACTGATTGGCAGATAAGGTAATTTAGTTGATGAAAAAGTTCTTGTGTTTTTACCGTTTATAAAAATATCTCATCTGAAATATTTATTTTGTGTATTTACTCATATTGGGATGGAGTGGTAAA
Organism: Phaedon cochleariae; assembly: GCA_918026855.4. Taxonomy (NCBI): domain Eukaryota; kingdom Metazoa; phylum Arthropoda; class Insecta; order Coleoptera; family Chrysomelidae; genus Phaedon; species Phaedon cochleariae. Next base: position 24,189,974 of record OU896710.1, read on the forward strand.
GACAAGAAAGCAAAATTTCAAATTTCTATGAATTTATGGGCGGTTTCACAGTACGAGAAGGTACCTCTCGGATACATAGTATAGGTACGAAATTTACTCATAACCATCCTGCACCCACATACTTCTGGAGCAAAGTCGCCAGATTCGTCGATAATGCAATTTTTATATCGCCCAAATAATCGCAAGTCACAAATGCAAAATTTTTGTCGCATAATTGATCTAAAAATCGTCCAATATAACGAGGAACAAATTGAATAGCTTGTTGTATTATGAAATATGAATTTATTCGCATATATGGAGTTAGTTAGGGGCAGTTTATAGAAATTAACAGAATATGTTGTCATTCAATCAGCTCTTGAGCCTAAACGGCTCTCTTTAGCAGAAATATGCTCGGGACATCTCTTGTAGAAAATTTTTTCATCTTGAATTTTTATGTCTTTATATTTTTTCTAAAAACGCACCGTTTTGGAGATATTTTCAAAAAACCGTTTTTGAGCGCCATCTTAGCAAGATGGCGGCGCCGGCGGCATGTCCCGGAATGTGCATTTTGTGAATTTTAGTTCTGGACACCCAAAACTATAATCCTACAAAGTTTCAAAACTTCCGGACTTTTTTCCAGGTAAGCCTTATTTTGGATCCCCAATGACTGAACTAAAAATCTTGTTACTTTTCGAGCTCTTGCGAATAGAATCCCTAAACTCATTGGCCCCATATAAAGAGGGAAAAAAAAAACAATTTGGAATAACATACAAATTAATTCAACAAAACTTACAAACTGTTCGAATGCGACCTACCTAACTATATAGTCAGCGGACTGGCCATTGATTGGTAGGTGCACTTAGAATGGTTGCAAGTCACACAGCTTACAGGGTAGGTCAAAAAATATAAAAATTGCTCGAGAGTAAAGTACCCTTATTTCAGAAAATCCAGCAAAATGTTATCGAGGAAAGGTATCAACAATTGAAAGTTATGCCTAAATATCAAAACATGGCCTCCTAAGACATTTTTTCGTTTTTCAATTTTGTTCGTCAATAATTTCCCAATTTGTAATATTTTAAATACAAAATGTTCACATTAAATGGAAGTTTTTGAATGTGCATATCATCATTAATGATGTTTTACCCTGATGAAAATATGGTTTGCGAAATTTTAAAGTTGAGCTGAATATCGTTCCAACAAACATTAAGTTTGTGTTACCCTGAAAAAATTACAATCCAAGTTAAATGCATAAATATGCTTGCATTTGAACAAAGGTATGCTCAACTGATTTTGTTATGATTAACTTATGAAAGTATTCAGGGTAAATATAAAAAAAAAATACAAATTGGGAAATTATTCACGAACAAAATTGAAAAACTAAAAAATGTCTTAGGAGGGTATGTTTTGGTATTCAGGCATAACTTTCAATTGTAAACAACTTTTCTCACTAATATTTTGCTGAATTTTCTGAAATAAGGGTACTTTACTCTTGAGCAATTTTTATATTTTTTCACCTACCCCGTATGCTGTGTGACTTGCAACCATTCTAAGTGCACCATAAATGATAACCGATCGAACAGGCACCAACTTTTGGCACTATCTGTATTTTGCTTGTGCAAATCATTAAAAAAATTCCCATATGTTGCACACTTAAATGACGACACTGTACATATAGATGACGATGGTAAGTCCATTTGAAGCAAGATTGGTAGAACTGATGATGAATCGTATAGAAGGTTGCCTCGATCGTAAAACGCAGTGAGGCAAAATAGTAATTTTGAATGGCATTTCATCAAATATATTCACTGTGGATCAGATAGACAAAGTTGGTCAGAAATTCCTTGAAACCATTCACGGTAATAAGCAAAGAAAACTCAATAGGCACAATCCGATACCTACGACCGTTTCACAAAAGGAGGCACCAATACAATTCCAAATGAAAAAAATCATGGGATGATTGTATCAAGTAAGCTCGTTTCGAGGGACTGTCCAAACTAGGATACTCTTATATGATGTCAAATAAAGAGATCAAAATGATCTGCCGCCTTCCAACATTAATTTTTACCAAAAGTCCATATCTTACCTATGATGAATATTTTATGGATATCCATTCTATATATTGTACAGGGCTTGTTTTATTAATTTGAACCCCTTTGTATCTTTTTTGTTTCACACTCATTAAAAAAAATTAAAGCTGATTTTATACAATTTTTCATACAGATTTCACTCACATTGACAATAATGCAATGTCTCTTCAAATATACAGGTTATAGAGAAAACTATATTTTTTTCAAATGAAATGCGCCGTATATTTTGATAGATTTGGATTCCTCAACTCATCCTGATTTCAAATATATGATATAAGGAATTCATATATAACAAAATATACAGCGCATTCAATTTAAAAAGAATATATATTTTCTGAATTCCCTGTATATTTGAAGAGATATTGCAACACTGTCACTACGATACTATAGGAAAGATAAATGTATAAAATCTCTATAAATTTTTTCTTGATGGGTGGAAAACAAAAAAGATCAAGAGGGGTCCACATTAATGAAACTAGCCCTGTACAATATTGTACATGGGATATCACCCGACCTGTTATGGACTTGAAACGAATATTCATATAGGATATGTTGTAGCCATCAAAGCGGGAGAAGATGTATCTTTCAATCGATTACGACGGTAAACCTAAAGGATATACCCATCTACCATAGTGTCGATCACCTCATAATAGACAATAATTTGGAAATGAATAAACTTGTCTTTAAAGATATTTCACAATGTTGAATGGCTGACCAGACACTCAAGCCAAGGCCTCCACAGAATCCGGCTGCTATATACGTAATATCATGGAAGGTAAATGAAAGTTGATTCATAGTGTGAGTCATAAATACGTCGAATGAGGCAATTCCTAAATCTCAAGAAATGAGTAGGTAGGAAAGTAAGTTTGGTTCCGTATTTCGGTTTGGAGCATCATTGTATTATTATAGGCAGATAAACAAATTAGGTCAATTAGCAATTTTTGATTGAATATATAATCTGCTAATGATTTGATCATATCAAATTAGCAAATTCAAATATAAAACATCATTTTTTCTGTGACGGGAAAAAAGTTTGGCATGTCATCTCTGTTGGAAAGTTATAAAATGTCACTTCATAAATGACTTTTTTCCCGTGAGAAAAAAGTGAGTACTTTTCTCCCGGATATATATCACATATATATATATATACACTGTTAATGTTTTTGTTATGCTACATTTCCGAAAAATGAGTCAATAATACCGTCTCCGAGAAAGAACTGCAAGTCCTTTTATCTTCCATTCGACTTCGCGGTTACGTATATTACTAAACAACCACTAAATTTGCAATTTTTTGAAATAAAATCACAGAATCAGACTGACAGAAGTGACATCAGATATTTGATTACTTCAAAAGAATGATAAAGATGCCTAAAACGCAGTTGTCCCTATATTGTTAAAAACTTAAAATTTCACGTCGATAATTTTCAGATTTCAAAATAATGTAAAATCTTTTCAATATTGATTCGTCCTTCCTACTGTCACAGAAAAAAATTGTGTATTATACACGGGAAAAATATTAGATTTCAGCTCACGTTTTTTTGTCCACCTCCGCTACGCGTCGGGAGACAACACAACCTGGAGCTAAATTCTACTACTCCTTTCCCTCGTATAATAAATTACTATTCCACCTCTAAATGAATTGATAATACTGATTATGGGTAGGTGTACCAACTTATATATTTGTTTTGTAGAACTTGTAGAAATGGAAATAATTTCAAATTTCTGATTGGTGGAGTTACTCTATGTATATCCACGTATATTCGAAATTTTCCTTCGCTTGTCCTTGATATAATTACTACCCTGTAGTATCCGTGAATCATATTCTTGGCACGACGTTCAGAGCAAAAAACTGTTTATCTATTACCTGCTTATCGCCTATCGTTGGTCGGCCCCTGGGAGTCATTCCGTTTTGTCGTGTTCAAGGTACGCGTCGAAAATTTAATAGTGAAGTGAACTGAATTGTGTATCAAAATGCCGAAACGTAAAATTAGTAGTGCTGATAAGAAATATGAAGTGAAAAAGCTCAATAAAAAACTCAAGAAAATACAGGAAAAACTTCATCTAATGGAATCAAGCGACTCTTCTTCGACTTCATCTAGCGAAACATCAGGTATTTAATAACATAACTTAACAAAATGAGAGTGGAATCGCGCGATTTCCAAAATATACTCTCGGGCAGCATGCGCTCGCCAAATCAAAGGATAACACGCGTTATCCGCTGGAATCGTGCAATTTCCAAAATATACTCTCGGGCAGCATGCGCTCGCCAAATCAAAGGATAACACGCGTTATCCCGCTAACACGAAATAACAAAGGAAAGTGCATTATCACGTTGTGCAACAAATCTCAGGCAACATATGTTCGCCATTTTTAGGTAACACGCGTTACCATGCCAACAACAAAAATTGTAGATTACATAAGTTATCATAACAACAATCAAGTACGTGAAAATAATTTTTATTTTCTCTTTCTTCTCTGTAGACTCTTCTTCGGATATAGAACAGAATAACGAGGAAATACATACCTTAACTCCTTCAGTGGAACAGGCAGAAATAAACTTCGATTCTTTTGGCAACAAACCTGTAGATAATGCACAAATCGGTGCCGCAATTCATAATGAAATAGCAGTACGATGGAGTGCAGTGCTACAATCAGGGTTAACGAGTTCACAAAGAACTGAAATCACGGAAAAATTTAAAATTCCGCAAAATTGCTTACAATTGATTCCTCCAAAAACGAACGAGGAAATACAGACATGCCTCCCAGACGGAGCTATCAAGCATGATAAATTCGTCACAACTTTACAGTTGCAACTAGCCCATGGTCTCTCAGCCATTGCTACCATCATCAACAAGAATCTGTCAGTCGCAGAACTGGCTAACGACACAATAATTATGGGGGAGGCGTGTCAAATAATTGCGAATGTACACAATGCGCTTTCCGTACACAGAAAGTACAAAATTTTGCCACATTTACATCCTGATTGTGCTAAAGTGGCCAAAACCATAAGGATGGACGAGAATCTGTTTGGGAAAGATTTTCACGAAGTCTTCAAGAATGATCAAGCTTTGAAAAAATCAAGCGTTCACCTGAAGAAGAAAACCTCAATGACCTTGACAGCCGGAACCTCTGGAATCCAACAAAAAAACCGGCATTCTTTAAACTACCAGCGCCCCCAATACAAGGGGAAATTCAAAGAACAAAGGGGGGAGGAGAAGTCGCCAATGGGGAGAAACAAATGGAGAACAAGGAACAGAAATCTCATCGCAGAAAATAGGCTGTTTGCACAAGGTAACTAAATACGCAGGTCGCTTGAGTAAGTTTTCACACGCGTGGAAAAATATTACGCAAGACCGAGCAGTTTTACACTGGGTTGAAGGCATAGTGCTTCCTCTGCATACTAAGCCTAAACAAATACAAGAGCCAAAAGTCAACATAACAAAATGTCAGCTCAAAGACTATCTTAATTCTATTAATAACTTGATAGAAATCGGGGCTATTTCAAAATGCCTTCCAAAAAAAGGTCAATTTTTGTCGTCATACTTTTTGAGAAAAAAAACCTAATGGAGAAAACAGATTTATTTTAAATCTAAAAAAACTCAATAATTACATGGACGCTCCACATTTCAAATTGGAAGACCATAGAACAGTGTTGAAACTGTTAACTCATAATTCTTATTTAGCAAAAGTTGACCTCAAAGATGCTTATTTCTTACTATCAGTACAGAAAAAATATCGAAAATACCTAAGATTTAAATTCATGAATAACTTATTTGAGTTCAACTCACTCCCATTTGGTCTTAGTGTAGCACCTTTTATTTTCACCAAAGTACTCAAACAAGTGGTTGGATTTCTAAGAAAATCAAATATCCTGTTGGTATTTTACCTGGATGATATTTTACTTATTGCCGATACCAAGGCAGAATGCGAAAGACACATAAAAACCACAACAGACTTGCTAACAAATTTAGGTTTTATAATAAATACAAAAAAAAGCATATTAGAGCCGCAACAAAGTATCACTTTTCTCGGCTTTTCTTTTGATTCCTTGAGCATGAAAATTTCCTTACCGGAAGAAAAAATTCAAATGATAAAACGCAGAATTGAGGAGTTCAAAAGAAAAAAACAATGCACTGTTAGAACTTTTTCACAACTCATAGGAAATTTAGTAGCGTCATGTCCGGCAACAAAATACGGATATACTCATTTAAAAATGTTCGAAAGAATTAAACATTCAGCCATTCGGAATGACTTTCGAAACTACAACAATACTATGGAAATACCTGACTCACTTAGAATCGAGTTATCGTGGTGGGCCAAGAATGTAGGAAAAGGACAGAACATGAAACCACAACAATTTGCATTAGAAATTTTTTCAGACGCTTCACCCTCTGGTTGGGGCGCCTTTTGTGGGAAAAAAGCCTTCCATGGGTTCTGGGATGAAAAAGAATCTCAAATGCACATAAATTTCCTAGAAATAAAAGCAGCATATTATGCATTGAAATCTTTAACCAAAAATGAAAGTAACAAACGAATTTTATCAAGAATTGATAATCAAACTGCTATATCCTGCATCAATCGAGGGGGCAGTGTGAAATTTCAACATCTAAATTATGCTACGAAGCTTATTTGGGAATGGTGCGAAAATAATAACTTAACAGTATTTGCAAGTTACATTACGTCGTCAGAAAATATAAGAGCCGACAAAGAATCCAGATCATTATCAATCGATACAGAATATCAATTAAACCATTATGCTTTCAAGAGCATTACTAGAAATTTCGGGACACCAGAAATAGATTTATTCGCATCCCGAATCAATAATAAATGCGAAAAATACATTTCTTGGTTCCCTGATCCGAACTCCTTCTCAATAGATGCCTTCACTGTTCCTTGGAGTACACATTATTTTTACGCTTTTCCGCCTTTTTCGTGCGTTGCGCGGGCCTTGGAAAAAATTATTCAAGAAAAAGCGCTAGGCATAATGATAGTTCCAAACTGGCCCTCACAACCCTGGTTCCCTATTTTTCAAAAACTTTTGATAAACGAACCGATGCTCTTTAAACCAAGTCCTAACTTACTGGTATCTCCGTTTAGGACCAGCCACCCCCTGTCCAAGAACCTTTCCCTGGTGGCAGGGAAATTGTCAGGATCGCTTATCAGAAAAGGGGAATTCCAGCAACAGCGATATCAACCATGATCGATTCTCTATCAGAAGGCACCCTCAAGCAGTACTCCAATTGTTTTAAAAAATACTGGGATTTTTGCAAACAAAAACAACATTCCGACCCTTTCATGTACAATATAGGAACTTACTTGGAATTTTTGAGAGAGGTATTGGACAACGGAATGTCTTATTCTGTTATCAACTCCTACAGATCGGCTTTAAACCTAATATTCTCGCCGAATGAACAAGACTCAAAGTACATTAACAGGTTCCTGAAAGGCGTAGCAAATATAAAACCTCCCAAACCGAAATATCCTTTCACATGGAATCCTGATTCTGTACTGTCAGTCATAAAAACCTGGTACCCATTGAATTCCTTGAATTTAGAACAATTAACCTATAAACTAGTGTTCCTAATGGCAATTGCATCTGCCAGTAGAGTACAAACTTTATCAAAAATAAAAATAAGGGACATATTAGAAAACGAACAAAACATAGAAATACGAATATCAGAAAAAATCAAAACATCGGCTCCAAATAAAATGCAACCACTCTTGATATTCCCCTTTTTTAGGGAAACACCTGAATTATGCGTGGCGCACACTATTGGAGCTTATCTTGAAAAAACTTCACAATATCGCGGAAAGTTTTGAGCAACTAATTTTAACTCATAAAAAACCTTTCCACCCAGCGACATCGCAAACTATAAGTCGCTGGCTCAAAATAGTATTGAACTTGGGAGGAATTGACACTACAGTTTTTTCCGCCCATAGTACTCGCCACGCATCAACTTCAGCGGCTGCCAGAAGAGGTGTAAACATTGATTTAATACGCCATACGGCGGGGTGGACTCCGTCCTCCAACACATTTTTCAATTTTTATAATAGGCCCTTGATTGAACCCAGGGAAATATTTGCAAAAACAGTGTTGAACAGGGAAAAATAAATCGGTATTGAACTTAATAGGGCAACCCCAAACAATTATATTATAAGTTCTATGATGATATCTGAATGCATTCAAATATCTTCCTTATCGCAAACTATTGTTAAGTGCCATTTTTTGTTAATTATCATCTAGTTATTACTAGGCTTATATGAATATTATTATGTTATAATAATTCAATATAGCGATTGTATAATTAATTTTGTTGAATACATTTTCGCCACTACAAAATCGCTTTTCACTCTAAACATCTACAGGGTAGTAATTATATCAAGGACAAGCGAAGGAAAATTATAAGATTAATCGACTTACCTGTAGGACGATTAATATTAATTTTCCGAGCTTGTCCGTAGATATAATTACAAACCCACCCTCCACTGCAAAGTACAGGTACCCACAGGAGCGATTTTGCACGCCAACGGAATGACTCCCAGGGGCCGACCAACGATAGGCGATAAGCAGGTAATAGATAAACAGTTTTTTGCTCTGAACGTCGTGCCAAGAATATGATTCACGGATACTACAGGGTAGTAATTATATCTACGGACAAGCTCGGAAAATTAATATTAATCGTCCTACAGGTAAGTCGATTAATCTTATAATTATACAAGATAGCCTAACTCGATTGAACGTTCTGATTGGTTCACGATCATACGAAGAAAATAATCAACTGATATCTTGAAAAAACTATATCGCCATGATGCACTTCAACGCCCTGTAACTCCTCACCGAACCGAACTTGGAGGAAAATAAACTTACATGCCTTCAATATTTCGACAACTTAAAAGTACACAAACATTTGTGGATTGCAGTCGCGAAATTCCGAAAGAACCCACTTTACGAGAAGAGCAGGTAGATATAACTAAATCACCACGATTTGAAATTATCAGAAGAATGTCCACTTATACAGGGTGTTCCTTAATGACATGCTGATATCCAAGGAGATGATTCTTGGACCCATTTCAAGAATAAAACTTCATATGAACATATGTCGTAACATTCCTAACTTTTGAGTTAGAGGGTATCAAAGTTGAACATATACATAGATTCTTTTTTTGTTCACCCTGTATAGCTTTTCCTGTTGGCAAAATTTATTCTGCTATGTGACTGAAACGGTGAAAAAATTTCAAAATGTTACATACTGTGGTTATCTAGTAATATCTGTCCCGAGATCTGTCCTGAATGGTGAACTCAAGCTTAGCATTTATATCAAAATTTGAAGTTTGATCTCGTTTTTTCGTTTTTTCTCGAAAACATAGCGTCCCTATCGGGTATCAACAGTGGAAAGTTTTTTCTTGAAATGAGTTGAAGAATCGCCCCCTTGAATATTAGCATGTCTTTAAGGGACAACCTGTAATATCATGAGAGCTTCAATTATTTCCGGAAATTTTTTCCGCCTTCGACTCGGGAGAATTTTCAAAATATTCGTGTTCGAGAAAAAATTCCCTGATATTAATTGAAGCTGAAGTGGTATTTGGTAAGAAAATTCACATGTTGATGGTTGTTTGTGATTAAATAAACCTTTAGTAACAAAAAGTGTTTTTGTAAATTCGAATTTGCAAGTATACCTACATAATATTATATGGTAAACTGTTGATAAATGATTTTTATTTATTGACCTATAGAATGAACTAGACATGATCTGAAGTTGAATTTAAATGTCATTCAACCTATAAACGTAAAAAAATTTCCAGTGTGATTTCATGCTCCGTCCCCCAAAGCGGAGGAAAACATTTCCAGAAAATTTGTTTAGTTGCTATGGTACCGATACGAAATATCCAAGCTTCAAATCGAGCTTTAAATTGATGGAAAATGTTTGGTGTGAAATTTTCATAAGAATTTCAAAAATGTCCAGATTTTTCAGACTGATCTAAGCAGTCAAATTTCAGTAATCTATACTGTTCGATGGTAATTTATTCAGGCTCAGTAGAGAATATGATCAAAATACTTGACCAAACTAGCTGTTTCTTACAATAATTCATCATTGGGTAATTAGAAACAATGGGCAAACGTCGTATTTTGCTTTCAGTTCAGATAATTGGAAATTTGGTTTTGTTTCATCACGAGTTGCTTGTTGACAATAATTAATATCTAAATTGCTCAACTCACCTTATTTTCAATTATCAATTGCATTATTGTGTATACGAATCAATTTTCTCAACAAGACTTTCAACATATTCCATTAAGAGATCAATCAAAATAGGTATATTTATGGTTATTAATTATAATTATATGACCCGAAATCTGAAAGTGAAATATAAATGTTGCTATATATAAATGAATATACTTCATAAAAGCGTTATCCTTCCTCTGTGAAGAAATCTTTCAAAATTCTCCGAGCTCTATTCGATCATATTTCATCGTTGCAAATTTTGTAAGGACCTGCGAAAATTATAGACTGCGATGAAACTATATAGACCAGTGCTGAAGCCTTTGAAAACGGTAAAATGTGAAGAAAAATCATAGTGGGATGAAACTCATTGAAATTGAAAAATTTCCAGCAAAACTATGAGCCCTATGGAGAAAAGTTGAATAGCAAAGTTGTAGGTTATACAGAGACCTACAACTTTTGCGATCACATTTTTTTCACATAACCTCAAAGTTTATGTGAAAAATTCAAATAATCAAGTTTTTGGTTCTTTTATTTTTATCTCATGCAAAAAAATGTTTCACGAAATTTGGTCAAAACTTACCTTTTCATGTCCTAAAGACACTGTAATTTTTTTGATTTGAAATATTTATTTTCTTACCTTATATTGACTTAATATCGAAAAAACACCCTAATTTTCATTCCAAAATTCTCGCGTCAAGATTTCAGCTCTTTTAAAAAACTCGGGACGTTTTTTGTTCGTTGAAATCTCTTCTTTCTGATAATGTAAGGAAATATACAGAGTGGGCCTTTGAAAACGAAACAGAGGCTCTGTAGGTTGCCAAAACCGGATTATGAAAACAATCTGAAACACGTCAACTACATTTTCGAGGGGGACATCGTTCTAAAATATTTTCAGCCCTGCGGCGTTGCCGCTTCTAATGAAAACAAATTTTGGAAGGACCTGCAAAAATTGAAGACGGCGATGAAACTATATAGACCAGTGCTGAAGCCTTTGAAAACGGTAAAATGTGAAGAAAAATCATAGTGGGATGAAACTCATTGAAATTGAAAAATTTCCAGCAAAACTATGAGCCCTATGGAGAAAAGTTGAATAGCAAAGTTGTAGGTGATACAGAGACCTACAACTTTTGCGATCACATTTTTTTCACATAACCTCAAAGTTTATGTGAAAAATTCAAATAATCAAGTTTTTGGTTCTTTTATTTTTATCTCATGCAAAAAAATGTTTCACGAAATTTGGTCAAAACTTACCTTTTCATGTCCTAAAGACACTGTAATTTTTTTGATTTGAAATATTTATTTTCTTACCTTATATTGACTTAATATCGAAAAAACACCCTAATTTTCATTCCAAAATTCTCGCGTCAAGATTTCAGCTCTTTTAAAAAACTCGGGACGTTTTTTGTTCGTTTGAAATCTCTTCTTTCTGATAATGTAAGGAAATATACAGAGTGGGCCTTTGAAAACGAAACAGAGGCTCTGTAGGTTGCCAAAACCGGATTATGAAAACAATCTGAAACACGTCAACTACATTTTCGAGGGGGACATCGTTCTAAAATATTTTCAGACCTGCGGCGTTGCCGCTTCTAATGAAAACAAGCAACAACTTTGTTATTTCAAATGGGACACCTTGTATTTTATTGCATTTTTAGATTCTCCCCGAAGAGCTGATTTCATCAATGCATCACACTTGGGGTCTAGCTGTAATGGTTTCAGGGATATAAAGTGTTCAAAATCGAGATTTTTCAAACTTTAGCATTATTTTGTGTCGAAACTATTCATTATTGGTCAAAACGGCGCTTATGTCCCTATCTCGACTTGTGATTTACTATCTACTGACATTTATTTGAAACAAATACAGGGTGGTTCAAGATTCAGAATTCTGATCACCCTGTATCTGTTCCAATTAAATGTTAGTAGATAGTAAATCACAAGTTGAGATAGGGACATGAAAGCCGTTTTGACCAATAATGAATAGTTTCGACACAAAAAAATGCTAAAGTTGAAAAATCTCGATTTTGAACACTTTATATCCCTGAAACCATCACAGCTAGACCCCAAGTGTGATGCATTGATGAAATCAGCTCTTCGGGGAGAATCTAAAAATGCAATAAAATACAAGGTGTTCCATTTGAAATAACAAAGTTGTTGCTTCTTTTCATTAGAAGCGGCAACGCCGCAGAGCTGAAAATATTTTAGAACGATGTCCCCACGAAAATGTTGTTTGGCGTGTTTCAGATTTTTTTTATAATCCGGTTTTGGCGACCTACAGAGCCTCTGTTTCGTTTTCAAAGGCCCATTCTGTATACATTACTATGGTAAATGTTCCTAGAAAATGCAAAGAAAAAAAGCTCAAATCCGAATTTTTTTCAATCTCTATGTTTAATTTTGATCTATTTTGTAAAATGTTCACTTCAATTACTTGAAAAACGTAAGATTCTTTGATACATCGAAAAACAAAAATTTACAAATCCATAAATCATAAAGATTGCAAGAAACATGCCAAAATAGTTGTTCTAAATATAAATTTTAGGATTTAAGGGGGTATTTCAATGAAAAAATGTGATTGCTGCAATTTTTTTTAGTCAGAAAGTAGATTTATCAAATTCTAATTACAATTATGTCATAGAAAATCTCATAATATATTGATAGAAATTTAAATCGTACTATTGAATTTAGATACTTTATACTGATTATTATTATTCATAATAATATTTTTAAATGCATTCATCTTCTTACTTATAAATCTTATCTTGAACCCTAATCACTTATTCATTGCTTTTTGTCTCTTCGGTGGCATTTCTTTATCGTCAAAATCGACAAACCTTCCCGATTCTAGTAGATCTATGAAATCTTCAAGACCATCACTGTCTGTCCAATATTACTTTTAGTCTGAATTGGTCCTTCATCCACAATTTCATCTTTCATCTGAATCACTGACTTCCTTAAAATCCTATCTTCAATATTTAGAACAAATATTTTCGCATGTTCCTTGCAATCTTTATGTAATTGAAGTGTAAATTGCACTAAATAGCTCAAAATTGTACGTAGTGATTAAAAAAAAATTCGGATTCGAGTTTTTTTTTTCTTCTTTGCATTTCTGGGAAAATTTACTATAGTGATGTATATATTTTTTACATTATCAGAAAGAAGAGATTTCAACGAACAAAAAACGCTCCGAGTTTTTTTAAATAGCTGATATTTTGATCTGGGAATTTTTTATTGAAAATTAGGGTGTTTTTTCGATATTGAGTCAAAATGAAATGAAATAATCAAAATAAATATTTCGAATCAAAAAAATTACAGGGTATTCAGGACATAAAAAGGTAAGTTTCATCAAATTTCGTGAAAAATTTTTTTTTTGCATAAGAAAAATAAAAAACCAAAAACTTGATTATTTGAATTTTTCACATGAATTTTGAGGTTATGTGAAAAAAATGTGATCGCAAAAGTTGTAGTTTTCTTTATTACCTACAACTTTGTCACTGATTATTTCTCCATAGGACTTATTGTGGTTATGCCGGAAATCGAGATACACCGTTTTTTACCCTTAAAACTCACCCCCTTCCACTTCCCTACCTCAGATAGTCCGTAAATTGTTTTTCCTTCCATTTTTGTTATATTCTCGTCCTTTCTCAACGGGTTTCATCCTACTATTATTTCTTTTGGTTTCAAAAATTATCGACCTGATCTAATAGATGAATAGATGTGCACAAGAGTTGTTGATTATTGTTCATATTTTCAGAAGAACTATGAATGATAATGCGTCCCTAATAGCACACAACGTCCTAGGGACGTCCCAATTTGGTACAATTCAAGTCCGAAGGTCCCGGCCCAAAAATAAGTGTCTTTGGGACGTCCCATCCCGTACATCTCATGCAATGTCCGAGCAAGGACGTCCACGGAGTGTTCCAGCAGGTAAATCATTTCAAATGTCCTAGAAATAGCGTCCCTCAGACGTCCCACGTGGTAAATATTGTGGAATGTCCATGCAAGGACGTCCTTGGCATGTCCCTGATGGGATTTGATTTTAAACGTTCCTTTATGGACATCCATCGGATGTCCCGAGCAGTACATATCCTGGCATGACTTCAGATCTTATATAATGTCCCTTCTAGACAACCATGAAATGTTCCTGATGGTACATTCCTTCAAATATCTCTGCACAGACGCCATCAATATTTCCAGGATCGTACAACAATCAGAATATTCCTTAGGAACATCCTTCGAATGTCCATAAGGGAATTCAAGAATAATTCGTACTTCCCTGGGACATCCTATGGACATCCAATTGATATCCCTCAGCGTTGCTGATAGGTTGTCCTACGGATGTCCCCCGTAGTACTTAGGAATACTGTAGGATTTAGGTATCCATTAGTTGTCCCAGGGACATCCCTCAAGGACGTCCCTAGTTGGTCCTCAAGTGGGACATTTTTGCGTCCCACAGACGTCCAATGGACGTCCACGGTACCAAATTCGAACGTTCTATGGACGTCCTGAATGTCCCGACAGGACTTCCTAAGGATATCCTCAGGATAGTGCAATCTCATGACAAGATTCAGAAATGTTGTTTTCCACAGCTCACTTGGAAAATTATACGAACTGCAAGAAGATCCATGAAACTAGTTGATGACTTTTTAATGTATATAATTTGTTACTGTACCAAAATACAAAAATGATAAATTATATTTTTCCTTAATGTATGTTCTAGAGTGACATGTAGGTGGCCCATAGGGGTTCTATTTAAAAGAATTGAATTTTTGATTAGAATGTGATGTGACTGAAATGATTCATCGATAAATGACACAAAAAATAGTTTCTCAGATAGATGTAGGTTTCTCTAGTATGTGAATAGCTTTGACCTCATCTCATTCATCTACGAGGTAAAATCAAATAACAATTCTTATTCCAACATTGTCGAAAAATTGACATTTGACATACAAATTACACTCGTTTTGACCTGTTGAAATAGAATATATGAAAATATAAAGGGTAACCCAGGGTAATTTGGAAGTTGTTTTTTCTGGCATTTCCAGAAGAACCGGAAGTCCGCCATATTGGATGTTAATGTGATCAAATCCGAAATGGTTGCTTACATAACTGTATTGAATTTCAGAAAAATTCGTTAACAAATGCAGAATTCACATGGGTGGTCCGATACCCTTTATCACCCGGTATAACATCAATGAGTTATTTCAATAAATAATGCTTACTGAATCTCAGATTATGATTGTACTGAGAGCTAAGGTGTTTCCAACCATAAGTAAATGGTTTGATGGAAATAACTTGTTTCATTCAGAATTCAAAAAAATCCATATCTTTGGTCTGATGTCATTCAGTTAGAAATCCAAATCACTCAAATGAAGAATATACAGGTTGATTGAAAAAAGGGGCCCCGTTCCTAGCATAGTTAGAATACTACGGAATAAGTTGGATTTTTTCAGTAAATAATTTTCGTACCGGCATTCGAAATCAAGATTCAAGGTGTTGAAGAAAACAAATTTTTATAATAAACATATTTCACGATGTTGCGAAACAAGATCGAACGTCACTTGAATGAGCTAATATAGCAATCAACCGTTCAGAAGATTGAAGCATTCTTGAAAAAAAGGGTAAGACTTTGTATTCGTGGTAAAGGAAAACATTCTGAAGATTTACTCTATCTGATTCAATTTTCTCTTTTCTTCTTGTGATTCATTGATTGATCAGTATAACTTCAAGCTTGAATAAATTATATTGTTATTATTTTTGGTTTTGAATAAATAGGTGTTCTCCAGAAATATGCGAGATCATCACGCTTGAAATGGACACGTACAGCTCCCATTCTTCGAAAAGATCATTACCTCTGAAACCTTGATTCAACAAGAACTGTTTTAGAGCTATGCGAGGAGCTATGGTTGCCTTGAAACGAACAGTCCACCATCGCTGGCGCAAAAACCCTGACATCGTGACTAAAACAGAATATGTTGAAACCAGAAATACAATGGCAAAATATTTCTGAGGAATATTTCCCGTGGAAATATCTATAGAAAAGTGAAAGGTCGTCGACTTTTCTACGTTGTTCTGATGAGGACAAATGTTCAGTAAGTGTGGCATCACCCACTAGGCGAATGGCTCTTCTTTTTATGGAATCTAAGAGCATCAGCGTATTCAAGAATGCTAATTTCATCCCAGCAAAGTGAGAACTCTCGATGAATGCAGATCAACGCCACGCCGTCTACGAAAATCTTGTTAAAATGTCATCCTTCGAAATCAACAACCTAGTTTCTATTCAACATCACCAAATTTATAGCCTGCTCGTTATCATCACCAGTTATACTTTTTAATAAAAAAATCATATCAGATTCATGGCGGAAGCTGCTTCACGAAAACTAGATTGTTTTCATATCCTTCATCTCAGAGAAGAGGCACTAGGTAAGGTCATTAAAAACTTATCTTATAGTGACAGAGATTCTGACTCGCCCTGTATCATCTACTTTTCTTCTGAACACCAATGAAATGACCAACAATACATTTCCGTCGTAGGTAATCACATTAGAAACAGTAAATATAATTAATGAAAAGTATGGAAGAAGCCATGAAAACTAAATATATTCGACGTGTTCCTGCGCCTTATATCGACAAATAGTATATTACATAACAAGAGTTGTAAACCGCATATTACGCACGAAGTGGAGAGAGTTACACACGATGCCGCATAGCGGCGAGTGTGTAACTCCACAAGTGCGTAATTGCTTTACAACTCGAGAATTGTACTATACTTTTTCTACGACTACACTATATTTTCTTCCGGATAGTGCAGATATTGCATTAAGGCACAAATAACGAATACCTATATATACACGTCTCCCGTGACTAACCCAGCTGCATGAAGAGTTACAAATCAAAATTCTTGGATTTGTTCATTGATACATTGCATACTGAGACATTTTCCTCAATTCGAACTGAAATGGAGCCGTTTTTCATATCTAAACAACTTTATTAATAGCCAAGAACACATTATATAAAAATATGAGATTAACATTCATAATGGTTATTTATTGTAACAGTGCATAACGAGAGATTCTGTAATTGTTATGGAAAATAATAAAAAAAAAGTTTTCCAACTGTGCTCTGATCCACCGACCTTTGGACTTGGAGCCAGCGCTTCAAACAACTGAGCCATCACCATTGCTTGGGATCAGTTGATATTTCATAAATATTATTTCGACAATTGATCTTTTCTAAAATTATTCCTGTTATTTGAAGTAAAAGAAATTCATCAATTCAATATTGAGTATATACCTATGTTATTTGAAAAATTACCTTCATGAATAGATATTCATCAACAGGAGCAATCTGCAGAAAATAATTGATCTGTTCAGCATTAAGTATTTTCGATTTTTTACTTCGGAATCCATCCGATTTCCTTTCGAGGAAATGGGATATGTTGCTATATTAATATTGTGATTGATATTTAGTGTTGATCGTAACATGGAATATATCGACCAGAGTGATGATTTCATTGAATTTGATAATTCTTGAGAATAATATACTAAAAAGTTATGTTCCGAAAACGGCACGGTATTATTTTTCTAATTCTCTAGTCCAGGTATTTTTAATGTGCTATTTCGTATCATTCACGAGACTTTTAGCGGGTATCAACTCATTTTCAGCCATTCTAGCTTTTTCCAACATTTCACGTGGTGTAGAAATAATCTGCTCATCGTCATAGCTACTGACATTAATGAAATAGTTAATTGTTATTGACACATCGCCTAAGCAAAAAAACAAAGTCATCTATCAACATACCTATGGAAACCGTGCGATCGCTCTCTTTACGCACACGTGTGTAAGGAGAAGCTTACTGCCATTGTTTTGTGTACAATATTCATCACTTACAGTAGTAGTCGTAGGAAAAATATATTACGTAAGTAGGTATAAGATCCACAGAATATATATTTTGAGATATGTTCCAACTCTCGTTTCAAAGACCTCCAATGTTATGTAGTAGTTTCTAGAGAGTTGTACTCAGGTGCAAGCTATTATAGTGAAATTTGGGATGTACGGTCGGTGGTTATACTTCCTGTGAGATCAAAGATCCGTGAACTCTTAAATGATGTCTGTTATGAACTCACGAACATGTTTAATTATTGAAATTTTTTCAAATAATTTCAACTAATGAAAATCCGTAAGTTTTATTTTCGAGTACCTAATAATATCAATGTTCATCCGCACAGTATTATTGTCGTATATAACTATGCAGGGTGGCCATTTGAAAACGAAACAGACTCTCTGTAGGTCGCCAGAAACAAATTATAAAGAACGCTGAAACACGTCAACTACATTTTCGAGGGAACATGTTCCAAAATATGTTCAGCGCTGCGGCGTTGCCGCTACTATCAAAAAGTAGCAAATGGAATACCTGTATCTTATTGCAATTTTTGATTCTCCCTGAAGAGCTGATCCATATATCACACTTGGAGTCTAGCGGGAGATAATAATATGAGGTGTTCAAAATCGAGATTTTTCAGCTTCAGGATTTTTTGTGTCGAAAATATTCATCATTGCTCAAAACGGCTTCGATGTCTCTATCTAAGCTTCTAAAAGGTCGGGTAGTTCTGATTTCTCGGTATCTATGTTGTAACTATAGAGGTATTATTGAAAAGTACAAGTTTTCCACCTCGCCAATGCTTTGGAAGCGCCGCTAGCGTCGATAATATGCGAAATTTTCGACTTTGCTTCATCTTTTTCGGAATTTCAGCATGAAGGGCTGATTTGACTGAAAAAATCGGAAAAAAGGATTTCATTCAAAAATGGTATCTGGAGTTTTCGGGGTAGAAATGCATGATTCTCTGGTCGAAATTTTGAAATCCAATATGCGGAGGAGTTTTGTAATCATGATCCGATTCTACTCCGCGGTCGGAGATTAGGATTCTTTCGTCAAAATTGGAAAATGAAAGATGACGGTTTCAATATGGCGCACGAGTTTGTAATTATTATGATCTGATTTTATTCAAAATTGGTATCTAATGTGAGTTTTTGGGGTCAAAGATTATGTTTCACTCATCAAAATTAGGATAAGATGACGGATCTAATATGGTGGACGAATTTTTAAATTATGTTTCGATTTTATTCAAGATTTTGATCTGGGTGTTTTCGGGGTCGAATTCTTTCGTTGAAATTGGGCACTTTCAAAAAATATATAAAAATAATATACACACTTCTTCAGTTAGCCGAAAATAGAAAATTAATGGAACACGTTTTTTTTTAGAAAGCCTAAACTAAAAATACTACAAAAGATAGGACAACATTAAATATACTGATTACGGGGGTGCTAATATTTTGTATGTTGTGTACTTTTACCATTCTATTTCCTTCTTCTGTTCAGTTCGGTTATTTGTGAAAGCGTGTTTCATCCGTTCTCAAACTTCTATTTATCGTTCGCCATATTGGATCCGCCATTTGGATTTCCCAATTATGACGAAAAAATCCTAATATTTTTCGACCCCGAAATGCCCTATATTTTGAATAGAATCGGATCATAATTAGAAAACTAGTTCGCCATATTGGATCCACAATCTTCAATTTTCCCCGATTTTCCCATTTTGGCAAAATACACAGTCCGACCAGTCCGACCCCAAAAACCATAGATGCAAATTTTGAGTAGGATCAGATCATAGAAACAAAACTCATCCGCCACCTTGAATTCCCCAATTTTGACGAAAAAATCTGAATCTCCGACCACCAAAACATACGCTGATGCTCTTAGATTCCATCCAGAGAAGAGCCATCCGCCTGGTGGGTGACGCCACACTCACTCACCTTTCACTTTTCTATCGATACTTCTACGGGAAATGTTCTTCGGAAATCTCTGCTATCATCCCTTCACTAGCAATACCAGTCAGACGAACTAGACAAGCCCAGTCAGCACATCCTTTCGTTGTCAACCTCGAAAGATGTCGAACAGCACTTTATCAAAACTCCTTCATCCATAGAACGGCTAGGCTCTGGAATTCATTGCCTGAGGAAGTATTCCCAACAACATATAATCTCCAGAAGTTCAAAACAAATTCCAATACCTACCTCCTATCCCTATCCTCCCTAGGAGAACGCGCGATGTTCACTGAACATTATAGGGATTCCCTTTCGTGCGCTCCAAGCGATAAAAAAAAGCCCCAGGTACCAATTTCGGATAGAATCTCATCATAATTAGTAAACTCGTTCGCCTTATTGGATCCGCCATCTTGAATAACCCAATTCTGTCGAAGGAATCATAATCTCTGACCCCAAAAACCCATAGATACCGATTTTGGATAAAATCGGATCATAATTACAAAACTCGTCCGCCATATTGGATCCGCCATCTTTAATTCCCTAATTCCAAGGTAACCGTATTCTCCGACCCCGAAATTTCCATAGATACTCATTATTTTGTTTCGGATTAAAAAAAATCAAATATATCATAAAAATTGCTCCAGCGGTTTTTGAGTTATAAATGGTGTAAAACACGATTCGTACTATTTTATGTAGATATAAGATAACATATAAGAAGATAAGATGATAAATCATTAATATATATATATATATATAGATTGTATATCATTGGAATACCTGCACTCGTAAGCGTGGACTCCATCCAGGTGAATGCTTCATACCAAGAGGTACAAATAATGCAATTTGTATTGGTTCATTAAAACTCCTGAGGATTTTGATCATTTCATTGTGAAATCATTCTTTCATATTGAGTAAATCAAAACACAGAAGCTTGTCTCTTTAACTTTCACTGGTGATTAATTTTATTTCTCTTCAGTCGCAAGTTATTAGATTATTCCTCATTCTCTACATTCTTCGAGCAATGATCACAAAACTCGTCCCCGTCATCTCAGAGCTGCCATACTTAGTTCATGAATATTGGACAAGAATCATAATCTCCAACCCTGTGAACCCTCTTATTGAAGTCATTAATGGGTTCTTACCATAATCACAGTTACTCCGTAACTATTGACATAAAAATCATTATTTTTCACCCCAAAAACCCTAACAGACCAATATGATGGTATGGAATTGAACTATATTCTCAAAACTTGTTCGCCATTTTGAATTTATGTACATAGATAAACAATCAGAATTCGTATTAGAATAAAACCATATAATCACAATTCTTCGGCTATCTGGAGCGAGATCTGGAGCTGTTATTTCAAATTCATCAATTTCAATGAATAATTCATAATCTCCGACCAAATACCCATACATACCAAATTTCTATAAAATCGGACCAAAATCAAAAGAATGGTCCGCCATCTTTGAACCAGCATTTTGAATTCATGAATTTCGATTCTTATCAACAGTTCATTCCACTATATAAGCGTTTTATCTATTTCGTAGTTGAAATAACGCCATTCGGGCAAATAAGCAACTCCCATTTCTCACCAAGATGGAATTATAGTTTTGAAGTGTTTTTTACTTTCTGCTCTAAATGTCGCTATACAGTATACACCCATGATGCTGATGGGAGGCGTCTCTGCGAGTACATAAGCCGATTGGATTTTTGTTGAGTCAGGTTTCGCTCAGATGGCGGTCCTACGACAGCTGGCTGGTGACTATTCTAAACTGATGATGGCGTAAAACTCGAAACCGGTACAATTCAAATTTGAAAACAATCGGCATTAGGGAATGAACACTCGTATCTGCAGTATTATACGAATCGATGCATAGATTCCACTAGGATGTAATTCAATGTTTCGCGTAGCCAGAAAATTAGTTGTTTTCTCCTGTCAACCACCATTGTTGTTTATTTTTCATAATTTGTGGAAATTACTCTGAGCTTTTGCTTCTTATTGACATTTTATTCCACTTTGAACATTTTGACATTTTCGTAGTTGCAAAAAAACTATGTCGGCATATTCATGCGCTCAGAGATGCTTCTCATTGGCACTTGAAGACTAAAATTTCCATCTCGGTGGAAAATGGGAGTGGCTGATTTTTCTTGTATATCGCTAGTTCGAAGTTAGAAACCAACTCCTCAGAAGTTCAAACTTGAGTTGTGCGGGGTTGGGAAGAACAAAACCTACAGCTTATAGTGGAATTCGAACCACTTCTAGGGCGCCGAGGTGCTGCCAGAATCACAACCAAGAATCACACATTTTTAAGAAAAACGTTCAGCCATGCCGGATTCGAACCGTCACCTTCGCATCGTGAACGAAGATGAGACCACTAGGAACACCGCGACCGCGAAGTTTTACAGTGAATTTCATTCTTGCATGAGTTCACCGATCAGCGGAAGACTGAAAATAGTGCAAACATCCATAATACTGAAGGGTACAACGACGGAAGTTTGGAATTTCAAATATAGCGGAATGAAATGGACGGAAGTTTGGATTTCAAAATACAGCGGAATAAAATTAATTAACAAAATTCAGAATTCATAATCCATATTATGAATTGAATATCTTTACGACTAGGGATCGAACCATAACCATAACCTTTTATCGTCAATAGGACTGAATAGGACGAGCTTATCAGGCAAAAATGTATGTAAAGTTTGATATATAACTACTTTAAATAGGTTCATGAGTTCTATATATCACTACCATAATATAGGTTCATAAACTCAAACAACGATAACTTTGATCAAACTACTCGATTACGTGATGATTACAACTTGCACCAAGGAAGTTCATTGTTTGAGTATCACGACTATGAGACACCCGGTATACATCAGTTCGCTTTTTCGGCAAGAGACTGGTGGGAGTGTGACGGCTGACTTGCTCGCTATCACGGCAAGGTTTAGCGGCCTGCGGCAGTGTTGCCGCGGTGGTACAGTCAATTCTGTTTGGTAGGGTGGTTTATACTACATCTTGAGTCTTGAGTTCAAGGCATTTTTGGTGAATTTTCTTTCATGCTTATGATCTATGAGGCACAGATCCGACCTGTCTTGGAATACTATTCCCATATTTGGAGTGCAGCACCCAACCATATACCCTGAAACTGTTGGATTCTGTCCAAAGAAGGGCAATTCGTCTCGTGGGTGATGCCTCGCTCACAAACTCAATCACTTCTCTGGAACACTGTA
This sequence comes from Phaedon cochleariae, assembly GCA_918026855.4. Lineage (NCBI taxonomy): Eukaryota > Metazoa > Arthropoda > Insecta > Coleoptera > Chrysomelidae > Phaedon > Phaedon cochleariae. Next base: position 24,213,316 of record OU896710.1, read on the forward strand.
GAAGAGTTGGCGATCTGGCTCTATTTTATAGATATTTTCATAGACGATGCTCTTCTGAAATATCAACAATTGTTCCTCCCTTGGCAGTCCCCGCGAGATTAACCCGTCGAGTTGAGGCTTCGCACCCCTTCGTGGCCACTTTGGAGACCTGCAGAACATCTCTTTCCAAAGAATCTTTCATCCAACGAACAGCGAGGGTCTGAAACACATTGCCAAGGGAGGTGTTCCCCGAGGCATGACACCTCCAGTAATTTAAAAAGAACATCTCATTCCTCTTGGTTCGCACGATGTTCTCTGAACATTACAGGATATCCCTTCTCGTGGGAACCAGAACATAAAATGAATGTTTCCGCTCCTATATCACAATATTCATATGGTCATTCCATTCTAGCATCATTGGCGTTCCCTTCCGATTGGATAATTACTTAGCAGACCACCTATTCTATAGTGAAATAACTAGACACGTGATGTGCTACTTTTCTTCTTCCGAAACACATTTCTGTGTTCTGTATGCGGAGGTCTATTCGTTTGTGTTTTGTTCCCATAGTTGTTGTCTCTGTTCATGACATAATGTAAACAGAAGAACTCATAGAAAAAAATCAAGCTCAGCAGGTAGAGTAGACACAAACGAGCAGGCCTAGGTTCTATGTTGTATTCTGTTGGTTTTACAATTTAAAATCTATAAGGTATATAAGGATGGATAAGTGAGTGAAATCCGAGGTGAAATCATATCTGGAACTATTTTAATTACTAATATACCTACCTATATGTGTTACGTCAGGTTTCTTATCAAACTTGCACCCAAATATGATGAGAACGAGCCATCTACTCCCCGAGAACCCATTTCGAGGTCCGTTATTATTTTATGCTGATTCGAAATAATGTACCAATTTATAACGTGTAGTACACTTTATAACTTGGGCGCGGAAACACTGTTTAGCGGAGATTCGATTATAACGATTGTCAATTCATCTGGTATATATATGTTCATGCCACTAGAACACCCTAAAATATCAACGAAGCGGAAACAGCCACCACAGCCGCGAAACCCCAGTCCTCGCCCCAGTTTTTTTGATGAAAGTTACCGCAAAATATTAAAATAGGAAGGATTTTGGGTTGATGTAATCCATAGGTTAGATCTTTCCTTTTTTATCTTCGTCACGGTAAAACTGCACTTATCATGTCATGTTTTTTTTTCACAAAAAGTTTTTTTGATACATATACGTATTTTTGTCTAAAAAACACGAATTTGATAATGAAAATGTGGACAAACCCCTATTTATCGAGATATTTCAAGAAAAAGTTCGAAATTTCGCCTTCTTCTTCCCTTGTTTTTGATGCATTTACAGCTATTTGCTTTTCTTATTTTGTCATTGGACACTTTATATTCTCATGATGTATACCTACTTCAATGACACATTTTTATATAAAAAATTCAGCACGAAATATGATTTCAAGGGCGAGTTTTTCATATTTAGTGAACAATCATACCTAATGACGTCGATTTTTAACAGTCAATCCAAATACTAGATGTTAAATGTCAACAGATTGCTTTTGAATGACATTACACACGCCATTATTTCAAATTATATTCTTCCTTCTTTCCACTAAATATGAATAAATCGCAAGAAAATCATATTTCTAGTTAACTGATAAGATTGTGACATATAAATTCTCCAATTATGAAACAAAAAGGCAAATTGTTTTAAATGTGATACAAAAGACAGGCGGAGAAGAAGGTGAAATTTGTAACTTTATAGTGAAATATCTTAATAAATAATGTCACATTTTCATTATCAAATTCGTGTTTTTCAGACAAAAATACGTGAGTACCATACAAAATTTTAGAAAAAAAAAAACATCGCATGATAAGTAACTATACCATTCCTCACATCGACAATAATTGCCGCGGCAGGAATTCAAGAACTCCTCGATACCAATATGCTTGCTGCGCTCGCCGTTTTCTCGTTTCCTGAGTGAATACTTTATGAACATTTGCAGAGATTTTCGGACAACCAGTGAATAATTAGTAAAGTAACAATCACAATTGCGACACAATACCTAATTGATAGACGTAATTAATTAAAGTAATAATTATGTACCAACAACAATCTGCCTATTTATAACTCTACGGACTGAAACCTGACACAATTCAAGATTTATTCACTAAAATAAATGTGAAAATTCTGGAATTTATCAGTGTTTTTTCTAGTTGAAATCAAAAAGAAGTAGGTGGCGCCCCTGGCGTTCAGTAATTCGAAAACAACATACATGTTCATGGTATATTACATTTCCTGACCCACGACCTAACCACCGCTGAAATAGCTAGCCACAAAACTAAACTCTTTTTCACTTTCAAAAATACCTTGCGAATGAATAAGTGTCTAGTGGTTATTGATGTAATATTGACTAACTTTTGTTCAGCACACTCTTTATTGAATGATATTCATGAGAAAGCATCCGCATGTTTCAAATATGCAATTAATTTAATAAATGTTACTCATAGACAATCGAGTAGACAATAATACTCGTATTGTATAATGATTATTCTCATGACTCAAAAGTTTCGTGTTATTAACTTATACCGGGTGTAACAGAATCGTAGTACTTATATTCCATTTTTCCTTTTGGTTATGGAGATACGATATTGATATATTGATATATGACTCATCAACTTGATAAACGTCACGTTTTCACATTTTCAAACTAATCATGTTTCTTTCATAATCGATGTTAGTATCACTAATGCTTGTTTGATATTAGCGATTCCTAATTCATCAATAATTTGTATTATACGTACACCTGTGAATGGACGTAAGCCTGCTGGATGTATTATTGAATAAATAAATAAATAAATGAATAAATAAATATATAAATAAATATGTTTCATTTTCTACTTCCGTTTTTACTGGAAATGGTAATAACATCTGGTTTTCATTGCATTTTCAGATTCTGCATCATTTTCTGAATCCAATGATATACCACATAATTGACATTTCAAACTCCAATATTGATTTTAATTTCATGTTTGATTTTCCATCTGAGTATGCGGTGCCAATCTGATACTCCTATCGACAGGTGCAATGCTAGAAATGATTAAATCCCTCGTTAAATCCTGTCAAAAACTTCAAATGACTTGATCTTTCACCAAATTAACTGCATCAAAATGGTTTGCTTTACCATGATCCTATTACACTAGGTATATGACTGATAACTTTACTTATTTCAAGTCGACAGTATATAACTTGATATATTTCCGACCTAGTTGAGTTGATGAATTCAGGTTTTTTGAAATTCCTAACAATTTGTAGGTATACATTGAAGAGACCCTATTCTCCGAGGAAGAAATCATATATTATGACTAACCCTGTCTTATATTCTGTTTGCCTGATTTGTTCAGCTTTCTCGAACAGATTGTTGAACACAAAACAATAAATAAGTTTGTTCATTCGTGAATGGAGATTGAAGAATTGTTCTCCAGGAATCAAATGTTCCATTGTGTGCTGGTTATTTGTATTCGAAGTTCCCTGAGCGTGGCGGGAATTCCCTTTCTCGATGAAACCGAGATGCTCAAAATATTTTTCTCAGTATTCTCATTGTCATTGCTGAGGGATAGTACTATTCCACTGTAGACAGTACCTCCTTCCTTTTTCCCTTGGTACAAATGAATTATTGGTTTGGTATTCCCTGTACTGTGTCTGTGACAAATGATATTCCTTTATTCCTTTCAACTTATTTTAACCATTTTGTAACCTAACATTAGTTTAAACTGGCAGCCAAAGTACGATGCAAGAATTTCATTTGTGGAGATTTTTAACACAAAAATAGGAATAACATGAAATTATAATATCCCGTGAGGGGTAACATGGTAGCCCGAAACCAATTTAACACAATCATTTTTCTCTACTGATATTATGGAGGATATTTTTATTAGACGTTTCCTTAGATATTCCAGATTTTTTATATCGATATCATATCATATCATGAATAAAAAACGATAATTCAGCAGATATTCCTATCAGACCAAATAATATTCAGACGCGAGTCGACTACACAAAACGTCGACCCATATGCGGATGACACACACTCCCGTCTCTTGAATCGTACGAATGCAGAATTTGTGACGCGTCGCCCATGTCGCCGATCGACCCGTGTGCGGAGGGCCTTATTCGTTCAATCCAAACACTACTAATATGTTAAAACGATGAGATTTCCACAATTCCTAATCACACGACATGTTCCGCTGGCAGTAGCTTCATCACGTGAAATACTGGTACAATGAAATAAACTTTCCCAACCTGAAGGGTCAGAATTAGCTGTGGAATGGTTCGATAAACCCTCGGATAAACCTTCATTTTCGGAAAATAGGCACAATATCTACATTAAAATACGGGGTAACGAATTAACTTGAAAGGGTTCATAGCAAATACATATTATTACTTACTAATGAAACAAATTCAATAGTGGTGATTTATTGAGGTCTAGTTGATCGTTGAGTTAAATGTTAGAATTTTTTAGTTTCTTGATTTCTAATGATTCAAAATGATTCGAGTTTTATTCCTTTATTTTCTACGTGTAGAATTTTTGAAATTATCATCAAAACTAAGGTTCTCTTCTGATATATATGGTTGGCGTATGTTGAATTTGTTTTTTCAAAAAAAATTTTGAATATACAGATATACTTTGCTATAATTCCAATATTCACCACTATAAACTTCAATAGCCAACTCAAATGTTGAAAAACAAAAAGATTATGCAGAGTTACCTCACCTAGAAAAATCCCGATATACAGTTTATAGTTTGCTCTACGTTTTGTGTTTCAATATCCGGATAGGACTTTTTACCAAACATACAAATTCAGAAAAATGAGGAACTCGTCAAACCTTTGACATCGGATTTGTCTTGTTACTTACTGTTAGTATATAGTGTTCAATCGACCATAGCACTCATTTCCTGATGGGAATGTCCTGTTACATAGTTTGTGGATTGAAAGTGATCATTGGTAAGATTATTTCATACTAAATCGTGATGTAGCAACTTTGAAATAAAATTGGGTATCCGACCAAATCTGAATGACATAGGTATTTGATCTGGCACTTGCTTAACAATTGTACATTTATTTCATTCCACTATGATTACAATACCAATAAATCAAAATAACATCAACAATACAGAAAAATGTTTTTTTCTCCAAACGGCATAAAAATTGGCTTTTCTAGGACCGTTAACAGGAAGCAAATAGGTACTTTCTCTGCCTAGGCAGAAAAATGTTGCTGCTGTGCAACGTTCCATGTGATTTTAATGAAATTGGTGAACAAAATTGACACTGACATTGGGTGAACGCGAAATGATGGAGTTTTCATGAGTAATATCACGATGTTCTGAATATTCAAGATGATTGTGTTGCCGAGCAACACCACGAGTCTGTCAGTACCTACTCTAACACAATTGAGTTAACATTGGAATACAGAATTAATATATTCAGAACAGAATGGTATTTTGCTGGACTATTTCACATTAACCGTTCACGAAGCATAAGAAACATTTACTATAAATAAGTGATTTATTCTGACAAGTACGGCCATATAGTAGGAGAGCCGGCTGTCTGTCCGGTCATCTGATAACGAAATGTTGCATGTTCCAAAAGCATGTAAAAAACATTGTTTCGAACGGTGTCTGAGCCAATCACTATCCTGATCAAAATGATTGAAAAATGGCACTTTCCTGTGCGTTAATTTGCACTCGATTTCGCGATTAGATAACGAGATGAGAATTATGCCATTCGATACCTACCAATTGAATAATAGATCTCCAAAACCTTCTTTTGCCACCCCTTAATCCAGACCCAATATTTTGTATGTACTCAAAAATGCAGACTCCAGATACAAAAACCAGTATGATAAAACAAAGAAGGAATACAACCTTAAGTTGTTAGAAGGAAGGTCGAAAATGTATCATAATCGAATTTGTGAATCTGACTATGAGAACAAAACCAAAATCAAGCAAATGATATACAATTGTTAGGACAGCCTGATGAAATCGATAATAGGGAAACGATTTCATGATAAAAATTCCATGTAAATTACTGGATCAGCTAAATTATATACCTTTCTCAACCAACATCAAATCATGTAACGAGTCTATATTCATCCAACCAGTAGACGCAAATGAAATCTTGGAAATAGTTAGGAAATTAAAAAAATAAGTCAAGTATTGGTGATGATGAGATTCCTGTGAGTGTAATCAAATCTGTCATCTTAGATATAATAGAACATTCATAGTAAACAACTCACTAAGACACGGTATTTATCCAGAAAATTTGAAATTGGCATTAGTAAAACCATTGTACAAAAAGGAAGATACATCTGATATTGAAAATTATAGACCTATAAGCTTGATGTCATCCTTCTCAAAAAATGTTGAAAAAGTCATGATGTCTTGGTTTCAAAGGAATAATTTCCTGACTTGCCATCAACACGGTTACCAAAAGGGAAAATCCACCCAAACTGCAGTTTTCGAATTCGTGCAGAATTCTATAGAAGCACTCAAAAATAAAGAACTTGTACTAGGAACTTTTGACTTGCCCAAGGCGTATTGACAGCCTACATCATGATATACTACTGTACAAACTGGACAAATATGGAGTCAGTGGACCTGCGCTTAGTTGGTTTAGGTCATATTTGTTGAAGACAAAGCAAAGAGTAGTAATTTGAAAAGACAACAAAACAGTCAAATCAGAAATCAATGAAATATCGAACACTGGTGTTCCACAAGGCAGTATTATAGGCCCTCTACTTTTTATAATTTACATCAACGACCTGATAGAAAATCTTGATCAGAACAAATGTTGTTTCACCAACTATGTAGATTTGATAATGAATATTAATCATATTCTCAAAGTAACAAATGAGTGGTTTACAATGAACAAACAAATTCTGAATGAAAGCAGAACAAATTTTTTGTTTCTCACAACCAATCATCCCAGATCTGATATTCCAACACATATTGAAATTGATAATCAAAATGTGAGCATGTCAGAATATGTGAAGATGAATCGCATCAATAATATAAGTGGAAAATTGAACTCGTCTGGTTATAGCATGAGAATTATTGCTAAATATGTCAAGTACCATACAGTTAAGATGGTTCACCATGCAAACGTAGTCAATCATGAGGTATGGTATCATATTCTATGGAAGTAGCAGGGCCGCAAACGCGATTTTCATAATCCAGAAGAGAATTCTCAGAATTCTCCGGAACTTGAAACCTGGAGATTCATGCAGAGGTTTATTCAGAAAGAATAAACTACTCACCTTCTATTCAATGTTCATTCAAGAGTGATACCAGACACTCTAACTACACATATCCAGCACCCAAATTGCGATAAACTGAGTCCAGTGCATTATACTTTTGTATTAAATTTTATAACAAACTCTCTAGTGATATCAAATCGACAAAATCATTAGCAGAATTCAAGAAAACAATTTTCAAGTTGTTGGTTAACATCGAACCATATGATGTGACATTCATGAACTTTCGAATCAAATAATCTCGGAAATATTTGTGGAACTCACAAGTACCTATCATATTCTTTTGCTGACGATTGTTTCATTTAATCGTACTTTATGTGATCACTTTTATATATTATTGAAGTATTCGTCGAAATAAAATGTATTTATCATTATTATTATTATTAATCTGAGCCAAATCCACGGCACAGCGCTGTATTTGCTGTCGTTATTCCAGATATACTTCCGTCATGTGATAACGAGTTGCAACAAGAAACAAATGAAAAGGAATAATGTCCCATTTGCGAAAATTCAAATGTGACGCGATTCAAACTGAGCTGAGTAAGTGGCAGAGCGTCCCTGCCTAGAGATAATATCCGATGGACCAGTCAGAAACTCATGTGGTGCTCGCACTACAAGCACTGGTCCATCGGATATCATCTTTCGAGAGGGGCAAAATATTCTCGGAAATACTGACGCTCTGCCACGAACCTAGCTCAGTTTAAATCGCGTCAAGTTTGGATATTCGCAAAAGGGACATTATTCCTTTTCATTCGCTCTTTGTTTCAATTCGTTATCACATGACGAAAGTATGTCCGGAATATCGGCAGCATATAAATCGCAGTGTCGTGGATTTGGCTCAGAATAAGGGGTGGAACAGGTAGGTTTTTGAATTGGTATCGAATGGCATAATGGGCGTGTACACCTTAGTAGAATTTTTAACTCAAACCATGTTTATAATGATCCTTTTATACATAAATGATGATTTAAGACATAATTCGATCGAAAAATTAACTGGAATGTTTTATTTTTGTACATAAATAATAGTACCTTCTGAAAACAGACCCTCTTATGACGTAGAAACCTCATCTCGCCATAGTTAAAAGAAAATACCAAACGCCCGACGGAGACTGAGGCAACTGATATATTAATTTTTTCAACTGTGATCTCGCGCTAATTCACTCTGTCAGAAATCATGTATCATTCATCTCTGTCTGGAATAGTCTTGTTTCAGTATTATGGTTTTGACCTCACATCATCGCTTCGTTTTCAGAGGTCCAAAAAATCGGGGATTTCAATAATTTTTTATAAAACGTAGGGAGCTCACAGCATGAAACGGTTTGCGGTGGTGAGCAAGTTTGGGTGAGCTCTATCGAATTATGAAATAATTTTTTTTTGTATTATAAGCCCATTGTCATCTCGTTATAAAATCGCGAGATTAAGTGCAAATTACCGCACAGGAAAGTGCAATTTTTCAATCATTTAGCTGAGGATAGTATAATTTCGTTATCAGATGACGGTCTAAATTTGCAGCCGGCTCTGATAATTAGTTCATGCCAAAGTGACAGACTTTCCTTCGTTATCCAAGGTTATATTGTTGAAAACATCAACGCTGATATAAAAAGAATTGAAAGATAACAAATGTTTGAGCGATGAGCACACGTTGATACACAAAATTGGTTTAATAACATTTGGAGAAGGAAGGATATGTTTCACATGGCAGCAAAGTAGATTGACTGCCTAGTAAAACATATAACTATTGTTCCAGGTCATCTGGTATTGGCTATCACATTTTTATGCCATTAGAAAATAAATAATTAGAGCCGTGCATCAAAATATACCTATATGATGATTTAGCAAAGACTTATTTCTCAAAAACTTTGGTGGAACATTTACTTTGAAATTCTGTTTGTTGTTGGTGTTCTCAGTGATTGTCATAATGAATCACTGTTTTTTTTCTTCAGTGTTACTTTGCTCAATAAGTGATAAGTGAAACACTGATATTTTCAAGAGCGAATAACGCAAAAACCGTTAGAGCTAGACAATTTGAATTAGAGTAAATTTTTTTGTACAATTAAACGGTCATTTAGATTGTTGACCCATTTGAACCATTTGCAATTAGAAAACAATTAATGTTTGAGAATAGGGGGCAGGTAATCCATCTAATTCCTACAATAGTATCATATATTTAAGAAGACCAATTCCTACCTTATTTCCCTTGGTTCTCACGATGTTCTCTGAACATTACAGGATATCCCTTTTCGTGAGAAACAGAACATAAAAAAAATACAACTTTCATTAGGAATAATGATAATCGATTATAATATATATATATAAATATCGATCACGAAAGTATTATAGTTACATCGGAATATAACGAAGCAAAAAGTCTCGCAAAAAGTGAAAGTTTTCCTTACCTCTAATTTCTTTGAATATTCCTCCACTAGAACCTCTTGTTGTTTCCTCAGTTCTTCATTTTTCTCCAGGAGAGCTTTCCCCAACTCTGCGGCCAATACAATATCATTCTCTTTTTGTTGTAATTGAGTCCAAATGTCTTCGCTCATATTTTGAGCTTGAGCTTCATCGTGTGAACTACGGTTTTCCATTTCTACTATGTAATCTTCTAAAGATTTTAGCATTGCTCAAAGGAACACAAGCTCCAAATTGGGGGGATACGGAGGTGGTATGTTAAACATTTTGAAGATTGGATGATCTAATAGGTACACTGAAAAAAAATGAGTAGACATGTACTTATTGACTATATCTCGCGAGATATCTCGTATCTTATAGCAATAGCAATATAATATTTATATTAATAACAGGTGAGAATAATACTGAAGCTGATGTGTGGAGAGTAGGGATTGAGAGAAGAGGAATTGTTTTATGTAATACTTCAGTTGCCAACATTGGTTGACATTTTTGGTCCACTTACATCTCGTCGATAACCGCTGCAGCATAATTTTAATGGACATAACACCCGAAGGCCCATCGATAAAGTAACGACAATAAATTAGGTGTCATCAGATCAAGGTATGTGGTTTATCTATCACGAGGGATGAATCACGTGGGAAGTCCAGTGTACCCGAGACGGGAAGTCCGGGTACCTAGTCTTCGGGAATTCCAGAAACTCCTTTTGGAAACTCCGGAAATGCATTGGGTAGTCCGAGTACTCTCAGGGAAGTCCGGAGACTGGTTGGGAAGTCCGGGAATTCTTTGTGAAGTCCGGGAATTCCTTGGGTAGTCCGAGTAGTCTTTGGAGTTTCCTAGGAATTCCTTGAGAAGTCTGTGAATTTCTATGGAAGTCTCTGAATATATCTTGGAAATAATTTGTTCGTGTTCGTGCTTTTTCTAAAGACGACTAATTATTATAGTAATCTATAAGAGTTGACTTAAATCAGTCATATCCATTATGACAAATGAATATTAATGTAATTTCGCAACGTAGTATACATATCTAGTATTCAAACATAACATATATAAATTTTATAAAACTGACATGTAAACATTGTGAACTTATTGTATGGGTGTGGAAGCATCAACAACGGTTGTTTGCTTTAGACCTCCTAGATACGCTCTGTATGGTGAAATAATCTGTGAATCAGAATCTACCCCTCAACAACCCTGAGAAGTAGACGAATCTTAAACATTTGAGATATTCGTTGCCCGAGGTCTTTTGATGGAAATGAAGTTTCCCAGACCTGCTAAATATAATGGGAAATAATTTGTGAACAAAAAACTACCCCTCAACTACCCTAAGAAGTAAACGATTGACTAGTGGTGCCCACGAGAGTCTCGTTTTCGAGAGTCTCGCATGGTCTCGTCTCGTTTTCGAGACAAGACTCGAGACGAGACTCGGACAAGACGAGACGAGACTTTGATTGGTGTCGTCTCGTGCAAGACTTCTCGTGTCTCGTGCGCGAGAGTCTCGCAGGTAAATATTTCTGCGTGCCGACTGCAGACTTGAGACATTCATTCACCACGGAAAAAAGGATTTGTTGCATCAACAAATTATTTATGCTTGAGTTATTTTTGTTCGACTGAGCAATTTTTTTTTAATCAACCAGATACATGATTATTCCATGGAAGCAGCTTGTTCAAATCAAGAATGTAGTCTAATTGAATCAACAGTATAATATCAATTCCATCAACAAAATATATGGTTTCTTCAAAAACAAATTATGTCGATCCAAAATAATGTCGATGTTGATCCAACTATAAGCATTTCGTTGATTTGATCAAAAAATGATCATTTTGATGAGAATATATCTTTGAAACAGCATACAAGTTTTCTTATTCCGATGTATCAATGAACTGGTTTCGAACGGAACATTTGCTTGAATAGAGCAACGAAATATGTAATATCCGAGGTAATATCAATGAAATATTTTGTTCATTCTACATTCGTTCTACATCAACTTAAATGTTTGCCTCTAGATGGCGATCATTTCGCCTCGTCTATGCCTGCCTCGAGTTCATTATATACGTGAAGCCTGATTCTTCGTGTTTGAAATATCAGCTGGATAAATCGAACTTAGGATGATTAGCAATCCGAAATGGTTTTCCACCAGCTAAAGAGAAGTAAAGACTAAAGATCTATGCTAGGAGTCGACTAGTTTCCTAGTTTTGTTTATTCTATTGATGTGAAATTTTAGAGAATTTCCGAATATTGAATTTTTTTCAACAAAACAATTTGTCGAATGGATATACAGGGTGTTCATTTGAAAACTTCCCACCTCGAATTCCTCGAAACATGAAGGTTTTTAAAAAAATCGCCGAAATACGTAAAAATAATTATCGAGGGGAACAACTTTTTAAGCAAAAATTGCTTCGCCTCCTTCTACCCCCTGCCCTCAGGAGCTACCCCCCTAAAAATCTTAAATGGTAAGGGGTATCGAGTGATAGCTAATTTGAAAGGTCTTTTCAATTCCTTTATTGTGGCGTTCGATTTTTCAAAATCGGTAGATTCGTTTTCGAGATAAAAAAAAAATCTTTATTTATCTTGATTTGTTGAGATAGAAAAAAAAAACACGAAAATATAACTTCTCATTGTGTTCAAGTGTTCAAAAACCAACATAAACAGCAATTCGGGAGATTAGACGTGGCAACAACCGAATAACAACCCGAATTTTTTTCCGTCTTCTTTTTATCAACACAGATAACATGGGCGAACTGTATTTATTCTTATACCTGTTTAGTTTTTTATAGTTGCTAAGGAAAAGAGAGAATTTAATTTGCTGTCAGTTACCTTTGTGACAATCTTGACATAGTGAAAATTAATTCATTGATTCAGATTTTACTTTCAAAATGGTTTACACACTAGCCGAAAGAGTGGAAATGATTCTAATTTATGGTGCACAAAATCAATGTTCTCGGCAAACTGCCGTCACATTTAACGCCAGACATCCGGACAAGATAACTTCGCATAGGTATGTTTTGGACCTTGTTGCTAACTGAAACTGGATCTGTTGCAAATAAAAAACGTAATCATCGTAGAGTTTTGGATGAAGCCGCTCAAGTTGAAGTTTTGGGTCATTTTGACATAAATCCTAATACTTCATTACGCAAAATTGTTGAAGCAACTGGTATTTCATTAGGCTCTGTACACACAGTTACTTATTAATTACATAAATCCGAGCATAAATCTCATTCATTCAAAATGAAAATATTGCAAGAGTTAACCGAAGATGATTTCGATAGGAGACTTCAGTTTTGTGAACAAATGACTGCAGCGATTAATGATAATACCATTCATGTAAAGAATATCTGCTTCAGTGATGCATGCACATTTTATCCAAATGGATTTGTTAATAAGCATAACTGCAGGTATTGGAGCAATGAGAATCCTCATGCTTTTGTAGAAGGGCATACTCAGTACCCTCAAAAAATTAATGTATGGGCAGGCAGTTAAGGAAACAAAGTGATTGGGCCATTGTTTGTTAATGGGAATTTAAATGGAGGCATTTATTCAGATATGTTGGAAAATACCATCAATCCGCTTATCACTGAAACTATTGAAAACCAAATTGAAGACAATGAAAATCGTATGCTTGATGAGGCTGAAATATATTTCCAGCAAGACGGTGCTCCTCCTCACTATGTTCTTCCGGTTCGGCAATGGCTAGACGACGAGTTTCCAGATAAATGGATAGGGCGAAGAGGGCCTCTATAGAATGGCCTGCTATATCTCCTGACTTGATGCCATTAGACTTTTTTCTATGAGGACATTTGGAATCTATTGTGTTCACTCCCCAACCTGAAAGTTTGGATGAACTTCGTCAACGCATCATCGAAAGCTGCCGTGATCTTCCACAACATGTTTTTGAAAATGTCCGTCAGGAATTTGAACATCGCCTATATCATTGTTTGGCCAATAACGGGCAACATTTTGAACACTTATTGAAATAAAAAGTTATATTTTCTTTTTTTTTTCTATCTGAACAAATTAAGATAAATACAGATTTTTCTAATTATCTCGAAAACAAATCGACCGATTTTGAAAAATAAAGGAATTAAAAGGAACTTTCAAATGAGCTATCACTCGATACCCCTTACCATTCAAGATTTTTGGGGGGGTAGCTCCTGAGGGCAGGGGGTAAAAGGAGGCGAAGCAATTTTTGCTTAAAAAGTTGTCCCCCTCGATAAATTTTTTTACGTGTTTCGGCGATTTTTTTAAAAACCTTCCTGTTTCGAGGAATTCGAGGTGGGAAGTTTTCAAATGAACACCCTGTATAGTTTCTCTTGAATCAACAAAATATTTCATTGAATTAACCAAATATTTCATTGAATCAACCAAATATTTCTTTGAATCAACCAAATATTTCGTTGAATCAACTAAATATTTGATTTAATCAATATCTTATTTTGAATCAAACAAAATGTTCGTTTGAGCCAATTCAATATCTCTCCGTAAACAATTCATGGATGTGCTCGATTGAAGAAGATCCAGAGTTCATGCAAGACATATTCACTTGATTCAAACTTCAAATTCGCTCTGAAACAAGATATAGATTTACTCATTCCAAGATTTTATTTTGTCGAGTATTTTGTCGTGCATATAATATGACACTTTTATTTGCTCCATTCAATTAAATTTGGCTTGATTCAACAATTCCTTTTTTCCGTGTAATACAATATATTTAGAAATAATTCAGACTATTTAGCACTGATAGACAAAGCATTTCATTCATAAATACTTTGAAAACAAAATCCATGATTGTTGTCATTCTGTGCTAAACAGTCTAATAAGATAAAGAATAACTTTCGTTTTGACGGGCCGCCGACGCCACGGATGCATCGCCTATCGCCGAGGCCTATCGCCTATATTAGGTACTTATTTTTCAACGAGTTTTTGAGTTTTTCCATGAATAATGTTATTTTTGTTTTGTAATGTTCTCTTCCTACTTCTACATTATACCTAAAAAGTAGGTAAGGTAAATATCCCGTACTAGACTGGAACAAGATTATATGCATGACGAAATTGCGATACATTTGCGAGACTCTCGTACGAGACGCGAGACAAGACGAGACTCGACGCTTCGAGACGAGACTCGAGACAAGACTCGGCGAGACGAGACTTTATGAAAGTCTCGTCTCGTTGGTCTCGTTTGAATCAACGATTCTCAAAACTGGTGATATATCCGTGTCTCGAATAATTCATCTGCATCAAAAAACTTCGGCCAACGGGAATGTCAACTGATTTAAATGTGATCTCTTTCAGAGGGTTGTTGAGTGGTAGTTTTTGGATCACAAATTATTTCACCCCATAAGGCATATTCCGGCATATTCAGTATAAGTCTAAAATAATGCATTTTCATAAAAAACAATGAGCAACAGATATATCTTTTTTTTTATTCATCTACTTCCGATTCTACTTCTAGAGGGTGTTGAGGGGTAGTTTTTGGATGACAATTCATTTCATCTCACAGAGCGTATTCAACAGGGCTAAAATAAATGGGAATTTCAACTGATTCAAGATTTTTCTATTTCGGAGGATTGTTAACGGGTAGTTTTTGATTCACAGATTATTTCACCGTTTACATCGTGTTCAGCAGGCCTAGAATAAGTCATATCCATCAAAAAAACTTCGAGCAACTGAAATTACTCGGAAATTAGAAGATCAATCAAGATTTTTCAAATTCGCAGGAGGATTCGTAGACATGGTCTCCCAGAATATCAGTAACCCTGCAGTAAAAATAAGAATGAAATGTTCCTGTCAACATGTATCCGAAAATGCTTTCTAAGAGCGCTACATCCCTTCGAAGGTAGGTCCCTAAAGGCAGTTCTCTATAATTATCTTTACTAGTTTTTTTTTCATGTTATTTCATCCGATTTTAGAAATAATGTCAATTCTCAATTTCAGAGGATTTTCATTTTTCATGCTCACTCTTTTGGATACTCAACAGATATAATTCAATGTTCGACGTGGCAAATAGCTAGGAAAGTAGTTGTTTTCTGTTGAATATTCAGAATGATATTATTTACAAATCTTTATGTGAAGGAGAATGCAAATTCTCTACTTCAGAATATTTTGTTTTCAAATTCTTATCGTGTATGTTATAGATGTAATTCAATGTTCGTCGTTGCATATAGCCAGGAAAGAAGTAGTTTTCTGTTGAAAACACCGGGATAGAAATGATATTTTCATCACATAGAGAATGCGAATACTCAATGTATTTCTTCATAAATATATCCTTTCTTGAAAAGGAACATTCTCATATATATTCATGAACACAAAAAACATTGATAAATATATAAAGAAATACATTGAGAATTCGCATTCTCCATGTGATGAAAATATCAATTCTTTCACGGTTTTTTCAACAGAAAACAACTACTTTCCTGGCTATATGCCACGATGAATATTGAATTACATCCGATTACATCTATTGAATACACACGATGAGAATTTGAAAACAAAATCTTCTGAAGTAGAGAATTTGCATTCTCCTCCATATATTCAAATATTATATTATGTAACAAGTGTTATAAACGTCCTTTTAGTAACGAGTATTTTGAGTACGAGCGGAGCGAGTGTTTGATAAACGAGTGTCTGGAAGAGTTTATAAACGCGTTACATACTATGCTTTTTCTACGAACTCCGAAAACAACATTAACATTCCTGTTATTCCTGCTAACCTACAAAATATTTAGAAACGAATGGGAATTGAGAACATATATTACATACAACTGCATGCAACCAGCGAGACACGTGATATTGGTTGTATGAGTTATTGATGAGAAGCAGCAGCAAACTTTGTCGCTCTGCCCTGTATATCGAACATAGGAGCCGAAAATGAAAATGGACCTATAAAAGTCGAGTTATTCCCTCGGGGTATTCCTTGAGAAGTCCATGAATTCTTCTGGAAGTACGGGAATTCCTTAGGAAGTCCGGGAAAATATTTGGGAAGTCCGGGAATTCCATGGGTCCAGGTAGTCTTTGGAAATTCCCGGTATTCTTTAGGAAGTGCGGGAATTCTTTGGGTATTCCTTCACTTCACAAACGATATAAGATTTCCACAAAATTCGTTACCACACGACATGTTCTGCTAACACAGTAGTTTCTTCAGATGAAATACTGGTACAATATACGAAACATCCATTGGCTTTCCTGACTTTTATATCTTACTCTCTCAACCTGGGATATTAGGATTACCTGATGTGGAAAGGTTCGATAAACCTTCACTTTCGGAAAGTGGGCACAATATCTACATTGAAATACGATGTATCGAAAACTTGAAAGGGTTGATAGCGAATATATAATATTATGACCTACTGAGAAAACAAATTCAACATCGTTGAATTATGGAGGTCTAGGAGATCTCGTTAAGTAAAATCGATAGTAAAATGTTAGAATTTTGCGTTTGTTGATTTCTAGGTATTCAAAATGATTGAGTTTCATTCCTCGATTTTCAACGTGTAGAATTTCGGGTAATTTTGCACTTATCACTCGACTTATCATGCGATGGGTTTTTTTTAGAAATTTTTTTTTTGTACTTACGTATTTTTGTCTGACAAACATACGAATTTGATAATGAAAATGTGAACAAACCACTATTTATCGAGATATTTCAAGAAAAAGTTCGAAATTTTGCCTTATTTCCCCCCTTGTGTTGGATGCATTTACAGGTCGTACTTGCTCTTTTCATTTTGTCATTGGACACTTTATATACTCAAGATGTACTTCAATGACACATTTTAAGCTAGAAAATTCAACAGGAAATAAGATATTCATAGCGAGTTTTTCCTATTTAGTGAACAAGCATACCAGATGACGGCCATTTAATCCATCCAATCCAGGCAATCCAAATACGAGATGTCAAATGTCAATAGATTGCTTTGGAATGACATTACACACGCCATTATTTCAAATGATATTCATCTTTCTTTTCACTAAATATGGATAAATTCACAAGAAAATCATATTTCTAGTTGACTCATACAATAAAAAAAATGTGTCCAACATTGTGCGATATATATATAAATTGTCCAATGATGGAAAAAGAAGGGCAAATTGTTCTAAATGCGATCCAAATCAGGCGGAAAAGAAGGCGAAATTTGTAACTTTATTGGGAAATATCTCAATAAATAATGGTTTGTTCACATTTTCATTATCAAATTCGTGTTTTTCAGACAAAAATATACGTAAGTACCAAAAAAAAATTTCGGAAAAAACCGGAAAAAACCCATCGCATGATAAGTGCAAAATTGCCGAATTTCGGAATAACCATGAAAGCTATGGTTTTCTTCTATTATATGGTTCGCGTATGTTGAATAAAAAATCCATCTTTTATGTTCATGAATGCGCTGATTGTACATTAGACCTGTCTGACCGATATATACCTTGGGACAAAATCCATAGTTAAGTTTCTATACCTACCCCTGATTTTTAGAATTTAGAAGTTCTGTCTATATTATTGATATGATGAACCTTCCAAGGTGTATAATTTGTTCTATGTGCAACTTTTGAGCCCTGTTTATGTGGAAATGTGGAAATGAAGGTAATTTTTCAGTTGATGATCCGAAATAGGTTAAAGTTCCATAATTTTGATAATTGTTTCTGATAGTGGGATAATAAACTTATTGAATTGCTTTATTACGGAGTTTTTCAGAAAGAATACTGTCTATCAAATTAACATTGTATCTTGTATCCGTTGTTGACTGCAATCTATTTTATGATATTAAGTTCTTTATTGAAACTTAATTCTGGAAGAAGGACGGTCAGTCAGTAAGAAACGGTAAGAGAATTTCAAACTCTGTCCATTATTCTCTCTTCTCCCTTTTGATGATGTATGAATAAATCAGCTGCAATACCTATAGCTCAGAAACAAAACAAGAATAGACTCATATTGATAGTAACTTTTAGTCTTATATCTATGGTCTTATTCAAATAATAAGGTGTTCCCCTTCGTGTACCTACCACCTAGAGTGATGGTACATTCTTTCAAATACCTACCCTGTATGTAGCGAAAATCGAACGCAACCTCACAATAATTACCGTTATCTACGAGGTTATCTTTGAAGCAAACAATGGAATTTGTAGGTAACTAAGGAACTCACCTTTAAAATTATTAAATATCCGACAGGTAAAAAAAGGTAAATATTACTTTATAAACACTTATTGCACTAACAGATAAGTTTAAAACCACATTTAAAAACCACGAACTAAAAACAACTCGGATTATCCAATCACGTCAGGTGAATTTACCTGTGCGAGACACACCACAATATACACGAAACTGAAAAGTATTCGGATCCGTAGTATCCGTAGATTGTTTGTTTTCAAACCCACCCGCGAGTATCCATGACCGACGTCAATACAGCGATGTCATGTTTCTAAAATATCAACATATGCTAGATTTATATGATTTTCACTTATTATGTACAGGGGGAGTCAGAATGAGACTGACAAACTTCATACACGGATTCCTCACCTCATTCTGAGGTGAAAAGTTCCTATCCTACAAGGTGTCGGAAGTACGAAATGTTTCCAGAACCCCTGTAGCAAAAAATATGAAACTCGTAATACCGTTCCAGATTAATCAGAGTAATCACATAATGGAGTTTTAATTTCTCAATTTTGTAAACCAGTGGCGTATAAAGGGTGTATCTAAATAACACCGAAAAAATTCAAGGGGTGTTTCCTTGTGACATATTGTTACGACAAAGGGGTACTCTAGCAAATAAAGTTCATATAAACATATATGTGTCCTGAATTGCTCCGTTTTTGAGATATAGGATGTTGAAGTTGGAAGTATTAATTGTTTTCATTTATTACCCCTCCTGTATATATAAGCTTTCAAAAATCACACAGAGGATAAAAAAGTTGTCATTTTAATAGTTCAATCTAATAAAAATATGAAACTCAGAAAAACGAGTGGTGTACACCCTAACAACACAGGGATGTCCTAGGAACGTCCCTTTTTTGTCCCGCGGTACAAGGACATGATTGGGGCATCCAGGGGATGTCGCGCAGTGGTTGTCCAGTGGACATCCCGCCCGGTACATCCCTAGATTATCCTATTCGTGTCCCTAGAATATCTGATATCCATTCACATCAGAGTCATTGAATTTCATCAAAGTATTAAGTTGCATTTTTTTGAAAATGTTTGTTTTTCTTCCGGAAAATAATCGTGATGAAAATAAAAAATAAATTTTCAGAAGTTCTTAAGAAATTACCATTTTTCGCAAACAAAAATCGTACATGCATAATGCCCCTCATTTTTAAACACCCAAGAATGATATAATAATTATACCCAAATCCTAACAAAGTTGTATTTATTCAGGTTTATGTAGCAATATTTTATAACTTTCTTTTTAGGAATCCTGCCACTTACATATAATATTTCAGTATGTCTCATTCATAAAGACAAAACGAAGAAATGTACAGTATCAGAATATTTATTCCGGGCGTCCAGGGCCGGAGAGGAGCCAGCAATATTTTGAAACTTTCTTATTAGGGATCCTGCTGCCACTCACATGGTTCAGAATTAGGATTTTTGACAACCCTGTATCTATTTCAATTAAATATCAATTGATAGTACATGAAAAGTTGAGATAGGGACATGAAATCTGTTTCGATCAATCATGAATAGTTTCGACACAAAAAATTCTTAAAGTCAAAAAATTTCGATTTTTCACACCCTATGTCTTTGTTATAATTCCCGCTAGACCCCAAGTGTGATAGATCGATGGAATCAGCTCTTCAGGGAGAATCCGAAAATGGAATGATATACAGGGTGTTCTATTAAAAAATCAAAGTTAATTGTTGCTACTTTTCAATATAAGCGGCAACGTCGCAAGGCTAAGAATATTTTAGCTCGATAGAACACAACTAATTATTCAAGGCACCAGCTTCTCAGGATAGTCCTGAGTTGCGTTCTCCAGAAACGTCTAATGTACCATCCACCGTGAATCACCCTCTATATGTAAGTGGCAGGATCCCTAATGAGAAAGTTGTCAAATTTTTCTTGCCCCTGTTCGGCCCTGGACATCCGGGAACATTGTTTCGAAGTATATTCCTTCCTTGATTATCCTAAATCAACATTCTGGAAAATTGTTATCGCAGAATGCGTAACGAAAAAAA
Organism: Phaedon cochleariae; assembly: GCA_918026855.4. Lineage (NCBI taxonomy): Eukaryota > Metazoa > Arthropoda > Insecta > Coleoptera > Chrysomelidae > Phaedon > Phaedon cochleariae. The sequence continues at coordinate 24,234,187 of OU896710.1, forward strand.
TGAAAAATATTGCTGAACTTTATTGCTAAAGTAACTGAAGACTTGGCGTAGTTAGGGTCGTATATCGCCAGATTTTTCTTCATATTTCTCCTTATACACATGAATTGTCAAATGGGTGTATGACATCAATTAGTCTTATCAATATACCTGACCTAAAAGTCATAACATATTATGCATCATGCCTAAGTGTAGAGGTTCCCAAGATATTTGCAAAAAACTCAAGATATGTCTTGAAGTCGAGACCCAATTCGCTGCGTGCCATAATCTCATATAATGATGAACTTTTATGAGAAATCACATCTTCCAACCTCCTGAACATTTTTGAATGTTAATGAGATCGAAAGCATGGTACGGGTGAGTCAGAATTAGTTCGAGAAACTTCTATTGGGTACTTTTTATTCCACACTTCATTTCGAGGTGAACATTTTATATCGGAGTATGTCTTAAAGTACAACCTATTTGAGATAATAGTTGTCGAATATGTGAATTTGATCATTACATATTACTCGAACACGCAGGTATATGAAAAAAATCGAGAGGACCATACTTTACTCCATAATTTTCTTCTCATTTGTTATACTCAGTTGCAAAATTGAGGCTATTATGAACATTGGAACAAAAAAAGACACGGTCATTTTGATCATTCTCGGTGGAAAAATAGTCATTTGGTTTTACTAGGCAGAGAAGTACAACATTAAATGCCGCGGCTGACGCCGTTTCATAGCCTAGGTGTAGCCAAGGCAAGGAACATATAATTTTTTCTCCAAATTCTTTTCAAATTCACGCAAAGTCCAAATGATCCATCATTTTCTGTTCACCCAAAGTCTTTGTCAATTTTGATACCCAATTTGATTCAAATTACTTGGAACGTTGCATACCAACAAACTTTTTTGCCTAGACAGTAAAAGTACACCTTTTCTGCCTGTTAAGTGTCATTCAAAATACACTCTTAATGACATTTCAAAAAAAAAGACGTTCCAAGTATTTTGAATCAAACCATTGAAAACTGTTGTTTAAATAGTTTGATGGTTTTGACAAAAAGATGGCTTACTATACTATTAACCTCGAGTTTGTTGATTCACTTCGGACTCACCCACAGAATCTTTTTTTGAAATTCAAAAATAAAAACTCCCTGTGACTATACCCTGGTTAATCTGGATTGGTATACCAAGTTCCAATTTTTTGCTACAGGGGTTCTGGACAAATTTAGAAAAATCTTAATTTTTTTCGTACTTTCGACACACTGTATCTCAGTCTGGATGCATTTTAGGACATAAGTTGATAGGAACTTTTCACCTTAAAATGAGGGGAGGAATCCGTGCACGATTTTTGTCAATGTTATTCTGACTCACCCTGTATATTATATGAAAATGAATCATATAAACCCTAAAAATGTGACCAAAAGTAATGTAGCTGCTACACTCATAACAACAAGATTTTGTAGTTCTTCACCATTTCAAATCTACTTCGGAAAAGACTTGGTCATTAAATACGTGATGAAAACTTCACAAACGATAAGACGAAATTCTTAATCACGATAAGTATAGTTTATTGTACAGGGTGATTCACCATAAATGTCCCCCCCTCTAGCTCACTTATTTTTTAACCGATTTAAAAATTTGAAAAATCATCCAGAATGATTTTTTTGAAATTTTTTTCCCATTGCATCAGAAAATACAGGGTACTCGGAACAAATGATATTCAGAGTACTACTTGATTTTTTCAAATAGAACACCCTGTATTTAATTGTATTTTTAGATTCTCCCTGGAGAGCTGATTTCATCAATATATCACACTTGGGGTCTAGCGGAAATGATTACAGAGATATAGGGTGTTCAAACTCCAGATTTTTCAACTTTAGTATTTTTTTGTGTCGAAACTATTCATTATTGGTCAAAACGGCTCCGAAGTCCCTTTCTCAACTTTTGATTTACTATCTACTGACATTTAATTGGAACATATACAGTGTGGTTCAAGATTCAGAATTCTGATCACTTGTATCTGTTCCAATTATTAAATGTCAGTAGATAGTAAATCGAAAGTTAAGATACGGACATGAAAGCCGTTCTGGCCGATAATGAATAGTTTCGTCACAGAAAAATACTAAAGTTGAAAAATCTCGATTTTGAACACCTTATATCTCTGTAATCATTTTCGCTAAACCCCAAGTGTGATACATTGATGAAATCAGCTCTTTAGGGAGAATCTAAGAATACAATGAAAAATAGGGTGTTCCATTTAAAAAAATCAAATAGTACCCTATAGATCGTTTGTTCCGAGCACCCTGTATTTTCTGATGCAACAAGAAAAAAATTTCTGAAAAATCATTTTGTATGATTTCTCAAATTTTTAAATCGGTTGAAAAATAAGTGAGCTAGAGGGGGACATTTATGGTGAATCACCCTGTACGCAAGTGTATAAAGTTTGGAATCACAACAACAGTCATGAAATTGAAAATTTATATTGTATTTTTCGTTTTTCTTGGGTTTTTGGTATAGGCGAAAAAAAGTTCCGTGTCACACATGCACAAAACGCTTAAGCAGCCCTTAGCCTCTATATAATATATGCCCTTGCTTCGCTCGTGTAGCTGATAGTCGCGGGCAGCTAAAGCCCACTTTCTGCCCTTGAGACACAATATACTATAGAGTAAATTAGGTAATTTCGAAATCAATTCGAACATCGAATAAACTTCTGTGCTTGGCGTTCCATATACGTGACATTTTGAAAACTTCCCACTCTTAATATCTTCCTTTCAGTAAATAATATGAAAAATCGAGGAGACAGATTAATTCTATCTTCAAGGGGGGCACATGAAATGAATACTTCTAGCCCTCTTGGAGGGGCAGATGTTACCCTCAGAATCTCGAATGGAAAGGGGGCTAGAATAACACATTTTGAATGGCATTCAATTCTTTTTCCAACGGTGTCCTAGTTAATAATTTTCTGTTGAGCAGTTGCCGAAAAATGCCGTGTATAGAGAACTTCCCACCCTTAATATCTTCCGTCCAGTGAATGATATGAAAAATCGAAAAGATAGGTCAATTTAATTCTCAAGAGGACCTCTTTGAATGCATATTTTCAGTCCTCTTGGTTCAATTCTCTTTTCAACAGTACCCTAGTTTATCTTTTTTTGATGAGCAGTTTCCGCGAAAAGGCCGTTATAAGCTTACAGAAGTAATTATAGAAGATGCCTGCACTGAGATGCAGTCAAAATCTTTCTACCATTTGGACTGAAGAGAGAGTCGATACAATAATACTGACCTGAAAACTATGCATATCAGTGCAGGCACGTTATTCTGAATACTGTAGGTTCAGAACGGCATTTTTGGAAACTGCTCATCAAGAAATGAAAATCTAGGTTATTGTTGAAAAGAGATATTTGAACGTCCTCCAAAATGATGTGCATCTTGACCCTCCCTTTGAGGACTAAAAATCTGCATCTCAAGTGAATTCTTTATGAATGAAATTGACGTGTCCCAGCAAACATGATTGAGCGGTAAATAGGCGGCCGATTGCTGGTAACTGCGGTTAGTTGTCGGCAGCGGCACACCTATGTCGTTAAAATGTTGAAACGACATCGGTTTTGCCGCCATGGCTGAACGTACGCATGTTTATAATGGATGTTTGTTATTCAGCCAGAAATTGCCCGTTTAAAATTCCCGACAATCGTGCCGATGTCGCTTTGACGCAGTATGTATGTTGTTTACAGGTCAGTGGTAACTGAACCAAACGCAATGTTGGCATCACTGGGTTTTTGAGCATTGGTAGTACTGCTAATTTATTTTCGTGTTTTAGTTCTGTGTCCGTAGATCGCGTCAGTTGTCTGTCACTTGTCTTCAGGTATTTGTTAAACGGCGTGATAATATTAATATTATTTAGAAAAAGTTGGTGAGTTTTATGATTGATCCCAGCAAACTATCGTCCGAAATCAAGAATAATGATATATGTTATATAACAATAATTAAACTCGTTATTGTCTACCAATCCATTTTTGTGGTAATGATTTTGAGCTAAATATTTGTTCATTACCCTATATTATAACAATGATGCTCCAATGCGAAGTTCAGCTCTTTACCTATATTCGAAAAATATTTGATTCACAGTAATAGATCAAACACTGGAAAAGTAATGTGGCTAGAACATTATCAGACTAAACCTATTCTACGTCGTCGAATCAACAAGTTATGATAGGTATATCGTATATGATCAAATATCAAATATAATTGAAGTATTGTACTATTTCAATTCTGTTGACTGATGGATTCGTAATAGTATCTTTCAAGTTTCGCAGTAGCCTAGTGGTATAAGCGTCTGACAGTTGATTGGATATCCGTTCGATCGCAAGTTCGAGTCCGACTCCCGACTATATCTTTTTATTTCTAACCGAATAGTGTCGGTAGATAGTCGGGCGGCCTACTAGCGGCCGGTGCGACACGGGCTAGCCGGGCCGACGATGTATCATGATTGTGGCCCGCTGATGTTGACTGTCGGCAGTTTTTGGAGGGCGTCTAAAGGCCCGCGCGATACATGTTTGCTGGGGTTCTTTCGATGTTTCATATCATTTACTGGAAGGACGATATTAAGAGTGTTAAGTTTCCTGAGTGACACGACATTTTCCGAAAATTGCTCAACAAAAAATGAGGGTACCGTTGGAAAGAGAATTGAACGCCGTTCAAAATGATGCGCCACCTGACCCCTTATTTCCATTCGAGATTCTGAAGTTAACATCTACGACTCCTAGAAAGTTGAACCAAGAAGGCTTACACTGATTATTTTAAGTGTCTTGCTTGAAAATAAAATCGAAGGATAATATTGGGAGTGAGAAGTTTTCGAAATGTTACCCTGTACACCATAGCTAAGGTCCTACGATGTTCCATACTTCCCCTTCTGAGTACAAGCAAATCCTTCTGGAGAGGCATGAGGTAAGTGGAAATAAAGAGATTCAGAGGCAGACCCACCTCGGAAACCCGCGGAGGCACCCCCACCCTGCTGTTGTCGAAGGGGTGTGGTGCGCACAGTTTCATATACACATTTTTTCTCATAAACAATAAGAGATAAAGATTTGCGGTCTTCGCCAATCGAATGGCAATCAAATTTCACATCTGAAAAAAATTTTTTGACTGATCAGAAATCCTAATGTTAAATCCCACAACAACAAATATGAAAGGGGAACTCAATGCTGTCACGTTTTCCGTTATATTTAAGGACGGCTCAAAAAATCAAATATCTATCAAATCAAAATATAAAATATCTTGGAAGGAAGAGCTCGACATTTTTCCTATCGACTGATGTATATAGTGAATACGAAATTCATATACAGGATGAGTCATAACTATTGGGACATATTCTGAGGGCGGATTGTTTAGATCAAAATATGGCGATAGGATCGAGCATGCCTCAATAAAATATTGCTGTGGAAAAAGATACCGCGCGTTAGAGTTGAAAAGTATTTTTCGTCTTTTGCTAATAATCTCACTTAATATCTATCAATTGTTATCAAATTCGGCAAACGGGCATACTTTCATACGGGAAATATTAGTTTATGTATTATTTTACAGTTTGTGACAAAGGGAAATCGACTGATAACTTTTTTTGACGATAATTTTTCGTGATTTTTATTGGAAAATATAACATGAATATAATTTCTACGTAATATTGGTACTCTTGTTTAAAAACTATTATTATCACCTGTTTTCGAGAAGAACGCAATTGAACAGTTCAAAGGCACGGAAGGGGATTCCAAATACTAGTTAATTTTCGAAAGGTGTGCTTCAGACTATCAGATAATTATTGTTGGTGAATTACTTTTGTTCATGTCAGTGAATACATTTTGTTTCGAGTTTATAGTCAATACTTCGATTGAAGCGCGCAGTATATTTTTAGACAGCAATATTTTATTGATGCATATTTGGTCCTATTGCCCTATTTTGATCAAAACAATCCGCCCAGAGCCTATGTCCCAATAGTTATGACTCACCCTGTATATATGGTATACATTAGCCTATAAAGACATATGGTGGTAAAATGGAATGAACTCAGCCTTCATAAGCGATTTGATTTCCCAAAAATGGAAACAAACATCGACATTAACTCCAGTTAGAAAAACATACCTATAACTTATCGAGAGAAATGCATGTTATTATATACTATCAACCGAAGCTCATACAGAATGCGGTGCAGATTTGAACAAAAAGTGGTCTGTTGAAATGTGTAAAAATGTTCCTGGTGTTTAATATCGGATGAATTCTACAATTCATTAAGTCATTGAAAACAACTAATTTCACTATATATACAGGGTGACAATGAAATAAATACAAATATTTCAAACACTGAGAAAGCTCGACATATACATATACCTACTATCGAATGACACCAATGAAAAAAATCTAGGGATCAAAATGAAATTTGGGGTAAAAACGCTTTTTCCAACAAAAGTTCTACACTGTAGCAATTCTGGCGTCACCTCTATTTGAATTCCTGTGCGGGGGCACAATCACGAGGATTTAATTTATTCAGAGTGTTTTATTATTTTCCGTTTTTTGTTTAATCTTCGGGATGAAATTTCTCGTCAATAAGAAGGATTAGAAAAAATCTTGAGATTTTGAGAATATTATTTAGATTGTATTATATCGATGTTTTTTATCACTTGGTGCGCACGAAAGGAAATCTCTATAATGTTCGAAGAACATCGTGTGTACCTAGGAAAGATAGGGAGAGAAGGTAGGTGTTGTAATCTTTTTTAACTTTTGAGGAATATAAGTTCTTGGAAATACTTGATTAGGAATCGAATTCCAGAACTTTCCTGTGCTATAGAGAAACGAGTTCTGATATAGTGCTGTTCGACATATTTCGAGGTTGACAACGAAAGAATGTGCTGACTGCGCTTGTCGATATTGTCTGGCTGGTATTGCTATAGTCGTGGAATGATAGCAGAGATTCCTGAAGAACATTTCCCGTGGAAGTTTTGATAAAAATGTGGTAGGTCGCCGACCTTTCTACGATTTCCCAATGATTTCAAAGTGTTAGTGAGTGTGGCATCACACAGTAGGCGAATGAATCTTCCCTGGATGAAATCTAAGAGCATCAAAGTATGTTTCAGTGCTGAACCCCATATGTAAGAATAGTATTCTAGAACAGGTCGTATCTGTTCTTTGTGAATCAAGAGAAGCTGTTGAGGAGTAAAATAACTCTTCGCACGGAATAAAAATCGGAGTTTTTGTGAAGCAGCTTTCGCGATGGATCTGACATGATTATCCCATGAAAGAGTTAATGCTGATGGAGACACCGAACATGGAAATAGTTGACTTGATGGGAATGTTGGTATCAGACATTGTTTTATCCCGCATACTGAGTTCTGCCTTTCTAGAGGAAATACAGGCGTGAGCTTTCGCGGCGTAGAATTTAGGTTGTTGGTTCCCCAGGCTTCGAATTTAGCAAGATCTCCATTGACAGCAATGACCTGCCTTCGCCGCGAGTTCTTTCCTAGAAGTTTCCTAGAAATAAATGGGAATTCTGGAAGAGAACGCAGTATGGAGGGTACTATCATCTGCAAAACTGTGGATAGGGCAAGTGGTTGCTCCAAACAGATCATTGATATGAAGTAGAAACAATGTTGGTGCCAAAATTGATCCTTGTGGAACGCCGGAATTGATAGCAATGGTTTCAGACTATACGCCGTCCACCACCACGTGGAGTGATATGCCTGAAAGCAAACTCAATCGAAGATGGCATAGCTGACGTGGCAAGCCGTATGATGGTAGTTTGTAGAGGAGTCCTTGGTGCCAAACACGGTCGAATGCTTTCGATATGTCTAAACGCCACAGCTAGAGATTCCCTATTCTTTTCTAATGAAGCTTGCTATACAGGGTGTCCCATAAGTAATGAATCAAAAGAAGTGGGGTGGTAGGGGGGGTCATTTGTAATCAAACTAACGGTATATGTTGTTATTAAATTATTGATGGTTCAAAAGTTATTGAATTCTTATGAATAATGCGACCCATTCGAAAAAGAAAGCTGTTTTGAATAACACCATCTCGGAATCTGTATTAAAATGGACAACTTTTTCAAATGATCGGTTATCTTCGAGGGGTAGTTTCTGAATCTGCCAGCGGCATTTAAAAATCGACTCAAATAGTTCATTCGATGACAAAACTCAAGGAAAACAAAGTATTCTCAGAAAATTATTTCTGGTGAAAGGTGCATCCATGTGGATGAAATTTGTGAACGAGAAAATCACAAATGTGACATAGTTTTTTTGTAATTAATTCTTTTTATAGTAATGAAAAAACACTAATAACTTTTGAACCATCAACAATTGGATAACCACATATACGGTTAGTTTGATTTGAAATGACCCCCCCTACCACCCCACTTCTTTTGATCCTCAACATATGGGACACCCTGTATATGGGTGACGTAGGCAAGTAGATCTCCAGTTGAACTCCGGCGGAAAAAGCGATATTGTCTATCATTGATGATCCTTGAGCTTTCCCGATATTTGATAAGCTCAATGTGGATGGCTTTCTCCATTACTTTGGAGATAACTGATAACAGGGCAATAGGCATGTAGTTGTTGGAAGGTTTTTGTTCCTTTTCTTGGGGATTGGTTGGACTCTAGCTATCTTCCAGCATGATGGAAAAGTTCCAGCTTTGTAAAAGATGGTAATAAATAACAATAGGTATCAATTCAGATGCACATTTTTTGAGGATAATGGGTAAAATTCCATAAGGGCCGTTAGACTAAGCAAAATGCGTCTGATAGTGCGTTGACAAAAGACGATCTCGGGCATTAGACTTTCAACGTCTGGAATGTCGGGGGGGCACTTTTCCTTGGGAATCTAAAGTAGAGTTTGCAGCAAACATCTCTACAACAATATTTGCTCTCTGCTGCAATGTTGTTGCTAAAGTGCCGTCAGCTTAAGAGATTGGTAGAAATGAACTGTTGGTGAAATTGCTCCCGATTGCTTTAGCGAGGGACAATCTATGAGTTTCGATCTCATTTTGGTATTGTATGTTTCTATTGTTTGGCTGCAGTTATTCCTGGCTAGAGCAGAATACGCTAGGAATGACCAACTGCATCCGATTATCCGACCCATCATCGCTCTCGAAATTCCTCTTGAGCAGGTCGTCTTCTAATACCATGGAGTCCCACTGACTCCAGTATGCCTTGAAAGTCTGTGAAAATGGTGCTACTTCTTGCCAAGAACGGAGGTGATTTGCTTTCTTCCATTCTCGAAGCTTCCGAAGTTCTGGGTCCTTTTCTTGCTCTTGCTTGATTGTCGCAGGTAACAAATCTTCATTGACAACGGTGGTTCTGCAGAGGGCTAATTCCTTATTATCCATACGACTACAATGTGAGCACTCAGGTGGACATGTCCTTCTGGATAATGCATCTGCATTCTTATGGCTCATCCCCACTCGGTGTGCTATCTCGAACTCATATTCCTGGAGCCTCTCGATCCTACGAGCTACTTGGCCTTCGGGGTCCTTAAAATTCATGAGCCACTTCAATGCAGCCTGGTCCGTCCTGAGTAGGAATTTTCGTCCATAGAAGTACTTATAGAAGTGCTCCACTGATTTTACCATGGCCAATACTTACCTCCTGGTAACGCAGTAGTTTCGTTCTTCCTTCGATAGCACCTTGCTGAAGTAACCGATGACTCGCTCTCGCCCATCTTGATACTGCGAAAGGGCTCCACCAATGCCGATATTACTAGCATCTGTGTCAAGAATGAATTGTCCTTGTGAAAGTGGATACCCAAGAATCGGTGTCGTGGTCAAGCATTCCTTCAGAGCATCAAAGGCGGCCTGGCATTCTGGATCCTAGTGGAAGGGGCGTGCTTCCTCGGTGAGACGACATTCGAACGTAACGTCGATAATAAGTGCAGAGTCCAAGAAAGCTCCTGAGTTGATGCTTATCTCTTGGTACTGGCCATTGCTCCACTGCTCGTACCTTCTCAGGGTCGACTTCTACACCCTGTCTTCCTACGACGTGTAGTTGACCCGTGTCTGCAGCAGATGACATTTCTTCAGATTGAGTGTGAGGTTTGCAGCCTGAAGTCTCTTGAAAACTTCCTCTAGGTTAGCCAGATGTTCTTCGAGAGTTTACCGATCACGATGATGTCTTCCAAATAAACCAGGCATGTCTTCTAGGAGAGTTCCCCCAACACATTCTCCATGATTCGTTCGAAGGTGGCCGGAGAGTCCGAAAGGCATAACCTTGAATTGCCATAATCCAGTGCCGATGGTGAAAGCTGTCTTTTCATTATCTGCCGGATCCGTTTCCACCTGCCAATTCCCACTTTTCAGGTCCAGAGTGGAGAAAAGATTCGACTCCGCCAACGTGTCGAGTGTGTCGTCAATTCGAGGCAAAGGATACTTGTCCTTCTTCATCAAGTTGTTCAATCGGTGATAGTCCACGCAGCAACGAGTGTTTTCATCTTTCTTCCTTACTAGTACCACTGGTGATGCTCAAGAACTATTGGATGGCTCGATTACCTCGTCTTGTTCTATATCCTGGATGATCTTTTCTGCAATTCCTCTCTTGGCCTGTGGCAATCTTCGGGCTCCATACCGCATGTCGAGGCGTTTGACGAGATGATCGTAGCTATCGGCTTCTACCTCCGGAATGGCTTGCAAGATGCTCAGTACATCACCCCACAGATCTACTGCAAGAGCTACCACTTTCTCCTTTGATGTCCACCCATTGGCTTTGGAAGCTGCTTCGAACTGCTTCAGATTGTTTGGCCATGATGTTTTTCCATCAAATATAGGAAGCTTCCCTCGATTGATAGTAGTCACTGCATCTGGCCATACTGTGGTTCCAATCATGAGTCGTTGACCATTTCCAGACTTCTCCAGCACAGCTATTCTTTCTATCTGGGTGGTGAATTGAGTTGAAACTTGAGCTATAATCTTATCTTGCTGAGACACGATCTGTTCTTGCTGAGCAACGATCTGTTATTGCTGAGCAGCGATCTGAGTCATAACCTCTTTCCGATGTGTTGATATCTGAGTCAATACTTCTTCTCGTTTGGCTGATATCTGGGAGGCGATCTGATCTTGCTGAGCGGAAATACTTGCCAGACCCTCTTCTCGCTGAGCGGACATCTGAGCTAATACATCGTCTTGTTGGGCTGACATTTGAAAGGCTATCTGATCTTGCTGAGCTGAGGTTTTCTTCTACTGAGCACGCAACTGATCCGCGATCTTCTTTTGCTGAGCCACCATCTGATCCGCCAATGTCCTGTCGTTGAGCCGCTATCTGGTCTGTGATCTCTCCCTGCTGAGCCACCATCTGGTCCGCAATGTCCAGTCCCTGAGCCGCTATCTGGTCCGTGCTATTGCCTTGCTGAGCCGTTATCTGTTCAGAGATCCCAGCCAACATCGATTCCGCTGAAGCTGGTTCCTCGAAGATGAACGTCTCTGGATCTTGACCTACGCTCACCATAAATTCTTTGGGACTATGCTGAAGTTTTGCCTTGATCCCTGTTGTTTCTAGATCTCTCTCCTCCAACTCGCGTTTCAAGTCCGCCACTCTCAACTAGTGCAGTTTCTTTAGCGGTACAGTCTGTTCACTTCACACTGGAATATCCCACTACTGACACCAATTGTTACGTTATTCGGGTGCAGAAGCGAACACGGCACTATTTATTTCCGAACTGATTTATTTTAACTTGAGGAACCCTAATTAATATTCAACTAATAGCAACTATTTATGTAAAATGATTCATCACGCGGTATATGACTGTCTCTCTGACACTCGCTGCTTCACTGACTGACGGCAGTTGTCCGGCCGTCCATATAATATATGAGATCCCTTGGTAGGCTTTGCTTCTCGAACTCTCTCGAATAATTTTCCGTACCCTTATTTTTGTTCTAGAAGCTTCTTAGAACAATACCGCTCACTCTAATTGTTCCATCGATTGTTTCCAGAACATTCCAGAATCTTCTGTCACGTTATTTGTCACCGCGACATACATTGAGTGTTCGGAAATAGGCTAGTACTGAATTCTGAACATGAAAATGGTTAATTCAAGAATAATTAATGGAAACATCTTGTAACTGATTTGATTGCCAACGTCACCAATTGTCACTGAGAACTGAAAAGTTTCAAGACAAATACGACTTTGCTATTAAAATAACCATTTTTTATGTTGAAAACGCCGGGAGCAGATTCGTTCCCGAAACTTCCAAAAAGGTAAGTGAAAATACGATACTTTTTCTATATACCTTTATTTCTCTTCTCCAAACTTTTTTCAATACAAATTGTCACTGAAAAGCTAGAGAATTTTTCTTTTTGGCTCTCTGATAGGAACATTTCTTGAACGCAGTGTTATTTTGGGGCAAATCATCTGATTTGTCCTCACAACACGTATATTGAAATAATATTCATATTTTTATTTTATAGAAAAGTGGAGAAAATCCCAAAAAATTTGGAAAAATGAATGTACCACCTAGTCGATTAACCTACAGACAGTATTTATGTGTTATTTAGCTGAACGACAACAAATAATACGGATACATTATTCTGTTTTCTCTTAGAATTGATGAAAGATTTTATTGATATTCACACTTGCTCACACATGAAGGCCGAAATGAATTAGATGGCGGACACTGGTGAGATGAATTTCTACAGTTCAATGTAAACAAGGTTTTATAGAGGACCATGCAGGGTTATCATCATAATAACGAATAATTGGTAAGAAATACGCATTGCTATTGGTTGGATTAACGAAAAGGTCACATCCCATATAGCACACGACGTCCAATAATCTAACATGGACGTTCAATGGATCTACAATTGAGAATATATTTCACGTTCAATATTGTATGTCATATGCATGTCCATTGGAAGTACAATATGTCAGATCATAAATCAAGCATTATTAGAGAATGACGCCATTGTAATTTAGAAAATAGAAAAGGACAGAAATTCAGCTATGTCCGAACTCTCATCTACTAATACCATCCAGTGACTACTTATCAATAGTTTCAGTTACTGTATCTTAACTGTGACTTGATAATGAGTAGCATTTTGATCAGTAAATATTATTGTTTTTGTATTTGATTTTTGATTATTCAAATTCAACCGAAATTAACGAAATTCCACTTGACTTTCTGATCAAAAATTCATTTATGAACCATATATTATGTTATATTGGGAGATTTAATTAAACCAGATGCATTTCTTGCGAAGCTTTTACTATCAACTCACATCTTCAGTTAACGACATTTCAAACATAACCAAGATTTGTGAAAATCATTTTTATCCACTTGGGTTTCATTCTCATATGGTATATGCCAGATGTCATCGTTTTTCTGTGACACTGAGGTAAATGAAGGTGGAATTCTGAAAAAAAAAGAGAAACTGCTTATGATAAAAATAATATGAATATTGGGTCGACAAGAAACATATAGCATTTATGTGATAATAAAAATGTTTGGCAGTTGTACTATGAATTCATGTTCATCACAAAGAAAGTTGAAAGAAAACCCAATCACGAATCTGTAATCTCCGTCGCGAACTCAATTCTTTTGCAGATTTTTTCAAAATGTTACTCAGCGTATGTAAGCTGAGTTATTGAATATGTTGGTTTTTGTTGTATTTTCAATATAGGCATCGATAGGTACATGTAGGCCGGCGTACCTCAGTGCTTCGATGCTTCAATATCGATTCACGTCGAGGTATCGATCGTGGGTTCGAGACCCACGAACGCAGACTTTTTTTGATGGCCTAAGAAAGTGTTTGGGATCACACGTTAAAAGGTAAGGCCCCCGTCATTCCTTGCTCGCACAAGTCTTTCGAATACTTCTGAGGGTTGCTCGTAAGGGGGCAACCGAATGACGGATAGAACAATTTTAGAACAATTTTTAGGTAGGTACGATAAATAAATACATTAATATTAATCTACGATCCTACAACCACAATTTGATTGGTAGCATAATACTTCCGTAGTAGGTATAAGAGTTTTAAATCCATGGTACCTATGAGGTTATTTTAATAGTTTTCCAATGTGCTCAAATTATGATGACTCATGGTCTGTTATTATCTATCCAAAGTCAATTGGAGCATATTCCGCACCACGCGGCGTCGGCGGGTTTGAAGTTCCTTTTGAATTGAGTGCACGCGCAGCTCAAAGCACACCAATTGACTTCCGATAAAATATACCAATCTATGTGGAGCTGGAAAATTCGAGAACATGAGTTGACAAATGAATGGACATGTGAATAAGTTGAAATTTTGGAAATTCGATTGATCGAAAAGTTGACGAGTTTTGAAGCTGAAGATGCATTTGGATATTATGGGGCACTGTTCTTAGGGTAAATATTCAATGAATTTATATTTGTTCCTGTTTCAAGAGGGTTGTAAGAGGGTTATTTTTCATGTATTCACCATTATGATCAAATTTAAGTTAAATATACATATAATTGTGCTGAATTTTTCGAAGCGAACAAAAATATGAACATGAGACATATGAGATGACAATATGAAGAACATGAGAATTAGAGAGTTGAAATGTTGGAAAACGACAAGTTGAAATTGTATAGGAATTATAGATTTGGTGATATATGTTTGAGAGTATACCTCGGAGTAAACCGCTGGTGAATATATAGAGTTACTGTTCCATTCATTTTCTATGAGATGGTGGGAAGTTCTGGAGCAAAAGAATTGAAACATAAAAATGTTGATTATGCTTATAATAGCATAGTTTAGATTGTTGAGAATTATGTCGATGTTCCGGATCATTGCATTGCATTTATTATGCAAATGAAACTTTAATCGATATTAACAAAAAATATTTATAACAACATAGTAATTTTTTATATAATAAATAGTGAAACACCCTGTAACAGACAGGAGTCACATTTCATCTAGGTGATTTGGGTTAAATCTTCATATTTTGAGCTCAGGATTTTAAAGCTGAAATAGATATGTCAAATTACACTGACTGATATATCTACAGTGTGACCCACTTTTAATGGAACCACCCCTGTATCTTACGTATTCGTTGGGTAAGGAACCTGAAATTTGCTGGAGCGAGAGATATACCAAAAATGCACTTTATGAGCGAGTGGGGTCATCTTCAGTGATATACACTGCTCGCCAACAGCCATGAAACTACCCCAATTTCCGGAAAATGATATTAGGAGTCAAAATAGGTCGAAAATCACTTCAGATTTGGAATCATGGCGCCCAATTTACTAACTATTCAAATTTTTCTTGGAAAATTTTCAGTTCGGAAAAATGAAATTTTGTCGCATTTTTTATGGAAGAACCCCCGTATCTCACGTAATTGACTTTATCTTTGGACTTTCTCTTCCTCCGGCAAATTTCAGAACCCTACCTCAATAATTACATGAGATACGGGGGTGCTTCCATAAAAAATGCGACAAAATTTCATTTTTCCGAACTGAAAATTGTCCAGGAAAAATTTGAATAGTTAGTAAATTGGGCGCCCTGATTCCAAATCTGAAGTGATTTTCGACCTATTTTGACTCCTAATATCATTTTCCGGGAATTGGGGTAGTTTCATGGCTGTTGGCGAGCAGTGTATATCACTGAAGATGACCCCACTTGGTCATAGAGTGCATTTTTGGTATATCTCTCGCTCCAGCAAATTTCAGGATCCTTACCCAACGATTACGTAAGATAAAGGGGTGGTTCCATTAGAAGTGGGTCACACTGTATATACGGGGTTATCTAGATGTTCCTATATCTATATACAGGGTTATCTAGATGTTCATACATCAATTATGAGTTCGATAAAAAAGTGTGAGGAAATACAAAAGAAATTGTCGTCGATATAAGTTACAGAAATCTATGAGCTACAGCAACAAAAAGTACACCATAAAGTATTCTGGAGAAGGAAGTTCAGGAGTTTTTACAAAAATATGATACCCTCAACGACTTAGAGAAAATGCACCGTTCTCGAGTAAAATGGATTTCTAAGAAAACATACATGCAAATTGAATGTTGTGTATCATTGAATACTATTTTATTTGATGTGCCATAAATAAATAGGTGAGTACATTTTGCTGAATAGTATACACGAAACAAGATTCAGTCGATTATTTTAGTTCATAATACAGTTGTTGAAAAGAATTTTTTTTTTAAATCGTTCCAGGAATATCATTCTCATGGAAGAACAAAGAAGAAAAGGCAATTTATTTTATACCGAGATTCCTTGGAAGCTGATTTTTGACCTACGTTTCTATGAAGTTTCCGTTTTCTATTATATGTCCTTGAATATTTGTTCAAAATTAGGTTTTCAACTTTATTGTTGTCCAGTCTTCCAAAATTGCATGTTTTCTCAAATTCTCATTATCCTTAATATCTCAAAGTTTTCTGTACATCAATTTTTCAAATCTTCAACCTGTTCGTTGTTCAGCTCTCTGACTATTTCATCATTTTCACTTTTATATTGTTGAATATCTCAATTCTTACTCTTTACAATTTCAACCCTATTTCAACCCATTTCTCGGAAATTTTCAACTTTCTAATGTTGAATCAGGAAGACAATTTTTCAACTTTCGAAATCATCCAACCTCAAACTTTTCAAATTTTCAATTCCTCAACCTGTTTCTTATTCATTTTATTGTCCACTATTTCAACCCTTCGACTTCTCTAATATTCAGCGGAGTATTCATCTCCTACTCTCCAACCCTTTATATCTACAATTTTCAAGTATTATCCAACTGTTGTTACAAATTTTCAAGTTTTCAGATTTGCTTCCCATACTTCATTTGTGTCAAAATTTTCAACTTCTCAACTCTTTAACCTTCTTGTTGTTTTCTTCCTAAATTATGCCTCAGATTCTCAATATCCCAAATCTCATAGTTTTCAGCTTTTCTTTACTTCAACTTCTGAATTATTGGTTCTCAATCAATTGAAATTAGAAGCTTTTATTTAACTTGTTCGGGTGGAATTTTTCAACTCAATTTTGAAGTAGATATCTTCAACCGATTGAGCTGAAATGTTGTATACACGTTCAGTTTGGATGACAATGCACGATAAGGTGCGAAATAGTTAGCGAACCATACAAGATGGCGGAATAGTTATTATTTATGCACTTCTGCAATATGGATATCAAATGGAAAGGCTTGTTGAGAATAATTATATATCATGTGACATCACTCCAAATTCAATATGGAGCACTATTGAAGTTTTTTGTGCTTTCCTATAAAATAACAGGGTTCGCTGAGAATAAAAATGCAGGTCCAAAACAATCGAATCTAAGCCTGTAACATCGATTGATTAACTTTGATTTGTATAGGCTACGATTGTCACGCGACAATAATGAATGTCGGTGCGATGGCCAGCGATAAATAAGGAGCATAGTGGAAGGAGAAGATGGTGTGCTCAACAGAAAGCTCAAACTCGTCTTGTTCTGCGCATGACGTCAGCTGGGATATATCTGTCATCATAAAAATAATCTACTTGTCAACTTCTCAACATTTCAACACATTCTTTTATCATTGTGGAAATGCTGTAACTCATAACAGGTTTAAAGTGTGCAAGGCGCTGAAAAAAACAACAGACCGGTCTGGAACTCGAATGAATTATTCGCACTAAGGATACAGAGACATCTGTGAATTTTCTGTTTCACTAATTTCGGTGTTGACCTTCTTATTTACGGTGTATATCTAGGGAAGTGAATGGGTATGAAAGCTTTGAAAAGGAATATTCTCAGATATACAGGGTGGTGCAATAGTGCGTCGGAGCTCTATAGTGCGAGTGCTATAATAGCTAGAAACATTATTCAAAAACTGATATATGAATGAAGACAACAAGGTCCATAGCTAGAAAATATTTCCGCACATACAGGGAGCTTCGAAAAAAATCTAGAGAGTCGGGAGCATTTTTTTTAGGCATCCCTGTAACCTCCGGCCACCCATATTATCATCGACCATATCTCGATCATATCAAAGTCATGAAATTTTTTGTCGAAATAATGTCATCTGCAGATGCGTACCGAAAAAATCACTGTCGTCGCAACTATGAAATTAAAGAAGAAATTATCATAAAATTATCTGATGGAAAGATGCGTGATATTTCTGAAGAATTTCCATGCCCCCAGAATTTGTGTATGTATGTATATGTATAAATATGATTTTCCAATTCATAACTTTTTGAAGAGATTTTTCTCGAGTTTTTGGAGTTTTTTGTCCATGTGATGCAGAATTCAAACACTAACATCTTTTGTCTCGACATCCATATTGATATTCGTAACCATTATCGAATTATTGAACTTTGAAAATTATATGATGTTTATTTAAATTGATGAACATTTCAATCTGTTATCAGAACAGATAGTCTATGAATATTTGGGGAGAAATAATTGAAGAACATGTAATAGAATCACATTTCGTCGATGGTACCTTGACAGGAACTGTTTATTCGAACTTCATGAAGATCTATCTGCCGCAATTATTGATGCTGAAAGCAATAGAATGTGGTTTCAGCAAGATAGAGCTGCACCACATTATTTGAGGCAACACTTGAATAATATCAAAACACCTCGATGAATTGAGAGAAAGACCCACTGAAGGGTCTCCTAAATCCCCTGATTTTACAAGCATGGATTTTTTTTATGGGGATACATGGAGGAATTTGTGTTTGGAGATACAAAAACAATAATTGCAGGCTTAATCGGCAACATATGGAGCGCCGATCATAATTTATTGAGTTTTTCATTTGAAATTGCATAATTTCATCTCAATATTTCGCTTGTGAATTATAATTCTGAATCCAAAATTCATTAGTTAAAGATCATGTCTCAAAATGACGAGTACCCAATTCGATTCAGCTTTTTATGCATATTAAAAATAGGTAATCGCATTTTGGAAATTCGAAAATTCAGGATGTTCCTTTTGGGCCCCAGAAATATGATCAAATTTCGTAAATCTGGTCCTGAATTTTTCTCGTAACTGATAGGTGAGTCGCTTGGGTAGAAGAAGGAGAACTTGTGTAAGGAATTTCAACAAGAATTTAGCAAAATTGATAAAACACCCTATCGTCGAAAATAAAACTTGTTTGACCCACAAATATGGTATTTCAGAACCACCCTGACGGTCTCTATCCATCGTTGATGTTTTTCCGTTTCCCAATGGGGCACCCTGAGGTAGGAAACTACTATTCGGCTAAAAGAAGAATGGAATGCTGATAATGAAAATAGGGATAAAATGAAAATAGGATATGAAATGAACGAAATGCGAATGCGTATGTAAATGCGAATGTCACTGCTAATTCGAGAATGAGAATTTGAATGAGAATAGGGATGGGGATATTGATGGAGAGCTGACGTAGCAGATGGAGATGAAGGTGTATGTATATCGTGGAAATGAACAAATGTACAAATATATAATCTAACTAGCTGACTTGGCAAACGTTGTTTTGACATAAAACATAATTTTTAGAATATATTTAACTAGTTAAATGTTCTTCAACACAATTTTATTACTTCATTTTCTAGTTCTTTTTAGTTTGTTCATATGTAAAAAAGCGTGTTTCATTAGTTTCTCAAACTAATCAATTTATTTCCTACTTCTTTTTAGTTCGGCAATCTCTCTCTCAACTTTTTTAAACTACTCGTTATTTTCTACTCACTTCTATCTAGTTTTTAGTTTTAGTATTACAAAAGCTGACCCGGCAAACGTTGTTTTTCTATATAAATTTATTTCTAGAAAATATGTTTTTAGTTAAATATTTATCAACACACTTTTATAAATTTTTTTCTACTTCATTTTAGTTTGGCTATCCATAAAAACGTGTTTCTTCAGTTTTTCAAACTACTTTTCATTTTCTACTTCTTGGTTCGACAATTTATCTCTTTAGTTTTCTTAACTATACTATATATTTTCAACTTCTATTTAGTTTGGCCTCAAGTTTGGCTACCAATAGAAGCATGTTTCAATATGGTTTTTGAAACGCCATCATGAATTTTCCAATTTTAGAGAACAATTGAAACGGACCATAATTACATAGAACTCTTTAAGCAAAATACAACACAAGTGTCATAAAGTCCTTCAAAAGACGAAAACAGGTACTATAATAGGTACAACATATTAAAAGTTACTAGGTAAAGCTACTCTCATATAATTCAATCTTATACTATCCAAACTGTTTTAATACATAGTCTCTGCTTTTTTTTTCAAAAAGGTTCAGTCATGAGGTTTTTTGTTTCAGTGGGTAAGCTATTGAAAAGTATTAATAATAATATAAAAATCATTTGTAGTTCGAGTTCCAGTTTCATGAATGTGTACATTTTTTATATTACTTAATTCATCACTGAGGTAGGTTGGTAACATAGTGCATGGTATTGTGTAAATTCACTCCAATAACTCTGATACAACTTGGGCATTTTTTTATAGAAGAGTATATACGCTTTTCTAATGATGATCAAATCTGATGAAATTTTTGAAACACGACTATCGTTGCATTCGTGCCAGAGTACGGATGTTTGCAGTAGGCTGTATAGTGACCACTGATGCTGTGGTTCGAGATAGCATAAAGATCGTAGTGGAATGCTACACTTCCATCGGCAGCGTAATGACTCATATCCAGTCTGTCTAAAGGTACATTAACTAAGACGTTCAGTTTTTCTACGAACCGATCCAGCGGTAAACGTTTCAGATGGATGACAAGAATTTCAGGGAACCTCTGACTAGATAATGACTTACATTTTCGCCTTTCCTTGCATTTGGAGCAAGTAGGCTTGTCTTCGCCATCCAAAGACTCATCTCTGGTTAATGAGTCCAAGCACTGAAACACACTGATTTTGCGCTTTTGCTGTGGTATTGACAATGACAAATCCCAAAGGGGATCAAACGTCACTGAGGAATAGCAGCAATACGTGCATTTCAATGATGACTTGAGCAGACCAACGAAATTATTGACTATCTTCGGATTATTCACTTTCAAGAATCTCGACCATGATTCCGAAGCCTTTTCGTTGACATCCCAAATTTCATCGGTCTGTAAACTTAGGATCCGGCTTCTCGATGACCTCATTGATATCCTCGTGCAACCTCAAGTGCAGAAAGCGCAGGAACTCTTGAGAGTCTTGCTGTGCATTGCCGATGAAGCACGGCGCAATTTTTTGAATTGTGCACTTCGAAGAGATCATATACACACCTTGGTCAGTCGAATCCTCCGACCACAGTTCTTTTATGACTTCTGCGAAAGCCTTTATCAAAGATTCCTTCGTACTGGATATGTTCGTGTTGATGTCTGTTATAAAAGTCCATTCTCAAATACTCCAGCAACCACTTAGTGTGAGACAGGCACTGAATTATCTGTTCATGAAACACGTGTCTCCAGTGTTTTTCAAGCCGTTGGTCCCTTAATCTTCCAGGATATTGAATAATCTTTGGACCAGTATTCACAATTTCTATCGCTGGATGAATTGAATAGGTTGAATAGGTTGACTGGTGATTCGAATATGACTTAAAGACGCTTGATGTGGGTGGGAGATCAACAGCATGGATGGGTTTAAAGAGTTCACATGAATCTTCTTGTGTAGATCTGCTTGCACAAGTCCGTGTTTTTATTGAAAAAGCATCACCCAGTACATACAAATTTTTTTCGACACCTTTGCTAGATGGAATAGTATTGAGAATGGAAGCCGCATTGCCTCTCTGAAGCTCAATTGAAATTTTTTGGCGAAGGTATTCAGTAGATCTATCTTCACTGCTTTCCAAGGTCCAAAAGTTTCGAATCCTACTGGTATGAAGATGAACTAGTCTCCCAAACACTCATATTTTCCGCACTTTTTCTCAGCCTCAGACGCAGCGGTTCCAGCAGCTTTGATAAATGAAACTATATTGGAAAATGCTATAGAATCTACACAGGTGACACCCCAAATCAGAGCTTTTCCACGCTTCCAAGGTATCGATGACATTCCATCAGGGCTTTTACCATTATCACGGCACAATACAGGTGGTTCTAGGATACTTTGAACGTTTAATCACATCGTTGATTGCTGAATGACGCGTGTATCTTCCTCAACTTTCATTGCAGCTCAATCCATGATGACCATATACATCAACTTCAGTACCGCAAATGCATTCATATGAACAGCATAATTCAGCACCTAGACGTAATGCAACAGAAATTCTCAGACAGTTGTCATCGAGGAAATTACCAAGGCTAGGTATTGGGAAAGCATCGAGCCATGATCCAGACTCTTTCAATGAAACTGCCTGAAGTCTAGCTTTATCACGGACAGAGGCAGAAGATATGATTTATATTATGAAAATTCCAAAGTTTTTGAACTGAAGTAGAAGGTGAAGGTAACCCAGTTAATCTACACCACTCTCTAATTGCTGAGGAAGCTTCTCTCTCGACCACGAACTCAGGAATAATACTAGTAATCAGACCTACAACAGAGTGAACCGAAGACAAATAGGCTGGGAGAGCTAGTTCCTTTGTACGACGTATTCCGAAACCACCACTGGAAAGCTTGCTTGAGTCCAAGCTTGATAATTCAAATTCGTGGTGGTAATGGATACAAGACAAGAACGCAAGATGCCATGGAGATCTGATAGTTCTTTTTTTCTCATCCATGTTTGAAAATATCTCATCAAATGCAAAACTTCTGAAGCTCCCAGGCAATTTTTAAGGATGAAAGGAGCATGATGTGAACTGAGTAGAGGTAAACGACTTGAATTAAACGAATTTATGATTCCCTCTGGTAATAAAGGAGCATTGAAAAACTCGTCCGCCATACTGGATCCGCCGTTCCGAATTCCCTAATATTGTCGAAAGGATCATAATCTGCTACTCCGAAAACCCCACATACACCAATTTCAAATAGAATCAGATGATAATCAAAAATCTCGTCGACCATATTGGATCCGCCATCTTGAATTTCCTTAGTTTGATGAAGGAATCATAATCTCCGACCACAAAAATTACTAGATACAAATTTTGAATAGAATCGGACCATAATTACAAAACTCGTCCGCCATATTGGATCCGCCATCTTGAATTTACGAATGTTAACGAAGAATCATAATCTCCAACCAAGAAAACCCCAGATACCAATCTTGAATAGAATCTGACAATAGTTACAAAACTCATCCGCCATCTTGACCTTCCAAATTTTGACGAAAGAATCATAATCACCGATCTCGAAAACTCCCAGATTTTAATTCATAAACGGAATCGGATTTCAAAACTCCTCCGCTCTATTGGATCCGGCATCTTGAATTTTCTATTTAAAAAATAGTTTACGACTGATTCTCAGACCTACCGAATATGAACAAATATCTTCATAAGAATCGGACGAGCCGTTTCAGAGAATTTTATTAGATATTATTATAATCACGTATGGATGCTACTACAATACTGCACTCAGCCCAGGAATAGAGCGATATAAACAGATGCTTATCCAATGAAAGGCTCTTTTAGTAGCTGAGGTACCCCATAGATATTCTGGTGGTAGAAATAAGAAAGACGTCACAGAAGTACTTTGCAGGCTAGGAAAAAGGAGAGTGGCAAGCTTGGAGAGATGGCAAAGCAAATGAGAGCAGACGAGGGAAGTAGTCCAGTGTACAAAGGTGCTCATATCAGATATGAAAAATGGAACTAAGCGGAAACAACAGTATATGTACAACAATCATTGGCGCACCCAGGACTCAGGCCTGGGAGGGGCACAATGTGTCTAAAAGACTTGCATTTTGACCCTAATAAAAAAAGGGTAAACAAGCAAACTGTCGAAAATTTAACGAACATTTTTTATTTTTCAACTATACAAACTAGGTAGGTAATAAAACGGGAATTTACAAAACAAAATCCAGCCTCCTAGGTCCTCTCTCTGTCAAAATATTCAATACCTCATTCGTATCTACATGTACCTCTCTATGGATATTCAAATTGGCAAGGCCATTCAGCCTATTTTCTCCCATAGTATTTCTTAAATATGATTTAAGCCTTCGTAAAGTCGAAAATGTTCTTTCTGCTGTAGCTGTTGATACTGGCAATGTTGAAAATATTTTGAGTAATATAAAAATATATCACGCTTTGCGGATTTTTTTCTAATCTCAATTGTGAAAAAAAAATCTTAGAAACCGAAAGTATTTTACTATAATTTGGTAAATTACTGAATAATTTTCGGTATACGCTGATCTTCATGTTGATAGGAATACCGAAAAATTGGTAGGTTCCGCTTTGGCAATGGTTGTGTGTGTTTGCGGGCAGTTCTTTGGGGGGAACACGTGTCCCAGTGCCCCCCCTTGTGTGCGCCACTTACAACAATGATAGAGAATACTACTAAGTGGCGAGAAGAAAAGTAATTTTTAGAGAAGGCAGTAAAGGAAAGAACAACAGACTTGACCTCTTTACTCGGATTCATGTTGACAAGAGATTCCTGAGTAGAAGAGCGAAAACGTGGTTTTTGGAAAGAATTTTCCCCAGCGCAAAAAGAGCAGATGGAGATGGAGCATGATCCAAATTTATAATCGTAATCACAATAGCAATCGTAATAGTAATCATGATCATATGGTAGACCCTAAAAAATTGGTGGATGATTTTGAGTCAAATGTAGCACTAAGATGCAGGAATTATTCATAATCTGAACATACAACGAGGAGAATGATAGAAGGAATAATTGCAGGTTCTAGAGAAATGAAATAATATCATCTCGTGAATTCTGTAGGGGTCAATTTATATTTTAGTTCATTTACGTCATAACTGGAATCGGATGGCTTCCTTAATGTTATGAATGATGGCTTCATAAATTTTATGAATGATGGCTTCATAAATTTCATGAAGCCATCCTCGAAATAGTCATCGTCAACATATGCTATGTGTATTTTATTTCGATATAACGATCTATATAGGTTGAACATTTTTTTGTGCTTACTGAACTCATTTCTTATTTTTACCATACCTGAAAATTGGCTTTCCTTCTTCATTTATCCTCAGTAGTTGGAACTGTCGCTGTGAAAGCCAACGATTGAACAATATTTTATCCTTTGGATATTTCAGAAGGAACTTGTGACCTCTCATCAAGTCTCTGGTGACTATGATTGTATCTTTTCCAGAATGCAATGCACAGTACAGTAAATAAGGGTCATCTTGTGAAATATTCTGAGTGAGAAAAACAGAACAGGTGTTTGTAACATATCCCCAATGCTCTTTTGGCCACCGATTCATGTGAATTCTTCCAAGGACTAGAACTTTCTTCTTCTGATTCACAAAAAAAGAAACTACTGCGGCTACCTGCAAGTTGAAGATTGATTATCCAATAGTCATTTGTCATTCTCAAACTAATAGCTATAAACTTTCTTTCATTAGATTCGTATTTGGACTATTTTTTTATTGAAGATGTATAATGTGAAACAAATTGCAAATGTCATCATCATCTTCTTATTATTACAAAGAAACAATTTACGAATATGTTCATGACAAGGGACATCAAAAGTGCAAAATGCAATAGGTATCATTATTTCGATAGTACTCTTAGATGTTGAACTAATTCTCGTTTGACTGAAAGTGGTAAAGTTGTGGGCATAAACAAGTCGTACATCAGTTATAGGCCAAGCTTGTCAATATTGTCGAATCTTATCTACTTTGACAGGTAGTGTCAAAATTTAAACTATTTTTGCCAGTAACGCGCAAATGTGTAAGTGTTCTACTTTTTAATTGAATCTGGAACATAATAGGCAGGTTTACACCATACATACAGCTTGGCCATTTTTGCTTGGCCTCTGAGAATTGGATGCGCAGTTGACCAGTCGGCGGAGTGGGGCGAGAGCTCATTATTGTCGAGGAACTAGTTCAGTGGACATCGGTTAGAACAGTACAGTACGATTTTACTTTCCAATAAAAAGGCGTAGTGGATCTTTGTCGCACACTAAACATCTCTGTTTATTATTTGCGCATCTCAGGGGCCCAGCTAGAATGGTCAAGCTGTACAGGGTGATTCACCATAAATGTCCCCCCCTATAGCTCACTCATTTTTGAACCGATTTAAGAATTTGAAAAATAATCTGAAATGATCTTTCAGACATTTTTTTCCCGTTGCATCAGAAAATACATGGTGCTCGAAACAAACAATCTACAGAGTACTACTTGATTTATTCAAATGGAACACCCTGCATTTCATTGTATTTTTAGATTCTTCCTGAAGAGCTGATTCCATCGATATATCACACTTGGGGTCTAGCGGGAATGATTACAGAAATATAGGGTGTTCAAAATCGAGATCTTTCAACTTCAAGATTTTTTTGTGTCGAAACTATTCATTATTGGTCAAAACGGCTTCTATGACCCCATCTCAACTTTTGATTTACTATCTTCTGACATTTAATTGGAACATTTACAGGGTGGTTCAAGATTCAGAATTCTGATCACCCTGTATCTGTTCCAATCATTAAATGTCAGTAGATAGTAAATCAAAAGTTAAGATACGGACATTGAAGCCGTTTTGACCGATAATGAACAGTTTCGTCACAAAAAAATTCTAAAGTTGAAAAATCTCGATTTTGAACACCCTATATCTCTGTAATCATTCTCGCTAGACCCCAAGTGTGATACATTGATGAAATC
Organism: Phaedon cochleariae; assembly: GCA_918026855.4. NCBI lineage: Eukaryota > Metazoa > Arthropoda > Insecta > Coleoptera > Chrysomelidae > Phaedon > Phaedon cochleariae. The sequence goes on from OU896710.1 coordinate 24,260,741, forward strand.
AGATCTCCACGGAGAATCTAAAAATACAATGAAAAATAGGGTGTTCCATTAAAAAAAATCAAATAGTACCCTGTGGATCATTTGTTCCGAGCACCCTGTATTTTTTGATGTAGCGGAAAAAAACTTTATCGAAAATCATTTGAGATGATATTTCAAATTTTGAAATCTGTACAAAAATAACTGAGCTAGAAGGGGGGACATTTATGGTGAATCACCCTGTACATACAATACATTTTTTCAACTAATTTTGCGCGAAAGTCTACTTGTTATACATCAATGTATTCAGAAAAAAAATGTCTAAAGCCATTTGAAAAAAAAGGTAACAAAGGCTGGCTTTACAGTTGAAATTGGAGTAAGAAACTCTTAGTGCCACCTTGTAGTATCTGATGAGTAATTTCATTTGCATTTTTGTTTTTTTAAATTGGGATAATAAATACCGGCGCTATGGCTTGGGGCGTTTTCGTTAGAGTCTATATTATGCCCCATTCCAGATCATTGAAAACCATTAATTGTTTAGGTTTGGACCTTTGGTTTGGGCTCAGTTTGGGCATAGAAAATCCCTATGGGTTTGGATCATGTTTGGGTATTTGTCATTATATCACGAATCTGTCTGCAAGACACAACGACAGGACATACTCACATCGCTATCGCTATGGCTCAGGTCTACACCACTCTACACTCGGGTCAATGACGACTAAATATCTAGACTGTCGTGTGCTCACGACAACTGACAGTACTGAATCTGCTGATTTTTGATTCCGAAATCAAAAAAAATCACTGAAAGTGACAGATACTTGTAAGTAGACATACTTATTCAATCCAAATAAGTCGGCTCAACATTCTGTATTGCACAGCACTGTATTTTTTATTTTATATTTCGGAAGGCATGTTTTCAGCAGAGTCAGTACTGACAGTACTAACCAGTTGAATTAGGAATATAGCCTATGTTGTATTATGGGATGCGTGCTTGTAGCCATCTTAGATGCGTGGTAGCTGTCAACATGAGCGAAACTATGAATTCAAGTAGGCGAATTTCGTGAAATTTCATTGCAATTGTCTTTGTTAATAAATATATAAATATTATCGACACATTACCGCAGCCGCTCATCACCACGTTGAAATTATTTCCTGCGAAATCGAAAAAACGATACGAGTATGCTTATGACCCAGTTTATAGCCTGGAAAAAATCGGAATTATAGAAGGTAATAATATCACGAGTCGTTCAAATATTATCGATAATTTTTGAATTTCCAAGGAAAACTTTTTTATTTGTCAAAATTATGAAAATGAAATCTCGAGTCCGTAAAACAGTGGTTTTATCTAATTCGGCTTAATCTTTGGTAGAAGTCCATGGTTTCTCAAAGTGGAGTCAAGTATTAAATACTAAATGATACACGAAGTCATCTCCACGACATATATTGTGATTAAGACATTAGAATTGGTTGGTACATGTTTCGGACATATATATGTCCATCATCAGCTTTATGATCAAAAAATGTATTCCTTTGTTTGGGTTTTAAGAAATTATAAACCCAACAAACACCCGCAAATTACCATACAATGTTTTTGGTAATGACCATCAAATGGCACATATGGATGCGACATTGGACGTTTCCAATTCCAATGTCGCATCCATATGTGCCATTTGATGGTCATTACAAAAACAAAAAACATTCTATGGTAATTTCCGGGGGTTTGTTGGGTTTCCCCATATAATAATTTCTTAAAACCCAAACAGAGGAAAAAAAATTTTGAAATGTTAAATTTGGTCACATAACCTTTTTTTTATCCCCATAACATTATTTATGTAATTTCTCATAAGGCTGATGATGGACATATATATGTCCGAAACATGCACCAACCAATTCTGATGTGTTAATCACATTATATGTCGTGGAGATGACTTCGTGTATCATTTAGTATTTAATTCGGTTTGTTTGAATGATTTTACCTTGACACGCATCAATTAACTTTGGATAAATTATAGTCTCTCTTTAGTCCTCGACGTCTCTCCCTTTCTCTATGTTCATATACAGTGGCGTAAGATTACACTACCTAATTGAGTCACTACACAACCCGCCAATTGAATTTTCTTTACTTGTCTTATACAATACATATCTCTAGCAAATAATACTAAACCTAACATTCAACTTCAAACTACTAATCTTTAGTAGAAGTTCATATTGTTCAAAGTGTAGTGGAATTTTCAAAAGAATGAAGGAATGCTCGAATCCATCTCCACAAATTTTAATGACGTTGTTACACAATCAGGGAAATGTTTTGGTCCTAGAAAGGACCATCTTCAGCCTAATTAATAGTTCTACAATACAAACAAGATTTTGACGAGGAAATTTATTATTTGGTATTGACTTATCTAGAGTTGAAAACAAAAAAATTACTAGCTAGTAAATCAGCCTGCCGATGCTCATAGTCAGAAACTAATGTTTTCAAAATCTTCATATAAGGTTTCTCAATGAAGGGCCCAGTACTCTGAGAGCGAGTACAACTGATAAACTAGCTAGTAAATCAGCCTGCATATACGGTTTCTCAATAAATGAAGGGTCCCGTACTCGAGGGTGCGTAGAACCAATGAGCCAAATTTCACATATCAGAATGGTACTTATATGAAGGGAGATTGCCAAACATTTCCCAACAGAACATAATATTGAAAAAGTGTTTTTTTCTTAAAATTTGAAAAGTTTCAAGTTTTTTGAAACTTTTCGATTGTTATTTCTGATGTATCTGTTCATTAAAATTATGCTGATCTGGTTTTACTGGACTTTTTCCAGATTTTGAACTATTTCATATTCAGGACTGATAATTTGATTTTTCGATCTTGGCTTTTTGATAATGATAAAAATAGTTTTGCTTCTGATATGTATTACTGAGGTTAGTATACCAACTCTTTGACTCTCTTTTCCACTCCTTAACAATGTTCATTATATCTTTCAGGTACTTTGAATACATCAATTTTGTGTCTGATGATGGCCTGTGGCCGAAACTAGTTACACACTATTATTATTAAATATTTTTTCGTGGTCGACAGACTTTGAGACTCTTAATGTTTTTTCTTATGAAAATCAATTGGGCCACTTTGAGAAATATGGATGATTTACATGATCTTTTAGCTAATAACATCACCAACTTTTGCACAGTCCAATGAAATGACAGAAGGAAACATTCAAACGACTATAAATATCATTAAAATGACATTAGATACTAATGGTGACATTTTTTTTTGGAATTGCTTTTACATAGAAATATGGCAATTGACAATGAATACAGCCCTGCAGAGATACTAATGTTCCGCAAATTGAGGACAATTATACCATATGTAGAGGGTAACCTCAGACCCAAACGAATAAATCCTGGAAAATTTAATAGGACTAGAAAATAAACAGAAAACGTGTGAGACATTTCACGAGTCGGTACTCTGGTGGGTCTGTGGATACCAGCAATTGTGATAAGAAGGATTAGAAATAGGGCGTACAAGGTAGAGATGAAAAATGGTAGTTTAAATACGAAATTTATTAGATCATCTCACTATTCTTTCAGAACAGAAAATGTTACTTACAGACAAAGCCATTCTTCAGTTTTATCACCATGGAAAGAAGGAATGAAAGAAGTGTTTCTTAGAGTTAGAAAACAGGACGGCACAGGGAGAGGAGGAAAACGAAATACATAGTAGTAATAGTGACACAGAAAATTATAACAGTCCAAATGAAAACTATAGCGATGATGAAAGATTTGAGAATGTCGTAAATATTTCTGATAATATGCATAGTTCAGATGTAATTGATCCTGAGGAGGCTTTTGTATTACGAAGTAACATAGAATAGGCTAGATCTGCAAAAAGGGGGATGTGAAGAGATATGCAAAACATGAAACATCATGAATGCGTCATGGGTTGCATATATAGGGGCCAGGTAGCCGTGCGGACAGAGTGTCCATATTCTAATCCGCATTCGCTTGCCGGTCGTGGGTTCGATTCCCGTCGACTGCAGCCCTGCTCTGATGGCCCAAGAAAGTGTTTGGGATCACACGTTAAAAGGTAAGGCCCCCGTCATACCTTGCTCGCACAAGACTCTCGAAGACTTCTGAGGGTTGCTCGTAAGAGGGCAACCGAATGACGGATAAAACAATTTTAGAACAATTTTTAATATAACAGGTAGAGAGTTGAAGGAGTGATTTATTAAATATATTATTGTTAGGTTGGTAGTGAAAAAATAAAGCCAGTCATGAGACTGAGAAAATGGTGGTATGTTGTATTATAAAAAAATAGTCCACTCGCCTATATCAACTGTAACTTTCATAGTAAAAGTTTATAGCGGCATGTGAGGAATTTAGAAAATTCAGAAGAAGAATGACTTTTTACAAGGTACCTACCATCGAAAAATATCAGACAGTCATCAACATAACAATAAAAGAAAAAAAATGTATGATGCAAAGTGAATTTGGTTAGCTGGTTTTCCAAGTTATGTAAAAAGATTTCGGCCAAAAGAGGAGACAAATTGCTGCCCATTGCTAAACCAGCAACCTGGTAGGAAAAATATATTTGAACCGAAAAAAGTTTTGTTTGAGTACTGTATCCATAAGAGAACAAATATTCAGGCAATGAGAGGTGTTTTCTAACCCATCAGTTTTAGATTCAAACAATTGTTAGCTGTTTGTCTCATCAATTATATTGATATTTTTATTTTATAATTAGCGCTCTCATATTAATGATTTGTTGGAAGCAACTTCATGTCCGGTACACAGCTTCGCGGATGATAGTACCCTCTATACCGCCTTCTCTTCCAGGGTTCCAATATCAGCCAGGCAAATCAGAAACGAACGAGGGAGAAATGTTGACAATATAAATTGGACTTGGCAACAATTCTCGAATGGGGATCCAATAACTTGGTAGATTTCAATGCAAACAAAACACAAGAATGCCTTTTTTCTAGAAAAGCCGATCTCACTGTGCCCAACATAAGCTTGTCAGGAATGACCATACCTTCGAAGACATCCATTTCGGTGCTTGGTATTACTATCAGCAATAACCTTTCTTGGGAAAATCACGTAAGATCAATTACTAAAAGTGCATCTCAAAAACTTGGTTTTCTGTTTCGAGCCAGGAGCTATTTCACTTCCAGTCAGCTGCTTATGATCTATAAGGCACAGATCCGACATGTCCTGGAATACTGTTCCCATATTTGGAGTGCAGCACCCAAACATATCCTGAAACTGTTGGATTCTGTTCAAAAAAGGGCAATTCGTCTCGTGGGTGATGCCTCGTTCACAAACTCACTCACTTCTCTGGAACACCGTAGAAAAGTTGGCGATCTGGCTCTATTTTATAGATATTTTCATGGACGATGCTCTTCTGAAATATCGACAATTGTTCCTCCTTGGCAGTCCCCGCGAGATTAACCCGTCGAGTTGAGGCTTCGCACCCATTCGTGGTCACTTTGGAGACCTGCAAAACATTTCTTTCCAAAGACTCGTTCATCTAACGAACAGCGAGGCTCTGGAACACATTGCCAAAGGAGGTATTCCCCGAGGCATAGAACCTACAGAAATTCAAGAAGAACACCAATTCCTACCGTATTTCCCTTGGTTCTCACGATGTTCTCTGAACATTACAGGATATCCCTTTTCGTGGGAACCAGAACATAAAAAAAAATAAGAGCACTGTTAATTATGTATTCTCTAGGAATAAGTGTGGATCTTTTAGAATACAACATACCACCATTTTCTCAGTCTCATGACTGGCTCTATTTTCTTCACTATCAACCTTACAATAATATATTTACTAAATCACTCCCTCAACTTTCTACCTGTTGTATGCAACCCATAACGCATTCATGATGTGTTATGTTTTGCATATCTCTTCACATCCCCCATTTTGCAGATCTAGCCTATTCTATGTTACTTCGTAACACAAAAGCCTCCTCAGGGTCAATTACATCTGAAATATGCATATTATCGGAAACATTTACGACATTTTCAAATCTTTCATCATCGCTATAGTTTTCATTTGGAATTTCATAATTTTTTGTGTCACTATTACTACTATTTATTTCGTTTTCCTCCTCTCCCAGCCAATTCTCCAACATTCACATGATATTTTGTTATGGAGAATAATAAATATTTGGACATGCTGTTGCTCGAAAAATTCAAGAATGAACTATAATGTCATGAGTTCCTCCTATTATGTTTCATTCAACGACAGGACTCAAACACCTTTTTGATGACTCGATTATAATTGGTGACTTGACAACCTTGCTTCATGAGTGGAAATGGAAGATTATCTGACCAATAACGAAACAGCATAAAAACTGAACTGATATATTCGACGTATCGCTAAATGGCGGCCATGACATTATGTTTCAAATGAGCTCTAAATTTCCACGATTTTGAAAAGCGCTACTTATTATTTACATAAAAAAACGTGAGAAGTGTTGCAAAAATTAATTTAGGTTCGTAACGACACAGTGGAGTAATTGAATGCTAATAATTCATTATCAGTCTACTCGCCCATTCCCTCCTCTTCTTGGACTTATTCATCAATATAAGCAATAATACTTTTGATTTTTCCATATACCGCAAACCCACACACACAGATTCGGTTATTCCGTTTACCAGAGCGTTTACCTCATGCCATCCAAGTCAACACAAATTTGCAGCTTCGAATTCCTTATTCCATAGATTATTCAACATATGGGTCTAGAAAATTCCAATAACGAATCGAATGTTTTCAAGCAAATTGGACACAACAATGGTTTTTCATTCGACATTAGCAATGAGATTTTCAATTGACACCAGAATAAATCCTTCAAATCAAAATTCTAGAACACGTTTTTCATCCATTCCATTTCTTGGGAACGTCTCAAATGACATTAACAGTTTTTCGTCGGTTCAGTGAGGATATTAATATTTATTTTCACACAGTGGATATTTCAAAAAGTTTGTTAATACTAAAGATGAAGTTTTATCGAATACTATGAATAGGGAGTTTACTGTATTTTTTTGGTCAGATCCGAATTGTAATTCTCAATGTGTTGAACAAAGTTGTTAAAATTATCCAAAGAAATTTATTCATTGTGTTCTATGTTTATTATTATTTATTCTTGTGAGCTCTACTGATTGTCCTTCAATGAACCCATGACGCCGCTACTGGCGCTTTATCTGACAAACTTCAGTCGTCAGGATGTTTTCTGTTTGTGCTCATACTTCAGTCATATGTCACCGTCAGTTGTCATTTTATCTATACATTTTTACAAACGTCTAGACGCTTCTTACATTTTTATAATATTAAAATTTCTATGCAGTTAATAAATGAATTCAAGATCGTCTACACGTCTTATTTTAAGAAAAGTAGTAGGAAGATTTCAAGTTTAGTTCAAAATCAAACTGAGAAGAAAATCAAAATATTAAGTGGTGGAAATAATTTTGAGAGACTTTTGAGAACAGATGTTATTTTACACCAAGAATCTACTCCATATACACCTGAACGAAATGGCTCTGCAGAACGCATAATGGGAACCGTAGCTGAGAAGGCAAGATGTTTATTAGCTGATGCAAATATAGAGAAGAAGGTTTGGGTAGAGGCTGTCAATACTACTGTCTATGTCCGAAATAGGACAGCACGTGCAGGACTTGCTGAAAGAAACACCACTAGAAATATGGTCAAAGGAAAAATCTGATATTAGTCACCATAGAGTATTTGGCAGTAAGGTGATGCCTCATGTTCCTAAACAGAACGAGGTTAAAATTGGACGAGAAATCTCAAGAAATGTTTATAGTCGTTCACAGATAGATAGATAGATAATAGTTATTTAACCAACTAGTTTATTAATGAGGGCGATTAATGATCGAGATATTTTAACGTGCGAGCGAAGCGAGCGCGTTAATGTTCGAGATCATTAATCGCCTTTTAATATACAAGTTGGTTACAAAATTTTTCCGTCGACTATATTTCTCATTTCTCCTGCAATGAAGAAAACTTGGTTCGCGAATACATCATTCATCTGGAAACTGCTAAGAATCACCCAGTAGCCTTGTCACTGACATCAGTGTCATTTGACATTTGTCGAAATGATCAACATAGAAAATAAATTCCTTGTGTTAGAGAAGAGGGATTAAAATCGTGTCAGAAACTTGGAAAGATGAACCCGTTAAAAGAAAATCTTCAATGAAATCCATATTTTCGATTTAAATGCAGATTCCGTAAGTTATAGCATAAACAATGAATGCACGCGGTGTATGTTTGGTTGCCTATAAAACAATCGTACATTAATAGATAAATCGTTCATTAATAGGGGTCATTAATGAACGATTTCATATACATTAAACTTAGTCGTTAATACGAGGTCGACGGAAAATATACTTTATTGTCGAAGAAAATCATTTCTTATTGACAAAGCTTGAAGCACAATATAGTCTGTGAAACTCTTAAAAAAATATGAAAAAAAAATTAAAATCAAAACATAAATACACAGAATCACACAATTTGAAACAAGTTCACACGTCATGTATAAAATATAAAATATTGCAATCTAAAATAGAATTGAACATGAAAATTTGCAGTTTGTTAAAAAACAAAATAGTTTTATAATCATTTACAAAATAAAAAATAAAAAACACAATTTTACAGAGAAACATTATTTGAACATAAGTTCAATAGTCATTAAATCAGAAACATATTTTATAGTTCAAAATCAGACTCCACATATAGGCCAAATAAAAGACAATATGAAACTTCTAGTCACAACAGAGTTTCATTGTAAAATTCCTCAAGGTTGTAATACGCTTTTATTGCAAGGGCTTCTTTCACAAGATTTCTGAACTTTTTATAGTGATGCATCCAAAGCTTATCGCATTTATGACCCAATAACACGAAAAGTAGTTATTCGCAGAGATATAGCCGTGTTTGAGGAAGAGAAAGCAGCGAAAATAGTTCTGACTGAGATAGGTACCTGGAGAAACATTTTATCCTGATGAAGCACCTGTAGAAGAGGAAACCGCTTCAGTGGGGGATATCACAGATTCTAATGATACAACTTAGGATTTCTTGGGAACCACAAGAAGAGCTACCTCTCTCATCTGAATCAAACAGTGATGATGAGTATATGAAGATATTGAAACAGTAGAAACTATAATTATAATGAAGGTATTATGATAAAGGTATTATAATAAAGGTATTTTAATAAAGGTATTATAATAAAGGTATTATAAAAAAGGTATTATAATGGAGGTATTAGAATAATCTGTCAAGTAAGTCACATTGGTGGTTACTTCACATTTTTATTTTAATCAATTCTTTCGGTTGCAGACAAAATAGCATGTTTCATTCGGATCAAAAGTGACTTTGTTTGACTCGCAAATTTTGCTTGTCAAACAAAGTGTCACTTTTGATCCTTATAAAATAATCTACTTTTTTGTCATGTTTATTGATTAGCCACAGACAATACTGCATCTTTTTTCTTTCTTCATCTGCTTCATAAAGGTACATGTGGAGATTGTATTTCAAAGAACGGTATCCACATACGCAAGAACATAATTTTCTATATCTTCATTTATGATAATGTTGTTGATATTTTCAACAGGATCAGCACGTAATCTACTTTCCAATTTCAGAAAATATGTTCGAGCTGGAATAATACTTTCGTTGTAACAAGTAGCATAAAACTCTCGGGCATTAACAGAATGGGCGAGTGTACTGATAATAAATTTTCAACATTCAAGTACTCCACTAACCTAAATTAATTAAGGCAACACTTCTCATGTTTTTTTATGTAAATAATGTGTCTATGCGTTGTTCAAAACCGTTGAATTTCAGAGCTCATTTCAAACGTAACGTCATTGCCTCTTTTCAGCGATTCTTCGAATTAATAGTTTATTATGCTATTTCGTTATTGGTTAGATAATCTTCCATTCCCACTCATGAAGCAAGGATAACAAGTCACCAATTATAATCAAGCTATCAAAAATATGTTAGTCATGTCGTTAGATAATACATAATAGGAGGATGCACGATATCGATATTATAGTTAATTCTTGAGTTTTTCGAGCAACCAGCATGTCCAAATATGTCCTATACTCCATAACAAAATATCATGTAAATGTTGGAGACTTGGCAACATCGTGCAGGCTGAGAATTGACGAGACAATTCGTGCGCCGTGTTGTCATGTTTACTAGTTCGAACGTCCTCTAGTGTGAATTAATTTAATTCTTGTTTAATAATAAGCCACAGCACATGAGGAAATATTTTGAGAATATTTCATTTTTTATTGCTAATTAGGAATATTGCCAATACATAATTGATAATTTATGAATTATTGGATAATTAATATTTCTGAAGTTCCCAATCGCATTTCAACATATGGCAGCTGTGCTATGGTCTGCCCCTACTTGCGAAATCGCGACGTCAGTTTTAATTCGCAGTAAATTTCTAGCCGTTTAAAAATTACGGTGGCATTAATTGATGATTTTAGCACCCTGAAATCGAGCGAAAAATTATTAAAAATTTTTTTGAGTGATGATTATATTCAAGAAATGAAAAAAATAGACCACTCGCTTATTTCTTCTACACTCTCCAAATATTATGAGCATCAACTTCTTCTGAATTAGTGAAAGTAATGTTTGCCATATCTATTTCCTCTAAATATAATGAACACTCATTGACAAACAATAACATTTGCCTTAGGATATTTCGTCTTTTGTTTTATAAATCGAAATAATATTGGATGAGCAATAATCAAAGCCCACTTTGCATTATCTGCGAGGCTCACCATTTGATTTATTAATACAGAAAGACATTATAGCTAACTAGAATCATCATAATCTCATTCTCTTAGAATTTATTTTAATTTTATTCCTTTTGTGTTTAGGTTTTCAATCGGATATTGCCAAATAATGTGGTATCAATTAATTAGGAGCATAATCATATCAATGAATGCAAAATCCTCCAAATTTCAAAATTTCATTTCGAACGATTCAAAAGTTACAGAGGCGGCCCGGTTCTCATGTCACTTGTTTGACTTTATTTTCCGTGTTTTCTAACCTCTTAGTTTAGATTTAAACACGTGTTGGCTGTTTGTCCCATCAATGATGTTGATATTATTCTCTCATAGTTACCGCTCTCATGAGGGCACGGGGCCCTAATTTTAAGAAAGAAACACTTTTTCAATATTATGTTCTGTTGGGAAATGTTTGGCAATCTCCCTTCATATAAGTACCATTCTAATATGTGAAATTTGGTTCATTAGTTGTACGCACTCTCGAGTACGGGACCCTTCATTAATTGAGAAACCGTATATGCAGGCTGATTTACTAGCTAGTTTATTAGTTGTACGCGCTCTCAGAGTACTGGTTCCTTCATTTATTGAGAAACCTTATATGAAGATTTTAAAAACATTAGTTTCTGACTATGGGCATCGGCAGGCTGATTTACTAGCTAGTAATTTTATTGTTTTCAACTCTAGATAAGTCAATACCAAATAATAAATTCTCTCGTCAAAATCTTGTTTGTATTGAAGAACTATTAATTAGGCTGAAGATGGTCCTTTCTAGGACCAAAACATTTGCCTGATTGTGTAACAACGTCATTTAAATTTGTGGAGATGGATTCGAGCATTCCTTCATTCTTTTGAAAATTCCACTACACTTTGAACAATATGAACTTCTACTGAAGATTAGTAGTTTGAAGTTGAATGTTAGGTTAAGTATTATTTGCTAGAGATATGTATTGTACAAAACAAGTAAAGAAAATTCAATTGGCGGGTTGTGTAGTGACTCAATTAGGTAGTGTAATCTTACGCCACTGTAACATAGAGAAAGGGAGAGACGTCGAGGACTAAAGAGAGACTATAATGTATCCAAAGTTAATTGATGCGTGTCAAGCCGTGCTTGCACACACTTCAAAAGGCAATTCGAACCTGTCAATGCCGCTCGGTACGGGAGATGCTCCAATTGACTTTGGATAGACTATACCTGTGATGTGATATAAAGATCTTATTACTGTTATACCGAATATTGCGATTCCAGTAGTAAGCTGAATAACTAAGTTATGTTCCTGTATATTTCGAAGGTGTGAGTCCCAGCAAGAGATTGTTTAACCTGGCTGTTGAACGGAGTTACCCTAACCCAACATACTGTGTTTAAACAATTCTTCTGTCCGATCCGTATTTAAGTGGCATAAAAACTCTATAACGAAGGAAATTCACGGTTCTTGTGAGAATAGGGATACATTGAGCAACAGGGATACATTGATCAAAACTTCGCTTTATATTTGGTAAACAATATCGAAGAAAATATGCGCATGCGATATATGTCATCGATGGGGCAGCCATCTTGTACGTAAGGATTCTTCAGTATGGCTGGTTATCTCTTCGAGAGAAGACGTGGGTGGACTATTTTTCGCCGTAGTTTTCAAGAGAAGAGAAATATCATATCACGTGTCTGTGTGCATGCAGTTTGAGAAGGTACGTATTTGTGTATATTACTACAGTTTAAAAATGACAAATTTCTTAGAACTAATATTTTGAGAGCGTTTCGAATGTTATGGTTCAACTTTGGTCATTTTGCAGGGTAACATTGATCACTAGATCAAATTTGTCCCCGTGACCAATGTTGCCCCATTTGTTGTTTTGTTACTGTGAAAAACTCTCAAATTTGCCGAAATAATAGCTAATTCGAGTATTTTTTTAGAAGATGCCACGTAATCATAAACGATTATTAGGAAGTCGTTCTTACATGAAAATAGCAGATGGCACGATGAAGATCAGAGTGGCCTCTAGGAGCTATAAAATACCTTTTGGGACATTCTATAATAAGTACAAGGGCCAACATGAAAAATCATCTGGTCGCTCCACAGTTTTAAGTCGTAATGAGGATGTCTCAATATTAGAAAGTGCAGCCAAATGTTCTAAATGGGGTTTTCCTCTTAATATTTCAGACAGGAATTATTTGGACCGTCGAGGCGAAAATATTCTAATGTATAAGAATAGAGTAGACTGGGCCCACTGCCTTCTTCAGAGGCATAAGGATTCCTTTGGTCAAAGGATAGCAACCAATATCAAGAAATCTTCATATTCAATTATGATGAATCGAACATTAGCGATGATCCAGGGAAAATGCAAAGCATTCACAGGAGGGGTGTAAAGTACCCAGAGAAAGTAATGAATCATTCTAGGAGTGCAACGACAATAATGGTATGTGGTTCAGCCGACGATACCTTGTTACCGCCATGTGTGATATATAAGAGCCTACATCTGTATGATACCCGGAAGAAAGGGGGTCCGCAGGGACTTCCATGCTGCCATAAGCCCTGCTACAATATGGGTTCCACTGTTCCAGATTCAATAGAACTGCAAGTGGCTGGCTGGATGGGGTTACGTTTCGAGACTGGTTTTCCAATTGCTTTCTGCCGCTCTTCAGGATAGAAGGATATAATAGGCGACAATCTCTCAACCTACATGGACAACGATGTTTTAAATATGTGCGCTGAAAACAGTATTCGCTTTATTAGTTTAGTGCCAAATTCGACCCATCTATGTAAACCCCTTGATGTGAGTTTTTTCCGCGCCATGAAACAGGCCTGGCGGTCAGTATTAGCTGAGTGGAAAAGTCAAAATCCTCAGTTCGGCACGATTTCCAAAGCCAGTTTTCCAACACTTCTAAGGAAATGTCTAGAGCAAATGGATGTAGTTCCATCAGAAGTTGTAAATGAGGCAGCCAATGAGACAATTGCAATCAAACGCAAATTTGTGAGCGCTTTTCGATCAGCAGGGGTTTTCCCAGTCGATCGTCCTCAGATATTCAAACGATTTCTTCAAGAGGACAATGAATCAGAAAATGCATCTGGGGACGCCGAGAGTGCTTTAGTCGCACTATTGAAAGCAAAACGATTCAATGATGCAACTTCAGATAAACCAAGAAGAAAAATGAGGCTCGATGTTTTGCTAGGACGTAGTGTCACAACGTCCTCCGTTCCTCAACCTCATTCTTCAGAATCATCAGTGCATTCTCTCGCCTATCTCCAGAGTTCTAGTTCAGTAGTGAATATGAAAGAGCCCTCAGATTTTGAGACACCTGAAAGACTCAAGGAGGAAAAACTCGAAACCCGTGTTGAAGTGGGACAGTACATTTCAGCTGAGTTTTTATCAACAAAAGGGAAAAAACCTACAAATATGTGTGTAAAGTCATAGAGTTGGCTCCTCAGATAGTAGGGATGGGGATGAAATCCATACATTTCAAATTGGTCTATGATGATATCAGTGAAATCAATCAAAACGATATCCTTGAACTTTTGCCTAATCCTTCCATTGAACAAGACCAAGATGGCAATAGTTCATATATTTTCGACAGTGAAATCAGAATGTTTTATTTCGAAGTATTTTCTGAAGTATTATTTTTAGTTTGAGAGCTGTTGTTGAGTTTTCCAAAGTTTAAAGATCAACTATAGGGGCAATTTTTTATTCCAGATAAAATATTCCTATTGAAAAAAATTATTTCCACCTTTCATCGTTGAATCGGCGAATTGAAATGCCTAAGGTTGTCAAGGGTTGCCATATGAGCATGTTTGGTCATTCAAGTGGGGATAGATTATTCAACATTGATAGGTTGTTCAATTTTTTTTTTTAGTTCAAATGGTCATATTTTATCTTTGAGAAAAATATTTCTATTTGTAACGTAGGACTACTTTGACATTTTTTTTTAGCTCAAAATACCGATTCAAAATAATCCATAATTTTAGCATCGGAGGATATTTCGAAATCAGCCTATTTTTACCAAAATTTTGCTCTGAAAGACAAAATGATATTCAACTTTATATTGTAAATTTGATCAAAATATCCCCATTCCACGGTAGAGTCGATTTGCAGGTGATTTCAATATGAGGATTGTAAAATTACCTATCATTGCAATTGCTATTTACCATTGCCGACAAAACTTGGGGTGAATGTTTGGTACCGGCAGAGTAAGCTATATTCAATCCATCAAGCACTACGTCGAAACAATCCATATCATTGATGAAATTTTGGAATTTCCTGAGTTCTGCTGGATTTGTTTTTACAAACAAATCTCTTCCAATTATAACATTCTTGAAAAGTTTTTTCTTCAGATCATCAAATTCTTCTTGACCAACTTCATAATTGTTCAATTTGAGATGACAATTGTTGCAAACTCCCTTATATGATACCTGGAACAAAAAATCTGTTGAATACGATGTTGTTATCATTACACACACTAACCTCAAGAATAATAAGTATGCTCAATCAGATATTGACTGAATAAAAACTGGAGTTTCCAAAGATTTTACAATTCTTTGTAGTGGATGGTTATAATATATTGTTTAATTATGTCATCGAAATCAGGTACCATTTCGAAACAGTCCAACACAGCTTTTCCGAAAGTGTTGCGATAGTTAGATTATTCATCAATTTATTGTTTATAGTAATAGGTAGGTTAGCAATTAGGTATTGTAGTTTACAGAGAACATTCCGGTTTGAACTCTGAAAGAATTAATAACTATTCTATAATAAACCAGTAAAAAGTGAACTACCTTCTGTTGTTCTTCCAGTACCCAGTTACACAAAACAATATACAACTAGCCATATTTCACTCGGAAATGGTGGAGCAGGGGTTTTCCCAGTCGATCGTCCTCAGATATTCAAACGATTTCTTCAAGAGGACAATGAATCAGAAAATGCATCTGGGGACGCCGAGAGTGCTTTAGTCGCACTATTGAAAGCAAAACGATTCAATGATGCAACTTCAGATAAACCAAGAAGAAAAATGAGGCTCGATGTTTTGCTAGGACGTAGTGTCACAACGTCCTCCGTTCCTCAACCTCATTCTTCAGAATCATCAGTGCATTCTCTCGCCTATCTGCAGAGTTCTAGTTCAGTAGTGAATATGAAAGAGCCCTCAGATTTTGAGACACCTGAAAGACTCAAGGAGGAAAAACTCGAAACCCGTGTTGAAGTGGGACAGTACATTTCAGCTGAGTTTTTATCAACAAAAGGGAAAAAACCTACAAATATGTGTGTAAAGTCATAGAGTTGGCTCCTCAGATAGTAGGGATGGGGATGAAATCCATACATTTCAAATTGGTCTATGATGATATCAGTGAAATCAATCAAAACGATATCCTTGAACTTTTGCCTAATCCTTCCATTGAACAAGACCAAGATGGCAATAGTTCATATATTTTCGACAGTGAAATCAGAATGTTTTATTTCGAAGTATTTTCTGAAGTATTATTTTTAGTTTGAGAGCTGTTGTTGAGTTTTCCAAAGTTTAAAGATCAACTATAGGGGCAATTTTTTATTCCAGATAAAATATTCCTATTGAAAAAAATTATTTCCACCTTTCATCGTTGAATCGGCGAATTGAAATGCCTAAGGTTGTCAAGGGTTGCCATATGAGCATGGTTATAATATATTGTTTAATTATGTCATCGAAATCAGGTACCATTTCGAAACAGTCCAACACAGCTTTTCCGAAAGTGTTGCGATAGTTAGATTATTCATCAATTTATTGTTTATAGTAATAGGTAGGTTAGCAATTAGGTATTGTAGTTTACAGAGAACATTCCGGTTTGAACTCTGAAAGAATTAATAACTATTCTATAATAAACCAGTAAAAAGTGAACTACCTTCTGTTGTTCTTCCAGTACCCAGTTACACAAAACAATATACAACTAGCCATATTTCACTCGGAAATGGTGGAGCATTTCGTGATATTGTGTTGGTAGCAACCACTACCAAATTCAGTGTCACTTGTCGAATGTAAATTTTGTGGCTCCGACGATGTACTACAACATGTTTTGCTTTCATATCATGGTCGAAATTTCCTTATTAACATTTTTTTGAAGATTGCCATGGAATCAAATTTGTCGAATTTGTTGATTTCGAATTTTGACAGTTCAGGACAGTTTTAACGCTAAAAGTTCACTCTTAGAATGCAAAATGTCATTTTCGAATGAAGAACAGATATATATGTTGGAAATTTTTTATGCATGTCATCGAAATGTTCAAGAAACAAGTGAAACATATTTACAACGTTTTTCTGAAAGACATCAACCAAATATTGGACATATCCTAGGTCTCCATAGAAAACTGGGCCAATATGGTTCATTTCGGCGGCCCAGACATAAATATGGCGGGAGAGCTGATGAATATGAAGAAAACATATTACAAGCGGTAAAATATAATTTTCAGATTGAATTTCCGTTAAGATATTTTTCATTAGTTCCAAGAAAATCGCCACATATCAACGAGACGAATTGGAGCGCAGTTGAATGCACGACACTAGTTGGTATGGAGGACACTAAAAAAAATCGGTATCATCCTTACAAAATTCTTCCTACCCAAACTCTTCATCCTGGAGACAGGGAACGCAGATTAGAATTTTGCAGGTTTTTGTTGGATCGAATACGTGAAAATCCAGATTTCCATCACAATGTAATATGGAGTGACGAATCGAAATTCACGAGTTCAGGGATGTTCAATAGACACATCGATTGTGTCTCTCATAATATTCTTCTGGAAAAATTATCCTACTATGGTTTGAGAGGAGTAGTTTTATCACTTATTAAATCATATTTAGAAACTCGTTTCCAGAAGATTAGTTTTAACAACGCTTGTTCAGATTACCTTCCAGTTGTACATGGTGTGCCCCAAGGGTCGGTCCTCGGGCCACTACTATTAATTATTTATATAAATGATATATTTGAGTTCATGCAACCCACCAAATGTGTCTTGTTTGCTGACGACACTAGACTTATTTGTTCTGGAAGTAATTATCAAGATCTCATCACCGAAACAGAGATTATCGAAAAAAGAGCTGAGGAGTGGTTTGAATATAATAAACTGAAGTTAAATACCAATAAAACTCAAAAAAAATTTATGTCAACGCATCCCTCTTGCCATAAAGGTAATAGCGTGAATTTACTAGGGATCACGCTTGATGAGAAACTAAATTGGCACCATCATATCGAGCTTTTACAGAAAAAACTGTCAAGTACCATATTTCTCCTCAGACAACTCAGGAGTATCATAAATTCTGTAACTTTAAAAACTGTCTACTTTTCTTTATTTCACAGTCATATAAATTATGACGTTTTATTATGGGGAAACTCTTCTCATGCTCCTATCATATTTCGCCAGCAGAAAAAGGCAATAAGAGTAATGGCCAATGCATATTATAGAGAACACTGTAAAACCTTATTCATCGCATATGGCATCATGCCATTACCAACTTTGTTTATCTATAACACACTTCAAGAGGTTCACAAACAATCTAACATACTCAGACCTCATAGTGATATTCATGACCATGACACCATCAGACATGCGATGAAGATACGTAATCCTCGGTTTAGACTCACTGTATCTCTGAAAAACTCCTTGGATTACAACATTTACAATATATTGCCTCATAGAATTGAAAATCTCTGTTTCATCAAATTTAAGAATGAAATAAAGCAATATCTCCTGGAACATTGCTTCTACTCACTGGAAGAATATTTTCAGACTGATCATGAGGAACTACTGGCTTGACTATTGATATGGATGAAGTCGCTATCAATATGTACCTGCAGTATTTTTTTTTTCATATTTGTTCTCTATTTTTAATCTGTATCAATATTTTCATATTGTTTGTCTTTTAACTTTTTATTGTTTGTCTTTTCACAAAATTTTTTTTTACAGTTCTATTTTTTTATAGTTCTAACTCCTTGACCTGCTACAAATGTACAGTGTACGTAATGTGGTAAAATAAAGTATTCTATTCTATTCTATTCTATTCATAATGAACATGTGTGGTCTATCGAAAATCCCCGTGTGAACCAAAAACGGCGACCTCAGATACACTTTGGACTGAATGTTTGAGTTGATTTACTAGGTGGAACAGTTATTGAAGAAAATTTGACTACAGAGAGATATATTGATTTTATAAGGACTTTTTTGAAAGATTATATGGATAACAATATTAATCTCAACCGCCTGCGTGATTTATGGTTTCAGCATAATGCCAGAAGGGTTACAGAATAGTGGTGATATACGTTGGCCAGCGCGTTCTCCAGACTTATCACCCTTGGACTACTTTTTATGGGGCACAATAAAAAATAGTTTATAGAACTGTGCCAGTAGATATTAATGTCCTTCTGCAAAATATTATTGACTCCTTGAGACAGATAAGAAGACGAAGTATCGGAAGGGCAATCGCAAATATGAGAAAACGTGCAGAATTATGTATACTAATGGAAGGTGGACAGTTTGAGCAGCGTCTCTGATTATTTATATGTTGTCCTTGATTTGTTTGATCTGATCGGTTCACATTTAACTGTTAATTAAAAAAATAAATTTTCAACATATTATTATCTCTCTGTTCTTCATTGGAAAATGGCATTTTGCAATCTAAAAGAGTGAACTTCTAAAGTTAAAACTGTACTGAACTGTCAAAATTCGAAATTTAACAAATTCGACAAATTTGTTTCCATGGTAATTTAGAAAAAATGCTTAAGCTCGAAGTACGGACACCCTGTATATATCAGATACCACGTATCACATATACAGGGTGTCCCGAAATTAGCCTGCCAAACTTTACCAGCGGCTTTCACGACCAAAAATAGAAAGAAAACTATCAATGAACATGAGTCGAGAAATGTCTCCTAAGGGAGCTACGGTCCCCTGAAAGGGGGCTCCTGAAGATGATATTTTTCGAGTATTTCCGAAACTCCATGTGATGAAAAGATCCAATTTTGAACAAGAACTAAAATTTCCATGCCCAATGCAGTGAAATTCAAATTATTCCAGAATTTCAATCAGGAGTGTATAATACAGGGTGGGACTACATTAAATATTGCTCAAAATTTTTTGTAAGCATATTTTTCGACAATTTAATCTCTTCACAGAAAGAAGGTACCTACTCTTGTTCCGTGACGATCAGATGTATTATCATCGGGTAAAAGCAATTCAAAAATATTGTTACATCTCAGATATTATGCATAACATTGCAATGAGGCGTAATGGAAATTGAAAAAAATGCAGATAAAAATTGAAGTCGTTTTTTCATCATTATTTTCCTATTTTTTTTGCGTTTTTATGAGTTTGTTTGGTAAAAAGAGAGTACTTGATTTTTCTATAGCCACTGAGATTTGGAAATTGGCAACGTAATGTATAATATGTGAGATGTACTTAACAATACTTTTAAATCGATTTCACTCGAAAATGATACATCTGATCGATACGGAGCAAGAGCACATTTTTTGTGAAACGTTGTGGATATTCATAATCCGAGATTAAATTGTGAACAAATATGCATACGAAAAAGTTTAAGCAATATTTAATGTAGTCCCACCCTGTTTTATACACTCCTGGATGAAACTTTGAAATGATTACATGTTCACCGCATTGGGCATGGAAAGTTTAGTTCTTGTACCAAATTGCATCATTTTATCACGTGGCGTTTCGGAAATTTTCAAGAAATATCATCTTAAGGAGCCCCCTTTCAGGGGATCGTAGCTCCCTTAGGAGACATTTCTCGACTCATCTTCATTGGAACTTTTCTTCCTATTTTTGGTCGAGGAAGCCGATGGTGAAATTTGGCAGGCTGATTTCAGGACACCCTGTATATACACTGTTAATGGTTTTTGTTGTGCTATAGTTCCAAAAAATATGCCAATAACATCGTCTCCGAGAGAGAACTGCAAGTTCATTCGACTTCGCGTTTATGTACATCACGCAATTTTTGAAAATCAAATCACTGAATTATACTGAGATATTTGATTACATCAAAAGAATGATAAAGATGCAGCGCAGGTGTCATTCCTGTTGAAAACTTCGAATTTCACGTCGATAATTTTCTGATTTTAATATAATGTAATATCATCCCAATATTGATTCGTTCTTTTTCCTATCACAAAAAAAATTGTGTATTATACATGGGGAAAATACTTCACGGTTTTTTGTCTCTCTCCGCTACGCGTCGGGATACAACACAACAAGGAGCTAAAATCTACAATTTTCTTCCCTTGTATAATAAATAACTAATTTTTTTGATGTTATCATAGCAATTTCTGAAGATGGTTAAAGGGTTCAATACATATTGAAATACAAAATGGGAAAAATATTTCTGTTTTCTATCCAGTTTTACTGATACTCTCCATGCTATACCTACTCATATTTTTTGTATTGAACCTTTCAAACTTCATAGTAGTTGGCTATGATATTGAATTTTTTCTATGGGTCTGCAATATCTGATGCGACAAAATGTTCAATTTCATAATTTTCCTACAAGTTACGAGAGAGAGAGAGAGTTACAGAAAGTATTTTTTTATAAAATTGCATTTATATGAGTGGAATGTGGACGAAAGTACGATTCTGATATATCGTTGGATAGACAATTATACACTGGATCGTAATTATAAGAAAAAATCATACTTCGTTTTTGAAATGAAAAAAATTCTCTGATACTAGAGACTACTAAATACATTTATGAAAACAAATCGATGTTCCAAATTTGAAACATCCATTCAAAATAGCAACGAAGGTACAGGGGGTAAATTGGTTCAGGGTCACACTGGTATGTGAGGATTTATTATAATTGAGAGCGAGTTCATGAAATATTGTAGCCATGATGATATTTTCTCTAAATCACTTTTCATGTCCATGATAATCTTAGGAGAAGTAAAATCAATGTCATGTTACCTTCAAATAATTCAAGTTTTCCTTTCAATTCCAAGTTTGTTATTGAATGTATGTAGATTTAAAATAAAACTGGTCCCAACACTGACCCTTGCGGTACACCGCATAAGATATTCAATAAGGTGCTGCAAGCATCACTCACATCAACATATTGCTTCCTATTCAATTGATAATTTTGAAACAAATCATGAATTATTGCATAGATTTAATGACAATAAACCGCATTGATAATTTTCATCGATTCGTAATTGGATATCGGAAATAGAAATAACATCCATAACGGCTTTTTTCGATCTACGGAATACATACTATACTGTTCACTGTATAGCAAATTGTTATTTTCCAGAAAATCAAGTTGACAATAGTTCATATTTTTTCTATAACTTTTGAAAGAACCGGGAGAACAGAAATGGTTTGTAATTGTTCAGATCATCTTTCCTACCAGTTTTGTATATTGGCAATACCTTCGCAATTTTCATTTTGTCAGGAATAATTCCACTTCCAAAAGATTTTGGAATAATTTTCAACAAGATAGGAGCCAATTCATATTTGACTATCTTCACAATATTTATTAGTTATATCGGTCTCAAATTCACAAGACTCCGAAATAGTGGAAGGTCTTAGGAAGATAGATAAAACGCTTGAATGATCTATTACTGTGTCAGAATTCAAAGTAATTTTTTCTACAAACTTCAAAAAATAACAAGGTTCGCGCATTGATAACAAATTGCGAAGTGACACTTTTTTTCAGTTTCCTACGTTAGAATGATTTCTTGCACAAAACAATGCGCGAAGTAAAACAGTGCGCGAAGTACCTACTTCGCGCACTGTTATATATGAGATATTTATATTTCAAGTTTATGGTCCTCAATCGAGCAGGCATCCACAAAATCATTTATTTCTGAATGTTCATTAATAACTTTGTTTTTTTCTCTTGGAGCGCACGAAAGGAAATTCCTATTATGTTCGTGGAACATCGTGCGTACCTAGGGAGGACAGGGGGAAACCTTTTAGGCCAGTTCAACACTATTTTTTATATCAAGCTAAGCATATTTTCACTTTAGAACTATATTTTTTGACGTTGGTAGAAAAAATTTTGTTTGCAACTCGAGCGCGAAATACTTTGGTCATCTCGACTATTTTTTTAACTAGGCTACGCCTCGTTAAAAAAATCAGATCTCGATCACCAAAGTAGCATTTCGCGCTCTAGATACAAAAATAACTATTTTCTACAAACGTCAAAAAATGACAAGGTTCGCGCATTGATAACAAATTGCGAAGTGACACTTTTTTTTCAGTTCCCTACGTTACAATGATACCTTGCACAAAACAATGCGCGAAGTAAAACAGTGCGCGAAGTGCCTACTTCGCGCACTGTTATGTAAAATATATGAGATATTTATATTTCAACTTAATGGTCCACAATCGAGGAAACATCCACGAAATCATTTATTACTGAAAGTTCAATAAATAACTTCGTTTTATCTCTTGGTGCGCACGAAAGGAAATTCCTATTATGTTCGTGGAACTTCGTGCGTACCTAGGGAGGATAGGGGGAGGCCATCAAAGCCTGTTCAACACTATTTTTTATATCAAGCTGAGCATATCTCCACTTCAGAACAATATTTTTTGAGGTTTGTAGAAAAAATGTTGTTTGCAACTCGAGCGCGAAATACTTTGGTCATCTCGACTATTTTTTCAACTCGGCTACGCCTCGTTAAAAAAATCAGATCTCGATCACCAAAGTAGCATTTCGCGCTCTAGATACAAAAATAACTATTAAATTTGTACCAATAATATTGATGAAATGGTCATTGATTGCACTAGTCACATCATGAACATTTTCAATTTCAATACCGTTCACTCAGTTCACTGTAAATAGTTATTTTTGTATCTAGAGCGCGAAATGCTACTTTGGTGATCGAGATCTCATTTTTTTTACGAGGCGTAGCCGAGTTAAAAAAATAGTCGAGATGACCAAAGTATTTCGCGCTCGAGTTGCAAACAAATTTTTTTCTACAAACGTCAAAAAATATAGTTCTAAAGTGAAAATATGCCTAGCTCGATATAGAAAATAGTGTTGAACTGGCTTAAAAAGCCTCCCACTATCCTTCCTCGGTACGCACGATGTTCCACGAGCATAATAGGGATTTTCTTTCGTGCGATCCAAGAGATAAAACAAAGTTATTGGTGAACATTCAGAAATAAATGATTTCGTGAATGTTTGCTCGATTGGGGACCATTAAGTTGAAATATAAATATCTCATATATTTTACATAACAGTGCGCGAAGTAGGTACTTCGCGCACTGTTTTACTTCGCGCATTGTTATGTGCAAGGTATCATGGTAACGTAGGAAACTGAAAAAAAGTGTCACTTCGCAATTTGTTATCAATGCGCAAACCTTGTCATTTTTTGACGTTTGTAGAAAAAAGATATTTAATATTTTCTGTCTGATTTCTTGATTTATCATACAGCAGTGAATTGATACCATTCCAAGCTGATTTGGGGGTAATATTGAATAAATGATTATCATAAAATGTTTTCTTTGTATCTCTTATTATTTTTTTCACCAGTTCATTATAGAAATTGAATTGCTCATCAAAATAGTTTATATTAGGATATATGTTTCCTTTTTATAATGGAATTTATAACTCACCTTAATTAATGTGCTCACGTTATTATCAAACCATGGTTTGGAATCATAATTATTCTAGAAATCAGGTATGCATTGAGAATGTCCAATAGTTTTCCGTATGCCTCATCAAGATCATCATAGATATCAGTATTTATATTTAGAATTACCAATTCACTTTTCAATTCTCATACATCATATTATATTTGTATCAATATGTCCACATATTTCCTATTTTTTGGGTTTGCATTAGGTATCGAAGTTGGTCACTCTGTGAGTAATTAATAACAAATACCACAAGAATTCTGAATTGGTGATAAAATGGTCGATAAATGATAAGTTTATAGTTGGAATATTTTCATTGCAAATTTTGAAATTTCAGAATTTGTAAATATCTACTATATCTTTGGATTCATTACTGCTCGATAATGAATTAACATTTATTTCATCAAAGAAATAACTTCCACATTTGAACTTATTGATATTTTCAAGCGATTGCCACAAAGTAATATTTGTGGGGATTTGATTTTGATTGCTTAATACGTCAAAATGGTTTCTTCTTGTTGAATCATGTCAAAAATTCAGATTTTCACGACTAGCATAAACTGAACTTGAACATCATTGTTCGGATTCATTTCGAATAATTTTATAGACTGATTGTTTAATCATAGCTTCTAGCAGAACCAAATCTCAAATAAAAGGAATATATGGATTTTGAGTACAGCATAATTCAAGGCTCATTATTGAGCCTATTAGCCATTTTGTTGTTGATCATTTTTTGCACAAATCCAACATGAACATGACAAACCAATAGCAAATCAAAAAAAGTTCAATCACAAAATTAGTTATACTATAATTCAAAGCTAATTTGTTGATTTTTTCGCACAGTTTTTTTTAAATCATGGGTTTTGCTAGCTCATCCGTTAAGCTAGCAGAACCAAATCTCGAATAAAAGGAATATAAGGATATTGAGTACACCATAACTTAAGGCTATTTTGAAGCTCTTTGTTGATCCCATCATTGAGTTTTTTGGTAATAATTAATTTTTTTTCCTCTAGCTATGAAACCTACCATTATTTACTCTTTTTCGAGGCGTAACGTGTGTTTTTATTACCAAGGTAGTTTTCGTCATTTTATTAACCACTAGTCAATAAAGACATAGCCAACTCTGTTATAATTAACCCGAATTCACTGTTCTGATGCGTGCTTCGCATTAATGGCACTCGAATCTAATAGGTATTTATCAATGACTTGTTATATGCTATCATAGACATGGCTACTAGATTTCAATTAGAATTGGAAAGAAGTACTTCCATAGTGACAATATAGGTTCCTATTTCAGTTTCACATAACTAAAATGATTGAAATGTATTGCTAGTGGTGAAAAAAATTAAATATACACCTTCTTCTGGATGTAATAATGATATTCTTTACTACATTGGTGTATAAATAAATATTTTTCGCTATGAGTAAATATGTATATGTAGGTAAGTGAGGAGGACAGATATACAGAGGGCAGAAATACTGCATGCAAGTTTTATTCAATGGAAGTGATGTACTTTTTTTCAGAGACGCATTTCACTTTCTAGACGATTTTTCTTTGAGGAAGCAGCACTTATGATCCAAATTTCATTAGGTTAATTTGAGTCTGATATTAGCTCAAATTCAAGTGAAGTTAGTGGTGATAGAATCCAGCCGCTACTGAGAGGTAGACATCAGAGAGGGAGAAAAATGTTGTTGGAAGGGCAGCAGTTATTTGAAAAGCATCATAGATCTACCATCTCTCAATGCCATTCTAATATGCGATGTTCAACCCCCTCTCTATCCACTATTTTAGATCCGATGGAAGCGCGCCAGAGACGTATCATAAATATTCATGAAGCAGTTGTTAGGTGAGGTTAATTAAAGAAATAATGAAAGACAGTACTCTCGTACTAGTAGGCGGTAGAGTTTTATATTGCTAATTTTGCTGACTGATGGGTGGTTATCATATTGTTGTTGACATTGGAAAGTGATATGAGTTGAATGCATTGCTATGGCGTTTGAGAAAATGCTAGTATTGAATTATGTTCCCTGAGAGATTAAATGTGCAACTTCAGTTCCTCGAATGAGGAAAGTGCATGAATTAACGTTTATCATACCGTTAAATACTCGCATTCCTATAATTCGTTGAACATTTTCACTTATAATACCACGAAAGCTTCAATTATTACAGGAAATTTTTTAAGAAGTAGGTAGCTATTCTACGGATAGAAAGAATTTTTGATTTTTAATTGAAGCTAGATGGTATTTAGTAAAAAAATTTCACACCGAAATTTAAAAAATATATATTAGGATGACGCTATATAAAATACAAAATAACAAATTTAGTTACGCAAAATATTGATAAGGCAGCTGGTGGTAGTTCAAACTATTATTCTTGACTAACGACTCAATTCCACTAAAGTTAGAGGAAATATATTTTCTCACAAGGAACTCGACAGTATGTGGTATTAATATAATTGATATCCATAACATTGTTAAAAGCACAATCAACTTACTATAGTTACACAAAATAATAAAAAATAAGTCGATAGTAGCTCAATTTCTCAGTTTTTCACAAATTAATTTTACTAATACTAAGATACTCGAAGTACTATATAGTGTCATTGTCAATGAAACTTGCTCGCGTAATATTATCGGGTTAAATAAAATATCATCAAATGACTTTGAATGAAATGATCAAAAATAAGTTGGTAATAACTCAATCTCTCGGTTTTTTTACAAATTCATATAGATAGAGTTGGAAGAAATATATCTTCTTATGAGGAACTTATATACTATAATCTGAAATTAAATGTAAATGTAATTTCACCCTCGATATCACCTATGACCGTCAAAATATGTCCAGTTTAATTTCATGTTCCTTCCACCAAGAAACAGGAAAAAAATTTCAGAAATTTGTTTAGTTTATATATGGTAACGATACAAATACCGGTGTGAAATTTTCATAGAAATTCCATTTGTCCCGATTTTAAATTGTTTGTCCTGCATTTCCAACTACTTTGTCCTGAAAATCAGAAATTCAAAGGTGTAAACCCTAGTTGGAAGAGAATATGGCTAGAGAGACTGTTAAGAATGATCAATATCATCGATTTACATGAACAAGGATCCCCCGCAATTGAGGACTTGAATTTATTTTCAAGATCGTATCATTGCAACCAGGGTTGGCATGAATTAATTCATATGAATTAAATCAGTGATTTAATTCGTGAATTAATTCCATTGACTTTTTTCGAAAAAGTCATGAATTCATTCAAATTTTTAAAAATGAGACAAATTGCACTATTACCTGTCTGACTTAATTCAAAAAGTCGGACTTTGATGACTTTTTTATAAAAGTCATGACTTATTCCAACCCTGATTGCAACCAACATTTACATAATAATTCTAAGAATGAGATGAAATTCTAGTGAAGAGGCTTTTTTTCATGTTCCGGTTCCCACGAGAAGGGATATCCTGTAATGTTCAGAGAACATCGTGAGAACCAAGGAAAATTTTCAGGTGAAAGAAATTCTTGAGATGACAATAATTTGGAGGAACTATCAAATGACAAAGAGAATTCTGATTTCTCTGGTCCCGTAGGCGATAGGTCATGTGGCTATTCTGAAAATCGTCAGGGTGGAAATTTTTGCAGATACACAATATTTTGAAACCTATGCTCTAAGAAAATTGAAGATGCAGGCTCCAGTTGTTCCTATCTGTTCACAATAAACTAATCAAATTTCCCAAGAAGAGACCAAATATGAAATAAATAGAGCGAGAGTAATTTAAAATTTATCCCTACCCAAACAAAACATTGATTCTGATCACCTATGTGATAGATTTCAATACTTAGATAGGAATATTTCAAAATCTGTAAGCATGTTGTGCCGAAAATTCTAATTGGTCAGGACAATGTGCATGTCATGACTACACGAGAAATAATTCATCCTAAATATATCCACCCTGTAATATATCCACCCAGTCTTTAGAAAAACAAATTTAGGATGGGTCGTCCATGGCCCTCATATTGCAGTGACATCAGACTGAATGTTAATGTCTGCCGTCATGATGAGGATTAGCTCACCAAAATCATCGAGGATAATTTTAGGATCAAAAACACTGACCCTCTTAACAGCGTGGTGATGTCGAGAGAAGACAAAAAAAGCCGTCTACATTTTAGAGAAAACTATACACACAATTGGTAAAACTGCTGAGCTGAGAGATCTGAGATAAGATTACCATGGAAAGAAGATGTTATTTTGCCAGAGAGTAAGTATGAAGTAAAATGTGTATGGAGAAGAAAATGGACCAGGATGCAAAGTTTGCAGAACAATATTGTGAAAAAATTCAGGAATATGTAGATAAGGGAATTGCTTGAAAGTTATCAGCCAAAGAGATGCAAGAAGATGATGAAAAAATTGGTACCTTCCACATGTTGAGGTACGGAATATAAATAAACCTGGTAAACTTTGCTCGAAGCTCCCGCGAAAAGTCATGGCATGAGTCTGATTGATTATTTACTCATAGGTCCTGAGATTCAGAGGAAAGAATTATGCATTCTGTGGTGATATCAAAGAGATGTTTCACCGAAACGAAGATGGGAGTTGCCAAAGATTTTCATTTCCAGGCATCGAGAGTTCAAGATCCTGAAGTGTACCAGATGAAAGTAATGATTTTTTCCGTCGACCTCGTATTAACGACCAAGTTTAATGTATATGAAATCGTTCATTAATGACCCCTCTATTAATGGACGATTTGTCTATTAATGCACGATTGTTTTATAAGCAACCAATAAACACACACCACGTACATTCATTGTTCATGCTGTAACTAGCGGAATCTGCATTTAAATCGAAAATATGGATTTCATCGACGATTTTCCGTTAACGGGTTCGCCTTTCCAAGTTTCTGACACGATTTTAATCCCTGTTTTCTAACACAAGGAATTTATTTCCTATGTTGATCATTTCGACAAATTTCAAATGACACTAATGTCAGTAACAAGGCTACTGGGTGATTCTTAGCAGTTTCCGGATGGATGATGAATTCGCGAACCAAGTTTTCTTCATTGCAGGAGAAATGAGAAATATAGTCGACGGAAAAATTTTGTAACCAACTTGTATATTAAAAGGCGATTAATGATCGAGATATTTTAACGTGCGAGCGAAGCGAGTGCGTTAATGTTCTGACACGATTTTAATCCCTGTTTTCTAACACAAGGAATTTATTTCCTATGTTGATCATTTCGACAAATTTCAAATGACACTAATGTCAGTAACAAGGCTACTGGGTGATTCTTAGCAGTTTCCGGATGGATGATGAATTCGCGAACCAAGTTTTCTTCATTGCAGGAGAAATGAGAAATATAGTCGACGGAAAAATTTTGTAACCAACTTGTATATTAAAAGGCGATTAATGATCTCGAACATTAACGCACTCGCTTCGCTCGCACGTTAAAATATCTCGATCATTAATCGCCCTCATTAATACACTAGTTGGTTAAATAACTATTAGAGCAGCATGTTCACCCTCTATAGCACAATTCGTGAAAATTCACAATGCCAATCAGTACAAAGAAGAATTTTCGGGTATAATATGAGCATCATGTTGAAACAGCACTGGGTCGACGATTAATTATTTGAACTGCAGAGGTACCATAGCAGTAAAAACAATCAAATATGTAATCAAGTTCATAAGAGAGGTGTTTTCTCCAATTATCAATTGGTTGTCCATCTATTTGGCCAGAACCTGCATCTTGAATTTTGACTCCAATAATCACGAACGAGTACTTGGATTGGTTTGGAATACTGAAAAAGATAAATTGATATTCGAAAATACCTTCAAGGGAATTCCAGAAGAATTGTCACATGCTAAAAGAATGCCTACCAAGAGATAAATTTTGAAGTTGGTGGTGACCATTTTTTATCACATCGGATTTATATTTCTCTTTGTACTGAAGGGTGAACTTATCTTTCTAGAATGCTGGGCAAAAAAGATGGAATGGGATGAAATTATACCGGAAGATGTATTCATCAAATGGCAGCAGTGATGCGATTCACTTGAGATTTTGGATAACTTGATGATTCCTCGACAATATTTCTATAATAGTCCAGAGAAGAAGTGAAATTACATATTTGTTGTGATGCCAGCAACATCGCATTTTCTGCAATTGCCTACTTCAGAGCTGAGAAAGATGACTAGATAGAAAATGCAATGATTCCTTCAAAATGTAAACTGGGACCCTTGAATGAAAAAACTTGCATACGCAGAATGGAGTGAATGGAGCTGTAATAGCAGCAAGATTAGGATATCAGATTGAGAAAGGAAAGACATAAAATCATCGAGAAGGTGCATTGGTCAGATTCTGAAATTGTTTTGAAATGGATCAGATCAGAATTTACCAGACTTGAAATCTATGAAGCACATAGAATCAAAGACATTCCACAATTGACTGATGTTTCGGACTGGCGGTGGGTACCATCCAAAATCAGTTCCAATCATAGGTTCTGGTATCTTAATGGTTAAGCTAGCAAAACCTATGATTTTTTCAAAAAAAAAATAATGTACGAAAAAAATGGCAATAGGCTAGGAAAGAGCCTTCAATCAGTCTCAAATTATGGTATAATGCGTTTGTTGATCGATTTTTTTTTTTTTGATTTGCCAATGTATTGTCATGTTCATGTTGGATTTGGGAAAATGTTTGCAGAAAATGATTATCAAATAAATAGATAGTACGTTCAATAAAGAGCCTTTAACTAGCCTTAAATTATGGTGTACTCAATATTATTATATTACTTCTATTCGACATTTGGTTCTGCTAGCTTAACGGTTAAGCTAGCCAAAGCCCATGATTTTTTTGAAGAAACATTGTACAATAATATCGGGTATAGGCTAGGATTAGAGCCTTAAATTAGCCTGAAATCATGGTGGTGAGTGAATTATGGTGGTATTTAGTTTCATGATAGAACTTTTTCTGGTTTGCTATTGGTTTGTCATGTTAATGTTGGATTTGGGAATTTGTTTGCATAAAATGATCAACAAGTAATCGATGATAGGTTCAATGAAGAGCCACAAATTAGCCTTGAATTATGGTGTACTCAACGATTAAGCTAGCAAAACCCTTTTTTTTTTTTAATATGCGAAAAAATCGGCTAAAGGCTATGATTAGAGCCTTGAATTAGTCTCAAATTATAGTATAATTAGTTTTGTGATTGAACTTTTTTTGGTTTGCTATTGGTTTGTTATATTCATGTTGAATTTGTAATTTTTTTAGCAAAACCCATTTTTTTTTTAAACAATATGCGAAAAAATCGGCAATAGGCTATGATTAGAGCCTTGAATTAGTCTCAAATTATGGTATAATTAGTTTTGTGAGTGAACTTTTTTTGGTTTACTATTGGTTTGTCATATCATGTTGGATTTGGGATTTTTTTGCAGAAAATGATTAACAAAAAATCGATAATAGCTTCAATGAAGAGCCTTGAATCAGCCTTAAATTATGGTTTACCCAATATTCTTATATTCCTTCTATTTGAGATTTGGTTTTACTAGCATAACGGTCAAGCTAGCAAAACCCATGATTGTTTTTTGAAACAATGTGCGGAAAAATCGGCTATAGACTAGGATTGGAGCCTTATATTAGCCCTAAATTATGGTATAATGAATTTCGTGATTGAACTTTTTTTGGTTTGCTATTGGTTTGTCATCCTCATGTTGGATTTTAGAAAATTTTTGCAGGAAATCAAAAACAAAAAAATCGATGAAAGGCTCAACAAAGAGACTTAAAATAGCCTTAAATTATTATATACCCAATATTCCATCCATTCTTGATTTGGTTCTGCCAGCTTACTTAATGGTTAAGCTAGCACGAGAGCTAGCAAAACCTATGATTTGAAAAAAAAAGTCAGTGTGAAACCAGCCACGAGTTCCAGCCACGACTTCGCCTAATATTCAAGGCGCGCGCCATACCACCAATGGTCGTTCATTATCAATTTATATTCATGGCTGGCCATGAAATTACTTAAACCTCCAAAATATGTCCATGGATGAAACTATTTTACATCAATGATTTTCTCTGAGGGTCTATGATAATCTGTATATCTCACAATATTTTGTCGGGCAAGAATTAACCCCACAGGCCCCCTTTTTCGAAATTTCTAAAAAAATTCATAACTTTTTCAAAATACACGTGGATGGGAGTTTTTTCCTATGAATGTGTTCCTCTGATGGTACCTAATAATATGTATATCTCACAATATTTTGTCGGGCAAGAATTAACCCCAAAGGCCCCCTTTTTCGGAAATTCGAAAAAAATTCATAATTTTTTCAAAATACACGTGGATGGGAATTTTTTTCTATGAATGTGTTCCTCTGATGGTACTCAATAATATGTATATCTCACAATATTTTGTCGGGCAAGAATTAACCCCACAGGCCCCCTTTTTTGGAATTTCTAAAAAATATCATAACTTTTTCAAAATACACGTGGATGGGAGTTTTTTTCTATGAATGTGTTCCTCTGATGGTACTTAATAATATATGTTCATCTCACAATATTTTGTCGGGCAAGAATTAACCCCATAGGCCCCCTTTTTCGAAAATTCGAAAAAAATTCATAACTTTTTCAAAATACACGTGGATGGGAGTTTTTTCCTATGAATGTGTTCCTCTGATGGTACCTAATAATATGTATATCTCACAATATTTTGTCGGGCGAGAATTAACCCCATAGGCCCCCTTTTTCGGAAATTCGAAAAAAATTCATAATTTTTTCAAAATACACGTGGATGGGAATTTTTTTCTATGAATGTGTTCCTCTGATGGTACTCAATAATATGTATATCTCACAATATTTTGTCGGGCAAGAATTAACCCCACAGGCCCCCTTTTTTGGAATTTCGAAAAAATATCATAACTTTTTCAAAATACACGTGGATGGGAGTTTTTTTCTATGAATGTGTTCCTCTGATGGTACTCAATAATATGTTCATCTCACAATATTTTGTCGGGCAAGAATTAACCCCATAGGCCCCCTTTTTCGAAAATTCGAAAAAAATTCATAACTTTTTCAAAATACACGTGAATGGGAGTTTTTTTCTATGAATGTGTTCCTCTGATGGTACTCAATAATATGTTCATCTCACAATATTTTGTCGGGCAAGAATTAACCCCATAGGCCCCCTTTTTCGAAAATTCGAAAAAAAATCATAACGTTTTCAAAATACACGTGGATGGGAGTTTTTTTCTATGAATGTATTCCTCTGATGGTACTCAATGATATTTATATCTCACAATATTTTGTCGGGCAAGAATTAACCCCATAGGCCCCTTTTTTCGGAAATTCGAAAGAAATTCATAATGTTTTCAAAATACACGTGGATGGGAGTTTTTTTCTATGAATGTGTTCCTCTGATGGTACTCAATAATATGTTCATCTCACAATATTTTGTCGGACAAGAATTAACCCCATAGGCCCCCTTTTTCGAAAATTCGAAAAAAATTCATAACTTTTTCAAAATACACGTGGATGGGAGTTTTTTTCTATGAATGTGTTCCTCTGATGGTACTCAATAATATGTATATCTCACGATATTTTGTCGGGCAAGAATTAACCCCATAGGCCCCCTTTTTCGGAAATTCGAAAAAAATTCATAACTTTTTCAATATACACGTGGATGGGAGTTTTTTTCTATGAATCTATTCCTCTGATGGTACCTAATAATATGAATATCTCACAATATTTTGTCGGGCAAGAATTAACCCCATAGGCCCCCTTTTTCGGAAATTCGAAAAAAATTCATAACTTTTTCAAAATACACGTGGATGGGAGTTTTTTTCTATAAATGAATTCCTCTGATGGTACCTAATAATATGTATATCTCACAATATTTTGTCGGGCAAGAATTAACCCCATAGGCCCCCTTTTTCGGAAATTCGAAAAAAATTCATAACTTTTTCGAAATACACGTGGATGAGAGTTTTTTTCCATGAATGTATGCCTCTGATGGTACTCAATAATATGTATATCTCAAAATATTTTGTCGGGCAAGAATTAACCCCATAGGCCCCCTTTTTCGGAAATTGGAAAAAAATTCATAATTTTTTCAAAATACACGTGGATGGAGATTTTTTTTCTATGAATGTGTTCCTCTGATGGTACTCAATAATATGTATATCTCACAATATTTTGTCGGGCAAGAATTAACCCCACAGGCCCCCTTTTTCGGAAATTCGAAAAAAATTCATAACTTTTTCAAAATACACGTGGATGGGAGTTTTTTTCTATGAATGTGTTCCTCTGATGGTACTCAATAATATGTTCATCTCACAATATTTTGTCGGACAAGAATTAACCCCATAGGCCCCCTTTTTCGAAAATTCGAAAAAAATTCATAACTTTTTCAAAATACACGTGGATGGGAGTTTTTTTCTATGAATGTGTTCCTCTGATGGTACTCAATAATATGTATATCTCACGATATTTTGTCGGGCAAGAATTAACCCCATAGGCCCCCTTTTTCGGAAATTCGAAAAAAATTCATAACTTTTTCAAAATACACGTGGATGGGAGTTTTTTTCTATGAATCTATTCCTCTGATGGTACCTAATAATATGTATATCTCACAATATTTTGTCGGGCAAGAATTAACCCCATAGGCCCCCTTTTTCGGAAATTCGAAAAAAATTCATAACTTTTTCAAAATACACGTGGATGGGAGTTTTTTTCTATAAATGAATTCCTCTGATGGTACCTAATAATATGTATATCTCAAAATATTTTGTCGGGCAAGAATTAACCCCATAGGCCCCCTTTTTCGGAAATTCGAAAAAAATTCATAACTTTTTCGAAATACACGTGGATGAGAGTTTTTTTCCATGAATGTATGCCTCTGATGGTACTCAATAATATGTATATCTCAAAATATTTTGTCGGGCAAGAATTAACCCCATAGGCCCCCTTTTTCGGAAATTGGAAAAAAATTCATAATTTTTTCAAAATACACGTGGATGGAGATTTTTTTCTATGAATGTGTTCCTCTGATGGTACTCAATAATATGTATATCTCACAATATTTTGTCGGGCAAGAATTAACCCCACAGGCCCCCTTTTTCGGAAATTCGAAAAAAATTCATAACTTTTTCAAAATACACGTGGATGGGAGTTTTTTTCTATGAATGTGTTCCTCTGATGGTACTTAATAATTTATGTTCATCTCACAATATTTTGTCGGGCAAGAATTAACCCCATAGGCCCCCTTTTTCGAAAATTCGAAAAAAATTCATAACTTTTTCAAAATACACGTGGATGGGAGTTTTTTCCTATGAATGTGTTCCTCTGATGGTACCTAATAATATGTATATCTCACAATATTTTGTCGGGCGAGAATTAACCCCATAGGCCCCCTTTTTCGGAAATTCGAAAAAAATTCATAATTTTTTCAAAATACACGTGGATGGGAATTTTTTTCTATGAATGTGTTCCTCTGATGGTACTCAATAATATGTATATCTCACAATATTTTGTCGGGCAAGAATTAACCCCACAGGCCCCCTTTTTTGGAATTTCGAAAAAATATCATAACTTTTTCAAAATACACGTGGATGGGAGTTTTTTTCTATGAATGTGTTCCTCTGATGGTACTCAATAATATGTTCATCTCACAATATTTTGTCGGGCAAGAATTAACCCCATAGGCCCCCTTTTTCGAAAATTCGAAAAAAATTCATAACTTTTTCAAAATACACGTGAATGGGAGTTTTTTTCTATGAATGTGTTCCTCTGATGGTACTCAATAATATGTTCATCTCACAATATTTTGTCGGGCAAGAATTAACCCCATAGGCCCCCTTTTTCGAAAATTCGAAAAAAAATCATAACGTTTTCAAAATACACGTGGATGGGAGTTTTTTTCTATGAATGTGTTCCTCTGATGGTACTCAATAATATGTTCATCTCACAATATTTTGTCGGACAAGAATTAACCCCATAGGCCCCCTTTTTCGAAAATTCGAAAAAAATTCATAACTTTTTCAAAATACACGTGGATGGGAGTTTTTTTCTATGAATGTGTTCCTCTGATGGTACTCAATAATATGTATATCTCACGATATTTTGTCGGGCAAGAATTAACCCCATAGGCCCCCTTTTTCGAAAATTCGAAAAAAATTCATAACTTTTTCAAAATACACGTGGATGGGAGTTTTTTCCTATGAATGTGTTCCTCTGATGGTACCTAATAATATGTATATCTCACAATATTTTGTCGGGCAAGAATTAACCCCATAGGCCCCCTTTTTCGGAAATTCGAAAAAAATTCATAACTTTTTCAAAATACACGTGGATGGGAGTTTTTTTCTATAAATGAATTCCTCTGATGGTACCTAATAATATGTATATCTCAAAATATTTTGTCGGGCAAGAATTAACCCCATAGGCCCCCTTTTTCGGAAATTCGAAAAAAATTCATAACTTTTTCGAAATACACGTGGATGAGAGTTTTTTTACATGAATGTATGCCTCTGATGGTACTTAATAATATGTATATCTCACAATATTTTGTCGGGCAAGAATTAACCCCATAGGCCCCGTTTTTCGGAATTTTGAAAAAAAAATCATAATTTTTTCAAAATACACGTGGATGGGAGTTTTTTTCCATGAATGTATGCCTCTGATGGTACTCAATAATATTTATATCTCAAAATATTTTGTCGGGCAAGAATTAACCCCATAGGCCCCCTTTTTCGGAAATTCGAAAAAAATTCATAACTTTCAAAATACACGTGGATGCGAGTTTTTTTCTATGAATGTGTTCCTCTGATGGTACTCAATAATATGTATATCTCACAATATTTTGTCGGGCAAGAATTAACCCCACAGGCCCCCTTTTTCGAAAATTCGAAAAAAATTCATAACTTTTTCAAAATACACGTGGATGGGAGTTTTTTTCTATGAATGTCTGCCTTTGATGGTACTCAATAATATGTATATCTCACAATATTTTGTCGGGCAAGAATTAACCCCATAGGCCCCCTTTTTCGGAATTTCGAAAAAAAAAATCATAACTTTTTCAAAATACACGTGGATGGGAGTTTTTTTTTCAAGAATGGGTTCCTCCGATGGTACTTGATAATGTGTATATTCTATATGATATAGAAAAAGCATATGTATATATTTAATATACAGGGTGTCCGGAAATTATGCGCAAACAATCAAGGGGATGATTCTACATAACGAAATAAGAAATTCATTTCATATGAACCTAGGTCCGGAAATGCATAGTTTTCAACATACAGTGTGTTGAAACTTTTAAAAAAGATCGGTTTTTTATGAATATCTCAAATGTCTTTCCACCGATTCTCTTGAAATATGGCAATGCTATTTTTTGTCATGAGGGGCTGATATACCCCTAATTCAATTGGAATCTTGGAATCCAGTGGCGTCCCAATGGGCAACCTACCGAATATTATTGTCTATTAAATGTGCGCCACTGATTTGTTTGAATTCTGTATCTTCATAACCTATTGATCAACTAAAAATACAACATTTTGGTTTCTTGAATTGTTTTGCTATTTTGCTGCGTTTCCGTGGAAAAAAATAAATACCAATTCATTGTATAAATTTGTGCAAAATATTGCTTCAAAAACAGGGGTGAAATTAAATTTGTGATCCATGTCCATAGACGTAGAATAAGAATGAAGAATAATTATCTTCATATATTTTATAATAATATGTTTGACACACTCTACACTCAGTATATCGAGAACTATGTATTCTCGGCCCGGGAAGGCGTAGTTTTCGATAATAAAAAGTGTGTCAAACATGTATTATAAAATATTTGAAGAAAATTAATCTCCATTCTTATTCTACGTCTATGAACATGGATCACACATTTAATTTCACCCCTGTTTTTGAAGCTATGTTTTGCACAAATCTATTACAATGAATTGGTATTTATTTTTTTCCACGGAAACGCGGAGAAATAGCAAAACAATTCAGGAGATCAAAATGTTGTATTTTTAGGTAATCATCAGGATATGAAGATCATGAATTCAAAAAAATCAGTGGCGCACATTTTATTGGCAATAATATTTGGTAGGGTGCCCCCGGGACGCCACTGGATTTCACAATTCCAATTCAAATTATGGTTGAATCAGCCCCTCATGACGAAGAATATCATTGCCAAATTTCACGGGAATCGGTGGAAGAATATCTGATATATTCATAAAAAACCGATTTTTGCTAAAAAGTTTAACACACTGTATCTTGAAAACTATGCATTTCTGGACCCAAGTATATATGAAATAAATTCCATGTTTTCACATGCAGAATCACCCCCTTGATTTTTTGCGCATAATTTCCGGACACCCTGTATAGATAATATATATATAGGTGTTTCTATTTGAGAAAAGGAAGTTGACATTGATAACTTCTATATTATGGACTATCATGTATTCATGAATGAACCATCAAAGAACCGAATCAAGTAATAAAATTATTTCGTAACTAAAAATTAGGCAAAAGTATATCTGGTCGATAGGTATCCGAATGTTCTAAAATAATATCCAGATGATGCATGACCGGAGTTTTTCTACATAATTTTATCATAGTGAAATACGTACTTGATAGTATAACTATAGTGAATTATTCCTATACCTGTCTAGGATTCAAATACACAATATAGATAATTTGATACAATGTTCATGTAAGTTAACCCAAAATTATCAGATAGTCCTTAAGTACCTTCGAAAATTACCGGATAGGTATTAACTTCAGGATGTCAACGGTATCGGGTGTGACCGCGGTAAGATTTAAATCTTGGTCCCTCGTAGATTGACCTAACTTAATCCTTTTCGGCCCAAAAAATGAAAAAATTATGATTTTTTTCGAAATTCCGAAAAAGGGGGCCTTTGGGGTTAATTCTTGCCCGACAAAATATTGTGAGATATACATATTATTGAGTATCATCAGAGGAACACATTCATAGAAAAAAACTCCCATCCACGTGTATTTTGAAAAATTTATGAATTTTTTTCGAATTTTCGAAAAAGGGGGCCTATGGGGTTGATTCTTGCCCGACAAAATATTGTGAGATAAACATATTATTGAGTACCATCAGAGGAACACATTCATAGAAAAAAACTCCCATCCACGTGTATTTTGAAAAAGTTATGAATTTTTTTCGAATTTCCGAAAAAGGGGGCGTGTGGGGTTAATTCTTGCCCGACAAAATATTGTGAGATGAACATATTATTGAGTACCATCAGAGGAACACATTCATAGAAAAAAACTCCCATCCACGTGTATTTTGAAAAAGTTTGATTTTTTTTCGAATTTTCGAAAAAGGGGGCCTATGGGGTTAATTCTTGCCCGACAAAATATTGTGAGATGAACATATTATTGAGTACCATCAGAGGAATACATTCATAGAAAAAAACTCCTAGCCACGTGTATTTTGAAAAATTTATGAATTTTTTTCGAAATTCCGAAAAAGGGGGCCTTTGGGGTTAATTCTTGCCCGACAAAATATTGTGAGATATACATATTATTGAGTACCATCAGAGGAACATATTCATAGAAAAAACTCCCATCCACGTGTATTTTGAAAAATTTATGAATTTTTTTTCGAATTTCCGAAAAAGGGGGCCTATGGGGTTAATTCTTGCCCGACAAAATATTGTGAGATATACATATTATTGAGTACCATCAGAGGAACACATTCAAAGAAAAAAACTTCCATCCACGTGTATTTTGAAAAAGATATGAATTTTTTTCGAATTTCCGAAAAAGGGGGCGTGTGGGGTTGATTCTTGCCCGACAAAATATTGTGAGATATACATATCATTGAGTACCATCAGAGGAACACATTCATAAAAAAAACTCCCATCCACGTGTATTTTGAAAAAGTTATGAATTTTTTTCGAATATCCGAAAAAGGGGGCCTATGGGGTTAATTCTTGCCCGACAAAATAATTTGAGATATACATATCATTAGGTACCATCAGAGGAATACATTCATAGAAAAAAACTCCCATCCACGTGTATTTTGAAAAAGTTATGAATTTTTTTCGAATTTCCGAAAAAGGGGGCCTATGGGGTTAATTCTTGCCCGACAAAATATTGTGAGATATACATATTATTAGGTACCATCAGAGGAATAGATTCATAGAAAAAAACTCCCATCCACGTGTATTTTGAGAAAGGTATGATTTTTTTTCGAATTTCCGAAAAAGGGGGTCTATGGGGTTAATTCTTGCCCGACAAAATATTGTGAGATATACATATTATTGAGTACCATCAAAGGAATCCATTCATAGAAAAAAACTCCCATCCACGTGTATTTTGAAAAAGTTATGAATTTTTTTCGAAATTCCGAAAAAGGGGGCCTGTGGAGTTAATTCTTGCCCGACAAAATATTGTGAGATATACATATTATTAGGTACCATCAGAGGAACACATTCATAGGAAAAAACTCCCATCCACGTGTATTTTGAAAAAGTTATGAATTTTTTTAGAAATTCCGAAAAAGGGGGCCTGTGGGTTTAATTCTTGCCTGACAAAATATTGTGAGATATACAGATTATCATAGACCCTCAGAGAAAATCATTGATGTAAAATAGTTTCATCCATGGACATATTTTGGAGGTTTAAGTAATTTCATGGCCAGCCATGAATATAAATTGATAATAAATGACCATTGGTGGTATGGCGCGCGCCTTGAATATTAGGTGAAGTCGTGGCTGGAACTCGTGGCTGGTTTCACACTGATTTCCGGTTAAGCTTTCCACATTTTCTAGAACTGGAGAGTGTGAATGAGATAATATAATATTTAGTGCCCTGTATATTGGAATTTCTTAGTTTGTGATAAGTTGTCAATAAATAATTATGGTGAGCATGTCAACTTTTGATTTGGAACTAGAATGTTAAGGAAATACTGATAGATTTCATCTAGAGGTGTTATCATTAGCAATCTAACAATACCACTAAGAAATTCAAAAAATTTATTTGTTGAAATTAGCTCTACTCAGATCCTATTGGTGTTGTGTTTTTACCTGGGTTTATCACAAAGTTACCTGTGTGAAACTGCTATGGTTATCAAGTTTTTTATATAAGCTTGAAATAGCATCAGCAACTTCCTTATCACATTTGAAATCATTTTCATGGAAAAATGTAAACAACCTCTCTAGTTTTTCAGCACCATATGCAGTGTTCTTCATTTTCCCAATATTTGAAAGATATGTGAGAAATATTACACTTCCAGGGTTTCTACCATTCCTGAACATTTCTTCCAAGAGTTGCCAACCTAATTCCTCCTCATTGTTCAAGAATGCTGCTGAAATAATAGCACTATATGATATATTATTTGGGATAGTGGTAATTTTGATTTCTTCCATGAAATCTAGACATTTTTTCCACTCATGTGTCATAGAAACACCCAATATTGTATTTTCAAGAGACAAGGAATCCAAAATGGGATAATCACTACGTAAATCTTGGTAACACTTCAATATGTATTCCTCATCCTCTGGATTTTTTTTCTTTTCAATAAAATAATATTTCTCATTACAATGGTAAAGTAATTTGAAATATTTGCCAATGGTGGCAAGATTGGGTTTGATATTTTCATCTTTGAGGAATTGTAGATATGAAAACCCTAATTCATATTCCTTTCTAGTTGTACAGAATCCTAATATTAGTGCATCTATGTTGTCCATGGTATAGTGCTTCCTATTTTGTTCATGATTCAATATTGTTTGTCTAACGTTTCCCCATTCTCTTCTTGAATTAATGATTTTGGATCTATCAACAGCATTCTCTATTAAGGAATGAATCAGTTTCTCACGATTTGTAAAGTGCCTTTTGCAATACAAAGTATCAATGTTGCTCACTAATAATCGACAAATGTTTCTTCTAATCATGATAATGACTCCTGGAGAAAAACTTGAAGATTTCTCTATGTTCTTCAATTCAAAGTATTCGAACTACAGACATACAAAATTAAAATTATTCACGAACATTCATCATATTTATTATTATCATCAAATTCAAGGGTGACTACTGACTAAGATCTACTGACTAGAGACGACACCACTGTTTCAAAATTATCATAACAAAATAGCTCCGTCTACACAACCGCCGCGGCGGTTGGATACTGATCATATTATATTATTGGAGAGTTGATGTAATCACTGTACGTAGACCTCCACGTAGACGTTAAGGTACGAAAAATAACGTTTACGTATTGTCGTTAAATTGAGTTGAAGTCGTCACTGTCATCATAACGTAATAATACATTTTGTTTTCGGTTTGTATTGGTTAATTTTGGTTGTGTGTTCAGATTCGAACATTTATTCCTGTCAAAATGAGAGGACTTCTTGATGCAGAACTCGTTGGGGATCCCAAATTTGATAATTTTGACTCATCGGCATATTTCGAGTATAGTTTGGTTAACGTACGTTGATATTCAAGGTATACGTGAAGGTACGTGAGTACGTTAACGTACACCCGTAAGCCCACTAACAACGCAAACGTGAAGAATTGGAAAATGCGCATGCGTAGCTGTCAATTTCTACGTTTACGTTGAAATGCTTATTGGTTATAGGCATCTTAGTTTACGTTAACGTTCATGACAACACTTCAACTCTTTATTAATTATTATTATACTGATACTAGGGTCCCTTCACGGAAATTGACGTAAAAGTCACCTCAACAGGGTACGGACAGATCATAGCTGCATTCTTTTTTAATGATCTAGAGACTTTAGTTTTGTCTACTGGCATCCCTGACATTGCTGTCACGTCATATCCATGGGCGCTACAGAAAATCATTCAAAATTTCAATAATGAGTATGTACAGGGTATTTACTTGTTGAAGATCATATAGCCAACGAGTTTTGTAATGGGCTTATATCACAAAAAAAAATGTATTTCATAA
The DNA here is from genome assembly GCA_918026855.4 of Phaedon cochleariae. NCBI lineage: Eukaryota > Metazoa > Arthropoda > Insecta > Coleoptera > Chrysomelidae > Phaedon > Phaedon cochleariae. The sequence goes on from OU896710.1 coordinate 24,304,027, forward strand.
TTCGATAGAACTCACCCAAACTAGCTCACCACCGCAAACCGTTTCTTGCTGTGAGCTCCCTACGTATTATAAAAAATTTCGGACCTCTGAAAACGAGGCGATGATGTGATATCAAAACTCTAATACTGAAACAAGACTATTCCAGACAGAGATGAATGATACATGATTTCTGACAGAGTGAATTAGCGCGAGATCACAGTTGAAAGAATTAATATATCAGTTGCCTCAGTCTCCGTCGGGCGTTTGGTATCTTCTTTCAACTGTGACGATATGAGGTTTCTACGTCATAAGAGGGTCCGTTTTCAGAAGGTACTATTATTTATGTCCAAAAATAAAACATTCCACTTAATTTTTCGATCGAATTATGTCGTCAATCATTATTTATGTATAAAAGGATCATTATAGACATGGTTTGAGTTAAAAGTTCTACTAAGGTGTACACGCCCATTCGGATCCGATTCTATTCAAAATTGGAAGGTATTTGGGGTTTTCCGGGGCTGGATATAATGATTGTTACTTCAAACTTGGAAAATTCAAGATGACGGATCCAATATATATAGTGGCTGATTCATGGTGGATGGCACATTAAACGTTTCTGGAGAACGCAACTCAGGATTATTCTGAGGCAATAAGGAAATTCAAGATAGCGGATTCAATATAGCAGATCCAATATGGCGAACCAATTTTGTAATTATGATCCGATATTCAATTCAAAAATCAAAATTGGTATCTGGGAACTCCCGGGGCGGAGATTATGATTGATTCGTCAAAACTGGAATATTCAAGATGGCGAATCCATTATATATGGTGGACGAGTTTTGAAATGAAGATTCTATTCTATTCAAAATTGGTATCTGGGGGTATGACGGATCCAATATGACGAAATACATTATTATAGTTCATAATATAATTATTACTCAGCCTACTTTTCGTCCTAGACGAAGTTTTATACGTATTGTTGATATTAGTCACTCCATAAATTCTTCTCCGAGTTGGATTTCCGAAAATATATTTAGCCCACATATGACATGAGTACAGTAGTTATTTATGTTTCCACCATTTCTCAATCATTAGGCTCAGCTTATTCAGCTCATAGATAAACTACTGCTCACCCAATCAGCCAAAGTACATCTTAAAGGCGTCTTTAAGACGTACACGTCGAGACATAAGTACGTCTTAAAGACGTACATATTACGCCCAAGAGACGTCTTTAAGACGTCTTTAAAACGTACATTTTCCACTAATATGTACGTCTTTAAGACGTCTTTTTTAGGTGTTTTTGGTCCATGACCTCAAATTGATCTTTCAAATTACGGAAAAATCACATAGTTTCAGTTGATTTTCACCTGTGCACTGAAGTTAGCAACAAGTGCAGACAAGCAAAAAAAAAGAGAAATTAACGACTTCATCAAACGGTAGACACAATCGGTCACCCATTCAAGTACTAACCGCGCTCTTTGTTGCTTGACTTCGATGATTATACCGGTGACAATTCGTTGTGATATTATTATTGAATGGAAAAAACAGAATGGCGGATCCAATATGGCGGACGATGTGGCATATGATTTTCTGATTATGGTCTGATATGATTCAAAATTGGCATCTGAAGGATTTCAGGATCAGAGATTATAATTCCTTTTGTCGAAAATGAAAAATCCAAGATGTCGGCTTCAAAATGGCGGACGAGTTTTGTGATTATAGTCCGATTTTCTTCAAAATTGATTACTATGGGACTTTTGGGGTCGGAGAATATGATTTTTTGTAAAAATTCGAGAATCTAACACGAAGGCTCCAAAATGTCGGACGAAAAAATTCAAAAACATCACTTTTGTTGAAAATAAGAAAAAACTGAACAATTGAAAATAAAAAACGTGAAGAGATGACATTTTATTTTTCTTCAGAAAATAACTTACATTATTGTTCTATAAGTCGAATTGACGTACTGGAATGTACGTCTTTAAGACGTCTTTTATACGACATGGGAGGAACGACGTGGATATGACCTAAAATGTACGTCTTAAAGACGTAAATTCGTGTACGTCTTTAAGATGTACATGGATTTACATCTTAAAGACGTACTTTATACGTCCCTGGACGTAAAGGCGTGAGTAAGTCGTAAAATGTACGTCTTTAAGATGTCTGGTGCTGATTGGGCAGCTTGAAATCAGAATTCATTCAGTCAACTCAGTCAACCCTAGTATACAGTCCCTGAACAGTCTCTTTTATTGAAATGTATTGAGCATTCAGTACAATTCATATGTTCCCTACCTCGCAAAGATTATGCTGGAGTAGTAAACTCTAAATCTAGGGGACTGTTCATCTATATTTTGGTATAGTTGAATCAGGAATTCCATATGGAAATTACGTATGATACGCCAGTGACCTCAATATAACCTAAAAAACAACGAATGTCGAAAATCTAGTGTTGTGTTTATCCCCGGAATTGAATATAAGGATGGAACTATACAGGGAGTCTATGATGCTGATCCTAAAGGGCGATAATCCTTGGATGATTTTAAGAAAAATTCTTCATGTAAGCATAGGTCCGTAACGGCTTCGTTTCTGAGATACAGGATGTTGAAATTTAACAAAAAAATCAGTCATTCCCAATATCTCTGAAACCGCTCGGGCTTTTTTCTTCATTACAAAAACTTAAAAATAGTTATCAAAAAATTATGAAAATATTGCTTAGATCTTTTGGTTACCACAATTGTGAAATTATGACAAAGAGTAAAAATCGAATAGAGACAAGCAAATGAATGCATTTTATTTTCTAACTCAAAAACCGTTCGCCGGACGAAAAAAAGACAGGGGACCATTTTTATGAGAAGATAGAGGATAATTACAAAAATAATATTTATTTGGAAAAAAGACAGTGGCGTATCATTAGTCTGATGAAAAATATGACAGGGTATGTTAACAGGGACGCCACTGATGGGAATTATGAAATCCTTTATTATGGAAAAAATGTATTTATTCTATTCATACTTGGCATGTACCAAAATTGAAGAGACAAGCCAGACCGATTTCAGAGATATTGCGGAATAACTGATTTTTTTGTTAAATTTCAACATCCTGTATCTCAGAAACGAAGCTGTTACGGACCTATGTTCACATAAAGAATTTTTCTAAAAATCATTCAAGGATTATTGCCCTTCAGGATCAGCATTCAATTATGAAACACCCTGTACCTATATATAACTGTTTCACAAACACTTCAGAGTGAGAGACGAGGATCTGTCCGTACCCTGTTAAGATGACTTTAACGTAAATTTCCATCGAGGGACCCTAACTGATACTAGCGAATTCCATTGGTGAAACTGGGTCGCACTAGAGTCACTGTTTGGTATTAGTTTGATAAGAGTTCGGACATCTCAGTTCGGACACAGCTGAACTTTTGTCCTTTTCTATTTTCTATAATACAATGGTTTGAGTGAATAAGAGAATAAGACATATATATTCTGCTCTTTGTCTTTTCAATTTCCCTAGTAGCGCTGATTGTCAGATATGATTTTAGAGGTTATATTTTCTGTCAAATCGATCATAGCCGTAGATGGACAATGGATATAGGGTACCAACACCCACTTCAATCCATAGTGATACCTACACTTCTAGCAGAGCAAGATTTATATAAATGAAAAAAAAAATACATGTAACAACATTTTAATATCAGAGAATATATACATATGGATAAACTTATAGCTATAATTCCTTATTGTATGTGAAACTGTACTCCAGTGAAGCATTCCTGAGACAATTTTAAGAAATGAAGTCTATATAAGCTTGTGTCTGGAAATGCTTCATTTCGGAGATACAGGGTGTTGAAATACAGAGAACAAATCATTTTTCGATAAAGATTTCATGGGAAGAAAATAATTCACGAGACCTACCAAATACTTGGTTTTGTTAAGTTCTCAGCAACTTCACTTAGCGCCCTAGGAGCTAAGTACCCAGCAAACACATCACATCACAGAGATATCGCAGCGATGTAACAATGGTGACCTGCGATATCGCATTCCATGTCGCATAGACGTCGCTGCGATGTCAGGGGGATGTTATTTTGTCCCACTCAAGTTTCCTCGATGCGACGTCTCTGCGATAACTTCTCTGCGATATGACAGCGATATATTTTTTGCAATGTAATTGCGATATGTTATTTGTGATGACAAAGCGAAGTGTTTTTGCGATGAATCTACCAAGTGATGCGATATTACATCGCAGGGATGTATACATATGACATCGCAAGGATGTATACATATGACATTGCAGGGATGTATACATATGACATCGCAGGGATGTAAACCTATGACATTACAGCGATGTACATTTATTACGCAGAGATGAGGTAATATGTAGGAAAAAATGTCAGGGAAGAAAAGTCTGATGAAAAAAATATAAATGAACATTTATTTTCAATATACAATGAACAAAACAAAATATGAGAGGTGATTCTCCAACAAAAAATATAAAAGTTATGAAATCCATGTTATTACCTATCGTTTGTGGACATCACATTTGGACAACATTTTATTAATATATAGATAATATAATATAAATATTAGCTCTAGTCGAGGCTTTAGTAGAAATTATCACATCATTGTCATCTGCTGCAACTCCTTCCTCAGAAACAAATTCTGAGAAAATTTCAGCATCAGCTCTCATGTTTCCTGAAGAATCCATTAATGCACAGGCGGCGTCAGAGACGGGCATTTCCAGTAATTTCCAGAAAAATCATATTTGGTTATAAATGACTCTCAAGAACTTTATACAAATTTTTTGGGATTTTTATTTTGGCCGGATCTTAGATGAAAAAATTATTGAAATCGGCAAAATGATCTAACGAATTCAAACGAGTATTAAAGGGAGGGAACCGTTGACGTCAGCGCGCGAACGATTTCGATTGGTTACATGGTCATGTTGTATGATGTTGTCTCGCTTGTTGAAAAATCAATAAAAAGTTTTCCGATGTTGCCATATTACATAAAATGTATGAACTCTTAGGACAAAACGAGGAAGAAATAATTTAACATCTAGATGGTGCAGGGTATTTCACTATCTATCTCACATAGAGAAAACCAGGTAGGTATTTACCTATAATGAGCTCGTAAGAGGTATTTTGGGTCAGGTATATAAACTGTACTTTCAATTGATTAGGGATGATTAGGAGATTGATGATCAGAAGATAATATAATATGTATTGATATAGCAACAATTTGAGAACACTAATACAAGTTATATTTAATTGATTCTGAAATATCCAGAACATCATCAGTTACTATTCAATTTGATTAGTGTACAGTGAATATTAGAAATCGTTGGAAAAGGCTCGGCAACAGTGTTGGTGTGACTTTCGTGTTTGTGCTTCGACTGACGAGTCACGTCTGGTCATAGGTTATGTTCAAGATAAAGCATGGTTGCCACATGAGTTATTATATTTTCCAGGGAGGAGGAACGTTAATTGTTAAAACACGTTTAAATTTGTTATATCGAGATATTTTGATAAGTATTAGTCATGACATGAGATATATCGAATTAACCGATAACTGAATCAGTTATTTATAGCAACTAAATGATACAAAACACTGATCCCAATGGATATTTGTGTACCTAAAATTATTATGAAAATACCCTATAATACCCTCGGTAATATCTAATATTTTCAATTTCTTGGTAAGTGAACAATAAACAATAGTTAGCAATGTATTGATCAAGATTCAGTTATTTGAATTCCTATTTATATTATATCTAGATATTTTATAAAGACCTGGCAACTGTGTTGTTTCTCTCAGCTAATCCCGCCCCTCTGTCGCCATTACCATATTCAACCAATCAAATCACTACGCGCCCTGACGTCACAAACTGCCACCACATTTTAAACGTTTGAATATTCGTGTTTGAATCACGCGATTTCGACACTGATTTATAAGGCAATGGGGCAATGGTTTGGAATAAAAAAATAAAAAAAATTCTGGACTATGATTTGGATGGTCCTTCATAACATTATGACAAAAAAACTGCAAATTCTTTGAAACTGGAAATGCCCATTGTTTGGACTACCATGATCGGATATATTCAAAATACCAGATATTTCCATTATAATTCGTCTTTTATGACGATATGAGTAAGATGAAAAGGAACGCCTTGACATGGTTTCAAGTTCCAAGTGATTCCAATTTCCAAGTGAAAAATGAAAATTCATTTATACTCACCCTGGCTTTTAACTCTTCTACTACAAACAGGAACACTGAACAGCGTGCCGGTGCCGTGTGCCGTGAAACGAAACGATGATTAAACGGAAACGACGCTAATAAAATACCTTCAGTGTCAACTGTCAAGTTCCAGTGTCACGACTGTCACGAGTCACGACCAGTGTTGCCACAATATTCTTTCTGATCGAGGTAGATTCCTTGAACGAAGCGGTGTAGAACGATTTCGAAACGAGGTAGCTTTAATTAAATTTGATCAGCGACTTAAGTGAACTGTTTCGCTATTGTATTCATCCTGTCTCATAATCGAGCTCAAAAATACATGCGGAATTCTCGCGAGGGGAAAATGATATCGGCAACCTTGGACGGATCTACGGACTATGCGAAATTCGAATATTGTATTACTCGTACATCGCAGCGACAGAACATTCGTAATATCGAAGTGTTGCCTCATCGCGACATCTCAGAGATGTCATTTCGCAGATGTGTTTGCTTCTGTACATCGCAGCGATATGACATTCGTAATATCGCAGTGTTGCCTCATCGCGACATCTCAGAGATGTCATGTCGCAGATGTGTTTGCTTCTGTACATCACAGCGATGACACATTCGTAATATCGCTGTGTTGCCTCATCGCGATATCTCAGAGATGCCATGTCGCAGATGTGTTTGCTTCAGGACATCGCAACGATGGAACATTCGTAATATCGCAGTATTGCCTCATCGCGATATCTCAGAGATGCCATGTCGCAGATGTTCGCTTATGTACATCGCAACGATAGAACGTTCGTAATATCGCAGTGTTGCCTCATCGCGACATCTCAGAGATGTCATGTCGCAGATGTGTTTGCTTCTGTACATCGCAGCGATGGAACATTCGTAATATCGCATTGTTGCCTCGTCGCAACATCTCAGAGATGTCATGTCGCAGATGTGTTTGCTTCAGTACATCGCAGCGATGAAACATTGGTAATATCGCTGTGTTGCCTCATCGCGATATCTCAGAGATGCCATGTCGCAGATGTTTGCTGATGTACATCGCAGCGATAGAACATTCGTGATATCGCAGTGTTGCCTCATCGCGACATCTCAGAGATGTCATGTCGCAAAAGTGTTTGCTTATGAACATCGCGGCGATGGAACGTTTGTGATATCGCACTGTTACGTAGACGCGACATCTCAGAGATGTCATGTCGCAGATGTGTTTGTTTATGAACATCGCAGCGATGGAACGTTTGTGATATCGCACTGTTACCTAGGCACGACATCTCAGAGATGTCATGTCACAGATGTGTTGGCTGGGTAACATGGATCGATATAGAAAATATCTCCAAAACGATAACCTCCAGCGAAATTGAGGCCCTTATAATAATTCTCTCGATACATAAATATCTATTCACTTTTCACTGTTTAATTTTCTATTCGCGGTCAGCACCAAAAACGCCATTCAATAATATATCACGTTGTAGTTTACTTGCTTTTCTGAGTTTCGTTTTCAAATTTTCAATTCCATAATGTAATTTTGCGATCATTTCCCCTCTTTCCAAGATTATTTTGTTTTGTATTTTGTGTGATGATAATAATGGAATTTTGTTCTTGAAATCGTTTGCTTTGTAAATTGATGGAACAGCAGATTCTCTCAAACAGATTCCGAAATCTTCTGTTTGAAAATGGGCCGAAAACATATAGATTCATTCTAATCAGATGCTGTTATAATAAGTCAATTTCAATGAGTACCTCACAAATTCCGCTCGTCTTCAAATTGATTTTCCACCCAGGCCGTTTCATATCTTCCTTATTCCATAAGCGAATGCTTGATATTTGATTTGGAAAATCTAATAAATGATATCCATTTGTTTCATAATTGGCACAATTTATTATACAGCAAATGATTTCCATAGCTGCTTTTATCTCGAAAGTATAATAATTATGAAATTTTATTTCAATTCTGACGTTTATAAAATGAATTGTCAAATTCAACCAATTTTGAATGAAAAATCGCGGGACGACTATGATACTCTTGTCACAATGCAAGGTGTGTAACTTGATAATTCTAAACATTCAAAAATCCTAACCGTTGTCATTTCTGTGTTCGAAAACTAATTGGCAAGGTGATCGACCGTTGGGGGCGCTGTTTCAAAACAAGATGGCGGCAAAGAGTGTGTAGTTTGTTTACAAAATTTCTTGAGATTTGCATACATTTTCTTCTTGATATTTCATCGTGTTATTTGTGTTAATTGTTGAACTTTTAACTGAAATCATAATTATATTTGTTGGATCTTACTGTTTCATCGTTATGTGAAGAAAATTACTGTTACCTACTGACTGAATCGTAGACCGAATTTCTTCAAACCAGTGCATTTCTGTGGGACAGCTTTATGGGATATCAAAAATCATAAGCATATTCACTATCATCAGAAGCTGATATATTCACCATCATACTTCTATAACTCCACTCTTCAAGCAAAAGGATCCTACAGACCACAAATGGTGATACCAGGAGTGAAGTTTTTCAACAGTGAACAGCCTTCTGTGAACATATTGAAAACCATCCCTGAACAATGTGTTAACCTATTCGACTATTTTGTGTTAAATATTATAGCCATCAGAATCATGTGCAATTGATCCATTCAATAGAAATCAGCAGCAACCAGCTCTAATGAGTCTAAACCAAGAAATAATTCAACACCAAAGGCATCCTGACATTACTGTGGATTTAATAGTAGATACAACTATCAATGGCCTATCTTCAACAATATTACTTCCAGGCTTTGAGGATTGTTTACAGTGCAACTCCCATACCTCATATGTTATGGTGCTCCACTGCAATAACAGCAAATTGTCATGATCCTATGTGCCATGTTTGTGAATTGTATCCATATAACACACTTTTCATAATATGAATATTCCTAATATACTTAGAGTTGAGGTAGGTGGCATCCTAGACTGAGTTTTATTCTTGGGATTCATTTAATATCTTGTAAAGCTAGATTTTTTTACCATATTGATGAAATGATTGCATAATTTGGAATTCCACCACATAAAACATTGATAAAATGACCTAGGATTTCAATCTGTATAGTTCATTATGTTTTGTATATTTTGGAACTGAAATAATAATAATTTTCGAAAATGAAAGTACATTGACATAATGTGTTTTACTGTACTTATGCCACTCCAAAGAAGTCAAGAAAGAAGTATCTACAAATAGAAGGATCTTCCAGTATACTCCTTCACTGAGGTGCTCATGTATACTGTTTTTCCCTGAATTATTTTACAAGATACCTTCATGAAAATTTACAATAATTATAAATGAATTTGAAATCCAGGACTTCCATATATGTAGAAATAAATTAACAATGAGCAAAAGTAAGTATACCTGGTAGGTACCTATTTTAAAAGGAATCAGTAAAGATTATAAAGTGAAACTTTGAAATTCCATAAAAAAAGAATGTGTTGATTGAGGTAGTTGTGGAATTGAAATATGAATTTTGAAAACCTACAATAAAACATTACAAAAAGAAAAAAGTAGAACTTTAACATATGAATAAATACAGTTTAATAATAACATACAAGCAGTAAAATTATGAATACATTATTCCAAGATACAATTTGAAATGTCATGGATATGTTCAAGTACTGTGATATCTCCTTAAAAACTTGAATTCAACTTCAAGGAATCTGGGTTTTGGTTCCAATTTGTGTAACTATTTGCACTCAATTGCATGATACCCTGGATGGTAACTCCTCCCCTGCTGAAAAATTGAAGAAATGTTAGTACCTACTACTACCTACTATAAACAAACCATATCTATTAGCTATTACACAATCTAAATATTCAAATAGAAATAGATTGTGTCACTTCAATGTATGTTCAAAGATTCAATTCAAGCTATGAAGTAAGCTACCTACAATGACCTGCTTGTACCAGGGTTATTTGTATATCTATAAAATATGCTACTGTTTTTGCTCATATGAATGTAATTGGGAGCTGTATTTTAACAATCATTGTGGAATTTCATGCAATCTGCATTGGCTATTTTACTACAAAATAGGAATCTATGGAGGCCTAGGCAGGAGGTCATGAACAAGATTTTTATATGAGTCAAGCATTACAAATAAAACCACAAATTACCCACCTGCACATGTTCATAATGTCTTTTTTCTTGCCCAGCTTTGTGTATTGCAGTTCAAAAGTCAAAGCCATTGAATTTGCTTCTTAATTTTTCTTATAAAAATATTCCAAAGAAAAACAACCATGCTTATTTTTCCAAGTCCTGGAGACATTTCCCCATAAACAAAATAGGTATGAACTGTTGATCATTTCAATCATGTTCTCTCTCAGATAGGCACTGCAAAAGAGTTATTCATCAGTAATAAATATATCAATGAATCACAAATTTACCTTATTGTTATCATTAGAAGAAAGGTAGGAAGTTTTTGTTGGAGCTGCATACATCCAGTTTTCAAACTCATATTGGATTCTCAACGTTTATCCATTTTTTCCATTCAACTGAACTGAGTGCTGGAAATTCATATTAGAGGACATATTATAGGTCCTACATTAATCATTTATCTGATTTATCCATTGGAACCTTCTACTAGTTCAACCAGCAACCAAACATTTGATTTCGCGTATGATCAGAGATTTGTTGATACTAATTTATAAAATAATATAGAATTGATTAGGCAATTGATATAAAGTTCATGTCTTGTACTCAAGAGACGCAAGAAGAGAAAATTAACGTAATTTGTTGAATGGTATTCATTAGAATATGAATCTCAATGAACACAATAACAAACATGACCTTGAATTACGTCCTAAACTGGTTGAAATTTGCCCACCTTTACACCAATACCATCCAGAGAGAGTGACTCTAGGTCGCACTAAGTGCATATTTTGTATTCCATTGGTAAAACTGGTGTCGGGTTTTCGATTCCATTGGAAAACTGGTTCACATGTTTAGAGCTGAGTGCAACAATTCTCGCACGAGCTCTAATAGGTAATGGCGGAAACATTGAATATATGTTGAATATGCATAGTTTGAAAACCAAAATTAAGTGGCAATCAAATCATCATCATCAATTAGTGATGAAAATTTGGATGTTTCAAGAAAATAAAGGAGACTACTGCCCAGAATTCATAATTTTGTTGAGTGTTTTGCACTAGAATTCAATGATGAAGAGGTTCTCATTGAAAAAAAGCTGCTCAGAATCATTTCCATAAAACATCTACTCCGTTTTTTATTGAAGTCGAGAAAGAATATCAGGATACGGACAAGTTAGAAACAATGATTTAACCTCCAACAATAACATTTTATTATATCATTTCGTATTCCATTGGGAATGCACACTGTTTCAAAATTATCATAACAAAATAGCTCCGTCTACACAACCGCCACGGCGGTTGGATACTGATTCAGATAAACGAGAAACTACAGACTGATAAATTTCACCAGCTGATCAACTGCTGCTGACTACTGATGAAAACCATGAAAACGTGTTCCGAATTACGGCACTATATTTTTGATTCAATATTTCGGAATACGGATTTTCAGCAGAGTTAGTGGATCAACTGACAGAACTGTACTGACCAGTTGAATTCGGAATGGTATAGCCCCTATCTTTTAAAACTCATTTTCCAAAAATGTTGAAGTTACGTCATTGTTATTCTGGAACGGCGATGTGTACCGAAGGTCATGGCTGTTTGAATTCTTCCGCAAGTAAACTGTTGCTGACAGCTATCGCCTGTCATTATAATTCTTGTGACATTTTTGACTTACTTCATACTTGTTTTGGTTCCTTCAATTTTAATTCTTTTAATAAGTTGACGTCGGATAGGACGGTAGTGAAGGTTATAGATTATTTATCATGGCCCCGGTGAGTTACTGAATTATATCTTTATACGTGAAGAATGGCTTAAAATCTCTAGAAAATATAATAAATCACTGAATTATCTATTGTTTTTATCTTTAATTTTTCTTGAATGTGGACGGATGCTTTATATAATTCAGGGATTATTATCCTGTTGATATTCATGTGGACATGTTCCTTATAAATCGTTGTTGCTTGCATCTTTTGTCTCCTATTTTTTTAATAATCTTCATATTTTAGCGTTACTTCAGCATTATTTCATCAAATTCATTAAAACTGTCTGGTCGAAACACAACTAATTTTCTGTTGTGGATTCCAGACAAAGCCTGCAGCTTCTGCCAAATTACAAGGTAAAAGACCTCATATTCGTGGAAAAGGTCTAAAGAAGAAGAAGGTTGCTCTGAAGTTTGTCATCGATTGTACACACCCTAGTGAGGATAGCATATTGGATGTGGCAAATTTTGTAAGTGAAATGAATACTCTTGTACTAATTTCCCACAGTCCCAGCTTCACATGATCTTTATTGATGGTCAATGTGGCGTTCAAGTAATACTGTGGAGATTAAACTGATGCTGTGCTCGCTATGTTTTGCTTGGAGTTTCACAACTAGCAGAATACATTGTTCAGCTACATTCATCCATTTTTAATGGGTTGTTCTTAGGAAAAGATTATCATGATGATTGGAATTGGAAAGTGAAAATGATTTTGACTTTTGGTCAGCAACTTCAAGAATGCCCACCTCATCAGTTGCCCACCTCATCAGTTGAACAAATTTGTATCATTGTAGCAATAGTTAACCAACAATAGAAATTAGAAACCTTGGATCACTAATGGTGGATTTATGCAGCAGTTTTAAGTAATAAGTTTTAAGTCGTAAGTATTAAGCCATAAGTCTTAAGAAGATCATTCATTGCGTTTCAATATAAACGTTCATACAATTGTCATAAGTTTTAAGTCATAAGAAAAGTTGGCCAACATTCATCTCTTACGACTTACTACTTAAAACTTATGACTAATTTGCTCTGCGCATGAGCCGTGCACTGCCATTTGTAATTTTGGTTTGTTTACATTTGTTTCAATCGAATCAGAACCAAAACAAATATTCGTAACTGCTGAATAATAGAAAAAAATTCTGTGATACCTCAAACATGGAAAAAACTGAAAACAATAAGCAAAATGAGCTAATGATCAGGGGTGATTTTCTTATGATATGACAGTCCTTATTATTGCTGCATGAATCACTATTTTCACCTTACGACTTAAAACTTGTGACCTAAAACTTATGACTTAAAACTTAAGACTTAAAACTGCTGCATAAATCCACCATAAGCATATTTTGCTGCATTTTACATCAGTTAAATGGATGAAAATGGTCCCTTTCATTCAATCTCTGGTACCTATAACAATAAAATTGGTTTGCTGTATTTTATTCTGTAGGGAGACACTGTCTAATCAAAAATTTATGACAACAAACGAAAAAGGGTACTTTGAACTAGTTAAAGTATGAATTCAGTGTCAATCAAAGCTGGAACCTTTGACAAAGTTTATGTCAGTTTTAGTTCAGTCCTACCAAATTTGTCTTTGAAATTATTACAGAACTCAAGAACTAGTGACATTAATATTCATGGACTTATGGAGAGGTTTGTTAGGAGAGGTTAATAATTAATTAATAATTGACATCTATAGTAATGAAAAATTACATTAATAAATTATGATAATGAAGTTAATTTATAACAACCTCCTCAAATTCAAGTCAATGGCTTGGAATCTCATAAACTGCAAGAGATAGTCTGTTGAATGAAGGCTAATTACCATTATCTAGGATACCAGTTATCATGAAGCATCATGATAAAACATTACACAGGTCCATATTTGTAAATAAAACATTAGGATAGCACAAATAATGACAGAATACAATATATCATTTGTATTCACATACATTTGTACATACATACAGAGAAGTAGCTAATGGAAGAAAAGTAACCATGCTATATAATGTTTAACCCCCAAGTACTACCCGCCAATAAAATTACCGTTACCCGCCGTTCAAATTGACCCATTGGTGATATTTTTTATTTTATTTTCATAAAAATGGATTTTAACTAGGCATGTGATATTTATTAACAATTATCGTCTGTTACCTTCATTTAAATCTAAATTGAATGATTCAAATCATGATTTGAATCAAATCATAAATTTCTTGTTGAAACAAGTCAGCCGAACAGATAACTCATCAGGGAATTCAGAAAGAGGAAGATTGTTTATTTAAAACTGGATGTTCATTATGTAAGTGTTGAATATTTTACATTTTGCTGCATTTTACATCAGTTAAATGGATGAAAATGGTCCCTTTCATTCAATCTCTGGTACCTATAACAATAAAATTGGTTTGCTGTATTTTATTCTGTAGGGAGACACTGTCTAATCAAAAATTTATGACAACAAACGAAAAAGGGTACTTTGAACTAGTTAAAGTATGAATTCAGTGTCAATCAAAGCTGGAACCTTTGACAAAGTTTATGTCAGTTTTAGTTCAGTCCTACCAAATTTGTCTTTGAAATTATTACAGAACTCAAGAACTAGTGACATTAATATTCATGGACTTATGGAGAGGTTTGTTAGGAGAGGTTAATAATTAATTAATAATTGACATCTATAGTAATGAAAAATTACATTAATAAATTATGATAATGAAGTTAATTTATAACAACCTCCTCAAATTCAAGTCAATGGCTTGGAATCTCATAAACTGCAAGAGATAGTCTGTTGAATGAAGGCTAATTACCATTATCTAGGATACCAGTTATCATGAAGCATCATGATAAAACATTACACAGGTCCATATTTGTAAATAAAACATTAGGATAGCACAAATAATGACAGAATACAATATATCATTTGTATTCACATACATTTGTACATACATACAGAGAAGTAGCTAATGGAAGAAAAGTAACCATGCTATATAATGTTTAACCCCCAAGTACTACCCGCCAATAAAATTACCGTTACCCGCCGTTCAAATTGACCCATTGGTGATATTTTTTATTTTATTTTCATAAAAATGGATTTTAACTAGGCATGTGATATTTATTAACAATTATCGTCTGTTACCTTCATTTAAATCTAAATTGAATGATTCAAATCATGATTTGAATCAAATCATAAATTTCTTGTTGAAACAAGTCAGCCGAACAGATAACTCATCAGGGAATTCAGAAAGAGGAAGATTGTTTATTTAAAACTGGATGTTCATTATGTAAGTGTTGAATATTTTACAAGGCAGGAAAGTAGTAGATTGACTGCCGCGGCTGATATTTCATAGCCCAGCATAGCGAGCCTAGGAATTCAGTCAATCTACATTACCTGCCCTGAGAAACATATAATTCTTTCTCTAAATGTTATAAAACCAATTTTGTCTAATTTTGTTAATGAAACCATCATTTTGTGTTCACCTGATGTCATTGTCAATTTTGATTACCGATTTCATTCAAATTGCTTAGAATGTTGCATAGCAACAATCTTTTCATGCCAAGGCAGAGGAAGTACACTTTTCCTGCCTTGTTCAGCGGCAAGGAAAAGCCAATTTTCCTGTCGCTTGGAGAAAAACGATTTTTTTTGTTCCAATAGGAAAGCCGCAGCACACTGCCAAAAATTTTTATTTCAATACAAGCTTTTTGTATGTCGCCGATGAGATTTTGTAACTGTGAATCACGGCGTCAAATATTTTTGGCGAAATAAAAATAAATAAATCAGTGTGTGGAACCATCCACAAGTTCCAGCCATGACTTCACCAATTTAAAGGGACAGGCAATATCACCAATGGTCCCTTATTATTATTTATACTCCTGGCTGGCCATCAAATTACTGAAACCTCCAAAATATGTCCGTGGATGAAACTATTTTCCATTAATGTATTCCTCTGAGGGTCCTTGATAATCTGTATATCTCACAATATTCAGTTGGGCAAGAATGAATCCTACAGGCCCCCATTTTTTTTTTAATTTGAAAAAAAAAACTTGAAATACACATGGATGAAAGTTTTTTTTCTTCAAATGTTGTATATATCTCACAATGTTTTGTCGGGCAAGAATTGACCCTACAGGCCCCTTTTTTGAAATAGAAAAAAAAATCACAGGGACTGCCAATATGATTGCAAAATGATATACAAATGTCTAAAACCGATCTGCCAAATTAATCCAGTGATTCATTCTGAAATAAATGTTTATTTAAATTTTTTTCATTAATTGTCAGCTAAAATATTTTCATAAATGGAAATATAATGAATATTTATGAAACCAAGACATAATAATTGTTGTTATTCTGTTAGATTGCTTCATAGAAACATTTTATAAATTACTCCCATGACCTAAAATACTGAAGAATACATTCCTATCAGGACTCAGGACAGGAATTACGTTTTCATGTTCTTGTCCCCTAAAAGGTCTTCACAAAATCTCAGCACATATTCATGAGGTCTAATGAAGCAACTTATCTCAGTCAAAAATTGCTCCATTTCCGACATACAGGGTGGTAAATTTTAGATTTAAAAATAGAATGTTTTATATCACTTTGAAAATTGGTAGCCAGAGGAACCTGAATTACAGACACATTTTCACAGTGGCCATTAGAGGACGCTTACCAATGCATTTCTTATGGTTCAGAAGTCCCATAACTTTTTTCTCAATGGACTTTTTCACTTTTTTAGTTGATGAAATAATGTTTCTAATAGTTATAAGAAAAGAAAAACTAATCTTGTGAAAATTCACTTAAGTAAACTGATTTCGAGATATTTCGGTTTTGAGTGTTCCATGTCGCACCAGAATATTTAAATTATTTTGAATGAAAAATGCATGTTTGCTGTTATCTTTGTGAATGTAATTTGGTCAGTGAATGAGTAGTGAAAAAATGGATTTCCCCAAATACTTCTTGGGATGTACTTGTTGATTCTCATTTTTTAAATTTACCATCCTGTATATGGGAAACAGCAATTTCGTACAAAAGTAAGTTGCTTCAAATCGGCTTATTTGACCTCAGTGTTATATGTGCTAAGATTTTGTACAGATCTTTTAGGGACACTCTGTATAACTGACCTAGTGTAACAATTAACATTAATTATATCATAGATTCGAAAACAACTAATATAATCATATAGGAACTTGTTGAAAACGGACTGGACTGAACATTTCGTGAATTAAATTTGCTTTTACTAATGAATATGATTTTATGAAAATACAAAACAACGAAAAATAATTTTTTGTAAGAAACATAACGAAAAAATGACTTCGAAAAGCATTTTTACTAGTATTACAATATATCTACGATCAGATAAATGATGATTGTTATACTTGGTCAGTTAAACTTAGAAAGACATAAAAAAGACTAATTTCACCCCTGATACGAATGTATTCTCCAGTTTTTTTTAGGTTACGAGAGTAATTTATAAAATATTTGTTGTCTTACGAGAATAAAACCGATGGGTGAGTGGACTAATATTGAATTATTGGCATTCAATTACTCCACTGTATCGTTAGGGACTTAAATTAATTTTT
Organism: Phaedon cochleariae; assembly: GCA_918026855.4. NCBI lineage: Eukaryota > Metazoa > Arthropoda > Insecta > Coleoptera > Chrysomelidae > Phaedon > Phaedon cochleariae. The sequence continues at coordinate 24,321,659 of OU896710.1, forward strand.
GCAACACTTCTCACGCTTTTTATATGTAAATAATGAATAATGCGTTGTTCGAAATTGTTGAATTTCCGAGCTCATTTCATGGTCAGATAATCTTTCTTTTCCACTCATGAAGCAAGGTTGCCAAATCACCATATATAATCAAGTTATCAAAAAGATGTCAGGAGTACTGTCATTGAATCAAACATAATATAAGGAACCAATGATATTATAGTTTATTCTCGACTTTTTCGTGCAACCAGCATGTCCAAATATTTCTTATACTTCATAACAATATATCATTTTGGCGACTTGGCAACATTGTGCTGAATGCTGAGAACTGACAAGACCACGCCACATGTCGTGCGCCGTGTTGTCAAGTTTACCTGAGCGTTTACTGGTTCTTGTGTGAATTGATATAATTATTATTTACACAAATGAAGCAATAAGCCACAATACATCAGGGAACTTTTTGAGACTATTAATTTTTTAATAGTTTATTGAATAGCTAATATTTCTGAAGTTTACAATCGTATTTCAATATATGGCAACTGTGCTATGGTCTGCCCCTACTTACGAAATAGTGACGTCAGTTTTTCCTCGCGGTTAATTTGTAGCCGTTTGAAAATTATCCTGGCAATATTAATGATTTTGGCAGCTTAAAATCGACTTGGAAAAAATGAGAAATTGAAAGGTATCTGAATGATGATTCTATTTAAGGTATAAAAAAAATTAGTCCACTCGCCTATTATGAGTTGGTTTCGTAAATATTCATCATATTTCGATTTCTCATGATATTTTAGCCGACAATAGTCTAGTGGACTATTCTTTTTTATTTCTTAAATAGAATCATCACTTAAATACTTTTCAATTCCATATCGATTCTAATAACAAGCAATAAAAATGCTACTGTAATTTTCAAACGGCTAAAAATTTACCGCGAGTAAAAACTGACGTCACGATTTCTTAAGTAGGGACGTATTATAGCACAGTTGCCATATGATGAAATACGATTTGAACTTCAGAAATATTAGTTATTCCATAATTTAAAAAAATCTTAATTTTGTATTGGTTATTTTACTAATTAGTCATAAAAAAATCAATTTTCTCAAACTATTCCCTTCCAGTAAATTGAATGAAAAATTGAAAAGATAGTTCAATATCATTGTCAAGGAAGACACTTCAAATGCATATTTTTAGCCCTCTTGGTTCAACCCCCTAGGAGGGGTAGATGTTACCCTTAGAACTTAATATGAAAAGGGTGTCACATGGACGTATTACGTCCATGGGGTGTCAAGATGCACATTATTTTAAAGGGCGTTCAATTCTCTTTCGAACCGTACCCTAGTTCATGATTTTTCGATGAGCAATTTCCGATAAATGCCGTTCTGAACTTACAGAAAGAAGTAATTAGAAGATGCCTGCACTGAAATGCATTCAAAATCTTCCTACCATCTGGACTGAACGGGTAAATACAATAATACCAACCTGAAAACCATGCATATCAGTCTAGATATCAGTCCAGGCATGTTCTAATTACTTCTGTAAGTTTAAAACTGCATTTTTCGGAAACTGCTTTTCAAAGAAATGAAAAAATTGGGGAATAGTTCAAAAGAGACTTGAACGCCCTTCAGAATGATGTGCATCTTGACCTCCCTTCTCATGAGGTTCTAAGGGTAACATCTACCCTTCTTAGGGGGTTGAACTAACAGGGCTAAAAATATGCATTTCAAGTGTCTTCCTCAGAAATCGAATTGACGTGTTTTTTCGATTCTTCATGTCATTTAATAAAAGGAAGTTTTCTAACACGATATTTTTTGGCAACTGCTCGACAGTAAATGAATAACTAGGGTACCGTTGGAAATAGAATTGAACGCACTTCTAAATGATATGCCACTTGACCCCCCTTCCCATTTGAGATTCTAAGGGTAACATCTACCTCTCTTAGGCAGTTGAACCAAGAGGGCTAAAACTAATCATTTCAAGTGTCCCCCTTGAAAAAAAAATCGACCTGTTTTTTCGATTTCTCAAAATATTCACTGCAAGGAAGATATTGAGGGTGGGAAGTTTTCAAAATGTCACCCTGTATAATCTCCCTGATGTTTTTACCCTGCCCTTGTTGAATATAACTTTTGATGGATGTCCACCTCTTGGAGTAGAAACAGATATGCCAGCTGAATTCGCAGCTGCCTCCGTTTTGATTTTTTGAAAACTGCTTTGTAATTACTATATTTGAAACTGTCTGTTAAAATTTTGGTGAATGCACTCTAACAGTTCAATGATTTTTCTGGAAAACCGTTTGGTTAATCGATGTTTTTTTTTATTCGAAAATGTTCTAGGCATCTGATGTACCTTGAACTTTTCAAAAATCTACAGTTTGAGGCTTTCTAGTCGTTTCTAGTCGATGCACTCCTAGAGAAAAACTATTATGCATGGTTCTCTTTTTATGATTCTTTGGTTCTGGGGTTATCTGATCAATTTCAAAGTTGATCTTGCATCTATAAGTTCTTTTGAATTGAAAACTTCTTTAAGCGCGTTCAGCACTTTTTTTGGGTGAAAAAAAAAACATTGGATTTCGCGTCGTCACTTATCGCTTTCCATGAGCTATACTCCGAGATGCCAACACGACAAACAAAAAGGGTTAGTGTGCGACAAACATCCACTATGCGCTTTTATTGGGAAGTAAAATCGGAAGAAGAATTTCAGTCCTTTTTGCAATTACTAGAGATACTTGGGAATGGATTGATAGTTACATAATATAGTAATCTCCTTTCTACCAGATTGAATGTTCTACATTGTAATTCTATTCAAAAGTCATTTCGACGTAATAGTTCAGGAATAATAACCGAGATAATAACATCTGATTATGCTCGGATTATGAGCAAGGGATCTAATTTGAATTCCCAAAATAAAGACAAGTCCGTAGTTACACAAGATTACATTCAGTGTGTATCAGCCAAATAGAATAAATTCGAAAAGGAATAAACGGGGGTCTGTTTGAAAAAACGCTCGGGCACGTTGATTGATATTTTTAAAAGCGCATTCTTCTCTACAATATTCTATACAGGGTGTGTCATGTAACAGCGACCAATACCAACTTTCGAATTTCAAATGCAACACCTTGTATTTTATTCAATTTTTGTATTCTTCATATCATTTTAGACGTATTTCATGTACAATGTCATATACTCATCTTCAACTGTTTCAGAAATATAACACAATTATAGGAGAGCCGGCTGCAAATTTCGACCGTCATCTGATAACGAAATGTTATATGTTCCAAAGGCATGTAAAAACATTGTAATTTATCGAACGGCAACTGTGCCAATCACTATCCTGAGCAAAATGATTAAAAAATGGCACTTTCCTGTGCGGTTATTTATACTTAATTTGGCGATTTGATAAAAATATGAGAATTGTGCCATCTGATACCAATTGAATAGTAGATATCAAAAACCTCTACCTGTGCTTCCCCTTAATCTGAGCCAAATCCAGGGCACAGCGATATATTTGCTGCCGTTATTCCGGACATACTTCCGTCATGTGATAACGAGTTGAAACAAAGTATCCAAACGTGCCGCGATTCAAACTGAGCTAAGTTAGTGGCTGAGCGTCATTATTTCCATGGATTGTATTTCCGAGAATATTTCGTTCCTGTCGAGATTATTATCCGATGGACCAGTTTGAAACTCATGTGGTTCTCGCACTACAAGCATTCGAATCCACATGTTGAGTTTAACACTGGTCCATCGGATATCATCTTTAGAAAGGTGCGAAATATTCTCAGAAATAATGACGCTCCGTCACTAACTTAACTCAGTTTGAATCGCGGCAAGTTTGGGTATTTGCAAAGGAGACATTCCTTTTAATTTGCTCTTTGTTTCAAATCGTTATCACATGACGAAAGTATGTCCGGAATAACGGCAGCAAATAAATCACTGTTCACTGAATTTGGCTCAGATTAAGGAGTGGCACAGGTAGGTTTTTGAGATCTGCCATTCAATTGGTATCGAATGGCATAATTCTCATCTCGTTATCAAATCGCGAAATCAAGTGCAAAGGAAAATGCAATTTTTCAATAATTTCGCTCAGGATAGTCATTGGCACAGGTGCCGTTCGATAAAATAAAATGTATATATGCCCTTGGGACATATATCATTTCGTTATCAGATGGCGGTCAAAATTTGCAACTGGCTCTTGCACTACAAATATCTACAGTTTTACTAAATAATGTTCTACTGCGCTTCCAATTCTCTGAGGCCAAGCTAGAATGGTCAAGCTGTACATGGTTCACAAAGTATAAGCACATGTTTTTATATATTGTTATATTCTTCTTTCTGCTTCCAATATAAATTTTCGAATAATTATCGAAAAAAACAAGATTATTTCACTCATATTACAATATTATTAGGTAAATATACTTACAAACCAAAAATAATTCAAAAATAATAATCTTCTAGTCTACCATACAATTCACAAGTTCCTTAGTTTTCACTTTTATCGCCAGTCCCCAACGACTGCCCCCGCACTTTTTTTATAGCAATTTGTGAACTATCTAAATATATGTGTATACAAAATATCATATGTTGGGATTATTTGGTCATCCCCAACTTTTTATTTGCGAATACGGACATGACGTATTCTTGTTTTGAAGTTTTTAAATAATGGACTTCCGAAATGATAATACGAATGAAAATATCAAAATGACTGAAAAATTAATTTTTCTATGATACAAATACATAATGACCAGTTTATTGCCACCGATCACTGATTCATTTATTTCCTAATTTTTATAACTCTCCTCTGCACTTTTGGTACCTTGTTTGGTTTGCAATTTATTTGAAATACCTAATTCATATTAATGCAATTCAAGATGTTGCGTTTCCTTGTCTTGAATAACTACCTATTTCGAAAAATAAAATTCAACCCAACAATTACTACTGAAAAATAATATAAGTATGTTATTTGTTTTAAATAATTTTGTCTCAGATTTTGCCATTCATTGTCTTACTGTTTCATCAAAATTAATTGCATTAATAAAATTGTTGTGGGAAAGCGTCAAGTTGAATTTGAAACGTTGATCAAATAAATTGCAAACCTCATCGCGTATGGAAAGTTTACACCGTGTCCCATCTAAAATGCCCCCCCCTGTAAAAAATCCACCGCGCGATCGAATGACTGGAAGTTTGGTCACCCAGTATATTTGATGATGCTCACTCGAAATATTCTATTGAATAAATCGTAGGTATACCAGGTCACACTGAATTGCACCTAAACTTTCCTATTTGAATAAGAACACCCAGTATATTATTCCATATTCCATATTCCAGTAGAGTTGATTATTACAAATTCAACAACGCCAGGTTTGATCGGATTTTTTCAAACGACTACGAATGGCAAAAAATTGAACGATTCAATTAAAAATTTATATGATTAGATCTTATTAATATAACACTCGAATGAAAAGAAAATAATTGAAACCTCAACTGCTCAATGTCGTCCATTCTGCTGCAAACATTTCCTAGCTCTTTTGATAACGTTCATTGTGACCCTATGTATCATGTTGCGACCAATTTGTGCGCATAAATTTTTTATTTTATCTTTCATTTCGTCCATATTCACAATTGTCTACTCATGAACATGTTGTTTCAAGTAGCCCCACAAATAATAATCAAGTGGGATGGGGTGTCTGAACGCATCATTGTCAATCATGCAATCTACTATTTCTAAGTTATTGTAACATACTTTCCATGATAATCTGTATGACTGGCATTCTATTTCTATTGGGATGAGGATTGAGGATAACATTACAATAAATTTTATCATTTCAATTGTTTTTTCAATTTTATATTTCGTCAGCTTACAATAAATAAAGTAAAAAAAGTAATATTCAACTTAAAAGTAGTAATAATCCTAATCAACTCACACTTTTATGTTTACAACAGGAAAGCTACTTGAAGGAAAGGATCAAGATCAACGGAAAAACCGGTAATTTTGCTGCTGGTAAGGGTAGTCAACATTCTGTTACCTTGGGCAGAGAGAAAGGAACCAAAGTTGTACTCAATTCAGAAATTCCATTCTCCAAAAGGTAATTTTTGTATACATTATAATATACTATATTTCATTATGTTTGACAATGCCCACATTTCTAATTCCATATTGATCAGTTTGTTTGTCATAATGGTGAGTTTAAATGTGGAGATTAAATGCAGCACCGCTATGTTTTCAGATTATCTCAATGATCTATTAAATACATTGTGCTGCAACAATATAACCACTCCATTTACTGTAGAGAAAATATCAGTATTTAAATGTCTATTCTTGGGTTTATCTCCTGAATGCAAAAATTGTTCACAGTCCTATGATCATTTCAAGATGCTTATACATAATAAGTGCGTCTGAAAAGGTTGGCATTAAAAGGAAAACTTTGTTATCATCAATTTCAGGGAAAATCATTCTTCATGAATAGTTCTCCCAAAGACTTTCAATGAAGTGTACACCAGACTTCCATGGAGATTTACCGCTCGGTTAAAGTATCCCTTTCTGCAGCTAAGTCTCCAACAGTCGCCCAAGAATACTTCCTTTCAAATAACCATAACAAAATCCATCTTATCAATCTGATCAGGAAAAAATTATAGGGTGCAACATAGTATCATACAAAGCAGAGGACAACACGGACTGACTTATAGTAACAACAGCCATTTCATTGGCACAAGGGAGGATGTAGACCTTCTAATCCTCGTTGGTTACTGGTTCCGTTCAACGTATATTTGTTAAAACCTGAAATAGGGAAAGTACTAAACAAGCCGAGCAACAAGCTGTACCATCCAAGCATCACCCTCAATCATCAAGATTGAGAACATATTCTTCACGCATATTGTAACCGGGTGTGGTACAATGTTGCCTTATTCGAGCCTAGGAAAAACAAAAGCCCTAAACATGCTAAACAAGCTTCTCAACATAAAAGTAGACCTCAGATTATTTGATGACCCTGAGGCAGATTTGAAGGATCAACCGAAGCCATTGTCTGATATGAGATACAAGATGTTCAAGACATCTTCTTACAAGTTGACATCAAACTTCGCAATTTTACGTCCAACAAGGGCTGCAGCTCGCCAGCATTCATTGCGAGTATATCTTCAGGTGCAACGTGCAATGCAAATTTGGCTGGGAGCGGGTACATTGACGAAAACTCCTGAGTAATTGACATAGAAAACTGCATAATAACCTGGTGGAGAGATAAGTGATTGAAATTTGGAATGACTCGTTAACATGATGAACGTCACGTTTTAACATAAATATGTTTTAAACGATTTTCAAATTCAAAAAAAGTACTAATGTCGTTAATGAAAATTTTGAGAAGTGTTGGCCCCAGATTGGAGCCGTATGGTACGCCAGAATAAGAAAAAAATTGTTTTGTCCTAAAAATGTGGTGACAAATCAAGAAACCGGAAGTGGAAAATGAAGCATACTCCTGTCAAAACGTGACATCAAAATGATGGGTCATTCCGAATTTTAATCACATCCCTAAAACTTAAGAAATAAAAGGAGGTGTACCATGATCTTGTTACACCCGGTATGTAGTGAACATCAACAGATATACAGGGTGTTTCAAAATTCAGTATCAAGATTTTAGGGGCGTATTTTTCAGGTCAAAATAAGACGTTTTTGTCCATAAACATGTGTCCGCAAACGCTTCGTTACCGATCTACAGAGCGTTAAAGTTTCAAGATTTTTTTATTTTTTTCTTCATAGCTCTTTCAATTTTTGAGATATTGAGATCAAATTTGGAATGTAGGTTACGTTCTAGGGCTTACATCATCCAGCATGCCGAGTGACTGTGAGAATCTACAGGGAGATATTTTTTTCAGGGGTCAAGCCCTTTTTTACCCCATAAACTTTTTTGTGGTGCGCCGCTGGTGAATTCTGAGATACGAAATGAATTCTTTGTTCTGTTTATAAATTTTTTTGTCTCTTGTAATTTTCACGCATCTGCGATCGTTATCGAGAAAAAAGTAAAATCAATTTTTGTGATTCGCTACATTTAATTAAAATTTTCAACGGAACAATGAAAAAGCGAATTAGTGGGCTTTGACTGCTATTTTCATTTCGACTTTCAGGTTTGTTTTGAAGCATTTGACATTATTTGAAAGTTGGTGGATGTCTCATCGTGTATTTGTTTAACTTTAACGCTCTGTAGATCGGTAACGAAGCGTTTGCGGACACATATTTATGGACAAAAACGTCTTATTTTGACCTGAAGAATACGCCCCTAAAATCTTGATACTGAATTTTGAAACACCCTGTATACACGTCTTGAAATAATAATCTTCCTATAGACGCTTCCTATCGCGCTAATCCCTCTTTTTGTAATATAACATAATAAAATAAAATATAATGTTGAATTATTCTTGCCAGGCGTGTATCTTGAAATGCTGAAGTTACAACAATACAAAAGTTGGTGTTTTGTGCAGCCCTAGCATAAGCACCCCCATTTTTTTGTCTGGCTAATAATACACAACTTGTTATCCAACACCTAGACCATCAAATCAAACGGTGAATATGTTTGTTGCCTCTAGACGAGCTAAAATAGCATCGATGAAAGCGATGCTAAGAGCTACAAAATCATCATACCACGATGCATTCCTGTTGGAACTTTGATCTTCGATACTAGTGTGGTTCAGGTTGTTCACTTCTCTAGTTCTCCAACACCTGGACCTTCAAATTAAACGGTTAATATGTTTGTTGCCTCCAGATGGGCTATAATAGTATCGATGAAAGCGATGCTAAGAGCTACGACATTATCTTACCACTATGCATTCCTGTTGGAACTTTGATCTTCGATACTAGTGTGGTTCAAGTTGTTCACTTCTCTAGCTTTCAAAGATTGTCAGCGAAATTTTACGAGATTTCATATGCTATTGATTGCACATCTAAGAGATTCAACATTTCACATCGGATAAATAATAAGTTGCCTGATATCTGTAGACTATACCTACTGCCCAAACTATCAGATTAGTTAAGTAATATTTCAAACTCAAAACCGAAGTGATAATAGCTAATATAATATGCACTGTGTTAGTGAAATGAAAAATTGATGCTCAATGGGGTTGTACACACACATAGAATTCACCCCACATACCTATTTTGTATTGATCAATCCGTGTATAAATAGTTTTCGATGCTATCATTCGTTATTTGAAATCATCCAATAGTTATTTTTGTATCTAGTGTCTGAAATGCTACTTTTGGTGATCGAGATATGATTTCTTTTAACGATGCGATGCCCAGTTGAAAAAGATGGTCGAGATGACCAAACTATTTCAATTGTAATTCAGAAAGTATAAGATGTAATTCAGTAAAGTATAAGTTGTTATTCAGAATAGTTAAATGTAAATCAGAATAGTTGAATGTAATTCAGAAAGTATAACTTTAAATTCAGATTAGTTAATTGTAATTCTGAAAGCGTAATATGTAATTCAGATAAGTGGAATCTAATTCAGAAAGTGTAACTTGTAATTCAGAAAGTATCACTTATGATTCAGAAACAACTCTTATGCATCCATTCTTCTTGAGAACAACGACTTGTTTATCTTGAACAGAATATTGACCGAGCCAAAGATACGATTGTTGGAGGTGAATGTGCTTGGGCTGCACAACACACCACCATTCACCATCCTGCTGCTCTGGCATTTCACGATATGCCCGTTGGTCGATAAATATAAAATATAGATGTTCATCACACAATATATTATTTATTAGATAGAGCAATGAAAGATATCTGGCTGATTATTTGATGAATTATTGTATATGGAACACATGTTATGGAGGAGAATATTTCAGAATATTTGTTGTATTGAAAACTCTAGAAATTTGTCTAGGCACAGTGAAACTCAGCTTCTGCAAAATGTGTGAGTCAGTGATAATGTTATCCACCACTTTGAAAAGGAACACTGTGGATTGACAATCACGACGGCAACAAAGGCTTTTCATAGCATGTCTAGCTAATAATGTATCATGAGGAAAAAAGGAAGGAAAGGATTATATCATCCGTTGATTCCTATTCCCTATGCTTATTTAAGTCCATAGTATTTATGAATTACAAGTGATGCTTTCTGAATTACAAATTACGCTTTATGAATTACAGTTAACTATTCTGAATTACAAGTTACACTATGAATTACATTTCACTAATCTGAGAATTACAATTGACGCTTCCTGAATTACAACTAATCTGAATTACAAATTACACTTTCTGACTTACATTTTACTAATCTGAATTACAAGTTACACTTTCTGAATTACAATTGAAAAAGGTGTAGTTGCAAACTAAATTTTTTCTACAAACGTCAAAAAGATATAGTTCTAAATATTAGTAATATGCTTAGCTCAATATAAGAAATAGTGTTGAATTGGCTTAAAAGACCTCAATAATTTTTTAATCGCTTGTAGCGCACGAAAGGAAATCCCTATAATTTTCAAAGAACATCGTGCGTTCCTAGGGAGGATAAGGACAGGAGGTAGATATTTGAATTTTTTTTGAACTTCTGGAGATTATATGTTTGCTCGATTGAGGACCATGAAGTTTAAATAATGTTACTTTGGTGATCGAGATCTAATTTTTTTAACGAGGCATAGCCGAGTCGAAAAAAAAGATGCTACGGTCCCCTGGAAGGGGGTTCTTGAAGATAATATGTCTTGAATATTTCCGGAACGCCACGTGATAAAATGATGCAATTTGGTAAAAGAACAAAACTTTCAATGTCCACTGCGGTGAACATAAAATCATTCCAAAATTTCATTCAGGAGTGGGACTACATTAAATATTGTTAAAACTTCTTTGTATACATATTTTTATACAATTTAATCTCGGATTATGGAAAACCACACCGTTTCACAAAATAAAAGTGCTCTTGTACCACATCGATCAGATGTATCATTGTTAAGTGAAATCGATTTGAAATTATTGATACACTAACATCCTATGCATACGTTGCCAATTTTCAAATCATAGTGGCTATAAAAATATCAACTACTTCCTTTTCACCAAACATTCTCATAAAAGCGCAGAATATAGGAAAATGATGATAAAAAATTACTTCAATTTTTGTGTATTTTTTTTTTCATTTCCACCACGATTCATTGCAATGTTATGCATACATAATATATGAGAAGGTACAAAACTTTTAAATCGCTTTTACTCGACAATGATACATCTGATCGTTGGAACAAGAGTACCTTATTTCTGTAGAGGTGTGGATTTCCGAGATGAAATTGGTCGGAAAATATGCATACAAAAAATTTTGAGCAATATTTAATGTAGTTCCACCTTTTATTATACACTTCTGAGTGAAATTTTGCAATAAATTTTTTTCACTGCATTGGGCATGGAATGTAGTTTTTGTACCAAGTTGCATCTTTTTATCACATGGAGTTTAATATAATCTACAGGAGCCCCTCTTTCAAGGGGCCGTAGCTCCCTTAGGAGACATTTCTCATCTCATGTTCATTGAAACTTTTCTTTCAATATGTTCTGGTACCCAGAATACCTTGATTTTCAAATTATCATGAGGTTCGCGAGGGGGCCATGGCCCCTATGTACTCTCCCATGGATCCGCCCCTGGGCTTCAAACATGCTGAGTGGAGACAAGTGGAATTACAGTATGGTGTGCTACGACGCATCTTCGTATACGTCACTGCTAGTAAAACAAATGCTCGCAGTCTGAGCTCACAATTATCAGTTCGCCCGAGTAGCCGTGACCATTTTGGTGCTATTATAGATTCGCAATGACGTATTGCGTAGAAAAGACGAATTCAAGATACCTGAGTCGCACACCATATTATATTTTCACCATGAGTGGAGATGTCATCCCCCAAGTTATTAGTGTCAATTTCTAATTCTTCATCAAATGTATTGTTGATTTGTCTAAGCTTCATATTTTCTGAACAAGGGGATCGATTTTCAATACTAAGCAGAAATGTATAGGGGATTGAAACCCTCGCAATGAGGTATCACTTGACCCCCATTCCCATTTGAGTAAAGTTGGGGGTGACACTTAGGACGTTGAAAGTTCTGCGTCAACAGTTATCCCCTATACCCTAACAATTCGTGGGATTGGATACAAATTAATACAAAACCACCTTTCTGATAGAATTCAACATGCTGCAATTAACAAAATCCCAGGCGCGCATCCAAGGGGGGGTAAAGGGGGTAATTACCCCTCCCCCAGGACACGGGGGATATCAGGGCATCGGTTTAAATAAATTTCCTTCTCAGCCAAGAATTAGGTAATACTCAACTCAAAACTCTTTGTGATACTAGAGGGGTAGATAGGCACGAATCAGTGCTGCAATTTAAGAGTTGCTCTGAAATCATTGTTGATTTGCTCAGAATCATTTCAACTTGGAAAGACCGCGATTCATCGTCTAAAGCTGAGATTTTCAAAACTGGAATTACTTCTACAGAATTTATTGTTTGTCTTTATAGCTTGAGTGAAATTTTAGCTTCAACAGTTAATGTAAGTAAGATTTCACAAACAAAATCAATCGACAGACAATATGCTGGTAAAGTTTATGGTATATTTATGGAAAAGATTGTTTGTTTCCAACTGAACTTTTATATATAAGGAATCGAAGAAAATGGATATAAATCAACTCTATATATACAATTTACTGATTCATATTTTCAAAAATGAAAAGGACATTCAGTTCAAAGAACGTATCTATGACATAAGAAATAAAAATAACATAGCATTGAAATATAAAACAAACAAGTCAATTGGACGTAGAAATTATTAATTTTTAATTCCTTACCTATATAATAAAATTCCAAATGATATTATAAAAACAAAATCACTACAATCCTATACAATAAAAATAAAAAACTGGATATTAAACCCCTAAAAATTATTTCATCTCTTTAATTAACATTCAATATCTTTAGAAAAATCTAAATAATAATTGTGAATAAGTATGTATAAATATAAAAAATTACGCGAATTGAATGAAATGCTCAGTACACTATATATTATGGATTAAATGCTTGTCTCATTTCTTAATGAGACAATTTTTCCCTTGTGATGATTATGTACATTTGTTTATTTATCGCTACTACAAGGTTAACTTGGAAAGGTTTTTCACAGTTTATTCAAAATCAAAATACCTATCTGTATGTTCCAATGTATATTTTGTAAACGTTTTTGAACAAACTTATATTATAATTATTAATATTATCCACACTCAACGTGTTTTTGGATTTTGTAGAAAAGTTCTTCCCCTTGTAATTGTCTTGTACGTTGTGTATATTTCTGCTTCATTGTATCAACTATTTGTCTGAATATAATGATGTACTATAATTTCATCAGAACTAGGTACAAAATTATAGAGTTAGCAATGAAAAACTGAGAAATCAGTTCTGGTGAAGTTTAAATCAATAATTTTGTTTATTTATCCTTCAAATTCCTATAAACCAACGAAATCAGTAGCTTCCCTGTAATTCGGATGGACGTTTTTGAACATTTTATCCCAGATTTTTTATCCAATGGATTAACTCACGATAAACCATGGCATAGTTGAACACGGAATGAAGCTGAGCTGATTTCCACAAAGCCAACAAAATGTTCATCTGAAAAACATTCCACTGATGTCGAAAAATATATATTTGTTCCTGATTTTAGTAATATACAAAGAGTGGAATGATTTTTAGAATTCTGCTGAAAGATTGAGATACGGGTTGCGACGTTTTTTTATTAGACAGCCTTTCATCCTTTGTCACTTGACGATTAAGAACTGAATTATTGGCCAACATGAAATTATTAACTCATTACTAATTCGATAAATAACTGATTGACTAATCTGAATCAATTTTTTAGGTATCTTAAATATCTTACCAAAAAATATTTGAAGAAGAACAACCTCCGTGATTGGTTGAGAGTAGTCGCCTCTGGGAAGGATTCCTATGAACTCAGATACTTCCAGATCAACAGTCAAGAAGATGATGATGAAGAAGACAATGAGTAAATGAAAAAGTACAGATTGGACTTCAATAAATATATTTTCAAAACCTCTTATTATTATTTGTTGTTATAAGTTTTTCTTTGAAGCGTTATTCTAACAATATCCTAAATTATGGTTTCCACTACCCCAAATAGCACAGGATATCCATGGAATGTTTTGTTCAGTGGATAAGGAAGAGATATATATATAGGGAGATTCACGGTGGATGGCACATTAGACGTTTCTGGAAAACGTAACTTGGGATTATTCTGAAAATTTGGTGCCTTGGATAATAATTAGTTGTGCTCTATCGACCTAGAATATTCTCAGCGCTGCGACGTTGCCCCTTTTATCGAAAAGTGGCAACAACTTTGATTTTTTTGAATGGGACACCCTATATATTATTCCATTTTCAGATTCTCCCTGAAAAGCTGATTTCATCGATCTATCACACTTGGGGTCTAGCGGGAATGTTGAAGATATAGGGAGTGAAGTCAAAATTTTCAAACTTGAGAATTTTTTGTGTCAAAACTATGCATAATTGATCAAAACGGTTTTCATGTCCCTATTTTATGTACTATCAATTGATAATTAATTGAAATGAATACAGGGTGGTTCAGACTTGAGATTTTTGACCATCCTGTATCGAATTGAATATCAATTGATAGTACATGAAAAGTTAGGATAGGGTCATGGAAATCGTTTTGACCAATTATGAATAGTTGAGAGGCAACGTCGCAGCGCTGAGAATATCTTAGGTGGAAAAAGCATAATACTTATCCAAAGCAGCAAATTTTCAGAATAAGTTACATTCTCCAGGAACGTCTGATGTGCCATCCACCGTGAATCACCCTGTATATGGAAACTAGGAGTTCGGGAGTTCGGGTTGAACCGCGTCTAGATCTACAGATTCTAGATAAGGTTCAACCCGAAATCCTAGTTTTTTAATTTTTGACCGCGGGAACCTATCCAAACATATACAGGGTGTTTCATGAGAAGACTCACAAAGCCAAATTGTTAATAGGGGAAATCAAGACGAGTTGATGTATACAGAGTGGGCCTTTGAAAACGAAACAGAGGCTCTGTAGGTCGCCAAAACCGGATTATGAAAAAAATCTGAAACACGCCAAACAACATTGTCGAGGGGACATCGTTCTAAAATATTTTCAGCTCTGCGGCGTTGCCGCTTCTAATGAAAAGAAGCAACAACTTTGTTATTTCAAATGGGACACCTTGTATTTTACTGCATTTTTAGATTCTCCCCGAAGAGCTGATTTCATCAATGCATCACACTTGGGGTCTAGCTGTAATGGTTTCAGGGATATAAAGTGTTCAAAATCGAGATTTTTCAACTTTAGCATTTTTTTGTGTCGAAACTATTCATTATTGGTCAAAACGGCTTTCATGTCCCTATCTCAACTTGTGATTTACTATCTACTAACATTTAATTGGAACAGATACAGGGTGATCAGAATTCTGAATCTTGAACCACCCTGTATTTGTTTCAAATAAATGTCAGTAGATCATGGACGTATAAAAAAGATTATACGTCTATGCAGTAGATAGTAAATCACAAGTCGAGATAGGGACATCAGAGCCGTTTTGACCAATAATGAATAGTTTGGACACAAAAAAATGCTAAAGTTTGAAAAATCTCGATTTTGAACACTATATCCCTGAAACCATTGCAGCTAGACCCCAAGTGTGATGCATTGATGAAATCAGCTCTTCGGGGAGAATCTAAAAATGCAATAAAATACAAGGTGTTCCATTTGAAATAACAAAGTTGTTGCTTCTTTTCGTTAGAAGCGGCAACGCCGCAGGACGGATAATATTTTAGAACGATGTCCCCCTCAAATCAAATCAAATCAAAATCAAATCAAATTATACTTTATTGTCGGAAGAATGAAATTCTCATTGACAAAGTGAAGAAATATATAAAACTCATGCATTAAATATGTATATGCGTACAGAGACTACAGGAAATAAACACAATAAAATTAAAAGAAACTTACAATCATATTAATATATAAGTCAATACAAACAAAACACATTAAAACTTATTGAAGATGTAAACATAAAAAAGATAAAAAAGATAAAAAATATAAAAAATATAAAAAATATAAAAAATAATAAAAATGATATGGGATCCTGATTAGGTATCACAGTCAAAAATAGAAATTTCAAAATACTATATCTAGTATCTAGACTAGCCTATGGATTCTCCATATTTAGTTAAGTTATTGAAGAGTGGCCTGGAAAAACTCCTGAACATCATAAGGAATTAGATCTAGGAGAATATTCTTCACAGATGATCTAAATCGTTTATACCCTTCAATGTTCCTAATGCTCCATGGAATATGATTAAACATTTTTACTGCATTATATATTAGTGAGTTCTTGATCTTGTTGATAGAGGGAATGGGAAGTTTCAAATTACCATTTTGGCGAGTAATACCGTCATTGACTTCATATAAGGCTTTATTCTTGAAAATCAAGCAAACTGTCTCAAGTATAAACAAAGATGGAACCGTCAGTAAATTATTTTGTTTGAAAAGTATCCTACATGACACTCTTGGTGCTACATTACATAAAAATCGAATGGCTCGTTTTTGTAAGACAAATATTGAATGGAAGTTTTCTTGATTACATGAACCCCAGAAGGCGATTCCATATCTGATATGTGATTCAATTAGTGCATGGTAAACAACCTTAGCTGTCGCTGTACCCAATTCATTGGCCACTACACGCAGAGCATAACATCCTGATGCAAGCTTATTTCCCAATTGTTTCACGTGTTGATGAAATTTCAGTTTATCATCAATGTAGACTCCAAGAAATTTGTTCATACTCACATTGACTATCAATTCATTACCTAAAGGAATATCGGGTAGGGCACAATGGTATGATATAAAGTTTGTCTTGGTAATGTTGAAAGAGAGTAGGTTAGCATCACACCATCTTTTAATTTTTGCTATATCTCGGGTTATTTTCGAGTGTAAGCTTTCTATGTTGTTATCATGCCATAAGATTGTTGTATCATCTGCGAAGACTGTGAATAGTCCATCAGATGTTATGCTTGTCAGGTCATTGAAGTACAACAAAAACAAGATTGGACCAAGCACCGATCCTTGAGGAACGCCACAATGAATTGCCCCACTGTCCGATAACTTATGAGTTTTAACTAATTGAGTTCTTTGACTCAGGTAAGACTCTACCCACTTATGGCTCTGATTCCCGAATCCATAGAGTCGTAGTTTGCGCAGCAAAATTTCGTGATTTACGCAGTCGAAGGCCTTCGACAAATCACAGAATATTGCTGCACTCACTTCCCCCTGATTCAGTTCAGTATATAGTTTGTTGAGAAATGTGAAGACAGCATCCCCCGTAGATTTCTGTTGCTGAAATCCAAATTGTTGGGTATTTAATATATTATGCCTTTTTATGAAGTTCATTAGTCTAGATTTAACTAGTTTCTCAATTATTTTACCTAGAACCGGTATGAGTGAGATGGGCCTATAGTTGGATGGATCAAGTTTTTCACCACCTTTATGGATGGGAATCACTATTGAGGTTTTCAGGAAGTTTGGAAAGGTCCCTGATGCAAAGGAATTGTTAATTAGCTGTACTAATAATTTCAGCGTGAAAATTGGCATATTCTCAAATATTTTTATTGATATGTTATCGATCCCACAAGCTTTTTTGTTTTTCATGTGTTTTATAGTTTCCATTAATTCATGCAAGTTAGTCTCAGAAAGTACAAACGTATCTTTGATATTTGTATTGTTCATGAATATGAGTGGATCAGCTGCATCCCGAATATTACTTGAGAGTTTCTTTGCAACACTGCAATAGTAATCATTGAACAAATTAGGGTCTAGGCCTTCTCCGCTAGCTTTAACATTGTTTTTCCCACGAAGATCATTTACGACTCGCCAGGTTTCTTTAATTGTATTACTACTGCTGGATATTCTATTATGAAAGTAGGTATTTTTTGCTGCTTTGACGATTTTTCTATAGATCCGTTTAAAGGAGTTGTAGTATTCATGGAAAAATGCTTCGTTGGTGAATTTTCTAATTTGGTGGAGTGATCTTAGATTATTAGATGAAGTTCGAATACCTTTCGTTAGCCACATTTTTTTATTAATATTTTTAATTTTTATTTTTTGTATCGGAAAGGCCTGATTGAAGCAATCGATCAGTAGGTTATAGTAAAATTGAAGGGGGTCGTCAGTTCTTAGACAAGCATCCCAATCTTTCCTTAGGCAAATTTCGTAAAATTTATCATAGTGGGATTTACAAAATAGTCTACCCCATTTGAAGGAATTCCTATTAATAGGATGAGGTAAGAACTTCATAGTACACTGGACTGCTTCATGATCGGAAATGTATTTGACATGTTTCAGATTGTTTTCATAATCCGGTTTTGGCAACCTACAGAGCCTCTGTTTCGTTTTCAAAGGCCCTCTCTGTATATATGAAAACATTTTTTTGACCCTCCATAATGAAGATACAGGGTATTATGTGAAATTGGTCCATATTACCGAAATTATTCGTCATAATCTGCTGAAATATGGCAGCGACGTATCTTTACTGAAACTATTCAATAACATATCAGAGATCAGTCCCACTAAAAATATCCAGGTCCGTACTTGGAAAAATTTTATGTTTCATTGTTATGTCAGAAAAGTTCACTTTGTGACCACTTTTGTCGAAAAATTCCATCAGATTCAGAATTACAAGGCACACTGGCCGGTTCAATAAAAAAATATGGAACATGAATTCAAATGAATTTTCAATTTCGACCTGGCTGGGCAATCATTGAGTTAATTGATTTTTCCATGTTCTTACTGCAACGTGTTTGATATTCGAGTTGATCTAGTTACCAGCAGGCTGATAGGCCGAGGACGACTGGTAAACCAAAACAGTAATGTGGAAATGTCTCACTCTTGTTGACAATTGGTACCATTTGGTACCAACTGTATGCATTATCGACAAAGAAGATTAATGCTATACATGATCTTCTTAGTTATCGATCTCCAGTTATGGAATTTAGTTCTATAAAGACAGGCAGTAGTTGATGAGCTTTTTAGAGTACCAGTTATTGCCACAAATCGGTCGTAAATATAACAAATTTTGATCGAAAAATGGATTATTGAAGATCACAATCATCTTGAAATTAACACATACCATAACAAATCAATAGCAGTACCAAAGAAGATTAACGCTGTTCGTGTATAGCGTTAATCTTCTTTGGCAGTACCATGATGAAAGCATTACCGATAATTAGCAGTTAGACACACGACTATATATGTGCCTCCAAGAAAATTATGAATAGGCGAGAACACGAATTTCTGGAAAAAATACCATGGCCTTTAGTATGACGATAAAAGTCTCAGGTATTTTTTTCAGATTTTTATTCGCAGTAGTTTTTCCACAAAAAATTTGCAAAATATTGATCCCGTTCAAACGAGCTGGAATATCGCACGTTAATGTGACGTGACAAGTATTAGACGGTGATCCGGCAACGTCGCTTGATATCTGGACTGTTGACTGTGTGGACAGTTGACGATTCGTTCATCTGTCACTAATGTCAGTTGTTATTTTATTTTATTGTTTATTTGTTTTTGTCGGCCAATATTATTTTTATTCGTGCCATCGAATTATTTATTTTTTCTCATCAACGTTGATTCACATTTCTGGGATGGCAGTGGCTGTAAGGAAATGCCACAAACTTGGTTCCATCCTGCTTAATCAACACTGAACAAAGTATATGGATAAACCGAGGGATAAACCATGCCTGGAATCAAATGATATATTTTGCTGTGAGGATCGTTATGATGTGAGTAGAATTTTTTTTTCAATATGGATTGATCATACTCATTATGTTCTAGCTTGAATATGACATGTTGAACTGGGTGGAATTAAAACTCATTGGATCTAGAGTTTATATGCCTGAAGATGTGATTTCATATTCATTAAACGTCCAAAACTGAGAATACACCCATCAAAATCCTAACTTTCATCTTCAGCATGGAAAAGGAGATCTCAATAATCCCTTGAGAATTTGGGAGATAAGATAAAATGAAACTTCCCTCAAATCATATTGACTCTCCTTGAGGAAAATTCTTGGAAGTACCAGTGAGTGTTTTAGTTGAAGAAAGTTTTCTTGAAGAACCTGTCATGGAAGAGCAGAACATATTGTGATAAAATGACTCAGGACTGTTGCTTATTGATATACAAATATGTTTGTGATTTTTACCATCATGATTAAGTTTATTTGTTCTCTTGCAAACTTTGTGATGATCTGGACAAAATATTGATATAATATTTCCATGTTCTACATCTATATTGATTCTAGACATGAAATATATCTATTAGTAGGTCTATTGATATTTAACTGTTCTAATTATATCTACTGCATGAAGTGGACAATAAATGAAAATTTCTACCAACATTCTTGAGCATTCTTGCTTCATTTTGAAGATGGGGGCATTTGATAATTTCTGTGTACTACCAATTTGTTTACATTTTTGACAAATTTTCCCCACATGAAATAGTGACAATACCTATCTAGTAATTTTGGCTTGTATGATTTTGTATTTCGCATTGAGAATTGATGTTGCATCTTCCATCATTTCTAGATATGCCAGTGCTTTCTTGGTTTATAATTACTGGATTTTTTTCTTACTACTTTCATTACTTTTTTGGTGTAATGATAGGTATTAGTCTTTCTTACCAATATTCCACTGGCACTAAAAGATGAATGAACTAGGTTGTTCCACAAGTAAACATGAATTTCATGTACCTACCATCTCCAATTTGTGAAGGTATAGTGTATGATTAATATGAGAAGGGATTTTGATGTTGTGTATAATGAAATATGTTGTTTATAAGACACTGCGGTGAGCTCTAAATAAGTCCAATTTTGAAATAAGAGAAGAAAAAAGTACTGTAGTACTGATATTTTATAATTTTATTGAATAGGTGAAAATAACAGTTTGCCAAAAATTTTCAGCATCTTTTATAATTTTCTAAAGGAATATAGGGTCATATGACACTTCAAGTAACTGAAAACTACCATTATTCTCAAAATTCTCCTGCTCTTCTAATGTACCTTCGAATGTCTTGCACTTTGTGCCTCATAGCTTTGAAGCAGTAACTCTTCCATAGCAAACTTCAAACCATGCTGATAATGATGATTTGTTTTTATTCACTTTTATATCTTGCACCAATTCACAATCACTGTCACTGATATTCTGATGAATGAAGTCTTAGAATCCCCCAGGAGACAAATTGGATGAATGTTTTCTGGAAAAAATAATTAGCTTATGAATCAGAATCAAACTCTTTTAAAAACAGTTATCCTTGGCATCCATGTTTTCCATCTACTTGAAAAACTTCTTCAAGCAATTTTGATGGAACCACTGGGAGGGTAGGAACTTGTTTTGGTGCTAATTCTACAAGTGGCATGAATGTTGATAGACAGCTCAAAAATTTGGTAGTTTGGACACTTTTCAGTGACAATCCATAGAAGGTACAGAGGGTTCTTCTGATCTTCCATGTAACCATAATAAGAAAGCCACACTGTGTTTACATCTACCTAAGAATATAAAAGAATGCAGTTTATAAAAGTGTCAAGAATTTATGTACCTTTTACCTTTTGAAACTGCACAATCCAGACTACAGTTTCTTCAGCTTCATGAATCTCAGCCTCAACCCTTTATGGTGTAGGACGAACTTTATGTTCTGGACTAATCTTCACCTTTATGAAACAGCTCATGCCAGTTATTTGAACTTGCAGAATTCAAAAACCATGGTTGAATCAACTACTGGAAGATTGTGCTTTTTCGAATACTGGCTTCATATCTCCAATCAATGAACATGAACCATCAGACTATGTCACAATAATAGTCACAATGATTTGAATATATTGATTACACAAGAAAATATCAAGCAAATGAAAAATCACAGAAAAACTCTGATGTTTTGATGTTTAGGAGTTCGGTTTCTTAGGTTAGGAAATATGTTAGAATAATTTGAAGGTACAGTACAGCGTTGCCAAATGCACGCCAATACTTGTTACGTCATCACGTATCCGCCATTATTGGTTTTTTGAATGGTCCACAAATTTGTATGGTTTTGAAAACGCGTTCTTTGGATAATGACAACATTTATTGTTGAAAAAACTACTGGTACACATTATTTCAATGTTATATTTATTTATTATGCACATTTGAACTGAATTCGTGCTATTGTGTTCTCGCCTATTGGAAAGCAATATGTAATTAAAAGTGGGTGTCAATAACTGATCAGGGCAAAATATGGTTCATCATTCATATATTCTGAGTTCATTTCGAAATTGAATCAGATTTCAGAAACAATATTGTGAATGAATTTTTCACTGTTATTAACATTGAGGTGATTTTTGACATCAGTGTCGGTAACTGCAACAATATGCGTTTCAACTGTACCAGTTATTGACACAACTTTTATGTGTTTATTTTTGTAAAGATGATACTTTTCACAATATCATTTGAATCACTATTCAATGAAGAACAGAAATCACAGAGTTTTAGCTACTCCTACAGGTAAGCTCTCTACAGTGCCTACAGCTACAAGTTTTCTTAACCTCTCAAAAGCAGCGGCGTGGACAGTTTCTGTTTTATCGACATGATTGTTTTTCAAGATCTTCATGAAGTCACTCTGACTGGTAGAAATCTGTATTTTTACAGCTTTCTTATTGGAGCTTTAGTGAAGCAACAGGTGGCAATGACTGAGGGGGTGTCAATAACTGGTGTCACATGTCACATGCCTCGGACATCGACTTCTTGAGAAATAAGTGATACCTGAAATTAGATTCATTTAGATTCGGTGACTATTATAGAAAATAGAGTGTTGAAAAGTGAAAACAATAAACATATCCATTTCCGGAATGTCAAGTCACTGAATAGCATAACATTTGATGCAATAATATATTAGGTATAGATATTTGATATTCTCATTCCATGATCTGAATAATTCTTAAGGGCGCCGTACATTATGCTATTTCTCGGCAAGTTTGAGGCAATAAAATTTTCCCGCAATTTTCTCAATTTATTGCGAGTCGCCGTACATTGAGATATTTCTGTCATATTATTTTCTTGTTCATATTCACTATTTTCAGGTTTTTTGAGCCGTCAATGTACTTTTTGAGGTTATTTGGTGTTTCAGGCCACGTTATGGAGAATATTTGTATTTTATCAAGATGCTACGATGAATATTACTAAAAATTTTACTAAACTTGCCTTGAAATTGCAGGAGAAATAGGACTGATTCTATTACGAAACTTGCATGAAACTTGCCGTGAAATATCATAGACGCATGCGCATTGTTCGATTCAAAATTGCATTGCATCGAACTTGCTGGTAAATAGCATAATGTACGGCGCCCTTTATAGTCCAAAGCAGTCCAAAGTACATACGTATAGAGTTTCATGTCTGATTGTCGGATGTTTTGAGTCCAAAAGAGCAAGCATTATTGATACAGTGAAATAGAATACGTAGAACTGCAGCGGAATGATGCACTGTCATTTGTCAACACTAGTCAACACGTATCGTATCCGCCATTTGAAACTAAAATAGCGATTACGAATTTTCGATACGTCATGAGAAATACGATCCGAATAATCTGTCGATACCTAAAAGGAGGTATCGGATTGCGTTACTGGATGGAGAAAACAAGACAAAGAGTTAAATAGCCTTGAAGTGGATGCGCCTGACCAATCAAAAAGTGAACAAATATTGTCATCACTCTATTTATGAAGTCACTCCAACTGAAATTATGTATGATATTATCTATGGCTACCTAGGAGGTAGGTAGTATAAGCGCGTGCTTAAGTACTTTCATAAGTATATAAAAATAATTCATTTTCTTCATGAACCTGTAATTTGTATCACTATCACACAAATATATCACGTATTGTTTTAATATTATTTGCTTCAACAAATTGATAAGTTTTGTTTACATGTTTATGAACCGATATTTCGAGATGCTCGTGACTTTACAAACTAGAGAATTCGAGTTCTCGACATTCACAACTCGAGTTATCGAAATTCACAACTAGAGTTCTCGACTTTCCAAACTCGAGATGTCGAGTTCTCGACTTTCATAATTCGGCACTGAAAAGAAGTGGCCCTTCCAGAATTTTTGAATCGAGAGAACTAGGCCGCCGAGAGAACAGTGGACGTGTTCCTCACTTCAGTTGAGAGTTGAAGTGTTGTCATGAACGTTAACGTGAACGTAGAAATTGACAGCTACGCATGCGCATTTTCCAATTCTTCACGTTTGCGTTGTTAGTGGGCTTACGGGTGTACGTTATCTCACGTTCCTTCACGTATACCTCAAATATCAACGTACGTTAACCAAACTATACTCGAAATATGCTAATGAGTCAAAATTATTAAATTCGAGATCACGAACGAGTTCTGCATCAAGGAGTCCTTGAGAGTTGAAGTGTTGTCATTTGTCATGAACGTTAACGTGAACGTAGAAATTGACAGCTACGCATGCGCATTTTCCAATTCTTCACGTTTGCGTTGTTAGTGGGCTTACGGGTGTACGTTATCTCACGTTCCTTCTTCCTTCACGTATACCTTAAATATCAACGTACGTTAACCAAACTATACTCGAAATATGCCGATGAGTCAAAATTATCAAATTCGAGATCACCAACGAGTTCTGCATCAAGGAGTCCTCTAATTTTGACAGGAATAAATGTTCGAATCTAAACACACAACCAAAAATGACCAATACAAACCGAAAACAAAATGTATTATTACGTTATGATGACAGTGACGACCAAAAAGTATTCCCCGCTGCTTTTCTCGATAGATAGCAGGAGAATCTGTTCCGTCTTTTCTCATAATCCACTGAAAGAAGCATTGGAAAGTGACATTGTAAACATTTTATACCGAGCATTCCTTCGAGGGAATTGTTTTCTCGATTCAAAAATAAGGCCTCTGTCAGATTTCTTTCTCATTTTTTAGCCGACATTGACTCGGCACCTGGCATACTCGGCACTTGTCGATTCAAATTTATTTTGTGACTGGTGACATAAAGGTGGATAAATTATGGAAATAATAAGTAGATGGTGTGCAGTCGGCCATTTTCACGTATTGAAAACTTAAGAAAAATCACTCGACCGCCTGGCGCCTTTATTATGATTTCTCTACGTCACATCGAGCGAGACGTTGATTCTACATTTTTCCGCTAGATGGTAATGCTGCAATTGCTGCTGTGACGAGTGGAAATGAAATGGCAAATGGCATTTTAGGTACGTGAAACATAATGTAACGACAGTGGGATTATTTAACTCTGAATTCGAAAAATCTGCGGCAATTTAAAAAATTGACCGATGTCATAATTGTGCAATGTTGCCATCTATTGGAAGATCGACGAAACCATTGCTCTCGCTTTCCTCGAGAGGTCGAGTAAAATTTCTGAAACAAAAGCGCTTCAGTAATTACACCATATCTTCTTCCATCATTGCGATGGTGGATATATGTATACAGGATGTATCTGAATATCACCGAAAATATTCAAGGGGTGATTCCTTGTGAAATTTCAGGAATTAAAGTTCATATAAACATGTGTAATAACTTGCTTCGTTTTCGAGATACAGGGTATCAATATTTCCATGAAAAATATTTTTTCGATTCATTTCTCAATCGTCTTTTCATAAATTTCGATGAAACGTTGTGGTTTTGTTGACAATATGGAGCTTCTTCTAGTGCAATTAGATTCGAAATAATATTTCCAGTGGCGTCACAGTGGGTAAATTTATCGATATTCATGGTGAATGTCATTGTACATCACCGGTTTTTCTGAGTTTCATATTTTTATTAGAATGAACTATTGAAATAACAACTTTTTTTATCCTATGTGTGATTTTTGTATCCAGATTAGTTTTTGAGAAAACAATAAAAATTCGATTTGACTCCAAATTTTAATGTAGATGTTTTCAAGACTTCCATTGAGATTACTCAATAACCCCAATTAGAATCATTTTGAAATTCTGGGGCTTCCTCAAAGTCTCCATCCATACTGAATTTTGGCACCAGCTTATACAGGGGGGTTATAAATAAAAACAATTAATACTTCCAACTTCAACATCCTGTATCTCAAAAGCGGAGCAAGTTAGGACAAATGTTTATATGAACTTTATTTGCTAGAATGTCACAAGGAAACACCTCTTGAATTTTTTCGGTGTTATTTAGATACACCCTGTATATATATTTCATCATAGGTGACATATTAAACGCGGCGATTCGAAATTATCACCAAATCAAATCGTTCTGATTGGTCAATACTGCCTACATGTGTCTGAGGTGAGGTGAAAATTAATTCTTGACTTCAGAAACAGTGTTGCCAGAATTTTTTTGCAATTGTACCAACCCATATGAAGAAAATGTACCACTTTGTATACCACCAATAACGCGTAATATGGCCCAAAAAAACTCAAAATTTTATATTCTCTCTCTTTCTCAAGATTATGTTCCATAGTTCTGTGTGCTTGTGCATGTGGCAAGCATGTGACAAATTGACGTTGATAAATGAAAGAGACTCTAAAAGTGACAAGAATATGACAAATTACAAGTGACAAAAAAGTAGATGCTATAAACATAAGTGGTGCCAATGCTCGACATTCTTCTTGATTTTATTTTGCACCACATTTTGGGCCATTTTGAAAATGTAGCACTGTCCTTTTTTCACGAAAAAGAACCACTTCTGGCAACGCTGTTCAGAAACCCAGCGTATAAACCTAAAACCATTGATCATTGATCCTGATGTCAGCACTACTAGCGGCGTAGTCCTGAAACAGTATTATTACATCGATGCCAAGTTGGCGCTTTCACATTGAAGTAATGGTAAAAATAATTGAACATATATAATACAGGGATCGACAGAGTTTTGGATGAAAGATGATTTCATAGCTATAAAATTTTATTCTTGTTAAAAGTTACCAAAGATCAAAACACAAAGTCATCTCTTGTGTTTTCATCCCTGGTAGTACCAACCACTCCACTTTATTGAGATATGACAGAACGCTTTTACAAAAGCGTATAAATCGTGTAATATATATATCAATCAAAACGCTCATTTCTACCATCCCTATCTCCATAAAAGTGCCTATGTATTTCCTGCGCTCCAAGCGATAAAAAAATACAATACAAAACTTTGTCTTTATACTAATATATGATGTGACTATATAATATTAATATACGTTGATAACATTCTATTAATTCTGAATCGATGCGTCGATTAGCTACTCTACTATACTGATTAAAATATGATTTTCTTCAGAAAATAATAATCCCCGCTTAAAAATTTTTTCTGTTTGATTCGAAAAGTCTATCATTCAGGAGGTGAAAAATTATTTAGATTGTTTTTCAGTACTGAAATGATGCAAAGTCATATATATCATAGTATCCTCAAACTAGTTTTAGGTATCTCACCAATGAAGTTTATGACAGTTTTATTGTTACAACTTATAAGAGAAATAAAAAAATACCAAGAATAGAAGTAGCAAAAGAACGTTTGAATTCGAAACAACTGTGTAAAATTGAAAAAAAAACTCTTCTCAGTGAACTTCTTCAAAATTCAAACAAATAATAATCCAATTTTCAGCGGTTGATTTGAAAAAATTCCACTTTTCGAATGTAGCGGAAGTTCTGACCAATGTATGCCATATTTTTCATCTTTTTTGAAGCAAAACTTAACGCCCAAGCGTATGATGCCAAAACTGTATGAATGACATATGACACTGGTAGAGAGAAGAGATATGGAGATTTAAATTTAAGATTTCTCACTTTATATTTTGAAGAAAAATAGTATATGGATGGGGTTCATCAGCACCAAAACCAAAACATACGCTGATGCTCTCAGATTCCATCCAGAGAAGAGCCATTCGCCTGGTGGGTGACGCCACACTCACTCACTCTTTGAAATCATTGGAACACCGTAGAAAGGTCGGCGACCTTTCATTTTTCTATCGATTCTTCCACGGGAAATGTTCTTCGGAAATCTCTGCTATCATCCCTTCACTAGCAATACCAATCAGACAAACTAGACGAGCCCAGTCAGCACTTTATCAAGACTCCTTCATCCATAGAACGGCTAGGCTCTGGAATTCATTGCCTGTGGAAGTATTCCCAACAACACATGATCTCCAAAAGTTCAAAAAAAAATTCCAATACCTACCTCCTGTCCCTATCCTCCCTAGGAACGCGATGTTCTTTGAACATTATAGGGATTCCCTTTCGAGCGCTCCAAGCGATAAAAAAATGGAGTTCCATATCAACGTTATTTGTCCCAAAATACATCCAGTCTGAGAAAAATACGCATATTGTGATAATTTATTTGATGATTTTTTGTCACGACCTTTTAAATCCATAATTTTCAACTAGCGATGAGAAAAAATAGCGATATTTGTATGGGTGTAGGTTATCGACTATCCAAAGTGAGTTGGAGCGTTTGTCAGTTGTACAATGAAATGAATTGATGTTCATCATACGTGGCGTGAAAAAAATGTTGAATTGAAAAAACTCAATCTGTGAATGTCTGCAACGTGCATGGAATTCAAACGAACTTCAAAAGAAGCGAAACTGCGTTGCGTACCTTTATAATGTTTCATCTCGAGGTGGTACAATACTGACTTTGGATCGAGTATACGTATATATATAGATATACCTCTATGATGGATTGATTCATATTGTACTTAGTATCATTTATCGAATTAGTTATACCTCGTAGTCAAATACCGTTCGTTGAAAGTCCGTGTACCTAGCGGACATTTCTTGCTCCAGGCGCTTCAACTGATTTTGGATATACTTTACTTTCGCATTCATCCAAGAAACCGAAATTGATATTTACTTAACCAGTTGAGGAACGCGTAATTTGAAGAAAATGGTATATGATCAAAAACTTTGAGGGTGTCAATGAAATGTGATAAGCTCAACTTACTGCAATATTAAAACCCGATATACATTGCTGTGTAAATGTAGTCAATTGTGACAAGCGACCGTAGTATCGCAGTATCGGCAACATCGCATCGCTGTTGATGAATGTCGAACTCGAAAATCGTAAAATTACTAAAATTTGCCGTCCGTCCGTACATCAAGACTAGTTTACTAGCAGAGTTATGAAAATCATACTTACACCTTGAATACTGTTTTAGTGAATTTGTTCATCAATAATACAATAGACATGTTAGTGCTAAAGCTGATTGGTAGCTTTTTTCTGTTTGGATTGTCCCTTGCCTCGGAATCTAACGATAATGCAGGTGAGCACATTGAAAATTTCACATTTCACCTACATAACTGTCAATTATTGTAAACAAATTTTCGCCTATATAGCGAATGTACGAACACAAAGAATAATTATATCATTCATTTCACATAATAGTAGGGGTCAATGATTTGTTAATTGTATAAAAGTAAAAACAGTAGATGAAGTTGTTGATATTTTGTATACTTTTTGCTATACATTGTGGCTCCAGAACCGTGTGACAGGTGTAAATAAATACAAAATGGCGAAGAAATACCTTATTTGATACCCTTCAGAAAATAAATATTGCCTTTTTTATAAATTTGCATGAACATGGTATGTAGTTTCTGGGTTGATTGAGTTATTGGCATTACATTTTGTGTTGAGGGATGGTTTATGAACCAATTACTTCTGGATAATATAATCTCAGTAGGTATATAATACCTATTTTCTGAATTTCTGATGATATTGTAGATTTTAGCTACTCCAGTAGAAATATAGAAAATCTAGTTAAGTGGAATAAATCTCTCAGAAGCTTCATATTGATTTATTTATTGTAGGTTATCTTGATAAAGGGATATAAACCACAAACCACTTCAGATTTTTCAATTTCTTCCACCATAATCCTGAAACTAAATATACCATAATTTCAGGGTAATTATTAAGGCACTGTCGATTTTTTGGCACATCGTTTTTTTGGCACATCTTTTTTTTAAAAAATCATGGGTTTTTCTAGCCTAACCATTAAGCTAGCAGAATCAAGTGAGCTTTGATGGAGTGGAATATTAGATATTGCATGGCATTTTGGGGATTTTGTAATTTACAAATGATGAATTCTGTATTTGTCCTTCAAAAAAGGGCCATAAGATATATTTGTGGATTCAACACTCACTACAAACCATTATTTATTATTGAAGGAATATTGACAATTACATGTCATTTAGAAACAGTTAGTTTGTTGCACAAGGGGAACACAGGGTTTATCGATGTTCTAAGTCGGTATGCCATTTAAGGGACCCACTCACTAAGTCCACGTTAACAGGAAGGAGTGCCTCGGAAAGTCGCAACCCAGTCCTTGCCCCCGCCCTGACCTCACCTTTCGGTTGGTAAAAAGTTCAAAATTTTGTTTAAGAAGAAGCTTGGCAATGAAGTGCAATGATCTTATCTCACGAAAATTGGGGAGCTTGCTGGTTTGCATACGCCTAGGTCACTCCCCAAAGGCGGCATACGAACCGGAAATGGTAATTCTTCAGTGTTATCGTCGATGAAGGAAGAATGTATGCCCTTTGGCGAAACAATGAATTCTGACCCATCAATCAGTTTCCCGACATTTGCATACGTTTCCGGAGAGGGGAGCTCGACTTATTCGAACATCAATTGACTAGACATCTTTCAAATAATCGATGATTTAAGTTCGTATGCAAATCTCTAGACCGATAAAGTAGGATATTCCTTATAACTGGATGCTATTTGCATACGAATTCAATCGGGCGAACCCGCGCGTGCCTTGGTCCGGCGCGGCGCCCCGCACTGCAGGCCAGAGGTGCACCGAAAGCGAACTAGATAATCGGGAAGTCTCATAATCTCACCTCACATGAAACCGGGTCAAAGATAAACTTCCTGGGAGTGATGGGGATATTCGAAGACGCAAATTGCAGATATATTTGTATTTATTCATCAGAAATTTACAGCTCAATAAAATTACATGTGTGAGATGTTAAGTACCAAGAAATTTTTTTGTGTGGTTTTAATTTGGAAAACAGGGCTTTGAAAAGATGATAAAAAAAAATTGACAACAAGATACTCGCAGGATGATCAAGAGGGATCGTACATGGAGAAGAGGGGTGGATTATTGCTCATGATCGAAACTCACAATAAATCGAATTGAAATTTTTCCTGGGGCTTATGGGACTGCTTATTATAATACTGGCGTCTGAAAAATATATAAAGAATGTACATTTAATTTGTTGAATGTTTTGGGTATAGTATGGGGTCTGTATCCTGAACTTTAATCTACATTTTTGTTTTTCACATAAAAATATTATTTGAAAATGAAATTATATCATATTATATCCCTTTCGTGCGCTCCAAGCGATAAAAAAAATGAAAACAACATTATATTTGAAAGGAAAGATTATACGTCGTCCTCTCTATCATTATCTTCAGAGTCATCTTCGCTCTCGCTGTCTGAAGATGATTCTCCAGAGTTGTCATCAGTACCTGTTAGTAAGAATATTATCTAATTATTGAAAAATCTTGGCATTATCGAAAGATATACCTGATACTTTCTCAGTTGAAGTCTCAGAGATTATGATATCACCAACCTCTGCTTGAAGAGCTTCACCAAGGTACCAATTGAAATCGTACCCAAAAAAAGTATCAAGGGCCCAGCCCCCTTCATTATTTTCTATGTAACTGACAATGCCATAACTTCATCAAACCCAGTGAAGTCGACTGGCGTTTTGCGATAAGATTCACACGCTGCACCTATATACACAATACACAGGGTTACTGGTAATCCGATTCATACCACTGGTAGCGGAGGCAGTAAGAAGTGAATAAATCTGTAATATACATCATACAAAAGTAAATGGTTTTTGAGATATTTAAATATCGGATCTCCGACAAAAGGGAAAAACATTATTGAATGCCTACTAAATCATTACACCAGGGCCTACTTGAGATAGAGTAGGTCCTGGCTACACTCTAGCCGGCTGCCGCAGCAAATCATTGTTCAGATATGAAAATTGTTTCAGCAAAAAAAAAAAGAAAATACTTCGAACCCGGGATTCATATTTATGGCACAATTTGACAATTTGACGCATGATCGCTATATAAGAGTGCTGCGTGTAAATGATATCGCTAGATGCTGTAGAGCTGTATTCGTCATGATAATCTCAACTCGATAGTGAGATGAAATATAGTGTACCAGTAAAAAAAAATCAACAACTACCCAATAGTCCATTTGTTATGAACAGCCTTTTGATACCAATGGAAAATCTCTTAGGAAAAACCTTTTAATTGGTTTTTGAAATTTCAAAATCGGATCAGAAACAACTAAGTTACAATGGGAGATATTTATGGGTGAAACACCCTGTACGGAATGTGCAAATTTTATGCAAACCATCATCTCATATATAGTGTATGGTCCACTAACCATGGTCAAAATTTGAACATTTCTTCGATTATCGATCATTTGAAGAATATCCTGTCAAATGATGTTCGAATAAGTCGAGCTCTCCTCTCCGGAATCGAATGCAAATGTCGGGAAATTGATTGATGGGCCCCAATTCATTGTTTCGCCGAAGGGCATACATTCTTCGATCATCGACTATAACACTGAAAAATTCCCACTTCCGGTTCGTATGCCGCCCTTGGGGAGTGACCTAGGCGTATGCAAACCGGCAAGCGCCCCGATTTTCGTGAGATAAGATCATCCCACTACATTGCCGAGCTTCTTCTAAAACAAAATTTTGAACTTTTTTCCAACCGAAAGCTGGGGTCAGGGCCGGGGCAAGGACTGGGTTGCGACTCTCCGAGGCACTTCTTATTGTTAACTCGGACTGAGTGAGTGGGTCCCTCAAATGGCATACCGACTTAGAACATCGATAAACCCTGTGTCGCGGGCCAACAGTCTAGAAGTCTTCCCAAGAACTTATAATCCACAGAAGTTCAAAAACAATCCAATTCCTACCTCTTCTCCCAATCCTCCCTAGGTACCTACGCACGATGTTCTCCGAAAATTATAGGGATACCGTGTCGTGCGCCCCAAGAGATATCAAAAAAACTTTCTTTGTTCTTGCATGATGTTCAGAACTTCTTCATCAGAAAGAGTTGAATAAATACAGATGGAGTATTTTTATTGATTTCTTCGGGTGGATTGCGATTTGTACAGTTTTGTTATAGATATTACAAAGAGATAGGTTCAGTATCAGACCAGGTATACATTTTTCTTTTTTTCTGAAGAAGGTCCACTAACTTCTGACAACAACTTATTTGCAGCTGCATTTTCTAATATATTTGCAAGAGGTACATCATCTTCAGAATTATATTCTTGGAATATTTCTATCAATGATAATAATAATATTTATTTCATATTGTAAGAGATACAGAAACAAGTGGTTCAGGTAAATCAGACGAAAGAAATTACGTCAACAAAAAAGGTAGAGGAAATCATATACAGAAGTCTACAAGGTTATAAGGTTCCAGTTGAATTAGTTTCGTTTTGGTTTCCGACTTGAAGATTTTTTCACATTTTATAGCCTTCATCCAGTTAGGTAAGGCATTGAAGAATTTGACACATGTGTATTGAGGATATTTTTCTGTTGAAGTTAACCTATGTACAGGATATTTCACATTCATTGTTCTCGTGTTGTATGCAGTTTGGTTAACAAAGTGAAATCTTTCTTTATTTTTGAAGTAAAACATCAAACATTCATATATGTACAAGGCAAAGACTGTCATTATTCCTTCAGATCTAAAAACTGTTCTGCAGCTTTCGTAATAGTTAATTTTTTTCATAATAGGCATTATTCTTATTTGGCATACAAAAACATTTTGAATGGAACGATCACTTCCCCAAAAGATGATCCCAAATCTCATCGCAGATTCAAAATTTGCGAAGAGTGTTCTAATAGTGTTTTCATTCATATATCTACTTATAGTTCTTATACGAAAAATCGTATTGTTGAGTTTTTTCAACAGCATCTGTATGTGTTGTGTCCAATCCAGAAATTCATTGATATGGACACCCAAGAATTTTGTATGTTCTGAAACCATTATTGTATCTTCAGCCAGGTTTATATCTGTGTGAGCCTCTCTGCTCTGGAAAGTTTGGTTCTGAAACAGATTATGTTTGTTTTTTCTTTTTTGAGAATGAGCCTATTTCCAAGAAACCACTCATTTATTGCATTCATAGATTCCTCACAGTTTCTAACTAATTGATCTTTATTTTTACTGCCTATAATCAAGTTTGTGTCATCAGCGTATTTTACAATTTCAACCCCATTCAAATTGGGCACCAAAGGACTCAAGTCATTGATGAACAAGATGAATAAAGTTGGTCCCAAAATACTTCCTTGAGCAATACCAAATTCATTGGGTCTCATGTCAGAGCTGTACTTTTTTCCGTCCTTCGTAATAACGACTTTCTGTTGCCTTTTGTACATATTATATGTACAGAACCATTTTAGGCTGTTGCCTCTAGTACTATAGTTCTCTAACTTTGCGATAAGTAGCTCCTTGTCCAGACAATCATAGGCTTTTGACAGATCCAGAAACATTCCAATTGCATTCAATATCAGATAGGTTACTACATCCTCGACTACATCAATATCGGTATCCGCAGCTTCTTTACGTGGAGTGATATAAATATTTCCAATTTGAATATCATCTTCTTCCAATGAAAGCTTGAGTCTAAAACAATACAAAATTACATGACAATATAAGAATAATAGGAGACGTGATGCATAACGATCGATAAAACGAACATGAAATAAAAATGTATTTTTTGTTATGGAAATCTGAAACTGAATTGCCAATTATGGGAATCGATAACATGCTAGTAAGAGTAGACACATAATAATATTCAATTTACTTACCCACCGTGCCTTGTATTGTATAATCCTGGATCCATCACTTTTCATATATATTTTTCAGTTATCTAAGAGACTCAATAAAAGTTACAGTACGTATCACTTCTTCCTTCCTTCCTTCTTTGTACAGGGCGTCACGACCCCCTGTGGATGGGCTCAACCTTTTCGGTTAGTTAGTTAGTTATAAATTTAGTTTAATTGCTTTTTGATAAGAGGCTACAAGTAATGCAGTGTAAGCTGTAGGGTTTGAAAGCAGGTCTTCTAAGGCTAAAGCAGAGTGAGTTGGTGTGTTATGCCTAGCAATCATTTTTACATATAGGATGTGGGCATTAGCTGTGTGATTGGGGCATTCTAGCAGGATGTGCTGGATGTTACCATAAGCACCACATTCACACAGAGGGGTGGAAGCTGTGTGTCTGGTTATGCTTTCTTTATAGAACCATGGTTTATTTGGAAACTTTCCCATAAGGTTAAATAGCGTTCATTACTCGTTCCATATTTCATAGATTTTCTTCCTCACTCTTGGTAATAAATCCCTATAATCTACCACTTCGTAGTCAACACTTGGCTTGAGGGTACCTTGTTTAGCAAGGTTGTCTGCTATGTTATTCCCCGGAATGTTCTGCTGATGGATTGTTACCCTTTTTGGGGGGCACTTAATGAGTCGGTGAGAATGAGGGGAATATTGATTTTTCCATCACAAATTTTCTTAGCTGCTGTTTCGATCCCTAGCATATCTGCAGAGCAGATTGGGGAGTCGTCCGCTATCCGAATTTTGATGTTGCAGTTTTCCCTGGGAATATGGACGGCAGAAGACTTTCGAAGTACATGGGTCGGACGAACCATCAGTGAATAAAAGGGTGTTCGACGTAAACGTTTCTTTGATTATTCTGTTGTATTCGAAGTTCCTCAATTGTAAACGGGGGGCTATTTGAAGCGTTATTATTAGAAATGAATGTTTTCTGAGGTACTCTTGGAAAGGCAATGTGCCTCAGAAAGTTTTCTGAATTATCCTTGATGAAAGATGAATTGTGGGAGTGGGAAGCATGTTTATTGTTTTTGAACATTCTTATTTTTTTCTATACATCAGCTATGTTGGAGTCCCTGCTGATCGTTTCGCAGAAAGTAATGAAACTAGTTTTTTTTTAATCTTTTCTTTGTGGTTGCTATTACTCTTTTCATATTGTAAAAATTTTCTTCTGACGGATCGTTTCTGTAACTTCTGATGGACGCCTTCCTCTCCACTATTGCCTGAGAGCAATCCTCATCCCACCATATGGTAGGGGGCCTACTCCCAGTGCTAGTTTGAGAGCTAGTGTCTTTAAATTTGAGGATAGAATGCTTGGTTTATCATGTCTGACAAGGTGTAATTATTAATATGGCCGTCAGGTTGAATTTGGTCATCAATCAGGGAAGAGTAAAGCGTCCAATCAGCCTTTCTAAAGTTGTAGCTATTTTTAAGTTTGTTGTTGTAATTTTGCCTAACTTTTGGAAAGTTTTTGACTGAAATGAGATATTGAATGCAATTGGATGTTTCTGGATCTGTCACTCAGAATCGCCAATGAACTATCTAAACTGAGGTCAGAGGAACAAAAATTAAGGTCGGGAGCGCTTATATTATGTCCTGGCAGGCCAAGTCTTGTTGCCGAACCATCATTTAAACAAACCAATTGATTTTCAAGCATCATATCTACAATGATATTCCCGTTATGATCATCAGTTATTGAGCCCCATATCATATTTTTAGAATTGAAATCCCCTCCCAGAATTATTCTGGAGTTTGCTCTATGCTCTTGTTCATGCCTTGCACAACATTTTCAATTAGTAAAATTACAAGCAAAATCAGATAGGTATCTAGATTGATCCAAAATCGAGATGAGACCTGACCATACTATTATATATAATAGTGAGAATTTTGGGGTCTGCCCCCCACCAAACTCTAGTTAGGGATTTCATTATGTCCACCCCTCTCAAGGCCTTGGATCATGATTTGTTGATGTGGAGTGTAAGTTTCATAATGTAATCAAAAGTTACTCCCAAATATTTAAACGAATTCTTCCTCAAAATGTCTTCATCATTACATTTGATAGGGGGCATACTCCTGAGATTTCTCTTTATTTGAAATACTATGGTTTCTGATTTGTTTGTGGCCACTCCGAAGCCATGAAGATTGACCCAATCCGATAACCTATCTAAAGATGAATTTATGTGCATACCCTCGTGCATACCCATGCTGGATAGATCGTTTCCTGATACAACTAAAGCTATATCGTCTGCGTAGACGTGATTTCCGTGATTTCTTGAATTGAATTGACATAGATGTTAAATAGTAATGGGCTACGAGGGGAACCCTGCGGGACCCCTGCCTTGACCTGACCCATACCTGAGCTTTCGCTGGAATGGCAGTCTCTGATGACTACCCTTCTGGTGGAGTAAAAGAGGTCAATTAGATTGATTATATCTTGCTTTATGCCGAATCTTGAAAGTTTGTTGAGTAATAAAGGAATCAGAACGTTATCGTACGCAGCTGTTACGTCCAGAAACACCGCTATCACTGAGTCATTTTTGTTGAATGAATGGACAATTTTTGAAGTGAGTCATACTAAGTTTTCATTTATTCCTTTACCCTTGCGAAAACCTGTTTGTAGGGGATGGAGCCAGTTTGACCTTTCCAATTCGTATTCCAATCTGTTTTTCAGCAGGGCCCCCAACACTTTCCCTAAGCATGGTGCCAATGCAATGTACCTGTAGTTCCTTATCAATTATAGATCCCTCCCTTGTTTGGGAATTTGGGTGATAATTTGTGTTTTCCATTCAGTAGGTACGTCTCCATTTCCTTTCAAAATATCATTGTACATGCCTACCATTTTTGATATTACCATTTTGACAAATGGGTGATTTGGGTGTAGGTGATATTATCTATTCCCGGGGCTGAATTCTTTTTCCTCTTAGCCTGAATGACTATTCGAAGTTCCTCAATTGTAAAGTGGGGGCTAGTTGAAGCGTTATTATTAGAAATGAATGTTTCCTGAGGTACTCTTGGAAAAGCAATGTGCCTCATAAAGTTTTCTGAACTATCCTTGATGAAAGATGAACTGTGGGAGTGGGAAGCATGTTTATTGTTTTTGAACATTTGTATTTTTTTCTTTAAATCAGCTATGTTGGAGTCCGTGCTGAGCGTTTCGCAGAAAGTAATGAAACTAGTTTTTTTTTTATCTTTTCTTCGTGTTTGCTATTACTCTTTTCATATTGTAAAAACTTTCTTCTGACGGATCGTTTCTGTAACTTCTGATGGACGCCTTCCTCTCCACTATTGCCTGGGAGCAATTCTCATCCCACCATATGATAGGGGGCCTACTCCCAGTGCTAGTTTGAGAGCTATTGTCTTTAAATTCGAGGATATAAATTTTTAATGCTGACAAGGTGTAATAATCAATATGGCCGTCTGGTTGAATTTGGTCATCAATCAGGGAAGAGTAAATCGTCCAATCAGCCTTTCTAAAGTTGTGGCTATTTTTAAGTTTGTTGTTGTAATTTTGCCTAACTTTTGGAAAGTTGTTGACTGAAATGATAATTGGGAAATGGTCACTGTTTCCACTGTCACTCAGGTTCGCCAATGAACTATCTAAACTGAGGACAGAGGAACAAAAAGTAAGGTCGGGAGCGCTTATATTCTGTCCTGGCAGGCCAAGTCTTGTTGCCGAACCATCATTTAAACAAACCAATTGATTTTCAAGCATCATATCTACAATGATATTCCCTTATGATCATTAGTTATTGAGCCCCATATCATATTTTTAGAATTGAAATCCCCTCCCAGAATCATTTTGGAGTTTGAGTTCTAGTTAGAAATATCGTTTAGGAAGTTTTTATTCAGTCTAGAGTTTGGAGAATTGTACATCTTAATAATTGCCAAGTTTTTAACAAGCAAACCGAGGCATTGAGTCTCAGGGGGTTCATTCTTAGGTTAAGATCAATCTGGGAGACCATAATGGATTTTCTTACAAGCGAAGCAATTCCATGATTCCCTTTTGTTTCGTCTTCCCTATAAACGTTAAATTTTGTAAAGTTGCATCTCGCAGCAGGTTTTAGTAGTGTTTCTTGCAGTAAAACAATGTCTGGATCGTTCTCTTGTATGATCAGGTCAAGGTTTGTACTCTTAGTGTTGACACTTCTAATGTTCCATTGCAAAATTGTGAGACTATTCGTCATATACAATAAAATGAATATATCCAAAATCCTGTATTTCTTGCAGTATATCCAACTATTCCTTATCCTTATGTCCTATCTGTATTCCTTTTTTTCTATTTTCTTTTCAATTTCTTTTTATTTTTTTAATCATTATCATGAATATATATATTTTTTTAATTTATTGATTCTTGACAGGTAGGAATTAAAAGGTTTCCATGTCAGAATCCTTTGAACCCCCACTCTGCCACCTGTGTAATTGTTTTGTATTTGGAGTAGAGATGGGTGAAGGGGCTACTGAAACCAGCCCGCTTTTCAGTGTTTGTTTGTGAGTAAGCTAGCAAATCCTCATCTGAAATGTTATCTCTAGCTAGAAAATCGTCCATCTGGACTTTGTTGACTTCCTTTGTGGTATTATCTACGCCCTTACCTGTCTCCATTGACCGAGATGCAGAAGGTAGGATGGGAGTAATAGGGGTTCTGGTTGTCTGAGGAAACAGACATGCCTCCACAGCTGCCTTATCATATCCCTGTGCGTTTTTTTCAAGTCAGCACTGATTTATATGAAGGTGACCAAATTGGCTGCCATTCGCAGTCTCCTCCCGCTTTCGTTTATTATCTGACTGAATTCGTTGTCTGGCTGTCGAAGAGGTGAACAGTTTGTGTTGTCCACTATCTGTGTATACGGGCCTTCTCTGCCACTAGTGCCACTTGGACATTTCTTGGAAGCCTCGTAATAGGTTAGATTGTCACAGCTCATAATTTCGTTTATCTTTTGCTGCCTGATAAACTCTGAGCTTTTTTTTTTTGGGTCTTCTGTCGGTGACCAGATGACCCTCTCGACATATAAACACCTTGCTTCTCCTACTGGACAGTTCTCCATTGAGTGTTCATTTTTTCCGCATTTTACACACCTTTCTCTGCTTCTACACATGTTTTTTGAGTGATTGAATCTGAAACATTTCGCACAGAGCATTATTGATTTGATGTATGTCTTAACTTCTAGCTTATTGTTGTAGATGGATACGTACTTCGGAAAGGACTTGCCTTCGAAGGTAAAAATAAATGTGCCAGTAGGGCCGTAAGACACTTCTTTGGATACTCTATCTACTATTCTTCCAGTCAGTCTCCTCACCTCCAGGATTTTTCTGTTATTAACAAGTTCCTCATTGGCAATTTTTAGTACCTCATCTTCAGTAATTCTTGTACCAAGATCTCTCACTACTCCTCTGCATGTTGTCAGCGATAGGGGAATAAATGTTTCATATTCCAAATTCTTCAATAGTTGATTCTTGTTAGAGTCATTGGCGAGTTTCATGGTAGAGAATGTGATACCCACTCTGTTAATCCCTTTTCGTTCAATTTGCTTGATTCCTTTGTATCCATTGTCGTAAAGCAGCTTGCCGAATTCAACCGGATGTAAGATTCCTAAGTTTTCGTCGTTTCCTTTATCCCCCCGGGGTCAATTGGACTCCCCGTGTCCTCGCCCATTTTTCACAGTTAGGTTAGGATCTCAGAAGTTAGGGATTCTTGCACCACTGCTCAAAAATATTAAGGCGCAATTATAGCTTATGCGATAATTAATAGTAATTGAGCTATGTACTTGAGCATTTTTAGTAGATGATTTGGAATTTCGACTCGAAACTTTCAACCCGGAGAAAAGAATTTTCTCGTCTTTGACGGAATCCTATTTCAACTGACTAATCAAATCTACAGTTCATATCATTACTAAGCCTAATCTCCAATTATATATCCCTGTCAAGAAAAACACCTGATTATTGCAAAAGAACTCGGTGATAACAAGAAAAATATGGATGTTTTATAAAACGAACGTTATACCCAACCATAAATAGTTTGAAGTTCGAATTGCGAGACGAATTGTATTCGATGCGATTACATTTTATTTGAGTAGTTCTGATCACCATAAAACACAGGGTGTCTGAAAAAATTAATCATTATTCTTTTGGAATATCCGATAAAAAAATGCTAGCACTATGGTATTTCTGGGATGAACTGATGATATATTATTATTGAGGAATACTTCAATCATATCTGTACCGAATTTCGTCATTCAAATATACAGGGTGATTTATGAGGATGATACAATACAGGGTGTCCCATTTGAAAATCAAAAGTTCGGGTCGTTTCCGGTGAAACTGGAAGTGATAGAAAAAAAATTGTTTCATCAATTATAGAACAATTTGGTATACTTGCTACCCACCAATTTTCAAAACACTATCTAGAATAATTCAAATGTTACAATCCTGGCCGTTTTATGTGCACTTCTCTTTATATATGAAAACAATTTTTGGCCATCCATAACGAAGATTATTATGTAAAATTGCCATATAACTTTGATAGCCGATATTTCGGAATGATTCATCGTAATTGGCTGAAAGTTGTCTCGAAAAATTTCATCAGATTCAGAAAGATCAGATAAAATGCCATAAGAACCGCTCTTCAATTTGCACGGCATACTTTGCCCAATTCAATGAAAAAATATGGAACAAGAATTGATAACTCTTAACTTTTAACTGGATTCATGTAAATTGATTTTACACACATTTTTGTTGGATAGAAAATGACAAAAGAGAGTAGCTCTGCATTTTTAATAATTTGAAATGTTAGTTTTTGATCAAAATTCTAGATAGATATGATTAGTCGGGACTCTATTTTATAAATTTGTTACGAAGTAGGCCCTGTTTTTATTTTATGATGTGACGTGGCGTTTCTTGATAGGTAATCGAAATATTCTTGCACTGAAGATGCCACTTCATATTTCAAATGCTGAACAAGCGGAAAATTCAAATGCTGCAAAGTTACTAATACGATAGAAGATTTCCAGACCCAAGAATACGTAGCAGTAAAACGGGGGTGAACGTTAGGAATAT
Organism: Phaedon cochleariae; assembly: GCA_918026855.4. Taxonomy (NCBI): domain Eukaryota; kingdom Metazoa; phylum Arthropoda; class Insecta; order Coleoptera; family Chrysomelidae; genus Phaedon; species Phaedon cochleariae. Next base: position 24,363,609 of record OU896710.1, read on the forward strand.
TGAAAAAATAGCAAATGCATTCTTATATCACTTGCAGAAGTGTATCAAGAACACAAAATGAAGCTCAGTTCACGCGTGATGGCATAAATAATTTAATAAATCACCATATGGGCACATGAAAATCCCCATGCTGTGATAGTATCAGTTGGTACCTATCAGTTCGGATTATCAACAAACGCCACGTCACGTCACGTCAAGTCACGTCACGTCAAGTCACGTCACACAATGAGAAACAGGGCCAAGATATTTCATTATCATTTCAATTACATTCCATAAAACAAAGACACGAATAATTATATCTATGTGGAATTAAGATGAAAAAAATAACATGTTTTTATCTCAAGTACTCTTTGGTCAATTTCTATCCAATGAAAATGTTCCAGAAATCAATAAACATGAACCCAGTTGAAAGTTAGAATTATTAGCCTGGTCGAAATTAAATTTCATTCGAACGAATTTGTTTCATAATTTTTTATTGAACCGGTCCAAGTGTGCCGTGCAAATTGAAAAGCACTACCTATGGCATTTTGTCTGATCTTTCTGAACCTGATGCTTTTTTTCGAGATAAGTGATCACAAAGTGAAATTTTTTGACATAATAATAGAACATGAATTGTCTCCAGTCCGGATCTGTATTTCATTTTTCGAACTTTGCCATCTCAAATAGTTTCAGTAGAGAAACGTCGCTGCCAAATTTCAGCCAATTACAATGAATCATCTCTCAAATATCGGATTTCAGAGGATTTTCATGCTCGACGTGGCAAATAGCCAGGAAAGTAATTGTTTTCTGTTGAATATTCAGAATGATATTATGTGCATATAAGTATCTGAAGGAGAATGGAAATTCTCAACTTCAGAAGATTTTGTTTTCAAATTTTCATCTTGTGTGTTCAATAGATATAATTCAATGGTTGTCGTTGCAAATAACCAGGAAAGTATTTGTTGTTGATATTCTCATAATATAGATAATGATTCTCAATGTATGTATTCTAAATATATTTTCATATATATATATCCATTGTTTTATGTTCATAATTTTATCTGAGAATATTCCTTTCCATAAGAAGTGTATTGGTAAGCGCACTCTAAAGGTCACAGTGAGAAGGTGTCCTTACTCGGGTTCCGCATCCCAGAAAAAACCCTGCTTCCAATTTTCGAACTAATTTGTTTGAAAATGTACATTGATTATGTTGAAAACTTCAATTTTCATTTTCTAACTTTACCACCCTGTATCTGGGCAACGGAAACAGCAATGTCGGACTTAGGTAAGTTGCTTTAAATTGGCTATTTTGACATCAGGAATATGTGGTTGGATTTTGTACAGTCCTTTTAGGGACACCCTGTATAAAGGGTGTTCCGATATTCGACCGTCAACACTTGACAGGTGTTATCCCTCATGATAACGACATAGGTAACATATGGTCTTCATGTATTCAGTTCTCGAGGTACAAGGTGTTGAAGTTAAGAAATAAATATAGCTTTTTTCCATTAACTCAAAGCTGGTTGCATTTTTTTATTCAAATCTTGTATATGGTTTCATCTTAAAATAGGTGAATTTTTGACCCTGACCTTGGCCAGGAAATCTTTTCGTAGGGTTGTGGTCAATGATGGAATTTTGATTGAGTTAAGTTTCTCGAATTATTATTCCAATACTCATAACCTTCAACTGAGATAAAATGAACGGTTTTTGAGATTTTTGACTTAAAATAGAGGCTTGTATAGGCATTATTCATCTACTGTGTGGATGGAACATGTCTCCTCTATAAAACTAGCAAAAAGGTGACCATGTCCTGTTTCTGAGAATTTTTTAGATATATTATCATTTGTGAAAAATTTTCAACAGTAATTACACAAGTGGTGGTAATTTTTTGATAATTTTAACTAGATGCACGAATCTTTGTTGCTATAGAAATTTCACGAGTGGACGAAGTCCACGAGTGGGATTTCTCAATAGCAACAAAGACGAGTGCTAAATCTAGTTAAAATTATTTAAAAAAATAACCAACACGAATGTAATTCGGCGTGATTATTTTTTTTACTATTTCGCAAAATGCCCCAGAATATGTTTATTAAACAATTATTTATTGAACAATCATTTATCATACAATTATATATCAAACAATTATATATCAAACAATTATATATCAAACAATTATATATCAAATAATTATATATCAAACAATCAAGAATGTTTACAATTTACGTTTGTAATGGTGCAATTATTGTATGTTATTGTACAATTTCCTTGAGATGAAGAGGTCGAAACAGTGTTTCCTCTCAAGTTGTTTATCATGCTTGCGTGATGCTCTTTGTCAAGTTGAAGATAGGGTTTGATGGAGCTTGCAGATGAATGTCCAGTTATCTTCAACAACTGCTGCTCACTTACTCCACTTTTAGCGAGTTGTGTCACAGCAGAAGAACGATGTGAATGGTTTGTAACCTTGATTTTGCTAGGATCCAAGCCAATCTTTCGGGCCGCTTGTTTTGTCCATTTTGCTATTTCATTTTGTCCTACCGGAAGATTTTTGTACCACCCCTTAGACAAAGGTTGCTGCCAATTTGGATTAGGTGTTAAAAATAAACGATCAATTTGAATATTTGCACTTCTTTTCGACATTAACTTCCGAAAGAGACGTACTGGACATTTTTCAGTCTCATTTTCATTTGGCGTTAAAAATTTGCTATCAGATAACCTGTGCGATCCTCCTTGTGCTGTTTTAGAAATTATTGGATTATATTCTATCCTTCCAGTTTGATTTCCATAATGATCCATTTCTTCTCTAAAATACTGTACTAATGCTTTTGTCGCTTCTCCGCCTCTCCAAGCCAATTCGTAGCTAGCAGTATGATAAAACTTCCTTTGTAAGCCATTTGGAGTATTTTCGTCCCATGCTGCTATCATTTTTTCTATTTCTTCTTTCTTGAGAGCAACAGAAGATGCTTTTCTTTTTTCAGGAATATGTTGAAGTTCTCGACGTTTGCAATTCCGCGCATCTCGCGCGGTCTTAAATTCAATATCAGTGAACGGATCAATGTTTCTATTATACTCCCTGAAATATTTTTCCTGGATAAGTTTTGCGGTGACATTCCACAAAGTTTTGACAACAGATTCTTTGTAGTTTTCTCCATTTTTTTTTCGCATGTTATATGCCCAGTCCTCCATAATTGATGCGATTTGTTTCATCTCGGTTGTTGCAGTCAACTCATAATTACGTTCAAGGCAGAACTCCAAAAACTGTTTCCATATCGTATTCTTGCTTTTTGTGGTGTTGATTGGTGTTGCTTGTTCGACAGCTAAATGTATTGAATCAGCCGAGCTTTGACCAAATCTCGTGCTCATGTCGGTTTCTGTTAATGACTAATAATAATTGTAAAGTTTTTCCGAACCTATACCAACTCGTTTAAACGTTAGAGAAAATCACAAAATACGAAGTCTGACTGATACTTAACAATGGCGTCGGTTCTGAATTCGAAATGTTTACATTGAGACAAATAGCTGCGTTACCTTGACAACCAAGTCAAGTCAATGCTAATTCTCTAAAGGTGCCCCATAGACTGCGTTGTTGGTAGGCCGTTTTGTTCGTCGAACAAGTCTGTTCGAACAAAAAAGACACAAAACTAAAGTGTGTGGCCAGCGAAAACGAACATTTTACAGCCACACACTTCGGTTGTGCGCAATTTTTGTTCGAACAGACTTGTTAGTCGAACAAAACAGCCTATCAACATCGCAGTCTATGGGTCCCTTTTTGTATCCATTTGAAGGAAGATCCAAACGTGAATAAGTCATCGCGGTAATTTGATACTAACAAATTATCAGTATGATTCCGAATGATTGGCTAGAATCACGCATTGATATTGGTTGAAACAAGGAAAACGTCACATTTTGACATGTAAAAAAAATAATCACAATAACTTTCCTTAAAGTAGCTACATATTCTTACTTTAACCACCTTCATTTCGCACATGAAGCATTGCTCATTAAACTGAGAGGAGAGAGAAATATTGGAAGTTGCAGTATATTTTCCAGGGACAATAGTGTCAGAACAATATTCTACCGATCTCTGCTTTCTCATTAACATTTCCATTCAAAACATTTTCCTTTTTCCAAATCCGGCCTAACAGTTGCATGCAAATTTCTCGGAACAAAGCAAGTAATTTAAACTGCAACAACATAAAGGCTTACCTACTTCATTGAGGAGTTTCATTGTTCTGTCGGCGTTTTAGCTCTGATGCCACTGGACCTGTGTAGATTAACCACAGAAATTCCCGAAACTGTAGATCTTGTCATCAATTCATACTGATTTTGGATAATTTGTATTATTGTCATGATGATTGACTGGTATATTTGTATAAAAGCTTTTGAAAGTCGCTCTCGTCTACTATACCGGAATCACTCGCTAAATAAGTTGAACGTGTGAGTTTCACAGTCAAATATAGTTTTTTAAATAGCTTATATTTATGAATATTGATTGATCCATTATAAACCAAAATTCAGAACTGATTGTCCAATTATTTCTAGAAATTCAAAATATTTTTGACCAACAACTGATAGTCCAAGAGCCGGCTGCAATTTTCGACCGTCATCTGATAACGAAATGATATAATATATCCCAAAGGAATGTAAAAACATTGTAGTTTATCGAACTGTACCTGTGCCATTTACTATCCTGAGCAAAATGATTGAAAAATTACACTTTCCTGTGCTGAAATGGGCACTCGATTTCGCGATTTGATAACGAAACAAGAATTATGCCATCTGATACCAATTTTGGCATGCGGAACCCGAATACGGACACTTTTTCACTGTGGCCATTAGAGGGCGCTTACCAATGTACTTCTCATGGTTTATAATGACCATAACTTTATTCTCAATGTACTTTTTTACATTTTTAGTTGATGACATGACTTTTTGAATATTTCTAAGCAAAAAAGTTTTTCTTGTGCAAATTCGCGAAAGTAAGCCGTTCTCGAGATAGTTCGGTTATAAGTGTTCGATGCTGCAACGGAATCTTTAAATCATTTTGAAAAAGAAAATGCATGTTTGCTGTTATCTTTGTGGATGTCATTTGGTCAGTGAATAAGTAGTGAAAAAATTGATTTTCCAATATACTTTTCTGAGGAGTACTTGTTAATTTTTATTTTTTAAATTTACCAGCCTGTAACGGAGCAATTTCGGACAGAGGTACATTTTTTCAAATCGACTTATTTTGACCTCAGGACTCTGTCTAAGATTTTGTACAGACCTTTTAGGTTCACCTTGTACTTACAATTTTTAGATCACGAGAGTAAATTATAGAATATATTCACGTTTGCTGACATTTTATCCGCCAATTAATGAGAAAAAAAAAAAACGGAATGACTGATATCCTGCCAGAAACTTGCTCAAAAAGTTCCTATAGTATTTTCCGAGGGGTAAATCTCCAGGAGAAATGTGCACACCAGACTTCCAATGAACAAAGACTTCCAATGACTCTCAAAGACTCCCAAAGACTTCCAAGACTTCTAAAGACATCCAAAGACATCCAAAGACTTCCAAAGACTTCCAAAGACATCCAAAGATATCCAAATACTTCCAAAGATTTCCAAAGACTTTCAAAGACTTCCAAAGACTACCAACGGAGTGTACACCAGACTTCCAAGGAGATTTACCCCTCGGTATTTTCCCATAGATTCATAATATGACCTCAGATTTTTGATGATTATTATACATTATACAGGCTGATTTATTCTCACAATAACTCAACATACGAAAAAATAATATTCCGGTCCTTATTCGACATTTGTAAATGGCATTTTGCAATCATATTGACAGTCCCTATACCCTCGTGAGTTTTGTCGGTTTTATCTCCGGACACCCTGTATATTATTTCGTTATAAGATGACGGTAGAAATCTGCAGCCGGCTCTCCTACTATGAGTGGCATCAATAATCTCCGATTGAATGTGATGTTCAAGTCTGAAATGTGCTTAAATACATGGCATTCTATTTTTTAAAAAATGCGGGAATATTTTCTCGTTATAACACCAGTTGTCTAGTGTACATTCGTGTTTTATTCATGTTTCTTGCTATCAACGGACCTGAGCGAGGACCTGAGCAATCGGATTCTGACTATTCGCAGGGAATAAATTTGATATTTTGAATAGTTTGGGCAAAGGAAAAACATATTTTACATGAACAATTTTCCAAAGAAATTGAGTTTCTAGTTGATGCGGCTCCTGAACTAATCAATTTTGATTTCCACTGCTCTGTACTGGAACCGCACCTTATGAAAAATCCGAGCTAGTGCCACTTATATTTGTTCGGTGCTAGGAGGCTCTGTGAATCGGCGAGTGGAAAACGCTATTAATCTCTAACCTTAATTTGACCAATCCATTACTGGGCGAAGTTATTTTGTTTTTGTATTGACTGTGCCGTTACTTTATGGAAGTCGATTTCCATAGTAATTGTGAAAAAAGTATAATTGTACGAGTATTTCACTTGAAGAAGCTACCGTGTTAGCGAAACATGTCGTGTTCTCAAGAGTTAATTATAGGGAAATCTCACCATTTGCGAAACTTTTCACACTACTGTTTGCTTAACAGGAGGAAACACCGTGCATAATTGCAATGAAAACAAGATTTCTTCGCTCCCACTCTTCATAGTTCAAAACTGATTTTTTCGAAAAACAAAAAATATGGTGTGATTCAGAATTGAAATATCTAGGTTTTTCTATATTATATATATATTCAGCATTTGTTCAAAATAAAGTGAGGGAAAAAAATCAAAATCTACAGTATCACCTCTGTTTCTTCATGTTCCTTGGAAACTTTTATATTCTTCAGAATACCTACAAATTCTTTGATAGAATCGAATAAGAATTATAAGATAATTTCATCGTTCCTGTAAGTATATATAACGTGACCATTCATTCTTTTACTCAAAACGGGACATTGGTTCATTTAGGTCAATTAACAGGTAATCAATAAAAAAATAACACGTTTTCAAAGTTATATACTTATTCAGAAAAAGATAGCTTGAAAGTTACGAATTAAAAAATACTCCCAAAATGTTCAGTTATATTTATATTTTATCAGAGGAACGAATTTGCTTTCATATAGTTGGTGATGATTTCAAGTAAGGATGAAACTCTATATTCACCTTGATTGTCAACGTAGCCTTAAAAACTAGAATTTGTAACTGGGTTTTCTCAGATGTCCACAATTTGTTCATCACAGAAAATACTCTTTCTACTGGAGCATTCGTAGCTGGCAAACATAAAATTTATTCAATCAAAATAGAAATGTTTTTATGTTTAAGATTGTTGGTGTGAAAGTGTTTGAATACTTCTACCCAGCGGGTTTCCGTAGAAACATGTAGATTATTCCATTCGTTTCCTTTTTGCGATGTAATGTAGTTAAAAATTAATCAAAATTCGTCGAAAACTTCTGTATCTTTATTACAGTCAATATATCCTTTTTCAATTCATACATTCAGAGATTTTTGAACGTCTTCCCATGCGGGGACCTTTTTCAAATCTGCCCAATAAAATATCTCCATTTATTTGATAAGAAAGCAAGTCCACTGCTTCAACTATTCACTTCCTTTTCACAAACTCTTCATCTATATCAGTACCATTATCTTTCGATTTCACTTTCAAGTGACGGACCGAGAATGGAAGAAACCAATTGGTCTGTTTCTGACTCAAATTGTCGTTGATTGATTTCGTTTACAGCTTCAATTGCCGTTACAGTCTGACCTTCAAGTTCCAATACAGCTTGATGAAAACTTGCTGACTGAGCGTGCAAAAAATAAAGCCACAATTCGGATGTGGGATCTTCAAAAAGTTTTTCAGTAACAGCTACACTACTCGACAACTTGACTACTCGAATTTATGCCCGATTTCTGAAAACGGGACAATTTCGCGTCCCGGAGTTTATTCCGGGGACACCGGGACTCGTAATCATAATAAGGGACAGTCCCGTTCAAAATGGGACGTCTGGTCACGTTAAGTATATATCACGATGCCCGTGAAAATAGGTTAAAATATCAGATAATGCTGTCAAAGGTGGGGCGACACGTTTGTCGGCAGAAGGATGAACCGGCGAAAAGTTGCACTCTGGTCGACAATATAGGTAAACACTTTTTTTGAAGTGGCGAATTCCTCATATGTAGAAATGATATTACAAAATGTCGCCTCTTTTTCATTGGTTCCTGAAATGGAAATTGTTAAAAACTCTTTGACCATGCACTGGGCCTGTTCCAGTGAAAAATTTCATTCCATTATTTCGACGTACTAGTTCACTGTCGCAAACCGTTTTTTCCTCAGAGCTCTGTAACTTTTTTAAATAATAATGAAATTCACGATATTTCATATTATGAAAAACGCGGGAAAACGCCTGACGTTATCATCCGAGAACACCATATAAGATTCGACTTACGTATAAATTATCTATTTATTTCTGATAGACAAGTGCAAGAATATTCCTGATTGTCATTTTAATCAGAATGTTGAATGAATTTTCTGGTTTGAATACTTACTGCAGATAACAGAGAATATAACACACAACTAAAGAATCAGTTTATGAGGATTATCCATTATCTTTAAATATTCGCATCTTGCCAAGATGAAACAAGTATTTGACGATGAAGGTGACAGCCTTGATTAACGTCAGGAAGTTCTTCTTCTTCTTTAACAGTGGGGACTTCTCTAAAGGCCCCTTTGGGTTCAGCCTCAAAGGACTATTTACCCAGTTTTTTGTCTTCTTGTAATGGATTGAGGAGGGAAAGCTGCACTTTGGTGCGTCTGGTAAAATACCATCACTTCACCCCGTGACAGTGGTCTGGAATGAGTTCATGTACTATAGGCTGAGGTTACTTGCTGTGAGGAACTCAGTTAAGGCAGTGGTCGTAAGCTCATTTGGATTTCTAAGCAGGTCAAACATTGATAAAGCAGTAGGCGTGCTGGGATTTCTGCATGCTATTTTTCTGTATAGCCGGTTTGTGTTAGTGGTGTTGTTAGGGCATTCTAGTAATACATGGTTTAGGTTACCTATTAGTCCGCAGGGGCATAGAGGGGAGTCTGTTACTTTGATTCTGTGGAGGTGAGCTTGAGTGTGGCAGTGGACTAGTCTCATTCTGGTGATGGAGGTGATCTGTTTCCTGCTGAGGCTGATTTGATCAAACCATGGTTTCTTGTTTAGTTTATCCTGGATCTTATATAGGTGTCTTCCTTTCGTGCAGCATATTTCTGTCCATTCTTCTTCCCAGAGGGTCCATAGTGTTGCTTTCATGTTTGGTAAGAGGTCTCTGTATTCTATTTCCTTGTAGTCGATTGCGACTCTGTTCCTTCCCTTGTTTGCTATGGTGTCCACTATTCCATTGCCCTTGATGTTGGTGTGACTTGGTATCCAACCTAGGACTACTTTCAGTCCCTGGTCTCCTGCTTTCTTTATAAAGTGTTTGGCCATGAGTGTATAGCTATCTGTCTCTGATCTGATTCCTGTTTTGGTAATTTTCTGGATTGCACTGAGAGAGTCTGTTAGGATGAGAGATTGGGCGATCTTGAAGTCTATGATTTTTTTTGCTGCTGTTGCTATCCCTATGGTTTCTGCGGAGCATATTGTTGTGTGGTCTTGAACTCTCAGTGCTGCTGAGTAGTTTCTGCTGGGTATGTAGACTCCTACTCCTGTCTGATGGGTGTTTGGTTCATGTGAGCCGTCTGTGTATATAAGTGTACTGCCTTTCCACTCTTCGTTGATGATTCTCAGGAAATCTTTCTGGTTATCGTTTTCCTTCTTGTTTAATTTCAGAATGGTATTTTGTATTTGATACATTTGGGTTTCATATTCAAAGGTAAAGCATGGGAGTCCGCTGTCTTTTTTGATTTTGTTTATGTTTGGGAGGGTCCTGTCTAGCGCTTCAATGAGGGGTATTTCTGTGAGTCTGGCTTCTGTGCTGAGAGCATGGTGCGAGTACATATTAATGAGTGCGGTTGTTATAGGGTTATCAGCGATGCTCAAGTTTTTTAGGATGTTTTTGCTAGCTAACCATATTCTTCTGTATTTGCAAGGAGGGAGTTAGTAGGCGTCGATTTCATCGCCCCTAGTATTATCCTTAGTGCTTGATATTGAATTTTGTCCATTTTCTGAAGGTTTTGTTTAGATGTGTTTATTATAAGGGTTGTGCCAAAATCTAGGTGTGATCTTACTAGACCCTTGTAGATCATGCTCATGGTTTTGGGGTCAGCCCCCCATTTTACTCCAGTTACGGCTTTCATTACATCCAGTCCTTTTCGCGCTTTAGTACATATGTTGTCGATGTGAGCGGTGAGTTTCATTTTCGTATCTAGTGTCACTCCTAGGTACCTAACCTGATTCTTCCATTGGATTGTGTTTTGTTTCATCATTATGTCCGGTATCCGTTGTCTGTCCTTCCTTTTCTGGAAGAGTATGCAGGCCGATTTGTTGGGGGAGATGTCCAGTCCATGTTCTGTAATCCAATCTTCGAGGGTTTCCAAGGATTTGTTCATAGCTGTGCCCATTTTCTCATTATCATATCCTGTAACTACCAGTGTGAGGTCGTCGGCATATCCCAGCATCGTTACTCCTTTTTCCATGGTCTGTTCTATGCCTTTTAGGTAGAGGTTAAACAGCAGTGGGCTAAGGGCCGACCCTTGTGGTAGGCCCTTAAGTACCTCTCCTGGTCCGTCCATCAAGCCTGTCGAGCTGTCCCTGATATATATCGATCGGTTGCCGAGTAATTGTTCTGTAATGTTGATAAGATTTTGTGGGATGTTCATTCGTAAGAGTTTCTTTGTGAGGATTGGGATAATGACGTTGTCGTATGCAGCCGTTAGGTCCAACAGGGCCACCATGACCTTCTTGTTTTGTGTGAAAGCACTATATATAGTCGTAGTGAGCCATACCAAGTTTTCTGTGATGCCTTTTCCTTTCCTGAAACCGCATTGGAGGGGATGTAGTAGATTGATATTTTCTATTTGGTATTCTATTCTGTTTTTTATAAGGTTCTCTAGTATCTTGCATATGCATGATGAGAGAGCTATGAGTCTGTAATTACTGATGTGGTTTGGATCCTTTCCCGGTTTCAGTATGGGACAGATGATTTGTGTTTTCCATTCCTGAGGGATGTGTCCTCCATTTGTTATGTTGTTGTATATTTTCAGTAGTTTGGTTTTTCCTTCCAGTGGAAGGTGTTTTATTTGAGAGTAAATGAGTTCATCGTATCCTGGGGCTGTGTCTTTTTTCCTATCTTCTAGTACTATCTGTAATTCTGTGAGGGTGAAGGGTTGACTGTTCTCTGCCCCTGGTGTATTTTTTTCATATTCTCTGGGGATATCTGGTATTGTGATATGGGTTAGGAATTGCTGTAGGTTGTGGCTGATGAATTCGTTTCTTGGTTGGTGGGAGAGTTGTTTGTTCTTGAAGGATTTGATTTTCCTCCAGACTTCGGCTATGTGGGTGTCTCTGCTTAGGTTTTCGCAGAATTTTGTAAAGCTGTCTTTTTTCTTTTTTCTGAGAATTCTTCGGGTCTCTGCTATGGTTTTTTTCATGGCTAGGTAATTGTCATCATTGCTGTTTGTCCTGTAATTGTTCACCTTTATTTTCCTTTCCTTGATGGCATTTGTACATTCTTCGTCCCACCAGATTGGGGTTATTTTTTTTTCTTTTCTTGTGGGGTGATACTGTTTCTTTGGTACTGCGATTTCCGTTGCTGATTTTATTGTGTTTGTAAGATCCTCGTTTGTGTTTGTTTCATTATTTACTAGATGTATTGATGCCGCTTCCATATATTGTCGCCAATCTGCCTTTCAACGTCAGGAAGTTAAGTTGTCAATGTAGTTTGTCTTCTTCTTCTTTTTTTGTATTTCTGGGATTAAATAAAATCTCGATCATTATTATGAATTTTGTTGTTCTAAAATTGTTCTATCTGTCATTCGGTTGCCACCTTACGAGCAACCCTCATAAGTCTTCGAGAGTCTTGTGCGAGCAAGGAATAACGGGGCCTTGCCTTTTAACGTGTGATCCCAAACACTCTTGTCAGTAGATAGTAAATCACAAGTTGAGATAGGGACATAAAAGCCGTTTTGACCAATAATGAATAATTTCGCCACAAAAAATGCTAAAGTTGAAAAATCTCGATTCTGAACACTTTATATCCCTGAAACCATTATAGCTAGACCCCAAGTGTGATGCATTGATGAAATCAGCTCTTCGGGGAGAATCTAAAAATGCAATAAAATACAAGGTGTTCCATTTGAAATAACAAAGTTGTTGCTTCTTTCCGTTAGGGCTGAAAATATTTTAGAACGATCCCCCTCGAAAATGTAGTTGACGTGTTTCAGATTTTTTTCATAATCCGGTTTTGGCGACGTACAGAGCCTCTGTTTTGTTTTCAAAGGCCCACTCTTATACACGTGCACACAGCCCAGCAACCCTCACTCATGCCTCAATAATACCCTGCTTTTTCCTTTCGAGCCGGTAAGACCACGTCGTTGCGGCAACCACGAATTCGAATAGAACAACATCTTGTCAGTTGGTATGACATGGACATAACAGTTTCATTAGGTCGTGGAATTGTCTCAATAAATAACACTCGTGCTCACAATACTATCGAAAATTCTGTTAGAAATCTCAAACTCGTTGATTTCTGGCGAAATTACTATCGATGGTATTGCGAGCACTCATGGTATTACTCCCGACCGAGCTCCCGACAATTCCACAACGTATATAAAATTGCCATCTCCTGCAATATAAGAACCAATCAGTGTGGTGTGCCTCGATAGTGCCTTGCTTCTTCCTTTCGAACCGGTAAAACCACGTCACGGTAACCACGAATCTGAATAGAATATCTTGTCAGCTGGTATGACATAGACATCGAATATCTCTGCGTTATTCAAGTGTTTTTTGAAGCTATTCTTTATCAAAATATAACTAATTGAAATTTAACATTTCCAAGGTATTTATAGCTTATGAAGGCCAAGTTATTTTTTTTACGAAAATTCAGTGAGCTTTTTTGAAAAAATACTTGACCTTGGAAATATGAATCTGAACCTTGAAAACTATGGGTAGAGAAATTGCAAAAATGCTTGGTGTATCCCCCTCTTTTCATAGTCCAATATACAGGGTGTTAGTGAAGAACTGCGACAAACCTCATATTTTAGGAAATAAAGTTCATATAAATAAGTGTCCTTACTTGCTTCGTTTTTGATATACAGGATGTTGAAGTTGGAAGTATATCAATTGTTTTTATTTATAACGCCCCTGTATAAACTTTCATGGTGCCAAAATTCAGCATGGTTGGAGATTGAAAAAGTCCCAAAATTTCAAAATTATTCTTATTGAGGTTATTGAGTAATCTCAATGAATGTTTCGAGAGCACCTACATCAAATCGAATTTTTATTGTTTCCTCAAAAACTAAGAAAGATAAAAAAGAAACACAGAGGATATAGAAGTTGATATTTCAATTGTTCAATCTAATAAAAATATGGAAGTCAGGAAAACCAGTGGCGTACGATGATATTAACTAAAAAATCGATAAATTAACCCACTGTGACGCCACTAAAAATATTTCTTCGAATTTAATCACATCAAAAGAAGCTCCATGTTACATTCAAGAAAACCACCAAGTTTCATTGAGATTGGTAGAAAGACATTTGAGTAATCATTAAAAAAACGATTTTTCATGGAAATATTAATACCATGTATCTCGAAAATGAAGCGAGTTAGGACACATGTTTATATAAACTGTATTTTCTAAACTATCACAAGGAATTACCCCCTGAAGTTTGTCGCACTTATTCAGTAACACCCTGTATGTATATATTTTCAAAAATTAATGTGGTGGGGTTTCAGCTCGAAATATCATGGTTTTTCTTGAAGTTGTTCGTTGAATTAGCTCATAGAATTTAAAAAATATATATACTGGGTGTTTGGTTTAGCGACGCATATCTTGAAGGAAGCGTTAGACATTGTGACTTTGAAAATTTTTAATCTAACAGTTATAGTATATATTATTACACAAAGTGTAACACTTTTCGAGGAATCATCACTTATTAATTCAGAGTTAGATGTTACAAAAATAGTTTTTTGAATACTTACGAGCCAAAATATCTTTTGTCATATGCAATAAGTGTTCAATATCGATGGAATACGTTTTCAACTCTTTAAGAAAGAAATATACAATCATCAGATAACATGTTTGACAAAATGATGATATCTCGCCTGGTGGGTGATGCCACACTCACCAAGCCTTTGACCTCATTAAAACACCGTAGAAAAGTCGGCGATACTAGTCAGACAAATCCGACATGCCCAGTGAACACATCCTTTCGTTGTTAACCTTGAAATATGCACAGGAAAAAAACTTCACCAAAACTCGTTCGTCAACATAACGGCAAAGCTTTGGAATTCATTGCCAATGGAATAACTTCCAAAAGTTCAAAAAAATGTCCAATAGCTACCTCCTCTCCTGTCCTCCCTAGGTACGCACAATGTTCTTCAAACATTATCGGGATTCCCTTTCTTGCTCTTCTAGAGATGAGAAGAAAGAAGAAGAAAATTTAGAAATAGTTACGTCGGTGAACCAAACACCCTAAATTTATCAAAACTTTGCATTTTCAATCTAACAGATGGTTGCGAAATTATGAGTATAAATCATAAATAGTGCTTTTTTTATACCGCATGGTTGGAAATTTTTGCAAAATCTCATGCCCATGTAACCTCTCAAAATCAAAGTTTTGATTACAAATTTATCTTCAATCTTGAATTTAAACCCTTCGAAAAGATATTACCCATGAACAAAATGTCAGTAATTCCAACGTATGTATTTTAGTGGAAATGATTTTCTCTTGGGTACCCACCAGCGCAATGCCGTCTTTACCATAAGGGCACACGGGACCCGTGCCCGGGGCCCCTCATCGTCAGGGGAGCCCGAAGGACCGATAATATCTCTCACATTTATTATCAAAACATTTTTGTCGAGCACATTGCCAAAAGCGCCACCGTCAAAATTTTTTTCGTTAGGTTGCACTAATTGATATCATAATAACACGTTCGTTAATAGCGAAAATAGAGAAACTAACAGTATATTGGAAATGTATCTCCTCTTGAAAGAAAACGCATTTCCAAATGTAGAAATTGCATTGAGATTCTTTTCAAGGTTCTCCAAATTAAAAAGAATTAATAATGAATTGAGAACTACAATGCTTCAGAGATTAACCAGTTTGTCGCTGATGTCCATAGATTTTGAAGAAGTAATTAATGATTTTGTCCAAATCTAGAAGGGTAGGGTATCTATTTAATCAATATTTCTATGCACTAACCTGTGAATACTTCACTGTTAATTTGTGAATTATATAATATTATCTATTAAATTTATATTTTATAAATAAATAAATAATTTTGATCTTCTACTTTTTTGTCTATGCTAACAAAAAAATGCTCTGTCAAGATCATATATAGGGGCCCCATTTTCATGATGTGCCCAGGGCCCCTAGTAGGTTGAAGACGGCCCTGCACCAGCGAATTGAATCGGAAATGATACGTCAATTAGTTTCACAAGTATACCTTTCAAATGAAACACCCTGTAACTCAGACAGGAGACATATTTCATGTATGTGATTTGGGTATTGAAACACTCTGTATAATTGATCAAAATTCTCTGGAATATATCAGCAGCCTAGTAGGCATCAGCAGCAATCTGCTGACTATATTCAATATCAATATTATTCGTCTGAAAATTTTTATGATTTTCACTGAAATGTTGAGAATCATGGATTATTGATTGAGAGAATATGTTGCTGTAATTTTTGTGAAAGAAGTTCAGTAGTTTTGCATTTATATCATGAAATGACTCTTGTAACTATCATACAGAAGAGAATATTTGAAACTTAACGGCAACATATCCCAATTCTAACTCGCTGTCGAATAATCTTAGACATTCCCTCGTATCTTTGCTTCGTGGCAATAAAATGCACCTATCGAACGAGCGAGGTGAAGTTATTGAGTTACCTCGTCTCCTACCCCTTGATAGAGAAGAAACTGAAGTATCATCGATATCATCCAGTAAAGAAAACAGATTTTCTTCTGTAGTAGTCCATACTCAAAGTGGAGTGGAATGATCAAGAGAAAAAAGTCGAGGTCGTCTCCATGACCGCATCTTTTCAACATTAAACTTGTGGAGACGACTTCGAGTTTTCTTTCTTGGTCTTAGAAAAGATTTGGTCAAAATCAATGCCGTAGTTTGTATTCATCATTATAATTACTATCAACTATTATTATTTATGCCTAATTGGATATTCCGTACTCGTATTTTATAACTTCTGAAATCTTCTCTCCAATCATCACACACACAGCATTAGGATGTCCGGAAAACGTGAAAGGAAGAATGCTCGCATCTGCTACCCTCAATCTCCCAACACCATACACGTTCAAGTTCGAATCTACTACAGCTCCTTTCATAGGATCTGGTCCCATGGGACATGTACCTACAGGATGATAGGCCGCCATCGCTGTTTGCCTAATGTAACAGTACCAGTAATTCTTTGTGAGAAATTCGTAGTCAGTACATGCGGGAAGTTGTCTAACTTCCAACTTGGCACCAATTCGTTGAAAAGCCTCGGTCTCGGTCAAATTCAGTGCCATTTGAATGCCTTCATATAAAGAATCGATATCCAAATTGTTGGAATCACTCAACAAATTATAGTCGATGACTGGGAACTGATAAGGGTCGTTATATTGAAGTCTCACCCTTCCCGTGGACTGACTGTGAAGAAGGACTGGAGTCAGAGTGAATGGATTCGGTATGGTTATATTGAAAAGTGCACTCCAGGTCTCATCGTCCCAGCCAAGAAATTTCTTGCCTAGTTCTGACGGTGTCGAAGAGGACATAACCATTTCTATGTCTGGAGAACCTTTGCGTTCTATGGCAGTTCGGTACCAACCAGCTCCGTCTATGGGATTCGAAGCCGTCAAATCGCCATAACCGCTGAGATATTGCTTTATTTGCTCCTGGAGTGATTGCGAGGGGTAAGAAGTGTTGGATGAAAACTGGACACCACAGAAAACATGTTCACGTAGAGAACTTCCCACTTCCAAGTCAGATATAACTGGAATGCCGATACTATCCAAGTGTTTCTTGGGGCCTATGCCAGACAGCATGAGCAATGGCGGAGTCGAAATCGTGCCAGTAGACATTATTATCTCCTTCTTGGCTTTCACTCGATAAGTTCTATTGTGTTTAGTGAAAATAACTGCTATGGCCTCTTTCGTGTGTTTGTCGAACTCGATTTTGTTCACGTAACTTTCCACAGAAATTACGAGGTTACTTCTGCCCATTACGGGAGCAATGAAGGCAGAAGCTTCGTCTAATCTCTTTCCATGTTTCGTGTTGATCTGAAGTATAGTCGCTCCTTCTTCGTTCAGTCCATTGTAATCTGTGATATTGATCCCCAGTTCTCTATTGGCCTTCAGGAAAATATCGGTGTAATTTGATGGAGGTAGATGATAGTTTGTGTTCAAATAACCGTTCGTGCCGTGGAATTCTAAGTCGGCGGGAGCGTTTGGGTTGTTTTTATGGAAGTTCTCAGATTTTTTGAAGTATGGCAGGACGTGTTCATAATCCCAGCTGGGGTCGGCTAGCAACTTGGACAAGCGGTTGTAATCATTGATGTTACCTCGGCTGTATACAAGTTCGTTTATGAGAGATGTGCCTCCGACTCCCTTGCCTCTATGGACCAAGCATCTGTTCTCTACAGCTCCTGTAAAAATAGCCACGTTGATTATGATGAGTTTTTTGAGTTGTGCTGTTTAAAGGAGCATCGCCATGCATCCGTCGTCCGACGTCTGATATCCGATATGATAATCAGCAGATAATGTTCCAGAAAAGTATTTCCTATTACTGACATCGGACAGCTTGACAGCCTTGTTGCCAATTGAGATCCATCATTATTATATATTAATTTTATGAATCCTACCTGATCTTCCTACTTCCGATTGAAAAAATGATCAACGAACATGTCACCAGAGGTTACGTCAAATTGACAATTATGTCATTCGTATTCGTTATTTCGGATGTATATATTGTTTGTATGAAAATTGTATCATTTTGGAAACACGAACATATTCGTCCGATTCTGAATCGTACGTCGTATGACGGATGCATTTAAATTTCGATGGAAATGCTCCTTCAGATGAATACCAAAAAATTCAATTGGTTATGTTTTTTTTTTCCAAAAAATCAACATCGTTAATTTTATCAGGCCAAGCAGAGCCGAATTCCATTCAGGGGCGGATCCAGGCCATGTTTGAGGGGGCATAGATGTCACTGCTCATGGAGGATAGCAAAGACGAGAGGAATTTTCATTGGTTTCTTCTGAGCAAAATTCTTTTTTTCTGAGAAAGATTATTGATTCAAGTGAACGTGACACAATATTCAGTTGAAAAAATACAAGCTCAAACTCATAAACATCACTTCACGGAATGCTCTAGTCTAGCTTATATTTGGAGCAAGACAGAAAAATTACATATCGAAACATTCCAAAATAAAGGAGCAAGATATTGACTACAAAATCATTACTAGACCAGAACTTAACACTATTACCTTCAGGATTTCGGTGACTACACATCCAATAAAATCAAATAATTGTAAATAATATCATTAGATATGAGAAAATATATTAATATTATGACCTGGGCAAATAAATAAATTGAAAAAAACATATTCAAGTTGTTCAAGAACGTTTTCACCTTTCTTTTTGTCTAGTTTTAGTTTGTATAGTATTCATATAGTTATTTGATATATATACATATATACATATATTCAATTAATATTAGTAGCTGTATAAATCAATAGATTAGGTATAGGTTTTGTGGGGATGCAGCTGATGTGGGACTCAAAAGAAAACTCTTTTTACTTTTGAGAAAGCTTTCGGAATTTATTTGATTCCTTCGTCAGTCTCTCTAAAATGGAATGCACAATTATAATATTTAGAAGAAATGGGTATTAAAAATTACTTACAGTATATGAGGTTGTAGAATTGCAAATCAGAATAATATGTAGTATAAAATTGTAAAAAATGCATAAATTCATGGATATAAAAGTAATATAACTTTGTCAAAGTGACAATATGTAACATGAAAAAATACATGGGGTTGAAAAATTAGATAGGTAAAAGGTTGATCAAGATGGAATTGAATTCATGGATATATTGTGTCTATCATGCCTTTTATGATCTATTTCTAGAATATTTGAATAAATTACATTTAAATTTTGAATATCTGTTTTTTTATTCATTGAGCATTTTTCATTTTTTATATAAATCATTTCTAAGAAACATCTCTTGAAAGTATTTTTCTCTGATACTAATATATGAATTATTTCTCTTATCACACAGAGAAAACTAAAATAAATTTGATTCTTGGAATGAAAAATAGAATAATAAAAATATGTCATCCAAATCTTAAACAACAAAATTTGAGAAAATTATTCGATTTATTGATTGAAAATTCCTATCCAAAACATTTACTCAACAAATTACTTTTTTCAACTCCAAATATTTCAGATAATAGAACCACTCAATTACATAACAATGATATAAACATTAGAAATACACAGCCTGATATTATTTTAAAAAAATATAGATCATTACCATATATCAGGGATCTGACTTCAAAAATTAATAATGTACTAAAACAACAAGATGAAATTGTAATGACTAACAAACCAATCAAAACTGTGAGTAAACTTTTCACGAAATTGAAAGATAAAACTCCAAATATTGATAGAGCTGGTGTAGTATATGAGATAAATTGTAAAGAATGTGATCAAAAATATATTGGAGAGACATCTAGAAATTTGAAATCAAGAATTACATCGCATAAAAGTGATATTCGTGTAAAACCAAATGCATGCGCTTTATCCCAACATGTTAATGATACTGGACATCCAATGGATTTTGATAACATCTCGATATTAGTATCAGAGAAAAATACTTTCAAGAGATGTTTCTTAGAAATGATTTATATAAAAAATGAAAAATGCTCAATGAATAAAAAAACAGATATTCAAAATTTAAATGTAATTTATTCAAATATTCTAGAAATAGATCATAAAAGGCATGATAGACACAATATATCCATGAATTCAATTCCATCTTGATCAACCTTTTACCTATCTAATTTTTCAACCCCATGTATTTTTTCATGTTACATATTGTCACTTTGACAAAGTTATATTACTTTTATATCCATGAATTTATGCATTTTTTACAATTTTATACTACATATTATTCTGATTTGCAATTCTACAACCTCATATACTGTAAGTAATTTTTAATACCCATTTCTTCTAAATATTATAATTGTGCATTCCATTTTAGAGAGACTGACGAAGGAATCAAATAAATTCCGAAAGCTTTCTCAAAAGTAAAAAGAGTTTTCTTTTGAGTCCCACATCAGCTGCATCCCCACAAAACCTATACCTAATATATACATATATACATATATTTGGTGCACAAAGAATCACTTTTTAAATTCAACCGCCGTTTCGCGTTCATGAAAGTTACTTCCAATCCTGTGGACAGCGACCCCTGCCGGAGAAGAGATAACGACACAGACGCAACGAGCGGGATCGAGCGCGCAGTTGACTCCTAAAATAAAAATCGATAGAAAACCAATTCTAGTGATTTAAAACCCGCGTTTTTCGGTGCACCGCGTTCGCATATTAAAATTCCACTTCTGGAGCAGCCCTGGAACCTGGATTCCCTGGAATGGTGCAGATTTCAACTGTTTAAGGTAGGAAGTACTTTCCCGCGATTGATTCAGCGTGATTAAAATAAAAAATAAAAAGAAAACTACAGTCCACTACAAATCATTTTGATCCTTGAGCCTGAATAGTTCATTTCAAAATTATCAGTTTGAACATTTTGAAGTACTTATTTCATTATTCAGTTGTAATTCTTTGTGCACTATCATTAGTCCGTCAGTTTCTTGGTGGTTTGAGGTCTTCCAGTTCCAAGAAAACTACAGTCCACTACAAATCACAAGTTGAACAAAGTGGTAAGAAATGGACAAACGTGGTTGGAAGAAAACCATCAATAAAAGGGACCTAAAAAGTCGTCCTCAACCAATGCGGAGGAAAATACGCAAGCCCAAGATATTTTTGACTATTTGAACAATATCAAAAAACAAAAGTATGCATGCGAAAAACTCAAACCAAGCCAAGATAAATATGTGGGGGTTTTCATAAAAAAAATAAAATTTCTTCTTCTAGAACATTAACTTGCTAGATAAAAAAATTAGATTATCCTGGTTGGTGACTTCAGTGTTAAATTCCCAACAAATGATAGAGTTTGTTGTTATGTAAAATATGCTGGAACCGTTTGGTCTTGTTCAAAAAGTCTGGCAGCCTACGATTACAAAATTGCTTTACTAATATTTCTAATAATTTTGAGACAGATTGAGATGCAGAGATGATTAACACAGATTTTTGACCACATGGGTCAATTTCTAAGTATCAAGAAATCTCTCTTATCTACTGCACCTGACAACAAAAACAGTAACACAAGAAGGCAAATTCAAATTTCATCAAAGAGTTGAAATTTTTTTATTGATTCAAAGGAATTAGGCGTGGACACAAAATTCAGTATTCTCATTGACACATTACAAGATGGTTTCAATGAATGTTTTCCTATGAAAACTTACTCATGAAAGAACAAATCAACGCATATCATAAATTGGTTCAATAATGACCCAAAACAGTTCAGAGATTATTTGACTTTCCTTAATGAGATGAACTAAGAGAGGAGTTGAATATTGTAGGAAATCTTACAAAGCAGCTATTTGTGAAGCTAAAAAAACAGAGAATGGAAAAAACTCATCGAATCCAACTAATAGTATGTGGAAATTAATAAACGAGTATAGGGGTATTCACCCAAAATCAGAAAACAGAAATGACATATCTGCCAACGAGTTCAATCATCACTTTGTAAGCATAGCACAGAATATCAAGAAATCCATCAAGTGATCAGACTGACACCCAATTTGGAATGTGGCCAAAGCCCCTAAAAGGCTATTCGCCAAAGTTTTTTCTTCAAATAGACATCTTTTAATGGAATGCTACTCTCGTGCTTGTAATGCCAAATTAATTCAATAAAATTATGTTATGCTATAAAATTGTGTTACTGAAGAAATAGGAAAGATAATGGAGTAAATCCAGAAAAGAAATGTTGAAAGAAGGTAAGGCTGAAGCGAGGGCTGAAGTGTACTTTCAATTTCAACTTGATAACGTAACTGTTACACTCCACAGGATATTACAAATTTCATAAAAAAAACGCGCTATGATTGCTACACCCGGTATTCATAAAGAACAGGTTCTTATGCGATTACAGTTTGCATGCCAATATTCAGAAGAAGATAACCTATCATTCAAAACAAAAATCGTCCAAATCGGACGAGTACTTTTGACGAAAATGTTTCCAAAACTTTTGGCTGCTTCTTGGTGGTGGATTAATTTCTTAGAGAAGTGTGTATCAAATGGTTAAAAAAATATTGTTTTGAAAGATGGCTCTGCTGAGTTCCCCTGAAGCTAGCAAAGCAAAGAAAAATAAGCATCAAAAAATTAAAAATGGAATAGTTATTGAGCCTACACAAAAAATACTACCGCCTTGCCTCATAAAATCGACAAAAAAATTTCTTCTGATAGAAATGCATTTTTCTAGAAACGTTCAGCAAATATTTTGAAAATAGAGTAATCAAACATTGTAGTATAACTTATTACAAGTTATTTATTGTATCTCTCCGTGATATTTTCACATTTTCTTGCTTACCCAAACATGCAGTTTTCTGTGGAGTACTTTTGAAACCCCAATTATATTCCGAAAATGCGCTGATAGCGAAATATCTTGGAATCATGGTGAAGTTGTTCGGATATTGGCCAGCTTCCAAGAGTAGAATTTTCCATTTTCCTATTTCGGACAGACGGCTTGCTATAACTGACCCCGTTGATCCAGCTCCCACGATAACGAAATCGAATGACCCAAAATCTGTGAAAAAAATATTTGTTTCTTATAAAATTTTCTCAACGAATTTATATCATGTTCAACGACTTCCATGAATTATTGAAACATAATCTTTGAGTAGGAGAGCAGGGAGACAAGAAACCTCGCAAGAAACAGAAAGATTTTATGAACACTTTCATTTATAGGAATCGATTCTTCAGTCATTGCTTTTTTATCTCTTGGATAGGATAGGGAGAGGAGGTAGGTATTGGGATTGTTTTTGAACTTCTGGAGATTATTCGTTCTTGAGAATACTTCCTTCGGAAGAGAATTCCAAAGCTTTGCCGTTGTATAGGCAAAATAGTCCCGATACCGTGTTGTTCAGCATATTTCAAGGTTGATAACAAAAGGATGTACTGACTGGGCTTGCCGAGTTCGTCTGGCTGGTATTGCTAGTGATAGCATGATAGCAGACATTTCTGAAGAACATTTCCCGATTCAAAGGGTGTGTCATAAGTCATGGACCCAACTAACGGTATATGTGGTTATCCAATTGTGTTGATGGTTAAAAAAAAATGTTTTTCGCATTTCTATAAAAAAAAATTCACAAAAAAACCTAGTGATTTGTGAACATTTGTGATTTTTTCATTTTTACATGTGTTACTTCTTATCAATTACCTGAGAAAAATGTTGTTTTCCTTGAGTTTTGTCCTTGAATGAATTATTCAAGTTGATATTTAAAGCCCGCTGAAAGATGTAAACACTGCCTCACAAAGATACCCAATTATAATAAAAAGTTGCCCATTTGATACAGATCCCGAATACGTATAACATAATGGGGTCTTTTCAAAACATCCTTTTTGTTTTATTGAAGACTGGAACCTTTGGCACGATAATACACCACACTGTTTTACGACTAACCAAACCGATTTTTTAAACGCCTCGAGTTTCGCTAACTATGTTAGCATCTTCAGGAGAAGATTAAAACTAAATATCCTATCCTAGTGTGCTGCTTATATACTAGGTATATGTTCACTCAACCGTGAAAAATACTAACCGTCAAGTTAATTTTTGTCATGGTTGAGTTTATAAAAATTAACATCAAATTGTTTCGACAGTATTTTATAATTTGGTAACACCATGAATGAATTTAGTTATAATGAGTATGCAAATATACAGGGTGATTCACATAAGAACCGACATAGAGCAGGGGCATGTAGGGGGTCCCAAAATATGGCAATTTAACGCAAGCTACCTCTATACCAAGTTGCTTCCCTAAGGAGTTATAGGCTTTGAAAGTGAAGTTATAAATTTAGAAAAAATTTGTGGATGTATTTAGGGCGTTACTTGACAGTAACTAGAGCTCGAACTAGAGTTTAATTGAAATTTGTAAAGGGGTTTACCGGGTGGCGCACCATTAATATTCAACAGAATTTTGTTAACCCTTGATGGATTTTGAAAATCTTTGCTTTGTTTTGTTGGCAATTCAATTCTAAAACTTTTTTTACTCTAGTAATTTTTCGAAAAACCTCATCATTTTCATCAAAAACTTGAATAACTGAAAACGCGCGCTCTAGGTGTGTTATTTAAAATCATCGAAAATTCAAAAGTTGGCTATAAAAATAAACGTCAAACTTGACAATGAAGCAAGTAAGTTGTTTAATTAAGTAATTGTTGTTTGAGTGTTTTCAAAATGAATGGGAAGTTTTCTTTTAACGAGCAAGTTGACATGCTGTTAGTGCTAGGTTTTTGTGAAGGAAACTGTAGAAGAAGTGTAGAAAAATATCGTAGAAGATTTCCTAACCGTATCATTCCCCATAGAGAAACATTTTCTAATGTTGAAAGACGAGCTAGAGAAACGGGCAAGTTTTTTAATAATACTCGAGAACGTGCTGTCGCACTCAGGCCGCAAGTTGAAGTAGCCATTTTAAATGCTATTGAAGATGATCCACATATATTAGTACTAGAAATTTATCTCGACAAATTGGCATATCGCAGAGTTCTGTTCAATCTACTACACCCTTATCATGTACAAAAAGTTCAAGAACTTTTACCCGGAGATTTGGTTCAACGTGTCAATTTTTATCAGTTTATTCTACACCAAGATAATAACTCCCAAAAGAAAATTCTTTTTACGGATGAGGCAACTTTCACTCGATTCGACAGAGTTTCAAAATAAGCTGTTATTATTTTGATGTAACCAGAAGGTATGTTTTTTAAATAGAACACCCTGTATTTTTTTCCATATTTGAATCATTGATGAATCGCTCTTTCCAAAAATATATAACACTTTTACAATATTTGCAGTAATAACTTTGTATGTAGATAATTTAGAATTTTTTTTTCCATATTGATCCGCCTTGTAAATGTGTAGCAATATTTTTAATATCAAAAATTTTCATATTAACCCTGTTGCTGATAGAGAATGTCGTCACATACTTACTACTCTTACTAGTTTAAATTTTACCAACATTCATTATTTACCAATATTCAGCACTATTTATTGACTATAAAAGCTGTGTAACTAATTAGCACTTAGCTATGAAAAAAAGCGAGTGCAGAATGTTTTATAATTATGAATGTTTTATAATAATTATTCATGTCACCCAGTCACAAATTTTTTTATCCAATGGCGAATTATAATCCAGGATATCAAAATTATACGAACATTTAGAAACCAACTTATATCCCAACCCATATAGGTGATCTTTCGTAGGTTTGATATCCTGGGTTATTATTCGCCATTGTATGAAATTTTTTTTTACTTCGACGTACTCGTTTGACAACAATTATTAAACATACTGCATTCGCTTTTTTTCATTGCCACCTACTAATGAGGTCCACAGCTTTTATAGTCAATAAATAGTGCTGAATATTGGTAAATTTTAACTACTTTTTCGTCACACACTCAGTCAGTCATGATATCAAAATATTAAAAATATTGCCACACTTTTACAAGGCGGATCAATACGAAATATAATGAAACATTGTAAATTATCTAAATTTAAGGCTATTACTCAAACTATCGTATAAGTATTTCCAAATTTTTGGAAAGCGCAAAGCAAAGAAATTTACAGGGTGTTCCATTTAAAAAAACAAATTTGGGAGATATCTGAATAATGAGAGCTTATTCTGAAAAAACATTACGCCTCTGGATTCCACGTGAAAAACTGAATGAGTGACATTTTTTACGTTTCCTATAAATTGAAAGATAGCTGAGATACAGGGGGGTCCCAAAATGCAACATTTTCGATTTCTCCCTGTATAAAAAATTTAATTTGATCTAAATCAGATGAAGTATTGTCCTTTACTGGTTTATACATATCATTAGTACTTATATGTAAATTTATTACTCATTTTGTAAAATTGATTCAAACAGAGCCTACCGAAATATTATGCAATTTATAAGTGTATGTGACTAACTAAAGATTGATACTAATATTGGAAATTATAATAATAAATAAGTGTCAAAATATTTTTCAATAGATTATGAAATGTTTCAGTAGATCAGTAGATCAATGTGAAAATCAGGATATCTACTGAAAATTCAGTAGAACTGGCAACCCTGCAGAAGACGAAAAGTTAGTGTTTGCTGACGAAAAGTACTTGCCTTCGGATACGGTCGGTTTTTCGTTTGGAAATTAGAACGTTGGTTTCAATCCTAAAATCTGGAAGCATTGCCTAGCAATATTAGTGGTTGTCTTCAGCAACGCTACTTTATCGTCATAGGTGGGTAAAATAATAAAATATTAGCATCAGCATCCGAGTCAGAATCAATTATTTCTTGTGTTTTTAGTTGCAGAAATTTTGAGGTATTCCTATACATATTCATTCATGAAATTATGGCAGATGATTTAAGTAGTAACAATCTATCCAAATTCCATTGAAAAATTAACGAATCAAAAACTGGAAACTTGAAAAATATATATCAGTTTCACGACATGATAATCTGAAAAAGTAGAGTTAAGTACCTACCTGATTATAAAAAATAGTGCAGGGCGAGGTGCAGGGTATGAAAAAATAAATAAATGAACAGTATTAGGAAGTGAAAGAAAAAAGTCGAATAGATTCTGAAATAGAATTTATCAATATACCAATAAAGAGTTATCGAAAAGTTGAAAATTTGAGCGTTTGATTCAACTTCATAACTTACTTGGTTCAAAAGTCGTGAAGCGGCTATGCTAGCTTGAGGTTAAGCTGACAACGCAACAATTTTCGCTTACCGCTCGAGTTGAAATGTTTGGGTTTGTGTTGAAAAATAAATAATAAATAATAATTGAATACTAGATAAATCTCATAAAATGGTTGTCACTTTCAAATACCTCCATAATTCACTTGATCAATATTATTCCTATTCCATCGTCTGCAGACGTGTTGCTCGTTTTGTTGTAGATAAAAGGATTAATTGGCGTGATTTGCTCTTTTGAGAAAAATGGTCCACTAAAATGTGAATGATTTTCGCAATTTTGAGTTTTTACTGCTAATAGTTCAACCAACTGTATCAGTTGTATGAAAATCGTTTCTAATGCCCAACAATTTTTATAGATATTTGTTTTATTATGGGAACCCGTTTATTTTTAATTTTTTTTTAACGATATTATAATACCAAAATTTGAAACTGTTTCCCCTCCATTAACTTCTAAATTTGGGCTGAAGAGGGACTTTTATAATTCCGGAACATGTGCTGGATAATTACATCGTTAGAAGTGTGGTGATGGCTCAGCTAGTTTCTAGTTTTAATTTCATTACTGCGTTTTTAGTCTAAATTGACAATTTCTATCCCTACCTGATGTGCAAGTCTTATGAAAATAAATAAATACTTACTTGTAGCATCGACATAAGATTCGGAAAAAACCTTCTGTCATGCAAACATGAAGAGCTTGCGTGCAAAAGCTATATCTATTTTGCAAATTTGTTGGGAAAATGACAAAAACTCCAATGCCTGGCCCGAGGGGTAAATCACGGGCTGAAATTGGGTACACTAGACTTCCTTCATTGAAAGAATTCCCGGAATTCCTGGGACTACCCAAGGAATTCCTAGGAATTCCCAAAGACTACCCGGAATTCCTGGGACTACCTAAAGACTACCCGGAATTCCTGGGACTTCCCAAGGAATTCCCAAAGACTACCCGGAATTCCTGGGACTACCTAAAGACTACCCGGAATTCCTGGGACTTCCCAAGGAATTCCTAGGAATTCCCAAAGACTACCTGGAATTCCTGGGACTACCTGAGGAATTCCCAGAGACTACCCGGACTTCCCAAGGAATTCCGGGATTTCCTAAAGATTTATCATACATCCCAAGTTTTCAAAATTTTGCGTAAAAATAGGTAGATTACGAATGAGTTCCATTCGTGAAATGCAAAAAAAGTCAATCGATAGGTAGGTTGAATTCAAACCCAAGGACGAAACTTGGGCAATGAAAAAACATGTAGGGATTAGTGATAAGTACTCGGATAGGTATCATTAACACTACTGGGTGTTTCTGAATTCAAGTGACAGAAGCCTATACAGGTTTCTTCCTATTTAAATAAAAAATTAGTAGGTATGTATACCATTTACAGATTTTGCAAAAAAGTTCCGGTACACATTGAAAAAAAAATGATTTAAATGATAATTATTTTAACAGCTCATTGAAGTCTTCTTGAGATATCGTTCGGAACTCTTTAATTTGCCCAGTTATTCAAGAATTGTGTTTACGACAAGTGTTCCACTTTTGTTCACGAAGAATACCATTAGTCGATTTTCCCAATTCATTTCAGATGAAACAGTTGAAAATACAGGGTGGGCCACCAGTAACGCCTCGGTCTCTAGAAGGCTAACCACTCATCTTCTTGGAATTCTTCCTCTCTAGGAAGTTGCATGTCAACATAGGCTACCATTCAAAATTATTTCGAAACATACAGGGTGTCCCCAAAAACCATAAAACACTGAAGTTGAACTTTTTTCTATCGAACACCCTATATATTATTTCATTTTGAGATTCTCCCTGGTGAGCTGATTTCAACAATCCATCATACTTGGGGTCTAGCAGTTATAATTACTGAAATATAGGGTGTGAAAAATTGAGATTTTCCAAGTTCAAGAATTTTTTGTGTCGAAACTATTCATAATTGGTCAAAACGGCTTACATGTCCCTATCTCAACTTTTCATTAACTATCTACTGATATTTAATTGGGACATATACCGGGTGATCAAGATTCTGAATTCTGCACCAATTATGGATGGTTTAGACACAAAAAATTCTTGAACTTGGAAAATCTCTATTTCTCACACCCTATACCTCAGTAATTATAACTGCTAGACCCCAAGTATGATGGATTGTTGAAATCAGCTCACAAGGGAGAATCTCAAAATGAAATAATATATAGGGTGTTCGATAGAAAAAAGTTTAACTTCAGTGTTTTATGGTTTTTGGGGACACCCTGTATGTTTCGAAATAATTTTAAATGGTAGCCTATGTTGACATGCAACTTCCTAGAGAGGAAGAATTCCAAGAAGATGAGTGGTTAGCCTTCTAGAGACCGAGGCGTTACTGGTGGCCCACCCTGTATAGTGAAACCAAGATAAGGTAATATAGGGATCTCGGGAACAGAAAAAGAAACGGACTCGGTTAAATGGGAAACAAGTTGCGCATTTTGATGATCATACCAACGGCTTTGGAAAATTTTCACAATTGTTTTTAGTTTTTCAGTTATACAGGGTGTTCCTTGAGTACGTGTAGAAAATTCAGGAACATGTTGCTGACGTCAAAATTAGAAGAAAAGTTCGTATAAATATATGTCCGAAAGTAATCCGTTTCTGAGATACAGAGTGTCAAAGCTGAATTCTTATTTTTGATTTTTGTTAATAAATTCCAAAATAATTGTGATAATCGAATGAAGTTTGGTAGTTTGTCTCTTTCGTGGGGGTAGCGCTACCTACATGTCTTTTGAATTTTTGAAAAGTCATAACTTTTCTGTTCGTACCTGTATAACGTTTTATAGTAAGAAAATAGATTTCTAGGACATTTTTGTGTAAAAAGTATATTTTTGGTAGAGGTCGATGCGAGCAACTGTTTTCGAGATATTGGGATTTGAAACAATCGATGCATTTGAATTAATTCCATTGGGCTCGTAAGTCGACTCTAAGCCGTTAGAAAAGATACGTCAGTGCATTTTTCTTCTTTCATTCAATATTCTCCTCCATTCAACAATTCAACATTGGAATGTAGCCAAATGATGATTCTTACTTCTTTGTATCTATTTTTTTGGCCATTTTGACCAATTACTTTGATCAATTCCCTCAACTAACTGATGTTTTAGTATTTATTTGGTCTTTATTACAGTTATAATTATCAGTATTAATAAAAAAAATAATTTTCCTTACCTACTTGATAAACCAATTTCGAATTCCTACTTCTTCGTCATTCCAAATTACTTGCATCGATTATTGAAAATCCCAATAACTCGAAAACTGTTGCTCGCAGAAGTATATGTTTTTTACACGAACGTGTTCTAGAAAACTATTTTCCTACTATAGAACGTGATACAGGTACGCACAAAAAAGTTGTGACTTTTCAAAAGACTCAAAAGATATGTAGGTGCCGCCACCCTCACGAAAGAGATGAACTAACATAAAATTTGATATTGTCATCGAAAAATACCCCGAAATACCAAAATTCATTTGAATATCACAATTATTTTGAAAATTATTAACAAAAAACAAAAATAAGAATTCAACTTTGACACTCTGTATCTCAGAAACGAATAACTTTCGGACATATATTTATACGAACTTTTCTTCTTATTTTGACGTCAGCAACATGCTCCTGGATTTTCTACACGTACTTGAGAAACACCTTGTATAAAGAAAGTGAATTTTTGGAATATCTATTTGTTTTTTACGTTATTATTAGATATATAGAAAACTCTAAAAATACTTTTACATGGCATCTCTTGATGAGATTTAACGTGGTGATATTGATTTCTCCACGCGACGTTTCGTATTCGTAGAGAAATCAACAACTTTTTTTCCAAATACGGCCCTGATTATCTGTTCACAGATTTCGAAAGTTTTTTTTATTCTGAGTTCAACCATGGGGAATTATTAACAATTTTGTGAATTTTCGAAATCCATTGGTATGACCAGGTATGACCCTTGGAATGCGTAATATTTTTCTCATTTAACCGAATTCGTATCTCTTACCGTTTTCGAGATCCCTCGCGAGACCCCTCGCGAGACCCTCATGCTGCGCAACCTCGTGCGCAACCTTATCATGGTCACACTGTTCAACTTTTTTGTTAAGTACCAATATCTATCGAGAAAAAATAGTTGAGAGATTGAAAATGGCAAAGAGGAAAAATTCGAGAGATCAGACGACTAAGTTTATGTAAAAAAACAATTAGAAGAGTAGAAATAATTTACTAGGTATTTGAAATGAACATTCTCAGATATATTTATGAACACAAAAAAATGGATATATATATAAAGAAATACATTGAGAATTCGCATTCTCCATGTGATAAAAATATCAATTCAGAATTACTTTCCACGTCCTGTATGATGAATGTCAATTCATCATAAGTACATTCAAAAATTACTAGGTATTATTTCTCGTGCACAAAACGTCAACCTTCTGTATCTAGGAATCGTCAATAAAATGTCAATCAATGAAAATGATCGATCTATCATTGTACAAAAATATAAGGAAATGAAGCGAAGGTTGAAATAAAGTAAATGATGATATTTCTCCAATACCTACCTGTATTATTGTATACATCTTTGAATAGGAGAATATTGTATTTTTTCAGCTTTTGTGCAAAAAAACTTCAAAATGTTTCTCGGGATGTTTCTCTATGCCACATGTCTGTAGCATTAAAAGTTTTGGCCCCTATATCAAGATTGTTTATGAAACTAACTCTACAGTTTATAGATCGGCTCATAGTAAGTCGCTAAATTTCATACTTATATTTCTGTGAACTCGTTTGTCCGAATTGCAAAGATATACAGGCTGTCCCATATGTATTCACAAAAGAATACTTAATATTCCTCATCAGACCAAAACAATACGAAATATACAAGCAAACTTACTTCAGTACAAAGTTGCTTAGTTTGAGCCTCGGTTAGAGCGCTAGACAAGTAGACAACATGTTTTAAATTACTAGAATTACGAATTTTTTCGAGATCATGAGAGTAATAGAATTTTATCAAGAGTACCTTCTAGATGTTTATTTACTGAAAAAATTGAATTCTACGCCTAGCATGGAATGATATTCATCATAATTTCGATCATTATCATGATATGGGTTTTATTGCTTGATAAAGGTATGTCAACGTAGGTACAAAATTCTCCAGAGCCGTGGTGTGGAATTCCGACTGAAACTGAGAATTCTACACCACCCTGTATTTGTTTAATTTAAATACGAGTGAATAGTAAATCGAAAGTTAAGATATGGACGTGTAAGCCATTTTGACCAATAATGAATAGTTTTGACACAAAACATTCCCAAAAATGAAAAATCTCGTTTTTCCACACCCTATAGCTCGGAAATCATTCCCGCTAGACCCCAAGTGTGCTAGGTCGTTGAATTCAGCTCTTCAAGGAGTATATGAAAATGCAATGAAATACAGGGTGTTCCATTGGAAAAAATTGATATTCGATTTTGTGAGCCTTCCTTGCGCCCCTCGTATAAAATATAGTCATTCCTGAAGATAGCACTCATGATGCGATATGATGTGGAATTATAATATTTTGAAAATTCCTATTGGTGCAGAAGATATTTAACTGTCCCACTGGTCTAGGGACACCCTGTATATCGTGCGGAAAGTGATACTTTCTTGCAGGTGAATGACGTAGACCCGAATGACGCGATGCGGAGTTCGGGCAAGCAGTCGAGTGCGGGAAAGACACTTTCCGCATGAGTTAGGAACAATATTTTTTCTACAATCGTAGGAAATTGATTGATTTGTTCAATCAATTATTCCTGCAAATAAGAACAACTAACATTAGTGATATATTCTCTATTTCCTGATAATTAGTTATATATCTATTGTGTGTACCGTTTGAAGCATTATGTACGTAAGCTTATTGCAGAAGCCAGCATGCCCATCGTGTTTGGCCTCTAGGTTTCAGACATTTCTAGGAAATTTGACAAAAATACTTCTTTTTTATTTGGTTTTTTCACTTTTTTGGTATTGCACCATTCGATAAATCCCGTGTAGTACTTCTCATACCATTCTTAAGACTTTGTTGGTAATAACTAATCTGTATCGCATCTATGGCTGGAAGGAACTAATTTGTGTTTTGATTGATCAGATCAATTGAAGGCTATAGGGTGATTTCGATAATAGCTATCAATTATTATTTTTCAATGTTTCTTCATTTTTACAATAAATAGTGCAATTAGATGGATGATTTTGTACAAACTTACTAAATACTGCAACCAAAATTTTCATATTGTGTCACCCACCACTCATATTTTGCGAGAATATTATATAAATGTTTTTCCCGCACTACTGCGGCAAAATGACACTTCCCAAACTGCGATAGGGTGAATCACGCACGCTTGGAGAAAAATGGAATTTATTACCTCTTGGTACCTTATCTTGGGGCTGATATTCCTTCGCATCTTTAGGCAATTC
The DNA here is from genome assembly GCA_918026855.4 of Phaedon cochleariae. Classification (NCBI taxonomy): domain Eukaryota; kingdom Metazoa; phylum Arthropoda; class Insecta; order Coleoptera; family Chrysomelidae; genus Phaedon; species Phaedon cochleariae. The sequence goes on from OU896710.1 coordinate 24,397,226, forward strand.
ATACTGAAGCGCTTTGGTGACTTCGCTGTTGATCAGTTTTTCGTAATAATGCACTTCTTCTGGAGTACACAGAGCGCGTGAAAAAATTGCAAGCAGTACAAATAATAACGTTCGCGCAAACATTATAAATTAGGACGCGCTCGACAACTGAGACAGGTACGAAAGGTGTGATTCTTTATTGTTATCTTTTTGTATAAATGTTAATATATGATTGTTTCGTAATTGTATACAAAAGATAATAACTGTTTATCTGGCGGACCAAGTTGTTTCTGTTTTTCGTTGTTTTACTCACTTGCTTATATAGACATCAACAAATTTATTTTTGTAACATTGAATAGTCTATATTAGGTTTTCAGATTATTTCAATTAACTGTTGTAGATCCTAACCCCAAATACAGTTTGTCAATAAATACAGTTGGGTACTACTGAACTCAGTGTCTGTTTTTTTTGTTCATGGATAATACAAATCTCGCTCTGATATCTTGGTAGGTCAAGATAAATTCCAGAGTGCAAATATTGACCACACGGCAAATGCAAAAATTATGGTTGCAAGTAACATAACAAATATCAACTGTGCGACCTTAGATAAAAGGTACCACAAACTTCAAAGAAATAATAGGCTCACCGGAAATGTAGAGCGCGATTTCAGAATATAGTGAACATTGTTTACACATCAGATCTAATGTATTTTCATGATGATAATAGTTGGGTTCAGAAGTTACAGGGGAAATTATAAAAATACACATCTCATACACTTGATCAATGAAAAGTGTGATGACATATTTTTTTCTAAAGTAATTGCTGGATGATTTATGAACGAATAAAAATATAATACCGAAAAAGTTCTCATCAATTGTCGGCTGGGTCATGGACTAAATCGATGACACTTTTGAATGTTATCAAAAGATAATGCTTGATAAAAAAATTCAGTATTGGTCAAGAACTGGGTCAGGAGTAAGGTGCAATAGGTCTTTCAACTTTGCATCTTTGGTTGATGATAGTATATAGTAGAGTGCTTCATCAGATTCATGATATGTGTTTTATTTTCACTTATTTTTTTGATTTTTGTAGGAACCACAACAGCTTTCAGGTAGTCGCCGAAATAATGATCCTTGAATAAACATGAATGTTAATTTCAATAACTAATTATCTACTTAATTTTGTTGGAATAGGACATTTCGCTCGACATTTCGGTACGTATTATCCCGAAAGAAACTATGTTCAATTTTTTAAGTTAACCTTATCGGCACAGAATTTATTACTTTGAAAGGAGAAGGCTTGACCCTGCTATTTCTTGAAACGTTTATCACAAACAATACCTTAATAATTATTGTCAGGTGCCGAACTCCATGCTTTATGTAAATAAAACGTTGCTTGATGAGGCGAACAACATAGAATGAAGTAGAAGAAACCATTGGAACAATAACATTCAATTTGCATCTAATGATGCATAGATAATGCATGAAATATTGAAAATCCACCATTTTACCTCTAGAATTTATTTATTTATTTATTTATTTATTTATTTATTTATTTATTTATTTATTTATTTATTTATTTATTTATTTATTTATTTATTTATTTATTTATTTATTTATTTATTTATTTATTTATTTATTTATTTATTTATTTATTTATTTATTTATTTATTTATTTATTTATTTATTTATTTATTTATTCATTTACTCATTTATTTATTTATTTATTTATTTATTTATTTATTTATTTATTTATTAACGGACAAGCCAATCATACAATTTACAAAAAGAAAGTATAAAAATACAGAGCACGTACATATTATCATATCTATGAAGAAGACTAACACAAAAAAAAAAATGTAGAAGGCTAAAACGAATAGAAAGATGAAGATTATGAAAAAAGTGATTGACAGTTTTTTATCGCTCTCCTGAGAGACAATAAAGATGAATTGAAAAGTTCAATTTGGTAATTGTTTGTGTTTGCTGTTTTCATAATTCTATTCATTGATTCGTTTTGGCCATAATTTGTCCTACAGAATGGTATCTTGAAAATGTCACTATTTCTGTTTCTTCTTGTATTTGCGGAAAGCATAATCAGAGCAACAATTTCAGAAGAATCAATGTAACCATTGATAATTTCATGGAGGAATAATAGATCAATTTTCATTCTTCTATGTATCAACGTATTCATGTTTAAAATATCTAATATTTGTGGATAGGTATATTCATCCCTATTGAATCCCATGTGATATGCACAACTTCTTAAAAATTTATTTTGACAACCCTCTAAAAGATCAGAATCAACCTTGTAAAATGGTGACCAGATCAAAGAATTATATTCAAGAATAGACCTCACCTGTGCACAATAAATAATTTTAACAGCATTAACAGATAGTTCTTTAGCAGAACGGAGGGAGAAGCCTAGCATTTTACGAGCACGAGATGATGTTTCTATTATGTGATGTTTGAAGGTCATTTTCGAGTCGAATATTACTCCTAAGTCTTTGATTGTATTGGTTACTGATAGATTAGTATCATTAACTCTGTAAATATGATCAATAGCATCATGGCTTCGTGAAAATGTTATCTTTTGACATTTATTCAAATTCAGTTTTAATAAATTGATATGGCACCATCTGGAAAAATTATTTAGATCGAGCTGCAAACTCTCAGCATCAGAAATGCATTGAACCGTTTTAAACATCTTCAGGTCATCGGCAAACATCAAGAAGGAACTGTTGATGATGACATCAGAGAGGTCATTAACAAAAAGATTAAATAACAGAGGTCCCATGTGAGATCCCTGTGGTACACCTGATGGTACTTCGATTGGTTGTGAAACTGAGCTCCCATATTTCACATATTGGACTCTACTAGTGAGATAGCTTCTGATCCAACTTAGAATATTCGCCTCTATACCCAAAGCTTCAAGTTTTGCAAGTAACAGACTATGGTTAACTCTATCAAAGGCCTTAGAGAAGTCTGTGTAAATAGAGTCTACTTGCAGCTTATTCTCTAATGAATTGATGATATAGTTTTGATAAAGCAACAGGTTTGTTGATGTTGATCGACCCCGACAGAAACCATGTTGTTGGTTAGATATAATATTTTTAAAATCCCATGATAGTTTTCTAGTGATCAAACAATCCAACATTTTTGGTAACTCTGACTGATTACAAATACCTCTATAATTGCTAACATCCTCCCGTGAACCACTTTTATGAATAGGTTTAACGAAACTGTGTTTCCAGTTGTTAGGTATCTCCCCCTTCTCAAGAGATGAATTGAACAGCAAGTGAATGGGTTTTGCTAAAGTATAAATACATTTTCTTATCAAATACAATGGGATCCCATCTGGGCCAGTTGACAACTTCATAGGTAATGACAGTACCAAATCAATAACTTCTTTGATATCAATAGTATAAGTACAAACGTCTGCAGTGTTATTGAAGTGATAGTGAGGGATTTGATTAATTGTTGTATTGTCGTAAACGGTCGAGAAATAGTCAGAGAACATATTAACTATTTCATCACAATTATCACTACATATATCGTTATATACCATACGAGATGGAAGACTGTGGGACTTTTTCTTATCATTAATGAATTTCCAGAAATGGCGAGGATTAGAAGAAATGTTATTTTCAGTTCTAATAATATAGTTACGATAGCATTCATCTCGTAAGATTTTACACCGTTCCCTGAGAAATTGAAACCGATTATATGCTTCTATATTGCCATTTTCATACTCCTTATGAACAATTTTTTTTTCAAAAATAGTTTGTTTCAATTCACTGTTGAACCATATGGGGAACGCGGACGATTGATACTTTTTCAGAGGAACAAATTCATGAATGGCGCTATATAAAACATCATAGAATTTAGTTGAGATCAGGTTCAAATCATCAACGTTCAAAAACGACATCCAATCGAAGCTAGCAAAGAAATTATTCATAAGGATATAATCACCATTTTTGAAATCATAAAAATATTCCACAATCTTCAATTCAGTAGTTTTCACGGTAATCAAATCAAAACCAATGGCAAAATGATGAATACTGTTTGAAAAAATTGGATCAACTGGATTATCAACAATCAAATCCTGATATGATGAGAATATCAGGTCCAAAAATACATTTCTTGAATTTGGTACGGAATTCACCTGAAATAGGTTATGAAAACTGAATGAATTTAATAGAATATTTGCTGGTGAGTTTTCTGGACAATTGACGCTTACGCCAAGATCATCATTGAACCAAATAGCATCAGGTATGTTATAATCTCCACAAAGTATTAATTTATGATCAGGGAAAGTTTCTACTATATGATCAACCGTATAAGTATGATTGATATAAAGTTCAATATTGGAAGATGGAGGAATATACACTGCACCAATAATTAAGTTTTCTTGACATAGAGAAAGTGTGACAAAAACATGTTCAACATTATTATTCACAATATCTATAGAACTAGCAGAAAAAGAATCTCTAATAGCTATCAGAATACCACCACCACGTTTTTTTAATGAATCTGTTGAGTCTCTATCGAACCTGAAAATATTGAATCCCTTTAAACCTAATTCAGAATTACGAAAGTCTTTGTTCAACCAAGTCTCCACTAATATTACTACATCATAGTTAGAGCACAAAACTGCTTGCTGCAATTCGAGTAATTTGGTACGTAATTCACCGACGTTTTGGTAATAGAAGCAGATATGGCTCTTATTTACTTTTTTTGAATTTGTTTCGTAATGCGTGGAACTCTATTAAAATATCTGATGATCACATTTTCTCTTGATCTTTTCCTCTCTTCCAGTTCTTCTCGTAACTTACGCCATGAGTTAATCTGAAGTCGTGTCATGTCAGCGTTGATAGAAACGGCCGTTCCTCTGAGAGAGTCTTTTTTCGCAGTTATGACCTTATTAGCGTACAAATAATTATTAAAAAATACTTTGACAGCACGGTGACCATTTTTATTTGGTTTACCAATCCTCCAAACTTTTGAAATAGTTAGATCCTCATTAGTTAATTTATGAACAATTTCTTTAACTTTATCCAGATCGGAAGCTAGACCGCGTGGTTCAGGTAAATCAAAAACCATTACATTGTTCTTTCGTTTCTGACGTTCGTGTAGTTGTTTGAATCAATGTCTTGAGCTTCTTTACTTCCTCTTGCAGATCATCAATCTTCTTTATCAGCTTAGGAACAAGCCCCACTCCCATCAAGCATTCTTCACAAATAAACCTCAGAGTTCTCTTACTTCTCAAAGCCATTACTTTTAATTCACTCGCATTAAGTCCTGAGCAATCAGAATTAATTGTACGAGCAATTCGAACTGCCGCAATAAAAATTGGTCCGGAGCCATTTATTCCTTCAATGCAACTAAAAATGACACTAGTGCGTAAGCGCGCAATGAAAATTGCTGCAATGTTTTCGAAAATTGCGAACTTCAACCCTTTCAGCCCCACTTTTTCCTTATGCACAAACTGATTTGGAATTTTGATTTCTGACTTAGTTTGTATATAGTTAGGTTACTCCTACAGGTTTGAAGCATTTAAAATTTGTTTTGTTGACATTGACGGGTGGGACAAATATGCCCCATTGGTATTGTTAAATGGTTCATATAATATGTCCCACTGGTAACCTATGAAATAACATTTTAAGTCTTGTCAAATCTTTATTCAATATAATTTCGCAGTTTTATGTATAATATGGCGTAAAACAGTTTCAGCAACGTAGTTACTTGACACATTCTGCACAGACGATTGATCATCACCGCTGTCGATTTCATTATCTTGTTGACCATCTGAATCAGAGGATGATGTCTTTGTCTCGTACTCTTTGTCGAGGTTGTCATCGGTTTCAAAAGGACCCAACTCATTCAGTACCAAACTATAATGAATGCATATGAATTATCACCTTCTTGCCCAAAAACTCTATGAAAATGAAGAAAAACAGATATAAAACTATCAATATGTTGCACCACGTGTGAAAATAAATGGAAAAATTACTCCACAAGGCGACGCCGTCTTGCCAATTCTGTTTTATTTCGATGCTTTTGCACGAAGAATACCACTAAAGCAAAAATACATTGAAATTGAGACACATTCATACCAGTTAATATTTATAAACTTTGAGTGGGACATATATACCCTGATGGGGCTGAAAGGGTTAGGGCAGTTCTAATTCTGAATAAATACTATGTTACATAATTATGCATTTATTATTTTTATTCAATTTGAGTGGGACATAATATATACCCCGATGGAGCTGAAAGGGTTAAGGCGGTTCTAATTCTGAATAAATAATATGTTACATAATTATGTATTTATTATTTTTATCCAATCAATGGTTTCAGTTTGTTTTACAAAAATTGTCTGTTTTGTTCTGCTTTGAAATTTTTTCTGTTACGTATTTTTATTTCGATTATGTACATGAAATTTGATTTTTTCACGTGAAATAATTCAAAAAGTCGAATTTTTTCTCATTGGATACGGGGCTGATTTTACGCTGATTAAGTAGAAGAATGATATTTAGATAAAATGCTAACTTTGTTGGAGCTTACCAAGTCCTAGCGCAAATAATTTTTTCGTCGACCTCTACAAAAAATCACATATTATGTTCTAGTTTCCGAAAGTAATAACGAGAGTGTGTGAGCAATCCTGTGAGTGCACATAGAGGAGTAAAATCGGGGATAAAATGTGTCGTTTTTTTTTCGAGGTATAACGAAATCGGACCTATTAGATAATGTTCCTTATGTGATTTCCCATCATAGTCCAGATAGACGACATTTTTCTAAGGGGACGAACTTTTTTATTCAAAAAAATACGAAAAAAGTTGGATATTCGAAAATCGTGTTTTTCTAAACATATTATTGAATATTTCGAGAACTACTCGAGATATTGATTTGCTTTTTCGTTTGATCGAAAGGAGATAATCTAGCGCTTCTCATCATGCCAATAGAATGATGTAATGAAATCGGGTTTTTTTCTGAATAAGTTGAGAATATGAAATAGTGAAAACCGTGAGATGAAATTTTCACTGATCGAAAAACTTTTTTATTATTCGAATTCTTTATATACAATCAGCGAAGAAAATTGAGATAATGAGTCGAAAAAGTTTTTAGAATGAAAAAATTCGATACATATGAAATAGTTTTGAAGGTATGATTTTTTAAAAACATGCTAATTCCGCGCCTCCGGTAACTGTTCGCGCTCAGCACAATACCAGTGCCTACTCCCATAGATTAACGACTCCCCTTAATCCATGCTACTCCCAATACCCGCTCCATCAGTGCACAATGTTGTGTTGAGAAATTGTTCTTATGATGGTTTCAAGGTCAATGATGCAAGTATAGAGGAAAATAATACTGCATTTCATATTTTTCATAATGGAAACGATTTCATAAGTTACAAAATATAATCGAGTTTAAACCAAACTATCACACAAAAAATGATATTCATTTTAGTATTCTTCTTCATTTCCTGATTCTGGCCCAACTGGATCCCTGAATGTATTTTGGCAGTCTCTACATTTACATTCACTAGAACAATTCAACCCTCCTTTCATGCATATACACTTATTATTTGTGCAGTTTTTATCGGCACAATGAATAGCCAGGATTTTTCTTACAGAATTTGGAATAGGTTCCTGCTTAGTAAAAACACAAAATCCTTTTCGTGTTTCCTACAAAAATTTTCAGTAGGGGTATATGGTAAAAGGGATGAATACCATATTTTCAATTGATATATACATCTAGAAATAATTGATTGGAAATGTGTTTATTCCTGCAGCTTTATGAAGAATTTCCATTTCGGATTCTACGTTTGAATCGTTGAAAAATTCGGATTCTTCTTCGGAGCTACTGGATCCTGACGACTTGAATTGTTCTGCGAAATTTTCTTCACTATTTTCTTGAATGTCTTGGTGATATAATTGCTTATGTTTTTTCTCTTTCGACTGATTTAAAAATGATTTAATATTCCTTGGGGCAATATATTGACTGTAACAAGATTTGTGATACTTTGCATCATGAGCAAATAACCAGAAATTTTCCCAATCATATTTGTATCGTTCCGTTTCTTTGCTGAGTCAACTATTTTATCAAAACTTCTTTTCAGTTCCTATAATTCGATAGCATTTTTTAAAATGGCTATCGTTAAATAAAAACATGCTATCGTTAAATAAAATCAACTATAAATCATAATTTTGTATTCATCCTAATTCGTTATTTTGGGTTTGAATATTTCTACACACTATATATAATTTAAAAATAAAACATGTCCTTTTATATCTATATTTTTAGTCAAATCGTCACGACATGATGTATACTCATTTCCCGAATGATTGACATACAGATCAGTTCATAATAATTGATATTCTACTCATAGTATGCTTTTTTTGATATGGCAAATGGATAATGAGATTTCTAAAGTTCGTTCATTTCAAATGAAAATTATTTAGAGATTGTTCAAATAATATAATATTATTGAATAATGATATATTATTATCCTTATTCTTCAACTCTTCAATGATATTGAGATCTCAATGAAATATTTTCGAATGTCCTTATAATTCGAAAACATTTTCACATGGGTACCTGTTTGAACAGATAATAATTTCTGATGTTTCCTCTTTCCGCCACTATCACAAATGATACACATTCTTCCAATATCAAAAATGACATTTGCATTCCGAGTTGATGGTCCCGCCTCTGTATTTTCTGGCAACCAGTGAAATTCGGCAATATTTGAATATTGTGCATGCTGGTGTAACTTTTTCTACATTCATTATGGTAAATAATTTTTTCTTTCCCAGACAGAATCAGCTCTCTTCGCATAAAAATACGGGATCCACAAATATCATTTCTTCTTTCCGCTGCTGATAATAACGAGAGCAGGCCTTGTATCCGTGGATTTTTTGTAATATTTTTATCATTATATGATACACTCTATTCGCAAATGATACACTGCATCTTCAACAGATTGTTGCATACTGCCCTACAACCTATAACTACGCTCTATAGTCGCGCCAACACGCTCTTGTCGCGAAAGGCATATTCATGTTAGCAATATCCCCTTTGCCACGCCATTGGAGCCATTAGCCTGAGTCAAGGAATTCCAGGACGGACGAGCGAGACTAGACAAGCGATAGACGAAGGCGTCGATTGATATATTACGATATGCACGAAGGCCCGAAAAAGAGGAAGAGAGGCAGTTCGAATCGGTACAGCCGAGGGTACAGCGTCTGGCGTCTGACTTACGATTAATTATTGTATCCAATGAGAATAATAAACCGCTTTTGGGGTATTTTGCGTATTTATGGGGATGAAAGTACCCAGTAGTTAACATCAGAAGTGGGATACAACTTCGCGTGCAGTGAAAAGTGTTTCAACTGAGCAATAAGACTATAAATTAACATTAAAAGTTGAAATGGCTGATACGGAAGAAATCCGCCCGCGTCGCGACAGTGAGGATGTCACGGACGGAGTAGCTGACTCCGAAGAAGATGTGGTTTCCCCAAGTCCAAAGCGTCCTAAATTACATTGGCAAGAGACCTTAATCAACTTAGTGGCAGCTCAACAGCAACAACTTGCCGAGTTGACCAAGATGACAACATCTCCTGTTCCAACGCCAACGCCCAGTGATTCTGGAGCAGAAGGACCGAGCGCGCAGGCGTCAGCAGTTAGGCCTGTACATTCGTCATTCAAACTAACCAGCTATGATCCTGACACGAGTTCTTACTCAATCGAGGAATGGTTGGAGGACGCATCAAAACTAAAAGAAGAACTCCATATCAGTGACAATTTGATGATTGCAAAGGCTAGCGAAGCATTACAAAATCGTGGCTATCGCTATTGCTGCGAATGGAGACCTCTTTGTCGGTCTTGGAAAGACTTTTGTAGTGACTTGAGTGTCGCTTTTCCGGATCAAGAAACACCAGGTGCTCGCGCTTACCAGGCTGCTACTCTTCGGAGTAATGAATGCAATAATTTATGCGAGTATGGCACTCGAAAATTGCGTACCATCAGCAGGTTTAATGATAAGTTACCGTGGACTACAGTCCTTAGCATGGTTGAGTACGGTTTGGATCATGCGGAAGCACGTTCCGTTTTGCGTATTCAAAAACCAAATTCCGAACGTGACTTATTAAAATCGCTAAGTGAATTCGATGCCCGCCGCGCAACGATATCGAGGGCTCGAAACTCCGAAGTTGTGGGAACTTCTCGATGGAAATCTGAACGTCGCCTGAGAGATCACCGTGAAACAACGAAAAACAGGTATTCAACTGTAACTTGTTTTAAATGTGGTCGTCAGGGGCATAAACAAGATGCCTGTCGTCAGTCACGAACGGAAGAAGCACCTGAGCCGAAGAAAACTATTCAGGAGTCACCTGCTTCAACCAACATCGCTACATGCAGCCATTGCAAGAAATTAGGACATACTGAAGCGACTTGTTGGTATAAAAACGGAAAGCCAAAGAGAGCCTTCATGATGAAGAAATGACGCCAGCTAAATAAGACACCACTTGCCACTTTATTATGCAATGGCCAAGCTTCAACCTTCAAGTACCTTATTGATAGTGGTGCAGACATTTCAATAATCCAACAATCAGTTGTTAAAACTTTAAACGCGATAATCAAGCCAGATGAAAATGTGCGTGCTTTCTCGGGACTCGGGACACAAGTTGTTTATACAATCGGTACTTGTGAGTTAATTATGACTTTACCGGCTTTGACGTTAGAGATCTGTTTCACGGTCGTTCCCAATAATGTGATACCGGGCGATATTGATGTTATTATAGGATGGGATGTTATCAGTCGACCGTCTGTGCGAATTGAGAAAAATGTTGACGGACTCGAATTGCATCTCAACCTACTTCATTCAACGAAAGTTCTTACCATAACGTGTACGAATGACTTGAAATTGACTCAATTAGGACTAGACGAAAGTTTAAAAGCACAAGTGGAACACTTATTAATGACTTATAAAAGCAAAACACCAGATCATATAACGACCGGTAAATTGTCAATAAGATTGAAGGATAGTACTCCAGTGGCGTATCGGCCTCGACGATTGGCATACCAAGAAAGAGTTCAGGTTAAAACTATAATAGACGAACTTCTGAGTACCGGAATCATCCGCAGAAGCCGGTCAGAGTATGCTAGTCCAATAGTGCTTGTGAAAAAAAAGACCGGTGAATTGCGAATGTGTGTAGACTATCGTGACGTAAACAAAAGAGTGATCAAGGAGAGATATCCCTTGCCTCTTATTGAAGACCAAATTAATGCCTTATGCCACACAAAGTATTTCACAACTTTAGATATGAAATCCGGTTTTTATCAAATGGAGATTGAAGAAGATTCCAAGCACATCACAGCTTTCATAACTCCAGATGGACAGTATGAATTTAATCGCATGCCGTTTGGCTACATCAATGCTCCAGCAACGTATCAACGAGCCATCGATGAAGCACTGGGTGATCTGAAAGGTAATAAAGCATTTGTCTACCTTGACGATGTCCTAGTGCCCTCACAGACAATTGCCGAAGGAATGACGAACTTAGAGCTAGTTTTAAGTGCCTTATCGAGTCACGGATTCTCTCTGAACTATGATAAGTGTGTATTTTTCGCGACAGAAACTGAATACCTTGGTGTCGTGTTGAGTAGTGGAACAATACGTCCAAGTCAACGAAAGGTGAATGCTTTAACTCAAGCACCACCTCCTTCGGATGTTAAAAGTGTGCGTCAATTCATGGGACTTGCTAGCTACTTTCGTCGCTTCATGAAAGGATTTTCTCAATTGACCGCACCAATAACGGCTTTGTTGCGTAAAAATTGTGCTTTTGAATGGACTACAGAATGTGAAAACGTGAGACAATTAATTATCAGTAAATTAACTGATTCGCCTGTGCTCCGAATGTTCGATCCGAAAATACCTTGTGAACTCCATACAGACGCAAGTTCTATAGGTCTTGGTGCCGCACTACTTCAAAAAGAGGATGGTGTTGCTCGACCCGTTGCCTACTACAGCCGTCGGACTACCGAGTACGAGTCGAGATACCACTCCTATGACTTAGAGACACTTGCCATTGTGGAAGCAGTCGAACATTTTCGAGTGTACTTGTATGGAATGCCTTTCGTAGTGTACACCGATTGTAATTCCGTCAGAGCGACTGCGTTAAAGAAAGACTTACATCCCTGGTTTGATTATGACTGTGTCCAATCTAAACAGAAACTGAAGAAAGAACTGAAATTGTTCAAAAACAGTAACTTTTCCAATGACTCTAGACAACAATTCCTCTACTGTAAGCGCTCACATAAGAAATTACTCAAATATAAAAAACAAACCCACAATCAGAACCTTCTGGATGTGCTGAACACTAGTAGTGATCCCAAAACCTTTTGGACTACCCTCAAAAAATTCAGAGATCCAACACCATCGAAAACACTGAGTTCTCAAATATGGGAAGATTTCTATTCTAACATTTATCCTCCACGCCTTATAGAAAATACTCATTTTTTTGATGCTAGAAATCCATATCTTGACACTCCAATTACTTCCTGTGAGATTTATACGATTATCAACTCCTGTAAAAATAACAAATCCCCTGGCTGCGATAAAATAACCTATGAATTTATAAAAAATTTACCCCACAACTGGATTCTCTATTTAACCTGTCTATTCAATAAAGTTTTGGATTCTGCAGTAGCTCCTGGTGGTTGGAGTAAAATCGTTCTGTCAATGATTCATAAAAAAGGCCCGGCAGAAGACCCTTCAAATTACAGAGGTATTGCGTTATCGAATTGCCCAGCTAAAGTTTTTACTCAAATATTACTCAATAGGCTCAATACCTGGACTGAAGATAATGCAATTTTACCTGAAAATCAAAACGGATTTCGAAAAGGCAGAGGTTCCCTAGATAACGTTTATACTCTCAGTGCTGTCATTCATTTAAATTTGCGATTAAAAAAACGGAAGGTATTTGCAGTGTTCGTAGATTATAAACGTGCGTTCGATTCTGTGAACCATTCTCTATTGTGGTCGAAACTGTTCTCGGTGGGGTTGAGTTCTAAAATTATATCATTGTTAAAAAACATATATGATAAGGCTCGAATGAATGTTAAATCCTCAGAAGGTTTCACGAAGCCATTCGATGTCACAACGGGGGTACTTCAAGGTGAACCACTGAGCCCATTGCTTTTTGCCTTGTTTTTGTCCGATATGGAAAATTTCTTCCGTTCTAATGGAGCTTCTGGGATAAATATAGATAACCAAAATGATCTTCTGATGCTTCTTTATGCAGATGATATAGTGATTTTGGCGGACTCGGAAATAGATCTTAGCCGCAAACTCAAAATCCTGGAAGACTACAGTGACATTAACCTGCTCACTGTTAACGTGCTCAAAACTAAAATTATGTGTTTTGCTAGGGGCAACCCTCACTCTGAGAATCTCAGGTTCAATTATAAAAGCAACCATGTGGAAGTCACAAGAAAATTCATCTACCTAGGAGTGGAATTTTCATCTTCATCCCTCTTTCAAAATATGGCAACCACATCTGCGGATAAAGGCAAGCAAGCTGTGGGCGCTGTTTTTCCTATCATGGCCAAAACAAAAATGAATTGCTGGCGCTCCAGAGAAAAACTGTTGGATTCACTTGTTCTGAGTGTGTTGACCAATTGTATACCGGTTTGGGGCTGGCGCTATGTCGATACTCTAGAACGCGTACAACTAAACTTTTTGAAAAGAATGCTATGTTTGCCTGTGAATACTCCAGATTATGTTGTTAGACTTGAGGTAGGTAGAGTCAAGATCTCATATACCATTTTCAAACTTACTTTGAACTGGTTAATCAAAATCCTTGCAATGGATGAAAGTCGCCTACCAAAAATTTGTTTCAAAAAACAGCTAGAACTCCGCTCCGTAGATCAAAGATACAATTGGTCGATTCAAGTTTCTAAAGAGCTTGAATATGCTGACTTTAACTTGCCACTATCACAGCTTACATCTAGGTATCTCATACAGAAGAAGTCGATCTTACTCTCAAGGTATATGCAGAAATTGAAAGAGGAAGACAGGTCCTTGTTCTCTCGTTCAACCTTCCTAACATTCACCCAGTCTCTCACACTTACTCAGGACACCCAGAACTATTTGCACATGAAGGTGCCGATTCAAGTCACTAGAACTATTGCGCAGCTCAGACTATGTAATAAGTTCATGATAAGATTCACCTACCGTGGCTCAACCTACCGTATAAACCCAAAAGAAATATGTTCAGTATGTAACAAATATGAGCTTGAAACGATTAATCACCTCTTATTTGACTGTCCTATTTATACTTCAATGCGACCTCGAAATACTCCTTGCTTGGAAAATGTGAATCAATTGATCGACATGCTCAATAATATTACTCCCTCTGCAGCAAAATCAATCACTTCACATATCTGCAATATTTTGAAACTGAGATCTTTCATAATAAACGAATAGTCTGCATATATTCCCCCTGTATTGTGGTCTGTATTATTTTATATCTGCTGTATAGTTTTTTTTATCCCATGCTTCGTATTGTAGCAACACTTCCATGTAATGTTTCATTATTTTTTTGTACATATAATATGGAAAATTTGTGTCAACTTGGTCATTAACATAAATCTATGTGTAGCTATGTAATGTATATTCTCTAAATTTCGGGGTTAGGACTCACTTCATATCAACTAGTTTTTTTTTTCTTTTTCATTCGTTTCACACCATGCTTCCTTTTTTTTTTTTTTCTTTTTTTCAGCCTCACTTACATGTAACTTTCATTATTTTGGTACATAATATGGAACATATTAGTGTCAACTCTTGTTCACTATAATGTATTTGTACTATTTATGGTATATCCTCTTATATTCAGGTTTAGATTTAATTTTGATTTCATATTAATATTTATATTCAATTAGTAACTCCTGTAATTCTACCAAATTTCTTGTTTATAAAACTTTATGTTTTGTGTGAACAATAAATGAATAATAATAATAATAATAATAATACATCCCCGTGTGGCGCGCTGGTTCATGAAATTACAAGACTATGACTACACAATCGAGTACCGACCTGGGCATAAAATGGCTCACGTGGATTATTTGAGTCGAAATCCCTTGAATACGGAGAGCGTTCTGAAAGTGTGTGCTTTAAAAACTCTGAATGTAAACAAAATATCAAAGATCGAGACATTACAAGAGTTCCAAAGAAATGATGCATTTTGTCGAGAGCTATTAAGTGAACCAGATAGTAACCCGAACTTTGAGATAATAAACAATATTGTGGTAACCAAAACAAAACATCCGAAGTGCCTAGTACCTTGTGCCGCGCGTCTTCTGACGATGCGGTTATATCATGATGAGTCATCGCATATCGGTTGGGACAAATGTATCACGAAAATGCGAGAGGATTTATTTTGGCCAAGAATGGGACAATGCTTGAAAAAGTATATCAGAAATTGTAGGGCATGCGTATTGGGCAAATCGCATACTGGACGTCGAGCAGGATTGTGGCAAAGTGGCGAAAAACCAGATGATATTCAACACACATGGCACATCGACCATGCAGGGCCTTTAGTTAAATCGAATGGATGCACGCAAATTTTGGTAATTATTGATGCATTTTCGAAATTTTGTCGATTCCAGCCGATTCCGAAGAAAACTTCTGAAGATTCGATTCGTGCGTTATTGCCTGTTTTCGATGAGCTAGGTAAACCCAAACGCATAATAGCCGATAGAGCAGCTGCATTTACTTCGGTAATGTTCCAAAACTTCCTCAGTGAACAAAACGTGCAACTTCACCACATTGCAACAGGAGTGCCTCGCGGAAATGGGCAAGTCGAGCGTGTCATGCGCACACTGTTTAATTTGATGCGAGCAACACTCACAGCTGAGAAAGAAAATACATGGACAACTGTATTGCCTGCAATAGAAGACAATCTGAATTCTACAATTCATTCGGTGACTGGTTACGCACCGACCGTGTTACAGCTGGGAACGAACCCTAGGTTAGCGGCTACGCGGGCGTTTTTGGCAGACGCACCGCCGACAGATAATTTTGTCGACCCGGAAAAGGCCGTTGAGGAAGCACGACGTCGAATACCCACTACGGCGAATAAGCGAGCTCAGCAATTTAATGCAACTCGTTATTGTAATGACTTGTTGTCAGTAGGAGATCTTGTTGCTGTGGAGGATTCTCAACTTGCTGGCGGAGGTAAATTGAAATGCCCGTTCAAAGGACCATACACCGTTCGCAATATACTACCAAACGAGCGATATGTGCTACAGAAGCGAGGACGGCGAACGACAGTGGCGGCTCATGAGCAATTAAGACGCTGGCCTTCTGTAGAATGATAATAACAAAAGTAAGTACTACAAAAAAAAATAATAACAATTAATTGGTAAAATAAAATGGAAGAATAGGGGTAGTCCCACTATGTTTGAATGTTGGCAGTAGGTACTGCTTAAAAAAAAAAAAGAAGTAATAATAAAAAAAAAATTGATAACTTGTATTGGTCGTTGATGTGCTATAAGTGGCAGTACCACTATGATTGAATGTTGGCAGTAGGTACTGACTAAAAAAAAAGAAAGAAAAAAAAAAATTGATAATTTGTATTGGTCCTTGATATGCTATGGGTGGGTACCTAGACAAGCTAGTGATTACACCTCTGAGCCAGGACAAAACGAGTTGTCTGGACA
This sequence comes from Phaedon cochleariae, assembly GCA_918026855.4. Lineage (NCBI taxonomy): Eukaryota > Metazoa > Arthropoda > Insecta > Coleoptera > Chrysomelidae > Phaedon > Phaedon cochleariae. The sequence continues at coordinate 24,413,926 of OU896710.1, forward strand.
AGTACAGAATCATAGCCTCTGAGCTAAAGTATCGATTGATTTCCTTAAACTACCTAGACAAGCTAGTGATTACACCTCTGAGCCAGGACAAAACGAGTTGTCTGGACAAGTACAGAATCATAGCCTCTGAGCTAAAGTATCGATTGATTTCCTTGAACTACCTAGACAAGCTAGTGATTACACCTCTGAGCCAGGACAAAACGAGTTGTCTGGACAAGTACAGAATCATAGCCTCTGAGCTAAAGTATCGATTGATTTCCTTGAACTACCTAGACAAGCTAGTGATTACACCTCTGAGCCAGGACAAAACGAGTTGTCTGGACAAGTACAGAATCATAGCCTCTGAGCTAAAGTATCGATTGATTTCCTCGAACTGACTAGACAAGCTAGTGATTACACCTCTGAGCCAGGACAAAACGAGTTGTCTGGACAAGTACAGGATCATAGCCTCTGAGCTAGAGTAATGATTTATCACCTAAAGCTGACTAGACAAGCTTGTGATTACACCACTGAGCCAGGACAAAACGAGTTGTCTGGACAAGTACAGGATCATAGCCTCTGAGCTAGAGTAATGATTTATCACCTAAAGCTGACTAGACAAGCTTGTGATTACACCTCTGAGCCGTGGCAAAATGAATTGCCAGGACAAGTGTAGATCAAGCCTCTGAGCTAGAGCAATTATTACTATCGATGTTAAGTTAAACTATATGTGATGGTTCTTCAACCATAACGTTTATGCCTTGAATGTGAGCCACGTAAAAAAAAATGATGGAGAGAATAAACAATGTCAGAGGTTCTGTTTCCGTTCTTTGTTATTGCAGTTGAATCTTCAACTAAGCGGCTCGAGGACGCTCCGATCGCAGGGTGGCCGTGTTAGCAATATCCCCTTTGCCACGCCATTGGAGCCATTAGCCTGAGTCAAGGAATTCCAGGACGGACGAGCGAGACTAGACAAGCGATAGACGAAGGCGTCGATTGATATATTACGATATGCACGAAGGCCCGAAAAAGAGGAAGAGAGGCAGTTCGAATCGGTACAGCCGAGGGTACAGCGTCTGGCGTCTGACTTACGATTAATTATTGTATCCAATGAGAATAATAAACCGCTTTTGGGGTATTTTGCGTATTTATGGGGATGAAAGTACCCAGTAGTTAACATTCATGCCATGCGTACCTACATCTTTGAAAAATCATATTTCGAAAACTATACTACATATACAAATTTCTGTTATTTCAAAAACTTTCATGACTATTTGTCAACATTTTATTCGCTGCATATATACCAAAAAAATCAACAAGAAAAAAGTTTGTCGATTGTTGAAAAAAATATAACATGGAAAGTGATATCTGGCGTTCTCAATCAATTTACAAAAAACTGATGATAATTTATACTGTAATCATACCATCGTGAGAAGCAGAAAAGAATTCGTTTTCTATTAAAAAAAAATGATCTCCATACTTATTGTAGTTTTAGAGTTACGAAGAGATAAAGTTCAAAATCTGTGTTTTAGGAAATTCTTTATTTTTTCAGTTTTTTCTAAATAAAAAAGTTCGTCCCCACTCAAAAATGTCGTCTAATGATATTCTGATAAAAAAATATGTACTTCATTATATTTTGAAGGTCGGAACTGGTTATACCCTGAAAAAATGTTTTTCGAGAACGGAGCGACTTTTTCGGTGGATTTTACTCCACTAACAGTTAATGGTGGAATCCTTACTTGTTATCCAATAAAAACTGTTCATGAAGTTGTTATGTTGATATTGATTGTTCCCACTCCGAATATAAAAAAAAAGATTTAGGAAAGCTATGAATTCACAACAGATTGACGTACCTCAATTTAGTAGAAACTTGTAGTTACAATACGAATAATAATGACGTAGCAATATACAATCTGAATTTCGTTCTTCAAACGAATGCTGCAATTATTAATGTGATCGTTTATGATTCGTAACTCTTATCGTCTATACAGGTGTATGGTGTAAACGTGCCTATGATGTTTCAGATTTCATGAAAAAGTAGTACACGTACACATTTGCGCGCTACTGACAAAAATTTTTACACTATATTTGTCAAAGTCGATAAGAAGATTAATCAAGATTGACGAGCCTAACTCACAATAGCCTATAACTGCTGTACGACTTGTTTATGCACACAAGATACAGGACGATATCTCGATTTTGGCAAAATCTTCATCTGGTCATAGTTTTTGAACCACTTTGTCTATTCATCTATTCATACTTGTTAGAAATATTCCTGGCTGTTGGTTAATCGAGGAGGTGGTACATTCATTATTCCAGATTTTTTTGGGATTCTCTCCTCGTCTCTATAAAATAAAAACATGAATACTATTTGAATATACGTGTAGTAAGGACAAATCAGACGAGGAGAGAAAATCCCAAAAAAATCTGGAATAAAGAAATATTCCTCTTATATTACTCATCAAAACTAAATAGAAATCGAGATCAGAATCCAGGTCCATCTTAAGGAGAAACAATTTCTTTTATTCAAAAAACCACACAATGTATTGCAAAATTTTGTGGAACTGTTCTAATATTTAGAAAGAGCAGGAAAAAAATTAATTGAGTGACCTACTTTTGACGCGGCGCATCCAATTTGATAGATGGTGTATTATTATTTTTTGAATATTCAGCTCCATTTCGAGAAATTTTTAATGAAATCTCAATTCTTAATTCAATTTTAATACAAAAAATAACAGTCTTCAAAGTTCAACACCATTAGGATCAAATTTGGTGAACTATCGATAGATTTGTTTGTTTGACAGAATAATTTGTCAATGATTTTAGAATTTTTCGAGAACTCATTTTATTCGTCACTATTTATTCATAAGCTGCGGTAGGGTAGGCTGGTGGTAGGCTGGTGAAAAAAATATTTAAATTTCTAGTGTGATATTATTGGTAACGTTGAGGTTAGTGTGTTCAGGCAAGATCATCAACGCTTTGAAATGTAATAACAACCCAATACAAGCACCAACAACTACCTTAACTTCACCAATGATATCAAACTAGTGCTATGAACTGTGAGAAAATCAAAATTTCTTCCATAGCCTACTTCACTGCAGTTAATAGATTAATAGTGAAGTATAAAATGAGCCCTCGAAATTTTCTAAAATAATTGACAAGTTATTTTGTCAAAAGAACAAATCTATGGATATTTCACCTAATTTGACACTAATGATGTTGAACTTTGATGTTATCTCCTTGTATTAAAATTGGATTTTTAATTAGGAGTTCAAGAAGAATACCTCGAAATTAGAGCGGAGTATTTAAAAAAATAATAATAAATCATCGGTCAAATCATATGCGCGCTCGTAAAAAGTAGGTTACTTTATTCATTTTTCCTCACTATTTTCGAATATCGAAACAAACCTACAAAATTTTGCCATGCAGAGTGTTGTTTTTTAGATAAAAAAAGTTTTCTGTTTTCCCTCGAGACGGACCTGGATTCTGTTCGCGATTTTTAATTAGTTCTGATGGGAAATATAAATGAAATATTTATACCTCATATGAATAGATTAAACAAAGTGGTCAAAAATTATTACCAGAAGATTTTGACATAATGCAGATAACGTCTTGTATCTCAAACTGTCCTCTATCTGCAGGTGTCATATGTACATTTAAATTTGAAACACTGTATATTTATTCCTAGACAACTTTTCGACCTCAACCATTGAGGATATAATATGGAAGATATCGATTTTGGGCGCCATTTATACAGGTTTTTCTGCTTATTTCGACATTCATCTGAGGAGGTTATGGGCTCTCCTGAGGTTGATCCATAAGAGTGCCTGAACAAACTGAAGGTTCCTGTAAGTAGTTATCATTGTTTGGATCAGAAGCTATTCTCACTGGGCTAATACGAAAACATACAGAATGAAAAAAAAAATAGAAACCTTAGCCTAGACATTATTCCTCAACAGAGTATCACCGAAATGAAATGACATTCGATTTGTTCCAGCTCTCCGCCTGGACATAGAAAACCTCGAGAACGGTTACCACGGCATCGTGAAAGAGAACGAGACGTTGGTAGAGGTGACGCCGGCGATTCGCGCCGTTGGCGAAGTATGCCGCTTTCGTATCGTCAACAAGCACCATGGCGAGGCTCCTTTCGACGTCGTTCTCAAGGAGGGCGGCTTCGCCGAGTTGAGGGCGAGGAGGGCGCTCAACTGCGAGAAGAGGAAGAACTACAAGTTCGACATCGCGGCGGTCGGATGCGATGAGAAGCAGAGCATCAGGTAGGTTCGGGCGATCCCCTGAAATTTACATGAACATCTTATTATGTTATCGCTGTGTGGTGGCTCAGATCATACTTTGTATTATTAAGTCTTCCTCACAAAACATGGCCTGTGAATGTGACGGAGATTTTTTTTGTTGGAAGAGTTACTGATTCGCTCCGATCTCTGCGTCCCACTCATTGAGCACGTTGAAAAATTATCAGTAATATCTCAATACCGATACCTTCTTGCCAGAACATCATAAGTCGCGAATGTTCAATTTCACAGGAGAGTCGTTTTGTTAATATCTCATCTGTGAATTGCTTTATATGTTTGATATTCCGGATATGAAGGTTTTGGTGGAAGTCGGATGTAGAAATATGGTTAATTCTCATGAAAAACTATTGGTTCACTTGGAAATGAAACTCATGATAATTTGAATGTTCTATAGAGAAATCGAGGAAGCAAACATCACCAAGAGAAAACTGAAGAATAATGCGAAATTATAATATTATTTAGTGACAGGATAAATAACAAATAACTTTAGATATTCCTGTATTGATAAAAAACATTCTTTTTTGTTAACAATATTCATTTGGGCGTGTAAAAAATTTTGAATTGAAAAAACCCAAATTGTGAATGTCTGGCACGTGCACGGACTCCAAACGAAATTTAAAAGAAGCCAAACTGCTCTGCGTACCTATATGTTTTTTCTCGAGGTGCTCCAACTGACTTTGGGGATCGCCATACCAACTAATTTCTTTTTTATTAATAATCTTGATTGATATTTGTCATATAATGTAAGTTAAGTTGGTATGCCTGCATATGTCAATGTCAGATTATCTAGGATGGCATTACTGACAGACACTGTTAGCAATTAAGGTAGAAATGTGAAGATCAGAATATCTTGATGATACCTGTAAACATTCTTACTGAAATAAATTTAATAAAACGTATTGTACTGTACACATACCTATGTTCTACATTTCTTAGTAATAACAAGACAATATTCACATAATTTGTTGATTCAAAACTCATCACAAGTTTGTATTTTCACCTTAAGCTTTGATTTTTTTACAGTTAACTAACATTTTTGAGGATTAAATTCATTTTTATTAAATCAATGAATCTGATGTTGAAAAGGAATATTCTCAGATAAATTATGAACATACAAAAATGGATATATATTTATATAAAGCAATACATTGAGAATTCGCATTCTCTATGTGATGAGAATATCTACTCTTTTTCAGTTGATTCAATAGAAAACAACTACTTTCCTGGCTATATGCCACGACGAACATTGAATTATATCTATTGAACACACACGATTAGAGTTTGAAAATAAAATATAAAAACTTCTGAAATTGAGAATTTGCATTCTCCTTCAGACCAAAATATGTATATGCACACATCATTCTGAATATTCAACAGAAAACAACTACTTTCCTGGCTATTTGCCACGTCGAACATTGAATTATATCTGATGAACATTCAAAAGGAGAAAATGAAAAATAGAGAATAAAATCCTCCGAAATTGAGAATTGACATTCCTCTTCAAATCGGATGAATAATATGATGGATAATGATATAGAAATATGACTTACCAATATATTCATCATATTATTCATCCGATTTGAAGAAGAATGTCAATTCTCAATTTCGGAGGATTTTATTCTTTATTTTTCATGTTCCCTTTTGAATGTTCATCAGATATAATTCAATGTTCGACGTGGCAAATAGCCAGGAAAGTAGTTGTTTTCTGTTGAATATTCAGAATGATGTGTGCATATACATATTTTTGTCTGAAGGAGAATGCAAATTCTCAATTTCAGAAGTTTTTATATTTTATTTTCAAACTATTATCGTGTGTGTTCAATAGATATAATTCAACGTTCGTCGTGACATATAGCCAGGAAAGTAGTTGTTTTCTATTGAATCAACTGAAAAAGAGTAAATATTCTCATCACATAGAGAATGCGAATTCTCAATGTATTGCTATATATAAATACATATCCATTTTGTATGTTCATAATTTATCTGAGAATATTCCTTTTCAAAACTTTCATACCCAATCAGGGGGTTCATACTTGACGAATGGAAACTTGTGATTTTTATAGACCTCTAATCGCAGATTCGTCTCAATTTAGAATTTCTTTCCACGCCTTGTATGATGAATGTCAATTTATCATACACCCAAAAGTAATGAATCTGAGTTATTTATTAACAAATATATGAAAGAGATCACATGTTGAATTTGCACCAAAGTTAATCTTGATGAAAATATGATAATTATATCTATCTAATGTGGTCAGTTTCGTTGATATGATAAAGTACCTTTTAAATGAATGATTATTTCCATTATAATATAGCACAATTATCTTTATTTTTTGAGTTAATTAGGAAATGTTGTTACTTACGTTGTCGCGACATTCTTAAACGACAAATAGAGAAATTAAGGCTATATTTCGAATTCAACTGGTCAGTACTGACAGTAGATCCACTGAAGCTGCTGAAAATCTGTGTTCCGAAATATAAAATCAAAAATACAGTGCTGTAATTCGAAACACGTTCTCATGGTTTTCATCAGTAGTCAGCAGCAGTTGATCAGCTGGTGCAATTTGTCAGTCTGTAGTTTCTCGTTTATCTGAACTAGATATTTAGCCTCCTGTTTGATATAAATTTTGGAAATTTAGTGTTCAACCTGGAAGAGCAATCGATTCTTGTAGCCTCCATAGTTTCTACGATTATTGACTATGACGATTCAAGCTCGAGTGATGAAGGATACTTGAACATTTTGTTGCCATTAATTTTTTATGATGCACCAGATTGAGAATTGAAAGATTCATGGAAAACATAATGATGATGAACTTAGGAGACATTCCAGGTTTATTTACTTATTTATTTACGCAATGCTGCTTCTTGTTTCGATATCTCTACTACTTCATACTCCATATTATTCTCAGCTCATTATTTCAATATCAGCTATTTTCTGATATTGAAAATAATATCATTAACAACGGAAATAATAATAATGACAGTTCACTGAAGCCACACCACCTTTTGATACTCAGCAATTTCAGCAGAATGTTGATTCGAAATACTTGGAATGAATAGTATGTCTGCTCACAAGCATCTGTCACTTTCAGTGAATTTTTTGATTTCGGAATGAAAAATCAGCAGATTCAGTAGTACTGTCAGTTGAATTCGGAAAATAGCCATAGTATAGCACAGAACCGCTCGTTAGCAACAGGATTGGTACCACTTGATGATGTTGCGGTTCCTCTTACAGCGATAAAAAAAAACGATATAATTCGGAGTTGAATTATTACAGCCAAACTATGCGTACGATTATTCATACATTTATTCATTCATTAATGTATTCATTCATTTATTCATTTATTCATTTATTCATTTATTCATTTATTCATTTATTCATTCATTCATTTATTCATTTATTCATTTATTCATTTATTCATTTATTCATTTATTCATTTATTCATTTATTCATTTATTCATTTATTCATTTATTCATTTATTCATTTATTCATTTATTCATTTATTCATTTATTCATTTATTCATTTATTCATTTATTCATTTATTCATTTATTCATTTATTCATTTATTCATTTATTCATTTATTCATTTATTCATTTATTCATTTATTCATTTATTCATTTATTCATTTATTCATTTATTCATTTATTCATTTATTCATTTATTCATTTATTCATTTATTCATTTATTCATTATTCATTTATTCATTTATTCATTTATTCATTTATTCATTTATTCATTTATTCATTTATTCATTTATTCATTTATTCATTTATTCATTTATTCATTTATTCATTTATTCATTTATTCATTTATTCATTTATTCATTTATTCATTTATTCATTTATTCATTTATTCATTTATTCATTTATTCATTTATTCATTTATTCATTTATTCATTTATTCATTTATTCATTTATTCATTTATTCATTTATTCATTTATTCATTTATTCATTTATTCATTTATTCATTTATTCATTTATTCATTTATTCATTTATTCATTTATTCATTTATTCATTTATTCATTTATTCATTTATTCATTTATTCATTTATTCATTTATTCATTTATTCATTTATTCATTTATTCATTTATTCATTTATTCATTTATTCATTTATTCATTTATTCATTTATTCATTTATTCATTTATTCATTTATTCATTTATTCATTTATTCATTTATTCATTTATTCATTTATTCATTTATTCATTTATTCATTTATTCATTTATTCATTTATTCATTTATTCATTTATTCATTTATTCATTTATTCATTTATTCATTTATTCATTTATTCATTTATTCATTTATTCATTTATTCATTTATTCATTTATTCATTTATTCATTTATTCATTTATTCATTTATTCATTTATTCATTTATTCATTTATTCATTTATTCATTTATTCATTTATTCATTTATTCATTTATTCATTTATTCATTTATTCATTTATTCATTTATTCATTTATTCATTTATTCATTTATTCATTTATTCATTTATTCATTTATTCATTTATTCATTTATTCATTTATTCATTTATTCATTTATTCATTTATTCATTTATTCATTTATTCATTTATTCATTTATTCATTTATTCATTTATTCATTTATTCATTTATTCATTTATTCATTTATTCATTTATTCATTTATTCATTTATTCATTTATTCATTTATTCATTTATTCATTTATTCATTTATTCATTTATTCATTTATTCATTTATTCATTTATTCATTTATTCATTTATTCATTTATTCATTTATTCATTTATTCATTTATTCATTTATTCATTTATTCATTTATTCATTTATTCATTTATTCATTTATTCATTTATTCATTTATTCATTTATTCATTTATTCATTTATTCATTTATTCATTTATTCATTTATTCATTTATTCATTTATTCATTTATTCATTTATTCATTTATTCATTTATTCATTTATTCATTTATTCATTTATTCATTTATTCATTTATTCATTTATTCATTTATTCATTTATTCATTTATTCATTTATTCATTTATTCATTTATTCATTTATTTATTCATTTATTCATTTATTCATTTATTCATTTATTCATTTATTCATTTATTCATTTATTCATTTATTCATTCATTCATTTATTCATTTATTCATTTATTCATTTATTCATTGATTCATTGATTCGTTCATTCGTTCATTCGTTCATTCGTTTATTCGTTTATTCGTTTATTCGTTTATTCGTTTATTCGTTTATTCGTTTATTCGTTTATTCGTTTATTCGTTTATTCGTTTATTCGTTTATTCGTTTATTCGTTTATTCGTTTATTCGTTTATTCGTTTATTCGTTTATTCGTTTATTCGTTTATTCGTTTATTCGTTTATTCGTTTATTCGTTTATTCGTTTATTCGTTTATTCGTTTATTCGTTTATTCGTTTATTCGTTTATTCGTTTATTCGTTTATTCGTTTATTCGTTTATTCGTTTATTCGTTTATTCGTTTATTCGTTTATTCGTTTATTCGTTTATTCGTTTATTCGTTTATTCGTTTATTCGTTTATTCGTTTATTCGTTTATTCGTTTATTCGTTTATTCGTTTATTCGTTTATTCGTTTATTCGTTTATTCGTTTATTCGTTTATTCGTTTATTCGTTTATTCGTTTATTCGTTTATTCGTTTATTCGTTTATTCGTTTATTCGTTTATTCGTTTATTCGTTTATTCGTTTATTCGTTTATTCGTTTATTCGTTTATTCGTTTATTCGTTTATTCGTTTATTCGTTTATTCGTTTATTCGTTTATTCGTTTATTCGTTTATTCGTTTATTCGTTTATTCGTTTATTCGTTTATTCGTTTATTCGTTTATTCGTTTATTCGTTTATTCGTTTATTCGTTTATTCGTTTATTCGTTTATTCGTTTATTCGTTTATTCGTTTATTCGTTTATTCGTTTATTCGTTTATTCGTTTATTCGTTTATTCGTTTATTCGTTTATTCGTTTATTCGTTTATTCGTTTATTCGTTTATTCGTTTATTCGTTTATTCGTTTATTCGTTTATTCGTTTATTCGTTTATTCGTTTATTCGTTTATTCGTTTATTCGTTTATTCGTTTATTCGTTTATTCGTTTATTCGTTTATTCGTTTATTCGTTTATTCGTTTATTCGTTTATTCGTTTATTCGTTTATTCGTTTATTCGTTTATTCGTTTATTCGTTTATTCGTTTATTCGTTTATTCGTTTATTCGTTTATTCGTTTATTCGTTTATTCGTTTATTCGTTTATTCGTTTATTCGTTTATTCGTTTATTCGTTTATTCGTTTATTCGTTTATTCGTTTATTCGTTTATTCGTTTATTCGTTTATTCGTTTATTCGTTTATTCGTTTATTCGTTTATTCGTTTATTCGTTTATTCGTTTATTCGTTTATTCCTTTATTCCTTTATTCCTTTATTCCTTTATTCCTTTATTCCTTTATTCCTTTATTCCTTTATTCCTTTATTCCTTTATTCCTTTATTCCTTTATTCCTTTATTCCTTTATTCCTTTATTCCTTTATTCCTTTATTCCTTTATTCCTTTATTCCTTTATTCCTTTATTCCTTTATTCCTTTATTCCTTTATTCCTTTATTCCTTTATTCCTTTATTCCTTTATTCCTTTATTCCTTTATTCCTTTATTCCTTTATTCCTTTATTCCTTTATTCCTTTATTCCTTTATTCCTTTATTCCTTTATTCCTTTATTCCTTTATTCCTTTATTCCTTTATTCCTTTATTCCTTTATTCCTTTATTCCTTTATTCCTTTATTCCTTTATTCCTTTATTCCTTTATTCCTTTATTCCTTTATTCCTTTATTCCTTTATTCCTTTATTCCTTTATTCCTTTATTCCTTTATTCCTTTATTCCTTTATTCCTTTATTCCTTTATTCCTTTATTCCTTTATTCCTTTATTCCTTTATTCCTTTATTCCTTTATTCCTTTATTCCTTTATTCCTTTATTCCTTTATTCCTTTATTCCTTTATTCCTTTATTCCTTTATTCCTTTATTCCTTTATTCCTTTATTCCTT